>OX352301.1:12520613-17320613 GCA_947086415.1 Pammene aurita | reverse complement strand
AAATTACAACTTTGTAGCTTCCGATGTAACGGCCTCGCTTTAATACAAACTTTTCGACCCCGTTGTCACTCCTCTGGGGTGGAATATTGAAAAACACTAAAAGTACTTTTTTTTTACTTTTAAGCGATTAGCCTACAAACGAACATTTAAGTCAGTCACGAAAAAAAACTAAATATTTGCAACCCATTTTTAACACTGTGTAGGGGTTGAATCTCAAAAAACAGATATTTCTTTTATTATTTTTAATCATTAGCGACCGTACAAATTTTGAAGTCTCTATATAAAAAAAATCCTACCCATACAAACTTTTAACCCACTTTTTACCCCCTTAGCCATTGATTTATTCGAAATCACCTCTAAGTACATACAAATTATACATGTAACCTGGTATAACAATTTCAACTCTTTAGCTGCAGTGGTTTCGGTGTTTACGTTGATGTGTCAGTCAGGACAAAAGCATTTAAAGATAGACTAGCTTTCCGCCCGCGACTTCGTCCACTTATAATACGGCTACCTACTCATACACAGTTTCAGCTTAATAAAATGTGTGGTTTGGTATTAGAATATTTTTTTGTTTATAATAATTATCATACAGCTAAAGGCTTAGACAAAAGGGAGAGGATCCCCGCTCCGAATCGTTTCTGGTGCAAAGGCTGTCCATAGCTATCCAGCGCGGTAATGCCGCGAGCGTTATGGGCACTTTTTCACCGGAAACGACAAGAGACGGTAGTAATTAATGACTAGCATTTAGGTTTAGTAAGTGTTTGACTCATACAACTTACTTTTAAGCCATATACATACATTCTTCATACAAATCGTCAACGTTTTTAACCCATTTAAGGGATGAATATCAAAACACGCTGAAATTGCTGTTCTTATTTTTGAATAAGTAGATAAAATAGGTACAAAGTAGCCAATCTGCAAATTACAACTTTCTAGCTTCAGCAGTTTCGGCCTCGTTTTAGTACAAACTTTTCAACCTTGTTTTAACTCACCTAGGGTGGAATTTTGAAAAACACTGAAATTAGTTTTTTTTTTGTTTTGAAGTGCTTACAAATGAACTTTTGAGTCTGTCACAAAAAAGTAGGTATCTATATCAAATTTCAATCCTTTTTTAAACCCCATTTGCGGGGTTGAATGAAAAAAGAACGCTAAAATTACTTTCATTATTTTTAATGTATTAAATATACGAAGTTGCATGCCTCGAACTTAAAATTTTAATCCCTACCCATACAAATTTTTAACTCTTAGTTTTTACTCCCTTAGGGGTTTAATTTTTCAAATTTGGTTCGTATTACTTGTATACATTATAAATGAAAATTATAACTTTCTAGCGTCAGTAGTTTCAGCCTGGCTACAATCCAACTTTTCAACTCCTTTGGGGTGGAGTTTTGAAAAACGCTGAAATTATTTTTTTGTTTGGAGCTGAGTAGCCTACATACGAACTTTCAAGTCTGTCACAATTTTTTTTTAAATATTTCGTTACAAATTTTCAACACCTTTTTAACCCCGTTAGAGGTTATATACCAGAAAACGCTGAAATAACTTTTATTATTTTTTAATTAGCAACAAACATACGAAGTTTCAAGTTTCTAACTTAAAAATTTAAATACTAACCGTACAAACGCTTAACCCCGTTTTTACACCCTTAGGGCTTGAATTTTTCAAAATCGATCCTTATTACTTGTACAAATTAAAAATGTAACCTTATCTGCAAATTTCAACTTTCCAGCTTCAGTAGTTTCGGCTCTGCGTGGATCATTCAGTCAGTCAGTCAGGACATAGGCATTTATATAAATTAAAATAATATTAAGAATTATATTTTATCATGGTGATTTAAAAAATAGTGTAATACTAATAAATAAAATGAGCCCATTATTTATTCCACCCTGATTATTACTCCTAAGTAAGCAACTACGCATCATACGCTATGCCCTTCTGCGCTTCTTAGATACCTACACGGTCAATGACCTTAGGTGCACTAATCGTATCGGCCGCCGCACGTCTTATGTGTTGTAGTTTCCGCCCCGCGCCCCGCTCCAATTATGTATAATTTTTGATTACTAATTTTACAATTCCTGAAAATGCTCACTATATCTACTGGTGAAATTTTGATATTATGTAACATATTATTAAAGCTAAAAGGAGCATCAAAATCATGAGTGTAGAATTAATGCGCGTGTTCAAAAATCATTTACAATCATTTTAGAAATAGTAATAATACAGTCACCGCTGTAATTTTTTTTTAAACGAAGCGTAATAATTGTCTCGACAATATAGTGAAAAATCACCATTTGTATAATTAGTGTTTGATTATTATTGAATTTTTTAAACATTTTTATTATTTCAAATGTATTTTCAACTTGACAGGTGGTGAATATTTCAAATACTGTTTTAAATATTCAGGTAGTCCCTTGGATTAAAAATCTCTAGTGTAGGATTTAATGTTTGTGGTAAATAAACATTAAAATTTTCAAAAATTTTTTTTAAAGAAAGCACAATGTATTTTTTGGGAAAAACTTAATACATCTTTTCAATAAATGTTGTTTTACCAGATCCCAAGGACAAAATAGTGAAGGATTAAATGTGATCTACTCGAACAACTTAAAGTTTAGTGACGGGACTAAGGGTCGAAAGTCTGTACATGGAAGATAATCGAAAAAAAGTTGGCTGGGGATACTTAGAATCGATAACAGAACACGTTCCAACAATTTTTAGAATTTTTGTCTGTTTATCTGTTTGTCTGTTTATTTGACCGCGCATCACGTGATAACGGCTGAACGGATTTTGATGAAATTTTGTATAGAGATAGTTTGAGGCCCAGGAAAGGATAGAATATAGTTTTAATCCCGAAAATCAACCCTGGTGGGGGTGAAAATGGGGTTGAAAGTTTGTATGGAGATTTTTTTACCGCTGAAACGATTTAGATAGAAATTAGTATAGAGATAATTTGAGTCCCGAGAAACGTCATAGGATCGTTTTCAAACCCTTGTGGGGGTAAAAAGGGGGTTGGAAGTAGGTATGAGGAATTTTTTACCGCTGAACTGATTTAGATGAAATTTGGTATAGAGATAGTATGGGTCTCGAGAAAGGACAAAGGATATCATCTTCAAAAAAGAGCGCCCCCCCATCTTACTTTTGAACCTTAGGTCCAAAAAGTTTGAAAAAAATAATGGAAGTGAAGCCTGAAAGGTACTTTCAATAAAAACTATATTGAATAAAATCGGTTCAGCTGTTTTTGAGTTGTCAGTCAAAAACGCATAGTGAAAGGACGTAAGTGCCGGATAGTAGAATTACAACGCCAAATAATTAAATCACCACGCAATTATTAGTTTATGACGGAAGCGCCGCCAAATATCCCTTAATAAACGACCTTTTGAACGGGTGTTTTTTAACAGGGCGGCAATTACGGAACCCTACGCTGAACATGGCCCGACATGCTCTTGGCCGGTTTTTTTTGCATTGTTATCCCAGAAGTACATCACCCCCCCCCCCAAATCGTACACGTCAAATAGAAAAATTCATTACTGACCCCCTCCAAAAATCATTTCTCTGCATTAGTGACCCCTCCAATTTCATAGTTACCCCCCCCCCCCCCCCCCTTCAATTTTAGGCTGCAACCGGGCCTGTTTACCTTTTCATTCTTAGATTGATTTGACGGGAGGATCGATTTGGATGATATTTGAGGACGTATCCATACAAAAGTGGTACTGTATCGTCCGATATACACCTACTATTATCTACTACTATGTCGTTAAAATCATGTCAAAAAATTTAATAAGGACGAAAAACAGCTATTGATTTTGGAGTGTACTTTTATTTAGTGGTAATTGTAAAATATTTTATCTGGACTACTGCCCTCTAGCGTATCCATCTGTCAACTTTACTTCAAGACCATCAAGTTCCGCCTCCAGGGGGAGGGAGAGAAATTAGAGGTGAATTAGCCGCTTACTGACAAAGACCGAATTCCACGCGGGCGGAGCCGCGGGCACAGCTAGTAATAAATAAATATTACGGGACAATCTTACACAAATCAACCTAGTCCCACAGTAAGCTCAATAAGGTTTGTGTTGTGGGTACTAGACGACGATGTATATAATTGATAAATATGGATAAATATTTAAATACATAGAAAACATCCATAACTCAGGAACAAATATCTGTGATAAACACACAAATATATGCCCTGACCAGGATTCGAACCCGGGACCTCCTGCTTCATAGGCAGGGTCACTACCGACTAGGCTAGGAGGCCGTTAAAATATACTTTATTGTACAACATTTGTACAACAGGAAGAATATACAATATTTGTACATGGAAGAGATCTCTTCCAGTCAACCATTGAGCAGTTTGATGTATTGATGTTATCTTTATTTATATTAAAGTCGGAGAACTGTCCACATCAGACATGACGCAATAGTGATAGCCACGAACCCCCAGGAGGCCAATTCTCGGGCCGTTCGAGATTATCACTCTTCGAGATGATCTCGAAGGACGTAATGTCTATTGAAAATCTCACCAAAATCTCGAAGGATGCAAAATTTCGTATTCTGGGGCACAATAGACATTAATGTCGAATGGCGATCTCAACGTCTATTACAAAACGCGTTCCGTTTTTCTCGATTGTGTTTGTTTTCAATCGAGTTTAAAACATTCTATTAAATTGAATATTTCTTATACCAAAACCAAAAGTGTTATTAATTTACAACAATATAATGCATTGTTGTGGTGTGTTAACACATCAAAACCATCAATCAACATTCAAGTGCATCAATGACATCAAAAATATTTAAGTGATTCGCTAATACAACTACGAGAAATGGAACGCATAATCGCGCCTATTTTGATTTGACAGCTTGGCTAGCCAAACGAAAACGTAGTAAGTGTCTGAGTTATTACTTATTAGTATGTGAAAATATTATGAAAGTGGCAAAATATGGACATATCCCTCCGCAGCTCAAAAAGTGCGTCTATTCGTCTAAACTTGGGCGACGTTTATAACTTTTTCAACTAACTCCATTGCGTAGAGCGACATATTTTAATAAAATATTTATTTTGCGTAGCTTAATTTGAAAAAAAGAAAGAAAGAAAAACATTTATTGCAGAAACCATCCACATACAGCACCACGTAAGTTACAAAAAGTAGAAAATAAAAATCTTATTCACTATACACTTAAAACTAAGTACCTATTGATTAAAGTAAATAAAAATGCGTTAAATAATTTGTAATTTTGTTGTTTGTTTGTTTGTTGTGTTATTTTGTGTGTAATTTCACTTTCGGCCAACTAATAACCTCTCAAAATTTCCCGCTATCGCAGATCAAATGTCAAAAAAATCAGTGATAACACCATCTCGATCGCTACGACCACTCGTTGCATCTCGAACGCTGGGAGTACACATATCTCGAGTGTGAGATTTCGAGAATACGCAAATTAGTTTTCGTTCGACATTCGCCATTTTTTTCGAGATATGTCTAATAGAGATCATCTCGAACGGCCCGAGAATTGGCCTCCTGTACTTATTTAGTTTTAGTTTGCTACACTAACTATCCCCTATTTTAAGACGCGGACATCTGGCAATTGTTTATCGGTGTTATGCAAACGAGTTGTAAGAAATAAATATCTTACAGTTCTAGGTTTGATGCAGTGCAGTATCATGTAATTAATGAGATTATATCATTTTCAGGAGTTTCTGTTGGGGGAAAATAGTGCAAAATGACGTCACGTTAATGTATTGTTTGTCGCCTAAAAACTGTTTTTTTTTCCGTAGCGATACGCAATGTTTTTACTTTTTAGGGTTCCGTAGTCAACTAGGAACCCTTATAGTTTCGCCATGTCTGTCCGTCCGTCCGTCCGTCCGCGGATAATCTCAGTGACCGTTAGCACTAGAAAGCTGAAATTTGGTACTAATATGTATATCAATCACGCCGACAAAGTGGTAAAATAAAAAGTGGAAAAAATGTTTTATTAGGGTACCTCCCCTATACGTAAAGTGGGGAGTGATTTTTTTTTTCATTTCAACCCTAACGTGTGATATATTGTTGGATAGGTATTTAAAAATGAATACGGATTTAGTACAATAATTTTTTGATAATGTAATTATTTTCCGAATAAATCGCTCCAGAAGTAAAAAAAAATGTGTGTCCCCCTCTAACTTTTGAACCATAAGTTTTAAAAACATGAAAATAATCTCAAAAGTATCTTCTTTATAAAAACTTTTTAGGAAAATTATTTTGAACTTGATAGGTTGAATAGTAAAAACGGTGAAAATCGGTTCACGCAATAAAGAATTATCCCATAAAAATTATCTTCCATACTTTAAGCTCGCGCGCAATAGTTTACTTAATTTGCCGATAGATGTCGCTGTACATGGAACGCTCATATCATATCCTACATGGCGGTGTTATTTTAACTCTTAAGTGGGGACAGTTACTGTGACGGACGGAAAACTACTGAACCCTACACTGAGCGTGGCCCGACACGCTCTTGGCCAGTTTTTTTTTGTTATTATAATTATTAGCGATAGGCTTCGACAGTGTTTACCTATTAACGGAAATATTTTGCTGGTCTGTCACTCTGACGTCCTCCGATAAATAGCTGCCAGATGCCCGGATCTAGCAATAAGTTTAAAAAAGGTAAACTAATTAGAGTGGTTCTTTACTCTCACTACTGCGCCAACGTATCTGAAGTGGCCAGCTCCTTAAGTCAGTAGAATGTATAAGTTCCTATATGAACTATGAGACTTCCCTTTCTGGACAATACTTACTAGACGACAAGCATATTTTATTTTATATTTATCTTCATACTATCCCAATCCCACATACATCATAGTACATATGGTCACTCTACTTAGAATGAGATGCAGTCCCCCACATTACCCTCTCTTTCGGCCTCACTTTGTGGTCGAAGTATGACCTCCAGATTGTATTTAACTTCATGGATGGGACTGATGGGATGGGGATACCAGACCGTATTTTAAATATTACAAAACTTACTACTGTCTGCAATATTAATTGCAATTCTTTAATTTAATGAATGAATAATATTTACGTCGTAAAAAAATTCAAAGCAGCTAAAAGGGAACAAAGTATTAATTCAAATCTTGCAATAAATTATTATAAGTAGGCAGTAACTTCTAGTGTGTTACTAAAATAAATGTAGATAAATAAAACCACATTGGTAAGTTTCATAAGTTGGCAGCATTGTGCGAGTGAGACACCGCCCCCTACATTATGCTCTCTATCGGACCGTTTTTATTACTTTTTACTAGTGACTTATGAACGACTGTTTTGCTCGGTAATAAGGTTCAACTGTGGTTAGGGAAATATAGTAAAAGTACTATCCGGATTGTCTTCTGATCCGTGGTAGAGAATAGGTTACGTTTATACGTATCCACGGGCAACTGTAATTACGACAGGGTTCAGTGGCCTAGGAATCAAATTGGTTGACCGTACATACGTGTGCTAACTCGGGGCAAAAATATTAAACTGATGTATTAGCACAGTACTTTATCGATAAAAAAATATATCGATATTTCTGTCAACGTTTAGATGTTAGTCAACATAAATTAATATTATTTATTTTCTCTTGCCGCTGTAACAACAAATACTAAAAAAAATTAAAAATTTATATTTAAGGGGGCTCCCATACAACAGACATAATTTTTTTGCCGTTTTTATAGATAATGGCACTGAACCATTCGTCCGTGAGTCCGCCTCCCACTTGGCCGGTTTTTTAAAACTCTTTACATGTTTTACACTTCGGAATCGTGTGTATCAAACAATGATATTTGTACAATCTAGATAACGCCATACCGTGATGACTGATGATATTGTATCACCTTTTTGGTAATAAATTTCACAGGGCTGCCAAAAGCTCCATCGTCCGTTCGTTCTGACTGACATAAAGATAAGCGCGGACGGTTGCGTGTAGTTTCAAAATAAACTACAAAAATGTTCGTTCCATTTTCAATAGCTCACATGAAGGATGCATTATATGAAGCGTAGTCAAGCCCAACTACACAGGAATGTAACCTAGATTTACGTGAAAAGATCCATTTTACATGTCTTTTACGTCATTATATCGTGTACAACAAACAGCAGGTTGATGATTATCTAAATACGAGCATCTTAGTCATTAAATAAATAAATTTTGTCTCGACAATGACTTTTGTTGTCTCACGACGATATTTGATGACAGTTATTAGTAGGTAATTAAATGACGGCAATTGATAAAGTAAAACCATGAAAATGTTTAGGTTGCTAAACATTTTCATGGCAGTATTTTTTTACCTGTTGAGGTAAAAAAATACTGCTTAAAGTTTTAGTAAGATTGTTCAATCCCTGTTCACTATTGTTGTTTTTTTTAAATCACAATAATACTATCAACATATATGTACAAGAGTTTCTTTCGCAAATTTTGTGGAGTAGAAAATTTAATTTCTTACTTAATTACGAGTAGGTGTGGCTTAAGCTCACTTATCGCACGAACCGGTTGTTTGTTTTATGAGAGCGCGTTTTAGTGGAACAAATTACTTAGAGAGAACATTTTCCCTACGAAATTTGGTTTTTAATTTTCACTCTGCTAAAGCTGCATTCTTTACAGGTTTATTTGAATATTCTCACATGGAATTCAACGCGGAACGAGGCGCTGTGACGGACACTGAGGAGGGCGCGGCAGACGGGTCCGCAGTGAAGGCTGACGACCCATCTCTCTCCGATATGACCCGCGCGGCCCTCTCTATATTGCTTAAGAACGACAAGGGATTCTTCTTGCTTATTGAAGGTACGTTATTGGAAATATTGAAGGCTTACTGCCAAGCGAAGTCGTGAAAATTAAATCTATTTCTGAAATTCAGTCGCAGTTATTGAGTGAAGCTTATAAAAGGAATTAGCATAAAAATAGAATTTTCTATCTTAGTTTATTTTTAGTAAATCTATTATTTTTCAGAATTATCTTTAACCTTGTATAAATTATTTTTAGAAAGATCTTTATTGGATTTTTATGAACAAATAGATAGAATAAATTTATAAAAGCATTTTTCATGGAAATAATTAAAAGCATTATTCATGGTACAAGCAAACTAATGTTATTTCAATATAATAAAATATTCACGATTTGTCTCCTACCCTACGAAATAAAGACTAAATAGTGGAGTCAATATCATATTCTCTTATCTTATTGGTAGTTTATGTAATCTTTTTGTTTGGTTTATGAAAGTAGTAAAAGTTTAGATAAAAGGGAAAAAAATAAGTCCGAAAAGGTTTTTTCGCAGAGCTCCATATTGTTAATACCTACTTAATATTCTTGACGTCAAGAAGTCTCTGCTCAGAAATTGTTACGACCTGAATTTCAGTCTTATCTGCTACAAAATGATGATAGGCCGGAAAGTAGTATTTTCATCTAAATGGTCATTTGAAATATAAGTACTTAACGTAGACCCAGTAAGTCGGTTAGTTTAATTATTAAAAAAAAGTAAAATGCGGTAGAAGCAGTAAATTGCTTTTTTAAGTCAATTATTTATTTCAGGCTCTATAGGCCAATAGGCATGTTAGTAATACATAATAACTTATTGTTGTATTACTAACAGGCCTTTAAGTTTTGCCTTTAAGTTACCTATAAGGTTACCTTTAAGTTTATACTTTTGAAACAGAAGTTGTAACGTGACTTCCACTACCGTACCACACTTCGCTACGCGCTACGCTCGTAACCGATCCTAGCGTTTTCTTGTATGTAGCGGAAAGCGCCTACGAACTGAGAGCCCGCTTAGCGGGCTGCTCGTCGTGAAACTCGTGAAAGTGGTGACAGTGGCACGTCGTGTATAGATAAATTAACGAGAGCATGGAATTGCATATGTAGTAGCATTGTATGTTTACAGGCATTCTATATTTGAATTTTCTATTTTCTCGTACTATCAGCATAAAAATAGGTTTGTTATATATTGAAGAAGTAGATACCAAAATAATGTCAGTGTCAAATTGTGAATATTATTTACGTTGTGCATATATTTTTACGTCTGATTTTATTGTATTCTCACAATTATCAGAATAATTTTGTGTCAGCCCGTACGACTAAGTGTAAGTTGCATAATTTTCAAAAAATATGGCTGTGAGTAATTTTGGTCCGATTGAGAGTCAAAGTAAGCAAATTATTTTTAACTGTTATAAATATTTTGAACTTGAACTGAAGAAAAATTTAAATTCCCCTTACACCGCTGCCCAGTTAGTTGAAAAAGCTAGAGGTGTTTGTCTCTCCACTGTTTATAATATTGTGTCTGAGAGCAATTGTGAGAAATTCGCAACAACAAAGAAATTCACCTCCCCGAGAAATAAAAAGTTACGTACTTGTCCGTCATCAGCAGTAGACGATTTGGATCAGGAAGTCATCCGGAGAACTATATACAATTTTCATCTGTCCCATAAGCAATTTCCAACCTTAAATATATTACAAATTTGGCATTTCCACCTTACGAAAACAAATACAAAAATTTGGATTTAAATGGAAAAAGACCGAGGACAACCGAAAAATACGAGTATTAACGGAAAGACACAACATACGACTGCTAAGAATAAATTACCTTACCAAAATTGCGGAATATCGGTCTGAAGATAGACCACTAGTTTATACTGATGAAACCTACATCCACACTTCACATGTGTCCGGAGAGGCTTGGACCGATGGAACAGAATTTGGTGTAAAAAAACAAATCAGTACAGGCCAGCGGTTAATAATAGTCCACGCTGGAGGAAAAGATGGTTTTATTCCCAACGCTTTGTTAATATTTAAGGCAAACCAAAAAACGGGAGATTACCATGACCAGATGAACTTTGTCAACTACGAAAAATGGTTAAAAGAAAAATTAATACCGAACCTTAAACCGAATAGCGTACTTATCGTAGATAAAGACTGTGTACGATAAAATCCGGACATGCATGATCTGGTATATCTTTTTTTCGGTACCACATATTCAAGCATTTCTTTTATTTTAATAATCTGGAATTATAGTAATATGTACTAAAAATAGAATGATATTACAATTTTATGGGCTTGTGTGAGTTTTTGCCAAATATATTCCATCATATCTTGAATTTTTTGTCCAGCATTTTTTCATAATCTTCACTCACTTCCTGCTACAATGCCACAATTGTATTTATATTTTCACAAGCTGTTTTATGCTCATTAGAATCTTATCTTGCAATAAAAATACGATTTCAAACTCTTTTCTACTTGAGGCAGTCAGGAAGACTTTCTACTCCAAGCACTAAAAGTAGTTTTTATATGGGAGGCATATTTTTGTAAAAAGTCAAGCTCACCAAAACTAGAACACATCAGAACTATTTACATCTAAGTACAATTAGAAAATGTAAGCTATTATGAAAAGATAATGTAATAAGGTATAATTTGGCTTATCTAATAAAAAATAAAAAAACTATTTTTCACAGGAAAATTTGGTAAACACTGTCAGAACACCGTGGACAAAAAAATATAGGCACTGTTGAATATATAGTGCTCAAAGTCACAGATAACGTAACGTTATATTATGTTTGTAATTTTAATATGTAGCTTGATGACCACAAATTATTTAAAAGAAGTGTTGCTTGAATATGTGGTACCGAAAAAAAGATATACCAGATCATGCATGTCCGGATTTTATCGTACACAGTCTTTAATGCGTCCTATCACAACAAACTTTTGAATCGTGCTCCAACGTCAAATTCTCATAAACAAGAAATGATGGATTGGTTGACATAACACAACATTTCGTATAGCCCGTTGATGTACAAAACCAGTTTGTATGATTTAATTAAACAAAATAAAGAGCGGTTTCGTGAGTACCACATAGATGTAATTTTAAAAGAACATGGCCACTCCGTTTTACGATTGCCACCGTATCACCCGACATTCAATCCGATCGAAAATATTTGGTCCATGGTAAAAGGATATGTAGCGAAAAGAAACGTTTCATTAAACATGCAAGGCATTATGAGTTTAGCAACTGAACGAATGAATACTATTACTGCTGAGGACTGGGAAAATATTTGTCGCCATGTCGAAAGTGAAGAAAATAAATATCGATGTCAGGAAGGGGAAATGGATCGAATTTCAAACAATCTTATTATCAATACTTGTGACAGCTCAGATGAAGAACATGATAGCGACTAAAAGCAAAAAACAGAGGACTACTACTTATTCCATTTCTTAAGGGTATGTAATTTTATTAAATTAAGAGAAAATTATTCTCCTTTTGTTGCAAACGGTACAACCACTACAAATGCAATTCCATGATCTCGATAATTCATCTATGGCAAAGAAACACCACGGACCAAGAGAGAAACCGGACGTTACTCTTACTCTATATCCATAACCACAGTTGAACCTTTTTACCGAGCAAATCAGTCGTAGGTGACTAGTAAAAAGTAGTAGAAACGGTGCGATAAAGAGCATAATCTAGAAGGCGGTGTCTCAATTGCACTCGTTACAAAATTGTCACATTTGACACAACTTGACATTTTGATTGTCTGATGACGTTATTACCTCCTTAGTTAAAACGAGACACAGTCCCCTAGATAATCCTCTCTTTCGGTCTCACTTTGTGACCGAAGAGTATACTCCAGTTTATAATGATAACTTCATGAGAAACACAAAACGGGCACTGTTTACAACAGAGAGTTCTAAACCAGGAGAGGCCCTGAGTATCATTTCCCCTCTGTCAAAAGTATTGGCGGAAAATCTAGTACATCTATAAAAACTATTTCAATAATCGATGTCACGCATTTTCGTCATCGCTGTCAATGGATAACAAGCTCCGTGAAAATGCCCTTATGTGCTGTTTTTGGATGTAAAAAAATGTTATATTTCGTCTAGTTTACAAAAAGATGAAATACCATTTCAGATGTAAGTACAGTTTTATTTTATTTATCATTACTTTCGTAATAAAAGATTTAACCTAAATCGAAAATCAAGCTTCGTTTACAGAATCGATTCAAAGACAATCGTTTTCTTTCTGACGGACAGTAACTATTTGACGTTTGACACTTCTCCATATTTAACGCGCTTAAGGATTGCTGTCTTCTATATTTTGTCAGAAAATACAATCAAAAATGATCCTTGGCTTTTTTGTTTGACATTTCCAAAGACTGCATCCAATAATGAACCATATGTTAACAATTGTACAGTCGACTATCTATTGCTCCATTTAGTGTTATGAAGTATAAAAAGAATATGTCAAATATGCTTGGTGTTTTCAAGTCAAGGTTGTCAATAAAGCGTTGCTGCCATAAAAATTAATTTAGAAATAAACTGTATTAACAACCGACACTGATGTACCTTTGACTTGAAAACATCACATGCGTGCTACCTCGCCCCCCTTAGATTTTGGCAGACTTTTTTGTTTGGAAAGATGAGGCGAAGCGTACTCCAATGGTTTACAACATTCAATTCAAAGTTTCAAAACAAGCGAGCGCCACCGCTTTGCTCTTTGCTGAGTGTGTACCTACATAAATAGTGTGTATCTCACTAACACACTTTAAACCGTGGTTAGCATAGGGAACATGAATAAAGTATATTTAATACAACTTTTGCTTAGACATACAATGAAAATTTTAACCATACAAAATAATTCGGCCCGCAATGTAATGCTACACGTAATGATCAACGTTCGTTGATAGTTGAGTGAAAACCTCTAATTTAATGATAACACTATTTATTACTTATCTAGTTTAATTCTTTGCTCGTATTAATTTTCACTCTGTATACACGTAAAAGTGTTTACCAGCAACATTACGGACATTTTGACGTTTATACTATTTAACGAGAAGCATTTTGACTTGTGATGCATAACTACCATAATAGACGATTTATATACCTAGTCGGTTACTAAGTTCTGTTACTAGCGTTTTCACTAAATAAATAGTAATAGGTAGCAACATTTTAATTATTTATGAACATAATTTAAAAGCTTATTTAATAGTCAATAGATTACAATATATTGAATTGAAAATTATTGTCGCAGTTTTTCAGAATTCTTTATAACACACGGAAAAAGGCGTGAAGAATACTTATACGTCAAAATTACACTCCTTGTTCATGTTGATTTTAAATCCTATTTATTTTTAATCACGTTTAAGACGCATCAATCTTGCACAATTCGGTAGCTATATTCTTTAGCTTCAATTTGGTATATGTATAGTTCTCGTGGGTCTATCTGATAAAATAACGTTACGTTGCAAGTCTGCTTGTTCCATATCAGTCTAAATCTATGTATTTTGTGCAAACTTAAAAATAGGCAATGTTTCAAATGGGAATATCTGTGGGATAAAATCGCAAGAAAATTGAATGGTGGTCACACAATTACCTCTAATATACAGGTTTCTTACAAATAAGCAAGGGAACCTTCTAAACAAAGGTGCAATATTTATTTGATGCACTTTTGTAAAGTGAAATTTTCTTAAACCGCGTGTTTGCGTCTTCATGCAATCCTGTGCTTTACAAGGATTTTTAATAAATTTCCCATCTGATTTGTACGAGTATATACCCTATTATGTTCATTAGAAAATTATTATACCATATTATGTTCAGTAGAAATTAGGCTATTAAATCATTACTTAAAATTTTTATTTAAAACTTTATTTTATATTTTATTACTCAGAAATCTGGTAACAGAAGAACAGGTAATAAGAAGAAGTAATGAGAGCAATGAAACCCATCTAGTAAGATTGCAATACTATCCTTATTGGTAGATCCGGGCATATGGCAGCTTTTAATGGGTGGATGTCAGTGACAGACGAGCAAAGTTTTTGAATTGGAAAAAAGTAATAAGTACCAAAATAGGTAAAACCGGCCGAAGTTATCTTATTTATAGAGGACGGGGCCTATATTTTAAAATAAGAACAAAACACATTGCGTTATATTTCGGAAACAGAAACAGTAGGCGACAAAGTATGAATTACATTATACAATGATATGATCTCATTATTTGTGTGATTTTTCATAATGCTGCATCAAAACCAGAACTCTAGGATTTGTATTCTTAAAGTAGATTGCATTCTTTGACCTCCACCACTTTACAGCTGCCAGATGTCCTGATCTAGAAATAAGCATAGTATAGCAAACTAACGAGAGGGGTTTCGTCGCTCTCATTATTGTGTCATATCTGACGTGGCTCTACGTCTATTATACATATGTGCTGGCTCTTCCACATTTTGACACTTGCAAAGTCGGTACTATACTATACCTACTTGTGTTATTTTATGAAAATGTTCATCACACTCTGTGTGGAACAGATTTTTAAATGCCTTATCTTTTTATGCGTAAGCACTTTAACATTATTAAATACATTTTTTTGAACAAACATCAGATCGTTGGTTCTTAAAAATTATATGACTCTGTGTTGCTACTCGTATTAACAAAATACTTTGACAACCTTTTTCGTTATCCAGACACAAAACTTTAAGCACTAAGGTCTGATATAGTTACAAAACTTTGAACACCGATATTATTGAAGCTACAATAACGAGAAAAACTTAAAAGATTAATAAAGTTATAAGAGAGTACTCTCTGACACAGAAATTGCCAAGATGTATTTTAATAGTTGCGATTGACCTGAACCGTTGGATTATATAACTGAATCGTTAAATTTCCTTGAATGAACTTGGTAGGAAAATGGACTTACTTGTGCCAACTAGCATTTGATCAAGTTACTAAGGAGTAAAATAAATTTGAGCATGGAAACCCTTGGGGATGTATTTGTTCAGCAGTGTTCCAACTGATAATATTGATGATAAAGTGGCAAGTACTATGTCATCATCATCATTGGCCTGTAATGTATATGGCAGACGATTAGACGCAATGCCCAAAATCAACTTAGATACTTCGTTTGGTGGCTGTACAAACTAATACGTTATTGGCAAGCGCGTCCACATTTTGCACAGCTATATGTTGCAACTGATGTGCTGGTGTTACAACCCTGCCGTCTCGCCCTCTTATCGGCTAGTTTGCCTATGAATCTATATACATAATGGCTACACCTTCATGTGTGATTGTTTGTATTAGGTGGACGGATAGACCACGCACACCATTACAACAACCCGTACAGAGCGCTAGACGAGACCTTGGAGATGGAGACGGCGTTGTTGGCTGCGTTGGAACGAGTCAACCCGGCTGAGACCCTTATCGTGGTCACAGCAGATCACGGACACGTCATGACATTTGGTGGTCAGGCTACGCCTCGCGGCCATCCCGTTTTAGGTAAGTTTTATGTATTTTTTTTGGATATAATATAACTAACAGTTTCGTAAATAATAGCTCCAAAAGTGTAAAAAAACCGGCCAAGTGCGTGTCGGACCAAGCATAATGGAGGGTTCATTACCTTCAATTAAATAAAAACCAAAAGGTCGTATCTGATGCCTATGGAAGAACTTTTTTGGAGATAATAAAAAATGGAAACTGATAATAGTAAAAACACTTTTCTTGGAAAGTATCTTAAAAAAAAACATATTTTTGGACTTACCGTTCAAACGTTACAGGGGATGGGAGACACAATTTTCTGACTTTCGAAGCGATTATTTCTGATAATATTTACGTAATCACCAAATGTTCAAAAAAACATAGATGTTATTTTGAAATACCTATCGATTGATGTGCAACATGTTGATATTTAATTTAAAAAAAATGTAATTTTATTACATGTATGGAGGGCTACATCCCTTAAAATATTTTTTCTGCAATTTAACTACATAAATAACTAAATAGCGGCATACAAAATTCATTGTCAAAACTTTATTAAGATTCTTTTTATAGTTTCCGAGTAAAATGGCTGTGACATATGGACGATTCCGTTTTTGCCATTTTGGCTACCGAACCCTAAAAAGTGCGTCTCCTCTTTAACTTTTGAATCATAGGTCCAAAAAAATTGAAAAAAATCAAGAAGTATTTTCGATTAAAACTATAATTAATAAAATCGGTTCAGCCATTCTTGAGTTATCGCAAAAAGTTGCAATTTCATACAAAAAGGACGTAAGTACGGCAAAATATCCTATAAAAAAACGACCTTTTGAGCGGATGAATTGTGACAGGTCGGTAACTGTGAAACCCTACACTGAGCATGGCCCGACATGTTCTTGGCCAGTTTTATTTGTCTTGCCGTTCCGAAATCTACCCTTAATCAATTCTGCTAGTCAATTGCTGATAATAACTACCACCGCTTAACTTCTTGCCGTATCATCTCAGTTTAACGGTAGAACTGTAATTTCATACATTCATTTTATTAGAAGATAATTAAAACTGATTGATTTTAAGGAACATTACATTCTAACAAACTTCCAATTAAAGTTTCTTGGAAAGACTATTTAAAACGGGGTATTTACCATGTCTATTTGTTTTCTTGGAAAGGGTAGGTACTGTTGCACTGGTATTGTTGACGATTTTGTTAAACAAACAGTGTTTTTGCTTCTGTTCGTTATTTGCTACGATTCCGGGATTGATATTTGCATCCATTAACGAACTGAGGCGAGTATTCCTCCCAGGCGAAACTTCAGTTTGATCCTTACAATGTTTGCATACTAGTTGTAACGGAGTTTCCTATGTTTCCCATGTGGTTGAATGATGTCTTGCGCTCTAAAACAGTTAATAATGTTTTAATTTGCAATGTATAATGTTGGCCATGGTGCCTTATGATGTCAAATCAAACACGAATACGCACCAGCTAGAAGAATTTAATGTAGACATTCTTCAGTATCACTACATAGTATAAAACAAAGTCGCTTTCCGCTGTCATTCCCTATGTATGCTTAGATCTTTAAAACTACGCAACGGATGCGGTTTCTTTTAATAGATATAGTGATTTAAGAGGAAGGTTTATATGTATAATACATGCATAATATAGTAGAATAGTAGAGAAACACTGATAATTTTAGGTTTCTAATGTAATGTCGTCAATAAACACATTTTTTCCGCTTACATTGCAAACGCTTAAATCAAAATAATGTACTACAGTATTGTACACCTTAAAAAGGTCTACAAAAAAGTCCGCGATGGTATATGTCTATCTCTTAAGGATAACCCACAATAACCATTTTTTATCCCGTGCGAACCCGGGGCGGGTCACTAGTGATAAATAAAAGTGGTAGTTGCCAAACTAGTTGTATCCTATTTTGAGACCTCAAGAATTATTTAAATTTAAATTACAAATGACAATTAGAAACGTCTATTTGTTCTGCTTGAACAGTAAGTGGAAATTGGAAATTCGGACTTTAAACATTTTCGTTCAAATGAAACTACTCTCACTGTATATCTAATTCAACGATAGTGAAAAGAACGGCAAAGGAAACAATGACATATACATATTTTAAGGTCTGGGTGCCGGTAAACGATTAAACAGTTTTATTACAATTGAGAACGGAGAGGCTCTGGGGATAAAATATGAATGAAATTAGCTATTATTTCCTTCCTTGTTTGTTCCTTTGGTAGCCCTGAAAACTTTTTTCATACGTTTTGTCCCCTTTGCAAAGCAGTTTTAATGAAAATGACTCAAATTATTGTTAAAATAAAATGTTTAAAATCACAGAATAAATATTAAGCTCGAAGAAGCAATAATAAATAGTATGAAACAACGCGTGCCGATTTTTTGATACTTACTTGATACGTATTTTTGTAGCAAAATAGGAAGCAACACCATTTACCCAGCCAACATTATTGCATGCATGATGGACTAAGAACTGGCCACGTCAGATATGAATATGACACACTAATCAGAGCAACAAAACTCATATTATCAACTAGCTGTGCCGCGGCTCCACCCGCGTGGAATTCGGTCTGTGTCAGTAAGCGGCTAATTCACCCCTAATTTCTCTCCCGCTACCCTGGAGGCGGAACTTAAAGTAAAGTTGACAGATGGATACGCTAGAGGACAGTAGTCTTGATAAAATATTTTACAATTACCACTAAATTAAACTACACTCAAAAATGAATACTTTTTGTATCATATTTTTTTTGCATGATTTAAACGACATAGAGAGTAGTAGGTGTATATCGGACGATACAGGACCACTTTTGTATTTGTACGTTCATGTCCAAAGCAAATATCATTCAAATCGATCCTCCCGTCAAATCAGTCTAAGCATGAAAGTTAAGAACAGGCGCGGTTTAAATTGGGGGGGGGGGGTCACAAATGCAGAAATGATTTTATTTCTTTTTGAGGTGCACTTGGAGGGCGGGGGGGTAGTGGCTACCCCCGCCTTTTAGATGTTGAATTTTTATATGCTACGTATAACCGGGCTGGGGATTTTCTTGAATTGGAATTAGTGATCCTTAAGGGGTGATTTCCGGGATAACAATGAAAAAAAAAAACCGGCCAAGAGCATGTCGGGCGATGCTCAGGTAGAGTTTTGTAGATAAAAGGCCGTTTATTAAGGGATATTTGGCGGCACTTACGTCATTTTACTATTCGGCACTTCCTTTCGCTACGCGTTTTTGACTGATAATTAGGGCCCGGAATTTTGCGTGCGGTTTGTGAAACGTCATAGGGAGAGAACACTAATGTTTATCGATATATCGATAAATCGGGAGTTTTTTTATTAGTGTCTTTAAAATATGATACTTCAAACTTTAGAATAATTAATATATACGCGGAATAGAGGATTTATGATATTGGTGTAGTGTAGATCAAGATATTTATTCTTCAATGTAAGCACATTACAATGCACTAATGAACGTTAGAGAAAAATAAAATACAAGTGTCGTGGAACACTCGATTGGAACGAAGTTATGTTATTTCATTTTATTTCATTTTTGACTTTTTCGTAAATTTTGTGGTTTTAATTTTTTTTGTATTTTTTTGAAATTTTGGACATTTTGGACATTTCGGTAATTTTGGAAATTGTGGTAATTTTGGTAATTTTGGCAATTTTTTAAGATTTTGAAAATTTTGAAATTTACAAATATAGCCATTTTTGACATTTTCGCCATTTTTGACTTTTTTTTACTTTTAGGTTCTCGACTTTCTTCACTTTGTCACTTCTCACTTTCATTTTTTATATATTTTTTATTTCATTTCATTTTACATGCTTCTCAATCGTATGGGTGTCGCGTTTTCGTGACGTGACGCATTTTCGTGACGGTCACGTGACTTTTTTTCGCCTGGCCCCCTATCCACGGACCGTCCGAGAAGGAACTTCGTTCCAAAACTACCCCTGGTTCTAACCCTACACCTCTGGCCTAAGAAGTATTATGGCCGAATAGAAACTCGACGGGACTTATTTTTTTCAAAACAGTAATACATTATTAGATCTTAAAGACGAAGAAGAATAATGTGTAGTTCTTCAAGAAGACATATCAGAACAGCTTGAGAGACAGATAATGTACCTATTGTTTAATTATAAAGAAAAATAAACCCTAATCTGACTGCTTCACAAAACGTTTGATATGTTTTCCTACCTAAACGGTGTCCTATAAATGTTAGATGATTTTGTAGTAATTTTTGGTTTGGGCCATGCATCTGTCCGTCATATATAGGCCTCGAACCTGCAATAACCCTTTGACATTCATGACATTTTCAAATATTTCTTAAGAGCGGGTAAAGGTAAAAACAGACAAAAATTCTAATAATTGTTGGAACGTGTTCTGTCATCGATTCTAAGTATCCCCAGCCAACTTTTTTTCGAATATATTCCATGAACAGACTTTCGACCCTCTTCAGATTTATTATATGTATAGATAGTTTTTATTGAAGGTACCTTTCAGGCTTCACTTCCATTATTTTTTTTAATTTTTTGGACCTACGGTTCCAAAGTAAGATGGGGGGGGGGGCTTTTTTGAAGATGAAACTATCCTTTGTCCTTTCTCGAGACCCATACTATCTCTATACCAATTCTCATCTAAATCAGTTCAGCGGTAAAAAATTCCTCATGCCAACTTCCAACCCCCTTTTCACCCCCACAAGGGTTTGAAAACTATCCTATGACGTTTCTCGAGACTCAAATTATCTCCATACTTATTTCTATCTAAATCGTTTCAGCTGTTAAAAATTCTCCATACAAACTTTTAACCCCATTTTCACCCCCACCAGGGTTGATTTTCGGGATTAAAACTATATATTATCCTTTCCCGGGACTCAAACTATCACTATACAAAATTTCATCAAAATTCGTTCAGCCGTTTTCACGTGATGCGCGGTCAAATAAACAGACAAACAGATAAACACAAAAATTCTAAAATTGTTGGAATGTGTTCTGTTATCAATTCTAAGTATCCCCAGCCAACTTTTTTTCGACTATCTTCTATGTACAGATTTTCAACCCTCTTCAGCTTTATTATATGTATAGAAGATCATCTGGTTGGCTATACTATCCTTATTGCAGGATCGGGCATCTGGCAACATTTAATGGGTGGAGGTCAGAGTGACAGAGTAGCAAAATTTTTGAATTGGAAAATAATAATACCAAAATAGGTAAAAACGTCGTATAGCACTACTTTTCTCCAACAAAAACTTTTGGCAATAATATAATTTAATTATTTATATAATTTCTCATATTATTGCATCAAACCCAGAACTCTAGGATTTGTTTTCTTGAAGTGATTTGCATTCTTTGATCTCCACCACTTTACAGCTAGCTGCCGGATTTCCAGATCCAGAAATAAGCATAGTGTAGATCACTGACTAGAGGGGTTGCGTTGCTCTCATTATTGTGTCATATCTGACGTTGCTAGCTCTCCGTATAGAAGAAAACAACACCATTTACCCGGCCAACATTTATGCATGCATAATTACAATTTCTGCGGCGTTATTTTAGACCATAATCTATTTCACAGATCAATGGTCGCCGTACTTTGCCGTTGACAGCAAATTATCGTCACGATATTCTGGTGAGTTCACATGTATGGTCGCGTTTGTTGGGCTGGACCAATCTGTCTCATAGAACGAAACCATACATGTGAACGCACCAGAATATCGTGACGATAATGTGCCGCCCACGGCAAAATATAAAAGTGGTCAATGCCTGAGGGTTGGAACATCACAAGTTCATAATTTGGATATTTGATCTTTATCCAACTAAATAACACGCGGAGTACGAGAAATTGTAGCTTCTAGCTTAACGTGTTTTCTGTGCTTTTGTTCCATCTTTTTAGACTTTTTAGACCGACCGTAAAACCTTGTCCAATTTTTAAGTTTGCTTCCGAGATTAAATCGTATCGAACCTGATCAGCATACATCCGAAACACACACTAGCGTGCTTAGGCAGTTACTCCTAGGTTAGTCACGGTTTCATCGTCCATCAAAGTGACTACCACAATAAAAAGTATGCGAGTGACGCGCAACCGTTCCATCCCTATATGCTGACAGGGCCGGCCGACATACCGGCGTCGGCTTCTATTATCGGATCAAAACATTACGTGGAAGGGCTTTTTACAGAGATCAAGGATCGTGGAGACTGATTGAAATATGTCTAGAGTACCTACGTAACATAATTATCCAATTTTTAAGTTTGCTTCCGAGATTAAATCGTATCGAACCTGATCAGCATACATCCGAAACACACACTAGCGTGCTTAGGCAGTTACTCCTAGGTTAGTCACGGTTTCATCGTCCATCAAAGTGACTACCACAATAAAAAGTATGCGAGTGACGCGCAACCGTTCCATCCCTATATGCTGACAGGGCCGGCCGACATACCGGCGTCGGCTTCTATTATCGGATCAAAACATTACGTGGAAGGGCTTTTTACAGAGATCAAGGATCGTGGAGACTGATTGAAATATGTCTAGAGTACCTACGTAACATAATTATCTCTTTTCATAGGTGCGGATACTGTGGTGTCCGATATCGACGGTCTTCGCTACACGACGTTGCTGTATGGCACGGGACCGGGCCATGCCGAGCCCCGGGCAATTCCGGCCAATGGGACCCTCACGTCACCCGACTCTGTCCATGCTGCCGCTGCACCGCGACAGTGGGCTACGCATGGAGGGGAAGATGTGCCTGTTTATGCTTTAGGTATGTGTAAGCGTTAAGTCAAGCTTCTAAAGGATTAGAGTAGCACTTACTGCGGCCTCGCTATGGGTTCTATAAATAGGTTTTCTATAAACACGGCGCTAGACGCGCAGTCAGCCGTCACTCGAACGGCCACACTCAGTTCGCACCCTAATAAACATAGTGGAGTACGGGAACGCCTTTTTAACCTATAAAAATGACATAAATCACAAGTCCGATTTTATTTTGTGACCTGTTAGAATACGTTAAGTAGTAATAATAAAAAATATGTTCGTAATTGTTAGCATTGCGCTAGGTATAATACATGTATTTGTTTGCTACACATAGAAAATATTATGTAAGTTTTATTTTTCTCCACCAGGCTATCGCTTTTTACTATTACAAGTTTGCAACATAACTTCACATTTTATAACAGTTTTGTCAAGAGCATATTATGTCGTCTTAGCCATTTGTAATTCATTTAGAATTCAAGGTCACTTATATTTTGACAATTGTTTTCGATTATGCTCACATAATCTATTGACCAAACTGTTATAAAATGACAGATGATGTTGACATAGTTGAATGCAATAGTATGGTAAAGGAAAATATATCTTGTATAATCTTTTTTTGTTGTTATAAACAAATATCTATATAGATTGATATTAACAATCTATTGTATGAGTGGAATGCCCCACTTTAAAAACATGCAAAAATAATTAAAATTATCTATATAATACCTAGGGCGACGTCAAAAACGGTTAAAAAATATTTTTTACTATAAGTAATCATATTATATTCTCTAACTAAAAAAGAAAATCGCACTTGTGAGTTATCGAAGCTCAAAACTGTTCGCGTACTGTAGTAACAAGGCATAGTGTGTAACGAAAAGTTCAAACACTTATCAGCGCGGAATGCAATTAAAACACATCATCATCATCATCATCATCATATCAGCCGAAAGACGTCCACTGCTGAACATAGGCCTCCCCCAAAGAGTGCCACAATGACCGGCCCTGCGCCACCCGCATCCAGCGGACTCCCGCGACCTTACACACAAAACACATACTTACATATAATGCTATGGGCGCATAAATCCCAGGTTAGCCTAGACTGCATCGATGTATTGACGATTTTTTATTGGCTAACTGACCTAACGGTCGCGAACATCAAACCAGCTCAATTAAATGAAAATTAGTAAGTATAGGTATGTAGCCAACTAATGACAATTTTTTTTAGTATCTTCATTTTATTTTAAAGCAAAAGTAGTTAAAATAATGTAAAATTAAAAAAAAAGTATATACGAAAGTGGATGTACGTAATTACGAAACTAGATTTAAGTTTGATGTAAGTTATCATAGCTCAAAAAACAAGCATGAAGCATTCACAAGTTTCACGGAATAGGAACGTAGTTATACCCTATAAAAATTTAGAGCAAATATTTGTGACCCTTTTCGAAGCGGAAATTTCACGCGACAATATTTACATACATTTACCGCGCAATCGCCGCAACAGTTCTCGCGGAAGCGATGGAATGCTCACGTTAAAGTTCATTATTTTTTATAAGCGTCTTAATCTTGTTTAACCAGGCTGTGAAGTTTGTTATTCGACGTTAAACTCTGATTATATTCTTACTGACATGGCGTCTGCAGTAGCAGGGGATGGGATTGCTTACATAAAAAACGACTTTTTAATAATCGTATTATGTCGTATAATTATATTATGAACCGATTTCATTTTACAACGTGAAAAATGTTAACTGATTTATATAATCGATTTTTTTATGGATACCCGATTATTTATTACTTACTAAGATTACACAGACGACAAGTATATTTACTAAACAATATTAACTTAAGACAATACTAGATTCCTGGGGCTTAAGTCGCGTGTATTAGCGCCAAATTCTTTATGTATTTCAAGCAACGAATCATAGGTACATGTCGGTATAACAAGACATAAATCATAGTAAAGTCAAATCAAGTAATTAAGAAATTACCGTAACCAAGGAAGTTATTGACAATTTTTACAACCAACAAAATAAACGTATCTTAATTTAACAAACGCATTATTTACACATTGAAAATCCAAGCCAACGCGTTCTCGCTAAAGTTTTATAATAGCAATATCCTGTTATTAGAAAGGTAATATACGAGAACGTTTTGGGCACACGCAATTCGGAAATGGAGAGCCATTAAAAGTTTGCGGTTTACTTAAGAAACATTGTAAAGTTTAACAATGAGTAGGTAAATAAAATTATACCAGTAGGCTTAGGAATTTTCTTTTAGCGGTCCGCATTTACATATTTAATTTAACCATTGGTTACGTTTATATAAGTTAAATAAATATGTTGGGGTTTTGTAAGTGGCCTTTATGTGATGAGGTTGCTCCTTCATAACTATTTGCGAGATATTGTGAGTACTTAGCGGCAAAAATAACGAGGGTCACGAAAATGTCTAGCGGCGAGTAAAAACTTGTGGTTTACGTAACATGGCCCTGGAAAATGCTTTTGCTATTTGAAGCTCAAAATTTACGACATTGTGGTTTAGTTTACAAAACTCTACTAATGAAAACTGTCTAAATGGTTCTTGAATAGTAGAATGCTACTTACCCACTTAATATTATTAACAAAGATTCTAACACATTGCCGAGTTAATATTTCAAAACAGTTCAAAAAGGAAAGTGGCTAAGAATTTAAGTTGTGTCTTTAAAGTAACTTAACGTACCTACGCTATAACAATTACTTTAATGCCAGGTAGGTACTGTGTGAAAGAAACCGTGTTGTAAATAAAATTCCATTAATATATATAATACCTACAAATATTTTAACTTAACCGGGTCATTACTGAGTCGTTTTACGTTTTGAAGGACGGTATTCACACAGCTATTGATATATTGAGGATGATTGTTACTACAAATAATTTCTGTTTCACTTCTGAAAATATTATCACTTTCTGGGCCTAAAAGCGCATATATTATGCGTTTCAAATATAATTTTTGATAGCTAGGGATACACGGACAGATCGGATGGTACGGTTATGCCCGACGCACAGATCCGTCCGCACAGTCAGTCCGCAGATACATCCGTGTCCAATTCCCGCCATACATTGACGAATCTTCCCGCCGGGTATATTGGCCAGATAAATCCTGCGGATAGATCAGTGCATATATCCTAGGATAATATCAAATTATTATATGCAGGACCTATGGCAACGGTGTTATTCGCGGGCGTGGTGGAACAGAGCTACATCCCTCACGCGATCGCCTACGCGGCCTGCCTAGCGCATCAGTCTAGAAGGTGTCAGGAAAATATTAACTTCACACAGCCGCAGGTAACTTTATATTATTAAGTTCTCTGTTTACTTGTCGTAGGCGTGACTATTAGGCGTCACGTTGCCGCGCTCCGATCCAATATGCTTCGTAATTCTGTCTTTTCTCTTACCTGTTACCATAGTAAAGTTAATTTATTACTTTACCTTCGTATTGAAGATGCGTTACGTCACCAAGTTAAATACATTTAATAATTTTACTTAGTCAACCCTTATTAAGTTCAAAAAAGATAAATAAATTGAACGAATTAAGCTCATGATGAATGAATTAACTGATAGAGAACTGGAAGCAATGAAAAGTCGGTGGCGGTATCTGATTGTTATTACTAAATATTTAACCAACTGATTTGTTTTGCCATTAAGAATAATATCGAGTGCATTGATTTTAACAGTCTTGCTGAAAGAGTAAAATGTGCTATTTTTTACGCGATAAGCCCACAATTACCGACATACTTGTAGCTTACTTTATAAATTATAATTTACATTTTAACTTAAAAATCTTAGATTTCGGTATATCTATTTATGTTGCAACAATTCCCTGTTTCACTTATTTGCAAACAACAAAAAATATAAGAATACGGAGCGCAAATACATAAGTTGATTTTTTTATCAGTTAAACCTCCTGTTATCCCTCTTCGCCGAACACGTTTTACGCCCAATACTTTTGCCATTTAATATCGCTTTCCTCTTTCTTTTAATATTAAGCAAGCATCCCGCGGTTTTTCTACCGGAAAGTTATTTGCATGACGTTCTATGAAGAATGTAAATAGTCGTTATTAAAGTTATTCTATGTATTTATTAGATATAGGAAAATATCCTTGCATTTAAAAGATCATCCGTATTCCCAGGAGCTTGATTAATAAAAAATCGCGTATTTGTCGCATAAACTCCTCGATATGAAACTGTCGTAATACTCGTAAGCGAAATTACAATTAGTAAAAAGCTAATCCCGGTAGAATAACTAATAGACTGCCAAATAATATTACTCTTGGTCAAAACGGCACTTAAAAAACGCTTAATGAAAATTAATATTTTCTTTCTAACGAAATACTCGTAACCGTGTATATGCATGAAATAATTACTAGTTACCATTGACTTTGAATGTATTATATGAAGAGTCCAGTACTTTTGAGTTATTTTTGGTTTGAAAAGTCTGTAAGTTTAAAAAAGCCCCTTGGCGAAATTTTACAATGGAGATAAGCGTTTCTATTGTCTAAGTAATATTAAACAAGAGCGTGTCGGGCCACGCTCAGTGTAGGGTTCCGTAGTTTTCCGTCCGTCACAGAAAGTGTCCCCACTTAAGAGTTAAAATAACACCGCCATGTAGGATATGATATGAGCGTTCCACCTACAGCGACATCTATCGGCAAATTAAGTAAACTATTGCGCGCGAGCTTAAAGTATGGAAGATGATTTTTATGGGATAATTCTTTATTGCGTGAACCGATTTTCACCGTTTTTACTTTATTTGAAAGCACGTCATTTCATTGTGATTTTGTAGAAATTACAAGTACAGTAAACACCTGCTTATACGGTTAAATTACAAACTTAGTTCAGAAATTATTTTGTAAATTTTTTTCAAAAACTATTAAACCTATCAAGTTCAAAATAATTTTCCTATAAAGTTTTTATAAAGTTCTACTTTTGAATTTTTTTTCATATTTTTAAAACTTATGGTTCAAAAGTTAGAGGGGGGGGGACACATTTTTTTTTACTTCTGGAGCGATTATTTCCGAAAATATTTACATTATCAAAAAATGATTTTAGTAAACCCCTATTCATTTTTAAATACCTATCCAACAATATATCACACGTTAGGGTTAAAATGAAAAAAAAAAATCACTCCCCACTTTACGTATAGGGGAGGTACCCCAATAAAACATTTTTTTCCACTTTTTATTTTACCACTTTGTCGGCGTGATTGATATACATATTAGTACCAAATTTCAGCTTTCTAGTGCTAACGGTCACTGAGATTATCCGCGGACGGACGGACGGACGGACGGGCAGACATGGCGAAACTATAAGGGTTCCTAGTTGACTACGGAACCCTAAAAAGACTGATACATTAAAGCATCTCATCGATAGATTAACCTTACTACCTGCATCCCTATTGCGTGAGCAAACGTGGATTATCTCTTTAGGTCATCGGTCAATTGGGGCGGTTTCTTCACGCCACATTTAGCGAGGGGTCCAATGACACTTTCTACTTTTTTAAAGGTTTTAATTTGTTTATTGTCCCGCGATGTTTAATCGGCTTAAAGATACCTAATTTGTCACTCGTCGCTTTTTTTTCCGAGCCACATCTTTACTGTTTGTTAAATTTGAAAGAATTAAATTGCAATCAACAAAGGCTTACAAGTGCAAGTGGTATAAATGGATAAACTATCTGAATAAAAAGTCCCTTTTGAAACGTAGTTATCTATTCCAAAAAAATATTAGAATGTTATTATGTAGATATTAATTGAATATGGCACCAAAAAGGGAAGTTTGCGTACCGACAAACTCCAGTGGTAAATTATTAATATTCTCATTTGGAGTTTTGACGTTTCCGATTGAGTTTATTGATTTAATGACATTATCGAGATCCCGAAAGTTTGGTTAAGTTGGTTCGATAAACTTGGGGAATCACATTACCAATTTATGGTTAAATAAGTTATCACTCAGTACCAAGGTTTAAATTCTTCTTACGTTATATATAATTCGGTTTACTTTCTTGAGAGACTTAATTAGTTTTAAGTGAACTTTGAGTATACATATTGCACAGTTAGAAGTTTGACAGGTTTGTTTATACCTGCTGATTGGTACCATAGGTTATGTACCTATTGTAAAAACGAATGTTACTTTGTCTATCTGTTCGTTTATTTTAAAGAGATATATTACTGAACCGTCGTGATTCGTTTGTCATATAGAAAGCTACAAATCAGGGAATAAAGACTGTGTACGATAAAATCCGGACATGCATGATCTGGTATATGTTTTTTTCGGTACCACATATTCAAGCAACACGTCTTTTAAATAATTTGTGGTCATCAAGCTACATATTAAAATTACAAACATAATATAACGTTACGTTATCTGTGACTTTGAGCACTATATATTCCACAGTGCCTATATTTTTTTGTCCACGGTGTTCTGACAGTGTTTACCAAATTTTCCTGTGAAAAATAGTTTTTTATTTTTTATTAGATAAGCCAAATTATACCTTATTACATTATCTTTTCATAATAGCTTACATTTTCTAATTGTACTTAGATGTAAATAGTTCTGATGTGTTCTAGTTTTGGTGAGCTTGACTTTTTACAAAAATATGCCTCCCATATAAAAACTACTTTTAGTGCTTGGAGTAGAAAGTCTTCCTGACTGCCTCAAGTAGAAAAGAGTTTCAAATCGTATTTTTATTGCAAGATAAGATTCTAATGAGCATAAAACAGCTTGTGAAAATATAAATACAATTGTGGCATTGTAGCAGGAAGTGAGTGAAGATTATGAAAAAATGCTGGACAAAAAATTCAAGATATGATGGAATATATTTGGCAAAAACTCACACAAGCCCATACAATTGTAATATCATTCTATTTTTAGTATTATAATTCCAGATTATTAAAATAAAAGAAATGCTTGAATATGTGGTACCGAAAAAAAGATATACCAGATCATGCATGTCCGGATTTTATCGTACACAGTCTTTAGATGGTCAACTATGTTCTTGAAAATTAAATGATACAGACAAAACTCCGCACGGGTTGAGCAGTATGCACAAGATATAATTATAATGACGAAATATCCAGCCTAAACTGTAAAAATGTTTGTTCCAGATGCCACCACCAAAATGTGTACCGCCTGAAGTGAGCAGCGTGGCAGCAGACGAAAACCGCGAACCAGCCGGCGGTCGCCGCGTCGTCGTCGCTTCCAGTGTTATGTCCGATGAACGAGTACCCAGGTCGTCCGCAATCATCCACTTCACAGGCCTCATCAATGTAATCCTTAATTTAAGCGCATTATGGTCTTTTATTATCAATTAAACATTCACCACAATTTGCTTTTCACGATTGGTTTCACAAATTAGTTATTGAAAATTTGTACAGGGAAGATTATAGAGATATGGATTGGAATATTGTAAATAATTTTAGTCATTGTGAATAAAAATGATAAATGTTTTTACTTTGTTTTATTGAGGAACGATCTTAGTATGCGTGGTGAGGCATACTTATAGCTCGTACTCATGTGTTAAGGCAAGTGTTATGCACTGTGCATAGTATCAAAATTAGATCCATTTGTAAATTACGAATGACTATTCAGCAGTTGGCGATGATTATGATTTTATATCGGGTAAATATCGGGAATAATTTCATGCTGTAATCGTCTCGTAAGCTATATCGGATCATTTCATTCGACTGAAATTCATGTTAAAAAGCCCTACGGTTTTTCTATTAAATTCGATCTTGTGCATACCTAATAGGGAAAATCGTATTTTTTTCCATGCAGTTGAGACATGGTCAATAATAAAAAATAAAAGAAGCAAATGTGCAACGTATTAAAGTTACTACTTGCGATTTTTATAAGTTTCGGTGGTGAGTAATTATGAATACCTATCATACAGCGCACGCGGTTATGCAAACCAATGATATGACATTAAATTATATGCTGTCTAATGTCTAGGTCTACCCTTTAAAACATCGTTAAGACAAATCTTAAATAATTATACCGAATATTTTTATTTTATTTAGACTTTTATTAGAGAGCGCGATCAGAGAAGGCCTTACTAGATGGACCGAGGAACTAGTTAATATTGCATTGAAACATTGTGAGTAGCGCATAGTTAGTCGTTGTGACTATCCTTGGGGAGACAGTCTTTTAGATGATACCATGTTGATATTATTTGAATGACAAGTCTGTTTAATTTATTCTATGTACCTATGCGTACCGTCGTGTTGCGTATCTTCGCCTGTGCTACCTATGTTCGCCTATTTTTACATAAATTGACTTTAACAAAATGTTTCTAGTGCAAGCCTTACACAAAACTACTAAATACAAAGTATTTTTTACGGGTGTCAACATTCTTCGAACGATATGTGGCTAACTTCATATAGTTGACATTCAGTGAGGTTTTTGCGCGACACCGACCACACGTTTTTTTAAGCCAGTGTTTTAACTTCAGTTTTAAACAGTGATAAAGGCCCGATAATGTTAAACTTTTTACATGATTATATCCTGTAACTATTTATTTTTAATATGTAACTATTATTTAATGGCTAGCTTACGTTTAGAAGTCACAATTGGATAAAACATTGGAGAGGGTATTTGGCGGCCATCTTGTTACCGAACTTCGCCTACCCCTAGGGTTGTCAAATTTGTTTCCAAATGTACATATTTTCTTATGTTTGGTTTTTCGGAAATGGGATTAGCGATTTGGAGGAAAGTTAGTAAGCTGTGCCCTAAAGATATATGTAGATGTACCCAGTAGTAATAGTAGGTACGTGGTATGAACAAGGGACCCTTAGAAGGCAATTATTGTACGGTTGTACGGTCTCACTTTGAAAAGGTAATTATGTGTAGAAGCCAAAGGTTGATTTGATCTCAATTACGAAAATACTGATAAGCGAAAAGAGATACGTTTTTTGTTTATATAATAAACATTTTTTTAAATCTTTTTTTTTACTTATATACCATTACTCTCCTTTATTTGACATGTTGGTTAATTTTTGGCAGCCCTAGCATCATTTTCGAAAATGTATGTAAACAACTTCAGACTGTTGCCAATCTTCGCCTACTACACATTTTTTTTTAAATATGCCTAGTCTGGTGTAGTTAAGGTTCATATTATATTAACACGTTCCAGGGAGATAAGACTTGACAGGTGTAAGTCCCAGAAAAGTTTATAATTAGCGGTAAGGCATGCCATAGGCGAAGATTGGAGAAAACACCCAAACTTCGCCTATTGCCTTCGGGGCCATTTATTGCCAAGTTACCCAATAAAATTCAAAGCTTTAATGGTATATACTGATAGTCAGGAGTACTAAAATACGTTTTTTGGCCATAAAGGACTAAAATGCTTTCAAATATGAAAGATTTTTTGGGAAATGTGTCAAAATCCAGGCGAAGATACGAACCATTCTGAACAGAGTACCATAATAATAACATTCATGATTTGATTTATATTTCTGGTGATATAAAAGTATTATACGGTCGTAACATTATTATACGTCATTCGTTAGGACCATCGTATTATGTATATTAGCTACGTAATAAAATTCTTTTGGACCCGGGGAATGTCCTTAAACTACGTCCGGACTTGGGTATGTCCTTAAACTACGCCAAAAAGAGAGGTATGGGCACTGCGAATGGCATCTCGCTAAGTGTGGTAGGGCACGTTCAGCGAATGTCATCTCGCTCAAATCTGGAGCAGAGCCCGACTGGGGAAGTACCTCCACCTTACAGAAAACCACAGCCAAATAGCACTAGACCCTGCTCATAGTGTTGTGTTCCTGCTGGTGAGTAAGGTTGCCAAAGAGCTCAAAGAGGACCCAGTGTGTTGACGATTAGGGACCTTCTTGTTCCTTTAGCCGTCAACACAGTGAATCCTCCTTTTTGTAAAAAGTCGGCAACGCGCATGTGACTCCTTTGGAGTTGCAGGCGTCCATAGGTTACGGTAGCTGCTTACCATCAGGCGGGCCGTATGCTTGTTTGCCACCGTCGTGGTACAAAAAAAAATCTTGGTACATATGTGGGATAATATGTTGAAAAAGAACACTCTAGTCACAAAGAATATAAAACCTATTGCTTACGTTTTCGGTAAACATAACCGCGCACAAACCTGCCTTAGACGCTGTCAGTACATTCCTTGTATGATTAAATTGAGGTGTTCTCGACTTCGTTTGAGCTCCCAAGAATTTCTACATGAAACCTAGTGTTCCTTAAAATAATCATAAAAAGCGAAATGGGTGAGGCCGGACCTTCGTTTTGCCTTTGATTGTCTTTTATATCTTTTTGTCTGTGATTGTCTTTAATATGTTATGTTTATCCTTAGAGTAATCAATTATTAGTAGAATAAGAAATTAACGGCATGACTGGCATTAAAAATAATGAATACATAAAAACTGTGCCAGTAATAGGTAAGTAAATTACTAATTATAAAAATCATCATAATATTTGCAATATTGGTGTTATTTTTTGTGTGCTGTATCAATCACAGATGAATCTTATTTCGCTTAATTTCCTTTTTATTATGAGAACCAAAATTTTATACATTTTTATATGCTACCCAAAAGCTTATTTTAGCTTTTATAAGCTTATATTATAGCTAATCATAAAAAATATTGACTACAAAACTATCATTTTAAAAGTCAATATTATTTAAAGGTAGAAATAAACATGTCAAGAATGAGTAGTATCCGACATGTCGCATTGTTACCGAGCTTGGTAGAGGCGTACTCCTACGTTGTAGTTTGTTCTTTACGTATTTGCAATAGGTTTTATAATTGCTTAATTGGTTACTCCTTATGAAAGGCTAGGTATAGTACCAAAAGTTTCCAAAGTTTACTTATTGAAAAATAGGTATTTTTTATATGGGCTGTTACGTTCTATTAGCACTCACACGTCGCTGTCTCTTTCAAACCTGTAAACTCGTTTTGAAGAAGCCAATATCAATATTGTTTTCACGTTACATTTTGAGAAGGTATTATACCTAAACTATTTCAATCTCACATGGTGATATAATTATTATTATTAATATTTTACTACATATAACTTAACGATATTTTTAATGATCTAACAAGCCCCGCGAACAGACACAATTACATTACCCTTTATTAGTCTGGACTACTTACTTTATTATTAATTACTTTAGGTATAAATTTGAAACCTACTCCAGGTTTCAAATTTATACCTAAAGTAATTAATTCACATTTCGCGAATATACATGCAAATTTCAACATATCTATATGTGTTACAAAACAATATGAAACTTCTGGTATATGTTTCAACCCCATCAATTTTAGTTATTTAATATCTATTTGTTTTCAGTTTTTGCCTAAAATTTATAATTTTATGCAAATCCAATTTTTGAAATATTATTTTATTGATTCTAGATTATTTCCAGTCTAGATATTTATGTTGTCTTATTTTTTTTGGTAAATTATTTTATGCAAATCCAATTTTTGAAATATTATTTTATTGATTTAAGATTATTTCTAGTCTAGATATTTGTGTTGTCTTAATTTTTTTTTCGAACTCGTAAATAACTTTGGTATATGTGGCAACCGACTGCTATTTATTGGTGGACAATAAACATGACTGTGTTTTGAACAAGTTTCAACCTGTAAGTATGCTGTACGTTTCCGTAAACGAAGTTCCCATTATTTATTATAATATATAGATGTTTTGTTAATGTAGGATTCGGTGTGTGATTTATTGCATTCCAGTTTATACCAGTTAGATAGGTGGGGCGGTGCGATGTTTAAAGACTCCTTTGGTGCTCTAATTTAAAGTCGCAATTTCTATTATTAGTTTTTTCTTTATGCTGTCGGCTTGAGAACTTTACCTTTTTTGCTAGATGTCCTTTGAAGAAGGTAATAATTTACTTGTTATTCGTTTCTGAGAAAGATATAAATCAATCAGGTTTGTCACACGCGATTTTCATAGAAAGTAAATGCACAAAAGATCTGTCGTTTAAATTCTTTAGAATTCTTTTGATAATTTAATCTTTTGTTAGAAAACATTCCGCTGCAAACAAAAATTTACCTGTCCCCGAAATCCTCTTTAAACTCGTCGCTACCTACCTAGGTGGTCCTCTGTCCCCACCAGCCGTGACCTTTTTTTCAACACAAATTCATATAAAAAGGCTCAGGCTGGGGGGTAAATTTTAGAAACGAAGTGAGCTGCAAATCACGTGTTCAATTACGATTAAGTGAATAAATTGCTTAATTTTGACTAATCAGAGACAGAATTTGAAGGAACACTTTAAATTTCAAAGTATAAAAAAATTATACTATCCTGATTTTTAATCTATATGTATAGCATGTCAATTGGAAATGATAATTGTGATGTTGAACTTCTTCAATTATGTGAAGACGCGGAGAAGGAATATTTTGAAGACCAAGAAATATGTAATTTGTGTGAATCTCTAAGTCAACAAAAATATGAAATGTAAGTTAATCAATCTGTTTAAATATTTCATTTATTATACTTTTTTTTTCTATCTTGCATCTTGTTGGGGTGGGTGATCTAAGTTAAAACCTGTTGTTACATGTTTCCTTACCTGGCTTATGGATACGGAGGGGATAGTGGTATAAAAGTGGGTCCCCAGTTTTATAATTATCTATAGCAAATTGAAGTTTCAATGTTTTGTACCTGTGGTGTTATGTGATTCAGTTTTGCAACATGGCATTTTATCTTGAGCCTAAATTAGAACGTAGCGAGATAGCAAGTTTTAGTAAAAAGTTTATTATACAGAAATTTCATAGATACATCCGATTGTGGTTTATTGATGGTTTATTACCTGATTCAATTTTCGAAGATCAAGATATTAAACCATATTATACCCCATGTGAAGGCCATAGGAATCAAACACAGGATATTCATATATCAACTACTGATGTAGTAGACGGAGTCCTACCAATGCAAGCGTATTGTTTGCATTGTAAGAAATATACAAGTTTTTTGTAGTTTTTATTAATCTTTGTAATCATATTATAAGTAATGATGTAATTATATTATTTGTGATATTGTATTTTATTTCTTTAGATCCCAACAAGTTGGAGGCGGAATAGAAATGGCAACTACGGATCCTGTGTCTAAGGCATCAACAAAGAAGAGTCAACCTTCAACTAGCAGTGATTCAGCATCAACATCTACAACACAAGCTTGCTGTATTGACGTAAGTACAAAAAATTATGACAAAATTAAATGTTCTGTGTGCCATGTGTATGTGGTAAAAAGATATTTAGCAAACCATTTGAAAAGCAATAACCACAAAAACAATGTTCTTAGTTCAGTCAGACAGCGAATTAATCAACGTTCAGCTAATTGAAAATGCATTCCGAAACAGGGTTGCTACGTACAGAATATCAAGTAATAAAAATGATTACCAACCCTTTGAAACCCCCGAATCGTTTTTAGAAAAAAATAAAGATACAATTTTCACTTTATTAAATCGATCAGTTGCAGATCATTGTGCTTTAAAAGTTAATTTTATTTTAAATGCAAATTTTTGTCAGGATACCAAACAGTTAAGAAATACATTTGATTTTCAATTAAACAATCAACTTTTTAATGTGAGCAGTGATAAACATTTTTTTTTCATATCCCTCGTAAATGAAATAACAGAGAGATTAACAAACTTTGAAAGAAAGATAGTGGATGGAGTTTGGTAAACATAAACCACTTAGACGTTAATGTTAATAAATATAAACCATTGCGTGGTTCTTCATATATTGAATTACCACGTGATATAACAAACAAAAGAGCAGTAATAAACATCAAAAACAATGATCATGAATGTTTCCGTTGGGCATTGCTTTCGGGTTTATATCTACCTAAGAAAAACAATCACGCTAACATGGTGAACTGTTATGTCAAATACAAGGAGATATTGAAGTTTGGTGACATTCCTTTTCCTATCAAGTTTACTGATATTCAGAAATTTGAAAAGTTAAATGATTTAAGTATTAACGTGTTTGGTTTGGAGTATAATTCACAAAATAAAAGTCATGATATTGTTGGTCCTGTACACATTACAAAATGTAAAAAAAAAAAAAGTTTAATTTGTTATATATAACAAAGGGGAATAGAGGACACTATTGTCTAATCAACAATTTATCTCCATTAGTATCCGCTCAAATAAATAAATCACAACATGCTGTTAATATATGTGATGGTTGTTTGTCAAATTTTTCATCTAATCAGAATTTAGTAGAGCATCAAAAGAACGATTGTTTTCATATATGTACCAATTTACCCTCTGAAGAGGATAAAAGGAAAGATTGGTTTGACAAAATGACTTCTTCAAGTCAACTTAATTTCAATAATTACGAGCGTAAATTACGAGTTCCTTTTGTTGTGTATGCAGATTTTGAGGCATTTTTAAGTCCTATTCAGTCAGAACAATCTAATGAACAAACCACTAAAGATAATAGTCACTCTCCAACACCTGACAGTGATAAAGATTATGGAGATGATGATGATTGTCGGGGCTCTTCCAACCTCCTTGGCTAAGTGACATCAACTGACCGACTGACTGGCTGACTGACATACACTTCTGGAACGACGGATTTGAATTCAAAATTAGACAGGACGAAATAATAGACAGGACGACAGAACAGTCTACGACAGACAGCGAACCAGACGGACGGTTCATTTGGTCCTTCGAACCGGATTATACTAGCAATGGAGACCCGCAGTAAGTCTCGACGGCAGGCTGAAGCCGACACGCTCAGCCTGCAAAATAAGATCGCGCGCCCCGGAGCGCACTCGCCGCGCGCCGGGCCAAGCAGTGTCCGCGGAAGCCGCGCGCCCTCGCCGCTCTTAGTAGGTGGCAGCCGCGCGCCATCCCCCGTCTCCCTGCGAGGTAGCCACGCGCCCTCACCGCTGTCCGTACACAGCCACCGTGCGCTCTCTCCGATCTCCGTGCGAAGCCGCGCGTCCTCGCCATGCTCAAGACGCAGCAGCCGCGCCCCGTCGCGGCTGTTCTCGGCGATAAGTAGAACGCCGTCGCCGTCGCCGCCGCACACGACGCGCACGACCCGCGCTCCATCGCCCGCGCTGTCGCGCGCCTCCAAAGCTTCGTCCGCCGCAAGCCGCCGACAGCGGCAACGACCGACTGCAGAGGACGACGCCATGAGTCGCGCGGCAGCACTGCGACTTGAAGCAGAGCGTCTAGAGCTAAAAGCGAAGATCGTCAAACAACAACTCCGACAAGAGTCCGCACCTACGACGACAATTGAGCGCACGCTTGAAAAGCTCATGGCCCAACAGGCCGTAAAAGACCTTCCGCCCTTCTCTGGAGATATCCTGGAGTGGCCTATTTTTTATAGCCAGTTTAAAACCAGCACGCAGCTGTGTAAGTACTCCGAGGAGGAAAATATCGCTCGGCTTATGAAATGCCTCAAAGGAAAAGCTCGCGACGCCGTATCGGCCCTACTGGTAAGCGCAACTGGCTTAGAGAAAATCATTTCGACATTAAAACTACGATTCGGCCGACCAGATCATCTAATAGAAATTATGGTTTCAAAAATTCATGCAGTGGATAATATTCGGCACGACGACATAAACAGCCTTATCGAATTTGCGACCTCCGTGCAAAACGTCGTCGCTACAATGAGCCTGACAGCTCAAGTCGGACACTTGTCAAATCCAACACTTATCCGAGAGATAATTTCAAAATTGCCGTCTATTTTGCAATATCAGTGGAGCTTCTACGTTTACGACCGAGGCTATGAACGCGTGACAATGCAAACGTTGGCCGACTGGCTGCAACCGCTCCCACTCCACCGAAGATCGAGTCGAAACCTAGCCGCACGATTGAGAAAACCGCCCGTACCGCGGCTGTACCGCGCTACAAGTCGGCATACGCAAGCCGACCCGCCGTGCTCGCAGTAAGAAAAGAAAAACGTAAGTCAACAACTAAATGCATCATGTGCGAAGATAATCACGCTCTCGAAGACTGCGCTGAGTTCCATGCCATGACGACAGACGCTCGCTGGGAGTACGTGACGACGAAGAAGCTGTGCCTGCTGCTGTGCTTTCATGCATGTTGCCTGAGCATCAAACGAGGCTGTAATAAGAAAACGTGTAAACACTGCGCGAGATTTCATCACTCGTTACTGCATACGGAGCCCAATCCTGCAAGGGCTGAACCTGACCCGGAACCTACTACAGCCGCCGCTGTCGTCACCCACACAAAGACCGACAAGTCACGTTATTCTTAAAGTGGCACGGGTGATGGTCAGTGGGCCGCTGGGGTCAGAAACCGTGCTGGCCCTACTCGACGAAGGAGCAGCGACCAGTTTGCTGAACCAGGAGCTCGCACGAAGCCTCGGAGTCTCCGGCCCCGTGACGGACCTGCGCCTCCAGGGAGCGTGCAATGTGCAGACCGTGGTCAAGGCGTCGCAGCGCGTCGGCATCAACATTCGCGGCGTGAAGGCGGAAGACTCCTATAATATTTTTGTTGATACTATTTCTGACCTGGCATTGCCTGTATATAGACACAAGCTAGGTAGGCTAGGGCGTAATAATGACTTAAAAAAATATTTTTTGACGACTTAGGGACGACTGACGACATTGACGAACGACCGTTACTTCTTCGAGGAACGACTTAAGGGCCCTTGAAATTTTAGAAAAAACGTCAAAATTACTAGGTGACAGGTGGGAGACGGGTCTTCTTTGGAAGGATGACGTACCCAACCTGCCTGACAGCTATGATTTGGCGCGAAAACGTCTTGACGGCATCAAAAAGAAAATGTCAAGACTGCCAGAATTTGCAAGACGTTATTCGGATAAGATCAAGGAGAACCTTGACAATGGTTACATATCGAAATTAAGCGACAACGACGTAGCTTTCAGGACAGGTAGGACGTGGTTTTTACCTCACTTCGCGGTATTTAACCCCAACAAACCCGACAAGCTACGACTAGTTCTCGACTGCGCCGCCAGAGCGTCAGGACAATCCCTCAATAACGTGAGCGTCAGGATGGCGGGTGGACCTCGGGAATTTTATCGAATTGTTAATAAAAGTACTGTACCTTTAGTGTACCTCAGTTTACCTTCAGTAGAAATCAGTGTACCTCTTTCTAAAACGAGATTTTTCTAAAAAAAGGTCCACCCGCCATCCTGACGTCAGGATGGCGGGTGGACCTGGTAAATCCTGCACTATATCACTCAAAAGGTATGTGATTAGTTTGCATCTTCACTGTACCCCAGTGTTCCTTTACTAAAAATCAGTGTACCTCTTGCTAAACCGAGATTTTTTCGAAAAAGGTCCACCCGCCATAAATCTTATTTTAAGCGTAGCTCCTTTTCAGGAGAGGTATGCAGATTGTTTTTAAAGTTATACAGAGGTACACTGAAGGTACACTATAACCACATACATTATATGTGGTTTAATGTATCATTTCATAGGTCCACCCACCATTCTGACGGGTGGACCCGCCATCCTGACGTCAGGATGGCGGGTGGACCTTTTTTTAGAAAAATCTCGTTTTAGAAAGAGGTACACTGATTTCTACTGAAGGTACACTGAGGTACACTAAAGGTACAGTACTTTTATTAACAATTCGACAAAATTCCCGAGGTCCACCCGCCATCCTGACGCTCACTCAATAACCACCTTTTGAGCGGACCTGACTTTCTGACGTCCCTCCCTGGGGTACTTCTTGCCTTCCGCTGCCACAAGGTGGCAGTAGTAGGAGACATACAGGAAATGTTTCACAGGGTCTTAATAAGGGAGGAAGATAGACAAGCGCAGCGCCTCTTATGGATTGACGGCGAATACGTCATGAACGTGATGACGTTTGGCGCCATTTGCTCGCCGGCGTCGGCTCAGTACATAAAGAACCTAAACGCCCGCCATTTTGAGAATACGCACCCGAAAGCCGTCAGAGCCATAATTGACCACCACTATGTAGACGACTATATAAACTCCATAGAGTCCGTTGAAGAAGCTATTGAAACTGTTGATGACGTGATACGAATTCACGCGTCTGGAGGCTTCAATATGCGGAACTTTATGTCGAATTCCAAGGAGCTTCTTCGACACTTGCCAAAAGAGAAGCTCGCGCCTGGAGGAGTGAAGTTCCTTGCGGACTGTGAAGAAGACCAGCTCGAACGGGTCCTTGGAGTTAACTGGGATCCTGACGCGGACACTTTCGCCTTCAGCATGAAGTTCCACAGAGTCAGCCAAGACTTACAGTCCGGAACCAAGCGCCCAAGTAAGCGAGAGGTGCTCCGCCTCATCATGAGCATCTTTGATCCCCTAGGTTTTCTCTTGCCGAACACCATCAAGGGAAGGCTGATACTCCAGGACGTTTGGAGAGACGCCATTGGTTGGGACGACGAGATTGGATCTAGCCACTACGATCGCTGGAAGATCTGGCTGAAGGGGCTAGAGCAAGCCAAGAACACGCGGATCCCGAGATGGCTGATGACTGACGACTACGCCAAGGGAGATCAGGTACAACTACACGTGTTCTGCGACGCCAGTTCCCGAGCATTCTCGACCGTCGCCTACCTACGGGTACCGCTACCTGAAGGTAAGTGGCACCTAGCATTCGTGATGGCTCGTGCACGTGTGGCCCCACTCAAGACCCTCAGCATCCCTCGTCTTGAACTTCAGGCTGCTGTCATGGGCGCTCGTCTTTCCCGGGTTTTAAGGGAGTACATCAAATTTGATGGGCCAACAATCCTCTGGACTGACTCCAAAACCGTGGTCGCGTGGCTAAGGTCTGACACCGGACGGTTCAAGCCTTTCGTCGCGCATCGTGTCGCAGAGATCACTGAGCTGACAGACTTCCATGACTGGAGGTGGGTTCCGACAGATCTCAACCCTGCCGACGATGCAACGCGTGATGTGGAGGCTGCAGATCCCACGAGATGGCTCAAGGGACCAGATTTCCTAAAACAGCCTGAGGTAACCTGGCCCAGAACAGACACTGAAGCATCCCTAGACCCAGACGACGTGGAAGTGAAGGTCGTATGTCTAGTGACCACCTTCTGCAGACTAGCTCTCCAAGTACTGGAGATATGTGAGATCAGTTGCTTGGCTGCTCAGGTACGTGAATAACGTTAGGACAAGGCGACAGGGTTCCCTGCGCATTGGCGAGCTGACGGCTGAAGAGGTCGAAACTGCCGAACGGTTATGTGCTGTAGACTCGCAAGCGAGGACCTTCGCCGAAGACATCGCCACCTTACGACGGACCAGCACGGTGAGCAACAAGAGCAGGCTCCGACAACTGACCCCGTATCTGGACTCGTAAGGACTTCTGCGCGCTCGCGGAAGGACTGACGCTGCAGCCACTCTGACCCAGGAAGCCAAGCAGCCTATCATCCTACATCCGAAAGACAAATTCACCCGGCTTTTAGTGAACCAACAACACCTAGACCAAGCGCATGTTAATAGGGAGGAGGCTCATCTGAACCTGAGATGAAAGTGGTGGATCATCGACGGCAGGAATGCGGTGAAGTCTGCCTGGAACGACTGTCAAACGTGCAAGAACGACCGGGCCAAGCCGTGCCCGCCGCTGATGGGCCAGCTACCAAATGTAAGAGTTACGCCGACAGGCCGCGCCTTTGACTACACTGGCTTGGACTACTTCGGGCCGATTACTGTGAAGATTGGTCGCCGCCAGGAGAAGCGTTACGGTGCCCTTTTCACGTGCCTAACGGTTCGAGCCATACACATAGAGGTCGTGAGTGACCTAACAACGACAAGCGCTCTAATGGCATTGCGGCGTTTTATTGCTAGACGCGGATGCCCGAAGACAATCTGGAGCGACAACGCCACTACCTTCAGAGGTGCCGATCGCGAGCTAGCACAGGCCGTACGAGCCATCGACAAGAATGAGCTCATGCGCTTCAGCAGTCATCGGCATATTAGCTGGAGTTTTATTCCCCCTGTAGCGCCGCACATGGGAGGCTGCTGGGAGCGGATGGTGCGTGCTGTGAAGACTGTACTAAAGACCAGAGTCCCCAGGGAAGACACCCTGACCACTTTACTGGCGGAGGCGGAAGCTATTGTGAACGGGAGACCGCTTACTTATGTCCCCCTTGACTATGACGACGACTTGCCGCTAACGCCAAACGACTTCCTGATGCCAATGACTGACCGGACTGGCATGACAGCGGCGTTCGGCACCTACGACACGGGGACTTGCTGCGACGATCGTGTCGGGAGTCGCAGAGGCTGGCCGACCTAATGTGGAAGCGTTGGGTAAAGGAATACCTACCCACTTTGACGAGACGCGAGAAGTGGTACCAGCCCTCTGCCCCCCTCGCCGAAGGTGACGTCGTCATAGTAGTGGACAACCAATCCCCTCGGAACCTGTGGCCACGAGGGATTATAACAAAGACTTACCCAGGACGTGACGGACAGGTCAGAGTAGCGGACGTCAAGACTGGTCACGGTATCTACCAGCGACCAGTGACCAAGCTGAGTAAACTTGACGTGAGACCAGCCCCTAGTATCCAACTACCCTGACCTACCTGACAGACTTTAGTTAACTGACCACCCAGACTTGACCTGACCTACACTTAGCCACGGAGGTGGGAAGCCCCTCTACCTTTGAGTATTGGTGGACATCCAATAATGGAGGTGGGGATGTCGGGGCTCTTCCAACCTCCTTGGCTAAGTGACATCAACTGACCAACTGGCTGACTGACATACACTTCTGGAACGACGGATTTGAATTCAAAATTAGACAGGACAAAATAATAGACAGGACGACAGAACAGTCTACGACAGACAGCGAACCAGACGGACGGTTCAATGATTATGTGGATGATAAAATCAAACGTAAACGCAGACGTATAGACAAGCGTTCCTCAACCATTAACATTCAGAAACATCAAGTTTATAGTTTTGGATACTATATTAAATGTGCATATGATGACAAGTTATCAATTTATAGAGCATAAAAAGGGGAGAACTGTGGTCAAACATTTATGAAATGTATTAAACATGATTTGGAGAGTATTTGTAAAAAGAATACATTTTCCAAGCCCCCTTTACCCTTAACAACTTTAAATAAAGAACACATTGCAAACAGCAAAGTCTGTTTCATTTGTAGTACATGTTTAAACGAGGATTCCTGCGTTTCCTATAATTGGCATACCGGTGTTTACGAAGGCGTTTCACATTCACTTTGCAATGAAAAGTACAGACCCCAAAACTCTGTACCTGTGTTTTTTCATAATTTAAGCACCTATGATAGTCACTTTATAGTACACTAGCCCTTTCCCGCGGCTTTGCCCGCGTACTATAAGTACTCAAAAAGGATACGATACCCATGTCGATTTTCAGACTTCGTGACCCTTTTAGGGGTTGAATTTTCAAAAAACATGAAACACGTGTTTACTCATTTATCGTTAGGAATACTCCTGTGAAGTTTCGAATAAAATAGTCTAACAAATCTTGATTCGCCATACAAACTTTGGACCCCCATTTTACCCCCTTAGGGGGTGAATTTAAAAAAATCCTTTCTTAGTGCATCCGTAGACCTTATAAGGAACCTACGTGCCAAATTTGGAATCTCTAGAATCAGCGGTTTGGGCTGTGCGTTGATATGTCAGTCAGTCAGTCAGTCAGTCAATCAGTCAGTCAGTCAGTCAGTCAGTCAGTCAGTTTCTTCTTTTATATATTTAGATGGGCTTAATTTTGAAGATGGTGATATATAACTAATCCCACAGAACAAAGAAAAATATATTTCCTTTTCCAAAATGTTAAAAGTGAATAACCGTACAGTGAAATTAAGATTCGTTGATTCCCTTAAATTCATGTCTAGTAGTCTTGAAAAATTAGCTAAAAACTTAACAACAAACCAATTCAATGAACTAAAATTAAATTTTCCAAGTGTAGAAGACTATAAGCGCTTGATACGTAAGGGTGTTTACCCATATGAATACATGACATCATTTGATAGTTTAAACCTTACCGCCCTTCCTCGTAAGGATTTATTTTATAGTTCTCTGACTAATAGCCACATTTAAGATGAAGATTATGAACATGCTGTGGGTGTGTGGAATCACTTTAATTGTCAAAATATGGGGGACTATTCAGATTTATATCTGAAAACAGATGTTTTGCTACTAACTGATGTATTTGAAAATTTTAGAAATGTATGTGTTAAGACCTACGGTTTGGATCCAGCTCATTATTACACTGCCCCAGGATTGAGTTGGGATGCCATGTTAAAAGTTACAAAACTAAAACTTGAACTTTTGACGGATATTGATAAAATTGCTTTCATAGCAAAAAATATTCGAGGAGGTATATCCCAATGCAGTCACAGACATGCAAAAGCTAACAATAAATATATGTCAAACTATGAATCAAACCAACCGTCTTCTTTTCTTGTATATTTAGATGCAAATAACTTGTATGGTTGGGCTATGTCTCAACCTATTCCTACAGGTAAATTTGAATGGGTGAATGTAGAGACAAATTTTAATATTGCAGATGATGCTGATCATGGCTTTATCTTAGAAGTAGACATTGAGTACCCAAAAGAATTACATGATTATAATTCGGATCTACCATTTTGTCCCGTAAATGTATGTGTAGGTAATTCTAAAGCAAAAAAATTTATACCAATCTAAACAAGAAAACAAACTATGTCATTCATTACATAAATCTTAAACAAAGTTTACAAAACGGATTAAAATTGCTTAAAATCCATAGAATATTAAAATTTGAGCAATCCCCATGGTTAAAAAGTTACATAGATTTAAATACCTACATGCGATCCCAAGCATCTTCTGAATTCGAAAAAGATTTTTTCAAACTCATGAACAACTCAGTGTTTTGTAAAACTATGGAGAATGTAATGAAACGAGTAAACATCAAATTATTAAATCACTGGGAAAATCGTGGGAAATCTCAAGGAGTTCAATTTTTAATTGCGAAACCTGAATTTCATAGTTTATCTGTTTTTTCACATGATTTAGTAGCTGTTCAATTGAAAAAAACTAAAGTTTTATACAACAAACCAATTTATCTAGGTTTTTGCATTTTAGATCTTTCTAAAACTTTAATGTATCAATTTCATAACGACTATATGAAAACCAAATATCAAAATAATTTGAAATTGCTTTACACAGATACTGATAGTTTACTATATCAAATATTCACAGAGGACTTTTAAGATGACATAAAATCAGATCTTAATTTATATTTTGATACTTCTGAAAACCCAGAAGACAACGTGTATGGTTTCCCTCTGGTAAACCAAAAGCAACTTGGTGTTTTCTAAGATGAAAACAATGGGGAAATATTTAAGGAATTTGTTGGTTTGCGTTCAAAAATGTACGCCATAGATGTACAAAATAAAGAAATTAAAGCTAAAGCTAAAGGTGTCAATGCGTAACGGAAACATATGATCTTGACAGTTTAAAAAAAATGTTTATTTAAGAAAAAAATTAAATATGATACAATGTTACGTTTCAAATCAATAAAACACATTTTATTTACACAGAAAATTACCAAAATAACGCTTTCCCGTAATGACACGAAACGATATTTGTTAGGAAATTCTATTGATACTCTTGCGTGGGGTCATTATAAAATTCCTCATGGTGTACTTTAAAATGTATTTAATTTACACAGAATATTCAATGAAATGTATTTATTTTTTTCGCAATGTGTATAATTTTTGTAAATTGTGTGATTTAGTTTAGAAGTTAAAATTATCTTGTGTAAATTTTTTTTTGTTATGTGTTATTTTTAATAAATGTTCTTGATAAAAGGAGAAACTTAAAAAAAATGTCATTTGAAATTAATTCCTTTTCATAACAAAACACTCCTCACGTTCATTCAAAATGATTCCTTTTTACCATCCCTTCACCACTATTGTAGCTGGTCCGAGTGGTTGTGGAAAAACTAAATTTGTTACAAGTTTTCTTGAACATTCGAAAGAATTATGTAATGTTGAGTTTGATGAAGTGATTTGGTGTTATGATGAAATGCAACCCCTATATAATCTAGAAAATGTGATTTATAGTCAAGGCATACCTGATATGTCCATGTTTGATGGACTGAAACCCAAATTACTTATAATAGATGATTTAATGCGCGAATCAAATGGGTGTCTGGTTGATATTTTTACAAAAGGTAGTCACCACAGAAATTTAAGCCTGTTTTATATTACTCAAAACATATTTCATCAGGGTAAAGGTCAACGTGATATGTCTTTGAATACAAGTTATTTAGTGCTTTTTAAGAATCCTAGAGATAAAACACAAATACGTTATTTGTCTCGTCAAGTATACGAAGCTTACAAGGATGCTACTAAAAACGCTTACGGCTATCTTATGATTGATCTAAAACAAAACACAGATGACATGTGTCGTTTTAAAACTAAAATATTTTCATTTGATGGCCATTGCACAGTGTATATCCCAAAGAAAGGATTTAAATATAACAAGGATCATCAAGTTTCAGTCAGTTCTAAATAATGCATTCTCGAGTAAGCACCTATAAACATTTACTGGAAGCCCTGCATTTACTTAAACCAAAATATCGGACTGCTTTGCTTAAATCGTGCGATGAAGATGAGATCAACATCATTTGTGAATGTATCTATAACGTTCTAAAGGGTAAAATTCCTTTAGAAAACAAAGAAAAATCCAAATTAAAAAAATATAAGGAAACATTACGAAAACTAGTTTTAAAAGGAAAAAATAAGCTTAGAAAAGCCGTTATTATTCAGAAAGGGATGCACCCCCTTTCTGAATAATAACGGCTTTTCTAAACTTATTTTTTCCTTTTAAAACTAGTTTTCGTAATGTTTTACCGATAATTTTAGGTGCAGTTTTAAGTGCATTGGTAAACTCCTTATCTTAGATACAATGGAGAATACAAAGAAAATGTTGTTAGTAGAACCTGAATTTATTGAAAGACTTAAAAAAAGTGAAAATCAGGTGGAAAATTTATCATCCCATCTGGATGGAGAAATGCAAACAATTCTTAGAAGAAAAATAAATGATCGTGAAAAGTGGGCATTATATTATCAAGCATTACAACGATTTTTACATTTTGCTGAGGCAGATCGAAGATCATTTAAATTACCAATAGTGATGGATGAAGTGAACTACCTTACTAACGATAACTACAACGTTGCTTTGAAAGTTAACAAAACGGAGGAAAATGTAAAAAAAGAGGAAAGTATCCGAAAGGAGGAATCATTTACTCAGAACTTAAGCGGAGACGCAAATTCACCTGTGCCGGAATAAGATATTTATGTCACACCTCCTGGTGTATCAAAGGTTGAATTACCTAAACGATATTCTCCATCCTATATTATAGATGTTATACCTAAATCGTACAGGACAAAAAGTCAGACGCTACTGCAAAACATTGTTCTGAATAGACCTAAAATTTGGTGGAAGGAGAACGGTGAAGTAGTTATAAACAGTCAGACAATACCAAATAGCAATATTCTCGATTTGGTAGGCGATGTGCTTAGACCGCTTAAACGCTCAAAACCAGTGGGATGGGAGGGTTTCGCTAGTCTTTTAAATGATATAAAAGTTCCATTGTGATAGGCAGATGTGCATATCTACACGTAGTAAGCGTAATGCACGTAAACCACGTAGTAGAGCGGCTTACAGAGCAAATAACAGATAAAGCGCCTCTCCATAAGAGAAGGGATTTTCTCTCATAAGCACGTAGGGTCGTAGTATATATAGTGATGTATTGTAAGAATAGGGGGATTGGTTTGGAGATTGGAAGTGACATAAACTATAGTCTGACAAGCTGTGTGTTTGGTGCTAAAACCCCTCTACATCCCAACCCGGCGCTGTGCCTATTACATGGCGACCGTGACACCGTGACACCGTGACACCGTGATACCGTGACAGCGTGACAGCGTGACAGCGTGACAGCGTGACAGCGTGACAGCGTGACGTCGTGACACCATGACACCGTGACACCGTGACTCTTGAGGTTGCTGCGGGTTATAAACAACATGGACGACGACGGCGGTGAAGAGGGCTGTGAAGAGGACGAGCCTATGGCGTCAAACCACTAGTAATGCCGTGGGTGCCCAGTGAGTTGCTTATTGATAATTGGAAGTCATCGAGGATGGATTGGAGAGCATATGAGGTCATAGTAGTGACCGTCGTCAATATATATCAGAACTGCTTCATTGGAATCGACGGAGGTCCAGATGGCAGAGTGTCTTCAGCTACACGTCCGGTTACGCGTGGCGGCCGGGTGCTGGGAGCGTTCGAGGAGGTGAAGTTTTTTTTTTTACTGTATTTTGTGTGTTATGAAAACGTATTTTTTTTGTGTGGTTATTTTGTATAATTTTATATTTGGTGGACTTTATGGATTTGTTAGAACTATTATGTGTTATAAGAATATAGATAAAGTGTTAACAGGAGTTAGTGTAGGCATTTAGGAGTTTAAGAGTTTGTAAAGGAGTCGCAGCTGTAGAACTTAAAAGTTACGTTAAAAACGGCAAAACGGTTGAATATTCTAGGAGTTAGAAAAGTTTGATACGGTATCGAAAATGGCTAATTTTACTTTTATTTTTATGTCTGTGAGAAAGTTTTGTAGTAGCCATGGGAAAATAGGGATAGTGATAATGGGCGACAGTTTCATTCTCAAAATGACGATAATAAATACGAATTTTGCTTACGCCAACTATAATAATAATGTGAGTCAACAAGGTCAGCAGCGTACAGCGACGGCGATTTCGCGAGTAGGTAGAAAAGCGCAATGTCAATGTTAATTAGCACATGACTTAGACTAGGTAACAGATGTGGTGGATAAGAGTTTTTTATATGTATAATGAAGAGTAAGTGGAGGTTAAAGTGGAACGGTAGGTACTGTCCAATAATGTTGGTTATGGTGTGGAAAATGTTAAATTGAAGTGAATCAAGATTCTCCATGAACGAAGGCACGCTTAGACGTATCGTTACGAGACTTGGTTATGTTGTGGAAGATGTTAAATTGAAGTGAATCAAGATTCTCCATGAACGAAGGCACGCTTAGACGTATCGTTACGAGACTTGGTTATGTTGTGGAAAGAGAGTAGAGTTAATATTTTTAGAGGATGAGATCAATAGGGAAATAATATATATAAAAGAGTGTCTCTTACGCGAGGGAAAATGAATTACCTATTTAGGTTATGTATACAAGGAAAGGGAAAAATGACGATTAGGGAATAGGTGGAACGAACACAGGACTATGACTACAAACCAACCATTGTTAGTTTTAAGATATTTAGTATTAGTTTAGACCGGCACTATCAATGCAAACCAAACATTATTAATTGTAAAATATTTAGTATTAATTAAGAACAAAGGTTAGAATAAGTCAATGACGTGTATTGAGCCCATAGGATAAGTATAACATAAAATTAAAAATAATACAGATTATTTATTACATAAGAATAGAGTAAAGGTGTATCACCAATAGTATTCTTCTCAGGGGAGGGAACCCCTTACCTTTTCAGGGGAGGTGTGATAGGCAGATGCGCATATCTACACGTAGTAAGCGTAATGCACGTAAACCACGTAGTAGAGCGGCTTACAGAGCAAATAACAGATAAAGCGCCTCTCCATAAGAGAAGGGATTTCCTCTCATAAGCACGTAGGGTCGTAGTATATATAGTGATGTATTGTAAGAATAGGGGGATTGGTTTGGAGATTGGAAGTGACATAAACTATAGTCTGACAAGCTGTGTGTTTGGTGCTAAAACCCCTCTACATCCCAACCCAGCGCTGTGCCTATTACACCATCGTCATGTATTGGTAACCCCGAGACTTTAGAATTTATTAATAAAATTCAATCTACACCTGAAGCTAACACTTCACAGGCTTCTATTAGCGCGCAAAACCTATCAATTAAAGAAAAGAACGCATCTACTCCTCTATCTACTAAGCCAAAAACGAGGTCTCAAAAGAAAGTTGATTGGGAAAGATGGACTCCTTATTAGACATAAATAGAATATATTACGATATATCAAACCCGGCTGGATATAGTAGTTTAAATAATGTTATGAAGGAAATGAAAGGTCAAATGAATAGAGAGGAAGTGAAAAAATGGTTGCAGTCCCAAGAAGCGTACACTCTACATAAACCTGTTCATAAACGTTTCTCGCATAACAAATACATCCTGTCAAACTACAATGAACTATGGCAAGCTGATCTAAGTGATATGCGTACCTATAGTCAATACAACGATGGGTATAAATACATTCTTTGTGTTATTGATGTATTTAGCAAATATGCATTTGCGAGACTTATGAAAAAGAAGGATGCTGAAACGGTTAAAACGTGTTTTGAAAGTATATTCACGGCAGCAAATGCAACCCCTAGACATATTCAATCTGATAAGGGTACAGTACTTGTTTCAAAGATGGTGAGAGATTATTTTAAAAGTAAGAACATCAATTATTATACAACTAACATTCCAGACATTAAAGCTAGCATAGTTGAAAGGTTTCAAAGAACTATCAAAACTAAAATGTGGCGTTATTTCACTCATAAGAATACTTACACTAATATATTACAAGATCTCCTTTATTCATATAACCATAGCTATCATGCCAGCATAAAAATGCGTCCAGTTGATGTTAACTCTAGTAATATAAGGACTCTTTGGTGTAACTTATATGAAAGAATAAATTATAAACAACCTTCTTTAGAAAATGCAAGGCTAAATGTAGGTGACCATGTTAGGATAACTAAATATAAACATATATTCCAAAAGGGTTATGAAACCAATTGGAGTGATGAAATATTTGTGATTGAATCAGTTATCAATCAATAGGTCCCTTGGGTTGTTTATACTTTAAAAGATTTGGAAGGTAAACCAATAATTGATACATTTTATTCTAAAGAATTACAAAAAGTAACTCACCACCCCTCCATCAAATATAAAATTGATAAAATAATACGCTCGCGCCGTATTGGTGGCAGAAAGGAAGTGTTCGTGAAGTGGCGAGGTTATCCTAATAAATTTAATTCCTGGATACCGTCATCAAGCTTAGAAACAATATGAATGAAAACAGTTTTTACTTAACTTTATTGAGCAATAGCTCATCTGAATATTACAATGATAATACAACTGCGCACTTTTTAACAAAATTACCTAAAACCATTAAATTGGAAGGAGAATGGGTCGTGGGTTTAGTAGAATTTCAATACCATGAAAATACCATTTATATTAAAAAGAAAGTTCGAGGACCTGCAGACAAGACGGATAAAATCGTTGATTCAAAAACTCACATACCAGCTACTTCGTATGATAGTCTTGATCATTTTCTTGATGCATTAAATGAAAACCCACAGCTAAAAAGCAAAGTTAATTTTAGATATGATAAAATTACAAAAATGGTGGGGATATAAACATATAAAGAAATAGTCTCAGTCACAACAACACCCATATTAAATCTACAATTAGGATTTCGACCAAGATCAAATTTAAAAGAAATGTCAATTGGAAAACATCCTGCAAATTTATACTTAGGTTTACCCTCACAAATATTTGTTTATACTGATATCATTCGTCCACAAGTGGTGGGAGATGTAATTACATCATTACTGAGAATAATACCGTTAGACCCAACTAAATTTATCTATGGTGCTTACAAAACACATATTTTCTCACCTGCTCACTATGTACCCGTATTACGAAGAGAATTCGATACTATAGAAATAGATATAAGGACAACTACTGGAGCTAAAATACCATTCCAGTTTGGATCTTCTTGCGTGAAGCTACACTTTCAACGGGTAAAATGAATTATAAAAGATCATCTAAGTTTTGCCCATATGAACATTACTATTCACACCAAGCTGGTACGGGTATAGGAATAGTTTATAAAGGGGTACCATATCAACGAGGACATGGGATCGGGAGTTTCTTGGGTGGTCTTTTTAGGTCTGTGCTACCATTATTATCTAGTGGTCTTAAAACAGTGGGAAAAGAAACTTTAGATGCAGGAATCGGTCTTTTATCTGATATGGTAAATTCACGACCAATTGATAGTTCTATTAGATCTCGGTTCAATGAAGCAAGTGCTAACTTAAAAGGAAAAGCAGATGAAAAAATTGATTCTTTGATGTCGGGGTCTGGGTATAAAACGTCCACAAAAAGACGTGGACCATTCATTAACTTAAAAGCATCGCACCGAAGAGGAGGTAAAAAATATAGGAAAAACAATATTGAAGATATATTTTCAAACTAAAAAATTTCATTCTTACATAGTCATTCTTGTGAGTGTGCCAAATCTGAGTTAGACTTATTTGCTTTACCATCAACTCAAACAAGCATTGAAAGTGGTCAGTGGATTCATTACAAACCAAATTCGTCTCTAAGTGACGATAGTCCTATTGAGTTTCAAGTTCCTGGGTCAGGTGATGACTACATTGATCTATCACACACTTTGTTGCATATAAATGCCAAAATATTGAATCAAGATGGTACAAAAATAAAAGCTGATGCAAATGTTGCTCCGGTAAACAATTGGTTACATTCCCTGTTTAGCCAACTAGACATTTATTTAAATCAGAAGCTTATATCACCTCCAAACAACACTTATGCTTACCGAGCCTACATGGAAAATCTGCTTAATCATGGTTCAGCAGCAAAAAAATCTCATCTGACTTGTGGATTGTGGTATGAAGATACCCCCAACTATATGGACGCCGTTGACTCGACTAATAAAGGGTTTCACGAAAACATGGACTTTGTTAAGGAAAGCAAGGAAGTTGAAATGATTGGTCATTTACATGGTGATATGTTTAACCAGGAGAAATTTCTAATTAATGGTGTAGAAATGAGAGTTAAATTAGTCCGTTCGAAAGAAACATTTAATTTAATTTGTCATAAGGATGGTCAATTTAAAGTACAAATAACAGATGCCAGTCTCATTATCAAAAGAGCAAGAATAAATCCTAGTGTATTGTTAGCTCATCAAAAAGTATTAGCATCAACAACTGTGAAATATCCGATAACAAGGGCAGAAGTTAAGGTTCTGACATTACCCGCAGGTATACAAGGTAAAACGTTGGATAATATATTTCTCGGGCAAGTCCCTAAAAGATGTATTATTGGATTCGTTTCAAACTCTGGGTTTAATGGTAATTTAGCTATAAATCCCTTCAATTTTCAACATTTTCATATGAATTCATTTAGTTTGTACGTATGAAATTCCTTCTAAAACTTTGCAACCCTCATTTAACTCTCCGGGTTTAATAGCAACTGCATATCATACTTAGTTTTCTGGAACTGGTATTCATTTCCATAATGAAGGTAATGCTATAAGCAGATCAAACTATGTGGGTGGTTATTCTTTATTATGTTTCGATTTGACTCCTGATTTATCTGCAAGTTCAACTTCAAACTGGAATCTTGTAAGACACGGAAGTGTTCGAATCGAAGTTCGTTTTGATTCAGCTTTAAGTACTACTATCAACTGTATTGTGTATGCTGAATTTGATAACATAATTGTAATAAATAAAAATCGTGATATCACTGTAGATTATAAGAGTTAGTAATTAAATAAATACAATGCATTCACTCAATTTTATCATTACCACTTGAACATTGTCTGTAAAACCACCAGTGTTTACTTTTTTAGATTAATTATTATTATGGATTCGAATGAAATACAATTTTGTATGAATAAAATAAACCCGAGGTTTAAGTCAAATGTTTTTGCTGCAAACCGGATTCCTGTTTGGGTTAATCTACCTACTTTTAATCTTGAAGCAAATCAAATTATTTTGTTCAATATTTTTTTTGATTTGCAATTTTTAAGTAGTTACACTACTATATAGAAACTGAAAATAGATGTCATATACTTCAGAAAAAGTGACCAAACCCTCCGGTGTCGCGTCTTCAGCTTTTGCGGCTGACGTCCTGAGTAGTCAGGACGTAAGGTAGCTTCAGCCGCGAAAGCTGAAGACGCCAGTTCAAATCTGGCCTCGGACACCGGAGGGTTTGGTCACTTTTTCTGAAGTATATGACATCTATTTTCAGTTTCTATATAGTAGTGTAACTACTTAAAAACTGCAAATCAAAAAAATATATATTGAACAAAATAATTTGATTTGCTTCACGATTCATAGATGGCAGCACCATCTCTCTCGCTATACCAGAATCACGTAAGAGATTCGGATAGGAGGTGCAAGCACGTACTGCGCATGCCCTTAGAGTATGGTCAACGGTGCCTAGCCGTTTCAAATTCAGAGATTGCATATACATGAGAAAATTTGTCAAGTTCCGCCGTGACCGGGTGGTCTAGTGGTCAGGAAGTCAGCCGCGAAAGCTGAAGACGCGAGTTCAAATCTGGCCTCGGACACATCTATTTTCACCACCTACTTTTATTATAAGCAATCTGGATCCTGATTCAAAGCCCGGTTCTCATTGGATTGTAATGCACATTGATGTGAATGGATATGGCGAATACTTTGACTCTTTTGGTCGAAAACCTACCGGTTATCACAGGTTATTTTTAAATAGAAACTCTAAGAGGTGGTTTTATAACCATCACTCACTTCAAAATTATTTTACTTCAGTTGGTGGAGAATACTCTTTAGTTTATCTTTATTTTAAGCTTCAAGGCAAAAAAAATGTCTAAGTTTTTACGTCTGTTTTCTGATAATTCTTTGTGTAATAATTTAGTTTTAAGGAATATGTTTAAATCTGTTTTTGTGAATTAAAACAATGTGTTATGAAAATAAATTGGGTTTTATTTTATTTCTTACAACTATAATTACAAAATATTCCTACTACCTAAGACAAATGCAGTGACGGAGAAAGAAACACAAAATAAACAGTTAAAACTACATCTAATATTAAACATGTTCAATAAATGAGTAATAACATTAATATACAATAAAACAAGAAAGAAAATAAACATTTTTTATAAGTGAAAAAATAAAGTAAGTTATTCTAGTTATAAATAAAGCACTGATTAAAACTATTTTTTGTCACCCTTATCAGTCTCTATAAAATATTTGACACATTTTGTTTTAGATGTTAGTTCCTTCGTTATATTAACCCTTTGACCGCCAAAGCCGTTCAAACACGTCAACGAAAAGTCTTGCCCTCAGCGCCTTGACGTGTTATAACGTCCAATATGAGAGATCAAAATACTCCTTAATAAAAAACCTTTATATAAATATTTTCGTATATTTATTATAGCTCTACCATTCACCTATCTTTTTAGTTAAAATTTAATTCAAAATAACCCGTAACTCAAGAAAAAGTTAGAAAATACCTAAGAGCTATTTAAAATAACAAAAAGGCACTGCCCTCCTCGCCGTTGACGGGTAAACCCGTCAAGCGGCGTGACGTCACTTCGATATAGTGTTGTTCGTTTGAAAGCATATATCGATACCTCCTAAGTATACTGAGCCAAGTGCAAAACCACGATTTTACAGGCGGGCTGTTCAAAGGTACAAAGTTCCATAACTAACTCATACGTTGAAATAATTTCATGAAAATTTCAAATATGTATAATAAATATACTTTGCTTAAATCTACATATTTACTTTTTCGAAATAAATAATAGTTTTTGAAAAAACGGTAGTTAGTCCAGTATACGTGAAATTTACGAGTACTAGGTCTTTGATAAACTGAGCCAACTACCACTTGATCCAGTATACGTAGTAAATTATGATTAGATGAATATGGACATAATTTTATTAAACTAGATGTCTATTATGTGTCATGTACCATTAGATAACTAAACAAACTCAAAGCTCGTGCGCAGATAGATTATATCGGTTATTTTTCGTCTCACTTCATAGGGTTCATAGGGTTTATCAGTTTTTGCCATACGCATAGCCATGTACCATTGTTCAGGAGTATAAATGTTTATATTTTTTGTCTTTCTTTCCATTGACAACCAGAAAACATGCAGAAAACGATGTGTAATTATTATGTTATATTTCCAGCAAGCGTACATGAGAAATACGATCTGGTTCCTATTTTGTCCCTCACAGTTATCAGACCAAAACCTGAACTCTTTTACATCGTGTTGAAGCTTTAATTTAATTAAGTGTAATACATTGCTAGCTACTTCATCAGACCTTTTTTTAGCTAAATAGCTAATCAAATCAAATGATCATGCCAACAGAACAGTAGCCCTCTAGTGTTCCCAAATCAAATGCTGTGAAATTGTGCAAATTAAGTTTTCTTTTGTAATAAAACACGCTTATATTACCGTGCGATAACTAAATCATAACCAACAGAGCCTAATTTTATACGTAGTAGGTAGAAAAGACGTATGCCGTATCGACTATTGCTCGCGTATAGTGGGACAGCGTCCACCCGCAACGACGACGAGCGAGCATACTGAGCCAACTGCCACTTGCGCTGCGCCCGCGCCGCCCTTCCTCGATAGGTGTCCCACGTATAGTGGTACAAGTGACTTAGCTCAGTATACGATGTTCTAATTCTAAAAACAGTGTTAGTTGGGTCAGTATACGTCACTTTATTTTGAAAACTAGCAGTAATTTCGCTACGAAATTTTTACAGCATGTAGATATAAGTATTTTGATTCTAAATATGCAAAAAAACGAAAATCGAAAAAATGTCAGTTGGCTCAGTATACGTAGGAGGTATCGATATGTAGTGGTCGATGTTGATTATTGTATGAACATTAACCAAACACTGTAATTATGAATGTTTTCCGCATTTTAAGCTTTATTATATAATAAAACGAATTATTAAACTGTGATTCGTGTAGAAGATTATATTATTATTTTAATTTTTTACTTTAATATATGCATTATTAAAAAAGAAAGACTTTTATTTCAGTCGCAATGGAATACAATGCGTGTTATAAGGGCCGTATTTAAAACCTAGCAATGTGTATGTCGTTTCTTTTAATCTTATTGCTTCGTAGCATTCTTGTTAATCCTTAAACAATGATAAATACCACGACACGTGGTCTTTCGGTCCATTTCATTCAAATAAGTAAAAATAATGAAATTGTATTTTAGGTAAAATGTCAACCAATATGAATGTTATCGGTGAGAGACTGAGTTTAAGTGAACAAAGAATATGTCATTATTAGGGATATTCCAAGTTTCTTTAGGTACAATAGAATAAAATGTGCGCGAGGTGTTATTTTACTCGTACCTACACACCCGTTCTGTCCGATGTTGATTAGTTTTTATCATAAAATTTATTTATTTAATGGTATTTTTAAACATTTTTTACTCAACTAAACACTTAAAAAACCTAACGTATTTTCCTTCATACAGTTACACCACGGAAATATCGATACAGAAATGAATGAATATCTCTCACCCCCAACTCTAACATTCATAATAAGTTACGGTGCCACCAGCGCCAAAGCCGTCATAAAACGTCAGCGCGCGACGTTATCACTTAAGTAGTGCTGTGGCTATATTGACAAAATAAAATAAAATTATATTAATTTTCATATTTTTGTAGTTGATTTTAGGTGTATAAGAAAAATACGAAATGAATATTCTTTACTATTATGATTTCTAAATATCTAAAGTGATTTTGCCTAACTCAATCCACTATTAGGCGGAAAGAAATGTTTCGTCGATATGTTATTTTTCAACCACTACGGTATCTGAGTGCGCTCGTGCAAATTTCGCTCTGGCGCTGGTGGCACAATTTTTCTGTCCGATGCGTGGCGTTCAAAAGGTTAAATATAACATCCCGAGCACTTTCTTCATGTGAGTCACCTTCGTTAGAATAATATTTAACACGACAGTCACAGTGTTTCCAGTGGTCCAGAGGTCCAACGTTTCGTATGTTATTCATGTCGTATAATTCGATCTTGATGAGGTGTGATGCATATGCCCCATCGTCCTGACCTGAAGTGAGATATGAAACACCGTCTTCTTCTTTTTTGGAGACCGTTGAAGATTTCTTATACACTTTTGTCTTCTTCTTAGGCCTTAAAAAAAGCCATCAATATTATTTGATTGACGCTTCTTCGCAATAGCTTGCTTCACTTTTTTGAAAGCCAGCGTCCCCTCTTCATCACTTGCTTCGTCTTCATTTTCATCAACGTAAAAGTTTTTGAAAGTGTTATCGGAAAACTGAAACAAAATTCATAATTAGTATTAAAGACTTAAAACATACACACAACAGATAATTTTTTTAATGCAATAATAATAATAATAATAATAATAAATACTCTTTATTGCACACCTCATACAGTTACGAGCACAAATTTTACAATTAGATAAATTTAGGTAGAGGTAACAACAGGCGGTCTTATCGCTAATGAGCGATTTCTTCCAGACAACCTTTATAGATAATTATAGAGTAATACTATTTGAATACTTACATCCATCTATACATATAATAAAGCTGAAGAGGGTCGAAAGTCTGTACATGGAAGATAATCGAAAAAAAGTTGGAATGAATAACTTAGAATCGATAACAGATCACGTTCCAACAATTTTTAGAATTTTTGTCTTTTTATCTGTTTTTCTGTTTTTCTGTTTGTCTGTTTATTTGACCGCGCATCACGTGAAAACGGCTGAACAGATTTTGATGAAATTATGTATAGAGATAGTTTGAGTTCCGGGAAAGGATAATATATAATAATAATAATAATAATAAATACTCTTTATTGCACACCTCATACAGTTACAAGCACAAATTTTACAATTAGATAAATTTAGGTAGAGGTAACAACAGGCGGTCTTATCGCTAATGAGCGATTTCTTCCAGACAACCTTTGGGTAGTGGAGACTAGAGAAAAACAATAAGCAGTAGGTGGTGCATAGAAACAAAAGAGACGAAATAGATAACACAGCACATTCATATGAATATACATACTTAAATAAATACAAAATAAACATACATATACGTACATATATACATATATAATACACACAATAAGAAACAACAGTGTCAACTTAAAAACCTAAGGAAGAGATAAATAGTATTCCTTAAGTTGCGATTTAAAGCTACCAATAGATTGCGCGCGTTTTATGTTGAGAGGGAGAGAATTCCACAAACGAACGGCCTGGAACGTAAATGAGCAATTATAAAATTTGGAAGATGAAGATGGCACTTTTAGGAGCAATTTTTGAGAGGATCTAATAGAATTAAGATAAGAGAAACGCTCTTTGAGGTAGCGGGGAGTTGCAGGGTTAAAAAGTATAGAAAAGAGTAAAGAAAGTATGTGAGAGTTACGGCGGTGACGGATAGGGAGCCATTTGAGTTGAGAACGAAAACTAGAAACATGGTCGAATTTGCGTAATCCGAAAATGAACCGAATGCAGGCATTTTGAATACGCTCAAGCTTATTAAGTTGCTCCTCGGTTAGGTCTAAATAGGAGATATCTGCATAATCAAGAATGGGGAGAAGTAACGACTGAGCAAGCGCAATTTTAGTAGCATTTGGCAGGAAATTCCGGAGCCGTCTGAGAGACCCTATGGCAGCAAACATCTTCCTGCTCACTTCACTCGCCTGAGGCACCCATGATAGACAACGATCCATGATTACGCCAAGATTTTTCACTTGGTTGGAAAAAGGAATTTGGATACCATCGAAGACTATCGGAGGGAGCCTGAGAAAGTCAATTTTGGAGATTTGTTTAGCGCTACCCATCACAATTACCTGTGACTTTAGGGGGTTTACTTTTAAACCGTAATTTTGACACCAATTTGATATGCGGAGCAGATCAAGATTCGTGGCTTCTATAACTGAATTGAGATCGCTATGCATACCCTGCGAATATATTTGAAGGTCGTCGGCATAGAGGTGATACGAAGAGGAGAGATCAAGAGTTATGGAATTAATGAAGATAGAAAATAAAAGAGGAGACAGCACACCACCCTGTGGAACACCAGCTGATGTGCTGCACCAGGAAGAACACGAAGAATCTAGTTTAATTCTTTGCCGACGACCAACCAAATAGCTGCGGAACCAGTCAATCGCTGCAGCCGATATGTTAAGAGACTGTAAGAACGCGAGCAAAATGTCAAAATCGACCGTGTTAAAGGCATTACTGAAATCTAGAAGTGCAAGAACTGTAAGCTTCTGGTCATTCATACCCAAACGGATGTCATCGGTAACCTTGACAAGAGCCGAGGTAGTACTATGGCCCGGACGAAAACCAGATTGAAATGGGTTTAGGAGGTCATTTCTATTCAGGAAGGAAGTTAGTTGCTGATGCACTAGCCGTTCGAGGACTTTGGATAGGAAAGGAAGAATGGAGATGGGGCGATAGTCAGAGAAGGAACTGGGGTTGGATTTTTTGGGTAAAGGAATAATATTGGCATCCTTCCACAGACTGGGAAAAGTACTTGATGAAATGGAAAAATTCAGAATACCGGTGATAATAGGAACAAACAAATCAAGGAGAGGGAGTATCATATTTCGGCTAACACAGTCAACACCAACGGCGTTAGAAGTGATATTCAATATACCCTTCCTAACATCACTCTCACAGAAATGGCTAAAACAGAAAAAAGAGAAATCTAAGGCAGGAAGTGATGAAAGATGATGAAGTGAGTTAGATTTCTTAGGACCACTGAAACAGGTGGACGATGAAAAATGCTGGTTAAGCTGGTCAACGCTAATATTGTTTAAATTGGTTGCCTGTTGAGATTTGCCAACTCCGAGACCTTTCAAAAATTTCCACACTTTGGCTGGATTTCCATCTTCAACAGAACTGTGAATATGACGCCTCTGAGCATCTCGACATATAGTGCTACAGCGATTGCGCAGGGTATGATATTTAAGTTTATTTTTCTCAGAGTTGTTAGCCTTATACTTAGATTTAGATTGATTCTTCCTCTCTATAAGGGCTTTAATATCCTCAGTGAGCCAAGGAGCAGGGAGATGCTTGACTTTTATTGCACGAACAGGAGCATGAGCGTCATAAAGTTGTATGAGGAGCGAATTAAAGAGAGAAACTTGATCGTCTACCGAACCCGCTCGAGCGATACTGCTCCAATCGATTGTTAAAGCGTCATCTCGAAGCTTTTCCACATTTAATCCACTAAAATTGCGCTGCAAAAGAATTTTTGACTTAGATTTGGGAGGACGAATTTTGTAAGAGAGATAGAGCAGATCATGATATGAGAAGGCATCCGCGGAGTATTGTCCAAATTTAGACACATGAGAAGTCGAAGAAACTAAAGTTAAATCAAGAAGAGAAGGCGAGCAATTTGGAAAATAGTGTGTGGCGTCTGAAGGGAGAATAGTTAGATTGCATGCATCTACCAGGGATTTAAGGCGCCGGGATCGACTGTCATCCTTCAGAAGACACGTATTTAGATCTCCCATAAGAATGTGATGATTATAAGAAGGCATAAGGTCCTCGAGAAGTTTCTCAAGAGAATCAAAGTAATTAACGTGAAGGGAGGGGGAATAAAAAACGCCAAGTAAAAGTTTGGAATGAGAGAGGGAAACGTCGAGAAACATATACTCTGCGGCATCAGAAGTAGAAGAGCTGGCAGATACATTAACAATTGAATAGGGGATGTAAGAACGAAGGTAAATCGCAACTCCACCGCCACCTCTTCCAAGGCGGTCGTGCCGAATTAAATTGAAACCAGGTAAAGAGTAAGACGTTGAAGGCAAAGCTGGTCTGAGCCACGATTCGGAAATTAAAATAGCATGAATGTTCTTAATGTCAAAAGAGAGTAACATATCGCTGTAATGTGCAGGAATACTTTGCGCATTTAAATGCACAACGTTAAAATTTTTAGGTACATCATTAAACTGAGATTCCAGAATGTCGTGAAGCGAAGGAGGCAAACTATGGAAACTGTCTTCACTTACACTATCTAAGGAGGAAAAAGATAAATACTGATCACTGTTATCACTGAAAGGCATCTGAAAAATATATATAAAGTTAAAAATATAATAAGTATATAATAAGTGTATACTAATATTCAATAAATATAAAAATATATACAGTAAAAACTAAACAAAAACTCCACAATCTACCCGCCAGCAGCAAATAAATAATATATCTACTAACCCTAAACTAATTTAAGGTACCTTAGCTACCCGCCAGCATATCTGGATGGATCAAAATTAAAAACAAAACAACAAATAATTAACATTCAGAGCAGAAACGGAACGCAATAATTTACAAGTGGCAACACTGGGCTGTTCATGTCAAAGCGCCTGTCATGTCAAGTTAATGTCAAAGCAATGCAAATGCTATTACGAAAACTAGTTAAGATAAACAAATTAATCAAAAAAGAAAGAAAGGGTAGACACAGATAAGTGCTGCACGACAAAATTAAGAAGTCAATTGTAACACGGTAACAAGAAAAGCACTACACAGTAAACAAACAAAGTAGGTACGAGTACTCTACGATCGAATCTTCGCCTTCACAATATATAGTTTTGATCCCGAAAATCAGCCCTGGTGGGGGTGAAAATGGGGTTGAAAGTTTGTATGGAGAATTTTTAGCCGCTGAAACGATTTAGATAGCAATAAGTATGGAGATAATTTGAGTCTCGAGAAACGTCAAAGGATAGTTTTCAAACTCTTGTGGGGGTGAAAAGGGGGTTGGAAGTTGGTATGAGGATTTTTTTACCGCTAATCTGATTTATATGAAAATTGGTATAGAGATAGTATGGGTCTCGAGAAAGGACAAAGGATAGTTTCATCTTCAAAAAAGCCCCCCCCCCCCCCCCCAAATTAATTTAGACCCGTAGGACCAAAAATTTGAAAAAAATAATGGAAGTGAAGCCTGAAAGGTATATTCAATAAAAACTATCTTTACATAGAATAAAGCGGAAGAGGGTCGAAAGTCTGTTCATGGAATATATTCGAAAAAAAGTTGACTGGGGATACTTAGAATCGATAACAGACATTCGAACAATTTTTAGAATTTTTGTCTCTTTATCTGTTTGTCTGTTTATTTGACCGCGCATCACGTGAAAACGGCTGAACGGATTTTGATGAAATTTTGTGTAGAGATAGTTTGAGCCCCGGGAAAGGACAAAGAATAGTTTTCATCCCGAAAATCAACCCTGGAGGGGGTGGTTTTTTACCGCTGAACTGATAAAGATGAAATCTGGTATAGTATGGGTCTCAAGAAAGGACAAAGGATAGTTTTCACCCCGAAAATCAATAATAAGGGGTGAAAAGGGAGTTGGAGATTTGTATAGGGAATTATTAACCGCAGAATCGATTTAGATAAAATTTGGTATGGAGATAATTTGAGCTCTGGAAATGGAAATAAAATAGTTTTATCTCGGAAATTATCCCTTAAGCGGATGCAAAAGGGGTGGAAGTTTACATGTGGAAGAAACAACCAATAACCGCTGTACGTATTTAGATGAAATTTGGTATTTAAATAATTTGTAACTTTTAGGTCAAGGTGTTCATATTTATAACATGTTACCCGTGGAGGCTTTAAATTTACCTTTACCCGCTCTTAAGAAATATTTGAAAATATCATGAATGTCAAAGGGTTATTGCAGGTTCGAGGACTATATATGACGGACAAAGATGCATGGCCCAAACCAAAAAACTACTACAAAATCATCTAACATTTATAGGTTTAGGTAGGAAAACATATCAAACGTTATGTGAAGCAGTCAGATTAGGATTTATTTTTCTTTATAATTAAACAATAGGTACATTATCTGTCTCTCAAACTACGCATTATGAACTACGCATTATTTTGTATCTTTAAGATCTAATAATGTATTACTGTTTTGAAAAACTCGAGTTTCTTTTCGGTCATAACACTTCTTGAGCCAGAGGTGTATGGTTAGAACCGGTGGTAGTTTTTGAATGAAGTTCCTTATCGGACGGTTCGCGGATGGGGGGCTAGGCGAAAAAAAGTCACGTGACCGTCACGAAAAAGCGTTACCTCAAGAAAACGCGACACCCATACGATTGAGAAACATGTAAAATGGAATGAAATAAAAAATACCTAAAATAGAATAAAGTGAAGTGAAGTGAGACGATGTGTGGTGAAAAGTGAAAGTGAGAAGTGACAAAGTGATAAAAGTCGAGAACCTAAAAGTAAAAAATTATTAAAATTTCAAAAATTACAAAAAAATATAAAAAATTAAAACAACAAAATTTACAAACAAGTCAAAAATGAAATAAAATTAAATAACATAACTTATTAAGAAATAAATATCTTGATCTACACCAATATCATAAATCCTCTATTCCGCGTTCCGAACCGTATGCAATTACCACCATTATTATAACATCAGTGTATAGGTATTATCTGTGACATTGTGGTCAAAACGTACGAAAATACGGTAATGAAAATCCGCCCCCGACCGCCGGCGCAATAAGGTTGGTCATGGCGGTCATTCTAATGGTTTCAATGGATTTTTAATATTTGTGTAGGTAAAGCAGTGTATGCTTCTGTACATAAGTAGGCCTTATTACGTAAACTACTACAGTTACATAAACTACTATTTATCTTATTTAATCAAATACAAACATTGAAACATTGAAAAAATAATCAACCCAGTTTTGACTTGAACAAACATCGATACGCCTTACCGGGGCTCGATATCGATTTACCAATTAAGCTATCGGGAACTGAACCCATAGCTTAATTGGTAAAGCGATATCGAGCCCCGGTAAGGCGTATCGATGTTTGTTCAAGTCAAAACTGGGTTGATTATTTTTTCAATGTTTCAATGTTTGTATTTGATTAAATAACATACTAATGTATGAGTGGAATACCCACTTTAAAAAAAAACAAGTAAAAATAATTACTATTTATCTCTTTTTAGTTTCGCCATGTCCATCCGTCTGTCCGCGGTCTAGCTCAGTTACCGTTCGCACTAGAAAGCTGAAATTTGATGAGGCCTGATAAGAACTTTCAATAAAAACTATATTGAATAAAATCGGTTCAGCCGTTTTTGAATTATCAGTCAAAAACGCACAGTGAAAGGAAGTGCCGGATAGTAAAATGACGTAAGCGCCGCCAAATATCCCTTAATAAACGACCTTTTGAACGGATGTTTTGTAACAGGGCGGCATCTACGAAACTACACTGAGCATCGCCCGATATGCTCTTGGCCGGTTTTTTTTGCATTGTTAACCCGGAAATCACCCCTTAATGATTACTAATTCCAATTCAAGAAAATCCCCAGCCAGGTTATACGTAGCCTATAAAAATTCAATGTCTAAAAGGGGGGGTAGCCACTACACTCGATTGAGCTAAATTTGCATGAGTCATGGACCCACCCCTCTCCTCCAAGTGCACCTCAAATAAAAAAAAATCATTTCAGCATTTGTGACCCCCCCCCCCCCCATTTCAACCGCGCCTGTTCTTACCTTTCATGCTTAGACTGATTTGACGGGAGGATCGATTTGGATGATATTTGCCGTGGACATGAACGTGTAAATACAAAAGTGGCCATGTATCGTCCGATGTACACCTACCCCTCTATGTATGTAGTTTAAATCATGCCAAAAAAAATTTATAGGATAAAAAAAAGTAAGTATTCATTTTTGAGTGTAGTTTCATTTAGTGGTAATTGTAAAATATTTTATTAGGACTACTGTCCTCTAGCCTAGCGTATCCATCTGTCAACTTTACTTCAAGTTCCGCCTCCAGGGTAGCGGGAGAGAAATTAGGGATGAATTAGCCGCTTACTGACACAGACCGAATACCACGCGGGCGGAGCCGCGGGCACAGCTAGTTATGAATAGTCTTCGTTTATACTTCAAAGCGTAGAAACTGAGAGCTCTTAACTGAACTGGAGATCCGAAGGTACTATATAAAGTTACTCACAGCCTCTAACAAAAGATTAAATTATCAAAAGAATTCTAAATAATTTAAACGACAGATCTTTTGTGCTTTTATTTTCTATGAAAATCGCGTGTGAATTCAAACCCGATTGATTTATATCTTTCACAGAAACGAATAAAAAGTAAATTATTACCTTCTTCAAAGGACATCTAGCAAAAACGGTAAAGTTCTCAAGCCGACAGCATAAAGAAAAACCTAATAATAGAAATTGCGACTTTAAATTAGAGCACCAAAGGAGTCTTTAAACATCGCACCGCCCCACCTATCTAACTGTTATAGACAGGAATGCAATAAATCACACACCGAATCCTACATTAACAAAACATCTATATATTATAATAAATAATGGGAACTTCGTTTACGGAAACGTACAGCATACTTACAGGTTTAAACTTGTTCAAAACACAGTTATGTTTATTGTCCACCAATAAATAGCAGTCGGTTGTCACATATACCAAAGTTATTTACGAGTTCGAAAAAAAAATTAAGACAACACAAATATCTAGACTGGAAATAATCTATAATCAATAAAATAATATTTCAAAAATTGGATTTGCCTAAAATTATAAATTTTAGGCAAAAACTGAAAACAAATAGATACTAAATAACTAAAATTGATGGGGTTAAAACATATACCAGAAGTTTCATATTGTGCTGTAACACATATAGATACGTTGAAATTTGCATATATATTCGCGAAATGTGAATTAATTACTTTAGGTATAAATTTGATACCTACTCCAGTCCAGACTAATAAAGGGTAATGTAATTATGTCTGTTTGCGGGGCTTGTTAGATCATTAAAAATATCGTTAAGTTATATGTAGTAAAATATTAATAATAATAATTATATCACCATGTGAGATTGAAATAGTTTAGGTATAATACCTACTCAAAATGTAACGTAAAAACAATATTGATATTGGCTTCTTCAAAACGAGTTTACAGGTTTGAGACAGCGACGTGTGAGTGCTAATAGAACGTAACAGCCCATATAAAAAATACCTATTGAAATACCTAAGCTTTGGAAACTTTAGGTACTATACCTAGTCTTTCATAAGGAGTAACCAATTAGGCAATTATAAAACCTATTGCAAATACGTAAAGAACAAACTACAACGTAGGAGTATGCCTCTACCGAGCTCGGTAACAATGCAATGTCGCCGAGTCGAGCTAACAATAGAGACAATAGAAAAAGGTGAGAAAGGGTTGTATTGTGGTGTCGAAGAGCGTGTATTGTTTAATTAACGGAGTGACTAAGTGCTGAAGGAGGCTCCGGGCACTGTTGAGACCTAGTGCAATCGATCTAAATGGGGGGCTAAAGGTACTAACACATACCGAACTTTTTTTTTTAGGTTTCATAGCCCCGAAAAACCACCATAATCCCGAAAAACCAATATTTTGGTGGTGGGAAAACGATGGGGTAGAAACGGTGAATCTATACTACTAGAATGTCAGCCATAAAACAGAGTATCCAAAAGGAACAATATTCTAAAAGTTTACACAACTCTTACGTTTTACATATAGGTGGTAGAACGTCACCCTGGCTCAAATACTCGTATATATCAAGCTCCAATACTCAATTTATTTAATCCTTCTTTCAAATTCAAATTGGTTTCGCTTTGGGGCTTTCATGCAGCGGTTATTACAGCCACATGTCACTTGTCAAGCCTTAAAAGGCTTAACTTTGTTTATCGTAAACAATTTGAAAACGTTTCTCATGTTATGATATTATTAGCATTGCGTCTGAAAGTTAGAAAGGATAAATGGCTTTGTTAATTCTTGTTGGAAGCAGAATTTTCTGTGATTAAATTATATTATTTTGGATGGTATTCACACAACCCAAGTCTGTAAGCCGTTGGAATAATCAATCGTAGCTACCGATGTTCATAAAAATAGAATTGAAAACCATTGAGTAACAGGAGATGATAATAATGATACTAAAATAGTGAAAATCAATCTATCAGCTAGTCTAGCTAATCTAGCAAAATAATTTAAGCTATCAATCGCCAAATATGGCGCAGAAAATTTGTTCTAGATATCACATCTAGTAGAATACATAATAAATCAATGTTGAAAACCCGAATTTTGCTCGCGCGGAATTAGATTGAAGTTTTCTGAAACCCTATGCCGACTTATTTGCAATAAAAAATCTTTTCTCCTTTTCTAGCAGCTGTCTCTTTCTGGCTTTTTACGTAGGAGAAAGGTGATAAATAGGCCGTACGTGGGGGATAGTTGGAGCCGAACTTTGTTTTATGACGGAAGAGCGGCCTCCACGTAGGACATTATGCATGTACATATAATGTAGGCATGTCTTGGTCGCTTTACAAAACAACTGATATTTACAAAATAATATCTAGGTTCTTCACCCAATGGGCTGCGGTTTCGCTTAATGATTATAAGTCCAGAGGACAGTCTCCTTATTTGGCATTCATGGACAATGTGGTGGATAGACTATACAGGTGCCCCACAGTCGCGCTTCGGAGAAAAGCGCCAGCCACACCTAAACATGAAATCGCAGATCGACCGACCGTGCCCGATTCGCAGCCTGTTTAATTGGCACCTTTGATTATTAAACCAACCGGATGCGAGACGCGCACTAATTTATATCACAAAAAGTCTGCCAATTTCGGCGCGGGGGACGAGGAAACGCACACAAATACTGTTAACACTAATGCATTTTCCATTGACGTCGCTACACACGCACACGATAAAATTATCAAACACTAGCAAAAAATATACTCACACAAGTACAAACACAGACACAGACAACTTGTCCGTGAACGAGATAATGTCATCTTTAAGTAAACGTAGACAGTGCGAGGAACGCGTCGATAATAATATACTTAAGTATCGATATTTGTGACATTTTCAAGTCAAAGGGACATCATTGTCGGTTGTTAATAGAGTTAAATTTAAAATGATTTTTTTATGGTAACGCCTTATTGACAACCGATAATGATGTACCTTTGACTTGAAAATGTCACATTTTATCGTAGATTTATTTATCGTATGCCTACATGTCACCGGATATAGATAGGCATTTCTTCCCTAGGGTAGTGGGAAAGCAGATGATGAAGAAAATCCAGTGAGTGCTGCGAGGTCCAGGTAGGACAGTAGAGCTGCCAAGTTTGTAACTCTTTTAGCACCACCCAGGGATCACGTGTAGGGTTGTCTAAGGTGTTTCCTATGGACGCAGAGAAACATTGATCGTAGGTTAGTTATATATTTTTGTTTCTTTACCACGTATAAGGTTTAGCTATTGATAAAATTATAATGTTAAGTTGTCATTAAATATCAAGTTTTTCTACCAGCATATTACTTACAATGTTAGTATTCTACGTAAGTTAGTTTGCCTATTTGTTCAGGACAAATCTTGCAAGCTGAATTAGAATAACTTTTATATTATCAATTTAATATTTTGATGTGTATTTGCTTTTATATTTAGTGGAAAATACTACAAATTTGAAAACAAATAACTATTCAATGAAACAATGAACTGCAAAGAACTCTGGAACATCACGAAATTCGAACCCACGTGTTTAGATTACCGTTCCAATGTGCTTCCAATTACACTAGACGTTCCTCTATCCACATCAGTGAATTTTTTACTGTAATGAACAATGATTAATCAGTCACTAGCGACATCGTGATGTTCCAGAGTCCTTCGCAGTTGATATTTTGATTGTAATGGGCATCTGTTTCCAATTTGTGTTTCTATTTCTATTATCTCTTCTTCATTTTCTATTATAAACTAGCTGTGCCCGCGGCTCCGCCCGCGTGGAATTCGGTCTGTGTCAGTAAGCGGCTAATTCACCCCTAATTTCTCTCCCGCTACCCTGGAGGCGGAACTTAAAGTAAAGTTGACAGATGGATACGCTAGAGGATAGTAGTCCTGATAAAATATTTTACAATTATCACTAAATTAAACTACAGTCAAAAAGCAATACTTAAATTTTTTTGTCGTTATAATTTTTTTTGCCATGATTGAAACGACATAGAGTAGCAGGTGTATATGTAGGACGATACAGTACCACTTTTGTACATATACGTTCATGTCCACGGCAAATATCATCCAAATCGATCCTCCCGTCAAATCAGTCTAAGCATGAAAGGTAAGAAACAGGCGCGGTTGCAGCGCGGTTGAAATTTAGGGTGTCACAAATGCAGAAATGTTTTTTTGAGGGGGTCAGTAATGATTTTTTTCTATTTAGCTTTTAGACGTTGAATTTTTATAGGCTACGTATAACCTTGCTGGGGATTTTCTGGAATTGGAATTAGTTATCCTTAAGGGGTGATTTCTGGGATAACAATGCAAAAAAAACCGGCCAAGAGCATGTCGGACGATGCTCAGTGTAGAGTTTTGTAGTTGCCGCCCTGTTACAAAACATCCGTTCAAAAGGTCGTTTATTAAGGGAAATTTGGCGGCGCTTACATCATTTTACTATCCGGCACTTCCTTTCACTATGCGTTTTTGACTGATAATTCAAAAACGGCTGAACCGATTTTATTCAATATAGTTTTTATTGAAAGTTCTTATCAGGCCTCACTTCCATTATTTTTTTCTATTTTTTGGACCCACGGTTCAAAAGTTAGATGGAGAAGACGCCCTTTTTTAGAACATAGAAAACATTTATTCGCAACAACAACAACATGCAAACAAACATACTTAATCCAAGGATAATAACTAATTATATGGTTGCCACGAAATGAACTTTCAGATCTAATATTTACGAAACTATTAGTTTCATCCAAAAAATGTATTAGAAGACCTCTATTCTTTTTGAAAGACCTATTCAATAATACCCAAAACGATAGGGTTGGAGCGAAAAAAAAATTCAACCCCCATTTTATGAGGGTACACATAAAATGGGGGTTGAATTTTTTGAAATGGTTGAAAAATAAAAATATTTTTTTAGTTTTTATTCTATTACTTTGGCGGCGTGATTAATGCACATACTGATACCAAATTTCAGGTTTCTAGTGCGAATGGTCACTAAGCTACGAGTAGACCGCGGACAGACGGACAGACAGACGGACGGACATGGCGAAACTATAAGGGTTCCTAGTTGACTACGGAACCCTAAAAAGAGATAAATAGTAGTTTATGTAACTGTTACGTAATAAGGCCTAATTACGTACAGAAGCATACACTGCTTTATCTACACACATATTAAAAATCCTAAATGACGTGTTCGGAAACTATTAGAATGACCGCCATTAAACCGCCATGACCAACCTTATTGTGCCGGCGGTCGGGAGGGGGGGGGGGCGTGCCGGCGGTCGGGAAGGAGGGTGGATTTTCATTACGTTACCGTACACACTGTCACAGACAATACACTGATGTTACGTTACTGGTTGCAATAATGGTGGTAATTACATACGGTTTCCGAACGCGGAATAGAGGATTTATGATATTGGTGTAGATCAAGATATTTATTCTTCGATGTAAGCACATTACAATGCAGAACGTCAGAGAAAAAAAAATACGTGTGTGTCGTGGAACACTCGGTTGGAACGAATTTATGTTATTTAATTTAATTTAATTTTTGACTTTTTCGTAATTTAAAAAAAATTTGAAACGTTTGAAATTTTTGAATTTTTTGAAATTTTTAAATTTAAAAAACATTTTTGAAACTTCACTTCACTTCACTTTATTCTATTTTATATTTTTTTTATTTCATTCCATTTCACATGTTTCTCAATCGTATGGGCGTCGCGTTTTCGTGACGTGACGCTTTTTCGTGACGGTCACGTGACTTTTTTTAGCCTAGCCCCCCATCCGCGAACCGTCCGATAAGGAACTTGGTTCCAAAACTACCACCGGTTCTAACCCTACACCTCTGGCCCAAGAAGTATTATGACCGAAAAGAAACTCGACGGGACTTATTTTTTTTAAAACAGTTATACATTATTAGATCTTAAAGATACAAAATAATGCGTAGTTCTTCAAGAAGACATATCAAAACAGCTTGAGAGACGGATGATGTACCTTTTGTTTAATTATAAAGAAAAATATATCCTAATCTGACTGCTTCACAAAACGTTTGATATGTTTTCCTACCTAAGCGGTGTCCTATAAATGTTAGATGATTTAGTAGCAGTTTTTTGGTTTGGGCCATGCATCTTTGTCCATCATATATAGTCCTCGAACCTGCAATAACCCTTTGACATTCATGACATTTTCAAATATTTCTTAAGAGCGGGTAAAGGTAAATTTAAAGGATCAACGGGTAACATGTTATAAATATGAACACCTTGACCAAAAAATTACAAATTATTTCAATACCAAATTTCATCTAAATACGTACAGCGGTTATTGGTTATTTCTTCCCCATGAAAACTTCCACCCCTTTTGCATCCGCTTAAGGGATAATTTCCGAGATAAAACTCCAGATTTTATTTCCTTCTCCAGAGGTCAAATTATCTCCATTCCAAATTTTATCTAAATCGATTCTGCGGTTAATAATTCCCTATACAAATTTCCAACTCCCTTTTCACCCCTCTAGGGTTGATTTTCTGGGTGAAAACTATCTTCGTCCTTTCTTGAGACCCATACTATACCAAATTTCATCTTTATCAGTTCAGCGGTAAAAAAAATCCTCATACCAACTTCCAACCCCCTTTTCACCCCCACAAGGGTTTATTTTCGGGATGAAAACTATTCTGTCGTTTCTCGGGACTCAAACTATCTCCATACTAATTTCTATAAAAAATTATCCATACCAACTTTCAACCCCCTTTTCACCCCCTCCAGGGTTGATTTTTGGGATGAAAACTATTCTATGTCCTTTCCCGGGACTCAAACTATCTCTTCACAAAATTTCATCATAATCCGTTTAGCCGATTTCACGTGATGCGCGCTCAAATAAACAGACAAACAGAAAAAAATTCTAAAAATTGTTGGAACGTGTTCTGTTATCGATTCTAAGTATCCTCAGCCAACTTTTTTTCGAATATATTCCTTGACCCTCTTCAGCTTTATTATATGTATAGATAGAAGATAGATAGTTTTTATTGACCTACGGTTCTAAAGTAAGATGGGGGGGGAGGCTTTTTTGAAGACGAAACTATCCTTTGTCCTTTCTCGAGGCCCATACTATCTCTATACAAATTTTCATCTAAATCAGTTCAGCGGTAAAAAATTCCTCATACCAACTTCCAACCCCCTTTTCACCCCCACAAGGGTTTGAAAACTATCCTATGACGTTTCTCGGGACTCAAATTATCTCCATACTAATTTCTATCTAAATCGTTTCAGCGGTAAAAAATTCTCCATACAAACTTTCAACCCCATTTTCACCCCCACCAGGGTTGATTTTTGGGATTAAAACTATATTTTATCCTTTCCTGGGACTCAACCTATCTCTATACAAAATTTCATCAAAATCCGTTCATCCGTTATCACGTGATGCGCGGTCAAATAAACAGACAAACAGATAAACAGACAAAAATTCTAAAAATTGTTGGAACGTGTTCTGTTATCGATTCTAAGTATCCCCAGCCAACTTTTTTTCGATTATCTTCCATGTACAGACTTTCGACCCTCTTCAGCTTTATTATATGTATAGATAAAAATTATATTGTTACGAGCCACAGGGTTCGTTGGAGAGAAAACAGCCGTTAGGTAACGTTAAATAATTTATTGAACAAAAAGGAATCACTTAGGAACACTATTGACTTAAAAAAAAACACTAGGTAATTGACTAAAACACTATTCGCTTTAAAACAACTTGGATTCACTCGCTAGTCACTTAATTATCTCCGATGTTTATCGCTTTGTATCGCAATCGAAACTGCCCGAGTCCGTTCCGGTCTCCTTTTATATACGTGCGATAGGTTTTCTAGAATGTTCACAGTAGGTATACAGGTTGGTAAACAGTAGGTATCGAGAACATTCCGGGCCGTACTAGAACATGGCCCTCTCTGTCTAGCGTGTAGCGAATTGCGATGCCTCTCACACATTCTCGATTGTTCCAGAGATATGGTCGGTTAGTGTCGTCGCCTTCGCGCGTGTAGGCCGTCCCTTTCACTTCCTTCTGGAATGTTCCGGAGACACGTTCGAGTATAATCGTCTCTCTCGCTTCCACGCACAGGCTGTCCTGCTCACACACCTGCTGGAATGTTCCGGAAACAAGAGGGGTGTAACTCGGCCTGAAACGGCCTGAAAATGGGTTTTCAGGAAGTAGTGCCATATGATTGTTAGTGGCCTGAAACGGCCTGAAAACATGTTTCAGGCGCCTGAAAACGGTGTTAAATGGGAATAATTTTTGATTCCCTGATATAAGTTAGGGCTTCCCCTGAAACGGCCTGAAAATGTGTTTCAGCCTGCTGAAAACGCCTCTAACTGACTGAAAAATAAAAATAAAAAAACGTTCCTTTGATCCCGTCTTTAACCCGTCTCCGTAACACTATCATACTGCTAATGTTAATATCTGCTGTGCTGTCCCATCACTAAAACTTCACGCTCACGAGCCTTCCTGCACAAGTGCGGCTGGGTGGAGTCTCCAAAGTGCGAGTGCGGTGCAGCGGAGCAGGACGTCGCGCACATCGCCCGGGACTGTCCACTCCTTAAATACGACGGCGATCCAGCAGACTTGTTTACCCTCGACAACGACGTAATCCAATGGATGCAGAATTTAAACATTACACTCTAAACGACTGACAAAATGCCATACGATTAAATAAATAATAATGACTTACCTGTCAGGTACAGTGATACCAGAGTCGGAAATTAAAAGTGCCCATTTAAGGGGATAAGCGCGTATAACGTACCTTATAATAAATAAAGTATACAATTAAAATGCTATTTAAAATGTATGGTGAAAATAAAGGAACGAATTAATTTCTAAACAGGAATATCGTTATTTCAAGCATCTACAAGTATATTTCACTTAAGGGGCGCCACACGTTAGAGCGGAATTCAGTGCGGAATTCATCACACTAGCTGAAATTTGTCTATTAAAACAGAAATTTGTTTATGGTAGCTGTATTTTTGAGACCATAGACAAATTTCAATAATTTAAAAGTCGATTAAAATATGTTTAGAAACCATTTAATAACAACACACACACACACACAGACACACTGCTTTTTTAACAGAGAAATGCTTTACAATTATGGCTGTATGCCGAATGGGTCTCTGCCTAACCCACGGAGTATCCTTTAAGTGTATTGCCAATGACAATGAATGACATAATGGCGGATGTATTTCTGCCGCACTGGAGTCGATTACTCTTGTTTGCAATATTTCACTTACCTCCCTCGATGTAATCGTGTTCATAATTGCATACCCAATTTATGAATGAATTCATTGATAAATTGGGTATGCAATTATGAACCCGATGGTACGATGTACTATGAAGATTCAAGTTTAAAAATTACCCTAAGCAGATGTAGTACCATTAAGTGGCAACACTTTTTGCTTGACAATATTTTTTAGTTTTTTGCTAATTTCGTGCACTATTTGATGATATTTAGACGAAATTATACTTAGAGATGAAAAGAAACGTTATCCTTCTGTAAACTAGATCATTCAGATCTTTTCTTACATGAAAACACGCAGCAATTCGGCATTTTTACCTCAGATCGTTCCGCGCTGACTGACATTCATTGAATGGCGTTTGACGCGCGACAACTAGTTTTACGTCACACCTGGCCATAATGTGAGTTTTACCGCTCGCTACGCTTACGGTAAAACTCGCATTATGGCCAGGTGGGGACGTAAAATTGTGTACTCACCACGGGCAGTAAAAAAGAAAGCCCTCTATCGCATATTTACAACCCTCGCCTGCGGCTCGGGTCCCAAATACCTGCGATTTCGGGCTTTCTTTTTTTTACAGCCCTAGGTAAGTAATGTACTATTATATAACCGCTACGACCAGTGGTCTTGTAGTTTTGACAGAGGGGGACGCCTGACAATTACCACTCCATTGGTTTATTTCTCTGAGATTGGCACCATTCCCATGTCAACGGCCTCCTAGCCCAGTCAGTGACACTGCCTGCGAAGCAGGAGGTCCCGGGTTCGAATCCTGGTCAGAGTATTTATTTGTGTGTTTATCACAGATATTTGTTCCTGAGTTATGGATGTTTTCTATGTATTTAAGTATTTATCTATAACTACATATTATATATAAAATTCTCCTTGTCCAATCTCTTGTCCTGCCTGTCCTTGATTATGCTGATGTTTGTTACACCAATCTCACCCAAGACTCATTGAACAAGTTTGACCGGTTACTTAATAACTGCATACGCTTCGTGTTCGGTCTCCGTAAGTATGACCATGTTTCCAATTTCCGCAGAAAACTTAATTGGCTTCCGATTCGAGAACGTAGGTCACTTCGTATTCTTTGCACTCTGTATTCCATATTGTTTGACCCGTCCGCCCCAAATTATCTCCAATGAAATTTAAATTTGTTTACCCACGCCCCGGCACACATCTTCGTTCTTCTCGTTCTCTAAAGCTGATTGACAATGTGCCCCGACATGGAACTGGTTTTATGTCTAATTCTTTCACCGTCCAGGCAATCCGGCTTTGGAATGTTCTGCGCTCTCTCTCAGGCAAGCTCAGACTAAATTCACTTTCAAGCGCTTGTTGCGCAAGCATTTTCTTGACAAGCTTTCTTCATCGTCCTCCTGAAGATTCACACAAGGTATATAAAATATATGTATGTATGTTTATTATTATATGTATTTGTGTAAGTTTATGAATATAGCTTAATATGTATCTATTGTTAGTTTTTTTTCTCTTATTAATTCTGCCATATTTAATGGACCCTGCACCTAACTACTTAACCTTTCTGTTTAGCCCGTTGGTTGACTGGTAGAGAATGCCTTATGGCATTAAGTCCGCCATTTGTACCATCTTGTATTATGCAATAAAGATTAAATAAATAAATATATAAATCGTCCTCTAGTACCCATACACAAGCCTTATTGAGCTTACTGTGGGCCTAGGCCCACAGTATATTCGTCGATTTGTGTAAGATTGTCCTATAATATTTTTATTTATTTTTTATCTCGGAGCAGAGAAGCCCTAGGGTTTTTGAGTAGGATCATAGCTGCTGTGAGCCCCCCTAAGCATGTTAGTAATCCAGTACTCTCTTCATTTATCCTTTAAGCTGAAAAAGCCTTTAGTTCCTGTATGACGGGATTTTAAGTGTGTAATGTATATATAGTTAGGACATAGATTGCCGACTATTATGCCGGATTCCTGGACCATCAATGAATGAATCGAGAAATGCAATTTCTACTAAAGTACTTTTGTTTAACAGATATACATATTTTATAAATGTATCTTTTAGGAAGCAGGCATACCCTTGGGAGGGCGCGTGTAGACGATGCTGCCTCCGCGCCACCTCCGCGCCTCTGCCACGGGTCTGTATAGTTTGTCCAGCGGCTTAAGGGGCTGACAACAGCTAAATTCCCTCCCTATCTTTTTCAGCGCGAGTGAAAGAGAAACACTGTGTTACGATTAGTATGGGAGCTCATTGCAAAATTTGCAAAGTGATGAATAAAAAAAACTACGCATTAATTGAGAAATATAAAACAACGAAGTTTTTAGTATTAGTGCGGTGGAATTTTGTACCTAGTTACAGACGTATACTTTAAGAAACTAAAGACATGCGACTGTTTAAAGCAAATTTTGAGATGTAACTTTGTAATTATTTTCTATCGAGCCGATTTCGACCAATCGTGTATAGGAATTAACGAATTTCTTCCGAATATAACGGATAATAACATACATTTTTTTTAGTTTCTCAATACAAGTAGTAGCTAAAAACTGTTTGAGTAAAGTCAATTTGAAGGTCATGGGGTGTTGTCAGCCTCTTAAGGATAAATGCTCCATACTTAACGTATGGCGCATTTATCCTTAAGCTACCAGACAAACAAATACACGATGCCACAGAATAACTAATAGTACTACCGACGATGCTGCCGCTGTGCCGCTACCGCATCGCCGCCGCACCTCTGAGCTGTGTACACAAAACGTGTAAATCCCGCCACGCTCCGCCGTCGCACCTCTGCGCTGTGTATTATACGTGTAAATACTGCCACGGGACCGTATTCTAACTTTAAAACACGTTATGACACGATCCAACTTCAATACAACTCCAATGCATTAACTAAGCGATACAATTTTCGCCTAAACGTCTGAATCAGAAATGTCAGAACACACTTGGTTGATAATTTGTTGTTTGTTGAAGTTGTGTTTGAGATAGATTGTGTTTTTAATGCATTGTTTATGTATTTTAAAATTAGAATACGGCACACGGGCTTTACGCGCTATTACACAGCGCAGAGGCGAGTCTGTGGCGCGGGGCGGCATCGTCTACACGTGCCCCAAAACTGTAACAGCGAATTTTAATGTTGACGCTTTCTTAGCGCTTTATGATTTTGGTAACACCCAAGAGTTATGTCAGCCACAAAATTTTACAAAAGTGACTATCATCGAACTTTTATTTTAACCCTGATTATCTTACAATATTTTAAGTTATTTTTCTTAACGCTACAAAAACTCTTCCTCCTAGCGTTAGTCCCACATTATTTATTTATTGAGTCTGGGGTCCGCTCGGCAACCTAATCCCATGAATTGGCGTATGCACTAGTTTTTACGAAAGCGACTGCCATCTAACCTTCAAACCCAGAGGGGAAACTAGGCCTTGTTGGGATTAGATCCGGTTTCCTCACGATGTTTTCCTTAACCAAAAAGCTACTGGTAAATTTCAAATGATATTTCGTACATAAGTTCCGAAAAATAAGTTCGAGCCGGGATTTCAACCCGAGACCTTCGGATTAAAAAGTCTGACGTCTTACCGCCAGGCCACCAGCGCTCTCTTAACGCCACTAAAACTAACTGTATTTGAAAAAAATATTGCATTGAGATTTCAAACTTATGGACTAAGAGCTGGCCACGTCAGATATAACACAATAATGCATGAAAGCAATCTACATGATGCGTCATTGTTTTTGAGTTCTTTTTGTTTGCCCAAATTGAGGGAGGATAAAAATTAAACAATACGATGCAATTATCAGTTACATAGCGATAAGGTATCAGTGGCGTCAGCATACATTTCGGTCAACCCCTTCAATTACGTAATCCGGCTCCAAATCGCCACACTTGGGGTTGCAAAAGGTCAATCGCGATAGTCAATGTACCTGCTTGAAAAACGCGCTTGATCATTTTGGGACCCAATAACAGATCACGTATTTCGCTTTAGATTTTTTCCGCAGGTAAAAGCCATGACCCTTTGGGTTAGTGGCTGACAGGAGATCAAAAGAAGACATAAGCCGAATAGTTCCCCTGTCAGCAATGCAGGGGCAGTTTTGTTTGTGCCTGAGTGGTGTGAAAAGTACGCCCCTAAGGCAACGAACCGATAATGTTCAACTGTGTACTTATATAGTTTTATAATCATTTTCTGATTCAGTGTATTCATGCAATAATTGCATGGAATAAATCTTACAAAGTAATAGAAGTATATAATTATCATAAAAATATTAAATGGAAGTCTCATAGGGTGTTAATAGAATCGAATAATATGAGTCATCATTGAAAAAATGTAACTTATAAAAATAAACTTGACTTTATGCTTTATTCAAATAATATCAAACATGTTAGAGGGCATATAAAATAATAATAAAAAATTAAGCGACAATATTACACGAATCAACGTCCTCACTAAACAAGCTCTATAAAAATTGAGTTTTCGGGTATTCAATATTAATATAGGTATATAAATATGTATATGGAGCAAATGTATTTTTTTGCATTTTTTTCCGTAGCCTATATTGTATCCCACTGCTGGGCTAAGGCCTCCCCTCGCTTCCGCCACTCGTCACGGCCTAGTGCATGCTCTTGCCAGTCGCTACAAAATGCGTCCAGATCGTCCCGCCATCTCCTTTTTGGTCTGCCTCTGCCCCGGCCGATTTGTTCGGTCCATTCAGTAGTTAATTTAGTCCATCGTTCTGGGTGCAATAACTATCTTATCAAATGTAATTTTTTGTTTTCAAATCGTTACCGGACTCCTAACGTTGGCATGTCCATAAGTATGTACGATGGACATCAAACTTTTATATCTTTAAATCATAATAACCATACAATATGCGTGCATGCATAGGATATAAATGTTTTGACTAAATATTTCATCGTATTCTTTTTTAATTCATCTTGAATGCTCTGCTGCCTCTGAAATAGCTGTAGAGGTCCATAGGGTCCTCTAAGTATGAAAAATAGGAAAATAACTTTAAAGGCTGATAGAGCTTCATTTGTAAGCTTTTACATGATATTTTCATGAGTAAAGTTCATGAAAAAAAATGAAAATAAATGATTCACATAGTATGTATGAGGGTGGAGGTTCACCTTATTACATATGGGTTTTATTTTAGTATGTAAGAAAAGATCAAGTTAATGATCTGACAAAGGAAATAAAATAAATGGAAGTATATAAGCATCATTGTGTTTTATTAGCAACAATACATACCTGAACTTTAATGATAAGCTATTATCATTGCTTTCAGCAACTGAGAATATTTGGAAAATATAAAACCTGAAATCTTTACTAGGATTTCTCACAGTTTTCGATAAATTATATTATGTTTAGATATAATTATATTTATATTATTACTTATTTTTGCATTATTGCATAAGCAATTGATACCATAGAGTTTTGCTAAATATTGTTCACCGTTGATTGGCAAGATTTTGAAACATTCATGATCTTGGTCAATTAATTATGTGTTTTGCATAGTTGTATTTTAGATAGAAATAATGGTTATTATTATTATTATTTGGGTATTTAAAATGGCATTTTGACCATAAGTGGCATTCATATGTAATTTATATATGCAGCTTGTGTAGATATTTAATGTATGTTTTAGTTTTCACAGGAACAGAGGCTATGAATAACAACTTAACGGGATAAGTATGCGACATTTTGGGGAATTATTATCTGAAATATCCGTTTGTACCATTTGCAGTGGACAAACAGTAATTTGGTTACCGCACTAGATTTGTCATAAAGTTTTAGCAATCTTGTGATCGATTCCTTCAATGGGGGATATATTATTAGGTAAAATTAAACTCATAGGATGGCAGGGGTTCGTATATAAAGTATGTTCTAGAAATATTTACTTCATTCTTGAGATATGTACTAAGGACAAAAATATATAATTTACTAAAGACATTTTATGACATAGTACAAACGGTTAGTAACATAGACAGGTTCTTTTACCTATTTAGAAATTAGTATTTTGATTACAAATTGCTTTATCATCAGTTTCTTATAATTTCATATGTTTTCATTGTGAGAATATCTAGGGAAGGGAATGACCGACAACTGAGAATATTGTTCGTTAAGTAATGATGAAAATCGATACTTTTAATAGGATTTTCGAGATGAAATGTAGTTTATTGTATAGAGTAACTGTATTATTGATGATTTATTCAATAACAAAAACTAGTATCTAATGATATTTTAAATTTGTCTGAAAATTTGTCCGAATGGAGAGGTTATGTTTTTAATTTGTTAATTATTGTTATAAATCGATACTTTTAATAGGATTTTCGAGATGAAATGTAGTTTATTGTATAGAATAAATGTATTATTGATGATTCATCCAATAACAAAAAGTAGTATCTAATAATATTTTAGCTTTGTCTGAAAATCTGTCCAAATGGAGAGGTTATGTTTTTAATTTGTTAATTATTGTTATAAATCGATACTTAAATTAAAGGGAAAGTAATTAAAGTTATATTGCAGGAAGTATATTAACGAATTAATTAAGCGTGAAAAAGTTAAGAACTTACTTTCTCGTCCAAAATCGATTTTGGGATTATTATGTAAAAACTCGTATTATGAAGTTAAATAACGGAAATAAATAAAGTTGGGAGCTTTGTTTTTATAAAATATAACGAGTTCGATTCGGTAAAGCGCTAAAATAGACAAATTTTATGATCGAAAATTGTCGTAAAAAGATTGTAGATATTACTGATGTTTGATGGAATTCTAGGCTAGTTTTAGCTTATAGACGTGTGATAAACACAATTTTGATCAAAACAAATAAAGGAAAGTGATGAAAATTAGGATAAAAAGCGAATTTTCTTATAAAATTTATATTGGTATTTTACAAAGTAAATACGCAGTAAATCCGATAGGATCTGGTCATAATATATGCAGAAAAATTATCTTCATCATAGATTATATAAATACACCTTAGGAAATACTTACTTTTGTTTGAATTAAAGAAAATAGTTTTCTTAGAGGTTAGGTTTTCCAAAAAGGGTAGGGCGCTCATAGGAACTTGATTCATATAGAAGTATGTAGCGTAGGGATCTTAAGAATCAAATTGGTATACAAAGATATATTGGCATTTTACGGGGAAAATAGACATTAATACTTACAGGGGCTTATTAAATCATACGCGGGGCTAATGTTTTCATCTATTTTCATATAAATTTTCATTGGAAATTGCATAATTGGATAGATATTCAAGAAAAACATTCCCTATGGGAGATAGGAGGTTATCGAACTAGGTCACTTAAGTATAGGAATTTGGTCTTTAAAATAGTATGAACTAAAGGATCAATAAGGTTCAAATTGGCTTAGATCAATCTAACCAAGCTACCACAAGGCGGACGTTTCGGACCTCTCTGACGTCACGGGGGTAGTTCGCGTTTATATACGTAATTTTAATGCTATATAAGGGAAGGGCGTACCGTAGGGATGGACTTTGCCTTCGACCAGAGCTGCGAACACTTTGACTTCACTTTGACTCCGACCTGAGATCTACGAGCACCTTGCCTGACTACGGGACTACGGAACGACTGGACTTCTGCTGCCAACGTGAGCTAGAAGCATATCCTGAACCACGAGACTCCGACTTCTGTCTACAAGCCGAGCTGCAAGCACCGAGGCCCCGCTCTGAGCTGCCAGTAGAACCAGCAAAAGAAGTCTTATTTGGTGAGGCAAAATTTATTCACTTTAATGACAAAATTTATTTCTTTTCCGTGTATTCTCTTTAGGCCTTGGAGTTGAGTAAGTGCTTTTAATTGACTGTTATATTATGAACATTTTCCTTATTGTTGTGGTTCTTGTATTTAATTTATGTGAAATTTGGTTGAATTATTATATGCAATATATATATACGTACGGAATTTATCGGAGTATGCGGTAACATTTTACGAATTTAACGAAATAGGGATGGATGCGTTTACCCTATATTGCGTATGCGTTATATTTTTATACGTTTGTGGATGCGTTTATCCTATATCCTATATGTCGTATGCGTTATAATTTTATACGTTTGCGAATTTTATTGCGGAATGCGTGATATTTTTATGTTTTGCGGTTGCGGCATATGAATTTAATTGAGTATATATTAAGACGTTTACCCTATTTTGGGAACGAATTTTAGCGTGTCTTACGTACCTGATTTATGAATTTAAAAGATTGTGTTCTCTATTATACTTGCGGTACATATGCTTTGGTAAATAAGCATTGGCTTGGACTAAAGTAATTATTACTTGTGTGATTGTAACATTATTTATGTATGACAGCGAAACCGACATTAACCATTGAACAATTATGTTCATTCTTCATAACCACTACCTTGATCCTTCTATGAAGGAGCCTATTTATATAACTGAAATTATTTGTTACTTTTAAGCTGAAATAAGGCATCTAACCTTGTACCAACATAGAGTTGTAAAACAAAAATATTATGAAAATTTTAACAATGTTCTCTGACATAGTGAGACTTGTACCTTATCACCATTCACAATAATTAATGAATAAATATTATCATATTGTTGGAAATACAATTATTGGTAAAGAGAAAGCCACTACAATGAAGTATTGTAATTCAACTGAGAGATTGAGTCGTGCTGGAGTGAGTTATGGGGATCCATATCAACTACAACTGAACGAAAATAGTTCATAAGTTAATTCAGGCATTCAATTCAATAGTGTACATCATCTGTAAAATTTGATAATTAGATGAAGAGTTTGGTAGTTAGAAACAATGCCCTACTCTACGTGCTATACTATTTGCTTATCTTTGAAGTTTGAATTAGCATAACTGCCTAACACGACATATTTCTATGATTTATTTCGGCATGACCACAGACCCTTTGGTTGAATTTTAGATTTAATTTTGATGTAATTAATTAGCTAGGCATCTCAGAGGTTTTCTTGGCGTTTCTTTCCTCTGGTGTGTAGGTTACGAAACGTTGGTAGCTTCACTTAATAAAGTTATTATTAGAGAAAATAATAACACAAAATAAAAATATATAAAAAAAATGTAGACAGGTTCTGAGTTAATAATCCCCAACGCACGGATTACAGGCGTGTAGATAAGGGAAAACCTTTCACACATCAGCTACCCATCCTAACTTTTGTTTAAATACTTGCAAAATTATATCTAATCAAAATAATCAGAAAAAACAACTAATTAGAAAAGTTGTTACTGCCTGGATTCGTTAACATTAGCGCTTGTAGGCGTAGGGGTTAAATAAAAAAAAACTATATTTGCCTATAGTAAAAAAAAAATATTCAAATAAGACAAGAGATCATTACATCGTCAAAAACAAAATTTTACAAGTAAATTTTCTATCATTAATCTTTACCGCAAATGTTGGGAAGACTTTGTCTATATGGAAACTACCGAATAGCCTTTTCTTTTACAGAAATCCTGACTCCATTCTACAGCTTTACCACTAACCTTCCTGCATCAACAGCTTGAACTTATAGCCGAATAATATTAAGTTACTAATTAATTTTATATACCTATTTACTTAATGTCTTTTCGTTGTAAAGTACCATTTATAGGAAATAAAGTTTAAAATAAATATCCTTGTTTTGTTTCAACAACCTCTTTATCGGTCTCCTAAAAATTATCGGGTTACTACATAACTAGGGATCTACTACTAGACTTTCACGAGCCATTGTTAGGAAAAACCGCTGAAATTGTCTGACAAATCATGTTTATATAGGAAATTAGGTTATTGGGGTTGTAGTACTTAACGCAGGGTTGTAGTGTTCCTTTCAGGAGGTAAGTATGTTTAGTCATCAGAGCTTAGGGAAAGTTTTAGTATTACAGGGTTTCAGACGGGGTAGAGGGTTTCCTTCATAGAGAGCCACTTTGGCTTTCTAAGCTTTTCAGTTTCAGCTTTCTAAGTTGTACCGTCGTTTAGTAGCTTCCAATAGCTGCTCTAGCTTTTAGTAGTTTATAACGTAAAGAAGCGTTCTTATTTTAGAAGCGCCTGGTGCGTTTCTTTTCAGTTAATAGCCGTGACCAGGATTAGAATCATACATATTAGTATTTACACATGATTTGGTTGGATAATTTAGGCGGTTTCAGTTGCTGACCGTGTTAATGGATATGGAGACTGGTATTGTTGTTGAAACAATAAAAAATATATACGCGGAGGGCAGAGGGAAGCATTCTTAAATTATATTGTTACCTTAGGCGCGAATTGTTGGGTAAACTTTGTAGGCACATTAAATCACGGTATATCACGAAATACACTTGAAACATAATTGCATCACTTCACTGGTGCTCGAAAGCATCTTTTCCACACACTTTTTAAGCAGTTCACGCGTTTTAAAATCACTAAAACTAACTATAACCTAACGACGAAAACTTTGTTTTGACTATCTGACAGCCATATTAATACTGACTGTCACTAAAGTTGCGTTTCGATTCTATGTGTTCTAACAATGTTTTATTTTGCAAATTATAGAAATAATTAGTATTTCACTATATAATTATCGTATTATTATTCTCATTCAATAAACAAAGAGACATTTTTAATAATATCGAGTAGTTCAAAAGGCGGGTGATTCAAAATACCAATGTTTTTGGTAAAAATATGACTCAGTCTAGGTCCATAATTTTAATATTCATTTCTATTTCATGTGATATCAATCATTTTAAAGTATATTGTAGTTAACATATAGCCTGTTTCAGGAGGGGAAAATCAATGGTTATTAGTAGATACATAACAATAGAGATAGGTTCCTTTATTAAAAGTAGTAGCAAAGAAATGATCATTGGGGTGGGGCTGATTTGGTAAGGGAGTCACGCTTAATAAAACTGCATGTTTATTTCTTGTTTAATAAATAATAACAAAAGAAAAGTAGTATCAACATGATCATAGTGCAGCCTAGTACTGATCGATCACTCACATAACACAAAATCAGTGTCTGTTGACAAATACGAGTTGCCACAAGTAGAAAACTATTTCGGTGACCAAACCCTCAATAAAAGATCACCGTATTATCTAAATAATCTACCCTATAAGATAAGACACCAGCTGGACAAATTAAAAATTTAAAAAACAGCTTTAGAAATATCTACTAGATACATTTGGGTGATACCGGTATCACAAACAGCATGTCGCTAAGTGTGCCAATAAATAACATTAGCATAACAATAGAATAACTATTTAGTAACTAGCTCACCTATAGACAAACTACGAAAACAGTTCTGCAGGGCACTGTATAAATAAATGTATACTTTTCGAATAATTAAGCAATCTATCTAATCCATCTATCAGTAATGTTGTGTGCAGACCGGATTACCACGTTGAACCAAGCAGCGCTGACCCGCTGTACCATTTACCAGGTCATGTAGGGAGATGAATAATAACGCTTATTTAAAATTGTAAAACATTTGAGCAGTGTAGTTGCAGGTGTTTCCCCGCTGGGAGTTGTTGTAGAAGTGAGGTTGAAGTGAGCGACGAGTACGAGTGCTGACCTCTTTTATGGGTTTTCTAGCGTGCTCGTACTAGTGGCTGGTATGTGCCGTGTATGTGAGACATTTATTGGCTAATAAGCTTACAGTATTACATGTTTGTAGGAGGGTTAAAATTGATATTTATATAGGACATTTCTTCGTAAATTAGTACAAAATTCTTATAATCTAGACATTTTGCGTATTATGACATGATGTCAATAAAATTAGACACAGATAAGACTTAGCAACTAGACATAGAAACACAATATTTATACACGTTATTAACACAAACAAATTGGTATAAACCGAGAAAATGATTGACTTAGATCTAGTTATACACAAACAATGGCAATTTTAAGCTATCTGCGACAATTCTCCCCCACGTGCGTCAGCACAGTCGATTGGTGCAGAGCAGATGAGAATGAGTCTGGAAACCGGGCGGCGAACTTCTCCTGCGCGAGTACGTACAATGGCTACTCTTATGTGGCCATCAGGACCTGGAAAGAGCTGTGCGATCACGCCTCTAGGCCAAGTACCTCGTGGCATCGTGCCGTCGGCTATAATTACTACATCTCCTACGTGTAGTTTCGTCGCGTTCTGGTGTGCACTGGATCGTGGCATCAGGTTTGGACGATATTCTTTCAGCCAGCGTTTCCAGAAGTTGTCAGCTAGTGCTTGAGCTGTTTTCCAGGACGAAAGGCTCATATTTTCGTCGGAGAAGACTCCCAGCGGGGACATAGCGTTCGATCGGCCGATGAGAAAGTGATTCGGCGTGAGCGCTTCGGTCTCTAAGTCAGGATTCACTGGGGTCAGCGGTCTGGAGTTTACCAGGTGTTCAGCTTCCAGCAGTAGCGTATGGAGAACTTCTTCATGGGGTGCTCTGTCTTTTAGCGTGACTTTCAGAGCTGTTTTCACGCTTCCGACTAGACGCTCCCAAGCCCCGCCGGCGGAGGGGTTGCCAGGCGGGATCTTCTTCCAGATCATGCGTCGTTCGGTCATAAATGGTTTGAGACTATCGGGCAGAGAGTTTTTGGCCTCTGATAGCTCGCGTTCTGCGCCGTAAAAGTTTGTGGCGTTATCTGAGTACAGAACGGTGGGTGCGCCGCGTCGAGATATCATTCTTCGTAGCGATAGGATCATAGAGGCTGCCGATAGGGAGGCGGCTAGCTCTAGGTGCACGGCTCTAGTGGTGAGGCACGTGTAAAGGACGCCCCATCGCTTTTCTCGGCGGCGGCCTACAACAATTTGCATAGGACCGAACAAATCTACGGCTGCTGCGGTAAATGGCGGTTGATTCGCCTTGAGCCTCTCTGGCGGTAGGTCGCCTACAGGAACCTTGAGGGTAGCTCCTTTATAGGTCCGACACCATTGGCACTTATTCGTCAGATAACGAATTGTACCGCGCAGTCCGACTATGTAATATCTTTGCTTCAATTCGTTGATCACCGTCGCATGATTTCCGTGGTTGAAAAGTGCGTGGAAATGATGGATCAACAGCTTGGTAAATGCCTCCTTAGCGTGCAAGACAGGTATATGGGCTTCGTCTCTGTCTATTCGGGCATCTAGCACAATTATTCCGTTCTTATCAAGCTTCATAGCAACTCGATGTAATGCAGACTTCCTCGGCAGCGCGCGCCCGGCTTCCATTAGTCGTATCTCTTCGGCATACGACTCATTTTGGCTCCGTTTAATCAGCAGTATCTCCGCTAGACTTATGTGTCTTTTATTCATTTCTGTTTCTGGATTTCTATTGACAGACAATCTGGCTTTGAATACCTCGGCAGCAATCAAAACTCTGGCCGTAGTGCGAACCAGCCTAGTGAACTTCGAGAATCTACATGTCTCGGGCAAGTATGCGAACTTGTTTTGAACGGTATTTACAGAGCAAATCGGTTTTATGACGCGCTCTTCGCACGTTTCTACGACGGGTTCTACTGTTTTCTCGCGCGGCCAATGCTCCTCGGCTTGCCGTATAAAATCAGGCCCTATAAACCACCGGTGGTTAGCTCCGAACTGGGCCGGGACGCCCTTAGTAGCGTCGTCGGCGACGTTTAACGCGCTAGGTACCCAACGCCAATCGGTAGGTTTAGTTGTGTTTTCTATTTCGGCTACTCTATGTGCGACAAAGCTTTTGTACCGACGTGGATCCGACCTTATCCAGGATAACGCTGTCCGAGCGTCGCTCCAGAAATACCTATGTTTGATGACATAATCGGACTCCTTTACTACTGTGTCGGCTAGCCGTGTCGCTAGCACACAACCTTGCAATTCTAACCTAGGAATGCTGACAATACGCAACGGTGCGACTCGCGCCTTGGCGGCTACTAAGGCTGCGGACTTTTGTCCGTCCGGGCCTTCGCTAACTAAGTATATCGCGGCGGCGTATATCTTTTCGCTAGCGTCGCAAAAAACGTGCATGTCGGCCTCTCTATTTCTCGCGGGTACGTATCGCGGTATTTCTAACTCCCTAAGTTGCTGAATATTACTCACGAATGAATTCCACGCGGGTGCGAGCGAGGTGGGTATAACGGTATCCCAGCCTATCCCTGTACGCCAGACTTCCTGCATCAATGCCTTCCCTAAGACAGAGATCGGGCTTACGTAGCCTATGGGATCGAATATCGACATCGCGCTACTCGTCACCTGTCGTTTAGTGGGTAATTTCGTACCGTTGAGCACGTCTTCGGGCGTGTTGCGTAAATTTACGTTAAACCCTAACGTGTCGCGTCTATGGTTCCATTTTAAGCCTAATGTGCGCTCGCTTTCGCCTCCCCCGATGAGGGACGTATCCTCTTTGCTAGGAACTACGTCAGAAATTACGTTTGGGTTGTTAGAGGCGAACCCGCGGAGCTCGAACGACGCGCGTAAATTAAGCGCGTAAATTTCGTTTACTATGCGCCTAACGTCGCTCTCACACTGGTCAAAAGCTACGACTAAGTCGTCCATATACGTGCTTTTTATAGTTTTCTCAGCGGCGATCGGAAATTCTTTCGCATGTTCGTATGCGTTTTTGTTTTTGACGTACAATGCCGTCGTCGGCGAAGCCGCGGACCCGAATATCAGTCTTTTCATCCTATATTCTTGCGGTGAGGCTGAGCGGTCCTCCCCCGCCAAACAAAACGTAACGAATCTCGATCGCGTTCTACAATCTCTATCTGCAGGAACATTTCTTTAATGTCGGCTATTACCGCGGTCCTGCCTTCCCTAAAACGGACTAACACGCCGAATAAGGATTCTAACAGATCAGGACCCGCTAGAAGAGCACTATTTAGCGACCTACCGTACGCGGTAGCGGCTGCGTCCCAAACTACGCGCATTTTTCCGCGCTGCGGATGAAACGTTGCGAAATGCGCCAAGTACCATGCCCTAGGCGCGTCCTGCGGGGGCGGCGAGTCTACTTTTTCCGCGTAACCTTTGTCTAACAGGTTATTTATGTGCTTAGTATACTCGATTTTCAGAATAGGGTCGCGATCTAACTTATTTTCCAGGCTGTACAGCCGCCGTAACGCGTGCGCTTTATTATTTGGCAATTCTTCGTTATCGGTACGCCATAACAAACCCGCTCGGAACCTATCTTCCCCGGGGATTTTTTCACATGTCGCTTCTAGTAAATCTATTGCTCTTTGATCGGGATCGGCCCGAGGTAACTTTTTAACTACCCCTAGTGACTCGATATCGAAATGTTCCTTCATGAGAGCTAAAGCTTCATCGTCGGCCGTTTGTGGCCCCATGTGGCCTACAAACGCTACGGTTGCCTCCGATGACCTATGCGGTCCGTGCAGTGACCATCCTAGCCGCGTCAAACTAGCTACCGGGAGGTGCGATTTACCGCTGATAATTTGGCGCGTCACTATCAAATGCCAATTATCTTGACCTATAATTATTGAAGGCGCGGCAGAATCGTAACACAGCTCCTCGGCTATGTCGGCTAAATGGTCGCACTGCGCGACTATGTTTTTGGAGACGCCTTGCGCTCCTACGTTCAATCGATTGATGGTAAGCGCTTCCATCATTTCTAGATGCCTACTGCAAAAGCCGCGGATTGCGAATCGCACGTTACAAGAGTCCGGATCGCTCACGCTCCCACCTATACCTTCTATGTCGAGCGTTTCTCCCCGCTCTCGGGGCATTATACGATCGGCTGTTTCGTGTGAAATCAAACTAAGTGCCGCCCCTTCATCTAACAGGGCTAAGGCTTGCGTAGTACCTAGTGGGCCCGTAACCTCTACGGGCATCATTTTCAAAAACGTGGGCGCTATTCTAATCGCGTGAACGTTACTGACTTTTTTGTCTTCCACGGGCGCTTTAGATGCGTTCAAACCGTGTAGTAACCTGTGATGCCCGGCTTCGCACTGTTGCACTCCGCAAGCCACATACCTGCATTTGAAGCGACCACGGTGCGCCGCGCCTAGACATTTATAGCACAGCTTTTCGTTTTTCGCCCAATCCCAACGTTCGGATACCGATGCATTCAAAAATTTAGTACACGCTTCCACTTTGTGTTCATGATTATGACATATTAAACACTTATCACGTGACGTAAATCGTGCTGGTACCGAATGTTGTTTGGGCTTGGTCCCCGTATACGCGGGCCTTTTAGCCTCGCGGGGCTTCGTTTGAGCTACCGTCGGCGACCTATACTCCCCCGTGTGAGCTCTATCTACTCTATTTCGCGGGCGAGTGCTCTGGTAGCTGTCGTTGGAGTCGCTCGAATAGTCGCGGGAGAACACGGGGGCGGGAGTACGGGTGGGGGCGGTATGACGCCCTGACCTATTGTCCAGCTCAAAGGAAACCGTGTTCACGGCATTTTTCGGCTTCGGACCTCGATGACGACTCGTTCTTTTAGCCGCGGAACTAATTTCTAGCAGAAATTCTGATATCGCGACTAAATCGGGCGAGTTCAAATTAGCTTGTTTGAACTTGCCCCATTCGTACCTAACAATAAGGTTCAACTTATCGACGATCTTGTTGACTAGCTCTGGCGCGTACAAGTATTTTTCTTGCTTTAATGATTTTATTGTCGCTACTGCATTTGCGACGTGCGCGGCAAAAGACACGATATTACTGTTATCTTCGGCTAGGCGCGGCATGCGTTTAACATTATGTAGCTCAGTCAACACGATCTCTTCAGGGTCCCCGAACTGCCTCTCTAAGGCCTCCATTATCTCGTATGGATCCTGGACGTTATACATTATGGATTTCACCGCGGTACGCGCTTCACCTTTCAACGCGCGCCTAATTCGACTGACGTTATTTACGTAACTAAACATGGGCGCGGTATCGTTAAATTCGGCACGAAATGCGATCCATTCTGTGATATTACCGTCGAAAGCGGGTAATTCGGGTGGCCTATGCATAATGGGCGCATACTGACTAGACACATCTCGCGGCGGGCGATGAGTACTCATATGCGGCTCGCGGGGCGCGGGGGCGCTGGGCGCCGGCGCGCTAGAGGCGAAATTACGTATTGTGTGTAACGCGGACGCTTCATTTTTAGTTACGTAATTGCTCTGATCTAGCTGGGACTGTCGTTCTACCCAATTCCTCACGCGTTGCTCGTCTTTTTCGACAAGAGGTTCGGACTTACCGCTAACAGATTGCGCCTCATGCTGGGCAATCTGTAGCCTTAACTTGGCAGTTTCCGTCTCTTTATTAGCAACGGCGAGGGCGGCTTTATGAACCTCGAGTTCCGCTAGCAACAGAGCTAACTTTTCGTCGCACTTTTCACTATACACACTTCGATTTTCGCGCACTTTTTTACTACCGCGGTCGCCGCACTGAGAAAAGCGGTCTTTTTCCCCGGCGGACGTGTTAGGTTTACACGATGTCCCCGGTGGACTTTTAACTAACGTCTTCTCCGCCTCGTCTTCCGATATTTCGGAATAAGCGGGCGCCGGCGCTATTGCCGGCGGCGGCTGTAGACGCGGTTCGACACTAGGACCATCGCCAAGAGTGCTGGTGGTGCCTTTGTCCCATGTATTGGTATCGCCGGAGGTTGTTTCACCAGACGGCGGGGTAACGGCTCTGGAGGGTTGTCCCTTGTGTGAGCGAAGAGACATCTTGAGCGTATGATCGGACATCTTCTTCTTTCTTCTTGCTTCTTGACGCACGTGGGGTTCCCTAACCTTACCTACCTAAAACCTAATGGCTGACACTGCCTAGTGCAGTGAAAGCGGCCCTACGTTCACTTTACTTACTCGTGGGCGTTAATCCCTGATGCACTGAATCTCGCGCAAAGGCTAAGTGCAAGTGCCAGAGCGTCCGAAAGCAGTGTGAAGACGTCAACCATGTGACGTTGCAACGAAAGTTGCCAGGACACGAACGTGGAGTATGGCCTCTACACGAGCGGTCCGTCCAGCAAGCTGGTAAATAGCACAGGGCTCTTCCGCGAAAGCGGGCAGGTGTATCAGCGGTTAGGCCGGACACCGTATGAAGATTCTGAGCGAAATTAATCCAGCTCAGCGCGTACTTGTTTCTTTCTTCAATTGGCCGCAGTTTTCTGATATCCGGAGCTCGAAGGACCAGCTGTTGTGTGCAGACCGGATTACCACGTTGAACCAAGCAGCGCTGACCCGCTGTACCATTTACCAGGTCATGTAGGGAGATGAATAATAACGCTTATTTAAAATTGTAAAACATTTGAGCAGTGTAGTTGCAGGTGTTTCCCCGCTGGGAGTTGTTGTAGAAGTGAGGTTGAAGTGAGCGACGAGTACGAGTGCTGACCTCTTTTATGGGTTTTCTAGCGTGCTCGTACTAGTGGCTGGTATGTGCCGTGTATGTGAGACATTTATTGGCTAATAAGCTTACAGTATTACATGTTTGTAGGAGGGTTAAAATTGATATTTATATAGGACATTTCTTCGTAAATTAGTACAAAATTCTTATAATCTAGACATTTTGCGTATTATGACATGATGTCAATAAAATTAGACACAGATAAGACTTAGCAACTAGACATAGAAACACAATATTTATACACGTTATTAACACAAACAAATTGGTATAAACCGAGAAAATGATTGACTTAGATCTAGTTATACACAAACAATGGCAATTTTAAGCTATCTGCGACAAGTAATCTCACTTACTTCTCCATCTGGAGAACCTTTATCAAGTGTATCAATCAAATGTATTATATTATGGCAGGGTAATAAACTTAGGCCACAGAATAGATAATAGTATTTCATCTTAGGCAATGTAGGGTAACCTAGGATATATATCTATTTACACATACCAGTTCCAAGCAATGATCTCTTATCAAACGACATTCAAGTTTCAAAAGAGGATTCCTCAATTCGTCGGGATCCTTGTCTTTGCTATTATTTGAGATTATCAACTTAATAGTTTGCACACTGCATTTGATGTTTCGGTGATTTGAAAGGCTTATTTGTCGAATGTATGCTAATTTTATACATTGAAATCATTATTTGACGTAGGCAGTTTAGAGTAATATTTAAAAACCAGCCAAGTAGTGAGTACAGCCACAAGTACTTGTTGACATATCTCACAAAAGTTTAAATATTTAAAAAGGTTTAGCAATGATAAGGATGTTATTTACTTGTAGGGTATTCACATTAAAACAACATTACCCAGCTAGTATTAGATATAATTGCTTATATATACTGATTAACTTAATAAAATAAAAGTAAAATCATTATTTTGAAAGTTGTCATGTTCGAAAGCATATAGGTACTATAAATGCTTGCATGCGAATCCTCTGGGGTTACGGGCGTCCATAGGCTACGGTAATTGCTTACCATAAGACGGGTCGTATGCTTGTTTGCCACCGTCGTGGTATAAAATAAATGATAATTAGTGGCTAACTTAAGGGACTAAAGCTACAATAGGAATAGTGTGTAGATCCCAGTCTGTCTTCCGCGGTGATAGGAAGGTGGGCCGCGTTGATCGATGATGAGACGGAAGTCGCTTTGTATAGATGTTCCGGGACTCTGAAAATTGATTAAAATAAAAACGTTACTAGTGTCTGAACTTGGGGATAGGTTAAATGGTTATTTGCATTCTAAATGTAGGTACGTTTTACTTTAAATAAAGTAAGTAAGTAAGTTTGTTATTACTTCCAAGCACAGGTAAAACGTTAAAAAAGTATTCTAGAAAAAAAAAAATAGGAACTCATATTAGTATTCTTAAGGGGTTTGAGATGGTCTCTCTGGTCATAGCAATAGCGTGGCATTGCAAGTAACGGGTAGTCAATGGGATGACTAAATTTAAGGCCTAGGTTTCGTTTGAACCTGATTCTTTGTGTAGGTGTCTATACTATACGAAAATTAGGACCAGTAATTCGGCCATAGAACTCTACTTCATGAAGGTTTGTCATTATGTGCATGTAGGGCTGATTTCGAAAAATTATGTTAGAAGTCATCATCATCATCAGCACCACGTTAATAGTAGATATTTAACTACATACTTACATACATGTGTAGGCATGCATGCATATACAGCCAGAGGTTTTAATCTTCTTATTAGGAAGGGATTCTATTTATACTCACTTGTTTTCCGTTGTGAAGCGCGTAGAAGAGATGCGAGGAGCCAGGGGTAGACTGGAAGCTCTCAAGGTACTGCAGAAATTAGCCTGAAATTAGTTTAAATAGGAATGGTATTAGTGTGAACTTACATGTATGTCATTTACAAAGAAAAAAAAAGTGATCTAGGTTTCTGGTGCTCGAAACTAGCGTCAGGCTAGTCTTCTACATTCAGGGTATCAGTGTGATCTATCTTAGAAGAGGGAGATTTTAAAATATAGCTGTCTTAGTACTTAATATAAAAATAAAATAAAAAATATCCATTGTTTAGGTAACGGGGCGTTAAAAGTCTTACTACATTTTTTCTCAATAATTTCATTTTTAGGATAAGCTTTGCTTTGCTAACTGTACTCTTATACAATCTCTAACTACAAAAGTACAACAAGCCCAAACACAACGGGATAAAATTGAATAGTTGAGGGAGTTCTTATAGACACCTTTCTGCTCCATCATCAGATCAGTTGCATGTCATCATAATATTGCATTGTCACGTGACATACATAGGCGTGGAAAATTTCAGCTCAATTAGAAACAGGGAAAGGGGTCAAAGTTCAGTTTCAAAATTTGATTACAGACAGCGGGACGGGTAAAACTAAAATTTCTCAAAAGGTAATATTAAAATGTTTGTACTATATAGAGTAAGTTGCAATTTAGGAAGTTCATTGTAATAATTAATTTACCAACAAAAGATAAAGACTAATTACCTGGTGTAAGAGTCGGAAATCTGGAGGGCAGCCACTGTCAGACTGGCTAACGATGCATTGCGGGGCTGGATTCACTGAAATACATAAAGTAGTTTATATAGTAGGCTGTTTTAAATAATAAAAATATTCTTTGTATGTAGTTAAGACTAAGATTCGTTTCATAGGGAGTGTACATATTTCAGAAACAACATAATAAACATAACCTACAAAAAAAAAATATGATTAGTTATCGGTCTAAAATGCGGGGGGCAGCGTTTCCTTATGATTAAATGCTTTAGTATAGATAATTAAAAATGTTGGGTTAAACATGTACTTACATTTTAGTTCCGGAGAGACACACGTTGCTTAGGCAGCTGTAGTTGAAGCCGTAGAAGTAGGGACAGTGTCGTGAAATCTGGCAATTTTAAATTCCGTGCTTCTTCCTTCCATGTAGGCACGTTCTCTTGTCAACCTGCAATTGGAATAACTTAATGGAATGACCGAGATAGAGTGACATTGTAGAGATAAAGTAACTTTAGTAACCTTGTAGGTACAAACATCATATATAAGTTTTGACGGGACAAAACCTTGTTTACCTTTAGATATATATTTAAAAACAAAAGGGATACGGTTGTAAAATAAACTGAATTGGGTAGATAGTCCACTTTTAAACAAAATAATGCGTACTTACTTGATATTTTACTGTAATTCAAGTCCATTTAATCCGCTACATTTTACGTAACGAGTTTTCGAGGGCTTTAGACACTGCATAACTTCCTTGATTGGTTGATTATTGCGTAGTAACATATAGGTTTTCCATTGTAATCTGGTTTTATCCATAACATAATAGGTGTAGATATTCATCAACAGATATAATCTAGAAACAACAAATTCATTAAACGTAGTAAAAATGGCGCCGGTATTTACTAACAAAATTTTGAACTCGTAAACACATCTCCATCATTCGAACTACTTAAACCACTGTTGATTAAATATGTCGATTAACACTTACTTCTTTCACTTAGGTACTTTCGCTATTGTTTTACTTAATAAACGGACACATATAAGGAAATTAGGAATCAGAAAACCGGAGTCGAAACGTGTCACATTAAAACACCGGTCGGCCATTGCTATATTCACGGCTATATTCACGGCTATATTCATGCCTATATTCACGATATACTTGTGAAAATTTTGAACGGCTCTGTTTGGTTGGTAGGGACGGCTATGAGCTCAGAGCGGTGTTGCCAGTTAAATTAAAAACTACGAAGCGCGTTCGTAAATTAGTAAAATCCTTGCGAGAAAAAGAAAATATTTATTTATTTCGTTTTATTTATTGGGACAGAAATAAGATTTAAATGCATACACTTAAAACAAACTAGTTTTGTAAACAGACACACACTAATATACTTTCGGGTTCGATTTAATAGTAGCATTGATAAGTTTATGGTACAATCCTATTTTAAAATACACAAAGTCATTCCACAGATAAAGAAATCTTTGATAGTCACTGATAACATTAGTGTTTAAAAGCCCTGTTACACTTAACTTTTTTTAGTGTCCTAACTAGCACCCTAATTAGGATCCTAACTAGTTTTCATAGTAAATTTATTTGCTAAATGCGGTTAGACTTGACTAAATTTAGAAACTAAATCATTTAGGAAGCTAACTAAGACAAGTATATAAGCGTCATTGTCTCATCGTACATTCAGCTTTTATTTTGCGTTTACTTGAGTTAGGACGGTATTTGTGTTAATTAAACCTACAAATACGATACGTAGTTATGTCAAGTTAAGATTTGGAAAAAAAAGGGGGTCCATACACAAATTTGCAACAACAAATTCAGAAAAAATTGTGCGTTATGTTGGCCATAGTGAGAACTACCGATTATTCCTTCAACATGATATAAATTTTAGACTCGAAAAAAAAAAAAAAAAAATAGCTTTTACAGATTTTACTATGTTTTGGGAATAGTTTATGTAAGGGTCGCAAGGGGTCGTTGTTACAATTACGAACTAGCCAACAATGTTCTTACATCAAATGGTTTTAAAATTATAATTTTGTTTTAACAATTAGCAGGCAGGAGGTTCTTCAAAGTGTCACTAGATGTCACTGTTCTTAGCGTAAACTAGCGAACGATGTTTTCTTGTAGAATGCTTTTAGATTTTTCGATATTACAATAATTATTCAGTTTTAGTTCAACTACTCGTCACTAGATGTCACTGTTCTTAGCGTAAACTAGCGAACGATGTTTTCTTGTAAAATGCTTTTAGATTTTTCGATATTACAATAATTATTCAGTTTAGTTCAACTACTCGTCACTAGATGTCACTGTTCTTAGCGTAAACTAGCGAACGATGTTTTCTTGTAGAATCCTTATAGATTTTATCCGTCACATAATTATAATTAGCTTTTAGTTCACTCATTTGTCACTAGATGACGTCGTTAGAGCTAGGAACGGGCGAATGACTTGTTGTCGTAAATTTTATAGGGTAGGAGACAATTTCATACGTAAACTTTTCGGTTCCGAGATGACGACATATTTTGAGTAGAGTAGTTAAAAGGGATATTTGTCGATAGTAATATGAAAATAAATCGAATAATAGATGTCGCGACACAAGTCTATACTCCGGGCAGGTATACAAACGTACATATTTGAAATTTTTTAGTTTAGAATAAAGTAGGCAAATATATAATTACGTTGAATTAGAGGTTTTGATATTACGTAAGCGCCTATCTACTTTATAGTACTTCGCGGGTATAATACACATCATGGATTTGACTTGGCGTTGTTACCATTTGTTTTGATTCTTAGATAAAACGGTTTTTTTTTATCTAGTAGAAATAAGTAAATAAATAAAGAGTGTAGGTTAAACAAGTAAGAGGGAAAATAGATAACGAGGGATATTGGGGAAATACAAGCACACCGAGTTGTTCTAAAATGTAGAATTATGCAACATAGTAGTTACAAATTTCGGAAATTCAAGTTTTATATGCGGGTTTAATAAATAAGTGAGGTTCTTGGTTTAGTACAATTGTAATGATTTCTATACTTAAAGGTACAACTGAAATTATATAGATTTTTAAGTTCTAATAATTTTAGTTCAGGTAATGGTAGTAGCTGGGACTATAGTTTTCTAGTCCTGGTTACGAGGTTTTGAAAAGGTATTGTAGTAACTAGAGTTGTAGTTCTATTTTATGATTCTGCAATTTTGGTTATGAGGTAATTACTATTATTCGCTTAATGTATGGGGGGGTCAAAATTGAGTTTAGGGAATAATTTATTTTTCATGTGACCATATACCAAAAATGGCTTTGGGTTTTTGAACAAATACAGATTACTAAGCTAGGAAGGGGGACTTAAAGAGATGACAGACGAGAGACTTGCTATGATATGACAAACGAAAACGTATCGTTTGTTTGACTGATTGAGAGAAAGAGTTAGCGTAGGGTTTGTTTAATAACACAAAGTCAAGATTATGGTCAGCGGATATTGTTGTTTCTTAAGTTGAGCTTAGGGGGGGGGAAGGGGTTCTTGAAGAGATTACAATGATCGTTGTCAAAGGAATCTTGGTGTTAGGTTAATTTTATACATACCAGTTCTAGGTATCTTTCTTTGACAATGAGACACTATACACGTTGCAAAAACTAGTTTCACACACCCTTTTGTTCAGATATAAGGTAGATCAGTGACTGAATGATTTTGAGTATTTCAGAATTGTTATTATTGATCTGTTTTTGTTTGAATAGAGGACATCACGCCATAAAAGGTAGTATTAGTTGGTTTGGAGATGGTTGTAGACTGGCTATCGGTACTTGGGGATACTATTGGGGAAAGTTATAAAAGAGTAAAGGGATAGTCGTCCTGGCGAAGGCTTCTCTTGTCCCTTCATAAGGCCAGGGCAAAGTTGGTTGCGTTTTGTTTGATAATCAAGGGAAGAATCTTGTTTGATACAATACATATGAATGGGTAATGGGAGTTTCTATTAGAGATTGTAAGACCTCACAAACCTTGCACTTCCGTCAGGGCGGAAATTCTGGCTTTATACCAATTCTGACTCAAGGAACTGAGAAACCACAAGGTCTACGATTATCTTGGAATCAATTGATTTCTGCTGAGTAATGGTCACTTTTACATATCACACTATAAAAAAAAAATTTTGCTCTGTTTGATGATACTGTCAACTTTTTGATTGATGGTTAGTCAAATGGGGTGAAATAACACTGGGAGGCTGAAATATCAATATCTGTGTCTTTATTGGGTTACGATGCAATCTCTGCTTCAAGTACAAATGTCCTTTCCGCGTCAATTCCATCGGAGGGCAGAGCTGTAGAGGTCCATAGGGTCCTCTAAGTATGAAAAATAGGAAAATAACTTTAAAGGCTGATAGAGCTTCATTTGTAAGCTTTTACATGATATTTTCATGAGTAAAGTTCATGAAAAAAAAATGAAAATAAATGATTCACATAGTATGTATGAGGGTGGAGGTTCACCTTATTACATATGGGTTTTATTTTAGTATGTAAGAAAAGATCAAGTTAATGATCTGACAAAGGAAATAAAATAAATGGAAGTATATAAGCATCATTGTGTTTTATTAGCAACAATACATACCTGAACTTTAATGATAAGCTATTATCATTGCTTTCAGCAACTGAGAATATTTGGAAAATATAAAACCTGAAATCTTTACTAGGATTTCTCACAGTTTTCGATAAATTATATTATGTTTAGATATAATTATATTTATATTATTACTTATTTTTGCATTATTGCATAAGCAATTGATACCATAGAGTTTTGCTAAATATTGTTCACCGTTGATTGGCAAGATTTTGAAACATTCATGATCTTGGTCAATTAATTATGTATTTTGCATAGTTGTATTTTAGATAGAAATAATGGTTATTATTATTATTATTTGGGTATTTAAAATGGCATTTTGACCATAAGTGGCATTCATATGTAATTTATATATGCAGCTTGTGTAGATATTTAATGTATGTTTTAGTTTTCACAGGAACAGAGGCTATGAATAACAACTTAACGGGATAAGTATGCGACATTTTGGGGAATTATTGTCTGAAATATCCGTTTGTACCATTTGCAGTGGACAAACAGTAATTTGGTTACCGCACTAGATTTGTCATAAAGTTTTAGCAATCTTGTGATCGATTCCTTCAATGGGGGATATATTATTAGGTAAAATTAAACTCATAGGATGGCAGGGGTTCGTATATAAAGTATGTTCTAGAAATATTTACTTCATTCTTGAGATATGTACTAAGGACAAAAATATATAATTTACTAAAGACATTTTATGACATAGTACAAACGGTTAGTAACATAGACAGGTTCTTTTACCTATTTAGAAATTAGTATTTTGATTACAAATTGCTTTATCATCAGTTTCTTATAATTTCATATGTTTTCATTGTGAGAATATCTAGGGAAGGGAATGACCGACAACTGAGAATATTGTTCGTTAAGTAATGATGAAAATCGATACTTTTAATAGGATTTTCGAGATGAAATGTAGTTTATTGTATAGAGTAACTGTATTATTGATGATTTATTCAATAACAAAAACTAGTATCTAATGATATTTTAAATTTGTCTGAAAATTTGTCCGAATGGAGAGGTTATGTTTTTAATTTGTTAATTATTGTTATAAATCGATACTTTTAATAGGATTTTCGAGATGAAATGTAGTTTATTGTATAGAATAAATGTATTATTGATGATTCATCCAATAACAAAAAGTAGTATCTAATAATATTTTAGCTTTGTCTGAAAATCTGTCCAAATGGAGAGGTTATGTTTTTAATTTGTTAATTATTGTTATAAATCGATACTTAAATTAAAGGGAAAGTAATTAAAGTTATATTGCAGGAAGTATATTAACGAATTAATTAAGCGTGAAAAAGTTAAGAACTTACTTTCTCGTCCAAAATCGATTTTGGGATTATTATGTAAAAACTCGTATTATGAAGTTAAATAACGGAAATAAATAAAGTTGGGAGCTTTGTTTTTATAAAACATAACGAGTTCGATTCGGTAAAGCGCTAAAATAGACAAATTTTATGATCGAAAATTGTCGTAAAAAGATTGTAGATATTACTGATGTTTGATGGAATTCTAGGCTAGTTTTAGCTTATAAACGTGTGATAAACACAATTTTGATCAAAACAAATAAAGGAAAGTGATGAAAATTAGGATAAAAAGCGAATTTTCTTATAAAATTTATATTGGTATTTTACAAAGTAAATACGCAGTAAATCCGATAGGATCTGGTCATAATATATGCAGAAAAATTATCTTCATCATAGATTATATAAATACACCTTAGGAAATACTTACTTTTGTTTGAATTAAAGAAAATAGTTTTCTTAGAGGTTAGGTTTTCCAAAAAGGGTAGGGCGCTCATAGGAACTTGATTCTTATAGAAGTATGTAGCGTAGGGATCTTAAGAATCAAATTGGTATACAAAGATATATTGGCATTTTACGGGGAAAATAGACATTAATACTTACAGGGGCTTATTAAATCATACGCGGGGCTAATGTTTTCATCTATTTTCATATAAATTTTCATTGGAAATTGCATAATTGGATAGATATTCAAGAAAAACATTCCCTATGGGAGATAGGAGGTTATCGAACTGGGTCACTTAAGTATAGGAATTTGGTCTTTAAAATAGTATGAACTAAAGGATCAATAAGGTTCAAATTGGCTTAGATCAATCTAACCAAGCTACCACAAGGCGGACGTTTCGGACCTCTCTGACGTCACGGGGGTAGTTCGCGTTTATATACGTAATTTTAATGCTATATAAGGGAAGGGCGTACCGTAGGGATGGACTTTGCCTTCGACCAGAGCTGCGAACACTTTGACTTCACTTTGACTCCGACTTGAGATCTACGAGCACCTTGCCTCCAACCTGACTACGGGACTACGGAACGACTGGACTTCTGCTGCCAACGTGAGCTAGAAGCATATCCTGAACCACGAGACTCCGACTTCTGTCTACAAGCCGAGCTGCAAGCACCGAGGCCCCGCTCTGAGCTGCCAGTAGAACCAGCAAAAGAAGTCTTATTTGGTGAGGCAAAATTTATTCACTTTAATGACAAAATTTATTTCTTTTCCGTGTATTCTCTTTAGGCCTTGGAGTTGAGTAAGTGCTTTTAATTGACTGTTATATTATGAACATTTTCCTTATTGTTGTGGTTCTTGTATTTAATTTATGTGAAATTTGGTTGAATTATTATATGCAATATATATATACGTACGGAATTTATCGGAGTATGCGGTAACATTTTACGAATTTAACGAAATAGGGATGGATGCGTTTACCCTATATTGCGTATGCGTTATATTTTTATACGTTTGTGGATGCGTTTATCCTATATCCTATATGTCGTATGCGTTATAATTTTATACGTTTGCGAATTTTATTGCGGAATGCGTGATATTTTTATGTTTTGCGGTTGCGGCATATGAATTTAATTGAGTATATATTAAGACGTTTACCCTATTTTGGGAACGAATTTTAGCGTGTCTTACGTACCTGATTTATGAATTTAAAAGATTGTGTTCTCTATTATACTTGCGGTACATATGCTTTGGTAAATAAGCATTGGCTTGGACTAAAGTAATTATTACTTGTGTGATTGTAACATTATTTATGTATGACAGCGAAACCGACATTAACCATTGAACAATTATGTTCATTCTTCATAACCACTACCTTGATCCTTCTATGAAGGAGCCTATTTATATAACTGAAATTATTTATTACTTTTAAGCTGAAATAAGGCATCTAACCTTGTACCAACATAGAGTTGTAAAACAAAAATATTATGAAAATTTTAACAATGTTCTCTGACATAGTGAGACTTGTACCTTATCACCATTCACAATAATTAATGAATAAATATTATCATATTGTTGGAAATACAATTATTGGTAAAGAGAAAGCCACTACAATGAAGTATTGAAATTCAACTGAGAGATTGAGTCGTGCTGGAGTGAGTTATGGGGATCCATATCAACTACAACTGAACGAAAATAGTTCATAAGTTAATTCAGGCTTTCAATTCAATAGTGTACATCATCTGTAAAATTTGATAATTAGATGAAGAGTTTGGTAGTTAGAAACAATGCCCTACTCTACGTACTATACTATTTGCTTATCTTTGAAGTTTGAATTAGCATAACTGCCTAACACGACATATTTCTATGATTTATTTCGGCATGACCACAGACCCTTTGGTTGAATTTTAGATTTAATTTTGATGTAATTAATTAGCTAGGCATCTCAGAGGTTTTCTTGGCGTTTCTTTCCTCTGGTGTGTAGGTTACGAAACGTTGGTAGCTTCACTTAATAAAGTTATTATTAGAGAAAATAATAACACAAAATAAAAATATATAAAAAAAATGTAGACAGGTTCTGAGTTAATAATCCCCAACGCACGGATTACAGGCGTGTAGATAAGGGAAAACCTTTCACACATCAGCTACCCATCCTAACTTTTGTTTAAATACTTGCAAAATTATATCTAATCAAAATAATCAGAAAAAACAACTAATTAGAAAAGTTGTTACTGCCTGGATTCGTTAACATTAGCGCTTGTAGGCGTAGGGGTTAAATAAAAAAAAACTATATATATTTTTTTTTTTTTTTATACTACGACGGTGGCAAACAAGCATACGGCCTGCCTGATGGTAAGCAGCTACCGTAACCTATGGACGCCTTTAACTCCACAGGAGTCACATGCGCGTTGCCGACCCTTTACAAAAAGGAGGATTCACTGTGTTGACGGCTAAAGGAACAAGAGGGTCCCTCATCGTCAACACACTGGGTCCTCTTTGAGCTCTTTGGCAACCTTATTCACCAGCAGGAACACAACACTATGAGTAGGGTCTAGTGCTATTTGGCTGTGGTTTTCTGTAAGGTGGAGGTACTTCCCCAGTCGGGCTCTGCTCCAGATTTGAGCGAGATGACATTCACTGAACGTGCCCTACCACACTAAGCGAGATGCCATTCGCAGTGCCCATACCTCTCTTAAAGCTCTCTTGCTTATAGTAAAAAAAAAATTCAAATAAGACAAGAGATCATTACATCGTCAAAAACAAAATTTTACAAGTTAATTTTCTATCATTAATCTTTACCGCAAATGTTGGGAAGACTTTGTCTATATGGAAACTACCGAATAGCCTTTTCTTTTACAGAAATCCTGACTCCATTCTACAGCTTTACCACTAACCTTCCTGCATCAACAGCTTGAACTTATAGCCGAATAATATTAAGTTACTAATTAATTTTATATACCTATTTACTTAATGTCTTTTCGTTGTAAAGTACCATTTATAGGAAATAAAGTTTAAAATAAATATCCTTGTTTTGTTTCAACAACCTCTTTATCGGTCTCCTAAAAATTATCGGGTTACTACATAACTAGGGATCTACTACTAGACTTTCACGAGCCATTGTTAGGAAAAACCGCTGAAATTGTCTGACAAATCATGTTTATATAGGAAATTAGGTTATTGGGGTTGTAGTACTTAACGCAGGGTTGTAGTGTTCCTTTCAGGAGGTAAGTATGTTTAGTCATCAGAGCTTAGGGAAAGTTTTAGTATTACAGGGTTTCAGACGGGGTAGAGGGTTTCCTTCATAGAGAGCCACTTTGGCTTTCTAAGCTTTTCAGTTTCAGCTTTCTAAGTTGTACCGTCGTTTAGTAGCTTCCAATAGCTGCTCTAGCTTTTAGTAGTTTATAACGTAAAGAAGCGTTCTTATTTTAGAAGCGCCTGGTGCGTTTCTCTTCATAACGTCATAACATTATTTGCAAAAGGTCACGGATGGCGTAGAAACGCGGAATGTTTATTCCAGCCAGCCAGCCAGCCAGCGGTATCACTTTATAAAAACCGGCCAAGAGCGTGTCGGGCCACGCTCAGTGTAGGGTTCCGTAGTTTTCCGTCCGTCACAGTAAGTGTCCCCACTTAAGAGTTAATAATACCGCCATGTAGGATATGATATGAGAGTTCCACGTACAGCGACATTTACCGGCAAATTAAGTAAACTATTGCGCGCGAGCTTAAAGTATGGAAGATGATTTTTATGGAGTAATTCTTTATTGCGTGAACCGATTTTCACCGTTTTTACTTTATTTGAAAGCACGTCATTTCATTGTAATTTTGTAGAAATTACAGGTACAATAAACACCTGCTTATACGGTTAAATTACAAACTTAGTTCAGAAATTATTTTGTAATTTTTTTTCAAAAACTATTCATCCTATCAAGTTCAAAATAATTTTCCTAGAAAGTTTTTATAAAGTTCTACTTTTGAGATTTTTTTCATATTTTTAAAACTTATGGTTCAAAAGTTAGAGGCGGGGGGACGCATATTTTTTTACTTCTGGAGCGAGTATTTCCGAAAATATTTACATTACCGAAAAATGATTTTAGTAAACCCCTATTCATTTTTAAATACCTATCCAACAATATATCACACGTTAGGGTTGAAATGAAAAAAAAAATCACTCCCCACTTTACGTATAGGGGAGGTATCCTAATAAATAGAAAAATCCACTTTTTATTTTACCACTTTGTCGGCGTGATTGATATACATATTAGTACCAAATTTCAGCTTTCTAGTGCTAACGGTCACTGAGATTATCCGCGGACGGACGGACGGACGGACGGGCAGACATGGCGAAACTATAAGGGTTCCTAGTTGACTACGGAACCCTAAAAAGACGGTTTGTTTGACGAAAATATATTGTGATTGCAAGATGACCTATGACTGCATGACAGGTAAAGAAAAGAACCTTCATTTTTCGTTGATATTTTCCTGTTATTATGTAAAAGAAAACGTGCTGAAATACCTACAGCTTGGCGAGTAAAATATAGATAGTAAAGTTTAGAGATTTGTTTGACGTTTAATTTCACAAACTTTCAAGATATTTGAGATATTACATTTATAATACTTTGAAGTATACCAAAACTGGATGAATGATTTTCTATTATGAAGACACTGAAAAGACATGAATGATGTGACGTTATTTCATTTTATTAGCTTGACAAATAATTGCCATCTTCCCCTAGATAGATTGTTTTTTCGCGATTAAGGTAGGCGGATATTAATAAAGGATGGCTGTAGGCGATAATACCGAGGACAGTATTTTTCTCGTGGAATTGATTATTCTGGCTACAACAAAAAGGTCAAGTAGCCGAGAAATAAAGTTGTATAAGACAAACTGTTATAGATCTATTACTCGCCACCATCTTACCTCCATTTACATAAATATACGCGGCCACATGTTATTCAAGCCTCCGTCGAGAAAATTTGATTTAGTTATCAGAACCCTTCGCCACTTTATGGGCACTATTGTCATCGTGGATTACGGTTGGCTTTAGATACCCTTTTCAACGGTGGCTAAAGCCGAAATACTCAAGGTAAGAAGGTGAGAGATGGCTTAAAAACAAAGTTTCTGTTAATTCTGCGTAGATTAAAAACTCCTATTTTTTAAAACTTGCACTGAAATCGTTAATTTTCCCCTAAAATATTCGGTAAGACAAATCCGATGAACACGAGTCAAGGTTTGGATTAAAAGTATTAAAACCTTTCAAATTCAACCGCGCAGCAATAAAAATGTTACTTAGTACAAAATGATTCAATCTAAGTTACGAGATTCATTATATCATTTTTCAAATACGCTTTTGAATAAAGTTCTTTAAGTGCGTACGTCCAATCCAAGATTCCATTTTTATTACAAATATCTCTTAGTTGAAACATGTGAGGCTTAGCAACGTACTTAATTGACAGTATTTTCGAAAAATATAAACATTTATATTTTGAGGACAATCTACCTATTTGAATAGAGTGGGTGAAACTGATAGTCACGTTACCTTTTGTAGTTTCCCGACGGCTTCACCGCGTGAAATCACATATCGGTTTTGCGATCGCCACCTTTATTTATAACCACTTTATGTAGGCCCTTAGGTTCCTTATAGCAAAGGTTATAATGTGGTGCAGTGATCTTCGAAATGATAACATTCTGTGAAAGTTTACGGCTTTACGCCGCAACTATTATTACTTACTGAAATAGATATTGTTTATTTTAACGTTAAAACAAACTAAATCATCATTAAATCTTTTAAGAATTTATTAATAAGCGTGTAACATTTTATAAACTTATATTCTTTATAAACAAGATGTCACAAAAATGCTGGTGATCTGTTTAATGGCATAATTGGTATTTGGTTTTTCACGTGACAAAAAATATGGTTTTGTATGTTTTTGTATCTATATTCTTAGTCAACAGAAAAATAAAATAAGTAAAACAAATATGGCCGCATTTTTATTTTCTAGGCAAAAACAGGATTAGGACAAAATATTTTTTTCACACCACCTGCTCGACAATGCCAAATTATATATCATGCAAACCTCACCGAAAGCAAATCATTATAGCCCTTGGCTTTAGCCGGGTTATAATGTTGTACTAAATCTCATTATAACCCGCTGGTTAATAATGTGAATTCACTTCCCATAGCTCTTATTGTTATGTGCTTAAAGTCTAATTTCATAAAGTCCGCACGGTGCACAGCCCCGCGACGCCAGCCGGGACCCGCGCCGCCGCGTCGAGCTGATTTGAAAATCGAATTTATTCGGAAAATCGTGCTGGCCACCTCAATTTTAAATACCTAAAACAAATGCCGCGAGTGTCATAAGACGCTGCAGTATACGGAGTAAAACTGCAGGTTCTATAAAAATAGAAGATAAAATTAGAATAAAATGGACTAATGTATCAAGAATCAATTTTTAGGGTTCCGTAGCCAAATGGTAAAAAACGGAACCCTTATGGATTCGTCATGTCTGTCTGTATGTCTGTCCGTCCGTATGTCACAGCCATTTTACTCGGAAACTATACGACGTATCTGAATAACATTTACACGTAAGGTGTATTTTGTATGCCGCTACTCAGTTATGTAGTTAAATTTGAAAAAAACAATTTTTTAAGGGGGGGGCTCCATACATGTAACAAAATTTTTATTTTTTATATTTTTTTCTGAAACATGCTCGGAAATGTTCCTGTTACGTTAGTAATTAGAGACCAGTAGGGACTCTATTCCAAGGCAGGTTTTTTTTTTTTTTTTTTATACCACGACGGTGGCAAACAAGCATACGGCCCGCCTGATGGTAAGCAGCTACCGTAACCTATGGACGCCTGCAACTCCAAAGGCGTCACATGCGCGTTGCCGACCCTTTACAAAAAGGAGGTTCAGCGCGACGTACGTAAAGGATTTTCATACAACATTAAATCACTCAGCCAGTAACTGAAGTTGTTTTAAATTTTTGATCAATCTTACTATGCCAAAGGCTTGAGTCATTCTGCCAGAAAAAAAAGGTCAGCAATATTTTTCTGTGTTTTCCGGTTTTTATGTAGGTACAAAAAGTAATACTTATAAATAAAACTATTATTAAAACACCAAAAACTTTATTTTAAAACCGAATATGTTACAATAAATCGACAAAGACAGTTTAATCTCGAATAACCGGTAACAAGTTGAAAGAAAAATACGAACATAAAAAAAAAAAAATTGGAGGGAAAATACATATATTTTATTGCATCGTTTTCTTTCATCGATAACGAATAATTTTATCTTGCTTGGATACTTGGATAGTATTATGAATGAATGAATTGGAATGGCATGGAAATTGATGGGACCCCTCCGGAACTACGAGCCGAGGCGCAATTAGCTTTAAACAATTTGCTGCCAGCTAAATCAAAAGAGAGGTATATCACATGTTACGAAAGTTTCCTTAAATGGAGGGCAGATAAAAATGCACATAGCTTTTCGGAAACAGTTTTCCTGGCCTATTTCACAGAAATGGCTCAATCGAAAAAGCCATCATCATTATGGGCAATGTATTCCATGATGAAGGCTACAATGCAGCTGAAACATAATATTGACATGCAGAGTTTTTCAAACTTACGTGCTTGGTTAAAAAGGAATTCAGCTGGGTACAAGGCCAAGAAAGCAAGAATATTTAGCAGTGAAAACATAGAAACCTTCCTCAACTGCGCACCTGATGATACATATCTTGCTATAAAGGTAAGCAAATCTGACTATTTAATCATATTTTACATACCTACTTGCATAAAAATGAAGTAACTACATAATCTTGATAATTTACTGCTCTGTCCAGTGTCCTAGCAAAACCACATTTGCACTAATAAGATACAAAAAATAACAAAAAAAGTTTTGGTCTGACTATAATTTAATAAATAATAATGAATGTACCTACCTAACAAAAAACTTAACTAAAACTAATCAGGACACCAATAACATATTCTACATATTAATTTTATGACTGAATATTTACAAAAAAGTCTTAATTCATTTAATAAAAAAGCCTAGGTAATGAAATATATATCTACTATTATCTATTACAGGTAGCCATGATCTTGGGCATAACAGGAGCATGCAGAGGATTGGAATTAAGTATGATTACTACCAAAGACATTGAATTTCAAGGCGATATAATCGTAATCCAATTGAGAGACACTAAGACAAAAATAGATAGATCATTTGTGGTCCGGGATGAATTTAAAAATATTTTTCAAAAATATTATGACTTGCGGCCCAAGGACACAATTACTGATAGATTGTTTCTCAATTACAAGAATTCCAAATGCACTAAACAAGTAATTGGACGGCATACCATAGCTTCAATGCCTAAGAAAATTGCAACTTTTTTAAATTTAGATGACCCGCACTTATATACTGGACATAGTTTCCGACGTAGTTCAGCAACACTTCTGGCAGACTCTGGAGCCGACCTTCTAGCTCTTAAAAGGCATGGTGGCTGGAAGTCGGATAAGGTTGCAGAAGGTTACATTGAAGACTCCATAGGAAACAAGGACAAAATATCAAAAAACATTACAGAAAACATAAAATTAAGAAGTAGCACAAACACAGAAAATCAATACAACTCTTCGCATCAGAATTATGAATCTTTGTATGAAAATCCACAACCAGGCTGCTCCAAAGATCCTCCAGGTTTCATTCGGCAAAATGTAAAACAACCTCCATCCATTCAAGTTCAACCTTCATCTTCAAGTACATATTGCCAGGTTCAAAATTTGACAGATTGTCCACAACCATCACTGCATGAATCAAATCCCCAGCCACCGCCTTCTCATCAAGATGTTGGAAATAGCGAGCAGTCCACCGCACATATCGTACCATCACAAGCAGGTTCTTCAACAGATATACAACAAACCAACATTTCTGTTCCTGGAAAAACAATAAAAATATCTATAAGTAACTGTCCTAACATGTCCAATATCACATTCAACATAAATTAATAATAACTTTGACAAAGTTTTCACGTTATGATTGATTCTAAATGTATGATAAAGTACGTAATATAAGCATACATCGTTATCGCGGGAGCAAAAACGATTTGACAGTAGACAAAGGTTATGACAAATGTGATAAAACAGAAGTGACAGTAGTATCAAGACGTTTGTACCTACAAGTTCAAAATTTATCGATGTTTTTTCTAATATCTAACATTCGTATTCGACTTGATTATAGTACATACTAAAAAGATTAGCCACGCAATCCTAACGACAACCTCTTCATTCACCTGTTATTCAAAACATTTTTCATTCATGATCGATTTGTCTGGACTTGTAGATAAAGGATTAATTTAGACACACGAAAAGTTTTATTTTATCAAAAATCAACGCTAGGTACTCGTAATTTTCATAAAAAATAAACCTTCTCTTAAACGAAATTTCTACTCAAAAAAACGCACTATAACGAACGTTGAAAAGAAGCAAAACGAGTTTGATTAATCATTTCTAGCAAAAACATTGTGCTAGATATGAAGAACTTCTTAGAGGCTAAGACTTGTAGGCATAATATTCTGTTTATATTAAACGGACATTCTGTTATATATATTCTCCAACACATTTGTTTTTGCTCCCGTGATAACGATGTATGAATATAAGTAAGTGGTCATATCTTAGACACTAAGAATGTTTAGTGAGTATTAGTAAGACTTTGCATTTCAATCTTACCTGTAGGTAGTCCCCTCATGATTTCATTTTTATGAATGTTGTACTGTACAGTTAATGTAAATAGGTAGCCACTTTATGTTTGTTTGTTCCCTTATTCCCAACGAATATTGCGACGTCCGAGTTCCGATATGTTGAAAAAATATTTAAGGTTATTATAAATGTCAATTTCCATTGGGTCGTTGGGTCGTTCTCGTTGTGACATATCGTTCAGAAACTAGTATAATGATTTTCTAAATTATATTTTGTATTAAAGGTTGAGCTGAAAGATATGACGGTGTACCATGTTGCAGTGTCTATTGAATCGAAACTGGCAATAGCAGCCAACCTTTTGAAATGATTTATAATTAAAACTTTTAGGGGGCGTATGCACGATCAACTTATTTTCAGAGCGATTTATTTCTCTTTGTCGCAGTTTGCTACACTTTATGCGCATACAAAGAGAAGAGTCGTGAAATGTATGGGGCACCATACATTTCACAACTCTTCCTAGGTATGAAGGGCAAAATAGTAGCCGAGAAAAGTCTCTTGTGTGTGTGTGAGCCCTTAAATAGTTTAGTATAATTATGAACTATTATAGTAACTATAATGGGCTGATATATCTAATACAATAACTATATATCTACACTCAAGAGCAAAAGTAACGGGTCACTTTGTACTGATTTCTCATTCAAAGTGACCTAATATTTTTGCTCTTGAGTTTATATAAAGACTTGTCTCTGCAACTATTTTGTATGTAATGTAAATAACCCTGTCTTAATTTTAGCGATATACCTAATATGATAAAATAAATTTTTATACCCATATACCCCTGTGTTTTATTTTATTTTATTTCCTTACATGTTTGAGAAAAGCACTATACATGCTTCGACCGTAATCAGCTTTCCTGGCTTCGTATTATAGCCGTCCTCGTCTTCGACTCGGACGGCTACTAAATACTCAGCCAGGAAAGCTTACTTACTGGTCTCTGCAGTAATGTACTATGACTAAATATCAACATGTCACACATAAATCGATAGGTCTTTAAAAATAACACTGAGGTTTTTTGACCATTTTGTGATTAAGTGAATATTTTCTGAAATAATCGCTTCGAAAGTCAGAAAAATTGTTCCCCCCCCCTGTAACTTTTGAACCGTAAGTCCAAAAAATATGAAAAAAATTGAGGAGACGCGCCTTATCATATACTTTCTAGGAAAATTTTTTGAACATTATTGGTTTAGCCATTTTTGAGTTATCTCCAAAAAACTCTTTCCATAGGCATCAGATACGACCTTTTGGTATTAGTTTGGTTCTTATTCCATTGAAGGTACGGAATCCTGCTATGTGTGGTCCGACACGCACTTGGCCGGTTTTTACTTTTGATTTACTTTAATAAAAATCCGTTTCTAGTAGCCTTAGCTATTTTATTGTCTCGCAAGAGGTGAGAAAAGTAGAGTATACTCCTCGGGGATAAAGCTGTTTTTGTCACGGGCGCGCTTGAACCCCTCACTGCACTCAGGACTCAGTCTTAATTCCCTCGCTTCGCTCGGGAATTAAATCATAACCCCCTCGCTGCGCTCGGGAGTAAAATCTGGAGTCCTTCGTTACGTTCAGGATTCAATATAGCGCCCGTGACATAAAACAGTGCTTTATCCCCTTGGTGTACAATCTACTATGAAGAACCTCGTTGTTTTTTTTTTTTTTTTTTACTTTATAATCGATAATGATTTATTAGGTACAGGATAAAACTTAAATAAACTATGTAAATAAACTAAAATTAACTTACTTAAAAATACTAAAAACTAAAAATTGAAATTAACGGTTATTTTACTAAAATGAATTTAAATAACAAGTTTATGTATAAATCGCAAGAATGAAACCATGGTTGTTCTTTAAAAGTGCGTCAATATGGCCGACTGGGACGCAGAGTCCCAAAAAAATTTTTTTTTGCGCCCATAAAAATTTTTCGCCCACTTTTTCTTACTGGAAATACGAGACCAATTTATGCCCTTAAACAGATCATCAGAATTTTTGATATATCCTATATGTAGGCCGTCGTGAATCAATTACTCTCGTTTGCAATATTTCACTTACCTCCCTCGATGTACACTGTCATTTTCCACTTAAGGGAGGTCGTAAACAAAGCATGAACGCCAATTAAATTAGTTTCAGTTGAGTGCATGTAAATAAAATGTAAACGTTAGCCCAACTACTAGTGCAATTATTTCAATTGTTTGGTTCTATTTCGTGCTTTTCCGGTTAAGTTGAATGTGTTATAATATAACCGACCGAACTGTAGGAACATGATTGGAGGTCCAAATTCTCAACTCATAATTTAAAAATACTTATAGTTTCTATAGCTGATTTATTTGTTCGCTTCGATCAACACTTCCATACGAAAATATTTCAAATCTTAAAAGAAGGTATTCATTTACAGTGACAGAATAAATTTGCATTACTTTAGTACAGATATTATAAAAAACAAAATGCAGGTTCAGGCGGGAAGTATATTGCGGAAAAAGTTGAAACAAAGGTTTATGTTCCTTGAAAATAATGGGTCGCAGTGTGGCGTGATGGTTAGCTATCTAAAACTCGACAATACGACAGAAATAAATAAATATTATGGGACAATCTTACACAAATCGACCTAGGCCCACGGTAAGCTCAATAAGGCTTGTTTTGAGGGTACTAGGCGACGATATATATATAATATATAGATATAAATAAATACTAATATACATAGAAAACATCCATAAGTCAGGAACAAATATCTGTGATAAACACACAAATAAATGCCCTTACCAGGATTCGAACCCGGGACCTCCTGCTTCGTAGGCAGGGTCACTACCGACTGGGCTAGGAGGTCGACTTAGCGTTTGATAATGTCGTTTTCAATTGTGGTTCTGATACATATTATATACAGGGCGTCCCACGACTTTGCCACATGGAGGGGAGGTACTTTAAATACTGTAGATAGGACATTTTACTGAAGAAGAAGACTTCATTTATATTTTGAAAACAATACAAACTGCATTCAATAGTAGTTTATGTAACTGTTACGTAATAAGGGTCCTTAAAACATGAGTGTGGTTTTATGAAATGAGCCGCAGGCGAATTTCATAATAAGATCACACGAGTGTTTTAAGGCCTAATTACGTACAGTTGCATACACTGCTTTATCTACACTCATATTATATATATTAAATTAATTGTTCGGAAACCATAGAATGACCGCCATTGTACCGTCATGGCCTACTCGATTGTGCCGGCGCTCGCGCGGGACCAATCGAGTTGGCCATGGCGGTAACATTATGTTATCAAATTCGATGTTCCAAATTTGAAACTCATTGCTTAACAATATTTGAGCATGCATAGTTAAAATTACGTTACTGCCGCAGATAAGAAACTTATCATAGTTAAATCGTTTGTTGTAATGCTTGTCATTGTCTACGGTTTTTGAACGCATTTTAGAGTACTTACAGTATGAGTGTAGATAAAGAATTTTTAATAATCGTCTGTCTGAAACTTTGATTATTTTCTCTGAGGTCTGAAATCATGTCTGTTGTATGGAAGCCCCCTTAAATATTTATTTTATTCTGTTTTTTATTTGTACATATTTGTTGTTATAGCGGCAACAGAAATACATCATCTGTGAAAATTTCAACTGTCTATCACGGTTCATGAGATACAGCCTGGTGACAGACGAACAGACAGATACACGGACAGCGGAGTCTTAGTAATAGGGTCCCGTTTTTACCCTTTGGGTACGGAACCCCAGTTATTTTCGCATTTAATAAAATCTTATCAGTGCCTACCATATTTAGAGGGTTCGACTCCAGGTTCAGACAGGCGATAATTTAAAATTCTTTAAATGCAGATCGTATTTTTTTTTAATAAAAATTAAGTCTTCTTTCAGTAAAATTTCCTATCCCCTCCATGTGGCGAAGTCGTGGGACGCCCGGTATAATCAGTATTTTGTTAAAATGAGACTTAATCGCGTACATTATTATTTTCCTGGCGTTTCGAGTGTGCCGTGACGTAAGGAAAATAATAAAAGTACTAACTTTACGCGATTAAGTCCCGTATTATAAAAATACTGATTGTGATTACCTATATATATGTATATATATATTTTAAGTTTTGTATTTTCAGCAAAGGTGATAAAAATCAACAAATAAACTTGTTAATCCGGGGATAGACGCTGTGCTCTGATAAAAATATAAAATACCTAGGTGTGTGGCTGGACCAACATCTCCGATAGGGAGAGCATATACACGGTGCTCGTGAGCATTGCGAGAGATTTTAACCACGAATTCCTGAGGTCATAAGGAGTAATAAATGTTATATGAATTTAGGTCAATTTCGCCAAAAAAAATACATTTATTTGTTTTTTTTTTCGATTTTTTAAATGCTTTTGAACATGAAAACATAAATGTTATTGGTAAAACTTTGATTAAAATAAATTAGTACATTTTTATTCGTATAAAATAGTTTACGTAAAGTATTCCTTGGCACTTTGATATCTGTCAATAAGAATGTCTAGACTAGACCCCATAAAGGGTGAAATCGCCATCAAAAAAGCGTTTTGCACTGAGTCACAATAAAAAAGGTTTTTTTATTTAATTGGTAGTAACTCTGAAACTAGGCGAATTCCAGAAAAGTTTATACGACATTTTAGGCTCCAAATATGATCAGGAATACACTGTTAAAATCTCTCGCAATCCTCACGAGCACCGTGTATATATGAATTATGTAGTAGAAAAATCTCAAAAATATCTTATCATTCTTAAAACTTTAGCTGGCGCATCTTGGGGAATTCATACATCCTATGCACCTGCAAAGGTTGTACATCTCCTTGATCAGAAGTAGACTAGATTATGCCAGTGCACTTTTTCACAACAGCGCCAACAGACATATCTATAAGCTAGAAAAAAATCAAAACCAAGCTCTGAGGGTAATTGGAGGCTTTATTAGGTCTACACCGATCCATGTTATGGAAGGTGAACTCTGTATTGTGCTACTACATCTTCGTAGATGGTTCCCAGCCACTAGGTTTTGCCTAAAATCACTGACCTGGTCAAACAGCGCCACGGTCGATGAGGTTGAGGAGTTGATGGTCTCTGGTACTATTGCTAGCTGTCGTAAATGAAGAAATCTCTGATGAGCATATCCACTCGTCATTTTCGTTACCAATGTTTCAATTAGATGTTTGGGTGTCAAAAATTGAATTACACAAAATTTTACAGAGTGGTTTATAATTCGTTGTTGATGCAAAACACACATATAACTCTTATGCTCTCCGTTTTGATGTGGTCCAGGAATTGAACCGAAAATATATTAATTTTAATAGAATATTTACTGATGCGTCGAAGTCCGACAAAAACTAGGGGCTACCTTTTTCGATCCATTTAGTGCTACAAAGCACAGTATAACATTTCGGCGGGAGTTTCTATAATGACCGCAGAACTCAGTGCGATTTATCAAGCCTTACTGTTCATTGAAAATCAAAATGATCATAGTGTGGTAATTTTCACGGACAGTAAAAGCTCCATTCAACATTTGGCCCGATGTGCCTCGGGCGGAAGGTGCTTTTCACTGGCGTACAAAATTTTAAGCCAAATTAATAAGCTACAAAATTGTGGAAGGTGTTTGAAAATCCAGTGGGTTCCGTCACATATCGGCTTGATAGAAACGAAGAGGCTGACCGACTGGCGGCAACGGCAGCTTTAGAGATAATTGAGTTCGATGTCGTCCCAGATTTCTCAGAAGTAGTCGCCCGATATAAGAGTAAATTGTATTATCGCTGGAAGGAAATTTTGAAAAATCTGGTACAGAACCATACAATGTCAGCCCCCTCGGATAGCCTGGTGGGAAATGGGTGAATTAAAACGACTTAAAATTGTACGTGCGCACAGGCTTTGGTCCGGTCATATCCCATTAAATAAGATTGCACATCTGGTGAAGAAAGCAGAGTCGCCCAATTGCGAAGTTTGCGACTGTATCGAGGATGTGCAACACTTCCTAATGGAATGTGTTCGGACTCGAGCCAAGAGGGTGCCATTATTTGAAGATAGGGGTTATGCGGTAACTGATATGGGTATATTCCAGTCGATATTGGCGGAACCCCTGTCTACAACTGTGAAATTAGTGTACAGTTTTTTCGATGATTAGTTAGATGTAGTAAACTGAACACTTATACAAACTTTGTAAAATAGAGGCCTAACGGAGCCGACATATAATATTGACAAAGGTACCACAAACAAAAAGATTTAAAAAAAAGTCCCGTTTTTAACAAAATAATGGTTATATGCGAGTTTAAATCAGTACAAGTATAATTATGTAAAATGGAGCGACACGTAAATTCTATGAAAGTGAAGATAGCTTTTAGAACAGTTCAAAGCACTTATCAGACAAGTGCACTGCAAGTTGTATCCAGTTCGTATCATATTAAGATTAACAGCCTTATTCATAAAAAGTTACAACCTCCTTCAAACCTACTTGAAGTCCGGAAGCCCAAAAACGTTATTTATAAACGTTATTTATCTCTAAAAAGCTCTACAAACCTATTGCAAATGTTCGAAAAGTTACATGACCCAGGACCCTTCTTTATCTCCTCGATAAGGATCAAAATGGCCGCCATAATATTGTCAGCTGATTTTGACACTAGCGACACCGAACACAAATCAGAAGATTTCTACTGAATGGAAGCTACCTATCGTTACAATTTTTATGTTTTGTGAAAAATATTATTATTTATGTAATAAATTAAAAACCTATCTTTTAAAGTGACTGTGAACTTTTGAAGTGTAATTGTTGCTATAAAATGCCAATTCAGGCAATGGAGCATGTGAATAGGTACAACTACGAAAGCCGATTTTGGAATATGTATCGTAACATAAGGTAAGAAAGAAGTATTGGTGAGCATATTTGTCATTTACTATCAACTTGTCGTAATATTATATACTTTACACTGCCCAAGGTCAGGGGTCGCCCTGACGAAGTGGTATTTGTAATACAAGTATTAAAGCGGCAATCAATGCACATACATTACTGATGTTGTTCATTACAATTCAACCACAGAGGTATAGTTTGTCCGGACAAACTATAATATAATTATTGCAACATAAATGTTATTACCAAAAGGTTATCATCATCATCATCAGTCGTTCCCTCAGAGCTGAGGATCGTGACATCATGTCCTTCTGCTGAAGACCAGGTTTCTCCATAGGCTAAGATTAAGCTCTTGAATAATAATATGCCACTAAATAAACAGATTCTCCCAGAGAGAGAAGCATTAAAAATCATTACAAAAGCTTCATGAAAAAAATTTTTATTTAGCAAAATTAAACATACAATTCAATAATAAAACAAAGCTAAAGAGTGTGAGAGTATTATGGGGTCAGAACCAGTAGTTTGACCAAAATCAGGCTATGTAGCTTCTTATTTTTCTTTTTTATGTTTCAGTTGATTGCCTTGCCGCTGAGGACTGCTTGGCTTCGAATATGTCCGGGGCCGGTAGACTTTTCCTGGATTTGTGTGGATTCTTAACCTGGTCGCCCTGCCCTTTCCTGTTTAATGCTTGACGACTTACTGCCTTAACAATGGCAGTGGATGATGACGGCTGATGATAAGTGCTGACCTGAAAAGAATGCAACAAATTTAATTAAATTAATTTTAAACAAACACTTTTTTTATTTTTAGCTTTCATATATATTGTTCCATATACCAGGATATGGAAGTTTTCTATAAAATAGGCAGAAATCGATGTGACTACATACATATTATAACCATACATTTACATTTAATTGAGAACGACCAACATCCTAATCTCTATCTATCACCACTGCTTATTAGTAGTTATTACATAAGTATGTAGTCAAATTTTCCTGACCATAAATGACACTAATGTAAGTACATCTGCTTGATGCCTTTTATTGTCAGCATCTGACTGATTGACTGAATAATATAGTCATTTACAGACATTACAGCATCACAATGTGGAATACCTACTTATATTCTGCAATTATGGTGATATTAATAAGGATTTTGAATGAAAATAACAATAAAATTCCACCTGACTAATGCATATGTTTCAATACATTTTGCACATTATCTAACCATTGATTTTTCACTACTTTAATATCATCCTTCTGGGTATAGTTAGTACATGATTATTTCACTGCATTAACTGTAGGCGATATCAGACAGATATAACTGGTTTACAATAAGTATACCTAATGTTATTAGTTGTAGGCACTGGTATAGAATTATTACTGTGAAAATGTCTGACTTGGGCACTTGGGCAGGTATTGTACTTACTTGCAAAAGGTCAATCTTAAAGGCGTTGGTGTTTGTATCCAGTATTTTTTTAATATTTTGCTTTTGTAGTAATACCTGAGGAGGATATATCAATGATTAGATTCATTAAAAACATTAAAGGTAAGCAAGAATCAACTTCACATAACCTAATTATAAGTAAATGAATTGGTATTCTTACCTTGTATTGTTGCATGACGTGCACACAGTTGACGTGTAATTATTACTCCCTTTTTGTTGCATCGATTCGTCTTTTCAATGCAAAGGCTTATTTGATTTAAATTAGATTTATCTAAACTAGTATTTGCATTTATTCGATTCTATTTCGCCGATTTCCCGGTCATTTCATTACTGACATTCGCTGTCAAACTTTTTTTTAAAATTGCGATTGGGATACGATTTTGTCTATGATTTTGCCAAGAGTGCCAACATAACGAGTCGAATCAATGAAATTACTATTGTCGGCTTATGGAGAGATTATAAATCACACATTTCTTAAAACGTCATTTAGGCTTATATAGCGTTTTAACTATATGATGGTTAAAACCTCATTTAAGGATTTTTTATGAATAAGGCTGTATGACTTTATTTGAGTTTTAAAATTCAAATAGGCATCCTAGCCAATAAGGCCCGCGAAGCCGCATATAACTCAGACGGAAATGTACCGACCTAATTACCCCTGAAATCTGTATAGGCATAAAGTTCGCGCTCGCTCAACCTATAAAAAGGCCACAAACATCGATATGCGGGAAGTTTCGCGCGAGGAACATGGCTCGCAGATAAAGTTGGGGGATGCGCGGCGTTTTGCGGAGTCATCGTAACTCGCTTCGCCACAGCTGCGCCTGTACGTACGATCAGAATCGCATTGTACTCTGTGTTTTGGAGACGAATTAATTAGAAATTTGGATTACTTTATATAAGAAGTTATTAGATTTGGGCAATTATTAATTAAAAGACACATGGCGATTTATAAGTATTAGAATATATTATCGCAATATATGAGTAAGGTCTGTTCCTATACAGGGCTACCAAGGTACTAACTTACAAAGCTTGTGAAGTATAGGTCCTTCAGATTATAATGAATGGGCTCTTGTTTCTGTTCAGTTACGTGCATATGAGTGAAAACGAAAGTATTACAGTATACTAGTTTAAGTGAGATAGATTTAATTTTGTTAATTCCAACACGCCCCTCAAAAATAAATCTACAATAAAAGAAATACTTTATACAACATAAATATAACACACCTTACTCCCTGGGAAACGATACATCTTGACCGCGTTACATTTCTTCTAAGAGTTGGGAGAAACCCAGGTAAAACCAACTCTTAGGCTAATTGTTATATCATACGTATAAATACTCTTAGCCTAATTCATTTTAATTCTAAAATAAAGAATAAGACTTAATCTGTATACTATGAGCTCATTTCAATAACATTTAATTAATATGGTACCATTTTAAACTAAAATTTAGGATTTATCATATAATATGCATATGCAAAATTTCGTAATTGAATCGATTGATCAGATCGATTCAACCTAAACTATTTCAAAGTAAACACTTAATTACAATAATATTTTACTAGATATATATCTCCACCATAAAAGGAGCGACACGTAAATTCTATTCTATGAAAGTGAAGATAGCATATAATTAGATATGCATAAAATTCAATCCTTTATTTTGCGAGTGGCCAACTTGCAGAATAAATGCTGTTTCACATATTAAGAAACTTTTGCATTACCTATTTTTAACATAACTTATAATATGTATAACCGATGAGTGAAGTATTCACAAATATAAAAAGTTTATTTTAGAGTCTTCGTTAGGCACTTTATTAGGCCCTTCATCACTTTGGTTAGCACAGTACCTTACTCACAATCGACGAACCACTTCACACACGTTTATTTTTATTTTTAAGCTTTTACACTTGCCGCACGAGAGCGTTCACTTCAGAAATTCTATAATCCTGGTCACTCTTGAAACTCTTAGTTAAAAGTTATAACAAAAGTCACCACTTTGTTTACATAAAAGCTTAAGTTTTTTTTTTTTTTTTTATACTACGACGGTGGCAAACAAGCATACGGCCTGCCTGATGGTAAGCAGCTACCGTAACCTATGGACGCCTGTAACTCCACAGGAGTCACATGCGCGTTGCCGACCCTTTACAAAAAGGAGGATTCACTGTGTTGACGGCTAAAGGAACAATAGGGTCCCTCATCGTCAACACACTGGGTCCTCTTTGAGCTCTTTGGCAACCTTACTCACCAGCAGGAACACAACACTATGAGTAGGGTCTAGTGCTATTTGGCTGTGGTATTCTGTAAGGTGGAGGTACTTCCCCAGTCGGGCTCTGCTCCAGATTTGAGCGAGATGACATTCACTGAACGTGCCCTACCACACTAAGCGAGATGCCATTCGCAGTGCCCATACCTCTCTTTTTGGCATAGTTTAAGGACATACCCAAGTCCGGACGTAGTTGAAGGACATACCCCGGGTCGGAGGACATACCCCGGGTCGGAGTAAGTTAAGTTTGTTTAAGTAGACATTACAAATCATTTTTACAGAGAACCTTTATATTACATTCCAAATGAAATAATAAGTGTATAGTTTCACATAGGTCTTAAAGTCATTGTAACATTTTAGAAGTAAACATTAATATGACAATGAATTATAACAATATATATTTAAATAATTACGGACATAACCGATTCATGATTTCCATAGCTCCAGTTCCCATTTTTATGGATGTTGAAACCAGCGTACGGCGTTCGGCCTACATAAGTAGAATACTACTGTTATTTGTCGAATAAACCTTTTATAATAGTAGGTATATTTTTTTTGTGTACTGCTACTAGTTATCAGATTTATACACCATACCACATACAAATTAAAGTTAGTTAATTTTTATACTCTCATGACAGATCATTTCTTTGAATATGCATCAGTTATGATCTTACAGCAGTTTAAATACTAATGTTTTCACAATAAATATATCAGGTACATAATAGGTAAATAATAAATATAACTAAACTAAATTAAGGTTCAGTTTCATACTTGTGACCTAAACTGTTACAGCCTTATTCATAAAAAGTTACAACCTCCTTCAAACCTACTTGAAGTCCGGAAGCCTAAAAACGTTATTTATAAACGTTATTTATCTCTAAACAACTCTACAAACCTATTGCAAATGCTCGAAAAGTTACAGGACCTTCTTCTTTATCGCCTCGATAAGGATCAAAATGGCCGCCATAATATTGAACAGCTGATTTTGACACTAGCGACACCGAACACAAATCAGAAGATTTCTACTGAATCGAAGTCACTCTATCTATCGTTACAAGTTTTATGTTTTGTGAAAAATATTATTATTTAATGTCATAAATAAAAAAACCTATCTTTTAAAGTGACTGTGAACTTTTGAAGTGAAATTGTTGCTATAAAATGCCAATTCAGGCAATAGAGCTTGTGAATAGGTACAACTACGAAAACCGATTTTGGAATATGTATCATAACATAAGGTAAGAAAGAAGTGTGTGGGTGAGCATATTTGTCATTTACTATCAACTTGTCGTATTAGTATATACTTTACACTGCAGGTCAGGGGTCAGGATGTTATTTATAGAAATATATAAGTAAAGCATCATTTTCAAGCCAAAGAAGTAGGCACCATTCATCGCACTGACAGTATTGCATAATATTGAAACCGAGCAAAACTACCTAGTTCCAAATAAAAAGAGTAAATTAAAGTTTCATTCTTCTTCTGTGCCATTACACTCTTTACAGTGTGGTTGTGGCCATCATGTTGGATTCTGAGTGCGAAAGTTTCATTAGTCATGAAATAAGAAGCAAACAATTTTCACCTATTTAGGTTAGTTTTGGTCTCAGGTAAGTAGTTAGTAAAGTAGTTGCAACAGATTTTCTATTAGGAGGCAGATAGGTTACCAATTGGGACCTAATCTAGTTTATGCTTAACATGCTTAACCGTTTGAACGCTAACAACACCTAAAGGTATCATGAGTTCTCATGCTCACAGCGCCAAGAGCAAGCAGAGAGCAAAAGCAGTCAAAGTATAACCTTCATACTTTCAAGTAAGGTTTATATTGGGTTACTTGCGCTAGTAAAATTTGCGTGTGAGTGATATGTTACAGTTTGACGTATGGCGTTCAAAGGGTAAACATACCTGATATAAATCAGCCTCCAACCAATCTTTAGATGAACTCAATACCTAACCTAACTTCTTACTAATGGTGTCAGTCAACATATTTAATTTGAAGCTAAACATCGCACTATTCTTACTTTAACTGGTAGTATATGAAAAAAATATGTGGAATAGATATACATTCATCTTTAATTAAAGATAATGAAGTGGTATTTTTAAAACAAGTATTAAAGCGGCAATCAATGCACATACATTACTGATTTTGTTCATTACAATTCAACCACAGAGGTATAGTTTGGGCAAACTATAATTATTGCAACATAAAAGTGTTATTACCAAAAGGTTAGCCTACAGCAGCATAACTATCAACACTTAAGAGTAATGAAAATGGATAGGTATAATTTGTATACAAAACACCTTATAGAATTACCCACTTTCATTTCTCTTGCTAAGATTAGCTCTTGAATAATAATATACCACTAAATAAACAGATTCTCCCATAGAGAAGCATTAAAAATCATTACAAAAGCTTCATGAAATAAAATATTTTTATATAGCAAAATTAAACATACAATTCCATAATAAAACAAAGCTAAAGAGTATTATGGGGCCAGAACCAGTAGTTTTGACCAAAATCAGGCTATGTAGCTTCTAATTTTTCTTTTTTATGTTTCAGTTGATTGCCTTGCCGCCGAGGACTGCTTGGCTTGGATTATGTCCGAGGCCGGTAGACTTTTCCAGGATTTGTGTGGATTCTTGACCCGGTTGCCCTTTCCTGCTTAATGCTTGACGACTTACTGCCTCAATAATGGCAGTGGATGATGACGGCTGATGATATGTGCTGACCTGAAAAGAATGCAATTAAATTAATTTTAAACAAACACTTTTTTATTTTTAGCCTTCATATATATTATTCCATAGAAGTTTTCTATAAAATTGGCAGAAATCGTTGTTGTTGTTCGTCGTTGACTACATATTATAACTATAAATTTACATTAAATTGAGAATGACCAACACCTGTATATATACCTATCACCACCACTGGTTATTACTAGTTATTACATAATAGACGGAGAGCTAGCCACGTCAGATATGACACAATAATGAGAGCGACGAAACCCCTCTTCTTAGTTTCCTATGTTTTGCTTATTTTTAGATCCGGACATCTGGCAGCTGTAAAGTGATGGAGGTCAAAGAATGCAAACCACTTTAAGAATACAAATCATAGAGATCTGGTTTTGATGCAGTATTATAAGAAATGATGTAACTAATTATATATTATCATTTCCAAAACTTTCTGATGGGGGAAAGTAGTTCAAAACGACGTATAATGTAATTCATAGTTTGTCGCCTACTGTTTCTGTTTCCGATATAATACGCAATGTTTTTCGCTCTAATGTTAAAATATAGACTACGTCCTCTACAAATAAGACAACTTCGGCAGTTTTTACCTACTTTTGTATCACTTTTTTCCAACTGAAAAATTTTGATAGTCTGTCACTCTGACCTCCACCCATTAAAAGCTGCCAGATGCCCGGATTTTGAAATAAGGATAGTATCAATCTTACTAGACGGGTTTCGTTGCTCTCATTATTGTGTCATATCTGACGTGGCCAGCTCTTAGTCCATAAGTATGTAGTCAAATTTTCTTGACAATAAACGGCAGCAATGTAAGTACATCTGCTCGATGTCTTTTAGTGTCAGCATCTGACTGATTGACTGAATAATATAGAATTTACAGACATTACAGCATCACAATCTGGAATACCTACTTATAAGTATTCTGCAATAATTATGGTGACATTAGTAAGGATTTTGAATCAAAATAACAATAAAATTCTACCTTACTAATGCATGTTTCAATACATTTCGCACATTATCTAACAATTGATTTTTCACTAGGTTAATATCATCCTTCTGGGTATAGCTAGTACACTATTATTTCACTGCATTAACTGTAGGCGATATCAGAGAGATATAACTGGTTTACAATAAGAATACCTGATGTTATTAGTTGTAGGAATATAATTATTACTGTGAAAATGTCTGACTTAGGCACTTGGGCAGGTATTGTACTTACTTGCAAAAGGTCCATCTTAAAGGCGTTGGTGTTTGTATCCGGAATTTTTTCTTATATTTTGCTCTTGTAATAATACCTGAGGAGGATATATCAGTGAATTAGATTAATTAAAAACAATAAAGGCAAGCAAGAATCAACTTCACATAACCTAATTATAAGTAAATAAATTGGTATTCTTACCTTGTATTGTAGTCAACTGTGCAATTATTACTCCCATTTTTTGTTGCATTGATTCGTCTTTTCAATGCAAGGGCTTTTTGAGTTAGATTACATTTATCTAAACTAGTATTTGCATTCATTCGATTCTATTTCGCCGATTTCCCGCTCCCGCTCATTACTGACATTTGCTGTCAAACTTTTTTTTTAAATTGCGGTTGGGATACGATTTTGTTTATGATTTTGCCAAGAGTGCCAACATAACGAGTCGATACAATGAATAGTACATTACTGCAGAGACCAGTAAGCTGATTACGGTCGAAGCATGTATAGTGCTTTTCTCAAACATGTAAGGAAATAAAATTACTTGTTTAGTGCTTCAGTTACTGGCTGAGTGATTTAATGTTGTATGAAAATCCTTTACGTACGTCGCGCTGAACCTGCCTTGGAATAGAGTCCCTACTGGTCTCTAATTACTAACGTAACAGGAACATTTCCGAGCATGTTTGAGAAAATTACTATAGTAGGCTTATGGAGGGATTATAAATCACACATTTCTTAAAACGTCATTCAGGCTTATATAGCGTTTTAACTATATGATGGTTAAAACCTCATTTAAGGATTTTTTATGAATAAGGCTGTTACTGTTTACCTCAGATTCAAATCGGCCTAGTTAAACAAAGACTTCGATATTGTGATTCTGACATCATTAGGTACCAGAATTACGAATTAAAACGATTGTCGCCGGAGTGTCCTTGAGCGTTTGGGCGCTCTCTACCCGCGCCACCCGCGTACCCTTCTCATTGCGATCGTACGTAAATCCGCCGCGATGCACCGCAATAATGTTCAAAGAATATGACTTTACTCAGAGGCGCGCGGGCAGATTTATAATAATCATACCTAATCCTTTTGTGGGTGTTTTGTTATTTGAATACTGTGATTAAGTACTACGGTGACATTTTTTAGGAATGCTACTAAATAAGATAAGTAATAACGATCTCGATTAGTAGATTTTTATGTAAAAAATTTGAAGTACAGTGAGCGGCAAAATATTTATGAATTTACGAAATATGGTTAAAAATATTCCGCATATCTGAAAAAAATAAAAAAATACTGACTAGTACAGCAAAAAAAACTGAATGCACATCAAAGCGGTGTTTTCATGTGAATTTGGATTTTTTTTTGCTGTGCAAGTGAGCTTAATAGATGGTTATTTTTTGTTGCGATTTTAAATATTAACCGTAAAAATTCACTTAATTACGATAAATTAACAAAACTAAGCCTGTTGCGAGGTGCGAATAGTAAAAAAGCGCGAAAAATGCGAATAGTAAGGAGCGGTATTTGTGCACGAAATCGTCATACAAATGAGAGCTGTAAGCCCATTAAATTTAGATTTTTAAAATATAACACAGCGCAAACACTTCTTAGGGTTCCATAGCCAAAATGGTAAAAACGGAACCCTTAAAAGTTTTTTGAAAGATGTCCGTCTGTCCGTCCGTATGTCACAGCCATTTTTATTATAAAACATATATTACTGAAATTTTATCTAGAGGTGTGTTTCATGTGCCGCTACTTAGTTTTCTGGCTAAATTGCTAAAAAAATCTTTTAGGTGAGGCACTCCATACATACATATGCCAAACTAAATGTCAAAAATATTTTTTTTGTAAATATCGATACGGCTTTAAAAATATCTTATATATATATATATATATATATATATATATATATATATATATATAGAGTATTTTTAAAACTTTTTTATTAAGTCAATATTTTCAGAAATAATTGCTTCGAAAGTCTAAATATAATAGCCCCCATCTAACTTTTAATCCGTAAGTCTAAAAAATATGAAAAAATACCAAGAAGGCTTAGTACTTAATTTTCTACGAAAATTATTTCACATATTATCGGTTCATCCGTTTTTGAGTTATCTCCAAGAAACTACTTTCTACGGAACCCTACATTATACATGGTCCCATAAAAACTCGGCCGGTCTTTTAAAGATATTTGATAGGTAGTATTAACCCTTAGTAGTAATTTATTTATTCACTTGTGTTGATAATTAATATAAAATTTGTATTTATTTGCATTTCACCGACATAGTAAAGTTTTTTTTAGGGTAGTCAACGCGAATGTGAATCTTCTGGGGTTGCAGGCGTCCATAGGCTTTATAACTGCTTTCAATCAGGCGGGTCGTATGCTTGTTTGCCAGCGTCGTGGTATAAGAAAAAAGCTTTTTTTCCTTTATTCTTACATACATTGAACTCTTAAATATCAGCAATTTTTTATTAGATTCTCAATCAGGCTTTGCTCAGTGATAGTTAGTAGACTGACATTTGGTATGAGTAATTATGTGTTTTAATTACGCCTACAAAGTGGTAAAACAATAAGTATCTGAAACCCATTGTTGGATAGGTCTTTCAAGAAGAATATGCTTTAAACAACTTTTGGATAAAACGAATACTTTCGTAAATAATAGCTTCGAAAGTTAAAATGCTCTTTGATTTTTGAACCGTGGGTCCAAAAAAATTGGGAAAATTCCTGAAAGTGAGGCCATTGAAATACTTATCACGTATTTTCAATAAAAACTATATGGAATAAAATCGGTTGAGCCGTTTTTGAGTTATGCCTATAGTAAAATAATGTAAGTGCCACAAAATATTTCTTTATAGACTACCTTTTGAATGGATGTATTGTAACAGGCCGGCAACTACGGATCCCTACACTGAGCATAGCCCGATATTCTCTTGGCCGGTTTATCTGCAATCCTTTGCAGTTTGCTTCGCAATTTCTAGATTTGAGAAATGAGTATAAAGTATAACATTAAAGATTGTGTTTAATCTTAAAATAAAACGCATATTACATTCGTTTAGAACACGGTATTCTTAAATAAATATGTTTAAATAAATTCGGTTCTTTGGAGTTTTTTATTAAATTAATTATTAGTCTATTGTATTGCAGTACTAGCAGATTTCCGCAACTCGACGACTAATGCCTATTTTGCGTGATACATGCGTCTACTAAAACATAATAATTTTAGTTTGACCAAATTTGTTTTCAGAGCAAGGAGATTCATGATTTTTGTTTTTCCTCCATTTTTATTTCATTTGTTTTTTACTTGTATTATAATCTAAATGAAGTACACTTTTTATACGAACGTACATAAACATGCTTACGAGTATATTATCTTAAAAGACAAAACGTCTATACATTATTGATTCCGGGAAGACACGTTATATCCGCACCGCATGAACCCTCTGCAGTTATTTAGTCTTTAGGCACAGTAAGTCCGATATTATTGCTCACGAGCCAAGCACAAGTATATGTAGTACAAGGGAAGCACGGAGCGACGAGCGACACAGCCTCCTCGTCTCAAAGCTAGCTCACGACTGCCAGCAACGCCGTTTTCGAGCTAATAACGCACGAAATGTGGATTTATGATCAAGTTGTTTAAGAAAATTTAATCAATTTAAATATCCTACGTTGAGTTTGTAGTGTTCTGTAGCACATATTTTTTAGTTCAACAATATTTTAAATCGAATGAGCCGTTCAGTAGATATAAGCAAAATTAACCGTAAAACGATATTTGGTTACATTTCCATAACGGAGAAACTATACGTTACACGAGTTATTCAAACGTTTACAATGTTGTACATGAAATGGTAAATAACATAATTTTTTTTCAAAATTTTTGAATAACCCGTTATTGAGATATATCCCTTAGAAAGTAACAGTTTTCGGCCACAATCAGCGCCTAGCGCCTTAACTCAGACTCACAGATGTGGCCTAGAATTAGACCATTAAAAAAATCTAATTGCATGATTGGATTTCACACTCAGATTTACATATTTCTATATTATAGTTTGCCCGTTTGTGGTTCAACATGATCAGACTTATTTATTTTATAAGTATAGGTAAGTCAAGTCAGAGGCATATTCGGAATGGATTTCTCAGACTCAAAAAACTTTGACCTAAACTTAGGATGTTCCATTTAATTATATCCATTCCCTCAGGGCCCGTGATCCGATAAGTATAAGCCCACACCTGGCTAACGACTAACCACTCGTAATTCCGCAGTCGTGCCTCCCCAAGTCGCGATTTGAGCGTACAGTGTTAGAACTGATGGACCGTTGACCGGTAGCGTTCGCATCAGCCCTGAACACCCTTGGAAATACAACCCATCCTTTTCTTTTTTTTTAGATAAGTGGCTGTAATTAGAACTATCTAGCCTTGTAGAAATCGGATTCTTTTTTTTATTTAAGTAATTCAGAGGTATAATCAGACTTGCACCGCAATGCTGTCTAAGGCCAGTGGCCCGACCTCATCTAGTATCATTTCTCACTACGAGTATAGTAGGTCTCATCTCTGGCTCCCTTTTTTTATAAGTACGTCAAGAGTAGTAAGTCAAGAGGCACATTCAGACCTGATGCACCTAGACTGCTCGGAATTAACCCTTAAATTGTTACTGGTATTCCCAATTTCCTCAAACTCATATAGCCTAGACCTAGACTTCACGGCAATAAGCCTGAAGTCATTACTAGAATTTCCAATTTCCTCAAACTCATGTGGCCTGGACCTAGACTTCTCGGCAATAAACCTGAAGTCATTACTAGAATTTCCAATTTCCTCAAACTCATGTCGCCTGGACCTAGACGTCTCGGCAATAAACCTAAAGTCATTACTAGAATTTCCAATTTCCTCAAACTCATGTGGCCTGGACCTAGACTTCTCGGCAATAAACCTGAAGTCATTACTAGAATTTCCAATTTCCTCAAACTCATGTGGCCTAGACCTAGACTTCTCGGCAATAAGCCTGAAGTCATTACGAGAATTTCCAATTTCCTCAAACTCATGTGGCCTAGACCTAGACTTCTCGGCAATAAGCCTGAAGTCATTACTAGAATTTCCAATTTCCTCAAACTCATGTGGCCTAGACCTAGACTTTCAGATAACATCCGAATTTCCGTCCGACTCACATGGCCTAAGCCTAGACTTTTCAGAAAGCATCCGAATGTCTTAATTGGAATTTCCCTCCGACTCACATGGCCTAAGCCTAGACTTTTCAGAAAGCATCCGAATGTCTTAATTGGAATTTCCCTCCGACTCACATGGCCTAAGCCTAGACTTTTCAGATAGCATCCGAATGTCTTAATTGGAATTTCCCTCCGACTCACATGGCCTAAGCCTAGACTTTTCAGATAGCATCCGAATGTCTTAATTGGAATTTGCCTCCGACTTATTTGAACTGTCATTGTTTTAAAATAAGTTGGTATCAATCAAGAGTAGGTAGGAGTAGTTGGTATCAATCAAGAGGTATATGCAGACCTGCACCGCAATGCGGTCTAAGGCCAGTGGCCCGACCTCATCTCGTATCATTTCTGACACGAGTAGGTCTCATCTCTGACCTTTACAATGGACACTATGTTATTACTTTTCTTATACTTCTTACACCTTTTGCTCTTTAGCTATTCCAATCAAATCTAACTTTGTACTTTCCTAGGATATGGAACAAATACTCGTATCTGCAGCATCTCTCTGTAGTGGCATTCAGAACTTTTAGAGTACCCACTGAGTAGCACCCACTACTTATTAAAATCGCTTCTGTATTTATCATCAAAAACAAAACTCACACTTATGGGCTTTCAAGTATGTTGCGGCACACGGCGGCATTGCGCTTATCTCAGCAAAAAATAATTATTATGGTTATTACTTTCTATTAAGAGTCCGGTAAAGTCTTTTTACAATTTCGCTCAATTATTTGATATGATTTAGCCATTAAAGAGTACTAAATCAACAAATTTTTAAGCATAAATTGAAAGATCATTTCAATAGGGATTGTATAAATACAAAAAATTATCTACTTTATTATTGTATTTTGAATAATTGACCTATTCCCAACAAGCGTTTTACCAATTTTAGCTCGGGGAGGTTCGGACAGATATCAATTTGGGGATTTTATTGATGTCGTATTGCTACAGTTTTTTTTTGTAATATTGAGTTTATAGTCTTCTATGGAATAAATATAAAAAATTCTACCAATGTCATACAAAATTACTCAGAAAAAAAATATTTAAATCAGTCAACTTTCGTAAAAAATACACAAAGAATAACCGCGGTTTCTGACTACATACATGATTATTTATGAAAAAAATTAATACAAACATAAACTTAACCTTATTATGAACCTAAATAATGTAAAATATATATACCATTTGATAGTAAATATTCGTAAATAGAGAACTTCAAATTAACTATAAACTTACAATTAATTATACGAAGCAAGGCCGGGCGATTCAGTCCGCTCGCTGAGCTCACGGAGGCAGGACGTGTGTCGCTCCCCGCTAGGACGCTAGCGTGAATTCGAAAAGTGCAAAGGCACCCGTAAATTGAGAAAAAAAATTTCTCACCCAGTCGTTGACATCTGGGGAGCTTTGGAACACTTGGTAGGTAAATTTTTATTAAGTTATTTAGTAATTGTTATGAAATTATATCATTTACCTTATTCGCCTCGTAAATATAACGCGCTCCACTCCAAATAGTCTTGATCTTAGGTACGTTACGTACGTACGTTAATTTTTATTAAATATTTTGCGATTTTCATATAATTTTTGAGTTAGAACCTAACTTAGCCAAACAGAAACATACACAAACGGTGTAAGAATAGTTGAACGGTCCTGTATAGGAATACAGGGTGAATTTCCCAAATCGGCCAGTGAGGGCAGATACTAGATCTCACGACGCTACATTTTAATTGGCGTAAGGGCGATCAACATACAAATTTATGAAAAATGTACGCGAGCGAGTAAATTGCATTATATTTTTTATGCCAACTGAAACCGTTTCGAACAGAAATCAATAAGTAGTAGATGGTGTACCAAGGGAGAAAATGAAATATTTACGGTGAGGGCGTATAGTAAAACCCAAAACATGCAACTGAGTCCATCATAGAATCCCGAGCGTAGCAAGGGATTCTAAAGCAGACTACTGAGTGTAGTGAGGGGTTCAAGTGTTAACGCCCAAGGTGAAAATAGTTTTGCTTCTATGTGACACATACTGCTTTCAACACCACCTTAGAGGAAAATGAAAATATTTTAGTAGAAACATATTTATTTTAACTTTATATGTCCTTAGTGTGCTTCCTGGTTGTAATTAATCGATTAATTTAATAAGATTTTTTTTGTAATGACGGACTGGCTGAAAAAAAAAACTAATGTCCTATGACAGAAAAGCGCCACTTGGTTCCCTCCTAGCAGGGAAGAAAAAGCCGGTGTACGAATAGGTGATGTGAAAATAGTTATTTATTACACAAAGGAGCGAAGTTGTTGTTTAACCTCGCGTGCTTATATTGAGATCCGAGTCAGCAAAAGATACTAAAATTTAGCCACGAGCGAACTTTGCTGCCGAGCATAATTCAACATTTTTCACTACAACACCGCGAGGAAAAATACCAGTTATAAAATATTAAAAATTAATGCTTTCAAAAGTCTTTTACTTGCCAACGCAGTTTAGGGATTGCCCTTTTAGGGATTTCTATTGAGAAAAGCCACAAATAAAAAAATGCGTTCTTCAAAAATTTACTATGCGAAACTGTATGGAAATCGTAATTATTCATTTGTGACTTTTCAAGTGTCTTAAACTGGACTATTGTGTTTGATAACTGGTAGAAAACTGATTGATTGACATCAAAATAAACATTGAATTTACTTTAATCTGTAAATGTCAATCGGCGTTAGTCAAAAAGTTACGAAAGGTCCTAAGCCCATTGGAATGTCTAGTCTGTATTAATATTATAAAGCCCTATAAAATGCCCCAAAGCTTGGTCTAACACACAACATATCCTCATGTTTCATTTGGATGTTTCACTAGGTAATGTTTAATTAGTTTAATTGTATACGAGTGTTTTAATGTTGTTCTTAAGCCAGATTTAAACTTCTAAGTTTTGTTTACCTATGAAGGGACGCTGTTGTAGGTCAGAATGAGAGACAGATATTGTTTTCTCATTGTAGAAAATAGCTTCGTCCCTTACAAAAGCGAAACTTACAAGTTTAGTGTCAATCCAGCCTTACAATATTAAAACATACATATAACCCTACACGACCTTATTGCCATGATATTTTTGTCACAGGTGGTTTTTAGCTGGAAGCCTTAAGAATGCAGATATCATCGAAGACTTTGCTTGATATGCAAGTACACAGCCGTGCAATACAACGCATATATAACACTAATATTTCAAGGCATAGTCCGTGAACTTGCCTTTAAAATAATCTACAACTATGGTTGTATGTGGAATCCTTGTATGTGTGTTTACGCAAAACTACAACAGGACCATACTTATTTCCATTTCTTTGTCCGTTGCAGCATTGTTTCTGCAGAATCCTACTAACAGCACTCAAATCACGCTGCATACAAAATATGTTTAAAACTTAAACTAATCTTTGTGGCTTTTTATTGATAATACGCTTCATATTTTTTACTAAATAATAGTGTTACTATTCTAGGTTTCATTATGGTTGGTTACAACAAAAAGCGTGCGTTGGGCGCAGTAAAAAGAAAAAAAAATCCATGGCGTAAGAAAACCAAATAAAAACAGCAACGTATGTATAGATATAGCTTTAGTGCATAATACGTTATAATCAGAGCTCGGATTTTTCACGGCAAAACAAAACACTAGCGTAATTTAGCCAGTGCTTGAAATATTATTTTATCGATATCGATAATTCAGAACTAGAAGAAATAAAAGTCACCAAATAAAATTAATATGTAATAAAACTAATAAAAACATTTGTATAAAGATACTATATATTAGAAACAGACGCAATTTCTTCTTCAAAATCTACGTCAGTACACACAGCAGCACAAGACATTTTATTTGGGTAATAGTGATAGGAGTAGATGATCATTATCTTTTCAACATTCTCTGGGAGTAAACAGTTGCGTTTATCACTATAAATCCATTTATGTACACTAAATGTACGTTCAACTTCAGTTGACGTCAAGGGAGCAAATTTATAGAATTCATTATCAGTTCGGGTAATATTTTCAGATATGTCTCTTAAAATTTCGTAATCAGGATTTCGTTCGAGCACCGCTTCAAATTTACGTATCACTGGTAAAAGTTTACTCCAGTTTACGTAGCAACGAACAGTATCCAGAATGAGGAAGGATGCCGCAATGGATAAAGTCGAACATTGCAATTGTTCTATTGAAGAGGCTATTACTTCGTAGTTGTCGCGAATGAAATTTAACTCCGGTCGTAGTTTGCGTGTTTGAAAACATTTTTTTGCAGCTCTTATAGCTGCCGAGTCATTAGCAAGTATGGAGACGACATCACGTATTTGCTCATAGTATTGAGCGTAATATACCGCAGCAGATATCCAAGTTCCCCATCTGGTGATAATTGGCTCGGGAGGTAGGGGAATGGACGGATATTTTGCCTTAAAAAGGCGTACACGCTCTGGAGATTTTAGGAATATCTTTTTGACATTCGATATCAACCCATCCACACCTTTGAAATTATCTCGCACTTCTTCGGCAACCCGGTGCAGACCATGAGCTAAACACGTAATGTGTTTCATACGAGGAAACGTTGCTTTTAAAATACGACCGGCTTTAAGCATATATGCGGCACTATCTGTGCAAAGTAAAAGCAAATTGTTTACGTTGTCATTGAAAGAATTTTGAAACAAAAATTTTAATTGGTTTATTATTAGGTTTGCTATTGTTTCCCCATTTACCTTCTCTAAAACCTTCGACCCCAAAAGATAAAATTGCTTAGAACAATTTTTTTGCAAAGACCGAATCACCACGTTTGTCACACATTTTCCCATGAAATCTGGTGTTTCGTCTATAGATATCCACAAATAATTGGTTTTGTTTACCTCTCTTATACCCTGTATAGTTTTTTTGTACACGAGATTTAAATAAATTTTTCGCAGGGTCGATTCGTCCGGTAAAGAAGTCATAGAGCAGTCGCAACATAAATACTTGTTAAAAAAATGACGAAAATTATTGTTGTTGACTGTTGCCCATGGTATGTTGCATGAAATAAGAAAAATAATTAAATCGAAATAAAATTGATGTTTCCTATTTGGTTGCCCCGAACGGTAATTGTGGCGGTTGCTTTTCACATGATTCTCAATATTGCATTTCTTCAGTTTTAGATGCATATCGCACATAGAGCAGTATATAGTGGAGGTCACTTCATTATAGACTAACTCAGGGTGATTTTCAATCCACGTTTTGATCCGATCTTGTACATTACTCATTTTTGTATTAATTGATACCTTGCAATATTAAGTTATTATACGTATATCCAACACGTCGGATTCAATGCGTTGCGAAATAAATAATACCTAGATGCAATTTACGTTTTATACGTAATGAAATGACAGTTAAAGTGTGAATGTCATATGTCATGTGAGATGAAATTTGCAGTCGTTTCTATCATTTTAAATGAGGTGGTATAGTTACTTCGTTCTAAGTTGTACATGCAGACCTACCTCTTTGTTGCTCGACTATGGCAAAGCTAAAATGAAAAGTTATTTTATTACTTATACAGGATGTCCGGTAATTAATGCACAACCTTCTAACCCCCAGTAGGTCACCTTAGACTGGTCAAAAATATTGATTTTGAGCTCTAGTAAGTCTCCTGTTTTTCGAAATTTTCGCACGTTTGTTAGTTTTTAAATTTTGACATTCACACTGATAGGTGTACCATCGAATAAAAAAAGAAAAAATGTACTGAGGCAATACCTGTCATATACTCTAGTAAGACTCGATAGGTGTCGATAAAATAATATTTCAAGCACTGGCTAAATTACGCTAGTGTTTTGTTTTGCCGTGAAAAATCCGAGCTCTGGTTATAATAAATAACATGGTGTATTAAATGGTTACTAGATTTACCTTTAGTTTTATTTTACCTAACAAAATTTCTGATATTACGCAAGAGCGCCTAAAGTATCAATATTGTTCATTGCGGCCGCGCACGTGCACGCGCCGGTGATACCTGGAAGCGTTCGGTTACTGTGTAAAACTCGTATCTTCGCTCGATTTCAAAGCATTACCGGACTCTTAAGTGTGCTTTGAAATTAGCAATTTGACATAAAAAATGGAATATAATACTAATGCTTGTTTTATTATTGTTTTGTAGCATTCGTTTTATAATATTTCTACGTGATAAATAGTACATTACTGCAGAATCCAGTAAGTAAGCCTTCCTGGCCAAGGATGAGTTAACCGGACCGAACCGCAGGTGAGGTCCGGTTATATACGAGGCCAGGATGGCTTTCTTACTGGTTGAGGCTTGTATAGTGCTTTTCTCAAAAATGAAAGAAAGTTTAACAACAAATTCGTTTAATTAATATTGAAGGTTACATTCATATACGGGCAATTACTGATAGATATTTTTATCGATTTACCGGGGGCATTTATGTTTGTTTCTTGTACATCTGGATTAATGGACTCTTGGCTGACAGTAAATGTCTGTGAAACATTAATTTGGTTGTTTGGGAAGGTGGATGGTTGCGATGATGTTACGGTCAGGGGAATAGTGGTCGGTTCTTGGCGAGAGGTAGATGGCTGCGGAGTCAGGCTTAGCGGCTGTTGACGCGATGTAGACGGCTGCGGGGAGGTGAAAGATGGTGTTTTTTGAGTATTCAATTTAATTTTTTTATTTATATTGCTTGTAATTTCACTTTTATTTTCTAATGACTCTTCTATATATCCTTCTGCAACTCGGTCCGATTTCCACCCCCCGTGTCGTTTTATTGTCGTGAGATTGGCTCCAGAGTCAGCCAGAAGGGTAGCAGACGACCTCCGGAAACAATGGCCAGTATAGCTATACTGGCCATTGAAATCCAGAGAGCTCTCTGGATTTGGTAAATTCAAATATTCTGCTATTTGTTTAGGCATTGCGGCAATCTTATGACGACCGATGTTTTGCCGCAAGCATGTCCCGCTTCTATAATTGATAAAAAAACGATCGCTTTTCGTATTTTCAGGGCGCAGGTCATGGTATTTCCTTACAATATGAGCTGACTCCTTGTGTATAACAAAAGAGCGATCAATTTTTGTTTTTGTTTCTCGTACTTTTACCAAAATTATTTCATTATGGTATTCCACGTCACTGTTTTTAATATTACAGAGCTCCATACTTCGGCAGGCGCCATTAACTCCCATTATAGTAATAACCTAAAAACAAAAAAAAAACTGTTTTAAATCGAGAATATAAAAATAAGTATCTGTTAATTGGAACCAGATTTAATAGCATAATTATATTATTGCAACCGACTAACAGACAACTTACATCACAACAATTTAAATGAAATAAGTAAATAAAATAAATATTACCTTCGCTGCTAGATAAACATCATCGGGTGCTTCATTTAAAAACTTCTGTATGTTTTGGCTGGTAAATACACTCGATTTTTTTCCTTTGTAGCCAGTCGATTGTCTTTTCAACCAAGTGATTAAATTGGAATAATTCTTAATGTTTACATCGTGTTTATTTTGCACTACACATCGAAGCATAGAATACACAGCCCATAAACTTGTCGGCTGCATTGTTTGGCGAAGAAAGCTGAAATATGCCAAGAATACATTTTCAGACCAACTGTTGGCTTGTTTTTCTGACTTCCACTTCATAAATTTTTCATAAGTTTTCATATATCGCTCCTTGGATTTTGGAGGAAGTAAATTGTTTTTTGCTAATTCGGCCTCAGCTTTTAAATCAGGAGGAGTGCCATCTATTTCAGAATCGGATTCGCTTGAACTCATTTTTTGGGATTATTTATGTTCACGCGGTAAAATAAAACACAATTGTCGCAATTGAATGTGAAATCCCGCCAGTCGTTGTTTTTTTTTTACTAAAAAGTTTGCGTTTAGTTTGGAACATTGTTCTATTTTTACATTACTTACATGAATGTTTTAGTAAAAAAATGTAAATTATTGTTTTTGAAACTCCATGTTAATTTTAGAATGGAAAGTTTTAATCCAACATGATTTATAAACTGAAATTACTAAATACAAACATAAAATCCCACTATACTTCTACAACATTACTAAGAACAAAACGCAACGTGCATACTTTTTCTGCGTCGCGTTAAGTGTCACAGACTATAAAATGGCTGTTTAAGGCTCCAAAAATATATCTATCTCATAAAATGACATACCGAAAAGAGAGATAGATATATATTTGGAGCCTCCCTCCTATAACCATGTTATATGGCTACACTCTAATCTGTGTCTGGTACTATGTTTTTTTTTCTAAGCAGATCTAAAGAGGATGACCTACTGTCCAGTAGGTAAATGACATACTTACTTACTGGACAGTAGGAGATTCCAAATTTAAAATCTCGCTTCTTACTGGATAGTTGTGAATATGTCTCCGGTAGAGTTCACTTTCTGGATACATTTTAGGGATATTATGGCAACATTACATACCATTTTTGAGAAAAAAATATTACGTAGGTATTTAGTAATTCAGTAGGTGTAGAGTGGCCAAATGTGCTAATATATTTAATGTAGGTATTTTAATTTACTTTAGTGTCTTTCGTTATCTCAAGTGCAAAAACGAGAAATTTAAAAAAAGGTTAAAGTAAATATTTCCAATACGTACCATACTTCAAACTTATTTTAAATACGTATGTCAGTAGGTAAGGTACCAATCGTTCGATACATATCCGCCGACACGAATCAGCGACTTACTGGCGTTACCCTAACTTATTTCCATGTTTCACTAAGAGAGAGCCCGGGGTCCGCTCGGCATATCTAACCTCAAGTAGGTATTGTTGTAGGGTGCTGACATGGATGTTATTATTTAAAAATGCTATTTCTAGGTCGTTATTGGCAAACCCGTCCTGTCATCTAGCACGTCCAAATGGTTATTTTATTACAGTTGTCTCTCGTTGCCTTTCATTCCCACTCTGTCACATAATGTTGGTGGTCTTCGAAGCTAGAGCTTTTATCTGATAATCATGGTGGCAAAAATCTTTTTATCTCTTACGAGTATAATAACGGGTTGATAGTGAATTCTCATGTTTTTTTTTTGTATCCCTCGTACATGTACTTAATAAGCTCTTTTTTTTTTTCAATTTATTAGCTTTTCATTATATTATATGTGCTGCTTTTTCTTCCCTTTGCGTTCAGTTTTATTTTGTGATTCGTTGATGTTTCGATTATAATGTCCACTGTCCACAACAATAATATCTCTGGGGTTTTAAAGTTTTGTTCTTAACCTTCACTGTTGATTATGTAATATCATGCTCCGCTATTTGAGATAAAGGTAACATTGTTGTGGTCGCTTAGTTTCCTTGTGTTTATTGTTTCATTTTGTTTCTCATCTTCGTGTAATACCAGCAGTCGTTTAGGAGATACCCATTATTATTATTTTTTACAGTGGTAACACCGCTTATTAATTCTACTGGAGATATTAACATTTGCAGTAAAACACTTCTTAATTGCATTAACACGTTTAATTTTGACGACAAAGTAAAAATATTTAATATTAGCAAAAATAATCAATTATTTAAAATTTAGCATTTCACGTAAAAATCACAATAACGGCATCTAAATAAGGGTATTTCACATTCAATAAGTTCCCTAGTGGTCAGAATGCAATTAAATTACAATAACAAAAATATTTAAATTTAGCACTTCACTTAAAAATGAAGACAACTGTACCTATTTCACTTTCACATTCAACAACCTCCCTAGTGGCCAGAATGTAATTAAATTACAATAATTAAAAATATTTAATATTGGCACTTCACTTAAAAATGAAAACAACTGTACCTAAACAAGGACATTACACATTCAATAGTTAGCAAAACCGGTAAGTAAAAATAAAGACTCGGCTAGTAATAATTTGGCTGCAGGAAAATAATGGGTTAATGAGGCGGGTGATATGGATGGTGACAGATGATTCGCTGGCTGAACGTAGCCTAAATTAAAGAGCCAGGTCTTTATACGCCCGTCAAACGAGGCAATTGGAATTTGGGGAATTTAGCAAAACAACAAAAAAAACTATTATGGCACAAAAATACTGGATACAAAGAAAAGGAATCCGATTTATAACGTTTTTAACCAAAATGTAAATAATTTGATACTCTCGAAAGCAGGATGGCTAAAGCTGTTGCTTTAAATTAAAAAGAGTTCGTGGGCAAGTGTCCGCTTTGATTTAGGCGGACCCAATAGCTCGCTGAACTCCTTTTCTCACTTGGAGAGCCCGCTGGATGCGGACTCTAACTCTCCGATGATGTGGCGAAGAAACCCGCGGAAATCGCGGCAGCTGCAGACCGTCCCGCCGGCCCGGCATCCACAAGCGCCTTCCGGAATCCTTCCGGATCAGGCGGTTCCAGTGTATAGCACTTGCTATATAATTTATATGGCCTTTTTTGCCCGGCAATGGTTTTGGTTTTATTTTTGCTCCAATAATGTATTAATAGCACTTGCTATATAATGTTTGAAATAAATCGCACTTCACCACGATACAACTAAGCAAATTATAGCAAAAACCCCAGACCAAATCCAGATTATCTCTTTTTCTTTCCAAAATCTCACGGCGCTCTGACAGACTCAATCAAAAATCAACTTTTTTCTTTTTGACAATCTGGAATACCTCAAAAATTCACATTAAAAATTAGCGCGAGTATTATCTCAATTTTATAACTGCCAGACGTATTACAAAATACGGACTGATATAAGCGCCATCTACCTGTAATGCCGTGAATCACAATGTACGCTTTTTTTATATATCAACCGTGACCTAGCCTTAGACACAGAAGTTCAGAAGTTCTAAAGAAAGTCGACAGATGTCGTACGATACGTAGCGTCATGCTACACATTGTGACCAACTTGCTCCCGGGTAAAATTATTTTTATTAATGTCGGAATATTTAGATTCATACTTTCTTGTAGGTTTTCTTACGGCCTATCGAATTTGCGCCTGAAGTAACAGTTGATGCTAGACTTTGATCATTCTCTAACAATGTTTCTATAGCAGTCACTACGCCATCAGTTTTATCAGTGTCATAAACAAATAGGTGATTTGTCGGCTTCCTTCAATTTAGCACCAGCGGCCAACAAATCATATACCAAGCCATCAAGCACTTGAAATTGTTGTGTTAACAACTTTCCCTCATCTAGTTTTAAATTTAGTAGCCGCTTTTTAAAAGCCAGTTGCGTCGGATTTTTTTTTGATATATCGAGTCGAATTTTGCAAATAAAATCTTGCTATTTGTTGGTTGTATAATTTTCGTATGAAATTCCAATTAAAGAATCTGCTAAGTATTCATTTATAGTATACCTTTAGCTTTCTTATCCTTTTTGGCCCAATCATTTGTTCGGATCTCGGGCCTTTTCTATGATAACTGAAAGCACTTTTAAGGCGCTCAATAAATTTTAAACACGAAACTTCCACACACTATAATTGTTGCCGCTAAAAGCCTCAATGTTTCTTTTCACTTGGAAAGTGTTTATTTTCACTCGAACAAGTCTATTATGATCCAACGAACCGTGAGTTAAACACTGATCACTATAGTCTAATTAAAAGTCACTGGGCCCATAATCTATTAGATTTGGGCAATTATTAATTAAAAGACACATGGCGATTTATGAGTATTAGAATACATTATCGCAATATATGAGTAAGGTGTGTTCCTATACAGGGCTACCAAGGTACTAACTTACAAAGCTTGTGAAGTATAGGTCCTTCAGATTATAATAAATGGGCTCTTGTTTCTGTTCAGTTACGTGCATATGAGTGAAAGAGAAAGTATTACAGTATACTAGTTTCAGTGAGATAGATTTAGTTTTGTTAATTCCAACAGAAGTTACTAGCTACCATTCTGTACAGTTGACGTCAAAGATATGTTTACACGTTTGCACCTTATTACAAAGGAATATCTATACGAAATATCTTTGACGTCGACTGTTCATACTCCTCTACATAGTACATGAGCTTATAGACGGAGAGCTGGCCACGTCCGGTATGACACAACAATGAGAGCAACGAAACCCCTCTAGTTAGTTTGCTATATTATGCTTGTTTCTAGATTCGGACATCTGGCAGCTGTAAAGTGGTGGAGGTCAATGAATGCAAATAACATGTAGAAAAAAATCTATCTAAGATTGATCTGTGTTTGATAAAATATTATGGGAAATTATGTAATTAATTAAATTATATCATAGCCAGAAGTTTTGTTCGGGGAAAGTAGATCCAAATAACGTATAATGCATATTATATGCGACTAACTAAGTCGCCTACTGTTTTTGTTTTCACAACAACACAAAAAACGTTTTGTGTTCTAATGTTAAAATATATATTTACCTATTTTGGTAAAACTTTTTCCCAACCGAAAAATTTTGTTGGTCTGTCACTCTGACCTACCTAAAAAACTGCCAGATGCCCGAATCTATCACTATTGTTGGTAAAGCAATCTAACTAGTCAGATTTCATTGCTCTCATTATTGTATCATATCTGACGTAGCCAACTCTTATTACATTACGATGTGTATAAGTACATAAGCTTTATAGAAGTTGTATTTGACACTTGTCTATAGAGAAAATATCACGTCTTACCCGTTATCATAACAAACATCACCACTTGATAACATATATCAAGTGATTATGATTATGTTTGTCATGGGTATATTTTTTTCACACCACTGTTCGGAAATGTGGCAAAAGATGGTTTAAATCCATGCTAGAAAATTCGCATCAGCTGTACACCTGAACCACACTACTACAACAATATTTTGAATGAATGAATGAATGCATTTATTTATTTAGGTTTTTATAGCATTTCATTGGTTGGCGAGGTCGACCAACCGTAGCGTAGAAAGTAAATTGTTTAGAACTCCTCTCCGAGCGCCGGCACAAGGGTCTCGTTTCTATTAGATATATTTTCATAAATTTAGGAGAGACATTTTAATTGGTTGGTGAAAGATATACTATTCTGGTACCAGAATGAATTGACATAGTTATTGTGAAAAGCGCATTATAATGCTTCGGCTGAAAACGCTAAAGAGGACTCCTATATTAGAGATTCAAACTCACTAGTCCATCTTTTATAGGTATGGTAGGTAGGTTTTTATAGGTATGTACATACCTATGTACTGCTTCCGTATGTAAATGCCTACGTACTACTTCCGTATGTACATATTATGTATGTATATATAAGGCGGCTATCACACTGATGTGGTTTCCGCATGACTCTTATTAAATCACGTAAAAGTACAAACAAAAAGTACACGAATCAAGACAAAATAAGATATTTACGGCGTATTCTACATGGGACCCTAAGAATCTCCTGAATTTTCCCCGACAGTTATTCCTTCACCTTCCCTTCCCAATCAAAGTTTTCCATGGCTAAAATTAAAATTGATACGTCAAACCTATTGCGCGGTTAAAATAAAGCAGAAGTTTTCCATAACTTTGGAATCAAAATAATAAACTATACAAAGATAGACCCCAGGGGGCCAGTGTATTAACCTAGGAGGTCAAAGGTCAGACCCAAGGGGCCAAGAGGGCCTAGACCCAGGACGCTATAAACAGCGGGGCAGGGGCTGGATCTAGACCCTGGGGGCCAGGAGGCCCTAGACCCAGGGGCCAAGAGGCTCTAGAATAAGATATATACGATTTGAAAGAAAAAGTGAAGTACGAAGCAGCACCTGCAGATGCAATAAGACATCCGAAACTTGATGACTAATATGGACCGTTAGTTGCATGCGTTTTGATGCACGCACGCAACAGTTGAATGCGCTAGACGAAATTGACATTGAAAAATAAAGATGAAAAGGGCACAATGTGGACTTAGCTGCAATGCACCCATTCATCATTTTGCAAAGCAATACGATTACTAAAGGTTGAACACGCCAAAACTTGGGCACGCAAAATTTGTTTTTAAACCAGTTTGATAATAAATAACTACATTATGAATACCACATTTAATGACAAATTTAATGAATTCTAAAATCACATTTTTAATTTTAATTAATGTTTACACAGTAAGCCATAGATCGAACTTTTCTACGCACACGGCTCATAAGACTTTGCACCATCTCTTTAGAAAAGATGTTTGTCGCCCAGGTCCATATTTTTTGTAGCTCAGGGACCGATTTTACTTCTCCGCCTTTCTTTTTTAGAATTCCTTTCATAATACTCCAGTACTCTTCAACATGCCGCAGTTCCGGACTATTTTGGCGGATTGCATATTTTGGGTACCACCATGATCCTGTTAGCGTTGTACCATTCCATAACTGATTTTGCGTATTAGCAACTGGCTAGATCTGGCCAAAACAGCGGTGGTGAGGCATGCTGTCTTATAAAAGGCAGCAAACGCTTCTGTAAACAATCTTTCTGATAAATATCGCCGTTTATTGTCTCGGTGGTAATAAACGAGCGACTCCTTTTACCACAGCTACATATTGCCTGCCAAAGAAGGTATTTTTTTGGAAATTGCCCTCATTTTTTTAATTCAAAATCTTCAGGAGTATCTGTTCGAGATTTGCTAGTATAAAACTCTTGACCAGGTATTTGTTTACAATTCAATTTTATATACGTCTCGTCGTCCATCACCGCGCATTTAAATTTTGTAAGAAAATCTTCATAGAGTTGTCGCGACCGTATCTTTGCGGATAAGTTCTGTTTTGAGTCTCGATCTGGTGCGGCCTGGGCTTTATAACTCCTCAGTCCTGCCATCTGTTTCACTTTTTGGACATAGGACTAAGACATTTTCACTTTTTTAGCAACATCACGAGATGAAATCGTATGATTTGAGGCAAAAATCTTTAAAATACTCTTTCCTGTTTCTTATTCTTGACTCCCTGCAACCCACCACTTCCTGGCTTTCTATCTATTGTCAAGCGTTCACGGAAACTTTTTAATACGTGACCAACAGTAGATTGTGGATATTTCAGCCTTTTCGCGATATCTATGTAGCTTAACATGGGATTTTTTACATGTTCGTGCAAAATGCGTTCACGTTTTTGATATTGTACGCTCGACATTTTGCCAACGAATAAATAAAAGAAAATAAAACTATCATCATTTTATAGCCCAGTTCCTTGTGAGAAAATTGTTGTTTCAAAAGTTTAAATATCTCAATTTTTCGAATAACTATAGCTATTTTTATATGCCCAGGTTTTGGCGTGTTCAACCTTTATACTTCTATCGTTCATTTCAGGAACACCATTCATCATTCATCCATCCATTTTTGCAGTATTAGGTACCGTATTGACTACATGAACAGACAATCTGATCGAATTTGGCAGCATATAATAAGTCAATGCATAAAGTTTTAGGGAAGATCTATGATCTTCATAATGCTAAGTAGACAATATTGAATTTTTATCGGCAGATACAGAATGAAGACATAATACTCGACGTATGTAAATTATAATATTCACTCATTCATGACTCATTTATTTCACTTGATACCAGAAATCGCATTTTACCTATTATTTTTCCGTGTGGTTTTCCTCAATTTTATTTATGACAAGGAAATGATAGGTCCTATTGTTTCGTATTTTTTGACTTCGAATTTAATAATGTATCAATATAACTTTCCTTAAGGTAGCTCTATATTTTATGTTTGCGCATTTTATTTTTTTCCGTTGTCATTATTCGCTTACTGCCGTTTGTCATTGCATGCAATGACTAGTATTTTACCCTCGACGTGTTAAAAAATTATTTATTATGCATTTAGACTAAGAATATGCTTGTTTGTGTGTTACTGCATATAAATGAATGTTCACGTTTATCTCTAAACTGACCTTGTGTCGGCAAAGATTACGTTTCGTGATACACCCAGTGTAGATTTTTTTAGATACATATCTCTTAATGACTACCTAGATGGCGCTGTTGTAATATTTGTTGTAGGGTTTTATTTAAATTCAGATGTTTCCCAAAAATACTTCTCGGGGAAATATCAGCGGCAATACACTATCTCCGCGGTCTTGGAATATAATTAATTAGAAATTCCGTGAGGTTTGATGGCGAGCTTTTTGCACCAGGAGCATGTAAAACACGTATTCTATCGAGGTATCTGGATGACTTGACTGTTACTTTGAACTTACCCATAAAGTGTGGTATTTCATGCAGGCGCAGATGGAGCAATAATAATAATAATAATAAATACTCTTTATTGCACACCTCATACAGTTACAAGCACAAATTTTACAATTAGATAAATTTAGGTAGAGGTAACAACAGGCGGTCTTATCGCTAATGAGCGATTTCTTCCAGACAACCGAGCAATAGCCAATTTCAGTCCCCACGGGAGTTTCGGACTTTTATTATGTCATATAATCAACATTCCAACTACAATCGTAGATCGATGATCGTAGGCTTAGAAACTGCTTAATTACCTTCACATAACATTCGGTTTGCAAGTAGGGGTAATTAGCCCCTTAAATAAGTATCTAAGAAAGTCATTCACAGCATAATTAATCACTCAAGGTATCTAATGGATAACCCTGAATCACTCATTTAAGTTGATGAATAAAATTTTAATTAATGTAGGTAGAATGACGTATCTGATAGACCACGGCCTCACAAACCGCACCCAGGAAAGAAGCGATAAGAAATTTGCTAGTCACTTAGTATTGTTTTGAAAAATAAAAGCAAAGAAGGCGCTTATCCATGTTTAAGTGATCCAGAATTTACTCAACAGACGTACAAAAATCTAATCAGACTGGAATAATCGACGTGGTACCATTAAGGGTCATCTATCAAGAGCATTGGCCAAATTAATTTTGCTTTTACACTGCACTGTGGGACGCGGGTTCGTCATAGATTATTTCCCATTGTAATATGGCTCAGTATTGTCTGGACACATCAAGTGGCATTAGACGCTGAGCTCATGCTTCGAGGTGCTATTGTCATGGATCTCACGGCAAATTGGATGTGCCACGTCTCAGGACGTGACGAAGACAAGTGTTTCTTAGTCCCAAACACGTTATCACGGTAATAGGACGTATTGCTCTTGGAAAGCTGAAAAATTGGTCGTATTATAAAGTTTATTCAGTAGCCTGTTTGAGTGCTATATCAGATCTATTGAATGCGTGCGTGACTTTTGTGTCTTCTTGTATTGAGAATGTTTTAATAAAACGGGAAGCTTTGAACATAACTATATAATAGTAGGTTGTTTTTAATCGATAGTAAATACATGAAAACTTAACCAAACTGACGCATGCAATTAACCACTTACTAGTATCCTTATGGTTGTTGTAATTAAAAGAATTAATCGCGTGTTATCACTTATTTTAAATCTCCGAACGTTTCGAGCTCTTTACAGCGCTCGTGACCACGATCCTTTGAATTACAACAACCATAATGAATAATCATCGTGGCAACATACAGTATCCTGTTATACATTATTTCAGAAAATACTATGAAAGTAGAATCGTATGCCTATATGAGTAGGTAATTGTGTTTAATTGCGGTGGGTTTAATCGACAAAATGTATACCTATATTTTTCAAATTGTTTAAAATATTAATTAATCACAAGATTGACTACCTTTTTATATTTGTCAAACTACTGAGTATATAGGCTACATTTCCTCACTCATTCATTGTAAAAGGCAGTATTAATGTCTAAACTACTTTAGTTAGTTTAGAGATAAACTAGCTAAAAGTAGATTAGACATTTTAGTACCCCATAGATTTCTTCGTAAATGTGGGTTCATCTGCATAGATTTTCGCACTATGTTTACTTTCATAGAAAAGAAACTGGTACCTATAACAAATGATATTTCATACAAAGATCCCGTAAAACTAATTAGCAGGACCCAGGGGCTCACAAAAATTGGTCTACGCCTAATCGCTCATTAAATAGTGGTTCGATATTGATTCTCATCTACTTAAATATGAATAAATAATATAAATTAAAAATGTATGAAACCCTTTAAAATGAAACTGAGTCTGAACCGATTTTGATGATACATGTCTAAGATCAAACGCTAAATAGAAAACCTGCTTTCAAATAAAAACAACCATTTTAGAGCATACATAGCGATATCGTTCAAATTTATAACACCTATCTTTTTGGGTCGTTGGTTAGAAAATCGTAAAGTAGTCAAATTCACTTTAGCTTCTTTACAAAAATGACACCTTGTTTATTCACAAAAGCAATGAATCTTTTATAAACATGCTAGACGCGCCAAGCATATTTCTGAAAATAATTTACCTTTTTAACAAAGGACGAAACTCTTGAGAACTGAAGCGTCGTCGGCTAGCCTGTCCGCAATAACGTGCCTCAACAAGTTTCGACGCTGACATAACAGGAACGTGTCGAACGAAGCCTCTTTGTGAAATACTAGTCCACAATAGGTCAGACTTGCGGCAAAATATCGTGGCTAGAGTCTGGCTACTCTATCGTGGCTTGAGATATGTTAAAACTTTTTTAAAAGGCAACTCTTTTTTGAATGTCAATTGTGTCAATGGTCTGTTATTTGATGTGACATTTAAGAAGAATATTACGATTTTTTTTTGTTTTCATATAAATTCTTGACAAAACCATCAAAAGAAATCGCATCAGTTACTTATTATTATGACTTATAAATATAAAGAAAAAAAAAACGAGCAGAAACCAGAAAGTGATTTTGATACAAAATTAACGAACTTAAGAAAGGCATCAGATATCGTACACTAGTATGCTGTGATAATTCTGATATTTGATATGCAGCATAATGTAACAATTCCAGAATGTACTTATTGGACTGATTTTAATTTTCTGAAGCAACTAATATGGAGCTTTTAGGACAAAATATATAATTACATGCCTCTAACATACTATTATTGAAGAAATAATAAAAATATATAATAATGTACACAATATAAAATATCTTTAACAATGAAAGTAATGCAGAAGGTAAGAGTTATTTTCGATAGGTATGTGTAGGTAGCTCTGTTGTAAGAGAAAATATTAATTGTTCAAGTATCATTATTTTTTTTCGCCTTGTACACGGTGTTGCAATACGCAGATTTTTTTTTTAATTTGCCACCTTATTTCAGGGTCACGATAAAGTAGCCAGACTCTATTTTTATCTTGTAGCTTACCGTTCCGAGCTTTGGTTCTGAAACTGAATGGTAGCTGCTAATATCACAAAACAGGGGGGGGGGGGGGGCTTGACCGTGTGTTTTGAGTTCTTTGTGATTTACTACTTGGTCTACAATACATTAAACTTGTGACAAAATATCTTTGATAACTGTTCTTTGTAGCCTTAGATCACCATTTAGATTATTAGTTCTGAAACCGAGATAGTAACTGCTAATAATATCACACAGAGACACGAATGTATGAACTAGCACTAAACACTAATCAATGTGTAAATGGGGCCTTAGCTACAAGAAGCTACAGTACTGTGTGTCCTTAGTTCACAATTACGATTGTAACTGATATAGTCACAGACACTCTCTCCTTCTTCCGTGCTATGTGTCCTACATAGTGGTGGGGTCAGCTTTTCGTATCCTTCTCCACTTCGCCCTATCCTCGACAGCTATCTCGGACACCTGACACTCACACACACGTATGCACTGATGAAACATCATTCAAAATGAAGTAAAATAACATAAATGATATTAAAACAGCAATTGACTGAGTTCAAATTGAGCAATTTTTTTTTCTTGTTAGCCTGCTGTTATTTTCACAGCAACGGCGGGGCACGTCGAGACGAAAAACAAGAGAACTCTCGAGGGCGGCACCATTGTTTCCAGAATAGTGATGCGTAATGAAAAAGTACGCAGAATGACTGGCGAGATCGTACTTCACGCTTACTTAGACGCGCAAATGAAAAATTCTCGGCGGAGTGAAACTGATCCTAGTTATTACAGCATCATCTTTTGTTAATGTCCATAATATGTATGTAGAAATTAACAGGGGTTTTATGTTTTATTTGACATGTTTGTGTATTAAACACGAGGCAGCGTATCGAGCTTAAAAAAACGAGAACTGGCGACGCAGAGCACTTTTTCCATCACTCTCATCTTTTTCAGGGGCCATTTCGTGGCAACCATAGAATTAGTTTAGTCCTTAGATTAAATATGTTTGTATGCATGTTGTTGTTGTCGCGAATAAATGTTTTTCTTTCTTTCTTTCTTTCTTTCTTTTGACCCCTATGTAACTCAAAATACTTTAAACATACAAGGGCTGCTATTTATATATCCGGAAACCGGGATTTCAATCTTCTTAAATAGCATATTTGACCTCCATGGTAAAATTTGAACTTTTTTAAGTACTGGCCGGTATATTTTTTCTTTCTTATTAACGCTCGTGTTTTGTTTTTGACGGGTTTTAAATGTCATCTCGCAGCAAGAATGGAACTCACTCGTGAAAATATTCGTGCTATGATTTATTTTGATTTTCGGCGTGGTTTAACGCAACAACAGTACATAGATCAACTAACTTCAACTTTTGGTGATGAAGCCCCATCTAAAACTACTGTGTATCACTGTTTTAGTGAGTTCAATCGTGGACGTAGTATGCTTACGGACGAAGTTAAGGCAGGTCGCCCGAAATCGGTCGTTGTACAACAAAATATCGAGGCTGTGCGAAAACTTATAATGGACGACCGACATGTTACGTACCGCGAGATAGAGGCGACTCTGGGTATTTCTATGACCAGCATTAATAGCATATTACATAATTATTTGGCTGTAAAAAAAATTTGTTCGCGTTGGATACCCCACAACTTAACAAAAGAGCAAAAAGATGCTCGCGTCGAATGGTGCAATAAAATGTTAAAAAAATATAACCGTGGTGACTCAAAAGCCGTTTATAACATCTATACAGGTGACGAATCCTGGATCTATGCATACGATCCCGAAACGAAGCAACAATCAACGGTATGGGTGTTTCAAAATGAGCCGAACCCTACGAAAGTTACTCGAGCAAAAAGTACATTGAAACAAATGGTGGCCTGCTTCTTCGGTATTAATGGCCATGTAGCTACAGTGCCACTAGAAAACCGTAGAACGGTTAATTCAGAGTGGTACACGACCATTTGCTTACCGGAAGTATTTGAACAAATTCGTAAAACTAACCAGCGACGAAGAATCATTCTTCATCATGACAATGCCAGCTGTCATACGTCACGCGAAACAACTCTATTTTTGGAGGGTCAAAATGTGGAATTAACGGGTCATCCGCCGTACAGCCCTGACTTGGCACCCAACGATTTTTATTTATTTCCAAATATAAAGAATAAATTACGCGGTCAACGATTTTCGACCGCTGAAGATGCTGTCGACGCATTCAAACAACACGTTATGGAGGTACCTCAGGCGGAGTGGCAGAAGTGCTTTAAAAATTGGTTCACGCGAATGCAAAAGTGCATAGATCATCAAGGGGAATACTTTGAAAAACAATAAAACCATTTTCAGCCGTGTACGTGTGTTTGCTTTTTTGTTTCCGGATATATAAGTAGCAACCCTCGTAATCATGTGAAATTTGATTTATTTATTAAAACCCTTAAGGCTAGCTAGAATCGCAAATTTCTTTATTTCCCACACTTCAATAATTATTAAGATAAAAAACCTTTTAAAATGTGGATTTTTCTCACTGATTGACTGACCTAACATCAAAAACCTAACCCACTTTCAGATGACCTAGCAAGTTGAAATTAAGCATTCAGCTTGTTAATTGTGTGGTTACAAACCTAAAATAAAGAAACAGTGTTTTTTTTATGATTTGTCTGACTTTCCCAAAACAAATTCGATTTACACACTAAGTGCCTATCGAATTTGCAATAGCACAAATGAATAATATTCATGTACAATATCATATATTATATGATTTCAAGCTAACATGGTCATTAACATTACAACTTTTGTTAAACACGGGGTATTTATTGTGTTTTTGTTTCCCAATCGAACGTCCAACGTGTTTATTAAATAGACTGCAGCTGTGGTAGCTCTTACATTGGTCAAATGAAGCGTATAATCTCATGCCGTATAAAGAAACACATGCCAGCGTACAGGAATAATGATCCTCGGAAATGGGCGATTGCGGAACACCTGCTGGAGGCGGGACCGAATCATTGAATTGAGCTGTACAACCCTCAGATTCTTTAGACCGAAAGACACTACATACCTAGGATGGTCAAAAAGGCCATTGACCATCCTTGCGGCGGCGGGTACACCTCGCGTGCGCGACGTTCCGCGTGTTAGCGCAGCAAGCGTCGCGCACGCTGGCCGACAAGCTGCGGCGCGCGGCCGACTCCGACTACGCTCGCCCGCGCAGAGCCCTCTACGCGCTGCTGCTGGTGCCACCCGAGTGCCACACTGCCGCGTTCAGGGGATCATTTCGCTACGCTGCCACCAAGTGTTGGAATGACATACCCCCACCGGTGCGTGAAGCAAAGAATATCCAACAGTTCAAATTTAGGCTAAAAAAGTGGTACATCAACCATCAAAAGGAGTTCGAAAATATACATGTGACTAGCCCGGTAAGGGATGCGTTCATAAAGTTAACTTTTAGGTCATGTCAATAGATGTAAGTTACTTGTTATTCTGTTCTTGTGTGTACTTAATACCTACCCCTTAAGGAAACTATTCATTATTGTTCTTTTCTATGGTTTTTATTTCACTTTAACAATACAATTTGTAATGTAAATTAATACCTCTCTAATTAGCTAACCAAGGGCGGGTTTAAATCTAGCAAGCTGTACCCGCACCTTTTTCATTACATGATTTTAATTAAATATGATTCATATCCTTAAATTGTTACCTAACTTTTCATAACTAACATAGACTACTTACTTGCCTAATCTCGATACCTGTAAACACTGTGTACTGTAAAAAGTAATGAAATAAACGCATTTGTATTTGTATTTGAAATTCTTAAATATAAGAATTTTAACTGGGAAGATGTGTTGTGTCTGTCAAGTGTCTGGTATCTCGTGATCAGGAAGTTCTCTAATTCAAAATATACTGTTTCTCGAAAAAACGCGCCAGTTGTTATACTGGAAGTGTTGTGCGTCGTGATCGAGATCAAGTTACAAGTGAGAACGCGGACGGTAGTAGTAGTAGTGACAACCGACAAAAAAAGCGAACTCGAAAGAGGGTAGATAGCTACGGTGTGTGGGTAGACTCCAACTAAAACTCGCCGCAACATCGGTTACTCCGTGATGATGGCGCATGCAACTGCCAAAATATCGGGTGCTCAAACACAATATATGGTAAATACTCCGTTTTATAAAGCAAAAATGAATTTCAGTTTCGAAATCAACTAGAAATATATCTAGCACAATATCGATTTCAGTCTTAATGTTATGTGAACCGCATAGTATCGTATAGTAAAGTCAAAGTCATGTAGTTAGTAGCAGCCAAAGAGGCAAAATAGATCGTAACACATCCTTACTCCAACTGTAATACAGACTTGTTACTATACCATCTATTTGGCCACCTTGACTGCGGCTATTGAAAGTGAGATTTTGGTTTATTTTGTACAAAAATTATTGATATCCCATCATAAACATATCTGTATAATTTTAAACAAAAAATAAAGCGACTTCACTTAGACACCACTTTTCCAAAAGGAAATGCCCGAGCTACATACTGTAAAAAATATTGAAATCACTATTAGGTGTGCCTATAATAGTTCCCTCGATTTCTCCAAGATCCCATCATCAGATCCTGACCTGGTTACAATGAGACCAACTGAGAAGTATCATATCCACTTTCAAACAAAAAATAATTTTCCAAATTGGTCCAGCCGTCTTCGAATAATCGGAGAACATACATAAAAAAATAACAAAAACAAAAATCCCGACGAAGTGAGAACCGGAGATCGACGAATTGGAAACAAGAAAGTCGGAGGAAAATGAGAGCCAAGTTCTTCGCCGAAAAAATAATTGATATCTGCCATCTATAGTGTAGAAACACTTCTTTATTATGTGTCACGATTTTCTAAAATACTATTTATTTATGTAATCTTTTTAACACATTAAGCGCCTAAAGCCCGCCTGTAGGGTTCTCTGTCCGTGGCTACTACAAGCAACGTGCGACGGATACGTGGTTAAGGGCTACGAGCAGCTCGTAGCACTAGGTGGCACTGAATATGTTAAAGGGGCTGTATTCAAACACGCTATGACACGATCCAACTTCAGTACATCTCCAATGCATTAACTACGCATTACAGCTATCGCCTAAACTTCTAAATCAGATATGTCAGAATTTGCTTGAAAATTATTCTGATGTAACTTCGATGCAACTTCAATATTGGTTGATTATTTGTTGTGTGTTCAACTTATGTTTGAGAAAGATTGTGTTTTTAATGTATTGTTTATGTATTTTAAAATTAGAATACGGCACAAGAAAGCAGTAAAGCACAATTACGAGCAATTGGACCGTTTTATTCATTTGAACACAATATTATACTTGTCATTGTTTAATGACACACTTTTGTCATGCATTACGTCTAATTCGCATTATTTCGGAAAGCATACTTATAGGTAAATGATGGCAGTAAATTTACCGACTACTTCATCTAGAAGTACCTATTTTAACATTTTGAATCATATTTTATACGCACTGACATGAATATCGCATTCATCTCACGATGATATGTACGCAGCGCACGGTATTTTGAACTGTATACTGTTATGTGTAAGGAATCGAGTTGCCTGAGGCTTGTTCCTACCAGACACGTTGCTATGTATCTACATCACTGCGGCGTGAACTAGCAGAGTCCCATGCGACTGACGGCAATTTTAAAACGGGTCATATAACTCAGTATCAGATATCGAAGTTTATTTTCGTTATAAGTTAGTTTCTAACTGAAGGTACATACTCTGATTCTGACGATACATTAGCTACACATAAATAAAATGAGTTTTGGAAAAACATTTAATTTTGATTAAAAGCTTTTATCACCGATGGTTTTTAGGGTTCCGTAGCCAAATGGCAAAACACGTAACCCTTATGGATTCGTCATGTCTGTGTGTCTGTCTGTCCGTCCGTATGTCACAGCCATTTTACTCGGAAACTATACGACGTATCTGAATAAAATTTACACATAAGGTGTATTTTGTATGCCGCTACTTAGTTATGTAGTTAAATTTGAAAAACAAATATTTTTAGGGGGGCGGCATCTTTAACATGTAACTAAATTTCAAATTTTTTTTTTACCAAATATTAAATATCAGCATGTGACAATAAATTGATAGGTCTTTCAAAATAACATTGAGGTTTCCATTGAGGTGACCATTTTGTGATTAAATAAGTGAATATTTTCTGAAATATTCACTTCGAAAGTCAGAAAAATTGTGTCCCCCCTGTAACTTTTGAACCGTAAGTCCAAAAAATATGAAAAAAATTACTATACTTAATACGAAAATTATTTTGAACATTATCGGTTTAGCCATTTTCGAGTTATCTCCAAAAAACTTCTTCCATAGGCATCAGATACGACCGTTTGGTATTAGTTTAGTTCTTATTCCATTGAATGTACGGAACCCTCCTATGCGTAATCCGACACGCACTTGGCCGGTTTTTCTTAAGGCAGTTATACAAATATATACAGTGCCCATGAGGATTGCGAAATATTATAAGTGTATTCCTAATTAAAATTAGAAACTAAAATGTCGTATAAACATTTCTGGAAGTTGCGTAGTACCAATAAAATAAAATAAATAAAAAATAAATATTATAGGACAATCTTACACAAATCGACCTAGCTCCACAGTAAGCTCGATAAGGCTTGTGTTATGGGTACTAGACGACGATGTGGATAAATACTTAAATACATAGAAAACATCGCAACTTAGAAACTCAGAAATAAATATCTGTAATAAACACACAAATAAATGCCCTGACCAGGATTCGAACTCGGGACCTCCTGACTGATTTAAAAAAAAAATGCATGCAAAATGCCTGTTTGATGGCGATGTCGCGCTTTATGGGGTCTAGTCTAGATATCCTTATGGACAGATAATACCTTTGCATAAAAATTTACCAATAAAAAATTACCAATTAATTAATTTCTAGTACGATAAGTTTCCTAGATTTCCTTTGTTCCTCGAAGCAGGTGAAGGGTAGGGCTACACGATAATGCGTTGCTGCACGCCCCCGTGCGTGGCCTTGTTAGTGGCAGTAGCATCAAAAGATTGTAGATGTATGAAAAAACAAAGCGCCTGATCTTTAATAACGTAACATTTTGTTACAGTTCAGGCGCTAAGTTTAGGTTACATAACATCTTGTTTTTGTTATAAAAAGATCAGGCGTTTTGTTCTTTCATACATCTACAATCTTTTGATGCTGCTGCCACTGATAAGGCCACGCACGGGGGCTTGCAGCACCGCATTATCGTGTAGCCCTACCCTTCACCTGCTTCGAGGAACAAAGGAAATCTAGGAAACTTATCGTACTAGAAATGAATTAATTGGTAAATTTTTATTGGTAAATTTTTATGCAAAGGTATTATCTGTCCATAAGGATATCTAGACTAGACCCCATAAAGCGCGACATCGCCATCAAACAGGCATTTTGCATGCATTTTTTTTAAATTCAGTCAGGAGGTCCCGAGTTCGAATCCTGGTCAGGGCATTTATTTGTGTGTCTATTACAGATATTTATTTTCCTCACCTGCTTCGAGGAACAAAGGAAATCTAGGAGACTTATCGTACTGGAAACCGGATTTTTTAATTATTTTCAAAAAAAAAAAAAATACGCCACCACTTTTTTTGCATTGCAGCATCAGCATTTCGTGTTCCCCCATTAAAGACGCGTCTAATGATATATATCTCATCTAGGAGACTTATCTAACTAGGTTCAGTGTCATGGGCTCTCCTACTAAATCGGATATCGGGAGCTGATTTAAAATTTACTTGCAAGAATAATTATTGACCTAAACAACTTACTAATAATATATTGAAACTAAAATACACACAAGCTTTTAGCAAGATAGGTAATGATGAGCAAGATAGTAAATTAGGTAGGCCCTACTATTTTGCAGTAAGGTAAAATAAGTGCCCGGTAGACTGGTTAAAGAGTAACGAGTTTGACCCCAAATTTACGTCACTTTTTACCCAGTCTGCCGGGCACTTCTGGCCATGCAGGAACTTGCAGGGTGGGTTTTTCTGTACCTACATACAAATCGCTATTTGTTGCCTTAAGTGTCATCTTGATATCAAATGACGTAGGTAAATATAATCCATTTTTATAACCCGGAAGTGGTACTTTTTTGTGCTTTCGGCCAATTCTTATTTTTATTTACAATTTTTTCGGAACTCAGCATTACTTTTATGAACATGTGCCATGCCGTGGGGCTTATGTTTGTATCACGTAACGTACCACATTCTCCGCCCGTACTATAAATGGATTCTAAAAAAGTAGCAAGTTAATTTAAAAATTAAAAGTGTGACTACGTTTTTTTATCAAAATACATACGATTTTGCTATTTACATATTACACCGAGTATTTGGCTCCCCACAAACGTCGATTATACTACAATGTTACCCATATTAATTAGTTTTGATAATCCCAAACAAGAATAAGAGGATTACCTACCCGAAAGTCATACAGTAGAGCATTGTGCCGGAAAGTCCTCGTGCAGAACAACGCGCCAACAATGGGGCCGGGCCATTGTTTGCCGGCCGAGCTCTTATTAATGACCTAGCAAACGTTTAACGCTTAAGCGTGAAATCTGCTCGTGTATACAATACAGTGCTACATTGCGAAAGGATTTGTTCTAGTGGTTTTGTAAAATGGGCTCTACTTAAAAAAAAATTGAGTTTAGCCTAATACGGTTTTTAGGGTTCCGTAGTCAACTAGGAACACTAAAAGGCTCAGTGACCGTTAGTGCCTAAACCTACTAGAGAACTGAAATTTGGTATGATTGTGTATGATTATGTAACGCCCCGGCAAAGTGGTAAAATAAAAATTGAAAAAATATTATTATCCTTATAATACCTGTAACTTTTGAACCGTGGGTCCAAAAAAATTGAAAAAAATCATAAAAGAGGCGAAATAAAATACTTTCAATAAAATCGGTTTAGCCGTTTTTGTTATAAGTGTTCTAACTTAAAAACGCCCAGTAAAAAGGAACGTAAGCTACGCTACGAACGTAGAAAACGCCTAATAAAAAAAAACAACTGCGGAGGAAAATAAATATTCTCAATTCCACCTAATATTTTATGAACGTGACGTCGCTGTTGTTATATCGTAAAACCAGTGTAGGTGGAAACAAAAAGAATACTAGAAAACTGGTGAAAGTTTATTTTACTAGAAAAGGTTAACGACCCGAGCTTAACAACTTCGTAAATATTTATTTTATTACAGGGCGAAAAGACAAGACAAGTGTAACGCTTTCGGGATTCATGAGCACGAAAACAATGAGTTTTGTTTGTATTTCGTCTTCTTGGAGTAAAAGAATGGTTACAATTGAAATCATAATCACCTGAAGAGTAAAATTAAGTTGGTACCTATACTTCATGGAAATTTGTTAGGGGTATGGAACACTAATTTTTGCAAATATTTAGATAACAGATTTTTAAAGTATGAGACTCTAGGCCAGTTGCATCAAGTATAATTATAGTTTTTCTACTCCAGCACTTCAATATGCCAATTAAATGACTGATAGTGGTATTAGAAACCATGTCATTGAAGTGAAGGTGCTAAAGTCTATTTGTCTATAGGTACTTTGTGTAATTGCTAGCAGTCACACAAAACATATTGTGCAACTGTTTTTTTTTTATGCGCTGACTTCCATTGAAAAAAGTTGGTTTTTGTTTACAATATAAATTACGTTTTCAAGTTAATACAAATTTAAGTGGCTACATTTCTTGAATAATTTAGAAAACTTTAACGTTTCAAAATTATATTATTATTTACATAAAATTAATGAAAACCAGTATTCTATCAACGTCATAGAATTTTAAACTTTTAGCTTTACTTGAACGCAGCTGAATTATTTGTAATTGAGAACTGTCTAAGCTTCTTTTGTCTATGTCATTGACATTCGAATTTTGTTTGCAAACTCGAAAACGCTTTTATGTGCGGAGTTAACGAGCTTCATATCCATTTTATATCGTTGAAAAAGTCGATTTTGTCAATAAAAGATAACGTATTACTACAATGAGTGAATCCGAAAGTTATACCCCTGAAGAAATAAAGGAACTGGCTTTAACAGTTACAGATAACCTCTTACCAGAAAAATCTAAAAAGACTTACCAAAAGAGTTACGATAATTTTATATCTTGGAAGCTACAAAAAAAAAGCGGCCAAAATTTCTGAAAATATTATGATCGTATACTTCCAATATTTGAGCGAGAAGTTCGCACCGTCCACGCTGTGGTCTGAATACTCGATGTTAAAATCAACTATAAATTTATACCATCAAACCGACATTTCCAATTATAGTAAGCTACACACCTTGTTGAAAAGAAAATCCGAAGGCTTTAAAGCAAAAAAATCAAAAACATTTCTACCAAATGAAGTCAAAAAGTTTGTAACTGAAGCACCAGACGCCCTTTACCTGTTTTCCAAGGTTTGTAATTTTATATTTGGCCTTTTAAATATTGCTTACATGCATGTTTTGATAAAATATAAATAATTAATTGAAATTATTTTTGTTAAAGGTTGCTGTGATATTCGGTGTGTTGGGTGCATGCCGCCGACAAGAATTACATGCTGTAAAATATGCAGATGTGAAAGACCTGGATAATACCCTGCTTGTGCAGCTATTTAACACTAAAAATAAATTAGACCGCTCCTTCGTCATTGCAGGAGACTTCTATATAATTTGTAAACAATATATGTCTCTTCGCCCGAGGGAAAGCAAAAGTCAGAATTTTTTCCTTGGATACAATGCGGGCAAATGTATTGACCAAAATGTAGGCATCAACACTTTTGGAAACTTGGGCAAAACTATAGCCAGCTATTTACAACTATCTGATCCCCAATCATACACGGGGCATTGTTTTAGGCGGACGTCTGCCACTTTGTTAGTAGATGGTGGCGGTAACATAACTGATTTGAAGCGGCATGGTGGATGGAAATCCACAACTGTAGCTGAGGGGTACATTGACACTTCCATCCAAACTAAAAGAAAAGTCTCTGAAAAGTTGATAGACTCAATTGATTATAATGGTCCTTCTACATCAACGGCAGCAGTACAACATTAAAAAAAAGAAACAAACCAGCAAGCTACCCCCACCACATCCAGCATTTCTGCCACCAATTCCAAAGCCTGCACCGCATCAGCCACATCAACTCATATGGAAAATGAGCCACAACCAAATCCCACAGCAACAGACTCAGTATTCAATGAAATAAACCTGTCCCAAATTGTGAAATCGAATAATGCTCCAATCATAATCACTAAAAATAATATTCAAAACCTACACATACATTATCATAAATAAATGAAAGTTTGTCTATAACCTAGGATTTAATTTACACAAAGATTACACTTAGAAATAAAAGAACAATAAAAGTTTCACTTTGTTTAATTTTGTATGAAAACTCCATATAAAGTAACCCATCCATTATTTTACCGTCTTCTATAGGTATTTATGGCAGTCCGGAAGAAAGGACCCACTTTGTAGTTTGTCGATATGGAGTTATTATTATGTACTTTCTAAAACTACATAATATACACTATTTGTAAGTGAAAGAATGAAGTTTCTATGTAAACCAACAAAGTGGGCCTTTTCCTAAACCCGTCCACATTTAATTCTGTTTACTGCTGTCATAGAAAAAGTACTGTGTGCAACGGTACATAAATAGGTCTCTTATTATGTAACTGTTGCACAAAATACTATGATGCAACTGGCCTATAATTGACAGACCGGCCAACGTAACTAAGCAAAGAACTACAAAAGTACAAATGCGTTTATTTCATTCCTTTTTACAGTTGTTCTTTAGGTATATGAATTATTGTGATATAAATAATAAACAATAACTACATCCACTGACTTACTTTAAATCTTTACAATAAGCCAATACTTACGATATGTTTAATAAAAAGCGAATATACCCGAAGAATTGGGTAGATATGTGTATACCCTCTTCAGATAAATTTACCCTTGTAGTTACCCATCTCTAAACACACATACTAATACAAATAATTGCCAATGACAGTCAACAATTATAAAATGCCAATAAAGAAGAGAAATATAACATCACCATCGCAAATCGAACTAGTAAATTAGTTTGAACAGAAACTTGTATTGAATTTCTCCGCTGTATATATCTTACTTTATTTAGTAGCAGTTTGATTGTTGTTTAGCTAGCTTTCCCCAGACAATGAGTATATATGTATGTATTATGTAAGGTAATAAAAATATCCTGACATCTTTCAGTGGAAAAATATCGTATATTTTGCAAAGATAGAGAATCCTTTTACTTTGTGATGCAGGATTATCCCTAAACTACAAAAAAACCAAGTTAATGTATATTCACTCACCCTATGTCAAAACTATGAATACCCCTAGTATTGTAGCCCATGAACATGTATGTTTGCACACAGGGCCGACATGCTGTAACTGTGAAAAACTTGAAGTTGTGGATCAACACACCTACTTAGGCCTTAAAATAGACACCAAATTTAACTGGGGTCAGCATGTTGACCATGTGTGCAACAAACTGAAGGCAATTTTAAGTAATCTTAGTATACTAAAGTATAAAATGCCATACTCTATACTTCGGCTACTATACATGGCTCTAGCAGATTCTATATTTAACTATGGAATATCCAGCTATGGGAGATCATATAAAACATACTTACAAAAAATATAAGATTGTTAAAAACCGTAGTTCCTTTAAAAATAAAACTTCAATATAAAAATAATTACCATAAATTGTGTAAGTACTGTACAATATATAGCGTTTATGACAAAGTCAAACTTGCTGTGATATTAGAATACAAACACTTGCTGGATCAGCTAGACAGGTATAAGAGACCATCCCACCTCCGGACCTTACCCAATGAACCATACTTTAAAATACCTAAAAGCATCAATGAATATCGGAATAGGGGCTGGTCAACATATCTACCTATTTAATATCCTGAACAGCTTACCCAAACAAGTTGTTGAAACCTTAGTAAAAAAACCCTGATAAGGCAAAATATGTACTTAAGAAAGCACTGAATAATAAAGATTAATGTACTTAAGGCCCTACTTTGACTGCAAAATACCTATTCCTAAACCACGCCTACGGGGCCCCACCCTTCAAATTAACACGCACACATAAAAAGGTCCGCCGCGCTTGGAAAAATAAAGCTCCATCTAGCGTAATACTTGTTAACTACCACTGGATTCAATCGGCCACAAAGTTAATATGAACCAAGCACCGCCAGATGGCGCTGTTCTTAAAATGTTTATTGTTCTGTCCTATTTAAGTATTATTTAAATGGAATAATAATATAGTTCCGGTTGTCATAAAAATCTATAGGACTACGTGCTTATACTTATTTTAGTTTTTCGGAAGAAATTAGCTGCATAATGATTTAAAAAAGGAATTTTCTTCTTAACCCCATATTTCTATGTATTGTTTTGATAAATACCGATAAAACATAATAAAAACCTTAAAAATAACTTAAGAACAAGTTTAGCAAGATAGTGTCTAGATTTTGAAGGAGGAGATTCTCAATTCATCGGGTTTTTTTTTTGTTTTTTTTTATGCTCACCGATCATTCGAAGACGGCTCAACCGATTTAGGAAATTGTTGTTGTGTTTTAAAGAGTATACTCTACGATTGGTCCCATTGTCACCAGGTCAGGTTCTGATTATGGGATCCTGGACAAATCGAGGGAAATCTTCAAATATTATATGATGATTTTAGTGTTTTTTACAGTAGCCCGGGAATTTGCTTTTGGAAAGGTGGAGAATAAGTGAAGTCTGTTCTTTTTTGTTTAAAATTATTTTTTATTATATTTGAAATGGCTAAACTGATTCTGATGCGGTTTTCAGAAAAGTATTTGTTATAGTCTGGAAAATGTTTTTAGTATAGGGTCAGATAGTCGTCAGTGGGACACTTTTTTTATGGCCATAACCAATGACCATAAGAGGTTATATCAAGAAGGATAGCATACTTAATTTAATGTAGTTTTTGTTTGGTTTTGATTTTTTTCAGTTTTTATTGAATCATATTTGTCAGTCGCGACAAATCCCACTAACATCATACAAGAAACATCATTTACAAGCTTAGCAAGATATTTAGGGTGGATCATTCCACCTCCATCCCCCACTACTTAGCCAGGCCGTTGGGTTATTTTTCTGACAGATATAGTAAGATTAAAATCGAAACAATACGAACCGTATACAGATATCAAGCAGTTAAAACACAAACTCACGCGGGTGAAGTCACAGGTAAAATTTGTTTCTGATTATTTTTTACTAATAACAATTATATATAATAACATGTTAAAAAAGACAAGAAACAAAAAATATTAATACGTTATTTCTCTTCAATAATCAATATTAAAAAAATAATGATGAAACCACAATACAACCAAAATGCCATTATTATCGATCTTTATACGTTATAAGTAACAACTATAGTACTTACATTAATAATATTTTCAATGCCCGTCATAAACTGAACGAGAACAAAATAAATGTAAACTTTATATAATAATAAAGCCAAAGAGATAAGATTTTTCAACCTTACTTACCTACTATTTCTACCCTGATGGAATTTTCTACTTCCATAAAAATATAAAAATATGAGTTTATAAAAGGTGAAATCTGGGTCGTGATCCTGAACCACTTTTTATGACTTTGTAACTGATCACCATAATATATATTATTACATATTATTATATCAAGGTCTTTGAATATTTTTCCACGAAAATTATTTTGAACATTATCGGTTCAGACGTTTTTGAAATATCTCCAAAAAAACTACGTACATAGGCAGATACGACCTTGCAATATTAATTTTTTCGATAGCCGGTACGGAACTCTCCACTATGCGTGGTCCGACTCGCACTTAGACGGTTTTTTCAGAATCGACACGCTCGAAACGTCAGGAAAATAATAAAAGTAAAGTGTACATGATTAAGTCACGTTTTTGTCAAAATCATGCCAATATGAATGAACTTTACATCAATGTCATCAATAAAATTCACAACAGGGTCTCACAAGGAGATAAGGCTTTATTTAGGACCGAGCTTGATGTTTTAAATCCGTTATCGATTGTGAGCTGATGACTTGATGACTTATTAGATTATTTATTTATTTATGTTAAGGAGAACCAACAGCTTTTAAGTCACAGTTATACAATTAAATATACACAGAAAGCCAATTAAAGGAACTCACAAGTAATAACAATATAGTCTAAATTAAACTAATGCTAGGCTACTAACGCATACACACATGCGAACAAGAAGAGAAAATTCGATAACATACTAATTCTAATATAAAAGTATGAAAACATTAGTTCTATTAGTATTATTGATTATCATAATCTTATTAGGCCCGATGTGTAGGAGCGTTGAATACCGAAATACTTTTATTTCAACAGAAAATACAAATTTTAACGAGCCAGTTGGATATGGACTACAATATGAAGAAAGAAACCAATAGAAGAAGCGAGAACATAACAGACATAATGAAACAGATAAAAGTGGCGTTTGAAAATAGGTACTCATCGTCATCGTCACTGCTGAGCATAGGCCTCTAATAGGAAAATAGATAGTGGGGAAGTTCATGTTAATCGGAAATCGGATCGTTTTTCGCAAAGTAAAAAGATTTTTCGCATTATAGTACATTGCATTTGATGCATGACATGCAATTTCAGGTTTGGTTTCTGTTGAGTCTATACAGTACATTCAATGAAGTTTGATTTTGGTATACTAGAAAAAGTAAATTATTTAAATAAAATACGAAACAAAATTATGTAAAAAAATCAAAACAAAAAAGACTATATTATATATTTTTAAAAAAAGGGCCTTCAAACAACCCACCCACTGAAAAGCACAATTTTTATACATAAGTTCCACCGCTATCCTTATCCAGATTTAAAATAAATAAAGAGAAAGAAAATTAAATTTGTCTGTGTATTTACTTTATTATTGAAGTCAGTCGGTGCCAAACTAAAATTTTAGGACAACGAAGAACACTGCAGTTGCAAATACATGGTTTACTCATTATTTTATTTTTTTAATACCACGACGGTGGCAAACACGCATACGGCCCGCCTGATGGTAAGCAGTTACCGTAGCCTATGGACGCCTGCAACCCCCGAGGATTCACATGCGCGTTGCCTACCCTTTAAGAACCTATACACTCCTTTTATGAAGAACCTCATATTGTAGCCCGCTGAGAAAACCTCGGCAGGGAGTTCATTCTACAGTCGCAGCGTTCGTGGGAGGAAATTCCTCTTAAACCATACAGTGCGTGACCTATTAGGCTCCGGGGTGTGAGGATGAACACCCTGCCGGCGGCGAGCGGTGCGGTGATAAAAAGCTGCCGATTAATTAAGTTCTTTCACTAATTTCCCGCTCCAAAGAGACAGTGAAGTGGTTTGGCGGTGGCACCGACTTCAAAAAATAAGTTATAAATTTTATTACTATTATGTATTAATTACTTTGTGGCAGAAATTTTCTTTACAGGGTAAAAATAGAGACGGGATAGGGACTGGATAAAGATAGGGGTGAGATACTTAAATAAAAAATATTTTGTGCTCTTCAGATCATTGCTTTTTAGAAGACGGTTCCCATTTTTAAAAAATAAATTAAATCAAACTATCATTTTAGTTTCAGTTATTGTTTTGTTTTTTTTTACAAGTTTTTGTGTTGTTTATTTATTTAAACTTTTTATTTTTTTATTTCATAATTTTTTGTGATATGTACATTAGGTAAGTACTTCGTTTATTTTACAACAATTATTATATACTTAAAACTAGTTAAAACACATAAAATTAATATGCTATCCTTTTTAATAGCAACCATAATAATCAGAGCTCGGATTTTTCACGGCAAAACAAAACACTAGCGTAATTTAGCCAGTGCTTGAAATATTATTTTATCGACACCTATCGAGTCTTACTAGAGTATATGACAGGTATTGCCTCAGTACATTTTTTCTTTTTTTATTCGATGGTACACCTATCAGTGTGAATGTCAAAATTTAAAAACTAACAAACGTGCGAAAATTTCGAAAAACAGGAGACTTACTAGAGCTCAAAATCAATATTTTTGACCAGTCTAAGGTGACCTACTGGGGGTTAGAAGGCTGTGCATTAATTACCGGACATCCTGTATAAGTAATAAAATAACTTTTCATTTTAGCTTTGCCATAGTCGAGCAACAAAGAGGTAGGTCTGCATGTACAACTTAGAACGAAGTAACTATACCACCTCATTTAAAATGATAGAAACGACTGCAAATTTCATCTCACATGACATATGACATTCACACTTTAACTGTCATTTCATTACGTATAAAACGTAAATTGCATCTAGGTATTATTTATTTCGCAACGCATTGAATCCGACGTGTTGGATATACGTATAATAACTTAATATTGCAAGGTATCAATTAATACAAAAATTAGTAATGTACAAGATCGGATCAAAACGTGGATTGAAAATCACCCTGAGTTAGTCTATAATGAAAAGACCTCCACTATATACTGCTCTATGTGCGATATGCATCTAAAACTGAAGAAATGCAATATTGAAAATCATGTGAAAAGCAACCGCCACAATTACCGTTCGGGGCAACCAAATAGGAAACATCAATTTTATTTCGAATTAATTATTTTTCTTATTTCATGCAACATACCATGGGCAACAGTCAACAACAATAATTTTCGTCATTTTTTTAACAAGTATTTATGTTGCGACTGCTCTATGACTTCTTTACCGGACGAATCGACCCTGCGAAAAATTTATTTAAATCTCGTGTACAAAAAAACTATACAGGGTATAAGAGAGGTAAACAAAACCAATTATTTGTGGATATCTATAGACGAAACACCAGATTTCATGGGAAAATGTGTGACAAACGTGGTGATTCGGTCTTTGCAAAAAAATTGTTCTAAGCAATTTTATCTTTTGGGGTCGAAGGTTTTAGAGAAGGTAAATGGGGAAACAATAGCAAACCTAATAATAAACCAATTAAAATTTTTGTTTCAAAATTCTTTCAATGATAACGTAAACAATTTGCTTTTACTTTGCACAGATAGTGCCGCATATATGCTTAAAGCCGGTCGTATTTTAAAAGCAACGTTTCCTCGTATGAAACACATTACGTGTTTAGCTCATGGTCTGCACCGGGTTGCCGAAGAAGTGCGAGATAATTTCAAAGGTGTGGATGGGTTGATATCGACTGTCAAAAAGATATTCCTAAAATCTCCAGAGCGTGTACGCCTTTTTAAGGCAAAATATCCGTCCATTCCCCTACCTCCCGAGCCAATTATCACCAGATGGGGACCTTGGATATCTGCTGCGGTATATTACGCTCAATACTATGAGCAAATACGTGATGTCGTCTCCATACTTGCTAATGACTCGGCAGCTATAAGAGCTGCAAAAAAATGTTTTCAAACACGCAAACTACGACCGGAGTTAAATTTCATTCGCGACAACTACGAAGTAATAGCCTCTTCAATAGAACAATTGCAATGTTCGACTTTATCCATTGCGGAATCCTTCCTCATTCTGGATACTGTTCGTTGCTACGTAAACTGGAGTAAACTTTTACCAGTGATACGTAAATTTGAAGCCGTGCTCGAACGAAATCCTGATTACGAAATTTTAAGAGACATATCTGAAAATATTACCCGAACTGATAATGAATTCTATAAATTTGCTCCCTTGACGTCAACTGAAGTTGAACGTACATTTAGTGTACATAAATGGATTTATAGTGATAAACGCAACTGTTTACTCCCAGAGAATGTTGAAAAGATAATGATCATCTACTCCTATCACTATTACCCAAATAAAATGTCTTGTGCTGCTGTGTGTACTGACGTAGATTTTGAAGAAGAAATTGCGTCTGTTTCTAATATATAGTAACTTTATACAAATGTTTTTATTAGTTTTATTACATATTAATTTTATTTGGTGACTTTTATTTCTTCTAGTTCTGAATTATCGATATCGATAAAATAATATTTCAAGCACTGGCTAAATTACGCTAGTGTTTTGTTTTGCCGTGAAAAATCCGAGCTCTGATAATAATAATAATGTATGATCATATTGATCATTGGTTTCGGACTACTAAAAAAAAGTGTTACACTGTCGACCACCTGACCTTATACCAAAATCTTGTCCAGAATGTAACAAATACTTTTCTGAAAACTGCATCAAAACCGGTTTAGCATACTTACATATATACAGACATATGTACATACATACAAACATATGGGTCCGTCGTTTTGACATGATATGACATATTAGTTTAACTCGATCATAAATAGCATATAAATTTTATGTGTTTTAAGTATATATTGTTGTAAAATAAACGAAGTTGCAGTTACTAAAAAGTATAAAATAAAAAACAACACAAAATTTAGTAAAAAAATTTAACTAAAGCTAAAACGATAATTTAGTAGTACATACCTGTATCGTTTAATAACGGATCCATGCGGACGACGTCCTAGGTATCAATAATAATAATAACGTAGGGGGTCAAAAAGTGGCAAAAGTTCTCTTACATAAAATAAATAATTGTTATTGCAAAAATAAATAATCGTAAATTATTGCTTACTTACTTTTTTGGTAAAATTTTTGCTAAACGATTATACAAGTAACTTCCTTACGAGTACCTACATTGATAGACTGAAAAAAGGAAGGCTAAATGATTGATTCTTCTATCCATAGCTTCAGAACCTACCAGTACTACTACCTAGACAGTTACGAGTACATATACATATATGTACTCGTAACTGTCTAGGTAGTAGTACTGGTAGGTTCTGAAGCTATGGATAGAAGAATATATATATGTATATACCAAGACCTAGTAGGCATTTATCCTGCGACACGAAGAAATCACTTGTTATGTTATAGGTACCTGATATAAAGTTACTACTCGTACATACCTAGTAGATGGGCATTTATGTTGCCACACTGACGGGTTATTATTATTTTTAATATCATCAAAAAATTTTTATTTTATGTTCATACATGTTTTATTGATGTAGGTAAGTAATCAATTACCTACACTCGCATCCACATCATCATTCCTACCTAACCTACCTAACGCAAGCGAACATTAGGCGTCCTCCACACTGCTGCGGTTTCCGCATGCGGCGCTGGTGCGCGAGCGAGATAGCGTTCTGCGTGTGTATAGCGATATCACGCTTGCACACCGTCGCCCCATGCGGTTGCGGCGCCAGTGTGATATACTTAGAGAGAGCGAGATAGATAGTACCTAATATCTGGCACGCACTCGTACTTACGCAGTCCTGCTAAGGGAACTAAGTGTTATCCAAACCGGACGTTGCAGGTTCGAACCCGGGCGAGTACTTATGATTTTTTGGCTTATGTATTTTTTACATCTTATTTTAGGCTATTTAATAATTTATTTATGGTTTCATCAAATTTATACCTACAAAAAAACGAAAAATATAATGAAAAAAAAAAAACAAAAATCTGTATTACCTAGGTATGTCATATTGATACATCACATCATTGACATAATTTGTGTTGATTTGCTAGACATCATATAAAATGAAAAATTTGCATAAATATGTATATTGCTTATTTTATTTATAAAGTTGTTTATAAAATATTACCAAACTTTAGATTTTCTACGTGTATAATTGCTTAAAAAACTCAAGTTTTATATTTAGACTGAACATATTTAAAAAAAAAATGAAAAAGTTTTCAATACTGAGATTTGATCCACCGACACCGGATTCTTTATTCACTTACTACCAAAGCCACGAACCACGAGGCTACCATTACATTCCATTTGATAACGAAATTTTCCATCCTTTTGTAATTGTTAGATGTGGGTGAAGCAACCAAAATACGCACACAAGCGTATCGCATAGTCTCGTAAACACTGCCCAATTTTAGAAGAACTCCGGATCCAATCGTAATGAACGGAGCCGTAGGTCATCGTTTATTTGATATTTAATTTTTACATAAATCAGACGGGAGCTCAAGCGGCAAACGTCTGCCCTCTGTGACATTCGCCGGCGTTATGGGCTGGCCTTGCGTAAAGGACGGATTTATGACTTCGGCGCGTGAGGAAAAGAGAAGCGGAACGTAGAGTGGTGGGCGTTTGATGATGAATTCGTGAAATCAAAAATGGTAACAAATATTTGGATTTTATTATGAATACGATACGTTTTCGTTTAAGATATATTAGAATACATGAAAACCTTTACTTTAAAGTAAATAAGACTGCATAAAGATGTTTTGTTTAGTTGAACCAAGGAAAAAAAGAAAACTGAAGACGTAACTTTGGATTTATTTTCTATCGAGGAAAGTTTAAGCATTCGTGTATCGGGTTAGTAATATGTTATATCACATAGTCAAGAAACATATATCCGAAAATCATATCTGTTAGTTTCCGATGCTTGCCACTATGACGTTTTAAAGATCGGGTTATTTTTCAAAATAGGGCCTTAACTTATTGTAATAAATGTAAGCACTATAACTACCTAAATAGAATACCTATATAATTAAGGCTTCGCTTAGTTATCATAATGTCAAAATTTTTTTTTTGTATTTGCATGGCCTTTATGGTCTTCATTGCCCAGTATTTCTTCCATGTTTGTCCAATTATTCTTTCTAGTTCTTTGTTAGTGAAGGTTGTGAAAGATATTTGTTTTTCTAGATAAGTATATTCATGGACATATTACAATGGTGTATTCTCTATTTGGATAGTACATTCCTTTGAGTTGGTCATAACCTTAATGTTAGATTCCTTAAACTCTCTACAGCTCGTACACTATGGTCGATGCTGTTTCTGTGTGCGTGCCATGACATGGGTAGGAGTAACGTCCTCTTAGTGTATCCCTAACATTCATGCAATTTTTGAAAGGGCTTTATTAGCTCAACGTATACCTCCCCAATGTCCGGAACACGATTATTCCATGTAAATAGTCATTTTGATGGTTTATCTTTTTTGAGTTTGTCTAATGCTTTTTGTATCTTATCTATTAATAAGTATTACTATAGATTTCGGACCCGAGATATGTCTTTAAACTACGTCCGGACTTGGGTATGTCCTTAAACTATGCCAAAAAGAGAGGTATGGGTACTGCGAATAGCATCTCGCTAAGTGTGGTAGGGCACGTTCAGCGAATGTCATCTCGCTCAAATCTGGAGCAGAGGAGAAGTACCTCCACCTTACAGAAAACCACAGCCAAATAGCACTAGACCCTACTCATAGTATTGTGTTCCTGCTGGTGAGTAAGGTTGCTAAAGAGCTCAAAGAGGACCCAGTGTGTTGACGATGAGGGACCTTCCTGTTACTTTAGCCATCAACACAGTGAATCTTCCTTTTTGTAAAGGGTCGGCAACGCGCATGTGACTCCTTTGGAGTTGCAGGCGTCCATAGGTTACGGTAGCTGCTTACCATCAGGCGGGCCGTGTGCTTGTTTGCCACCGTCGTAAAAAAACTCTCTTCTCTTAGGCTTATATCCGTTGTTCCATGTGTTTATGTAAGTACAGTTCTTCGTATTCTCTCTCTCTCTCTTAGGTCGTTTCCTCATGTCTGGGGATCGTGGTCAGCATCAGGGTTGCATCTGGAGCGGATGATCTGCCTCCATCGGTTTCTGTCCAGCGTGTCTCTTACGACCGTGTAGAATTGCGCAGAGGACGAATCCTTCACTTGATCGGCCCATCTGGTTGGTGAACAACCGCGCGATCTTTTGCCCTCAGTGTTCCCCACCGCAATCAGATTTTCGAGATACGAAAGAATGCGTTGCTGGCATATGGCGGACAAGCGAATTTTTATTCCCAGCTGGGTCAAGATCGATGCATTGGTACGTCTCGCAGTCCAAGGTATCCTCAACATTCGCCTCAACCACCACAGCGTATTAAGTTGTGGCAATTTCGTTGATATCTTTTCTGTTAGTTGTTTAATGTCTTTTTTTATTTTTGAGTTGTGGCATTATTGATTTTTCGTTGCTAATAAATTTTTGCGTCTTCTGTATTGTTTCAGATTCTTCAATATTATCTCTGATAACATAAATGTTATATGTCTCTAAGTTTTTATATCTTCTTTTGTTCTACTTAGCGATAATAAGAATATATGAATTATATTCAAACCACGGGATTTCTGACAGCATCAGCCATTAAAAATCACTGAGCAATTTTTCTCAATAACTAGTAGATACTTGAGTATTACTCAAAATAAAATCCATTGCTACCTTCGAAATTCATATCTGGAGTAAAAGTGCTGTAACATTTTTAGATTCCATTTTTCCTTTGGTGAACATTGAAAAACAAAAATAATGAGATTCAAATGAGATCGCATTGCGTGAATAATAAGCGAAGACTTTAACAATCGTAATTCAATATTTTGAGCAATAAATGAGTCTGACTTCTAAAGTAATGCTAGGGACAAACGACGGGTACCTATTGAGATTGGCTAATAACTTATTCATTGTATTCGAGTACTGACTTTTTTAAATCCTCTGTGTCGATGGCCAAGTCAGACCGTTTCCCACAACGTGATAAACCGACAGAGTGGAGTTATTTTTCCATTGAAACTAGCAATTGGTCGTAGTTTTTATGTGAAATTGCGACAGGCCTAAGGTAACACTCATTGGTAAAATGCAACTTATTGGAAAACATTGTTTTAAATCTCAGCTTTATCGGTGTCCCAGCACCTAATTATGTAATTATGGACTTATACTGAAGCAATCTCAAAATAGCTACAGATACGGATGCTCGCCACGTCACTCCTTATAATATTGTAAAAAACAAAGTATTATCTATACATCTATATCTATACATATAATAAAGCTGAATAGGGTCGAAAGTCTGTACATGGAAGATAATCGAAAAAAAGTTGGAATTAATAACTTAGAATCGATAACAGAACACGTTCCAACAATTTTTAGAATTTTTGTCTGTTTATCTGTTTGTCTGTTTATCTGTTTATCTGTTTGTCTGTTTATTTGACCGCGCATCACGTGAAAACGGCTGAACGGATTTTGATGAAATTTTGTATAGAGATAGTTTGAGTCCCGGGAAAAGATAATATATAATTTTAATCCCGAAAATCAACCCTGGTGGGGGTGAAAATGGGGTTGAAAGTTTGTATGGAGAAATTTTAGCCGCTGAAATGATTTAGATAGTAATAAGTATGGAGATAATTTGAGTCTCGAGAAACGTCAAAGGATAGTTTTCAAACCCTTGTGGGGGTGAAAAGGGGGTTGGAAGTTGGTATAAAATAATGGAAGTGAAGCCTGAAAGGTATATTCAATAAAAACTATCTTTACATATAATAAAGCGGAAGAGGGTCGAAAGTCTGTTCATGGAATATATTCGAAAAAAAGTTGACTGGGGATACTTAAAATCGATAACAGACATTCCAACAATTTTTAGAATTTTTGTCTGTTTATCTGTTTGTCTGTCTATTTGACCGCGCATCACGTGAAAACGGCTGAACGGATTTTGATGAAATTTTGTGTAGAGATAGTTTGAGCCCTGGGAAAGGATAAAGAATAGTTTTCATCCCGAAATCACTTGGAGGGGGTGTTTTTTTACCGCTGAACTGATAAAGATGATAACTGGTATAGTATGGGTCTCAAGAAAGGACAAAGGATAGTTTTCACCCCGAAAATCAATAATAAGGGGTGAAAAGGGAGTTGGAGATTTGTATAGGGAATTATTAACCGCAGAATCGATTTAGATAAAATTTGGTATGGAGATAATTTAAGCTCTGGAAATGGAAATAAAATAGTTTTATCTCGGAAATTATCCCTTAAGCGGATGCAAAAGGGGTGGAAGTTTACTCGTACATGTGGAAGAAACAACCAATAACCGCTGTACGTATTTAGATGAAATTTGGTATTTAAATAATTTGTAACTTTTAGGTCAAGGTGTTCATATTTATAACATGTTACCCGTCGAGGCTTTAAATTTACCTTTACCCGCTCTTAAGAAATATTTGAAAATATCATGAATGTCAAAGGGTTTCGAGGACTATATATGACGGACAAAGATGCATGGCCCAAACCAAAAAACTACTACAAAATCATCTAACATTTATAGGTTTAGGTAGGAAAACATATCAAACGTTTTGTGAAGCAGTCAGATTAGGGTTTATTTTTCTTTATAATTAAACAATAGGTACATTATCTGTCTCTCAAACTACGCATTACGAACTACGCATTATTTTGTATCTTTAAGATCTAATAATGTATTACTGTTTTGAAAAAGTCGAGTTTCTTTTCGGTCATAACACTTCTTGAGCCAGAGGTGTATGGTTAGAACCGGTGGTAGTTTTGGAACGAAGTTCCTTATCGGACGGTTCGCGGATGGGGGGCTAGGCGAAAAAAAGTCACGTGACCGTCACGAAAAAGCGTTACGTCACGAAAATGCGACACCCATACGATTGAGGAACATGTAAAATGGAATGAAATAAAAAATACATAAAATAGAATAAAGTGAAGTGAAGTGAAGTGATGTGTAGTGAAAAGTGAATAAGTGAAAGTGAGAAGTGACAAAGTGATAAAAGTCGAGAACCTAAAAGTAAAAAATGAATAAAATTTCGAAAATGTCAAAAATGGCAAAATTTCAAAAATTTCAAAAATTTCAAAAATTTCAAAAATTTCAAAAATTAAAAAAATTACAAAAATTACAAAAATTACAAAAATTACAAAAATTACAAAAATTACAAAAATTACAAAAATTACAAAAATTACAAAAATTACAAAAATTACAAAAATTACAAAAATTACAAAAATTACAAAAATTACAAAAATTACAAAAATTACAAAAATTACAAAAATTACAAAAATTTCAATAATTTCAAAAATTTCAAAAATTTCAAAAAATTCAAAAAATTCAAAAATTTCAAAAAATTCAAAAAATTAAAAATTACAAAAAAAATTAAAAATTAAAACAACAAAATTTACAAAAAAGTCAAAAAGGAAATAAAATTAAATAACATAACTTATTAAGAAATAAATATCTTGATCTACACCAATATCATAAATCCTCTATTCCGCGTTCAGAACCGTATGTAATTACCACCATTATTATAACATCAGTGTATAGGTATTATCTGTGACATTGTGGTCAAAACGTACGAAAATACGGTAATGAAAATCCGCCCCCGACCGCCGGCGCAATAAGGTTGGTCATGGCGGTCATTCTAATGATTTCAATGGATTTTTAATATTTGTGTAGGTAAAGCAGAGTATGCTTCTGTACATAAGTAGGCCTTATTACGTAACAGTTACATAAACTACTATTTATCTCTTTTTAGTTTCGCCATGTCCATCCGTCTGTCCGCGGTCTAGCTCAGTTACCGTTCGCACTAGAAAGCTGAAATTTGATGAGGCCTGATAAGAACTTTCAATAAAAACTATACTGAATAAAATCGGTTCAGCCGTTTTTGAATTATCAGTCAAAAACGCACAGTGAAAGGAAGTGCCGGATAGTAAAATGACGTAAGCGCCGCCAAATATCCCTTAATAAACGACCTTTTGAACGGATGTTTTGTAACAGGGCGGCATCTACGAAACTCTACACTGAGCATCGCCCGAGATGCTCTTGGCCGGTTTTTTTTGCATTGTTATCCCGGAAATCACCCCTTAATAATTACTAATTCCAATTCAAGAAAATCCCCAGCCAGGTTATACGTAGCCTAAAAATAGCGTAGTATAAAAATTCAATGTCTAAAAGGGGGGTAGCCACTACACTCGATTGACCTAAATTTGCATGGGTCATGGACCCCCCCCCCCCTCCTCCAAGTGTACCTCAAATAGAAAAAAATCATTTCTGCATTTGTGACCCCCCCCCCATTACAACCGCGCCTGTTCTTACCTTTCATGCTTAGACTGATTTGACGGGAGGATCGATTTGGATGATATTTGCCGTGGACATGAACGTATAAATACAAAAGTGGTCATGTATCGTCCGATGTACAACTACCACTCTATGTCGTTTAAATCATGCCAAAAAAAAATAATAGGATAAAAAAAAGGTAAGTATTCATTTTTGAGTGTAGTTTCATTTAGTGGTAATTGTAAAATATTTTATTAGGACTACTGTCTTCTAGCGTATCCATCTGTCAACTTTACTTCAAGTTCCGCCTCCAGGGTAGCGGGAGAGAAATAAGGGATGAATTAGCCGCTTACTGACACAGACCGAATACCACGCGGGCGGAGCCGCGGGCACAGCTAGTAAATAGATAAATATACGTGCAATATTTTTGCCATTTAAAATTAACAACCTAATCAAATGAATCCGCCACCCTCGAAAACGGAGATCATCTCGTGGGCAAGAGAGAGGACGAGATGGTCAGACACACGCGCTGCGGCATACTCATCCCCACTTTAGAGGACAACCTCACCAAGATCGGCAGGGTCTTTAATTACCAAAACCCATGGGCCCAACTGAGGGAATGGACGCTCCATCGAGCCATTCCTCTAAAGAAAAGGGACTGCACGCTACTCCTGGTGGGAATACCTGAGGACGTAGTCCCAGCTGTGATGGAAAGGGGTAGACGACTGAGCTACTTATGTGGAACGGTCTATATTCGTTTCCAGCACGGTGGGGGGCACTTCAGGGATTCTCCACCGGGAAAGAACACGAACGCGCCGGAAGAGGACGCGAAAAACACGAAGGCTACAGAGGAAGGTGCTACCGCAGACCCCCCCGCGGCCATGGAAACCGACCACGCGGACCAACTAAACCCTAGCTCAGACGTCGAGGAAGGCATCCTGCTGGAATCGGACGACGAGGAGGGACTACCGAAGAGGATTAGTCTCCTAGACCTGAAGGGCATGGGGGCGGAGGGGACATCACCCGTTGGCTCCTTCCCCGTGTAAGGTCCTCCAGGTTAACCTCCAGCACAGCGAATCTGCAACGGCTCAACTTCGTAGATGGCTGGAGGTTAACCCAACTGCAATAGCACTGATCCAGGAGCCGTGGATCAGAAACACACGAATAAACGACCTTTGTAACACCGGAGGTAATATTCTATAATACGAACAGCAAACCTAGAACCTGCATATACATATCTCGTAACATAATGGCACAACCACTAACTGATTTCTGTTCCAGAGACGTGTGTGCCATAAAACTCCTCAGAAAACAAAACTCAAACCAGCCGGAGATAGTTCTTGCTTCCGTCTACATGGCGGCAGAAGACGAACCACCGCCAGTAGAAATGAACAACCTAATACGCCACTGCGAACGAGAAAGACTAGAGCTAGTCATATCCACAGATTGCAATGGCCATCACAACCTATGGGGAATGGAAACCAACAACAAAAGAGGTAACGATATTGTTGAATACTTAATGACAACTTGTCTTGATATACTAAATACAGGATCTAAACCAACTTTCGTCACTCGTAGGTGTAACACTATAGTTGACATTACCTTAAGCACAGATATGGCGGCTCAGCACATACTCAACTGGCACGTGTCGGATGAACTATCATGCTCCGACCACAAGTGGATCCGGTATGACATAACAGCTGACACCCAGGCACCCACACCCAGGAGAAATCCAAGACGCAGGATAACTGAAGGTAAACTGAACGAAAGCACACACACACACAGAGCTAACAACACATGCGAACTTGAAATACAAATAAACTCGCTCACAAAAAACATAATCGACAGCTATGAAAACTCATGTCCATTATCGACACCGCCAGCTCGAGGAAAGTGTACGAACAGCTGGTGGGGACCGGAAATGGAACGAATAAGAAAAAAGATGAGGAAATTACTAAACAGAGCTATGAACACAAAATACGAAGAAGACTGGGATGGATACAAAACAACAAAAGCCGAATATAAAAAGCGAATGAGATACAGGAAATCTGCCTCATGGCGAAACTTCTGCGATAATATCTCGAACAATACACAAGCAAATAGAACAAGGAAGATTCTGACGGATCAACCGAAACAACTACTAGGCACCCTGAGACGGCCAGACAACAGCTCCACCAGCTCTCCAGCTGAAACTGAAAACCTGCTGGTCGAGACCCATTTCCCAGGATGTAAAGTAGTTGACAAACAAGAATGGGAACACCTAATAGAAAACCACCATCCAACCGAAAACGATTGGAGGACGGCGGAACGCATAACGGAATACAACAAAACCGCCTGGGCGATGTACAGTTTCAACAATTTTAAATCGCCAGGAACGGATGGGATTTATCCAGCTCTTCTGAAGTGGGGTGGCAATAAACTAATCGAACAGCTATCCAACCTTCTATGTAGCTGCATTGCCTACAGATACGTACCACAAAAATGGAGAGAAGTAAAGGTTATTTTCCTACCAAAACCCGGGAAAACCGATTACTCCGACCCAAAATCTTTCAGACCAATCAGCCTCACATCCTTTATGTTAAAAATACTGGAAAGACTTTGTGACAGAGAACTGAAGGACACGGCACTCAAAAACATAATAATACACCCAAACCAGCATGCATATAGCCAAGGTAAATCAACAGACTCAGCACTACACGCTGTAGTAAGCAACATAGAGAATGCACTAGAAGGGAAGAACTCCTGTCTAGGCACCTTTATTGACATAGAGGGGGCCTTTGACAAGACAAACTTCAACAGCATTCAAAAAGCACTAGAAAAGCATAAAGCCGAACCACTTATAATCGAGTGGATCATGAACATGCTGAGGACAAGGATCATAAAATTAACTGAGAACCGTAACCACCAAGCACAAGTCATGAGAGGATGCCCCCAGGGAGCAGTACTCTCGCCACTACTATGGAACCTGGTAGTAAACGATCTGATAACAGAACTAAACGAAAATCGCTTTCTAACAATAGGTTACGCTGATGATTTAGCTATACTAATCAGCGGCCTAGTAACAAGCACCATATGCGAACTCACACAAGCAGCACTGAAAATAGTAGAAAGATGGTGCGCAGAAAATGATTTATCAGTAAACCCCAAAAAGACTGATACAATCCTTTTCACACACAAACGAAACCTGGGTACTTATGAAATGCCAACACTATTTCGAACAAGACTAACACTCTCAAAAGAAGTAAAATACCTAGGAATTATCCTGGACGCAAAGCTGACCTGGAAAAAACACTTAGACAACAAATTAAACAAGGCGACAATTGCCTTTTGGCAATGCCGAAGAATGGTGGGCAAGAAATGGGGTCTTGCCCCAAACATTATACTATGGCTCTACAAAATGATTATAATGCCAATGATCAGTTACGGCGCAGTAGCATGGTGGCCACGCACTCAGCTCAGCACCGCGAAGGATCAATTACAAAAAACACAAAGACTAGCATGCGTGGCGACGACCGGCTGCATGAGATCAACTCCCTCTGCAGCACTGGAAATCATGCTAGGACTGCTACCGCTTCATATCTATATACAAAAAGAAGCAGCGGCAACGGCCATTCGACTAAAAAACCTAAACTTATGGTCCAAACACATCACACCACACACAAAAATCTACGGCAACCTGATCAAGAAATTCCCCCTAATGGAAGCGACTCTTGACAAAATACCAAAAACAATGATCTTCTGTAAGAACTAAAACATAGCGCTAACAGAAGACTCAAAAGAAGGACTCAACCAAACAGACCTAAGAATCTTCACAGATGGGTCAAAAACTGACGAAGGTACAGGATGTGGTGTCTTCTCGGAGGACCTAAACATGCACATCTCGAAACCACTTGGTAAATATAACACAGTATTTCAATCGGAATGCGTAGGAATAATAGAAGCCTGCCATGCCATAAAAAGACGGAAGGTTAAACATGAAAATATACTAATACTGTCAGACAGCAAATCAGTACTACAAGCACTGAACAGGGAAAAAATCACCTCTGCACTCATACACGAATGTCACCACAGTCTCTCAGAAATATGCGAAGCGGGAAACAAGGTGACACTCCAATGGATAAAAGGGCACAGCAGCTCCAGAGGAAACGATGCAGCGGATGAACTGGCCCGGAAGAGCTCGAGTACACCGGCTTTCGGACCCGAGCCAATAATGCCCCTGCCCTTTTCATACATACAAAACCAACTGGATCACCACTACAAACAACAACATCAAGAATACTGGGAACAAAAGGACACCTGTAAACAGACCAAAGAAATTGTGTCGAGACGTAACCATAAACTCACCAAAACACTCCTGAGGACACCGAGACACCTACTACGCAAAATAATAGGGTTGATAACAGGACATAATACACTCAACAAACACCTCTTCAATATAGGTAGGACAGACAGCCCCCTGTGCCGTGCATGCATGGAGGCAGAGGAAACAACTAAACACATTCTGCTAGACTGCAAACAGGTAGAAGTATACAGAAATAAGCACCTAGGGTCTCCAAGCACCTTACACGACGCGGTAAGCAACATAAAGGCTTTGCTGGGGTTCGTGGAGGAGCTAGGATGGTTAGAGTAGCGCCATCCCCATTTCACGCAAAATAGGCACGCTGGATGTCGACTTGCGGAAAATGCCCAGTAAAACTAACTAACTAACTGGTTCCGGGGACGCTCTACCACACATAGGTAATACCAAAGATTGTAGGTAGTCTACCTACCTACCTAATAAACAAGTCTTTCTTGTTTATTATCCTAGTCATCATTTTGGTTGCTGAATTTAGTTAAGGTATAAAAAAACTATTGGAAGCTGAAATATGGAGGTAATAATGACACAAATATGTGAAAGGTTATGGCAATAAGTAATCAAAATGCGGCGTCCAAGCAAACCACTCTTTTGTCGGTAACTGGAAGCCTTGTTCCCCACAGCTATCGTGCTCTAAGCAATTTAAGTGATAACAAGCACCAAAGTTACATGACTTCGTATGCCATATATTTATTCTAACTACAAAATACATTAAATAATAGAATCGTCGAAAAAACACAACTCCAACACGCAACAAATAGTCAACCAACATTGGAGTTGTTTCTTCTCCTTGAGAGGAGTTGTATTCTAAAGCAATACTACAGTCATTTTATGGGCGGCTAGTATGGGGAATTGGAAATAATTAATAAAAGCTAATATTTTTAGTGTAACGGATATATCATGATACTAGTATTATTTACGCAATGAAATCCTACAAAATATCGTTATTCGCTAACCGCCATAAATATGTACACACATATTACTAGCGTTTTTCTTGTCGGATTTTAATGAATATATCGTTTATAAGTCTTTTAAAATGTGGAATAACCAGTGATCGTACATTTTCCAGCATTTTTGGTGCAGTCCTAAGGTTATTATTATTTTGACGCTATTAAATTGTTAAAATTGCTATCAAATAAAATCAAAGCCATTTAGAACTAGGTAATAATGTAGAGATGGTTTGTAATTAAATTACAATTTCACAAAAAAACGTCATTGCACCAAAAATGCTGGAAAATGTACGATCACTGGTAATAGCAAACTACCAATTATTTCTATTCGTTTCTAACGAATTAGGATATATATCGCCGGCGCTGTACATTTCGTAATTTATGTGGTTTTACATGGACACGGTTTCTTGTTTTTCGCTTTGAACAGAAAGTAGACATTTATCGTCATATTTACAAATAAAAATAATTGATATTATTGTAAATAAAAATATACTAATTTTTTATATCTTTTTAGGGTTCCGTAGTCAACTAGGAACCCTTATAGTTTCGCCATGTCTGCCCGACCGTCCGTCCGTCCGCGGATAATCTCAGTGACCGTTAGCACTAGAAAGCTGAAATCTGGTACTAATACGTATATCAATCACGCTAACAAAGTGGTAAAATAAAAAGTGGAAAAAAATGTTTTATTAGGGTACCTCCCCTATACGTAAAGTGGGGAGTGATTTTTTTTTTCATTTCAACCCTGACGTGTGATATATTGTTGGATAGGTATTTAAAAATGAATACGGGTTTACTAGATTCATTTTTGGATAATGTAAATATTTTCGGAAATATTCGCTCCAGAAGTAAAAAAAATTGTGTCCCCCCCCCCCTCTAACTTTTGAACCATAAGTTTTAAAAATATGAAAAAAATCTCAAAAGTAGAACTTTATAAAAACTTTCTAGGAAAATTATTTTAAACTTGATATTTTGAATAGTTTTCGAAATAAAAATACAAAATATTTTCTGAACTAAGTTTGTAATTTAACCATATAAGCAGGTGTTTATTGTACCTGTAATTTCTACAAAATCACAATGAAATGACGTGCTTTCAAATAAAGTAAAAACGGTGAAAATCGGTTCACGCAATAAAGAATTATCCCATAAAAATCATCTTACATACTTTAAGCTCGCGCGCAATAGTTTACTTAATTTGCCGATAGATGTCGCTGTACGTGGAACGCTCATATCATATCCTACATGGCGATGTTATTTTAACTCTTAAGTGGGGACACTTACTGTGACGGACGGAAAACTACGGAACCCTACACTGAGCGTGGCCCGACACGCTCTTGGCCGGTTTTTTTGTACCTATTTAACCACTTCCGGGTTAAAAGTCTGTAGGATTTTTGCATATATGATCTTTAAATATTCCAAAAGAATGAAAAATAAAAAAATCAGGCTATTATAAATTAATGTTTGACGCAACCGTATCTTTACTGTACTACAACTCCAATGAGTTTGTTTAGAATAATTTTAAAGCAAATTCTGATTCAGATATTTAGGCGTTAGCTGTAAGCACTGCACAGTTGCATTCGAGTCGTATTGGTGTTTGATCGTCCCTTACGCAGGCATTTAGTCGACAATCTGTTTACAACAACATCTCCAAAAAGAAACATTATAATTTTGAAACATTATAATTTTATCCCTGACAGGCCGTACAAACGATTATGAAGGTATGAAGTTTATACTCTAAATTACCCTAAAATCAAAACAAAACATGCATGCATTGTGTATAGACCGTCTATTTTTATTATAATATAAAATATACCCGCCTGCCGTGCGGACAAATTGGATTGCCTCTGTGAATTACGGGCGTCAGTCAATGACGGGATTTAGGAAAAGTTCAACTGCAACACCACTTTGAAATGTTTTATATATGTTTTGTCACAAGGCAGAGTTCTGTTTGTGTTTCATAATGCCAACAAAAATAAAACTAGTTTTTATAATTAAAAATTACCCCAATCGTGTCTAAAGTACTCCAATTAATTCACCAACCGAAACAATTATTTTTAATAACTCAATTAGAAAAATTCAAACCCATTCTTTCTGCTCCATCAACCAGATCTAAAGATAATTAAAATTCTCATATTTTTGAGCGGGATTAAACGAAACCGAAAACACTTTCACGAAATATTAATTGGAAGCTGATTTCATTTGTCGACAATCAAAAATAAAATATTTTTTCTTGAATAGCTTTGAGTTATTATTTAGTAGGTAGGTGGGTAAGTAATTTTTGCTTTACTTTAAATTATGAATAAAAATTGTGAGTAAATAATTCTGGTGCGGCCTTTTTTGGCTTTTGAGCCTGCAACCTGCAGGCAGGCTGTCGTGGCTATCGTGTATCGAAATCCGTGTGACGGAATCCATGAGCGTATCCCATTACTTTTAATTCCAATCTATGTATTATTAGTATTAAATGACTTGACCGTCACTGGAAGCTTTATAATTGAGAGAGCATATCCGTTTCCGTCAAATTTTTATCAATTTTCATACGAATTTGACTAAAATTTCCGGCTCAGTGGCGACATCTGGCGGTAGCGCGCACCTTTTATAAAAAGATGTCGAGCTACCTTTCTTCATTGGCGTTTTCGATTCCGTCGAAGTAACTACTGCGCACGGGCTCTGTTCCTGCGGACATACTTACAATACAAGTGAACTAATAAAGTGTGTGAATCAACATTCATTTTAAATTAGTGTCCGGGTTCTATAAGTTCCCGATATATTGTGAGAACGTAAGTAACCTCTAAGTTAATTGTAGTTAGTTACTTTATGAAAGCAAGTGAACATTATTTTAACGGTTTTTAGGGTTCCGTAGTCAACTAGGAACCCTTATAGTTTCGCCATGTCTGCCCGTCCGTCCGTCCGTCCGTCCGCGGATAATCTCAGTGACCGTTAGCACTAGAAAGCTGAAATTTGGTACTAATATGTATATCAATCACGCCGACAAAGTGGTAAAATAAAAAGTGAAATTTTTTTTTTATTAGGGTACCTCCCCTATACGTAAAGTGGGGAGTGATTTTTTTTTCATTTCAACCCTAACGTGTGATATATTATTGGATAGGTATTTAAAAATAAAATGGGGTTTCCTAAAATCATTTTTCGATAATGTAAATATTTTCGGAAATAATCGCTCCAGAAGTAAAAAAATATGCGTCCCCCCCCCTCTAACTTTTGAACCATAAGTTTTAAAAATATGAAAAAAATCTCAAAAGTAGAACTTTATAAAAACTTTCTTGGAAAATTATTTTGAACTTGATAGGATGAATAGTTTTTGAAAAAAAAATACAAAATAATTTCTGAACTAAGTTTGTAATTTAACCGTATAAGCAGGTGTTTATTGTACCTGTAATTTCTACAAAATTACAATGAAATGACGTGCTTTCAAATAAAGTAAAAACGGTGAAAATCGGTTCACGCAATAAAGAATTATCCCATAAAAATCATCTTCCATACTTTATGCTCGCGCGCAATAGTTTACTGAATTTGCCGATAGATGTCACTGTACATGGAACTCTCATATCATATCCTACATGGCGGTGTTATTAACTCTTAAGTGGGGACACTTACTGTGACGGACGGAAAACTACGGAACCCTACAGTGAGCGTGGCCCGACACGCTCTTGGCCGGTTTTTACCGTTCGGTTCACTACTTAATATTTAAATAAAGAATCAGTTTTCATACGATTCCTTAGCAGATAATAATATTGTTCCTTATTTTAGTAATGAATAGTAATGAAGACGGTGCCGCCCAGCCAGAGCCTGTGGCTGGCCCAAGCGGATTGGCGCGTCACAAACGAAGCCGCAGCAGTAGCACGAGCAGCAGGAGCTCCTCAAGCAGCGACTCTTCAAGCTCCACGTGTTCGAGTAAGAGCCGCGGCCGTGCTCGATCTCGCTGCCACCGCCGAAAGAAAAGTAAGCGCAAGCGTTCTAACCGTATTATGAACAAATTATTTAAAGAAATGGCTGAGCTTCGCCAACAAGTAAATTCAAATTGTGGGGTAGTTCAACCCGAGTATCCGGATAATGTGTCTATAGTCTCTGGGGTTAGTGGCGATTTATACGAACACCTGGGCACTTGTGAACCAGAACCGGCTGCGAATGATTCTATATCCGAACCAGCCCCCTTTACGTTTGACATAGAAACTAAACTGAAGGAATCGTCTGTGCCCAAGACTCCGGATTATTTTCTTAAAATGCTTGACGAGGTGCAACACTTGGGCAGCAAGGCTTGGTCAGAAGTAAGATATGCTGACACACAAAAAATGTATAATCATACTCCAGGATTCATTGATCTTGAAACAAACGAGGAGGTAAAAAATTATGATTCCTTGCGTCACCTGTCTTACTCTGACAAGCCTTATGCTGCCCTGACTTTTTGCATTCTAAAACAAAAAGAAACATTACAAGAGTCTATTCCTTGTCTCCTATCTTGTGCTAAGACTACAAATGTAAATTTTGAAAATTTGAGTGAAAAAGTTGAGGAGGTATTTCAGAAGGGTAACTTAGCAAAATTGACTTCTGATTTATTACAATTAGCTTGCGGTCACCGAGCAGAGGCGATCGAGATGCGTCGAGACACAATTTCGAGCCAAATAAGAGATCCTTTAGTAAAGGCTAAAATAAATAGAATACCTCCTTCAACGACGTATATTTTTGATTCAGAGCCCTTTACCGAGGTCTTAGAAAAAGCAGGAGGAGTTAGTAAGGCATTTTGGCCCCCTAAAATAGAAACAAAAACCAATCAATTGAATAGCGGCCCCTCGCGGGGGCAAAGCACTCGAAAACCAGCAGTTCCATCGCGTGGAACTCAAAATTACCCACAGTATCATGAACAATTCGTGCCAATACACAATTATGGTAATTACAACCCACCCTCGCGGGGTGGCCCCCATAACACTGCTCATGCCAATTTTTATAAAAATCAGTCTGGTCAAACTGATTACCATAACATAAATAAAGGACAACAAAAAATATATAAAAAATGACTCGAAACCGTTCCGAGCCGGTCGATTAGCACAGTTCCACCATGCATGGAAGAAATTAGGGGCACCAGAAATAATTCTGAAATTAATCAAAGACCGCATACCATTTTTTCTGAAACCGCCACTTTTGCGCCCAAATCTAACCAACTTTTGCCCGTTTCATACACCCGTGTCAGAGGAAATGACATCAATTATACAAAAAATGAAGGCACAATATATTCTAAGGGTGATTCAAACGTCTCCAAGTTTCATATCCCCCCTATTTCTCGTGCCAAAACCCGACGGGACAGCCCGTCCAATATTCAATCTCAAGACCTTAAACGAATATGTAATTACGGAGCCCTTCCACCTCATAAATATGCACCGCGTGCCCGATTTTCTTCAGCCCAACGACTGGCTGTGCAAAATAGACTTGTCCCAGGCGTACTTCCACTTAAATGTAACGAAATCACACCGATGCTTTCTAAGAATTGTTTACGATCAGGAATTGCTAGAAATGACTTGTCTCCCGTTCGGACTGAGCACAGCGCCGAAAACATTCTCTATACTCACAAATTTTGTAGCACAAATACTACGCGATCGGTGGAATGTGAGGATTTTAGTTTATTTAGACGATTTTTTAATAGTCAATCAGGATTTTCACATACTCCGCGACCACGTCCATCTCACGGTGCAAACGCTACAAGGATTAGGATGGAAAATCAATTTCGAAAAATCCGTACTTTGTCCTCAGATGCGCATAATTTTCTTAGGAATTTTGTGGAATACTTGGGAAAATACAAAAGCTCTTCCAAGCGAGAAGATCGTATCCATAAACAAAAAAGTAACTCGTGTGCTCGAACAAGGCAAAATAACCTTAAAAGAATTACAAAGGTTAATAGGTCTTCTGAACTTCTCCAGCTTTGTAGTCCCACGCGGCCGGCTCAACCACCGACAGTTATTAATGTTCATGAACACGTTACCAAACCCTTCGACAAGGCAATTCATAATTCCGTCCAAAGTTGTAACAGAACTAAATTGGTGGATACAGAATTGCCCGTCATCAACCCCGTTGCATTATCCACTACCGACGCATTTTTTGGCGACGGATGCGTCAGACTTGGCTTGGGGCGCACAGATAGACGACATAGCTCTCTCGGGCCCTTGGTCACAAGAGGAGCAAGGTCCATTGCAACCAAAAAGAGATGCTAGCGATACTATATGCTATTCAGGCTCACGTTCACCTACTGAGTCACAGCACGATCCTAATACAGTGCGACAACAAGACAGCAGTGGCCTATCTACGGAAATAAGGGGGTGCGAAATCTCCAGCCCTAGTAAATATTACCTATCAAATTCTGGAATTACTGGACAAACATCGCATTCACTTCAACATACAGTATCTCCCAGGCAGGTACAACAATCAAGCCGATCAATTGTCATGCCACCGCCGTCCTCCAGAGTGGCATCTCTTACCGGCCGGTGTAGAGAGAGTGTTTGTGAAATGGGGTATTCCAATGATAGATTTGTTTGCATCAGCGACAACCCACGTGGTGAGCAATTATGTTTCACGAGACCTGTCAGATCCCCAAGCCCTGTTTCACGACGCGTTCAGTGTCCCTTGGAATTACCTGTTAGCATGGGTGTTTCCCCCGCCGTTTCTAGTCCCAAAAGTACTGACTCATCTGAATCAATCAACGGGTATATTCCTAGTGGTAGTGCCACGATGGAAAATGGTTTTTTGGCGCGCCGACCTCAAAGCCAGAGCGCTCGCAGCACCCATAACCCTGATGCATTTACACCGTCACCTAATCGACACGTCGACGGGTCTACCACCCTCGAAGGTCGAGGACATCACCCTCGAGGTATGGAAATGTGGGGGTGGAGCGAGACGTTAGCCACATGGAATGACGAACAGAGAAGCCTACTTCAAAATTCTTGGCGTAAATCCACTTTAAAAACATATGAGGTAGCATGGAAGCGTTGGACCTCCTGGTGTAAAGCCATATACATAGATTTTAAAAACCCAACTGGTGGGCAATTAGCTCAATTCTTGTCCGATTTATACCTAATTAATAATTTGTCTTATAACACGATCCTATTACACAAATCTGTCGTGTCTACTTAGTGTAATACTGAACAGTCAAGCCAACTTAGCTCACATGTTTTAGTAAAACATATTTTAAAGTCGATCGCTATTAAAAACCCAAAGCCATCATCTTCAAAGCCACCTATTTGGGATGTTAATAAACTGACTTCATTTCTGACTAATTACGTCATAGACGAAAACAATGCCTTTCAAACATCGCGACACGCCGCAATCTTATTGTTGCTTTGCTCGGGACGACGCATTCATGATTTGACGCTACTTACAACAGATCCTAGACATTGCATTATCTCGAACGATAGTATTATTTTTTGGCCCCAATTCGGGTCAAAAACTGATACCAGTAATTATATACAGTCAGGATAGAAGTTATTGTCAAATGCTAATAACCATAATTTAGATCCTATTTTGGATACAAAGAACTATATTTTTACTAAGTAAAAACGTAACACAGCGAAGACGTCTAATTTGTTTGTTACAATCAGGGGAGAGGCACGAGCCGCTTCTCGTACAGTAATAGCCGGTTGGGTGAAAACTCTATTTAAGGCCCTACTTTGACTGCAAAATACCTATTCCTAAACCACGCCTACGGGGCGCCACCCTTCAAATTAACACGCACACATAAAAAGGTCCGCCGCGCTTGGAAAAATAAAGCTCCATCTAGCGTAATACTTGTTAACTACCACTGGATTCAATCGGCCACAAAGTTAATATGAACCAAGCACCGCCAGATGGCGCTGTTCTTAAAGTGTTTATTGTTCTGTCCTATTTAAGTATTATTTAAATGGAATAATAATATAGTTCCGGTTGTCATAAAAATCTATAGGACTACGTGCTTATACTTATTTTAGTTTTTCGGAAGAAATTAGCTGCATAATGATTAAAAAAAGGAATTTTCTTCTTAACCCCATATTTCTAAGTATTGTTTTGATAAGTACCGATAAAACATAATAAAAACCTTAAAAATAACTTAAGAACAAGTTTAGCAAGATAGTTTCTAGATTTTGAAGGAGGAGATTCTCAATTCATCGGGTTTTTTTTTGTTTTTTTTTTATGCTCACCGATCATTCGAAGACGGCTCAACCGATTTAAGAAATTGTTGTTGTGTTTTAAAGAGTATACTCTACGATTGGTCCCATTGTCACCAGGTCAGGTTCTGATTATGAGATCCTGGACAAATCGAGGGAAATCTTCAAATATTATATGATGATTTGAGTGTTTTTTACAGTAGCCCGGGAATTTGCTTTTGGAAAGGTGGAGAATAAGTGAAGTCTGTTCTTTTTTGTTTAAAATTATTTTTTATTATATTTGAAATGGCTAAACTGATTCTGATGCGGTTTTCAGAAAAGTATTTGTTATAGTCTGGAAAATGTTTTTAGTATAGGGTCAGATAGTCGTCAGTGGGACACTTTTTTTTTGTGGCCATAACCAATGACCACAAGAGGTTATATCAAGAAGGATAGCATACTTAATTTAATGTAGTTTTTGTTTGGTTTTGATTTTTTTCAGTTTTTATTGAATCATATTTGTCAGTCGCGACAGATCCCACTGACATCATACAAGAAACATCATTTACAAGCTTAGCAAGATATTTAGGGTGGATCATTCCACCTCCATCCCCCACTACTTAGCCAGGCCGTTGGGTTATTTTTCTGACAGATATAGTAAGATTAAAATCGAAACAATACGAACCGTATACAGATATCAAGCAGTTAAAACACAAACTCACGCGGGTGAAGTCACAGGTAAAATTTGTTTCTGATTATTTTTTACTAATAACAATTATATATAATAACATGTTAAAAAAGACAAGAAACAAAAAATATTAATACGTTATTGCTCTTCAATAATCAATATTAAAAAAATAATGATGAAACCACAATACAACTAAAATGCCATTATTATCGATCTTTATACGTTATAAGTAACAACTATAGTACTTACATTAATAATATTTTCAATGCCCGTCATAAACTGAACGAGAACAAAATAAATGTAAACTTTATATAATAATAAAGCCAAAGAGATAAGATTTTTCAACCTTACTTACCTACTATTTCTACCCTGATGGAATTTTCTACTTCCATAAAAATATAAAAATATGAGTTTATAAAAGGTGAAATCTGGGTCGTGATCCTGAACCACTTTTTATGACTTTGTAACTGATCACCATAATATATATTATTACATATTATTATATCAAGGTCTTTGAATATTTTTCCACGAAAATTATTTTGAACATTATCGGTTCAGACGTTTTTGAAATATCTCCAAAAAAACTACGTACATAGGCAGATACGACCTTGCAATATTAATTTTTTCGATAGCCGGTACGGAACTCTCCACTATGCGTGGTCCGACTCGCACTTAGACGGTTTTTTCAGAATGGACACGCTCGAAACGTCAGGAAAATAATAAAAGTAAAGTGAACGTGATTAAGTCACGTTTTTGTCAAAATCATGCCAATATGAATGAACTTTACATCAATGTCATCAATAAAATTCACAACTGGGTCTCACAAGGACATAAGGCTTTATTTAGGACCGAGCTTGATGTTTTAAATCCGTTATCGATTGTGAGCTGATGACTTGATGACTTATTAGATTATTTATTTATTTATGTTAAGGAGAACCAACAGCTTTTAAGTCACAGTTATACAATTAAATATACACAGAAAGCCAATTAAAGGAACTCACAAGTAATAACAATATAGTCTAAATTAAACTAATGCTAGGCTACTAACGCATACACACATGCGAACAAGAAGAGAAAATTCGATAACATACTAATTCTAATATAAAAGTATGAAAACATTAGTTCTATTGGTATTATTGATTATCATCATCTTATTAGGCCCGATGTGCAGGAGCGTTGAATACCGAAATACTTTCATTTCAACAGAAAATACAAATTTTAACGAGCCAGTTGGATATGGACTACAATATGAAGAAAGAAACCATTAGAAGAAGCGAGAACATAACAGACATAATGAAATAGATAAAAGTGGCGTTTGAAAATAGGTACTCATCGTCACCATCATCAGCTATTTATCGCCCACTGCTGAGCATAGGCCTCTAATAGGAAAATAGATAGTGGGGAAGTTCATGTTAATCGGAAATCGGATCGTTTTATTTAAACTCAAGGAAGGAAGGAAGGTGTTCGTAAAAAGCTTTTTCGCATTATAGTACATTGCATTTGATGCATGACATGCAATTTCAGGTTTGGTTTCTGTTGAGTCTATACAGTACATTCAATGAAGTTTGATTTTGGTATACTAAATTGTTTAAATAAAATACGAAACAAAATTATGTAAAAAAATCAAAACAAAAAAGACTATATTATATCTTTTTAAAAAAAGGGCCTTCAAACAACCCACCCACTGAAAAGCACAATTTTTATACATAAGTTCCACCGCTATCCTTATCCAGATTTAAAATAAATAAAGAGAAAGAAAATGAAATTTGTCTGTGTATTTACTTTATTATTGAAGTCAGTCGGTGCCAAACTAAAATTTTAGGACAACGAAGAACACTGCAGTTGCAAATACATGGTTTACTCATTATTTTATTTTTTTAATACCACGACGGTGGCAAACACGCATACGGCCCGCCTGATGGTAAGCAGTTACCGTAGCCTATGGACGCCTGCAACCCCCGAGGATTCACATGCGCGTTGCCTACCCTTTAAGAACCTATACACTCCTTTTATGAAGAACCTCATACTGTAGCCCGCTGAGAAAACCTCGGCAGGGAGTTCATTCCACAGTCGCAGCGTTCGTGGGAGGAAATTCCTCTTAAACCATACAGTGCGTGACCTATTAGGCTCCGGGGTGTGAGGATGAACACCCTGCCGGCGGCGAGCGGTGCGGTGATAAAAAGCTGCCGATTAATTAAGTTCTTTCACTAATTTCCCGCTCCAAATAGACAGTGAAGTGGTTTGGCGGTGGCACCGACTTCAAAAAATAAATTATAAATTTTCTTACTATTATGTATTAATTACTTTGTGGCAGAAATTTGCTTTACAGGGTAAAAATAGAGACGGGATAGGGACTGGATAAAGATAGGGGTGAGATACTTAAATAAAAAATATTTTGTGCTCTTCAGATCATTGCTTTTTAGAAGACGGTTCCCATTTAAAAAAAATAAATTAAATCAAACTATCATTTTAGTTTCAGTTTTTGTTTTGTTTTTTTTTACAAGTTTTTGTGTTGTTTATTTATTTAAACTTTTTATTTTTTTATTTCATAATTTTTTGTGATATGTACATTAGGTAAGTACTTCGTTTATTTTACAACAATTATTATATACTTAAAACTAGTTAAGACACATAAAATTAATATGCTATCCTTTTTAATAGCAACCATAATAATAATAATGTATGATCATATTGATCATTGGTTTCGGACTACTAAAAAAAAGTGTTACACTGTCGACCACCTGACCTTATACCAAAATCTTGTCCAGAATGTAACAAATACTTTTCTGAAAACTGCATCAAAACCGGTTTAGCATACTTACATATATACAGACATATGTACATACATACAAACATATGGGTCAGTCGTTTTGACATGATATGACATATTAGTTTAACTCGATCATAAATAGCATATAAATTTTATGTGTTTTAAGTATATATTGTTGTAAAATAAACGAAGTTGCAGTCACTAAAAAGTATAAAATAAAAAACAACACAAAATTTAGTAAAAAAATTTAACTAAAGCTAAACCGATAATTAAGTAGTACATACCTGTATCGTTTAATAACGGATCCATGCGGACGACGTCCTAGGTAGCAATAATAATAAATAATAATAATAACGTAGGGGTCAAAAAGTGGCAAAAGTTCTCTTACATAAAATAAATAATTGTTATTGCAAAAATAAATAATCGTAAATTATTGCTAACTTACTTTTTTGGTAAAATTTTTGCTAAACGATTATACAAGTAACTTCCTTACGAGTACCTACATTGATAGACTGAAAAAAGGAAGGCTAAATGATTGATTCTTCTATCCATAGCTTCAGAACCTACCAGTACTACTACCTAGACAGTTACGAGTACATATATACCAAGACCTAGTAGGCATTTATACTGCGATACGAAGAAATCACTTGTTATGTTATAGGTACCTGATATAAAGTTACTACTCGTACATACTTAGTAGATAGGCATTTATGTTGCCACACTGACGGGTTATTATTGTTTTTAATATCATCAAAATTATTTTATTTTATGTTCATACATGTTTTATTGATGTAGGTAAGTAATCAATTACCTACACTCGCATCCACATCATCATTCCTACCTAACCTACCTAACGCAAGCGAACATTAGGCGTCCTCCACACTGCTGCGGTTTCCGCATGCGGCGCTGGTGCGCGAGCGAGATAGCGTTCTGCGTGTGTATAGCGATATCACGCTTGCACACCGTCGCCCCATGCGGTTGTGGCGCCAGTGTGATATACTTAGAGCGAGCGAGATATATAGTACCTAATATCTGGCACGCACTTGTGAGATACACAGACGGTGAGATAAATAATGGCCAAAACGTACAGTTTCGTCACTTCCAGTTTCGAATATACATCTCAAATAATCCATAAGTTGAAATCCAAGAAGTTGAAATTGTAAGGTAAACGTAAGTTTTCAAATACCACAACTACCCTTAATATATTGTTATGTGACCGTGACTGCCAGAATACAAATAATGCAACTACTGTATTTTATCATAATTAATTGAAGCTAAATTCTATTGGCTTCCGTTAATTCTTATTAGATTATTTAAATTGACTTAGTAAATATGTTTGCTAAACTTAAATATTACTTAACCGGATATCCTATTGTGAATAATTGAATACAGGATTATATTCAATTATTATATTCAAGTGGACAATAATCGAATAATTATACAAGTAAATAATTTCGTTAGGTATAATAAATTTGCATTGCTAATTATTATTCACTTGTAATTATTTACATGTAGGAAATATATAAGTCAAACTTTCACGTATTTTGCAAAGCGGATATCCTTATTGCCGACATATTATGTTGACGTTACTCAAAAAATGATGGTTTTGCGAATAATAATGTATTAAATTAAATTCTATTAAATTATATTTTATCTATTTTTAACGAAAGCAAATATATTTACTATTATACTTTTTGTAATTGTTTTGATAACCGGATGTGCCGGAAGTATGGAATTCTTGTCCCGCCACAAGGTAGTAGAAGGGGTAATGGGGAAGCCCTTATAAGCGGGGTTTCTGGCAGTTGTAGGACACTTTTTGATTGGGAGCCAACAACTAACAAAGTTAAGTATCATTCTTATACCTACCTATCTTGATGTTTTGTTTCTGAATATAATGTGTGATCTTCCCTGTTCCTTTTTATTATTATTATTTAAATAAGATTGTGTGTAAGTGGCAATAAAACATATAAATGTATTTTTACAAAGTTTATTTATTATAATTACCCTCTCTATGAAGTTTATTATTATGTAGTAGTCTTAATAGACTTCTGCCGTTATTTTGCAACTTACATACCAATTGATTATTGTGTAGCTGTATGGTAAGGCAGCCATTGATTTATCTGATTACTATTTCAATATTCTGAATAAAGCCAAGTAGGTGGATCACGTAAATATTTATAGCTACTTCAATTATGGCACAACGTACTTACTTGACAGACAGTTTATATTATGCGATAAGTATCCTATTTAGGATAGGTCTATATGTATAGGTATTTACCTATACACATAGACATACTTATCGACTTATAGTTCATTTCTAACTGGTTAGGTAACTGAATCAGGATAATTAAATTATTAATTAAATAATAATTCAATCTGTTTACTTAGTTCTCACCTTTGCGATAATATATAAATGACTGTAAAAAGTATTAAACTTGTGTCCGTTAACGTTGTATTTTTACAATATCACTGAATTCTTAAGTATTTTCTAGTAATCACTTGTATGTTTTATAAAAAAATCTTACATCAGAAGTGGGATACGATCTTCCTTTAACATGATTAACTGTGAATTTCAGAATGAGCACTTCATCTGTTGAGGACCTCCTGAGAGCGATCCGCGATGCTGTCACCGCAGTTCAACATAATTCAAAGGATGATGACATCGCGCTGCCCTTGTTCGACCCTGAGCGCAGCGACAGTGGTGCCGCCAGCTGGTGCGACAGCATCGAAGCCCTGGCAAAAGAGTTCAACTGGTCGGATATCAAGACTGCAGCCAAAGCTGGTAAAGCTCTTAAGGGATCTGCCTTCAAATGGTTCGAATCCTGGGAACCTTTAGAGGGCAGGTCCTGGAAGAATTTTCGTACTGATATTACTAATTCTTTTCCTGAAATGAAAAATTTATCCGAAAGATTAAGTAAGGCTGTTCTTTACTCTTCTGACTCTGCCGAATCCTATGGTGAATATGCTAGAGAAAAATTAAGATTACTGCGTAACACTAAGATTGCTTTTACTGAGATGCAATTAGTCGAAATTGTTTGCGGTGGTATAAGCGATGTTGATATTAGGATGGCTTCATATAACAACGGTGTTACAACTACGTCTACCCTTATAGCCCTATTGTCAGCATACGTGAAAGCCAAGAAAAGGACAGCTGAGTCCAGTAATTTAAAAGAGTCCGGTGGCCTAGGACCCAGTGGAGCTAAGCGACATAAGTCTAATAACGATAGGAGATGTTTTTCCTGCAATAAGACCGGTCATTACCAGACCGAATGTTTTAAAAATAAACCAATACCAGCACAATTAACCAGCCAAGCTCCACAGGCTGCTAGATCAACGGACTTTCGCCCAAAAACTTGTACCTACTGTAAAAAAATCGGGCATTCTGAAGCTATTTGTTATCATAAGCAAAATGCTGAATCCAGCACTCCCTCCTTGACAACTGTAGTTCCAACAAAAGAAGCCAATTTTTTAGGCAAGCCGAACCGAACCTTACGCGAGTCTACATAAACGATTACATGATGTATGCTTTAATTGATACTGGAGCGGGCGTAAGCCTAATAAAAGAATCCATGGCAAAAAGGTTAGGATGTCGCCTTACACCAGTGTCGATATACCTTAACGGCATAGGGCCTAATCAGATACATATATTTGCTATGATAAGTGTACTCGTTAAATTTGATGATGTTTGCATAGAACTTGACCTCCATGTCGCTAGAGATTATGACGTTAACTATGAACTTATAATAGGTAGAAATGCCGTTAAATACCCTGACATAAAAATTGAAACAGATACATCTGGTTCTCGATTAATTAGGAAATCAGTTTTAACCACAACAGAAGTCAACTATAAAAATTGAAACAGATACATCTGGTTCTCGATTAATTAGGAAATCAGTTTTAACCACAACAGAAGTCAACTTAATAACTTCAGCTTCAGATGTTTGTGATTTAACATCAAGGATAGATCATTTACATAATACATTACAAGAGCAAATAAAACAAATTTTTCAAAAATATCCTTCTGTTTTGGCTGAAACGGGTAATGTGCAAACTGGCGAATTAAATTTGCGCTTGAAGAACAATGATGTTGTTCATTATCGACCATATCGATTGGCCCCAATAGAGAGGGAGAAAGTAGACCAAATAATTCGAGAACTTCTTGATAAAAACATTATTCGTGAAAGTGATTCGCCTTTCGCTAGTCCGGTAATTCTAGTAAAAAAAAAAGATGGTACTGATCGACTGTGCATTGATTACCGGGCCTTAAACAAAATTTTGGAAAAAGATAGGTACCCTCTCCCTCTCATTGAGGACCAAATCGATAGGCTAGGTAATGCGAAATACTATATTTCTATTGACATGAAAAATGGTTTTCATCAAATACCGGTGTCAGCAGAGTCCGTTAAATATACGGCTTTTGTAACACCGAGCGGCCATTATGAATTCTTAAAAATGCCTTTTGGTATATGCAATGGGCCCTCTGTGTTCCAAAGAGCAATTACAAAAGCGGTCCAGCACTTAAAGTTTCTTTTAGTATATATGGACGATATTCTCATTCCCTTCAAAACGATAGAAGAAGGAGTAGAGTACTTGGATGAGACAATTAAGGCACTTAGCTTTGCGGGATTTACTATTAACCTGAAGAAATGTAAATTTTTTGTTGACAATATAGAGTATTTGGGTAGGCATATATCTCAAGAAGGTGTAAGACCTAGTGAGGCCAAGGTATCGGCCCTAGTTAGTTCACCAGCCCCTCGTAACGTCAAACAAGTTCGACAGTTAATGGGTTTAGCAAGTTATTTCCGCAAATTTATACCGAATTTTGCTGCAAAAACTGCCTGCATTACAAAACTTACCAAAGCCAATCAAACATGGGAATGGGGAAATGAGCAGGATGACGCAAGAAATTACATAATAAAACACTTGTCTACGAAACCTTTACTAACTGTATTTGACCCAAAGTTACATACAGAACTTTACACTGATGCCAGTTCCATAGGTTACGGAGCTATACTAGTACAAAAAGTCAATGGTAACAAAAATGTGGTTGCCTATTTCAGTAAAAGAACTACGCCGACTGAATCTAGGTATTGCTCCTATGACCTGGAAACTTTGGCAATTTTCAATGCTCTCAAACATTTTAGAGTCTATCTTTTAGGCATTAGATTTCAAATTTTTACAGATTGTAATTCTATTAAATCAACTATGAATAAAAAGGATCTTTCACCTCGAGTCGCGCGTTGGTGGACGTTTATGCAAGATTTCGATTTTGAAATAGTGTATAAAAAGGGCAAATACATAGGTCACGTCGATTTTCTTAGCCGCAATCCTGTCCATATTCCTCTATCGGATGATAAATTTGCATACCAAGATAAGCCTTCTTCAGATAATACCAGGTTACCGCACTGTGATGCCTCAAATGTGGTTTTAAACATAAATTTGATCGAGGAGCCGGAATCATGGTTACATACTGCTCAACAAAATGATCCTGAAACTCAAAATTTGATAGGTCAAGTTTTAGCTGGTGACCTTGATGACAATAGATATTTATTACGTGATAATTTATTATTTTACTGTGTCCAACCAAATGAGTCCAAACTGTATATACCAAAAACATGCCGATTTAATGTCTTAAAATGGTTTCATGATGACAACTGCCACGTTGGGTTTGAAAAGACCATAGGGAAGATCCGTGAACATTTTTGGTTCTCACATATGGTCGCATTTGTAAAGAAATATCTTAAGCACTGTCTGATCTGCGTGGAACGTAAGGGCCCTTCTGGTCCAAAACAGGGCTTTTTACACCCTATCGAGAAGATTCCTATTCCATTCCATACTGTTCACCTGGATTGTACAGGACCATTCAGGCAAACCAATGGATTTAGGTATATTCTTCTTTTAGTAGATGGATTTACAAAGTTTTGCTTATTAAAACCTCTAAAAAGCCTCAAATCTCAAGATTTAGTGCCACTCATTCGCGAAATAGTCACAACAGTTAGAGGTCCATCTAAAATAATCACTGACCAAGGCACTAATTTTAGCTCCCACCAAATTAGAGCACTATTTCATGAACTACATATTGAGCATCACATGGTGGCATCTGGCACACCGAGAGGAAATGGTCAGGTAGAACGATATGTATCCACTGTTATTAATATGTTAAATACCACTTGTAATGGATCGTCAGATTGGCCAAGCGGGTTATGGAAAGTCCAGCAATCTATTAATACCACCCTACAAAAGTCCACGGGATTTACTCCAATACGATTACTAATGGGTTGTGATGCAAATATTCCTAGTATTCAGGCCCGGTTAAATGAAATAAATGCTCCAGAATTTAACACAGACGTCCGAGCAGACCGTGACTTGGCTTACCAACGCTTATCTTTAGAAGCAGAGAAAAGCAAAATCCGTTTTGATTCTACTAGGCGAGACACAATAAAATTTCAGGCCGGCGATAAAGTCTACGTTAATCAGGACCATAGGCGTTTGAATAAACTGAGTCCTAGGTTTAAAGGTCCATATGAAGTAGCAGAATTAATGCCTCATGACAGATATTCTCTAATAGGTTTAAATGGCTTGCGGAATATGATAGTTGCTAAGGATAAACTAAGGCATTGGCCAGGGGAATGGCTAGATCAGGATGCGGCTATAAACCTGGAACCAAATTAGTTTCTGGTTTTTATTCACATAAATTAGTATACATATAAATTTCGAATATATGATTGTTATATGAAATACATATTGTGATAATAATATACCTAGTGGTTTTTCTAGCGGTATATTTAAAATCTTGCTGATTGAGTATCCTCGTAAGACCTAGGAACAAATCTAACGATTTGGAACGTTCCTCTATTTTTAAAAAAGGCCCAAACCTGATTTTTAATATATGATTGTAAGAATGGGACTTACGAGGCTATATCAATTTCCGATTGATAAAAAAAAATGGATTGATTAATTGGATGATGTTGATTAAGTGAATGACGTTGATTAATTGGATGATTTAATCAGTTGGATGATTAATTGCTTCTCAGCCTGCGAGCTCTCACTTGATGTGAGTAAAACAGTAGCAATATAGGGAACAGCTACGAGCCTGCGAGCCCCACTTGATGTTCTGGGTGGAAGAGTAGCACCTTAGAGGCGCTTGCTAGCTGTGCTTGATGTGGTGAGTAACGCTAGCAGAGTATCATGTAGATAGGATAATTGCTTCCGAGCCTGCGTGCTCTCACCTGATGTGAGTGAAACAGTAGCAATATAGGGGACAGCTACGAGCCTGCGAGCCCCACTTGATGTTCTGGGTGGAAGAGTAGCACCTTAGAGGCGCTTGCTAGCTGTGCTTGGTGTGGTGAGTAACGCTAGCAGAGTATCATGTAGATAGGATAATTGCTTCCGAGCCTGCGTGCTCTCACCTGGTGTGAGTGAAACAGTAGCAATATAGGGACCTGATATAGAGCCTGCGAGCCAACTTGATGTAATAATGAGAAATGGGCACTTCGGGAACGAAGTACCTGTCAGTATGGCCGTGTGAGATACACAGACGGTGAGATAAATAATGGCCAAAACGTACAGTTTCGTCACTTCCAGTTTCGAATATACATCTCAAATAATCCATAAGTTGAAATCCAAGAAGTTGAAATTGTAAGGTAAACGTAAGTTTTCAAATACCACAACTACCCTTAATATATTGTTATGTGACCGTGACTGCCAGAATACAAATAATGCAACTACTGTATTTTATCATAATTAATTGAAGCTAAATTCTATTGGCTTCCGTTAATTCTTATTAGATTATTTAAATTGACTTAGTAAATATGTTTGCTAAACTTAAATATTACTTAACCGGATATCCTATTGTGAATAATTGAATACAGGATTGTATTCAATTATTATATTCAAGTGGACAATAATCGAATAATTATACAAGTAAATAATTTCGTTAGGTATAATAAATTTGCATTGCTAATTATTATTCACTTGTAATTATTTACATGTAGGAAATATATAAGTCAAACTTTCACGTATTTTGCAAAGCGGATATCCTTATTGCCGACATATTATGTTGACGTTACTCAAAAAATGATGGTTTTGCGAATAATAATGTATTAAATTAAATTCTATTAAATTATATTTTATCTATTTTTAACGAAAGCAAATATATTTACTATTATACTTTTTGTAATTGTTTTGATAACCGGATGTGCCGGAAGTATGGAATTCTTGTCCCGCCACAAGGTAGTAGAAGGGGTAACGGGGAAGCCCTTATAAGCGGGGTTTCTGGCAGTTGTAGGACACTTTTTGATTGGGAGCCAACAACTAACAAAGTTAAGTATCATTCTTATACCTACCTATCTTGATGTTTTGTTTCTGAATATAATGTGTGATCTTCCCTGTTCCTTTTTATTATTATTATTTAAATAAGATTGTGTGTAAGTGGCAATAAAACATATAAATGTATTTTTACAAAGTTTATTTATTATAATTACCCTCTCTATGAAGTTTATTATTATGTAGTAGTCTTAATAGACTTCTGCCGTTATTTTGCAACTTACATACCAATTGATTATTGTGTAGCTGTATGGTAAGGCAGCCATTGATTTATCTGATTACTATTTCAATATTCTGAATAAAGCCAAGTAGGTGGATCACGTAAATATTTATAGCTACTTCAATTATGGCACAACGTACTTACTTGACAGACAGTTTATATTATGCGATAAGTATCCTATTTAGGATAGGTCTATATGTATAGGTATTTACCTATACACATAGACATACTTATCGACTTATAGTTCATTTCTAACTGGTTAGGTAACTGAATCAGGATAATTAAATTATTAATTAAATAATAATTCAATCTGTTTACTTAGTTCTCACCTTTGCGATAATATATAAATGACTGTAAAAAGTATTAAACTTGTGTCCGTTAACGTTGTATTTTTACAATATCACTGAATTCTTAAGTATTTTCTAGTAATCACTTGTATGTTTTATAAAAAAATCTTACACACTCGTACTTACGCAGTCCTGCTAAGGGAACTAAGTGTTATCCAAACCGGACGTTGCAGGTTCGAACCCGGGCGAGTACTTATGATTTTTTGGCTTATGTATTTTTTACATCTTATTTTAGGCTATTTAATAATTTATTTATGGTTTCATCAAATTTATACCTACAAAAAAAAAACGAAAAATATAATGAAAAAAAAAACAAAAATCTAATATTGATACATCACATCATTGACATAATTTGTGTTGATTTGCTAGACATCATATAAAATGAAAAATTTGCATAAATATGTATACTCGTATTGCCTATTTTATTTATAAAGTTGTTTATAAAATATTACCAAACTTTAGATTTTTCTACGTGTATAATTGCTTAAAAAACTGAAGTTTTATATTTAGACTGAACATATTAAAAAAAAAATGAAAAAAGTTTTCAATACTGAGATTTGATCCACCGACACCGGATTGATAATAATAAAGAATTCACTTACTACCAAAGCCACGAACCACGAGGCTACCATTACATTGCATTTGATAACGAAATTTTCCATCCTTTTGTAATTGTTAGATGTGGGTGAAGTAACCAAAATACGCACACAAGCGTATCGCATAGTCTCGTAAACACTGTCCAATTTTAGAAGACCTCCGGATCCAATCGTAATGAACGGAGCCGTAGGTCATCGTTTATTTGATATTTAATTTTTACGTAAATCAAACGGGAGCTCAAGCGGCAAACGTCTGCCCTCTGTGACATTCGCCGGCGTTATGGGCTGGCCTCGCGTAAAGGACGGATTTATGACTTCGGCGCGTGAGGAAAAGAGAAGCGGAACGTAGAGTGGTGGGCGTTTGATGATGAATTCGTGAAATCAAAAATGGTAACAAATATTTGGATTTTATTATGAATACGATACGTTTTCGTTTAAGAGATATTAGAATACATGAAAACCTTTTCTTTAAAGTAAATAAGACTGCATAAAGATGTTTTGTTTAGTTGAACCAAGGAAAAAAAGAAAACTGAAGACGTAACTTTGGATTTATTTTCTATCGAGGAAAGTTTAAGCATTCGTGTATCGGGTTAGTAATATATTATATCACATAGTCAAGAAACATATATCCGAAAATCATATCTGTTAGTTTCCGATGCTTGCCACTATGACGTTTTAAAGATCGGGTTATTTTTCAAAATAGGGCCTTAATACATTTAAAAGGTTTTATAGACGTGAGGTGAGTGATATTAATTGAAACGATTAAAATAATTTTACAAGATTGTTTAATCCAATATAATAACATAGTAGTCAATACAATACTATTATAATTATAAGCTTAGTGATAATGTATAAGTACCTAACTAATATGATTATCACCTTGTTTGATTTGTTTACAGTAATTACCTATAATTATTAAGTTTAATAATTATTAAATAATTAGAATGTCGAAAAATGATTCCTAATTGTCTTGTATTATAACTATTAAAATTGTACAATGTTAAAAGATGGGTTCTTATTTACATATATCACATTGGCGAATTCTCCTTATGATTTTATCTTGCGTGGCTCCACCAGGCGATAACAAACAGGTCTCATAATTATTTTACATTTTTTAAATTGGGTATTCCACTCATACATTAGTATGTTATTCAATCAAATACAAACATTGAAAACATTGAAAAAATAATCAACCGAGTTGGACTTGAACCAACATCGATACGCCTTACCGGGGCTCGATATCGCTTTACCAATTAAGCTATGGGTTCAGTTACCGAGCTGACGAAATTCTCAATGCCTTCAATCATCTTTTTGCATTTATTTTTACATCGACTTTATAGCAGCCGTAAGCGACATGTAGGTGCCAACCACTAGATGTTCGATGTTGGTTCAAGTCCAACTGGGTTGATTATTTTTTCAATGTTTTCAATGTTTGTATTTGATTGAATAACATACTAATGTATGAGTGGAATACCCACTTTAAAAAATGTAAAATAATTATGAGTTGATAGCAGGCGCCATCTGTTATTTCCGTTGTGACACGTGTAAAAGGGTCGGCGGGAAGGGTATCTAACTCTAGTGGTTGGCACCTAGATGTCGCTTACGGCTGCTATAAAGTCGATGTAAAAATAAATGCAAAAAGATGATTGAAGGCATTGAGAATTTCGTCAGCTCGGTAACTGAACCCATAGCTTAATTGGTAAAGCGATATCGAGCCCCGGTAAGGCGTATCGATGTTGGTTCAAGTCCAACTGGGTTGATTATTTTTTCAATGTTTTCAATGTTTGTATTTGATTGAATAACATACTAATGTATGAGTGGAATACCCACTTTAAAAAATGTAAAATAATTATGAGTTGATAGCAGGCGCCATCTGTTATTTCCGTTGTGACACTTGTAAAAAGGTCGGCGGGAAGGGTATCTAACTCTAGTGGTTGGCACCTAGATGTCGCTTACGGCTGCTATAAAGTCGATGTAAAAATAAATGCAAAAAGATGATTGAAGGCATTGAGAATTTCGTCAGCTCGGTTACTGAACCCATAGCTTAATTGGTAAAGCGATATCGAGCCCCGGTAAGGCGTATCGATGTTGGTTCAAGTCCAACTGGGTTGATTATTTTTTCAATGTTTTCAATGTTTGTATTTGATTGAATAACATACTAATAAATGAGTGGAATACCCACTTTAAAAAATGTAAAATAATTATGAGTTGATAGCAGGCGCCATCTGTTATTTCCGTTGTGACACTTGTAAAAGGGTCGGCGGGAAGGGTATCTAACTCTAGTGGTTGGCACCTAGATGTCGCTTACGGCTGCTATAAAGTCGATGTAAAAATAAATGCAAAAAGATGATTGAAGGCATTGAGAATTTCGTCAGCTCGGTAACTGAACCCATAGCTTAATTGGTAAAGCGATATCGAGCCCCGGTAAGGCGTATCGATGTTGGTTCAAGTCCAACTGGGTTGATTATTTTTTCAATGTTTTCAATGTTTGTATTTGATTGAATAACAAACAGGTCTCAATTATAAAGCTTCCAGTGGCGGTCAACTCATTTAATAGCAGCGTTTTACCTGAAATAAAACGCATATTAAATACTTACCTCACTGGAAGCTTTCATTACATTTCTGCCTGGTGTAATTGAGCCAATGAGGAAAGGTAGCTCGACATCTTTTTATAAAAGGTGCGCGCTACCGCCAGATGTCGCCACTGAGCCGGAAATTTTAGTCAAATTCGTATGAAATTGATAAAAATTTGACGGAAACGGATATGCTCTCTCAATTATAAAGCTTCCAGTGAGGTAAGTATTTAATATGCGTTTTATTTCAGGTAAAACGCTGCTATTTAAAATATATCGCAGGAGCTACTAAGCAGGGTTTTCAAATGTAAAGGATGTGTAAATTAGTTTGATTTTATTGCCTGGGTTATTTGACTAAGTAATTGTTTTAACCCAATTAATAAAGGAAGTTCTTAAATTGTAACCATTAAATCTACGTTACTGCATACGTAGGTAAACAATTACTTTTAATACCTATTTATTATATTAGGCACGTATCCCCCTCAAAAATTTATATCACCAAGCTGTAAAAATACCAAATATACTCATCATCTACCTTAACGAATAAGAGACGAATGACGTGGGACTACTGTCTAATTCATTATCTAATTATTAAAAGTATATAAAGTAGGTATCTGAAGGCCTTGGTAGTCTGACGGTAAGAAGTCTGACTTTCAAAACGGAGGCCTCAAGTTCAAACCCCGTACAAACTACTATTCGTAGTAACTTATAATTATTACTCACTTTGTTAACTTTCTCGGAACTTATAATATGTGCGAAATCGCCAAGAAACTGTTTACAGATGAAATCTTCAACCCGCTACTTGTGGGGGCAATAGCTTGATCCCTCTCAAGCAATAGTGTCTGTGTCTAGTAGTGGAACATACTATAAAGCTATGTAATTATGTAAGTTAAGTAGTTAGGTATGAAGCAATATTTTTCTGTTAAACTGTTTTAATATGTTTACTGGTAGAATTTAGTGATTACCTACTAAGTTGAAAAATAAGTCCCGCCGAGTTTCTCGCCGGTCATTAATTAATTATTTTTCTCAGGGCAGAGGTTTAGGGCTAACACCGGTGGTTCATAAATGCATTGTAGGGAATGAGCCTAAATTTAAAAAAAAAGTTTTATCTCATATTTTACGAGTTTACATAAATATTAAATAATTGTAAGATGTTGCCGGTAAACGCTCAATCATCGCAGGCAAATTAAACCCGCTCGTCTCGTTAATGGAGAAACTATGTCAAGCTGACGAATATTACGGTAAATGAAGAGTGAGTGCTTGTAAGTGGCCTATTTTCGTAAATCTTGGTAATAATCTACCTATTACAAAACATGGAATAAAATTAACACAAAATTAGTACCGAGTTCTCTGCTTTCATGGGGCTTTAAGTTGTTTGGTATTTCATAGTTGAAAGATAATAAAAACAATTTAAAGATGTTAGAATTTGAGACCACATAACGTAACATATAATTAAAACGTAAGACATAATTGCAAAATATCTATTCAATAAATGAGACTTCGCATAAAGGAGACATAAAAAGAAAATTGTGGATTTAAAAAAAATATTACATATTTACTAGGATGTTTATTTATATGATTACAATACCATATTGTGTAAGCTTAAGAGAAGACTATAGTCTAGAAATAATGTTTTTATGATTTAAGTAGGTGCATTATAATGTTTACCGAGGGCGGAGATGAATTTTTCCTTATAATACACTCTTGTATTATAAGGAAAAATTATAATAACTAAATAACGAAAGCTAAAAAAGCAAAAGACCCGTGCTATACATACTACTTAAGTCTTATGAACGCCTATTTGATATACTTTTTAAAGAGTAACAGTTTTTTTTTAATCAGATTTCCATGTAAGTATGATTCGATCAGCAAGAAATTGAATAAACAATTTTCGCTGGAAAATGTATTATCATTGGTATTAAGATCTCCGCTGAAGGCTTTGTCTCAACTGAAGCGACGCATGATGTGAAACTACGAAAAAATGGCGTTTAATGCCACAAATGATCTCTCGTTCCTACTTACCTAGTCACATATACTCGTAGCTGTTTATTAATGCATGGTTATGCTTAGCTTCGTGTCGCTTTTGGCTTTCAACCAGCCAGTCAGCAGGTGATAACCAGTGATCGGAATTGGTAGTGCCATTTCGCGGGACGTCGGTGCGTAAGCTTAGTATGGATATAGTTTTTAACCCCAGGATTTGATATGAAAATTTTAAAGTTTGTGTTTGGTTTAAAAAATGTTTCAAAGAACCGCGGGCCTAACGTATGAAAAATGTGGTTTAAGTAAGATAATGAATGTCAAAAGAAATAGATTAACAGTAGAAAATATTGAAAGAAATATGGTATGCTACTATAATTTCAAAGAAAGTAATAATATCTAGTACAATATTGCTTTGCTATTCCGCGGTATTATAACGTTGATTAGTGACTACCCGTTATACTTATTTGCGTATTTTTTGCATGCATTAATGTTCCCACCCTCCCGCCGCAAAAATACATATATATTTAATGATCCTGACGCTTAGAGACATGTACATCCTTATGTCACTTTTATATTGTAATTTAGTTCACGCATGTAAAATACGAGCACAGAATATTGTTTCTCACCAGACTAAACATGGCTAGTTTTTATTAATTAATAAAGCCCGCCAGCTTGAACATGTCATGCTCGCTTAAAAGGCTCTGCTTATGGTGGCGTCGTTGATCGGGTCGCCACTTTCCCGAAGAAAGGTTGAGGGAGGCGATGGCTGAGATATGCGTCATACTCGTGAACGGGTGCTGTTTGTGGAGACCGGTCTGTTTAGGCTAACTGGGGCAACACATTTACGTAACTTTTTATTAATCATATTTAATTTTAGTTTAATTGGCTTTAGACACAACATTCGGTGCTTGATTATCCATATTTTTTTATTATATAGAATATATAGATCAAGACACTTGGAGACCTTATACATCTCTAAGTATAATTTAGAAATAGTATGTTTATTGTATACTAGAATCACTTAAGTACTTTTTTTTATATTATTTAAATTCAAAGTTTGTTTCTAACTGTTGATGATGGATTATTATAATTTGGAAATTTATGTAGAAGACACAGTTCAGGTAAGAAAGTATATCAAACTTGTATGTAATTTATTTTCAATAGTCAGATTTGGACTCATCTTTTTTCTTTGGTATTTTTCTTAAACTATAACCTATTGTTGGTTAATCTAACCTTGGTTTGATATGTTTTCTTATAGAACAACGCACTTATATGTATTGTTTAGTTTTGATGTACTGTTGTTTTGAAAAAATAAGTCCCGCCGAGTTTCTTGCCGGACATAATTCTTCTCGGGTCAGAGGTGTAGGGTTAGAACCGGTGTAGTTTGATTTTTTTTATCTCTCTTTTACTTTGACGTGTAAAAGTGCCCTTGTGGCCTACTTACTGAATAAATGTTTGAGTTTGAGTTTGAGTTTGAGTTTGAAAACAAATACGCAAACAAATACAACAAACCACCACCAATAATATCAAAACTCGACACGTGTTTCGCCTCTCTACGAGGCATCCTCAGGAGCTGTTGGAGATGTTGTCGGTCTGATGTCCGGCAACCGAACCGATGATGTTGATGTTTCGTGTTTTATTTTATGATTGTATTATTGTTAAACGAAAGTATTTATAATGCCAATTTTTTTACTTTTGCGTTTTGAAGAAAATTTTCTATGAGAAATACGAGTCGAAGAATCTCAAGTCTTATCGATGTTATGTACAATGTTTGAGGTTATTCACCCGAAATGGCACTACCTATTCCGATCACTGGTGATAACCTATTATATAAGTGGACTTAATGCTATAGAAATCGATAAAATATTTCACCAAACTTTCATAGAGTTCCAATCTACTAGATTTTTGTAGCTACTAAGTGGCGGAATCGTTTTGCGTAAATGTGCCATAAATGGCAGGGCTTGAGCCACGGCCGACTGATAGGCGGAGAGCCATGTTGGTTGGTGATTTATAGAAAAAATATATATATATATTTATTTCAGACAAACAGGTATAGAGTGTTAGTAACAAACAACCAAAAATGTATGTCGATGAAGTTGGGATTAAATTCGATTTCGAATGATCGCATGCTACCTAAATATAAAAAATAGCTTTAGAAAAATATATACTTAATATACTTAATTAATTTCAAATATAATTAGTATAAACGTCTACGAAGGAACATAGGTACCTTTTTATTTATTTATTTAAAAAAATGTAAAAATCGAAATACGCCTTATATGGGCGAAAGCGAATAATTAACATTGGTACGCATAATAGTAACTGTAGTTTTAAACCCACCATTATCATTCGTATCAGAATAAAATAAACAACTATCCGGCAGGTTTTGGCCGGTTACCAAAAGATTATTTATCTTGACCCAATTGCTAGCCGTATGCTACTTTAACAGAAAAATATACAAAAAAGTGGTTTAAGAATATTAACCTAAAGTCATGTTTATTTTATTAACCATAAATGGTTCCACAATTAAAGTCCGTAACCGTACGAATCGCAAAAAATATGTTTCTTCTAATTTGAATGAGGTTGTGTAACCTTTGAGTTTAAAAAATCTTCTAAAGAAATTGAAAATTTTGTGTTGTGAGCATTTTTCTTTTAAAACAAAATAGCATTTTTTTTTCAGATATAGCGTCCTTTTACAACAATCAAATTCTTCATCTCTTAAACTTATGCGATTACAGACCCTGGTGAGAGTTTTGAATGTTATTGGTCATTGTACCAATGTTGTACCAATGTGAGACCAATGTGAGACCAATGTGTGACCAATGTGAGACCAATGTTGAATGAAAGTCTGTTCGAATAGCAAATGTCAATGTCGTTGTAGCGTTGAGTTGAGTTGGGTTGAGTTGGGTTGGAGCTGTGTCTGTCCAGTGTGTGTTTTTATTTTTCGAATCGCGGCCCAGTTTTTCTCGTCTTTTTTATTTTGTTTCCTTAAAACATACGAAAAAACAAACAAGTAAAGGAAAAAATAAACGCCGTGTCGTATCAGGCTGTAAAAGAGAAGGCAAAAGACAGACATGCATGGTGATTACTCGACCGACAAGACCCTAGCTCTTAAATATATGATGATGAAAACAAATTTAGGTGTATCTATATTTTAGAGGTTCGGACTCTCCATACTAAGACTTTATTTTCCGCAACCTATACAGGTTGGTTCCACGGGCTAGGACCTCCGAAAAGTGCTCTACAATTACTTCGTTGAAGCCAATCGGTAGGAAATTTAATAACTTTAGAGTACCGAGGCTCCCGTTGGTACTATGTATAAATACAGTACTTAATTTTTAATAGAATTAAATCAAGCTACTAAAATAAAATAAAAGCTTCTTCTGTTCATTTTGATATCGAAGTAACAGATTAGATTAGATTAGATTTAATTATTTCATAATAACAAATTATAGTACAAAATGGTCTTAGCCTAATCTATACAAATTTATATTATGATCGTCAAAGTAGTGAAAATAAACATATTTTATTGATTGATTACTTAATTACATTTAAATGTCAGAAAACTATAAAAACTAAGAATAAATAATAAAATATAATATCCGCGATATATCTATTCTGTAGGTACACCTCGGCGCCCTGACACTGCCTTGTGATGTAATGTCTATACTTCGAAAAACGTACTAGTCGTTACTCATTTCGAACGGTGCCTTTACTTGTAGGCACACTAAGTCAAAGGTATCTTACGAAACGAAGGAAAAACAAATATTGATGCCTATCAAATATAAATATGTATACCTACACAAATATACTGATGTAAAAGCCAATCGAGTAGAAATATTCTCACTTGTTACACGTGTATATAAAAATACGCTCAAATAATATTATATCGAGATCTTCTTTTGAGCAAGTACCTAGTTAACCAAAGGCTCATCAAACAACCTCATTAAATATCAGAAGAAAAAATTTTTTTGGGATTCGTAGAAATATCTGTATATTTGCATTAGGAAATAGTAGATTATTTGAAAAAGGTAAGATTTATGGTCTAAAGTAGGCGATATTGCCACGAGGTAGTTATTTTCCCGAACGAAGTGAGGGAAAATTGTTCGAGTGGTAATATGGCCTTTGGACCAGAGTTATGCATACTATTTTTCACTTCGATTGCGAAAAAATAAAAATAAAATAAAAAGTAAAAATATATATATCCAAGAAAATTTAAAAGTACAATTTGTAAATTTTTTTATATTTATTGACAGGGTTTTTCCTGGTAAATAAACGGTTTGCTGCGTGAAGGTCGGAGACAACTGTCGTGGACTCGGGAGGTTTCCTGGATCCAAATTAGGTACCATACTCGTAGATTGCTGAGGCTCCGCACTTGATGTCGATGTCGACGTTTGCGGGTTGTTACTTTCTCGCAAGTTGATGGCGGCGACAATGCGCTGATTAATGTTACATTTATTTTCGTTCGACTCTTCTATATACCCCTCAGCCACCTGATCGGACTTCCACCCCCCATGCCGTTTGAGTGTGGTTATATTTGCACCTGAATCTGCTAAAAGAGTCGCAGATGTTCTGCGAAAGCAGTGGCCTGTGTATTCACTGGGATTTGGCAAATTAAGGTATGTAGCTATATCTTTAGGCATATATGCAAATCTATTTTTTCCTATGACTTCTTTAGTGCATTTGCCACTCTGATAGTTTTAAAAAAACCTATTGGTAGCGACATTCGCGGGACGTAAATTCTGATACGATTTGACAATATTTAGGTACCTACTCTCCACAAATCACAAACTTGCGTTCTTTGTTTGTTTTTGTATTCGGCAAATTGATAGCCTGCAATTTAGTCTCCGTTTCAACATCTTGTACTGTTTGTTATATTTGCGAGTTCTATTCCCCTGCATGCGCCGCTAATTCCAAAAATCAACGCAACCTGTAAACAATGAACATATTAATTAATAGATTATAATAAGTTAAGTTTTAGTAGACTGGCACGATTGCGGCCGCGGCCCATAGTCAACTATCATACATTATGAATTATGATATAAGCCGCGGCCGCAGGCATTGCGCAGCCACGCCAGTCTTCTGAACGCTGACAATGTGTCAAGCGGTGGTATCAAGTATCAACCTTTTTAATAGTATATGGAAATAATAAATCAAAGTAACCTACTTTAACTAACTAATAATAATAACATTACGAGAACTTTAAACATTCCTTTGTTGCCAAATATATTTCACTAGGAACCTTATTTAGAAAATCCTGTATTTGCTGAGCAGTAAATACTTTAGATTTTCTGGACTTAAACCAAACTGAAAGTCTTTTCAACGAAGCGGTTAAATTTGTGTAACATTTTAAGTTAACTTGGTGCTTCAATTGCATCGTTGTTTTCAGCATAGACCATATACTCCACAGTGTCGAGGACTTGTATTTCTTGGAAAGCTCATCAAAATAATTAAGAAAAACACCTTCAGTGTTAGAATCAACTTGCTTTTCAATTTTCCAATCCATAAAATTTTGGTATGCCTTTAAATAATTTGCACGAGATTTCTCCGGTAATATATTTTTCAGAAGGCCTTTCGCTTTTTGTTCCATTCTTGCATTCGGCGTAAGTTGCAAGTCATCATCACTCGATGACATTTTTATAATAAACAAATACTTATTATTAACCCGCAACAGATAAATCTTAGGAGAAAATATGGTTTAATTTGGCGATTTTTTATTTTTTTAACTGTTTTGACACAGATACAAAATATAGCCACCGTGAATTAATGCTACAGACGATAGTATAGTTAGCGGTTTAAAGCGCTTCCAAACGATTGTATCATTTTTTTATAATTGTGAAGTAGGAACTATAAAACACCTCATGTTTTGAGTAATGAATTGCGTTTCCTGATTGGTCGATTTTAATGTAGCTATATCATTGATTTATACAAAAAGGGAGATATGGTACCAGGTGCTCGATTGTGTGCCATCAAATATAGGTTCCGGGGACCTATATTGAATTAGTCGTGTGGCAGAGTCTCTCAGTCACACTTTGTGCAATGCTCAATATAGTGGTGTGTAGCATTTTACAAGTGTGTCGGTGCTGGACCACATTTCAGTTTTGTTTACTATGAACGTCACTCATCTTCCTTTTTGTTTATGTCTATGAGCTATATTCTCTGGTTGGTTGATACTAAATACAATGTTTTTTTTTAAGGAATAAAAGTATTTAAATAGTATACGCACCAAAAAGAATCCAGCGTTTCGATTAACTTTGATATGTGTTGTGATTGGTGCATTTAATATGGTGAAGTGTTCTGATTGGTCAATTTAAAATGTTTTGTAAATCATAAATTTGTTTACATAGTAGCCCTAGAGGCTAAATGTACTACTTTAGTCCGCCTTGGTAAGCATAATATGTCTTACTTTTTGAGCATGAGAAGTGAAACAATATTTACACGAGCAATGTCTTAAAAAAATATCAATTATCAAAACTGGCCAAGTGCGAGTCAAGATATACATCACACAATTTTATGAGTATTTTTTTGTTGGATAATCGAATTAACGATTATCTGACTTTCTACTTTAGATACGTCTGTTCCTTCCTTTCCAAATTTCATGATTTTAGGCCTATGGGAAGTACCCTATAGGTTTTGATTCCACTGCGAAGTGTTAGAAAATAAGACTCAAATGGCCGCGTATCTTTGGATTGCGTCGACATAAGTAGGTGAGTTAATATACAGTCTATATACTGAATTTCCTTATTCATTAGACGTAACCGAAACGTACATATATGTCAGGGTATTTAGAACCAGTTTACAAAGAAGCATAACAATTGGTGCAATAATTACAAAGAAATTAATAAATTACGTCGCGATGTTTGAGTTTGGAGCAGCATGTATTTAAGTAAATGTTCATGAAGAAATACATCCTCACAGAAAGTATGAAACCTCCTTGATCTTATTTGATCATCTTTTTAGGGTTCCGTAGCTCGAAAGGAAAAAACGGAACCCTTATAGGATCACTTTGTTGTCCGTCTGTCTGTCTGTCTGTCAAGACCATTTTTCTCAGGAACGCATGGAGGTATCAAGCTGAAATTTATATCAAATACTCAGGTCTACTGTCCCTTGGAGCTGTGAAAAAATCAAACTTTTAAGCCAACGCAATCAAAAGATACAGCCGTTTATTCCGCAAATTTCCGCAAATTTTCGAAACTCGCAAGGGAATCAAAACCTACAGGGTACTTCCCGTGAACTCTTGAAATTTGGTACGAAGTAACGTCTTATAGCACAGATAAAGGAAAAATTGCGAAAACCGTAAATTTTTAGTTACATAATACAATAAAAATATTTTTAATAATTTTAAAGTTACTACCCCTATATACCTACAGGTTTGTACGGAACCCTGACTCGCACTTGGCCTGTTTTTTATTCATGACACTTATTACCTACATTTTGACATGACAAATGTCCTATGTGACAAATGTGTGAGACGGCAGGTGCCAACACTGACAAACACATGCAAACACATTGCGTTATTCTGACGTGACGTGACTGGTGTGTCACTAATTATATGCTATTGTCAAAAAAACTGACAATGACTCATTATGTTGCTTTTTGTTGTATGGAAGTAACTTTTGTAAAAGAAAATATGTTTATCTCTTATTCTAATAAAAATAATGCTTTAGAGCTTTCCTGAGAAGTAACACGTAGGATTTAAGGATTTGTCCAATGGCCAAAGACATATTGTTTCCGACTGCTGGGCACAGGCCTCCTTTCCTCATGACTCATGAGAGGGAGACATAAGTATTTGATGTTAATTGTGCATACTACCACGCGTTCTTGAGAAAAAGGTTATTGGCAGACAGACAGACAGGCGAACAGATAAGGGTTCCATTTTTTTCCTTTTGAGGTACGGTATCCTAAAAATAAGTTTGGTTTACGAGATACAAGCTTCTAGAAGCGGAAATATTCGAACTTACTAATTGATGACAAAATAATGTAACTTTTTATGATTCGCCCTTCGTTTCGCTCGTACTTATATAGGTGGGAGCGATATGCACGATCCAATGAAAACAAAATGACATCAATTAGCAAAGTTCATGTTTTTATAATATTTAAGATGTCGTTACAGTACATACCTTACACTGTTATGCCACAATAATAATCTAGACGTTTGCATCTACATTTGTCATTTTTGTTGTACATTTTACTGCCTTAAAGGTATATTTAAGTGACTAATATACTTCATGTGAACAAGTGATTTATCGTTAATAAAAATATACTCATGAAACGATTCACTTATCAAAATTTCCACAAATTATGTCCGTACAAAAGATCTTTTATAACCAGCAGACGGTAAATGGAATTCCTTCTAAACGTTACGTACCTTCCTTTTGTCTGAGCTTCTTGGTTAAGAGTTGGAATAAGTAGGAATTTATAAAATTTTGATTATGAATTATTTTGAACCAATGAATTAAATTAGCAGCAATAAGCTCAAGTAACTTGTAAAGGTGTGAATTATACAAGCTACATAATTACATATCTCTGCTGCATTGGAGCAAGAACTAAAAATAAAAATTGCGTTTAACAGCCTAAGAAGATTAAAGTAAGAATAAGAGTTATGTCAACAAGTCTGGTATGTAACTCTTAATAAAAACAAAGCTGGTACGATTAAGTTCATTACACATGTTTTATGTTGTATTTAAAATATACATTTTAATAACGCCAATAAAGTTAATGCTCGTACGGCGTTGCGTTGCTTTTAGGGGCATAATCAGTATAGTAATCTAATTATAAAAAAAAAACTCCTACTTTTTCGTAGTCGTAATACGATACCAATTAAGCTCTTAAACGGATCACCAGTATTTTTTTACACCCTGTATAACACTAAACGTGATAAAGAAATATGATTTAATTACATTCTTGAATTTAACGTTGTCGTGTTGATCAGTGGTACCCAAAACGCAACGTTTGATAAGAGTTATTTTCCAGCTTAGCAGGGGCGGAAACCCTTTACATAACATTTAGTTATGCAACCCACCAATTCGTCTATATACATCGAAAGAGTTAAAAAAATCCCCACAACACGAAACTTCCAGGCGTTAGGAGGTACTGAAATAAAGAATTCTATTATCACAATCCCACAGGCAGAATAAAAAGAAAACGCGATTCAGCTGCTGAGTGAAAATCTGAGTTTCAGCTCAAATTAGGAATTTTACGATTCCTTGAAGTAACCTGTGGTACAAATTTGTTAAATAAAACATTGTACAAACAGCTACCAAAAATTCCATTTAACAATCTTGCTGTCAAATTATTGACTAAGTTTAGTACCTTTAGTGGCAGGATTTTACCTTCCCCAAATACAAAATCATGAAAAATATAATCGGCAAAGTGTGTCTTCGGTTAACTTAGTAATTTGTTTTTTAAAGTTTTGTTTTCCTATAATCGCTGCGTTTATTGTTTTCTTTTTAGGTTTTTAGGTTGGTAGCAATTTATTTAGTTGTTAAGAGTTGTCTACATGAAATACGCTTTACTGCCAAAACGATACGTCGTGTAGGCAGGCACCAATACGTTTTTGGGGAATAGATTCTAGACTTGCCTTCAGATCAATTATGCATGTTCATATATATCTCATCATGAATGTATAAATGACAAATAACAGTACTGGAGCAGAAAAAATATATTAAAGAATATTGAGTTCCATTTATATACAAAAAATCGTAATTTTCATCAAAACCTACAGTCGATATAATATTTTAAAAGAAAGAAAAACATGAAAGGTATAATGAAAAAAAAAGTAAATAAAATCCTTTAACATGGTATCGAACTTAGCATTCTCCATATAGAGCAAGTTCTGCCTGCGAGTATTGCAGGGCGCCCAATCTATGTGTATTTATCTGAAGAGATTTTCCTGTTTTTTTACGTGTGAGTAATATTAACAGATTCATCGCGGTTTCGCAAAATTAAATCAGATCGTCTAATGTTTTTCCTACACGTGGTTAGATTAAACAATAATGCACCTTTTAAAATGAGTTAAGATGAGATAAAGGTTTAATTAAAAAAAAAAAAGATAAAAGATATTTATTCTTCAATTTAGGCACATTACAATGTACTTATCAACGTCAGAGAAAAAAAAAGCTACCACCGGTTTCTAACCCTACACCTCCGACCCGAGAAGTACCGGCAAGAAACTCGGCGGGACTTATTTTTTCAAAACAGTAATACATTCGATCTTAAAGTTTGATATGCTTTCCTATCTAAACTGTGTCCTCTAAATGTCAGATGATTTTTCGTTTCTGGTTTGGGCCATGCTTCTTTGTCCGTCATATAGTCCTGGATCCTGTAATAACCCTTTGACATTCAATTTTTAAATATTTCTTAAGGGCGGGAAATGATAAATTTAAAGCATCGACGGGTTATTATTATTGAAAGAAAGGTTTTTTGTGTCAGGTTTGCAACATCATCATGCTGTTATACAATCGCTTAAAAGCTATTTTCCTCACCCAAATACCCACAAATAATATTCCTGATCCGTTAACACACCGTAAAAATTTTGTAAAAGCCTTAAAGGTCACGCTTATCATATTTTTGGCCGAATCGAGAGAAAGAGAATAATGCTTTTTCTTATGGCAAGGTTGAGAGATAAAAGCGATCCGTGCCCGAACTGCCCGAAGGCAAGTCACTGGAAAATGATAAATCCTACGGGTATCCCCATTTTAACTAGTGAGCATTTTCGCAGTCCCAACAAAAGCATTTAATATATGGCTAAAAAGGTTTTCCTTCATACAAGCGGCAAGCCAAAGTTTTTAATGGTCAACCTACGACAAAATTTATTTGACGTCGTCAGTATTATAGTCCAAAATCACTCAAGTGTACACACACACACATATTAAATGTGTTTCAGTAACATGACAGTTATTATTTTAGAGAAAGTGAGTAAATTTGTTTTGTGCTTTGTTTATTTCTTGCTGATTAATACGTTCAATTAAGTAGAAGTTAAAAAAGAACATAATACACAAAATAAAATACAATAAATACTCTTTTCACACCACCTGCTCGACAATGCCAAATTATATATCATGCAAACCTCACCGAAGGCAAATCATTATAGCCCTTGGCTTTAGCCGGGTTATAATGTTGTACTAAATCTCATTATAACCCGCTGGTTAATAATGTGATTTCAATTCCCATAGTTCTTATTGATATGTGCTTAAAGTCTAATTTAGTAAACTCCGCACAGGTGCACAACCCCGCAACGCCAGCCGGGGCCCGCGCCGCCGCTTCGAACTGATTTGAAAATCGAATTTATTCGGAAAATCGTGCTGGCCCCCACAATTTAAAATACCTAAAACAAATGCCGCGAGTGTCATAAGACGCTGCAGTGTACGGAGTAAAACTGTAGGTTCTATAAAAATAGAAGATAAAATAAGAATAAAATTGACTAATGTATCAAGAATCAATTTTTAGGGTTCCGTAGCCAAATGCAAAAAACGGAACCCTTATGGATTCGTCATGTCTGTCCGTCCGAATGTCACAGCCATTTTACTCGGAAACTATACGACGTATCTGAATAAAATTTAAACATACTGTGTATTTTGTATGCCGCTACTTAGGTATGTAGTTAAATTTGAAAATAAAATATTTTTAGGGGGAGGCGCTTCATTCATGTAACAATTTTTTTTTTACTAAATATCAACATGTGACACATCAATCGATAGGTCTTTAAAAATAACATTGAGGTTTTTTTGACCATTTTGTGATTAAAAGAATATTTTCTGAAATAATCGCTTCGAAAGTCAGAAAAATTGTGTCCCCCCCCCCTGTAACTTTTGAACCGTAAGTCCAAAAAATATGAAAAAACTAGCTTTTGCCCGCGGCTTCGCTCGCGTTAAATTCGGGGTAACACGGTTCCCCTTTGCCCCCCGTAATGCTCCATACTCAAACTCAAACTCAAACATTTATTCAGTAAGTAGGCCACAAGGGCACTTTTACACGTCAAAGTAAAAGAGAGAAAAAAAATCGAACTACACCGGTTCTAACCCTACACCTATGACCCGAGAAGAATTATGTCCGGCAAGAAACTCGGCGGGACTTATTTTTTCAAAACAACAGTACATCAAAACTAAACAATACATATAAGTGCGTTGTTCTATAAGAAAACATATCAAACCAAGGTTAGATTAACCAACAATAGGTTATAGTTTAAGAAAAATACCAAAGAAAAAAGATGAGTCCAAATCTGACTATTGAAAATGAATTACATACAAGTTTGATATACTTTCTTACCTGAACTGTGTCTTCTACATAAATTTCCAAATTATAATAATCCATCATCAACAGTTAGAAACAAATTTTGAATTTAAATAAAAAAAAAAATGTAAGTGTATTCTAGTATACAATAAACATAGTATTTCTAAATTATCCTTAGAGATGTATAAGGTCTCCAAGTGTCTTGATCTATATATTCTATATAATAAAAAAAAAATGGATAATCAAGCACCGAATGTTGTGTCTAAAGCCAATTAAACTAAAATTAAATATGATTAACAAAAAGTTACGTAAATGTGTTGCCCCAGTTAGCCTAAACAGACCGGTCTCCACAAATAGCAACCGTTCACGAGTATGACGCATATCTCAGCCATCGCCTCCCTCAACCTTTCTTCGGGAAAGTGGCGACCCGATCAACGACGCCACCATAAGCAGAGCCTTTTAAGCGAGCATGACATGTTTAAGCTGGCGGGCTTTATTAATTAATAAAAACTAGCCATGTTTAGTCTGGTGAGAAACAATATTCTGTGCTCGTATTTTACATGCGTGAACTAAATTACAATATAAAAGTGACATAGAGATGTACATGTCTCTAAGCGTCAGGATCATTAAATATATATCTATACATATAAATATTTGCGAATGCAAGACTTAGAGATGTGTAACGTCTCTAAGTGTCCAAATACTAAATAAAAACAAAATAAAATAAAAACGAAAAACAGGTAATACTGGACACTAGTAAAGCTGCTTCATAGAGTAATGTACCTAATAATTTCTCAATCTGTATTGTACTAACCATATCAAGCTACAGGCTTAAAGGCATCGTTATCCTCAATGAATTCCTTTAAAGTATAGTACTCTCTCCTCAACAAATAGCGCTTAACATAAGACTTGAATTTATTTAGTGGCAAATTCAGTATATCAGCGGGGACTTTGTTATAAAAACGTGTACAGTTCCCAGCAAAAGACGTACGAACCTTACCGAGGCGGTGGCCAGGCTCAGCAATCTTATCTTTATTTCTAGTGTTACTGTTGAGCTTGAATTCATGGATGTTTTTCCGCACATACATAATGTTTTCAAGTACGTATTGAGATGCTACGGTAAGAATATTTGCCTCTTCAAATTTTCCTCTTACGGATGCTCGACCGCGCATTTTATAAATGCCACGTACAGCTCGTTTTTGTAGCACAAATATGGTCCCAATATCAGCCGCTTTACCCCACAACAGAATTCCATACGACATAACACTGTGAAAGTAACTGAAGTATACCAGCCTGGCAGTTTCACTGTTTGTTAGATGGCTGATTCGCCTCACGGCATAGGCTGCAGAGCTAAGTTTCCCAGCTAGGGTGGCGATATGTGGATGCCATTGTAATTTCGAGTCTAAAGTGACTCCTAAGAAAACAGTTTGATTTTCGAATTCCATTGATTCATCATTTATTATAATCTTGCTGCTGTTAATCTGCTTGACATTGGGAAGTGTAAATTTGATGCACTTCGTTTTCTTGGCGTTCAAAAGTAGGTTATTAGCCGTAAACCAATTTACTACTGTGGAGAGTGCACTGTTAATACTATCGAAGCTGTTTTCTTTTCTGTCCACTTTAAATATCAGAGATGTGTCATCAGCAAATAACACTATATCATGTTTATCTTGCACTGTTTTAGGTAGGTCATTAATGTACACCAAAAACAGGAAGGGACCAAGTATTGAACCTTGAGGCACTCCGAGTGCCACAGGGGACCCAGACGATTGAGTTCCATTAATAACCACTCGTTGTGTTCTATCCGATAGGTATGATGAGACGAGGTTAAGGGCACCAGCTTTGATCCCGTAATGGCTTAGTTTTCTCTTTAGATTTTCGTGATCAACGCAATCAAATGCCTTCGATAGGTCACAGAATATTCCGACAGCATCTTGTTTTTTTTCCCATGCGGCAAAGATGTGCTTAAGAAGAATAGCACCTGCGTCACTAGTCGAGCGACCTCTGGTAAAACCAAATTGATTTCTGGCGAACAATTCGTTCCGGTTAAAATGTGACACAAGTTGATTTAGAATTAATTTCTCGAAAACTTTGCTCAGTGCCGACAGTATTGAAATTGGTCTGAAATTGCTTGATTCTGTTCTCGATCCTGACTTGAACAAGGGGATGACTTTGCTGTGCTTCATTATGTCTGGAAATATTCCTGTATCAATACATTTGTTAAATATATCAGCTAAATGTGGTGCAATCGATTCAACAATGGAATGTAGAACTTTAAAAGATAGGCCCGAAGATCTTCAGTTTTCTGTAAATTTAGGAATTTAAATGTTTTAATAACTAAGTTCGGAGTAACATATGAAAATTTAAAGATATCTGTACACTTTACTGTATTTGTTTTCAGTATTGCCTCAGCGACGTCAGGCGATGAATGAAGAGACTTTGTTGTTTCTACCGATATATTAGAGAAGAACTGCTCAAAATGATCCGCAACTTCAAGGTCCGAACTCACTAAATTATTATTAATACGCAGGTTGTAGTGCGGATCTTTGATTTTACGTTTCCCAGTTTCATCGTTGATTACTTGCCAAACAGTTTTTACTTTATCCTAGGAATTTTGTATCTTTCTGGACAGATAATCAACTTTAGCAGCGGCACACATCATCTTAAAAGATTTAGAAAAGTTCCTGACATAATCTAGGAATTCCGGATTTTTATTAATTCTTCTCAAGTCATATAAATCATAGAGCCGTCGTCTTTTCTCATGAATATCCGGCGTAGCCCAGTCGCTAAATTTCGTCTTGACCTTGCCTTGCACCTTCTTCGGAATGAAACAGGCATCAAATTCCCTTTTAATACAGTTAAACAACTCAATACTCATACGGTTAGGGTTTTCCTGGGTAAATGGAAGATGACGTAATTGTTTCGTGATATTCCGACTGAATAAATCTAATCGCCTTTCGGAAATTGGTCTGCACATAGTAACTTGTGGAATATCCTTAGTTTTTCCGCTAAAAGAGGCTTTTTGTCCACAGTGGTCAGAACTTAAGTTGTTTATTATAGATTTACTAGTCGCATCATTGTTACTGAAAATGTTATCTATACATGTAGCACTGGTTGCTGTGATTCGTGTAGGCTCACAAAATAAATTTACTAAATTGTAGGATTTGAAAGTACTAAGTAACCTTACACACATGGATGAATCTTCAAGTAAGTTGATATTAAAATCACCACACACAATAACACTTTTATTACTACAAAAAACACTAAGAACTTCATCTATCACTGACTCAAATGTGTTATAGTTTGCCAATGGAGGCCTGTACACGCATATAATTATAAATTCTTCTAACTCGACACAAGAAAGTTCAATATGGCGTTCCACAGACAATTCAACAATGTCTTTCCGCTCCTTACTTTTTATATCATGTTTTACCATTATTAATGACCCGCCGCGAATGCAGGATTTTCTAAAAAAAATACTTACTACACTATGATTGTGGAAATTAAACATAAATTCATGACGTTTAAGCCAGTGCTCCGTTATACAGAGGATATCAATGTTCGAGTGTTGTACAAACAAATCAATTTCCAGTTGTTTACTAGTAAACCCTTGAATATTTTGGTGAACTAAGTACAATACATCAGTTTTACTACTTATGCTAGCATCACAGTTATGTTTAGGAACGGAGCCGGCTGGTGCACTCGTTGTCGTAGCAGTCAGTTTAAATTGATATCACCAGACGGCTGCCTCTCTAAATCTGAGCCCCTGCAGTATGAGTCGGGATTCGTCTTAATAAAACTATCATCTGCCGTGCTAGTCACGACGGGGTCTACAATATTGTATGCTAACAGGTTAGCACAATCTATAAGACATCTTCTCGGAAGGTAAGTCCTATCACGGGGCATAATAAAATCCTCTATAAATTTATTTGTATCAAAATACGAAATCGTACTACTGTACAAAGAAAGATTATAAAATACGGAGTTGTAAGAATATACCCTCTTATTTATATGACTCGACATTCTGTATGGTAAGGCACAGATAATTATTTTTACAGAATCTCGCTGGCTAATATCTGACAGGGTCTCGGATAATCTCAAGATATCTCGTTTAGTGCAATCTATACTATTTCCTAAAAACACTACAAGCGTGGAATCACGGTCATACTCGCCGACCGATATACATTTGATCAGGCGATCGAAGGAGGCGCCCGGGTGACAGTTGTTAAGGACGCCTCGCGACAAGCGCTCCGCCAGCAGCGCGCCGAGCCCGGCGCCCACCTCGTCTGTATACAGGACGGTGCGGCCGGGCGAAGGCGCGGGCGCGGGCGCAGGTGCGGGCGTAGGTGCGGGCGCGGGCGTGGGCGCGGGCGCAGGTGCGGGCGCGGGTGCGGGCGCGGGTGCAGGTGCGGGTGCGGGCGCGAGTGCGGGATACAAACGTCCACCCCCCCATTTTAGGGAAGTGGGGGGTTAGAAAGAGACAAAAAGTAGCCTATGTCACTCTCCATCCCTTCAACGATTTCCACTTAAATAATCACGTCAATTCGTCGCCCCGTTTTGCCGTGAAAGACGGACAAACAAACAAACACACACACTTTCCCATTTATAATATTAGTATGGATTGGAGGAGATGCGCCTTATCATATACTTTCTACGAAAATTGTTTTGAACATTATCGGTTTAGCCATTTTTGAGTTATCTCCAAAAAACTTCTTCCATAGGCATCAGATACGACCTTTTGGTATTAGTTTGGTTCTTATTCCATTGAAGGTACGGAACCCTCCTATGTGTGGTCCGACACGCACTTGGCCGGTTTTTACTTTTGATTTACTTTAATGAAAATCCGTTTCTAGTAGCCTTAGCTATTTTATTGTCTCGCAAGAGGTGAGAAAAGTAGAGTATACTCCTCGGGGATAAAGCTGTTTTTGTCACGGGCGCGCTTTAACCCCTCACTGCACTCAGGACTCAGTCTTAATTCCCGAGCTTCGCTCGGGATATAACTCATAACCCCCTCGCTGCGCTCGGGAGTAAAAATCTAGAGTCCTTCGTTACGTTCAGGATTCAATATTGCGCCCGTGACATAAAACAGTGCTTTATCCCCTTGGTGTACAATCTACTATTATTGCACACCTCAATATAATATAACAGTACAGTACACAGATTAAAAGTATTATAAGTAAGAGGATGAACATACTTATACTAAATATCAAATAATTATAGTAACAAAGACTACATACTATATCTCGTATACGCATCAGACTTGCATAAACATACAAAAACAGTTATTCAACCTTTGAAAACTTCTTAAAGTTTCAGTTATATTTTGCAACCTCTCCTTTCCCTGTCGCATGAGAGGTGGCCTATACAGCATGGGGATGTATATAATAGGTTAACATGTTATGTTAATATTATTTTCCTCTAACAATTTCTTTTTACAGACAATGCCTTTTTCTTACACCTTTTTCTACACCCGCATAGGTGTGGTTTAGGCGAATGATTCTTAAATCAAAATATAAAACGAATATAGATAAAATACTTATTTAAGTTCGAAGTAGCCAAAAGGAAATCTGTATATAGTTAGCCAAAATTTTGTCCATAAAACCAAACTCGGATAAAAATTGGCGTTTTTTTACGTGTCTGTCAATTTCTTTTTAACGAGCATCAAAATAATATATGCACCGGGATATCACGTGTTCCAACGGAACGGCAAACCTGTCTCGCCAATGTGTTGTCGCATTTTGTTTATACACTTTCTATAGAAAAGTGTTCCCTTGATACTCAAACATGCTTCGTAATTGACCTTTGGACATTGTCAATGCCTGCATTTGTAATGTCGGGCGCTGCCGGGCTAACGTAATTAGGGGCGGGATCCCGACGGACTAAACGTTGCCAGAAATGCTGCATTAATGATGAAGAGACTACTATAAAACACCCAGAGCCAGAAATCAATATTTGCCTTTCAAAGGTAAACTTTGTCACGGGGGTTTCACTATGTATCTGTCCAATGAGGGAAGGGTAGGCATATCCCTTATCACCTTATGGTGCCGTTCGAGAATATGTGACGTTTTCAAGTCATAGGTTTCAAGTCATCATTGTCGGTTGTTAAGAGTCCGGTAAAGTTTTTTTCGATTTTGCTCAACTTTTCAATACTATTTCACAGTAACTAATAAAACTACTATTACTTTGCATACATATATGTATACATAAGTGTTCCACTTATACAGTTTATAAAGATTGTTTCTTTGTAAACTGTATAAGTGGAACACTTTTCGATTTTATGTTTCGTTTATAAATAATTCACCTTAATCTAACAGCTGTTTCGCGATTTTTGCTTGCAGAGGTGAAAAGAGTGAGATTTTTATTGATTAAAATAATGTTGAATTAGTATTTTAAATATATAAATACGTTGGAAAATGAGTCGTTTAAGGAATAAGTGGAACCGTTTTAATTTTTTTTCGTATATATATTTTTTTTAAGCAACAGTATGTTTACCTAGAACAATTTTATTTTATTTTAAGTTTAGGTGGTATTTCTAGGAATTTAATAAAGTATTTCATAAAAATTAAAACGTAGAAATAAACATGGCTTTATGCTTTATTCAGATAATGTAAAATATATTAGAGGGCATGATTAATAATAATAATAAATCAAGCGACAAGGATGCACGAATCAACGTCCTTACTAAACAAACTCTGCAATAATTGAGTTTTCGGGTATTAAATAATAAAAAATGTGTACTAAAGTATTTTTATGCAATAACTAGACTTCAAAGTATCTTATCAAATGCAACTCATGTGTGTCATTACATTATTAGCAATTTTCGTTTTCAAATGGCTACCGGACTCTTAATAGAGTTTATTTCAAAATTATTTTTTATGGCAGGTAACGTCTTATTGACAACCGACAATAATGTGACCTTGAAAATGTTACATATTATATTTTACGGATGTATAAAGTACGTTGAAAACCCTATTTTATTTTTTTAAGAGCACATGACAGCTAACGTTTTTATCTCTAGCTAAATGTCAAATTCAGGAAGGAGAAGCTTCTGTACTTGTACTATTACTTATTCTGTGACTTTGTTAACAAAGTCTCTGAATTCAAAGCATACATATATGCGTTGGGTTTCAATTCATTTCGATTTCGGGTTAAACCACTTTCGACCCGAATAAATTCCTTTGGATGTTTTCGTGTTTGAAGTCTGGAAGTGCTTCACTATATTCGATTTGATTGTTGCTCAGTAGTGTCAAAAATTGATATATTAATGTGTTCTGCAGTAAAACACTTCGTAATTTGCATTAACACGTTTAATTTTGCAGATTAAGTAAATTATTTAAAATTAGCAATTTGGTCCTTCGAGCTGGATAGAATGTTATTAAATTACAATAATCAGATTATTTAAAATTAGTACTTCACATAAAACTGACGATAACGATATCTATATAAAGATATTTCACATTCAATAATTTCCTTAGTGGATAGAATGTTATTAAATTACAATAATCAGATTATTTAAAATTAGCACTTCACATAAAGATGAAGATAACGATATCGATAAAGGTATTTCACATTCAATAATTTTCTTAGTATCGTAGACCCGGATAGAATGTAATTAAATTACAATAATCAGATTATTTAAAATTAGCACTTCACATAAAAATGACGATAATGATATAGATATAAAGATATTAAACATTCAATAATTACCTTAGTATCGTAAAAGTCTACTTTCCGCACGAAAGGAAAATAAAACGAGGGAGTACTAGCAAAACTAGTAAGTACAAATAAAGACTCGGCTGGTAATTTGGCTGCGGGGAAAGTAATGGATTAATGAGACGAGTGATATGGATGGTGACGGATGATTCGCTGGATGAGAGTAGCCTAAATTCAAGAGCCAGGTCTTTGTACGCCCGTCAAATGAGGCAATTAGAATTTTGGTGAATTAGGGTTAATATAAAAATGCGGATCGCAGATATGTAAGAATGGTAACAACAATATAGAACTAAAGCACGGCAAATAAAATACGAAGTCCCCAATTAAACTCTAGAACACTACACGGAGCGACACGCCGCTTTCACCTGGTGAGCCACGCGTAATGCGGGCTCGAGTTCTTTAGAGGCGACTGGCGGCCGTATTCCAAGGCGATACGCCGGTTTCACCTGGTGAGCCACGCGAAATGCGGGCTCGAGTTCTTTAGAAGCGACTGGCGGCCGTATTCCAAGAAGATACGCCGGTTTCCAATATCTGCGTTGGACAATATCGCAGTTTCGGCCGCAAACGCTTGACGCCCCTCCGACGCGGTACACGAACGCACTTGGCGTTGGATATCAAAAAAAATACTAATTCCAATCACACCCAACAAATAATCAAACTCAGATTAAAATAGGAAAAAAAGGGATGTCAAAATGGATTCTGACAACTGCACAGCTCGAGGTTCACAATCTATCTGTCTTCTCGACTAAAACAAAAAACTATTCCAAACTCCTACAAAGTTTGAATTTAAAATTGATGCGAATATCCTCTTTTCTCAGTCGTCAGCTTCTTTCAAAATAAAAAAAGGACACATCATATTTTGATATCGGTGCCACCTAACTATAAATAGACGAACCACGATCTAATCTACCCTAACTCGCGCAACTTGGCCGGTAAACAAAATTAATAGCGCGGATAGTCCGAAGGGACGCCGCGAGATGTAGCTGGCGTTCTTTCGGCATGCTACAGTTCATATATATAACGTGGTCAATTCAATAAGTGGGTAAGTACCGTTGCTATATTTGTGTTGTTGTGTAATTGTATTAACAGATAAATGTTTTATAGCCAGGATTTGTGAGGAAAGCACGTGGCATCATTTTCAAATTCAGAGACAGTGGTTTTCTAATTTGTAACTATCATAAGAATGTCAACGCTTTAAGAACTTTATTATAACCTAAATAAACCGGTTTTGTTTTATTTGTCGAGAGAAGGGTCGTGATTCGAAAAATAAACACACACAACTCAACGCTATAACGACATTGACATTTGCTATTCGAACAGATTTTCATTCAATATTGGTCTCACATTGGTCACACATTGGTCACACGTTGGTCACACATTGGTCTCACATTGGTACAACATTGGTACAATGTGAGACCAATGTTGAATGAAAATCTGTTCGAATAGCAAATGTCAATGTCGTTATAGCGTTGAGTTGAGTTGGGTTGAATTGGGTTGGAGCTGTGTCTGTCCAGTGTGTGTGTTTATTTTTCGAATGGCGGCCAAGAGTGGCTGGCCGGCTGGCGAAGTGCCGCTACGTAAAAAGACACCATAGGCATCGTACGTCAGAATGAACCAGTTATTGTTGTCCTCTCGGTTCGTCTGACAATAACTTTATGGAAATGTTCCTCTCAAAATTGGTGTAAAAATAAAGGTTTCATGAACGAAACTGAAATAAAAAGATTTGCACCAAGTCCATATATGATAATGGTTTGGTAATTTAAACGGTATCCATTCAAACCTTGAGAGACACAAGTTATGTCTACAAACTGGTTTTTACTTTCAGAACATGGGCTCACTAGCAAAAACGAAATAAACGAATGACGGGGCTCTACTGAACAAAAGTAGAATTTGTCTTTTTTGGGCTTATATCTTCCTGTTTTGTTTTCGATCCACCGATCATGGAACAAAGGTGTCTGTACTTGGCTGTTTGGTAAACATCACCAATGGACTAAGTACTGGGGGAAAATCACGCCCTTGCCTACTAAATTGACGATGGAAATGTTCTCATAATACCCCAAAAAGCTACATTTTAAAATAGCCCTTGAGGGTAAAAGCAGTATCTATCGTGTCAAGCATCTGTGAATTCAGTGATCACAGTGGTCAAAAACGTGACTAAATTGAGTTGCATTTATTTTTAAATCTTTAACAGCAGATAAAGAATAAAAATAAATCCTTGGTTCTATTCATGTTAAGGTGGATAAGTGAATCAAATGTATTCTTTTGTGGCGTATTGTTATACACTAATATATTTGAATCTCGTCTAATGTGATCACTGAATCACACTTTACTTTTGGGAACTATTTTTATAAGACGAATGATACCCAATAATAGTCAATACATTCGTTTACTTTCGAGATTTGTGTCTGTAAACAAAATTTGCAATGGAAATTAACGTGACTCAGTAAAACCCGTTAACTTTCCGCATATTTCTCTAAAAATACCTGCACATTTTATCCAAACTCCAGGATTCGTACCATTAAAGTGATTTACACGATGCAGGTGCTTATCATGATTTTATTTAGGATGTTTTTGTTCTAAATCATGCCACAAATTTAGCAGTGCTCCATTATGAACCTTTTATTCCTTTACAGACATGGTATTTTCAAGAAAAGGAAAAAATACGGATTGAATATTCGGGAAAAAATAAATTGAATCACCGGTGGTTGTTTTTGTCCTTATTGAACGTTATTTAATTTACTAAGTATAGGGAACATATCAGGCTTTGTTATAAAATTTATCGTATTATCAAGATTTTCTTTTTAGCGGTTTTATTGGTACGAGTATTTTGCATCAATGTTTTATTTTTATGTTGCATTTGGGTCCTAGTTTCTTAAAATTTTTTATGAGATTTACTGAATGTTAAACTGTTATTGTACAAACAAACATACGCATGGCAAGATCACATTTACAAAAATATGTTTCTTGTTAATGTGATTTTTCGTTAATTAGACAGCAATTCTAATTTTAAAATACATAAATAATGTACATTAAAAAAAACAATCTATCTCAAACCTATATCCAACACGTAACAAATAATCAACCAATATTGAAGTTGTATTGGACTTGCATCGGAATAATTTTCAAGCAAATTCTGATATTTCTGATTTAGACGTTTAGGCTCTAGCTGTATTGTGTACCTATAGTTAATAAATTGGAGTTGTATTGAAGTTGTGTCGTATCCTATTTTTAGAATTTCAGTGTAAAACAATGCGTCACAAACATTTCACAGGCAACCAACGCAATGTTCTTTATTATTATTTTTTCCCTGATTTTAATTATGTAATCAAATAAAAATAAAAATAAACTGATTTATTTTATTTTGTTAAGTACATACAAATAAAATAATAAATAATATCACTTTAAGGTGCAGTTCCGAGCTAAGCGACACTGACGCCATTAAGACGATTGTCGCCGGAGTGTCCTTGAGCGTTTGGGCGCTCTCTACCCGTGTCACCCGCGTACCCCTCTCATTGCGATCGTGCGTAAATCCACCGCGATGCACCGCAACAATGTTCAAAGAATATGACTACTCAGAGGCGCGCGGGCAGCTTTATAATAATTATAATCCTTTTGCGGATGTTTTGTGATTTGAATACTGTTTATTTATATATATATTAATTAAGTACTACGGTGACATTTTTAGGAATGCTACTTACCTATTAAATAAGATAAGTAATAACGATCTCGATAAGTAGGTTTTTATGTGAAAAAATAAAAACCTAGATTTTGAATTTAAAGTACAGTGAGTGGCAAAATATTTACGAATTTACGAAATATGGTTCAAAATATTCCGCATATCAGAAAAAAAAAAAATACTGACTATTACAGCAAAAAAAACTGAATGCACATCAAAGCGTTGTTTTCATGTGAATTTGGATTTTTTTTGCTGTGCAAGTGAGCTTAATAGATGGTTATTTTTTTGTTGCGATTTTAAATATTAACCGTAAAAATTCACTTAATTACGATAAATTAACAAAACTAAGCCTGTTGCGAGTTGCGTATAGTAAGGAGCGGTATTTGTGCACGAAATCGTCATACAATCGTCATGAGAGCTGTAAGCCCATTAAATTTAGATCTTTAAAATATAACACAGCGCAAACACTTCTTAGGGTTCCATAGCCAAAATGGCAAAAACAGAACCCTTAAAAGTTTTTTGAAACATGTCCGTCTGTCCGTCCGTATGTCAAAGCCATTTTTATTATAAAACATATATTACTGAAATTTTATCTAGAGGTGTGTTTCATGTGCCGCTACTTAGTTTTCTGGCTAAATTGCTAAAAAACTTTTAGGGGAGGCACTCCATACATACATATGCAAAAACTAAATGTCAAAAAAATATATTTTTTGTAAATATGAACATGTTGTACGATACGGTTTTAAAAATATTTTATATATATAGAGGATATTTAAAACTGTTTTATTAAGACAATATTTTCAGAAATATTTGTTCGAAAGTCTAAATATAATAGGCTCCCCATCTAACTTTTAATCTGTAAGTCTAAAAAATATGAAAAAAACCAAGAAGGCTTAGTACTTAATTTCTACGATAATTATTTCACATAATATCGGTTTATCCATTTTTCAGTTATCTCCAAGAAACTACTTTCGACGGAACCCTACAATATGCGTGGTCCGATACAAACTTGGCCGGTCTTTTAAAGATATTTGATAGGTAGTATTAACCCTTACTAGTAATTTATTTATTTACTTTGTGTTGATAACTAATATAAAAGTTGTATTTATTTCACCGACATAGTAAAGTTTTTAGGGTAGTCAACGCGCATGTGAATCTTCTGGGGTTGCAGGCGTCCATAGGGTTTATAACTACTTTCCATCAGGTGGGTCGTATGCTTGTTTGCCAGCACAATATAAAATAACTATCTAATCTCTTTATAAACTACCTTTTGAATGGATGTATTGTAACAGGCCGGCAACTACGGATCCTTACACTGAGCATAGCCCGACATACTCTTGGCCGGTTTATATGCAATCCTTTGCAGTTTACTTCGCAATTTATTGATTTGATAAATTAGTATAAAGTATAACATTAAAAATTGTGTATAATCTTTAAAAAAAAACGCATATTACATTCGTTTAGAACACGGTATTCTTAAATAAATATGTTAAAATAAATTCGGTGCTTCGGAGTTTTTATTAAATTGATTATTAGTCCATTGTATTGCAGTACTAGCAGATTTCCACAACTCGACGACTAACGCCTATTTTGCGTGATGGATTAGTCGACTAAAACATAATAATTGTAGTTTACTTACATGACCAAATTTGTTTTCAGAGAATTATGATATTCATGATTTTTGTTTTTTCCTCCATTTTAATTTTATTTGTTTTTTACTTGTATTATAATCTAAATAAAATACACTTTTTATACGAACGTACATGAACATGCATACGAGAACATTATCTTAAAAGATAAAACGTATATACTTTATAGATTCCGGGAAGACGCGTTATGTCCGCATCGCATGAACCCTCTGCAGTTATTTAGTCTTTAGGCACAATAAGTCCGATATTATTGCTCACGGGCCAATCACAAGTATATGTAGTACAAGGGAAGCACGGAGCGACGAGCGACACAGCCTCCTCGTCTCAAAGCTAGCTCACGACTGCCAGCAACGCCGTTTTCGAGCTACCAACGCACGAAATGTGGAATTATGATCAAGTTGTTTAAGAAAATTTAATCAATTTAAATATCCTACGTTGAGTTTGTAGTATTCTGTAGTACACATTTTTTAGTTCAACAATATTTTAAATCGAATAAGCCGTTCAGTAGATATAAGCAAAATTAACCGTAAAACGACATTTCGTTTCATTTAAATAACGGAGAAACTATACGTTACACGAGTTATTCAAACGTTGACAATGTTGTACATGAAATAATAATTAACATATATTTTTTTCAAATTTTTTGAATGACTCGTTATTGAGATATATCCCTTAGAAAGTAACAGTTTTCGGCCACATTCAGCGCCTAGCGCCTTAACGCCGCGTTAGTATCGCCGCGACAGAGCGATAGTTATATAGAACTACATGACGGCGTGTACGAACACGGCGATACTTGACGCGGCGTCACTGCCGCCGTGTTCGTACATTATTTCTATATAACCTTGTACTATCGCTCTTTCGCGGCGATACTAACGCGGCGTTAGTGGCGTCAGTGTCGCTTGGCTCGGAACTGCACCTTAAAAATGCATATTAGATCCTTATTAATTAATTTGTTAAAAAATATGTGGAATGACATGGTGATTAAAAGTTAGTGTTTGATGTATGATTGAAGAGCGCTGGTAACCTGACGGCTGGCGGTAAGACGTCCGACTTTCAATCTGAAAGTCTCGGGTTCAATCCCTGGCTTCGGGTTCAAGCGGACCCCAAGCCCGGACAAACGCTAGGAGGATGATGATGATTGAGTTCTTTAGATGCTGTTTTCAACTGCTAAAGTAACCTGACATTTTGTTGTATTTTTAACTCTCTGAATTCCTGTTTACAATACAGTAGTTGAGTGGATTGTCATTTTTATTTAATGTTTATATACCCGTAATTATTATTTTTTCTACAAGTGTAACAATGTTACTTGAGGAAGGTTTGATCTTTTCTTTAAAAAATATTTGAACATTGATTTATATAAAATTTATAAGCGAAAATCGTGAAGAAATTACCTACTCAAGTCTTAATTTATCATCGTTATCGAAAGATAAGTAATGATTAGGTAAATAGTCATAATATAAATAATTTACCACAAGAGTGATATAAGATAACCCTCAACTCTATTTTTAGTACCAAAACTTTGTCGATCTTATCCTATCAAACCTTACCTACTAGTAAGTATCAAAATTGCCTGTTGTGAAAACGGGGTGGCCGTTGTGATTGAATTTTAAAACAAAATGTGTGAGAGTATGAAACGGGTGCCACTAACGACCGCAGCAGCTCACATACCGGTTTTTATTAATCCTAGACTTCATTCAGAAACCACTATTGTGCATACTGATACAGTATTGAATTGGATTAGCATTGATTAAAATACAACAGGGGCCCGTTTCTCAAAAGCTTGTAACTTGTAGCACAAGCGGATGTCACTTTTCGACATCTTTTGCTAGGAAGGGACTTCCGCTTGTATTACAAGTTACAAGCTTTTGAGAAATGGGCCCCTGATTGTACTAGTGGTACATCATTAAATTGTTTGACTCCCAAATGATTCAAATCGTATTTAAGGCGTGGTGAGCGAAACTTATAGTTTTTTTTAGAATTAGCCCTAATTTTAAAAGTGATGTTTATTTTGTAAGTATATAACTATATACCTACCTCGTAACTAGCATATTCTGTAAATTGCCAATACCCTAACAGGGTACCATGTGATCCCATCTAATAATATTGTTACAACTGAATTGTACCATGTCTTGCAATAAACTATTATCTTATCTAACTAAGTTGTTCTTGTGCGATTGGGATAATGATTCTTGATCTTTCAGTATCGAGCATCAATTTTGTTAACCAGTGGGAACACTGTACATATAACTGTTATCTAGTCCGGGTTACTATTAACGAGTCGTTATTTAATTTGTTTATGTGCGATAAAAATCATATTATTGTTGAATTGAATTGAGAATAGGATCAAATCAAGTCAAACTGAACAAAGACCACTAAAACTAAAACTACGGACGTAGGTAACAAACGTTATAGTTTTCATAATACTAGCGTTTGCTGGCTTTTAGAGATAAAAGTCAGTAGAGAATGAAGAAACTGTTGTGGTAAAGAGTAAACAAAAACTGTCGGCTTAAGTACATAGTTCAATAACAAATGGCAAACAGCATTGAACAAACATGGCAAACATTTGAATTAAACAAAAATTGGCCAGATGTGTGTCGCATATGTCGTATCATGCTTATTAAAGCGTAAAAAGCAAGTCATGACAAAGTAAATAAAGCGATTTACTGTATGTTTTTTTACTGTATAATTTGCAAATAGGAAGATACTAATTGCCGCACGATTACACGAAGGCCGCAAAATTAAGTATGTGACACGCGCTTGTAGGGCTATAAGAATGTGTCACATATTGTTAGATTTGCAATAAAATCATAACCTACGCCTTCGAAAAAATCGTGATCAATTTCAGATGCAACCAACCATTTATTTTGTGTACCTAAGCTGGTTTTCACACTGCTGCGGTTTACGCGCGCGGCGTCAGTGTGATAATCGCCTAATTGTTTATTAGCTGTGTGCATGATTGTGGGCCATCTTTTGGGCCAGGTCTTAATATATTTTTTTCCTTTTTTTATGAATTACTATTTTGACAGTTGACCGAGTTGAGGTGACTGAGGTGCTGCTGTCCCTTTGCAGTTTCATTGCTTGTCACATTGTGACCGCCAATTGTTTTGCCTCTGCTTTTTTGTTTGTGACTTGTGTATACTTTGCTTAGAGAATTAAATCAACCGGGGCCGCTCCGGTTGTCTGACATTTTCTATACAAAAAAAGTCTGCCGATTTTTGCAGGGGAGGGGAACGTCAAATGTATGGCTATTCGTACGTAACGTACAAATAGCCACGTCAGATAAACGTCAGTCCATACAACAAATATGACCACTGGTCATATGTTTTCGGCAGAGGGGAACGCCTGTGTCATGGCCGCTCCGGTTGGTTGAATTCTCTAAGATTCTTTGTGTCTATTATTTGATGTGTGCAATACAGAGTATTTATGTTTATGTTATTGTGCACTGCGTTCGTTCAAGTTACTCCCACAATCCACTATGCACTTCGTACATAGCGAATGACTTGACACTACGACGTAGTGCATCTTTACAAAAGCAGAAAATGTACACTGCAGAGTGAGTAAATCCATACTAATATTATAAATGGGAAAGTGTATGTGTGTGTTTGTTTGTCCGTCTTTCACGGCAAAACGGGGCGACGAATTGACGTGATTTTTTAAGACGATTGTCGCCGGAGTGTCCTTGAGCGTTTGGGCGCTCTCTACCCGCGCCACCCGCGTACCCTTCTCATTGCGATCGTGCGTAAATCCGCCGCGATGCACCGCAACAATGTTCAAAGAATATGACTTTACACAGAGGCGCGCGGGCAGATTTGTAATAATCATACCTAATCCTTTTGTGGATGTTTTGTGATTTGAATAATTAAGTACTACGGTGACATTTTTTAGGAATGCTACTAAATAAGATAAGTAATAACGATCTCGATTAGTAGATTTTGATATAAAAAAATGAAAACCTAGATTTTGAATTTGAAGTACAGTGAGCGGCAAAATATTTATGAATTTACGAAATATGGTTAAAAATATTCCGCATATCAGAAAAAAATTAAAAAATACTGACTAGTACAGCAAAAAAAACTGAATACACATCAAAGCGGTGTTTTCATGTGTATTTTGGATTTTTTTTGCTGTGCAAGTGAGCTTAATAGATGGTTATTTTTTTGTTGCGATTTTAAATATTAACCGTAAAAATTCACTTAATTACGATAAATTAACAAAACTAAGCCTGTTGCAAGTTGCGAATAGTAAAAATGCACGTGTAAAGAGCGGTATTTGTGCACGAAATCGTCATACAAATGAGAGCTGTAAACCCATTAAATTTAGATCTTTAAAATATAACACAGCGCAAACACTTCTTAGGGTTCCATAGCCAAAATGGTAAAAACGGAACCCTTAAAAGTTTTTTGAAAATTGTCTGTCTGTCCGTCCGTATGTCACAGCCATTTTTATTATAAAACATATATTACTGAAATTTTATCTAGAGGTGTGTTTCATCATACATACATGTGCCAAACTAAATGTCAAAAATATTTTTTTTGTAAATATGAACATGTTGTAGGGTACGGCTTTAAAAATATCTTATATATATATATATATAGTATATATATATAGTTATATATATATATATATATATATATATATATAGAGTATTTTTAAAACTTTTTTATTAAGTCAATATTTTCAGAAATAATTGCTTCGAAAGTCTAAATATAATAGCCCCCATCTAACTTTTAATCCGTAAGTCTAAAAAATATGAAAAAATACCAAGAAGGCTTAGTACTTAATTTTCTACGAAAATTATTTCACATGTTATCGGTTCATCCGTTTTTGAGTTATCTCCAAGAAACTACTTTCTACGGAACCCTACATTATACATGGTCCGATACAAACTTGGCCGGTCTTTTAAAGATATTTGATAGGTAGTATTAACCCTTAGTAGTAATTTATTTATTCACTTGTGTTGATAATTAATATAAAATTTGTATTTATTTGCATTTCACCGACATAGTAAAGTTTTTTTAGGGTAGTCAACGCGCATGTGAATCTTCTGGGGTTGCAGGCGTCCATAGGCTTTATAACTGCGTTCAATCAGGCGGGTCGTATGCTTGTTTGCCAGCGTCGTGGTATAAAAAAAAGCTTTTTTTCCTTTATTCTTACATACATTTTTACGTACAACTCTTAAATATCAGCAATTTTTTATTAGATTCTCAATCAGGCTTTGCTCAGTGATACCTAGTTAGTAGACTGAAATTTGGTATGAGTAATTATGTGTTTTAATTACGCCTACAAAGTGGTAAAACAATAAGTATCTGAAACCCATTGTTGGATAGGTCTTTCAAGAAGAATATGCCTTAAACAACTTTTGGATAAAACGAATACTTTCCTAAATAATAGCTTCGAAAGTTAAAATGCTCTTTGATTTTTGAACCGTGGGTCCACAAAAATTGGGAAAATTCCTGGAAGTGAGGCCATTGAAATACTTATCACGTATTTTCAATAAAAACTATATGGAATAAAATCGGTTGAGCCGTTTTTGAGTTATGCCTATGGTAAAATAACGTAAGTGCCACAAAATATTTCTTTATAGACTACCTTTTGAATGGATGTATTGTAACAGGCCGGCAACTACGGATCCCTACACTGAGCATAGCCCGATATTCTCTTGGCCGGTTTATCTGCAATCCTTTGCAGTTTACTTCGCAATTTCTAGATTTGAGAAATTAGTACAAAGTATAACATTAAAGATTGTGTTTAATCTTAAAATAAAACGCATATTACATTCGTTTAGAACACGGTATTCTTAAATAAATATGTTTAAATAAATTCGGTTCTTTGGAGTTTTTTACTAAATTAATTTTTAGTCTATTGTATTGCAGTACTAGCAGATTTCCGCAACTCGACACCTAATGCCTATTTTGCGTGATGCATGCGTCTACTAAAACATAATAATTTTAGTTTACTTACATGACCAAATTTGTTTTCAGAGCAATGTGAGATTCATGATTTTTGTTTTTTCTCCATTTTTATTTCATTAGTTTTTTAATTGTATTATAATCTAAATAAAATACACTTTATATACGAACTTACATAAACATGCATACGAGTACATTATCTTAAAAGATAAAACGTCTATATATTATTGATTCCGGGAAGACACGTTATATCCGCACCGCATGAACCCTCTGCAGTTATTTAGTCTTTAGGCACAGTAAGTCCGATATTATTGCTCACGGGCCAAGCACAAGTATATGTAGTACAAGGGAAGCACGAAGCGACGAGCGACACAGCCTCCTCGTCTCAAAGCTAGCTCACGACTGCCAGCAATGCCGTTTTCGAGCTAATAACGCACGAAATGTGGAATTATGATCAAGTTGTTTAAGAAAATTTAATCAATTTAAATATCCTACGTTGAGTTTGTAGTGTTCTGTAGTACATATATTTTAGTTCAACAATATTTTAAATCGAATGACCCGTTCACTGGATATAAGCAAAATTAACCGTAAAACGACATTTCGTTTCATTTACATAACGGAGAAACTATACGTTACACGAGTAATTCAAAAGTTGACAATGTTGAACATGAAATGGTTAATAACATATATTTTTTCAAAATTTTGGAATGACCCGTTATTGAGATATATCCCTTAAAAAGTAACAGTTTTCGGCCACAATCAGCGCCTAGCGCCTTAAGTGGATTTAGTTGAAGGGATGGAGAGTGACATAGGCTACTTTTTGTCTCTTTCTAACCCCCCACTTCCCTAAAATGGGGAGTGGAAGTTTGTATGGAGCATTCCGGGGGGCAAAGGGGAACCGTGTTACCCCGAATTTAACGCGAGCGAAGCCGCGGGCAAAAGTTAGTTATTTATAAGCTATAAAAATGTTGATTAGTGCCAGTGTTGTACTTTCCCACACGACTGCCAACCGAAGTCATATATTTCGAGGATTGAGTCCCGGAAATAAAGTTTATTGTAGACTTTCTTCTCTCCTCTTCGGGCAACTTTCGCTAAAATTTGCTGCATGCTCATAGTGGTATAAAGTGTACCTTAACTTGTGACTAACTAAATTATAAAGGACAGTTAAAGACAGGGGATTGACGGAGGTAAAGTTCTGAACGATATTATAAATATACATGTCACATTATAGTAGTTTATGCAACAGTTGTATAAGAGGGGTCAAAAAAGGTGAGTGGCGTGGGTAACAATTTGAGCCGTAGGCGAAAATTGTTAAGAAAAACGCCACGAACATTTTTTTACCTACTTATACGACGTTGCATACAATACTTTTTCTACGAATACACTTACTTTTACATAAAATGCGAAATTGAAAAGTTCATGGATATCGCAGTTATTTTGTCAACATAATCAACAATCATTTAAGTTTTACCTTTTAAAACACTATTTTTTAATAATAGTAACATTACTAACACAAATACACACCGTCGTTATTTGACCAATTATTAAAGAGCTACAGAGATTAATAAAAATACCTAAATTACTTTCAAAGTTTGCAATTTGCCCCAACAAACGAACGGGAAACGTAAAAAACTACGAAATAGGTCTGTGGTTCTTTTAATTTTTTCTTTTTTAAAGTTTTTTTTTCTAAAAAGGCTGCGTTTATTTAGGTTTCTTAGGTTGGCAGTAATTTATTTTATATTAATAGTAGTGTTTGCACGCGATTACGCGATACTATTTTGGCGCTTTTATAGAACAAGTGTTATTTTGGGGAATAGACTAGATAGACTTTTCATCGAGTGTATTATCTATGTTCTTATAAAGGTGTTGACGAATGTATAAATGACAGATAAAAGTACAGGAGTAGAAAATAGTAGTTTATGCAACAGTTGTATAAGAGGGGTTAAAAAAGGTGAGTGGCGTGGGTAACAATTTGAGCCGTAGGCGAAAATTGTTAAGAAAAACGCCACGAACATTTTTTTACCTACTTATACGACGTTGCATACAATACTTTTTCTACGAATACACTTACTTTTACATAAAATGCGAAATTGAAAACTTCATGGATATCGCATTTATTTTGTCAACATAATCAACAATAATTTAAGTTTTACCTTTTAAAACACTATTTTTCAATAATACTAACATTACTAACACAAATACCGTCGTTATTTGTGTTAGCAATTATTAAAGAGCTACAGAGATTAGTAAAAATACCTAAATTACTTTCAAAGTTTGCAATTCGCCCCAACAAACGAACGGGAAACGTAAAAAACTACGAAGTAGGTCTGTGGTTCTTATATTTTTTTCTTTTTTAAAGTTTTTTTTTCTAAAAACGCTGCGTTTATTTAGGTTTCTTAGTTTGGCAGTAATTTATTTTATATTAATAGCCGTGTTTGCACGCGATTCCGCGATACTATTTTGGCGCTTTTATAGAACAAGTGTTATTTTGGGGAATAGACTAGATAGACTTTTCATCGAGTGTATTATCTATGTTCTTATAAAGGTGTTAACGAATGTATAAATGACAGATAAAAGTACAGGAGTAGAAAAAATATTGAAAGCATTTGCGGCATAGAGCATTAAAATACAAATCAGATTTTTCTTTATAATTTCTTATATAATGTTTAGTCTATATAAGGTGCTAACAAATTAGTCACGGATATTTTAAAAGATAATACATTACATTAAAACAATTAACTTTTAACTGTAATTAAGGAACCTTTGTCATTTTTTTGTTTTCAAATACCGATCAAAAAAATATATAATTAATTTTTAAAATAACTACCCCTATATTGTACCTGTCAAGATGTTTAACACTGTCTGTCATGTCACGTCACAAGTTTTTTTCTTAAATGTCATTATGATTCGGGTCTAAAGAGGTCTCATTTAAGTATCTTTTTAACAGGGTGTTTTAACGTAGGAAATTTGTTTCCTAGTTTTCTCCAAAAAAACGTAACAAAACCTATGATGTTTCATACTTAAATATACCTACTCCGAGAAACGAGTACTATCAGCCGTAAAAATATCCGTGACTAATTTGTTAGCACCTTATATAGGTATCTATAACAGCACAAGCCGAATCTATGTTTTTATTATAATTATAAATAGGTATTAGCTTCTGTAAATAGCTCTCGGGGTACGCTAGAATCACACAATTTACTTTAACTTAAAAGGTCCCTTTTAAAATGAACTGTCTTGTGTTTAGTCAGCGCAGTGTTCTAGTACTTCTAGTAATTAACTTCCTCGAGACAGAATATTCCTTTTCTTGCTCCTATTAAGCATGCAATCTTTGGTTAAGTAGTTATTTAAGTTATTCAGGCCTATATAAATAGGATAGATACTTTTATGGGAAGCAGCAATTCAATTGTATCCTGCAAAATTGTTATGAAAATTCCTACGAAACTATTATTGTTGTGCCTTCAGGCAAAACAATTAGAATAATGTTAACGCAGGCAGAACGTTAAATAAAATCCAATTCGGTTATTTTTTTTCAATCTGTGTACTCCGTTGATCCAATTAAGCGACAAAGAAAGATTTCTTCAATCAAATTAAATAGCGAGCTTTTATCGGGGCGGGCTCCGCAGAGAGACCGAAGCGAGACATTTGTTTTTTTTTCAACATTTACAATAGCGACTGGATAACTAATATGCAAAGTATAAATAACAGTGTTTAAATCTATTTTGTACATATTATGCGTCCTTTATTTTAATTCATATTCGTGTTCTGACGAATACAATTATTAAAGCTAGGCAAAGATATGAACTATTTATGCACCAATTTGTTGGGTGGAAAGTATGGCATTTGTTACCCACTAGGATTGCTATCCACCATAAACGTCTTATTTTCATGTAGGTATATTTGGCGTATATGCGGATTATTCCATACTTTGTCGCTTGAAAACTCCATGCAAAGTTTTTCAATGATTCAAGGATATCGCCTTTAGGAGAATAATATGTGCACAATTTTTTTCCGAAATAAGGAGTACTGAATCCTACATATTCCGACAGGAAGATATAAAAAATGTAAATTAAATTGCTAGAGACTTCTTGATCATTAGTAACCAGACTAAAAATATGGCAGATCTTGGGACTAGAACCTTAGAGATAGCATATTCCAATAATTATAATAATGGTCGTTAATCACATCACTAAAAAAATTGAATAAACAAACAGCCTGATTATGCTTAATAATGCCGATTGCAGGTCTAAGGAGGAGATAAAATAATAAAAAAGGGACAAGGTTTTTTTTCGTTTGTATTGCCGGTGAATTACGTCGCATCAATTCATTTGAAGGACATAACCTATAATAAGAAGGTAGGTTGTTCAACATTTTGATAAAATAATAATTTCAATCATGACAGCTTATCAATTCTGTTCATGATGCTTCAGGCCGAAGAGACTTTAATGTATAATTGGTCTAAATTCCCAATAGGACTAATTTCCTGTCGAGTTGCTATCAAAGGACAGGGAATTCTAAATAAATTCCGAAAACAAGATCGAAAGCCGCGTGTGAATCTCGTTTTGGTTGATGTTTATTTGCAGAGGTCGGAAAGGGTGAGCTATTTTACCTAATTACCTGACTAAATATTACTGCTAATATTACTTTTCTTATATATTTAATATATTCCACGTAATATATTTCAGAATATCTTTTTTAATCTATACATATAATAAAGCTGGAGAGGGTCGAAAGTCTGTACATGGAAGATAATCGAAAAAAAGTTGTCTGGGGATACTTAGAATCGATAACAGAACACGTTCCAACAATTTTTAGAATTTTTGTCTGTTTATCTGTTTGTCTGTTTATCTGTTTATCTGTTTATCTGTTTGTCTGTTTATTTGACCGCGCATCACGTGAAAACGGCTGAACGGATTTTGATGAAATTTTGGATAGATATAGTTTGAGTCCTGGGAAAGGATAATATATAGTTTTAATCCCGAAAATCAACCCTGGTGGGGGTGAAAATGGGGTTGAAAGTTTGTATGGAGAATTTTTAACCGCTGAAACGATTTAGATAGAAATGAGTATGGAGATAATTTGAGTCTCGAGAAACGTCATAGGGTAGTTTTCAAACCCTTGTGGGGGTGAAAAGGGGGTTGGAAGGTGGTATGAGGATGTTTTTACCGCTGAACTGATTTAGATGAAAATTGGTATAGAGATAGTATGGGTCTCGAGAAATGACAAAGGATAGTTTCTTCTTCAAACCCCCCACCCCCCCCCCTCCATCTTACTTTAGAACCGTAGGTCCAAAAAAATTGAAAAAAATAATGGAAGTGACGCCTGAAAGGTACTTTCAATAAAAACTATCTATACATATAATAAAGCTGAAGAGGGTCAAAAGTCTGTTCATGGAATATATTCGAAAAAAAGTTGGCTGGAGATACTTAGAATCGATAACAGAACACGTTCCAAGTATTTTTAATTAGTTAACGGCTGAACGGATAATGATGAAATTTTGTGTAGAGATAGTTTGAGTCCCGGGAAAGGACAATGAACAGTTTTCATCCCGAAAATCAACCCTGGAAGGGGTGAAAAGGGGGTTGAAAGTTTGTATGTTGAAAGTTGGTATTGAAATAATTTGTAATTTTTTGGTCAAGGTGTTCATATTTATAACATGTTACCCGTCGATGCTTTAAATTTACCTTTACCCGCTCTTAAGAAATATTTGAAAATGTCATGAATGTCAAAGGATTATTGCAGCAAACCAAAAAACTACTACAAAATCATCTAACATTTATAGGACACCGTTTAGATAGGAAAACATATCAAACGTTTTGTGAAGCAGTCAGATTAGGATTTATTTTTCTTTATAATTAAACAATAGGTACATTATCTGTCTCTCCAGCAGTTTTGATACGTCTTCTTGAAGAACTACGCATTATTTTGTATCTTTAAGATCTAATAATGTATTACTGTTATGAAACAAATAAGTCCCGTCGAATTTCTTTTCGGTCATAATACTTCTTGGGCCAGAGTTAGAGTACACCTACAGGGTTAGAACCGGTGGAGTTTTGGATCGAAGTTCCTTATCGGACGGTTCGCGGATGGGGGGCCTAGCCGAAAAAAAGTCACGTGACCGTTACGAAAAAGCGTCACGTCACGAAAACGCGACACCCATACGATTGAGAAACATGTAAAATGGAATGAAATAAAAAATATATAAAATAGAATAAAGTGAAGTGAAGTGTAGTGAAACTGAGAAGTGGCAAAGTGATAAAAGTGAAAAAAGTCGAGAATCTCAAAAGTCGAGAATTTTAAAAATGTCGAAAATGTCAAAAATTTCGAAAATGTCAAAAATTTAAAATTTCTGAATTTCCAAAATTTCCAAATTTTCCACTATTTCCAAAATTTCCAAATTTTTTTAAAAATGCAAAAAAAATTAAAATTACAAAATTTACGAAAAACTAAAAAATTAAATAAAATTAAATAACATAACTTCGTTCCAATCGCACTTGATTCACACACTTTCCACGACACTCACGTATTTTATTTTTCTCTGACGTTCATTAGTGCATTGTAATGTGCTTACATTGACGAATAAATATCTTGATCTACACCAATATCATAAATCCTCTATACCGCGTTCGGAACCGTATGTAATTAATTACCAACATTATTGCAACCAATAACGTAACATCAGTGTATTATCTATGACAGTGTGGTAAAAACGTATGAAAATTCATTACCTACGGTAACGTAATGAAAATCCGCCCCCCCGACCGCCGGCGCAATAATGTTGGTCATGGCGGTGTAATGGTGGTCATTCTAATGGTTTCAATGGATTTTTAATATGTGTGTAGGTAAAGCAGTGTATGCTTCTGTACATAATTAGGCCTTATTACGTAACAGTTACATCGCCACGTCAGTCCGTCTGTCCGCGGTCTAGCTCAGTTACCGTTCGCACTAGAAAGCTGAAATTTGGTGAGGCCTGATAAGAACTTTCAATAAAAACTATATTGAATAAAATCGGTTCAGCCGTTTTTGAATTATTAGTCAAAAACGCATAGTGAAAGGAAGTGCCGAATAGTAAACTGACGTAAGCGCCGCCAAATAAACGACCTTTAGAACGGATGTTTTGTAACAGGGCAGCATCTACGAAACTCTACACTGAGCATCGCCCGACATGCTCTTGGCCGGTTTTTTTTTCATTGTTATCCCGGAAATCACCCAATTAAGGATTACTAATTCCAATTCTAGAAAATTCCCAGCCAGGTTATTCGTAGCCTATAAAAATTCAACGTCTAAAGGGGGGGGGGGTAGCCACTACACTCGATGGAGTTAAATTTGCATGGGTCATGGACCCCCCCCCCCCCCCCCGCCAAGTGCACCTAAAATAGAAAAAAAACATTACTGCATTTGTGACACCCCCCTGGATGATATTCGCCGTGGACATGAACGTATAAATACAAAAGTGGTCCTGTATCGTCCGATATACACCTACTACTCTCTATGTCGTTTAAATCATGCCAAAAACAAATATAATAAAAAAAAAGTATACATTTATGAGTGTAGTTGCATTTAGTGGTAATTGTAAAATATTTTATTAGGACTACTGTCCTCTAGCGTATCCATCAACTTTACTTCAAGTTCCGCCTCCAGGGTAGCGGGAGAGAAATTAGGGGTGAATTAGCCGCTTACTGACACAGACCGAATTCCACGCGGGCGGAGCCGCGGGCACAGCTAGTATATTTAATATGCGTTTCAATTTCGCTCACACGACACGTTCTCTTATCTAAACACACCATACCTCCCAATTTGGACTTTCAAGCGCTCGAATTCGAATTTGTTTTTGGCCTGAGATAATCGCACATAAAAGTTTGTCACCATTATTGTCGCACAAATTAAATAACAAATATATTAGATTAAGAGGCATTGCTTATATTTGTAAAATCTAAAATACCATTTCATCGTTTCTGGCAAAGTTCAATATTTCAGAGTCGAGCACTCGAAACTGAAGAATTGCCCTTTACGGCGAAGATTGCGCGGTTTAGTATATAACATAAAAATGTGATGCTGATGTCAGGCACAATTCAATTAGAAGGGTTTTATAAACCGGTGGCCTAGTTGAGCGTAGAAAGCCACGCGACGCAACACTCTCCATATTTTTAACCTACTTCAAGATTTCAAATGGAGGAGGTTCTCAATTCGGTTGTATGTTTTTTTTTTCTTTTTTTATGTTTGTTACTCCATAACTCCGTCCTGTCTGAACCGATTTTAAAAATTACTTTTTTGATTGTACGTACATAATTTGTCAAAACACGCAGTTCTGATGATGGGATCCATGAGGAATCGAGGGAACTCCTCAAATCTTAAAAAGCATACATATATAGTGATTTTTGTGTTTTTATTAACAAATCAAGTATTTTTATTCAAAAAAGTAACATTTGATGAAGTGGAACTGCTGGTGATGATCAGAGCGGAACTCTTAAATGACGCATAGTTCACGTTTGGCGATCTGTACTCTTCGCCGTGTTTGTTAAGCAAGTTAGATCTTCAAAACAATTTTTTGTCAAGCTCGAGTTTTGATGATGGGATCCATGAGGAATCGAGGGAACTCTTCAAATGTTAAAGCCGTACACATAGTGAATTTAGTATTCTCAAACAACTCACTTCAATAATTCAAGCATTTACATTTAAAGAAGAAGCAGAAGAAAAATAGTTACAGTATATGTCGGTAAAATAATAACTAATGCGCTTTTTGGGTCGTTCTCATTTCTAGCAACAATGAGTTTCCCCTTCATTCCGATATGAGTCCGTTTTGGAAATTTATATAATAGTACATTACTGCAGAGGCCGTGAAGTAAGGTATTTCAGGACAAGATTGCGGTAGACGGCCGAGTCGTAGACGAGGCCGGATAAAGCGACTGCTGCAATCCCTGTTCCGGCCAAGGATTGTATAGTGCTTTTCTCAAACAATGTAAGAAAAAATGTTTAAATAGCCGCCTTTTTTATTTTTTAAACTTGACATTTGAAAAAGCTATTCGAGCACCATGTTTAACAGCTTAGGAAACAAGTATCCAAAACCTTTTTTTCGTATTAATACAAAAGTATCAGTCAATTCCGCCGGCTTGTATATGTTTAAAATAAACATTTATTTACAAAATACCGTGAAAGTGTGGTAAAACTTAACACTGTCCAAAAAGGACCACTCTGGAGCGCTCGAGTAACTCCAAAAATCCCCTCTTGGGCTCCCCTACTATAAGGTTTCCGCTTCTCAAAGGTTGTCTGGAAGAGATCGCTCTTTAGCGATAAGACCGTCAATTGTTTTGCCTCTGCTTTTTTGTTTGTGACATGTGTATACTTTGTGTCTATTATTTGAGGTGTGCAATAAAGAGTATTTATGTTATGTTATGTTATGTTATAAATAAAATATTATGGGACAATCTTACATAAACCACTACTATTTACTATAGAGACTAATGAGACGTGGGGTCACTGTAACGACCGATGCCAGTGTTATGCTTAGTTCAAAGGAACACATAATATCTGGACTTGACGTAGATATCCAGAACTAAGGGGGTCCCGTGAAACACAAGGTCACAGACGAGTGATGTGAAACGCTCGTGTTGAGTTTTAACCAATTTTAAATTTGCATCCGTCTCAGTTACCCCACGTAGGTGGTTAAGGGTTAAAAGGGTTAACGTGTAGACAAGACATTTGTAAATGTAAACTCAAACTTATTTAACATTAAAATCGTTGTTACACAGAGTAGGTTTTAAATATTACATCTAACAAAATGTCCTCATTTAGAATTAAAATGTGAAATAACAAAATTCCTTTAAGTTTTTCATAAAGGTTTGATGGCACCCCTGATTTAGGTCCGGCTCCATTTGATTGCAGAATTGCAATTTTCAATAAGATTCAACCAATTCAGTCTTATTTTAATCGCTTCCCGAGGCTTAAGGAACGGATATTAGATTTCGCTTCCGCGTCTTATAAAGAAAATTTCACCATGATTATTTTATCATATTATTATGAAACGATTAGGGTATTAAAAAGGTTATGTACTTAAATGTGATGTATAAATATATAAAAAATCTTGTTATTTAATTTTCAATTTCAACATTTTGTGATAACCTGTTGGATTATCGCAATGTTCACACAATTTTACTTTGTCACAATATAATACTTATATCATAAAAATATGTTTCGCATGACTATTTGAAGCATATTAACAACTTTCCAATATCAGTGGATAGCGTTTTATTTTAAAAGAAGCTCTAGTAACGCTAAACAGAAATATTAATATGTAGTATATTCGTATAATATTAAGTTTTTTTTGCATTCACCCCCTTAAAAAAACAGTGATTCTAAGCGCCAGCCAAACAAGAGAGGATACTAATATATCTCCGCCTACTCAATAGGGGTGATACTTGATTTATCACGTACTTAATACTGCAAAGTTCCAACCGACCGTATAACAAGTTAGTGAAACTCGTTTAATATCGAAACTAATTTGGTCACGCGATTCTTCGTTAAAATCGTGAGCGACTAGCAATCGATTCTGAATAACACGCTTTGTAACACCATAACTTAGGTTACTTCTAGGTAATCATTGAAAATATATCGCAGCTTAAATTGACATTCACTTGTGAGAATCGTGCCCGTTTCAATTATTATTCCATCGAAATGACACATTCTATTTATAGTTGGTCCTTGTCACAGTATCACGTTGTGATTTTTGCTTACTTCCAAAAGGCCCTAGGTACAATATAAACGTTTGTTACCCTACAACGCTTTTTGAAGGGGAACAAAGAAACCGACTAAATAATGTAGGCTAGTTAAGTATGCTATCAGCCATCTTGAAACGTGTTTTAAAATTAGTCGCGTTGCGTGTATTTCTGTCCTTCTTGGGCGAAAGGGTGTTTCAACTTTAACTCTAGAGAATGCTTTGAGTACTACAATCAGTAAATTAAATTTGCAACAAGAAATAAAAACGAAAACTTTAGTGTTTTTAAAGTACTTGACACTGACCCGGTGTGATTCTGAGGTCGGAAACTCTTGTCTAATATAAGTATTTCATCACTATTAACATATTAAAAAATCAACCATTTCTGCTTTGATGTAAGGCAACACCCCTTAACAACTACCATTTCCATTATTTTTTACATATTAATGAACTTCAAAATAAATAAATTTTTCGCCTGTTTTAGATTAATTTGTAAAAAGGGCCCAAGCTTTTTTAATGTGTTGAAAAGTTATATCCGATGTTTGCAAAATCCGGCGTAAAATTGATGTATTCACATCGCTACGATAACTAACATGATTGCAAACACGCAGACTGCCGACGCTTACGAAAAACTATGGCTGCCAGCGTGATTTACGAGACCGAAGTGTTTACAGTTCCAAACGTTGAAAAGTGATAACGGATAGCCAAACTTTTGCGGGTCCCAACTACAGCTTGACGTCTATAAAACTCGTACGTCGCTCTGACACGGAGTTCGATTAATCTTAGTCCGAAAATAGATGAACGCAATTAAGTAAGTTACGCAAAAAAATCTGTCGAAGTCATTTAAAACGAAGTAAAAAACAAATTTCTTATTACCTACGGAAATTATAGTCAAAATAGTATACATTATTAGGTACACCATATCGATGCTCACTTCATGGATTCAGTCTAGTTATAACAAGCACAACATAATTATTTAAATAAATAACCTCCTCCTTCGAAATCTTGAAATAGGTTGCTAAAAGAACGTTGGGATGAGAATGACAATGATTAAGAAGTGCCTTATAGCATAGCCCAGCACTGCAATTATGTACATTTCACCTGGAAAGTAATCCGAACTCGATGGAACTTTAACGGATAGTTTAGGGGTAGACTACGAAGACTCAAGTTTTGGACCTCGACGACCCTGTGAAAACTTGGAGGGGGGAAACCTCAAAATTGTCTATTTTCAGTTTTTCGCTTATATCTCATAAACTAAGCTTTTTTTGTTTACACGTTGTATGGCAAAGTTAAACAGCAATAAATTTCCTAAAAGTTAGCTGTCATATGAGATTTTTAGGGCATGTATTAATGTACCATTCGACGTAACTGCTGCATTATTACCGTTTTGAGCATAAATAATTGATACCTATCTAATAAAAAAATATTAAAACCAACGTTTACGCTAATAATACCGTGCCAAAGACCTAGGCCACATTATAATTATAAATTAATTAAACAATACATTCGCACACAATCGATCTCAAACATAATTCCAACACACAACAAAAAATCAACCAATATTGAAGTTACATCAAATGTTTAGGGAGCTAGCTAGGCGGCTCATAGACGCCACGGGTGACCAGAGGGCTGGCTCTTTCCTTGCCCAGCGAATTGGTATCGCCGTCCAGCGCGGCAATGCCACTAGCCTTCTGGGCACCCTACAGTACGGTGCTGAGCTAGCTCCCATTTTTTATCTGTAAATATCTGTATATAGCTAGTTCGATATTTATTGTTCTAATTCAGTTTATTTCTATTTTATCAGAGTTGCATTAGAATAATTTTGAAAGTAAATTCAGATATTTCTAATTCAGAAGTTTAGGTGCTAGCTGTATTGCTATGTTAATACATTGGAGTTATATTGAAAAAGACCGCCTGAGTTGAGAGAGAAAACAATGTTCAGTCTAAATAAACATTATCATACTTGTATGACAAATACAACGTACAATAACACATAATTAATAATAAATAATAATAATATATTCCTATTAAATAATAATTCTATTTTAAAAGAAAACAATGACATGACATCAGCGTTAAATCCAGAAACTACTACAAAGTCATCTAACATTTAGAGGACACAGTTCTGATAGGAAAGCATATCAAACGTTTTGTGAAGCAATCAGATTAGGATTTTATTATTACTATTTCATTTTATTTTATTTTAATTAAACAATAGGTAGGTACACTGTCTTTCTCTCAAGCTGTTTTGATATGTCTTCTTATAGAACTACGCATTATTGCGTATCTTTAAGATCTAATGTAAATATTACTGTTTTGAAAAAATAAGTCCCGCCCAGTTTCTTGCCGGTCATAATACTTCTCGGGTCAGAGGTGTAGGGTTAGAGCCGGTGGTAGTTTTGTTTCTCTCTAACGTTCATAAGTGCATTGTAACGTGCCTTAATTGAAGAATAAATATCTTTTATCTTTTTATCTTTTAGTGAAGTTTGAAGAATATTTTAAATCTCGAGTACTCTTAGTAGGTACGATCATAAAAACTACACGGAAAGCATAAAATAAACCTAACATTACAAGTGGTGGAAATTTGAAGTGCACTATCAATATGAAAAAACACTGACACGGTACCGTGCTAGCACTAAAAAAACATTTTCGTTCCGTGTAATTTCTACTGCAGTGACCTATCTATCAAAACCTACACAGCCATACCTTGTAACCTGTTATTTTCAACATATTTTTTTCAAGTTGTGGTATTTGATATTAGTCAAAGAAATTAAATACACCTACAAATACGAATAATAAAATGAAGGATTCGAAAACTTAAAACGCCTACATTAATTGTTTAGTTGTCTTGTACCAAAGCAGCGTAGTGTCTACATGGACAAAGAGCTGGCCACGTCAGATATGACACAATAATGATAGCAACGAAACCAGTCTAGTAAGATTACAATAGGTGGAGGTCAGAGTGACAAACTTGCAAAATTTATCAGTTGGAAAAAAGTAATATGAAAATAGGTAAAAACTGCCGAAGTTGTCTTATTCATAGAGGACGGGGTCTATATTTTAACATTAGAACCAAAAACATTGCATATTATTTCGAAAACAGAAACAGTAGGCGACATACTATGAATTACATTATACGTCGGTTTGTACTACTTTCCCCCATCAGAAACTTTCGGAAATTATTTAATCATTATTTATATATTTTTTTAAATACTGCATCAAAACCAGAACTCTAGGATTTGTATTCTTAAAGTGGTTTGCATTCTTTGACCTCCACCACTTTACAGCTTGTAACGAGTCAGAAACTCTCTGCCATGTTTCATTATTCTTACATTGATATTTATTTGTTTATAATTAGTTAATATTAATTAAATATTATTTGGTTAAAAAAAATATCTAGTATTAAGTTTCACACGATAATAAATTTACTTGTAATCTACACCATGTCTAATTTTTTAAGTCAAGAGCTTAATGATTTGTTTAAAAGCCACACTTAGTAAACTGAAGAGCAAACTTAGAAACGCCAATAAAGATGCTAAATAATTACCCATAAATTAGCAACTATACAATTCGGAAATGTAATAATTTATTAAATAATACAAACCAAATAGAACTGTAATACAAGAGCGTTAAATAAAGAAATGCAACAATACAAACATGTGCATATACGTTACAAAAAAGGATTGCAGTGAAAAAACTTAAGTAGGCCACAGACTAGAGTTTTTTTATAGACGACCGAAGCGTTTAGAGGTATAGAACACGGGTATGTTCGAACGGATAATATTACAAAACAGATGTGCATTTACTGTCTAGTTTAGTGTTATGGTCTGTGATTATTATGGGTGGTTTTAGGGCGGTATAACGCTAAAATAAAAAACAATACTGGGACAAGCTCAATAAGTAGGTCAAATTAGTTCTTATTTTATTTTGTTAATAAGGTGCAATTTGTACTAATTAATATGGAAACTGATAATTTGGCAATAGGGTGGAACAGTCATAGGTGGGAAGTTTTAGAGGCGTCGACAAAGTAGCGTGGTAGGAGAAGCTTACCGAGGTTTTAAAAGGGGTTTTTCAGGAGACGCGGAGGAGATTTTGCTGGGAAGCATTCGGGGCATCGGGATTCGAAGATTACAAGGGTTACAGTCGGACGTGTTCTCTGTGTTAGTATTTTGGGTTAATGTAGGACATCTATGTTATGACCTAGCCTGGACTTTGCTAGTTTTTCATGAAATTAATGAAGTTTGGATTGGGAAATAACATAATGTATTTAGTTGTGGGTTTTTAGTTAAAATTATGTAGTGAAGTTCATTTAATCAGTGTAAATTTTAGTGATTTTTAAATAATTAAAAGTTTGTTGTTTTCGAGCTTGAGTTACGTTAGTGTTAAATATATACTGACGGGATTCGGACTTTAAAACAATAATACTCAGTTGGGTGTACACAGTAGAATTTTAGTGTTAAATATAAATTATGTTTTGGGATTTATTTGTGTTAAATATTTGGAGATTTATTGTTTAGATTAATTAGTGTTATTTTAATAATGGTTCAACAGTCAGTTTGTGATTTATTTTAATTAACTTTATGGGGTTAGATATTTTGAGTAGAGAGAACAAGTCTGATCTAGCTATAGTCGAGCTAGACTTTCAGTTGATTTGGACGGGTAACTTAACAGTGTCAACTACAGTCCAAGTTCCCTGAAAGGTGTTGGGTTTTAAGTAATTAGCGATTGAGCGTCGCCAGTTGTCTCGGTTTACGAGGAGAGACGTCTGCTCCTGGTATCTGGACGGCTTGGGTAGTCACCTAGACTTCCTAAATCAGCCAGATTACTTGTCCATTCCAACTTCCTTTACCCAGTTATCCTTTCCACTTTCTTCGTCAGCTCACTCGCTGTCCCAAACCAAAGTGTGAGTGACTTGACCACGTGAGGAAATAGGGTGTTAGTCTAAATCGGAGTATCCTCATCCGTCTTAGTTAGCTGTAGCTAGAAACTTCCATTGCACATAGGAAGTGTACGCGAGTAATTTAAATGTGGAATCCGGATTCCTAGTTTGCTAATATTTCGATAGAATAGTTGGATAGTTTAGCTGCTAGTCTACGTGTCATTTGTAGGAATTTAGGATTGTAGGATTTTATAGGAATGTTATAGTTCAATCATTTAATTAAGCCATTAGACATTCATGTTTTTATAGCTAGGATATTTACTTACGTAATTATTTATATGGCTTTTGTTTTGAATGAGTTTTTGACCACGGGGTTTCATGGGTTTTCTTAAAAATATAATTAGCTAGAATAAAATTGGGTAAGGGATAACTAGGACATTATTATATATATTTATCTATGATATTGACAAACACGATTCATTTACAAAAGACGTTTTATATAGTTTGGTCCTGGCTACTACTGGTAGTTAAAGTATTGTGGGATCATTAAAAATAATAACTCACAATATTAAATCGTAACGTTAGAATCATTTTGCTTATTATAAAAAAAATACTTTGCAGCCTGCTTCTCTCATAGCAGTTAGTATTTAGATTTTATACTGTTATCTACGGATCTGTAATTTATTTCAGACCTTAAAATACAAGGTTCTATCACTATTCATTACAAAATTTATAATTAGACATCAGTGAAGGTTTTATCTTGGCTTGATCGAGGCAGAAGCAAGATCGTAGTTTATTTTGGTACCAAGGTGATCCAAATGACTACAACTAAAAGTCTAGATGGAATTATTTCATTGAATACTAAAATTGTATACAAAAACTATATTACTAAATTACAGAAACTAGAGAACCAGATTGGATCTAATACTGCTGTTATCACTACCAGTATTTTGTTGTGTTAACGGTCCCTTTTGATGTCCTCTCATTAAATGTCACAATATAATGACAATATGGACAAGAATGTCTAGTCATTATTAGTTCCTTCAGAACTATAGTTGTTCCTTCAGAACTGGAAAAACCATCCGCAGGCGTGAGGCGGGAGTCTGACCTGCAACTGGACTGATGACTACGGGTGCCGCGGAGGAGGAGCGGTATCTCTACCCCAAAAACAAAATATGTTTAATAATTTACAATTCTAATTATTTGTGACATTCTAATTTGATTTAAATACTTTGACATCTGACATACTGACTTGACATACTATGGACTTTTCTTACATACTGACCTATTCATGACATTGACGTAATTGACGATTGTTTATTTAGTTGCTATTTACTACAATTAGATACATAACTCTTTCCTACGTGCGAAAAGGATTTCGGTTACTATTAGCGGTTACAACATGGGTTCTACAGACACACTAACGATCATTTGGCCAATTTACTGATCCAATTCAAGATATTAACTTTATTAACTTATTTAACTTATTTATTTCGTTTTAGTTTATTTATTAGATTCTATAGATTGAATAGTAGGTATTTTAGATTATTTTAATTTTCTTATTGGAATTTGTAGTTAGAAGAATAGGAATTTTAGACGTCTTAGTTTTTGGTCAAGTAGGGAATGTAGATTAAAAAATATAGGGGGGGGGGGGGCTAGCTGTTACAAGCTGCCATATGTCCGGATCTAGAAATAAGCATAGTATAGCAAACTAACAAGAGGTGTTTTGTCGCTCTCATTATGGTGTCATATCTGACGTGGCTAGCTCTTCGTCTAATATAATAACAGTTTACCATCGAACTTACATTAATTTAAGTTCCTAATCGTGTTACGAGTTTTGAAATATAAAATGTGCCAAAAGTAAATCAGAGTATTATGCACTTATAACAATTTTATTTTATTTTTTAAGCTTTATTGCACGAAAGAAAATCTTGATGAACAAAAGGCGGACTAATTGGGTAATTTTGTGGTTGAGATACTTAAAATTTATAAGAGCCGTATTTCTAGGCAATAAAAACTAAAACAAATAGATTTTTCATTTTAATATGGGTTTGTTACTATGCGTGGCTGTTAAAACAAGATTAAAACTTACTTTTGACTTTCTCAGCATAACGTTCTGGCCACGAGCTCAATGTCACATTAAAATGCATATGCTTAATTAAGTACTGATCTAGATTAGTATTAAATGTCATTGGCACACGTTCCAAAGGCAAATATGTGGCCTCTTTAGTGAAAATTCAATTGTCAGTCGGCTGCTAGCCAAATTGCGGTTTACGGCCTGGATTTGGTTTAATGCTAAATATCACTTATTAATTAGTAGCTTTTGCCCGCGACTTCATCTGCGTCAAATCTCTAATCTACCCCAATTTTTAACCTTTAAGCGATGACTTCGGAGATAAAAAACTATTCTATAACCTTCCCCACAACGTTAACTATCCTTTTAATAACCAGCGGTTAGTGATTTCTCAGACAAACTTCCAACTCCCTTTTCAACCCCTAAGGCATGATTTCTGTATATCCTTTCCTGGAACTCAAAATATCTTCATACCATATCAAGAGGTAACAGACAGACATAATTTCGCATCCATAATCCCTTCAGAATAATTAAATGCTAACGTTAATTTGTTAGCCTATTTTTTATATATTTTGATTGTTTGACTATAATATTTGTATTGTAAGAATGCTTAACGGATGTAAATAGTTAATATAAAATAATATGTTGAGATCAATGCCGTTTATTAAAAAACTAAGGCTTCCTAATGGCTTATTATAAAAAAGACGAGCGCGTATCCTTGTCCTATGTAAATAAATCCATCATATTTTATCAGAACCCCAGCCAAGGCGTCGTCGATAAATAGGAAGCTTGGCTGGAATCAATTTATTCGCTGGTCGACGCTGTGAATAAATGTTTTTTAGTGTGGATGGTTCGTGCCAAAAAAATTGTGATTTAAAAGGCCAATTGAAATCTGTTACCTATATCTCTTGTGCCTTTCTCACTGAACTAATGTCATCATACTAAAATATAAACATGTGGTAAGTGTCTCGTCTCGACTCTGGTGCGTTGCCTGTTAAAGTAAACTACTCGCAAATTGTAAACAAACATTAAATTTAGTTGACTTATCCTTCTAGCAGTAACTGAAAACACATCTAATTATGATTTCATCAAAGGCCTTTTGTGTCTTTCTAATTACGCTCGCTAAGATAACGGCAGGGGAGATTATCTCGTCAGAGTTATTAGAACAATTTATTTTCATTAATCTTTATTATGGCAAACCCAATCCCGGCATTCGTATACGTCGATTTCAGTGACGGTCAATATATTACGATTTCAATGACAATGGAGACTAGGCATAAAGGTACAGTGAGACAATGGTGGTGTGATCTGATACTGCATTCAATTTTGAACATTCTCCTCCTCGATTATTAGGGGCGATATTTAACTTGTTTTAATGAAACCTCGCGAATCATTATAAAATGAATGAAATTAGTTTTTTTGGCTACATACAAATTACACACAGCTTCTGCGTTTTAGTTAAAAAAACCGGGCTTAAAAGACCCCAGTGTTTATAACAAAAGGCACTATTGCCTATATTGGACTGGAAACCACGACACGACAGCCGATTAGCAGCAGAGTTCGGCATCGATTGCGATCTTACACCCTAATTTTATTTTATTTATGTTTAAAGTTCAATTCGTTTATGACACTTGTTTTGATTAATTTAAATTGTTAGTACCTTTAGACGAAGAGCTAGCCACGTCAGATATGACACAATAATGAGAGCGACGAAACCGTTAGTTTGCTATACTATGCTTATTTCTAGATCCGAACATCTGGGAGCTGTAAAGTGGTTGAGGTCAAATAGTGCAAAGTAAAAAGTAGTTCAAAACGACGTATAATGTAATTCATAGTTGTCGCGTACTGTTTCTGTATACAGAATCATTCGCAATATTTCTGGTTCTAATGTTAAAATAAAGGCCGCGTCCTCTATAAATAAGACGAATTCGGTAGTTTTTACCTATTTTGGTATTACTTTTTTCCAACTGAAAAATTTTGCAAACCTGGCACTCTGACCTCTGGCATCCAATCCCGCAGCCTCTAGTCAATCTCGGTATTTGCGGGACCATACATTTTCAATCCCGCGGGATCTCGGTATTCAAGTAATCCAAACAGTTATTTGATGTGATGAGTTCATCAGTTTCATCACCAGTGATCGGCACGACCCGTGCAACAACGCGGAATTTCGCGTAAAAAAAAATTACGGATATGACTATAATATTTTATTGAATACTACTATATTACACCCAATTAAACAAATTTTTTTTTAAACAAAAAAGTGTGATTATAATTATGCCCATATTCAAATTACTATAGGAACGCCGCGGTGTCGTGGCACGGGTCGTGCCGATCACTGTTCATCACATACATTATTTTATAGACTTTTGATTAGAGATCAACCAAAACACTCTTTTTATTGTTTAGTCTGGGAAAAAGCTTCCCTCTTTCCTGCCATTTGGTTCTGTCTAACGCATACTTTCGCTACGCTTCACAATAAAGATCCGGGTTGATTCGCAATCTCCGTCTTAGTCTTCCACTACCCCAATATCTTGTGATTCCTGTGGGATCCAGTCTCTGGAAAGCTTGGCCTAGTATTCCGGATGCATTCTGCTATGTCTCATTTTAGCTTTATAATTACATCCAATTTTTCAGAACGCAGTTCGGTGCTTTCGATAAAGTTAATTCAACATGCACCCAGAATGCTGTCTTACTTTGGTCTCTAGCAGACTGCTATCACAGTTTTGCAATCATCATAGCAATTTCAACCAATAATCTTTAAATAGTAAACAAGGGCTTTTTCAGAACCATTGACGCAAGATTTTTAAGGCAAGACATACTTCTTTCTCCGGGATCTCTTCCTCCTTGAATCTTTTCCGGTATGATTCGCTGCAATTCGTTCCTCGGACTTCTCATTATTTATGTGGGCGAAAGACTCGAGTTTGTTCTTCTTGATTGTGTTTACGATTACAAAAGATTCGATATGAGCCTTATGATCGGGCGCCGTAAATTAAGATATGCAGGATACGAATTTGGGGAAAGTGTGCACTTTAAAGAGAATAAGAAGTTTCCCTTCATTATCATCGTCTTTATGGACCAGAAGCTCTTCCAGGCGTTTACGATACGGTAATAGTTTTTTTTTTGATCTGCCTGTTTTCGAAGGCTGTTACTATTTTGGCCAAGTAGATTAAATTATACATCTACTTCATCCAATATTTTACACAGGTGGTTATCCTTTGGCCCTATTTTTGGTGAGTGCGACTTCAAGGCATAAAAAATACTAACGAGAAATAACAAACTCGTAAGAAACTATTGGAGTAATAACTTAGATTAATATTTATTTTTCTTGCCAAATCTAGACTCTACAGTCCCGCAATCCCGCGGGATCCCGTGCTTGTACTCCCGCAGCAAGCGGGATCGGAAAATGGCGCGGGATTTCGGAATGCCAGGATCCCGGTATTTTCCGGGAGTGGATGCCCTGGGCCTCCACCCATCAAAAGCTGCCAGATGCCCGGATCTAAGAATAAGGATGGTATTGTAATCTTACTAGACAGGTTTCGTTGCTCTCATTATTGTGTCATATCTGACTTGGCTCCTTCACTACTTAATAATAAGTTAGATGCTACTAACTAACGAAATAAAGGGTTTTTCAATAAGGGCGGGTCGATTTTAAAATGCAATAAAACAGGCTATGTGTAAAATATTAATAGATTTATTTGAAAGGCATATGTGCCATTATTTGTGAAATATGACATCGTTCAAATGTCCACCTCTGCTTCTTCTGGTGGCCTTAGGCTACGTTTCCACCAGAGATGAGCGAGGATACGTTGCGAGGAATGTGTTTGTTAAGAACCAATCCTACAGCCGCGCTGTGCGAGGGTAAACAAATGAAGTAATTCTGTTGTACTGCCATTTTGCCGAAAATCCTTTAGCCCAATTTAATTTCCCAAACTACTTATACCATAACGTTTAGTTAGCATACCAACGTTCATGTTTCGCATAGTTTTATTTGGCGTATTTCACAAATAATGGCACATATGGGCCTTTTAAATAAAACGAAAAAGTAATTAATATTTAACACAGCCTGTATTTTACAATCGACCCGCCCTTGATGAAAAACCGTATATTTAATATTTACCCAATTAGCGTAAGTAATCTAGCTATTAGTCCACGCAAAATTAGATATATGCTGGTCAAAATATAAATGATTAAACTAGGCCTAACACAGATTAGTGCATTAATAATATTTAACCTATAATTTCTGTAGTAATCATAGCGATTATTATCAATTATCATAAGTTTTTGTCGTCATTAATTTTTCTATAATCAAGTTTGGGTAACAATATGCATACTTATTGTGCTGAAATTGTTGAATTTATTTTGTTTACAAAAGATTAGGTATTTCAAACAACGGGCAAAGAATGTTAGTTATCTCATGTAATATTAAAATACGTATCATGCGTATAATATTTTCTGGGCCTGAGAGAATATAACCCTCACTCAACAACTTTACTCCGAAAGGTCAAGCTACGGTCAAGAACATGATTTTCAACAAGGTATTCAGCAGAAATATATTATGCTTGGATACAATTATTGCGAAAAGTCCGGCCAGCGATGCGTGCACACTCTAAAAATCCCAACGACCCGCGACTTGACAGACCAGAAGACTGGAATAAAATGCTCTATCTGAGGTATATTTTTAAGTTGCGTTCATGTTGAGTTTTATTTTTTCTTGTTAAATAAAGAAAAAGACAATTTTCCTCATATTTGTATTTGAGTGTATTGTATGACTGCCAGGCACGCTGATAAGGCTGCTTGGCAAATTCTGACGGCGAAGGTGTCTTTATTTTCAGTCGCAAGCAGAAAGGGCATTTCGTCACTACTTTGTAAAAATCTCGTATCTCACAGGTCTCAGAGATCGAGAGGTACCCCATACCACAACCACATTTTTTTATTGATTGACACATCGCTTGTCACCCTTTTATCACCTTATGGGTGTGTTCGAGAATATGTAACGTTTTCAATCAACGACACCATTGTCAATTGTAAGACGTTAACTGCCATAAAAAAATATTTAGAAATAAACTCTATTAATAAGTTTCATAACCGACAATGATGTACCTATAACTTGACAAAGTTACATATCCGCATACCCATAAAGTTATAAATAAGCTACGTGCCAACCCTTCCCTCATTAGCCCTTATATGCGGTAAACCCATCGTGAAAAACGGGTACAATGTAGAGAGATATAGTGAGACCCCCTGGTCTTGCACGAATTTGGATTAAGCCAGCCGACCGTGAAAACTAATCTACAACAGATAGAAATACTTACCAAGAAATCCAAATATAGCCGGAATGACAGCTACAATATAAGCACGAGATGAAATGCTTATTTTAATGGCTATTCTCCAAAATAATCTCAATTTAAAATTTCCGTGGCAATGACGTGCGCATTTATTTTTCTCAAACCAGCGTTAATTAACCCCTCCCTTTTCAAATTTAAAATATTCTTATAGCCAGAACTGCCGGTTGCCAGTATAATCCAATCATTGGGGAATCATCTTCTTACATTGTCTTACAAAAGGTGGAGTAGAAAATGTTTTACTGGTTATTAGTAGGCTATAGGGTGGTTATTAAAATACTAGATTTTAGACCTTGAGTGGGGGCAGCCATCTTGGTTTAAAGGTGCCAAAAGTCAGTTTTTGAACCTTGGCGCTTAAACGGTTATCAGCATACATCGTTATCGCGGGAGCAAAAACAAATGTGTTGAAGAATATATATAACAGAATGTCCGTTTAACATAAACAGAATATTATGCCTGGTCTTAGCCTCTAAGAAGTTCTTCATATCTAGCACATTTTTTTTGCTAGAAATAATCAATTAAACTTATCTTGCTCCTTTTCTACGTTCGTTAAAGTGCGTATTTTTGAGTTGAAATTTCGTTTCACAGCAGGTTTTTTTTTAACGAAAATAACTGTAAGTAAAAAAGGAAGTGTGTCTAAAATAGTCCTTTATTTACAAGTTCACACAAATCGATCACGAATGAAAATGTTTTGAATAACAGACGACTGAAGAGGTTGTCGTTAGGATTGCAAGGCTAATCTTTTTAAGTATTACTATATGTATCAAGTCGAGAACGAAGGTTAGATATTAGAAAAAACATCGATAAATTTTGAGCTCGTGGGTACAAATGTCTTGATACTTCTGTTATTTGTCATTTGTCATAATCTTTGAGTACTGTAAAATCATTCTTGTTCCCGCGATAACGACGTATGGTTATCACTATGCCTAAAATGTTTTTTTAGACGGCTTTTACTAAAAGCTTGAGCTATCTACATTCTCTGAATCAGTACAGTAGCAAAAAGTTGGGCACCTTCTGAAGGCTCGACCTCCCATTACGTTATGTCGCATAAAATACAGCGCAGCATTATCTTCTGCTCAACAGACCACGACACTCGGGCTGGGCTGGTCCTAAGCAACTCGCCGCGCCGTGAATATCCATTAGCTTATCGCTAGATAAAACCAGTGTAACATCAAACCATGAGATTCATAATAGCTTCAGGTAAACAGAGAGCGCACCGATACTGGTTCCTCTCAACTTTTGACTACCGTCACTTGGGAAGCGGTTGCCGGAGGCATATATTTCACTCGTTTATTTACGTCTTAGTCTTCCTAAAAACTCAGTTTGATAAACGATCGCGATTTTATAATGGATTCGCTGTATTTTCTCTACTTAGGCAGTCTAAAATCTCGTATCAATTTTCTTCATTTTAAAGTTGAGTCCGGTAACGGTATTTTTCGATTTCGTTCAACTTTTCGTTACCATTTTGCAGTAACTGGTAAGACTTCTATTAGTTTGTACACATATATTTAAAGATCGCGTCTTTTTAAACTGCATAAGTGGAACACTTTTTTGATATCATGTTTCATTTATAAATAATGCGCCTTTGTCTGTTGTCTTAAAAAAATAACTGTTTCGCAATATTTGCTTGGAGAGGTGAAAAAATATTTTTTTGTGATTAAAATTATGTTAAACTAGTATGTAAAATACATAAATATGAAAATTTGTCGTATAAGGAATAAGTGAAACAGTTTTTTATTATTTTCATATACACGATGATTCATAAAGGTCAAGCTAATCAGGAACTAATTTTTATAATTCAGGTATCGATAGCAGTTGGGTAATTTTATTTAAAGTTGTATACTCCTTTATTAATTATTCGGAAAATTTTAGGTGATTTCAATCACAATCTCTCTCGATACTACAGATCGTATGACTTTTAGGCATATACATCAACATAGGTATATAAGTCAATTCATGTGTGAAATTATTTTAGAACGTTGCGTGATCTTGTAATTTATTTTTTTATGATTTTCTACAGAGGACTAGGCACTCTTATAGAAATAAATTCTTCTGACGGTGAAGAACTTGGCTCTCATTTCACATTAACATTTTTCATACAATTTTAAATTTAAAAATAAATTTTACTTAATAAATTACATAATATAAAACTTATTAATAGGCATTAAAAATAAGAATAAAAAATTGAACGACCTCACAAATCAACGTCCTCACTAAACAAGCTCTGTAAGAATTGAGTTTTCGGGTATTACATCTAAAAAACTAATTTCAGCGTTTTTGAAAATTCCACCCGAGAGGAGTTGAAACGGGGTTGAAAAGTTTGTATTAAAGCGAGGCCGTAGCAACTGAAGCTAGAAAGTTGTAAATTGCAGGTCGGGTTACATTTATAACGTGTTCAAATAACAAGAACGATTTTGAAAAATTCAACCCATAAGGGGGTAAAAAGGGGGTTAAAAGTTTGTATGTGTATGATTTTAAGTTAGAGACTTGAAACTTCGTACGTTCGCTAATATTTATAAAAAATATAAAAGTGATTTCAGTGTTTTGAATAATTCCGCCCCTGAGGGGGTTAAATAGGGGTGCAAAGTTTGTATGCGGAAAACTTCTTTCTTTGAGCTAGAGAGACTTACAACTTTGTAATATTACTTATTAGAATACACAAAAGTACTTTCAGCGTTTAGGATAATTTCAACCCTGAGGGGTTTAAAAAGGGGTGCAAAGTTTGTATCGGGGTAATTTCTTTTTTTGAGCTAGAAACTTTTAACTTTATTTATTTAATCTTTATTGCACAAAAAGAAAACTTATCGTACAAAAGCCAAAGTTAATGCCATGAGACATTCTCTACCAGTCAACCTTACTGTCAGTCTGTGCTATTATACGCGGACGAAGTCGCGGGGCGGAAAGCTAGTAATAATATATATGTACTTATTTAAAGTATTTTTTTGCAATAATAGGACTTAAAACTATCGTATCAAATGCAATTCATGTGCGTTATTTTATTAGTAGCGATTTTCGTTTTCAAATAATTACAGGACTCTTAATCTTGATATAATAAATGGGAACCAGATGTGCATGTGGAATTAGTATTAAAAGTAACAGTATATTTACTTAAAACGAGTTATCAAATAATAGGTAATAAACACTGAATCTAGTTAAAATTTAAATTACTTATATGCCACTTATTTTCATTAGCCATTCGCCGGTTAGGGACACCACCTACTTTTAAAAGATTATTTCTAATTTTGCGTTCATATCAAAATATCGTTAAATATTTCTTCACCATTCTCTATTAAACCAGTAACCGCAAAACTACCCGTTCAAACGGAATATAAAATTTGGTACAAGTTTTATACGTAAAAAAACTCCTGTGAGAACTTTTAAAAATTCTTTGGCGCACGTTTGCCTTTTTTAACTGCTTTAATAATACACAGTGGTTTGAAGGGGGAAAAAGTTTAATTCCCCGAAGAATACTTAAAACAAAATATTTCTCGGGGCACTGAATGCTCTTAAACTTGTTCTCTTCGACGTATAGGAAGTATTTTCAAACGTAATGTGTCTAGTTTAACTATAAAAATATATACTAACTTTATATACTCGTAGTAGTGCATCACTTGAGATGCGATGACTGTTTTTATTAACATGTAGAAATATTACATAGGTATAATGTGATATTGACTACTGGCAGTAAATAAGTACTGGCTGTAGTTAGGTTAGAACCTAGTAAAATTGCCATAACGATTCGATGAATTGTTTGTTTACTTTTATGTAAGTCAGTCGATCAACGTATGTTCTTATATAAACTTGAATAAATTCCTTGTGTTACTAATCCTCGTTTGTCTGTACCACAAAACTCTGCTTAATACTTATAGGTTATTTAGTTAGGTATAACCCTCTAACATGTGTCCAGCCGTCGAACAACAAATAAAAAAAGAATCATCAAAATTGGTTCACCCAGTCCAAAGTTCTGAGGTAACAAACATAAAAAAAATACAGTCGAATTGAGAACCTCCTCCTTTTTTGAAGTAGGCGGCCTAAAGTCGCTTTTTATGCTCTAGTGCATAAAGTAAAATTTTCGTCGAATACCAAGGCAATCGGTCTAGCAGCCAAATGAACAACTTTTACTTCATAGAATAAATGCTTTATTTGAGACATCACATAACTAGATTTGATAAATCCTGAAATATTGAAATTAGCCTGACATGATTTTTGGAGCATATGTATATTGAAATAAGGATCAAAAAGTTAATTGGCGGGAACCTTATTTTTTTTACCATAACATTTGTGTTACAACTTGAAATTGTTTTACGATTACCGATAAATCATTTGCTCGCAATCGAAGTGAAAAGTAGAGTGTATAAGTCGTGAATAAAAACAAATTTTACACTCGACTTTATATTCATCCAAATCCATCCAAATCCAATTCAAATATCTCGCTTAAAACGCTACGTTTTATGCACTTGTTGTACAATCTACTATTTAATGTAATGTAAAAACTCTTTATCTACACTCACACTGTAAGTCCTCTAAAACGTGTTCAAAAACGGTAGGCAAAGGCTAGCATTACCACAACCGATTTTACTATGATAAGCTTTTTATCTGTGGCAGTAACGTAATTTTAACTTTACATGCTCAAATATTGATGTGCTATGAGTTTTGATAACATAATGTAAATCCTGTGCTCCTTCCTGACCAACGACACGCGCCTCCCCAACCGCCGGCACAATCGAGTTGGCCATGGCGGTGCAATGGCGGTCATTCTATGGTTTCCGAGCACTTAATTTAATATATATAATATGAGTGTAGATCAAGCAGTGTATGCAACTGTACGTAATTAGGCCTTAAAACACTCGTGTGATCTTATTATGAAACTCACCTGCGGCGCGTTTCATAAAACCACACTCATGTTTTAAGGACCCTTATTACGTAACAGTTACATAAACTACTATTATTGTACAAAAACCTGTCAAAAACAATACAATAATAGGGAAACTTAAGTACAAATAGGTATCTATGTAAAACATTTCTAACATTTAAATCTATTTTGCTTTGTTACATAGCATTAAACGACCTGTTTAATGTTAGGTTTCATTATTGTGTGTTGTTGTGTGTGAGACCTTATCACAAAACAGAATTTTATCAAGTATGTAATTAATAAAAAATAACATTAGATGGGTCAATTGTGAATATATAATTGTGTACCTTGAATTTGGACGTTTCGGAAAAGGGTTTTATGGTCATTTTTTAACTCTTTTTTTAATTCTTTCACTTTTTTTAAACTTATGTATCTGAAATATGCTATAGGTACCTACGATGATATAAAGTTCTTATTTTTATTATCTCATTCAGTCTCATACTAGGTATCAGGACGAGGCTTCTGCATACCTACTGATCTACAAGTATTTTTAGGGTTCCGTACCTCGAAAGGAAAAAACGGAACCCTTATAGGATCACTTTGTTGACCATCCGTCCGTCCGTCCGTCTCTCAAGACCCTTTTCTCAGGAACGCGTGGAGGTATCAAACTGAAATTACTCTATAAAATACTCAGGTCTACTGTCCCTTGGAGCTGTGAAAAATCTTCTGAGCCAACGCAATCAAAAGATACAGCCGTTTATGCCGCAAATTTCCGCAAATTTTCGAAACTCGCAAGGGAATCAAAACCTACAGGGTACTTCCCGTGAACTCAGAATCTTGAAATTTTGTACGAAGCAACGTCTTATATCTTATATCTTATGATAGAAATATTTTTAATAATTTTAAAGTTACTACCCCTTTCCTCATGAACGCGTAGCTATGACTCGATTGTCGTGATGGGTCAACTTTTACTTATATATCTACAGGTTTATAAGGACCCCTCGGTGCGCGATTCCGACTCGCACTTGGTCGGTTTTTTTATTGATTCCAGGTCCAAACTTTTAAAGTTATTTAAGGTCAGTAGGTAGGCAGAAGCCTGAAGATGCAGATTATATTATTGGAATAACTCTCCTTTAGTGCGTAGTTGTAATTGGCGACAATTACAGATGACACTTTAGTTTAATTATAAAAATGCTTTACCCCCAAACCAAACTCACCCTACCAAGTCAAGTCTCTTCAAAACATTCATCAATTAAGTTGATGAATGTGTTGAAGAGACCTGTGTCGTTTAAACGCGAGTTCTAATAAATCTTTACTGCCATGAATAAGGTAACCGAATTCTTAACAAATTTCGCGATCATACGTGATGAGCGCCGTTGTATATCTTTTACCTCTAAATACAACCTTAACATTACTGTTTTACTAAAAGGATTAAACCAACGTTGAGTGGCGTTCGTAACAATGTACGCAAAAGCATCTCTTCTTCTACACATGTGACCTGGGTCAATTTATATAGAAAGTTTTAAGCAAGTTTTTTGCATAAGTACCCATACTAAGGCTTAAAAGCTTTCAAATCTCCAGCTAAAGTGTATCTTTAAAAACCTTAGTTTTACAAATATCCATGTCATGTAAAGACATATTTGCTATTAAGTTTATAAGGCGTAATTTTAAAACATACTAACTTTAAAAGGCGTTTTAAATGTTATTTTATAAACGGTTTTCCAGCTCTGATGAAATCGTTAGTATGCAAAACAACCTAATAATTGCATAAACAAAAAATGTAAAGCTGCTTATGCTTTAAATTTAAATTGTGTAAAACCTCAGTTTTATAAATACTTTATTTTGACAAAAACGGGATTTAATCGCGAACACTTACTTTACGTTACGTTAAAATAATGAGTGAAAATCAGTACATAATAAATTCTTTTTGATATTTAGTGAAGAAACCGAACTTAGCCAATTCACGGGATACCTAAAACAAAATTTCTCATGTGCTTTGTACGTAATAACACCAATAATAAATTACATATTGAGCCCTGTAACACAAGCAAAATACATATTTAACGAGAGATTGTTAATAAATATTGAAGGTGTGTTTAGTAATAAGTAATTATTTTCGATTTATTATAATGAGGTAACTTTTCAACTGAAGAACGAATCAAATTATTTTAATAAATATTTTGATTTGTTTATTTGAAGTAGACACACTACTATATAAATTATAAACTTATATAGATCTCACATACAAAGGAAAAAGTGACCTAGGCCTCCGGTGCCCAGGGTGGGGATCGAACCAGCGTCTTCTGCCCTGGGAACCGGAGGCCTAGGTCACTTTTTACTTTGTATGTGACATCTATATAAGTTTGAGGTAAAATTTTTATATTAATTTGGTATTAAGCAAAACGTCTGCTAACGATACCACAATGTTTAGAAATAAAGGAAAAGTAAAAAAATCCATTGCCTCAGGCGAGGCAAGGATATAGTGGAGAAATTCGCAGCCATCTGGTAAGTCTCAGCAGCTCAGTTGGTCTGAGCGATGGGCATGTATCCCAGAGTCGCGAGTACGTGTCTCGCATTTTTATATTATCTCATTAAAATATTAAAAATAATATAAGGATCATCAAGAGAAAACTTAAGACGAGATAGTATAAAAGCAGAGTAGGTATTAGAGATATATGCATTACGGAACCATCAATCATAGAACGTGGTTGCAAGAAACGTCGTAAAATTCCATTTAATGGCACTTGCAGTCATTATACTCTGGGCATTGATGGAATATATCGCAATCGTTATTAACATAATTACGCCACAGTGTCATAATGGAAACCCAAGTACAAAACAAGATGTGAGTAACAATCCCGCGTTAACTCTATTCACGTATCCTTTGTTTGAACTTAAATGCGTGTCACGTAATCGTGTCTACGTACCTGCTTATATTGCTTATCTGCTAAGTTGAATTTAAAGGTTGAACACGCCAAAACTTGGGCACGCAAAATTTGTTTTTAAACCAGTTTGAAAATAAATAACTACATTATGAATACCACATTTAATGACAAATTTAATGAATTCTAAAATCACATTTTTAATTTTGATTAATGTTTACACAGTAAGCCATAGATCGAACTTTTCTACGCACACGGCTCATAAGACTTTGCACCATCTCTTTAGAAAAGATTTTTGTCGCCCAGGTCCATATTTTTTGTAGCTCAGGGACCGATTTTACTTCTCCGCCTTTCTTTTTTAGAATTCCTTTCATAAGACTCCAGTACTCTTCAACAGGCCGCAGTTCCGGACTATTTGGCGAATTGCATATTTTGGGTACCACCATTATCCTGTTAGCGTTGTACCATTCCATAACTGATTTTGCGTATTAGCAACTGGCTAGATCTGGCCAAAACAGCGGTGGTGAGGCATGCTGTCTTATAAAAGGCAGCAAACGCTTCTGTAAACAATCTTTCTGATAAATATCGCCGTTTATTGTCCCGGTGGTGATAAACGAGCGACTTCTTTTACCACAGCATATTGCCTGCCAAAGAAGGTATTTTTTTGAAAATTGCCCTCATTTTTTTAATTCAAAATCTTCAGGAGTATCTGTTCGAGATTTGCTAGTATAAAACTCTTGACCAGGTATTTGTTTACAATCCAATTTTATATACGTCTCGTCGTCCATCACCGCGCATTTAAATTTTGTAAGAAAATCTTCATAGAGTTGTCGCGACCGTATCTTTGCGGATAAGTTCTGTTTTGAGTCTCGATCTGATGCGGCCTGGGCTTTATAACTCCTCAGTCCTGCCATCTGTTTCACTTTTTGGACATAGGACTAAGACATTTTCACTTTTTTAGCAACATCACGAGATGAAATCGTATGATTTGAGGCAAAAATCTTTAAAATACTCTTTCCTGTTTCTTATTCTTGACTCCCTGCAACCCACCACTTCCTGGCTTTCTATCTATTGTCAAGCGTTCACGGAAACTTTTTAATACGTGACCAACAGTAGATTGTGGATATTTCAGCCTTTTCGCGATATCTATGTAGCTTAACATGGGATTTTTTACATGTTCGTGCAAAATGCGGTCACGTTTTTGATATTGTACGCTCGACATTTTGCCAACGAATAAATAAAAGAAAATAAAACTATCATCATTTTATAGCCCAGTTCCTTGTGATAAAATTGTTGTTTCAAAAGTTTAAATATCTCCATTTTTCGAATAACTATAGCTATTTTTATATGCCCAGGTTTTGGCGTGTTCAACCTTTAGTGCTCTGTTGCTTTTGTTTATAATGCAAGGTCCCTCTGTATAAGATAAGACGATACGAGTAACAGTATGTGTTATCGCAGTTATGATTAAATTGATTGATGACGTTTCGGTGCCATAAAAATCATTAAAATAAATAATTGGGGATAACCCCACACGGCACTTAGTTTTGATAAGCATTGCTTAAGTTACGAACTAGGTGACAATATAACTATGTATAAATACGTTATGTCCATATATCAATTAGCCAGATCAAATCCTCGGAAAATTCATTCGTTTTCCCAAAAATTGACGCACTCGCAGACACAAAGCTGTCAGGTATCGCGTATATATTATTTTATAATAATATATCTACCCGATGCAGCCGGCTCTCGATTTTATAGTTTCATAATAGTGTATGCACTGCTCTAGTAGTATAGTAAAAATAAAAACAAATTCCCAATAAAAGATAATTATGGTTTTCCTTACATTCTATGTAGGCACCTTATTTAATATATCCAAAATATAAAAAAATCTATGCACAAGAAAAGTGTTTTTTTTTGTGGTCCATTTTGAGCTAGAGTCTGTCTGGAAAGAGAAGTGTCGTGAGCTCCCATATAAACCACCACACTTCTCTTTTCGGACAAACTCTATCCGGAGCATTATTATTACAAGTTGTTTTAAATGGAAAAGGCTTTTTAGTGTGGTTTTGCCAGTTTGACATTATTTCAATCAGGATTTTTGTGTGTAGGCGTTTTTTTATTATAAGCTGATCTCATATAAACCAACTTTCCACACTTACCACACTAACTCACCAAGTGGCAGCCCAGCTCAAAACGGGGATCTCGCAGACATCGTCAGCGATGGCGAGACTTCTTTTTAAAGGAATGTATAGAATCGGGAAGACTGGAAAAAGCGACTTTGTCCAGCAGTGGGACATTACAGGCTCCTGATAATAAATCACATTTACTTACCAAATAAATATCTACGCTACAGTATCAGTAACACAAGGCTTAACCAACATTCACTCACATATCATCGTATCAGTAACACAACGCTTCAAGTTTTTATTAAAAAGAGTTGATCCTCCGTATCATCTGGCCAAGAAGGATTCGCAACAAGGAACCCATTGTAGACAAATCCCGATTGAGCAATCGCAAATCGAAAAATGGATCGGGCACATCATCCGCCGGGGCGATGATAATATGGCGTGCACTGCTCTCAACTGGAAACCGCCAGGAGGCGAACGTAGATCGGGTCGTCCCGTGCCCTCGTGGAGGCGCTCTGTTGAAAAGCAGCTGAATGCCGTTCAGATGAGCTCGCTGATTAGATGAGAGACGTGGCGTGAGCTCGTAAATATCCTCTGTATGTCTTGGGAACCATTGGCACAACAACAACAGTGTCATTAAAAGTTTTCTTCTTTCTCCTGAACACTTTCTCCCACCGAGCTATTTGAATCGTTTGTACCAAAACACTTGCGTTTAATTCCATCCCGTCTGCAGGTATACACTTTTCCCACTACTACACGGTTTGTTAGTACCTGTTATACAATTACAGCGAATCATTTTAGTAGCAACTCCGGATCAGAATTATTTTCAGTCGGCATGGGAAGCAGCTGACGCTCTACTCTTTTCCAACCCGTCTTCTGGATTCGCTACGCTGTTCTTCAAAGTTTTCAAACAAAGACATTGAAAATGCACTTGGTAAAGGTGCTGAACAGTAGCATCTTCTGTGGGTGGCAAACTGGCAACTTTAAGCTCGCTATTGGCAGTTGTAATTATTTTCAATATTTATATACAAAAAGTAGTCGTAAGAATCGGTCAAGCGTGAGTCTGTATTAGGAAATGAATACAACTTTAGTTTCACTTGAGACGCGATGACTGTTTTTATTTACATGTGACCAACTGACGGTCCTGCCGCTCTGGTAGAGTCGGTTGACGATTTTTAAATTACAATAGCATTTCATCTGACAAACTTTCAATGAGCGAGATGACAATTTTTTTTACTTGTTTGTATAGGTGACGTTTCTCCACCAACGGAACGGTAGTTGAAGTTCACGAGGCTTCAGGATGTATACAACGCTCTCAACCACGGCATATATTATCGCAAATTTATTTTTCTCTAAGTTCGTCTATACGTTCATTTCTCTGATAGATTGACACACTTCAAGCCACGTCAATTTTTGTTTCCCTAAGAAATCAAATAGAACTCCTACATATTTTGCCTAGAGCTTCTACACATTTTACATAGGTAAATACCTAGAGGAAAATTTGATGGTCATCGCCGTGTTTTAATCACTGTCGATTACTTAATTATCCATAACACGTTCCACCTGTTTCCAATTAAAAGTGTTCTACCTTTAAATACTTTCTTAATTATGCATGGCAACAAATGGCTATGCAACTAACTGTACATAACAATAATAATACCGGTTCTTCGACTTTGAAAGTAACTTTTGTTTAGAAAAGGGAAAACTTTGGCCTGTCGTAAGTACAATCAAATATTTGCATACAAAAGAATAGCATAGGAATCCAACGGCAAAATTTACAATTCATAGTTGAATGAGTCTGTCCATGATGTAACTAAAGAGGCTATTTCTGTCCCGATAAAATGAATAGATGTATATTTTACTGGTTTATGATACGGGTACTTAATATTTATTATAATAAAATATTACAGTTGATACCTATTTCAAGAGTTATATATACTTACATTCAGCTATTTCGTGGTATGCAAGATTTACTAAGATTTATTTAGCTGAAGAAATTAATGGTTGCAGTCAATAAAAAAAATAGTCATACCTATCATTTCTAAGTTTATCCAAACAAAATAATATAATAAATTCAACCTATGTAGCTAATATTTTCTGAACCTAAGAACTGGGAAGTTTATAAACACTGCTAGTAAATATATAATAAATTCCTGATATAGCTGATATATTATAATATTTATGCTGTCACAAAATATCAACTAGGTTATACTAAGGTATAACCTAGTTATATATACCTATACATACGGTAAACATTAAATGTCGTTTTATTATGTACTAGCTGTACCCGCGGCTTCGCCCGCGTATGTGGGAGGTTTTGTCATTTTCATTTACTATCCAGACCATTAGTGTAAAATTCTAAATTTATTAGTTCATCCGTGATAAACATAACTGACTAAAAGGCGTGCGTCGAGACCTGCAAATGCTAATGGCCGAATTCCTGCAGGAGAACATGCTTCGAACAGAGGGTCAAACGCTGAAGGTATAAGCGCGAGGTAGCGTGTGAGCGCAACGTCCCAGCGAAAACTGCTTTTGCAGCAGCAGGCCAAAATCTAATAAGGCCAAAGGCAACAATAATTGTTTCAGCAGGAGCATGAAAAGGGTCCCCACAAACCTCAATGGTCAAGTTTTTTGGTGAACCCGAACGCCGAAGCCATGACGCGGTGAGCGGCAATATCGCGAAAGCCATTGGGCGAGTGCCACGCAGGACCCAGGCCCGGAGGATCGCAGCGAGAATTGCTTCAGCAGAAGCAGCATATCAGGGACCGGACATAACTCAATGGCGAAGTGTCTTAGCGAACTCGAGGGCTGCGGACACGAGGGTGAGCGAAAATGTATGTGAAAGTCAAAGGCCGAGTACCGTGTAAGGTCCAAGCTCAGAACATCGCAGCGATAACTTCTTCAACATCATCATGACAGGGACCGGAAATAACTTAAAGACGAAGTGTCTTAGCGAACCCGAGGGCCGTGGCTCGAGGGTGAGCGGCAACGTCTGAAAAAGCCATAGGCCGAGTACCGTATAGGGCCCAGGTCAGCAGCAGTACCATGACAGGGACCGGATATATCTCAATGGTGAAGTGTCATAAGGCCCGAGGGTGAACGGCAATGTCTGCGAAAGCCATAGGCCGAGTACTGAGTAGGCCCAAGCCAGGAGCGTCGCAGCGAGAATCGCTTCAGCAGCAGTAGCAGCAGCATGACAGGGACCGGACATATCTCAATGGTGAAGTGTCATAAGGCCCGAGGGTAAGCGGCAATGTCTGCGAAAGCCATAGGCCGAGTACTGAGTACCCAAGCCCGGAGCGTCGTAGCAAGAATTTATTCAGCAGCAGCAGCAAGCATGACAGAATCCGGACAAAACTCAATGGCGAAGAGTCTTATCTATGTACAGGGCGATTTTCAAGTCCGCCGCTTTAAATTTATTACGCGGGTCCGTTATAGCCTTTCCTGTTAGCCCAATAAATCTGTTCTTCAACCTCTCTTTGTGCCGCCAACCAGTCTTTATTAGGCGCCGGCTTCTTCCAATCACCCCCTGTCTTTATTAATTCTGCATATGTTTTCTTTTCCGCCGCTTGCACTCGCTCATTAGTATTATTAGTTGAATCCGAGCCGGTCACTACGGTACTATTAGGCGCCGTCTCCCGCGCAGACGTCTCAATGGTGATCGAAACCGGTTTGCTATCCTGCTCACACCCATTTCTCTCGGAATCGCTATCCCGTTTACACTCAGCCATACTCGTCCTCGACTTGTCAACTCGTTGCTGAAGTGAAATAGCAACGCTGTTCGGAACCGCGGTAAAGGCCTCCACATGTACACCTGTGTTCGCACCTGCGCACTGACGATCGGAAGTATTCGGGACTTCACCGAGCGCGCACCCGGCGAAAGAGCAATAGGTGCCGCGCCTACGGACGAGTGAGATGGCGCACTCATAGCTGTTTCTAAGTGCAACGCGGGCATTGACCCCTCATTAACCGTCGTTTTGTGCGATAAATCTATAATTCCATACGGGCCACTATCCTGGGTATCAACAAAAAAAACTCGATTGAATTGCACAACTCCGCCCACCTCTCTTAACATTCACATTTTGAACCTGTGACTGTGTACGATCGAACTGTGTACAATCAAAATTACTAACGTACTGCGGTTCGTTAAAATTTAAAATTGTGAGATCATTTATTAACTTTACACTTTCCGACTTCGTTGCGTAGTTCTCCTTAATATACTGAACGTCCTTTTGAAGAATAATAATATCTTTCAGTAATCTGGTACAGTCGACGTGATCAAAAGTAACCGCTGGAAGTTTTTGCAGGTCCCGTGCAACAAAAATGGGTATTTCATCTGCATGGACCCGTCTCATGAGCCTCACCATATCCTGGATATTTTTATTCGACTTCTGTTTTCTTCGTACTATGTTCCGATCGGTTGTTTTAATCGATCTTTTGTTATTTATGTGAATGATTTCCCTCATGCAATCTCATCGGAGAGCATTTTGTTTGCGGATGATACGACAGTGATGGTAAAAAGTGAAGATGATTCTTCTTATAATGAACAAATAAATCAAACATTAACTGACATACACCGATGGACATGTAACAATAAACTTAATATTAATCTAAGTAAATCTTTTTATATTCAATTCCAATATTATGATACTCCAAAGATCCAATTAAACGTTAGCTTGAACGATAAAGTAATAGACAGTTGTGATTATATAATTTTTTTAGGTTTGCATGTAGACAAGCATTTAAACTGGAAACTTCATGTAGATTATGTTTGCACTAAGTTGGATAGTTTTGTATATGCCATAAGAAGACTAAGGATGACTGTTTCAACAGAAGCTGCCATCACTGCGTATCATGGGTATGCGTCATCGCTCTTGAACTACGGACTATTGCTTTGGGGAAATTCGGGTGATGTGAATAGAGCGTTTATTCGGCAGAAAGATTGCATTCGTGCTATAGCCGATATCTCACTCATGGATGACTGTAGGCCTATCTTTAAAAACCTAAACATATTGCCGTTGGCATGTATGTATATTAAAAAAGCATGTCTATTTGTTAAGAAACATCCCGAGCTATTTAGATTTAGGACAGATGTCTATTACGGTAACAGAAGAGCGCAATATGATGGACTAATGTATCAACCTCGTTGTGAGTCCGTAATTTATCGAAAAAACGCATACAATATGTGTATTTTTTTGTTTAACAACCTTCCTAGAGAAATGAGGTTAATGGAATATAATAAATTTGAAACAGTAATTACAAAATGGCTTACTGAAAAATGTTTTTTTAGTGTCAAAGAATATTTAGCATTTTTAAAGTATAATTTATTCTAAAATTGATATTAACTTTGTGTAAATTGACATCACATTGTGGAGTTTTTTTTTTTTTTTTTTTTTTTTTTTCTCTAATGTTTATCTTTGTGTATTAATTTTCATTTCATTCTAACTTATAAAAATTGACATTACTTTGTAGATGATGCTGCAATTGTATTGTTATTAATTTATTATTATATCTGGAGATCACATAAAATTATTATTATTGTATTATTTTTGGATTGTATTATTAGGGTTAATTTAATTGGTTATTATGTTTTTTTTGTAATTTGTATATAATTTTTGCATGTCGTTCATCGACTGAATACTTGTCTTTTGTACCTTAACACCTTGTACTTTATGTTATAAGTATTCTGGCAAATAAAATATTCTGATTCTGATTCTGATTCTGATTCTCGTACAGCAGGTTTTTGGCTCGCACCACTTCATCTTCAGAGAAGGCAGTCGAACATAAATTAACAATACTGTCATCCTTCATTACTTCAATTTTATTCTGGATAAATGCCAGAAGCTCGTTTATAACAACATTGCAACTGCTACACTTCAACACGTTTGAGGTCATTGTCCTCACTTCGCTCGCACGGCGCGGCGCATCGATTCACGTACGTATGCAATGACGCTTGGCGCACGACATTTATAACATTGTAAAAAAGTTCAAAATCTTTACTATTTTATGATAATTTATGCTTATTTTGTAGTATGTAAGTCCCTATATTGTAATTAAGCACTTTTATTAATTAAATGAAAGATGAATAGAAAGAAGGCTTTCATATTATTCCTTATTCCAAGAACGATTAAATTACGTATATTACATAAGTAATGAAAAATGCACAAAAAAATAAATTTTTAATTGATTGCATTATTATTTATTACGTGAACCCATCCACGTCAAGCTTAGGCGTATTTATTATACGTTAACTTGACATTTCAGTTATTTCATTTGAGTATCTCCTGTCCAATTAAACTTCATTGTCAAATTGATTTAGACTACTCACAACACGGCAACTTTTCTTATTGGTGAAATGGCATGAAACCTTTGCGGAATTAAGGTTAACACAAAAAAATATGCATAAATAATGAGTACAGAGGGTCAAACGCTGAAGGTATAAGCGCGAGGTAGCGTGTGAGCGCAACGTCCCAGCGAAAACTGCTTTTGCAGCAGCATGCCAAAATCTAATAAGGCCAAAGGCAACAATAATTGTTTCAGCAGGAGCATGAAAAGGGTCCCCACAAACCTCAATGGTCAAGTTTTTTGGTGAACCCGAACGCCGAAGCCGTGACGCGGTGAGCGGCAATATCGCGAAAGCCATAGGGCGAGTGCCACGCAGGCCCCAGGCCCGGAGGATCGCAGCGAGAATTGCTTCAGCAGAAGCAGCATGTCAGGGACCGGACATAACTCAATGGCGAAGTGTCTTAGCGAACTCGAGGGCTGCGGACACGAGGGTGAGCGAAAATGTATGTGAAAGTCAAAGGCCGAGTACCGTGTAAGGTCCAAGCACGGAACATCGCAGCGATAACTTCTTCAACATCATCATGACAGGGACCGGAAATAACTTAAAGACGAAGTGTCTTAGCGAACCCGAGGGCCGTGGCTCGAGGGTGAGCGGCAACGTCTGAAAAAGCCATAGGCCGAGTACCGTATAGGGCCCAGGTCAGCAGCAGTACCATGACAGGGACCGGATATATCTCAATGGTGAAGTGTCATAAGGCCCGAGGGTGAACGGCAATGTCTGCGAAAGCCATAGGCCGAGTACTGAGTAGGCCCAAGCCAGGAGCGTCGCAGCGAGAATCGCTTCAGCAGCAGTAGCAGCAGCATGACAGGGACCGGACATATCTCAATGGTGAAGTGTCATAAGGCCCGAGGGTAAGCGGCAATGTCTGCGAAAGCCATAGGCCGAGTACTGAGTACCCAAGCCCGGAGCGTCGTAGCAAGAATTTATTCAGCAGCAGCAGCAAGCATGACAGAATCCGGACAAAACTCAATGGCGAAGAGTTTTAGCAAATCTGAGGGACGGAGGCCCGATCGTGAGCAGCAATGTCTGCGAAAAAGCCATAGGCCGAGTACCGCGTAGGGCCAGACCCGGAGCGTCGCAGCGAGAATTTCTTCAGCAGCAGCGTGACGGCTAGCAGCTAGTAGCTAGATTCATGACTACCCTTTTTATTGCAATCAGCTGTTAAAGCGAGATAAAACATGTTGCTCTCACAAACGGTACAATTTTTGCTGTCGGGTAAATCGAAATAGATAAATCTTAACTACGTTTTATTTGTTTTTACGTAATATTGTAAGTAGGTTTCATGTATTGATAAATAGATTATTTTTACGTTGAGAATAAAGTACCTCCAGGTCTTGGAAGAATTATAAGTAAGGAAGCGTAATCAACGCTCAAAATGTGCTCCACTTTCCTGGTGCCAAAGTGGGCGGAGCTTGTGACAGCGGTGCCCTAATGTCATGTCAAACATTTTGAAATTGTCATGTCGTCAAAATATTAGTTTTTTCGGCCCATGAAGTTTCGGTAATATATCGGTATTAAAATGCCGGCTTGTGCCGTGCATTGGTGCAGGAGCCACACAGGCGCCAAAGATGATGATATTTCTTTTCATCGGTAAGTAAATCACGCATAGATATTCTCATACATTACGGACTTGGTCGATGTTATGCAATATAAGTTTTGGAAAAGTAAACATAACTCATTTGAGGAAAAGTATAATGAATGTTCATTTATAAGTATTACCTAGTAGTAATAGCAGTTAGGTTTCCGTTGTTAACAAAGAATCTTTCAAGTTTGTTTTTTTCGATATACAGTATGGTTCCTTGGAACAAATCTTTATCAATATTATACTAGTTTAATAATATTGAAATGTCTCCCTTGTAGTCATATATTGGGAATATAAGATACGTACTTAATAAACAATCTGAATATGCCACCTCAGTGGGTTTTACTGACCTACTAAATATAATTTAAATTCTGTTATAATGATGACTTCAACAGTATGTGTATGTTTAAAGTTTTTTTTTTCAAATCACTAATATTAAGTAAAGTCAACGAAATCGACAGAACAAAACCCTTCGAATTAGTACCTACCATACTTACTCTGGTAAGATCATACTATTCTGGCCGTGCCATTTCTAGTATAACTGACTAATAGGTATGACTCTTATTTTTCATTAATAATGAATGCTATAACTTTATAGCATAGTCTTTAATTATCAAATCTAGAGCAGAGCCCGACTGGGGAACTACCTGTAAGGTACAGAAAACCACAGCCAATTAGCACTACACCCTACTCATAGTGTTATGTTCCTGCCAGTGAGTAAGGTTGCCAGAGAGCTTAGAGGATGCAGTGTGTTGACGACGGGGGATCCTCTTGTCCCTTTAGCTGTCAACACAGTGAATCCTCTTTTATATGAAAGCGTCGGCAACGCACATGAGCCACCTCTGGAGTTACAGGCGTCCATAGGCTATGGTAGCTGCTTACCATCAGGTGAGCCGTATGCCTGTTTGCTACCGTTGTAGTATAAACAAATGGATACAAAATGTAAAGGAGGATGCCCAGATTCATATGGACTCTGGCCTAAAAACCAATAATGACAAGCCATATGTCATTTGAAAGGTTATTTCATATTCTAAATTTTTTTGAATGGCGGGAAATCTTAAATCGCTGTGTGAAACAAGTTATGGCAAAATAAAAACATCCCCTACATAAGATTTTTTTTACTGATACTAGATATACCTATCAGTAAAATAATTCTTATTGAGGGGATGTTTTTATTTTGCCATAAGTTTAAGTTTTATACAACGGTTTTTAAACGTTTTTACATAAATACACATAAGAAAACAACTAAATAACGATTGATATACCATAAAACAAATGACTACTATTCTTTAAGCAAAAGGTTCATCAATTATGAGCTGTGTTAAGTGCCCAGCTGGAGGAATAAATACTCCGTGTCTTCCTGCACCAAGGTACCAAACTATGGATACTACATGTGCACAACTTTTTTCACACAAAGATTTGGGATTACCTGCTATAGTAAAAGTTTTAGAACTTTGAATAAGCTATCCAGTGACATATCGCTTGTCCTTATTGGTCAATAGGCCAATCTGACCACCCTCCTTTATCCTTGTATTTCTCATCCGTTTTTTTTAGTTCTAAAAAACGAGGAAGCAAAAAGAATTTTAACTATTTATATTCAAGGTATGCTATTATTTTCTAGTCTGGTCATAAATAAAGTTAAAAAATAATCCATTTTATTATTTGCCATAATCAACCTTAATTGCTTAACAATATGTTGCTTGAGACCAAGAGGGTCTCCCTAATGTAACGGATTTATTCAATTCAATTCAATTCAATTCAATTTATTTAATTCAGACATGTCCATAGAGGGTTAGTAGATAACAAAGCATAAGTCTTACATCGTAGGTTAGATACTTAAAACTAATTTTCTACTAACTACACAGGTACTTAGAACAACCCATAAACATTGCCTCTGGATTCCATATGGATCGAGTTCCAATGCTTCCATATTGGACCAGCCGGGTACTCCGCCACCAGGTTCAGGAGACTGTTAGTACTCTCTTGCACGCGGCGCATCAGGGAGGCTGTTCTCTTGCGTATTATTGATATGAAGCTATCGACGCGTGCCTCTGCGAACATACCTGACGCGCTACAAAAGCGTGGGAGTCCTAACAGTAGCCTGAACCCGTTGTTGTATTGTACGCGCAGAGCATTGAATGTCCTCTTTGTATAGTTAGTCCACAGGCTGCACGTGTAAAAGGTTTGGCAAAATGACTTAAATAACGTTACTTTGACATCCCCATCACACCGTGCAAACCTACGGGCCAACATATTGCAGCGAACAGTCAATGCTCTGCGCTCCCTTTCAATGTCCTGGTCATCCTGGAGGTTCTCAGTGACCCAGTGACCAAGGTACTTGAATCGATCCGTCCGTTTGAGTGGAGCCCCGCATAGGTAAACTTCAGGTAGTGTCTCGTAAGACTTATCACCAGCCTTAAAAACCAGAAGCTCACTCTTGCTGGTATTGTACCGTAGCCCATGGGTCCCAGCATACTCCTCGCACATCCTCAGTAATTTGACAAGCGCACTGATTGATGGGCACAGCAGCACCATATCGTCAGCATAACTGATATTGTTGACCATAGTACCGCCAATCGAGCATCCAACACCAGTGCTACTGAGTCCACCAATCAGCTCGTCCATGTACAGGTTGAACAGCCTGGGTGAGCTGAGACCCCCCTGCCGCACACCACACTTCAACCCGTACACATCCGAGTGTGCACCTGCCCATCTTACAAAGTTGGTTTGATGGCCGTACCAAAATCGGAGTAGGTCGATCACATCCCTCGGTGTATCTGTGCGTGTTTCCAGCTTACCCCAAAGAACCTCGTAGGAAACGGTATCGAATGCCTTCGACAAATCCAAAAAGCAAGCAAATACAGGCGTTTTACTATCGGTATAGTACCTGACGGTATGCTTAAAGCACAGAATCGCGCTTTCAGTTGATAAACCAGGCTTAAAGCCAAACTGAGCATCATGCGTTTGTGTGTGCTTCGAGAGCACGCCGTCAAGCAACCCGTCAAGTACCTTAGCCGCTACTGTTGCCAAAGAAATAGGCCTGTAGTTGGACTTGTCGGAGGCATTTCCTGTCTTATTCTTACAAATGGGTACCACTATCGTCTTCATTAGGTCTTCCGGAAGATAGCAGTGACTAATGCACAGATTAAAAAACATCTTCAGCACGCGAGGCAAGTGAACTCCCGCATGTACCAGGTGCTCTATACTGAGGCCATCGTGCCCCGGCGACTTTCCTCTAGTCATACCTTTAACCACTCTATCCACGTCCTTGTAGGAAAAGTATACTCCTCGCCTGACCTGCCGGTCCTCAGTAGAAAGCACTCGATGACACATGTCCGAAGGCTGCCAGTCCACCTGAAAATGCTTACTAAACATGTTAGCAATTTCAGAAGGTTTATCTAAACCTTCAACCGTGGCTGGTACTCCAGGTTTAGGATTTAGTTTGCTAGTGCTCTTCCAAAATTTACTAAAGTCTTTAGCTCTATGGTGAGTAGCTAGAATGTCCATTTTGATTTGTGTTTGATTGTCCTGACACCATTTGAGCTTATCTTTAAATGTCTTACGGGAAGAGCACATATCTGCATAAATTTGTCCTGCCCTTGGTTTACCAAACATATGCCACTGCTGAAAATACATTCTTGCCCTAGCGTGGGCCTCTCTGACATGTTTGTTCCAACCTACTACCCTCTTAAGTTTATGTTTTTTAGAGACCCGGCTTAGTCTTGACGCTGTCTGTAAAACATTAGTAATATCATTGTACAATTTATCTAATACTAACTTATGGGAAATGTCATTACAATAATTATCACAGCATGTCAGTAACTCATTAGGAAAATCAATAAATTTTAAGTTATCATTACAAATACTACTATATAAATTAATTTCGTCAGAGTCTCTCACCCCCCAAATAAATATACTTTCATTGTCCTTAACACTATTACTTATGTTAGATCGACTCGACTCAATTTGGCTTTTAATAATAACTGGAAAGTGATCAGACCAATACATGTCATACTCAATTTGCACATCGCTAACAGTGAGCCACGCCGCCTCGGAGACCGAGCAGTGATCCAGCCAACGCCTACATCCATGAGCCTCACTCAAAAACGTATACGACTCCGAACCACCGCCAAGCCATTCGATATCAGCGCAGCGCCACTTTTGCTCTAAACAAAAATCACACAGTTCTCTGTAAAAAGGTTGCCCTGGGTGCGCATTAAAGTCTCCTAGAACAAATACATAATCAGCATTATGTGATTCAATAATCGCAGCCACTTCACCACAACAATCCGTGAATTCAGGTAGGTTTGACGTATCGTCAGTAGGCATGTAGATCGAGAATAATAACACCGAACGGTTGCCGATACTGCCACAAATAGCCGCAACACGCACACTATTACACTCTATTGTTTTAACAGATGTAAACAATCCCTTCCTCCACATTAAAGCAACACCGCCATATGGCCTTCCTCTCAGGATTTCCCGTGACGTATCAACTGCTGATCTGCTCGTGTAATCAAAATTGTTATCAATGCTTCCTATGTAGTCAACACTATCTGGCAATAACCAGGTTTCCTGTAACGCTAAAACATCGGCAGACTTGCATAACACTCGAATCCCTTCCACCGACCTTTGTGCAGATTTACAATTAAAGGTAACTAACGTGATTTCCGATTGTGCTTGATATGCCATACTTTCTTATTGAAATCGATTTATTTATGTGTTTATCTTATTTGATTATTTTTTTTCACGGAAGTCTACAAATTTACGGAATATAATTCCGTCTGGCCATAAATGCCTATTCATAAACACCGCGAACTTATGCCGCGGGACTAACATCTTGTATGAGTCATACAACTTTGCCCTCTTACTCACAATCTTTTGTAAATCCACTCTTACTTGAGTTTTTTCGAAGATATATTGACAAATATCTGCCACAGACGCGTTTCGGTCAACATTGTCTATGTACAGGGCGATTTTCAAGTCCGCCGCTTTAAATTTATTACGCGGGTCCGTTATAGCCTTTCCTGTTAGCCCAAAAAATCTGTTCTTCAACCTATCTCTTTGTGCCGCCAACCAGTCTTTATTAGGCGCCGGCTTCTTCCAATCACCCCCTGTCTTTATTAATTCTGCATATGTTTTCTTTTCCGCCGCTTGCACTCGCTCATTAGTATTATTAGTTGAATCCGAGCCGGTCACTACGGTACTATTAGGCGCCGTCTCCCGCGCAGACGTCTCAATGGTGATCGAAACCGGTTTGCTATCCTGCTCACACCCATTTCTCTCGGAATCGCTATCCCGTTTACACTCAGGCATACTCGTCCTCGACTTGTCAACTCGTTGCTGAAGTGAAATAGCAACGCTGTTCGGAACCGCGGTAAAGGCCTCCACATGTACACCTGTGTTCGCACCTGCGCACTGACGATCGGAAGTATTCGGGGACTTCACCGAGCGCGCACCCGGCGAAAGAGCAATAGGTGCCGCGCCTACGGACGAGTGAGATGGCGCACTCATAGCTGTTTCTAAGTGCAACGCGGGCATTGACCCCTCATTAACCGTCGTTTTGTGCGATAAATCTATAATTCCATACGGCCCACTATCCTGGGTATCAACAAAAAAAACTCGATTGAATTGCACAACTCCGCCTACCTCTCTTAACATTCACATTTTGAACCTGTGACTGTGTACGATCGAACTGTGTACAATCAAAATTACTAACGTACTGCGGTTCGTTAAAATTTAAAATTGTGAGATCATTTATTAACTTTTCACTTTCCGACTTCGTTGCGTAGTTCTCCTTAATATACTGAACGTCCTTTTGAAGAATAATAATATCTTTCAGTAATCTGGTACAGTCGACGTGATCAAAAGTAACCGCTGGAAGTTTTTGCAGGTCCCGTGCAACAAAAATGGGTATTTCATCTGCATGGACCCGTCTCATGAGCCTCACCATATCCTGGATATTTTTATTCGACTTCTGTTTTCTTCGTACTATGTTCCGATCGGTTGTTTTAATCGACTCGTACAGCAGGTTTTTGGCTCGCACCACTTCATCTTCAGAGAAGGCAGTCGAACTTAAATTAACAATACTGTCATCCTTCATTACTTCAATTTTATTCTGGATAAATGCCAGAAGCTCGTTTATAACAACATTGCAACTGCTACACTTCAACACGTTTGAGGTCATTGTCCTCACTTCGCTCGCACGGCGCGGCGCATCGATTCACGTACGTATGCAATGACGCTTGGCGCACGACATTTATAACATTGTAAAAAAGTTCAAAATCTTTACTATTTTATGTTAATTTATGCTTATTTTGTAGTATGTAAGTCCCTATATTGTAATTAAGCACTTTTATTAATTAAATGAAAGATGAATAGAAAGAAGGCTTTCATATTATTCCTTATTCCAAGAACGATTAAATTACGTATATTACATAAGTAATGAAAAATGCACAAAAAAATAAATTTTTAATTGATTGCATTATTATTTATTACGTGAACCCATCCACGTCAAGCTTAGGCGTATTTATTATACGTTAACTTGACATTTCAGTTATTTCATTTGAGTATCTCCTGTCCAATTAAACTTCATTGTCAAATTGATTTTGACCACTCACAACACGGCAACTTTTCTTATTGGTGAAATGGCATGAAACCTTTGCGGAATTAAGGTTAACACAAAAAAATATGCATAAAGAATGAGTACTTGATTGGTTAATAAGACATAAGACATTTTAGTTTTGTAAACGTGAAAATGGGTCCTTTATTATATGTCGATGCTCCAGGTATTAATGGATCACAATATATGTCCGGATACTTACAATTTCCAAAACGAAGTTACACGTTTTAAAAATATTTAACCCGCAATCCTTAAATTGGGAAAACATTTAAAAATCTATGGTTTAAACCTCGGCGAAACGCAACAAACCGAATCGCTTAATTTAATCTAAAGACGTCCTTAAGTAATGTTTGTATACAGTATACAGGGTACCTATACAGCGCCATCTGTGACCACTTTTGAGAACTAATTTTTTATGAAAATTATTTTTTTAATAAGCAGAATAAAAACTACCCTATATGTTGCTCCGGGGTATAAACTGTTACTATACAAAATTTCGCAAAATTCTGTGCAGTGGTTTTTACGTAGTGCGCGGACAAATTCACAGACAGACAGACAAGAATTCCAAAAATCACTGAAATGTATTCAGTCAACGTTTCTAAGACCCCCCCGAATAAGTTTTTCTAAAATATCATCAATGTACATTTTTTTTCTCCTTACGCGTTTATTATATGTATAGATTACGTAGTGCGCGGACAAATTCACAGACAGACAGACAAGTTCCAAAAATCACTGAAATGTATTCAGTCAACGTTTCTAAGACCCCCCGAATAAGTTTTTCTATAATATCTTCAATGTACATTTTTTTTTCTCCTTACGCGTTTATTATATGTATAGATAAGAACTAAAGTTACAATACTAAAATAAAATTATTTAAACCGAAATAAATCTAAAATTGAATACGGAAACAAAAATGAAGGTATAAAAAACTAAAAACTTAATCGAAAAGCCCACCCCGTGTCGTCCCAGGCGCAAAGGTACCCATCACGCTCGCTGCTTTGCCGCGTTGAACTGCGAAATTATGATTTCTATTTTGTATGAGAAAACCGGATTTTAACCGGTTATTTTTCATACAAAATTAAAACCGGTTCCATTCCCTAGTCTACATCAAAAGATACCGTTGGGCGGCTGGCGCTTACGCTTTTATTGGTCGAATACAATATTGAATCTGTACGACGTACGATGTACCGCCAAATGGTACATTTTTATGTAAACTGTAACAAATTTTTCCTCAAAATATTTGTGGTTACACAGATGTGTAAGTTGCGGAAACTTACCTACACATTGGAAATGCTCTCGGCATTTTCTAGATAATTTAACAAGTTGGCAATATAGGAAATTAAAAAATTCAAGAAACGGAAAAGTTTCAATTTCTATATAAACATGTTACTGACGTTTTAGGACAACTTCCACCAGCACATCGTACTCGTAGTAATATTAAAAAGAAAAAATACTATAAAGTTTCGTAGCTACTCTAAAAAACCTTACAAAGAAATAAAATTTAATCAGTTTCAAGGATGAAGAAAGCGAGCAGAATCCTACAAAATTGAACATCAGGACTTTGCCTTGCAAGTCTAATTGCGAGCGGCAGACCATTGAAACTAGGGGCCGTATTCTAACTTTAAAACACTTATAGACACGATCCACCTTCAATACAACTCCAATTCATTAACAACGCAATACAGCTACGGCATAAACATCTGAATCAGAAATATCAGAATTTGCTTGAGAAATATTCCAACGCAACTCCAATACAATTTCAATATTGGTTGAATGTTTGTTGTGTGTTGGAGTTATGTTTGAGATAGGATGTATTTTTATTGTATTGTTAATGTATTTTAAAATTAGAATCCGGCACTAGGTTGAACAACGGGTGTATTATCTGGCGAATGGCGCAGAAATCGCTTCATTTGCCGCTGGGACCGAGGCTGAGCAACTACCAAATTGGGCTAATGGCAGACTGCTTCTAATAATGGCCATTGTGATCTAAGTTACATTTAAGAATTGTAGATTTTATTTCTATAAACAACAAAAAAATATGGAGAATAACTTATTTTTAGTTTTACAGAAAAAAATATTTGTACTCACTATTTCAGCACCTTATTGCATTCTGTTAACATCTGGTTTGGTCCTAAGGTTAACTGACATGATGTCTCATGCACGCTTTGCACTGAAGAAAAATATTTAAATAAATACATATTTATAGTAGCTTAACATAATAGTGATACAATGCAGTAAAATACAAAAGAAACTATTAAACAGATTCCCCACCCTAACAGTGTAAACTACTTAACATTTGAAATAAAAATTTGGCCCAGATCGCTGTCAATGGGCAAGGTAAATAATAAATAGTCCAGTTACATAATAGTTACTTACAAATTGAATATTCTAAACAGGTCCTTTTTAAATCACAAGGTATAGCAACTGAAGAACAAATCAAATTATTTTTAATAAATATTTTGATTAGCCCTGGGCACCGGAGGCATAGGTCACTTTTTCCTTTGTATATGACATCTATATAAGTTTACAAGGTATGGCAATTTTACATAGGTATTGTATATTATACAAATTGAAGTCAGCATTACAATATAACCATTAGGTTGTGTATTAGGGGTCACTCATGTTTGGAGAAAAAAAAAGTTACCCTTCGGGCGCGGTAGTAAAAAGTAGCGTATTTTAGTCAATAAACAGTATTTAAAATTACATTGCAAACGGAATTAATTTTCTGCCTCCGGCTCCATTTAAAAGTTTTCATATAAATATTTTTAAATTTTCTATGGTCTGCGGAGTATATCTATTTATTGTCACTTTATTCAAACTTTAGCTTAAAATATAGCGAGCCATTGTTGGCTCGAAATAGCATGGTAAAGGTTGAGAGCGAATAAATTGAAAAAAAGTAATCAAAAAGTCACGAGGCAGTAAAAGTAAAACTAAAAAAAAAATCATCAATATATTAATTCATAATAATAATTAATTATCAAATGACAACTTTTTTTTAACCGTGCTTCCTAATAAAATATAATAAAAATGATCCACCCTATTGTGTATTCTTGTTGACAATTACTCGGAGTAAATATGTATAACAGACACATGTGACTAATAAAATGTTCAAAAAATGTCGTTGAATTTTTTATTTTATATAAAACTTCCTTCTTTTATAACCTGGTTATTTTTTATCTTGTGTCTAGAGTGAATCGTTACACCTCGTTTATCATTTATTCTACACAGGAACACCTGTAATGAGAATATTTGTATACAAACATGCACACGTAACACATGAATTCACACTTTATGGCTTAGTCATAGAAAAGTTAAAACAGAATACGCTTTAACAGAAGTCAATAGAGACGTGACGTACAGTCAACCAATTTGATTCCTAGGCCGCTCTAGAACCTTGTCACAATAGCTAGTTTGGTAGCGAATAGGTTACGTTTGTACGTATCCACGGGCAACTGTCATTACGACAAGGTTCTACAGTGGCCTAGGAATCAAATTGGTTGACCGTACAAACAACAAGATAGGTTAGTAGATAAGAACTAGTCTCGCTCGAAAGAAAGTTAGACCATTTGTGTCGTTTTCGACACAAACTTAAGCGATTCAGATAAAACTTTTGATTACGGAGTGTTAAAGCTTGTGATTTTGGCTTTGTTCGTTCTAAAGGTTGAACACGCCAAAACTTGGGCACGCAAAATTTGTTTTTAAACCAGTTTGAAAATAAATAACTACATTATGAATACCACATTTAATGACAAATTTAATGAATTCTAAAATCACATTTTTAATTTTAATTAATGTTTACACAGTAAGCCATAGATCGAACTTTTCTACGCACATGTCAGATTTAGTTTAATAAAAGACAAAATATAATTTATTTCATTTATTCAACATTGAATAGATTAAAGGAGAGAGTCCATTTTATAAATAAAATGTTAAGAACAACTATAGTAAATGCAATGATGTTTATTAAAGAATATTACTTATAATAATTCTGAATAATTTAATCAATGTTGCAATACTGCCATCACCACTAAGTAAGTCAAGATATAAAACAAAGGATATTAAATCCATTCTAATTCCTCAACCATTACTACAAGTATCCCTTAAGGCCATTAATTATAATATTCTGCACATAATATATTTAACACTTGTATCAGAAAGGCTAAATTATTTCCAATATAAGGTTGGTGTGTACGTTGTACCATGCACCAACTTGAAATACAGTATTACACGTTTATATATTTAAATACATTATTAGGTACACGGTAACAAGGTACACACCAATAAATTTTATTTTATTAACCCTCAATATTATTTAGAGGTGAGTAATCAATATTACACTTAACTTGGTTCTTGCTGGTTAGCTCTCCAATCACCAATGTGTCCCACAACTGCCAGACACTTGTTTATAAGGGCTTACCCATTACCCCTTCTACTACCTGGCAGGACAAGAATTCTATATTTCCGGCACATCCGGTTATATAAATAATTGGAAATAGTATAATAGTAAATTTGCTTAGTTCAAAATAGGTGAAAATATAATTTAAAAATGACAATAAGTTATTATTCACTAAACCATCAGTATTTAGTATCGTTTACTTAATCATAATGTGACAGCAATACAGGATATCCGCTTCGCAAAATACGTGAAGGTTTAAGTAATATATTTACTCCTTGTAAATAACTTCAAGTGAATAATAATTAGCAATGCTAAATTATTACACTTGACGAGATTATTTACTTGTACAATTATTCAATTATTGTCAACTCGACTATAATAATTGAATACAGGATATCCTGATACGTAATATTTAAGTTAGCAAGATATTTACTAATTCCAATCCAAATAATCTAATAAGGATTAACGGAAACGAATAGAAATCAAACTGCAATTATCTCTGATATAATTCGGTAGTTGCATTATTTGCATTCTGGCAGTCACGGTCACATAACAATACATTAAGGGTAGTTGTGGTATTTGAAAACTTACGTCTACCTTACAATGTCAACTTCTTGGATTCAACTTATGGATTACTTTAGATGTATATTCGATACTGGAAGTGATGAAACTGTACGTTTTGGCCATTATTTATCTCACCGACTGTATATCTCACACGGCCATACTGACAGGTACTTCGTTCCCGAAGTGCCCATTTCTCATTATTACATCAAGTTGGCTCGCAGGCTCTGTATCAGGTCCCTATATTGCTACTGTTTCACTCACATCAGGTGAGAGCTCGCAGGCTCGGAAGCAATTATCCTATCTACATGATACTCTGCTAGCGTTACTCACCACACCAAGCACAGCTAGCAAGCGCCTCTAAGGTGCTACTCTTCCACCCATAACATCAAGTGGGGCTCGCAGGCTCGTAGCTGTCCCCTATATTGCTACTGTTTCACTCACATTAGGTGAGAGCTCGCAGGCTCGGAAGCAATTATCCTATCTACATGATACTCTGCTAGCGTTACTCACCACATCAAGCACAGCTAGCAAGCGCCTCTAAGGTGCTACTTTTCCACCCATAACATCAAGTGGGGCTCGCAGGCTCGTAGCTGTTCCCTATATTGCTACTGTTTCACTTACTTACACCAAGTGAGAGCTCGCAGGCTCGGCAGCAATATCTTTATTTGCAGTTACGTTGCTACTACTTCTCTCATCCTCGTCAAGCAAGGTAAGGTAGCAACTTTTCATTCAAATTTCATTCATTTCTCGTCAATAAATTCATTCGTTTCGTCGTCGAGTCGTCGTGTCATTCGTCGTCGTTTTCACTCAATCAGTCCAACTATAAACATAACATGTAGGTCACTTGTTTGAAAGAGAGTAATGTGAAAATTTTACGGTGATTTGTATACCTAATGATCATATCTGACCTTGGCATCTGGACAAATCCTGAAATCCCATATGGGGTTACTTCTCAGGAATGCTATGTCGCATTTTTGCCTACAAACGTTATTTCCAATAATCAACAATAGTAGAAGCATACTGTATCAATCATGGGAGCGTTTATGACAATTACAGGTTAGTGACACACCACGTCAGGGCAACGCAATTAGTTACTATATGTGTCTGTGTTCACTCTGACGTCTCACATATTTGTCACATCAGACACTTGTCAAAAGTCAAAACGTAATTAATATCGTGAATAATGTAACTACTGGCATAAATAAAAATAATAAATATAATTCTAAAAAAATTAACGGGGTTTATACCTTTCAATGCATGTGTTATAATGACTGTATTGCCCTAATGAGCTTTTAATTACATACAGTAAAAAAAAAGTAAATTATTAATTTCTTCGCAACCACTGGACCGAATGTTATGATACTTTGTATACTGGTTCAAAATACCTTAACGCATATGTTCGTTTCAGCTTCGTCCAGTGGCCAAGGATACTCAGAAATTAAACTCGTGAATTTCGTCAGGTGGACACATCAAAAACCCATATCGATAGTTCCACAATTTTAGTAAATAATCAATTCAGAATATATAATTGATTCATCTAAAAGAACATGGTTCCTACATCGTAACCGTTTATCCTTCAATGAGCGTTTTGGTTTTTCAACGAACCTTTCTTTATCCAAATTTTATTCGGCAACACATTTCATTCTTTGTATCTATCAATTATAATGGAATAAATTTACTTATTTCATACGAGTTTCACAATCGTATAGAATAATGTTCTGTTTATGCTTGTATTTATAAGGGTCTTTTTTTGCGTGTATCTTTCGGGGAACCGTTCAATTTAAATAGTCATGATATTTTTATTGATTATGATCGAAGGAGCCGACTTAATTTATTGTTTGATACGGCTTGCAAATTGAAGCTTAGCGTAACGCCTACGAAAGCATTGTACGACATAAAATATCATGTTTTACGAAGTGTTTCTAAGTTAATGTCTCAATCCAAACAAAGTTAGGAGAACTACAAATTTTGTGTTGAGTTGCGACGTAGTTAAAATTATACAAGGAAAAAAAATTAGCTTCGAAATGCGATCGACGATTAATCTTCGGGAATTATATAGTGAACCATTTTAATACATACTAACAAAACAAACATAGAAACAAACGGTCTTCCAGCCTAGTCGGTAGTGACCCTGCCTCCGAGTTCGGCAAAAAATATTTATTTACCAATAACCGGGAAGATAACTAAATGATCTTTTATTTGAAATAACTAAATAATCCATCATTTGTTGTTTTGAATATATCCAGATCAGTTTCATTTTTATCTAGATAAATTATATAAAAACAGTATACAAAGTATATACAAACCCTAGAAAATAATAACTCATTTTTTAAGGAATTAAAAAAAAATGGCTAATTGGAAATGCTTTCCTTAGAGAATTATGTGACATAAAATTAACTTAATTATAATTGTGTAGCTCTATTGTAATGAGAATTGACATCGTTTGACGTTTGTTATAAATTGCGAATTAGTATTATATAATAGCTTACTAGTATTCATTTTAGTTTTATTTTTTCTTTTGACGTGTATTGTATCTGTGCATTTACGAAATAAATGAATATGAATATGAATTAGTTGGGATTTAAAATAAAAGATGAATGTCAGTAGTACAGTCATGTAGAACTAGAAGTGGTCAGATGAATAAGATAGCAGTAGCTTAGCTCTTATATTTAGTCAGGGGCCTTGACGCGATATTCTATATAAATTCATTATTCTAAGCTTACTTCAATAACAAACGAGGCCAGTTATCTTCATTTAGGTAATTTATCTCAATAAAAAAATAATTGTCAACGCAATGTCTGTGATTGAATTTATCTTCGAATAAATTTATTTGAAATTATCTAAATATCGCCCGACTCTGCCTGCGAAGCAAGAGGTCCTGGGGAATAGATTAAGGTGCATTTTATCCACTTTCTAATACTTGATTGCTTCAGAATTTAGTTAGTAGTATGGAGATTGGATGGTGACATAACAATTAGTACAACCAGCAATAATTATTTTATATCCGCTCGGTCATTCTGCAGATAACGGAAACCAAATCTTCTGTTTTTAAATATCTGTTCAAGTCTCAAGGTACTGAAATTTTTTTTTACAATTTCAAATAACTCTAACTAATTTAAATTTTACTAACAGCTTTCAGATTTCGTTATCAGATCATATCTGATCAAGAAATCGTGAATTTAGTTGTCATACGAGTAAAACTATCATCTGAAAATATTATTACTTTATTTGTAATTGGTAATACCGTAAGTAGAAACTCTTTGGTATCTCGAGGTGTATGTCACAACTGCATAAAATATTATTACTTCATTTGTAATTGGTAATACTGCAAGTAGGAACTCGTTGGTATCTCGAGGTGTATGTCACAACTGCATACCTAAATATATAATTTTTTTTTTTTTACGTTTGCTTCATCTATGTACTAATCACAACTTGGCATTTGTCTTATTGTATAGCCTGACACTACGATTTACTATATTGTACCTACTTTTCCAATTATTACTTTTAATTACGTTAATACGTAATACATCATAATTTAAAATGTAGTGCATAAGCTAGAATGCAAGTACATTTAAGTGAATGATACCATTTTTATAAAAAGATTAATGAACTGCAACATCGAATTGTTTCATTAATAACAAATTCCCCCTTTTTTTAATGAATAAGAAAAACTTTTATCATCGTTGACGGTATGACGGTAGGTATAGCATGATTTGCTTAAGGCGTTTACCCTTAAAATTGCAGTACTACGGATAACGTTAATGCTCTGTACAGATGAAAAGAGGTATCGTACTGCAAAATAGTGACAAGGAAATACGTAAATATTCACTAGATATCATACAGTCAAGAAAAATCATCGGACACAGGCAGCAATTTTAGGACGGAAATTGTTATGGATGCCACTTAATTTGTATTTCTTATATAATGTACAGATGTATTTAATATCAATTTATTTTTTGCTATAGAGGTATTAATTTGAATGATAACGGTGAACTATCACTTTACAACCTCGCAAGACTCACGTCTTTTGATGTAGAGAGACCGTGATCTTTAGATAAGTGGATTGTCGATAATAATATTAAATATTAAGTTTTTTTCTTTATAGCACATCACGTATTATTTTATTTTTGACGTCAGGGTTATCCATGTTAGTTATTATGTTTGAAGTCAAAATGACATATTGCTACCAGTCGCCGAACACTAATAATAATAATATTATAGCCTACTACGTATTACGATTAATGCCTGCAATTATTCGGATATTATCCGGATAATACGAATATTTCGAATAATTTCCAACCAAATTATTATTCGAAATACTCGGATTGCAAGCCCTAATTGCGATTTAAATGTGCTTAAAACTTAGCAAGAATAAGTTTAACCATGCGATTTATAATTAATTAAATACAGTTCATAATGATGGTCATCAAGTTTTTTTTTGTACGTTTCGTTAATATTATTATTTTTTAAACGAGTTGTATAAGATATAGGATATTCTTGTTTTTCTAAACTAAAGTACACAACAAAGCAAAAGATTTCTCAGCAAAAAGATCTTCAAGTATAGTGTTGCTCTATCGAATAAAAAAAAATCATGGCATACCGGAATTACTCTTTACACTAGCCACCATTCTTCACACTTACCACCATTCTTCACTTCACACCATTAGATAATTTCGACCTCCAGATATACACCTGTTGTCCAGCCGCAGTCTGCTCGCTGGTGGCCACCATGGGAGGCACGGAGTAGTAGTTGAGGTCACGAACTGCATCTGTAATGTCAATTTGAAAGGTATCATATCCTTTGTATTTATCCACCTAAGTATAAGTATGTACTTATACGTAAAAATACTCACAGACAGCAATACTTAACATATTTTGTACTTATTTGTTATAGATGGATAAAATTTAATATGCCTAACTCAATCATTACTTCAGTGAGAAAAAAAATCATTACACGAGTTAGAAGCAAAATATATGTGTATATTAAGCAAGTGTTTGTTCTTATTTTTTACGCGATATAAATATAAAACTAATTGGAACTAAACCTTTCCTTGATTTTCCGTTGGTGTCAGATAGTCGGCCGGCCCATATTTCCAGTAATTTCAGCTTATGATGTATAGGTATGGTGCAGCATTCCACGTGTAAAGTCATCTGAAACATTCATTTTATAGGCGTAGAGCATGTTTAAGATCCCACTTCTGATGTCAGATTTAGTTTAATAAAAGACAAAATATAATTTATTTCATTTATTCAACATTAAATAGATTAAAGGAGAGAGTCCATTTTATAAATAAAATGTTAAGAACAACTATAGTAAATGCAATGATGTTTATTAAAGAATATTACTTATAATAATTCTGAATAATTTAATCAATGTTGCAATACTGCCATCTAGCCCACCCAATAAAGGAAAACTAAGAGGAAATAATTCGTGTATAGCCAAATTTTGGTGTAGTTGTAGGCAAAGGTATCTTACACAACATACTAAAAGTACCGGTGGATGGGGGTGCCGCTAGCGGAAAGGGGGGGTTGTAAAGGTCCCTAATTTTGGTTTTTCGTAAATAACTCGGTAACGGTAGCTCATACGAAAAAATGTTATATTGCTCAATTCATCCACATCTAATTTTCTATAAAAAAGATTCTCTGCAATTTTTTGCTAGGATCAATGTTTAATGAGATATCGAGGAAATACGATAAACACTTTTTTAAACTTTCGGAGCTAATATTTACGAAAGTATTAGTTTTATCCAAAAGTGGTTTCAGAATACCCTTATTTTTTTAAAAAGACCTATCTAATGATACCCCACACATTAGGGTTGGAGTAAAAAAAATATTTACCCCCCACTTCATGTGTACGTGAGGTACCCGAAAGAATAATATTTTTTCACATTTTGTTTTAAAACTTTGTCTGCGTAATTAAAACACATACTTATACGAAATTTAATTTCTCTAGTACTAGCCATCACTGAGCAGGGTGAGGAGGGGTCCTACCCTTGGAGTTTCGGCATGTCCGTCTGTCCCCGTCTGTCCGTCCACGGCTTTGCTCAGTGATGTTTAGTACTAGACGTCTAGACGGACAGATGGGGGCAGACGGACTTGGCGAAACTATAAGGGTAGGAAGTGAGGTAGCAGGGTGAGCAGCCTGCTCAGTGATGGTTAGTACTAGAAAATAAAAAAATCGTGTGAGTATGTACTTTATTCACGCCGGCAAAGTTTTAAAACAAAATGTGAAAAAATATTATTTTTTCGGGTACCTCCCGTACACATGGAGTGGGGGGGTAAATATTATTTTTACTCCAACCCTAATGTGTGGGGTATCGTTAGATAGGTCTTTTTAAAACAATAAGGGTATTCTGAAACAATTTTTGGATAAAACTAATACTTTCGTAAATATTAGCTCCGAAAGTTTAAAAAAGTGTTTATCGTATTTCCTCGATATCTCATTAAACATTGATCCTAGCAAAAAATTGTAAAGAATCTTTTTTATAGAAAATTAGATGTGGATGAATTAAGCAATAGAACATTTTTTCGTATGAGCTACCGTTACCGAGTTATTTACGAAAAACCAAAATAAGGGACCTTTACACCCCCCTCTCCCCGCTAGCGGCGCCCCCATCCACCGGTACTTTTAGTATGTTGTGTAAGATACCTTTGCCTACAACTACACCAAAATTCAGCTATACACGAATTACTTCCCCTATCAGGCAGTTAAGCGTCTTCGTTTGGTGAGCTAATCACCACTAAGTAAGTCAAGATATAAAACAAAGGATATTAAATCCATTCTAATTCCTCAACCATTACTACAAGTATCCCTTAAGGCCATTAATTATAATATTCTGCACATAATATATTTAACACTTGTAGCAAAAACAGGGTAATATATATATATATATATATATATATAATCTCATGTAATCAGAAAGGCTAAATTATTTCCAATATAAGGTTGGTGTGTACGTTGTACCATGCACCAACTTGAAATACAGTATTATACGTTTATATATTTAAATACATTATTAGGTACACGGTAACAAGGTACACACCAATAAATTTTATTTTATTAACCCTCAATATTATTTAGAGTTGAGTAATCAATATTACACTTAACTTGGTTCTTGCTGGTTAGCTCTCCAATCACCAATGTGTCCCACAACTGCCAGACACTTGTTTATAAGGGCTTACCCATTACCCCTTCTACTACCTGGCAGGACAAGAATTCTATATTTCCGGCACATCCGGTTATATAAATAATTGGAAATAGTATAATAGTAAATTTGCTTAGTTCAAAATAGGTGAAAATATAATTTAAAAATGACAATAAGTTATTATTCACTAAACCATCAGTATTTAGTATCGTTTACTTAATCATAATGTGACAGCAATACAGGATATCCGCTTCGCAAAATACGTGAAGGTTTAAGTAATATATTTACTCCTTGTAAATAACTTCAAGTGAATAATAATTAGCAATGCTAAATTATTACACTTGACGAGATTATTTACTTGTACAATTATTCAATTATTGTCAACTCGACTATAATAATTGAATACAGGATATCCCGATACGTAATATTTAAGTTAGCAAGATATTTACTAATTCCAATCCAAATAATCTAATAAGGATTAACGGAAACGAATAGAAATCAAACTGCAATTATCTCTGATATAATTCGGTAGTTGCATTATTTGCATTCTGGCAGTCACGGTCACATAACAATACATTAAGGGTAGTTGTGGTATTTGAAAACTTACGTCTACCTTACAATGTCAACTTCTTGGATTCAACTTATGGATTACTTTAGATGTATATTCGATACTGGAAGTGATGAAACTGTACGTTTTGGCCATTATTTATCTCACCGACTGTATATCTCACACACACGGCTCATAAGACTTTGCACCATCTCTTTAGAAAAGATTTTTGTCGCCCAGGTCCATATTTTTTGTAGCTCAGGGACCGATTTTACTTCTCCGCCTTTCTTTTTTAGAATTCCTTTCATAATACTCCAGTACTCTTCAACAGGCCGCAGTTCCGGACTATTTGGCGGATTGCATATTTTGCATGGGTACCACCATTATCCTGTTAGCGTTGTACCATTCCATAACTGATTTTGCGTATTAGCAACTGGCTAGATCTGGCCAAAACAGCGGTGGTGAGGTATGCTGTCATATAAAAGGCAGCAAACGCTTCTGTAAACAATCTTTCTGATAAATATCGCCGTTTATTGTCCCGGTGGTAATAAACGAGCGACTTCTTTTAACACAGCTACATATTGCCTGCCAAAGAAGGTATTTTTTTGGATATTGCCCTCATTTTTTTAATTCAAAATCTTCAGGAGTATCTGTTCGAGATTTGCTAGTATAAAACTCTTGACCAGGTATTTGTTTACAATCCAATTTTATATACGTCTCGTCGTCCATCACCGCGCATTTAAATTTTGTAAGAAAATCTTCATAGAGTTGTCGCGACCGTATCTTTGCGGATAAGTTCTGTTTTGAGTCTCGATCTGGTGCGGCCTGGGCTTTATAACACCTCAGTCCTGCCATCTGTTTCACTTTTTGGACATAGGACTAAGACATTTTCACTTTTTTAGCAACATCACGAGATGAAATCGTATGATTTGAGGCAAAAATCTTTAAAATACTCTTTCCTGTTTCTTATTCTTGACTCCCTGCAACCCACCACTTCTGGCTTTCTATCTATTGTCAAGCGTTCACGGAAACTTTTTAATACGTGACCAACAGTAGATTGTGGATATTTCAGCCTTTTCGCGATGGGACATGGGATTTTTTACATGTTCGTGCAAAATGCGTTCACGTTTTTGATATTGTACGCTCGACATTTTGCCAACGAATAAATAAAAGAAAATAAAACTATCATCATTTTATAGCCCAGTTCCTTGTGAGAAAATTGTTGTTTCAAAAGTTTAAATATCTCCATTTTTCGAATAACTATAGCTATTTTTATATGCCCAGGTTTTGGCGTGTTCAACCTTTATATTACTTCTATAAAAGACATTAAAGGCATATGATGCTGAATAGTAGGTACAATGGAAGCGTTCACTTGCTTCTACAGCTTTGGCAATGCACCAATACACTAAAAATGTTTTGAACTATAAAGTTGTACTATAAAATTACCTGCCCCAGAAAAATATGTAAAATTATATGTTTTTGCGCGTTCACAACAGGTATGTAGGTAGGAAAAGGAATCCATATTACGCCCGACTAAATACTGGCCCGGCATAAAATTTAACTGTTGTACCGAATGAAAATATTTGGATTGGGAATTCGATTTGACAAAAGTTCAATACAATTTGGACCAGAATTGGAAACCCTAGTTGTATCAACAGATACAACAAAAAAACCTGTACTTAAATGAATTCTAGGTATTTTTATGCTATGAAATTTGATGCTCTGTTAAACTATTTTGACTACGATAACAATTCAAATAGAAAATAGTATTTTATACAATCGTGACATAATTCAGAGCTTATAATCTTAGTTTAGTACCGTGTTTAGGCCACGAAGCTTGCTGAGTACTAGATTGAAAAGTTTGATTATGTCACTATTGTATACAATATTTTTTCTACGAGTGCTCAATATAGGCAAGCCGGTAAGAATTGAGTTCGACGAAAGACTTGTTGCCTCTATACAATTGAGTAACTTCAATCTGCCGGCGGCGTGGCCGTGCGGGCTCGGGCAACAGTGTTACAATATTGTATGAAAATCCGTTGTAAAATCGTTGGCGATGCTACAATACGTATGCGACCATAAAAGCTCTATCAAAAAGTATGCGCTAGTAGTTCGGTCTACACAATCTCAATTCAAGTATTACAGTCAGGCGTGGATCCAGGATTTCGTTCGGGGGGGGGGGCACTTTCCTTCCCAAAAAATCTCGCGGTCCGCACCGATGGGCCCCGTAGTATACGAGGTTTACATTTCAGGGGGGGGGCAATTGCCCTTGTTGCCCCCCCACCCCCCGCCCCTGTATCGCGCCTTTTACTGTCGACGAGTATAAAAACGATATTTACGTTAGCAAGAAATTGTATGGAGTTTAGAAATATTTATAAGTTCATCAAAAGTTATAAATTAACTACAGAATACGGACAAATCAGGGTTTTACAGTAGACAAAAGAAAAGTTCGACGCTCTACGGTTTGGAATGGTGTCTACATAACTTATGTAGGTATTTAGATACAAAACAGCTGTAAGGAATATTGAGTCGACTCGACTGTCATTTCAGTGGAAGCTCCGAGTTTAATGTAGAATGTAGGATTATTTGAACGCTCGTTCGGTAATTTAACTTTGGTTCGTGTTTAGGAACATCTTGGTTCTCGGGGGTATTTATTAGTAAATTGAAGCGGTCGCCGTCTCTCATTATTGAGCTTACAGAACGTGACTAACTCAGACACTATGATGCATATGATGAACTTTCTAATTTATGATTTTTGATGAATGTCAAAATTATATCATTGTTATCATTTTGACATCACCACGACATCATCATCACAACGGTCTCATAGTTTAGTTATCAGTAACCCTGCCAATGATTTGATTCCTGGTCAGGGCATTCATTTCGATACCTTTGGGTTCAATTGGCGTAAAGGACAAAATGCTGGTTTTCAGGAGACGCAAAAAACAGAGACTTATTTTTAATGTCGATTATATTTTTTTTGTTTATCGAGCTATATCTTTGATGTGTATTAGAAAAGTACTCAAATTGTTGGTATCTCTAATCTGAATTAACAATCCTACCCATAAACTAAATACTTTAGAAGTTAGATGTCCTTTACAACTGGTTAAAACGCTATGAATGTCCTTTACGCCCATGGAATTTATGTCAATAAAAAATGATGGGGTCGTAAGTGACGGTCCTAGATTATTTTACTTCAGATTCGGGGCATAAGTAACGGTCTTAGATTATTTTACTCCAAATTTGGGGCATATAGGTACCGGTCACATTACACACGTTAACTGCATTCAGCTTAGTTCACTGTTAGGAAGCCTGAAAATGTATCAAAACGTGGCTGATCCGAATAGGTATAAATGTAATCTATTTATAATATAAAAAATTCAATATTTTTAATCAGTTGTGTAATAGAAATGAATTACTTGCTCAAAAACTAACTAATATATTCCGGGAATGAAGATAAAGTAAATGTCCCAGTGCTGAAATTTGTACAATTGTTGACACCCCCGGCCTTAAATCAAAACAAGGGAAGTAACCGATCGGCTAACGATGATTATTATTATGATATCTAGAATTAGGATGTTTACATAGTGAGTAAAATACTATAAATATATTTTCAATAATATCGTTTCAATATTTCCAGATATCATATTGTAACTTACGATCCAACAAGATTTTTATTTTAAAGTAATTATTAATTCTTCTATAAGTAGTAATTTCTGTGCCTCAAAAGTCACAACTGAAAAAAGGGTTAACTTTAGCTGAGGCGCAGGATACTTCTTACCTTGCGTTTAACGCCCAATAATAAACTAATCTGACATAACTAAAAATGTATCCAGTTTACGGTTATCATTCATATACATATTATTCGAAATATTTATAATATTACATGTCATTTCAATTATAATTAAAGAATATATTAAACAATTAAATGAATAAATTAAATCCAAACCATAAAGTATTAATTGCCACTGAGTCATGTCCGAATACGTTTCAAACTTAAACGTGTTAAACGTGTTTTAACGGCCTCCTAGCCTAATTGGTAGTGACTCTGAAGCAGGAGGTCCCGGGTTCGAATCCTGGTCAGGGCATTTATTTGTGTGTTTATCACAGATATTTGTTCCTGATTTATGGATGTTTTCTATGTATTTAAGTATTTATCTATATATATCTATTATATATATCGTCGTCTAGTACCCACAACACAAGTCTTATTGAGCTTATTGTGGGACTCGGTTGATTTGTGTAAAATTGTCCCATAATATTTATTTTTATTTATTTATTTAAACTTGACACGTTAAGTTTTGGACCCGGGTACGTCCTTACACTACTTGCGTTTAAAAGAGGGGCATGGGCACTGCGAATGTCGTCTTGCTTTGTGTGGTAGGGCACAGCTTAGCGAATATTATCTCGCTCAAATCTGGAGCAGAGCCCGACTGGGGAAGTAACTCCACCTCACAAAAAACCTCTGCTAAATAGCACTGCACTAGACCCTACTCTAGTGTTGTGTTTCTGCCGGTGAGTAAGGTCGCTAGAGAGCTCTAAATGGGTGCAATGTGTTGACGACGGGGCCCCTTTTTTCTCTTTAGCCTTCAACCCAGTGTACGCTTTTTTAAAGGATAAATATTCTTCATCCATTTCTTGAAGCCTCTTTTACTTTTTATTGAAAAGGTAACGTAGTGTACCCTGAATGAAAACGGCATAGGATAGTAGTTTGATCGCAATGCTTTTTTAGGTCTTATACTTAGCCGACGAAATCGGTAATCATTCGGTATAACTAGATCAATAGTAAACTTTAAATGTTAATTTAAATTATAACTGATGTTTATGTTATGAATTAAAGAAATACAAATTACATTTATAATTTTTCGTTGGCGTCCATGTTTTTATACGATTATTAAATTCATAACACATTATCAATTTAACTTCTCTCTTTACAATACAATTAAAAAACAAACAAAAAAATTACACTCACGTGCCCTTAATATGATAAATAATTAATAAAAACATGTCCTTTATAGCCTACAAAACCTAACTGTATTCATGGTAAGTGACCTTTACACCGTTAGTTTACATTTAAACTGAGCGTAAATGTTCTAATTTGTAGGTCAAACATTACATTTTAGTAATAAAGGTCCCATGAAAAAATTTTTTTGGCATTATAGACCTTTACATCTATGTTAATTCTTTTAATTGTAGAATTTAGAAACTCCTTTATAGCAGTAAACCACACAAACTTTTATAAAAGTCCTTTACAGCCTTGTTCACTTCATTATATTAAAATTAATTATGGTAAAATAATTTTTAGAGCAGGTCGTAAAGGACAAACGTAATAAAATATGTCTTTTACGCCCATCTAGACCATACGATTTGGAAAATAAGCAAGATAAAATGAAGGGCTTAAAGGACGGAAAATGAGCTGAAATTCACTTACTACGATATTTACATCTAGCGACTTCCTTTACGATTATACCTTAAACTTGTAAATTATAACTGGTCATTTACGACCCTTTAGATACGCTGTATTTGTGAACTCATAGTATATACTGAAAATAGATGTCATATACTTCAGAAAAAGTGACCAAACCCTCAAATCTGGCCTCGGACACCGGAGGGTTTGGTCACTTTTTCTGAAGTATATGACATCTATTTTCAGTTTATATATAGTAGTGTAACTACTTAAAAAATTGCAAATCAAAAAATATTGAACAGAAATGTTTGATTTGCTTCAAGATTCATAGATGGCAGCACCATCTCTCTCGCTATGCCGGAATCACGTAAGAGATTCGGATAGGAGGTGCAAGCACGTACTGCGCATGCCCTTAGAGTATGGTCAACGGCGCCTAGCCGTTTCAAATTCAGAGATTGCATATACATGAGAAAATTTGTCAAGTTCCGCCGTGGCCGGGTGGTCTAGTGGTCGGGACGTCGGCCGCGAAAGCTGAGGACGCCAGTTCGTATCTGGCCTCGGACACCGGAGGGTTTGGTCACTTTTTCTGAAGTATATGACATCTATTTTCAGTTTATATATAGTAGTGTAACTACTTAAAAAATTGCAAATCAAAAAATATTGAACAGAAATGTTTGATTTGCTTCAAGATTCATAGATGGCAGCACCATCTCTCTCGCTATGCCGGAATCACGTAAGAGATTCGGATAGGAGGTGCAAGCACGTACTGCGCATGCCCTTAGAGTATGGTCAACGGCGCCTAGCCGTTTCAAATTCAGAGATTGCATATACATGAGAAAATTTGTCAAGTTCCGCCGTGGCCGGGTGGTCTAGTGGTCGGGACGTCGGCCGCGAAAGCTGAGGACGCCAGTTCGGGTCTGGCCTCGGACACCGGAGGGTTTGGTCACTTTTTCTGAAGTATATGACATCTATTTTCAGTTTATATATAGTAGTGTAACTACTTAAAAAATTGCAAATCAAAAAATATTGAACAGAAATGTTTGATTTGCTTCAAGATTCATAGTATATAATTTAGGTCGTAAAGGCAACTTTTTAAGAGATACGAGGGTTGCTACTTATATATCCGGAAACAAAAAAACAAACAAACGTACACGGCTGAAAATGGTTTTATTGTTTTTCAAAGTATTCCCCTTGATGATCTATGCACTTTTGCATTCGCGTGAACCAATTTTTAAAGCACTTCTGCCACTCCGCCTGAGGTACCTCCATAACGTGTTGTTTGAATGCGTCGACAGCATCTTCAGCGGTCGAAAATCGTTGACCGCGTAATTTATTCTTTATATTTGGAAATAAATAAAAATCGTTGGGTGCCAAGTCAGGGCTGTACGGCGGATGACCCGTTAATTCCACATTTTGACCCTCCAAAAATAGAGTTGTTTCGCGTGACGTATGACAACTGGCATTGTCATGATGAAGAATGATTCTTCGTCGCTGGTTAGTTTTACGAATTTGTTCAAATACTTCCGGTAAGCAAATGGTCGTGTACCACTCTGAATTAACCGTTCTACGGTTTTCTAGTGGCACTGTAGCTACATGGCCATTAATACCGAAGAAGCAGGCCACCATTTGTTTCAATGTACTTTTTGCACGAGTAACTTTCGTAGGGTTCGGCTCATTTTGAAACGCCCATACCGTTGATTGTTGCTTCGTTTCGGGATCGTATGCATAGATCCAGGATTCGTCACCTGTATAGATGTTATAAACGACTTTTGAGTCACCACGGTTATATTTTTTTAACATTTTCTTGCACCATTCGACGCGAGCATCTTTTTGCTCTTTTGTTAAGTTGTGGGGTATCCAACGCGAACAAATTTTTTTTACAGCCAAATAATTATGTAATATGCTATTAATGCTGGTCATAGAAATACCCAGAGTCGCCTCTATCTCGCGGTACGTAACATGTCGGTCGTCCATTATAAGTTTTCGCACAGCCTCGATATTTTGTTGTACAACGACCGATTTCGGGCGACCTGCCTTAACTTCGTCCGTAAGCATACTACGTCCACGATTGAACTCACTAAACCAGTGATACACAGTAGTTTTAGATGGGGCTTCATCACCAAAAGTTGAAGTTAGTTGATCTATGCACTGTTGTTGCGTTAAACCACGCCGAAAATCATAATAAATCATAGCACGAATATTTTCACGAGTGAGTTCCATTCTTGCTGCGAGATGACATTTAAAACCCGTCAAAAACAAAACACGAGCGTTAATAAGAAAGAAAAAATATACCGGCCAGTACTTAAAAAAGTTCAAATTTTATCATGGAGGTCAAATATGCTATTTAAGAAGATTGTAATCCCGGTTTCCGGATATATAAATAGCAGCCTATGTATCGGAATTTTAACTATACAGAACGATAGCGTTTGAAATTCTGAACACAGCTGTATATATAACTCATTTTCGCCAAAAATGTCCTTTACGACAATTGAACCCAAAGGTATCGATTTGTTCCTGAGTTATGGATATGTTTTCTATTTATTTAAGTATTTTTATGTATATATCTTTTATATATCGCCCCACAACACTAGCCTTATTGAGCTTACTGTGGGACTTGGTTGATTTGTGTAAGATTGTCCCATAATGTTTATTTATTAATATGAAGTTAGTTCTAATTTGACTCTATGCTATGCTGTTAGGTTGATTGCGTGTATTTCTGCGATAATAGTTACGGGTCAACTTCATGAACATATGAAGTCTCTGATCTCAGATCTATGTGGGTAATGATAATACTTTGTAACTAAAATCTTAGTTTAGTTATTGATATATTGACCCGGGGAAAGAATATCTATATACTCAGCGTCAGTCAGGCAGCGCTTAGAGTACGTATAGCGCCCAAAGTGGAGTCCAGACTGATATTCAATGGTATCCAAGTCCTCAACAGGCTTGGAAGGCAAAACAAAGGGCTTCTGATGTAGACCCCAGGGCACGAGGGCTTTATCGGCAATGAAAATGCTGATGAGCTTGCTAGAAGGGGCTCTATGAATAATTTCTTAGGCCCGGACCCATTAGTGGCTTGAGTTTGTACTAGGGGGCAATTACACAAAAGATCCCTTTGGGTCGAAGTGTATCCATATGGGCCCCCGAACCAAATAAGATAAGATAAGATTAGTTATTGATAACTTTTACCCAAGAGATGGTTTTCCTTATATAAAAAACTAAATAAGAGTCATATATTATTAGAATAAATATGTTCTTTAAAAAACATCGGAGTACTTAATCAGTTTTTGTTTTGAAAGTAAAATAGTAGTTTATGTAACTGTTACGTAATAAGGCCTAATTACGAACAGTTGTATACACTGCTTTATCTTCACTCATATAATTTATCCAAAATGCCGTATTCGGAAACCATAGAATGGCCGCCATTGCACCGCCATGACCAACTCGATTGTGTCGGGGAGGCGCGTGTCGGGCTGTCGGCGGATGCGCGGGAGGGTGCAGGTGTACATTATGTATCAAAACTCATAGCACATCAATATTTGAGCATGAAAAGTTAAAATTACGTTACTGCCACAGATAAAAAGCTTATCATAGTAAAATCGGTCGTGGTAATGCTAGCCATTGCCTACCGTTTTCGAACACGTTTTAGAGAACTTACAATATGAGTGTAGATAAACTATTGTTACGGGTTTAAGACTTCAAATTTATTATTATTCGATATTACGAGTATATTTATGAAAATTGAATAGATTTAGTGCCAATTAGGTATATTTTAGTGATACATACAATGTTTTTAATCGATTTTGGTCTACATTCTGTTATATTTTTACATGCCTAACCCTTACCGATCCATTCTCAAGTTTAATTTGCTGATCGTACAACTCGATTGCACTTCCGTGAAGTGGGGTATACGCACAAGTTGGTAAAACCAGATCTGATATTGTGGCAAAGTGCCCCTGGGGACAAGTGCTCTTGAAGGTCCTCTTACCAATTATAGGGATTTATTTAAACAAGATCCGATTCTCGAATTCTGTTAATATTAAATTGAGAAAAATACAGCTTCTATTTCTTTTATCTACAAATTATTTTATTTTTACCAAAAAATGTTTGACAAATTATCACTTCCCAAAAAATTTTTCGAAGAATTTGATTTGCCAAATAATCGTTTGCCAAATTAACACTTGACAAATAATTCTCACGCAAACCTAACGTTTGACATGTTCACGTTTAAGCAATATCTCGTTTACAAAATAAGGTAAATGATTTGTATCGTCAATATTCAATTTACCATTTCTATTCCGTCGGTAAATCAGCAGAGGAGCTCTTCAATGACAAATCACATGCATCTTTATTTCAATGGTGTATAAGTTACACAATAAAATAACTTTTTTTGTTATGTCGGTAGGGAGTAAAAATGACGCTCAATGTCGCTTGATTGTTAAATTCTTAACAGATAATAAATAATGTATTTCGGTTCACAAAATATAATTGGTTGTAGTTGCACTTTGTTTTTGTCGAGGGTCACAGTTCTAACTTAACCTAACCTATTATTTTGTCAGCAGTCCGTTCTTCTTGGGGGTCAAAGTTCTAACCTAACCTAACCTACTATCTGGTAGCAGTTCTTTTTTTTGGGGGTCGCCGTTCTAACCTAACCTAACCTACTATCTGGCAGCAGTTCTTTTTTGTTGGGGGTCACAGTTCTAACCTAACCTACTATCTGTTAGCAGTTATTTTTTGTTGGGGATCGCAGTTCTAACCTACTATCTGGCAGCAGTTAATTTTTGTTAGGGGTCATAGTTCTAACCCAACCTACTATCTGGTAGCCGAAGATTACACTTGTTATAAACAAATAAATATGTTTTTGTTGTAATAACAGTGCATTTTCATTTTCAGTGCAAGGGACCGTGCCGTTTTATTCATATTTTTTTTGGTAAAATTTCATAACCCAAACAAATGTGATTTTTGTCTATTTATGTTTTGCCATAACATTAACATGGCTAAATGTTTATTGTCTAATGTTTTTTTGCCTTATTAAAGCATTTGCTAAAAGACCAAATGGCATAATGTAATTTTCCGTAATAATATTTTGCTGTTTAAAAATTTGACGTACTTACTTAATGAAAATATTCGTATTAAAATTGTGCCAAAAGGAGATCGTCAATTCTGGGCCACCTGATATAAACCGTATACAGTTTGTACTCCAATGTAAAATAAATACTCATTTTATTACTAAAGTAGACAAAATATTGCGAAAAAATGAAACGGGAATTAGAAATACTAAATAAATAATCATTATGTTGATTTTTCCGCGATTAAAATACAGCAAGACAAGTCGTTAACGTCCTTATGGCATTGACATAAAGTTTAACTTCACCCTGGCCTGAAACGGGATTTTTTTTTGGTTTGACACTGTCAATGCATACTGTTACATAATCTGCGTTTTGATACTGTTCGGTAAGTTAGAACATTGTAATATTAAAATAGTATCTAAGCCTACGAATACGCAACAAGAAATCAACTGTATTAAAACGCCTAAAGATTGAAAATGCGTATTTTTGCATTTTTAATCGGAGTTTGAATATTAAAAGTGGGTTTCATAATGGCTGCTCCTTCGATAACGAAACGCATATTTTTTTCAATTTTGCAATGTCAGTTACTAGTGGTATCGGCACTTAACGGTGGTAAACCTTATCCCTTCGTAATAGGTGTTAGGAATGTTCAGTTAATAGTATCAACGATGGTTTGACAGCCGTCTTTGTTTACCGAAATACAGGAACTATAAATACGATCAAAATATGACTTTTTTATTATTTCACCATGATTCCCGTTTTGTTTCAAGTCCGCTTTTGTACATTATCTTTAAAAAATCGGTACTTTTTTAACAGTGTGTGTTTGTTTGTTTGTCCGTCTTTCACGGCAAAACGGGGCGACGAATTGACGTGATTTTTTAAGTGGAGATTGTTGAAGGGATGGAGAGTGACATAGGCTACTTTTTGTCTCTTTCTAACCCCCACTTCCCTAAAATGGGGGGTGGGAGTTTGTATGGAGCATTCCGTGGGCAATCAGGAAAGGGGAACCGTGTTACCCCGAATTTAACGCGAGCGAAGCCGCGGGCAAAAGCTAGTATTTAATACAACCGGTAGTTGTATAAACTTAAGTGTCAGTTGCACCAAACCACCTATTACCGTTGAAACGTTTGTTAAATTATATTTTATGAGAATTTTCATACTTCTCTGGCAAGTGTTGCTCAGTGTGTTAATTTTATTGTGGTTGCTACAATTGACCTTATTTTTAGGGTTCCGTAACTCAAAGGATAAAAAATAATCTTTATCGGATCACTTTGCTGTCATTAATAGACAGACGTCTATCTGTCTGTTGTTTGTTTGCCTGTCTGTCAAGATCCTTTTTCTCAGGAATGCGTGGAGGTATCGAGTTGAATTTAACATCAAATACTTATGTCTGCGGTCCCTTCTTGAAGCTCTGTTTGACTCAGTCACTTGTTAGCATTAACACGTTTCCGAGATAGCCTCAGAGAGCAAAAACTTCAGAAGTTAAAAGTTCAAAAGTTACTTATTGGCTGAGGTGAAAAGCGATTTGATTATCATCACAGTAAATACGGCGTTAAAGTGAAAAAAAAACCGGCCAAGTGCGAGTCGGACTCGCGCACCGAGGGTTCCGTACAAACCTATAACAAGCAAAAGTGGTAGTATGTTTATTACTAATTTCAATTTAATACCTCTACGCGTTTACGAGGAAATACGTAGTAAGTTTAAAATTAAAAAAAAAATTGTTGTATTATTTTACTAAAAATGTCTACTTTTCGTAATTTTTCCTTTGTCTGTGCTATATGAAGTTTCTTCGTGCCAAGTTTCAAGTTTCTGAGTTTACGGAAAGTACCCTTTAGGTTTTAAGTTTCTTGCGAGTACTCAGTTTCAAAATATGCGACTTAAATTGCTATTTCTTTTGATTGCGTTGACATTAAAGTTTGGTTTTGCTACATATGAAAGGTGCCCTGAGTATTTGACATGAATTTCAATTTAAGTCCTCCACGCGTTTACGAGGAAAAAGGTAGTAAGTTTAAAATTTAAAAAAATATTTTTTTGTATGGTTTTACTAAAAATGTCTACTTTTTGTAATTTTTTCATTGTCTATGCTATATGACGTTACTTCGTGCCAAATTTCAAGTTTCTGAGTTCACGGGAAGTACCCCGTAGGTTTTGCGAGTGCCGAAAAACTCTAAAATTTGCAGCATAAACGACTGTATCTTTTGATTGCATTGGCTTAATAGCTGTAAAAAAAGCAAACTTAATAGTTTGATTTTTTTACAGCTCCAAGGGACAATAGACTTGAGTATTTGATATACATTTCAGCTTGATACCTCCACGCGTTCCTGAGAAAAATGGTCTTGACAGACAGACAGACAGACAGGCAGACAGACAGACAGACGGACAACAAAGTGATCCTATAAGGGTTCCCTTTTTTTCTTTCGAGGTACGGAACCCTAAAAATATACTTGAAAACATTTTCTGAACCTGAACTAAATATTTATTTCGCATTAACTGTCAAATTTGACGACATAATTGTGGCAAAAAAGGTATAAAGATTCAAGTTGCCCATTTTATTCTTCATTGGATAGATGTTTGGTCAGTGGTAACATCTAACCTACATAGGTTAAGTAAGTACATACCTATCTTTAAGAGCAAGGCGGTTTCATGGATATTAAGTTCCGTACTTTAAAACTATTAGAGTAGCACGATTTTGGAAGCTATGGATAGCAGAAATATAATTATTAATGTAATAAACGAAACAGTTATGTTCAACACATCAACTCGTATATATTCTTTTTTTTGACAAGCAAAAATCTGACAAGTAATAAATAAAACTTTGTTGCTTAGAAACCACGGAGTTCAGCAAGATGAGGTTTTAATACTTTCCCTCAACAAAAGTTTGTAAGGCCAATTCTATCTCGCAGCAAAACAAGCCTCGGTCTTGGCATTGGTTTAGTAAACATGTCTGCCAGTTGTTCCGTTGTGGTATCTTTTCCACAGTTATTTGTCCCTCAAGAACCTTTTCTCTTACAAAGAAATGTCTGATGCGTATGTGTTTGGTTCTTTTGTGGAACTCAGGGTTATGAGCAAGGCGAATTGCAGCCTCGTTATCAACAAAAAGAGTCGGAATCTCCTTAAGCTGAGTGAGTTGGCTGAATATTCTTTGAAGCCAAACAAGTTCCTTCGTGGCCTCACTAGCTGCAACTATCTCGGCTTCTGTTGTAGAAATTGAGACTGATGGCTGCCTTTGGCTCAGCCACGATACAGCTCCTCCCGCGTATAGGCAAGTGACACCAGTAGTAGACCTTCCTGTTGTCTGATCTCCTCCATGGTCAGCATCACTGTACCCAACCACATAGTCTTTGGGGTGGTCTGCTTTGAACTTTATTCCAAAGCTGCTTGTTCCTTTCAAATATCTTCTTGACCATCAACCTATACGATTCGTCAGGATTCTCGAGTTTTCTAGATGCTACGCCAACTGCGTATGCTATGTCTGGACGGGTTCCTACCATCAGGTAAGTCAAGGCACCTACTGCTTCTCGATATGGAAAGTCCTTTTTCCGTTCAAGTACTTTCCCTACTTCAGTAATCGACGTAACAGATTCTTTTTGAATAGGAGTTGACAGAGGATTACAGTCAGCCATATGAAAGCGCTCTAGAATTTTCTTCGTATAAAATTCCTGCTTTATACTGATAGAACCATCTTCATCTTTTTCAATTTCTAGTCCTAAGTAATATGATGCAGGCTTTGTAGTTATCTTTAACCGTTTCTGCAAGTCTTTCAGAAATTCGTTTGTTGCTTCTGCATCTGTAGCAGCAACAAGCCCATCATCTACATATAATGTTATAAGGACTTTCTTTCCATCCACATTTTTGATAAATAGGCAACTATCTGCATCACTTTGTGTGAAGTCTAAGTCCAAAAGAATTTCGGCGAAGCATGAGTTCTAACAGCGTGGTGCTTGTTTCAGCCCGTACAGACTTCGTTTTAACTTTCTTTGACCCATCATTGACGCCGTCAGGTTGCTCCATGTATATGTCTTCTTTAAGTTTTCCATATAGAAATGCTGTTGAAACGTCAAATTGCGTAAGTACTAGTATTTCCTTAGCTGCAACGCTTATGAGCGCTCTTATTGTTCCCATTCTTGCGACTGGACTAAAAGTTTGATCGTAATCGACTCCTTTACGTTGCTTAAAGCCTTTTACCACAAGGCGTGCTTTAAATTTGTCAACCGAGCCGTCGGCATTTCTCTTAATTCTGTACACCCACTTTGAAGAAAGCGCCTTTCTATTTGGCGGCAGATCTGAGAGTGTCCATACATCATTCTCTTTTAGAGATGCTAACCCCTTTTTCATCGCATCGTCCCATTTTTCTTTCAGAGGAGTCTGAATTGCCTCTCTGTAAGACTGAGGATCTATAAAGCTGTCAACATTACATACATAGTCGTCGAATTTCTCTGGAGGTCGAAGGGTCGATCTTGGCCTTAGGTCGTATCTGGGCTGCGGCTGCTCGGTGTCGAAGAAGACTTCATCTTCCTCTTGTTCCTGTTCAGGGGGGTTGGATGCAGTTCTTCAGCTACTATTGGCTCCACTGGTCCCTCTTCGGCAGGAATTTGATTCTCACCTGCGCCTTCCAAATCTTCCAATTCTGGACCTTCATCGGCATGAATCGAAGCCTCACCGATACTTCTCGAATCTTGGATTTCATTTTCCTCCCTAAATTTGAACGGTGGTGTATTATCTTGGTTAGTTACTACTAACTCGTTCTGTAGTGGTTGATCAAGGTTTAATGTTGGACGGCTTTCTTGCGATGATATCTTTATCTCCAGTTCATTGGGTTTCATATCTCTGGTTTTCTGGGGCACTTCAATCTCAGTATTTACTCTGTGTAAGGGCTTTTCATCAAATATGACATCTCGGGACCGTATAAGTCTATATTTGTCGTTTTCTACTACTGCCCATATACGATAACCGTCGTCATTATCGTATCCAACGAGTCTTCCTTTAAGTGCTTTCTTAGAGAGTTTCTGTCTCTTTTGCTTTGGAATGTGAGCGTAACACGTGCTGCCAATTATCTTTAAGTGGGAAATTTAAGCCTTTTTACCATTCCATAGTTCAAACGGTGACTTGTTTTCCACTCTGTAGGGTCCTGTTCTTAATGACATATGTCACCGTGTTGACAATCTCAGCCCACAGCGCTTGAGGAAAACCTTCGCCGCTGTACATGATCGTTCGGGCTGCTTCGACTAGAGTACGATGGTCGCGTTCACAACAAGCTGTTTGTTCAGGTGTGTACGGCATTGTCAGTCTCTGCTTGATTCCATTCTGAGCTAGAATATCCCTGACATCGTTATTGTCGTATTCACCGCCATTATCGCTCAAAAGCGTCTTTATTGTGTGACCTGTATTGCGTACTTCTAAAATCATTTGTACTAATTTCTGTTTTACTTCAGACTTCGCTTTCATAAAGTATATCAGACGATATCCTGAATAATCGTCACGAAACAGAACGTAATATCGCAAATTTGTGATTGAGTTGGGAAATGGTCCACACACATCACTGTGTACTAGCTCACCGGGCTGTGATGCTCTAGTTCTCGTACCAAACTTCAGTCTGTGTGATTTACCAAATATACAGCTTTCACAAAGCGAATCATCTATGGGAAGCTCTATCTCTAACTCTCGTTTCACAAGCGCTCTAATATGCCGCTTATTCTGGTGGGCAAATCTCCCATGATAGAGCTGGGTCTCTGTTGTAAGATTAAGGTTGGCCACCATCGTTTTGGGTATAACATTACTTACATCTAATTTGTAAAGACCACCACATTTTTGTCGTCTTCCGATAACCTTTATAGTTCCGTTAATTGAAATACTGCAATTTTTAATTGTAGAGTCGAACTTGCTATCGGGATTCTTAACGTGAGCCGCTAGGACCGAGAATAGGTTCTTCTGGATAGCTGGAACATACCACACATCTTCTAAAGTGACAGGTAAGACTTTTCCTTTTACAATTTGCTTTAAGGACTATCGATCCGTTTCCTTTGGCGTGTAAGACATTGCCATTGGCTGTTGTTACAGTGTGCGTGCCATAGAAGTTTCGGAAAGTTGTAAACAAGTCACCTCTATTAGTGATATGGCTGGTGGCACCATTGTCTACGTACCAGTTGTCCATGCCGTGCTCAACCAATAAGACTTCTTCCTGCACCAGCATAACTGTCATATTTACTACTGAGGCTTGGGAAGTCGATGGCGTACTGTCGCCCTTTTGTGCATTGCTGTTCTTCGGAGGTTTGCCATCTTGAACCCATTTTTGACAGTTCTTGACGCGATGGCCGATTTTAGAACAGTAGTTGCATCTAATTTTCTTGTCTTTGCTCTTCTTCTCATTTTGAGCCCTCGAGTGTGCGACTTCTTGATCTCGATCAGGTACTGAGTTACCTTTTATAGATCTCTCAAAGGCGCAAAGATGATTTGTCAAACTCTCAATCGTTCTATCTGCTTTCGGTACCAAGAGCCAGCTACTTTTGAAGGATGCGTAGTCCTCACTTACTGTGTCAAGAATTTTGCAAATTAAGAGGAGTTCGGGTAACTCTTTCTTATCGTTTTGTAAATCTTGGTTAAGTTCGGTCCATATATTCTTCAATTTACTCGTATGCGTCGCTATGTCATCTTCTGGGTTCCGTTTGAATCCGAAGAAACTCATGCATAAGTTGTAACTTTTGTCTTCACTGGTCCCGTCGAATAATCTATGAAGTTCGAGCCAGACTTCTCGAGCCGTGTTGAACCGCATGATCTTTTGAAGTGTTTCATCTGTCATGTTACTTGTCAGTAGCAGTAAAGCACTACAGTCAGCCTTAGTGAAGGTAGCAAGCTGGTCTCCTGCTCCTACCACTGCCGCTGCTGCTCCTCCTGCCACTTGAGCGGGTTTCGTTAATCTGCCTTCTATTACATCTAAAGCGTTCGGGATGCTACTTTTTTTTTTTTTTTTTGAACCTGACTTGGGCTTTATGCTTCTGGAGCGCTAAAGCGGGCGGACTGTTTGGTGGGATGGTTGCCGGGGAAAATCCAGGGCCCTTCCGCGACCAGACGTGACGTGTTTGCTACGCTGGAATGCTCCTACCGAGCTTGCGCTTCCAGCGAGATCAGTTGAAGCGAGTTCAACCTGATCTGGGTGAGTGGGGGGGGGATCGAGCTAATGGGAGTTTTGTCGCTGGTTCGCTACCCCTAGCCTAGCTGAGAAGACTCCAGCAAGAAACTCAGCTAGGCCCGACGACTGTCGAGGTGACTCTATCCGGTATGCGGCGGTACCGGGTGGATAAGGGACTGAACGTGTCGATGTGGTCGCGACTGTTCCGAGGTGGGCGTCCCCGATACGGGATGCTACGTAAGGCGATACATATCTTATATTTCCATGTTGACCAATTGTTTTTGCCTTCGAGATTACCGATCAACAATTTTGTAGTCATTAAATTGTACATGTTGCTTGGCACGTAACCTATTAGAGTAGCACGATTTTGGAAGCTATGGATAGCAGAAATATAATTATTAATGTAATAAACGAAACACTTATGTTCAACACATCAACTCGTATACATTCTTTTTTTTTGACAAGCAAAAATCTGACAAGGAAATAAATAAAACTTTGTTGCTTAGAAACCACGGAGTTCAGCAAGATGAGGTTTTAATAAAAACGAATTATTAGATATGACATTTTAGGCAAATTCTACAATAATAATAGGGTACATTAATAAATAAAAATAATAGGGTCATGTTGAAGATTTAAGCGTAAGTGTTACGAAGATTGCAATAAGAAATCATTACAATCTTTACTTAGTCAATATGCTCAAATCTTCAAGATGACCCTATTATTTTTATAAACAGGTACCTCCTTATTGAAATATAAACTGCATATTTTTAAGTATTTCTTTAGTTGTATAGTTGTATATAGTACCATTATAGGTACATAAAATAAAATTACCAAAATATATTTTACCTACTTATACGGTAAACAACTGGCGTACGTAGAATCGTATTTGGCCATTAATATATATTGGCGTCATAAATCTTGAATACCAATAATTTATTTTTCAAACGAGGATTTTCCTTAACAATTAAGTGCTAAACGTAGAAAGTTGCAATATCATTCTCCTAACATTACATTATAAACATCAATTCTCGATTAACTTATGGAAATCCCAGAACGGCACTTTATTTACGCAAACGAATTGTAAAATATTCCACGCTTTGACTTACGTCTCGCTTGATCGAATATTTGAGATTGATCGAATAATTTGTAGAATATAATTGATATGTACAGATAAAATGCCACGAGTGAATTTTTCTGTTACTTAACATTCTTATCACTTAGTGGGTTGCTGTAGAAAAATAACGTCTGCTCAACAATAATGCAATTGCTGGGGCCGTATTCTAACTTTAAAACACGTATAGACACGATCCAACTTCAATACAACTCCAATGCATTAAGAACGCAATACAGCTACGGCATAAACATCTGAATGGGGAACATTCTTATTGTGTTGTTCATGTATTTTAAAATTAGAATCCAGCACCTGGTTTTTATATTTGAGAGAATCATATGCCTACATATACACAATGTAGGTACAAGTAGCAAAATAGTAACATACAATATTATCAGTTGTATTTTAATTGTATAAAATATCAAGAATTGTAGTACAGGATTTTTTTTGGTATCTTATTTAATGGAAGCTGATATTTTTTTGCCTAATGTTTACGCAATATCAACGCCACTTACACTCAAGGTACAAAGTTCTCTATTAATTTATCAACGTACTATTTATATAACCAGCTTCATAAATGTTGTTGAAGATAGTGCAATATAAATGGTATTATTAGGTATACATATAATCAAGCTTACGTTTATTAATATTATTATTATAGAAATTGTAAAAATCATTTATTTCAGTAGACATTAAAACAAGTCATTATCATTAGTCATTACATATTTAAAAAGAAATGTCAACTTAAAAATAACTAAATAAACAACCTAATAATACTAAAACACACGTTAAACTACATCCCACTACGACCCCCACGCAGTCCAAACGTCCCAAAAATGCTAGCCGCGCTAGTATTGCCGCGCTGGATGGCAAGCGATATTTGTTGGGCTATCTAGGATCCGGAACTGGGATCACCCCCCCGGTCAATTTTATTATTATTGACCAAGTTAAGTTTATTACTTCTGTAATTTGAGTTAAATGTTATGATATGATTAAAACGCACCGCATCCTCTTCGTTGGTAACTATGCCTTGACTGATCTCAACTAAGGACTTACGTTCACAGGAAGTCGCTGCCACTGAGAAAGTCGTAATAGTCATGCTGTATCGCTGCTATAGGCTGTAGCTGTATGATGTCCTGGCATTCATCATCAAGAGAAAACATTTCATCGCTAAAGACGTTGCAGACGCTGTCGCATATGTAACGGTTTTGAAGGGATCAGCAGGGTCAAACCTGAATATGATTTGTTTTGTAGTGAGGTAAATTAGGATTTTTCAGATGACTGAAATGATTGAGTTTCGGTCATATGGTCTAGATCGATTTATTTGCGAATGAAATCTTTTGATTAATAAATATTATGATAAGTTTTAAAAGGTAGCAACGCTTGCGAGTATAGCCATGTGGTGGTACGACGTGCATCTGATGACTCTTTTACAGATAACGTCACAACACTAATAACTAAGCGACCATAATATTGATAGTGAACAGTAATTTCTAAAAAAAACCTTTGTCGCACGCCTGTTCTTATTAGAGCAACGAATCATCATCATCATCATTACAGCCTTTTATTGTCCACTACTGAGCATAGTTATCTTTTTGTGTACGCCACTTGTCGCGGTTCTGAACCAATTTCAACGAATGTGTGGAAGATAGTTATAATAAAAACAGTACACTCACAAGAGCGACAAAATGGGTCAATTTATAAATCCACATATTGAACAAAAAAAAATTAGTAATTGATTTTTTTAATATATTTATTGCCACAAAAGGCCTCATAGTTGTCCATAAAGCAGAAAAAACACTTGCCAAGTAATGTAATTTTAAAAGTCAACGCGTTCTTGAATAAGGCCCAACTTCGCGACCCGGCAATCACCAAATTTATTATTAAGTAATGCAAGTTTTTGTCAACAAAAAAGGTTTGAGTCATAAGCGGAATTTTTCCTTGCAAAACAAAAAAAAACTATTAGTACCTGCAAACGAATGTGTGTTTATAAAGCAGAAATCCGAATGTGGTGGACAAAATCTCGTAAGTGAATGTGCCACAATGAGCAAATTAATGTATAAATGCGTCTTAAATATTATTTAGTAGATGTTTAATATGCCATATTTCCCGAGTAGCCTATTAAATTAACTTAGTACACCACTATTAATTTAGTAAGTATAGTACCACACTAATCCTCTATTACTCGTAATCATGTCATGGTCTTCGTAGTGTTGTTTTTGGGTATTTGCCACCACTACAATAATGAGGGTATTTTTATTAATTGCTAAGATACGTCTTATATTTTATGAGTAAAATGGCTGTGACATACGGACAGACGGACATGACTAAACTATAAGGGTTCCGTTTTTCGCCATTTTGACTACGGAACCCAAAAAAACGTGTTGTCTACAAATAATCGTAGAAATTGCATTGATTGTCAAAAGGAAGCAGGGAAAGGTGCCTTACATAAACTAGCCAAAAAAACAGTTCTCAGACAGTTTTAACGACATAACATGTGTTGTGGCCTCAAAATTGAGGTACTTACTTAAGAAATTTTCTTCTTGGGTCAACTCCACAAATAAAATAAAAACGTTCTTAAAGCAGTAAATAATCGCATTAGATCAATATGTGGTCTTAAAACAGTGTTGAATCCTATTCCAAGAATTAAAAAAACCGGCCAAGTGCGTGTCAGACCACGCATAATGGGGGGTTCCGCCCCTTCAATGATATAAGAGCCAAACCAAAAGGTCGTATCTGATGCCTATGGAAGAAGTTTTTTGATGATAACTCAAAAATGAATGGTAATCTTTAAAACAACCCTAAAAATTGACAATGCCCTCGCTTTTCATTTTCGAAGCAATTATGTTTGTCAAAAACAATGCAAATCTATTTTGAAAAATCCTAGAAATTGAAAAAAATAAATGTATATCTGGGGGCCAAGTCGAGCTTTAATATTTGCTTAAGTAATCCCTGCTAGTACAACACTGGAGAAAACAATTGTGTAATAAATTAAACGTTAGCTAGTAAAATATAAAACAAATACCCAACCGTCTAACCTTAAATACGTCGAATTTAAAATAAACTAATGACATTATTAATCAATAATAAATTATTCCGTTGCAGATTATTTTAAAGGTAATTAAGAATGAAATATGATAATGAACTACTTATATTTTATTATTGCAATCGCATTAAATTTTGTTTGCCTTTAATCATTGAAATATATTTATTTTAAGGCTCATATAATATTTAGTGTAATATTGAGCTTCTGTAGCTTTCATATTACAATCTGTTCAGTTCAAATAATCAATTAAGTTCGACGTTTTACAATTACCTATTTATCACAAATGAAACCTTACTAATTTACTTATTACTATAATTTCGCACTATATTAACCAAACTGTGGGGCATGAATTGAGTTTGCTACGGAACATGTGCATCTTTCCTTCAAACCTACGTTACGATAAGCTAAATGAAATTAGCCTATTATAAATACAATCTTGCCAGACATCAATAAACCTAGTTGCTTGTAATCTTATTGAGAAAACTATTTTCATAAGAATTGTAATATTTTCAGAAAATGCTTAAGTTATTTGCCATAGCGAGCGTTACACTTTATTAATGACAATATTTTCTACTTCTAAATACTTTAATTGATTTAATTTTTAAACGCTACTAAGTATTAAATTCATAGAATAAATGTTATTTAAAAGTTGGCACAGTTAATCAGATGTAATATATATTAAAATAATAAAAAAATAAAGGACCATTTCTTTCAAACCCAAACAGTATCCTCTTATTAGACACTGATTGCACGGTTTTCACCAAATTTTGGTTTAATATCAATGAGGCAACCGGTCCGTCTGACTGATGAACAAAACCGGAGCCAGAGTGAACGGCACCGGCTACTCGTACGCATTTAAAAGTAGTTTTACCCGCAAAGCCTACCTTGACGCACGCGACATACAAACTATCTGCACTGGCTAATGTTTTTTTTAAAATTGTGTATAAGTGTGCAGATTAAGTGAATTTTAGTGAACTTAGAAGGTGAGGTTCATTAATTCAAACGTGTACTTGTATTTATTTATTTTTAGATTAGATTTAAAGCAATTACCAAATTTTTGTGCAATTGAGAAGACTAACCCCTGGTGCTAAGTAACTTATCAAAAACGGTCAGAATATTACGTAAATTATGTGATTCGCATAGTATATGTACCTATAGGTAGGCATTTGTAGTCCAAAGCACAAGCAAAAAAATAGTAACAAACAAAATTAAATGGTTTTGTCTTTTGATATTATTTACATTGATGTCAGTAATAAATATTCATAAAAAAGAACATTCATGATCATAATTAGTTCGCCAGCGCAAACCCGTATAAATGTTTGTCATTCCTTAACTATAGTTGGTCATACCATATCGTTATGCAAAGCAATCCCGCGATATCCCTGGATTTGATTAGCTTTGAGGTTGTATACAGGAGTAGAGATTCCTGCATGACTAACTAGCATGCATGATACAAATCCATACTAATATTATAAATGGGAAAGTGTATGTGTGTGTTTGTTTGTTTGTTTGTTTGTCCGTCTTTCACGGCAAAACGGGGCAACGAATTGACGTGATTTTTTAAGTGGAGATAGTTGAAGGGATAGAGAGTGACATAGGCTACTTTTTGTCGCTTTCTAACCCCCTACTTCCCTAAAATGGGGGGTGGAAGTTTGTATGGTTTGTTACCCCGAATTTAACGCGAGCGAAGCCGCGGGCAAATGCTAGTGCATAATTTATAAGTAATATTCATGGCAAGATGAATTAACATTTTGCTTTAACTAGATTCAAATGATATATGACTTTAAAAAAAACATTATGCCCTTCAAATTTTACGGGCACCGAGATATCGAGGTTCGAGGGAATAATTAATAAGTACATTATTACTAAAAAGAAAGATAGATACGCATAGAAGTCAAAAGTATAACCTTTTAAAAATGGATAGGTACTTCTGAGTGTGTCAAATCAAGGGAGCTTTTAAGAATGTCGACCTAAATTGGACCACTAAAGAGATAGAAGCCGCCGAAAGACGTGTTTTGTCTGATATCTAGCAAATATGTAACTTTTAATATATGATTTTAAGCTCACATGGTCATTCACATTATAAATATTATTTAAAACGGGGTATTTACCATGTATATTAACATTTTCGAGCACCCGATATTTCGAACATTTTCGGGTGCTCGTTAAAACATTAATACACATGGTAAATACCCCGTTTTAAAATAATATTTATAATGTACCTTTTAATCTTGCACCTAACTGATTTTATTCTAATAAATTTGGATTCAAGGACTCTGAAACGAAACCAGTCACTGAAAATGCAACGAAGAAAACATACAAAGACTACGTAGTTACTGACACAAAAAGCAAAATTAATTTCAATGTGTTAAATTAAACAACAGGTGGTTCAAAATGCCAAAGCTTCGATGTACTATTAGGGATCCTAATATTATACATGTTTGAACAGGGTTTATTAGCAGGAGATAAATTAATGTGTAATCTCTCTCCATTTGAATTACCCCATTTAAAACGCAAGCTAATGTTTACCATTATTTGAATAATGATCCTCCGCGAATCCCTCTGTTTGCCCTAATTTCTATTGCCATATTTAGCTGTAACGTAGCAAATGACGTATTCACCATTCCTACCGTTTTTTTAAATACCACGTTGGTGGTAAACAAGCATGCATGTTTGTAAATTAAAAAGCAAAATAACACACATATTATTAAAAGATAAAGATAAACTTAAAAAATATTTATTCTTCAATTTAGGCACATTACCTATTTCAATAAATAAAATAAATTACAATGCACTTATGAACGTCAGAAACTACCACCGGTTCTAACCCTACACCTCTGACCCGAGAAGTATTATGACCGGCAAGTAACTCGGCGGGACTTATCTTTTCAAAACAGTACGTATTGATTCTTTACTTCCTCGAGGACTGTTTTATATGATAAAATTATCATATGTCCTTCCTGAACCCATTCTTCCCAGTTAATCCAAATCGGTTCAGCGGTTTAAGTATGAAAAGGTAGAAAAGCCAGACAGTGATGGTAAATAGACAGTTACTTTTGCATTTATATAAAGAGGATCTCTACTTGTTAGAAGGAATAGTAGGGATTAAGTAAACACAATTAAGACTATTAAGAGCAGCGGGCGGCGAGCCTGTTCGGGAGTAACGACTCCATGAACCCGAATGCTCCATAGAGTGGATCAGGGACTCCGTTTCAGGCGTGCCTTTGTCAGTCTCGCTTCTGAATTGTCTTAATTGTGTTGCCTCTGCCCATCTTTCTGACGGCAGTTTCAGAGGCCCATCTAATCGGCAGGGGCCACCGCCTGCCTTGAAAACGTGTCTAGACATAATTTATGACAGATATCTGGACCTCTAATAGCCCAATCTTGACCTAGCTAATTTTCAACTACATAATTTTAGTATTCTTTCAAATTTATTTACTCGCACAATAGCCTTCCAAGACCAGTTAGCGGCTATATCTATTATGTATCCGTGAATGGGTTCCAGCAGGTGTATTAAATAGAAAAACTTTCCAAAAGACCGGGATGTAAGGCTCATCGTAGAGAATGCCTTATGACATTAAGTCCGCCTTTTGTACGATAAGTTTAGATAAATAAACAAATAGAGGCCCGTGAATTCCAAAATGGATAAACAAAATTACTAAGAACCTTTACTTTCCCAGTATAATCTAAATCGTAATAGGAATCAAATCAACTGAGTTGTTTGGGTCAAGGGTCAACAATACCTTTTACAATCCTTTTATTAGCATAATATGTCTTTAATACTGTCCATTGTACTTATTTGAAAAAAGCATGGCCGGCGTAGTGAAGATTTCATTGTCCGGTATGTAGGAATTACTCAATAACTCATTTTTCAAAAGTGTATACAAGTACTGGCATTTCCGTTAATCCAGATTTTTCAATATAATTGATAATTCCAATATGAATTGGACCTCTATCTTCAATATGGCAAACGAAAGTGACGCATTCACACTAGACAAACTTAATACACAATGTAAATTGGCGGGGTTATACCTAATATAGTGTGGAAACATCTATACATTGTAACCTTTTGTCATAGATTCTAGGGGTATTTTTACTCTTCAATGTTATCTGTACTCCATCAATGGCGGCGACTTAAAAACCACTTCGCAGGGAAATTTTCATTTTGCCTCTTGCTAGAAGTAAAAGTACTCAACTGGCTGAAAATCAGGCAAGCCGGTGGAAGTGGAGTTCTGTGGACACTCCATCACTGTGACATATACAAGTCTATTTACAACGGATATTTTTACGAAGGTAGTGCTTCGAGAAACAATGTAAAGGAGGTACAGACTCAAACAAGATTTACTGAAAATATGGCTCGTGAAAATTTGTAACCGGAAAGGGCCGCGATTCGAAAAATGAACACACACACTGGACAGACACAGCTCCAACCCAACTTAACCCAACTCAACTCAATTGCTATTCGAACAGATTTTCATTCTACATTGGTCTCACATTGGTCACACATTGGTCTCACATTGGTCTCACATTGGTCCAATGTGTGACCCATGTTCAAACAATGTGAGACCAATGCGAGACGGATGTTGAATGAAAATCTGTTCGTATAGCAAATGTCAATGTCGTTATAGCGTTGAGTTGAATTGGGTTGAGTTGGGTTGGAACTGTGTCTGTCCAGTGTGTGTGTTTATTTTTCGAATCGCGGCCCAGTCTTATACCGTAATAAGACTGCCAAAGAAAGTACCGCACGAGTCGTTGTTGCGGTACTATAGTGGGGCCATTTTTTTGGGCTGATTGTGTATCCCTATTATTTTATCAGTGAGGTAGTGACGTTAACCAGTTTAAATGAGATTTGTATTTCGATATGGTTTTTATTCTGATAATAGAGCTTGGCTAGGGAATCGCCCGTATAACATTTTACTCATAAATCTGTACCTACTTGTCCTACTTACATACATAATCTGCTTTGTGTAGAAATTACACTGGAGTGTTGTTTTCCTGCCGGTTAGTAATCTAGAGAGCTCAAAGTGACGGGGGATCCTCTTGTCCCTTTAGCGATCAGAGTGAACCGTATTTTTATATTAAAATGTCGGCAACGGGCATGTGACGCCTCTGTAATCGCAGGCTTCCATGGGCTTGTAGCTATCAAGCGTGCCATACAAAAGAATTTGATGTAGTTTTTCAATATATTTTAGGTATAGTTATATTTAACTACTTATATACCTAAAATATATTGAAAAAAACGGGCAATTGACCATGAAACTACCTTATGTAATAAAACAACTGTACAGGTTGTCCTTCCTATATTAAGAAATCTTTTACGGGGGGGGGATAAAGGTTATATGTACATAGGTACATATTACTCGTATGATGGGCACACCTCGAAATCCCTGTTTCAAGCAAACCGCTTAAAAATACACTTCCTTATGTCTCTTTTGCCCGTAATTTTATCACTAGGATATTTATGTACATTTTAAAAAGATCAGGGGTCTTCAAATTAGACTTAAGGTCCTTTTTATGAAATTTGACCTTCCAGTATAAAAACAGGGAACTAGTCTTGTTTGGAATTAGCCATACCGTGTCCTCGCTATGTAATATTTACCTACAAGTTCCAAGAATATAATTAAGCGAATCAGGGTTCAAATCCACAATGATTTCCGGTTTGAAAGTCGCTCATTCGAGCTTAAAATTATTCCATGACTGGACGAAGTTCTATATAATTTAACTGGTTAGACCTGTTTCATATCACTTCTTGGTTTGCTCTTAACGTCAGTGCAGTTTTATGCAAAAACAACCTTCAAACAGGAAAAAATAATTTAGTCAAATGCGAACAAGACCGGTACCCCGATATATATCATGATACTACTTGTAGCAAGAAGCACATAGGATAGTTTTTATCTCAGAAAACATTAATTTAGAGGATTAAAGTAAACGGGATCTTACTACTGAAGTGCGGTAATTGAATTTCACGTAGGCAAAGTGGTGGGCAGAAGCTATTTTTAAATAATATTATTAATGCTCCTCAACTTCAAGCCCGAAGTGTGTCGGTTGAACCAATGTGTAACTCATCATGTGATAGTAATAATATGTCTCACAAAAGTTTAAATTCAATAGAGTTAGTAAAACAATCAAAATGCAGTAGTGAGGTCTAAGTAAAAAGTTCTCGCGCTCTCTAAGCATCGGGAATCTGCCAGGTCACTTGTAATTTTATGGCACAGATGAAATGATGCAAGCGACATCAAGAGGAGTGAAAGTGATCGTGACGTCACATTACGGACTTTATGTAATCAAGAGTAACCAAATACGGTGTCATAACGAAGACGAATACTATAATTTTTAATCATAGATTATAGGGATGTTGACTCATGTTGAATTGTATAGCAAACTGTAGTTAAATAGATAGAAAAGGAGCAATTTATCTGAAAAATAAATAAAAATTTCCATATTAAAATTATAAAAAATACACGACCGCGAAGTTGCATTTTTTTTCTTAAATTTGCTTGAACAATAAATTGTTATAAATATTATAATGTATAGCAGTAAATAGCCATTTACTTATTAACAAATATAACAATACCTAATATTACGTTTGAGTATGCAATCGACGTCGTCTTACTACAGATTGGTGAACGGAAAACGCATGAAAATAGCACTGCAAAATGACCCACCATGCGGGTTCACATGAACATCGGAGACGGGGTATACAAGCAAGCCGTTTATTTTAGTTTAACTGCGCTTGACGTTTTACGTTCAAAATTTTATTCAAGCCAATGGAAAGTTTGATTGACCAATCAATTTTTTTTTGAATGGCGGGAATTTACGTCGGTCATTCAATGCCGGGGATGGGAATAACTCTGTCAGGGAAATATTATTGAGGGACCGTTTTTGAGAGCCATGTTTGTACTAAAGACTCTTTGTCTCCTCATGTCTCTTTAATCGTAACTACAGCCATTTTCAATAGTCCTTTTCGACCGAGCTGTAGAATTGTAGAAATTTGACATATAGGTATGTCTGACTCGGCCACTCGTCACTTACATGTTTACATTACATTTAATCCCCATAAAAATGAAACTTGTTGAGACTATAAAAAGTCTACATACGTATTATAACGAACGGTTTTTTAGTACCCACAATGAAAACCGCTTTGTAAGATATTCGTGCAACATAACTAGCACTGCCTATTTATATTTTTAATTATAATCCTACAAGCCTGGGGCCGCGATACGAAAAATTGGTCACATATCGTACCAATGTTGTGCCAATGTGAGACCAATGTGTGACCAATGTGAGACCAATGTTGAATGAAAATATGTTCGAATAGCGAATGCCAATGTCGTTATAGCGTTGAGTTGAGTTGGGTTGAGTTGGGTTGGAGCTGTGTCTGTCCAGTGTGTGTGTTTATTTTTCGAATCGCGGCCTGGAACTATGCCGTGGGCTGTTAAAGGGGAAGTCCTTTATATTTAATGTACTTTGTTTTTGTAAGATTAGTTAAGGTAATATAAGTTTCGTTGTTTTTTTTTTTGGTCTTTTAACTTTTCATTGTTTTATTTAATGAGGTAGTTTTAAAATGAGACCTACAAGCTAAAAAATTAAGTAGCTGCCGGCTTCATATGAAGGGTACACGGAAAGAACATGTCTAGTCACACTGACAACATTTTGAGTTATAGCGCTTTTAAAATTTGGAACGATTCAATTAACCATACTATTTTCGTAACTAGATGGTTTTTATGAGTTAAGAAGTGGATATACGTTAAAATTTACATCTGTAACAGAAGTTGTTACTAATAGTTCATTGCAAGCTCTACATTTTGATATAAAAATCTCAATTTACAAAAAAAGTGACTAGACATGTTCTTTCCGTGTACCCTTCAAATGTTTCCTCTAGCCATTTGTAATTCAATTAAGTTTTGTGTGGTTTGTTATGGATATTCGAATAGTAGAACTCTTTAGTAACAAAATATATCAGTAACTATTTGGTAAGTAAATAATTATGATGAAAAATAAGTAATTAAAAAGAAGAAAGAAAATACATTTGTTTTAACGCCGCAAAATTAAACATTCATATCATAAGGCTAGAAACAAAACAGGCATAATGAGACGTTCAAATATTATCCCTAATACTCAGCGTAATGCCGTGGTAAGCCGTGGCGCTGATTTTCAGTAGGGACCTATTGAACCTAACTTAAAACTAGGTCATAGTGGCGACACATACGCCAATGACACTCTAATTAATTTTAATATAATTACTTCAACAACAAAAAAAACAATAAGATAAAAACATCTTGTTCCTTTAGTCGTCAACACAGTGAATCCTCCTTTTTGTAAAGGGTCGGCAACGCGCATGTGACTCCTTTGGAGTTGCAGGCGGCCATAGTTTACGGTAGCTGCTTACCATGAGGCGGGCCGTATGCTTGTTTGCCACCGTCGTGGTATAAAAAAAAAAAAAAAAACAATTCAATTACAATTATTATTATTTTTCACAGGCAAGATGGGGTACTCAGGCACAGCATTTTTACTCCTGACAATAGCTTCACAAGTCTTCACGGTAAGTCAACGGGTCCATATACAGTACGTACGTAATAATTGATACTGCTATTTTTTTTAATTTGTGGGATAAAAGTTAAGTCAGACTATTTTTATCCAATGGAGGGTTTCTTAACTTTGGCCTTCATAAACATCGATTCCTAAAAATGCTAACGGTTTGTTAAGCAACCTTATCACTGTTGAATTTAATGCATTTATAAAACCTGGACCAAGTAAATCCCAAAGGCCAGAGTTCAGGTTCACTCCAGCGCCACAGGGCCAAAGTAATCTGAATTTAAGGTACTTGATTTTCTCCATTTAGGTGATCTGGAGGGAATCTAATTTTATGATCGTTTTACCGGAGTAATACATAGGCTATATTTTTTCTAGCATCCAGCAGCATGTTAATGCATGGAGTCTATGGGAACTTACCTACTAACATGTTTAGTTTTCAGTTTGGAATTTACTTCCTACAGACATAATTAATTAATTAGAAACGTGCGATGAGATAGCAATTTCATTTTATAATAATCAATAAATATTATAACGCTTATTTCCTGGAAAGCTACAGAAAATGACTACATAGAATTCTATAAGTATAATAGATAAATTCCATAATATAAGAATCTATATTTGTGGTACCAGTATCTTCTAGCAACAGTAGGGAGGCCAAGATGGTTTTAGAATTTCTTGTTTCGTATCCTCAGATACATTTCAGTGAAGCTTGACACAAGACTAGCGACTAAATTTTAAAATGCGGTACCAATTTGGAATAGCTATTATTAGGAAGCAATAATAGCTGATTATTGCAATGTTTTGATTGTGACTCTCGAATATGCTAAATGATGTATTGAGATTAAATTGGAAAACGTATTGTAACGCACGTGCTTAACCCTTGTGAATGTATTGGATTCCGCCATAATAACAAAATAAAAAATAATAAACATACTATCCAGACATAAAAAAAAAATTGAAACATTTATTTAATACAAAACGAACATACCTACCTAATAGAAACCTGAAAGAAAGGAAAACAATTTTATTATTACTTACGAAAGGACAAGTATTCATATAAATATGAACGGAATTTCCATAATTCTGAATTTAATATTTGCGTATTTTATTTACTGTATTGAAAATGGACTTCACCACAGGTGTTAACGAAACGAATTTTTCAATAACATTTAGGTGCATGTTCGGTAAACGCAGAGTTGCCTTTGCATTCGCTTCATCGAACGCTGCCGTATATTCATTGTATAATATTTTCAAGTTTATGCTACACCCGTAACTCATATTTAAAGACGTTATATGATTGCATACGAGCTTAGGGTACTACATCTACGTGAGAAAAGGAAGCAGCGCTCAGGTGCAGCTCTATGAAAGTTTTCTATAACAACCTGTGACCCGCTTCGAAACTTTGGAATTATGTAATTCAAGATTCATACTTGTACCTACAGTCTTAATTAAAAGGTATAGTTTGTTGGAAGATTAAACATTTTGAGAAATTAATATTCATAAGGAAGTAAACAAAATACTTGAAAGGAGTTTCAGGTATTATGGTATTTGTTACATTGTTTATTATTTTTTAAGTTTTGTTTGCTAAACTGTAATTTAGAAATGAAAATTTTCTGGTTCTATTTATCTATCTGGTTTTAAAAAGTAGAATGGAATTCAAAAAAGTTTCCCTGACCAACTTTCTTGGTGTTGAAAGCTATTTGAAACACAGGAATTCTTTCGAAGATTCCAATTTTAGATTTTCGACTTCACTAACTTGAAAAAGTATTAAGGGAATTTAAAAGTTCTAAGTTTCTTTAAGCGGTATCATTCAAAACGATTGTAGTTAAAATACGGTTTTCTGGTTCAATCATTTAATTGGGTTACAAAAATATAAATTCAATGCTATGACACGTACCTAGTTAAGTAGATACCTAATAAATGTAGAGTTTACTATCCTACCAAAACTGTTACATAATTTGAGATAAGGGTTAGTCAAATTGCAGGTACAAACGTTATATGACGTACCTATTAGAATTAATCTTAATTATTTTTCTATAAGTATAATACAAAGCAAATTTTATAATTACATATTTTAATAACAACTTTTTATACCTATGGTAAACTGAATAGTAAAGATTATATGCTTATATCACTTGCTGTATCGCAAGACTTGGGCCGTGTGTTAAAAAACAACGAGTAATTACGCTCATAAACAAAAACTCTCGTTTTTTATACGTACTTAGGTACCCACCTAAAACATGTTTTGTTTTATTCCACGTGTAAGTAATAACAAAGACCAGTCATTGTGTGGTTCGTATAGAGATGGGTAGGAGTGAGTAAATACTGAGTATTTACTCAGTATTTATCCAAAGCACCCCGTAAATACTCGTATTTACTCATTTCGGTGGGTAAAAACTATTACTAATAAAATATGTAAAAAAGTGAGATTAAAGCACTAAAGTGTTTTGTATTGAATATTTCTAGCGTGTATAAATAATATTTTTGTTATAAGAAGCATATTAGATGAAAAAAAGGTAATTATCAGTGAGAAGAAATTTGGAATTCAGGGAATGTAGGAATGTAGACGTGATAAAAACATAGTTGACTATGTTTTTATCACGTTTTGTTTCAAATACAAAGGTATTTACTTTGAAAACATGGGACTTAAGTCGTTTCTGTATTCTAGATAAGTGCATTTCGCAAGCCGATTCGAATATTATACAGATGTTAACAAAATGTTTAGAAAAAAAACTGCCACGAAAATACTTCACAATATTATGGCATTATAGCTCTTATCAGATAGCGCGGCGATTGTTAGCTAGTGCTAATGAACAAAGAATATAGAAATAATGACCACAAAGGGTCAAACTGCGAACAAAAGACCACCTAGTTTGCGGCATGGACTTAAACTGCATTCTCTATTATATTTGTCTACTTCTTATCTCAAAAGTATGCACAGTTTTAACATTAAAAAACATCGTTTTCATAAGGGATATATAGTGTCGCAGAGTAAACAAAAGGTGGCTCGGCTCGCTGAATGTGCTTTAAATCCTTATCTTGCAAAATGCGCGTTTCGCTTCCCTTATTTTGATTGGGTGATTAGTGGACACTAACAAGTGTAGTACGATTCCAATGAAAATACAGTTAGGCACGCTGGCGCGCCTGGCGCGTTTGGCACGCTCAGTTGCTGTTTGTCAGTCAACCTGTTCGGAGGACTACCTACTTGCTCACGTACGTAAAAACGTAAACTGCCTCGTGTGATTTTCCTTGGACCCTTGCTTTGTATATGGACATTGTTGTGTTATTTGTGATTAAAGTTAACGTTTCTGGACTTTTATTTTTGTTAGTGAATCTTTGGATAAAGGATATTTTTGGTAGCGTTCCAGTCTCACGCTAAAATGTGTGGCTCTGAGGACCGCGACAGAAATCACATGCTCGCTATTGGATTACAGCACAGTTAGCTCAAGAGTGAAGCGATACTATTTCGCGTATAGTACTACCTGTCTCTTTTTAAATGATACAGTCAGAAAAAGATGGATTGCGCGCGAGATACTGTCGCGTCACACTTGTGCTAACCGTGCTGGGATATCCAAGTTGTCGGTACATCGATCTTGTGGAGCTAGGTATCGCCATTAGCAAACCTGACCCCGTTCAAAGCAAAGGTGAGTGTTTACGTGGCACTTACGTCATTTTATTAAGTTTTTTTTAAAGAAAACTCAAAAACGGCTCAACCGATCATGTTGAAAGTAATTTTATTTTAAATTATTTTCTAGTCCGTATTCATCCGATCATTTTCATATTTTTGTACTTTGGTTTAAATGTTAGAGAGGGGTAAACGTAATTTTAGTCAGAAATATTTTTTTTCTTCAAAATATATTCAATAGGTATGTAAAAAAATATATTTAGAAACATCCAAGTTATTTTATTGCCTTATTTAATCATGTAGACATCAACGATGGTTTTTGATTTTTGGTGTGACAATTAGTTACATGTATGGAGATTGACAATCAGTTACACTCTCTTAAAAAAATGTTTTTTGCGACTTTGACTAGTTAATTTAGTAGCGGGTTACAAAATACACCTAAATTTCAAAATGTTATATCCCTTGCAGCACTCTAAATAGTTTATAACCACCAATTTGGGTATAAACGAGTAAATACGGGTATTTTGAGCAAATACTGAGTATTTACTCGGTATTTACCCTTGAGTATTTACTCACTACCCATCTCTAAGTTCGTGATACTTAAATAATAAAAATGAATAATGCATAATATGTTTTGGTCTTCAACTTTATATGATTAATATTTAGGATGTCATTCATGTTTAGTATAAGTAGGTAAGTATGTATCACCTTTTTTTGAAATATAACGGGAAGGGTATTGGGAAAATGTATAAGAATATTCTAAAAGTATGTTGGCACGTATTAGAATAGAATCTGTTATTAATAGTACTCACAAGAATTTTACCCAACTCAGCTAATAACCAAAAATCTGGAAAATACGTGTTCATGTTCTTCTGGAGTTCCCGCATACACCGTTTCCACCCTTTTGTAAATCTAAAATTAACATTACTGACTTGACTAAGACAAAAATTAATATTTCATTTTCTTTGTTTTTGACCCTCGACTTAATTCCGGGATAGTCAATTGCATGAGATTTTCCCGCTGATTAGAATAAATGCTCTATCTAATAAATCTAGTGTATGTTAATACCGATGTTGCCTCTGCAAATGAGTGGACTTTGTTAAATTAAACTCTACTGTTATAGTAATAAGAGTCACCGGATCGCATTTTTGCTGTTGTTTGGCGCTAGTGGAACAGGAAATGCGTCATAAATTGTACCATTAAACGTAGTATAGTAAACATTCTAAGTAATAATTGCGATGGAATATTGCGGATTTATTGGATCATTAATTCCTATACTGACGTCTTTAGTTCATTAAGATGAAGTGTAATTACGGAAGGCCGAAGGTCGAAACCTAATTACCAACTATATAATAAATCATTCTGAATATTTACCTAATAGAGTATACACAAATTCCTATAAATAATTTCTAATCAAGCCCAGCTGGAAGTACAAAGTTACCCGGTAAGGGAGTTTATTCGTGTAATGACAACGGAATATTGATTTCTGGATTACAAAAATTATTACCGTATTTTTAATTTTTTACATTAAATAATGATTTATATTTTTATAAAGTACTAGCCTTTTCCCGCGGCTTCGCCCGCGTACTATAAGTACTCAAAAAGGATACAATACCCATGTTGATTTTCAGACTTTGTGACCACATTTGCCCCTTTTGGGGGTTGAATTTCAAAAAACCTGAAACACGTGTTTACTCATTTATCGTTAGGAATACTCCTGTGAAGTTTCGAATAAAATAGTCTAACAAATCTTGTTTCGCCATACAAACTTTGGACCCCCATTTTACCCCCTTAGGGGGTGAATTTTGAAAAATCCTTTCTTAGTGCTCCCCTAGACCTTATAAGGAACCTATGTGCCAAATTTGAAATCTCTAGACCCAGCGGTTTGGGCTGTGCGTTGATATGTCAGTCAGTCAGTCAGTCAGTCAGTCAGTCAGTCAGTCAGTTTCTTCTTTTATATACATGCTTAAATTTGAAAAAAAAAAAAGATTCATTATTTATAAAGGTACCTACAATACATATGCCTTTGTAGGTGAACGAGGTTAAATTTTAAAGAAATAAATCATATAAATAAGTAGTCCCAGAGATTTTAGCAGTCATTTAGCAATTAATTTTATAAATTGCTAGTTAATATTCGGATGTCCGATTACAAACGGTAATCTATTGCATAATAGCGTCAGTAACATCCCATTGTGTAAGAACTGGTTAGGCCTTGGCGTAAGTAATTATTTTATGTATGCGTGAATGGTTATGAATGTCATGAGGCGGTACTAGTTAGATTACCAAAATTTCCTGATGACATTATTGGGACATTTAAATCTACGTAGATAAATTGTCTCAATAACGGATACTCGGATTTCACTTATATTTAGATAATTATCTAAAATATTGCGGCAGTTAAGAAAATTAGATATTTTAGGTCAACTAGCTACAAATTGTTATACAATCTATTTGATGCATTTTTTTTAATAGAAACGCATTTTCGAAGAATCTTGCTATTTTTACTTTGGGTATCAAGAGCATTAAAAATGGAAGTGTCCTAAACAATGTTTGTATATGTAGTTTATCGATGATGGTTTTTAGGTATACGAAATACCTATTAAATCACTCATGTAAAAAATAATTTTTGGTTATAATAATTGTTAACTTACGTCATTGGCATAAACACAATGCATATTCATTTAACCGTATGTCCTTTAATCTATTTAAACATGCGATTTCGCGTTTTGTTTCATAATAATATCGTCACAGCGATATAATTAAGTTTAATCATATTTATAAATTTATACAAACCGCATAGCCCCACAGCGAATACGTGTAATAATTACAAGTAAACTAATTATTCATGGGAGCTAGCAGTTATGGCTTGCAACTATCCTGATAATATGTCTACTATTTGGATAATTCCATACGATTTGATATTTGAAATATCCGAATTGCAAGCCCTACTTGCAGTGTTTTAAATAATATCCGAGTGACCGATCTCTGTTTAGACTATTCAATATAATTAATAACAAATACATAATTTTAATTCAAAACATTGCTTTTAAAAAGGCAGGAGTCGTGTTTTATTTATGTAGGAGGACTTCTATGCAGCAGTCGGTGGCACGTCTTGAAAGCAAACAGGCTTCCAGCACTCTAGAGACAATGGAAACTTGTAGGTATGGTCTCTCCAAAACATATGACGCGTAGTTGCTAAAATACATGAGTGTAAATAGAAACTGTAAAATGAATATAATATTAACTATAAAACTTTCGTGAGACTCTAACATATTAAAAATATTTAACCCGTTATAAATATTTTAATATAATATTATTTAAGGATCATCAACAGACAATCAGACAAGAATTACTATATACAAAGCCCTACGATTATAGACACATGCTTAATTACCTATAGGTAACTCCAACTCGCATGACCTGTTACACTTTGTGCGTGAAAATTGAAGTTTGCATGTATTTTAATTATTAAGTATAATTGTGCTAGGCGACTATAATACTTAGACAAATACGGACATCAGATACATGATAGATATTAGATAACGTTCTTAACTTGGGAACAAATACCTAAAACTGCTAACTACCCATAACAGCGGTAACAACCATAAAAAACCAGTTTGAATTTGAAATTAATTGTGCGAGAGTATTTACATGGTAGACGGAGAGCTAGCCACGTCAGATAATGACACAATAATGAGAGCGACGAAACCACTCTCCTTAGTTTGCTATACTATGCTTATTTATAGATCCGGACATCTGGCAGCTGTAAAGTGGTGGAGGTCAAAGAATGCAAACCACTTTAAGAATACAAATCCTAGAGTTCTGGTTTTGATGCAGTATTATGAGAAATTATATAAATAATTAGCTTATATCATTGTCAAAACTTTCTGATGGGGGAAAGTAGTCCAAAACGACGTATAATGTAATTCATAGTTTGTCGCCTACTGTTTCTGTTTCCGTAATAATACGTAATTGTTATTTTTTATACCACGACGGTGGCAAACAAGCATACGGCCCGCCTCATGGTAAGCAGATACCGTAACCTATGGACGCCTGCAACTCCAAAGGAGTCACGTGCGCGTTGCCGACCCTTTATATAAAGGAGGATTCACTGTGTTGACGGCTAAAGGAACAAAAAGGACCCTCATCGTCAACACACTGGTTCCTCTTTGAGCTCTTTGGCAACCTTACTCACCAGCAGGAACACAACACTATGAGTGGTTTTGTTCTAATATAAAAATATAGGTCCTGTTCTTTATAACTTAGACAACTTCGGCAGTTTTTACCTATTTTGGTAGTACGTTTTTGCAATTCAAAAACTTTGCTTGCCTGTCACTCTGACCTCCACCCCTTAAAAGCTGCCAGATGCCCGGATCTAGCAATTAGGATAGTATTGCAACCTTACTAGACGGGTTTCGTTGCTCTCATTATTGTGTCATATCTGACGTGGCCAGCTCTTAATCCATAGGTGAATGCGTTTCCAAAGTATAAAACTGTTTTCGTATTTATGTATTTTTACTAGCTCAATGATACACAAAAAAGTGAAATTTAGCACAGCGAATGTCTTATAATTTCGTAAATAAGTATCCTTATGAGCACGTTTTTTATACTCATCATCCGTTGAATCTTGTAATTTATTTGAGCAACTAATGACTATCTAGGTTGAAGTGTTGTTAGAAAATGAGTATGGATGTACATTTTTTCTGCACATTACTTGAACAAAGGCTTCCAAGATAATAACCATTACACAATGTGTTTTTATACTTATAATGCAATCTTTTGTAATCGCTTTAAGTATTAAGTTGACTCTGAAATGGTAAGGCTGGCGTCAATGGAAACGCGTTACCTAATATTTAAAAAGTAGCTACTGAGTGGATAAAATGTTTCCACCTACATTTTTTCTAACATGTAAATATGCCTTTTTTACTGAAGGATAGATCTGCTTAAGTCTATAAAGTATAAGTAAGAAGGGCTAGAGTTTTTAACGGGTCAAATAAGACAATCATTTTTATGTTATGAAGATCGTTTAAAAAAGACAAGTAATGTATATTTTTGATAGTACAACTTACTTTGATCAAGGAACATGTTTATTAAGAAAAAGTCTGTAACATGAGTTTTCATTTTGTCATAGGAGTTTGGATTAAATTTTTGTGAGACATACTAAAACTTTAAAAGATTACGGAGAGGTGACGTGAGTAAAACGTGAGTAAGTAATTATTTCATAGTAATAGGAATTTGGATTATAAATCTGTTGTAAATGTTGTTTAAAAAGTTTTGTCGGTTTAAAACATTAATTGGTGTAATGTGTTGCAGCTATAACTTGGGATATTAATCGCAAATCAAATTCTAATGTATGTGTGGTTATTAATGTTATTATTTATTCAATAGCTATTGGCTTATATGCGTCAATTCGATTTCCCTCATGATTCACGCTGGACTTTGATTCGACACTTAAATTAATAAATAAGGTTACTTCAAGTCACGTTTTAACATTTAAAAGCCATCGTATATTTCTATTATTTAATCATTTTCAAGGTTGTTAAATTATTATTTTTTGTTTTCTTTATTTAGGTACCCATAGATTAGGGTTACTTTTTAATTATTCGATCTAGATAAAGTTTAAAATTTGAATAAATAGTTTAGTCATACGCAATTACAACTTTTGCACATGCTTCACACGTAACTTAATACGCGTATTGAAATGAAATTAGTATTAAATATATGTTTTATCATTCAAATATTAAATCGGTCTTGTCAAGTTCTTTATTTGCATTCTAACCGCTTCTTAATAGACGTATCCTTATACCTACGCAAGCCCCATCAAAGTGTGACTCATTAAAGATCTCGAAGCTTCCTAGCTGTAAAACTAAAGTTATATTGTAGACAACGTACAGAGTTTCTTGGGTTTATTGCAGACTCAGCATTCGCAGAATACTGGAACTTTGCAGCGGTTTACTTAGTTACTATACTAGGTATAACAACAACTGTATAAATAACATTTATCGTTGAAACATTTTTAAGAAAAAATATTAATACTCATTATTGAATCGTTAAAGATCTTTGGAAGGAGTTCGCTGCATAACGGTCATCCTGGCGGTCTACCATCTTCAAATCCATCAGGTATTTTGAGGAAAACCGCCTCAGAAACTTAGACGTAAAACGACAACTACGCAAAAAAAGATCGAAGCCCTCCTACGTATACCGGGTGTTTCCTGTAATAGGGGCAATAAATTAAACCGTAGATTCTACTCCTCAAACTGGACAATATTAGTTCAGCGACTTTTACAAATAACTTATAATTTTATTTTTATTTCAAGTTTATTCGAACACGCAACGTATTGCGAAATTGATTATTTCTGTTGGGTGACAAGTGTGACAAGCAATGTCAATTAGACGGATTTTAACATACATTGAAAATACTATTTAGTATGTATGAAAAAGAGACAATATAAAAACTTCATTTTTTTTTATTGTAACTAGAACAAACGTTTCATTGTTTGAGGAGTAGAATCTACGTTTTAATTTATTGCTCTTATTACAGGAAACACCCTGTATACTTATGAGCCAGTCTACTCTACTGCCACGAGTGCAAAAGAGTTTTTAAGAGCAAGTTTGGTCTAGCAAGCCTCATAAGAGCGGCCTTATAAATTCTTAATTGTTGGGGTCGCCGTCATCGAAATCGGAAGGACTATGTAAAGATTGTTGTAGTTGTAAAACGGTAAAGTTATATTGCAGACACCACGTGCAGTTTCTTGGGTTAATATTGCAAACTCAGCGTCTGTGAAACTGGACCTGCGCAATGGTTTACTGAGTACTACTACGAGTATAAAAACTAAACCTACAAATGACGTTTATTGCTGACTAGTTAAAAAGAAAATAAAATCACAACAAAATGCGATTTATTGATTATATTTTCCAATCCGGAGGAAATTAAAAAATATAATACATGCAATTGATCTTATAATGTAAGCAATTTCATTTATGTCTTTAATAGCTTGCTCACTGCGCATGCAATGCGCATTATCTTGGGTTCTGTAGTACCTACCTATGATCTATAATATCTTAAATGATTGTATTGCACTAGGTTTAAATTCTATGTCGCAATTATTAATCTCTCTCTTTTCGTCTAAGGTGTGGTGCAACATAGTACTAGAGCCCACGACCAAAACCATGTCTCATAGCAATACGGCAAAAACCCTATAAAATCGTTAGATTATATGATTCTGAACCCGACTAGGTGTGTAGTAACGGTCGAAAGTGTAGCAACTGCGTGGGAGGCCATTTCTGCTGTGTCAAAAAAAAAAGGCAGTCGGTATTATAGCAATACGTCTGATATTGAAAATGTACATAGATTTTATAATTGTATTACGAAATAGTTTGTTTTCAGACATTTTGCGCGTAGCATATAGCCTGAGCGCATTATTGAAAATGTCAACAAATTTAGCCGACCTGTATCATAGCAATACGGATAAAAAAAAAATTAAACTTTTCGTATTGCTGCCAGGATTACCAAAAACCTGTTTTCAGACACTTTAAGTGTAGCATATACTCCCAAAAACGAAAATAACGTTTCGGAGTCGCCTGGCCTCAGCGCTTGTTACGCTCCTGCGGCGGGTACGGCTTTTCGCGTGTTACGCTCCTGCCCCTTTCTTACTATTACGGTTTCGGGTAAATACTTTGTTAATTATCATCTAATAAATTCAGGGTCGCAACGTATTCATTGGTTTGTAACAGAGAATTCAAGATGCCTCAATACGATTTTTGAATGATATCTGAGTATCGAAAAGTTGTCTGATAGAGAAGGTGCTACACTTAATTTGTCTGATATAAATTTTTTGCACATGTGGACAACTTATTTTATCATGTCCAACAATTTTCAGACATATTGCTATGATACCGGTCGGTAAAATTTGTTAACATTTTCAAAACGGTCTCAAAATTTAATGCGTTCACATTTTCGTCTGAAAATTGTTTTGTTCGCATCAAATAACCAAAATTTACTAATGAAAAAGATTTTCAGACGTATTGCTATGAGACATTTTTTTTGTCTCATTTTTAATTTTTTTAAGTGATTTTACGGGTTTGCGCTACACCACTAACGTCTGAAAAATATGTTTCCGGTATCTCAGAACTATCATTCAACTACAGTCTGCAAATCAGACATATTGCTATGATGCAGTTCGGTAAAATTCTTTGACAATTTTGAAAATTCGGTCAGATCAAACGCTACGCGGAAAATGTCTGATATTGGTATTTTCGAGTTCAGGATAATCGTATCTATCGATTTGATGCGGTTTTGGCCGTATTGCTATGAGACAAAAATTTTGGTCGTGGGCTCTCGTACTAACACGCTCACTACTAAATAATTAGTCAACGTTAAATATCGCGGTGAAGCTATCATCCCATACTAAATATCTAACTTTCATACCAGAAATTTTTAACGATGTCGTTAACAGACGTTTTTATGCAACTAGCCCAAAATGATGTAATTAATTTTACTAACAGTCGAAATGAAAATAGTAATAAATATAGTGTATTTATAAAATATCGTCAAGGAATTCCGGTAGCATTTGGAAATACTACACATATTTTTTCATATTAGAGCAAATTTTTTACCCAGAGTACCAAAATAATACTTATGCAATACTATTTTAATATAATTAATTCAATAAAAAATACTTAGATTACCATATTTAAATCCAAGGAAACAGGAACCTAACCAAACTTCCTCATATAATTCGGCGCCACCAAATAACAAGGTGCCATACTGAGCTGTCAACGAATGGTTATTCATGCGGTACTGCACTAACAGTGAGAGCTTAGATAGTGCTTATGAATGCACTTACAGACTACAGGGTCCAGCTTCAGCATTTAGATTTGTCATCTTATTACTTGTGAACGAGAGTTTAAACAAGCAAGGACTAGGGTTTTTTAATCTTGTTTAATTTTATTCCTTAAAATGCCGCTTGGTTTACAAGCACCCCCAATGGGGTTTAAAACTGTCAACGGTTTGGCCAGATGGCGCCAGCATAGCCAAATCCCATAGAACAAAACCAGTGACAGGTACAAACCTGTCACTGGTTCTGTTCTATGGGATTTGGCTTAAAGGTAGCATCCAGGTCACAAAATAAAAAAAATAAACCGGCCAATTGCGAGTCGGACTCGCGCACCGAGGGTTCCGTACAAACCTGTAGGTATATACTTTAAAATTATTAAAAATTATTTTTATTATATGATGTAACTAAAAATTCACGGTTTTCGCAATTTTTCCTTTATCTGTACTATAAGACGTTGCTTCGTACCAAACAAGTACCCTGTAGGTTTTGATTCCCGTGCGAGTTTCGAAAATTTGCGGGAATTTGCGGCATAAACGGCTGTAGGTATCTTTTGATTGCGTTGGTTTAGAAGTTTGATTTTTTCACAGCTCCAAGGGACAGTAGACTTAAGTATTTGGTATAAATTTCAGCTTGATACCTCCACGTGTTCCTGAGAAAAAGGGTCTTGACAGACGGACAGACGGACGGACGGACGGACGGACAACAAAGTGATCCTATAAGGATTCCGTTTTTGCCTTTCGAGGTACGGAACCCTAAAAAACAAGAATTAGACATTGTTGATAGGTTTGACAGGCACAAGTTATGCTGGCCATCTGTAAGCACTTTTGCCCGGCCAACCCCATTGAAGGCTGCGGATATAAGGCTGTGGCAAAAAAAACTGTAGATAATTTATTGATAATTATTTTTTTAAATGTCATATCTGAATAGTGGCTATTCTATTAATGGATACTTAAATAATATACGATGCAATGAAACAGGAAACTAACCGAGCTTCCGCAAATAATTCGGTATCACCAAGTAACGCGATGGAACCGACCGTCATGCAATGGTAATTCATGACGTACTGAACTAATAGTATTAGGAGCACCAATAGTGCCTACGAATGCAATAATGGAGTCTAGTTTTTGCACTTACGTTTGTTAGGTACCTTATCACTTTTTAACTAACATTATTTATTTGTTCGTTTATTTAAACTTAATGCACAAAATACAAAGAAATATATACAAATGGCGTAGGTACTTAATGCCAATTAGGTAGTAAATGGTTATAGTTTTTTTTATTAGATTTTTTTAAAATTTATAATTAAGTTAACAAATTTAATCAATATTAATGCTACCTATTCAATATTTATCATTCAAAATCATCGTATAAAAGTTTATCCAACTAGCTAACACTTGAAAAACAAGCCACAACTCACGGCAAATTGAAAAACCGGCCAAGAGCGTGTCGGGCCACGCTCAGTGTAGGGTTCCGTAGTTTTCCATCCGTCACAGTAAGTGTCCCCACTTAGTTAAAATAACACCGCCATGTAGGATATGATATGAGCGTTCCACGTACAGCGACATCTATCGGCAAATTAAGTAAACTATTGCGCGCGAGCTTAAATTATGGAAGATGATTTTTATGGGATAATTCTTTATTGCATGAACCGATTTTCACCGTTTTTACTTTATTTGAAAGCACGTCATTTCATTGTGATTTTGTAGAAATTACAGGTACAATAAACACCTGCTTATACGGTTAAATTACGAACTTAGTTCAGAAATCATTTTGTAACTTTTTTTCAAAAACTATTCAACCTATCTAGTTCAAAATAATTTTCCTAGAAAGTTTTTAAAAAGTTCTACTTTTGAGATTTTTTTCATATTTTTAAAACTTATGGTTCAAAAGTTAGAGGGGGGACACACATATTTTTTTACTTCTGGAGCGATTATTTCCGAAAATATTTACATTATCAAAAAATTATTTTAGTAAACCCGTATTCATTTTTAAATACCTATCCAATAATATATCACACGTTAGGGTTGAAATGAAAAAAAAAATCACTCCCCACTTTACGTATAGGGGAGGTACCCTAATAAAACATTTTTTTCCACTTTTTATTTTACCACTTTGTTGGCGTGATTGATATACATTATTAGTACCAAATTTCTGCTTTCTAGTGCTAACGATCACTGAGATTATCCGCGGACGGACGGACGGACGGGCAGACATGGCGAAAAAGAAGTCCATTGCAACGAGAAAAACACTGAAGTGAAGAACTTTGAAACATCACGGGGCAAACTTGTAGTCAAAGCTTACAATTTCATTCCACTGGAGGATAAAACGCACTTTTTAACGGCGCTATCACACTTGCGATTTGCGAGCGAGTTTTGTATGGGAGCGAACACGCCTCGAGTTCGCCGCGTACGAGTTTTGTATAGAAATCGCTTTCAAATCGCTCGAGTGTGATAAGGCCCTATAGGGTAAAGTGAGCATTTCCGAGTGGTTGAAGTCAAAAATTTGTTTCTTAGAAGTTACCCCACACACACTCTTTAAAAGTAAATACCTGTGACAAATAAAGTCAAGACAGGGTTTTTCTGTTAATAAATTCAAGGTCCACTTCAGGTGTTTCCAGGGACCATCAGTGGTCCGTGGATCACCGGTTAACAAACTCTGAGGTACACGTTTATATATAAAATATAATTCTTAATTGTTACCTACATAAACAGCTTTGTACCTTTAATAATTTGACAAAAATACGCTGTAAATATCAAAAGTTCAGTGAACGTTTCTGAACTTTCGACGATATGAAGTTCGTGTTTATAATTTTTTGATTCAAACTTGTTAAAAGAACATTATTTTAAGTCATAAATATTGCGGCAGTGCCCTGCTAAGACTAATGGCGCTATCTCGAAATCAAATTCCCTTGAAAATGGAACTCTGAGCTACTTAATTTAAGGTATAAATTTTCTTTCTATTTTTTTTCTGAGATAGCGCATTCGGCTTAGCAGGACATCGCTGCGTAGATAACTGAAAATGTATTATCTTAATTTTCTAAGATTTAGACGAAATCAAAACAACGTCTAAGACCATGTGGGTACCTTATTCAAAAGATTTACTCGTAGTATAAGTAACAGGTTTTGAGTAGGTACATATACGTAGGACATAGGTACTAATCTATGTTTTTAATTTCAATCAAATGTTGTTGTTTCTAAAGTGTAAAAGTTAACTCATTTTAAATGGACAAAAGAGTTAGTATTCAAATATGGTACCTTGAAAATTACCACCTGTGTTGAAACATCGAAATTCAAGGTAAATAAATTTAATTTGCGTTAGACCCGTCTAATGGTAGTTAACACTTCTTGTATGCCCGTAAATTATAAAGCGGGTGTATAGTAAAGGCGCACCACGCATAACAGGCGTAATTACCCTTGAAAAACCCAATAAAATGTATATCATATTGTCGCGCAATAAGATTCAAATTGAAACTATGCGTATATCTATACGTATCGCATCGATGGATTCAATTGCGCTTCTAAATCTAAAGCTAATTATGCCACGTGCCGCGTGCCCAGTCAGTGAGTCATAATCAATGGCAGTGCTGCTACCATTTCGAACGGTAATGAACCAGAATTGTGTCTATGGCTCGTTATAGTTGGAGCTGCGGCTAAATAATTTCTCACCAACCAGTTTCGATACAGATATAATGTCCTAGTGGAACGTCGAGAGCGACAACTATTCTGTATATATTTTAATCAACATTTTTTGTCATCTACTTGTTCATGTCATAAGGACACTTCGCTGTATTGAATACTAGTAGTCCGCCACGAACTGAGAACTCGCGATTTTCTCGCAAGCGAGTGTCCAATATAACAAAACCTAATGATGATTTTTTTCGAGCCTTCTAGCTCCATAACCCCTTGATCGATCATGCTCAGGAACGAACTCTCAAATTGTATTCAGCTCTACTACAACCCCAACAAATTACATATAAATCAGAAAAACGTTACTAAAGTTACCGCGCGACAACTATTAAAAATCAAAAAGCCATCGAAATGCACAGACGTGTAGGTAGCCGAAGTTGTTTGAAAGAACTTCACTTCGCTTACGCTCCGCTCGTTCGATAATATTCATCCTGTCGCCATGTCGCGTTTAATACGCATAATAGTAAACAATACGGATTTTCCTGCTATTAAAAAAGTTGTGATGGATCAAACAAAGCTTTTATAGGCTTAAATAAAATTTTACATGTTAAACTTCATGCGCGGTAGTGAACTAAAACAAACGGCTTACTATATCTATTTGTATTAACGGGGCTTAGCCGGGGGTTAAGACCCGTTGGTACAAATAGATATGTGTAAAAATCGTGAAAGTTTGAATTAAAACTGCTTACTTTCATAACTTGTATGCTTGTAATCCAGAGGCAATTTGGAGCTAATACGAGGTCAATACTTTTATCTTTCGCTGTGTCAACTTTATTTATTTGAATGAAAAAATCATGTAATTTATCTTTCCAAATATTGACATAAATCATAATAATCTTATAGTAGTTTATGTAACTGTTACGTAATAAGGGTCCTTAAAATACGAGTGTAGTTTTATGAAACGACCCGCAGGCGAGTTTCATAATAAGATCACACGAGTGTTTTAAGTCCTAATTACGTACAGTTGCATACACTGCTTTATTTACACACATATTATAAATCCTAAATGACGTGTTCGGAAACCATTAAAATGATCACCATTGCACTGCCATGGCCAACTGGATTGTGCCGGTCGTCAAGGAGGAGGGCAGCCGCGGTCGGAGAGGACGGCTGGATTATCATTACGTTACCAACATCGATGTTCCAAGTTTGAAACTTATAACTTAACAATATTTGAGCATGTAAAGTTAAAATTACGTTACTGCTCCAGATAAAAAACTTATATAATTATAAAATCGGTTGTTGCAATGCTGGCTATTTGCCTATCGTTTTTGAACACATTTTAGAGGACTTACGATATGAGTGTAGATAAAATTATTAAATACCTATTTGATGAATATTCGAAACAAAAATTAGCACCTACATATCCGCATATAATCCATCAACATGTTAAAGTCTATTAGTTAGCACACTATTGTTATTCTGAAATATTTAATTTATTACACTTAGCTTATTTACCAAACCCGTTTTCACCTCTGCACAAAAGTTACTACAACCAACATTAGAATTAAATGAAATATTGTTTCTTTGCAGGCTCCCCAATTCATTACATTCAAAGAAGGCAAAGTGGGAGTAAACTTCGGCGGTTACCATGCGGCAGCTGGTCTGGGAGGACTATTAGGTACGTTATTACTTCTCTTAATCATGTAAACTTGGGCACTTGAATTAGGTACGTTATTATTGAGCCAACTTTGCATTCATGCGGTTGGTTTAGCGATAAAGATGACTAAGGCTTACTTTAGAAAATATGTAACAGTTTTATGGTAAAGGTACCATTTGGTGGTTTGGTGGCCGGCGCTTACGTTGTACAGTCGGCTACAAAGAGATGTATTTACTTTTTTACCTTGTTGCGCTTTAATGAGGTCCAAAAATGGATACATCTCCTTGTAGTCGACCGTACGTTTAGGGCCCGTTCACATGACCGCGGTGCGGCGCCGCCGCCGCGAAGCGATGCGATACCGTAGGATTTTTTCGACGCCGCGCCGCTTTTGTAGCCCCAAGGCCTCGGGAAAAAACAATTTGAACCAGACATTATCAGACATCACACGTATTCTACTTATGTTGTTGTTAAGAAGGCACAGGGAAATAATCACGATGACGATGATATGACGAATGGTCAATTGAAATTTTAAAGTGTACCAAAAATCAAAGCACAAGTTAATCTTTAAAGTCGCTAAATTCTATTCCTCAAACTAGATAACGATAATCAGCGACTTTAAAGATTAGCCTAGGCCTAAGTAATCTTTTCCAAAATTTTCCAAATCGGTCCAGCCGTCCTCGAATAATCGGTTAACATACATAAAAAAAATTGCAAAAACAAAGATCGAGATCTTTGTTTTTGCTATTTTTTTTGACGAATTGGTAACCTCCTCCGAAATCTTGAAGTCGGTTGAAAAGCATAAGTGCCGCCTGCCAAATGGTACTTTTACCGAAATAATGTCAAATTATATTATTCTGCCTCTGTCGACTTAATATAGCCAGTATTACACGTGCTGTGTTTCAATTTTCAGTAGCCCTACGTTGACAGTAGGTACTTGTAAGTACAAAATCTTTGAATTTTCGTATATCTGCAAAGCACTGAGTTCAGTTGGATACCATCAGATTACTGTTGCCCTTAGAAATATTAGATTAATTCATAAACATCATTCAGTACTAGAGTTCAAATTGAGGTCGTTCGTATCGTGTTTCAATCGTGTCCTCTTTTTTATTCGACACGAATGCGAAACTTTTTTTTAAAGTACGTGAATTCGCGTTAAAGTGAAATAACTGCAAATTTTAATAATAAAATAATATTTAGTAAAATTTATCTCATTAAAAGTAATTTATTAAATTACCTCCTTAAATTTCGCTTTGCATAAAAACATTAAATTTTATACTAGACAAACTTAATTCTACAAGGTTAAGTGGGCTTCAGTCTTGAAACTATAAAATAAATTTAATAATACGTTTAAACCTACATTCAGGCTCAGAAATCTTGTTTATCTTAAAAATTAAGTACCTATTCATATTTATTATTTGTATTAAATTACAAACTTTATATTTTTACTGGATTTTCAGAAAGGTACCTCTGCATTTTCCTCGACATCGTGTATTTTTCCAAAATATTTAGTTAGATAATTTAAGTATTAAGATTATTTAAAGAGTTAGAAGGTAATTCAATGCATTGTCTCTCTTTAAGTAGTTATCTAACCTTTAAAAGTCGTCGTAACACTCAATTCTTAGTAATCAGAAGATACTTAAAGGCAAATCACATTAACCGTCAAAATAATATCAAGATGCGTAACGATAATATCAAAATTCTTGCGTCGGAAAATCATGCTAATAAATAGCTAATACCTAACAAGAGTCCAATCCAATTAATACTTCTTGCCCTTTATGCGACCATGGTACAGTCAGCAGCAGAAGTAGCCAAGCGGGGTGAGGTGTTCAAAATTACCTTCACACGCTCTTATTCTCATAACAATAAAGTCGTGTTAAGCTTATTTTGAACACCTCACCCACTTAGGTACTTTTGCTGCTAAGTTTATAATCGTTTATTGCAAAATTTCATTCAATTTATGCCTCTAAATTGATTTACCAGCTCGACTAATGTGGTTGAGTTTTTATCGTCTGTCTTCATAGCTGTCACGTTCTAATAAGTACGTACGTAAGTGCTAAAGTGACGCATGACGCGATAGGCGATAAAATGACAACCATTCTATCCGTTCTGGTCACCATAATAACATAAACAAATACTCTTTATTGCACACCTCAAATAATAGACACAAAGTATCTATATACACAAGTCACAAACAAAAAGCAGAGGCAAAACAATTGGCGGTCTTATCGCTAAAGAGCGTTCTCTTCCAGACAACCTTTGGGAAGCGGAAACCTTTGTAAATTAACAGAAAAGTAGGTGTTGCAAAGCAAATAAACCAAACATTAATAAACTTACACATATAAAAGAAAGAAAAATATATAAATAAAAAATAAATAAACTTACATAGCTCATACATACATACATATATATTTAATAAATATTATAAAATAAGAAAATATAAACTAGGACCAAACACACTACATGCCACAGGTTGTTAAAACTCATCAAAGGCCGGTGTGTCTCTGTTTATCCTCATATATTTTTACTTTCAATTACAATTTATGAAAATTGCTATCAATTACAGTCGGATGAGCTTATATTTTAAATCATACTTCGGTTAAATCTTAACCGCACTCGTTTGAACCTTGATTTAAGGAAACGGCGGGGCTGGCGGTCTGTTTGCCGAAGCCGGCACTCCTCACGGCCAAGCGGCGGCTGCCGGGCTCGGCGGAGGGGCCAGCGGTGGCGGGAGCGGAGGTAACCCTATTTTCTTCATCAGTCATGCACAACACATCATGATATTCACAGCTATAGGTTTTTGAAAAATAAACTACATCGATATGTGCCTCCTGCAATCTTTACAACAACCGTCCTCACTTAATCTCGTTTAGTATATTAAATTCACATATCTCGTTGAAACTTAGAGCGTTCCTGGCTGCGCATATATGGAGCCAGTGTTTTGATTTCAAAATTTCTTAATACAGCTCTTTTATGTTTTGATGTTATATTTTATTAAAATACCTAATCATAAATTGTCTTAAATTATTTGTTTATTCAGATAAACACATCAAGTATATCAGTATAATGGATGATTTAATCACTCACGCGCAGGTATTATGTATTTCCATCGAAATGGCTTTGCGAAATTTCATGTTAATTCATTAACTATAATTAATTATAATTTAATCACCACGAGTGTATTAATTACTTAATAATTAGTATAATTCTTAGAGATTCTTAGTAATTAGTATAATTATACTCCAGGGTAATGAGGACGAATCACTTCGTCTAGAAATGTCTATACTTGGTGTTAGTTTTCCTAGTGTTTGAGTGTAGTTACAATTTAGAGCATTATCTTACATCTAACATTTATACTTAGAACCAAATTAAACCCAATTAGTTTCCAGTGTGCGAAGCTAGAAACTAATCATTATTCTGCCAATCTGTTGAACACCCACGTATTTGTTAATCTCACTCAGCCTCCCAGAGGATTGTGATACTATTGTTAGGTACAGTCACCAGCAGAAGTAGCGTAGTGGGTGAGGTGTTCAAAATGGTCTTGGCACGAGTTTTTAAGAGGATAAGAAATTGTGAAGGTAATTTTTTTATACCACGACGACGGCAAACAAGTATACCGCCCGCCTGATGGTAAGCAAGTACCGTAGCCTATGGACGCCTGTAAATGCAGAGGTGTCTCATGCGCGTTGCCAACCCTTTACAAAAAGGAGGATGCCCAGTGTTGACGGCTAAAGGAACAAGAGGGTTCCTCATCGTTAACACTGGGTCTTCTTTGAGCTCTGAACACCACACCCTCGTTGTTTCTGCGAATGACTGCAAGTTAAATTTAAGTTATAGAATTTTTGCATGTAAATCACTTTGTCAGTTGAGGTGAGGACTCCTGCAAAAGGGTAGGACTTTCGGTCTAAGTCGTTCTTGGTGCAAAGCCTGTCCATCGTTATTCAGTGCGGAAATGCCGCAAACTTCATGAGACCCAGTGCGCCGGGAATTTTAATTTTATTTTGTATCCTTACATTTTGTTAACTATGCCTAAATAAAGTTTAAATAATTAGTTACAGAACTTACTTAATAAATAGCTTCTTATGCATAGGTTAATACCTATGTAAGTTACATAGGCTAACTGTATGAATTCCTACGTATAACAAGAGAATCATTTATTCCTAATACCTCGGTCCAGTGACCCGTCACTTTGATTAGCTGTTTGGTCAGCGCCTTGAAATAATAATATATGAATATATATTATTCTTTCAAGGCGCTATAATAACTTTAGCTCAATATAGATGTAAAATAGGTGAATGACCTTACTGCGCGAAAAGTCAGCATTGGCTCTATTAATACAGAATATCCATACTAATATTATAAATGGGAAAGTGTATGTGTGTGTTTGTTTGTCCGTCTTTCACGGCAAAACGGGGCGACGAATTGACGTGTTTTTTTAAGTGGAGATAGTTGAAGGGATGGAGAGTGACATAGGCTACTTTTTGTCTCTTTCTAACCCCCCACTTCCCTAAAATGGGGGGTGGAAGTTTCTATGGTTTGTTACCCCGAATTTAACGCGAGCGAAGCCGCGGGCAAAAGCTAGTAAGAAATAAAGCGAGACTTACGTTTGTAAACGGATTTTTGTCACTCCATTAAATGTTTTCTTACATTCGATTTTTTATGTTATTCGCTGAAGCCGCTTTGAAGTAATTATATTTAGATTCTTATAAATAAAATTAATAAAGGTAAGTATAGGTAGAATATTGATTAATTTATAAAACACCATCATTTCCAGAATTATATTGGTTTATAAAATATATTTTACTTGCAAAGGATTCTACTAAAAGAACGGTAACTATATTTCATTAATCATTATACCTAACATCGTCATTTATTAAATTATACATGGTGGGGCCTGTAACTAAAGCAAAAAATTAAAATGTACATTCTTCTCCTCAAACTACGCAACGTTTGTTTGACGACTTTGAAAAAAAACTTGCGGTTTGAATTTTATTACATTTTAAAGTTAATTCGAACACGCAATGTACTATGAAATTGATTATGTCTGTAGAGTGACTAGACTGACAGGCGATGTCAATTAGACGGAGTTTTAAGTACATTGAAAATACTATTTACTTTGTTTGAAAAAAGAACAATCTAAAAACTTTATGATTTTAAAAAGTTGCTACACAAAAGTTGTCTAGTTTGAGGACTAGAATCTACGTTTTAATTTTTTGCTTTAGTTACAGGCCCCACCCTGTATAAACTCAACAACAAGTGCTAATAAAGTAAAATTCACTAAAAATAACAATTTAAAGCAAATGGAAGGTAAATTACCTTTAAATGAACACGACGCACCGCTTAGGTAGATTAATTGCACAGATTAATTAATGAACATTTATATTTCGAAACCCGGTTCCGATGAGTTATGTGCTTTACGAATTTGTTATGTCGGTTATTAATACGGTTATTATAATGGTTGTTATATTCATGGCACTTAAAAATGAAAGAAAGGTAGGTAGATAGTTGATATACTACGTGTTAAGTAAACAATAAAGTTTCCATTTATTTTAAAAGTATCGTTCTCTCTGAGTTTAGTATCATTTTATGTTTTATGATCTAAGTACATATTTGTTGTGTTAGTATTGTTAAGGTTTAACTGTTTCGTTCTCTTTCAGTAGCTGCTAAGAATCATAAACTTTAAAAAATACATATAAGGACTGAAACATATCACTACTAATTTTGTTCGTGAAATTGGCAAAGTAATTACAATTTCTAAAAATAATAATAGATACCTAATTTTAGCTCTGATATAATTTTTAACTCGGTAGTTTATAACCAAACTTCTCCGAATAATACCTGATTTCCGAATACACCCGCAATTGAATAAAGTATTCCGTTGGGTGCAGAAAAGAATAAAACTCAAGCAATTTAATGCTTCTGACCTAGGCACATAATAAGACAATAGCGGTAGGTACAAGAATAGCAATTAAATGTCACCTCGGTTAAGTAATGACGGTGGTACAAACAAAGCTCTTTACAGAAACTACATTGCAAACAATTAACTAGATAATTAGCTAGGAACTGAAATTAAATATAATACATATAAGTCCTAACATAAAAAAACGCATGTCACCATAATCATGATCATGAACTTATGTAGTATATTGGTAAAGTTTCTAAAATGGTGCCAACAGGCCAATTCGTCCAATCCAAATTGATCATATTGTTCATTCCCAATGCCCATACTCTACCAAATACCGTATTTCTTCTTCTAATTATACGAGTAGGAAAGTAATGCCAAATAACTAATATGTTAATGTTATTTACATTTGTTACAGCCATATTAATATAAAAATACAGCAGTCTGCAGTCGGTTGCCAGCTGGGTGACCCTCTCGGGCCTGCCATTTTTAGTCTGGCGATACACCCCATAATTTCGGCACTTAACTGTAAATTTAACCTTTGGTACTTGGACGATGGTAGCCTTGGAGGTGAAGCGAGCTCGGTACTGAACGATTTGGTATCTCTTACCATTAAGTTCAATGAGATAGGCCTCGAACTAAATACGAGTAAGTGCGAGCTGTTCGTTAGCCCTGACAGTGCATACAGATCCCAAATTATAAATGACTTTGAAAATATCTGTCCAGGTATAAAACTGGTGAGTGCGAGTTCGCTTCATCTTCTTGGAGCCCCGGTTTTGGAGGAGTCAATACCTGGTTTCATTGAAAATCAAATCGAGTGTTTCTCCCAGCATTCAGAGTGCTTACTTAAAATCTCCTCTCACGTTGCTTTTTTTATTCTGCGATTTTGCCTTTTAGTCCCGAAGTTTACATATGCCTTGCGATGTAGTCCCTTTTGGAAGTTTCCCCAATTGTGTGAGAGAGTTGATGGCGTAATTCACATCCATATCCAGAGGTTACTCAACATCACAATTGGGGAGAGACAATTCATGCAGGCTACATTGCTTGTCCGGTTTGGGGGCCTGGGAGTAAGACGTGTCTCCGATGTAGCACTTCCAGCTTTCTTGTCGTCCATGCACAGTACGCTATCCCTCGTTGGTAAGATCCTATCGCCATCACTTCGTGATTTTGAGGTAGCATACTTGCCGGACGCTGTTAATGCGTGGAGTGTGGCTTGCCCCGACAGGGAATTGCCGTCTGGGAGCGAAGTGCAGAGAATGTGGGATGAGCCTCTTTGTCGGCAGGTACAGGCCGGGCTCCTGAACTCTGCCACCTCCGCGGTAGAAAAAGCACGTCAACTAGCCTCGTCTGAGCTAGAGTCAGGTTTCTGGCTGCAGGCTTACCCTTCTAGCGGCTGTGCCACCCTGCTGGACAACAATTCACTGCGGTTGGCTATCGGTCTTCGTTTGGGCGCTGAAATAGTGGTCCCCCACCGTTGCCTTTGCGGCGCTGAGGTGGATGGTTTGGGCTACCATGGCCTCTCCTGCCGTAAGAGCGCAGGCAGATTTTCTCGCCACGCTAGTCTCAATGACGTAATCCGTCGGGCTTTTGTCAGCGTTGGTGTGCCAGCGGCATTGGAGCCACCTGGTCTGTTGAGGGATGATGGCAAAAGACCCGATGGAATGACGTTAATACCCTGGCGATCGGGTCGGCCGCTTATCTGGGATGCCACATGCGTGGATACCCTGGCTCCGTCCCATTTGGCTGCTACGTCTGTTCAGGCTGGCGGGGCGGCAGTTGCGGCAGAGGCCTTAAAGAGGCGCAAGTATGTCGGCCTTTTGGACGATAATGACTTTGTGGCTTTCGCTGTGGAGACTCTTGGCCCGTGGAGTCCGAATGCCCATAAACTCATTAAGGAGTTGAAGAGGAGGCTTTTGGATTCCTCAGGAGATCGGAGAGCTGGCTCATTCCTCGGTCAACGGCTTGGTATTGCCATCCAACGGGGGAATGTGGCCATAATGGGCACCTTGCCGCAGGGGAGTGATTTGGGGGATAATTAGGGACCTGGGGGCTAATGTTGTGTGTTATTTTAAAATATGTGCGTTAGATTTATTTATTAACTGTTTTGTGTATGTTTGTCATGGACTGTGTATTTTTTTTCATTTAAATTTTAAGATAATGGTTATTTTGGTTTGAATGTAAGTTTTAAGTTTAGTGTTAATTTGACTTGCGTGTATTATATAAAAATGTAATTCACATATTAAAACATCTGATTACGAAAATAGCATGGTTTATTAAATAATTTAAAACCGAGATTACTTAAAATGTCAAAGTAAACATATGAAGGGTACTCGGAAATGTCTAGTCACTTTAACAAAATTTTAATTTATAGCGCTTTTAAAGTTTGGCACGATTCAATTAATTATACTATTTTTGTAACTAGATGTTGTTTATGAGTTAAGTAGTGGATTTACGTTAAAATTTACAGCTGTAACAGAAGTTGTTATTAATGGTTCATATATAAAATTCTCATTTTACAAAAAAGTGACTAGACATGTTCTTTCCATGTACCTTTCATATATTATTCCGTGTACCCTTTATATATAGTATGAATGAAGGATAATATATTACTTAGCTTAGAAATGTTACATAAATTGCATTTGTTTTACTAGGTGGTCTGTTCGCTGGCGCTACCGCCGGAGGTAATGTGAAGGCAGCCGCGGGGCTTGCTGGTGGCGCTGATGCTGAGAGGTCTGCTGGCGTTGGCTACGCTGGAGCATCCGCTGGCAATCGCAATGCTGCTGCTGGCTTGGTAAGCTCCTCTTAAAAATAAGCTTAAGATTATATAAATAATCCTAAATAATTAGTTCTTACCTAATGTTTCAATGTACTTCGTTGATATGACAGTTTTCGCGTTGCGAATTTCAAAGACGCTGTTTCGGATCCAGCCTTAGGCACAAGATACCTATAGGTACATTTTCTTTGTGTTACAAAATATTGATGATAAATATGTCAAATAATCATATCTGTTTGTGTATCTGAAATACCATTTATATCGGAGAATATAACTATGCAGATTCCTCTAAAAATACTCAAGTACAGAAGATTTACGTAACTACTGTTCCATGAAAATGCTAATGGGGAAACCTTTTCACAAACAGTGAAGTAAGTTTACCCTGCCAAGGTTATCCCAAATCCCAAGGGGCTAAAGTAAGAGTTTCTTAAAAAAAGGAGCGTTTAGGTTCTTAAAGGGTCGGCAGCGCGCATGTGAATCCTCTGGAGTTACAGACGTCCATAGGATACGGTAGGTAACTTCTTACCATCAGGCTAGGCGTATGCTTCTTTGCCACAATCGTGGTATAAAAAAGTAGAAAACTTGTATATCGTGTGTACTTGTGTATAGATAAATTAACGAGAGCATGGAATTGCATATGTAGTAGTATTGTATGTTTACAGGCATTCTATATTTGAATTTTCTATTTTCTCGTACTATCAGCATAAAAAGAGGTTTGTTATATATTGAAGAAGTAAATACCAAAATAATGTCAGTGTCGAATTGTGAATATTATTTACGTTGTTCATATATTTTTACGTCTGATTTTATTGTATTCTCACAATTATCAGAATAATTTTGTGTCAGCCCGAACGACTAAGTGTAAGTTACATAATTTTCAAAAAATATGGCAGTGAGTAATTTTGGTCCGATTGAGCGTCAAAGTAAGCAAATAATTTTTAACTGTTATAAATATTATGAAGTATTAGTTAAGTTATACAGTTAGTTGAAAAAGCTACAGGTGTTTGTCTCTCTACTGTTTATAACATTGTGTCTGAGAGATTGATTGTTTTGAGAGGTGATTGTCTTGAGAGCAACAACAAAGAAATTCACCTCCCCGAGAAATAAAAAGTTACGTACTTGTCCGTCATCAGCAGTCGACGATTTTGATCGGGAAGTCATCCGGAGAACCATAGACAATTTTCATCTGTCCCATAAGCAATTTCCAACCTTAAAGGCACTCCACTCTGTGTTAAAATCCGATATAGACTACAAACCTTACGAAAACAAATACAAAAATTAGGATTTAAATGGAAAAAGACCGAGGACAACCGAAAAATATTAATGGAAAGACACAACATACGACTGCTAAGAATAAATTACCTTACCAAAATTGCGGAATATCGGTCTGAAGATAGACCACTAGTTTATACTGATGAAACCTACATCCACACTTCACATGTGTCCGGAGAGGCTTGGACCGATGGAACAGAATTTGGTGTAAAAAAACAAATCAGTACAGGCCAGCGGTTAATCACAGTGCACGCAGGAGGAAAAGATGGTTTTATTCCCAACGCTTTGTTAATGCTTAAGGCAAACCAAAAAACGGGAGATTACCATGACCAGATGAACTTTGTCAACTACGAAAAATGGTTAAAAGAAAAATTAATACCGAACCTTAAACCGAATAGCGTACTTATCGTAGATAATGCGTCCTATCACAACAAACTTTTGAATCGTGCTCCAACGTCAAATTCTCATAAACAAGAAATGATGGATTGGTTGACAGAACACAACATTTCGTATAGCCCGTTGATGTACAAAACCAGTTTGTATGATTTAATTTAACAAAATAAAGAGCGGTTTCGTGAGTACCACATAGATGCAATTTTAAAAAAACATGGCCACTCCGTTTTACGATTGCCACCGTATCACCCGACATTCAATCCGATCGAAAATATTTGGTCCATGGTAAAAGGATATGTAGCGAAAAGAAACGTTTCACTAAACATGCAAGGCATTATGAGTTTAGCAACTGAACGAATGAATACTATTACTGCTGAGGACTGGGAAAATATTTGTCGCCATGTCGAAAGTGAAGAAAATAAATATCGATGTCAGGAAGGGGAAATGGATCGAATTTAAAAACATTCTTATTATCAATACTTGTGACAGCTCAGATGAAGAACATGATAGCGACTAAAAGCAAAAAACAGAGGACTACTACTTATTCCATTTCTTAAGGGTATGTAATTTTATTAAATTAAGAGAAAATTATTCTCCTTTTGTTGCAAACGGTACAACCACTACAAATGCAATTCCATGATCTCGATAATTCATCTATAACTGTCCTCATTATCCAAGGAATGAATCAGAACTCCGAGTACAAGAATTGCACCGTAGCGAAGTGTTTATGTCGTGACTTCATATTTACTTGCATAAATAAAGTCGATCTGTTTCATTAATTTAACATTTTTTTACATTTTTTTTTATTTTAGGGAGGTGAATCTGGCGCTTCGGGATCATCAGGTTTTACTTACTCCAGCAGCAAGTCATTCGGAGTATCTTCTGGAGCCGTTGAGCAACCAATTAGTCAAGTCGACAAAAAAGTGCACACTGAATTTGATTTCGGTGCTGCATCGCCCGTTGTGCCTTTAACTAATACCGTTGTAAAGTCCAAGACAAAAGTCAAGGAAGTGAGTAACCTCGGAGGACCAGACTTGTTTCGCAGTAATTCTAGATCAATTTTCAATTTTGAAGGAATGTTTAGTTCTTTGTTTAGGATTCCAGAAGTATTCAGACAGCCCGTATTTCACTTTCCACAACAGTCTGGTTTTATGCAAACACAAAAGGTTTGTTTTGTTTAGAGGTTACAAAATAATTGCACCAGAAGCTTCCAGACAGCTATACTCCGTACGACACAATCATTTTCATTACCATTTTCTGCTGTATTACCTATAAAATGAAGTAGAAATTGGAACAACCTTCAATCATATTCCATCAGTGCCACTGATTGTGCTAACAATATTTTTTATAATTAAAGTGGAACCGCTTGTTTGTCTTTCCAGAGCGGGTTTGTTAAAGAAATACTTCAAATGGACAAACATTATTTTATTGACATGGATCGACTGCCACTCTATAATGTTTGTCAAAGCCACTAAAATGTTATTATAAAAAATAGGCTGACGTAATTATAATTGAGATTGTTTGCAGATACACGTTGAGCAACCTCCGCCAGTGGTAGTTGAAAAACACTTCGTCCAGCCTCAACCGGTAGTGGTTGAGAAGCATATTTACCATGCACGACCTGTGGTCGTGGAAAAATATATTCACCACAAGAAGCCGCACCGTTTTCACAACAAGGTCTCAGTCCACGGGTACATAGGTGGAGCTGGGGCTGTACCTCCTCCTCCTCCAATTGAAAAGAGGATTGATGTTGGAGTCGAGAACTATGCCAGAGCTGGAGCTGATGCCGCCGTAGCTGGCGGTGGTGGTCAGCAAGTATCTTACACTAAGCAAGTTAATTACCAAAGGAACCCGCAATTCTTTGCTGATATATTCAACGTGAGTCGTGAGAATATTATATTATTTACCTAACTTTAAAAGTCTCGCTCTTGTAGAAATCTTTATAATCATGTCAATATTAATTTACATTCACGAAATTTCAAATACGTATCATACACTCACGGTAAGTAAGATTGTATTACGGATTAAATATCGTTTTGACTCATGTAAATAACAAAGATAAATTACTTAAGATCCAGAAAACATTAAATGAATGTTTTGTGTTAACAGATTCCTATTTCTACTCTGAAAGCGGTGGGGAATTTCCTCGGTAACACAGCCGGAAGCACTAGCGTCTCGGTCCAGAAAACCGCGTCGGTGCAAGCTGGAGCAGGTGCGGGTTACTATTGAGTTTAAACAGAGTATTTTTATATGTGTTTTGTAGAAAATCTAAGGTAATAAAATATACACTATAGTGTCTTTATGTTATTCACACCTAGCACTCAAAGAAACAAGAAAACCAATATGCACTAAATAAAAATCTATTACCTAACGCTAGTTTATTTGTGCAACTTTTCTTTTCGATTTAGTGGTCTTATTTTTAGGTTAACTAAGTTGCAATAGACGTATCGTATTTTTGACTAACTTAATCTTCTAATCCTTTTGTATACCTAATACCTAGTAGTACCTACCAAAGTTATATTTGGATGTATATATGAGCGAGGTTCTTTTCGGTTAATTTTAGAACGGAGAAGACGTTGTCCAATTAAGTTAAAAAAAAGAACATAACAAGATATTTTTCTACAAACAGCTTACGGTTTTCTAATTTAGTACAATATGTATTTTATTTTTAGAGACATTTTATACCCAAGATAAGACGTATAAGAGGCAGCAAGGAGCAAAGATCCCCAGCGGCTCTTTCCGCTCGTAATTTTGATAATATTTTTATCTTACAGCATTTATTGCGTTTTATTTTTTTACGAGTAGACCCTGAGACGGAAACCGGCATGGATTTAACTGACTTTTTAAGGTGATAAATGGTATTTTACCAAGATCAGATGGAGTACATTTGGAGTTATTACATTTTTACATATTACAGAATGTACATAAATATTTATAAAGAGTAGTTTATTTTCAAAGATAATAAAATTAAAACTGTGTACCTATTAAATTTTCTGAATATTAGGTTGTATAAATTATGCTTCGTAGCGCTTATTCTATCAAGAAATTATCTTGAAGGTCTACTATTAGAGAAAATTATCTTGAAGGTATAATGGTATAATAAACTTAATATAAAATATGTTGCATTAATCTGGCAGCGGTGCACCCGCAAAATTGAACCAAATTATTATATGTAACATCAATCATTCATGAATTTCTTCTTGCATAATTGACTTTTATAATTAATTTCCCCAGAATCGGATTTAATATCACCGAAGCATGGTCAATCATCAGACACATCTAAACAGGCCCAAGTGTCTATACAGACACCGGATGCATCCAAATTCATTGACGACATTTTCGCTGTAAGTTCATCATCATTTAATTTTCCTATACATTTTCGACACTAACTTGCACGTTTGACGCTTTTACACTGTGTGTTAATTTTGGTGGTTTCACAAAAACGTTATACTTGATTCCTGTTTTCTTTTCTGTTCGAAATCAGATATAGTATTATTTGATAAAAGAGGTTCTTACCACTTTAAATAAATAACTATAAATTTGTTAAAGTATAACATGCATTTTTTGAGTTGATAAACTAAGATGACAGCATATTTTGTGATTTATAGCTAATATATCACGGCTAAAACTCTTAGTACTGAAATATTACAGATCACAAGGTGAAAAAAAAGGCTAAAAGCAGTTTGGTCATCATATCGCTACCAGTTTAGTAGACTACACCCAGCCTGTATGCTTTTCGCTTGTCTTCACAACATTACCACGGCACATACATATGATACCTATTATTCTTAATCAGTATCTAATCTTTCAATTCTGCAAGTTATATATATGTATACATACTTAAATGATATTTTGGTTAACTAAAAAAATACACCGAAATAAGATTTCGTTTTATACGTTTTATACGACACAATATAAATAACACATTTTACAAAAGAGATCAAAATTGAAAAATAAAGATCGAAATTGACCAGAATGGCAATGAATAAATTGAATAAGTATACCTACGTTCAGAACGCACGTAATTCCGTTAGCGAGATCAGAACTTAAATAGGAATTTCACAAGTAACATTTTTTTAGGTCTATAATTTTTGTTTTAGTAGTATCTAAAAATCTTTATCTTTCGCAATATTTGTCACAAAAAGTTTTATTTAATATTTTATAGTTTTAGGGTTATGTTTTTAACAGATATTTTATTTTTGGCTTTTAATATAGTAAATTCTGTAGAAAGTAAGATTATAGAAAATTATGTAGTTGTTTGGAAGATAAAAATATAACTAACAACCATAAAAAAACATAACTACTACTTACATTTAAACAACTATCTTACTGAAACAGACCTATTTTATATTATTATAGGCTAACTATTCAGAACAATAAAAATCATAGGGTAAAAGTAGAATAAGAGAAAGTAGTCTAGAAGAACACAAACTGTTTAATACTTATAATGGTGTAACTTCTAGTATTGCTTCTGGTGCTTACGGGTTATTCATTAGTTACATAAATGCTATGGAGTATGAAGGTCATTCCTTCCCATCTGAATTCCTTGCATATATTTATTTACGTAAGATTTGGCAAAGTTTTCCGGCATAATTAAAAAATAAAACACTTTCGCTTCGAGCTCTTACGTAACTAATGAAAAACCCCTTAAACGACAATTTGAAACGGGATGCTTCGGGGTGATAATGGTTGTGGCCCTCATCAGCGGAACTACTGATGCTGACGATATAGGTAATGGATGCCATGTAAGTATTTCTTATTTTTATTACCAAAAATGCAGTTTTTACACGAATACCAAGGTAGAGAATAAAGACCCTACTTTCCTCTTACGCCATGTTTTATACATTTGTTAGTATTGTTCAACCTCCACTTGTTTTGTCTTCAAATTCACAGTTTGTAAAGGGTCGGCAACGCGCATGTGACACCTCTGCAGTTGCAGGCGTCCATAAGCTACGGTACCTGCTTACCATCAGGCGGGCCGTATACTTGTTTGCCACTGTCGTGGTATACAAAAAAAGTTATATACTGTACAAACTATACGTAATTTTATTGGTTTACAATTACGTATTAATATCAAATAATTAACATAAGAAAAATATTTGATAGTTCTTAATATTGTTATGTAATCAATGCTTAAATATTTTCTTAGAACCAATTAAGACTTATATTTGTAATAAAAACATAGCCGAAGTTAATAAGATCAATTGGAGGACAAAGAAAAATAGCCAGAATAAAATTGGTCCTCACTACACGTTATTATAATTTCCCAATAGATTTGTTGAAGTATTTTCACAATAGATTTTGAAGTGATGCAATAAATATATCATGTCATTTTAAAAATATTTGCACTATTCTTATAGATACCAATAAACACGCTTGGTGCTGTAAACAAGTTCCTGGAAAACAATGTCCCAGCCAGAAAAAAGGTTCAGGTAAAAGACACAATATCTTATTTACTTTTGTCTCTCCTGTACCGCGTTTTTCCGAAAATGATAATATTTATTTGTTGGTACAATTGCCAGTGTACTTTTCATTCTACAACCCTCCGTTACTCATTAACACTTCTAGCGAGCCTATGCTCAGTGAGTTTATGTTAAACTTGGTAAATTCGAAGAAATCAAAGCTTGATATCACCGAAGTTATATGTACAATATTTATGTAGGTATAAACTAAAGCTAAATTTCAGCTTAGTCGGAAACCGAAAAGTGGATCAAATTTAAATATAATGGCTTATTTACAAAAAAAGATACACTGGCTCAGCTGAAAGTGAATAAATGCTTGACCAATATACTAAAATAACAAAAAAAAATACAGGTCTCATCAGACGGCGACGACGAACTAACGAGATTCAGGGGTGGCCGTCACGCCAGGAGACGCGGCGGTAGCAAAACTGTCATCGTAGAACAACCTTCAGCAAGTACTGCAGAAGAAGCAAAAGAACAATGATTCTTTATCTCTAAATTAGCCTTAAGATGCTATACTCGTAAGTGTTGATGTGTATATAGGAATAGTTATAAGGTACATAGAACAAATATGTATTTTTCTTTAGTAAATGTGTTGAATGACATTAATTTTGCGTATCATTCTGTAATATTTATGTGCATACTACTTAACTTTTAAAACGCTTAAAAAATTGTCATGTTTATTGAATATAGCAATTCGTCGTGGTACGACTTTTAGTATAAATTGAAGCTGAAATTAAAAATATATCCACAAAAATCTAGTTATAGGGAAACCTGGATTGTTATACTACAAAATGGTGTAGAATACGATTGAGATTAGCTGTTCGAATCGTAGAAATTTACGAATACAATTTAGCTTAAGTGTGGTGATCTCGTGCTTCTTGTAAAAGCTTAATGATGTGGTGCCTGTGTAGTCTATGGTCCATATTGTCTATTTCTTGTCTATGATTAGTTTTAAATGTGTTTGAAGTAGGTAACACAATATTAGTACTTTATAAGAAACAAAGTGAAGCAATTTATTTCAATAATCGAGAAACTAACACATGTCTGTAAGGACGCCCCCCAAGCAGCTTAAACAGCACTAACCAAAGCTGCCCAATTCAAATGGTCATTCCTACAACGTGTAATCGCTGATTCTAACGAACTTTTTGAACCACTGACACTTGCACTACGGGCTAATTTCATGCCAACTATGATGGGTAGCGACATCACTGCCGATGAAGCCGTTCTGTTTTTCCTACCCGTACATAAAGGTGGCTTGGCAATATCCAATCCATTCACCGAGAATAATTTGAGCTACAAAACCTCTAAAAAAGGCTGTTCAACCCTCTCATCAGCTTTGATCGAGACACAACATGTAGACCTAGCCCAACACAATAAATCCCTGATTGACGCACGCAAATAAAGCCGAACAATGAAAGAAGCTCGCGATAACGAACTTTTATACACTATATTGGCCAAATTACCACCTAACAAAAGAAGAGCTATAGAAAGATCAATCGCATTGAAAATGAAAACAAAGTCTTCCACCTAGCTATCTACTATAACAAAGAAAAAAGATAACCTCGACTCGTCAAGAATTCAGAGACGCCCTGGCAAGACGTTATCACAGAACCCCAAACTCAATGTCACCCTCATGTGATGGATGTGGCAACAGCCAATTTAATATCGACCATGCTCTCTGCTGCAAGACTGGGGGGCTAATTTCAAGACGACACAACGAAGTTCGTGATCTATTTGCTGAACTATGTCACCAAGCATGGAGCAACGTCACAATAGAACCCATAATCACAGAAGGTGACCTTGGATTACGCGGCGACTTATCTTGCCGTGGCGTATGGAATGCTCAGAGAGAGGCTCTTTTTGATATCCGTGTCGTAGATACTGACGCTCCCTCTTACATTACACGCCATGTCACTTTTGTCCTAAAATCTGCTGAGACTGAAAAACAAAGAAAATACTCCGCTGCCTGCGAAGCGAAACACGCTACCTTCAACCCTCTCGTGACTTCCGTCGATGGCGTATTCGCACCACAGATGACCTCCTTTGTCAAACACATAGGCGAAGCCCTCGCGGACCGCTGGAATAAATCGCTGAGTACGATACTGGGTTGCCTTAGAACAAGGATATGCACTACTATAATTCGAGCCACCAGTATGTGCATACGAGGCACACATCACAAATTCAAACCTGCAGCGAAACTATTGGGGTTTGACGACGGAGCAGGCATTCCCAGCTCTAACTAAACTGTCACCTGCCTGACCGTGCATTGCAGAGATGTGAATTATTACTATTATTTTTTATACATTATTATTAGCTATTTCTTTAATAAATGACTTCTTAATCCAATATTAGTATTTTATGTTTTTAATTTGTTTTATTCTTTGTTAATGAATAGTTATCTTCAATAAAATAAAATAAATGATATATTTTAATATTTATTAAAATTTATAATTATAATAACACATTTTTGTACCATTAAACATCAAAAAATATTTTTCTCATAAGAGTCCTAATAGAAAATTAAAACATTTGAACATTTCAAGGTGATTTGTAGAAACTAATATCAACTCGTAAAAGATCTGGTTCTATTATCGTTAAATTTTATTTTATTATTGCTTCAAATATTTTAACAAGAGTCGAACATCAACACAGAAAAGCGTGTATTTAGGTCCATACAGCGAAATAACCCAACTGTTTAACCCCATCTCTCTCATAGGTATAAAATTAACAGCTTTGTCTATTTTCCTCACGTCCAAATTTTCAAAAACATAAGAACCTTTGTATAGTTTACAAGACTTATCCACTTTAACTTTCGCTGTCACTAAAATCACTCGAACTAAAACATTATTACAAGTCATGCCTTTGCTGTCCAAATTATATTTTAAAACACCATTTCGAACCACACCAGTTTTAAGTCTCCATAAATAGCCGGCTAAATGTTGTTTTATTTCTATATTCCCTCTGATTAACGTATCATTATCCTTTGTATAAGTCGTAACATTTGCCGATATTTTGCCATCACATTCGTAGGTAGGGTCGGGTTTGTCACACTGTTTCACACTTAATAACGTGGCTTGGTAGACACATTGACAAATTAAGTGAATTTGCATAAATATATTGAGTAATAATAAACGTCGAAAGTTCATGTCGGCAGAAGGAATTGATATAATGTGTGCACATTGAATTACGAGTATACACCAAGCCGCGCTAGGTAATTACGTATACATACGTGATTAAAATGTAATAATAATTTTGTAAATTTTACAATGGTTAATACAACCATCAACCAGATCCGGATATCCTTTATCTTCTTAATGGCCTTTTGTTAGGTTTATGATGTAAGTATGAAAAAAAGTGATTAGCCAAATATATTGTAAAAATATAAAATGAAAGCATTAAACTATCCGTTTAACCATATAATATACATGTACACGTGGCCTTCAGAACAGCCCTAACGGCAGCCAATAATGTAGCTATTTCTTAATTCTGTTGTTCTAACTGGGTAAAACCTATTTCTTTATGTCCAAATTCGACCTTCATTCATTGTTTTTGAACTAAACAAGTTCAGCGAAACCACTACTTAAATCTATTATTTCTCCGATATGACGGTAAAATGTGTAGTTTTTCATAAGTCACCTTCCCTTTATAGGTACAAAGCGACACTATTTTCATTTCTCGTGGTCTGAAAGCGAGTCATTATTTATCTATTGTACGACAAACACATTTTAACCAGAATTTTTATTGGAAACAGTGAAAATTCAAAAATATTTTAAGGTGTGATGAAGTGAAACGCCCTAGGGCAGGAATTAATCACTTTCCAACCGCTAGGTACAGTCGACGTCAATTATATGTATATACTTTTACACCTTATTACAAAGGATTAAGCGTTTCACTTTATCACACCATAAAATGTTTTTGAATTTTCAGTTTCCAATAAAAGTTCTGGCTAAAATGTATATGTGGTATAATTTTTATTCTGACACTTAAATTATATGTCAAGGATTTAGGCTAGACGTTTATTCGTAGTTTCTTTTATGGAATACACAGAAACATGTACGTATTTTACTTTAGTCGTATTCTAACTTGGAAGAATAATAAGTAAGGAAGCGTAATCAACGCTCAAAATGTGCTCCACTTTCCTGGTGCCAAAGTGGGCGGAGCTTGTGGCAGCGGTGCCCTAATGTCATGTCAAACATTTTGAAATTGTCATGTCGTCAAAATATTGGTATTTTCGGCCCATGAAATTTCGGTAATATATCGGTATTAAAATGCCGGCATGTACCGTGCATTGATGCAGGAGCCACACAGGCGCCAAAGATGATGATATTTCTTTTCATCGGTAAGTAAATCACGCATAGATATTCTCATACATTACGGAATTGGTCGATGTTATGCAATATAAGTTTTGGAAAAGTAAACATAACTCATTTGAGGAAAAGTATAATGAATGTTCATTTATAAGTATGACCTAGTAGTAATAGCAGTTAGGTTTCCATTGTTAACAAAGAATCTTATCAGCTTGTGTTTTTCGATATACAGTATGGGTCCTTGGAATAAATCTTTATCAATATTATACCACTTTGATAATATTGAAATGCCTCCCTTATATATTGGGAATATGAGATACGCATTTAATAAGCAATCTGAATATGCCACATCAGTCGGTTTTACTTACCTACTAAAAATAATTTAAATTCTGTTATAATGATGACTTCAACAGTATGTGTATGTTTAAAGTTTTTTTTTCTTCAAATCACTAATATTAAGTAAAGTCAACGAAATCGACAGAACAAAACCCTTCGAATTAGTACTCTCGTACTATAGTTACTCTGGTAAAATCATACCATTCTGGCCGTGCCATTTCTAGTACAACTGACTAATAGGCTCTTGACTGACTCTTATTTTTCATTAATAATTAATGCCATATAATGCTTCATAGCATAGTATTTAATTATCAAATCTAGAGCAGAGCCCGACTGGGGAACTACCTCTACCTTACAGAAAACCACAGCCAATTAGCACTACACCCTACTCATAGTGTTATGTTCCTGCCGGTGAGTAAGGTTGCCAGAGAGCTCAGAGGATGCAGTGTGTTGACGACGGGGGACCCTCTTGTCCCTTTAGCTGTCAACACAGTGAATCCTCTTTAATATGAAAGCGTCGGCAACGCACATGAGACACCTCTGGAGTTACAGGCGTCCATAGGATACGGTAGCTGCTTACCATTAGGTGAGCCAAATACCTGTTTGCTACCGTGGTAGGGTAAAAAAAAAAACCGGCCAAGTGCGAGTCGGACTCGCGCACCGAGGGTTCCGTACAAACCTGTAGGTATATAAGTAAAAGTTGACGTAGAAGTTTGATTTTGCTACAGCTGAAAGGTATTATAGACCTGAGTATTTGATATGAATTTCAATTTAATACCTCTACGCGTTTACGAGGAAAAAGGTAGTAAGTTTAAAATTAAAAAAAAAATTTTTTGTATGATTTTACTAAAAATGTCTACTTTTCGTAATTTTTCCTTTGTCTGTGCTATATGACATTTCTTCGTGCCAAGTTTTAAGTTTCTGAGTTTACGGGAAGTACCTTTAGGTTTTGAGTTTCTTGCAAGTACTCAGTTTCAAAATATGCAACTTAAATTGCTATTTCTTTTGATTGCGTTGACATAAAAGTTTGGTTTTGCTACATCTGAAAGGTCCTATAGCCCTGAGTATTTGACATGAATTTCAATTTAATACCTCTACGCGTTTACGAGGAAAAAGGTAGTAAGTTTAAAATTTAAAAAAATATTTTTTGTATGATTTTACTAAAAATGTCTACTTTTAGTAATTTTTCCTTTGTCTGTGCTATATGAGATTTCTTCGTGCCAAGTTTCAAGTTTCTGAGTTTACGGGAAGTACCCTTTAGGTTTTGAGTTTCTTGCAAGTACTCAGTTTCAAAATATGCAACTTAAATTGCTATTTCTTTTGATTGCGTTGACATAAAAGTTTGGTTTTGCTACATCTAAAAGGTCCTATAGCCCTGAGTATTTGACATGAATTTCAATTTATTACCTCCACGCGTTTACGAGGAAAAAGGTAGTAAGTTTAAAATTTAAAAAAATATTTTTTTGTATGATTTTACTAAAAATTTGTACTTTTTGTAATTTTTCCGTTGTCTATGCTATATGACGTTGCTTCGTGCCAAATTTCAAGTTTCTGAGTTCACGGGAAGTACCCCGTAGGTTTTGCGAGTACCGAAAAACTCTAATATTTGCAGCATAAACGACTGTATCTTTTGATTGCGTTGGCTTTTAAGTTTGATTTTTTCACAGTTCCAAGGGACAATAGACCTGAGTATTTGATATAAATTTCAGCTTGATACCTCCACGCGATCCTGAGAAAAATGGTCTTGACAGACAGACAGACAGACAGACAGACAGACAGACAGACAGACGGACAACAAAGTGATCCTATAAGGGTTCCGTTTTTTTCCTTTCGAGGTACGGAACCCTAAAAATGGATACAAAATGTAAATTTATCTTTGTATTTGCCTAAGCCTGCTAAAATAAATAGTACACATAACGAACTCATCCGTTATTTTTTTAGTTCTAAAAAACGAGGAAGCAAAGAGAATTTTAACTATTTATATTGAAGGTATGCTATTATTTTCTAGTCTGGTCATAAATAAAGTTAAACAAGAATCGTATTTTTTTGCCATAATCAACCTTAATTGCTTAACAATATGTTGCTTGAGACTAAGAGGGTCTCCCTAATGTAACGGATTTATAAAATTGTAAAAAAGTTCAAAATCTTTACTATTTTATGTTAATTTATGCTTATTTTGTAGTATGTAAGTCCCTATATTGTAATTAAGCACTTTTATCAAATAAATGAAAGATGAATAGAAGGCTTTCATATTATTCCTTATTCCAAGAACGATTAAATTTACGTATATTACATAAGTAATGAAAAATGCACTAAAAAATAAATTGTTAATTGATTGCATTATTATTTATCACGTGAACCCATCCACGTCAAGCTTAGGCGTATTTATTATACAATAACTCGACATTTCAGTTATTTCATTTGAGTATCTCCTGTCCAATTAAACTTCATTGTCAAATTGATTTTGACCACTCATAACACGGCAACTTTTCTTATTGGTGAAATGGCATGAAACCTTTGCGGAATTAAGGTTAACACAAAAAAATATGCTTAAAGAATGAGTACTTGATTGGTTAATAAGACATACGACATTTTAGTTTTGTAAACGTGAAAATGGGTCGTGTTTTCACATGAACTTTGCTTGCCTTTACTAGTCTTGATATTATATGTCGATGTATTCTAAACAAAAAATAGAGTCAACTCAGTTGAAAGGCACATACATACTGTCGGGTGTATCCGGCGTACAAATCCGTCAATGTAGTGCGTTATTCAGATATGTTCGCAAACACATGCGCTAGACAGATATGTGCGTTTATCCAAGACGAATACTGTAAAACACAAATATATAACATGTTTATGCTCAAATTATATTAAATGTAACACTTTTTTACTCAAGGGTATTTTACGGTAAGTATTTTTAAATTCTTACATTCCACTTCTGGATTACCTATCGACATCCGAATAGCTGGTGGAGCGGTGCTCGAACTGGTAAGAAAGATTTTGAGCCACAGTTTAACCAAGAAATTTCTTACTTCGAGCATAGGGAGAGAATGTATTTTTCGTACGCTAGTACGTTCACTACTAATAATTTTAAACAAAAAAGATCCGACTTCACTTAGCATCCACCTTTTTATAATAGTTGAAGAGTTCCCTCGATTTCTCCAGGATCCCATGATCAGATACTGACCTGGTTACAATGGGACCAACTGTGAAGTATATATTCTTTCAAACAAAAAAAGAATTTTCCAAATCGGTCGAGCGGTCTTCGAATAATAAATAATACATACATAAAAAAAAACAAAGATCCCGATGAATTGATGACCTCCTCCTTCGAAATCTTGAAGTTGGTTGAAAACGGATGGATATAGTTATTAACTTATTACTTTTACTGATACTGTGGATTTTGTTTTGCCAGAGTATATTTAAGTCTCACAGGATATTTATATTTATAAATACGAGTAGTATTATAATTAAATAATAGTCACACTACTTTTTAAATATATTTATTGGAAGGTATAAATATTTACCATTGCTTTGTATATGCTAACATCACACGGACGTCATGATAACACATAATCGTGCCTTTATTCCCGTATAATGATAAGACCCAACTGTATAAGCCCATTTATTTTTATTTATTTATTTAAACTTTATTGCACAAATAAAAAGTGTACAAGAGGCGGACTTAATGCCTTAAGGCATTCTCTACCAGTCAACCATTGGATCAAACCGAAACTTGTAATTGGTGCAGGATCATAGAAATCGAGATATATTTAGAAACACAAATCAACATTACTATTTATTGATAAATACACATATAGAAACATAACATAAACATACATATACATCCATAAATAAAAATATAGCACCCATGTTTATAAGTAATACGCAGATAATTAGTCCTTAAGTGAGTTAGACTATTTAGAAAGGTGTTTACGTAATATACGTTTAAACGAAAATTTGCTCTGTGCTTGTCTTAAGGGGAGAGGGAGATCATTCCTCTCATGGGTATAAAACTCACTGCTTTATCGATCTTCTTTATATCCATATTGTCAAAAACGTAACTTCGTTTGTATATTTTACACGAGTTATCTGTTTTAAGATTGGATGCCGTTGTAATAATACGAACCATATCATTTTTACAAGTCAAGCCTTTGCTGTCGGGAGCATACTTCAAGACATCGCCTCTGGTGATACCAGCTTTAAATCCCCATAAATAACCGGCCATATTTTCTTTTACGGAAAGCTCACCTTTTATAAATGTATTAGCTTTTTCCCAAGGCTTCGCTCGCGTTAAATTCGGGGTAACACGGTTCCCCTTTCCTGATTGCCCCCCGGAATGCTCCATACAAACTTCCACCCCCCATTTTAGGGAAGTGGGGGGTTAGAAAGAGACAAAAAGTAGCCTATGTCACTCTCCATCCCTTCAACTATCTCCACTTAAAAAATCACGACAATTCGTCGCCCCGTTTTGCCGTGAAAGACGGACAAACAAACAAACAAACAAACACACACATACACTTTCCTATTTATAATATTAGTATGGATCATTATCTTTTACATAAGTAGAAATATTTGAAAATATATTTCTATCCTTTTCGTAAGGAGGGTCAGGGTTGTCGCATGGCTTCACACTGATTAACGTAGCTTGATACACGCAATGACATAACAAGTATAGTTGCATAACTGTAAGTAAGAAACCCCAATATCGGAATTCCATGTTGAGAGAAAAAATACTACAAACAGTACTGAGTCCTCTGTAATTACCTACACAAATAAACTAACGTGATTTAAATTTCAAAATACTGGTTTATGTCCCGAACATTACCAGATCCATTATCTAAACATATTAATGAGGTTCAGTCAAACATTTTTTGTGTCGTGTACGTAAAAAAACTAGAACTGTTTTTGTGTACGTACACGCTTGATTAGCATGGAAATTAAGGGGTACCTAAAAAAAGAAAGTAAGAAAATGTGTTGGTACCAGCCTAAACTTTGTTATGGATTTTTACGAAACTGTCACGATTTACACTTATAAAATGTATAAATAAGGTTAACGCTTAAATAAGAAACAAAGGGATCTTTATTAATTAACAGGGAATCTAAGGAGTCAACCTTCTCATTATTCGCCCCAACGTTCATTAAACACACATAAACAATAGAGTTTGATCTTAATCATTGATTCTATTAGCTTTTAGTGTATACTGATTTCGTGCCATACATCCAGTCGAGAACCCTTGTCGGAAAAGATGAATGGATGGACGCCTCCACTGAGACAGAATGAACCCTTTAGGCGCCATATACGATCGCCTCTTGTCGTCTGTTTACTGACCGTAAAAATACGGTAATTTCTTAGTGGTAAATTATTAATACTAAATTTTATAACATAGAATCGAAAAACGTAATGTAACGATATTGATCAATAACATTACATTAAAGTTAAAAACATAAGTCGCTATGCATGAGTTTTGATCGATTTAGTATACATTCGTCTGAGTTTAGTTTGGTCAAAGAAAAATAACAGGGATCATTCATGTTTTGACTTATTCTGATGAAAACGGTAATTTTACTGAATTAAACTTAGAGAAAAATTGTTTTAACTACGTATATATAAAATACGCAGATTTTTTTGTAGAAAACTTCGTAAAGCCAAGCAATTGAAAAAATACTGCAATTTTAATAGAGACGATGGTTTAACGATCTCATTCCACAGTTTCTACATGGAATACAGTCTTTATTAAATGTAGGCGTTGTAGGTATAGTTCGAATTATTTACCCGTTAACTTTAGCCGTTATTATCCGGACCATTATAAGGACAATGCCCGTTCTCGGAACGTCGGAAGTCTTTTTTCAAACTGAAGATGTAACAAAAATACTGGTGGTCCTTTTAAGGGCATAATTGGTATCGTATTCTAATTATGAAAAACCAAAAAAAAAACCTTTTCGCGCCAAAAAAAAATTTTTCGCGTCCAAAAAATTTTTCTCCTCCTTTTTCTTAGTCGATATATGATACCAATTATGCCCTTAACCGGATCGCCAGTATTTTGGTCACCCTGTATAGGTACTTATGTGGTTAAATTTCCTTCGTTATTACCGTTTTACTTATAAAACATTAAAAAATAGATATAAGTTCAGAACCTTCTCTTTACTTAAACGTAGTACCTATTGGCAAATACAATCTCATGTTTAAAGAATTTCTGAAGTTCCGGTAACCACTTGGTGCAATCTATTTTAGGAAACAATTAATGCTAACATTATTGTGGATGGCAGTGCATCTGATATTTTCCCACGCTTTGGAAACGACTGCCAATGCACACAAACTGACTAATATGCTTATATGATAGTTCATCAATAAAATTAATAGTTGAATCAACTTGCTCCTCGGCACGGCGGCTAGTACACGCCATTCCACATTCATACCTCCCCTGTGTCCTTATTGTCAACACAATGCATACTCGGGAACTCATTAGCTAGCTAGACGCGTCCTTGCAAGCGTGCAGGGATCAAAGTCTTGAGTCAAGGGAATTAATCCTCCTTCAAGTATAACATACCTAAATAGGATAATAGAATAATGATGTACTTTATAAATACAGAAGATCTGATGAAAGAAGCTTAGCTTGATAAGAACAAAAATAATTGTATGTTTATTCTGAGGTGATGTGTTGCAAACGTCGGGGTTTTTTCCAGCACTGAAGGCGAAAAATTATCTAGACGAGATCGCAGAGCGCTCATTAGCGACAGCAAGCAAGCAAGCAATGTTAACTTGTCTCTCAGTCAGTTCTTTTTGTCTGAAGTCAGATATGCAATAAAGATATTACTTATATTATATTGTATGTTACCTGTAACAAAATGTATTTCAACAGTAACCTCACTCATCTTCAGGCTCTATTTATAGACTACCTAAGTCTCTCAAACAGATGTCGTCATGGGACTGAATTCAGGCACATGCCAGTTACAACTTAAAAACCGAATTTCGCGTTACGTATCACCGGCAATAAAGGTCAGTAATGTCAGTATGCACAGAATACAAAGCCAAAGCCAAGCCAAGCCTGACCAGAAATATATGATCATGCGCCATGTTGCGGAATTTCATTGGAACTAATTTCTTACACTGGCAATTATAATGATATGCATGTATGAGGGCATGTGATAGAGATAGGCTATCACTGTTGCCAGTGTTATTGTGACGGTTTATTTGAATAATAGTAAAGTGTTGAATATTAAATAATAAACACAAAAGAATACGAGAGTGTCGTGGAACACTCGGTTGGAACGAAGTTATGTTATTTAATTTTAGAATTTTAGTTTTTTTTGTAATTTTGACTATTTTTGACTATTCTTACTTTTTTAATTTTTTAACTTTTCACTTAGTCACGTCTCACTTTTCACTTCACTTCACTTTTACTATTCTATTTTATTTTATTTCATTTAACATGTTTCTCGATTGAGAACCATACGATTGTATGGCCACTTTTTTGCATTGCAGCATCAGCATTTCGTCTTCCCCCATTAAAGACGCGTCTAATTATATATATCTTATCTAGGAGACTTATCGAACTAGGTTCAGTGTCATGGGCTCTCTTACTAATAAGGAACTTCGTTCCAAAAATTGTCGATCTAAAGAAAGAATGTGCATGTGAACCTTGTTAACCGAATTAATTTGGTTAATTTGATGAAGACGTTCTCCTAAGAGCATTAATTTATATATCAAAGCGGCCAACGTACTCAAAAATATCTGTACCTGCTCTTTATCGCCTTGAGAATACATAGAGGCGTTGTTCAGATATTTGTGGTCACCTTGGCCGCTCCGATATATCTGATGGCGACTGTACCTACATCATGATTTCAGTGCATAAAATAGCTCTTACTTAAGTAAGGTAGAGGTGAAGAGCATAGATAGACTAATTCGCATGACTGAAGATAGAGAGAACGCAGACATGGTCGCTGACCTCCTGGACGGAGATGGCACATGAAGAAGAAGAAGACTTAAGTAAGAAAAGTAACGGTCATGCGGTCCACGCAGATACCTGAGCTACGAAATATATTTACAGATAACATGTAATGAACTAACATCCTGAAATTAGAAAGTTCCATCTCATCATGGATGTTTTAATTTAATTAAGCGCGATACCGGTCCCGGCGACCGCGGGAGAACGAAAACCACTTATGTTAATTTGGAACGAATTTCCCGAACTCAAAGCGGTTGCATTCCACTTGATGTAAGAAAAGCCTGTTTTTCTCTTTCGTTTTGCCGACGAGTCGAGATTAAAAGGACGGTCCAGCGCTTGACTTTTCTAGGTTATGTAGAAATAGGGTAATTGTTATTTGATGTAAAAATTTGGTTAGGCATTTTTAAGTTTTCTGTCTCTTAATTTATTTTGGTGATGGTCGATACGGAAAAGCAATTAAAACATTAATGTATAAGTGTAAACTAGTTTTTAGTAAAGTTTAATTTTAAATAGCCTTGATTTTTAGTATTACTTTAAATTTATAGGTAAAGATTAGTTTTATTTTCTTATGTATCTTGTTTTCTGCCAATAAATTGATTTACCCGTATTTTACAAAATGAGGATAAACACGCAAATCAACGCAAAAAAGAAAACCGTATCGTACAAAAAGCGGACCAGTCTCCATTCTGAACCAGTTAGCCTTACGGCAAAGCAGAGAGATGGTGGGCTATGGTAAAGTTATGATTTAAGACCGAGTTAGAACTGTAGAGATCCGACGTTGCACCAAGGTGCGAGACGTAGGAGATACGGGACAAATGGCGTCGAAGAGAGGCCTATGCTCAGCAGTGGGCGCCAAACGTTAAAATGATGATGATGAAAACTATACTTATGTTAATTTGGAGCGAATTTCCCGAGCCCAGAGCGGTTGCCTTCTCCTTGCCGGAAGAGAAGTCTGTTCTTAGGGTTCCGTATCAAAACGGAACCTTTATAGTTTTGTGTCCATCTGTACGTCCGTCCATCCGTATATCACATCAATTTGACTCGGAAACTATAAGGACGGACGCCGATACTTAGTTAAATATAGTTTTTGGTGCATTCCATACATGCAACAACATGTAAAAATATTTCTTTTAACATTATGTACCGGTTAAGGTGTTTTCGAGTTATCTCCAAAAAACTTCTTCGATGGGTTAATACGACCTTTTGGTATTTTTTTATCCCATTGAATAACTCCGATGTTCAATGGGATAATGAATGAATGCTCCGACACGCACTTGGACGGTTTTTTTCTGTTTCGTTTTGCTGATGAATCGAGAATATTAAATGGAACGGTCGAGCGTTTGATTTTCCTGGGTTAGGTCATTTATGTTGCGCCCCCAAATTTTTTTTTCCTTCCTTTATTATGGAGGTGACTTAAGGTTACGAAAAAACTATTTAAATGTACACAATTGTAAATTTCCAGTACAGTACCTTTCAAATCAACGGGTTTCAATAAGTGAGTAATATTTTATTCTTCAGACATTTTTGTTTGCCATTTTAAAATGAGACAAAATTGTACGTTAGAATTCAAAGTATAAATCGCTGTAGTTACTGGAAGAATTTTGTGGACCACCTTACAGAAAACCACAGCTAAATAGCACTAGACCCTACTCATAGTGTTGTGTTCCTGCTGGTGAGTAAGGTTGCCAAAGAGCTCAAAGAGGACCCAGTGTGTTGACGATGAGGGAACTTCTTGTTCCTTTAGCCGTCAACACAGTGAATCCTCCTTTTTGTAAAGGGTCGGCAATGCGCATGTGACTCCTATGGAGTTGCAGGTGTCCATAGGTTGCGGTAGCTGCTTACCATCAGGCGGGCCGTATGTTTGTTTGCCACCGTCGTGGTATAAAAAAAAAGTTGTCTCATTTATAGAGGACAGGGCCTAAGTATGTTTTAACATTAGAACAATAAACATTTCGTATTTTTGTGAAAACCAAAACAGAACGCGACAAACTATTAATTACATTATAAGTTGTTTGGCACTACTTTCTTCCAATAGAAACTTCTGGCAATGATGTATTTAATTATTTATATAGTTTCTCATAATATTGCATTAAACCCAGAACTCTACAATTTGTATTCTTTAAGTGGTTTTCATTCTTTGAACTCCACCAATGAAACGCTGCCAGATATCCGGATCTAGAGATAAGCATAGTATAGAAAACTAACTAGAAGGGCTTCGTTGCTCTTATTATTGTGTCATATCTAACGTAGCCTGCTCTCCGTCTAAGTGTTCATACTGTTCATGTTTCTCTGGATTTATATACCTGGTAAAAAGAGCGAAATGAAGAAGTGTTGAAGAGCGTATAATTGACACTCAATACCTGTAACATACTCGCGTTCGTAATTATGGGAGTAAAGCATCCTTATTTTGCGGCCAAGATTGAAACCACAGACAACGAAAACTCCAAATGTGTATTTCAGCCACGAATAAATTATTTCTTTCTAGTATTTTCACGTTAGTGAATATGGCAAGTTAAAGAAACTTGCTAGAATCAGGGAAAAGAAACTGGCTACTAGCGCGCTAAGTACACCCAGGTTCAAAATTGCATGGACTATTTATGAATGAATTCATAATGTGTCCATGCAATTCTTAATTTCACTAATCACGAGGAACACAACGCGATGAGCAGCGTGCACTATCTAATGGTTAGCTATCTGAGTTTGACGTGAACACGTATCAGGAAACGATGTTTCTTGTCACCGCAAGCTACGCCGCTCCGCAAGTGATAAATGATAATGATTTTGAATTAAATTTGATGTCGCTTTTATTGAAGTGACGTTAAAATGAAACGCTTTCTGGTAATTGGCAAGTAACGGTGTTATTAAGCTAACTAAGCTAATTTCGTTTAATGTTTTAATATTTTAACACTAAACTTTACATCTTGAAAGTATTATCTATTTAAAAATTAAAATTAAAATTATGAGACAATCTTACACAAATCACCCTAGTCCCAAAGTAAGCTCAATAAGGCTTGTGTTGAGGGTATTAGGCGATGATATATATAATAGATTGATATATATATTAATCTATATCAATCTACTTAAATACATAGAAAACATCCATAACTCAGGAACAAATATCCGTGATAAACACACAAATTATACAATGTATAGGTACTAGTGGCGTGGCATCCATAGAACATGATTCCCGTCGGCTTGCCTAATTTTCAAGAACCTGCGCAGTTTTCCTACAGCTCATGAAGAAATTTTAAGCCAAATAAAGCACTGGCTTGCCTATGAAAAAAACTGACCCACCACCACTACAAATGTTGCCTCTAATGAAATGAAAAATGAAATGCAAAATATTTAATGCAAGCTTTTATTTTAAGGGCTCCATAGTTAACTAGGAACCATTATAGTTTCGCCATGTCCGACTGTCCGTGCGTCTGTCGGGTCTGTCCGCGGTCTAGCTCATTGACCGTTAGTACTAGATAATTGAAATTGGGTATGAGTGTGTGTAATAATCGAGCTGACAAAGTTGTAAAATAAAAATTGGAAGAATGTTCTTTCTTAGGGTACCACCCGTACACATTAAGTGGAGGTGATTTTTTTTTCGCCCCAACCATATTGTGTGGATAGTCGTTTGATAAGCCTTTCAGAAAGAATGACATAGATCCGATTATCTAGTGGGTAGGTAATTATTTTGGTTATTAATTAGGCATCTTGTTGGACTTGTTACCGTAACTGAGCTCAGACAGTCGATAATGTTGCTTTACCTACGTCTTTATAACTGTTAGTGAAAATATATGCCGTTACGGTATCATCGGTTACGCACACGTCTAGGTATTTATACGGTTTCCCAGCACTTCCAAGCCACTTGATAACTGTTCGCGAAATTACATTGGGATGTCCCTAGGGAGAATTAATTTTAGACCCCAATCAAACTTGTCCCAAGTTCCGCAGAGCCAGTTAGAGCCATATAGAGGTTGTAAGGCGGCACACACCAGCCTCAAATGGGTCCTTTATTGCTACGGGTCCTATCGTCTTAATGAAAGGGGTTACCGTTACAGCCCTTTTTATTATTTTCTTCGTTTAACTTGCCTTTTAAAATAAATCGTTTAGATTATGTTATCTTATCTGCAGAACTTATTGAGCATGATAATCATTATAGACATTGGTTAATGTTGTATAAAGTCAGTCTACATTAAGTCGTCTGCATGCCAAGTTCTATGTCAAGTATAGCGCTCCCATATTATTACCATTATTATCCATATATTAGGTCCTATCGAGCTAATACAAACTTAGCATACGTACTTCAGTACGTAAATAGTACGGACGGACGGACTTCAGTTACCTATATAAAGCTAATTTACATCTCAAATAATTATTTTCACGCCGCGATGAATCTGTAATTACAAACGTGCTACAGCGGCGTTGACATTATCAGATACATTTTTAATACAAATGTTCAGAAAGTGGCTTGTTTTCAGCATCTAAATTGCTTGAATTAAGCTTGCAATGAATTAAGTGTTTTTTGTATATTATTAAAATGAGTTTTTCTGATTTATTTTTGGTATGTATTTAACACCGCTAAAGTAATTGGGTGAAGTTCACGCAAAAAATCTGAAACTGTATAGTATAAATAGGCACTAAATTAAGCTAAATGCTGCAAGGTCTCTGACTGATAAAATATGAAATAAATAAATATTATGAGCAATTATTTAATAGCTTAATTTCTAATAAACATAATATGGAATAATAATATACTCGTACAAATCAGATGGGAAAATTGAAAATTCTTGTAAAGCTTAAGATTTCCTGAATACGTAAACACGCGATAAAGGAGATCGTCAATTTTTGTTAGGTGATCTGGCCCAGATTATTTAGGACCGTTTAGGAATGGTTCTTACCTTTGAAGAATCGTCATAATTTCTAGATCAGGATGGTGGTAAAAATATGGCGAAATCTATTGGGAAAATTGAAAAATCATGCATTTAAAACTTGAATCTGACAAGGACAATATTTGAAAGCGCGCTTGCTTATGATTTATATATTAATGTACAAAAAGTACCGATTTTTTAAAGATAATGTACAAAAGCGGACTTGAAAACAAAACGGGAATCATAATGAAATATAATAAAAAAGTCATATTTTGATCGTATTTATAGTTCCTGTATTTCGGTAAACAAAGACGGCTGTCAAACCATCGTTGATACTATTGACTGAACATTCCTAACACCTATTGCGAAGGGATAAGGTTTACCACCGTTAAGTGCGATAGCACTAGTATCTGACATTGCAAAATTGAAAAAAAGATGCGTTTCGTTATCGAAGGAGCATGATATTATGCCATTAGGAAACCTACTTTTAATATTCAAACTCCGATCAAAAATGCAAAAATACACATTTTCAATCTTTAGGCGTTTTAATACAGTCGATTTCTAATTTAAAATTTCGTATTCGTAGGCTTAGATACTATTTTAATATTACAATGTTCTAACTTACCGAACAGTATCAAAACGCAGATTATGTAACGGTATACATTGACAGTGTCAAAACAAAAAACAATCCCGTTTCAGGCCAGGGTGAAGTTAAACTTTATGTCAATGCCATAAGGACGTTAACGACTTGTCTTGCTTTTTTTTAATCGCGGAAAAATCAACATGTTTATTTATTTAGTAATTCTAATTCCCGTTTCATTTTTTTGCAATATTTTGTCTACTTTAGTAATAAAATGAGTATTTATTTTACATTGCAGTACAAACTGTATACGGTTTATATCAGGTGGCCCAGAATTGACGATCTCCTGTATGAAATTGATACTTTACAGACGTGCATAAAATAACTGTTGCACCTTTGTTTAGAAGCACATTTAATTGCTTGTTTGATGAAATCTTTATAGGAATTAGAGCTAATTTCGTGACCAGCATTTAGTTTTCTTGTAAGCTACAGATATTTTTAGGTTTTGCATAAAGAGGCATAGATTTAGACTGCTATGCAACAAGCAGACTTGCGACGTGTAGTCTAGTATTTTATCCGACGGACCCCACGTGATTATACATTTATATCAAATTGAAGCTAAATAATACGAGTATAGCTACCGAATTGTGCAAGTCTGATGCGTCTTCAACATGATTAAATTTGAAAATAGATTTTATATACTTCGGAAAAAGTGACCAAACCCTCCGGTGTCCGAGGCCAGATTTGAACTGGCGTCTTCAGCTTTCGCGGCTGACGTCCTGACCACTAGACCACCCGGTCACGGCGGAACTTCACAAATTTTGTCGTGTATATGCAATCTCTGAATTTGAAACGGCTAGGCGCCGTTGACCATACTCTAAGGGCATGCGCAGTACGTGCTTGCACCTCCTATCCGAATCTCTTACGTGATTCTGGTATAGCGAGAGAGATGGTGCTACCATCTATGAATCTTGAAGCAATTCAAATTATTTTGTTTTAATATTTTTTGATTTGCAATTTTTAAGTAGTTAGTTACACTACTATATATAAATTGAAAATAGATGTCATATACTTCAGAAAAAGTGACCAAACCCTCCGGTGTCCGAATCACGTAAGAGATTCGGATAGGAGGTGCAAGCACGTACTGCGCATGCCCTTAGAGTAAGGTCAACGGCGCCTAGCCGTTTCAAATTCAGAGATTGCATATACATGAGAAAATTTGTCAAGTTCCGCTGTGACCGGGTGGTCTAGTGGTCAAGACGTCAGCCGCGAAAGCTGAAGACGCCAGTTCAAATCTGGCCTCGGACACCGGAGGGTTTGGTCACTTTTTCTGAAGTATATGACATCTATTTTCAATTTATATATAGTAGTGTAACTACTTAAAAATTGCAAATCAAAAAATATTAAAACAAAAGAATTTGATTTGCTTCAAGATTCATAGATGGCAGCACTATCTCTCTCGCTATACCAGAATCACGTAAGAGATTCGGATAGGAGGTGCAAGCACGTACTGCGCATGCCCTTAGAGTATGGTCAACGGCGCCTAGCCGTTTCAAATTCAGAGATTGCATATACATGAGAAAATTTGTCAAGTTCCGCCGTGACCGGGTGGTCTAGTGGTCAGGACGTCAGCCGCGAAAGCTGAAGACGCCAGTTCAAATCTAGCCTCGGACACCGGAGGGTTTGGTCACTTTTTCTGAAGTATATGACATCTATTTTCAATTTATATATAGTAGTGTAACTACTTAAAAATTGCAAATCAAAAAATATTAAAACAAAATAATTTGATTTGCTTCAAGATTCATAGATGGCAGCACTATCTCTCTCGCTATACCAGAATCACGTAAGAGATTCGGATAGGAGGTGCAAGCACGTACTGCGCATGCCCTTAGAGTATGGTCAACGGCGCCTAGCCGTTTCAAATTCAGAGATTGCATCTACATGAGAAAATTTGTCAAGTTCCGCCGTGACCGGGTGGTCTAGTGGTCAGGACGTCAGTCGCGAAAGCTGAAGACGCCAGTTCAAATCTAGCCTCGGACACCGGAGGGTTTGGTCACTTTTTCTGAAGTATATGACATCTATTTTCAATTTATATATAGTAGTGTAACTACTTAAAAATTGCAAATCAAAAAATATTAAAACAAAATAATTTGATTTGCTTCAAGATTCATGATTAAATTGATTAAAAATAAATATGATTTAAAAGCAACATTAACAAGAAGCGTAATTTTGACCTATTTTTTTCACGCCTTTTTGCGAGTGTTATAAAGAATTCTGAAAAACTGCGACAACTATTTTCATTTAAATGTATTTTTATCTAATATCTAACTATTAAATAAGCTTTTAAGTTACACGAAAAATTAAAATATTGCTAGCTATTTCGTGAAATTATTTAGTGAAAACTCTAGTAACGGAACTTAGTAACCAACTATTTAGATACGCTAAGGTTTACCTATTGGTGTAAATGTGGTTATTTGTGAAATGAACAGTGCCGTCTTGCGAACCCTTTTAAATGTATGTGTAATTTTACGTAGCTCCATATTTCCTAAAGTCATACGATCAGTATATTTCAAGGAAGCTAAACGGAAAGAGATAATAAAAGCAAGGATTTATCTTTTCTACAGAACAACAAGTGCTGATAATTGAGCTGACCGCAGCTCGCCGCGCAAATACGACAAGGAGTTTGAACGTAGCTTTAATCTTCTAGATCTCTTAATTAATGCTAGTTTTGCACTTAACGAACAATTTTCTAGGAAAGTATATTGCTTCAGTTCATGCTGATAAATAAAATAACAAAACCGGGTAAGTGCGAGTCGGACTCGTGCACGAAGGATTCCGTACTATTATCTATAAAAACGGAAAAAAAACATGTATGTTGTATGGGAACCCCTTTAAATACTTATTTTATTATGTTTTTTAATATTTGTTATAGCGTCAACAGAAATACATCATCTGTGAAAATGTCAACTGTCTAACTATCACGGTTCATGAGATAAGCCTTGACTGATAAAAACGGCAAAAAGATCATGTCTGTTACATGGCAGCCCTCTTAAATATTTATATTATTCTCTTTTTTGTTGTATTTGCTATTATAGCGACAATAGAAATACATCATCTGTAAAAATTTCAACTGTCTAACTATCACGGTTCATACATACAGACCTACACACCCTGCCTACACACATACACACAGCCTGATACAGCCTGGTTACAGACGGATAAACGGACTGCAGTCTTAGTAATAGGGTCCCGTTTTTACCCTTTGGGTACGGAACCCTACAAAGTACCTGCAAATATTAAACAAAACTATAAAGACGTAATTAAAATCCTGTTTTTTTTTCTATATAAAAAAAATGTAGAAAATTGTATTTGGCTTAATATAAATAAATGTGAAAGACGTTAATACAGCCTGTCAACTTTTTCTCGACTTACACAGCAATCTTCAGCAGTCTTATGTATACCAGCAGCGTCAATAACCTTATACTAATCTTTAACAACGTCGGAGGTAACTATTTTAACAACCAACTTTATCGGAATAGTTGTCATGTTCTGATTTTGACAATGATACAGCTATATTAGATGACTTAGATTGTTGTGTGCTAACTCCAACGAAAGTCCTCGTCGTTAATTCGGTTTTATAGTTATATAGGAGCGGGTGCTGCAACTAGAACGGATTACCGTACTCAACCGTTCTTATTAGATACATAGTAAAGTTATTTGTAGTATTTTAGTTAGAATACCTACTCTTGTATTTACAATAAATACCTGACCATATAATATTTAAGAAGACTCGTGACTAGCCATTTTATTTCAGCCCAACTAAAAACAAAAACGATACTATAAACATCAACTGAACACTGAAAACACAATAAATAACGAACCTTCTTAAAAACGTAAATAGCGTCTAACCACCAACAAACACAATTCATTTGTAAAATTTTTGAAACGGTGTGGTCCTTTAATTATGACTATTGTAAATCATGTCGCATTACTGGACAATAAATCCTGTAGCCAGAGATGACATTCCTATCGGTAACCCAAAACAGACGAGTCGGAGGCTCAGACGAACTAATAACATTGCCTCTCAGATTCTGGGGTCATATCACTTGAATGAGTCCGAGAGAATGACTCGCGGGACACGTATGAATACACGGGCTAACCGCTCAGCGACGGGCGGATGGTTAAATTCCTACGCATGTCCTGAAAAATGGCATGACTGCATAAGTTAGAGGTTTAAATGTCAAACGTAAAGTCAGAGTAAGTAAAGTCGGACGATCTATATTTTACTTAACTGTGCTCGAATACTTTTGGTTTTTCCTAGTTGGTGGGATCAATAGAGAAGGACGAAACATTTGTTGCCAAACCAGCCATTAGCTCTTTGCGTTCCCCTTAAACAAAATAGAATACAAATATTCTTTATTGCACACCTCAATAAAATAGAACAGTACAGTACCCAGATTAAAAGTAGAGGCAGTCAACTGTTGGTCTCATCGCTAGAAATAAATCTTACGGAAGTCAAATAAATTATCCTTCTTTGTACCTAGGATAATTTTCTCTGGCGAAAAAGTGGGCTACATCCTCTGCACGTACCTCAAATACTGTGTATCATGAATGCTATCTTCACATAAATAAATACTATAACAATCAGTTACTTGGTTATAAGAATTGTAAAAAATAACTATTGAAAACTTAATATCACATCTTTAAAGGAAATTCCGAACTCTAAAACGTTTTAATTGGATACTATTTGAATAGCGCAATTGCGCTTTGAAACTTTCCTGTATTCATTATCTTTCCGGGAGGTTGCGTTTCTTAAGAAAAACTCCTTTATAAAGCAACGACGCGACGGTACATTAAACAGTTCAACTGCTCGTTTCATTCACACGAAACGTTTAGTTAAAAGAGATTTCAACTTAAAATTAGGTGTCGTATCCGTTAAAATTAGCTGCGATTCAAAACACATTTTTGCGTAAACTGGCATGCTGCCGATAAGACGAACATGGACAAACCTAGTATGAACCTGGAGTTCATTTTTGGAACAGTATCTACTTCATAGCAGTGTGTGCGCCTAAATTTGTGTCGGACTCGGGCCCTAAAGGTTCCGTACATCCCACAATTTTGGCTGGAGTCGCACCATAAGGGTTCCTAGTTTTACCATTTTGGTACGGAAACCCTAAAACCATGCCACACGCAGTGTATTTAACATTGTTGTACAAACTGTCTTAAGAAACATATTTTACAAACAATTCATGGACCAATATGAGTGGCTATACTCGAGTGGTTCTCAAATGTAGTACTTTTCGAAAATATTTTATTTCACATTAGCATCAGTCATCTTATTACCTGCTTATGTAACGTAACTTGCTTTGGTAGCTCGTTAGTTTAATTTTGCAATAACTAGACCATTTAAATACACGATTTTAATTAAAAACTCGTCCTAAATATGCAATCTTATTCCGTATCCGTTAACGTTGGGAACTGCTAGAGCAACGGTATGTGGCCTGTTTACGAGTATCTAATTTTATTAAACTACTTTCATGCCACATTATTTGTACATACAGTCGTAGCCAGATGATTAGAGACAACATTATTTTTCCCATACAACTGCCTACAACTGACTTTCTAATTTTGATGATAATTCAAAAAGTGCTTGACAAATGGGGAAGGCACAGGCAACAGTCATAATGACATTTCCAACAATTTTCCTTCGAAAAGCTCAATTTGTATGGCGGGAAGTAGTTTTTATTTGTTTTAGCCAAAATGACTCACTGTTTCGTCTCGAATTGGTCCCCAAGGAAAATTCACAGACTTCATAAATACTCTAAAATTAAAATGGTCAAGAATAAAGCTACAAGGAATAATTTTCCACAAGAAAAGCCTTCTGACTGTATATAGTTACATGACCATTAGGGACCATTCATCTTTTCTCTATTTCTCTCGCTTTATGGAATCCGGAACAGCGCCAAATACAATAATTTTTCACCGGCCTTCCCCATTGTTACAAGTTACAAGCTTTTTTTTATTTTTTGCACTGTTTCGTATGTATGTAAATATGTAAGTTGTCCGTCAAAATTTGCAATCCATTTTTCAGTCACTTCCCGTTGTCCGATTGAGCTGAAATTTGGAATACTTATGTATGTTTGGTGACAATGCAATACTTGTTACAATGTCACGAATTAGCTGATCTGATGCTGGAGCCGGAAGATAGCCACTGGAACTATGATAAAAAGTGCTATAATCGTTGAGGTTAGGCTCGTTTGTTTTGTTATCGTCAGCACTTACCATTGCACATGATGGCGAGGGTCTCATGATGGAGCCGGAAGATGGACCCTGGAACTCTATGATGGAAAGTGCTATGATAGTCGAGTTTGGGCTCGTTTGTTTTGTTATGGTCAGCACTTACCATTACACATCATGGCGAGGGTCTCATGATGGAGCCGGAAGATGGCTACTGGAACTCTATGACGGAAAGTGCCATGATAGTAGAGTTTGGGCTCGTTTGTTTTGTTATCTTCAGTACTTACCATTGTACATGATGGCGAGGATCTCACGATGGAGCCGGAAAATGGTTCAGGAACTCCCTAACCTAGAAAGTGCTAAGATAGGCAAGTGTTGCTCGTTTTTACAGGCTTTTTGCAACGGTTCGTATGTAAATATATGTGAGTTGCCAGTCAAAATTTACAATCCAGTTTTCAACAATTTACCAGTAACCGATTGTTTTAGCATTATAGTATTAGGAGGGAATCGACTAACTGTAGAAACAAGTGTCCCCAGTAGGTACCCTACCAGGATCTGCTGTGTATAGGCCTGGCCTGCATAACACATGCGTAGCACTGTGTTAGCATAGCCAGCATACAATAGGAGGATAGGGACGCCTGTTATAAATAAAACGTTGACATTTAACTATAAATGCTATATTTAAATATCTTAAAACCACCTATACATTAACACATTATCGACACTGTAACTAAAAACTCATTGGAAATGTAGACGTTGCATGTTTATAAATGCTGATTTATATTATTATAAAGCAAATCTTATTAAACCGCGTCAATTTGATATAGGTATAAAATTTAAATACTTGCAGTGTTACATTTACGAATTACGCTATTTATGTACAAAACATTTAAACTTAAAAGAGGCTACAGACACGTGCGTATCAGTCGACGGGCCAGAGGCAAGAGCCGCGTGGCACTTCATACTGCGTTGACAGCTGATGTCAGAATGCCGCCATTTTTAAAAAAACCAATGCAGGCCGAGTTAATCAATCGATTATCCAATAAACAAGTTTTTTAAACAAGAAGGCTTATCAAATTATTAATTATCATTTTCTTTTTAAGTAAAAATAGCATAAATCCTAACAGACGGCCATTCTGCCGCGGGGATGTCCTCATCCCCGAATTCAGCTCGGCCATTCACAAGGTTGGTATGCCCTCATAACATCTTTCTATGTTGTGTATTATACAAACAAAATAAAGAACATTAATAAGTATACATAAAGCAAGCCTCTAAACATTTTGACCAAAAATCCTAAATGTAATCCATTACTCTCGAATACAATATCATCATATAGTGATTTATCTGATCTAAAGACAATATTATGACATGACACAATTTACATTATTAGTCTTCTAGAGGTACATTTGTGTACACTAATATAAGACAAAATCTCTTAAATTGGAAATAGATAATTTAATATTAAAGCCACAGGATTCGAATATCAACAATTCATATCATCCTACCACACTAGGGGTTACACTCTCTCAAACTACCCTCTGCCACACTAGGGACAGTCATATCACACAGGTACCGAAATTGCCGGTGACCACACTAGGGGTTCCGCACTGCCACACTATGGCTAATCGAATTGCACATTGCTCATATTACAACCACACTAGGGGTTCACACATACCACACTGGGGGTTTAATGTTTGTAGATCGCAACGCTCCACGTTCTAGACAGCGTTACCAATTCCTCACCAAGGGAAAATACTGGAAGACCAACCGCTTAATCAGATTACATTGGTCTCCTTTGTTTCTCCCACCAGGTACCCATGCTGTAAATGTCAGGATAGGAAGTTAAATGGAATAGTTAGTAGAATAACTTAATCCGACTCTATTCCGTCGCTACCAGAACCGGAGTCGCTGCTCGAATGCAATGCATCAACTGTTATCCACGATTTTAAGTGATCAGCTGGAAAAATATTTTTGTATGTGCCCTGCTTTTATCAAATACCTTTTTAATTTTTGTCTGATTATCATCGATAAAGTGTTATTTTATTCCTCTTTATTTTAAACGGGTAGTGACCAACATCGACAATCAAATTAAGTTTTTTTTATTTTTTATTAATTATTTGGCTTTGAACTATGATCAATATTTAAAACACTGAGCATCTATTTTAAATTCATATTTTATTTATAGATTACAACGTTTATACGTTGTACATGATTTGTAATTCAATCTTGCCAGTCATACTCATACGTTAAAATATGTATGTAGTTATCATTTAGTAAAAAAAATATATCAAAGTACTGTTTTTTTTTGAATGAACGTCACTTTTAGTCCCATAGGCGCATAAACATTAATTAAACTAATTTATTTATATTTTGTATTTTTCATTATTGTATCTTACATTTTTAATAAAAAATAAAGTTTATCAAAATAAAAACAGAGTTACATTTATTTACGAAATTACAATAAACTAAGTGTCCAACAAATTGTGGCAAGTGGCAAATCGTATATATAAAAATACAAACGTATAATATATCTTTATAATTAATTATTATTATTATCTTTTTTTTTTAATGATTATTTTGTTCTTTATTATTTAGATAAGTATTATATTGTACCTATTAATACTAGTAGATTATATAGGTCAAGTATAACCATAAAACTATGGATATTAGTCCGAAATTAAGTTTATATTATTATTGCCATCAGAACTTAAGTAGGTAATATGTACTTATCATGAAATTTTAGGCTGTTGTTTGTAGCTGTCGGCTGTTGCCGGACAAGACTGGTTCACGACAGCAGCGGATAGAGAGCTTTGGAAAAGCTTGGAGGAGGCCTTCACCCTACAGAGGGGTTCTCATCACCAAAAAACATAACTTATTTTTTTTTTTTTAATTATCTTATATTTAAACCTGTAAATTTGTATGTGATAGAGAAATAAATGGCTTTTTTATTTATTTATTTATAACCATAAAACTATGGATATTAGTCCGAAATTAAGTTTATATTATTATTGCCATCGGTGATAAATAGTCGTAAACAGTCTACACTACTGCTTTTTTTTGTAATCGAATGAGTAGGTATGTACTTGAATACTGAGAATGAATATTACGATAAATTTACATTATGATGTAACTATCTAATATTAAAGTGCTGTACAGACACGGATAAAAGATATAATACAACTTTCAGCAGATCTTCTTAGTGACAAATTAGTTTAGATATTTCTGAGGATCCACATTTTTAAAGTCAAAATTAAATATCCAAGTGTCTCAGACAAGAAAAAGGCCCATTAAATTGAAACCTTTATAAAGCAGAGGCAATATGTTTACTTCTGATAGGGTTTAAATTCACGTAATTTCTGACAATAATGTATTATTTATCCACAAAATTATGTTGAATAACAACTGATGTTTGATACGTATACATATTGTTTGATCACTAAATTATGCTCGATCTCTAGCACACTCGCTTCGCTCGCTCGTCATAACCCCCTCGCACGCAATGACCAACATAGTACATAGCAGTCACATCACAGCACACGTAATTAAAATGTAAATACCCTTACTTTAAATGCAAAGTATCAAAAGTATCAAAGACACCCTCAATACTACAGCTAGGCGAACGAATGGTCATGCTATTACCTGTTTAATGCTTTACAATATTATTCGTATAGGTTACACCAGGGGTTTTGTGGCAATTAATAGTACCAGTAACATGTTTCAATGTGTACGTGTCTTGTATAAACCTTGGGCAGCAGTGGTATAATGTAAAGTTCTACTCTGTTGGTTTTCTATACCCTGACAAAAAAATTAAAACAAATATTGCGAAAGTTAGATAATCCCTTGAACTAGCAAAGTCAAGTGGATATGGGTAACTTGTGCTTATCATGTATCTACATAGTGTAAGTCATCTTCAGTAGATAGTCTATTCCAGTTAGTTATTATAATAAAGTCGCAACTTTCATAAACATACAATATGTTACTTATATACCAAAATAAGAATGACGCTGCCATTACAACGCATCCGGAAAATAATTCTTTAACGAGTTGTTTTTTTTTCATTGTAATATAATTGTTACAATGTATAAAATATATATGTGGTGTCATTAGGGATATCCGTTCGGCCAACCGACTCAAAACCACTCTTCATCTTATTCATTTCGTATTCTTATAATTAGCATATACATATTTCTCTTTTTTTTATGATTAATATTTATCATATTACTTAGGAATTAGACATGCGCAAAACGCTTCACTGAATTGGAAAGATTGATTCATATCTTTCGCTCGCGGAGATATGTATCACTCATTTCGCTCAGTGGATCTGTTCGCATATTCTCATCGTCTCACTCGTTTGACTCGGCCGGCTCATTCGAATCATGAGTGAAAAAGAGCGAGCAAGTAACACTAAACACTGAGATAGATGAGTTACTGAGCGAGTTAAATCTTCCGTGATTTGTAGAGTGAGTGTGTTGTATCAAAAGATATAGTTCATTTAAATCACTCACTTGTGAACGACCCATGTTTACTGTCAATTCTCAATTAACGGTAAACATTACTATCTCTAAGTATCTGAACAGCTGGTATATTTAAGAGACGATGTTGACGAGATACAGTTTAGATACCTAATTAGGTATACAAACTTAGCATTATCGGGTATATTTAAAATAAGCATTACTACTTATATACATACGCTTGTGTAGTATTTTATTATTAAACAGTTTTATTGACAATTAATAAATTTTACACCTTTTAATGTAAGGTTTAACGTTCAGTGCAGACGAACCAGTATAGGTGCGCATATTTGCTACGCTTGGTTTGTTCCATGTCTCGGTCACTTTACGCTGGATTTTGCGATATGTTGGGCCGCCCGCGCTGGCGCGGTGACAATCACTTTGTTTGTGCTAACGTATTGGCCGATGCACGATATACCCACTTTTACATAGAATAATAAGAATTGCTTCATATTACTTTGTTTTAAATTACTATTATTCGTATACTGATATATTAAGATAAAGTTATACTGTAGTTCTCTAGATAAGTGTAATATATTTTTTTTAGAGAAATAAATTCTTTAACCATAATTCAGCACGCAATATTATTATAATTTGGTTTGAATTAAAACATCATTCAGGTTAGAAATCAATTGTAGGTGAAATTACGGTCCTTATTTATGTCCGTTACCAAAGTAATTTAGACGATTTTTGTCTTATAGGTGCGTATCCTACGTAGCACTTTTACTTAACTCGAGCTGGTCCGAGAGTTTCTTAAACTAAAATCTAAGCGTAATAGCTTGATTGTTTTTGTAATCATAGGTAAGGTATCTAATAAAACGAGATAAATTTATTGAAAGTTTCTCAGCTAATCAACAGAAGCAGTCACTACTCTACTTAGTTGTATGTACACTATGTACATTGTAAAACGGGACCTTTGGCTACCAAAGTAGGCTAAGTACATCACATATTATACTAGTATAACTAATGCCAGAAACTGCCTCATAAAACGCAAAAACAAGCTAACTTATGATAAAAAATTATCCAGTTACTTCAGCAATTGCAGTCACTGCAATATTTCACCGTTTTACATACCTACTTATAGTAATCACTCGTCAATGATGTAGGGTTGGGCGGGCCCACCGGTCCGGCCCAATGAGTATCATTTTAGTTATATAAGCATAACTTCTAAAGTCTACACAAGACAGTCTCTATTTTCTTTTTTCCTTATTATTGATGAAGCTTTACTACCTATTTTCAATAGTCTGATATAGGCATAAAGTTTTGAGCAATTCTACATGTAGCTACTACCCTGACATCATTATTATTATTTTTAATTAATCAGGGACTAAAACTGTCTACGTAAACTCGTTTGAGCAAATTCATTTAAAAAAAACATTAATTGTATGCTTGAGCACGGCATACACAAATAAACACACAACTTTTTATAAAAACCATATGAATACGCATTTACCCGCTTTTGGCCTGGTTACCCTAAATACTTAACGAGAATTCCGAAAATGTAATGTTCTTCTTTTAATAAATCAATTATAGATGTGAATATTAACGATCCGCTTGTGCCTTGTACATACCCACTAGCACGGTTCTATTCTATGTCTCGCCTCGATATAAATACTCGTACCACCGATTTTAAACAAAATACAGAACAAAATAAAGTGTTACCTACACTTACCTACTTTAATCAATTTTGTTTGAAAAAAAAAATGTTTCAATGCCATTATTAGCAAAGTAAGAACGTAAATATTGTAGACAATTTAATGACCTAAATGTACTACATGTCTTTTCATGAGTAATTAATGAAGTATGCAATTTATTGAGTTTAGTCAATATACAGGTATTAACCATTACGATTGGCAAACTTGATGATCATGATCAAATTAAAATAATCGTAATACACCGACACATTTGAGGGTAGAACAAAGAACAAACATAATTGGTGAACCGATTCATTATAATATTAAGGTACGTTTACGATCCATACATAAACAAATATAAACGTGAAAAATTATATTTCTTAAATCATGCGTTAGTAGCAAAAGTTAATAAATAGATATTGATATGGTAGGCTTCACTATCGAAACATAAAGTGAAATAATTAAATTTGATCTCACCAGACGTTGATGCATGTCATAAGTCGTAGAACTGAAGCCCGTTCGAAATCGTGTCCTTGCAAATAGGGCGACCTACTGTACTCGTAAGTAGGTACCTAACCTACACCTACGACAAAACTGATGTTAACTAGTTACGTAGCCCGCTTATATTCCATGTCGACAACAAGTCAGTATTTTTTTTTAACTCAAAATTAATCACTGCATAATTCAAAATATACTAGTACCCGATCCTAATTTTAGAGTGGGCGCTTTATCATCCCACTTCTGATTGTTAGCATAGCCATACAATAGAAGGATAGGGACGCCTGTTATAAATAAAACGTTGACATTTAACTATAAATGCTATATTTAAATATTTTAAAACCACCTATACATTAACACATTATCGACACTGTAACTAAAAACTCATTGGAAATGTAGACGTTGCATGTTTATAAATGCTGATTTATATTATTATAAAGCAATTCTTATTAAACCGCGTCAATTTGATATAGGTATAAAATTTAAATACTTGCAGTGTTACATTTACGAATTACGCTATTTATTTACAAAACGTTTAAACTTAAAAGAGGCTACAGACACGTGCGTATCAGTCGACGGGCCAGAGGCAAGAGCCGCGTGGCACTTCATACTGCGTTGACAGCTGATGTCAGAATGCCGCCATGTTTAAAAAAACCAAGGCAGGCCGAGTTAATCAATCGATTATCCAATAAATAAGTTTTTTAAACAAGAAGGCTTATCAAATTATTAATTATCATTTTCTTTTTAAGTAAAAATAGCATAAATCCTAACAACTGGGATGTAAAGGTTCCATACAAACATTTTTCTGGAGCCAAGCCAACCTTACCTGCTCGTGGTGTATCCTGCCGATCAATGAACAAGGCTCTGGCGAAATCTACCCAAGCTCAAGGTGGGGTACGTGTTGAGGAGCTGAATGGTAGGGGGTATGCTGTCGCTACCAACTTCGGGGTACCAGGCGCACCCCGTCGAATTAAATGCCTTACCCTTCTATTCCGGAATTTCTGGGAGGGTGGACCAATTTTTTCTTCCGGTCTCGTGGGAACAACATGGATAATCAAAATATTAAAAAAAACATATGAAACATCAACACAACGAAAACGGCGTCTTGAAAAATTCAATGCTGTAAATAATTTTAATGTTGTATTGTATGTCAATGGTATTATAAATGATAATTAAGTAAAAAGTATTTTAAAAAAACAAGCTTTTATTTAATAATCTTGATTAAAAATTAGAATATAATAAGCAAAAAAAAATTTTTTTAAAAAACCTATTGTACAAAAAGTGAACTAAAAAGTAAAAAATAATTTCTATTTTACTGGCATTAGTCACTTGGCCCTTGGCCGCGTTGTATGGAGGGACAACGTACGAAGATGAGTTCGAGGAACGTGAGTATCTTATAAATAATCTCAAATTGTAATAATGATTTAAAAGCTTGAGGCACTGAAAAACAGTAACTTCTATATCAGACAGTGCCAGTTATAATACTAATAATACGATACAAAATAAACGACATATGTCCTTAATTTTCTATGAACTTAAATAAAGTGTTTATTTGACAATCCGTATACGCGACGTTAAGAAGTTTTATGTAGACAATTATGTTTAAACAGATTTAAATCGTATTATTTGTATTAAGATTGGTCAAGCACTTGGAAATGTCATCAAAATTCGTAAGTTATATTTGTATGCAGTTGTAAGGGAAAAGTAATGTTGTCCCTAATTATCTGGCAACGACTGTAGGTATATACCTCAAGCATCATGGTCGATTACAGTGCTTTACAAAACGAGTAAATCCTTATTTATTTAAGTCTAGACCAGAAATAGTATCGTACTTACATAAAAACTACAAAGGAGATCGTCAATTCTGGGCCACCTGATTTAAACCGTATACAGTTTGTACTCCAATGTAAAATCAATACTCATTTTATTTTAATAATAAAATGAGTATTGATAGACAAAATATAGTAGTATACAGTAGACAAAATATTACAAAAAAATGAAACGGGAATTAGAAATACTAAATAAATAAATATTATGTTGATCTTTCCGCGATTAAAATACAGCAAGACAAGTCGTTAACGTCCTTATGGCATTGACATAAAGTTTAACTTTACCTGGGCTGAAACGGGTTTGTTTTTTGGTTTGACACTGTCAATGTCTACCGTTACATAATCTGCGTTTTGATACTGTTCGGTAAGTTAGAACATTGCAATATTAAAATAATATCTAAGTAATAAGAAGTTTAAATTAGAAATCGACTGTATTAAAACGCCTAAAGATTGAAAATACGTATTTTTGCATTTTTGATCGGAGTTTGAATATTAAAAGTGGGTTTCATAATGGCATAAAATCATGCTCCTTCGATAACGAAACGCATCTTTTTTTCAATTTTACGATGTCAGATACTAGTGGTATCGCACTTAACCGTAGTAAACCTTATCCCTTCGCAATAGGCGTTAGGAATGTTCAGTTAATAGTACCAACGATGGTTTGACAGCCGTCTTTGTTTACCGAAATACAGGAACTATAAATATGATCAAAATATGACTTTTTATCATTTCATCATGATTCCTGTTTTGTTTTTAAGTCCGCTTTTGTACATTTTCTTTAAAAAAACCGGTACTTTTTTTACATTAATATATAAATCATAGGCTGCACGCTTTCAAATATTGTCCTTGTCAGATTCAAGTTTTAAATGCATGATTTTTCAATTTTCCCATTAGATTTCGCAATTTTTTTACCACCGTCCTGATCTAGAAATTATGACGATTTTTTAAAGGTAAGAATCATTCCTAAACGGTCCTAAATAATCTGGGCCAGATCACCTAACAAAAATTGACGATCTCCTTTAAAACTGTAATAAGGCCCCAACATTTCTAAGCCGCTTCGTAGTAAATCACTGTGACTATATCGTGAAATCCGCCATGGCTGTGGTTTGTTACTTAACTGTGACAGGGCACAAAGCGAAGGAATCAGTTGAATGACTGTACAGTACAGTCAGCCAAAGTTGTTGGCACAACCTAATGGATAAGAAAATTAGACGGTTTCAAGATTATTTTAAACACCTTGTCCGCTTAACTCCCTCTGCTGCTGATTATACTGAACAAGGAAATCAAAATCACAAACTTTGCACGATGGTGATATTAATTAATCATCTAAATTACAAAGAGAATACTCCAAGGAATACAGAACAAGGAAATCAAAATCACAAACTTTGCACGATGGTGATATTAATTAATCATCTAAATTACAAAGAGAATACTCCAAGGAAAATATATAATTGGGCCTTAGAGGAGAAAGTTGATTTAAGCTTCATAAGTTGTCAAAAGTTATAAACTTAAAATTAGCTTATCTATTCACTTTCCTGTGATTAAGAAATATATCTAACTAGCTGTGCCCGCGGCTCCGCCCGCGTGGAATTCGGTCTTTGTCAGTAAGCGGTTAATTCACCCCTTATTTCTCTCGCTCCCCCTGGAGGCGGAACTTAAAGGTCTTGAAGTAAAGTTGACAGATGGATACGCTAGCTAGAGGACAGTAGTTCAGAAAAATATTTTACAATTAGCACTAAATAAAACTACACTCCAAAATCAATAGTTTCTTTCGTCCTTATTAAATTTTTTGACATGATTTAAACGACATAGAATAGTAGGTGTATATTGGACGATACAGTACCACTTTTGTATTTATACGTCCTTGACTGTACCTATTCATATCATGTCCATGGCAAATATCATCCAAATCGATCCTCCAGTCAAATTAGAAGTCAGTTAAAGTTAGAAGACTTAGAAGTAAGATTAGAGAGAATGAGAATATATATCAAAATCGTGAGGCTGAGTATTTACATGCACTGTGCAATGTGTGGTAATTAGTTTATTGTCGTTTAATTTTGTTGTACAAATTATCCAATAATTCATTTAAATTTGTTGATATCCGTACCCCCACTTCTAAACTTAGTTAATTTTACAAAATTCTTCCTTAGTGGATTATTCATGTCACAACGTATTAATTTCAGCGCCATCTGTTAGTTAAGCAGGGTACTCGTTAGTCTTAGGACATATTTGGAAAAAAGTTTGCACCTCCTTCCTAATTAGCGCCATAAGATTGTGTGGCTGTGTGGATTGTGAGATCCATACTATCTCTATACCAAATTTCATCTAAATCAGTTCAGCAGTAAAAAATTACTTATACCAACTTCCAACCCCCTTTTCACCCCCACAAGGGTTTGAAAACTATCCTATGACGTTTCTCGGGACTCAAATTATCTCCATACTAATTTCTATCTAAATCGTTTCAGCGGTTAAAAATTCTCCATACAAACTTTCAACCCCCTTTTCACCCCCACCAGGGTTGATTTTCGGGATTAAAACTATCTATTATCCTTTCCCGGGACTCAAACTATCTCTGTACAAAATTTCATCATAATCCGTTCAGCCGTTTTTACGTGATGCGCGGTCAAATAAACAGACAAACAGATAAACACACAAAAATTCTAAAAAGTGTTGGAACGTGTGCTGTTATCGATTCTAAGTATCCCCAGCCAACTTTTTTTCGATTATCTTCCATGTACAGACTTTCGACCCTCTTCAGCTTTATTATATGTATAGATGTATAGATTTAAAAAAAATCACATTTTCGTCTATGATGGTCTTTAAAATTATATCTTTTTCATTATCTAAATGTTGAACTTCTTATTTTATGACTGCTTAAGGGGTTTTACGCCACTTTTTAAACCTCAATTTATGTCATTTTACCGTTTATGGCTATACTTTTTCACGTAACAATCACAGAAGAAATATTAAACTAGAAAGAGCAAGCACCGCCAATAGTATCAAGCCGCGAGTGACGATTTCTTATATCACTTGATAGGTATAAGTATTTTTATAGCAAAATGATAAGGAAACCTCGCCATTAACTCGTTCAACATTTTTGGATGAATATACTCTCACAGATTGACTTCAAATTGGTAATACAAAACACTTGATTGTAGCTCAGTTAAAGCCACACATTATAATAGATTAATTCCCTTGTTAAAATTAGCTGTATTCATTTATTGCAAATTTTCTAACAAAACAAATAATTAAAGTCCCGAACTGTGGTTACACTACATTAAATACCTACCTGTCATACCTGTCACTTCATGTTATTATCATTGTACACCCGGGTGCATAAGTGGATACCCAAAACTTGTATGAATTCATTCATAAATTGGCTATGCACTTTTGCAGGTCTCTGTAAGTTATCATCGAATATCGATATCATTATGAGTGGCCCTTGTCGTAAGTTGTTTTGCTGTATTTTTAAGTGCCCTGATAAATTTAAGGTAATAAAATAATAAGCCGATTTAATTTAAATGACCTCATTTATGAAAGTACCTAATCTACCAAGCAAATATCTACGTTTAAGTAGATAAGTGTGAACCTACTTTATCTAAACGTATTTTAAGATATGTTCGAAATAGCCACCGCCTTCTTGGGTACATAAGTCCGCCCGTCGTCTATGGTTGATTTTGAGTCTGCCAATAATAAATTCATTGGCTTTTACAGTATTAAACGCCTCAATTATCTTTTGACGAAGTTCATCGACGGTATTTATTTTAATTGCCGTGCGTACACTCTCCTTTTGATGTCGCCCCACAAAAAGAAGTCGAGTGTCGTCAGATCGGGACTTCGAGGCGGCCATGCGATTGGGCCGTTGCGGCCAATCCATCTGTCAGGAAATTGTCTGTCCAAATAATTTCGCACACTTATAGCAAAATGTGCTGGTGCACCATCTTGCTGGAAATAAAGATTCTCCAAATTTTGCTCCGGCACCTCTTGTAGCTAAATCGGTAACACATTTCTCAGAAAATCTTCATATGTCAGTCCGTTTAAGTTTCCGTTAATAAAATACGGTCCAATTAAACAATCGTTCAGAATTCCAGCCCAAACGTTCACAGAGAAACGAGTCTGGTAAGAGTCTCGGCGAGTTACATGAGGATTTGCATCACGATCAGCCCACCAGTGCTCATTGAAGTCCACCAGTCTTCAAAGGACGTTGAAGAGGCCGAGTCTTGTAAAAGTTGCCTCGTCGGTCCATAAGATATTTATTTAAGTGTAAGTTTTGCTGCAGCCAACGACCAAAAATAACTCTTTTAGGGTAATCTGCTAATGCGATATCCTGTACCCTTTGAAATTTAAACGGATGTTTTGCTTCAGCTTTCATTAGCCGCCAAATAAATAATTGGCTCGTGCCGAATCTTGCAGCAGCGTCCCTTGTGCTGGCCTCTGGGTTGCGGTCAAAATACTCAAGAACTCGTCTCCGAAACGCTAGCGAATACCGCAGCCACCGGCCTGGAGCTTGAGCATGCGCTGGAACCGCAAACTGACCATAGTCTCTTAAATTTTAGATGGTACTATTTATTAACACACGTGTAGGTGTTGAACAATCAGGGTAACGTTCCCTAAACAATGCCTGAGCTCGCACTGTACTCCGCGATGTAAAATAAAAGTCAAGCTGTTTGCTTGTATTATTCGGTAGATTAGGTACTTTAATAAATTTCGGCTTATTACGGATAAGGTCGAGGCATTTTAATTTATTGTGAAATTGAAATTGTTGTGTATTTACTAAATACTCATTAAATAATTATAATGCAATCTAATTGTGGTTTTATTCAAATATGACATAACATGTATTGACGTTGTGCGAGTCATAGATATCTTATAGTAGATACTACGCATGGAGGTCTAACACTCTCCCTCGTCATTGAATTCAAGGTTAGGCTAGAGGTCTAAACCAGAGAGTTCTAAACCAGGAGAGGCCCTGAGTATCATTTCCCCTCTGTCAAAAGTATTGGCGGAAAATCTAGTACATCTATAAAAACTATTTCAATAATCGATGTCACGCCATTTTCGTCATCGCTGTCAATGGATAACAAGCTCCGTGAAAATGCCCTTATGCGCTGTTTTTGGATGTAAAAAAATGTTATATTTCGTCTAGTTTACAAAAAGATGAAATACCATTTCAGATGTAAGTACAGTTTTACTTTATTTATCATTACTTTCGTAGTAAAAGATTTAACCTAAATCGAAAATCAAGCTTCGTTTACAGAATCGATTCAAAGACAATCGTTTTCTTTCTGACGGGCAGTAACTATTTGATGTTTGACACTTCTCCATATTTAACGCGCTTAAGGATTGCTGTCTTCTATATTTTGTTTGAAAATACAATCAAAAATGATCCTTGGCTTTTTTGTTTGACATTTCCAAAGACTGCATCCAATAATGAACCATATGTTAACATATGTACAGTCGACTATCTATTGCTCCATTTAGTGTTATGAAGTATAAAAAGAATATGTCAAATATGTTTGGTGTTTTCAAGACAAAGGTACATCTTTGTCGGTTGTCAATAAAGCGTTGCTGCCATAAAAATTCATTTAGAAATAAACTGTATTAACAACCGACAATGATGTACCTTTGACTTGAAAACTTCACATGCGTGCTACCTCGCCCCCCTCAGATTTTGGCAGACTTTTTTGTTTGGAAAGATGAGGCGAAGCGTACTCCATTTATAGAGCTTTATGGTCTAAACGCACAGGAGCTCTTCTATTCCTTTTACTACGGCGCAACACGCTCTCTGGAGGAGGATTTTCAATTTCAGATGGCAATGTAGGTTCCATTACCGCAGGAGGCTCACGACATTCTGCTTCTGATTGAGCATCCAAATGTATGGGTATGTTTTCTGAGTCAGGTAAGAAACTTTGCCTTTTTCTCGGGCTTGGCACGTTCTGTGTATCATTTACTCTTTCAGGGCTGAGGGGTACACTTGACTCTACATTTTGTTGAATTGGTGTAATCGTTTCTTTTGGCGAGCTTGGCCCAGGTAGATAGACGTAGGGTATATCACCACTGCATGATGTCTTCCTTATTTGGTCTATATGTCTTTGGTGTAATATTCCTTCTACCATTACCTCATAGTGTAGCTTACCTTTTCTTTCTGTAATCTTTCCGAATTTCCATTTGTTGCTGTCGTACATTCTTATTTGAACCTTATCACCTCTTTTGAATTCCTTGTTAACAATCTTGTCGTCATTATCATTTTCTATTCTTATTGCTGTCCCCCTTTTAACTAATTCTATCCTTGTTCTATATAATCTTTTAAACATCATTTCTGCTGGACTCAAACCCGTAGCACTGTTTGGTGTTTTTCTGTACATCATTAGGAATTCATGTAACTTGTCTTGTAGCGCACCCCCATCATTTTCCATTGCCCTTAATTTACGTTTTACGGTCTGAACGTATCTTTCTGCCTGGCCGTTTGTCGATGGGTGAAATGAAGCTGTAAATTTAGCCTGGATTCCATTTGCTTTCAGAAATCTCTGCATTTCTTCTGATCGGAACTGTCGACCATTATCTGATACTTGCGTAATTGGTAGACCAAAAGTAGTGTATATCTTCTTAATAATATTTATTGTTGCTGTAGTTGTAATTGAATTTGTTGGTATTACTTCTAACCACTTGGTGTACGCATCCACAACAATAAGAAAGTAGTGGTTCATGAGCTGGCTGTACCCTTTTTCAGCTTTAGACAGGGATCTCGACGCAAAAGCAATCGGTCTTTCAGTCTTGTCCGGCATAATGTGCGATAACACGGCTCCGAATCCTGTAGGTGAAGCATCTGTGGCAAGTGTCACTTGTAACTTTGCGTGAAATGGTATTAGTACTTTGTCTCCACATATCTCTTCTTTTAATTCTTCAAAAATCTTTTCACATTCTTTTGACCATGTAAATTTAGTACCTTTTTGTAACGGTTTGTAAAGCGGATTTAATCTCGACGCAAGATTTGGAATGAATTGTTGGTAGTAATTGATCATCCCCAGAAATGTCCGAAGCGATGATATACAGGGTGTTTGGTAACCGGATGCAAAGCCGAAAGTAGGAGATAGTCTAGGTCATGTAGAACATTTTTAGCCATACTTGTCTTAGACAAATGTTATTAGTTTTTTTTTAATTTAAATTTTAAGATTTGTCGGAGAAAACTGCAAAACTTCAGACTAAATCGATAATTAGAACTTTTTTACTGCAGGTAGATTTTTTTTTGTTTTATTTCGTATTGTGCAATGTCTATCAAACACTAGAAAAGTGATTTCAAACATCTGTGTCTAAAGAAAACAAGTTAACAGCGATTTAAAATTTTAGTTACATGAAAATGTAAACGATTTAAGTGATTTCAAAGTACGATAAAAAAAAACTAAAATAGCCACGAATTTTCAAACCATTTTAAAAACATGCTTGGCTTTTACCCTTTTATTTAAGCTATCAAACACGACTGTAGCTACTGTATCCTTGAAAATAAGCCACCTAAACCAACTGGGTAGCTAAAATGTTTCACTCTACTTGTGATACTTGTGGTAGTTGTGGTGACGAATCTCATTATGATTTTACAATAAAACATTGGTTCTGAATACTAAGTTGGCATTGACTTGACATTTGACTTGTTTTAAAAGGGTTAAGTGTACTGGACAAAACTACCACATGCAATTTTAACAAACAAAGGCTTGCGGCGGTGAGAGACAAAAGAGACTGATAGCGGCAGGCGGTGAGCGGCGTTAAACAAAGATGATCGGTTTTGTGCTTTATTGACAAAGATAAACTGATTAGCTACATGAGTATTTGTGCAAAAACTAGTAATTTAGTCTAGTTACAACTTCAGTTGCGATTAGACGTTCATTGTGGTTTAATTTCCCGCTCTCATCTCAATTTACCGTGTCAAGTTGTAGCTGCCGTAGGCGCTCCTTCACGTGTAATTACGACTTCTTCATTGTAAACATGGAGTTTACGAACGAAGAATACGCCGACATTATCTACATGTACTGCAAAGCTGACAGTAATGGAGCGATGGCCCGACGGATGTACCAAGAGCGTTTTCCAAACCGGAGATTGCCTAATGTGAGAGTGTTTTACAATTCATTCCGAAGGCTACGTGAGAATGGTATTGCTGTGCAACATGGAGGGAATCCAGGACGTAATCGCCCTGAAGTGGAGGAAGACGTTCTACAGGCATTTGCAGAGGATCCGAATACGAGCATCAGAGTGGTAGCTCGTAATCTGAACTTGTCCACATGGAAAGTATGGGCCACAATGAATCGTGAGGGAAAATATCCTTTTCGCGGCATCGGAGTTCAAGGTTTGGACGAAGGAGATCCTGCACGCCGAGTGGACTTCTGCCGATTTTTACTCAATGCGGATATCGAAAACCGACGTTTTTTGCGAAGCATTCTTTGGACAGATGAATCGAAATTTTCCCGGGAGGGGATCACAAATTTCCATAACCTACACCAATGGGCTGACAAAAACAACAATCCACATTGGAAAAAGCAAGTGTCCTTCCAAAGAAAGTTTTCCGTCAATGTGTGGGCTGGAATCATCGGCAGAGTCCTTATTGGGCCACATTTTTTGCCAAATAATTTAAATGGGGCAAATTATTTGGAATTTTTACAAAACGATTTGCCCAGGCTTATTGACGAAGACCAGCTGCCCGGTGCAGTGACATTTCAACACGACGGTTGTCCCGCCCATTACTCTCTGGCTGTAAGGGAGCATCTGGATAACTGTTTCCCGGACGGTTGGATCGGCAGAGGCGGACGAATCCCTTGGCCCGCTCGGTCACCTGATTTGACACCATTGGATTTTTTCGTTTGGGGCCGAGCTAAGGAGCTAGTCTACACACAAGAGGTAATTAATACCGTAGAAGAGCTGAGGGAGAGGATAGAAGCGGCGTTCGAAAGGATGAGGGAAGAAATGATATTCGGAACAACCACCACAGAAGTAAGAAGACGGGCTCGTGCTTGTATTCGAAACGGCGGGTCACATTTTGAAAACGAGCGATGATGTGTAATTTTAATGTGTTGATCGTAAAAATAAATAACTTATCTTTTATGCTTTTGTTTTAATTTACCCTAAACATTCCCTCTTATTAGTACAGGTAGCCTATTTTCAAAGATAAAATGGCTTGAGACATGATTGTCTTATCGCCCGCCGCCTGCCGCTATCAGTCCCTTTTGTCTCTCACCGCCGCAAGCCTTTGTTTGTTAAAATTGCATGTGGTAGTTTTGTCCAGTACACTTAACCCTTTTAAAACAAGTCAAATGTCAAGTCAACGCCAACTTAGTATTCAGAACCAATGTTTTATTGTAAAATCATAATGAGATTCGTCACCACAACTACCACAAGTATCACAAGTAGAGTGAAACATTTTAGCTACCCAGTTGGTTTAGGTGGCTTATTTTCAAGGATACAGTAGCTACAGTCGTGTTTGATAGCTTAAATAAAAGGGTAAAAGCCAAGCATGTTTTTAAAATGGTTTGAAAATTCGTGGCTATTTTAGTTTTTTTTTTATCGTACTTTGAAATCACTTAAATCGTTTACATTTTCATGTAACTAAAATTTTAAATCGCTGTCAACTTGTTTTCTTTAGACACAGATGTTTGAAATCACTTTTCTAGTGTTTGATAGACATTGCACAATACGAAATAAAACAAAAAAAAATCTACCTGCAGTAAAAAAGTACTAATTATCGATTTAGTCTGAAGTTTTGCAGTTTTCTCCGACAAATCTTAAAATTTAAATTTAAAAAAAACTAATAACATTTGTCTAAGACAAGTATGGCTAAAAATGTTCTACATGACCTAGACTATCTCCTACTTTCGGCTTTGCATCCGGTTACCAAACACCCTGTATATATCTGTAGGTCGTGTACTATTCTTAATGTCATTTACTTTATCTTGCATTGGGTGTAGACCTTTTCCGTTAATTGTATGTCCCAAGTATGCAATAGACTTTTTGAAAAATTGGCATTTTTCTTTATTGACATGTAATCCACATTCCTGTAATTTATGAAATACTCCTTTGATCCTCTGTAAAAGTTCAGTGTATGTGCGTCCTTGTATAGCAATATCGTCGAAAAAACAAGCTGTACCTTTCATTCCTTGTAGGGTTTGGTCCATGTATCGTTGCCAGATGTTCGGTGCAATTTTAACCCCAAACATTAACCTCTTCACTATGTAGGTGCCTTTACATGTACTAATAGTTTGCATTGCGGCTGTTTCTTCATTTGTCGTCATATGTAAGTATGCTTGATTTATGTCAAGTGTGCAGAAGTATTTTCCGCCGCTAAGTTTCGAAAATATTTCTTCTACTCTTGGATTCGGGTAGTTGTCATCTTCCAAATTTTTATTCAATATAGCTCTGTAGTCTGCACATAGGCGTATCTTTCTGGTTGGTTTTATTACAGGAACTACAGGTGTGCCCCATTGGGAATAAGTAACTTTGTCTATAATTCCTTCTTCTTCTAGTCGGTCTATTTCCGCTTCCACCTTATCTCTGATAGCGAATGGTACTGGCCGTGGTTTCAAAAATATCGGTGCAGACCCTTCTTTTAATTTGAATGCCGCTTGATAATTATTAATTTCTCCGACTTTTTTTTGAAAGTAGTTCTTCATGATCTTGTATTAATTTGTTTAACTTATCTTTAAAATCTTCCTCTGTAATGTCTTTTTCTTCCGTAATTTTTTTTATATCGAAATATATACCTAGGACTCTTAACCATTCTCGTCCGATCACTGTATCTACATCTCTATCTATTACAAATATTCTTCCCGTAATTTTTTTGTGTTTGTATAATATATTCAGTTTGCAGATTCCTATAGGATTAACTAATTCTTTAGTAAATGTTCGAAGTTTTACGTGTGTTTTTTGTAATTTTATATTTTCAAAATTTCTCTTATAGTATGCTTTAGAGCATGTAGTAACAGCTGCTCCTGTATCCATTTCTATGGTCAGCATTTTCCCATTTATTTGTAATGTCATGTTAAATTTATCACTCGATGAAATATCATGCATTTGTATTTCTTTAATTTCAAAAATTTCTTCCTTACTTTCGTCGGACGACCCGTAACTTTCCATTTCTAGTTGTATTTGGTCTTTGAAACAAACTGACTGTACGTGTCCCTTGGTGTAGCATCTCTTGCAGTATAATTTATTTTTCAGCTTACATTGCGTAGCTTTATGGTTATCTTTACCACATCGAAAACAAGTTATTTGTATATTCTCCTTCGTATTATCATATGTATTCTTATTTTCGTTATAAGTACTTGTATTCCCAGTGCCCGTTTTGTTACTGTACTTCTTCTTTATCGATAATTTATTTATGTTGGATTCTATCTCTTGTCCCATTTCTTTGGTTTCAGATTTTGATGTTTCTATAGCCAAAGCGATCCTTATTATATCATCGAACTTGGTATCGGGAGATTCTTGCAGTAATTTTTCTTTAATTTCAGAGTTTCGTAGGCCGCGTATGAACTGAACACGTAGATGTGTATCGAATGTAGTTTTCTGGCAGTGATAGCAAACAAAATTGCATTTACCTCCTATTTCTTTCAGTCCGGCTACATAATTGGCTATACTTTCACCATCATGTTGTACTCGTAGACAAAATTTGTGTTGTTGTGCTACTTCACCGGGTTCGGGTGCAATATGGTTTTTCAGTATTTTAATTAATTCGTCGTAAGGTTTGGATTCGGGTGTATTTGGTGAAGTTATGTTTTTCAACATTTGATAGTACTTCGGTCCAATGCAATTTAAGAAGATTTGTAGTTTTGTATTTGAATCTGTAACGCCTTTTAACGTTATGTAGTTTTGAAGCCGTTGTAAATAACTCTCAAAAGATTCGTGTAATTCATCGTATGGTTGGAGTGTAATTCCGCTGACCGGCTTTGTATTTGCGGCCTGATTAAGTAATGCGTTTTGCAAAATTAATTGCTGGTTTTGCATACCTTTCATAGTCTCCATCATCTCACTGAGAACTTCAGTTAGCTTCTCCATTGTAAAGGATAAGTTACTTGGTTGCAGTGAGCGAACGGATGCACGGGTTTCGCTACCTTGTATTATTACGCGAAGGTTCCGTCGTAATTTTATTCGATCACGTTACTCGTCGCCATTCTGTTGTGTATTTACTAAATACTCATTAAATAATTATAATGCAATCTAATTGTGGTTTCATTCAAATATGACATAACATGTATTGACGTTGTGCGAGTCATAGATATCTTATAGTAGATACTACGCATGGAGGTCTAACAGAAATCTTCCGGTAAATTTTATTTTCTTTGACAAGTGACAATTAATAATCAAAACACGTTTATACTGTGGCAGGTAACAGATAAACAAAGGGGAAAGTGGTCATTTGTAATGATTGAAACTTCTTTGTTAATTATTATGGTAGGATAACCATGCTAAGCCAAAAAAAACGGGATAAAAAAATACTTGTGATTATTTTAAAAGCATGAGACTTAATTGAGGGGCTAAGTTTAGGAGAAATGTGTGTAAAAAACTGATTTCATCTACACTCACATTGTAAGTCCTCTAAAACGTGTTCGAAAACGGTAGGCAATGGCTAGCATTACCACAACCGATTTTACTATGATAAGCTTTTTATGTGTGACAGTAACGTAATTTTAACTTTATATGCTCAACTATTGATGTGTTATGAGTTTTGATAACATAATGTACACCTGCACGCTCCCACGCGGCCGCCGACACGCTCCCCCCCGACCGCCGGCACAATCGAGTTGGCCATGGTGGTGCAATGGTAGCCATTCTATGGTTTCCGAATACGGCATTTTGGATAAATAATATGAGTGTAGATAAAGCAGTGTATGCAACTGTACGTAATTAGGCCTTAAAAAACTCGTGTGATCTTATTATGAAACTCACCTGCGGCTCGTTTCATAAAACCACACTCATGTTTTAAGGACCCTTATTACACTACTATTGTATTACCAATTTGAATTCACCCTGTATAATGACTATTTCTTCACCGTGATAGACCATTTAGTTCATGATTTGGATAGGTGACCATTGGATACATAAATAGCACGCGAAGTACGAGCATTTGAGGCTTCTAGCCTAATGTATTTTCTGTGGTTACAATTATTCTAACCTTGATGAGTAGGTAATTCTCTATTTTAGTAGCTATGAAAAAAGATCCCATTAACGAGAGGGCCGACGATCCGTACTCTTATACTCAATGTGTATTATAAGGTCTTGTTTAAGCTAAAAATGAAATTTAAAAAAACATGATACATGGAAAGAGCATGGTCATGTCTTTAAAAAAAACGATAATATTTTTTTGTAAAGCTTTAAATAAACTGCACTTCTAAAACTATTAAATTAAAGCAAAATACTGTAATGCGCTAAGCTAAAATGTAAGTCAAGTCAATTGTGTATTAAATTACTTTTTGCACCGTGCAGAAATATATATTATTCCATTGGGAACCGCGATTACTTATTTAAATAACACAGTATTTTCACTATCTAACCAAACTTTCAAACACTCTGTGTTAAAATCTATCTATACATATAATAAAGCTGAAGAGGGTCGAAAGTCTGTACATGGAAGATAATCGAAAAAAAGTTGGCTGGGGATACTTAGAATCGATAACAGAACACGTTCCAACAATTTTTAGAATTTTTGTCTGTTTATCTGTTTATCTGTTTGTCTGTTTATTTGACCGCGCATCACGTGAAAACGGCTGAACAGATTTTGATGAAAATTTGTATAGAGATAGTTTGAGTCCCGGGAAAGGAAAATCAACCCTGGTGGGGGTGAAAATGGGGTTGAAAGTTTGTATGGAGAATTTTTAACCGCTCAAACGATTTAGATAGAAATGGGTATGGAGATAATTTGAGTCTCGAGAAACGTCATAGGATAGTTTTCAAACCCTTGTGGGGGTGAAAAGGGGGTTGAAAGTTTGTATGGAGAATTTTTAGTAGTAATTAGTATGGAGATAATTTGAGTCCCGAGAAACGACCGAATAGTTTCCATCCCGAAAATAAACCATTGTGGGGGTGAAAAGGGGGTTGGAACTTGGTATGAGGATTTTTTTACCGCTGAACTGATAAAAATGAAATTTGGTATAGATATAGTATGGGTCTCAAGAAAGGACAAAGCATAGTTTTCACCCCGAAAATCAACCCTAAAGGGGTGAAAAGGTAGTGGGAAATTTGTATAGGGAATTTTTAACCGCAGAATCGATTTAGATAAAATTTGGTATGGAGATAATTTGAGCTCTGGAAACGGAAATAAAATAGTTTTATCTCAGAAATTATCCCTTAAGCGGATGAAAAAGGGGTGGAAGTTAACATGGGGAAGAAACAACCAATAACCGCTGTACGTATTTAGATGAAATTTGGTATTGAAATAGTTTGTAATTTTTTGGTCAATGTGTTCATATTTATAACAAGTTACCCGTCGATGCTTTAAATTTACCTTTACCCGCTCTTAAGAAATATTTGAAAATGTCATTTATGTCAAAGAGTTATTCTGCAATAACGAACCTGCGTTCGAGGACTATATATGACGGACAAAGATGCATGGCCAAAAACCAGAAACTACTACAAAATCATCTAACATTTATACACCGTTTAGGTAGGAAAACATATCAAACGTTTTGTGAAGCAGTCAGATTAGGATTTATTTTTCTTTATAATTAAACAGTAACTACATTATCTGTCTCTCAAGCTGTTTTAATGTCTTCTTGAAGAACTTCGCGTTATTTTGTATCTTTGAGATCTAATAATGTATTACTGTTTTGAAAAAAATAAGTCCCGTCGAGTTTCTTTTCGGTCATAATACTTCTCGGGCCAGAGGTGTAGGGTTAGAACCGGTGGTAGTTTTGGAACGAAGTTCCTTATCGGACGGTTCGCGGATGGGGGCTAGGCGAAAAAGTCACGTGACCGTCACGAAAAAGCGTCACGTCACGAAAACGCGACACCCATACGATTGAGAAACACGTAAAATGGAATGAAATAAAAAATATAAAATAGAATAACGTGAAGTGAAGTGTAGTGAAAAGTGAAAGTGAGAAGTGACAAAGTGAAAAAAGTCGAGAACCTAAAAGTAAAAAATGTCATAAATGACGAAAATGTCAAAAATGTCAAAATTTCATAATTAAAAAAAACAAAAATTTCAATTTTTTTTTTAATATTTCAAAAATATCAAACATTTCAAAAATTATTAAAAAAAATATATTAAAAATAATAAAAAAACAAAATAGAAACAAAAATACGAAAAAGTCAAAAATGAAATAACATAACTGTAACCGATTGTTCCACGACACTCACGTATTTTTTTCTCTGACGTTCATTATAGTCCATTGTAATGTGCTCACATTGAAGAATAAATATCTTGATCTTCACCAATGTCATAAATCCTCTATTCCGCGTTCGGAAACCGTATGTTATGAACACCATTATTGCAACCAGTAACGTAACATCAGTGTATTATCTGTGACAGTGTGGTAAAAACGTATGAAAATTAACGTAATGAAAATACGCCCTCCTCCCCGACTGCCGGCACGCCCCCCCCCCCCCCCCAACCCAATAAGGTTGGTCATGGCGGTGTAATGGCGGTCATTCTAATGGTTTCCGAACACGTCATTTAGGATTTTTCAAAAAAGGGTTTCTCCTCCATCTAACTTTTGAACCGTGGGTCCAAAAAAAATGAAAAATAGTAACGGAAGTGAGGCCTGATAAGAACTTTCAATAAAAAAAAACTATATTGAATAAAATCGGTTCAGCCGTTTTTGAATTATCAGTCAAAAACGCATAGCGAATGGAAGTGCCGGATAGTAAAATCTAGCGTATCCATCTGTCAACTTTACTTCAAGTTCCGCCTCCAGGGTATAACAGGAGAGAAATTAGGGGTGAATTAGCCGCTTACTGACACAGACCGAATTCCACGCGGGCGGAGCCGCGGGCACAGCTTGTATTTAATAATTTAGGTAGTAATGTTTAAACTAATTATTTATTATTAGCGCATAAACTTTTTTTTTAATTAGCGACTTATTCTCGTGTTTACCAAACATATTATGCGAAAGCAACGTCATGCATGACGACTTCTGATGTTTTTTTCTTTCAAATTGAAATGCAGTTACTTACTTTTTACTACTCCCGTACTTTTATCCGTCATTTATACATTCTTCATCGCCTATATTCAGAGAGTTCTAAACCAGGAGAGGCCTTAGGTATCATTTCCCCTCTGTCAAAAGTATTGGCAGGAAAATCTAGTACATCTATAAAAACTATTTCAATAATCGATGTCAAGCACTTTCGTCATCGCTGTCGATTTATAACAAGCTCCGTGAAAATGCCCTTATGCGCTGTTTTTGGATGTAAACAATGTTATATTTCGTCTAGTTTACAAAAAGATGAAATACCATTTCAGATGTAAGTAAAATTTTACTTTATTTATCATTACTTTCGTAATAAAAGATTTAACCTAAATCGAAAATCAAGCTTCGTTTACAGAATCGATTCAAAGACAATCGTTTTCTTTCTGACGGGCAGTAACTATTTGACGTTTGACATTTCTCCATATTTAACGCGCTTAAGGATTGCTGTCTTCTATATTTTGTTTGAAAATACAATCAAAAATGATCCTTGGCTTTTTTGTTTGACATTTGCAAAGACTGCATCCAAAAATGAACCATATGTTGACGTATGTACAGTCGACTATCTATTGCTCCATTTAGTGTTATGAAGTATAAAAAGAATATGTCAAATATGTTTGGTGTTTTCAAGTCAAAGGTACATCTTTGTCGGTTGTCAATAAAGCGTTGCTGCCATAAAAAATCATTTAGAAATAAACTGTATTGACAACCGACAATGATGTACCTTTGACTAGAAAACATCACATGCGTGCTACCTCGCCCCCTCAGATTTTGGCAGACTTTTTTGTTTGGAAAGATGAGGCGAAGCGTACTCCATTTATAGAGCTTTATGCCTATATTAGAACATAGATAATATACTGGAAGAAAAGTCTCTTGTCTATTCCCCAAAAAAGCACTTGTTCTATAAAAGCGCTAAAATATAATCGCGTCAATCGCGTGCAGTCACGACGTTAGAAGAAAGTAAATTACTGCCAACCTAAGAAACCTAAATAAACGCAGCGTTTTTAGAAAAAAAAACTTTAAAAAAGAAAAATGAAAAGAACCACAGGCATACTTTGTAGTTTTTACGTTTCCCTTTTGTTTGTGGTGGCAAACTGCAAACTTTGATTAAAATATATTTTTTAATACAATAGCTCAAAAAGTTTACTTTATGTAGCTGCAAATCGTGCGTAAAGTTTGATTTTATGCACTAGTGCTAAAAAGTAATCTGATCTGCAAATCGTGCGTAAAGTTTGATTTTACGCACGATTTGCAGATATATTGCATTTTAAATTAACCAATCAGAACACTTCACTATATTAAATCCACCAATCACAACACATATCGGAGTTAATCGGAACGCTAGATACTTTTTTGGTGCGTATACTGTGTAAATAATTTAAGTCCTTAAAAAAACATTGTATTTAATATCAACCAATCAGAATACAGCAATGTTAAAATCGACCAATCAGGAAACGCAATTTATTTCTCAGAACATGAGGTGTTTTTTATTTCCTACTTCACAATCATTAAAAAAGATTGAATTTTTTGGGAAATGCTTTAAAGTGTGTTTAAACTGTTAAAACAGCTATTAGACATGGCAATTTGTAGGGCCCAACCTGTTGTGTTGGGAGGTGTAATAGGAGGTTGGGCCCGTAGGGAGCTGAAGGAGGGTGTGGGAGAGGCAGGGTACACAACGGGTTGGGCCCTACAAATTGCCATGTCTAATAGCTGTTTTAAAGAGCTAATTATACCGTCGTCTGTGGCATTTATTCGCGGTATTGATATTTTGTATCTATGTCAAAGAAGTTAAAAAAATTAAAAGACCGTCAAGTTATACCATAATTTCACCTTAGTTTAGTTATTGGGCGTAAATAATAAGTATTTTTATGATATTTTCTCGCAATCGAAGTGAAACATTGTATGCATTACTCTGGTCTAAAAGCCATATTACCACTCGAACAATTTTCCCTCACTTCGGTCGGGAAAATAACCACCTGGTGGTAATATGGCCTACTTTAGACCCTTGTCAAACAATCTACTATTATTTCATTGTAGTTTTTTCGCAATTGTATTAAAAAACATTGTTCGACACACGTGCAGAAGTGTAATTTTCACTCGTCCCGAGTCTTGACCCTCGCCTCTCGGCTCGGGCCAAGTAACCTCGGTACTCGTGCAAAATGACATACTTCTCGCACTTGTATCGAAAACTACTATTTACAAATCTCTGTCGCTCTTTGTTAATTGATTAAAATATGACGACTGTGTGCGTGTGCGTATTTGTGTTAGTATTCTTGAAATAAAATGTTTCAAAAGGTGAAACTTAAATTATTGTTGATTATGTTGACAAAATATCTGCAATATCCATGAAGTATTCAATTTCGCATTTTATGTAAAACTAAGTGTAGTCGTAGAAAAAGTATTGTATGCAACGTCGTATAAGAGTAGGTCAAAAAATGTTCTTGCCGTTTTATGAATTTTCGCCTCCGGCTCAAATTGTTACCCACGCCACTCACCTTTTTTGACCCCTCTTATACAACTGTTGCATAAATACTATTAAAACGCTGCCTGTACAAGAAATTCCGACAAAATTTACAAAAATTATATTATACTTGACTTTTGCACCTTTGACAATTTTATAGCCTTTGGTTAAATTATTTTATCGAATCGGGATACAATCTCACAATAACAATCATTTAGACTTACAATGTTACATAATTCTGAAGTTGCAAACCAGTGAACTCACCTTTACAATAAAGACGGAACGGAATGTTAAAAGAAGTTGTAAAAAAGCTTTCAAGTCTCTCCACGATGCTCAAATAGACCTGCATTTCTTTATAGGTACTTAAGTATCTTATTTTACTTCAGGGTACATTTTGTTCCTTGGGTTTTTAATAAGGCAACACGGCTAACCATCAATGAAGAATCAGTGGTCTGTGTTGTACAAACAGCAACACTCTTAATTGTACATCGATGGACCTTATTACAAAAGGCATAAGGTCCACCGATGGGTTGTTAATAGTGTGGGCGATGGTACATATGGGGGTTTGATTCACGACGGCACATATCTTACTTGCATTTACTTATTTTAAACAAATATTTTACATATAAGCTTCTTGCTTCGTATGAATTAGTGACAAAATTAAAACAAAAAACCTATAGTCCCGTGGGAGTAAAATGGGCTGAACATGCGCAACAAAGTAGACACAACCCGTAAACTATTGTTTGTTCAATTGATTGGATGTTGCAGGCAATTTCGAATGCTCATAATTTCCTACACGGTTGAAATCATCGCAATGGATGCAGTTCAGTCAATTTTGTGCTCATTTTGTGCTTCGCAAAATTAGGCAGCCGTTGGACGGGAATTATTGGAAGCGAATTACTTGAAACTACCTTTGGAACATATTAACATTTGGTTCCAAATATATTAAATATATTATGCCAATTCACAATTTCTTTAGAAGTCACAGCTAACCTAATTAAAACTGGAGCTTTATATTACCTACGCACATTAAACTATTTACTTACTTACTTTGTTCCTTTTGTTTTACTTGTCGATGCTATTAAAAATATTTAATTAAAAGATAAAAGATATTTCTTCTTCAATTTAGGCACATTACAATGTAGTCGGTGGTGTACACTTATTTGTACGGAAAATGATGATGATGGAATTTCCATTTGCAGAGCTAATCCTCTAGGCTCTAAGATTAATTTAAGAAGGGGAGCCAATCAAATTTTTGATGCAAATTTTTGACGAAGTGGGGAGTGTTCCCCATAATTAATTAAAAATAAAATAGAGCTATATAGTCAAGTTTGGTATCACTTTCGTGTAAAGCAAGGGTGCCGAATTCATTTTTGGTATTTTATTTATACCTTTCCATATAAGAAAACTGAGAAAACATGAAAAATATGAAATCAACGTTTGATATTTTTTTGAATAAATGCCTGTATTTTTTTTATTTATGGTCGTAACATGAAAAATATATATAAACATGATAAAGCCCTGTTAATCCCCTTTATAAAAAGTATATAAATCCTATATTGGTTATAATATCTTTAACGAAAAAAAATATAATAATAGGCCTGTTATCAACCACAATCTAATTATGTAGGAAAAACGATGTGGTTTGAGCTCTAATGCTTGCCTAATTATATCTTTCACAACTGAATGGACGTCAATCATTTCAAACGCTATTATTTACCTTGCCTTTGTATGCTTGTTATAATCCGTAAGTGAAATAAAGAGTTCGTTTAGAAGATACCGGAACCGGTTACCAATAAAGGGGTCTTAGATCGAGTAAGTATTTGGTAGGGTAGTTTTTTAAAACTATCAATTTAGTAAGTACATCATTGAGTTACCCAAAGGTAAGCGCTTGGCGGGTACGGATTGGAGGAGGAGAGCAGAAGAACGACAAAGTGGCGTGCCATGAGAGAGGCCTATGTCCAGCAGTGGACTGATACTGGCTGCTGCTGCTGCTGCTGATAATGATAATGTAGCACTTACCGAAATGAAAATCCAAAATGACGTTTACCTATCAAGCTAATTTCATCTCTATTGCTAAGACATTAGACAGGGACATAACATTGAATATAGGGCCATATAATTTTTTAACCAAATAATAGCGTTATCAAATAGAGGGGTTCTCCAGTCCCTGTTATCTAGTGACGTTTTCAAGTGAAACGTACATCATTGCGGGTTATCAATAAGGGCCAGTTCATTTTTTTAGAGAAAACGTAAGCGGTAGGAATACATCTTCAACTGGGGACAGTCTGTTGGCGAATAGTGCGCTCTAAAATAAAAATAACAATTCTGTGTTATACCTACTTAGACATTACACTAACTTATTTGAAAATTTGTTAATTTATCCATATTTATCTATTACTAGCCTTTTCCCGCGGCTTCGCCCGCGTACTATAAGTACTCAAAAAGGATACGATACCCATGTTGATTTTCAGACTTTGTGACCACATTTGCCCCTTTTGCTGGTTGAATTTCAAAAAACCTGAAACACGTGTTTACTCATTTATCGTTAGGAATACTCCTGTGAAGTTTCGAATAAAATAGTCGCCATACAAACTTTGAACCTCCATTTTACCCCCTTATGGGGTGAATTTTGAAAAATCCTTTCTTAGTGCTCCCCTAGACCTTATAAGGAACCAATGTGCCAAATATGAAATCTCTAGACCCAGCGGTTTGGGCTGTGCGTTGATATGTCAGTCAATCAGTCAGTCAGTCAGTTAGTCAGTTAGTCAGTCAGTCAGTCAGTCAGTTTCTTCTTTTATATATATAGATATATATCGTCGTCTAGTGCCCATAACACAAGCCTTATTGAGGTTACTGTGGGTCTAGGTCGATTTGTGTAAGATTGTCCTATAATATTTATTATTATTTATTATAACTAATATTTACATAACTAAATGCAAGTCTGCATATCTACAGCTACATGCTTCATCCCATATCTCCATAATTTTGTGGTTGAAATTATACCAACGTTCTGTTGACAAATTGATCCAATATCTGGTGCACACCTTAAGTTCTGATGACAATTACAATTTAATAGATTCAGTATCATTGTAAATCCAAGATAGCTGCCGCTACAGAATGCCGCGTATTACACATTTCTTAACAAACCTCTAAATCAAGTATAAAATGAAAGGGATTTATTAGTAGAACACAGTGCATTGCGGATCATAAAGTAAGCGGAGTTTAGACAGTTTTAGTAACATAACAACTTGAAAAGAAAATAAGTGTTTAGGTAAATTCAAATGCTTTTATTGAAAATAAACAATGATATATATAATGTACAAAAAGCTATAAAAATTATTCGGTAGGTTCTAGGTACCAGTCATCACACCACTCTTCTCATCAATGTAGCTAGAGCATTGAAAAGACAAAAAACTAAAATCGTGGGGCGCTTGAATCTTTAATCAACGGACAACGCCTAATATCATTATAATATATATGAACTTAGGTTAGGTACGCTAGTGGTGTGATGAGTGGTACCTAGGATCTATCGATAATTCTAGCCTCGAGTACATTACCTGCATCATTATTATCATTATTTTCAATTAAACCGTTTAATATACGATTTTTAAAATACTAATTTAACTACTATTAGAAACAGGGTGTTTACCTAACTCAAATAGAGACTTTCAAGCCAAACCTTTATCGGATAACTCTTCACTATAATGTCTTACAATCATAACAATTGTTTTCCCCACTTCCCACAAAAGTAGGAACATTAATATATTTTTTGCAAAAACAGTTGAAGTTACCACAAAACTTTCAATAAAGGAAATATTTTTCATGAAATTCTCTACAATTCTTGCCTTTGAAGTATGTTGCTAAGACTTATAGTTTTCAATCTATGTGTCGCGAAAATTTTAACCCCCTCTTTTTACCCCCACCGCACCATAAATTTAGGTGGCTCTGCTTCCTAAAATGGCCTGTGGGTCCTAAAGTCTCACTATGCAAAAGGTGATCCCATCATCACTAAAATCCGTATAATGCCCTTTGTTGTCGTGTGCACCACCGACTAATGCACTTATGAATGTCAGAGAGAAAAAGAAAAACTACCACCGGTTCTAACCCTACACCTCTGACCCGAGAAGTATTATTTATGACCGGCAAGAAACTCGGCGGGACTTATTTTTTCAAAACAGTAATACAGTAATATTATATCTTAAAGATACACAATAATGCAATAATGGTAATTATATGGTAATTAAAGGTGATTTTCAGCTGTGCATCAGTAGAAAACCGACGCGATTCTTTTTTACACTTATTTAATTACATAAAAAATATACAATTCCTCTCCGAAATCCCCAAACGTATTCCGAAAGTCAATTCAATCAAATGGTGTATCAAACTTTCCATGAAGTCGGGCTCTGGCAGTGTTCACTGTTCTAACCGTAATCCCATCCATACCGTGCAACTGATTGTTCTCACGAAGTCGACCGGCCAGGAAGCCGATTATGTCCTTTAAATTTGTAATGAAGCGATATTCTGATTTTAATTAAAATCTATAAATCTATTTGCTATAAATGTTCAATAAAACTCATCTCGCTCCTTTTCTACATTAGTTCAAGGGCGTCTTTTTAAGTTGATATCATTTGATTGTGACCTGGATTTGAAACTATCGCTCATTATAAACTTATATATCTTCATATACAAAGGAAAACGTGACCTACTAGGCTTCCGGTTCCCAGGGCTGGGATCGAACCAGCGTCTTCTGCATTCGCGGCAGACGCCCTAATTACTAGGCTATCCAAGTCACAGCGGCACCGATCGAATTTTCCCGTGTACACGAAATCTTTGTAAATGCTAAGGCGCATTTGGCCGATCATCTAAGGAGAACATTATGAGTTGCTATCGCATTAGATAGCTCGATAGTTAGCATTAACCTTTGACTTTTTTATCGTCACGATGCAACTTACACACGACTCGTCAATAAGTGCGAGCGAGATTCTACACGAGGCACTGTGCATCGCGAAAAATTAAATCAATATTTAAAATCTGAATATCGCTATTGATGTGGTTTCCACATGAAGCGATGTAATACGAGGAAGATAGCGCTATATAGCCTTAATTTTATTTATTTGGTATATTCGGCGTAGTAACTATTATTTTGCACTTTATGTTTGTATGATGCAGGGCCGTAATCTAACTTTAAAACACGTTTTGATACGATCCAATTTCATTAAAACTCCAATGAATTAACTAGGCAACACAGGTAGCGCCTAAATGTCTGAATGAGAAATATCAGAATTTGCTTGAAAATTATTCCGATGCAACTCCAATACAATTTCAATATTGGTTGATTATTTGTTGTGTGTTGGAGTTATGTTTGAGATATATGAGGATTGTGTTTATAATATATTACGTATGTATTTTAAAATTGGAATACGGCACCTAAGCTTCTTAAATATTTAAGGAAAAAAACAAACAACCAAATAGAATCAAAAAAATAATGACGGAAGCTAAGTCGCTTTGTGAAATGTAATAACATTATAACTGAAATTACAAATGAAATTGTGGAAAAGAAATTATATTGTTAATATTAATTTCTTTGTTCAATTTAGAATCTAGCTTCACCTACTCATTCACTTCTGTTTATTCTTTTGCATTGTGTCCAACACCCAAAGGTTGTGTGGAAGATTTAGTCTGAGCCTTTAGTCTACCACTCTTATTAAAAGTATAAGTTTTTCTTGTCATTTGTGTTTTTTGCTATTAGTGAAAAATAAAGAATATTGTATTGTATTGTATATTTTGTCTTAAATATTTTTATCAACGAATTTCCATATTTTACGCTTTTATGCTACGTATTAAAATTTATGTCACATGGTGCCCTGTAAGGGCATAGCAGAAGACTTACGACTAGAGCCTAATAAATAACAGTTCTAACATATCCTATTTAAAATATTTACAGAGTTATATACAAATAAATATTTTATACAGAACTAGTGCAAACTAAATGTCTTTGTGTTTGAAAACATCTTCTTAGTCATAATTTTAGTCTCATTAAAAGCATTAACCTACCTAAAAAGATCTTAGAGCATTCAACGAACCGGAGTCGCCATTGACAGGCGTTCCCCTTTGCCGGAAACATATTACCGGCGGTCATTTATTGTTGATTTATTGTCTGACGTTGCTATTGTACGTTACGTACGAATAGCCATACATTTGACGTTCCCCTCCCCCGGAAAAATCGGCAGCCGTTTTAGTATAGAAAATGACAGACAAACTCCTAGAAACTCCGGGTTGAATGCTGTATAAAAAATCCAATTCAATAATTCCGATAATAATCTCATGTAAATGTCATAATCAATTAAAAATTTAAATTGAACTGAAAATAAGTCATAACTTCAGCTTGATGTATATTTTGGTTTGTTCTCTAAACATTCAATATTGAAAAACATACACGAGAGTTCAGCTAATATCGAAGAACAAATTTTGAAAGAAAAACGTGAACGGAAAAGCCTTAAGGAGTCTGTTCACTGACGATATTTTTAATCAAAGTTGCAAAGTTACCTTACCAGTGAACCAATATGTATTGGAAATTTAATTTATATTTTAATATGCTTTAGCTTTGCTAAAAAGTGCCATGAAATATGACGTTAACACCTAGTTTTCTGACCATAAGTACTTTAGTCAAAGAAAATTATGATTTTATCATATTTGCTCAACAAACAAACTAAAGCTTGTATTTATGTTTCTTAATAAGTATGTGTAAAACTCAATATAACTTCAGAAAGTTTATGAATCAATCGCAAAATAAACTTATATGTTTAGAATGATTTAGAAACCGAAGGATAAACAAGTGTTCTGGGCTTTACGATGTGATGATACATATTATTATATATTTTCATCAAAATAACTATTCAATTTACTGTTTATTACAAATATGTAACAGGATTTCATAAACTGTAAACGTCTCTATGTTGGGTCGATTTAAAAAATGTTACAAAACGCGAAAACTGCCTTTCTACGCGGTGAAAGCTTTTAAACAGGAAGTTCCGAGTAATCAATTTGATGTCTCATTTATTATTTCGCCTTGGTTCACTGCCTTTCTACGCAAAAGCTGCCTTTCTACGTGTTTCTTCGCAGTGAACGTTCTGCATAGTAAACACTACTGAATCTTAATAAATAGTGACTGAAAATCAGCGCTGTGACAGCCAGTCTGCTCCACAGCAAACGCTGTGTTCACCTCTAATGTAAAATGTATTGCAATGCGTTGTTAAATATTATTGATATACTTAGATATCGATATATTATGTGTGTATGTGATTCCCTTTTATTGTGCTTTGTGTAAGATATCATCAAGTCCAACAGGCCATCACGTGGGCCGTATGCTTGTTTGCCACCGTCGGTGCGTCCATGGTATAAAAAAAAAATATATCTTTATCTTATCTTAATGAGATTCAAGAAAATAATAATATGTAAAACCTGGTTCTAGAACACATCCAGCTATGCTCTATATGTACTAGTGGAGTTGTATCGCTACGATTACTACCCTCAAAGATAATGAAAACTGGTTACTTTGTATTTATTTTGTATCGAAGCGTACCTTAAATCATATTTCTTTAATAATCCGATACTTTTCACTTCCCGAGCTTCATAATACACACCATGATTACTCCATATAATAATATATCATATTTAGTTTCGACGTTATCGCCCATAAGCATCTCACATGCACCCCTGGATCCCTTATCTTGTTAATTCCAGTAAGTACTTAGTTACCTACATCAAACTTGTGATATTATCGGCTATTCAGACTGAGATCCTGTGGGGCGGCGTCTTTGCCAACTGACCGCAGGGTATGGAAGCTGGCACGTATTATAATTATTATTACAATTAGTGAGGGGTACCAGAAATCGGGTCAAACAAAAAAGTGGCAAAGTTCTTTACAGAAATAATGTTTTAAGATTTAGATGTTTATCTATTAGTGTCTGTAATGCGTTTTGTAGTATTTTTTTTTCAAGTTAACAGCGTCCTGAATATTGATTATTTAATTTTTTCGGCAAGGTCACTACCAACTAGGCAAGGAGGCTTAGTAGAAACTAGTATCTTAGGTCTTACAGTAAAATTCGTAAAAAATACACTGACTTACACAGGAAAAAAATTTCTACACGATCTTATGCATCAAAATAAAGTTACCGTTCACACGTTTTTCTCCCAATTTTTGGATACCTACCTAGATATTTCATATCTTTTGAATGTAGGTTTGAAGAACAAAAGCATCGCTTGTCGGGTAAAAATTACTTACGTACTGTCTCGTACCCTTCGAACCTGTAACACTGTAAATGCAATTCTCTCTAGCCGATGTCCATTAGAGATAATGCTTGTATCGAGCTTTATTGTCGCACAGGTATCGCAAACAATGGGTCTGAGACAATTACCCATGAGCACCATAGATGTCTTTGACGCAGGTAGCAATACACGAGACTAACACGAGAACTCGCCGAGTATTCTCTAATCAATTATTAGTTCTGCACAATGTATCTACTGATGACGTAATAGTTTGTCATGTATGTCGAATGCGGTTGGTATATTATCCGAGTGGAATTCTATAACGCAGATATCTACGAGTTCCAGAGAATCCATTTTCAACTGAACCAATCCAAAACCAATAAAAATAGCCTTTACCTGCGAGATTTTTTTTTAAATCACTATGGCGCCTGATACCATGTTTTGTATTCCCATTTATCCTTTTTGATGTTGCCCCACTAAAACATTTAAAGAAAAAAGAACCGACTTGACTATGCCCGAGCTACTGCAAAAAATACTCAAATCCCTATAATAATTAAAGAGTTCCCTCGATTTCTCCAGGATCTCATCATCAGATACTAATAAGACGACAATAGACCAACTGTCAAGTATAACCATTTCAAACAAAAAAAATAGTTTTCCAAATCAGTCCAGACGTCTTCGAATAATCGGTAAACCTACATAATGTACTATGTCGGTAGAAAATGTGAAATACTTACTTAATTAAAATACCTACCACGCGCGTTTGTAAACGTAACATTCTTTCTCTCCGACACATTTCCAAAAGCTAATCGCAAATCTTCAACACACCAAAATACTTTTTTTCTGTTCTAACTTTATTCAGTATTAAAATTCAAGGCAGCGTCATCGATAAGCCTTTCCTGTTAAATGCAGAGTTCAAGCTTAGCTTAACTCGTATTTGCTCCATGCAGGACCGTATCGGATGATGGCGGACGTGACGCTCTGGGTTGACTGTTTGCGATGTTTTGTGACGTGAATTAAGTAAGTGTTAAGGTTATTGAGGTCATCGCTAACTGTACCGAGGGTTATCTTAAGAGATTTTAATGACAGCTGGTGCTGTACAAGTGCTTACGAGGTCCCCTAAAGATTTTAACCACGCATTCCTGAGGCTAAAATAATGAAAATATATTACGCGAGTATAGAGAAATTTAGCAAAAAAAGGTTTTTTATCGACCTTTTGTATGTAACATAAAAAATAATGTTCTTGGTGAAACTATACCCTAAAATGAATTAGTGCGATTTTTTTTTGTTATAACTTGTTCATGCGAAGTGTTCCGTGACACATCTAACAATAAGGGTGTCTATACTAGTGGCGATTACGGCATCAAAAAGGCGTCTGCAGGGGAGTCGCAAAAAATATTTATTATAATATGTTAACTCTTAAACTAGGCGAATTTCAGAAAAGTTTATAGAACTCTCTAGTCTCTAAAATATGATCTTGGAATATACGGTTGAACTCTTTTGGGTTCCTCGTGAGCATATTATATATAATTGGTTGAAAGGACGAACATCCACTTGTATAATGTACCTCATTTTTATACGATTAGAAAAATAACTGTAAAGGGTTTACCAGGCTAAGGAAGGACGTGTGGCCCCTGTGAGGAATAGTTGAATTGGTAAATGTCAATTGTTTGTCGCCTCATAACTAGTAACCACTCCAACTTTCAGCCCTCTATCTTGAACTGTCACAGAGATAATGTCAAAAATGTATTTTCTTAACATTTTTTTTCAAACTCTTATATCTCCTAATCCATAGCAGCTAAAGCATCGAAACAAAATCACAGAAACGTAGTTTTAGTGGGAGTATACCCTATAATTTTATTAATATTTTATACGTGAAAAATAAAAGAAATAAATGTTAATTTATTTTTTGACAGCTCTTTCCAACACGTTTTTTTGAAAGCACAATTATGAAAAAAATCATGTAAATTGCTTATAGTATTAGCTACTAGCATACAAAAAATCAATTGATAATATTTGGTGCAACATACTGTAAAAAAAAACTAACGAAAGTAGGTATTCAATTATCAAGAGTAGGCTTCTGAACTGAAAGTTCGTTTTTAAGTTTTATATTTGTTGCCTAGCAACAAAGGGTGTATTGTTTTTAATTTGACGTATGACTGTCAAAAAAGGTCACTGAACTACTGCTGTGTTAGTATTTGTAACTAATTTTACTAACTGCTAAATCAACGAAACGACGGATGTGCTATATGTTTATTATTTTATAAACAAAATTAATTGGTTTCATTATAGTACACGTATTAACATAAAGAATTAAAAAACTCATTAGAGCAGATATCACAATATAAGTCACTTAGATAATGACTATCGTAATATTCGCTGTCCCAGGTATAGGACAATGTTATCCTGCAGTCATCGCAATATCCTTTTAACATAATATTTTCGTCAGAGAGCGATATCTCAACATCTGGTAAAGACTGTAAAAACAGTTGCTTCGCTATTAACCGTGGCAAGTTGAGCCCAAATATTTTTGATTTCATGATTTCCATCTGAAAGAATGTATATACATGAAGTTTCTGTTTTATTTTTTATTTTATTTACATTTAAAGCTTACTTTCGCCATTATGGAAAAATCTGACTCCTCTTCTACATAACGTGTTGTATATTCCCTTAAACAATTCACTATTATGTTAAATGTGCTAGCGTATAAATTGTATAATAGTATTGTATAATTTAAAGATAGCTTAATAGCGAAGCAACTGTTTTTACAGTCTTTACCAGATATTGAGATATCGCTCTCTGACGAAAATATTATGTTAAAAGGATATTGCGATGACTGCAGGATAACATTGTCCTATACCTGGGACGACGAATATTACGATAGTCATTATCTAAGTGACTTATATTGTGATATCTGCTCTAATGAGTTATTTAATTCGTTATGTTAATACGTGTACTATAATGAAACCAATTAATTTTGTTTATAAAATAATAAACATATAGGACATCCGTCGTTTCGTTGATTTAGTAGTTAGTAAAATTAGTTACAAATGCTAACACAGCAGTAGTTCAGTGACCTTTTTTGACAGTCATACGTCAAATTAAAAACAATACACCCTTTGTTGCAACAAACATAAATCTTAAAAACGAACTTTCAGTTCAGAAGCCTGCTCTTGATACTTGAATACTTTCGTTAGTTTTTTTTTACAGTATGTTGCACCAAATATAATCAATTGATTTTTTGTATGCTAGTAGCTAATACTATAAGCAATTTACATGATTTTTTTCATAATTGTACTTTCAAAAAAACGTGTTGGAAAGAGTTGTCAAAAAATAAATTGACATTTATTTCTTTTATTTTTCACGTATAAAATATTAATAAAATTATAGGGTATACTCCCACTAAAACTACGTTTCTGTGATTTTGTTTCGATGCTTTAGCTGGTATGGATTTGGAGATATAAGAGTTTGAAAAAAAATGTTAAGAAAATACATTTTTGACATTATCTCTGTGACAGTTCAAGATAGAGGGCTGAAAGTTGGAGTGATTACTAGTTATGAGGCGATAAACAATTGACATTTACCAATTCAACTATTCCTCACAGGGGCCACACGTCCTTCCTTAGCCTGCTAAACCCTTTTGTCCATATTTTATTTGATTCATCCATATGAGGGAAAAATTTAACGAGGCTATTTTTTTTCATGATTAATGACAGGTTTAAGATAGGCCATGTGCACAAAAACTAAATATTGTACCTAACAAATATTATTGGATATTTCTGTTTTACATTATATGCACCCATTTTTCATGACGTAACAAAATTTTCCTATTATAGCATCAGAAAAAAAAATGATTCTGAACGTTTAAGTATTATGTATAGGTATTAGGTATGTAATTATTTATCATGTATTGGCCATTTTAACCGCTCAAAATATAATTTTATGTAAATTATTTCATAAAAAAGAAAGATATGAGTAGAGGTATTTTCTTATTGAAAAGTTTTGACTATTCAGAATTGCTAAAAAAATTGGTTCCGCTGCCATATTGGAATGTCAACAATAAACTGGCTGTATCTTCGTTAATATTTGGCCTGGAAATCTGATGTGACAGCTAACTTTCAAGAAATGTATTGTTCTTTAATATAATAGTAATAAAAACAATTTTTATTTGAGGTTTTTTCCCTCCACCAAGTTTCCACAGGGTCCTCGTGGTTGTAAACTTAGGAGAGCCTTCCTAGTATTTCCCCAAACAACCCATTTAAGTTCCATTGAGTTCCGATTACTTTCCAGGTGAAATATATTTCACTGCTGGGCTGTATTAACGATCGCAGTATTAGTTATTTGCCATTGACAAATATGAACTTCTTACCTGTCTTCTCAGTTTATTGCAAGAGCTCAATAAACCGAACGTCTTATTTTGGAAGTATGAAACCCACTCTAATCCCATTGATCGAGTGCGAAGATTTCAGTTGTCGCTTTGATAAAAAATAACGTCGCAATAAATGAAACTTATCGTTTCCTTTTCTGTTATCTGGACTTTATTTACTTTATTTTACGTAGGCATAACCTGAAAAACAATCAAACCTTTAGGCTCAGGAAAGGTTTGGTTGGAAACTGCTAAAGTTTGTTCTCCCTTAACTCAAAAACGGATGAATAGATTTGGTTTTTTTTAATAGGTAGATATGTATACTATAGGTACATTTTATTTTTACATAACTCCTTAAGTAATTGAAATGAAGGTTCCAAGTACCTGTGAGAGGGGTTTCATGGTTTCAAAGTACCTATGCGAGTGGAGTATGATGGTTTCAAAGTACCTATGAGAGAGGGGTTTGATGGCTACAAAGTACCTATGCGAGTGGAGTTTGATAGTTACACAGTACCCATGTAAATGGAGTTTGATGGTTTCAAAGTACCTATGTAAGGTTTGATAGTTTCACGACTTTTACAGACACATACATTGGCTTTATATACATGAAATAATAAACTTTCAAAATGAAGTTGCAGTTCTTTATGAACCAATAAACTCCTTTCAAAATTGAGTTGCAGTACTATATTTAAAATAGACACGACATAACGCTGTTCGCGGAGCCGAACGCGCCGCCCAACGCTAGCCACTGAGGCCATATACTGATGCGTCGGTTCCTGAATTTTTTTTCGCACAATTTTGACAGAAAAGCTCAGATTCTGCAAAATTTTGCAAAATTACAAGAAGTCCCCTCAATTTACAACGGTGTTCTTCTGTCTTGGCCTTGCAGATACGTGAGAATAAAAGAAAAGACAATCTGCCATATCTGTTCACAGCATAATTCCGAAATCATATAATCTGCCTACTTGTCTACTACCTAATCCATGTTTCTCGTCCCATGTAATTCGCGCAGTCCAAGAATTAATTTCCCTTGGCTCATGAGTGCGAATGACGACGTCATTAGTTGCGGGTCATTTCGCCGCCTCTTCGTATTTATAGAGTGACGGATGTTCTGCTTCCATAAGGAAAATGGGTTATAGCAGGTCAGAATATATTTGACTTGGCGTAGTTTGTATATGTCTATATAGATCCACTTTGGTGTTATAAATACAAGTTATTTAACTGCTAACCCCTTTATTAATGATCATTTTACAAACCTTATTTAATAATCGTTTGGTCTTTGAGAATTGTGTTGGTTCGAAAGAGACAAAACATAAATTAGCTTAACGAGGCTTGTAAGTGCTGTAAGACGTTTATGAATAAGGAGGTACTTCAGAGTATTAGCTAAAAATCACATATACACACATAAAATGTGTTTCCAGAAGAAACTACGAGTATACTTACCGCTGTTAACGTTAAGTAATGTTTCTTTAAAGACTGAAACACATATATTATTATGTCATCTAAATGAGTGTTTCCTCTATGATATATAATAATGACAGATGGGTTATGCACGCTCCAAAAGTGAAGCACTTAATATGAGTGAATTCAAACAACTGTCGCTAGTCGCACACCGGCCAGCGTGAGATGCGGACGTGCCAATGAGCTCCCGTCTCCCGCGTGAGAAAGAGACAACTGTAATTTTCTAACAATGAGAGTGACAAAGATGTAATGATTGTCAAAATAGATAAACATAACAGAATCGTTGCTAGGTTATGAAATAACTCTGGAAGTATTTTTCTGCTCATTTTGTTAGAGTATAACCCATCCATAGTAAATATCATTGTGTTTCCTTGGAAAAATGCGCCATTGTCCGCATAAATGACATTTACTAGAAATTGGTTTTAGAGTTTCTTTTTCTTTGACAATCTCTTGCAAAAATATGGTCAGAAAAATAATCATCCACGTAAAATACCAAAAATAACTGTAACAAACACAAATTAACATGTTTGTACTGGACAACTTGTAGAATGCGTATTAAAATAATTTTCTAAATTTGTTTAAGCTGCTGGCCTAAAAGATATACATACAAATCTCGAAACTTATGTAACTTCAAAATGAAAGATTTTCTCATCGCCCGTCTTTTTCAGCGGAGCGTAAAAATAATCAACACTACGTCAAAAAGAGATCAATGAATAGGACTTCGTAGTTTATTAAGGATACTTTGTAGCAGGATGGGCCAAAACAATCCCAGCAACTTATATTTTTGACTTAATAAGAAATATCATATTCAAATTAAATTATTTTCCGATAGAAACACGCCACGCCTTGGGTCTTGCTCCGATAATTAAAACTGACAACTGACATCACATGGCATCCGAAAGGAGATCGTCAATTTTTGTTAGGTGATCAGGCCCACATTATTTAGGACCATTTAGGAATGACTCTAACCTTTAAAAAATCGTCATAATTTCTAGATCAGGACGGTGGTAAAAAAATTTCGAAATCTAATGGGAAAATTGAAAAATCATGCATTTAAAACTTGAATCTGACGAGGACAATTTTTGAAAGCGTGCATGCCTATGATTTATACATTAATGTAAAAAAAGTACTAGTTTTTTAAAGAAAATGTACAAAAGCGGACTTAAAAACAAAACGGGAATCATGATGAAATAATAAAAAGTCATATTTTGATCGTATTTATAGTTCCTGTATTTCGGTAAACAAAGACGGCTGTCAAACCATCGTAGATACTATTAACTGAACATTCCTAACACCTATTGCGAAGGGATAAGGTTTACCACCGTCAAGTGCGATAGCACTTGTATCTGACATTGCAAAATTGAAAAAAAGATGCGTTTCGTTATCGAAGGAGCATAATATTATGCCATTATGAAACCCACTTTTAATATTCAAACTCCGATCAAAAATGCAAAAATACGCATTTTCAATCTTTAGGCTTTTTAATACAGTCGATTTCTAATTTAAACTTCCGTATTCGTAGGCTTAGATATTATTTAAATATTACAATGTTGTAACTTACCGAACAGTATCAAAACGCAGATTATGTAACGGTAGATATTGACAGTGTCAAACCAAAAACAAACCCTTTTCAGTCCAGGTGAAGTTAAACTTTATATCAATGCCATAAGGACGTTAACGACTTGTCTTGCTGTATTTTAATCGCGGAAAGATCAACATAATGTTTATTTATTTAGTATTTCTAATTCCCGTTTCTTTTTTTTGTAATATTTTGTCTACTTTAGTAATAAAATGAGTATTTATTTTACATTGTAGTACAAACTGTATACGGTTTATATCAGGTGGCCCAGAATTCTCCTTTAATTTATTGGTAATTTGACGACTTCTGCTGTTAAATAATAGAATAAATAACTACACAGGACTTCCCACCTTAACAATAGCTTGTTTTACCTGAAACAGTCATATGAATATACAAAACAGGTAAATAAAACGGAATGTAAAATATTATAATAAATAAAATAATAAGTGGATACAAAAATGTTGCCAGAAAATCCTTTGTTGCGGTAGCCATTAGGGACTACAACGTTCCAAATTAATTACAGTTGTACCTTAATTTGCCTTTTTAAATCACTTTTTCACATGTTAGTATACAGGATGATTCATGAGACGTGAGTAGGAACAACCCTACACACTTAGTTAACGATAATGAATCGACCGCCATCATGTTTAAGTGAAACAATAACGCCTTTCAATTTTTTTTAACCTTTTTGTTTCGTAGAAATTTTATTCTCTGTAATCATGGTCACCCCACATAAACAAATCAATAAAGATAAAACCTCTTTGACAATCATGACAGCACTTTGATTATAAAAAAAACCGGCCAAGTGCGAGTCGGACTCGCGCACCGAGGGTTCCGTACAAACCTGTAGGTATATAAGTAAAAGTTCACCCATTGCATTGACATAGAAATTGTTACAGCTTAAAGGTATTATAGACCTCAGTATTTGACATGAATTTCAATTAAATACCTCCACGCATTTACGAGGAAAAAGGTAGTAAGTTTAGAATTTAAAAAAATATATTTTTATAAAATTTTACTAAAAATGTCTACTTATTGTAATTTTTCTATTGTATATGCTATATGACGTTGCTTCGTGCCAAATTTCAAAGTCCTGAGTTCACGGGAAGTACCCCATAGGTTTTGCGAGTGCCGAAACTCTAAAATTTGCAGCATAAACGACTGTATCTTTTGATTGCGTTGGCTTTTAAGTTTGATTTTTTCACAGCTCCAAGGGACAATAGACCTGAGTATTTGATATAAATTTCAGCTTGATACCTCCACTCGTTCCTGAGAAAAATAGTCTTGACAGACAGACAGACAGACAGACAGACAGACAGACAGACGGACAACAAAGTGATCCTATAAGGGTTCCGTTTTTTCCTTTCGAGGTACGGAGCCCTAAAAAATTAAAAATAAATTAAGTGAGATACGATGTTTCAAAAGTAACCAGACATCAATTTGACACATATCACAGAAAAACAAGAGAATATCAGTACTCGACGGAGTATTCTAATTGTAGAGTGACCATGCGTGTCGTAAATAATTTCAAACGTTTTATTTTTATTTAAAAAAAATTTTTTGCGCTTATCACACTAATACTGATATCAAACAATAGCTTATTTTTAACTGAATCCGTAGTGTCAAGCCTGCTCACGTCTCATGAATCACCCTGTATACCTTTTAGTTTACATTTAAAAAACAACCCCGCTTAAAAATCTGGTCTCAAAGAATTCAGTACAGTTCCCCGCGATAAATATGTCGCACACCGAAGGCCGCAAAATTATGTGACACGCTCATATGGCTCTAGATACTTTAGCGGCCTTTGTTGTGTAATTTATTATTGCAGGTACCTATGATTTTTTATTAGTATTTTATAGGTAGGTTGTCTGGAAGAGATCGCTCTTTAGCGATAAGATCGCCAATTGTTTTGCCTCTGCTTTGTTGTTTGTGACTTGTGTATACTTTGTGTCTATTGTTTGAGGTGTGCAATAATAGTAGATTGTACACCAAGGGGATAAAGCACTGTTTTATGTCACGGGCGCGATATTGAATCCCGAACGGAACGAAGGACTCCAAACTTTACTCCCGAGCGCAGCGAGGGGGTTATGAGTTAATTCCCGAGCGTAGCGAGGGAATTAAGACTGAGTCCTGAGTGCAGTGAGGGGTTTAAGCGCGCCCGTGACAAAAACAGCTTTATCCCCGAGGAGTATACTCTACTTTTCTCACCTCTTGTGAGACAATAAAATAGTTAAGGCTACTACTAGAAACGGATTTTTATTAGGGTCCCGTAGCCAAATGACAAAAAACGGAACCCTTATGTATTTGTCATGTCTGTCTGTCTGTCTGTCTGTCCGGCCGTATGTCACAGCCATTTTACTTGGAAACTAATGAATAAAATTTACACATCAGGTGTATTTTGTATGCCGCTACTTAGTTATGTAGTTAAATTTGAAAAAAACAAAATTTTGGGGGGGGGGCTCTATACATGTAACTAAATAAAAAATGAAAAAAATTTAACCAAATATCAACATGTGACACATCAATCGATAGGTCTTTAAAAATAACATTGAGATTTCTTTGACCATTTTTTGATTAAGTGAATATTTTCTGAAATAATCGCTTCGACAGTCAGAAAAATTGTGTCCCCCCCTGTAACTTTTGAACCGTAAGTCCAAAAATTATGAAGAAATTTGAGGAGATGCGCCTTATCATACTTTCTACGAAAATTGTTTTGAACATTATCGGTTCAGCCATTTTTGAGTTATCTCCAAGAAACTTCCTCCATAGGCATCAGATACAACCTTTTGGTATTAGTTTGGTTCTTATTCCATTGAATGTACGGAATCCTCCTATGCGTGGTCCGACACGTACTTGGCCGGTTTTTTAAAGTAAATCAAAAGTATAAATTGATTCTTGATAGTATGTTATTCAATCAAATACAAACACTGAAAACATTGAAAAAATACTCAACCCAGCAGGATTTGAACCTCGCATCGATACGCCTTACCGGGGCTCGATCGCTTTACCAATTAAGCTATGGGTTCAGTTACTGAGTTGACGAAATTCTCAATGCCTTCAATCATCTTTTTGCATTTATTTTTACATCGACTTTATAGCAGCCAAAGATGTTTTCTTCTGTAACTGAAGTATCTGAACGACCACTTCTTTCATCGTCATTCAAGGAGAAGTCTCCACGTTTGAATTGGGTAAACCATCTGAAAACTGTTGCACGCGACGGTGCACAGTCTCCAAATGCTGAAACTAAACGCTCTCTGCACTCACTTTCATTCAACCCAAACTTATAGTCATACAAAATCATCGCACGGAAATGTTCTCGCGAAAAATCCATGGTTGACGAAAAATTACCGCGGAATTGAATGATAAAATAACCGTATTTTTTTTATTTGGAAATGATTCCTCAAATGGTTGTCCATGTTTGAATGCTAAACAAATAATTAAAAAAAAAAAGTATAAACCAGTGCCGTTCCTTTTTTAAATTTCAAGTATCTCAAAACTTTCGTAGTGCCCCACGTATATGCAATCTCTGAATTTGAAACGGCTAGGCGCCGTTGACCAAGTAAACCACCAAGTAAACCATTGACCAAGTAAAGGATAATTAATGGTGATATAACGTATGACTACACGTAGTCCGTCTGGCACTGCAACGGCGGATCTGTGTGCCACGCTAAACCTGGTTTACCATATAAACTGTATTTTGACAAATTATCACAGATAATTTGTTACTAATAAATATGTAATTTATGCATCAAGGCGGTTTGTTTACAGAATGCCAATCCTGAAACGCGAAAATCGTTATGTACCTCTCGGTTGGACTAGCAAAGGGCCGGGCTGGACTTAATAAATTTTTCATCAGTGTGATGTCATAATAAGGCTATTTTTTTTTATTAACTTATCGTATAAAACACATAAAAATAAGCAACTTTTCTTTAACACATTTTTTAAACTCAATAGTTTTGAAGTTATGGGGCCCTGTAGGTTGATTACAGTTTGGACTATTTTGCTTGAAATGGTGTCATAATGACACATTTTTTTTTATCTTATTGTGTAGAATGTGTTAAAATAAGCAAGTTTTATTAGAAACATTTTTTTTATATCAAAAACTTCGAAGTTACCGGACATTGAAGATTGACTACATGGAGTAAAATTTGGACTTAAAAAATAAAATGGCGACGGGGTATCATTAAAACATGTACTTTTTATGATTTTTCCGTCTAGAATACGCTAAAATAAGCGTGTTTTATTTGAAAAGTATTTCTCTAAAATCAAAATAGGCGAGATAATGGACTTTGAACTTGTATACACCGTGGTCCCATATAACTAGATAGATTTTAACAGTGTATTCCTGATCATATTTAGATACTAAAATGTCCTATAATCTTTTCTGGAATACGCCTAGTGTATTTTTTAAAAATTAGTTTCAGAGTTAATACCAACTCTGAAACTAATTTTTAAAAAATACACTTTTTATTATAACTCATCATAAAACGCCTTTCTAATGGCGTTGTTGCCAGTATTGGACATAGTTTACGCGTCCTAATTGACAGATATCAAAGTGACAAGGAAAACTTTGCAGAAACTAAATTTTTACAAAAAAAAATGTACCAATTTGTTTTAGGCGATACTTTTATTAATAACATTTGCTTTTAATCTGCAATAAACATTCATAAAATGGAAAAAAAAAGAAAAAAAAAATTTTTTTTGGCGATATTGACCTAAAGTGACATAATATTTTTTCCTTCTTTTGGTCTTAGAAATTGGTGGTTAAAATCTATCGGGTTATTCCAGCCCACGGTGTATAATTTGGACTTCGAAAAAAACTATCGACGGGACTTCATATTTTATGATTTTTCCGTATAGAATAAGCAAACATAAGCGTGTTTTATTCGAAGAAACTTTTCTCTAAAATCAAAAGTGGCCGAGAAAATGGACTCTGAACTTGTATATAATTTGGTCTTCGAAAAAAAAACCAGCGATGTGGTATACTTTTAATGATTTTACCGTATAGAATACGCTAAAATAAGCGTGTTTTATTTGCAAACTTTTCTCTAAAATCAAAAATGGCCGATTGGACATGGAACTTGTATATCATTTGGACTTCGAAAAGAAATCATCGACGGGACGTCAATATAACGTGTACTTTTTATGATTTTTCGTATAGAATACGCTAAAATAAGTGTGTTTTATTCGAGAATTTTTTCTTTAAAATCAAAAGTGGCCGAGAAAATGGACTCTAAACTTATATATAATTTGGTCTTCGAAAAAAAAAACCAGCGATGGGGTATACTTTTAATGATTTTACCGTATAGAATACGCTAAAATAGGCGTGTTTTATTTGAAAAACTTTTCTCTAAAATCAAAAATGGCCGATTGGACATGGAACTTGTATATCATTTGGACTTCGAAAAAAACCATCCACGGGACGTCATCATAACGTGTACTTTTTATGGCTTTTCCGTATAGGATACGTAACATAAGCGTGTTTTATTCAAAAACTTTTCTCTAAAATCAAAAGTGGCCGAGAAAATGGACTCGGAACTTGTATATAATTTGGACTTCGAAAAAAAAAACCAGCGATCGGGTATACTTTTAATGACTTTACCGTATAGAATACGCTAAAATAAGCGTGTTTTATTTAAAAAACTACTCTCTAAAATCAAAAATGGCTGATTGGACATGGAACTTGTATATCATTTGGACTTCAAAAAAAACCATCGACGGGACGTCAATATAACGTGTACTTTTTATGATTTTTCGTTTAGAATACGCTAAAATAAGTGTTTTATTCAAGAATTTTTTCTCTAAGATCAAAAGTGGCCGAGATAATGAACTCCGAACTTGTATAATATTTAGATTCCGAAAAAAAAACAGCGACGGGGTATACTTTTAATGATTTTACCGTATAGAATACGCTAAAATAAGCGTGTTTTATTTGAAAAACTTTTCTCTAAAATCAAAAATGGCCGATTGGACATGGAACTTGTATATCATTTGGACTTCGAAAAAAACCATCCACGGGACGTCATCATAACGTGTACTTTTTATGGCTTTTCCGTATAGGATACGTAACATAAGCGTGTTTTATTCAAAAACTTTTCTCTAAAATCAAAAGTGGCCGAGAAAATGGACTCGGAACTTGTATATAATTTGGACTTCGAAAAAAAAAACCAGCGATCGGGTATACTTTTAATGACTTTACCGTATAGAATACGCTAAAATAAGCGTGTTTTATTTAAAAAACTACTCTCTAAAATCAAAAATGGCTGATTGGACATGGAACTTGTATATCATTTGGACTTCAAAAAAAACCATCGACGGGACGTCAATATAACGTGTACTTTTTATGATTTTTCGTTTAGAATACGCTAAAATAAGTGTTTTATTCAAGAATTTTTTCTCTAAGATCAAAAGTGGCCGAGATAATGAACTCCGAACTTGTATAATATTTAGATTCCGAAAAAAAAACAGCGACGGGGTATACTTTTAATGATTTTACCGTATAGAATACGCTAAAATAAGCGTGTTTTATTTGCAAAACTTTTCTCTAAAATCAAAAATGGCCGATTGGACATGGAACCTGTATATCATTTGGACTTCGAAAAAAACCATCGACGGGACTTCATTATAACATGAACATTTTATGATTTTTCCGTATAGAATACGCAAACATAAGCGTGTTTTATTCGTAAAAACTTTTCTCTAAAATCAAAAATGGCCGATTGGACATGGAATATCGGGACGTCATTATATTGTGTGTTTTTTATGATTTTTTCGTATAGAATAAGCTAAATAACCGTGTTCTATTTGAGAAACTTTTCTCTAAAATCAAAAATGGCCGAGATAATGGACCTTTTGATTTAGAGAAAAGTTTTTCAAATAAAACACGCTTATTTAAGTCCATTATGGACTTTGAACTTGTATATACCTAATTTGGACTAAAAAAAACCATCGACGGGACTACATTATAACGTGTACTTTTTATGATTATTCCGTATAGAATATGCTAAACTAAGCGTGTTTTATTTGATAAACTTTTCTCTACAATCAAACCTGGCCGAGATAATAGACTTTGAACTTGTATATCGGGACGTCATTATAACGTGTACTTTTTATGATTTTTCTGGATAGAATACGCTATAATAAGCGTGTTTTACTGGAATATCTTTTCTCTAAAATCAAAAATTGCCAAGATAATGGACTTTGAACTTGTATTTAATTTGGACTTAGAAAAAAAACCAGCATGGGGTATCATTATAAAGTATATTTTTTATGATTTTTTCGTATAGAAAACGCTAAAATAAGCGTGTTTTATTGAAAAACTTTGGTCTAAAATCAAAAATGCCCGAGATAATGAACTTTGAACTTGTACATAATTGAGACTTCGAAAAAAAATCATGGACGGGACTTCATTATAATGTGCACTTTTTATGATTTTTCTGTATAGAATACGCTATAATAAGCGTGTTTTACTTGAATAGCTTTTCTCTAAAATCAAAAATTGCCAATGGACTTTGAACTTGTATTTAATTTGGACTTAGAAAAAAAACCAGCCAGCTATCATTATAAAGTATATTTTTTAAGATTTTTTCGTATAGAAAACGCTAAAATAAGCGTGTTTTATTGAAAAACTTTGGTCTAAAATCAAAAATGCCCGAGATAATGGACTTTGTACTTGTATATAATTCGGAAAATAAAACCATCGACGGGACGTCATTATAACATGTACTTTTGATGATTTTCCCGTATAGAAAACGCTAAAATGAGCGTGTTTTATTTGAAAAACTTTTCTCTAAAATTAAAAATGGTCGAGATATTTTCCTCCTTTTTGTAAAGGGTCAGCAACGCGCATGTGACACCTCTGGAGTTGTAGGCATCCATAGGCTACGGCTTACTATCTGGCAGGCCGTATGCTTGTTTGCCACCGTCGTGGTATAAAAAAAAGAATAAAATAAAAATAAAATATATACAAAATGAAAACTAAAAAATGTGTCATGGAACACTCGGGTGGAACGAAGTTTTATTAAAATTTTGACTTTTTGAAATTTTTGAAATATTGAAAATTTGAAACATTTTCGAAATTTTCGGCATTTTTTTCACTTTTAGGACTTTTTTTATTTTATTTACTTTTTCACTTTGTCACATCTCACTTTCACTTTTCACTACACTTCACTACACTTCACTACACTTCACTGCACTTCACTGCACTTCACTTTATTATTTTATTTTTTTTGCTTTATTCCATTTTACATGTTTCTCAATCGTATGGCTTTGTTTCGCGTTTCCGTGACAAGACGCTTTTTCGTGACGGTCACGTGACTTTTTTTCGTCTACCCCCATCCGCGAACCGTCCGATAACGAACTTCGTTCCAAAAATAAAACAAAAGTAAAACAAAAAATAAAAATAAACTACAACAAAAATTATACGTTGCGTTTTCTACCCATAATTCACGATGCTTGAAAATGTACTCAACAGTCTAGTCACAAACAACGCGATAAGCTACCGCTTAAAAGGTACGTATGGGCGAGACACGCACGAGTTCATTGCCCCGCCGCCGGCTTCCCGCGCCCCGCTCCTCCGCTCAGTTCGTTTGTCGAGTATGTCAGCTTTATCACCCCGCGCGCGCCTCCGTGAGCAAGTACCTCCATCGTAACTGCTAAGTTGCCAGCGCCTGGTTGACCCATGGTTTAGCTCGTTAAGAAGCGAGCCGGGGGTCTACTTCTAGTAGTCACTACAGAAGCACGCCGAACAGGCGTGCCATCAAGGTCACGCGCTATAGTTAGGAAGGAAGATTTCCTCTGAACGCAAATATTGTTTCTGTTTAATTTTTGTCGAAATATCATTGATGAAAGTGACACAAATTTAAATATCTACTTTAAAGTCCCTTTTTGATTATTATAATGTGAACTCTGATGACTTTAATAATTTATTAAAACGATAACAGCCTAAAAAAACTAAATTACCAAGAAACTTAAATTTTTATTGCTTAATTTGACACGTATTGATTTTATTGACGTATTTTAAGGTGATGATATAGTTAATCCTTAATTTATGAACTCTAATTTTTTATACGTAGTTTTTCAGCGTTGTCATACTATATCAAATTGCACTCGACGTAAATGACACAAACTGGTTTTGTACAACAATAAAACTGTTCTAAATACAAAACAGTTATATTTTTTAACTCTAATATTCTATTACTCAAGTTATGGCAAGCTAAAATAGTTAACCTCAAATTATTGAATTACAAAAAAAGCACCAATTGATTATGACACAAAACGCACTGAAAGATTCTCATGTACAGGCTGTATTTCCAACTTTAATAATTAGTGACTTTAGAATTTTCGAAACTTAACCCTCAAAATATTGCCAGCGGGACGGGGCTATGTCGCGGGCACCACTTTCCAGGCATTTCTGAATTCTCTCTCTGAATCATCTCTCTCGATTCCATCTTTGTTTGGTCGTCCGGGAACTTCAATTTATAATTAACGTGCTAATTGAATAAATTCAAGAGCCTATCATGGCGTTTCCGTGCGGTCATAATTGAAATATTAAGGAAAAATAAATTGATTGGCGTTTATACTGCTTTCATGTTGAATATTAGATTTCCGAATTTATTAAAGAGAACCCTGAGTAGTTATTACTCAGACATCTTTATAGCATAACCAACTGCGTTGAAAGGGAGTTAAAATACTTGTACTTATAGGTACATACAATATAAAAAAAACCTAGTTAGTAAATAAAAATAAAGTACTTGACGTGTTTTTCTAATCTGAGAAATTGGCTTTTAGCACTCCGATGGACACGTTACAAAAGTGGTTTACTTTTAGATATTTACCATAAATAATTGATTGATGTAGGGTCGAAATGTGGATAAGATGATATACATACATAACTAATAGATCGATAAATGTAGATAGTTACATACATAACAATATATGTAACCCAGGAACAAATATTTGTAATAAATATACAAAAACAATTCGCTTACCGGGATTCGAAGCCAGGAACTCCAGCTTAATAGACAGGGTGTGTGTGTGTGTGTGTGTGGTTACGTATGCATACATGATTTCATAACTTATTTTTCGGAACTCTAAGTGCTGACCTACGAATACTCACGAAGAAAAGATTGTGAAACCAAAGACTTGCATTTTTAAATAGGGAACCCATTAGTCCAATAACACTCCGCTTCAAAGAAAGTGCAAACGTTTCTGTTCAAAAACTCTTCACCACTCCAACGTAAAACATTCTTATCGGTAACATTTCCGAAGAACAACCAAGCTTTAGCCAAAAAGAACCGAACAATAACCGAAGAAGATTGAAAATCCCTTGTTTCAAGAAACTCAGTTCGATTGGAGACAAGTGGTGTGTGAGGGGCATGTATTGCGGTTCAATACAGAACTTTTACAAAATACTTTAAAATTGAATTGGTAAACAAACTGTTTTGCCAGAGTTTTGAACTTTGCTAAACTAAGTTAAATGTTTCGTGTGCGGATTTCTTGTCCCCATATGTTGATTTTCACAATATAACAGTTTTTTTTTCAGTTTGTAAGTATGTTGGTTTGCCACTTCGAGAAAAGTTGAGATCTGAAGTGACTATATTAATAGCAGGAAAGGCCTCGTTCTATTTGTCTGGGTTACATTGGAAGATGTCGAACAACGGTCAAAGTGAGTGGCTCTAGCAGATAAATCTTAGTTATAAGAAAATGCTCTCAAAATCAATGTGATTTCGTTAAAATATCAACACAGGTCACATTGATTAATATTGTTGCACTTCATGGAGTCAAAAATATAGTATCATTATATACCTACTACAGACAGAAAGGAACTATAGATTTTTACGAAATCCTGATATGCACAAAACAAACGGATTATGATTCAAGTAGTGCCGAGGTTGAACTCTGAAATCAGAGAGAACACGCATCATGGCCTTTGAGGAAAGCTAAGCAAACAAACGCCACAATTCTGTTTGAACAGGGCGAAGTCCTACTCTATCCGAGCAGTAGATACCTATCTGAAATGACGTAACTAACTAGAATCCCCAATTGAAATACGCCACTTTAGATGTCATTGTTGCAGAGAAGGCCGCTGTAGTATTTTAGAAGTTTACAGTGACAAGAACTTAACCCACGCTTCGTCACGTCATCTAACCGTCCTCTCCGGTCCTTTGGAAAGGATTTCATTTGCTGAGTTGCTGTGTCATTTACTACAAAATAGACGAATAAAACGAATAGCTTTGAAGTAAATACTTTGCCTAATAAATTGTGTCGCAACCTAGAATAAGGCACTTTTTTGTGATGTTTAGCCGCGCTTAGACCATTTATCAACCGACTTAGATATTTCGAAGGAAATTCGTCGGGATCTTAGTTTTTTTTTAATGTAGTTTCAACGATTATTCGAAAACGGCTGGCCCAATTTGAATTTTTTTTTTGTTTGAAAGGGTCATTGTCACCAGGTCAGGATCTGATGATGGGATCCTGGAGAAATCGAGGGAACTCTTATAGGCACACCTATACCAATTTAAGTATTTCTTACGCTAGCTCGGGCATTTGCTTTTGGAAATGTAGTCTAAGGCGATTATCACACTGGCGCCACAACCGGATCCGGCGACGGTGTGCAAGTGTGACAGCGCTATATACATGCAGAGCGCTATCTCGCTCGCACACCGGCGCCACATCCGGAAACCGCAGCAGTGTGAAAGCCGCCTAGTGAAGTCGGTTCTATTTTGTTCAGAATTATTTTGAGTAGGTCTTGATTATGGGTCATAACGAGAAGGTTAACAACCTGCTCTCCTTATTATTTTTTCCTCTTTAAAAGAAATGATGTAAGGGTGGACAACAAACTTGTATGCGATTCATTTAGTGACGATTTCTTGTTTATTTGGCATTAAAATAAAAGTCAAAACAATGATGAATATTAATTAGTATAATATAAAAGACTACTTCGTAATACTTCGTAACTAGCAAATTCACGTAATTTTTCAAGCTACGAAAAGAAAAGTCTGCCGAATCCCTGATATTCAGATATGAACTGTAGCACGTTCGTCTAGGCACAAACCCAATTAGAGGAAGCTATTGCCACCAATCCAATTACTCTTAAAACTGCTGTGCGCACGTCTTTGCCAAAAGATGCGATCTCGGCATTTTCAAGATTCATCCATTAGAGCCTCAATTTCCTACCAACAGTTAATCTCGACATAACGGGTCCGTTAAGTAAGCGGAGCGTTTACTTTCGTAGAAAATGCTGACAGGATGTATTATTAGATTACGTGGACCTACCTATGTGATACGATGAGATACCCAATTTCGTTAAGAGTTTCTGTTGCTCAGTTCTTGAAAATTTGCGTATGATTTACCTACATAGAAAGTGCCACGGGATCTTGTTGTACTCGTAGGTGCCTATGACTAAATCTTATAAGATTGATTGAATGATTCTTATGCGATTCAATTTAGAATTATTTTCTTTGAATATCGTTTTTTTTATACCACGACGGTGGCAAAGAAGCATAGCGTCGTCGTACCGCTGGTATCTGATCGGGCGAAATGTATGAGACAGCCAAACAATTTTTTACAATTACGGAGTTAGTCCCATAGTAAAAATTGTTCAGAATGGCCTACCTAATCACCTCGCTCAATACCGGTGGTTAAAATTTCACCCTGTATAATACTATTTTTCATCCGTATTAATGATCTCTTATTATATTTTTTGAGTATATACAGTAATGCATAATTTGAATACTACTATTTAAGTACAATTTTATACTATTAATACGGTAAAATGTATTTCATTACTAATGATTTGTTTTGTCTTTCTTACCCGCAAGAATCGTTAATAAAACCCAGAAAACAAAAAGTAGGTACTTAATATTTTACTCGAAAAATATTAGGTAAGTACATTATTTAATTTTTACTGAGGTTAATGGTGGACTTAGATAAAATTTATTTACATCAAACAATTATGTTAACACATTTAAACAATTTACAGATTTTTATGGTAAGTAAATTATTTCTTCACAAACAAAATTATCCTACATTTGCGAATCATGAAAGAGCATAACAGTATTTTCGTATATGTCTTTTTGCAATCGATGATTGAACATAATATAATTAATTGACAAAAATATTAGTTACATAACACCTAGAGTATGTTTAATGGGGTCGGCAACGCGCATGTGACGCCTTTGGAGTTGCAGGCGTCCATAGGTTACGGTAGCTGCTTACCATCAGGCGGGCCGTATGCTTGTTTGCCACCGTCGTGGTATAAAAAAAAAAAAAAAAAAAATAATGCACTTTAACAAAACCAGAACCAGTGTTGAAACTGTTTCGCTATAATGCTTTTCATTCTAACTTTTTTTAAACAAAAGTTTTAAACTTTTAAATTTACCCATACATTCCTAAACACCACGTTCTCATTCGTTTCTGGGTATGTCTTAAGCGTCAAGCTTTTTTAAGTTTAGCTACTTTTGAGTGCAGTTAGTTTTTTGGTAAGTCACAGTTCTAACCTAACCTACTTTTGGCAGCGTTAGATATAAGTGTTAGGGGTCGCAGTCTAACCTACACTACTTTTTTGAGCAGTTTTGTTAGAAGTAGCAGTTATAACCTAACCTGCTTTTTGGAACCAGTTTTCCTTGTGAACAGTAGCAGTTTTCTAACGTAACCTACTTTATGATTTTGACAAAACACAGGACCGAATCGCGTACACTTACTTTTATTATTTAACTAGCTGTGCCCGCAGCTCCGCCCGCGTGGAATTCGGTCTGTGTCAGTAAGCGGCTAATTCACCCATAATTTCTCTCCCGCTACCCTGGAGGCGGAACTTGAAGTAAAGTTGACAGATGGATACGCTAGAGGACAGTAGTCCTAATAAAATATTTTACAATTACCACTAAATGAAACTACACTCAAAAATGAATACTTTTTTTATCCTATTAATTTTTTTTGGCATGATTTAAACGACATAGAGTAGTATTTAGGTGTATATCGGACGATATAGGACCACTTTTGTATTTATACGTTCATGTCCACGGCAAATATCATCCAAATCGATCCTCCCGTCAAATCAGTCTAAGAATGGAAGGTAAGAACAGGCGCGGTTGAAATTGGGGGGCGGGGGGGGGGGGGGGTCACAAATGCAGAAATGATTTTTTTCTATTTGAGGTGCACTCGGAGGGGGGGGGGGAGTCCATGACCAATACAAATTTAACTCAATCGAGTGTAGTGGCTAGCCCCTCCTTTTAGACGTTGAATTTTTATAGGGTACGTATAACCTGGCTGGGGATTTTGAATTAGTAATCCTTATTAAAGGGTGATTTCCGGGATAACAATACAAAAAAAACCGGCCAAGAGCATGTCGGGCGATGCTCAGTGTAGAGTTTCGTAGATGCCGCCCTGTTGAGTAATTTTAGTAATCCGAAATAGCAAATTCGGCACGGAGACTCACCTGATGTGAATTGGTCAGCTACTAAGGGGGCCCCCGTGTCTTGGTTCCTTCGATGTATGGCTGCAGTATCCCACAGGTTCAGGATAAGGGTCCGTTTTACGAGTACTTGCACTGAATTTTGGGTTTTTTGTTAAAAGCTCGAGCAATTCGATTTGCGAGCTGTGCGTGCGCGGTGTAGCGGTTTTAAAGGAAGTAGAAGAAGTGTGGCAACACTGAAGTTTTCGGTGTTGCGCGCTTTTAGAAAAGCGTTTCGTTTTAGGCGAGTCCCGTTTGAAATTGCTATTCGATAAAGTTTTTAACCGATACAAAAATAATTAATAAAAATACGTTGTATTTGTGCTTGCGTATAGAAAAGTACGGAACATGCCGCCGACCATAAAATAATGCTTATTTTATTAAATAATTATCATAAGAAAAGACTATGCTAACTTAGGACTAAACATGTAATGCTAAACGTACCTAAGAAATGCCTAATCGAGAGGCAGTGGGCAGACCTTAACTACAGGTCGCTTAGTAAAAGAATTACCTGTGCGTACTGTTACGACTCTGGTAATTCCATCGGCGCCGGGATGCAGTTTGTGCACGCGCGCTAGACGTCATTGCAGTGGTGGTAGTGTGTTGTCGATTAACACGACTACAGAGCCCTCATGAAGGTATGTGTTAGTATTGTAGTGGAACCATTTTCCTCTTGGCTGTAACTGGTGTAAGTATTCTACGCTCCAGCGTTTCCAAAAGTGTTGAACAGCTTGTTGGATAACCTGCCATCGTGCGAGGCGGTTTGGGTTGTCGTTAGACAGATCAAATTCTGGCAAAGCGGTTAATGGTTCCCCGATGAGAAAATGACCGGGTGTGAGGGGTAATGGATCAGTAGGATCATTACTAAGTTGACAGAGAGGCCTAGAGTTGAGACAGGCCTCCAATTAACAGAGCAGGCTATTAAATTCATCCTGGGTTAGTTTTAGTGTACCTATGACACGATGTAAGTGTCTTTTCAGACTACCTATGGCTCGTTCGACGAGACCGGTAAAGTGCGAAGCATACGGAGGATTGAACTGCCAGGTGATTTGCATGTTCGACAGCCGGTAGTTGATAGCAGTCTGATTTGATTCGTTTCGCAGAAACGTGAAAAGTTCGGTAAGATACCTGTCGCAACCTACGAAGTTCCGTCCGCAATCGGAACAAAGGGTTTTGCAATAACCACGTCGGGATATGAACCTACGCAGCGCGTTTAGAAAAGATTCGGTTGTGAGGTCAGGAACTAATTCCAAGTGAACTGCCTTCGTTGATTGGCAAACGAATACGCATACGTATGATTTAAAAACTTTCGCGTTACGAAGTTTACTCGATTTGAGACAGAAGTGTCCCGCAAAATCATCCGAAGTGTGTAAGAAGGGACGAAGTGATCGAACCCTAGCAGTAGGTAATTGTGCCATCGATGGCTGCGGTGCAACCGGTCGGGCACGAACGCAAGATACGCAGCGTAGTGTACGCATACGCACGGCATCGCGAGCACACAGGATCCAGTAGGTCTGTGCGAGAGCAAACTGTAAACTTTGAGGTCCTACATGTAAATGTGTTTTATGATAGAAATCTATAAGAAGATTCGTGAAGTGATGTTTCTTGGGTAACAGGATCTGATGCTTGGCATCATAGGGCAAGTTAGCCCGATTTATCCTCCCACCGACTCTGAGGAGTCCGGCATCGTCCAAGAAAGGTTTAAGTTTCTGAAGACGTTTTGTGCATCTATCGTCGTCCTTAAGACGCGAGATGTCTTCTGAGAACTGCTCACTTTGAACAAGTGATATAATTCGACTGAGAGCCTGCTTGGTCTCAACAACTGTGACATGTTTTGTCACAGGAACAGTAACTTTACGGCATTTATTTATGAACCGTAACATGTAGGAAACGACGCGTAGCATCCTTGGAAGCGATGAGAATCGCTCAATGAATTCTAAGCTTTTAGACTCAGGCTTAGTTTGAGTGAGAAGAACGTGTTTGCGGCGTTCTTCGTCAGTGTGACAATTGACGTTAGTCTTGGGCCACTCAGACTCATCTTTAGTGAGCCAAGCTGGTCCCGTGAACCACAGTTGATGGTTCAACTGAGATGGGAGAACGCTACGAGACGCGGGGTCTGCGGGGTTGTCCGCCGATTGAACGTGATGCCTCTGCGAGGCAGGCACGTTGCTTGTTGTCTCCGCAATGCGGTTAGACACGTAAGTACGCCATTTGTCTGGGGATGAGCGCAACCAGGCAAGGGTTAATGTAGAATCACACCAAGAATAGACTTGGTCGAACGACAAATTCCCGCTGTAAGTAGTGAGGATTTTTCTTATCAGTTTTGATAAGAGATGGGCTCCGCAGAGCTCAAGTCTCGGAATCGTGAGACGTTTGAGAGGCGCAACTTTTGTTTTCCCCATAAGAAGATGAGCGCTGATGTTACCGTCCGAGTCAACGACGCGAATGTAGACGCAGGCAGCGTACGCCGTTTCAGAGGCGTCTGAAAAGCCATGAAGTGACACTTGATGAGTGCTAGGAAGCACATGACGAGGTAACGAAATGTTTTGTAGTAACGGCAGTTCGTCGATTAACCGAAACCACGACTCACAAATACCCTCAGGGGGAGTGACTACTACAGCAATCAACTAACTTCAAAGCAGCATCAACTTAGAGTTTCTAACTAACTACTGAACCTACTCAACTAACTACTAAAGCAGGCAACTTTAACAATAACTATCTAAACAAACTTAACTAATCATGAGCACTCTCGAGCAGCAAAAGGTCAGTTTCGAGAACATAAAAGCATTGTGTACGAACTACAAGAAGGATGGTCAGACCAGGAAAGGTCAAGAGTACTTGAACAAGCGGCTTACGACACTGGCAGACTTGTGGGAAGACTTCACATTTTTTCAAGCTATACCGCTACCAGTGAAAACTACAACAGGAACTACCATTATAAAAACTGCCTCCAAATATATCGGCGTAAACTTTAGAATGACTATCTATGTTACGTTGACCGAAGAATTATTAAAGCGATGCATACAACAAAAGTCAGACAGCTATGTATGTGGGCTGGAAAGCGACGTTTCCCACAGCTATGTGCCAAACGTACGTTACGAAGCCAATGCTCTCTTGAAGCAACTAAGCAACATTATGAAGACGTAGAAATGCAGCAGCCATCAAGAAACCCACAACGAGATAAGGAGCCGCTGCCATCAACTACTCGAGGAAACCGCCAGCATCAAGACGACGCTGCGGACAACATGGCCTTCGAAATTGACTGATAAATTATTTAGCTTACTTACTTAACTACGTTACTCTAACTTACTTTGTAATGATTCTCTTTCTCATATAACCAGTTTTCTTTCTTTTCCTTTAAGGGTTGCCAATATGTACAGTCTATTCACTGTGCATGGTCACTTACAACGTACATGTCAGACGTGATTATCTTCCACATAGGAGTCGCACGTACGTCACGACCTATCAAACAGCCACTAACAGCGGAAGCACTTTTGCTCAGCAATATGTTACTATAAAACGGCAATACAGGCTAAACATGGCAGAGACGCATCTTAGATTCTTGAGAAAGAGGGTCAATCTATTAACTGTACTTTTACTTTGATTGCATTATACTCATATCCCAACTTTGACTATCGTTTACGTGCTGCACATCACCAAACTATCTACAACTGCAAGTGTAGTAGCTAGCTGGCTGCTACAAAAAACATCAGACTTAGGGTTCCACTTGAGCCCTAAGACCTTGACAGAAGTGTCCGTGTCAAGTGCTGAAACTATCACTGTATCCCTCCTCCTTTGACATTCATGACATTTTCAAATATTTCTTAAGAGCGGGTAAAGGTAAATTTAAAGCATCGACGGGTAACATGTTATAAACAGTCTGTGCATACGCGCGTTAACGAGCGGACGTGATTCAGTGAATCATGGAGGGGTTAACGACCTCAAGCGTTATTAAGTGCAAATCGTGCAATATAGTTATTTGCGAAGTGCTAGCGTTTATTCAGAATAAACAGAATGTGATGAATGCGGAAAGTCTTATAAGACTCTGTACGTCGGCTTTTACTCCGAAAGAGATTGAAAGTGCCAAAAGTTTACTCTTCGACTCGCTCCCAACGAAGGAGAAAAAAGTGCTAAGGAAGAATGCCGGTAAAACAGTGCGCGATCTAAATGATGTGATCTCAATATTTAGAAAAACGGAACCTGAGGATTTGCCAACCTTTGTGGCCAGAGACCTGCATCGCTTACCTCCTATATCATTCGATCACATCGACTGTACGAGACTGTTAAAAGACATTTTAATACTTAAAAACGAGATTAGCACCATAAAGGACACGTTTGCAACGGGACAGGAGGTAAACGAGATTAGACAAGAATTGTTTAATTTGAAGCAAGCCTCACTTGTCAACACCTATGATTTGAATGTTAACCGAAAACGGGGTGCTGGTGGCTTAAGGGATAGCTTTTGTTTAAATAGTGGTCCATTTGGTCTACCCCCTTTTACGGATAACGATACGGCGGGTAGGAGTAGCTCGCCGAACGACAACAACAACATCCAAACACCTGATAAGTGCGAACGCGACACATCAACAAGTAGATTGCTGTCTCCCTCACTCCGACAGAAGTCGTATACTACTGAGCGGCAAATTTGCGAGGACGGAGAAAAAGAACGGACAGGTGTGATGGGGCTTTCTGACACGCCTGGAATAGCCTGCATGTGTTAAAGGGGTAATTTATGTTTAAATGTTTAGGTATAAGATATTACTAACGTAGGATAAGTTTAATAATAATAAAAATTGTACTTACTAGCATAATATGGAATGTTTCCGAAATAAATGAATATTTAATTTAATTTAATTAATTAATTTAACTTAATTTAATTTAATTTAATTTTAATTTAATAAATATGAACACCTTGACCCAAAAATTACAAATTATTTCAATACCAATTTTCATCTAAATACGTACAGCGGTTATTGGTTGTTTCTTCCCCATGTCAACTTCCACCCATTTTGCATCCGCTTAAGGGATAATTTCCGAGATAAAACTATTTTATTTCCTTTTCCAGAGCTCAAATTATCTCCATACCAAATTTTATCTAAATCGATTCTGCGGTTAATAATTGCCTATACAAATTTCCAACTCCCTTATCACCCCTTTAGGGTTGATTTTCGAGGTGAAAACTATCCTTTGTCCTTCCTTGAGACCCATATTATACCAAATTTCATCTTTATCAGTTAAGCGGTAAAAAAATCCTCATACTAACTTCCAACCCCCTTTTCACCCCCACAAGGGTTTATTTTCGGGATAAAAACTATTCTTTGTTCTTTTCCGGGACTAAAACTATATCTACACAAAATTTCATCAAAATCTGTTCAGCCGTCTTCACGTGATGCGCGGTCAAATAAACAGACAAACAGATAAACAGACAAACAGACAAACAGATAAAATTTTTAAAAATTGTTGGAACGTGTTCTGTTATCGATTCTAAGTATCCCCAGCCAACTTTTTTTCGAATATATTCCATGAACACACTTTCGACCCTCTTCAGCTTTATTATATGTATAGAATATATATAGTTTTTATTGAAAGTACCTTTCAGGCTTCACTTCCTTTTTTTGTCAATTTTTTTGGACCTACGGTTCTAAAGTAAGATGGGGGGGGGGGGGGGGGGGGGGCTTTTTTGAAGATGAAACTATCCTTTGTCTTTCCTCGAGACCCATACTCGAGACTCTATACCAATTTTCATCTAAATCAGTTCAGCGGTAAAAAAATCCTCATACCAACTTCCAACCCCCTTTATACCCCCACAAGGGTTTGAAAACTATCCTATAACGTTTCTCGAGACTCAAATTATCTCCATACTCATTTCTATCTAAATCGTTTCAGCGGTTAAAAATTCTCCATACAAACTTTCAACCCCATTTTCATCCCCACCAGGGTTGATTTTTGGGATTAAAACTATATATTATCCTTTCTTGGGAATCAAACTATCTCTATACAATATTTCATCAAAATCCGTTCAGATGTTTTCACGTGATGCGCGGTCAAATAAACAGACAAACAGATAAACAGATAAACAGACAAAAATTCTAAAAATTTGTTGCAACGTGTTCTGTTATCGATTGTAAGTATCCCCAGCCAACTTTTTTTCGATTATCTTCCATGTACACACTTTCGACCCTCTTCAGCTTTATTATATGTATAGATATAGATATTTAAACAGGTTTTCGGTAGCCGATCCTTTGTTACAATCGTGACCAAACCAAAAGCTCCATAATCCAAAAGTCCTATTCACGCAACGTCGTCGTTATAGCAGGAAACTACGAGAGGCTATTGAAATGACGGGAGTATAAAAATTTCAACCAGAACGAGGGCCAAGGTATATCATCTTCGTGGAATCCAGTGATCAGCAAAAGTAAGCGTGGAAATACTAGCATTTCCAAACTATCGGATGTTGGATGATTTCCAAACCGTAAATGTGAATAATCGAGATCAAACCGCTCCGGATCCGCGCGGGTAGTTCGGAAAACCCGCGCGGCTAGGAGATGCTGATACAATTCCTCGCCAGTCTGCCTGCGACCAAGAGCGTTACGACCTTGGATGAATAAATTAAAAGGATGGAGTATGCCTGTACAAAAAACTGTGACGCAAGATGGCGGCTGGTTTGAATGTGTGTGTCCAGACGAGTGTTGCCATGTAATACAAATTTTCCCGATTAAGAATACAATATTTTTGAATAAAAAGTTTATTAATATATATAGTTAAATAGAATTAATAAGCACCTGTTTTAATAAATTTGATGAAATATATTTCTGAAAGGCGACTAAAAGGTAAAATTAAAAAAAAAACGAAATTTAGGTACTATTTATTAAAAGTACACGACTACTGTTGAGTGTGGTGGCCTCTCTCTTGTCGTACCAATACTATTATTTTAAGCATACTTTATACCTTTTTAATCTGGCGGCAGTGCCCCCGCTAAGACGAACACAACTAAAAGTGTGTTATTTCGTATTCATTTATTACGTAACACAATTTAGGGGGGGGGGAGGGGAATTGACCCTGTCTTACTTCTACTTCAGAGAGGAGGGTTATTATTAATATTATTATTTTTCTTACGTAGGGGCGGAAGGGGGTCTCTAGCAAAAAATGTCTTACGTAATCAATGAACGACGCCTTATTTTATACTAAACCGTGTTTAGAACGTAACAAAACTTTTTGAAAACTGCACCAAAATCAGTTCAGCCAAACGCAAGATAATCGCGAACAAACATACATACAAACATACGGGCAATCTGAGAACCTCCTTTTTTTGAAGATGTTTAATAATGCTCTTCGATCGATCAGCGCAATCGGTTTGACTTAAGAACTGAACTTTCATTCTAACTATAGTTCCATCTCGTTCTAATCGCTTGATCAGTCGATTACTAAAGTGACTAGTCAGCTGCTCAGAGTGAGAGGGAGGGATAGTTAGAATGAGACGAAAGTTTGACAGATCAGTAGTGGTGACCTAACTTCGCGCGTTCAATCTACGATTAGATATGGGCTTTTTGTTTTACTCGTACCAAGTTTTTGAAATAGTTTTAAGATATATATATGTATCGACGGTGGAAAGGAGAAATGCCTTAAGCGGCATTTTGTAAACTGTTCAGGAGAGCGTTTTAAAGTGTAATTTTTTGAATAAAAATTCGTACCTTTTTTCTAGACATTTTAGAGACTTCAGTTCTATGCACGTATTACGTAAAATTATTATAGCTATTTAACAATAATAAATTTAATAAAAAAATCTTGAAAACTTCTGAAATAAATGTCGCTTAACTTAATTTGACCTGAGAGTACTCCCGGATAAACCACTTCAGCGACACCACTAGTTTTTAGATGGGCAGTAGGAAAACAATGGAACGACGTTTCATAGTTTACCTATTACTGGAATGTTAATTTAAGCAACAATGGCGAGGGAAACTGTTACTAATTATTAAATGAAATTGTTGCCTTAAAATGTGTACAAGATATATATTTTGAAATATAACTGTGTCGTTAAAGTTGTTTTGCGATATTAAGTGTGGAAGTGTATTAAACGTACACAAATAAATTTAAACGGCATTGAAAAAAACAAACCTTTTTAGGTATCGAATTTCCTCTTCTTGAATAACTTCACGTAATCAGTCTTAGTTTCAACATTATTTATCAGGTAACAATCTTGTTGAACGTAATTCTAATCATACACAAAGATAGATTAACGTAACGATAAAACTAGATAGCGTCGCTTAAAGTAGTGAAATGTTGGGGTAAATTCAGTGAAATTCAATTAACCGACAGCAGTTGTTATTCGACATACCAGAAAACCCAATTAAGCACCAGACCTAAATAATATAAACACTTTAGCGCCGTTACTATAAATACGTGCATTTTTAAAATCACTTTAAGCGGGTACGTATACACGATGATTTATAATCGGTGAACAGAAACCAATTTTTATTATTTAGTTATTGATAATGTGTGTAGGCTTAAGTGACACAGTTTAAATTTAAGTCAAATAATGCGTCGCATGAAGGGGTGTTTTCTAAATTGGCCTACTATTTCTACGATACCTTAACCGACATCAAAGTCATCAGATCGCCACGAAACCTGGCTCAAACGACGTAGAAAAAACAGCCGATTCCAACGATATATAAAACTCAATTCATCCCAAAATGTCGCTTAAGGCCTTTCTCCTTTCCACCGTCGATATGTAATTTTGTTTATTTACAAATTTTATTCAAAAAATAACAAAGAATATAATTTGCTCACAAAAGCATAAAAGTTATTAACTGTTAGGTAACGTGTTAATATTCGTTGAAAACGTGCGAGAAATAAACTTACGTTCGGGAAGTTTCCCTGTTCAACCACCTGGCAACACCGCTACCGTGAAGTTAATAGTTTACGAATTTACTGATTTTTAATATGATTACGCAATTAATTGTTTACTTAACGGTGAAAAGTTACTGTAGAAGCCGTAGCTAGTGGATTGTAGTTAAATTAAACTCGTAGGAAGAAAATATTAATTATTATATTGCAGAAAAGTACATTTGTGACAAAGATCAGTGGAGAAGAGAACGTCTCCATGGGAACACATAACACCATAGATATATTGAGTTTATTTCTATAAAGAAACTTTTTAATGTTGTTAACATTATTGCGCCTCGAGGGAGAAACGATTACAATATTAAAATTAAGGAATAGATGCTGCTTCTGCTTATTAAAATATTTTTTTTTACATTCACATATAAGAGGCACTGCGAGACTTATCACATTAAAAGTTTACTACCGATATATAACTAATATAACAATAGAACAAGTTCCATTTTAAAGGTTCACAATTCTAACATAATACAGTAACAATAAAAATTAACTTAACATGTGATAACTTGTTGCAATTGTCACTCACACAGCAACATTGTATTGTTTTTTTATGACATTTGAGTATAGCACAGATAAAACTTTTAGTAATAACATATTCAACTAAATATAAATTAAATTGCACAAAACTGTGTATATAAATTAAACATAAATCTTAGCATCTGCTAACCTCTTATGTGTAAACAAAGAGCTTTTGTTTACACATAAGAGGCATAGGAACATTTAAAAGCTAAAATAAGGCTTTTATACTTCTATAGGCAGCACGCATATTTTTGTAATTGACCTATTGTGAGTATGACCGTTTGCTGACCGTACCTCCACCGCGCGCACTATTCCGTCCTTCCCCGAGAACAAATTGGTTACCCTCGCCATGGGCCACTCGAGAGGAGGAGACTTATCGCTACGCAGTATTACTAAGCTACCAATAGCTATGTTTGGCGTAATCGATTGCCATTTTGGTCGGTTTTGCAATTGATTCAAGTAATGCTTACTCTAATACTTCCAGAACGTTTGTTTCATATTAGTTATGGTAGACCAAAATTTAAGTAGATTGGTGGGTTTATTACTTACATCTCGTTCTGGGTAAGTATTTAGAGGTGCACCGGTAAGAAAATGACCTGGAGATAGGTATGAATAATCACTTGGGTCGTTGCTTACCGCTGTGAGAGGACGACAATTTAGCGTCCCTTCAATTTCCACTAGCGTGGAATTCAGTTGTTCATGTTGTTGGTGAGGAGTGCCTTACCTACAACACGCTTCAAATGATGCTTTGTACTTTAAACGCCGCTTTCCCAAATGCCGCCGAATACTGGACTGTAACTCGGAATAAAATGAAATTGTATACCCTTTTGAGCTGCGAATGAGCTGACAGCTTGTTGATGGGTCGAAGAGGCATGTAAGCGATACAACTCGTCAAATTGATTCCTTGCACCCTTGAAAGTAGACGCATTATCACAATAGACTTCGCTGGGCAAGTTCCGTCGCGCTATGAAGCGTTTAAAGCAGGCGAGAAAGCATTCAGTCGGTAAATCGCTACAGAGCTCTAGATGTATGGCCTTCGTAGTGAAACATACAAATAGAGCGATGTATCCTTTTCCAATAACGGATTTTCTTATGCGACTATTCTTGACGGAGACAGGCCCAGCGAAGTTTAGTCCTACTCTTTCGAATACACGAGAAGCGGTGACTCGAGGTGCAGGTAGGCTTCCCATTAGCTGAGTTCTTGCAGCTGCCTTCAGTCTGAAACATATTATACATTTATGTATAACCTTTTTTACAGCGCGCAAGCCATCTACTATCCAGAACTTTTGTCTTAAAGAACATAAGACTAACTTTTGTCCCGCATGGAGTAGACATATGTGCTCATTTCTCACAATCAAGTCGGTAATTGATGACTGTTTTGGCAATATAACCGGATGCTGCGCAGCATAAGGGAGCAACGCATTTTGCAGTCTACCACCAACTCGAATTATGCCTTCACTATCTAGAAAGGGAGTCAGCGCTTTTAAGTTACCTTTGACTTGGTTGCGAGATTGCAGCAATTTCAAGTCATCTGAAAAGAATTGAGATTGCTCATGTTTGACAATAAGCATAAGTGCTTTGTTTAGTTCTACTATAATTAAGAAACCCTTTAGATTTTGAGAATTTGGTTTGACATTATTGCAAAACCTAAGGATATACGCAAAAACGCGAGTACTTTTTGGTATAGTAGAGAACTTTTTTAGTTTATCAAATAGATAAGGGTTATGCGCTGTGGTTGTAAGGCACAGAGCACTAGTTTGATCAGGTTTTAGTTCAGGCAATTCAGCGGGCGTGGGTGAAACTTCTGAAAAGATGTAATCTTTATTATGCAGAAATGACGGCCCATGCCACCATAAGACGTGGCCTGTGATTTCTTGAGGCAGGAGGCCTTTGATAAGACAATCTGCTGCATTGTCGTTAGTGTTCACATAATGCCATTGATAGCCATTTGTCAATTCCTTGATGGCTCGGACTCTATTTGCGACATATGTCAATAGTTTTGTGACATCAGTATTTAGCCATGCCATCACGATTTGACTATCTGAGAAAAGATGGACTACATGAATGGATAATTTTATAGCAAGAGTGTCATGTACTCGTTTAACCAGACCAGATAAAAGCAAGCTAGCATTTAATTCAAGCCTTGGAGTAGTAAGTACTTTTTTACAGGGATTGATCCGGGATTTCGAGCATAACAATTCAGTACGTACATTGTCGTGTTCATCTATAGTGCGCAAGTACAGACAGCAGCCATATGCCACTGATGAGGCATCAGCGAATCCGATCAGCTGATTGACTACTGTTTTCTGCGGTTTGACACATCGCGAAATTACTACTGGCTCCATCTGGGAAAGGTCATTAATAAAGTCAGTCCATGCTTTACGAATATTATATGGAGGAGTAGAGTCCCAATTTAGATCATTTGCTGCCCATAGCATTTGCATAATTAGCTTCGCACGGACAAAGATTAGACCAATTAGGCCCAATGGGTCGTAAAATTTACTTATATAGCTTAAAATGTCGCGTTTGCAATCATTTGAGCTGCTATAAGGCTCGGGGCATGTGCTTTTAAAGACATCAGATTTCACATCTAGAAGAATGCCTAGTGTCTTTACAAAGGCTTGGTCTTTTTGGAGGTCTACTTCTCCCAAGTAGTGACTATCTTTAGGTACATTTTTTAATACATGCATGCAGTTTGAGGCCCATTTGTGCAAGTGAAAACTTCCCTTACTGAGCATTTGCACTAACTGTGTTTGTGTTTGTACTAGTTCATGTCCAGAATCGCAAGAAACTAGAATGTCGTCTACATATGTGTTATTTTTTATAGCTGACGCTGCCAAAGGCATTAAACCTTCATTATTTTCTGCAAGATCACTAAGACATCTAGTGGCCAACCAGGAACTTGACTTCATACCATAGGTTACTGTGCTAAGCTGAATGCACTTTATGTCTTCATCCTTAGACTCACGCCATAGGATGTTTTGTAGTGACCTTTGAGCTGGATTCAAATTAATGCAGCGGAACATCGATTTTATGTCACAAATTAAAAAGAACTTGTCAGCTCTGAACAATATGAGGATGTAAAAGAGATCTCTCTGCACCACAGGTCCATTGAGAAGCATATCATTCAAAGAAACCTTTTTATTTGTGCATAAGCTAGCGTCAAAGACACATCTCAGCTTTGTCGTGCGAGCATCTAATCTTATCACGGCATGATGAGGGACGAAGAAGACAGGATCTTTTGTTAAATCATATTTATTTATGTCAATGAACTCACTATGTTTCAAATTGACATATTCATTAATACATTTTTTGTATTCGATGAAAAGAGTTTCATTTTTTGGCATGTGCAGTCTCTTTTCTAAATTAAGAAATCTATTGAGCGCTAAGTGTAATGATTGCCCTAACTCAGAGTTGATTTGCTCCAAAGGGACCATAGTGGGCAATGAGACTTCATATTTACCGTCCACTAGCTTTGTGGTTTCCCTAAAAAGCTTTTCACAATAGTCTTGCTCAGGTAATTTTTCTGGGAAGATTTCAGGCACTTTTTCAGCTTCCCAAAAAGCGCTTAATTATTCACTTAGGCTATTATCGCATTCCCTACAAAGCAAAGATGTCACCCGTTTGGAATGAGTGCAGGTATCTGCGTGCGACCAGCGACGATCACACCAAATGCTGCCTGCACTAACGCAGGACCTCCCGGGATGCTGATGCATTGTATTGTTGTTATAGAAGTAGCAGGGCTTGTAGTTGCAGTACTCTCCTTGTTCGCAGACACAACAGGTTGATAGAGTGCTTCACTCTTGAAGTCCGGTTGCATCAGGAGAATCTGGAAGAAAATATCACAAGCTAACAACATATGCACATCACTGGGTATATTGAATTTCTCGTCGGCTAATTTCCAATTAGCAGGTAATGCAATGCGGGAAATGTCAACTGGTGTTTGAGGCATTTTTGGTGTAATAACATCCACAACGTGGCAATCAGCAGTTATTTTAAGTGGATAAACATTAGAATGCACATCAAGCTTGACACTTTTATCAATTACATGCCTTTCATTCTTGATTCCAGTTATTTCTGTTTGTATATCTTGCAATGGCATTTGCAATAATTCAACAAGTTTTTTTGTTGCAAATGAGACCTGTCTAATAAACATTTCTTATCAATTTTACTTGAGCGCTAGGCAACAGTACATGGGTTTGAACAGTAGTTGCAGATAATGTTACTGTAGATCCACGAGAACTATCATGATGTAATAAAGTATTATGTTGCATTTTGCAAATTTCACAGCGGAAGTGGAATTTGCATTTATTTTTGTGTGCTCTTAAACAAGTTTTGCATAATTGATTATTTGCAGCAAACTCCAGACGTTTTTGAGAGGATGCTAATTTAAAATTCGGACAATTATATAATTTATGTGCAGACTTACAGTATGTGCATTGAGACCATGGCTGTTGCGGGGGAGACTATGCTTGTGCAGCGACCGGTTGGCTGACAAAGCTCTGCGGGGGCCCTTTCTGTATGTCCGTATTTTCGAAGGCTAAAGCGCGTTTTTCCACGTAGCCTAAGAATTCTTTTACCGTAGGTGGCACATTGTTGTTACGCTCTAGCTGAAATGCCCTGTAGGTGGGCAGGTCGATCTTTCGCGATAGAATGCATATTATTATGGCATCCCACTTGTCAACCTCCTCACCTAGATTTTGCAGAGCTGCTAGGTGTTGCTTAACTACTGAAATAAAATTGCGTAAGTTAGTAACATTCGATCGAGTAATTGTTTGCATGTCTAAGAGTGTATTAATATGCGCATGTGTTATTCTGACGTTATTGTCGTACCGGTCTTTTAGTAAGCGTAAGGCTACTGGGTGGCTGTCATCTTGAAGTGGTAAGTTTTTTATCAAATCAAACGGCTCTCCATCTAAAAAACCTTTTAGGTAATAAAGCTTTTGAATCCCTGTGAAAGAGCTTGATTTATCAATCATAGCCGAGAACATATTAAAAAACTCATAATATTCAGTGTACTTACCATTGAAGGTTTTTATCACAATACGGTTTTAGCTTTAATTGTTCTGGTTTTGCGGCGCAGACGTCATTCACGGGTTGGTGTTCTGGAGGCGGTTTATTTTTTAGATTGATAGCATTTGTAATGATATCTAATTACGCGATCAGATGTATGTAGTTGTCTTCAACTTATTCATCGTCCGTGGCGAGGGATTCCGGGGGAGAGGTGAACAAGGCCGCGACCTTACTGGTCAGGCGTTCATACTCAGTAAAAGCTTCTTGCAACCTAGTTCTTTTGGCAAGAACAAGTTCAATCGGCGAATTGAGTAGCACCTCCCTATCAAAGCTATGTTTTAGGCGCGTGATTGAAGCTTTTTCGCGGCCTCGGATTGCAATGGCTTCTTTTTGTTCCGCCTCGGACATTGTGTCCATTTAGTACAGACTTTACCCAAAGAAGGATTCAACACATTACTACTGAATTTACGACAATAACACAGTTAAAATTATGCAAACTTAATCACTTTTATAACTAAAGATGTAATACATTTTGTTCAAAAGCAGCAAACGCAAAATGACGTCGCGAAACAAGCGACGTTTCAATTTGTTGAAAATACGTCCGGCGTTTGCGATTAGAGGATTCGTGCAGCACTGCCACCCGCACGAGCACGAAGGGATGCGTTTATCCGTCGCTACTATTGCTTCCAGTTTTGTCTTCTTGCAAGTTGGATAACTTGAATTGCACTGATTTTTTCTATGTATTGCAGTGAAATTATTTTTTATTGCGGAGTTTGATGTATATTTTATTGCGCTCAGTTTTCATTGAAATCGGCTTTGATTGCTTTATTGCTCCGATGAATGCTCGAATGAAGTCGGCGAGTTTGATTTTAAGCCGCCGTTCGTATCTTAAGCGAAATGGCGAAGTTAGTTTTATTGCGCCGCTTGTTTCTTTAAGAAAGCTGGTGAGATTTCATATCGCGCCTCTTGGCGAGATTTATAATTGCGTCGCTAGGCGAGATCTATAATTGCGCCGGTAGGCGAGATCTATAATTGCGCCGGTAGGCGAGATCTATAATTGCGCCTGTATGCGAGATCTATAATTGCGCCGGTAGGCCAGGTCTATAATTGCGCCGATAGGCGAGATGTAATATTTGCGCAGCTTGGCGAAATTTTCAAATTGCGCCGCCCGGCTCTTCAACGAGACGGCGAGAGAAAAAAAATGACTGGCCTTGGCGATTGTACTTCCTGTTTTTGGCGCTGAATTCAAGTTTCTTATCGAAGGACCATATGTAGAAGCCATAGCTAGTGGATTGTAGTTAAATTAAACTCGTAGGAAGAAAATATTAATCAGTGGAGAAGAGAACGTCTCCATGGGAACACATAACACCATAGATATATAGAGTTTGTTTCTATAGAGAAACTTTTTAATGTTGTTACAGTTACCCCATCCGTTTTATTCTTTCGACCGGTGGCATTTCTGCAGCATTTGACAACGCACGACGACATATTTTAATTCTTTTTTAACAGCACTTGACTGCATAGACGTTTGGACACGACTGTCGGGGGGCGGCTCATGTGTAGTGCGTAACCACGAGGACACTGGCTCATTATGGAATCACAAACTGTTGTTAGCAGTACTCCATCTGAAAAATTATATAAATCTATGGTTACGACACGCTCTAAACGTCAGGAAAATAATAAAAGTAAGTGTACGCGATTAAGTCCCCTGTTTTGTCAAAATAATGAGTGAAAATCGTGTGAGTTTAAACCAGTAGTTTGTAACCTACTTTTATGTAACCTTTTTTTTAACTGTTTCTTGTTCTAATAAGGTGCAAGTAATAATAAAAAGAATATTGTAGTTCTAAACTTCTCTACTTTTTAGAAACTGTTTCTTTCTGTGAGTGGATCCTAGGTAATATTTTTACTGTCAAATGACGTATGCCCAAATGGCAGCACACCGGCGACCAATTACACACAACCACACACACACACTTACAGGAAACCACAGCCAAATAGCACTAGACCCTACTCATAGTGTTGTGTTCCTGCTGGTGAGTAAGGTTGCCAAAGAGCTCAAAGATGACCCAGTGTGTTGACGATGAGGGACATTATTGTTCCTTTAGTCATCAACACAGTAAATCCTCCTTTTTGTAAAGGGTCGGCAACGCGCATGTGACTCCTTTGGAGTTGCAGGCGTCCATAGGTTACGGTAGCTGCTTACCATCAGGCGGGCCGTATGCATGTTTGCCACCGTCGTGGTATAAAATAAATAATTTTATTTGAACATGTTTTTCAATAATCTATATATATATATATATATATATATATAACTCAAAGGTGACTGACTGACTGACTGACTGGCATAGTGATCTATCAACGCACAGTCCGAACCGCTGATTCTATAGATTCCAAATTTGGCACGTAGGTTCATTATAAGACCTAGGGGTGCGCTAAGAAAGGATTTTTCAAAATTCATCCCCTAAGGGGGTGAAATGGGGGTCCAAAGTTTGTATGGGGAAACAAGATTAGTTAGTCTATTTTATTCGAAACTTCACAGAAGTATTCCTAACAATAAATGAGTACATACGTGTTGCAGGTTTTTTGAGAATTCAACCCCTAAAAGGGGGAAATGTGGTCAAAAAGTCTGAAAATCAACATGGGTATTGTTTCTATGGTTTATCGGGTCGTTAATTACGAAAACAACAGCGATTTTAAAATCCGACGTGGCGAACGTGAAATACCATCTCCCCTGTTAGGGTACAATGGGGTTGAAATGTCTAAATATCCATAAGGGTGTCGTTTTTGTGATTTTTTGGGACGTTAATTAAGAAAATGGCATCGATTTTGAAATTTAATATTGTGGACATAAAAATTCTTGAAAGTATTTGTGCCAAATTGCAATCTTCTTCTAAATATATAAAAGAAGAAACTGACTGACATATGAACGCACAGCCCAAACCGCTGGTTCTAGAGATTCCAAATGTGGTACGTAGGCTCCTTATAAGCATACGTCGTTATCGCGGGAGCAAAAACGATTTGACAGTAGTCAAAGATTATGACAAATAAGAAATAACAGAAGTGACAGTAGTTTCAACGCGTTTGTACCTACAAGTTCAAAATTTATCGATGTTTTTTCTAATATCTAAACTTCGTAATCGACTTGATTATAGTACATACTAAAAAGATTAGCCACGCAATCCTAACGACAACCTCTTCAGTCACCTGTTATTCAAAACAATTTTCATTCATGATCGATTTGGCTGGACTTGTAAATAAAGGATTATTTTAGACACACGAAGAGCATTTTTTTCTCAAAAATCAACGTTAGGTACTCGTAATTTTCATAAAAAATAAATCTTCTGTTAAACGAAATTTCTACTTAAAAAGACCCACTTTAACGAACGTCGAGAAGGAGCAAGTCGAGTTTGATTAATTATTTCTAGCAAAAACATTGTGCTAGATATGAAGAACTTCTTAGAGGCTAAGACGTGTAGGCATAATATTCTGTTTATAATAAACGGACATTCTGTTATACATATTCTTCAACACATTTATATTTGCTCCCGCGATAACGATGTATGCTTATAAGGCATAAGGATGCACTTAGAAATTATTTTTTAAAATTTACCTCCTAAGGGGGGAAATGGGGTTCAAAGTTTGTATGGGAAACGAGATTAGTTCAACTATTTTATTCGAAACTTTACAGGAGTATTCCTAACGATAAATGAGAAAACAAGTGTTTCAGCTTTTTTGAGAATTCAAGCCATAAGGGGGAAATGTGGTGACAAAATTTAAATATCAACATGGGTATTGTTTCTATGGTTTATCGGGTCGCTGATTACGAAATCAACACTTAAGGGGGTGAAATGGGGGTTGATAGTTTGTATGGGGAATTTCTAACCGTTGAACCAATTTAGATGAAACTTGGTATAGAGATAGTTTGTGTACCGGGAAACGACATGGGACAGTTTTTATCTCGAAAATCGATCTTTAAGGGTGTGAAATGGGGGTTGGAGGTTTGTATGGAGATTTTTTTACCGCGAACCGATTTAGATAATTTTGTTGTGGATATAGTTTGAGTCCCAGGAAACAATATAGAATATTTTTTAAGCCGAAAATCAATCTTAGAGGGGTAGAAAACATGTTGGTAGTTTGTATGGCGAATTATTAACCGCTGAACAGACGATTGAAATGAAACTTGGTACATATTATATAGATTGAGTCGCGGTAAACAATATAGGATAGTTTTTATCTCGAAAACCAACCCTCTAGGGGGTGAAACGGGGGTTGAAAGTTTGTATGGGAAATTAATAACCGTTGAACCGATTTAGATGATTTGGTATGGAGACATTTTGCGTTCTGGGGAACGATATATAATAGTTGTTATCCCAGAAGTCATTCCTTAAGCGGGTAATAACTTTTTTCGCTTTTATTCGTTTATAAGTAAATTTTATTACTTAGAGAACTACGATTATTGTTTTATAATCCTTTGATCCACATTTTAAGATCATTTTTCTATTCATGTATAAGTGGTTTCTGGGCTCAAATCTGAAATTCAGATATTTTAATTATTTTATGAATGTCCTTTACTTGTATTCAGACTTATACTCCCTTATCATTTATTCACGTAAATACAATTAAATTAAAACATGACAAAACTTAAAACTAGATACAAAAAATAAATCCAACTTAGAGCTAACTAAGACTATGTTAAACCCAACCTAGCTAAAACTAGAAAAACCTTGGTTATTATTTCGTTTTTTACTCCCTTATCACAGTTGTCACATAAATATAATTCAAATAAAACATAGGAAAACTTAAAACTATAGCTACAAAAAAATCAATCGAACCTAGAGCTAACTAAGACTATGTTAAACCTAAACTAGCTAAAACTAGAAAACCTAAAAAATCGAAAGGATAAACGTAAACAATCTGTATAGGTTATTGTTATTAACAAAAATGAATACGTCAACGACGGGAGCTCTAATAGAATATTTTATTTATTCGTCTGATCTGGTGTATCCTACAAATATCGCTCCCTGCCGCTTGGATTATCTACAAATGCAATTACTCCTACTAACAGAAGTAGTTATATAGTCGAAGTGTTCAAAATGATCTGGACACCATATATAGAAATTAAATATCTACTTGTAAACCTGGTGAGATTCCTTAAGGGATAAGTCCGCCTTTGTACAAATAGCGTATTTTTCCTATTTTCTTTTTGTTGTATAGTACGATTATTTTAAGTATACTACTATATACTACTACTATACTACTATCGTAGTATAATACCCTACCTTTACCTATAGGTACTATCAATACTGCCTGGTGTAAACATCATTTTGAGCAACTCGCCCGCTTAACTATATCTGCTGCTGACTGTAGGTACATTTTCGTAAACCGAATTAAGGTGCGACCACACCGCTGCTTAAAATACGGTAACGCTACGGAATCGCAGTGACGCATCGTATCCATACCGTTTTTATAGCATGCCCTCCACACCGCTGCTCAAAATACGGTGACGTTACGGAATCGCAGTGACGCATCGTATCCGCACCGTTTTTATCGCACGCCCTCCATCCACACCGCTGCTCAAAATACGCTGACGGTACGGAATCGCAATGACGTGCCGTAAACGTCACGACTATAACGCATGCTCTCCACACTGCTGCTCAAAATACGCAGACGCAACGTGTACGTGACGTGTCCCATACGAAATATTTTGACGCGAACCTTCCAAACCGTATTTTGAGCAGCGGTGTGGAGGGCATGCGATAAAAATGGTACGGATACGATGCGTCACTGCGATTCCGTAGCGTCCCCGTATTTTGAGCAGCGGTGTGGAGGGCATGCGATAAAAACGGTATGGATACGATGCGTCACTGCGATTCCGTACCGTTACCATATTACAGTTACTTAAGCAGCGGTGTGGTCGCACCTTAACCTGACATCATAACACAAATAACAGTGACAGCTGCCTCTGATATTGTCGATATCGCTGTGTCACATCCCGGTTGTATTTGTCGCTCCAGTCAGGACAAGGCCTTGGCTACGACCTTTCTTTCATTCATGTTGCAACGGATATTGCCCGATGTTTCTGCGAGATAAGCTCATTTCTTATCAGCGAGGGGAGCGAGGTAATATATGACGTCATTACGGCCTCCCCACGAAATTTGTCATCCAAACATACACGGAGTATAAAATGAAACGATTGATTTGGTCGCGTAATATTATTAAATAAGATTGGGATATAATATTTTGTTAAACTAACGAAGAGTCTATGGTACTCGTTTATTTATTTATTTATAGTTTACTAGCTGTGTCCGCGGCTCCGCCCGCGTGGAATTCGGTCTGTGAGTAAGCGACTAATTCACTCCTAATTTCTTTCCCGCTACCCTGGAGGCGGAACTTGAAGTAAAGTTGACAGATGGATACGCTAGAGGACAGTAGTCCTAATGAAATATTTTGCAATTACCACTCAATGAAACTACACTCAAAAATGAATACTTTTTTTATCATATTGATTTTTTTGGCATGATTTAAACGACATAGAGCTGTAGGTGTATATCGGACGATACAGGCCCACTTTTGTATTTATACGTTCATGTCCACGGCAAATATCATCCAAATCGATGCTCCCGTCAAATAAGCATGAAAGGTAAGAACAGGCGCGGTTGAAATTGGGGTGGATAAATGATTTTTTTCTATTTGAGGTGCACTTGGAGGAGGGGGGAGGGGGGGGGGAGGGTCTATGACCCATGCAAATTTAACTCAATCGAGTGTAGTGGCTACCCCCCCTTGTAGACGTTGAATTTTATAGGCTACGTATAACCTGGCTGGTGATTTTCTTGAATTGGAATTAGTAATCCTTAAGGGGTCATTTCCGGGATAACAATCCAAGAAAACCGGCCAAGAGCATGTCGGGCGATGCTCAGTGTAGAGTTTCGTAGATGCCGCCCTGTTACAAAACATCCGTTCGAAAGGTAATTTATTAAGGGATATTTGGCGGCGCTTACGTCATTTTACTATTTGGCACTTCCTTTCACTATGCGTTTTTGACTGATAATTCAAAAACAGCTGAACCGATTTTATTCAATATAGTTTTTATTGAAAGTTCTTATCAGGCCTCACCAAATTTCAGCTTTCTAGTGTGAACGGTAACTGAGCTAGACCGCGGACAGACGGACGGACATGGCGAAACTATAAGGGTTCCTAGTTGACTACAGAACCCTTAAGTTAACATTTATATGTAGTTTATGTAACTCTTACGTAATAGGGCCTAATTATGTACAGAAGCATACACTGCTTTACCTACACACATATTAAAAATCCATTGAAACCATTAGAATGACCACCGCCATGACCAACCTTATTGCGCCGGCTGTTCCGAACGTGGAATAGAGGATTTATGATATTGGTGTAGATAAAGATATTTATTCTTCAATGTAAGCACATTACAATGCACTAATGAACGTCAGAGATTTTGGAAATTTTAAAAATTTTGGAAATTTTGGAAATTTTGGTAATTTTGGAAATTTTGGAAATTTTGGAAATTTTGGAAATTTGGAAATTTTGGAAATTTTGGAAATTTTGGAAATTTTGGAAATTTTGGAAATTTTGGAAATTTTGGAAATTTTGGAAATTTTGGAAATTTGGGAAATTTTGGAAATTTTGGAAATTTTGGAAGTTTTGGAAATTTTGGAAGTTTTTGAATTTTTGAAATAATTGAAATTTTTGAAATTTAGAAATTTTGTCATTTTTGACATTTTCGACATTTTTGTCATTTTTTACTTTTAGGTTCTCGACTTTTTTCACTTTGTCACTTCTCACTTTCACTTTTCACTACACTTCACTTCACTTCACTTCACTTGTTGTCACACTGTCGCGTTTTCGTGACGTGACGCTTTTTCGTGACGGTCACGTGACTTTTTGTCGCTTACCCCCCCATCCGCGAACCGTACGATAAGGAACTACGTTCCAAAACTATCACCGGTTCTAACCCTACATCTCTGTCCCAAGAAGTATTATGACCGAAAAGAAATATTTTTTTCAAAACAGTAATACATTATTAGATCTTAAAGATACAAAATAATGCGTAGTTCTTCAAGAAGACATATCAAAACAGCTTGAGAGACAGATAATGTACCTATTGTTTAATTATAAAGAAAAATAAATCCTAATCTGACTGGTTCACAAAACGTTTGATATGTTTTCCTACCTAAACGGTGTCCTATAAATGTTAGATGATTTTGTAGTAGTTTTTTGGTTTGGGCCATGCATATTTGTCCGTCATATATAGTCCTCGAACCTGCATAACCCTTTGACATTCATGACATTTTCAAATATTTCTTAAGAGCGGGTAAAGGTAAATTTAAAGCATCGACGGGTAACATGTTATAAATATGAACACCTTGACCAAAAAATTACAAATGATTTCAATACCAAATTTCATCTAAATACGTACAGCGGTTATATTATTGGTTGTTTCTTCCCCGTGTAAACTTCCACCCCTTTTGCATCCGCTTAAGGGATAATTTCCGAGATAAAACTATTTTATTTCCTTTTCCAAAGCTCAGATTATCTCCATACCAAATTTTATCTAAATCGATTCTGCGGTTAATAATTCCCTATACAAATTTCCAACTCCCTTTTCACCCCTTTAGGATTGATTTTCGGGGTGGGTGTCCTTTGTCCTTTCTCGAGACCCATACTATCTCTATACCAAATTTCATCTTTATCAGTTCAGCGGTAAAAAAATCCTCATACCAACTTCCAACCCGCTTTTCACCCCCACAAGGGTTTATTTTCGGGATGAAACTATTCTGTCGTTTCTCGGGACTCAAATTATCTCCATACTAATTTCTATTAAAATTTTTCCATACAAACTTTCAACCCCCTTTTCACCCCCTCCAGGGTTGATTTTTGGGATTAAAACTATATATTATCCTTTCCCGGGACTCAAACTATCTCTATACAAAATTTCATCAAAATCCGTTCAGCCGTTTTCACGTGATGCGCGGTCAAATAAACAGACAAACAGATAAACAGACAAACAGATAAACAGACAAAAATTCTAAAAATTGTTGGAGCGTGTTCTGTTATCGATTCTAAGTATCCCCAGCCAACTTTTTTTCGATTATCTTCCATGTACAGACTTTCGACCCTCTTCAGCTTTATTATATGTACTAGCTGTGCCCGCGGCTCCGCCCGCGTGGAATTCGGTCTGTGTCAGTAAGCGGCTAATTCACCCCTAATTTCTCTCCCGCTACCCTGGAGGCGGAACTTGAAGTAAAGTTGACAGATGGATACGCTAGAGGACAGTACTCCTAATAAAATATTTTACGATTACCACTAAATGAAACTACACTCAAAAATTTATACTTTTTTTTGCATGATTTAAACGACATAGAGAGTAGTAGGTGTATATCGGACGATACAGGACCACTTTTGTATTTACACGTTCATTTCCACGGCAAATAACATCCAAATCGATCCTCCCGTCAAATCAGTCTAAGCATGAAAGGTAAGAACAGGCGCAGTTGAAATTGGGGTGGGGGGGGGGGGGGGTCGCAAATGCAGAAATGATTTTATTTCTATTTGAGGTGCACTTGGACTTTTTTCAAAACAGTAATACATTATTAGATCTTAAAGATACAAAATAATGCGTAGTTCTTCAAGAAGACATATCAGAACAGCTTGAGAGACAGATAATGTACCTATTGTTTAATTATAAAGAAAAATAAACCCTAATCTGATTGCTTCACAAAACGTTTGATATGTTTTCCTACCTAAACGGTGTCCTATAAATGTTAGATAATTTTGTAGTAGGTTTTTGGTTTGGGCCATGCAACTTTGTCCGTCATATATAGTCCTCGAACCTGCAATAACCCTTTGACATTCATGACATTTTCAAATATTTCTTAAGAGCGGGTAAAGGTAAATTTAAAGCATCGACGGGTAACATGTTATAAATATGAACACCTTGACCAAAAAATTACAAATTATTTCAATACCTAATTTCATCCAAATACGTACAGCGGTTATTGGTTATTTCTTCCCCATGTAAACTTCCACCCCTTTTGCATCCGCTTAAGGGATAATTTCCCAGATAAGCAGATAAACAGACAAAAATTCTAAAAATTGTTGGAACGTTTTCTGTTATCGATTCTAAGTATCCCCAGCCAACTTTCTTTCGAATATATTCCATGAACAGACGTTCGACCCTCTTCAGTTGTATTATATGTATAGATAGTTTTTATTGAAAGTACCTTTCAGGCTTCACTTCCATTATGTTTTTCAAATTTTTTGGACTACGGTTCTAATTTAAGGTGGGGGGGGGGGGGGCTTTTTTGAAGATAAAACTATCCTTTATCCTTTCTCGAGACCCATACTATGTCTATACCAATATTCATCTAAATCAGTTCAGCGGTAAAAAATTCCTTATACCAAATTCCAACCCCCTTTTCACCCCCACAAGGGTTTTAAAACTATCCTATGACGTTTCTCGAGACTCAAATTATCTCCATACTCATTTCTATTTAAATCGTTTCAGCGGTTAAAAACTCTCCATACAAACTTTTAACCCCATTTTCACCCCCACCAGGGTTGATTTTCGGGATTAAAACTATATATTATCCTTTCCCGGGACTCAAACTATCTCTATACAAAATTTCATCAAAATCCGTTCAGCCGTTTTCACGTGATGCGCGGTCAAATAAACAGACAAACAGACAAACAGATAAACAGATAAACAGATAAACAGATAAACAGACAAACAGATAAACAGACAAAAATTCTAAAAATTGTTAGAACGTGTTCTGTTGTCGATTCTAAGTATCCCCAGCCAACTTTTTTTCGATTATCTTCCATGTACAGACTTTCGACCCTCTTCAGCTTTATTAAATGTATAGATAGATAGTAAAAAAAAATATGTATAAAACAGTTTTGGCATTTTCTACCAATAAGGAACTATTAGTAGAAAATGCATGCAATGCAATTCAATCTGTATTAAGCTTAACTTAAGCTGTAATATAACATTATAAAAATATATTTTGTTATTAATATGAAGCACAAAAATTACGTCATTTCTATTCGTAAGTAATAACGTAATTATACCATAAATACAAATTTGGAAGCTTTCTTTAAGAAATCGACTTAATAGGTCAGCAAAATGTATCACAAAAGGACAAAGCACATAACGCCATACTCTAAGTAAGTATAAGTTTCGCTGATCGGTCGTTTCAGTAAGTACAGCCTAATCCTTTGGTACTTTAAAAAATAGCAAGTGAAATCCAGGATTTTTCGCCCTTTTTCAATAGCATCTAGGGAATGCTCCCGGTTCTCATTTTGTATGGCGAGAACCGGGAATTCCCGGTTTCGGTACTGGATTTGTATAGAAAATTTGTACCGAGAGGAAACCCTAATAGCATCCCAACATTTATCTCGCTTTACCCCTACGCTTGACGCCATACCATGGATGCTTATACTTATGTAGTAAAAGTCATCATCATCATCATCATTCTCTCCTCGCCGTATCCGGCGACAGCGACTCCGTCAATCATTCCTTCCCGGATTATGGAAGGCTCGGGTATGACTTGCAAAGCCAAACTTCGTCTTGAAGACGCGGACACGGTTCGGTTTTGTGCCACAAGTACTGTCCCCCCTGCTTCCGCTTCCCGCAAAGCTCAGCATAAAACACTGCTTTCGGCAATCTACTGTTGTCCATGTACTGTTGTCCGACTCTTCTTTATGCTGCGGAAACGTGGTGCTGTTACAAAGCGGATGTGAAAAAATTGGACTCCTTCCATCTGCGCTGCCTTCGTTCCATTCTGTGCATAAAGTGGCAGGATAGGGTACCGAACATGGAAGTGCTACGTCGCGTCAAGCTACCTGGTATTGAGGCACTAATCATGAAACACCAGCTAAGTGGTGTGGCCACGTCGTACGCATGGACAACAGTAGTAAAAGTAAATAGCACAAGGCTTTCCAAGGCTGAATATAGTTTATGACATACTTGACGCTCGGTACGGGACTGATAGCAAATCCTTACGATTTAGGGTAGAGAAAACTGTGGTGTCTTATAATATGTGGTGTGAGCAACAAGCACTCTAGCAATAGTTGTATAAAAACGAATATATAGTACACGTTCAATAGAAATAATATAGTAGTAGTGTAGTAGTTTTTAGTATAGTTTAAATAGTGTTATAAATTAATTTCACTCACTTGCGTTCGTGCGCATAATATCGCTTCGTATGTAATGATCAACTTAGCACACTTGTATCATAATGTACTATTATTCAACGATTTTGGATTTTTGGAAAAATGAAAACACATGACTTATCTACATAAATATGTGTAACAATCATACATGTGGCACTTTAGTGCCATCGCTAAAGGACAGGTCTTACTAGGTAGGGAGCAGGGGGCTTGTTGTAACACTTGTAACATTTTGTAGAAGAAAGCATATAATAAGAAAAGTATAGAATATTTATTGAATGTGAAATTATGTTTTAAAAGATTAACTATTTGTCTATCTTTTCGGTAAGTCAAACGTTATAAATTGTTATCAATATTTAAACTAGAGCTGTTTAAAAAATCTTTTAAAACATAATTTCACATTCAATAAATATTCTATAGAAAAGTATAGAATATTTATTGAATGTGAAATTATGTTTTAAAAGATTAACTATTTGTCTATCTTTTCGGTAAGTCAAACGTTATAAATTGTTATCAATATTTAAACTAGAGCTGTTTAAAAAAAAAGTCGCTTGTTACAACTTACCCCGTTGTTGGGGCTAGTTGTAACAGCTATCGGGCATGTAGTAACAATAAAACACTCATTCAATTCCTTTAAGTTTTAAACTGTTTAGTAATGTTTTACAAATATTTGACACTTATTGATGTAAGACAACATTCAGAAAAACTTCGAACAAAAATAAAATTGTACTTCATTTGGAAAAAACTTAACAAAACAATCTATTTCTAAATTATTCAACTTATAATCTCTAATATCTCTTCTTACAAGTAATAAGGCATCTTAATCTCACAACGAACCATAGTAATACAGGATCTTGTGGTGTTGGTTTCATGAATTTAATAAAATGGTCCATGAATAACATGAATTCTTTTTCAGTCATCCAACCTGAAGAATTCCCGGCTCCAATACAATCTGGGGGTCCCCCTCTGACGAATATGTCTGTGTATCTCAGCCTTGGAAAAACAAACATAGGTGGTACGAAATTTCCACATGCATTAACTGCGCAAGCCAGCGTCACAAGGGTACCGCTTTCTGCAGAAGTGATAGCTCCAATTTGTTTTTGCCCCCGCACAGCTACGATTTTTTTAGGTTTCTGCACTGTAGTAACACCAGTTTCGTCTACATTATAAATGCGTGATGGCGAGAACTGGTATTTTTGAAGCACGTCCTTGTATTTTCTAAAAAAATCTTCTACGTTGGTCTTATTAAAAGATGTAGCCCGACTTAAAGATGTTGCTTCTGGTGTTCTGAGCGATAGCTTTGCGATTCTCTTCATAAAGCTATTAAACCAATCAGGTCCTGCCATGTGATTTGTGTGCCATGAGGGGGGAATATTTGATGCACCAATATTAACAGCACACTGATAGGCCAGTTCCTTAACCTCTGATGGCAGAAGTCCAAAATATATGTCAGCACATGTCAATAAATATGAAGATATCTTGTCTTCCATTTCTTCTGAGAATACGAGCCTCGGTTTAACGTAACCAACGGAGGGTGAAAGATTCTTTTTCTTTTTATTTATATATCTATAGAGTGAAACATGGCACAGGTTAAAGGTTTGAGCTGCTTTTCTAATACTGGTCTTCTTTTCCAAAACATCGGTGGCAGCCAACTCGTAGACTTCTTTACTATGGGTGCCTCGATTTGTTTTCCTTTTATAGGTTCTCATTCTGAAATAGAAGTAAATTCATGTAAATATAAATATTGACACATAAGCATATAGTTAAGTTTCTTTAAAAACACCTTATTTCAAAATGCATAAATTAAGTACTATACTGAAAAATAAAGCGGGGTAAGTTGTAACATGTTACAACTAACCCCATGGTTTCGTTACAAATTGCCCCAAGGTACCTTTTCTTGCAAACACTAGGATTACTAAAAACTTACATAAATTTACTAATAATAAAACTACTAACATCAACTAGAACAAATTCTTCAAAATGTTTGATAAATCTATATATATATAACTCAAAGGTGACTGACTGACTGACTGACTGACATAGTGATCTATCAACGCACAGTCCAAACCGCTGGTTCTAGAGATTCCAAATTTGGCACGTAGGTTCCTTATAAGGTCTAGGGGTGCACTAAGAAAGGATTTTTCAAAATTCATCCTTCTAAGGGGGTGAAATGGGGGTCCAAAGTTTGTATGGGGAAACAAGATTAGCTAGTCTATTTTATTCGAAACTTCACAGAAGTATTCCTAACAATAAATGAGTAAATACGTGTTGCAGGTTTTTTGAGAATTCAACCCCTAAAAGGGGGAAATGTGGTGACAAAGTCTAAAAATCAACATGGGTATTGTTTCTATGGTTTATCGGGTCGCTGATTACGAAAACAACAACGATTTTAAAATCTAACGTGGCGGACGTGAAATACCATCTCTCCTGTTGGGGTGCGATGGGGTGGAAATGTCTAAATATCAATATGGGTGTCGTTTTTATGGTTTTTTGGGACGTAAATTACGAAAATGACATCGATTTGGAAGTTTAATATTGTGGACATGAAAGTGTTTGTTCCAAATTACAATCTAATCTAAATATATAAAAGAAGAAACTGACTGACTAACTGACATATCATGACTGACAAATGGAGATAGTTTGAGTTCTGGGGAAGGATATATAATAGTTGTTATCCCAGAAGTCATTCCTTAAGCGGTTAAAAAGGAGGGTGGATTACTAAATCCACGCAGACGAAGTCGCGGGGAAAAGCTTCTATTCAAGAGTAGAAATCTGCATTAATCATGATCTCTTAATAGTAGTAAGTCGTTGCTGGCGTAACAATTCAAAAATTATTGCAAACATTTCTTTAAAAAAAATAAGGGAACCGCCTTCACCAAAACGTGGTATACGCATAGCCCGAAAATGACATTGGATAGTTTTCATCCAGAAAATCAATCCTTAAAGGGGTGAAAAGTGGGTTGGAAGTTTGTTTGGGAAATTTTTAACAGTTGAACCTATTTATGAGATATGAAACTTGGTATACAGACAGTTTTAGTCCCGGGACGGAACATAAAGTAGTTTATATCGCGAAAATCAACCCTTAAAGAGGTGAAATGGCGGTTGGAGGTTTGTATGGAGAATTATTAACAGCGAACCGATTTATATAAAATTAGGTATGGATATAGTTTGAGTCCCGGGAAACAATATAGGATAGTTTTTATCCCGATAAACAATCCTAGAGTGGTAGAAAAGGGGTTGGTAGTTTGTATGGCGAAATATTAACCGCTGAACCGACGACGATGAAATTTCGTAAATGAATTTAATATTATAAATGCGAAAGTCTGTCTGTCTGTTAGCTTTCACGCTTAAGCTGCTGAACCGGTTTAGATAAATCTTGGTATAGATATGGTTTAAATCCCGGGAAATATCATAGGGTAGTTTTCATCCCGAAAATCGACCCTAAAGTGGGTGAAATGGGGGTTATTTATTTATTTATTTAAACTTTATTGCATAGTATAAAATATACAGTTACAAAAGGCGGACTTAATGCCGTAAGGCATTCTCTACCAGTCAACCTTTAGGCCAAACAGAGAAGCATCATTGGGGCAGGGTATGTAAAGAACACAGAACTAATAACTAAAAATAGCAAGAACGTTATCTAATATAAATAAGCATTTAAATAAATATATTTAATAATATATAAAATATACAAAGATAGTATAACATATACGTAATAAATACAAATAAATAAATATGTATGCATTAATAAATATATATAAATAAATTACCTGCTACTGAATTTACTATGAAGAGTTATCAAGAAGATACTTGCGGAGCTTGCGCTTGAACGTGAATTTTGTTTGAGCTTGACGTATGCTGAGGGGAAGAGCATTCCAAAGGCGGATGGCATGTATGGTAAACGAATAGGACATGGAAGTGGAATTGTGATCGGGCACAGAGAGGAGTAGCTTACGAGTGGTGCGAAGTTCGCAGCCAGGACGGGCAGTTACAAACCTAAATTTGGATCGCAAGTACTGGGGCGCAGCTGAGCCGTTTAAAATGGAGAACAGTGTACACAAAATTTTAAGACTTCTGCGCTCTCGAATGCGAAGCCAGTGGAGCTTTCGTCGGAAGACAGATACGTGGTCATATTTTCGAAGGCCAAATATAAACCGAATACAATTATTTAGAAGCCGATCTAATCTATCCAGAAGTCCCTCCGCCGTATTGGTACAGCACACATCACAATAATCAATTACGGGCAGCACTAGAGCTTGAATGAGAAGTGTTTTTGTGGAAATCGGTAAAAAGTGCTTAAATCTGTACAGTGAGCGCAGAGTATTAGTAACTCGTCGACAAACATCAGAAACCTGGGGTTCCCAGGTCAAACCACAGTCAATCAACAGCCCCAGGTCTTTTACTTCTGAGGAGAATGGTATAATACTATTATAGAAGAGAATCGGAGTCACTTGTGTAACATTGGTAATTGACTTTGAGCGTGGATTCCCTACAATAACAGCCTGACACTTAGCAGGGTTCACGGCTATTCCAAAATCTCCAGACCATAATGCGACACGATCCAAATCTTCGTTAAGCCTTGAGATTGTCCCATTAACCTCATCAGATCTTGCCTGGGTGTAAAGTTGCAGGTCATCGGCATATAGGTGGTAGGAACACTTAATTCTAGGTGTAATCAGATTAATAAATACCGAGAAGAGTAGCGGAGATAGGATCCCTCCTTGAGGAACGCCAGAAGTGAGATCGCACCAGTCTGAGAGCAACTGATCAGCGCGAATTGCCTGTCGGCGACCTTCTAAATAAGATATAAACCACTCAGCCACTGATGCGGAGATATTTAGGTGATTAAGTGCGGCAAGGAGGAGATCATGATTTACTACGTTAAATGCATTGGAGAAGTCAATCAGGACTATGATAGTAACAAGAGATGATTCCATGCCTTGCCTCACATCCTCTACTACCTTAAGCAGCGCGGTAGTGGTACTGTGGCCACGGCGAAAACCTGACTGAAGCGGTGAAAGGAGATGGTTAGAGAAGATGTGGGCAGACAACTGTTTGTGTACGATAGCTTCGAGAACTTTAGATAGGAACGGGAGTATGGAAATGGGACGGAAGTCTTTAAATAATGTAGGATTGGGAACTTTAGGGAGAGGAATAACAAACGCATCACGCCAGAGATAGGAGAAACAACCGGAAAACATGGAGAGGTTAACGATATGCCTAATAATAGGTAGAATACACTCCAATATGCACATTATCATTGCCCTACTTACGCCATCATAACCAATCGCATTTGACTAAAATCACCTTTCGTATCTCATCATCAGTAGCTGGGGTGAAAGAAAACTTGGTGCTAGAAGTGGATGGCAGGGTACTAATGTAAGAAAAGCTTTAAGATTTGGTGGAGGGGTCTAAAGTGGGGGTTTTTGAAAAATGGTCATTTAAATCGTTTAAGGAAAATTTCGAGAACGTGTTTTCTTTAGAGTGGGATTTAGTCACGCCAATAGATTTTAAAAATTTCCAGGTGTCTGCCGGCGAAGAAACTATCACATTATCATGTATATGCTTACGTTTCGCTGCTCGTACCATCCTGTTACACCGACTCCTGGCAACTTTGTAAGCATTCCAGTTTTCTTCGCAACGATTCCGTTTATACTTTCGGAACGCTCGATCCCGTCTCGTCATTGCAATACGGACCATTCGGGTAATCCACGGAGCGGGCGCTCGCCTAAGTTTGACTTTTCGAACGGGCGCGTGAGAGTCAAACAATTTTAAAACCGCCGTGTTTAAAGCAACTACCGCCTCGTTGACTGAAGATGCCGTAAGCGTGGGAGTCCAGTCGAACGAACATGCGTCCCGTTTTAAAGCATCAATATCAAGCCTCGCAAAACTACGTAGCATAATTGAAATTGGCTGTGACTTCGGAGGCCGAATCTTATAACAAAGAAAAACAAGGTCGTGTCGCGAAAACCCAGGCGCCGAGAACTGGCCTACTTTGGCTACATGGTCAACTGAGGAATTCAAAATAAGGTCTAGCCAGGAGTCTGATGTGTCAAGATTATGGTGAGTAGGATTCAACGGTAACACAGAAAGGGCAGCAGACTCGATAATAGTCAAAAGCTTGCGAGAACGAGTATTGTTTTTTAATAGATCTGTGTTAAAATCACCCATGATTATGTGATGTGTGCCCTCCGTTATAAAAGATGCAAACATAGATTCGAGTGATGAATAGTAGTTAACTGTAGGCGGACAATACACGACTCCCAGGACAACCTTTGACCCCTTGATGGTAGCCTCGATGACTAGGTGCTCCATGGAATTCGAGTATTGAGAATGTGACGAGGATAAAAAACTGAAGGGGATATCGCTTCGCAAGTATATGGCGACACCGCCTCCACCCTTGCCCGTGCGATCGTTGCGCAGCAATATGTACCCAGGAAGCCCGGACGAGGTGGATGCAAGATTTGGTTTCAACCAGGTTTCAGAAACAAGAATGGCATGAGCACAGGAAGTAGAGAAGGTATCATAGAGGTCGCTGTAGTGACTTGGAATGCTCTGGGCGTTTAAGTGACATATGTTGAGAAGTTTATTAGAATTTTGAAATTCGCGGCTTAAAAGATTACCAAGGGTTTCGGGCTCAGACAACGTCGAGTTATTGAGAGAGTGAAAAGAAGAGGTCAAGTCGCAAGCTGAATAAAATGATTCATCATCTGTCATAATACACTAGTGCAGGTATGTAAATAATATTAATATATATTTATGTATATAAATAAATAATTACTGTTCCAGATATATATAATAATAATAATAGATAACAATGATTATTTCTAAGGAAAGATAACCAGAGGGCGCTGTTATAGCCCGCCGGTTGACCGTTTGATATTAGCCCAAAAACAAAACAAACCTTAAATAAATCGTTAACACGAGCATAAATACAATAATACAAAAGCAACAACTTAATTAGCAATCGTAAGTAGTATAGATTCACCGTTTCTACCCCATCATTTTCCCACCACCAAAACAATGGTTTTTCGGGATTATGGTGGGTTTTCCGGACTATGAAACCTAAAAAAAAAAAAAAAAAGTTTGGTATGTTTTAGTACGTTTAGCCCCCCATTTAAATCGATTGCACTAGGTCTCAACAGTGCCCGGAGCCTCCTTCAGCACTTAGGCACTCCGCTAATTAAACAATACACGCTCTTCGACACCACAATAGAACCCTTGCTCACCTTTTTCTATTGTCTCTATTGTTAGCTCGACTCGGCGACATCGCATTGTTACCGAGCTCGATAGAGGCATACTCCTACGTTGTAGTTTGTTCTTTACGTATTTGCAATAGGTTTTATAATTGCTTAATTGGTTACTCCTTATGAAAGACTAGGTATACTACCTAAAGTTTCCAAAGTTTAGGTATAGTTTTGGTGGTGGGAAATCAATGGGGTAGAAACGGTCATATAACTTAACGAGATTTTTAATGATCTAACAAGCCCCGCGAACTGACACAAATACATTACCCTTTATTAGTCTGGACTGGAGTAGGTATCAATTTTATACCTAAAGTAATTAATTCACATTTCGCGAATATATATGCAAATTTCAATGTATCTATAAAGTTTCCATAGTTTAGGTATAGTTTTGGTGGTGGGAAATCAATGGGGTAGAAACGGTCATATAACTTAACGAGATTTTTAATGATCTAACAAGCCCCGCGAACTGACACAATTACATTACCCTTTATTAGTCTGGACTGGAGTAGGTATCAAATTTATACCTAAAGTAACTAATTCACATTTCGCGAATATATATGCAAATTTCAACGTATCTATATGTGTTACAGCACAATATGAAACTTCTGGTATATTTTTCAACCCCATCAATTTTAGTTATTTAGTATCTATTCGTTTTCAGTTTTTGCCTAAAATTTATTATTTTATACAAATCCAATTTTTGAAATATTATTTTATTGATTCTAGATTTGTGTTTATATATTTGTGTTATCTTAATTTTTTTTTTGGGTAAATTATTTTATACAAATCCAATTTTTGAAATATTATTTTATTCATTCTAGATTATTTCCAGTCTAGATATTTGTGTTGTCTTAATTTTTTTTTTTTATGGTAAATTATTTTATGCAAATCCAATTTTTGAAATATTATTTTATTGATTTTAGATTATTTCTAGTCTAGATATTTGCGTTGTCTTATTTATTTTTTTGAACTCGTAAATAACTTTGGTATATGTGACAACCGACTGATATTTATTGGTGGACAATAAACATGACTGTGTTTTGAACAAGTTTCAACCTGTAAGTATGCTGTACGTTTCCGTAAAGGAAGTTCCCATTATTTATTATAATATATAGATCTTTTGTTAATGTAGGATTCGATGTGTGATTTATTGCATTCTTGTTTATACCAGTTAGGTGGGGCGGTGCGATGTTTAAAACTTCTTTGGTGCTCTAATTTAAAGTCGCAATTTCTATTATTAGTTTTTTCTTGATGCTGTCGGCTTGAGAACTTAACCTTTTTTACTAGATGTCCTTTGAAGAAGGTAATAACTTACTTTTTATTCGTTTCTGAGAAATATATAAATCAATCATCGGGTTTGAAGTCACACGCGATTTTAATAGAAAGTAAATGCACAAAAGATCTGTCGTTTAAATTCTTTAGAATTCTTTTGATAATTTAATCTTTTGTTAGAAAACATTCCGCTGCAAACAAAAATTTACCTGTCCCGAAATCCTGTTTAAACTCGTCGCTACCTACCTAGGTGGTCCTCTGTCCCCACCAGCCGTGACCTTTTTTTCAACACAAATTCATATAAAAAGGCTGAGGCTGGGGGCTAAATTTTAGAAACGAAGTGAGCTGCAAATCACGTGTTCAATTACGATTAAGTGAATAAATTTATTAATTTTAACTAATCAGAGATAGAATTTGAAGGAACACTTTAAATTTCAAAGTATAATTTTTTAATCTATATATAGCATGCAAATTGGAAATGATAATTGTGATGTTGAACTTCTTCAATTATGTGAAGACGCGGAGAAGGAATATTTTGAAGACCAAGAAATATATAATTTGTGTGAATCTCTAAGTCAACAAAAATATGAAATGTAAGTTAATCAATTTGTTTAAATATTTAATTCACTGTACATTTTTTTTTCTACCTTGCATCTTGTTGGGGTGGGTGATCTAAGTTAAAACCTGTTGTTACATGTTTCCTTACCTGACTTACGGATACGGAGGGGATAGTGGTATAAAAGTGGGTCCCCAGTTTTAAAATTATCTATAGCAAATTGAAGTTTCAGTGTTTTGTACCTGTGGTGTTGTGTGATTCAGTTTTGCAACATGGCATTTTATCTTGAGCCTAAATTAGAACGTAGCGAGATAGCAAGTTTTAGCAAAAAGTTAATAATCCAGAAATTTCATAGACACATCCGATTGTGGTTTATTGATGGTTTATTACCTGATTCAATTTTCGAAGATCAAGATATTAAACCATATTATACCCCATGTGAGGGTCATAGGAATCAAACACAGGATATTCATATATCAACTACTGATGTAGTAGACGGAGTCCTACCAATGCAAGCGTATTGTTTGCACTGTAAGAAATATACAAGTCAGTATTTTGTAGTTATTATTAATCTTTGTTTCTGGTAATCATATTATAAGTAATGATGTAATTATATTATTTGTGATATTTTATTTTATTTCTTTAGATCCCAACAAGTTGGAGGCGGAATAGAAATGGCAACTACGGATCCTGTGTCTAAGGCATCAACAAAGAAGAGTCAACCTTCAACTAGCAGTGATTCAGCATCAACTTCTACAACACAAGCTTGCTGTATTGACGTAAGCACAAAAAATAATGACAAAATTGAATGTTCTGTGTGCCATGTGTATGTGGTAAAAAGATATTTAGCAAACCATTTGAAAAGCAATAACCACAAAAACAATGTTCTTAGTTCAGACAGCGAATTAATCAACGTTCAGCTAATTGAAAATGCATTCCGAAACAGGGTTGCTACGTACAGAATATCAAGTAATAAAAATGATTACCAACCCTTTGAAACCCCCGAATCGTTTTTAGAAAAAAATAAAGATACAATTTTCACTTTATTAAATCGATCAGTTGCAGATCATTGTGCTTTAAAAGTTAATTTTATTTTAAATGCAAATTTTTGTCAGGATACCAAACAGCTAAGAAATACATTTGATTTTCAATTAAACAATCAACTTTTTAATGTGAGCAGTGATAAAGATTTATTTTTCATATCCCTCGTAAATGAAATAACAGAGAGATTAACAAACTTTGAAAGAAAAGATAGTGGATGGAGTTTGGTAAACATAAACCACTTAGACGTTAATGTTAATAAATATAAACCATTGCGTGGTTCTTCATATATTGAATTACCACGTGATATAACAAACAAAAGAGCAGTAATAAACATCAAAAACAATGATCATGAATGTTTCCGTTGGGCATTGCTTTCGGGTTTATATCCACCTAAGAAAAACAATCACGCTAATATGGTGAACTGTTATGTCAAATACAAGGAGAAATTGAAGTTTGGTGACATTCCTTTTCCTATCAAGTTTACTGATATTCAGAAATTTGAAAAGTTAAATGATTTAAGTATTAACGTGTTTGGTTTGGAGTATAATTCACAAAATAAAAGTCATGATATTGTTGGTCCTTTACACATTACAAAATGTAAAAGAACAAAACATTTTAATTTGTTATATATAACAAAGGGGAATAGAGGACACTATTGTCTAATCAACAATTTATCTCGATTAGTATCCGCTCAAATAAATAAATCACAACATGCTGTTAATATATGTGATGGTTGTTTGTCAAATTTTTCATCTAATCAGAATTTAGTAGAGCATCAAAAGAACGATTGTTTTCATATATGTACCAATTTACCCTCTGAAGAGGATAAAAGGAAAGATTGGTTTGACAAAATGACTTCTTCAAGTCAACTTAATTTCAATAATTACGAGCGTAAATTACGAGTTCCTTTTGTTGTGTTTGCAGATTTTGAGGCATTTTTAAGTCCTATTCAGTCAGAACAATCTAATGAACAAACCACGAAAGATAATAGTCACTCTCCAACACCTGACAGTGATAAAGATTATGGAGATGATGATGATTATGTGGATGATAAAATCAAACGTAAACGCAGACGTATAGACAAGCGTTCCTCAACCATTAACATTCAGAAACATCAAGTTTATAGTTTTGGATACTATATTAAATGTGCATATGATGACAAGTTATCAATTTATAGAACATACAAAGGAGAGAACTGTGGTCAAACGTTTATGAAATGTATTAAACATGATTTGGAGAGTATTTGTAAAAAGAATACATTTTCCAAGCCCCCATTACCCTTAACAACTTTAAATAAAGAATACATTGCAAACAGCAAAGTCTGTTTCATTTGTAGTACATGTTTAAACGAGGATTCCTGCGTTTCCTATAATTGGCATACCGGTGTTTACGAAGGCGTTGCACATTCACTTTGCAATGAAAAGTACAGGCCCCAAAACTTTGTACCTGTGTTTTTTCATAACTTAAGCAACTATGACAGTCACTTTATAGTACATGGGCTTAATTTTGAAGATGGTGATATAGAACTAATCCCACAGAACAAAGAAAAATATATTTCCTTTTCCAAAATGTTAAAAGTTAATAACCGTAGAGTGAAATTAAGATTCGTTGATTCCCTTAAATTCATGTCTAGTAGTCTTAAAAAATTAGCTAAAAACTTAACAACAAATCAATTCAATGAACTAAAATTAAATTTTCCAAGTGAAGAAGACTATAAGCGCTTGATACGTAAGGGTGTGTACCCATATGAATACATGACATCATTTGATAGTTTAAACCTTACCGCCCTTCCTCGTAAGGATTTATTTTATAGTTCTCTGAATAATAGCCACATTTCAGATGAAGATTATGAACATGCTGTGGGTGTGTGGAATCACTTTAATTGTCAAAATATGGGTGATTATTCAGATTTATATCTGAAAACAGATGTTTTGCTACTAACTGATGTATTTGAAAATTTTAGAAATGTATGTGTTAAGACCTACGGTTTGGATCCAGCTCATTATTACACTGCCCCAGGATTGAGTTGGGATGCTATGTTAAAAGTTACAAAAATAAAACTTGAACTTTTGACGGATATTGATAAAATTGCTTTCATAGCAAAAAATATTCGAGGAGGTATATCCCAATGCAGTCACAGACATGCTAAAGCTAACAATAAATATATGTCAAACTATGAATCAAACCAACCGTCTTCTTTTCTTGTATATTTAGATGCAAATAACTTGTATGGATGGGCTATGTCTCAACCTCTTCCTACAGGTAAATTTGAATGGGTGAATGTAGAGACGAATTTTAATATTGCAGATGATGCTGATCATGGCTTTATCTTAGAAGTAGACATTGAGTACCCTAAAGAATTACATGATTATCATTCGGATCTACCATTCTGTCCTGAAAATGTATGTTTAGGTAATTCTAAAGCAAAAAAATTAATACCAAATCTAAACAAGAAAACAAACTATGTCATTCATTACAGAAATCTTAAACAAAGTTTACAAAACGGATTAAAATTGCTTAAAATCCATAGAATATTAAAATTTGAGCAATCCCCATGGTTAAAAAGTTACATAGATTTAAATACCTACATGCGATCCCAAGCATCGTCTGAATTCGAAAAAGATTTTTTCAAACTCATGAACAATTCAGTGTTTGGTAAAACTATGGAGAATGTAATGAAACGAGTAAACATCAAATTATTAAATCACTGGGAAAATCGTGGGAAATCTCAAGGAGTTCAATCTTTAATTGCGAAACCTGAATTTCATAGTTTATCTGTTTTTTCACATGATTTAGTAGCTGTTCAATTAAAAAAAACTAAAGTTTTATACAACAAACCAATTTACCTAGGTTTTTGCATTTTAGATCTTTCTAAAACTTTGATGTATCAATTTCATTACGACTATATGAAAACCAAATATCAAAATAATTTGAAATTGCTTTACACAGATACTGATAGTTTACTATATCAAATATTCACAGAGGACTTTTATGATGACATAAAATCAGATCTTAATTTATATTTTGATACTTCTGAATACCCAGAGGACAACGTGTATGGTTTCCCTCTGGTAAATAAAAAGCAACTTGGTGTTTTCAAAGATGAAAACAATGGGGAAATATTTAAGGAATTTATTGGTTTGCGTTCAAAAATGTACGCCATAGATGTACAAAATAAAGAAATTAAAGCTAAAGCTAAAGGTGTCAATAAATGCGTAACGCAAACGTATGATCTTGATAGTTTTAAAAAATGTTTATTTAAGAAAAAAATTAAATATGATACAATGTTACGTTTCAAATCAATAAAACACATTTTATTTACACAGAAAATTACCAAAATAACGCTTTCCCGTAATGACACGAAACGATATTTGTTAGGAAATTCTATTGATACTCTTGCGTGGGGTCATTATAAAATTCCTCATGGTGTACTTTAAAATTTATTTAATTTACACAGAATATTCAATGAAATGTATTTATTTTTTGTGCAATGTGTATAATTTTTGTAAATTGTATGATTTAGTTTAGAAGTTAAAATTATCTTGTGTCAATATTTTTTTTGTTATGTGTTATTTTTAATAAATGTTCTTGATAAAAGGAGAAACTTTAAAAAAAATTGTCATTTGAAATTAATTCCTTTTCATAACAACACACTCCTCACGTTAATTCAAAATGATTCATTTTTACCATCCCTTCACCACTATTGTAGCTGGTCCGAGTGGTTGTGGAAAAACTAAATTTGTTACAAGTTTTCTTGAACATTCGAAAGAATTATGTAATGTTGAGTTTGATGAAGTGATTTGGTGTTATGATGAAATGCAACCCCTATATAATCTAGAAAATGTGATTTATAGTCAAGGAATACCTGATATGTCCATGTTTGATGGACTGAAGCCCAAATTACTTATAATAGATGATTTAATGCGAGAATCAAATGGGCGACTGGTTGATATTTTTACAAAAGGTAGTCACCACAGAAATTTAAGCCTGTTTTATATTACTCAAAATATATTTCATCAGGGTAAAGGTCAACGTGATATGTCTTTGAATACAAGTTATTTAGTGTTTTTTAAGAATCCTAGAGATAAAACACAAATACGTTATTTGTCTCGTCAAGTATGCCCAGAAAACTCAAAGTTCGTTGACGAAGCTTACAAGGATGCTACTAAAAACGCTCACGGCTATCTTATGATTGATCTAAAACAAAACACAGACGACATGTGTCGTTTTAAAACTAAAATATTTCCATTTGATGGCCATTGCACAGTGTATATCCCAAAGAAAGGATTTAAATATAACAAATATCATCAAGTTTCAGTCAGTTCTAAATGATGCATTCTCGAGTAAGCACCTATAAACATTTACTGGAAGCCCTGCATTTACTTAAACCAAAATATCGCACTGCTTTGCTTAAATCGTGCGATGAAGATGAGATCAACATCATTTGTGAATGTATCTATAACGTTCTAAAGGGTAAAATTCCTTTAGATAACAAAGAAAAATCTAAATTAAAAAAATATAAGGAAACATTACGAAAACTAGTTTCAAAAGGCAAAAATAAGCTTAAAAAAACCGTTATTCTTCAGAAAGGGGGTGCATTTTTACCAATAATTTTAGGTGCAGTTTTAAGTGCATTGGTAAACTCCTTATCTTAGATACAATGGAGAATACAAAGAAAATGTTGTTAGTAGAACCTGAATTTATTAAAAGACTTAAAAAAAGTGAAAATCAGGTGGAAAATATATCATCCCGTCTGGATGGAGAAATGCAAACAATTCTTAGAAGAAAAATAAATGATCGTGAAAAGTGGGCATTATATTGTCAAGCACTATTTTATTCTAAACGATTTTTACATTTTGCTGAGGCAGATCGAAGACCATTTAAATTACCAATAGTGATGGATGAAGTGAACTACCTTACTAACGATAACTACAATGTTGCTTCGAAAGTTAACAAAAAGGAGGAAAATGTAAAAAAAGAGGAAAGTATCCGAAAGGAGGAATCATTTACTCAGAACTTAAGCGGAGACGCAAATTCACCTGTGCCGGAAGAAGATGTTTATGCCACACCTCCTGGTGTATCAAAGGTTCAATTACCTAAACGATATTCTCCATCCTATATTATAGATGTTATACCTAAATCGTACAGGACAAAAAGTCAGACGCTACTGCAAAACATTGTTCTGAATAGACCTAAAATTTGGTGGAAGGAGAATGGTGAAGTAGTTATAAACAGTCAGACAATACCAAATAGCAATATTCTCGATTTGGTAGGCGATGTACTTAGACCGCTCAAACGCTCAAAACCAGTGGGATGGGAGGATTTCGCTCGTTTTTTAAATGATATAAAAGTTCCATCGTCATGTATTGGTAACCCCGAGACTTTAGAATTTATTAATAAAATTCAATCTAAACCTGAAGCTAACACTTCACAGGCTTCTATTAGCGAGCACAACCTATCAATTAAAGAAAAAAACGCATCTACTCCTCTATCTACTAAGCCAAAAACGAGGTCTCAAAAGAAAGTTGATTGGGAAAGATGGACTCCTTATTAGACATAAATAGAATATATTACGATATATCAAACCCGGCTGGATATAGTAGTTTAAATAATGTTATGAAGGAAATGAAAGGTCAAATGAATAGAGAGGAAGTGAAAAAATGGCTGCAGTCCCAAGAAGCGTACACTCTACATAAACCTGTTCATAAACGTTTCTCGCGTAACAAATACATCCTGTCAAACTACAATGAACTATGGCAAGCTGATCTAAGTGATATGCGCACCTATAGTCAATACAACGATGGGTATAAATACATTCTTTGTGTTATTGATGTATTTAGCAAATATGCATTTGCGAGACTTATGAAAAAGAAGGATGCTGAAACGGTTAAAACGTGTTTTGAAAGCATATTCACGGAAGCAAATGCAACCTCTAGACATATTCAATCTGATAAGGGTACAGAATTTGTTTCAAAGATGGTGAGAGATTATTTTAAAAGTAAGAACATAAATTATTATACAACTAACAACCCAGACATCAAAGCTAGCATAGTTGAAAGGTTTCAAAGAACTCTCAAAACTAAAATGTGGCGTTATTTCACTCATAAAAATACTTACAATTACACTAATATATTACAAGATCTGCTTTATTCATATAACCATAGCTATCATTCCAGCATAAAAATGCGTCCAGTTGATGTTAACTCTAGTAATATAAGGACTGTTTGGTGTAACTTATATGAAAGAAAAAATGATAAACAACCTTCTTTAGAAAATGCAAGGCTAAATGTAGGTGATCATGTTAGGATAACTAAATATAAACATATATTCCAAAAGGGTTATGAAACCAATTGGAGTGATGAAATATTTGTGATTGAATCAGTTATCAATAGGTCTCCGTGGGTTGTTTATACTTTAAAAGATTTGGAAGGTGAACCAATAATTGGTACATTTTATTCTAAAGAATTACAAAAAGTAACTCACCACCCCTCCATCAAATATAAAATTGATAAAATAATACGCTCGCGCCGTATTGGTGGCAGAAAGGAAGTGTTCGTGAAGTGGCGAGGTTATCCTAATAAATTTAATTCCTGGATACCGTCATCAAGTTTAGAAACAATATGAGTGAAAACAGTTTTTACTTAACTTTGTTGAGCAATAGCTCATCGGAATATTACAATGATAATACAACTGCGCACTTTTTAACAAAATTACCTAAAACCATTAAATTGGAAGGAGAATGGGTCGTGGGTTTAGTAGAATTTCAATACCCATGCTCCATGTACAATGTTCAAGAACATGAAAATACCATTTATATTAAAAAGAAAGTTCGAGGACCTGCAGACAAGACGGATAAAATCGTTGATTCAAAAACTCACATACCAGCTACTTCGTATGATAGTCTTGATCATTTTCTTGATGCATTAAATGAAAACCCACAGCTAAAAAGCAAAGTTAAGTTTAGATATGATAAAATTACAAAAATGGTGGGGATATCAACAGATAAAGAAATAGTCTCAATCACAACAACACCCATATTAAGTCTACAATTAGGATTTCGACCAAGATCAAATTTAAAAGAAATGTCAATTGGAAAACATCCTGCAAATTTATACTTAGGTTTACCCTCACAAATATTTGTTTATACTGATATCATTCATCCACAAGTGGTGGGAGATGTAATTACATCATTACTGAGAATAATACCGTTAGACCCAACTAAATTTATCTATGGTGCTTACAAAACACATATTTTCTCACCTGCTCACTATGTACCCGTATTACGAAGAGAATTCGATACTATAGAAATAGATATAAGGACAACTACTGGAGCTAGAATACCATTCCAGTTTGGATCTTCTTGCGTGAAGCTACACTTTCAACGGGTAAAATGAATTATAAAAGATCATCTACGTCTTGCCCATATGAACATTACTATTCACACCAAGCTGGTACGGGTATAGGAATAGTTTATAAAGGGGTACCATATCAACGAGGACATGGGATCGGGAGTTTCTTGGGTGGTCTTTTTAGGTCTGTGCTACCATTATTATCTAGTGGTCTTAAAACAGTGGGAAAAGAAACTTTAGATGCAGGAATCGGTCTTTTATCCGATATGGTAAATTCACGACCAATGGATAGTTCTATTAGATCTCGGTTCAATGAAGCAAGCGCCAACTTAAAAAGAAAAGCAGATGAAAAAATTGATTCTTTGATGTCGGGGTCTGGGTATAAAACGTCCACAAAAAGACGTGGACCATTCATTAACTTAAAAGCATCGCACCGAAGAGGAGGTAAAAAAATTAGGAAAAACAATATTGAAGATATATTTTCAAACTAAAAAATGTCATTCTTACATAGTCATTCTTGTGAGTGTGCCAAATCTGAGTTAGACTTATTTGCTTTACCATCAACTCAAACAAGCATTGAAAGTGGCCAGTGGATTCATTACAAACCAATTTCATCTCTAAGTGACGATGGTCCTATTGAGTTTCAAGTTCCTGGGTCAGGTGATGACTACATTGATCTATCACACACTTTGTTGCATATAAATGCCAAAATATTGAATCAAGATGGTACAAAAATAAAACCTGATGCAAATGTTGCACCGGTAAACAATTGGTTACATTCCCTGTTTAGGCAACTAGACATTTATTTAAATCAGAGGCTTATATCACCTCCAAACAACACTTATGCTTACCGAGCCTACATGGAAAATCTGCTTAATTATGGTTCAGCAGCCAAAAAATCTCATCTGACTTGTGGATTGTGGTATGAAGATACCCCCAACTATATGGACGCCGTTGACTCGACTAATAAAGGGTTTCACGAAAGAATGGACTTTGTTAAGGAAAGCAAGGAAGTTGAAATGATTGGTCATTTACATGGTGATATGTTTAACCAGGAGAAATTTCTAATTAATGGTGTAGAAATGAGAGTTAAATTAGTCCGTTCGAAAGAAACATTTAATTTAATTTGTCATAAGGATGGTAAATTTAAAGTACAAATAACAGATGCCAGTCTCATTATCAGAAGAGCAAGAATAAATCCTAGTGTATTGTTAGCTCATCAAAAAGTATTAGCATCAACAACTGCGAAATATCCGATAACAAGGGCAGAAGTTAAGGTTCTGACATTACCCGCAGGTATACAAGGTAAAACATTGGATAATATATTTCTCGGGCAAGTCCCTAAAAGATGTATTATTGGATTCGTTTCAAACTCTGGGTTTAATGGTAATTTAGCTATAAATCCCTTCAATTTTCAACATTTTCATATGAATTCATTTAGTTTGTACGTAGATGGTCATGAAATTCCTTCTTAAACTTTGCAACCCTCATTTAACTCTGCGGGTTTAATAGCAACTGCACATCATACTTTGTTTTCTGGAACTGGTATTCATTTCCATAACGAAGGTAATGCTATAAGCAGATCAAACTATGTGGGTGGTTATTCTTTATTATGTTTCGATTTGACTCCTGATTTATCTGCAAGTTCAACTTCACACTGGAATCTTGTAAGACACGGAAGTGTTCGAATCGAAGTTCGTTTTGATTCAGCTTTAAGTACTACTATCAACTGTATTGTGTATGCTGAATTTGATAACATAATTGAAATAAATAAAAATCGTGATATCACTGTAGATTATAATAGTTAGTAATTAAATAAATACAATGCATTCACTCAATTTTATCATTACCACTTGAACATTGTCTGTAAAACCACCAGTGTTTACTTTTTTAGATTAATTATTATTATGGATTCGAATGAAATACAATTTTGTATGAATAAAATAAACCCGAGGTTTAAGTCAAATGTTTTTGCTGCAAACCGGATTCCTGTTTGGGTTAATCTACCTACTTTTATTATAAGCAATCTAGATCCTGATTCAAAGCCCGGTTCTCATTGGATTGCAATGCACATTGATGTGAATGGATATGGTGAATACTTTGACTCTTTTGGTCGAAAGCCTACTGGTTATCACAGGTTATTTTTAAATAGAAACTCTAAGAGGTGGTTTTATAACCATCAATCACTTCAGAATTATTTTACTTCAGTTTGTGGAGAATACTGTTTAGTTTATCTTTATTTTAAGCTTCAAGGGAAAAAAATGTCTGAGTTTTTATATCTGTTTGCTGATAATTCTTTGTGTAATGATTTAGTTTTAAGGAATATGTTTAAATCAGTTTTTGTGAATTAAAACAATGTGTTATGAAAATAAATTGGGTTTTATTTTATTTCTTACCACTATAATTACAAAATATTCCTACTACCTAAGACAAATGCAGTGACGTAGAAAGAAACACAAAATAAGCAGTTAAAACTACATCTAATATTAAACATGTTCAATAAATGAGTAATAACATTAATATACAATAAGACAAGAAAGAAAGTATTTTATAAGTGAAAAAATAAAGGAACTTATTCTAGTTATAAATAAAGCACTGATTAAAACTATTTTTTATCACACTTATCAGTCTCTATAAAATATTTTACACATTTGGTTTTAGATGATAGTTCTTTCGTTATATTAAATATAACATCCCGAGCACTTTGTTCATGTGAGTCACCTTCGTTAGCATAATATTTAACACGATAGTCACAGTGTTTCCAGTGGTCCAGAGGTCCAACGTTTCGTATTTTATTCATGTCGTATACTTCGATCTTTATGAGGTGTGATGCATATGCTCCATCGTCCTGACCCGAAGTGAGATAGGAAACACCGTCTTCTTCTTTTTTGGAGACCGTTGAAGATTTCTTATACACTTTTGTCTTCTTCTTAGGCCTTTCAAAAAAGCCATCAATATTATTTGATTGACGCTTCTTCGCAATAGCTTGCTTCACTTTGAAAGCCAGCGTCCCCTCTTCATCACTTGCTTCGTCTTCATTTTCATCAACGTAAAAGTTTTTGAAAGTGTTGTCGGAAAACTGAAACAAAATTCATAATTAATATTAAAGACTTAAAACATACACACAACACATAAATTTTTTAATGCAATAATTATAGAGTAATACTATTTAAATACTTACATCCATTATGAATAGTCTTCGTTAAAACTTCAAAGTGTAGAAACTGAGAGCTCTTAACTGAACTGGAGATCCGAAGGTACTATATAAAGTTACTCACAGCCTCAGCCTTTTTATATGAATTTGTGTTGAAAAAAAGGTCACGGCTGGTGGGGACAGAGGACCACCTAGGTAGGTAGCGACGAGTTTAAACAGGATTTCGGGACAAGTAAATTTTTGTTTGCAGCGGAATGTTTTCTAACAAAAGATTAAATTATCAAAAGAATTCTAAAGAATTTAAACGACAGATCTTTTGTGCATTTACTTTCTATTAAAATCGCGTGTGACTTCAAACCCGATGATTGATTTATATATTTCTCAGAAACGAATAAAAAGTAAGTTATTACCTTCTTCAAAGGACATCTAGTAAAAAAGGTTAAGTTCTCAAGCCGACAGCATCAAGAAAAAACTAATAATGGAAATTGCGACTTTAAATTAGAGCACCAAAGAAGTTTTAAACATCGCACCGCCCCACCTAACTGGTATAAACAAGAATGCAATAAATCACACATCGAATCCTACATTAACAAAAGATCTATATATTATAATAAATAATGGGAACTTCCTTTACGGAAACGTACAGCATACTTACAGGTTGAAACTTGTTCAAAACACAGTCATGTTTATTGTCCACCAATAAATATCAGTCGGTTGTCACATATACCAAAGTTATTTACGAGTTCAAAAAAATAAATAAGACAACGCAAATATCTAGACTAGAAATAATCTAAAATCAATAAAATAATATTTCAAAAATTGGATTTGCATAAAATAATTTACCATAAAAAAAAAAATTAAGACAACACAAATATCTAGACTGGAAATAATCTAGAATGAATAAAATAATATTTCAAAAATTGGATTTGTATAAAATAATTTACCCAAAAAAAAAATTAAGACAACACAAATATATAAACACAAATCTAGAATCAATAAAATAATATTTCAAAAATTGGATTTGTATAAAATAATAAATTTTAGGCAAAAACTGAAAACGAATAGATACTAAATAACTAAAATTGATGGGGTTGAAAAATATACCAGAAGTTTCATATTGTGCTGTAACACATATAGATACGTTGAAATTTGCATATATATTCGCGAAATGTGAATTAGTTACTTTAGGTATAAATTTGATACCTACTCCAGTCCAGACTAATAAAGGGTAATGTAATTGTGTCAGTTCGCGGGGCTTGTTAGATCATTAAAAATCTCGTTAAGTTATATGACCGTTTCTACCCCATTGATTTCCCACCACCAAAACTATACCTAAACTATGGAAACTTTATAGATACATTGAAATTTGCATATATATTCGCGAAATGTGAATTAATTACTTTAGGTATAAAATTGATACCTACTCCAGTCCAGACTAATAAAGGGTAATGTATTTGTGTCAGTTCGCGGGGCTTGTTAGATCATTAAAAATCTCGTTAAGTTATATGACCGTTTCTACCCCATTGATTTCCCACCACCAAAACTATACCTAAACTTTGGAAACTTTAGGTAGTATACCTAGTCTTTCATAAGGAGTAACCAATTAAGCAATTATAAAACCTATTGCAAATACGTAAAGAACAAACTACAACGTAGGAGTATGCCTCTATCGAGCTCGGTAACAATGCGATGTCGCCGAGTCGAGCTAACAATAGAGACAATAGAAAAAGGTGAGCAAGGGTTCTATTGTGGTGTCGAAGAGCGTGTATTGTTTAATTAGCGGAGTGCCTAAGTGCTGAAGGAGGCTCCGGGCACTGTTGAGACCTAGTGCAATCGATTTAAATGGGGGGCTAAACGTACTAAAACATACCAAACTTTTTTTTTTTTTTTTAGGTTTCATAGTCCGGAAAACCCACCATAATCCCGAAAAACCATTGTTTTGGTGGTGGGAAAATGATGGGGTAGAAACGGTGAATCTATACTACTATCGTACAAAAGAGAAGGGAAAAAAAATAATTACAAAAACATGAAACAAACAAGTTGCAGATTTCTGAACGCAACCATTTTGACAGTTGTTAACAATAGACATTGACAGATTACATCTTTTGCAAAATCAAACCAGAGCAAAAAGGGTATACATAATTAAATATCACTTTAAAAACTGAAAGAGACGGTAGTTGTTCAATAATAAAAATGAAACTGAAATCAACAACCTACCGTGGTTGCACGTTGTGTACGAGTACAACTCAACTCACAAGCAAAACAAGCCATGAAAGTAGGAGTTACACTACTGCGCACGCCTTGTTCGACGGTCTTCAGTCTGCTTAGTGGGTGCAGCTCTCGCTGGCGCCTGAGGGGCAGGTGCCGGTGCAAGATCTGAAGCAGGTTCACCGGCTGCGGCCGGTGAAGATGATGCAGGCGGGGGTGCCGGCGCAGGCGCAGGTGCAGAGCTACTCCCAGACGACTGCTCAGGAGCATGCTGGGCGGTCAGAGCCTGAAGTTGTTCGGACGTAGTCACTCGCTCCTTCTTGCCACTGGATAGCTTTATGTATATGTTACCGTCAAGGCTCCAGACCTTACGCACTCCGAAATGCCGCCGAGCTGCCAGGAATAATGACTCTCTGCCTGGTCAGGAACTCTGACAAGACTACAGATGTGCCTTTTAGTGCAGTTTTTTTGGCCCACACTGCATTTCTAACTTGATAGTCAGAAAATCTTACAAGGACTAGAAGAGGCCAGTCACTCTTGCTGCCAATCCTGTGACATACTAAAATGGAGCTGCGTGTCACCTCTTGCAATGACATGTTTTGCTGACAAACAGACACAATCACCTCCGAGATGTTTTCATTCTCAACCTCTGCAACTCCACCAAACAGCAAGTATTTTCTGCGGTGTCGCATCTCAATGGAGTCGACAGTGTTGCTTATCGCCTCAATTTGCTGTCGGAGAAGCAGCAGCATAGAATTTACATGCACCTTAAAGCTTATGACATCTTTGCTTAAACTACTGATAGTGGTGTGTGTAACGGGTGAAGGTGAGGCCGACTTCAGTGCAGCATCCAACTCTTCAAACTGCTTTGAAAATGAAGTCTCCAGCTTCCTTTGTGCTTCCAAAATCGTCTCCAGTGATGACATATTGTGACTTTTGTGATTAGAGTTATCCAGGTTTATAGTGAAGTTAGGGTCCAAAGGTCAACCGGCAGGTGTGAATAATTAATTACTTAAATGTGCATAAGATCCAGCACACTCCAAGGTATGTAATAATAACTATCAAAATCTCTGTTTTTATGCAAAAAAAATAACTATTACTTTGTTTATATTAAATTAATTAATTAAAGTTCTCAAGTGACATGTGTTGACTTTTCACACCTACCCCAAAAAAAAGGGGTTGGAAGTTGTATGGGAATTTTTTAACAGCTGAACCGCTTTAGATTAAACTTGGTATACCTACAGATAGTTTGAGTATCGGAAAAGGATTAGGATAGTTTTAATCAATACTTCAAGGGGTAAAACGGGGGTCGAAAGTTTGTATGGGGAATTTTTAAACGTTGAACCGATTTAAATGAAACTTGGTATAGTTTAAGTCCCGGGAAGGAACATAAAATAGTTTTTAACGTGAAAATCAATCCTTAAGGTTAAGGGGTAAAATGAGGGTTGGAGGTTTGAATGGGTAATTTTTAACCACTGAACCGATTTAGATGACACTTAGTATAGAGATAGTTTGAGTATCGGGATAGTTCTTCTTCCTAATATCAACACTTAAGTAAGTAAATAGGTGAAATAGGGGTTGAAAGTTTGTATGAGGAAAACGTGGTAAAGAGATAGTTTGAGTCCTGGGAAACGACATAGGATAGTTTTTATCCCGAAAATAAATTCCTATGAGGGTGAAGTGGGGGTTGGAGGTCTGTGTGGAGAATTTTTACCGCGAACTGATTTAGATAAAATTTGTTGTGGATATAGTTTGAGTCCCGGCAAACAATAAAGGACAGTTTTTGTCCCGAAAAACAATCTTAGAGGGGTAGAAAAGGGGTTGGTAGTTTGCATGGCGAATTATTAACCGCTGAACCTATTTAGATTATTGGTATGGAGACAGTTTGAGTACCTGGGAAGGATATATAATAGTTGTTATCCCAGAAGTTATTCCTTAAGCGGGTAAAAAGGAGGGTGGATTACTAATTCCACGCAGACGAAGTCGCATGGTAAAGCTACTATTCAAGAGTAGAAATCTGCATTTATCATAATCTCTTTTAGTAGAAAGTAGTTGCTGGCGTATTACATTCAACAATGATTACAATCATTTCTTGAAAAAAATAAGGGAACCGCCTTCACCAAAACGTGGTATACTGAAACCTCCAGAATGTAAAAAACACTTTTCCGAAAACCGCATCTAAATCGGTTCAGCCAAATGCGAAATAAAAGCGGACAAGCGGAGGAACATACGGGTCAAACTGAGAACCTTCTTTTTTAGTACTTTTAGTACGCGGGCGAAGCCGCGGGCAAAAGCTAGCATACTAATAATATTCAAATAAATAAATGCAAAAAAACAACTTTTTCCAAATACGATATTTTACAATACCTGACAAAATCGACGCACGTGCACACGTCCTCTCACCGTGCCGTCAGCCGGGCCACTGGCGGTTCCTAGGTAATAGACCACGTTATAAGGAACGCATACAGTTTAAAATCCTGTGAAAATATCTTCATTAACTAGGAATAAATTGAGTGTTACTACTTACCCCTGTTACATTAAGCCCCAAGCTCCCTACCTAATCAAAAACAGTGCTACTCGTTCAATGGAAAATCTTGGCCACAAAGAAGTCACTTTTTTATTGGGTAGTCTTAAATCAATTGTCAGATTTATAAGATAATAAAGGACGACCCACAACCAGGTTTTTATTCTGTTAAATGAAAATCCGCTCCGTATTTAGGATTTCTTGCCAAGAAACAGTAATTAATTGGTTTAGGTTGATATGTTTTTTGTGTCTTCAAAACGATAAAAGTTAGGTTAGAATGTATATTTATGACATGATGCCATGTCAGGAAATTTTGTTGAAAGTTGTATCGTCAAGTGTACTTTTAGCTCAAGGAGAATGAAGAACTTTGAAATAGATACCTACATTACAATATACTCATATCTAATTATACGAGTCTTATGACAAAGAAATTATTGTTTCACAAAAAAGATACTCTGTTTTGATTTTGAGAAGGTAAATGACACTTATTTTATAAATAGGTATACATATCGCGTTGTATTATCGCACTAATATATAAATACATTAGGAAGGTTTAAAAAAATTTTTTTTTTGGTTTCATATCATACATACTTACTCTATTTCTTCTAATGAATTCTATTTTTAGAATAACATTAACATCTTTAATCATATTACCTGAAGCAATTTAATATTGGCTTAAATGGTAATTAATTAGTTTACACAATAGGCATGATGATTTTTTCTCATGTATGGTATCAATCGATTCGTCTTGTTGTGAGGAATTGTGTGTGGCAACACAAAGGTCAGAAATGATACTTAAAGTCTGAGATTTGCATTTGTTTCTCAAAACGCTCCTAACAAAATGATGTGCAAAAGTGACGTCACGATTATATAGTCGCCCTGTTCAAAGTATGGAAAACTTATGAAATTGCTATTTTTACAGTGATATGATGCGTTTTTATGTATATGGTTGCCATAAAAATAAATTTACAGTAAAATGTTAAAAATCGAATGGTATCATTGTTTTATTAAATTTCGTAATTAAAAAAAATCGTAAAATTTTGAAATTTTGAATCTTTGAATAATTTCAATAGATTTTTAATATTTTCACTTTATTTGGATATTTTCATCATTTTGCATCCTATCAACTAAATTTTATTGCATAGTTCAACATGTGTCATCATCCCTATTATTTTATCTTACAGTAATGTTTGCCCCAAATAAATAATATACCAAAGAATTTGTATAGTATGTATAGAAACCGCAGCCCGACTTTCCTTGGAAGGCCAAAAGAATTCGTCTTTAGAACAGGCCAAGATACGTATTCGCGCTCTACTGAATCTTTGAAGGAGTTCTAAAATGATTTAAGTTTCTAAGCTCTTTAAAGATTTGGAACTTGCTTTGATGTCATACTAATCATACTATAACTAAGTGGTATGAAGAGGGCTGACTCGAAACTGATAAGCAATCTCGTTCCCTTCAATTAAATTCAAGTATTAAATGGAGTGCTGATAGATCTCAGTCGGCTATGACATGAGGCTATGATATATACCTACATCCGACTTTGCAAATGGAGTAAGAGCTGGCAACATCAGATATGATACAATAATGAGAGCAATGAAACCTGTCTAGTTAGATTGCTTTACCTTCCTTATTGATAGATCCGGAAATCTGGCTGTACTAATCGATGGAGGTCAGAGTGACACACTAGCAAAATTTTTGAATTGGAAAATAGTAATAGAAACATTGGAAAAACTGCTAAGTTGTCTCAGTTGTAATGGACAGGGCCTTTATTTTAACATTAGAACAAAAAACATTAACTTCCGATAATATGACATCAAACCCAGAACACTAAGATTTGTTTTCTTCAAGTTATTTGTATTCTTTGACTAGAAACAAGCATAGTATAGCAAACTAACTAGAGGGGTTTCGTTGCTCTCATTATTGTGTCTAATCTGACGGGCCCGCTCTCCGTCTAAAAGCATGTGAGTTATTTCGTGTTTAAAGCAGTTGGTAGATTTATATGGGTACCTAATAAATCTAATAATAATACCTACTGTTTGATAAGGATGCGAAAATTATACCATTTTTTTACGATTACTAAAAGAACATTTAAATTTATACACGTTTCTAAATTTATTGCAGCCATCTCAGGGAAATGGTACAATAAAAACAGGTCACATTGTATGAAAATTGCCTTACGTGATGTGATCCGTTTGCACTGTCTTTGGATATACATATATTATTAAAGACAGGCTATAGAAAATGAGTACATTAGTCGGGTGTTACGTAAAACCGGTTTCTTATAAATTGCACGGAGACAATCGCACAATATTTCTTATGTTAAAATACTAAGGTTAAGGTTTTGTAATACTTATGTATTTTTATTTTATTAGCACTTTTATATTTCAAGGATTCAAAAGCATTGAATTAATATTTTAATTGTCAGCAACGAGTTTTGTTATTAAATGATTATCAAGGTCACGCGGTAAAAATGCACTTGATTTATAAATTATAAATCAGTACTTATATGATACTTTAATACGTTTATACCGTTTCCGACAAAATCATATGTAAGATACGGAAATATAATTTCGTAAACAAAGATCAACAACTCCTCTGGCTGAAAATGAGATTCCCATATTCAAATCGAAAATTTTATTTAGAGTGATCTTTAAAAACTTTATGTACATAGGAATTTACGTACGTACCTACTTTAATTTCGTTAGTCAAGTTTGGATACTTATTACAATTAACAATTCAATTAAATTTATTCATAAAAACGTAACATTACAGGTTAAATCCCAAGTCATTACATTTTCCATAATTTTAGTTAAGTAGGTATACAAAAAGTATTCATAATAATATATGTACGAGTATAAAGACTCGGCAAATAAAAGCAAGTACCGACAATTTAAAAACTTCCAGGACATCACATTAGAGATAGAGAAAATTACTGAGATACAATTGTTACTGCTTTGAAATTTCATTCCTTGTCTCTGCTAAAATGTCACGACTCAAACATTTCCATGTTTGCCCTCACGCCTGTTGCCATTTAGCAGAATTTTACGAGGCTTGGAAATTACTTCCCATGATACGCTCGCAGCTGAAGCTGGCGCAAATACGAAACATTTATTTGGAATGCTTATAAGTATTTTGGAATCATTACGGGTGATAAACTTTAACTGATAAATAGATACAAAATGAAGAGAAGTTTCGCATGGATTTGGGGGTTTGTAACATCGGTCAATCGTCAATATAATTGTGTGAGTAATTTGCACGTTAAATACGAAAATAATTATAGTACAGGGGAAACTGTTCTATGTTGGACATCGTTTTATCTAGGTCAGTCGACTTTTTCTTGAAACCCACTGGTTATTTTAAAATATTGCGTATACCAACCACTTTTACCCTGTCTTGTGAACAATTCAATCAATTTATGTAGTTATCTTTTTTCATATGGGAGTAAGTTACTTAAAAAACGGTAAAACAGGAATTTGGCCCTAAAAGTGAATATTTTAGATTTTGGTTTTGGCCTATTGATCTTACATCCAACAATATTCAGGCCGTTTTTGATATGTGGGCTATTTTTATTTAAATCAACTACCATTTTGGCTTCTATACATTTTGAAATCGAAGAGACAAATTAAGTTTATCTCTTTGAAACTTTATTTTCATACTTGAGCAAGAAAACTACTACCTACTGTGTAAACACGAATAATTATTCAAATAGTTATATATTGCTAATCAAGTAATTTATTGTAGTGAGGTAATATCAGCGCAGTGCAGTTAGTCTCCTGCATCTCACTAATTTGCTGCTAATGACTTTTTAATGAGTAGTTTACCGTTGTAGTTGTTAAGTTTAATGTATGATTCACATCAAACGGCTGAAGTCGGGGCGCATCATACTAAATTGAATCATTTAAACTCCAAAAGAGTCGTAGTGGTCTAATAGGACTAATTAATACAGTTTAAAGAGGAACCAAATCCCCCTAGCTAGAGTAAGTACCTACCTATGGTTAGTATTGCTGAATCTGAACCCCAGAGATTTAAACCTAACGCTGTATACAAAATGGATTCGCAGAATTTAAACAAACATGGAAACAATATAACGATTAAAAGTAGGTACTCGTACGTACATAATAATATATGCAGGTACGAGCGCCTTGGTACAGGTTGAATCTTTTGTCCAACAATGAATAACGCAAGAGAGTTGCTAAAAATAACAGGCAGTTTTGCATTAGGCAAGTACCGCATTATGGAATTTATGGCTTTTGCCAACAATAGAGCTGTACTCAGTCATATTATGAACTTTAGATTCTACTCTGAGAATTGGTGATTTGCCAATTTCATGTTTAAATAGTTTTTATTTCATACTACTCAAATAACGTCATTAAATACTGTATTGGTCGTATTCTGGGAATTGAGATAAAGTAACGGCAAATAATTCCGAAAGTGAGCTTTTATTACCAGGAGATGTGAGTGATTTTCGAGTATAATTCCGACTAAAGATGTTTTTGTGTTTTGTTATTTATTGAGGTTTCTTTCGCTCCCCGGAGAGACAGACAGAGATCACAAATTACCACTTGGTATAAGCCCCACATGACACCGACAGATCTTTCTCTTCATTCACTTTATTTTTTGATACATTCTCGTAGGTTAAGGGTACGCTTGACCTGACCTTCCTTCAACAAATATGTCAGGCGGCATTAGCGTCATTCTTATTTTAAGTATCGATTTATTTCTTAAAATATTTTTATATTCAAGAAAAAGCTTTAGTAACGTAATAGTAATTATATTTAAAAAGAATATTACGTTTTTTTTTTATAAGTAGTAGAAAGTTAGTTTAAATGTATTTAATTTTCCTGGGTCATGTAATTTTAGACTTAAAATGCGAATTACTTAAAACTACTCCCTCATTTTAAATTAAATTGGGTAAAATAAAAAAAATGGCACATCTCTACAACAGTCGGAACGAATGCTCAACGATTTGAATTTCAGTGGCGAATGAAAATACAATGGCTATTTAAATGGTGGCTTAAATCTGCGTTCGAATTATGTATTTCAGCGTTGGCGTGGAAGTATCTGCTGTCTGGACAACATGTTTCGCTTAGTAAGATTTAATTAGCCTCGCTTTTCTGGCCACATACGATGCATTCCCGGAAGACAAAAGATTTTGCGATGTTCTCATATTAATTGGGTGAGGCCTGAAATAGAAGCAATTTAAATGCATACAAAGCTTAACCCTAGATATGAGTGACAGGCTTCGCCACTCGCCATAGTATATGGGTTCACTGGCTACCACCCTGAGCAGGCACCCGATTTCATGGTACAAAAAGGGCATCTGTAGTAAGAACACGGCCTGAATATCGGGCTCCGCTCGACTTTACTTTTTTACTTCATAACTTTTCTTTATGACAAAGGCACCCATAGCAAGGGAGAATAATTATTTTTGACTAAAAAATTGCACAACAAAAAATATTAGCACTTTCGATTCTGTTTCTCTCTCTCAATTACTCAAAGGTTAACTGGAAGAATTGTCTTAAAGGAATAAGTGTGCCTTTGTACGTATAAATTATATCAAATGTCTCTCGCTATTTTTTTGTACAATGAATTGTTTCGCTACTAGTACTTACATTTTTTACTTATTATTAAAAATATTTAAATAATAAAAACGGGACTCATCAATTACTACCCACTTTAAGACTCTCGATCTCTCCACCAGTGGTCCCATTATTTATTTTTTTCATCTTGAAATTGTAATTTAATTCACCCACAAGTAATGCGTAATTATTTATATTAGTACCTAAATAACACCTGCGTCCCGCAGACATATTTATTAATCGATCGCAACGCATTAGTATTGAATACATCTCTATCTTATTTTAGCTGTTTGAATACGCCTCGGTCAATAATTGATACCCGATTTGTCGTCTACTTTCAGGAAAGCCGACAATTCAGTAGGTTCGTTAGTGGGCTTTTGTTACGTTATAATAAACAGCATAGAGTTGGCATGAGAGTAGGCAAATAGTAATCATGCTTCCATAATTAGCTCTAATTTGAATTCCGTGGCTTGGGCTAATAGTACAATCTAAATACGACAGAGCTCAAAATCTCTCAGTTAGTCCTGAAATTTGGTATGTACTTATGTTAACAAGAGGTCCCGTTTTCATGTCCATTTAACGTTTGGGGACCTCGAGGAATAGCCGCCATCTTGAAAGATATATTTTATCCTGAAAAAGCAGAAACTGAGCTGGTAAAGTAAGTTACTACTTCTTTTTCTGACTGTAGGTACTATATTATCAATTAATCATGTAGTGTCATGTGTGTATGTATGCGGTATGGTGCTCTTTTGTTGTGAGAGAGTTTCGTCTAGGTATTAAGTAAATGTTCCTTGTAAAGGCTCCCGTATAATTAAAATGCCAATTTCCATAAGCGATAAGCCACCAGCAGTGCAACAAATTAAATTTCCTCGTTCAATTAAGTGGATACTAATGAACGCTCAAGCTGAATGAGTGCCGCGGGCAGGCCTTGCACTAACGCCTCTCTAAGTGTTGGCGCCGCCTATAGAAATTAAATAAACACAAACAAGTATGTAGGTAGGCAGAAAACGATGAAAGCATTGTAATTGCTTTAGCTCTCATGACCCCTCATAGTGGCTGTGTGCATATGCCATCGGGTACGAGGCATGTGAACTGTGACAAAACAAACCGTTTATTTTAGTATAGTTACATATAAAAAAAAAACATTTAAAAAAATATATAAATATATAACAAAAGATAAGATAGTATTTATAGGTACATCATGTCAGCCTTCGATTATCTATCAGAAAATGAATCATGATTATCATTCAGTTAGTGGCAGTCAAATCACTCAACCAATAAATACAAGTGAGTGGTTCAGGTTAGGATTTTGGCCTTGAATTAGGAATCATAGTTTAACCCTTTATAGAGCAGCGGTCTAAAAAAAGACCACATCATCTTTTTGTATTTTTTTCTTGTACAGAATTTTTAGGACTATAGATTGGCGATGAGGCTTGAATTCAGGATTTTTTTCAGTCTTGCCCGTTAAAGGGTTAGTTGAAGGTTTGCCAGTACATTTTATTCGAGCGTTTTATTACTTCCTTAGAGCAAGTATATGCGGACGACATACTAAATTCACTTACACAAAGTCAAAGGCAGAAACTGGTAATAAAATACAATGCGTATCCGCGTGCTAACTATATTTTTTGAGCTTATGACAGGTAGCTACAATTCCAGTGGGTATGCAGATCTACTCTGAAACTGAATAAATGATCATAAAGCCCCCAAGGAGAAAACTTACACAAAATTAGTAAGTCTAGCTTTAAAAGATATTACGTAAAACCTTGAGAAAGAGAAAAACCCATTTAGGTCATTAAAAGAGTACAAAATGAGTTAACCACTGGAGCGAAAACATTAAGTATAAATTGTAACTAGCTTTCTTATTTTCCAGTCTTTGAATGTATAAGTCTGTTTATAATTGTAAATACTTACCCACGTAATTAGCAATAATACAAAAGCGGCTAACGAGATTGTCCATTATTTATATTACTTATTTTTATCTTGTACGATCAGCTGCAAAGAAAAAAACCTACGATGCATACAAAATTTGTACTTACTGGATCTGAAATGTCCACTTCGAGACTAATTTTTCATTAGCTGCACACTTGTTCGTTAGATCACCGATCAATACACTATCAATAAACAAAAAAATATTCTCAAGACGTCTTCGCCATCTAGAGTTTCAAATGGAGCTTTTGAATTTATGTACTTATATGTATAGATAAATTCTCAAATAACTACATAGTTAAGTACCTACATAGATATTAAAGGCATTTGAACCGGTATTTGCACCACCGAAAGAATAAACATGGCCTTAAAAATTAGTTAAAAAAATGCTCTTTACGTAGGTATTAAAATTGTTCTTAATCTATATTTACTGACTTTTCAGTGTTGGTGTAGCGTAAATATTGTACCCAGGGCGATACGTAACGGCACAATTTATTCGAAGCCACGAGTAGGTAAGGTAGGCCAAGAGGCCGTCGCAGACAAGCGTCGTATTTAGACAAACTGTGAACGAAGTGAATATATATAATAACCTCCTTAATATATCAATTTATTAAAATTACCAAGTAGGTACATCATTTAACTCAATCAAGTGGATCATATCCACGATGTTTTCTTAACTACGGAGTACGAAAGTTAAATAAGATGTCAAAATCCGTTGTTCAAATGTCGTTCCTGGCTAATAAATAATGAAAAGCTGCAATACTTTTTATATGTATGATAATTATAATGTTATATAAATTATGATATTTAATATGTATTGCTCTTGAACTATGAATCTCCTGTTCTATGCCACTTGTCCTTAATATAGCCTTGTTGACATGCTACGGCGGAAATTGCTGAATATTCCTCTTTTGGCCCAAATATCTCTTTTCCTCTTTGATTTAAGCAATATGTTACTACATATATAAACAAACAACGAATGTTTGTTATCAAGATGATGTTTATATACCGAAATGTTATTTCAACTGTTGACGGTGTTTGAGCAGCGGATATTTTTGGCGAAATTGAACTTTTCACTTTGGCATGGATTGGTAAATTCTCCTAAGTGCTCCTAACAAAATTGACTTGGATATCTAATACTAGAATTCGCTCTTATTATCAGGCTAGAAAAAATGTGATTTTATTATCGACATTACCGTAAAGGTACTAAAGATTTTAAGTACTTTGAAGTGTTAATAGGGCACCGGCCATTTATGCGGCTTCAGTTTTTAGACCACTTACTTAAATTCAATCTAACCTTTCCGGATGTTATTTTGATTTCAAAATCTCGTAGTTAAACAATAATATCTTAAGATATGTCCTATGATAATATTCGTATTACCTATACATCATTTCTAAAAATAGGTACCTACCCATTTATTATCTAAATTCATGAAAGAGTATACAAATCTAGCTAAAATACAAAATAGCAATGTCAGATCAGAATAAAATCAATCTAAATAAGACAACTAAAATAAACCAAAAAAACAATTAATTTATTAAACGAGTTCGACTTCTGTTGAGAAAGCGATTGTTTTTTTTTGTTCCTATCTATGCCTAGATTATAATTAGATTTAATTGCCATTGGATTTATAAGATTTCTTTGAAGAAAGGGTTTTATTGTTCTAAGCTTTAAATAAATAAAATATCAAAATGCTTTAGATTGCACAATCAGAATTTCAAATGTGCGCGGCTTGTTAATCGTCGTGATGAACGGTTTAATACCGAGCGCACTTTTGCGAGCTTCACAGCTTGGTATATTATGCAGAACTTAATTCAGAAACTGAATCGACATAAAAACAATTCCGAAGACACTTTTCTTATGTGAGCACGGCATAAAGCCTATGATATTATATTATATAACTTAATAAGTATAACTTTGACATTACGACATCACACACATTCGTATACGAATATTAGACAATTCAACCAATCGGAGCGGCCATCTCTGTCATTTTCTATACAAAAAAGTCTGACAATTTTTGCGGAGGAGGGGATCGTAAAATGTATGGCTATTCGTACGTAACGTATAAATAGTCGCATCAGATAAACGTCAGTCCATATAATAAACTGGCCTTTTCCCGCGGCTTCGCCCGCGTACTATAAAAGGATACGATACCCATGTTGATTTTCAGACTTTGTGACCACATTTGCCCCTTTTAGGGGTTGAATTTTCAAAAAACCTGAAACACGTGTTCACTCATTTATCGTTAGGAATACTCCTGTGAAGTTTCGAATAAAATAGTCTAACAAATCTTATTTCGCCATACAAATTTTGGACCCCCATTTTACCCCCTTAAGGGGTGAATTTTGAAAAATCATTTCTTAGTGCTCCCCTAGACCTTATAAGGAACCTATGTGCCAAATTTAAAATCTCTAGACCCAGCGGTTTGGGCTGTGCGTTGATATGTCAGTCAGTCAGTCAGTCAGTCAGTCAGTCAGTCAGTCAGTTTCTTCTTTTATATATATAGAAGATATAACCACTGGTCATATGTTTTCGGCAGAGGGAAACGCCTGTCAATGGCCGCTCCGGTTGGTGGCATTCTCTGAGTATAAGAGTACATGGCTATGCTATGAGATGAGAATGTAAGGCCTAGGCGCACACTAAGCTTTACCTACGACATCGTTGCGCGGAGGCTGCGATGCACAGGCGTGTTACTATGCGGGGGAGTGAGACGCGGCGATATGATCTCATGCTCTCACTCATACGTCATTCGTCTCGCCACGCGTCACTATTGCCTTGCCTCGATCGCGAAAAATGTAGCAGCATTGGAATTTTAAAAATCTGCATTTGATTTAAAATCGCAAGTACATTAATAAGCTTTGAACGCATTCGTAATAACTTAGTTTCATAAGCATATGTTTTACATATATTTGAAACTCTGTAGGACTCAGTACGAAGTCACCTGCTCAAATGGAAATCATTTCGGAAGTGTTGTGTAACACCCTTGCTTGCTGGCGCCAAGCCAACGACCAATCTAGCGACAGTAGCGACCTACCTGTATTTTTCTATCTTTAACATTTATGGCTAAATGGCACTCGCAATCGATACGGGCGGCCATTTACCCTGAAACTGTTGATAAAATAAATGGCGGTATAAAATATTGGTCTCAAAATATTTGAGGCCCGACAACCTGGCCATGAACATGAACAAGTTAGGTATTAAGAAATTATTGATATAAATGGCGCGCCATATTGTGGCTTCTGGTGACAAGAGGGCTGGTCACTATTTCGCCCAGCGAATCAGCATAGCTTCTATTTTACTGTTAAATATTGAATTTATGTTAATGTTTTTACAGAGAATTGTATGGTTCATACGAATATTATCATATTTCGGATATTGTTTTAAGATATGGTCTATTGTCTGATAAGTGGCATTGTCTCATACCTAATTGTGTTGAAGCGCGACGCATTACTAGTTAATTAAATCGAATTACATTACTTACAGCTGAATGTGGTCCTTTACACGTTAAATTAAGGCCATATAAAATGTGTCACCCCGGGTAATGAGTACTGAGATAGTAGAAAATAAAACCGGCCAAGTGCGTGTCAGACCACGCATAATGGAGGGTTCCGTACGTACTATCGAAAAAACTAATATGAAAAGGTCGTAATTGCCTATAAAAGAAGTTATTTTAGAGATAACTCGAAAACACCTTAAAGGATAATGTTCAAAACAGGCCATATTCTACTTTTAAAATACATAAACAACACATTAGTACATTACAATCTTTCGAATAGCAAATGTCAATGTCGTTATAGCGTTGAATTGAGTTGGGTTGGAGCTGTGTCTGTCCAGTGTGTGTGTTTATTTTTAGAATCGCGGCCAAGTTGTATTGGAGTTGTGTCGCAAGAATTTCCGAGCAAAGTCCGATATTTCTGATTCAGACGTTTAGGCGCCAGCGTAGTGCGTGATTAATGCATTGGATTAGTATTGAAGTTGGATCGTGTCTAAACGTGTTTTAAAGTTAGAATACGGCCCCATTTTTCGTTTAAAGAATATACAATGATGTATCTTCTCAATTTTTTTTAATTTTTTTTGAATCACCGGTTCATAAACAGAGGGGGAGGACAATTTTTTTTTTAATTTTCGGGGCGATTATTCGCGATTATTATGTTATTTTTAAAGACCTATCGATTGATGTGCAAAATATTAATATTTAGTAAAAAAAATTATACATGTTGTACATTGTTGGATACATGTATGGAGTATACCTAAACCTAAAAATATTTTTTTGCAATTTTACTACATAATTAAGTAGCGGCATACAAAATACACCTTATTGTAAAATATTATTAAGTTACAGTTTCCGAGTAAAACGGCTGTGACATACGGGCGGACGGACGGACGGACCGACGGACATGACAAAACTAATAAGGGTTCCGTTTTTGCTATTATGGCTACGGAACCCTAAAACTTGATATTGTTTTCAGGATAGCTTGTGACGGGACAAAACTAGCCGCTTTGGTGAAACGTGATGTCATGTGACTTAAATATTCTAATAATGATTTTAATAACTATTGATATTAATGTATCTAAAAAGTGTTTTTTTTTTACTATAACGGTGGCAAACAAGCATACGGCCCACCTGATAGTAAGCAGCTACCGTAGCCAATGGACGCCTGCAACTCCAGCGGTGTCAAATGCGTTGCCCACCCTTTACAAAAAGGAGGACTCACTTTGTTGACGGCTAAAGGAACCAGAGGGTCCCTCGTCGTCAACACACTGGGTCTGAGCTCTTAAGTGTGTTTGTAACATAATTTAAATAATTTATTTATTGCAGCTTATTTATATCTCTTTGCCTACTTGGTCCATTAAATTGTCAATAACATACATACGTGATGACTGATGACTGTTTCAATGCCAATATATGTACCATCGGGTTCATAGTTGCATACCCAATTTATGAATGAATTCATTGATAAACTGGGTATGCAAATATGAACCCGATGGTACTTACTAGCCTTTTCCCGCGGCTTCGCCCGTGTACTATAAGTACTCAAAAAGGATACGATAGCCATGTTGATTATACTCCTGTGAAGTTTCGAATAAAATAATCTAACAAATCTAAATAATCTAACAAATTCGCCATACAAACTTTGGACCCCCATTTTACCCCCTTAGGGGGTGAATTTTGAAAATTTTTTTCTTAGTGCACCCCTAGATTTTATAAGGAACCTACGTGCCAAATTTGGAATCTTTAGAACCAGCGGTTTGGGCTGTGCCTTGATATGTCAGTCAGTCAGTCGGTCGGTCGGTCGGTCGGTCGGTCGGTCGGTCGGTCGGTCGGTCGGTCGGTCGGTCGGTCGGTCGGTCGGTCGGTCGGTCGGTCGGTCGGTCGGCCGGCCGGCCAGCCAGCCAGCCAGCCAGCCAGCCAGCCAGCCAGCCAGCCAGCCAGCCAGCCAGTCAGTTTCTTCTTTTATATATTTAGATTATTATACTAACTTTGGTTATAGTTACCTTATGCGTAAAACTAAAGATCAAGAGTAGGCCGTAGGCAATCCTACCTCATCGAGCAGCAGAGTTCGGCTTATGTGAGGCAATGCACGGTAAAATGTTATGTATTTTAGTACGTGGTAGCCTGAGCCAAACTTGGAGCATTTTTACAGTCACCAAAAGATTATTCAGATTCTTTAAAATTATGTAATTAAACGCATTTACTTTCATTGCTTCGCAATCACGTACTTTACAAGGACAAACATGGTTTCATTGTCATCTTATTCGCATTAACTTGTTACTTATATTATTTTTTAGTAGAAATATCCGTTAATTACTTATATTTCAGAGAAAACTAATTTTTTTAATAATATTTTGTCATGATCCAAATTCTCTATTTACCTTATTTTATTTTTCTATTGATGCCGAATATACACGGTAAATCTGAGTAACCCGACAGATTTTAACCATAAAACTCTGAGGTCATAAGGAGTAATAAATGTTATGAATTTAGGGCAATTTCGCAAAAAAACATAGTTTTTTGCTTTTTTCGATTTTTTATTGCTTTTGAACATAAAAACATAAATGTTATTGGTAAAACTGTCGATTAAAATAAATTAGTACTTTTTTTTTCGTAAAAAATAGTTTACGTAAAGTACCTTGGCACTTTGATATCTGTCAATAAGAAAGACCCCATAAAGGGTGAAATCACCATCAAAGAACCGTTTCGCACTGAGTCACAATAACATATGTTTTTTTTTATTTTATTGGTAGTAACTCTGAAACTAGGCCAATTCCAGAAAAGTTTATACGACATTTTAGTCTCCAATTATGATCAGGAATTTATGGTTAAAATCTGTCGGGTTACTCAGATTCACCGTGTATAAGAAGTACCTATCGATCTTTGACAGCCAAGACTATAATTATTAGTTAAATAGACTGACACAAGTGGATTTCACAGTCGGATGAGATTCATCAAATGACGTTTCATTCCAGTCTATTAAGGAGCAGAGGCAAGCTATAACCTCCTTAAGTTGTGGGCTTTGTTCAAACAACCGAGGTTAAAATATATTAGTTACACACAGCAACACTGCTACTTAATACGAGGAGTTGTTACCAACTAAAGTAGAACACACTCGTTCTTAACTTTTGAGATCACTAAATTAAGGGGCACTGCATCTAGACTTAAAACGTACATTTGTTATACTATATGTGCCGAATGAGTTATTCGATGGCCCATTAGCCCGCTAGGGTAAGGTAACCAAGCTATTTGTGCAAGATTTATGTAGTCCCACCTCTTAATTGTCCATTCCAAACTCATTCATGCCAATTGCTGTTTAAAAATCGGGTATTGGTTCATGTCACTGAATTTTAAAAGGATTAAGGAAATATGCGACCTGAAAGGGCATAAAACGCATAGGCAGGCATTTTATGGACATTGAAAAATACGATTTTTGCATGCAACCCTATTTTACGAGTAGAGAACTTTTGAGCTTCAAGTGTTTATTGAAGCACAGGGTATTTCGGAAATGAATTTGTTCTATGGTGTCCGATGTTAAAATCCCAATTATTTTGCCGCAATTGTTCAAAGTTAAATTTTGTTTTATAAATACAACATGGGCGGGCTGTATTCTATTCGACTTAAAGACACACAGACACGATCCTACTTCAATACAACTCCAACGCATTAACTACGCAATACAGCGAGCGCCTAAATGTCTGAATCAGAAATATGTGTCAGAATTTGCTTGAAAATGATTCCGATGCAACTCCAATACAACTTCTATATTGGTTGATTATTTGTTGTGTGTTAGAGTTATGTCTGAAAAATATTGTGTTTTAAATGTATTGTTTATGTGTTTTAAGATTAGATTACGGCACTAAGCATTTTACTTTTCTCATATTTGAATTGAAATGTGTAATGTTTAATTCGGGTGAAAGGCTTATTTTGCTCGAAATTATAACATATTGACGTCACCAAAATATCTCGTCAGGAATGGCTTGAAAGGTACCCTTGGTTATCAATGTTATCATTATCAATCTTCTGTTTATACACGGTGCCTGATCATATTTAGACACTTTATTTCTTTTATACCACGACGGTGGCAGACAAGCATACGGCTTGCCTGATGGTAAGCAGATACCGTAGCCTATGGACGCCTGCAACTCCAGAGGTGTCACATGCGCGTTGCCGACCCTTTACAAACAAGGAGGAGTCACTGTGCTGACGGCCAAAGGAACAAGAGGGTCCCTCATCGTCAAAACACTGGGTCCTCATTGAGCTCTTTGGCAACCTTACTCACCAGCAGGAACACAACACTATGATTAGGGTCAAGTGCTATTTGGCTGTGGTTTTCTGTAGTACTTCCCCAGTCAGGCTCTGCTACAGATTTGAGCGAGATGACATTCGCTGTGCTGTGCCCAACCACACATAGCGAGATGACATTCGCAATACCCATTCTATTTTGGACAAAGTTTAAGGACATACCCGTGTCCGGACGTAGTTTAAGGACATACCCGGGTCCAGTACCTAAAACTATATCGAATTTGCCTAGTTTCAGAGTTAATATCAATAACAAAAAATAATTATTTTATTGTGACTCGACTTTTTGGTGGGGATATGACCACTATGGGGGTTGGTCTAAGACATCAAAGAGGCACAGAAACATCAAAGAGGCAAGAAACATGCAGTATAAAAATAAATCCAGTTGTTTTAAGCGATATTTTTATCAATAACAATTAGGTATACTTTTAATATAAATATTTAAGAAGTAAAAAAAATCAAATTGTTTTTTTTAACTCATACAATGTTTTTTCTTCTTTAACCGTAGAAGAGCGAAGTTAAATCTTTCGGCTTCCTCGTGGGTATTTTGTATGATTTATTAGTTATTTTTAAATTTTTTTTAACTTGTAGAATCATCAGTACTGCACCAACACAACATTTTGTAAAATGGAGCCATCTTGGCTGCAGCGTTAACCTTATTATCCGTTATTTACGATTCAAAAAATCTGAATATGTAAAGGAGAGAAGAATAGAAAGCCCCAAAGAGTTATTGAATTGAATGGACCTGTCAATAGAGTAAGGCAGGATAAGGTGGGAAATAAATTACGGCACGACGCCAAGTCCCCTGACCTTTATACCCGACTTTGGTATTACTTGAATTTAAAAAAAAATCCGTTGATAAGTATTCGGATTATATGATTATATTGATAGTTAAGTTGAATAAGTAAGTAAGTAGGTAAGTTTATTCTTTTTACATAGACAAGGTATTTAATTATGGTTGAAACTAATTTGGGCTACAAATCAAAATCAGTGATTTGTCGTAGTCAAACCGAATATAGGCGTCTGTAACAGTTGTTTTATTTTATATCAACTGAATTTTTAGTTTTAATTTGTAATAAGTACTTATGGCAGATTAAATCTGATAACATACTTGTGTTAATAAGAAAACAAAAAGAAAGAAAGAAGAAGCACAAACAACACTTGTATACACTTCCAACATTTATTAGTCTTGATAATTTTTATGAGTCAAATAAGAGAATTACTTAGTTACAAATCTTATTGCGAACAATATTATTATAGGGATTTCGCCGTGTAAATAGTTATTCAATGTTCGACTTAGCAAAAAAAACAAACTAATGCCAATAGTTTGTGTAAATTCGAATAACGCTATAAACTCGATTATTTGCCTAAAACGCAACGTCCTCTAAGAAATAAACAAAATGGTGTTTGTTTTGCTGTTGACACGCAGCTTTATGAGTTTAACATTAAACAAAACGTAAACAAACCCTTTTACACAAAAATATGAAGCCTTTTCAATTTTTGATAAGTATAACCTATGTAAAAAGCACTGGCTCATACTAATTAGCATCATGAGAACGTCCTTCGAGTCTTTTTCTAGTTATTCGTAACAACTGAAAAATCTTCACTTTATTACATTAATTTGGTGTTGTTGAACGTGTTTATTAAACAAAGTAAAATAAATGGTTTTCACGGCTAAACACAAAATCTAACATGGGTTTGAAGGTTATTTATTACCTTAAAGATTTCCTTATTTAAACTTATTTAAAAGCCCAGTAAAGATTTTTTTTCGATTTCACTCAATTTTTTGATACTATTTTGCTGTAACTAACAAAACTTATATTAGTTATTATACATATTTTGAAAGATCGTTTCTTTTTAAACTGCATAAGTTGATTGATTTTGTACAAATAGAGAAGCACAGTCTATGAACTTTTCAAAAAGTTCTGAGACTGAGCTCCTCTACTTGTACATTATCTTTGATTGCGGTATAATTCATACTTTTGCAAGTAAATAAGTTGTTGAAGTGTATAAAATTCTATTTATTAGAATTTTATGCACATCGGCGCGACATATGGAAACAGCGTGGGTATTATAACCCCCAAAATCATAATAATATACTTACTGGAAATAACAATCTAGTAGCCTAAGACATGTGCATCTCAACATTCTCATGACACATTTTCACAAACATAAATTCTGCAAGCCAAAACGAATCCAGCTTTTTCGCTATTGCCTTCGAAACAACCACTTTAAAACGACTCCTATTTCGAGGGCCATAAAGTTTTAAGTTATAAAACTAGAAAATGTTCGCAGAACGTGCACGTTCATAAATTTTAGCCTCTGACCGCCTGAGTATCACGGCTTGTACATAACATCGGGCGCAAATTGCTTCCTGACACTTTGAACGTAAAACTTGCTATTGTGACTTATCGACCGCTTTGATGTGAGCTATTGGTTCATTTACTTTCAACTATATAGGATTTTAAATTGATCGTGCCACTTGCTACAAGATTACAGCTGCTTATCTTTTTCAAACATTTTAAATAAAAACAAAACCGTTTCGAATTTTGAAAAACGTTGTTGTTGCGGTAGATACTTGAAGTCTCACGCACAAGTACAACGTCACGTACATATAATTATGGAGGTTCAGAACTTCAGATACCTGCACTTAGGTAATGTTTCGCCGTTGTTAACACTTGGGTAACGACAGTACTTACTGTCCCTGTACCTAAATATAGATAGACCAGGATATGAAGGTATTGTTTGTTTTTTTAACTAAGGTAGATTAACTACCAATGCAGTCGTAACAGGGCTTATAAAAGGCATTTAAAAGGGAGCCATTTTTTTTAAAGTTTGGTCTTTTAACCCGTTCATTAAACGGCCTACTTGAATGACTTTAACATAACGACACCATAACCACACCGATCACACGATACCGAACTATCCAATTCAAATTTCAATATAGATAGCAGTTTACAAGCCAGAATCATTAGCGAAACAGCAAATTCAGCTACATATAAATATCTTGGAATACTTAAAAATATGATGGCTATAAACAATAACTTTAGTGAAACTCAGTCTTCTTTTGGATTCATTCCAAAATGACTAATATTCTTGTTCTGATCTTTATTGCACAAAACAAAACTTAACATACAAGAGTTGATCTTAAGGCTGAAATATTTAGTACTTTTATTTTGGTTTTTAAGATATGCAAAACATTATTATCAGTTCATGTAGAATAACGTTTGAAAACAGATACATTTAAAGTTACAAAATATGTAGCCATATTACCAAGGCGTAAAGTCTTGGATACATGTTTTTGTAACATTAAATGTGTCCATATTTTCAGGCGTGACCCTACATATAGGTACTCAGGGGTACCTAGGTACCAGGATGCAGCCGGATTATTCGACCCCCATTCGGCTCCAAACGGATGATATTTCATATTTCAAAATTCAAGGTCTTTTATCACTGGCCAATATTAAATCAAATGTCAATTTTATGGATCATACGACTGACATGGATACCTATAAAATCTGCGTTATGGACCTGTCAATAGAGCAAGGGATAAGGGAACTTCAGTAAGCAACATTTAGTAAAGTATAAAAAATATATAATACGAATAAGTACCTACCTATTTTAAGCAGTTTTTTTTTAAGTGAAAACTTCTTTAGCGGCGCTGTGCACTTTTTGTGATGGAAAAAAAATGTTAAACTCGCGATAGGTCATGTGACCGACAGATTCGTCACATTGAAAATTCGTAAGACGGACACGTGACCTGATTGAATAAATAATTGTAATAGTTCTGAAGTGTTAAATTTTTTATCTAATATAAATTGTCATGTTTATGTACGATAGCGCAATAAATTAATATTGTATTTTACCACATAAATGATAGTACTTTTATACTGATCATTAAAGCAATTCGTGCAAAATTATTCCCTAACCATTCCAAAATATCAAAAATGCACAACGTTAATATTCAAGTTTTCACTTCTGCCGGCACTCCCGGAGTGCACCCTGTTGTTTTTTTGTTGTTTTCTGAACTACGAAGTGTGTAATGACTCAATAGAAAATAATTTACATTCGAACTGTCAAAAGGACAACGTACTCGTATGTAGTGGCTTAATCGGTACTTTTCTCATCTATTTAATAAATATACATTTCAATAATGCAGATCTGCCCTGCTAGCATGACTTACATTGTCGCGCAACTCTCCATACTTCAGGAGCGACTCAAAGTATGAAGTCGCACGCGACAACGCATGTTATGTTAAGCCGCCAGAAGTCACAAAGTAGCTAAGGCCTGTTTGACTATTAAAATGCTGGGAGCATCTTGAGAAAGTCGTTTGTGAAGTGCATATAGGCCTCCTTTTGTACTTTTTTTTAATACCACGATGGTGGCAAACAAGCATACGGCCCGCCTGATGGTAAGCAGCTACCGTAACCTATGGACGCCTGCAACTCCAGAGGAGTCACATGCGCGTTGCCGACCCTATACAAAAAGGAGGATTCACTGTGTTGACGGCTAAAGGAACAAGAGGATCCCTCATCGTCAACACACTGGGTCCTCTTTGAGCTCTTCTGTTGGTTTATCTGATGACAGCTTTTTTCAATTTAAGTACTCGTAATAATTCAAGCAGGTATAAACAAGTATAGGCCGCACCGTTCCCATGCATCATCGTAATTGGAACAGGTTCAAGTCGTATATGTAAAGCGATTTGGTTAGTTTCTACAAACCCTCAGCAGCAGAGTTTAAAGCAAAGTGAACTTCCCGCGCCCACATATTTAAGTAAAAAAACCGGCCAAGAGCGTGTCGGGCCACGCTCAGTGTAGGGTTCCGTAGTTTTCCGTCCGTCATAGTAAGTGTCCCCACTTAAGAGTTAAAATAACACCGCTATGTAGGATATGATATGAGCGTTCCACGTACAGCGACATCTATCGGCAAATTAAGTAAACTATTGCGCGCGAGCTTAAAGTATGGAAGATGATTTTTATGGGATATTTTTTTATTGCGTGAACCGATTTTCACCGTTTTTACTTTATTTGAAAGCACGTCATTTCATTGTGATTTTGTAAAAATTACAGGTACAATAAACACTTGCTTGTACGGTTAAATTACTAACTTAGTTCAGAAATTATTTTGTATTTTTTTTCAAAAACTATTCAACCTATCAAGTTCAAAATAATTTTCCTAGAAAGTTTTTATAAAGTTCTACTCTTGAGATTTTTTTCATATTTTTAAAACTTATGGTTCAAAAGTTAGAGGGGGGGGACATATTTTTTTTTACTTCTGGAGCGATTATTTCCGAAAATATTTACATTATCAAAAAATGATTTTATTAAACCCCTATTTATTTTTAAATACCTATCCAACAATATATCACACGTTAGGGTTGAAATGAAAAAAAAAACACTCCCCACTTTACGTATAGGGGAGGTACCCTAATAAAACATTTTTTTCCACTTTTTATTTTACCACTTTGTCGGCGTGATTGATATACATATTAGTACCAAATTTCAGCTTTCTAGTGCTAATTAGGTCACTGATATTATTCGCGGACGGACGGACGGACGGGCAGACATGGCGAAACTATAAGGGTTCCTAGTTGACTACGGAACCCTAAAAAGACTAATTATACGAAAATATAGTCACTATCATTTTTTCACATACCTAAATTAAAAAGCTTTAATAGAAAATAATGTTGGCGACACGTCAACTTTGCTCCGTATTTTAAACCAACACGCCGTCCTTAATCCATTTATCATAAAAATTAAATTCCAGATTTGTATGGAACTGGAGAGGGCAATAATGTGCCCCGACTGGTCACGAACCCGGCTGGCGGATTGCCAAGCGTGTAGAAGACATGAATATGAGCGCGAAACTAATTTGATATGGCTTTGAAAATTTGTTTTTATGAGCCTACCTACTCATTTCTTAAATACCCATTGCTAGGTTCCAACTGACCGGTTGTTAACATTAATTTTGTAAAAACTCGTTTTTACGCTAAAGCCCGCTCCACACTCTCGACAATACTACGCGAGACTTGCCGAATACGAGAGTGTAGAGTGAGTATTCGTCTATGTTCGTATTTGTCTCGTGTATATTCGTGTTGTCTCCAGTAGGTGTCGGAACATCAAATGTCTCGGCAAAATCGTCTCGTGTAGTTTTGTCGAGAGTGTGGAGCGGGCTTAAGTCGTACCTAAAAACAATACGCTCCTTCTCGTAGTAAGATGTAATACAGAAGGCACGAAGATAAGGAGAAGTCAAAAAGTATAATATTAGTAAGGTTTTGTAAAAAAAAATTAATACTAGCAATTTTACAGCTGATTGTATTGGAATAGTCATCTTCTGCTCAACGAGATGACTCTAACAAACTCAAACCAAATGAGTTTCCATTGTTTTATTAGAGAGTTTTTCTTATTTATTTATTTAACCCTTTATAGGACAACGGTCTCAAAAAAGACCACCTGTAACATCATCTTTATGTATTTTTTCTTGTAAGTAAGTAAGTAAGTAATTTATTGCAAAACTGTGTACAAAATATGACATATTACAAATTGGTATCAACAGAATGTACAGAATTTTTAGGACTATATTGGCGATGAGGCTTGAATTGAGGATTATTTTAGTCTTACCCGTTAAAGGGTTAAACTTTATTGCACAAAATACAAAAATGTACGTACAAATGACGGACATAATGTCAAACGGCATTCTCTACCAGTCAACCATTGGGCCAAACAGAGACGTAAAGAAATCATCAGACCAGCTCGCTGGTATCAATATTTGTATTGTCATCCAACTACTACGAAAAGTATTCTAAGATTCAGCTCAATCAGACATCAAGAATTGGTTTAAATCCGGTTTGCAAGATTCTGCTTAAACAATTAACTAACTAACGCCGTTGCTACACTGATGTTAAAATTGTAACACAGTGTAACAATGATGCTGTTATTATGACATCATAGCGGCATAACATTTTATAAGATCGCACTGATTCGGAGTCGCCAATAACAGGCACTCCCATTCTGCCGAAAATATATGACCGGCGGTCATATATACGTCATTTATTATATGGACTGATGTTTATCTGACGTCACTATTTGTATGTTACGTATGACTGGCTATACATTTGACGTGTCTAATAATTATGCCGTAATTATGAAATTACAGCGGCACACCATTTTGTAACATCAATGTAGCAGTAGCATAACAGAGAAACATTGTAAGTTAAATAAAATATTGTAATAAAAAAATAATTGATGTGTGATTTTTGTACCAGTTTGGCCCACAATCTGCCAAAAAAGATGTGATTTCGACATTACAATCTTGTTATACTTGTTCTTTTTTTGATTGATCATAATTTACAATGAAATCGTTATTCTTCATAGCTCAATGTAAAGCCGTTATTAGAAGCGGCGCGCTGCACCTTTCTGACATTTGGCATCGTGAATGTGCACTCAGTTTTATGTCACTAAATGAGACAGTAGTGTAGGTAATATTTAATTTTGATGTCAATTGAACATTTTATCGCCGACATTCGATATTATACAGGCATATTGAGCAAGGTGATTTGATTAGATTGGCCATACTGTACAACTTTTACTGTGGGATCAACTCCGAAACCGCAAAAAAAATTCTGACGGTTTCATACATTTCGGCCGATCACATGTTGTCGTTTTCTATGGGGAAGCCAAAACTTACATCCTGTATGAGAACGAGGAGGGCCTCCTCGAACGAGGGGGAAAATGGGTCGTTAAAAAGGCTTTTTAACGACATGTTTTATTATATTATTCCTAATGTAATGAGGGGACATGAAAATATTCTGTTCATAACTTCATTCAAATTACATACTAATGAGGTCTTCACATTTATTGGACGCAGATCCGTACGCCGCTCCGGTGTGGAAGCGGGACGTAGCTATAACATAATAACGAAAGCAACAAAACGCTCTTGTTAGTTTGCTCTACTATCCTTATTGCTAGATCCGGGCAGCTGGCAGCTACTCATCGGTAGAGGTCAGTGACAGACCAGAAAATTATTCCAAAAAGTTATACCAAAATCTTGGAAGAACAATAAGTAAGGAAGCGTCAACGCTCAAAATCTGCTCCACTTTCCTGATGCCAAAGTGGGCGGAGCTTGTGACAGCGGTGCCCTAATGTCATGTCAAACATTTTGAAATTGTCATGTCGTCAAAATATTAGTTTTTTCGGTCCATGAAATTTCGGTAATATATCGGTATTAAAATGCCGGCTTGTGCCGTGCATTGGTGCAGGAATCACACAGGCGCCAAAGATGGTGATATTTCTTTTCATCGGTAAGTAAATCACGCATAGATATTCTTATACATTACGGACTTGGTCGATCTTATGCAATATAAGTTTTGGAAAAGTAAACATAACTCATTTGAGGAAAAGTATAATGAATGTTCATTTAAAAGTATTACCTAGTAGTAATAAATCGACAAAACAAAACCCTTCGAATTAGGACCTACTATACTTACTCTGGTAAAATCATACCATTCTGGCCGTGCCATTTCTAGTACAATTGACTAATAGGTATGACTCTTATTTTTCATTATATTCGTACTTGGTCCATGGTAGATATGTAGTACCCTTAGTTCTGCCTAGAACGACGCGAGATCCAGACTAAAAAAAAAATCAAAACCCTGGCAACATAAATACCAACTGTCAGTCTTTAGTTTCGCGTCGTCATGAACGTCACGCGAAACCGGTTTTGTTGTGAAAAATATTAGTTTTTTTTTAGTGAATTTCAGGAATTTAGACCAAGAATTATGTCTAAAATGATAAATGGAAGCTCCTTGATTTACTTCAATAAGAATATGTATCATGGAAAACGAAAAACAATGAAGTGTTTATGTGATGCTACGTACGACATGATTGTCTCATCAAAACAAAATTAATATCACATAATATGTTCATGAAAAATACATGTTAGTCAGATAACAGGGACTTAAAAGGTGATGAATAAGATTAACCTTTATCATAACCTCATTAAACCTGCGTTGCAGTACGTACTTGTTTGCATTTTTTAACACGCACTTACGATCTAGTATGTTATACTGATCACCCTACCCGTTGGGAAGGCAACATTACGAGAAAATGAAGATATACACAAATGTGTCGTAATGTGTTATGGAGAGACATACGAGGGTTGCTACTTATATAGCCGGAAACAAAAAAACAAACAAACGTACACGGCTGAAAATGGTTTTATTGTTTTTCAAAGTATTCCCCTTGATGATCTATGCACTTTTGCATTCGCGTGAACCAATTTTTAAAGCACTTCTGCCACTCCGCCTGAGGTACCTCCATAACGTGTTGTTTGAATGCGTCGACAGCATCTTCAGCGGTCGAAAATCGTTGACCGCGTAATTTATTCTTTATATTTGGAAATAAATAAAAATCGTTGGGTGCCAAGTCAGGGCTGTACGGCAGATGACCCGTTAATTCCACATGTTGACCCTCCAAAAATAGAGTTGTTTCGCGTGACGTATGACAGCTGGCATTGTCATGATGAAGAATGATTCTTCGTCGCTGGTTAGTTTTACGAATTTGTTCAAATACTTCCGGTAAGCAAATGGTCGTGTACCACTCTGAATTAACCGTTCTACGGTTTTCTAGTGGCACTGTAGCTACATGGCCATTAATACCGAAGAAGCAGGCCACCATTTGTTTCAATGTACTTTTTGCACGAGTAACTTTCGTAGGGTTCGGCTCATTTTGAAACACCCATACCGTTGATTGTTGCTTCGTTTCGGGATCGTATGCATAGATCCAGGATTCGTCACCTGTATAGATGTTATAAACGGCTTTTGAGTCACCACGGTTATATTTTTTTAACATTTTATTGCACCATTCGACGCGAGCATCTTTTTGCTCTTTTGTTAAGTTGTGGGGTATCCAACGCGAACAAATTTTTTTTACAGCCAAATAATTATGTAATATGCTATTAATGCTGGTCATAGAAATACCCAGAGTCGCCTCTATCTCGCGGTACGTAACATGTCGGTCGTCCATTATAAGTTTTCGCACAGCCTCGATATTTTGTTGTACAACGACCGATTTCGGGCGACCTGCCTTAACTTCGTCCGTAAGCATACTACGTCCACGATTGAACTCACTAAACCGTAGTGATACACAGTAGTTTCAGATGGGGCTTCATCACCAAAAGTTGAAGTTAGTTGATCTATGCACTGTTGTTGCGTTAAACCACGCCAAAAATCATAATAAATCATAGCACGAATATTTTCACGAGTGAGTTCCATTCTTGCTGCGAGATGACATTTAAAACCCGTCAAAAACAAAACACGAGCGTTAATAAGAAAGAAAAAATATACCGGCCCGTACTTAAAAAAGTTCATATTTTACCATGGAGGTCAAATATGCTATTTAAGAAGATTGTAATCCCGGTTTCCGGATATATAAATAGCAGCCCTTGTATCTCATCTTCCTCCCGTTGGGAACTACTATAATCAGAATCACCCGTTGGTTGAAACTATAACACAAATTCTAAGTATGTATAACATAATATGTTATATTATGTTTTCCTCCCGTTGGGAGAGCAGGAAGGTGTTTGCACCTCATGATCAACCAGTTCTGTCGAGCTGGTCTAAATTGACAGACATTCAGATGTACTCATTGAGTAATGCATACAGTTGAAACTAATGTCAAGGCATAATACCTACAAATTATCATTGAGGAGGTTACACACGTTGGACTCCAAGATTCCTTTAAGAAGGCAAGGAATCGGCCAGGATGGAGGGCATTACAACATAGATCATGACCCTCCGACATGAGGATTCGACTTAGTAGAAGGATATTATCATTACATAGGTATCTATATGCTACCTTTTCATCACCTGTTTTTAACTTCTTCCCGTTGGGCAAGGATATTTACATTCCAACAGATGTATTAAACTCAGGATAAATACCATGGTAACAATTTTAATATTGTTGTTGAAACTCTAAACGGTTGGAATGTATCATATTTGGAGGAACCCGGAGTACCTTACTTTTCACTAATGTGAAACAATATTTAATAAATTTTATTTTCAATTTTACTTACGATGATCGGAAATGAACTTCAGACTTAAAAGTGCATTAGAAAGTTTACTCCAGAAGAACACACAGAAGAGGATGGAAGAAGAAGACATGGGAATAACATATTACAATATATGTGTGATCCAAGACGACAGTCAGCTAAGCATAGCTTATATTCACTTGGAATTGGAATTCTAATAAGCCTTTTTTGAAGTGTTTACCACAACAGGAAGTTCCACAAGAAATAACTTGTACTTTCTGAACATATTCTGATATAGAATATATATGAAGATAAAAAATACCGTCCCTCATATAACAAAAATAGTTTTTATACTTTTTATGCTCTTGGATATTGAGATCAATGATCTTGACATGGATGTGAACTACAATCTATACACTATTGTAAACTACAAGTGAAATGAATGTTCAACAGAGTTAAAGAAAGGATTCTCTTGTTTAAAAAAAAATCCTTATTCTAATTGTATATGGACTGATGTAAGTGTTTTATACAATAAATGGAACATAGCATTTAGTTTTGGTGAGTACTTGCTTGGATTTAAAAATGCTCTTGACCAGCGCAGGCCTGTGGTTCACTTGGTGGTGCAAAACAATCACAACCTAGCCTATGGATGCTAGCGGAAGCAACTTCAGTGAAGTTACAAGTATTTTGTAGTACATGCATAAATATTATATTTTTAATCATATTCATAAATAAATTCATGCATGATTTTGATTATGCTAATTATCAGTCAATAATAATAAGTCAAATGGAGATTTCTCCTGGTCTTGCCTTTTTAAAGGTGATGACTCCTGATAAGCTTCTTCTACCAAGATTACCTTGGAACAAATTATTTTAACACCTTTTAAAGAAAGTTAGGTCATATATGAAAACAAAAACCCTTGTAACAATTTCACATGAATAATATCTTCTTAAGTGGTCACAGAACATGGGAACTGTGCTGTAGTTTTTAAGGCAGACAATCTTGATGACTGGACTTGAAGTAGTCACAGAACTACATGTTAATACAGAATTTTATAGTATGTGTACTTACTAAAGTTACTTATGGTGGTTGATAGTCATCATAAAATGATAGGTTGAATATATTCATTGAATTAAATTAATTTTAGAAATTACCTATCTCTGGATTGCAGATCTAAAAATTTTATAAACTTTTATGGTATAATTTATATACATAGTAGGCAAAGATTGGTATCCAAAATATATACACCCATAATGACTTAAAAGGGGGTAAATTATACATTGTTAATTCGTTATTGTTGCAAGACACAGAAATGCTTGATGTACTTTAGCCGTTCATTTCTAATCAACATTGGATCAAAATTAATTATTTTCATATTTTTGATGTATGAGAAACATTAAATAATACATATTTAGATGTACATGTGTAAAAATTATACATATTTAGATGCTGATAAACTTTTAAGTCATCAAGATTTTCCTAAGAGAGGTGTTGTATCAGTTGTGTGGGAATAATACCTAGTGTAGGTATCAATAGTGTCTATTCAACTATTTTTTATCAGGCTACATGGCGAAGAGGATTGAAACCTTATAAGTCTTATAACTGTCTTAGTAAAAGAATTTTATAATTCCTAATTAATCTCACTCCCTTATAAGGGCAGGTCGGGTCTCAAATGATAAGGCCAGTCAAAATTCAGAATTTGTAATGGACAAAAGAAGTATTTTGCTTTACTTGAAAATAATGTATGTCTTATGAAAGAACAATGGCACATTTTATTAAATTGCAGAGGATGGAGAGCAAGTTACTTAATAATTTCACTATATATATTTTGTCATATATTATGAATTGGTGTCATATTATCATTACCATATTATTTGTTAAAATGGCTTTGAGAAAAGTACCTACTTAACATTAATGACCTAGGTAAATTATCATGAGCAGGTTGTATCAACAATATAACAATGTCTCCTCATTGTTTCCCTCCGGAAATAAGAAATCTAAATTTGGCTAAAACCCCTAGACACTGTCTCGATTTTAAAATTGTCATTAATATAACATGGATATAACAATGAAAAACTGGTACAATAAACATAATATACAATGCAACATGATTACATTATGTACCTAATAATAAGCAGATGTAGAACCTCTTATATTCTACACCTCTAAAGTGTAAAGATGACCTTATAGACAGTGAGAACATGGTTCCTTTCGTTTGATATACTCACTCATTTTAAAATAGATGCGCTCAAGCCTGATCATCTATACATATAATAAAGCTGAAGAGGGTCGAAAGTCTGTACATGGAAGATAATCGAAAAAAAGTTGGCTGGGGATACTTAGAATCGATAACAGAACACGTTCCAACAATTTTTAGAATTTTTGTCTGTTTATCTGTTTATCTGTTTGTCTGTTTATTTGACCGCGCATCACGTGAAAACGGCTGAACGGATTTTGATGAAATTTTGTATAGAGATAGTTTGAGTCCCGGGGAAGGATAATATATAGTTTTAATCCCGAAAATCAACCCTGGTGGGGGTGAAAATGGGGTTGAAAGTTTGTATGGAGAATTTTTAACCGCTGATACAATTTAGATAGAAATGAGTATGGAGATAATTTGAGTCTCGAGAAACGTCATAGGATAGTTTTCAAACCCTTGTGGGGGTGAAAAGGGGGTTGGAAGTTGGTATGAGGATTTTTTTACCGCTGAACTGATTTTGATGAAAATTGGTATAGAGATAGTATGGGTCTCGAGAAAGGACAAAGGATAGTTTCATCTTCAAAAAAGCCCCCCCCCATTTTACTTTAGAATCTTAGGTCCAAAAATCTATCTTATACATATAATAAAGCTGAAGAGGATCGAAAGTCTGTACATGGAATATATTCGAAAAAAAGTTGGCTGGGGATACTTAGAGTCGATAACAGAACACGTTCCAACAATTTTTAGAATTTTTGTCTGTTTGTCTGTTTATTTGACCGCGCATCACGTGAAAACAGCTGAACGGATTTTAATGAAATTTTGTATAGAGATGTGAGAATGAGTGTATAGTGACAGTGAGAAGTGGCAAAGTGAAAAAAGTAAAAAAAGTCGAGAACTTGAAAGTAAAAAATGTCGAAATTGTCAAAAATGTCAAAAATGTAAAAAATGACAAAATTTCAAAACATTCAAAAAATTTCCAAAATTTCAAAAATTTCAAAAATTTCAATAATCTCAAAAATCTCAAATATCTCAAAAATCTCAAAAAAATTAAAAATTTCAAAAATTTCAAAAATATCAAAATTACAAAATATCAAAAATTTCAATTAAAAAAATACAAAAAAAAATAAAAATACAAAAATTAGGAAAAAGTCAAAAATGAAATAAAATTAAATAACATAACTTCGTTCCAACCGAAACGCACTCAGGTATTTTTTTTTCTCTGACGTTCATTAGCGCATTGTAATTTGCTTACATTGAAGAATAAATATTTTGATCTACAACAATATCATAAATCCTCTATTCCGCGTTCAGAAACCGTATGTAATTACCACCATTAATGCAATCAGTAACGTAACATCAGTGTATTATCTGTGACAGTGTGTTAAAAACGTATGAAAATTCATTACCTACGGTTAAAATTCGCCCTCCTCCCCGACCGCCGGCACAATAAGGTTGGTCATGGCGGTCATTCTAATGGTTTCCGAACACGTCACTTAGGATTTTTTTAATGTGTGTAGATAAAGCAGTGTATGCTTCTATTAGGGTACACATAAAATGGGGGGTGAATTTTTTTTTCGCTCCAACTCTATCGTGTTGGGTATTATTGAATAGGTCTTTCAAAAAGAATAGAGGTCTTTTAATACATTTTTTGGATGAAACTGATAGTTTCGTAAATATTAGATTTGAAAGTTCAATCAAAAAAGGGCGTCTCTTCCATCTAACTTTAGAACCGTGGGTCCAAACAGGGCGGCAACTACGACACTCTACACTGAGCATCGCCCGACATGCTCTTGGCCGGTTTTTTTGCATTGTTATCCCAGAAATCACCCCTTAAAGATTACTAATTCCAATTCAAGAAAATCCCCAGCCAGGTTATACGTAGCCTATAAAAATTAAACGCTTAAAAGGGGGGGGGGGGCAGCCACTACACTCACTACAGATTGAGTTAAATTTGCATGAGTCACCCCCCCCCCCCCCCAAGCACACCTCAAATAGAAAAAAACGTTACTGACCCCCTCAAAAAATCATTTCTGCATTTGTGACCCCCCCCCCCAAATTTCAACCGCACCTGTTCTTACCTTTCATGCTTAGGTTGATTTGACGGGAGGATCGATTTGGAAAAGTGGTACTGTATCCGATATACACCTACTACTCTATGTCGTTTAAATCATGCCAAAAAAAAGTATTGATTTTTGAGTGTAGTTTCATTTAGTGGTAATTGTATCCATTTGTCAACTTTACTTCAAGTTCCGCCTCCAGGGTAGCGGGAGAGAAATTAGGGGCAAATTAGCCACTTACACAGACCGAATTCCACCCGGGCGGAGCCGCGGGCACAGCTAGTATTATAAATATGGTTCACAAAGTAATCGCAGATCTGAAACTTTCTTGGATTATGACTTCAAATATCAAAATCGAAAATCCATCACTCGTATAGGTTTACACATTTCGTCTCTACCTTAAGAATATTTGATAAACTAGAAAACATATATTAGTGGCGTAAACCACTTCAAGATTGAAAAGTACTATGAATACTGATTAAAGATTGATAGATTGTTTTGTTTTGAAACAATTTGACGATAAATGGATATCCACTTTCATAACTAAGTATCATAAAAATAATATACCTACTACTTGGAAGAGTGTATAAGAAAGTTGCCATACCTATGAGTATGATAATGTAATACTTTACTTATTTATCGTTCTCAATTATGTCAGCATAAATTATATTCAAAATAAATTAATGTCACATATCGATTGATTTATTTATAGGTAGGTTAGATAAGCTAATAGTCGACTCTAACTTTGGCGCAAATAAGATATTTTTACCATACACATACAGACAACGTGTACTGTGCATCAACACTTAGGATGTTAAATTTCATATGCATTAAAAATAAGTATCAGGAGCACGGTAGTGCCCCCGTTAAGACGGACAAAATTGATTTATAACGGTATTGGGTCAAACGCAGCTTAAGAGTTCTGTCACATTTACGTATCCAAATTAATGGTATACTTGTGACAAAATTAATGAACGCACTTATCGCATTGTTTGGTTAGTGTATGATATTTACAGTTCAATATTAAACAATTTTAGCAGATAAGAAAGAGATTTAGATATACTTGGATGTAAGGCTACCATAATAAGTATTATTTTTTAAGAAACTTGTGACGGCAAAAATATTTACTTTTTTAAAATAAAAGCGTAGTTTTTTAGCTCACAAGTCACATAATAATTAATTAAGACTCGAGGTACCTGGGGCTCAAATGAGCACCAAAAAATAATCATAGGTACCACCTACTGTATTTATTAAAACGTCTTACTTGTGGCGTACCTTTCCAATGATATCATAGGTAAAAGCCTCTCTGGCCTCGGACACCGGAGGGTTTGGTCACTTTTTCTGAAGTATATGACATCTATTTTCAGATATCATAGGTATTCAACTAATCCAGAACTCTTCTACCTTTTCTTGGTGTGGTGCACACAGATTAGGATTTGTGCACATCATGCTAATTGCCTGATTAAGTACCTACTATACTTAGGTCGGCAATTCATGAAAGATAGCAAACATGAAGTATTTATTCATTTTCTAGTTGGGCTATCAGACAACATAAGTCTGGATTGGCAAGGTACCTAGAGCCTAAAGGGACCATATTATTATAAGAATGATGTATTATGACAATAATTATCTTATTTATAATACAAAAACTGGACTATTTTCTATTTTAGCCAATCATAAGCCCGCTTTTGAATTTTCTATTTAACATTATTAACTTACATTAATTTTTGAAGATCAAATCATTGACTGTTTGCCAAGAATACGGGTCACAAGTCTGTGCATATAGGCTAAACTTTGCATACCTGCCAGTTTCTCATGGAGATAACTTAAAGAGGATAGTGTTTTTTGATGTCGATTTCTCTAAACATCTACATATCTACCATGGACCAAGTACGAATATAATTACAGGATTAAACGAACTTACCTGAAGTGAAGTTCTATCCTGATTATATGAAGTACTTGGTCCATGGTAGGAGCTTCCCTCCCTCCCAACTTAACATTATTATTGTTAACTTCTTCCCCTATTACTTAGTTGTTTTATTTAGCTCTAAACTTACTGACAGTTGGTATTTATGTTGCCAGGGTTTTGAATTTTTTTTTTAGTCTTTGAATCTCGCGTCGTTCTAGGCAGAACTAAGGGTACTACATATCTACCATGGACCAAGTACTTCATATAATCAGGATAGAACTTCACTTCAGGTAAGTTCGTTTAATCCTGTAATTAATAATGAATGCTATAACTTCATAGCATTAGTCTTTAATTATCAAATCTAGAGCAGAGCCCGACTGGGGAATTACCTCTACCTTACAGAAAACCACAGCCAATTAGCACTAGACCCTACTCATAGTGTTGTGTTCCTGCCGGTGAGTAAGGTTGCCAGAGAGCTCAGAGGATGCAGTGCGTTGACGACGGGGGATCCTCTTGTCCCTTTAGCTGTCAATACAGTGAAACCTCTTTTATATGAAAGCATCGGCAACGCACACGAGACACCTCTGGAGTTACAGGCATCCATAGGCTACGAAAGCTGCTTACCATCAGGTGAGCCGTATGCCTATTTGCTACCGTTGTAGTATGAAAAATGGATACAAAATGTAAATTTATCTTTGTATTTCCCTAAGCCTGCTAAAATAAATAGTACACATAAACTAACTCATCCGTGATTTTTTTGTTCTAAAAAACGAGGAAGCAAAGATAATTTTAACTATTTATATTGAAGGTATGCTATTTTAGTCTGGCAAACCATTTCTGTCAGTAGAAAAACGCGGCAAATTCAAAATACGTACATGTGGCAACCCTTCGTGATGAGACACCGTATTCGTGACGAACAATTCAATTCACATTTCTTTTACATTGAATTTGTTTCTAGTGTATTTCACTCTCTCATCTTAAGCGCGAGTGAGACAGAACTTCTGCAACGTTCTAAATTGAATTTAAATCTAGACACACGGCAGTGTGTCCGCCAAGTTCGAGCAAAAAAAAGCGACACACCGGCCGTGGGTTATATTACACGAACCATTTCGGGCCAATTTCGACCACCCTATAACTCCAAACATATTTTATCTACGCATATGAAATTTCGAGTGTCTGTTGACATCCCCTTAATTGTCTAGAATACAAAATTTCATTTTTCTACCTATAGCAGTTCTTGAGATATTAACGTCAGAAAATCGCTATTTTTACTATACACTCACTCACTGACTCATCAAAAACCTAGACCACTTCCAATGGTCGTACTGACTTGAAATTTGGCATGGAGATAGGTCTTAAGGTCAAAGTAAAGGGAAAAATCTGAAAACGGCCAAGTGTGAGTCAATTTTAAAAATAGCGAAGGTGTAACTTTGTTCTACTATGAAGTCATAATGAACTAAGTTGGTCTATCTTCCAATGGTCGTACCGACCTGAAATTTGGCTCGAAGGTTTGTCTTTAGGTCGAAATAAAGTAAAAATCTGAAAACGGCCAAGTGTGAGTCAGTTTCGAAAACAACGTATGTGTAATTTTGTTCTATTATAAGTAGGTATGGAGTGGAAATGAGATAAGACTTATTTAAATTTAGATACATACCAATTTAAGACAATACATGTTTGTCTTAAAGACAAGAACAATAAAATTGTTCACCACTCTGTGTGTGTCTGTTGCGGGGACCGAACCCACGATTTACGAAGTACAAAGCAGGTCACTAGGTACACTAGGTGCGCTAAATCAGTCAAACAAAAATGAAAAGACTATTTTTTCTCGCATAGTCTAAATAATTTCTAATTTTACAACTAATAAAATCGCAGATTCAAGAACATGGAAATCATATATACACTAAGATGGAATTATATATACTACTGCCCATCTCACCCTCCGATACGCCACGGGATGAGATGGGATGGTGCACTTCTAGGGCTACATAATAGGCCACCAATTATAATACCTACTGGTAGGTAGGTATTACCAAGTTATTAATTATCTATGTAGGTAGCGTACTTACAAACAGAATAAAGTACGTTATTGATGTATGTAATTATATGTAAGTAGGTACATTTTATAGGTGTAGGGAGCCAGTTTATTTGTAAAAATCACCTATAAATAAATAGTAAAATAGAATTAGACGCTTAGTATAATGGGTATAGTATAAAGTACATACCTAAGTGGAATGAGACATTTCATAAAGCAAAAGTGATAAAAAAAAATAAAGAACCTACACCTAACAAAAATAAATGAAATCCCATCAAAAACATAAATGTGAAAGGCTGCCAAGTTCGATACTATGGGAATGCTTCGCCTATAAAGGAAGTGAGATCTGAATAAGTACCAAGTTCCATAAAAATACCTCAAATCATAAATACTTAAAGGAATGCACACTTGATTTCCAGCAGTTTTTAAGGTACATTTTGAATAAGTATCACGTTACATAGAAATACCTAAAATTATAATAGTCAGAGAAACGCACACCGGTTTTTTTAGCAGTTTCCTGATAACATTTATTATTTTCAGTACTTTTTAATGATGTAACTTGGCAAGTTTTAATAGAAAATTATATACTTGACACATTGCAGTCCAAAGGTGTCGATTCATTGCATTGAAAAGGTGTGTGGTGTGTGAAAACTTGCCAAGTAACATCATTAAAAAGTACTGAAAATAATAAATGTTATCAGGAAACTGCTAAAAAACCGGTGTGCGTTTCTCTGACTATTATAATTTTAGGTATTTCTATGTAACGTGATACTTATTCAAAATGTACCTTAAAAACTGCTGGAAATCAAGTGTGCATTCCTATAACTATTTATGATTTGAGGTATTTTTATGGAACTTGGTACTTATTCAGATCTCACTTCTTTTATAGGCGAAGCATTCCCATAGTATCGAACTTGGCAGCCTTTCACATTTATGTTTTTGATGGGATTCGTTTTTAAGGCATATGTCAATTGCCTCTACCAGATTATCTGTTGCAGTTGATGACAGATCCGACGAAATATATCCGTCTCCTTTTTACATACAGTACATGTCACCTAACGAAAGGGGCGGAAACACCAACTAAAATTAAAAACATAGAATTTGATGATCATTGCTGCTTTTTTCACTGATTCTTAGTGTTGTCATACTTCTGTTCTCTGTACATTGCTACTGCGTTCGTTGGCTGGCCAGACTATATTTTCTAGTCTGGTCATAAATAAAGTTAAAAAATAATCGTTTTTTTTGCCATAATCAACCTTAATTGCTTACCATTATGTTGCTTGAGACCAAGAGGGTCTCCCTAATGTAACATATTTATAAAATTGTAAAAAAGTTCAAAATCTTTACTATTTTATGTTAATTTATGCTTATTTTGTAGTATGTAAGTCCCTATATTGTAATTAAGCACTTTTATTAAATAAATGAAAGATGAATAGAAGGCTTTCATATTATTCCTTATTCCAAGAACGATTCAATTTACGTATATTACATAAGTAATGAAAAATGCACTAAAAATAAATTGTTAATTGATAGCATTATTATTTATTACGTGAACCCATCCACGTCAAACGTAGGCGTATTTATTATACGTTAACTTGACATTTCAGTTATTTCATTTGAGTATCTCCTGTCCAATTAAACCTCATTGTCAAATTGATTTTGACCACTCACAACAAGGCAACTTTTCTTATTGGTGAAATGGCATGAAACCTTTGCGGAATTAAGGTTAACACAAAAAAATATGCTTAAAGAATGAGTACTTGATTGGTTAATAAGATATAAGACATTTTAGTTTTGTAAACGTGAAAATGGGTTGTGTTTTCACACGAACTTTGCTTGCCTTTACTCGTCTTGATATTATATGTTGATGACCAAAATAGATAAAAACTGCCTAAGTTGTCTCATTTATTTGAGGACGGCCTATACACGATGATTCATAATTATTGGTGATCATCAAGAACCATTTTTTCTAATCCAGTTATCGATAGCGATAACATTTTCGTTCGTTTGTAGCAGTTTGGCCATTTTATTTAAAGTCGTATTCCACTTTTTTATTTATTTGGAAAATTTTAGGTGATTTTGATCCTAGTACAACAAAAACTTGGGACATGGTTTTTTCCTTCATATTAATACAGGTTGTAACAAAACTACTGGTTATCCGATTAGAGGCATAATTTGTATGAATTGCGAGTGAGAAAAAGTAGGAAAAAAAAATTTCGGAGAGAAGAAAAAACATTTTTTTTGTACGGGACACGTCGTCCCAGCCGGCCAGGCCTCCATACAAAACAAAGGTTTTCGTTTCGCGAGAAAAATTTTAACCCTTAAAAGCATCACTTTATTTTGACCCTTAAAAGCATCACTTTATTTTAACCCTTAAAAGCATCACTTTATTTTAACCCTTAAAAGCATCACTTTATTTTGACCCTCAAAAGAATCACCATCATTTTTGTTACACTCTGTATGACATATATTTTTTGGTTTGAGTAATTCAATACTGCTCTAATGAATGTGTGAACATTCTAAGCTGCATTGGTGTATGCATTTTGCAACATTTATATCCTAAATTTGTTAGGAACAAAGCTAAAACCTCTCTGCCTGTTAGTTTCTTAAATATTTAATTTTCTATTGACTGGAGTGCACACAGCACACTTTCACGGCCCGAGGGTTCGTATCTAATTTAATAACAGCCGCGGTAGACAGACTTCATTCCAAATATTTATAAATAGCTATATGATCTATATAACTTCTGTCTTTTTAAAAAGCTGGCCAAATGTGATTTTAATTCGCGCCCTGAGGCATCCGTACAAAAATAAAAATAGGTTGAGGGACAAACGTTGCAAAACTATTTTCTCCATAGGTCGCGATTAGTTTGCCATCTTCAAATAAGACAAATAAGTTTGTCATCGCATTTTTTGAAATGGCACAAACAAATTACGATTTCCGGACTTTTTCCTTTACTTGTGCAAAACCGCAAGGTTCTGGCCAAATTTCATAATCTATGGTCTATTGGAAGTCCCCTGTAGATTTTGTTTTCCCTATATGTTAATTTCAACTTGATTCCTCCACGTGTTTATGAGAAAAAGAGTCTTGACGGACAACAAAGTGATCATGTAAAGGTTCTGTTTTTTTTTGAGGTATGGAAACTTAAAAATATTTACAATTACAGACAGACGCAAATAAAAAGTAATTTTTCCACTGTAATGAAAAGCACTTAAAAGAGTAAAAGTAATTTCAAAATAAAAAACAGATTCTCAAACTCTTTACGAGTTCTCATGATGAATAAAAATATTTGTTCGCACTAAGGCGATTGTCACACTGCCGCCACGTCTCGTTGCGAGACGCGGAGCAACGGACTCGCATGCGGAGACAACGCACCAACGTCCGAGTTTTCTCCGCATCTCCGTCCGGAGCTGCGATGCGCGACGTCCCGCGTTACTTCCGTCTCGCATTCATTTCACATTCGAACGTTAAGGTGAAAATAGTTCCTATTTGTCGATAAAATGGACACGGAACTTATTCAGAACGCTGCGGTGATACTTTCAGTTTGGTTTTTGTACAATCGAGTCATAAAACACAGAAGACACTGGGTACATCCCTATTTACAAAATGGGTCTTTTGCTAGAGATTAACAAGATTTAAGGCAACACGAAGAATTTTTTTTAATTGCACCCGTATGTCAACCGCGTCATTTGATTATTTGCTAAGCAAAATTGGAGTGATAATTACTGGCGCGGACACAAATTTTCGACGTTCTATTACAGCGGAAGAAAAGCCTTGGCTTACATTCAAGTAAGTAATAATCTACTACTTCAATCTTCAGTTATACTTTTATAAGAATTCCCAGATTATGATTAAACGAACGACTTTCAATTTCAAAAATAAACTTATAGACGTCGATATCCATTGCGCCTACGTCCTTTCTTGCACTAAAATCCATACGGAACTGCGGAGCTCGGTGTGACATACCCTGCGGCACGCATCGCGTCTCCGTCCGAGCGCGCGAGTCGTCGTGCGTCTCGCTCCTCCGCGCGTCGAGGCGGAGCCAGTGTGTAGTACCATGCGATTTTTCTATACAAAATCAAGATTCTACATACAAAGTTAAAAAACGCATCAACGGACGCCGCTGCGAGATGCGGAGCAGTGTGACGACCGCCTAACCAGCGAGTCGTACTTGCGAACCGACGGTGATTTTTATTTCTTATTGTTGTTTGAATTACAAAATAAATAATTGAGTATTTTCCTAGGTATTACTTTTGTGTTGCTGTTATACCTAATCTATACTAATATTATAAATGGGAAAGTGTGTGTGTTTGTTTGTTTGTTTGTTTGTTTGTTTGTTTGTCCGTCTTTCACGGCAAAACGGGGCGACGAATTGACGTGATTTTTTAAGTGGAGATAGTTGAAGGGATGGAGAGTGACATAGGCTACTTTTTGTCTCTTTCTAACCCCCCACTTCCCTAAAATGGGGGGTGGAAGTTTGTATGGAGTATTACGGAGGGCAAAGGGGAACCGTGTTACCCCGAATTTAACGCGAGCGAAGCCGCGGGCAAAAGCTAGTAGGTTTATACTTATAATACTTTGTTTTTTATTTTTCATGTAGTGCGTTTGTGAAAATTTAAAATACATGTTATGTACATCACGTTTGATCGATTTACAAATTTGCGGGACTTCACTACTACTTATTATATTGTTTTTTTATCCTTGATACTGTTGCGTTTCGACAGCCGATCCCTTAAATTTATTACAGAATAACCTCTCATATACAAACAATATCGTCAGGTGACACCAAAACTCAGTAATTGCAGAAAAACAATTAAACGAAAATCAACCTTGTTTTGTTACTAAAACGGTTAATTATGGCTATAAGTAAACTTGTGGTACCTAGTAGTTAGCGAGTTTTGGTTGTCACCCGACTATTTGGCGATGCGTAAATACGTTGGTATATTTTACGCCTTTATTAAATAAATATCAGGTTCCTTCTCGTAAAATATTATAACTAGCAAACTTTTTCGATAGCTCATATTACTTTTATTTATACGATTCCCAAGTTGTCAGTTGGGCAAGTATCGTATAATCAATACTAAGCGAGCAACTGATATTCCCAAAAGCGGAAACGTCTAGGTTCAACTCAAATTAAGCGTACAATGTGTCGAAAATATGTTGTAAGAAATAGAAGAAGCGGCCAAGAAATCTGACAGCACACATATTTCCAGCAGTAAAAGTAATCGTGATAAATACTTAAAGTTCTTGTTTTTTTGTACGCGGCGACAAGATAGTCTGCCTCCTTGTATAGTCCCGCGAAAAAACTTTGAAAACCAGATTTTCAATGAATCTTGAAGCAAATCAAATTATTTTGTTCAATATTTTTTGATTTGTAATTTTTTAAGTAGTTACACTACTATATATAAACTGAAAATAGATGTCATATACTTCAGAAAAAGTGACCAAACCCTCCGGAGTCCGAGGTCAGATTTGAACTGGCGTCTTCAGCTTTCGCGGCTGACGTCCTGGCCACTAGACCACCCGGTCACGGCGGAACTTGACAAATTTTCTCATGTATATGCAATCTCTGAATTTGAAACGGCTAGGCGCCGTTGACCATACTCTAAGGGCATGCGCAGTACGTGCTTGCACCTCCTATCCGAATCACTTACGTGATTCTGGTATAGCGAGAGAGATGGTGCTGCCATCTATGAATCTTGAAGCAAATCAAATTATTTTGTTCAATATTTTTTTGATTTGCAATTTTTAAAGTAGTTTCACTACTATTTATAAACTGAAAGTAGATGTCATATACTTCAGAAAAAATGACCAAACCCTCCGGTGTCCGAGGCCAGATTTGAACTGGCGTCTTCAGCTTTCGCGGCTGACGTCCTGACCACTAGACCACCCGGTCACGGCGGAACTTGACAAGTTTTCTCATGTATATGCAATCTCTGAATTTGAAACGGCTAGGCGCCGTTGACCATAGTCTAAGGGCATGCGCAGAACTTGCTTGCACCTCCTATCCGAATCACTTACGTGATTCTGGTATAGCGAGAGAGATGGTGCTGCCATCTATTCTATATCTATTTTTTTCTGAAGTATATGACATCTATTTTCATTTTCATTTTCAGTTCAAATCTGGCTTCGGACACCGGAGGGTTTGGTCACTTTTTCTGAAGTATATGACATCTATTTTCAGCAGATTTTCAATATTAGTATGGTTACCGACCAATTCCTTTTAGTTACCATCTAAGAGTAACTACTATAAGTACTGTTACCGGGAGTAGTGGTTACAGCCTACCTCTGACGGCAGTAGCTATGGCCTGAAGTTATAAAAAGTTGAAGAGGCCTTTGCTAAAAATCAAAACACTATTGACACAAGACTATTTGACATTTTCCTCTGTACAATGTTACCAATACATTTTATACATACAAAACCACCGGTGTGTGCACTCATTTCGTCACGTAGGATGTACATAATAAGTATTTAGCAGATATATTTTATCTACACTCATATTGTAATTCTCTAAAACGTGTTCGAAAATGGTAGGCAATGGCTAGCATTACCACGACCGATTTTACTATGATAAGCTTTTTATCTGTGGCAGTAACGTAATTTTAACTTTTCATGGTCAAATATTGATGTGCTATGAGTTTTGATAACATAATGTACACCTGCACCCTCCCGCGCATCCGCCGACAGCCCGACACGCGCCTCCCCGACCGCCGGCACAATCGAGTTGGCCATGACGGTGCAATGGCGGTCATTCTATGGTTTTCGAATACGGCATTTTGGATAAATAATATGAGTGTAGATATAGCAGTGTATGCAACTGTACGTAATTAGGCCTTAAAACACTCGTGTGATCTCAATGTTTTAAGGACAAAACCACACTCATGTTTTAAGGACCCTTATTACGTAACAGTTACATAAACTACTATTATAGCACAGATAAACGAGGATTAGGAACATAAAGAATGTATTAAATGTTTACATGAGAACAGACATTGGTCGACTGACTTACATAAAAGTAAACAAACAAGTCATCGAACCGTTGCCATACAAATATAATTTTGACAAAGTTCTAACCTATTTCTATTTACAACCAGTACTCGTTCACTCCAGTAGTCAATATCACATTATACCAATGTAATATTTCAATAAACGCCGTCTCCTTCACTCTAGCTGCGGCCGTGTAAGTGTGAAAGAGAAGTTTTGTAACCTCAGTCGCCAGTTAGTTTTGCGGATAGTTAGTCATAGTTTCTGATAATAAATATAATTGTACTTCATCAGGCCACTTAAAAACGAGAATACTTAAAAAAATATCGAAGATATTCTATATACTGTAAACGAACGTACCATCAACGGAGGCCGAGTTGCGATATGAAAACGTGCCCAGAATCGGGTACAATATCCATCGTAAACTTGCATATCTGTATCACACTACCTTAACAATGAGTTTGACATTTGAATCAAATGGAAACAAAGCTTCGGGGCGGGGACATTTATCAAATAACCATTGAAACGTATAAGATTAGAGTATAGAAGAGAAGATGAATCTAAGGATGAGAATAGTGGCATTTAAATAATCTATCTAGTGATATATCAGTTCCTATGTTTCTTTGTAAACCATAAAGCGCACAAAAGGTGATTATAGTCCCAACTAAAAAGATATTTTTCTTTAAAAAATATTCAAATAAATAAATAAATATTATGGGACAATCTTACACAAATCAACCGTCCCACAGTAAGCTCAATAAGGCTTGTGTTGTGGGTAGAATTTAAAAACATTCATTGAAATCCATGTAAACAAAATTTTAATTACATCGTCGAATTTAAGAAAATAAAACAGACCCAATTAGATCTTGGTCATTTGATTTCTGTAAACAAAGGTACAGCCTGATCTTGTATCTTACATATTAAAACGACTTTGCTATTAGGTATATCTGTAACTTGTAAAATTCTGTTAAACACATAATTTTCAATTAAGCGTTAGTACAAGAGAGGTAGAGTAGTATGATTGTGTAGCTTTTCTTAACTCGCTAATTGTTTAAAGCACTACCTGCTCTGAAACTCTGTTCTCCATCTCCGGCTACCCGATGGTTGTCTGGTAGAGATCGCTTAATAGCAATAAGACCGCCTGTTGTTACCATTATTTACTTTGTTAAATCTGTTTCTGTACTTATTTTTCTTTGTGTGGTGCAATTAAGAATTTTGTATTGTATTGTACAAGTAGGTGCGTAGCGTACGTGAACACGCGTACCTACCAATCTATGTATGCAGTAGTAAAGATCATTATTAAGATTCCTTTTAACTTTACTCTTCATTTTACTACTTCCGTTATCATTATAATATATATACAGGGTGTTTTTGAACGTCTAATCATCTGCCTGGTCTAGATACAATGCACTATCAGGTAGGTACGTAAAATGATAAACTAATGACTTTTTGTAAGAGCGACCACCAAATCACGAAAGAAAACTTGTTGCCCTTTTTGTTATGTACCATCAGGTTCAAAATTGCATGGTCAATTTATCAATGAATTCATTCATAAATTGGCCATGCAATTCTGAACCCGATAGTACATACTACCTTTGGTACAGTATTGTTCGTACCTAATACATTAAATAGTAAAAAAATAAACTCTAAAAACTTACAAGTTATATTTTAAACCTATTATAATTATTATCGTCACATATATTATGCAAGTTCATTTATTTTTATTTTCCAAGCGTCGTCGCTTCGGGGGACCGCTAAGTGAGAAAAACAGGTGTAGTATTTTACCAAATCAGGTAGCTGTTACCTGATTTAGGGCCGGAAAATAAAAATACTTGAACTTACATAATAAATGTGACGATAATAATTATAATAGGTTTAAAATATTACGTGTTAGTTTTAGTTTATTTTATGTGTCGGTGGATTTAAAAAAAAAAAATTACTTTTATTTTGTCCTTTTTAAAGTACCTAAGTATTACTATATTTTGAGAGACAGAGTTGACCTTACCATATTTTTAACTTTCAATATCATTGAAGTAACACGGTACCAAGTTTCGAATCGATGGGGCATAGTCAGATCCCCTCATCAACTAGAAAAGAGCTGATGATCTTCAAACGGCTGAACAGATTTTCATGAAACATGGCTATTAACACTCGGGATAAAATTATCTATGACACAAAAAAAAAAACTAAACGAAAATCATCCGTTTGGGAGCTACGATACCACAGACAGATACATTGACAGATACGTTAAACTTATAACACCCCTCTCTTTTTGTGTCGGGAGTTAAACATTACTTAATAGTTTAAAACTGTTGCTTTAAAACACCCTATATTTTGTAATGTCATGCAATTACAACACGAGTCTTAAATCATATCTTAGGTTAAGTGCTATAATAAAAGCACACAGGTACAGTTGGCTCAGAAGCCGTCGTGGAAGTTTGAAATAGCACAGTAATTTAAGAAAGTGGGTAAGTCAAATAAAAAATGAATTTTCAGAATGTCCTGTCACTTTTGAATCTAGCAGTACGTTATTTAAATATTTATAGGTGTCATCATTGTAAATACTACCCTACACCTAACAAGTAAATATAGTGCCAATGGCGAGGCAAGTAGGTAACAAAATGCCACTTGACCGAGAGTATTGGGCCGAGCGTCTGTTTCCGAGCATTTTGAATTTTCTTGTGAGTCAATCAGTTGTTTCTGTCTGACATGCGCAAGTGCTAAACTTATCAAATGATGAACGTAAAGGTTACGAAATGAGATTGTAAGTAATTTTCTTGGCCAAGGACCGAAATAACTACTCCGTCGAACACTTGGCAAGGTATTTACACGTTGGCAGCACTCGGTCGAAAGCACTGACGCGCCACTATACAGACTCGTTCGGTGTAGTCAAGGCATACGTACTGGTGTGGCAAGCGAATGCATTCTTATGTTATCGACATACCATTTTTCGCGCGAAATAAATAGTTTATTTGGATTAGCTACAAAAGCTTTTTCAGAGTTAATTGGTTACGATTTACTGCACCCCGTTAGGTTAGATTTTAGAGTTGATCGATTACTGGTTAGGTATTTATGGAAAATGGAATATAATTTAATAGTGACAAAAATCCTGAACTATTTGTTCTTACAGGAACTTCAACTTCGAAATTTTACCCTTGTTTGTACAACTAACTGAATATAGCCGAAAGGTCCGAAAGCAGACCGTACATGCAAAGACTGTAATAGGCGAATTTATTACAAGATTGGACTAGGTATAGAAGTAGTTAACTATTTACGTGAGTGGAAAATTGCAGACAGCGGTCGTCAGTTGCAGACTATTAAATATCAACGTTACAAAAGTTTTAATAAACTTGAAAATAAAGCTTACCCATCAGCCAAAGTAATTTTGGAGGCTTGCAATGTTATATTGTTAAAGCTGGTTTTGTGATCCAGACCGTAGTTATTGATTGTGGACTCAATATAATTATCGTGATAAGCAGGTAGTTATAGGCTATCAAAATTGAATACCTCAAGACAGTTTATTTATTTATATGGGGATTGTAATTCTAGTGCTGCATTACCAGAATGGTTATTGACTTTATAATTTTGGACATAGAAAATTCTAAGGAATAGAAACAGGAAATTCGTAAACGAATACCAACACGAAATATAACATAACATAAACAGAAATACTCTTTATTGCACACCTCAAACTAAGAAAAAAGTATACACAATTTACAAACAGAAAAGTAGAGATAAAACAATTGGCGATGTTATCGCTAAAAAGCGATCTCTTCCAGACAACAGACATTTATCTCTACCACATATATAATAATATTACAAGTGCGAAAGAAAGTCTCTCTATCTGTCTATTACCTCTTCACGCTTATACCACTGAATCCATTTAGATGGAGTTAAGTATGGAGATAGTTCCCGGGGAAGGATAGATAAAGTTCATTTCAGATCTATTGAATAGTGGATTTAAAGTAACCGAAGTAGCTTTTAACTCTACGCAGACAAAGTTCCCGACGAAAACTAGCTTATTACAAATTTCACTTCTTTTTATTCATTTTATTTAACTATATTATACATAAAAACATAACAATACCAAGTAAATATTATAGATACTCAAACGCAAACAATTTAAATGTAAAAACATAGGTACATTAAAAGATCTTACAATATCTTGGTAGGTATCACTATGTTCCACCATATGGTATACAAATAGCTATAATTGGCATGCAGCATGCATATAATTAACTATTTAATTAGTAACTACTTACGTGATTTGGCACTTATAAAATAACAATATACAAAAGTAGATGAGAGATTATAATCAGTCAAATAGCTATGAAAATACAGATGTCAATGTGCTATAAATAGATTAATTAATAAAATAAAAATACCAATTTAATAACATAAGATAGTCATGTAAAATATGTAGGTCATAATAAATTAAATAACAACAGAATCAATGTCATTATAGCAAAATAATTGAAGTAAAAGAGAAAATATAGGATATATATAATATAAGTAATAGGCCGATAGGTAGATACAAAATAAGAGGCAATCAGGGGCTTAACTTGGCAGCAATTTGATCCAACGTAAACAGTTTACCTGCGTACGAGGAGATTACCTTTAACCGTAACCCGACCGTAGTCATTAATCAGGCCACGACGACGCGAGTCAAGATGTGTCGGTAATCTTGGGAACTCAATTAATGAGAACTTAATGCTGCTTACGCCTCGCCTTAGAGCCGACGTTGCTAATGCTTAAGCGTTTGGTTCCGAAATTCTTGATGAATGCCTGTTAAAAATCTGGTTAGTAATATAATGAGAGTGCAATTGACAGAAGCAAAAGAGGGGAGCCTTTGCGCAGCACTGGAATATTCTACCAGTAAAAGTAAAAAGCTGCCTTGTGAATTTAGATAATTAAAATGTATGGATTATAAGTTAGTTTTAAGTTGGTATCTAGTTGTAATTATTTAGTATATATTGTATTGTTAATGTTTTGACATGTAATACTGTGTGAAAGTAAAATGACATTTACACAAGGAGTACAACAAAATAATTCAATCTTCCTAAAGCTAATCTTTGGCTATCAAGTCCAGGGCTAAAACTGCTGCGTGTATGGAATACTGTTGCCACCTATGGGACGGTTCCGCCAAGTATCAGCTGGCGGCCCTGGATGCGATAGAGCACCGGGCTCATAAACTTTTTGGTGATGACTCAGCTGTCAAGTCAAAATTACAGAGCCTGGAACATTGCCGTCGAGTCGCTTGTCTATCGGTGTTCTATCGGATACATTTTGGGGAGTGCGCATAAGAACTTCATGACCTGATTCCACCTTCCCCTTTCCATCATCGGACTACCAGACGCGGGGAGCAAATGCACCCGTTCGTTGTTAGCATTCCCTTTGTGCGCACGAAACGATTTGCTTCATCTTTTTTGGTGCGGACTGACAAGGAATGGAAGGCGCTCCCGCCATCTGTATTCCCTGACAAATACGATCTCGGTATTTTTAAAGCAAGAGTGAATAGGCTATTACTGAACCGGTGAGCTCCATCTTAGGCCCTGTCTTCACTTTCCATCAGGTGAGACTAGGGCCAATTGCTGGTCAGTCCCATAATTAAAAGAAAAAAAAGAAAGATAAGGGAGTGATATTAAGTTATGCTTTTTCGGGGCATTTCATGTGAGATTATTTTCCAATGTGCATTTGAAAATACTCTAATTAACTTCATTTTTATGGAGACTGCACATAATTATAAATTAGGCACAACCTTTTAAATCTTCCAGACGTTATATTATTGCTTTACAACACTTCGTGTTGTATCGTACCTTACTCGTATTAAAATACGTAATGTAGATTGAAGCTTTGAATCAGAGCAAAGCTGCACAAAAATTTCGAAGAAAATTGGCTATCTTGACACACAAACACACAGGTTACCCTATCAGGGTTCCATTTTTTCCCTTTTGAGGTACAGAACCCTAAAAAAGCCAAGAGCATCGTACTAATTTCAGTTTTAATAAAAAACAGATTTGACATCGGCGTCTCCGTACTCAGCGCCAACAACGTATATTAAGAGTTCGGTCACAATTTTTATCGAACTCGCTCAACTTTTTGAAACTATTTTGCAGTAACTAATTTCTATTAGTTTTTATAAAAAATTTAGAGTAGCGTTAGTATTTAGAGGTATTTTTTTGACATTGTTCGAACCTAGATTGAACGAACAATGGCAAAAAATACCTTTAAATACTTACGCTACTCTAAAAAAATATATAAAAACTAATAGAAATTCCAAATTAGAGGTTTGGCCACTGCGAATGTCATCTCGCTAACTGTGGTGGGGTACAGGCTCAGCAAATGTCACCTCGCTCAAATCAGGAGCAGAGCCTGACTGGAGAAGTACCTCCACTTTACACAACCAAAGTCAAACTAAATAGCACTAGACCCTAGTCATATGGTTGTGTTCCTGCCAATGAGTAAGGTTGCCAGAGAGCTCAAAAAGGATACAGTGTGTTGACGATGTGGGATCCTTTACCCGTCATCACAGTGAATATTCCTTTACATTAAAGGGTCGGAAATTCTCATGTGACACCTCTGGAGTTTCATGTATCCATAGGCTACGCTAGCTGCTTACCATTAGGAGGACCGTATGCTTTTTTTCTACCGTCTTGGTATTAAAAAAACGCTTTCCGTATAAAGGGGACCGTCAATTCCAGGCCCACTAGCGATAATGGTCTCGTATAAGGTTTGTTCTGCAATTTTAAGCAAATACCCATTTTATTACGAAACTAGACAAAATATTTAATGAAAATGAAACGGGAATTAGAAATACAAAATAAAAAGTAATTTCGTTGATCCTTCCGCGATCCAAATAGTGCTTAATAAGTTGTTAACGTCTTTACAGCATTGACGACTTTAACGACTGAGACGAAACAGACATTTTTAGAAAGGAGGTACGTTTACTTTGCTAATCTAGTTTATTATTCTAGTTTGACACTGTCAATGTATGACGTTACCGTCATCCAAGTCTGCCGCATGAAGTTATAATTTTAAACTGGAGTATACTCTTCGGCCACAAAGTGGGGCCGAATGAAAGGGAGCTGCGTCTCATTTTGACTTAGGGCGTTATGACGGCGTTATATCATGCTCTTTCGACAACGAAACGCATTTTTTTTTTCAATTTAGTAATGTCTGATACTCGTATGGATTTATAAAAAGTGGATGTAATTGTTGCACTTTTTCCCTAACCACAGATGAACCTTATTACCGTGCAAAACAGCCGTTCATAGGTGATTAGACAAAAAACGGTCCGATAGAGGGGATAATTATGGGGGCGGTGCCTCACTCGTACTCGTTACGAAATTGACACACATTGACATTTTGACTTGTTGTCATGCTGGCATTATTGTCTAATGACGACATAACTCCCTAAGTCAAAACGATACGCAGCTCCCTATATTACTCTCTCTTTCGGCCTCACTTTGTGGCCCAAGAGTATACTCCAGTTTAAAATTATAACTTCATGGATACTAGTAGTAGCACACTAACAGAGCTAAACCTTATCTCTCTCTTTGTAATAAGTACTACGATTGTTTAGTTATTAGTAGCAATGATGGTTTGACACCCATCATTATCTTTGTTTACCCAAATACAAGAAATTAGCGGCAGGATCAATATATGACATTTTTTTATTTTATTATGATTTCCGTTTCATTGTCATGTCAGATTTTGTAGATATACTTTAAAAACCGGTAGTTAATTTGTGTTATACTGTAAATCATAAACATGTACGCTTTTAAATATTGTCCTTATCACATTCATGTTTTTTCATCCCCGATTTCTCAATTTTCCCGTTAGGTTTCATGATTATTTTGATCCTGATCTAGAAATTAAGGCGAATGTTTTGATACCTATTTCATAATTATACGCACCTTAATGAGCTTGGGCAAATCGCCTAACAAAAATGTACGATCTCCTTTGCACTATAAATGTAGGGAAGAGAAACTTTACATGGATATTTAGCAGACTAAGAATTCGAAAATCCTTGCATGCATAAAACATTCGTTTTTTGCTAACTATGCAGCCTTTTTAGAAATCTTGCAGAGTAAGAAGCTTTCAGCGTACTTACATAGTTTCCATGATTCTTCAAAGATAAGGCTGCTTTTTAAATCAAATATTTGTCGTCGTAAACAAATTTTTCAACTTGCCCGTTGGGATGTTAATATTCCCAGAAATACCTATCCATTCCGATCTCTCTTGCGAATTGAATCAAGCACTCCGTCGGCCGAAGGCAGACAAACAGGGATCAACTGTATTTATTATTTACACAAAGTTCCTTTACTAACTTTCTCACAAACCTGTAGCGAAAACCGTGAAAGACTTTCGTGACTCGTTTGAAATGTTAGCTAAATATTATCTGCATTCAATTTATTTCATCATCATCGTTTTAAGAGCCTGGCTCTTGCCGGTAGAGTAAGCACTATCCTGATCTGTTTTCTACTAATGTTTCATTTCCTGATACGTAATGACGCGTTTTTGACTTGACACATTTTATCTTCCTGTGAACGCGTTTGAAAACCATAAGAATGACCGCCATTGCACCGCCATGGCCAACTGGATTATGCGAGTGGTCGGGAAGGAGGATAACCGCGGTCGGGGAGGAGGGCTAGGTTTTAATTACATTACCGATTTATCGATGTGGTAATGAATTTTCATACATTATTACAACACTGGCACAGATAATACACTGATGTTACATTACTGGTTGCAATAATAGTGGTAACTAGCTGTACCCGCGGCTTCGCCCGCGTGTGTTTGGGAAGTTTTGTCATTTTCATTTACCTACTATCCAGGCCATGTAAATATCAATCAAAATTGATTAGTTCATCCCTGATAAAGATAACTAACTAAAAGGCGTGCGTCGAGACCCGAAAATGCTAATGGCAGAGTTCCTGCAGGAGAATATGCTTCGAACAGAGGGTCAAACGCTGAAGGTATGAGCGCGAGGTAGCGTGTGAGCGTAACGTCCCAGCGAAAACTGCTTATACAGCAGCAGGCCAAAATCTAATAAGGCCGAAGGCGGCAAAAAATGTTTCGATAGGAGCATGAAAGGGTCGGGACCCTTGAGCTTTGGGCTTTGTCGGGACAAAGCACACTGGTCAAGTTTCTTGGTGAACCCGAAGGCCGAAGTCGTGGCGCGGTGGGCGGCAATATCGCGAAAGGCATAGGGCGAATACCGCGCAGGACCCAGGCCCGGAGGATCGCAGCGAAAATTGCTTCAGCAGAAGCAGCATATCAGGGATCGGACATAATTCAATGGCGAAATGTCTCAGCAAACTTAAAGGCTGCGGACACGAGGGTGAGCGGAAATGTAATGTATGTGAAAGTCAAAGGCCGAGTTCCGCGTAGGGTCCAGGCCCGAACCATCGCAGCGAGAACTTATTCAACATCATCATGACAGGGACCCGACATAACTTAACGGCGAAGTGTCTTAGCGAACCCGAGGGCCATGGCTCGAGGGTGAGCGACAACGTCTGAGAAAGCCAAAGGCCGAGTACCGTGTAGGGCTCAGGTCAGCAGCACTACCATGAAATGGACCGGACATATCTCAATGGTGAAGTGTCTTAAGGCCCGAGGGTGTGTGGCAATATCTTCGAAAGCCATAGGCCGAGTACCGCGTAGGCCCAAACGGCCCGGAGCGTCGCAGCGAAAATTTCTCCAGCAGCAGCATGATAATCCGGACAAATCTTAATGGCGAAGAGTCTTAGCAAATTTGAGGGCCGGAGGCCCGAAGGTGAGCGGCAATGTCTGCGAAAGTCATAGGCCGAGTACCGCTTAGGCCCAGGCCCGGAGCCCCGCAGCGAGAATTGCTTCAGCAGCCGCAGCGAGAATTTCTTCAGCAGCAGCAGCAGCATGACAGGGACCGGACATATCTCAATGGTGAAGTGTCTTAAGCCCGGAACGTCGCAGCGATAATTTATTCAGAATCCGGACAAAACTTAATGGCGAAGTCTTAGCAAATTTGAGGGCCAGAGGCCCGAAGGTGAGCGGAAATATCTGCGAAAGCCATAGGCCGAGTACCGCGTAGGCCCAGGCCCGGAGCGGACCAGCAAGAATTTCTTCAGCAGCAGCGTGACAGCTAGCAGCTAGTAATTGCTAGATTCGTGACTACACTTTTTATTGTAATCAGCTTTTAAAGCCAGATAAAACATGTTGCTCTCACAAACAGTACAATTTTTGCTGTCGGGTAAATCGAAATGGATAAATCTTAGCTAGCTGTTTTATTTGTTTTCACGTATATTATAAGTAGGTTTCACGTATTGATAAATAAATTATTTTTACGTTGAGAATAAAGTAAGTACCTCCAGGTATTAATGGATCACATTATATGTCCAGATACTTATAATTTCCAAAACGAAGTAACACGTTTTAAAAATATTTAACCCGCAATCCTTAAATTGGGAAAGCATTTCAAAATCCATAGTTTAAACCTCGGCGGAACGCAATAGACCAAATCGCTTTTTAAACCACGACGGTGGCAAACAAGCATACGGCCCGCCTGATGGTAAGCAGTTACCGTAGCCTATGGACGCCTGCAACCCCAGAGGATTCACATGCGCGCTGCTTACCCTTTAGGAACCTATACACTCCTTTTTTGAAGAACCTCATACTATAGCTCACTGGGAAAACCTCGGCAGGGAGTTCATTCCACAGCCGCAGCGTTCGTGGGAGGAAATTCCTCTTAAACAGTATTGTGCGCGACCCATTGGGCTCCAGGGTGTGGGGATGAACACCCTGCCGGCGGCGAGCGGTGCGGTGATAAAAAGTTGCCGCGGGCATCATATCAAACAGTTCTTCAGAGCACAACCCATTGTACAAGCGATAGAACACGCATAAGGAGGCAAAGTCCCTCTTAAGACTCAAAGGTTCAATATCGCTCGTGAGTTTGGGATCGTCGACGATCCGCACAGCGCGCCTTTGCACCAAGTCAAAGGGCCCAAGCTGGTATCCAGGTGCTCCCGCCCAAAGGTGACAACAGTACTCCATGTGGGGTCTGACTTGCGACTTGTATAGAAGTAGTCTCTGCCCCGGAGTGAAGTATCGCCTTGCTCTATTGAGCACACCAAGCTTTTAAAGTATTGTATACAATAGTGATAATTAAAACGTCACAATTGTTAAATAGTACATTATGATACAAGTGTGCTAAGTCGATCATTACATACGAAGCGATATTGTACGCACGAACGCACGTGAGTGCGCTAAGGAAGCTGAGCTATGTAATGATCAAGCACACGCGTTTCATAAGACGTTTTTCAACACACTTGCGAGGAAATAACAAAATAGTGTAGTTAATAACTTTTGATAAATACATTTATTGTCAGAATGTTTACAGGATAGAGGTACTTACGAACCTAAGATAAATTAGAAGATTCGAATAAGATTAAATTTAACTAACCTTTTTTTTGGTGGGATTGATTATCTGGAACTCTTTTTCAAATCACTTCATAAAATTAAAGACTTAGCATTTATTGTGCAATCAATTTTAGTATTTTTTTTCTTACGTATTGCGTACTAGATTTTTATGATAACATTTTACTAGTATGTATCACAATTTTTAAATATATCCAGAGGTTAAGTTAACGCTAATGTTGTCTTCTTATTCACTTAAAATATAATTTGTTTAAATTAATAAAACACAACGAGAAAAATCTAATAATAAACAATGATTTAAGGATGACTTATAAATGGCGTGCAATTTTCTTTTTTGGATGTGCGTGGGGCTTGAGGCAAAGGCGCAGACGTATTATGCCAAACATTCAATATTAAAACAGACAATTCGTGTTTAAAACATAATTTATTGTGTATTACTAGTAATATAATAAGTTGAAATGATTCTTTTTCACAATCTTGATTGTATAATTTGTATTCTATCGTAAATATGTATATTTTTAATATATGTACTTTTTTACTTTTTTAGAATGCAAACTCCTAAAGAGTTAAAAAAAGTAAAGGTAATACCCGACTAAATTACAACGATTCGTCTGCGTACATACAACTTGGTACTAGAGTACAAACGTCACTTTGTATCTGATTATTAAATTATTGCACTAGTTCGATAATTATTGTGAAATGCACGCGTGTTTTAATAACTAGGATTATGAGCATAAAAGCGGTGGAATAAGAACCTCGTTACGAGCAGGTGAGGTGTGTTGAAAAATACTATTGTAATACTTAAAATATAATTTACTCAGTTTATACTTATGTACCTACTTAACTGACATAATGTATAAGAAACATGAAAACTTTATCGAAAGAAAATTATTGACTCACTGTTATCGGGCAATACTTGGATACCAACTGTAGTAAATGTTGTTCTTATTAAATAAATATGACTTTAATTTTTTTCATAATTATATCGTAGAATCCTTCAGGCTGTTTGCTGTTACTTACATTCATAACAAGAATCTCGTAATTCGAGATTAAGCAAACATAAACACGCATTAAGCAAACATGGTTCATAAATTGCTAACCTAAGGGCATACCAAACTAGCAGAAAGGAAGCATGTCAAGGAAAATTTTCTTGCCAGGGACATCTCATTAATATACATGTACTTATACATGTATATGTAATGTAATTGTATAAAATGTAGTCACCACGTAACATTGATAGCGTAAAGGAAGATATACTTTCAACCCCGCCATTTTTACCACTATAGGGGTTGAATTTCCGAAAATCCTTTAAAAGTGAAGTTCTATGTCATTCTAAAAACATGTTTCAAATATGACAAAGTTATATTTTTAATGGTTGTGGATGTGTGTTGATAGGATGTACGAAGTTTTTCGGTCGGTTCGTATAAAAAATCGCTTTAACTGAAAAGCGATTTTTTATACGTGTAATCTACATAGATAAGCCTGACAACACTTGATTAGTGTTTGAGCTAGACCGCATGAACCGCATCCCTATATTCCATCGAGAGAGACAGTCTAATCCTCCATTTAAACATTCACCACATAAAACAATTAGTAACCTTATAGTATGTTATGCAATTGTAGATAGCGTCACAAAAGACCCTTTTTGGACCCGGGTATGTCGTTAAACTACGTCCGGACCCGGGTATCTCCTTAAACTATGTCCAAAACAGAGGTATGGGTACTGCGAATGTCATCTCGCTATGTGTGGTAGGGCACAGCTTAGCGTATGTCATCTCGCTAAAATCTAGAGCAGAGCTCGATTGTGGAAGTACCTTCACCTTATAGAAAACCACAGCCAAATAGCAATAGACCCTACTCATAGTGTTGTGTTTCTGCCGGTGAGTAATTGCCAAAGAGGATCCAGTGTGTTGACGACGAGGGACCCTCTTGTTCCTTTAGGCGACAACACAGTGAATTCTCCTTTTTGTAAAGGGTCGGTAACGCGCATCTGATAACTCTCGGGTTGCGGGCGTCCATGGGCTGCGGTAGCTGCTTACCATCAGGCGGGCCGTATGCTTGTTTGCCACTGTCGTGAAAAAAAACATGAGGTACGTGCTTCCAAATGTAAAACTCAATGATACTGACAGTCCTTATTTACCAGTATCTGCCTTAGTAGGTACATACAAGCAAATAAATTTCATAAATAGAGGAGACAGTCTAAACTCTGAAGCGTCACCTGAACCAGAGCAAACCACAGGTACCGCATAATGTATGGGGCCGTACAGCGCCATCTAGTAAAGCTATCAAACATGGAGCACAAAAATTTCTTAGACTGTGTTCCTCTTTTTATACATTCTCTTTGGTATTAGTAAGCTCTTTATCGACTTGAACAGAAACTTACTCCGTAATCAATTATTGGCCGAGTCATAATAATGCTATTTCTCTCGTCTAATGAAAGAAAAACCCCGGATAATGACGGACGTGTTCATTCGATTAGGATTCGCTGTTATCTGTTACACGTATGTATAGACTAGCAAGCATAGACTACGCACTATAAAGTAGTTACGAAGACGTATTGAATACTTAAGCCGTCATTATCGATAGCCTAGTAAAAACTCGTACTATTCAGGGGGAAATTATGCTTATTAGACTTTAAATTTGTGCACTGTGGTACTAATTTCAACAATATTTTCGCCGTAATTAGTACGAGTGTGAACCTAGGGCACAGAACGGACACGTCATACTGCTAAACTTGTTTAAGCGTGTTAGAGTAATATTCTAGTATATAGTTTATTGGCTAAATATAAAAAGTATTACCATGACTGACCTGACTTACTAATGACATTTTCCTTGGTTTCCTAAATATAATCCCCGCTCATTTGAAAATTTTTGTAAACACACAGACACGGTAACTCAAATTATTGTAAAATGTTTGTGTTTTTTATATTTTTTAAGTACTTACTTATAACCTGACTAGCTTTTGCCCGCGGCTTCGCTCGCGTTAAATTCGGGGTAACACGGTTCCCCTTTCCTGATTTAAAACACAGAAGAGAACTCGGAACAGAATAAACCGCACACAAATAGTCCGCATACCAATTTTTAGTTTTCTACCTTGAAAATTGCGGAATACTCCATACAAACTTCCACCCCCCCATTTTAGGGAAGTGGGGGGTTAGAAAGAGACAAAAAGTAGCCTATGTCTCTCTCCATCCCTTCAACTATCTCCACTTAAAAAATGACGTCAATTCGTCGCCCCGGTTTGCCGTGAAAGACGGACAAACAAACAAACACACACACACGCTTTCCCGTTTATAATATTAGTATAGATTGTAACCTTTCAATAAAAAATCGACCAACAAGGACACTTGTCTTGTAGTGTCTTGTCTATGAGGATAGATCTATGAAGGTTGAGGAATCTTCGTGAGGTCACTCTTGTGTATAAAACACCGATGCCTGCTATTTACTTTTGGGATCATTATCATTGTTAGAGTAACCCTCTTACCTGATTTTTTTAAAATAATTTGGGCATATCGCCGACAAACACCGTTCTTTAAATTTTTTCCACTCTTTGACTTTGACATTGACATTTGTTGACAGATGAAGTTTGAGTAAAAAGTGTTACTTTGTTAGTAAAATAAATCTAGTATTTACCACTCAGTTCAACACATGGTACAACTGTGCAGTAAGTGTTGCAGTATATGTATATATTTATAGTTCATCGCAGTGTGAACAGCCAGCGATGAACTATAAATATATATCTCTCTTTTATTTACACGGAAGCGATTATCTTTTGTTCGTTTCTTGGGCTAGAAAATAGCCGATAGCTCATAGCTTACTCGCTCGCGGTGGGACCAGTGCCTAAGTCGTGCCAATGGACTAAGAGCTGGCCACGGCAGGTATGACACAATAATGAGAGCAACGAAATTGATATAATTAGACTGCTATACTATTGTTATTACCTAATCTGGCAATCTGGCAGCTTTAAGCCGGGGGGTTCAAGAGTAGCAGACCAGAAAAGTTGTTTAAAAATTTAGGGAACGACGCAATACTGAGAGTTCTTGCTTTAGTACGATATCGTGGCATTTGATGTATATAATTGGAATATAACGTGGAAGATGTCTCAGTTGGGGGAAAAGAGGCAGGAAAAAGTTAAATGCATTTACCGGACGTCCGGTATAGGGCCAAACAGAAATTCGCTCAAGTGGGTGCTGTCAGAGAAAACTTGCTGATTTATCCTATAACTTATTTGTGCCTACTTAAATATACTTCGATACATACTACATAAACAACACAAATACCAATATATATACATATGACTCACTTAAATCAACACCCAGCCCGGACCTACAGAGCTGAATTTTTCACAATAAGTAGTTTTTATAACGTTAGTATCCACTAAGAAGGGGTTTTTCAAAATTCATCCCCTAAGGGGGTAAAAAGGGGGTTGAAAGTGTGTATGGATGGGGTTTAATATTTAGAGTTAGAGATTTGAAACTTCGTACATTAACTAATAATTTAAAAAAAAAGTGATTTTAGCCTTTTTTTTTTAATTCAACTTCTAACAGGGTAAAAAAGGGGCTGAAAGTTTGTACGGAGATTTTTTTTTTGTGACAGACTTGAAAGTTCGTTTGTAAGCTACTTACTTCAAGGCAAAAAAACTAATTTCAGCGTTTTTCAAAATTTCACCCCAGAGTGGTTGAAACGAGGTTGAAAAGTTTGTATTAAAGGGAGGCCGTAACTACTGAAGCTAGAAAGTTAAAATTTGTAGGACGAGTTAAATTTACAATTTGTGCAACTAATAAGAAGCGATTTTGAAAAACTCAACCCCTAAGGGGGTAAAAGTCTGTATCGGTGGGGTTTAAAATTTGGAGTTAGAGATTTGAAACTTGGTACGTTTACTAATCATAATAAAAAAACAGCAATTTCAGCGTTTTTCAAAATTCAACCTAGAACGGGGCTAAAAAGGGGTTGAAAGTTTGTATAGAGATTTAGATTTTTTTTGGTTTTAGATGTACTAGGAATTATTGTTCCTATTTCCGTTCCATTTCCATGTTCCAGAGTGAGATCTTACAATAGTTTGGTCATCGTATCGCCAAATAAAACCACCACAATACAACACAAAGAAGTTACGAAAATGATAGGGTAGGTACATTAACGTTGTTATTTGCATATTAACACTTATTTGTAACTGAAACTATGTCCACGTTACCCGTTTTTTCGCCAAAATAGCTATAAGTATAGATTAAGAAGATGGTTCGGGGATTAACAAAAGTTAGTTAAGAAGATAAAATTGGAAATGTAACTCTGTATGAGGAACCTTATTATAAGCGGACGAAGTCCCGGGCGGAAAGCTAGTAATGCATATGCGCAAAGGGAAAAAACTCATTCACGCTGGTCATGATCCAGCAGGTGCTTGTGAAGCAAGCGTTTGAAAACGAACTTGCTTGGGGTTTGTCTTATTGTCAGGGGAAGTGCATTCCAGAGACAAATAGCCTGGACTGTAAAAGAAGAAAAGAGATAACCGCTATGGGGAGGATGTACTAGAAGCTTAAGAGACCGGGAGGAGCGAAGTTCACACCCGGGACGGGGGTAGTCTGGAGCAGAGAGCTCAAACAAAATAGAGAAGAGAGTACAGAGAATTCTAAGAGTCCTGCGTTGACGTGCAGGCAGTTATTGGAGTTGGTAACGATAACCTGAGACGTAATGAATTTACGCAAGCCGAAAATAAAGCGTTTGCTATTATTTAATATACGATCGAGTCTGTTTAGGGAAGCCTGTGAAATGTTGGTAGTGCACACATCAGCTTAGTCTATAACAGGAAAAATTAAGGCCTGCACAAGTAGCTTCTTGGTACTCACAGGCAGGAAGTTTTTAAACCTATGCAGAGTCCGTAGTTATCAAAAACACAAAACCTCTCCTTTCAAGGAAAATAACAGTGTTATTGTTACCATTCTTCGAGAGAATTCTAAGCGTATGACAGGGAATCTTCCATACAAAAATAATGTGTCAGCGTGTTTTTAAAATCGAGATATGGCCAAAGTATGAGTGTTCCCGCACACGAATGGCGCCAATCTTTCTTACAAAAAGAGAAATGAATCGAGTTCATTGAGCAGGCGTTAGGTTTTGTAGTTTCAAATATTGTACTATTGGAGAGAAGCCTGACTTGGTGGCACTAATTTATCCAAGACCAGCTTTGATCATAGTTGTTTCTCGCTAAACCAATAGATGGCGCTCAACTACCTACCGATTTGCTGCAACTTCAGCCCGCAACAACTTCACGCAAATAAATGGCGCCATATTGCTTTCCTCTGGCTTGCCCACTTTTGGCTCGACACTGGTGCGGTGCGGTTGTCCCGAAATTCGCGATTATCCTTGTTCACGGGTTATTTTGGTTGAATTTAATTTTAAAGCATTGATTTGTGTGTTTTCATCAATAAATTGGAATTACTTTTGTAGCCTGTGTGTTTTTCCTTATAAATTCTTATCTCCTTGCTAAAAGTACATAACCTACAATCCACTGGTGCGACAGGCGGCTCAATATTTCATAAATAAAACAGCAATAAATCTTACTTAATGTAATTAAAATGAATAGGGAAGGCAACTATCACAATTGTTGGATTACTAAGTAAAACTTGGTTTTGAGCAGAATAACTATTTAATTATTAGAAATTAAAACACGACAAAGTCTAGTACAATACCACAGAAATCATAGACAGAATGAAAGACGTCAAACTTAAGGTAGCGTTCAGAAGGTGTGACAATTTATATTTAACACTCTACCTAAATGAATACCTTCTAAGAGCTTATACGTGAAAGCTACTATATTTTTAAGATGTGATAAATACCTCATATAAGTAGGTATAACTGTAACATACTAAATACTAACACAATGAAAAGTATTAACAAGTCAAACTAGATGAGAAAGAGATGAGATTCCTAATTTTTCTCTCAAGGTACAAAATTGTGCTTTGCAAAGAGCTTTAGTGAAAATGTCAGCACGTTGCATACTGCTACAAACATGATTTAAGTCTATAACTTTAGACTGATATTTTTCTTTAATAAAGTTATATTTAATGTCTATATGTTTGCACCTTTTGTGAAAGTTAACATTTTTAATCACACTTATTGCACTTTGATTGTCAATATGTAAACACACAGATTTTTGTTTATAATCACTTATATCACTTAGTAATTGCTTCACCCATATGGCTTCTTTAGTAGCAGCGCAGGCTGCGATAAATTCGGCCTCTGTGGTTGATAAGGCCACTGTTTGCTGACGCTGATTAGACCAAGTGACTGCAGCTCCATTTTTAATAAACACATAGCCAGTGACTGAACGTCTTGTCTCGGGGTCATTGGCAAAATCAGCATCACTGTAACCAGTTACATCACAAGGTTCAGGTGATGTTGTATAGCATAGTCCGAGATCCATAGTCTCTTTCAGATATTTCAGGATTTTCTTTACAGCGTTCCAGTGTTGTTCATTAAAACAATTTAAGAAGCGACTCACCAGACTGACTCCGAACATTATGTCTGGACGGCTTACTGTGGCTAGATGCATCAGAGAACCAACGGCTTCACGGTAAGGGATATTCTTGTCTGGCTCGTTCTTGGTACCTCTCTCCAATTTTACATGAGGGTCTACAGGAACACATTTTTGTTATGAGCTGTAAGTTCTTCTTCTATTGACTTCTTCCATTTTTCTGCATCATTTGAATTTAATGCTTGTTTGTATGTTTCAGGAACTTCATTTAGTGATTGATCCTCAGCGCTGCACAGGTAAGAAATCTCTACTTTTTTATCTTCATTATTTCTAGGTCTTAAATGTATTTTTCTTTCAGGTACAGGCGGAATACTCTCATCGGGAAGATATTCGGTGTCTGACTGAGTGCTCATCTCAGTAACAGATTCAAAAGACTCTTCTGTTAGTGTGTCTTCACTGTCATCTTGGTTCTCAGCTAGTTCTTCAGATGACTTTTCAGTCAGCTCCATGAGTACATACTCTCTTTTAACTGTTGATTCAAGAAATATAGCATCTCTGCTTTTAATCACGGTTCTTGAGTTGGGTATTACGAATCGGTACCCTTTTGTATTTTCACAGTATCCTATAAAGGTCATTTTTTGTGCCTTGCTGTCCCACTTCTTGCGTTTTTCCTTTGGTACATGGACCATGGCGTCACAACCAAAAGTTCTCATATGACTGACATTAGGCTTGCGACCAGTCCACATTTCTTCTGGTGTTTTGTGAGACAGAGATTGTGTTAGAGAACGGTTTATCACATAAGCAGCAGTATGAATTGCTTCAGCCCAATAGAGTTTTGGCAGCTTGGCGTTCAGAAGCATACACTTGGCGCGCTCTACCAAAGTCCTGTTCATTCTCTCTGCTTTGCCGTTCTGTTGTAGGCTATATGGTGTTGAAGTCTGATGAACTATTCCAGCACCTTTCAAATAACTTGAAAAATTTTTGTTGACATACTCGAGTCCATTGTCTGTTCTTAAAATTTGTATGTGACATTTTAACTGATTTTCGGCTAGACTTTTAAATTCTTTAAACTTCTCCAGTGTTTCAGACTTGTTATGTAGTGTATACACAAATATCTTCTTTGTGAAGTCATCTAAAAAGGTAAGAATGTATCTTGCTCCTCCCAGCGAGGTTGTTTCCATTGGTCCACAAACATCAGAATGGATCAACTGTAGAGGACCTTCACTACTAGATTCTTGACTCTTAAAAGGTAAGCGTGTCTGTTTACCTTCATGACATTTTAAACATTGGAAGTTTTTCTTGTCTTTGCCTAAGGCCACTCCGTCTGTATTTTCAGTAATCTTCTCTAAGCTCTGAAAATTCAGATGAGCCATTCTTTGGTGCCACAGGTAATCATCTTGCTCAGCCACATCAGACATGCATGCAAAGCCTCCAGGCATATTCAGTGGATACATGTCATTTACCATGGTTCCAGTAGCCACTATCACTTTTTCACTGTTTGTGATAGTACAGCCTGTCTTCAAAAAATCTACTCGGCCACCATTTTTTGCTATTTGACTCACTGAAAGCAGATTTGATTTGATCTGAGGTATGTATAAAAAAAAACATTCTTAAACAAAATCTCTTTTTCTTCACCCTTATCATCATAAACAATTAGGCTTAAATTACCGGAGCCTTCCACAGGCAATGTGTTACCTGCCGTTATGATATTTTTTATAGACGGTGCTTTTAAATCAGTGAGCATCTCTTTATGCTTAATCATGTGCCGTGACGCACCAGAGTCCACGAAAAAGGCATCACAGAGACAGGTAGATGCAACAAACGCAGCAGCATAATGTGATTGAGACTTATCTGTGTTGTTGCGCGGCTTGCCTTTTTGATGCTTTTTATTTTTACAATCTGCACCTTTATGTCCGTATCTGTTGCATAAAAAATAGCGTGGGCCTTTAGAAAAGCCTTTGTTATGCGTAAACTTCTCACTGCTTGCAAATGCGGTTGAGCCGCTATCGGTTTGCTTCACATCTTGAAGTATTTTTGATTTCACAGCATCAGAACTTATTTTCATACCAGAGCTTTCTATTGCAATAATCATTGGCTTGTATGATTCTGGTAGACCAGAGAGCAGCAGAGTGCCGAGCCACTCATCGTCCACACTGAAGCCAATATTCCTCAATTTATGTGCGGTGGTCATGATTTTCCTGACATATTCCTCAATATTCGAACTGGCAGCTAGGGTGGTATTGCACAAGTCACGCAGCAGACCAACTCGGCGTGTAAGCCCGGAGTCGTCGAAAGCGCGGGACAAATTGGTCCATACTTCTTTTGCAGTAAGAGCTTCTTGTACATGCACGTAAATAACAGGGTCCACAAGTAATATTATTTTAGATCTAGCCTTTGTCTTTCTTTGTGTCAGGGGCTTGCGCTTGCCCTTCGTATTCAATGCAATCCCACAACTCTTCGTGTTGGAGTTACGTTTTAACTGCAAAGCGCCATGTTGCGTAATTGTCGCGGCCCGTTAATTTTTAGATTAATGCCAGTCCATTTACACTACTTGACGCCATGATACACAACTAAACACGGAAAGGTTCGCAATTTAACACTTAAAAGTTCAGCACTGTTCGACCACGTTGTCTTATAGGTTATGTGAACCGTCACAGATTTTACATAGTTTATTTTCATAAAGTTTATTGCACTTTCAATAATTACTCGGCAAACTGGGCCCTAACCTGTTGGATTACTAAGTAAAACTTGGTTTTAAGCAGAATAACTATTTAATTATTAGAAATTAGAACACGACAAAGTCTAGTACAATACCACAGAAATCATAGACAGAATGACAGACGTCAAACTTAAGGTAGCGTTCAGAAGGTGTGACAATTTATCTTTAACAACAATGACATTTCCAACATTACTTTTATATTGATATTGTAAAAAAACCTAGCCTAAGAAGAATGATAAATAAAGAGAATATAATAATAAAATAAGAAATTACTTTTCTTTTATTGCTGATGGCTATCAGAATCGGTATTCAACTTAGAGACCGGATGGAGTAGGTAGCCATGTCTGTCATTTTCTATACAAAAAAAGTCTTCCGATTTTTGCGGTGGAGGGGAACGTCAAATGTATGGCTATTCGTACGTAATGTACAAATAGCTACGTTAGATAAACGTCAGTCCATACATGTGTATGACCACTGGTCATACGTTTTCGGCAGAAGGGAACGCCTGTCAATGGCGACTCCGGGTGGTTGAATTCTCTAAGTATTCAATGGTCAAAATATTGCCAGGCATGGCTAAGGGTTAATATTTTTATCGACAAATTAGGCAGCCATATATCCGTAATTTCCTAATGGTTGTGCGCCCCTTGGCGAGCCAACTACTCTAACTGCCAGTGTAAAATGACCGCGAGATTCGTAGCAATGCGGCACACTTATACTGGTTAATTATCTACTGCTCACCCGTGCTGGGTCAGCAGTTGGAATTCAAGTGTCATACCCTGTCTATTTTTATATTAGCGCAATCTAGTGACGAGTAGCTGTATTATGATGTGGCTTTGTAAACTAAGTTCATTATCAGAACAAAACCTAATATGTCACATATTTTTTCATAACAATTTAAACCGAGAATCCTGGCTGTTAAAGTCGATTTCCTATTTAGAAATAACTATCGGTAATATCGTCTTGGCATGGAAAGCTGTCAACTAATAAGTTTTATTCGAGCGCCTGATTAATTACAAACAGTTTTCACAGATCAGAAGGAAATAAACCGCAGGCGTCCGCTATAAATGCATTTAACTTCAACCTGCCTCTTTTCCCCCCCACTGAGACATCTTCTACGTTATATTCCAATTATATACATCAAATGCCACGATATCGTACTAAAGCAAGAACTCTCAGTAATGCGTCGTTCCCTAGATTTTTAAACAACTTTTCTGGTCTGCTACTTTTGAACCCCCCAGATTGCCAGATTAGGTAATAACAATAGTATAGCAGTCTAACTATATCAATTTCGTTGCTCTCATTATTGTGTCATTCCTGCCGTGGCCAGCTCTCCGTCTATAACTGCATTGCTGAGTGGAGACGTTTCAGCCTCACATCTTTTTTGTTATGTATGTCTTTAATATTTCTGTAAATGTACTTTTGTATTCTATTCTATTCTATCATCAGCCTGTATCAGACTACTGCTGGACATAGGCCTCTCCCATGGCACGCCACTGAGCTCGATCTTCAGCTCTCCTCTTCCAATCCGTACCCTCTATTTAATATTCTTTATTTTCTTCGCCAATTCTGAAGCAGAACCTGACTGGGGAAGTACCTTCACCTTACAGAAAATCACAGCCAAATAGTACTAGACCCTACTTGCCTACTCATTGTAGTCATAGTGTTGTGGTACTACCGGTAAGTCAGGTCGCCAAAGAGCTCAAAGAGTTGCAGAAGAGATGCAGTGTGTTGATAACGGGGAACCTCTTGTCCATTTATCCGTCAACATAGTGAATACTATTGAATCGTCGACAACGCACATGTGACACATCTGGTGTTTTAGAAGTCAATAGGCTGCTTACCATCAAACTGGTCGTATGCTCGTTTTGCCACCGTCGTGGTATATATGTTTATATTAAATCTCAATTCTGTGCTTACGCTAAAACTTATTTTATTACTATATTCACCAATGTGACTAATGCTCATTTAAATTGTATTAAAGCTGCTTGATGCACATAAACGTCACATTCCGTTTGATGTATAGTACGTAAAGTGTTCAATCACTGAAGCAGCAAAGTCTTATAAGCTCTGAAAGGAACATTCATCGTTCTCAATAAAAATCGAGCTGCCGCATAGTGAGGAAATTCATGGAAAAAATATTATGCAAAGAATACTGGGAAATAAGTCTTCTTATGTGGTCTCTTAATATACCATTAGGTAGTAGACCCAATGGATAGCAAGGAAATGTGGAAATGTTTAACGCAAATAAATTATTTTTATCTTAGCACTCGGAGTTATCTTATACGTTGCCTTGAAAAAGGCAAAATGTTTTGGTGCATAATGAGTAGAGTTGGTAAAAAATTTAAAACCTTTCGACCTTAAGGAGGGAGGACGAATTGGACACCATCTTGGAATGAAAGCGCCAAAATTTATAGGCTACAATGCTGAAACTGTTGTTTGTTAGGTATTAATAAAATAGTTATGTTTAGAACAAATTAATAATATCAAATAATTGCTACTTTCCACCAGACTAAACAAATTTTACAACATGTTTTTATTTTGAAAATAGATGTCATATATTTTCAGTTTATATATAGTAGTGTAACTACTTAAAAAAATTGCAAATCAAAAAATATTGAACAAAATAATTTGATTTGCTGCAAGATTCATGTTTTTATTTTTTTTATTTATGTATGCCGACAATAGCAAAGTCTCGTGAATATTTTCCCGCATATACCTATATGGCAGTCCAGGGATCGGGAACCGCTCCATACAAAAATACCGGTATTTAAACGGTATTTTTCGTTCCTTGGTTAATTATTTCTTTTTTAATTTGACAATGTAATAATATGGAGTCTTTACCCACTTTTTAAGTTTTATTTATTAAGTTTAAGGAGAACCAACAGTACCACCTATGTATGAAAATAGGGTCCACCTATGTATGAAAATTTCTTTTTATTGATTTTTACCCTCTCCACAAGATTATGTTTGTTTGTATAACTGTAAATAACATATGTACCAAAAATCAGACAATTCCGAGCGCGTTTAGAGGTCGCGACAAATTAAACGATTGACATAAATAACAAAATTACGTAAGAGTCCTCAAAACGCTCTTAATTGCTTTGTTGTAATGGTACCAGGTTTTCGACACGACTGCATCTACCACAGGGTTGAATTTGGGAGCTGTACTTTGATTGAAAAGTCTCTGTATAAAGATCTTATTTGGATTGCTTGTAGGCACCATATTTTCGAAGTGATGCTCTCAGATGTTTTTAAATTATTGTTTGTACCAAGCAGTGGACCTGACGTTAAACTATTTAAACGTTTTCAAAATAAATGGGCAGAAATAAATCAACAGAATTATATAACTTAATTAATTGTCGTAATTTATTTGATAACCCATATTGTGATGGTTCATAGCGGATCGTCTAGCTTAATTGATTTGTGATCGAGTACCTTAGAGAGATCTCCCTTCTTGTCTTAATAGGAAACAACACTGCAGTTAGGGGACATCTCGGTCTCAGGCAGCATCTGTTATTGGATTTAATATAATTAGATGACAGGTGTACTTTGTTCGTCGGACATGTAGACCCTTCACACATTCTACCAGATTTTCCCGAGACTTAACGTAACGAATTTAGTTTCAATGATTTATAATAAAATTAGTTATCTCTCCAGATATAATTAAAGGACCTTTTGTTTTAACGCGCCTATTTAGGTTAGAATATGTGAATGAGTTGATACATGTATGATGCTCTAGGCCATAGCGTACGACCGATATCGTTCCAGCACGGGGACTCCCTACGCCGATCCACGGCCCTTAATCATTGTTATTGGGGGACGATTGACCTCCTTTTTCGCTGCGAAGCGTTTACATTCCCAGGTCCAGAAGACCGGTACTTAATCAATTGGGTTCTAGACCCTCCCCCAGAAACCATGGTTTTAGTATATATATATATATGTATGTATTAAGGTAATGAGTTTTGGTTTGGCCAAACCAAGGTCGGAGGTCAATCGTAAGACATGACGTGTATTTGGGTACTGAGTTATCGCCACCGCCGCTCCAATCGAACAAAGCACTTTTAGCTTGACTTTCGGTAGTCCAATTTAATTATGGCAAAATCCCGATTTACCTCAATGTCCCATACTCTGCATCGCCACCCTAGCTTCCCGTAGTAGTTAGTATTTGTTTACCTATTTGACCTGTAAATACCCACTCTAAACTCCCGGCTGCTTAGCTCCGGTCTGGAACTCGCCTCTGGTCCTTGGTGATTTAATCAGCATGATGAGTAGCACTACTGTAGCCTAAGTGCCATTTCACTTGCGACTCTAAACTTACTAGTGTATCTCAGGTCTAACTCTATAGTTATGTAACGTTAAGTAAGTCAGTTCCATTAGGCTATGCCGCCTCTATCTTGTTGCATCATTCCGATCTAGTTCGGAGAAAACTCTGATTTAATACTTGGCTTTTAGTTTAGGTCCAAGTTACCCATCTAGATTTCTAAGAAACAGTATTTCTAGTATGACCAAGAGAAGTAGACATTCGTGACCAAGGTATTGAGAGTGGGATTTTAGTATTGAAGATTCGACCAGACTTTTCTCATGAGTTAGAAATAGTATCCGTTGATGGTTATAATTATAATTAGAGGAGGTCTGGGTCTATCGAATCTCCCCTACTAAATACCCTAGGATGGATCTTAATCATAGTAATAAAAGAAGGTAGTATTAACTTTAATTAATTTATTTCCAGAAATTAGAATTTTAATTAACTCAAACACTTGAGTGATCTAGTCTAAGAAAAAGAAACTGATTGATTATTTAGACCATGACTGAATGAGGTGACATCCGGTCATGGCCGGACATTCCGTTCCTAACGCCATTCTAATCAAGGGGAAAACAGAATGTTCCAAATTAAAAACCCCTTCGGCCTTTATATATAATACATATGTGCATTTATGCTACACACACACACATGCTCACAAAAGATATGTTAAGCTAATATTCTCGCAATTGATCGTGATTACTGAGGGTAAGAGACACACCGACTTATTGTACAAAGTTCAAGGAAGCATGTATTTACAGCATGTCTAGTTAGTTTCACAGTCCGGTCAGACGTATCCCATTTTATCTAATCTCACCCAGTTCTATATCTACACGAGGAAAATTGTCCTGTCGACCTCCCATGATCCTCTCGCAACAGTTGCGAACTCCTCCTCTCCAGGCCTCGACACATAGTCCCGTTATTAGGTACATAATCAAGATTGCCCCGAAAATAATGATAACAAATTCTATCGGATTCCCCTGCTGAGTTCCGGGTTTATACCCCTGGTACTGAATATTGTAGAATCCCAAATCTGAATCCATTTTATTTAACCCACAGCTATAGTATAACTTTACTTCCCGATTCTACTACTAGTTAGACTAACTAAGCCGTGAAACTAACCTTGACCTGATTAACGTATAAAATAGAGTACTTTACCCAGGCTCTGCAGTCCAATTATTCTCCTAGAAAAGCTCCTTAGAGCCCCTCGAAGTTCACAAGCTCCAACCTCACACAGAACACAAACACTCCTTACTATACCAACGAAAGACACTTTACTCTGCCGAGTTGTATGTAAGCTTGTAAGCTTAGCCCGCAGATCACTTCAGACCCTCGACCGCGCAGCTCCAACCTCAACCTCTGACTGACCCCTCCGTCTTCATCCCTGCTTTGAGTCCCCTTCCAGTGAGGCTCCCCTCCCTGGAATGAGAGATGACACACCCAATTCATTCTGTCTAAGCTTCATTGGTCGCCAAATGTTCACACGAGATTGGCAATTGACCGCTGGGTCATTTTTGACCCCTCCCATCGTTTCTTGGTAAGTGTGTTTTTGTATTGATTGTGAGATTTGTTGTTCCACTTATTTGTTTCCTTAACATCTGTTTGTAATTCACACTGTCTTGATATTTTAAGAAATGGTTGCACAACTAAATTTATGTCTCCCGGCCCTCGCCTAATTGCCTTCGTGTTATGTTGCACCTATTGTCTATTTCGTCTTAATTCTTTGAGCATAGCCCATTTAGTGCCCATAAATCGTGTGTTGTCTTGTCTAACTCAATGGCTATAGTTTTGGTTTTTATTTAGTTTTAAAAGAATTCTAGTTAAACGTTTCAATAGTTTAACCCCCGTCACGCTTTCTAAAATTTATGACGATACGTTATTGGAACCGACGCGGAAGTAGAAAAAAATTTAAACCGATAAATCCGTGCCGACCATCTCACTCTCCCCCAAATATATTTTTAATCACCCACAAAGTCGTTTAAGAATATATTTCCCTTCTTCTGTTCCGTTGACGTTGAATCTTTATTTAATCCGAATTCCCACGCTACTCCTAAATTTCACACGCCTGTCTCAAGTTTCCCACGTCTATCCATTATGTTTCTAGTACGGTAATAAAACCTACTCCACTCAGGCCTCCCTTTTGTTCATGCACCCCAAGCTCCCTGTGTTTATGACGATGGTCAACATTCTTTACTTTCTTTTGTTCGTTCTAATCCCTAATAAAACCCTATTCTGTTAGGCGTTCTCATAATAGCGAAACAGGTGGATTGCATTGAAATTGCCCTTTACTCTGTCGGTATGAGGATCAATCAAGGTGTATACGTTATTGTATGGGACTGCCCCTATTACGTAAGGTCCCTCATACAGACGCATGAACTTCTTTGTTAACTTTTTGTCGGCGTCGGACTTTGCAAAAGTCTTAAGTTTCACCCGGTCTCCGATTTCAAAATGTACTAGCTTATGGTTCTTGTTATAATAAAGCTCTCTACTCTGCGCCGCCTTAACTATGTTCTGCCGCGCCTGTAGCCGAATCTGCTCTAACACCTCTTCCCGTATATCAACCCCTTTTGCTATGGTTTTATCAAAATCGGTCGATAGTAGGGTCCTTTTTCCCCATACTATCTCATTCGGCGAGTACCCTGTCGTAGTATGTACTACCTGATTGTAGCAATCTTCTATCTCCGGTATTATATCTACCCAAGAACGGTGTGATTTGTCACAATATGTTCTAAATAACCTCCTTCATTCCTTATTAACTCTCTCTGTCGAATTCGGTCGCGGATTTCTAACAGATGTATGTGTCAATTCAATACCTAACTGACTGACGCCAGATTCAAAGATTTTCGAAGTAAAATTAGCGCCTCTATCCGAGCATAGTGTCCTAACCTCAACCTGTTTGTGGAATTTCTTAACGCATGTTAATGTAGCCTTCCCGCTCGCCTGTCGTAGTGGGTATAGCCTGATTAGCTTACTATAAGCGTCCTGTATTACAAATATGTATTTGAACCCAAACCGCCCCGCTGGCAAGGGTCCATAGATGTCACAAAAGACCCGCTCTCCTATCTCGGTTGCTATTACAGTTTTAATCGGTCCCGTGTGTATTTCTAACGCGTGCTTTGACTTCTGGCATGCCTCGCAAGCTCTCACAACCCGTCCTATTATGCGTGTCATATTTGAGAAATAGTAACGACCCTTCATCAAGGCATAGACCTTGTAACGTCCGAAATGACCTATTTCCTCATGTATGCTAACAATTAAATCCCTCTGCAAGTCCTCAGGAACATATAATCTTAATGTGTTGTTATGTATGTCTGTCCTATAAAGAACCCCTTCTTTTAGCATATAATGTTTTGATTCGGGTGTGCCCGGTTTTTCCATACGCCTGGTTATTTCGCTAGCAGCCCGGTCATGCTTTTGAAGATTGCCTATTTCCTTCCATCTGTCTTGTACTACCTGCCCTAATACTGCCTTGAATAAATTCATTTCAGGCCCCGTAGCCTTGTTAGTTAGTACATCGGTTGCCCCTCTTATATGTCGAGATAACACATCGGCTACTGTGTTGAGTCGCCCTTTTACATGCTCAACCGTGTAGTCGAATCGTCCTATGTAATGTACCCAACGTATCATCCGCGCGCTCAGTAATTTACATGTTTGCAGAAATATCAAACTCTTATGATCTGTTCTGATTACTAATCGTGCTCTCCTCATATATGTTTCGAACTTTGATAAGCTAAAAATGATCGCCCACAATTCTTGTTCTGTAACCGTCCATTTGCGTTCCGTTTCTGATAAAGCCTTACTACAGAAACCTATTATCTTCTCTTCACCTTCATCGTCCAGTTGATAAACATATCCTGAGACTCCTAAATTACTACTATCGGTTTGCAAATAATAAGTCTCCTTCGGGTTCGGATGCGCAAGGAGTATCGTGTCTACAAATAATTTCTTGACCCTCTCAAAACAATCGTTTATTTCCTGCGTCCATATCCATTTTGTATTTTGTTTTAATAGGTCGCAGAGTGGTCTAACCTCTTCGCTATATCTCGAAATAAACTTTCTGAAATAGTTTACTAACCCCAAGAACCCCCGTAGTTGTTTTGTTGTTCGAGGTATGGGGAAGTCCAGTATGGCCTCCACTCGTTCAGGATCCATACGTACCCCATTAGTATTCACTATGTGCCCTAACAGTTTTACTTCTACACATAAGAATCGACACTTCCCTAGTCTGCCAGTTAACCCCGCGGCTTCCAACCTGTCTAGTACTTGGTCTAGATGTTCTAAATGTAGCCTTATGTCCCCTGTGGTGAATATGACAATGTCATCCAGATAGTTCACACAAAACTCGCGTACCCCCTCTAGTATAGAATCCATTGCCCTAGAGAATCCCGCCACAGATGTCTTTAATCCTTGAGGTAAAACACTGTAAGTATAGGTTCTCCCCATAAAAGAGAATCCTGTATACTTCCTCGAATCCTGGTGTAAGGGTATTTGAAAATAAGCGTTGTTTAAATCGATCAAACTGATATAAGTTACTCCATGAAACGATTGTAAAATCTCAGACGTGAGTGGCGGTGACCCTGCGTCGCCTATCATTTTCTTATTAAGTTCGCGCGCGTCTAATAAAAGCCTTATTGACCCATCTCGCTTCTTAGTGAAAGTGAGTGGGCTGCAATACGGAGTTGCTTCCTGTCTGATTACACCTAGCCTTTCTAGCTCTCCTAACTCCTCTTTTACCTGTTCCCTATATGCCAAAGGTATCGGATAACTATGTTTCACAAAAGGGGTTTCGTCCACCAACTCAATGATGTGTTCGTATCTGTCAGTCAGCCCTAAATTGTCCGTAAATACCTTACAATGCTTGTCTAGTACAGGTAGTAGAAGTTCCCTTTGCTCACTACTTAAATTTGAATCGTCCAGGTGGTACCCTTTATTTTTTTCACTGTCAGATTCCTTACTCGACACACTACGCCCTATCGGCCTAATATCTCGGCTGAGTATCAAATTAATAGTAGCTGCATTTGTCTCTCCCCCTAACCTTTCAACTTTGCAATCTGAATTCAGCCTAACGCAAGACCTAACTCCCAAATGTTCGATCGTCAATGTTCGCTCGCTACCGCAGTTCACTACTCCCTTTACTCGCTGTAACCAATCGTACCCTAGGATCAACGACCTAGGTAACCGTCGCATAATTAGTATAGGTGCTTCTACTAAGGTACTCCCCAACTGAAACTCTATTAGTACTAAACGACTCGTGCTCTCACTTCGCGATCCGAATGCCCCTTGTATTTGTATTGCCGGAATCGCAATCGCAGGTAAATTCCCGTTCTCCCTTTGAATAGAATCGTGCAACTCTCTAGTCATTCCGCTGACCTGACTTCCCGAATCAATAAGCGCATTTATATTTCTTCCGTACAAACACACACATATCTCAGGTAACCTAGGTAAAGAATAATCAATTCCTAAATCATCCAACTCATCGAGCTCATGGAACATTGTGTACATTCTCACTCCTCTTCTTATGCAAGACCCACACGCAAATCCTATTTCATTACATTCCTCCACGTTGCTAAACTGATTTTCCAATAAGACTCCTATGGCCCTAATTACTGATTGACTACTATAATTGCCGTCGCTTGCGCCGCCTTTCAACAACCGTTTAAGGCCTCCGTCACCGACTCCCAGATTTTGTCCCGGCTTCCATCCATTGTTAGTTAAGATTTTATAAGCCACGTCTGTCCTCACTCGTTCCGAAGTCCCTCTATCCCCTGTGCTACACAACATTAAACTATAGGACCTCGATTGTGTAGGGAAACCTAGTTTTTTGACTGTCCCTCCCCCACATGTTTCGATTGAGTAGAGCCTTCGCCCTCTTTCACAAAGGTAATAGCCGGTCTAGCGCTGACCCCTTCTCGCTCAACTCCAGATAATGCAGGTCTGTTAAAGTTTGCCCTATACCCTAATCGACCCTGACGATAACCCCGTCCTCTCGTCGAGTTTCCCCTGCTCCTCCATCTATTTGCTGAAATTGTCGCCACAGTAGGACGTGCCAATGGCGACACGTTATACCGTCCTCCTCTTGAACTACTACCAACTACACTTCTAGCGACCCCCCTCGACTTCTCAACTATATTTTGCTCCATGCTTCTCAGAAAATTTGCCCCGCTCATGATGTTAACTTCCTCAGTCCTAGTAAACCATAACCTCTGTATATCTATCGCGTAGTGCCGCATAATGGAATTTACTAAGTCCCGCTCGCTAAATGCTATAGTCAACGACTGCATTGATTCGGCATGTTCGGCAAAATGTTCAGACATCGTCATCCCCGAATCACTCGTATATACTGCATTAATGAGCCTATATCTCACGGACTCCTGAATCTGCTCAGTCCAGTAATTTCGTCTAAAATCAGCCTCAAAGTCGGCAAATGTAACCCACCCCTTTGAATATAAATCCATAACCTTACGGGCGTGCCCCGTAATGCAACCTAGTGCTATGTCAATCTCGCGGTCCGATCCATTAACCGCCCTTATATACTTCCTTAATCGCTTTAAGAATGCAATAGGATTAGTGGTAGGTGGTTTTCCGTCAAAACTCGGCTTGCTAACAGAGGGTTGTACAACGTATAAATTCCGAGTCTCGGAAGGTGCTACCATAGAACTCGTGGATGCAATACTAATAGATTCCTGCCTGTCGGTCCCGTCACTTCCCTCACTAACTAACCCTGTCACCTCACGTGCAGAAACACTCGCGTTTTTCCTTCGTATCTCGTCAGCATTCGAACTCAGCTGTTTCAATTTCCCTTCGAATTCGTTAATTTTCTTTAAAATCAACTCTAACGTCGCGTTTCCTACGGGTTCCGTTTGCTCGTTCACCCCTACTCCGCTAGTATCGGCCCGGCCCAATCCTACCTGTCTCGCATTGCGTCTCCCTCTACCAGCCGACATCTCTAACCAATTCGTATTAACGCACTGTTTACTATTGACCGTTCGATTCTGCCGAAAGCTAAATTCGTTTATATTTGTGCAACCTTTGTCATATATCAGATAAGACTTAGGCAATAACAAAATGTTGATAACAGATGTTAAGGAACCTCGGAATGTGTTACAGTCATATGAAATCTCAAGGCCCAAGGAACTTAGTCTAATGGAATAAGCAAGAAGTAATGTCTCGATCGCCGCAATCTCCTCCTTAAAATCCTGTAAATGGTACATTTATGAGACATACAGCTTATTTCTGCTCCCCTATACATAAGGTAAATGTAGATGCACAACATATATATATAGTAACATGCACAGTGTGTCTCTTATCCCTCCTCGTATTATTCTCTAAAACTCTCTCTCATAGACCCGGTCACGATTCCTACGTTGTGTTTTATTTTTATGCTATTAATATAGATCTAATCGTATCATTACTTTGAATACGTACTTAGATCCTTGGTCACTCGGCATCAAATTCTGTGATGGTTCATAGCGGATCGTCTAGCTTAATTGATTTGTGATCGAGTACTTTAGAGAGATCTCCCTTCTTGTCTTAATAGGAAACAACACTGCAGTTAGGGGACATCTCGGTCTCAGGCAGCATCTGTTATTGGATTTAATATAATTAGATGACAGGTGTACTTTGTTCGTCGGACATGTAGACCCTTCACACATTCTACCAGTTTTTCCCGAGACTTAACGTAACGAATTTAGTTTCAATGATTTATAATAAAATTAGTTATATCTCCAGATATAATTAAAGGACCTTTTGTTTTAACGCGCCTATTTAGGTTAGAATATGTGAATGAGTTGATACATGTATGATGCTCTAGGCCATAGCGTACGACCGATATCGTTCCAGCACGGGGACTCCCTACGCCGATCCACGGCCCTTAATCATTGTTATTGGGGGACGATTGACCTCCTTTTTCGCTGCGAAGCGTTTACATTCCCAGGTCCAGAAGACCGGTACTTAATCAATTGGGTTCTAGACCCTCCCCCAGAAACCATGGTTTTAGTATATATATATATATATGTATGTATTAAGGTAATGAGTTTTGGTTTGGCCAAACCAAGGTCGGAGGTCAATCGTAAGACATGACGTGTATTTGGGTACTGAGTTATCGCCACCGCCGCTCCAATCGAACAAAGCACTTTTAGCTTGACTTTCGGTAGTCCAATTTAATTATGGCAAAATCCCGATTTACCTCAATGTCCCATACTCTACATCGCCACCCTAGCTTCCCGTAGTAGTTAGTATTTGTTTACCTATTTGACCTGTAAATACCCACTCTAAACTCCCGCCTCTGGTCCTTGGTGATTTAATCAGCATGATGAGTAGCACTACTGTAGCCTAAGTGCCATTTCACTTGCGACTCTAAACTTACTAGTGTATCTCAGGTCTAACTCTATAGTTATGTAACGTTAAGTAAGTCAATTCCATTAGGCTATGCCGCCTCTATCTTGTTGCATCATTCCGATCTAGTTCGGAGAAAACTCTGATTTAATACTTGGCTTTTAGTTTAGGTCCAAGTTACCCATCTAGATTTCTAAGAAACAGTATTTCTAGTATGACCAAGAGAAGTAGACATTCGTGACCAAGGTATTGAGAGTGGGATTTTAGTATTGAAGATTCGACCAGACTTTTCTCATGAGTTAGAAATAGTATCCGTTGATGGTTATAATTATAATTAGAGGAGGTCTGGGTCTATCGAATCTCCCCTACTAAATACCCTAGGATGGATCTTAATCATAGTAATAAAAGAAGGTAGTATTAACTTTAATTAATTTATTTCCAGAAATTAGAATTTTAATTAACTCAAACACTTGAGTGATCTAGTCTAAGAAAAAGAAACTGATTGATTATTTAGACCATGACTGAATGAGGTGACATCCGGTCATGGCCGGACATTCCGTTCCTAACGCCATTCTAATCAAGGGGAAAACAGAATGTTCCAAATTAAAAACCCCTTCGGCCTTTATATATGATACATATGTGAGACTGACCCCTCCGTCTTCATCCCTGCTTTGAGTCCCCTTCCAGTGAGGCTCCCCTCCCTGGAATGAGAGATGACACACCCAATTCATTCTGTTTAAGCTTCATTGGTCGCCAAATGTTCACACGCTCATGATTGGCAATTGACCGCTGGGTCATTTTTGACCCCTCCCATCGTTTCTTGGTAAGTGTGTTTTTGTATTGATTGTGAGATTTGTCGTTCCACTTATTTGTTTCCTTAACATCTGTTTGTAATTCACACTGTCTTGATATTTTAAGAAATGGTTGCACAACTAAATTTATGTCTCCCGGCCCTCGCCTAATTGCCTTCGTGTTATGTTGCACCTATTGTCTATTTCGTCTTAATTCTTTGAGCATAGCCCATTTAGTGCCCATAAATCGTGTGTTGTCTTGTCTAACTCAATGGCTATAGTTTTGGTTTTTATTTAGTTTTAAAAGAATTCTAGTTAAAAGTTTCAATAGTTTAACCCCCGTCACGCTTTCTAAAATTTATGACGATACGTTATTGGAACCGACGCGGAAGTAGAAAAAAATTTAAACCGATAAATCCGTGCCGACCATCTCAATATCTCAGTACGCTACGTCAAGAAATGAAGGCATAAGTACTACCACAATGCAGTCAAAATTCAGCAGCTAAGAGACGACTACCTTGAATTTTTGAATCTTTGTTACATGGTAGGTACCCTACACCAAGCTCGTTGGATGGCCAAAGCAATCTACTGTCTGAAAATATATCTTTTTTCATGATCAATTCACTCTCACTGCAGCAGAAAAACGATCCATAACAGAATTGTGTATATTTGTAAGTCTTGTTTATGGCCGATTTTGGAACTAAGCTCCAGTGGCAGAAAGATCTGCTTTGAATGACGCAAAACTTCTTGCACTAATCAAAGACTATCCAAATCGCAAGATTAGTGATACTGCAATGAAAGCGTTTCGTCGCCCGTTGTGGTATTTCTCTCTCTCTCTCTCTCTCTCTCTCTCTCTCTATTTGATCCCAGAGTTCGTATCGAGTCCAAAAGAGAAATGGTTCAAAACATGCAAAAGCTACCTAAACGAAAGGCTTTGAAAAGACTAGATGGTAAAACTTTTGACCCAGAACAGCCAATTACAGTCTTTCTTTACACAGCGGAGTGCGACCCTGTTTGACTTATTAATTTGTGAGGGACGCGAGAAATCAATGGGTTTTTTAAAAAAAGATCCTTCACAATGGGCCACTGATGAAATTTCCATCCAAATGGCGGAGAAAGCTCGCCAAATAAAGGTCGTAAATGACTGTGCAGAGCGTGGGATAGCATTAATTCAACAATTTAATTCTACTATCACAAAATATGATCAGCAGAAACAATATCTCTTGCGTGTGGTCGATCTTCACAGAAAAAAGTTTCCTGTGGCTTCAAAATCGAATATTATGTCGATGTCTTTTGAAGACAATGATTGAACATATAGACTAATTATAATTTCGTAAAATTTTAATACAATTTATGATAGTTAGTTACTTCAATAACAAGAAATGTAGCCAAGTTAAATTTATTTCATAGTATTGTCCCTTTTAAAGAAGTGTAAGTAAATAATGCTTAGAAAAAATGGAAAAGTAGAAAAATCCACTGCCTCAGGTGAGACTCGAACTCGCGACTCTGGGATACATGCCCATCGCTCTGACCAACTGAGCTACTGAGACACACATGATGGCTGCGAATTTCTCCACTATATCCCATATGCGTCTTAGGGGGACGCCTAGCGACATCTGCCGAAGAAGTCTTTCCATTTTTTTTAAGCATTGTGGTATCGTTAGCAGACGTTCTGCTTAATACAAAATTAATTGTAGTATGGGGTAGCGCATTGTTATCGGTGAATTCTCAATACAACTTGGGACTCCGATGGCCGGTTGAGAAGTGTAAGACTTCTTCGGCAGATGTCGCTAGGCGTCCCCCTAAGACGCATATGGGATATAGAGGAGAAATTCGCAGCCATCAGGTGTGTCTCAGTAGCTCAGTTGGTCAGAGCGATGGGCATGTATCCCAGAGTCGCGAGTTCGAGTCTCGCCTGAGGCAGTGGATTTTTCTACTTTTGCATTTTTTCTAAGCATTGTGGTATCGTTAGCAGACGTTCTGCTTAATACAAAATTAATTGTGTAAGTAAATAGTCGCGACCTCTAAATATTAATTGTTTGGGCTGAATATTGGCTGAAGTGTTCCTGGAGCCCTATGAAATAAAAAGAGGCTTGTGGAAGACCAACTTTTTAAATTATTTTTTTGGACCACCCTAACCAACAGCTAAAATGTACATTTATTTTAGGTAACAATACAAAGCCAGTTATAGGAACTCGCACACAGAAATGGAATAAATAATTAATCAAACTTTGCGCGCAATTTTACATTATGCTATCACGATTTAAGCCTAAAAAATACAAAATAATAATTTAATATAACTCATAGCTTATCCAGGTTATAGAACAACACAAAATATAGAACAATAAATGTAACGATTACGTATAAACTGAAATAGATGATATAGTTAAGCACTTGGAAACATCCGAAACTTAAGACTTGTAAGAACAAAACAAACAATCCGGCCTGGTAACTAAGGATCAACGTGGGTTGAAAAATAAATTCGCAAATTTTTGCCTCACTGAAGGAATGGAACTGTTAAACACATCAATGTCCAGATCTCTTGATAGAATATATAGATTACGACTATCACGACGTAAAAAATTAGTTTGTCTGTAATTGGATGAATACCACTATACGGTAATTTTTAAGATGTCGGAATCTTACTAAAGAGTTCTACCTACAATTCCGACATCTTAAAAAATTCATACTATACTCTCGAGTGAAATTGAGGGAAAGTAACGTTTTGTTTGGGTGGGTGTATTAAATGAAAGAGCTTTGAAATGATTGAGTTCTACATAAAGAGTATAAATTAATTCAGAATATTAGGCTATTTTGGGGTTTTTGCAGAGAACGGTTTCCGATCCCTGTAATTATAGTAGTTATAGAATTAGGTTATAATACTTAAAGTATTAAGTTTCATAAGATACTTTTGTAATTGTTACACAGTAGATATGGAAGTGTGCTGAGTGCTGCTGTTCGCCAACAAACTGTTGTGCAGTTTGGCGAAAATTTATGTTATTATTAATTTATAATATATTGTGTAATTACTGTTTAATACATAAATTATATATATATATATATAATTGGAGATTGCGACGAGGATATTTATTATGATAAAACTGTTTTATTCCAATTTTTCTTGTCAAAGTTTAACGGTCAAAATTATCTGATCTCACCATAAATGTAAATAAATCCAAGGTAAGTCGTGGAATTAAAAACAAATCAACTTTTAGTTTTCCTCTTAATCGTATCTATCCAATGTTCTCTTCCTTTGAAAACAATCACAAGCACACAGAAACAACATTCTTGTGAATATTCTCGGTAAGGAAAATGTTCTAGGTACAACTCTTTACAGCGAATATTCTCGGAGCGTGCAAAAGGTGGTATTTGCTTCTGATAAAACTGTTTTGTTCCAGATTTCTTGCTCTTTGTCCACGTCACGGCCACCTTCTTCGGAACGCTTTCAAGAAACGCTTAAGGTTATTGTACGTAATTTTAAAGGGAATTTCTTTTAATTTTTATTTAAAGTTACTGTTTCTTGATGGCTTAACAATAAAAATCGCTCGTTATGAATGCTTTAAAATTTTATTTGCTCCTTGAATTTTTGTGGGTACTAGAAATAGTTTGTAAAAAGAAAAATGGTTTATTTGCCATGATGAATATTGCCATAAATATTTTACTTTTAACGCATTCACGTGAATCTAATAAAACCAACGCGTTCCAACGGTTTTATAGTTTATCGATTATCGTGTAATGACTAATGAGTCTCCATCGCGCTATATAGGATGGAATCGATAAGTGTTAACAGGCGATTATTCCGCGTGGAAAAAATATATCAAAAAGATTTTCATTATTATTTGAAAGAAAGTTACCCAATTAGTAAAATTACATCAATAACTTTTTTTATATACAAAAAATATCCAAAATATTAAGTTTAAACGCCCCCATACATTTAGTAGGCAAACGTCCATAAATTGGTTTAATTTATCTTCAGTCATCATCCTCGTAGCGTTTTTCCCAGCTTTTTGCCACGGCTCAATTAAACCCGGTGTCCGCTTAGCAACCGAATTCATGAATGGCACTTAGGCACTAGTTTCTAGGAAAGCGGCTCCCATTGGATCTTCCAACCCAGAAGGGAAACTAGGCCTAATTGGGATTAGGACCGGTTTCCTCTCCAATCATTCGGCTGCGATCTGGCATTGTAGTTGTAATGCAGTCCTGTTGCAGTTGGAATAACAGCACAATAACGACAATAGAACTGCATTGCAACTGCATTGCGACTGCAATTGCGATGTCAATGCTGCTGCTGTTTTATTGGCGTCGAGTTCTAGTTCCTTCAACTGCAACAGGACTAGTGATGTGCCGTTCCCGGGAATATTCCCCAGGTGGGAATATTCCAAGAACATTCACGGGAATATTCCCACCTCGAGGGAATATTGAGGAAATTTGAAATTGGTGTATGAACACATATTGTATTTTCAAGAAATTGGTTAAAACGAAGGCCACGAAACGAAACTCTTTGCCGGGATATCGAGCACAGTAGATTTCTAATATTCCGGCGTATGTTCTCAATATCCCCTGGGTTTATTCCCAATGTTCCCGGGAATATTCACTTTGCTTTAGGAAATATTTCCACAGTTGCTAGGAATGATCCGCTGCCGAAAGAAATTAATTATACAAAAATACTTTTTAGTGTTGCGTGACCAAATTGGCAAAAATAAACTCTTATAATTGCGTCATACCTTTCTTTCCGTCTGCTCGTCCGTCCATGAGTCCTTATGTTGCAGTATTATTGTTCGTATTCGTGAATTCTAAAGCGTATTTAAATGAAATTCTAACTGGAGGTGTGTTTTGTGTGCAGATACTTTTCCAGTTAAACTGCAATTTCTGCGTATCTCCATACATGAACTAAATATAAAAAAAATATCACCGTGTAGCTCTTCAATCGATAGGTCTTTAAAAATAACTTTGAGGTGCCTTAAGCGTCCCCGAAAGTCTAAATATTGTCTCATTCATCCCTTACTTTTGAATTAGAGGTCCAAAAAATATGAAAAATATCAGACAGACATCTTCATACACACTTTCAATAAAAATTTCTATATAGATAGTTGAACACTTTTTAAATTTTAATTTTTTACCCCGGGAATATTCCCACAGAACATTACTAAACAGGACCCCAATACAACCGTGCAGGCAGCTTGCAGCCGGCATGTGGAACGCAGTTGCACTTTGCAATTTTCATGAAGTTTAAAGACTGCATCAGAACTGCCCTCGAATTGCCATTTAGTAGTTTGAACCAGCCCGCAGATACTTTCGTAAAAACTAGTGCCTACGCCAATTCATTCATTCATTAGGTTGCCGAGCGGACCCCCGGTTTAATTGAGCCGGAACAAAAGCTGGGAAAACACTAGAAGGATGATGACAGTACAGAAATTAAACCACTTAACAAACGTCATACTAATGTATGGGCGCGTTTAAACTTAATATTTTTGATATTTCTAGTTACATTAAAATATATATATATGATTGAACTCATTTAATAACGCACTTTTCATATTAATTAAACGTATTTTGATATCTGTTTTATTTGCGGAATAGTCACCTATAAACACTTAACGATTACACTCTGTATAATTGATACGTTTATGCTAACTTCAATATTGATTAATTATTTGTTTTGTGTTGAACTTAATTTTGAAATGGACTGTGCTTTAATGTATTGTTTATGTGTTTTAAAATTATAATACGGCACCAGAGGTAGCGTCTAAACGTCTGAATCAAAAATGTCAGAATTTGCTTAAAAAATAATCTGATGCAACTTCAATACAACTTCAATATTGGTTGATTACTTGTTGTGTGTTGGAATTATGTTTAAGATAGATTGTGTCATTAATATATTGTTTATGTATTTTAAAATAATAATACGACACAAGTACGCATATAAAACAGAATTGCTAATCTAATCTTTCCACACCTTACAGATTGGATTCCAAAGTTTCTGTACAAAAATACATTCATACATATTTTTTTTATAATACCACGTTGGTTTCAACAGGCATACGGCCTACCTGTTGGTATGGACGCTTGCATTGCAACTCCAGGCCCTGTAGCCAAGATGACAATCGTTTGCTGAAAACGAAACGAAACGCTACACGCTCTCGCTCACTCTTCATTACTGCGATACAGAGACGGATAGCGTTTCGATTCGTTTTCTACAAACGATTGTCATCTTGGCTAAGCCCCCAGAGGTGTCACTAAATAACGTCACAAAAATTCCCTTCCCTTTTGCATAAACCAAGCAGGTAACTGACAAAGTGCGCCACATAAAAATGGACGTATCTAGATATATAAAATAAAAGGGCACTAAGAAAACAAAAGTAGTTAAGTACAGCTAAGAAAGCAGTTGGGTAGGATTAATACGGATTACTTTAAGAGCCCAAACGGAAAGATACGGATTTCCTTTTACTAAAGTTGGTGTAATTTTCGAGATTTTCCTTTAAACGGTCGTACGTTCTATCATTAGTAATCGCCGCATGCAAACGCTTGGGGAATTATTCCGATTGCTCCCTACAGTCAGCTTTAGACGAACCAGTAGGTACCTACTCACTTATTGATTTTCCTCCCACTTTTGGAAACCTTGTCGTTCGATATATTTTTACAAAGAATATTTTATTATATTACAGAAAAGTAGAAACTAAACTGCCTCGCAAAGTTCTACTGTTGGATCGACAATTTCTAGTAAATCTACGTTCCAATTTTTTAAAGATTTTACAAAGTGCAAGACAACTTATAAATAATATAAAATAATAAATAAAGAAGAGACTTAGAAACAAATGACTTATTGGTTTTACCAAAAAAGTGGATGTCTTACTTTTTTTTCTGACATTGTGGATGCGTTAGCAGACGACTTCTAGGTTCTTTTCTTCTCCTGGTTCACCTTGACTAAATTTACCCGTTCTCGAACATCTAATGGAATTACACGGACTGGTTACGTTTCCTTCTCACGTGGGGCCCGGGCTAGCTCTGCTAATTTATCATGCACGTCTATATCATGAGTATCATGACATACTCGGATATGGCCAAGTTTAAATCAAAAATGAGACTAGGGGCCGTATTCTAATTTTAAAAAACGTATAGACATGATCCTACTTCAATACAACTCCAACGCATTAGCTAGCGCCGAAACGTCTGAATCAGAAATATCAGATTTGCTTGATTTTTTTTCCGATGCAACTTCAATACAACTTCAATATTGGTTGATTATTTAATGTGTGTTGAAGTTATGTTTGAAATAGATTAGGTTTTTAGTATATTGTTTATGTATTTTGAAAATTAGAATACGGCACCCTCTGTTGTTAAAGCTAACATTTATTTACAATTTTATAGCACCAAAATAGCCGTGTTTGCCCAATTATTTGCATTTCAAATCTTACATGATATAAGTATAAATAGCCATAGGATACATTTGTAAAGGCAAAAGCCGAACCATATTTGCGCAAATATATGGCAGGTGTGCCGCAGGTTTTGCTAGGACCCTATTCGACAACCGAAAAGTGACAGTTGCTAATGAAACCACTTTGACACATGTACTTACATGTGATAAGTACTCTCGCATAGATATCCACGTGTCGCTTTGTCATGTCAAATGGGTCCTAGCCTTACACAGTTGAAGTATCTGTTGGTTTATAGGATAAATACATACAAACGTCAATTACGAAGTTTCATTTTAAACCAGACTACGTAATCATTAAGCTTTTACAGAGAACACTGCTTCACCACACATCAGCGCAATTTTATTCGTTAATTTCTACGATTTGAACAACACATCTCAATGGTATTCTACACCATTTTGTAGTATAACAATCCAGGTTACTCCCTGTAGTTAACTTGATATTTTCAATTTATATGAGTAATGATCAAAAACGTTAACTCAAATGAAATAAGCGGTCGCGCTCTCATACTAAATTAGTACGGGAGCGCTGATGTGAGGTGACCTCGAGTTGTACTTTATGATCTGTCTACTGGTTGAGGTTATCTGTGTTTTGAACTAATCCCTCTTTCATATAACAACATTTAATTCAGCTGATAGTATAGTACGTGGTTAAAATTTTATTCAAAAACAATGCTTAGTTTCGGCATTAAATACCGAAAAACCTCCCAACTATAGTTCAAAGCTCCCAACTATGGTCCAAAAATGAACTTGAATATCCTTGGAGGAAGGAAGGAGGTGTAACTATGTTAAAGCAAAGACGCGTAGTTCCAGTGTCCGACAGGCAACCGGATGGCTCGCGGTATGTAAGCTCCTTACATGTTGTGAAACCACCCTGTGCAACCCGAACTGACCCACGTTGGACTTTGTTTTTCATCTCCCCCCTCATTTTTTCCGTCTTCCAACTCTAACGGATCGATAACCAACCAGCCGGTGTGAATGGAAATTGGCATGCTCGTTCTTCATCACTTACAGATACTGGAGATTGAAGGGGGAAGGATGAAAAACAAAGTCCAACGTGGGTCAGTTTGAGTAGCTCAGGGCAGTTCCACAATACGTAGGGAGCTTAAATACCGCTAGCCATCCGGTTGCCACACGGACAGTGAAACTACGTGTTATTGCTCTGAATATATGACGATATTATAGTAAATAAATTTTACAATTTCACCATAGGAAAATTTATTTTTCTTGTACTGGTACAGGATGCTTAATAAAAACGGGAAAAGGTGGAACTTGTCTAATAACCGGCGGTATTTTATCCATAGGATATTTCAATCTAAAATACCTAATTAAATAATCCCCATCTATACCAGTTTGGAATAAATCCAGTTTACGTTTTATGAGTGTAAGTGAAACATTATGACTGTTTTTCTGTGCCAATTGCTCAGCGTTTCGAGTCCAAGGAGTATTTGGTTCTAGAACTTCAATTATATAGCCATTATCTACGCCGTTCTTTACATAAGTTTCCATTTCCCATATGTAGATATTAGTATTATCAACAAAAATAGGACTTAGACCAAGAGAAACTGCCTCTCGTACCCTATTTTGATTCCAGGTGTGGGCTTCTTGCAACCTGCTTTTATTAAATTCGTAGTTTCCGTTAGTTGTGAAAAAGTCATCCCCGCTAAAAACAAATGTTTTGTAATTCATTTTAGGGTACATAACTTTAGCTAGCATCTTCGCCAGGCAAGATTTGCCGCTTCCTGGTAAACCCCTCATTAAAATTAAAGTTCTAATTCCTTGGTTGTGATAGTCGATTATTCGTCGAGTTTGTGGTGTCCATATACTTTGATTGTCTGCATGCTCTTGGTCTGTAATTTGTTCAGACGAATTCTGGTTATTCGGTGACTTCTCATGATTTGATACCGTTGCCGTAGATCGACTTGTACTATACTCCGGTAGGATTTCACAGATATTCGATGGTTGAGACCCTAGAAAAAATATGTAATTTCTTATATTAATTAAAATAATAATCTAAATACTCGGTATTTTTATTACAACAACAAATTTACTGTGAATGGTTTTGAAATACCTCTGTTTAAATATTATACTTGCTTTCTGTAATGATACACTGTTATTATGAAATTTAATAAAAATACATAATAGTATATTGAGCAATCGTTACATGATGAATAGCTTTTCAGTCTAGTACCGTGTAAAGTAAAGTACGAGAATGAAAGCTTTAATATTTTTTACGTGCGTTCAAAATAGGCCACCTGACTTGACTACATTTTGACTCTACTACAATTTCGCTTTTACATAGGTATATCTCTAGGGTATGGATTTTTATAATCAACATCGCGACTGAGCATGCAAGGACCGCGTGCTTCGGACTCGCGAGCGTGGCATGTGATTGGTCGATATACATTACAGTTCTCTCTAGTTTTTTTAATAAATAATTAATGTTCTGTTGGAAGCTCCATCGAAAAACGTGCTTATACTTAGTTCGGTCTACAAAGTCTTAATTCAAGGATTAAAGTCGATGAGTAAATAAGTACTATTTTGTGATCAAGTAAAACATTAATGTTTCTTGATCATAAATTAGCATTTGCAGGGGGTAGGTAGATACTTTCTCATTACAAACCACATAATACTACCAGCAGTTATTAATCGTAGAGTTACGTGATAGAAAATTATATCGAAGCCGAAAGTGAAGCTTACTGGTTCAGTCACAGCCTAGAATAGGTTGCAAATAAGACTTTATATAGGGTTTATAAGAGGTTAATTACCAAGGTACTTTTAAGCCTATCCAGCCTCGTTTAATAGGAAATTATATTTATAATTCCGGAAGTTCAATCAACCTGAACCAAAATATGTTTTAATGGACTAATGTATGCATATAATGTCTTTGTGTACCCACCATGATGCTCACTAAGGAGACTGCACAAAATCTATATGGCACAGAGGGCCATGGAGCGCGCCATGCTCGGCATCAAGCTTCAGGATCGAGTGAGGAATGTTGAGATCCGGCGTCGCACTAAGGTGCAAGACGTGATACGTCATTACCTAACTTAAATCGAGTTGGGCAGGACACGTTGCCAGGCAGAGTGATGGTAGGTGGACTAAAATGTTGACGGAGTGGTGGTCGCTTTCAGATGATAGAAGCCCCTGGCGTCCGTTGGCTCGTTGGGTAGACGACATTCGGAAGTTCGCGGCTCACTTCTGGATGAAATTGGCACAAGACCGGGATAAGTGGCGTACACGAAGATAGGCGATAAAGGGCTGATGATGATTATTGTGTAAAATTGCTATAAATGTTACTTACCTCCATCAGACAAGACACTCGCAGAAGACAAAAACAATATTAGCACAAACAACGCTCTCATCATTAAACTATTATTTAATACCACTTGACTGAGAACCTAAAAAACCAAGGCAAATAATTTGATTAATGCATAACGTTGCATTTTATAGCTCAACTATCAAAACCGGTGGCGGCGGCTAATCGGCGCGACCTCTGCGTTTGCGTGGTATATATTTTAATAATACCGAGGTATTTGGAAACATACCCTCTACATTGAAGCCCACCGAGTATTTATTGGACCATTCAAAACTTGTCGTGTGTAAAATATCCCAAAATTTTTAAAAACGCATGATTGTCTCGTGAGTTTTCCACATTTTTAATATAAGACATGAGTTTTACAAAGTAGAGTTAAGTTTAACGAACTTCATTATTATATGTAAGTATATATTACTGGCTACTTGCCTGAAAACCAACTACAATAACACAAAAAGCCCCAAATTCATCATCATCATCATCATGTCGTCCAAGCCGTATCCGGCTACGGCGACTCCAACTAACTTATTTGGTCTGAGTTTTTGTTCTTGTTTTGGTGGGCTCTTAAGTGACTTGCGAAACCGAACTTAGTTTTAAAGACGCGATTACACGGAGCACAAAGAAGCTGACCAGCCGAGTTGTAAGTGTAGGTGTAGGAGGGCTTCGGTTTAGTCTTCCGTATTTGGCGTTTTGTGTCAAGGTTCTGTAGACGCTGATTCTCGAAAAAGTCTACACCCTTGCGAACCATCCGACGCCATTCCGGTCTGAGACGAGCACGCTCCTCGTACCTATCAGTAGGTATGCTACAAGCTCCGAGGTTGCGTTTTAGCACGTCTTTATAGCGTAGGTATTGTCCGCCTTGCTTGCGTTTTCCGCTAAGTAATTGGGAATAAAAGACTGCTTTGGGTAACCGGCTATCATCCATACGTAAAACGTGGCCACTCCATCTTAACTGATGCTTCACAATGAGCGCCTCTACACCTGACATACCAGTACGCCGTAGAACCTCGGTGTTCGGAATTCGGTCCTGCCATTTAATACGTAGTATCGATCTTAGACATTTAAGGTGGAAGGTGTCTAATTTCTTGATATCTACCTTATAGCAGCACCATGTTTCGGCAGCATAAAGTAAAGTTGGCAGAACAATCGCTTTGTAGACTAGGATTTTTGTTTGCAGTTTGAGGTCATGTGAATTCCAAACACGGGTTTTGAGCTTGCCAAAGGCTGCAGCAGCACCTGCTATTCGGGCTGGTATCTCCGACGCTAGTGTGTTATCGTTCCTTAATCTACTGCCTAAATATTTGAAGCAGTGAACTTCCTCTAACACTGCTCCATTCAGGTTGATATGTGATGGGCTTACGAGACAATTTCGGGGAGGTTCGGGTTTGGGGAAGAGCACACGTCTGGATCCGTATAGTGACGTGTGGCCAATCTCCTGCATCCTCTGCTTTCTGCTGGTCGTATTGGCCATCCGATCCACTGGCACCCGGAAGCAAAGGACGAGAGAGTGGACGTGCACCTGCGCAACTGCTTGTCCACTATAATATACTCACGCGCAGATGACTCCTGCATGTCTATCGGTCTTTGAGTTCAAGTCCTGCGGCGATGGAGAGCCGATGGTGGGGGGAGGATCGGTGTTGTCCAAACCTTAGTTGGCATCTGCACGCAGGCGGTCTTCTGGTGATGGTCGTTCCAGGTTCCGATTGAGGCAGGGAACCAGTGCGGCAGCTCAGTTGACGACAAAGCAGCCCTATTTAGGGAGCGCTCTGCTTTCCCCAAGCCGGGGAGGGGCCTAGAAAAGGTGGCCTAAAAATAGTCTGTCTCTTCTCTTATGCAGGTGGAAAACCGCGGCCATCTGTTTCACCATCATAATGCGGTCGAAATAAGAAACAGAAACTAAATGTCAAAGACCTTATAGTTGGGGCGTGGAACGTTCGCACGCTTCTAGATAATGTATCAAACTTGTGCCCCGAGAGAAAAACAGCTCTGGTTGCGAGAGAACTGGCTAGATACAAAGTCGACATTGCCGCGTTAAGTGAAACCCATCTTAGCGACTCCGGAGTATTGTGCGAGCAGCTTGGAGGATACACTTATTACTCGAGCGGGAAATCAAGTAACGAGAGGGCTGGCAGTGGGGTAGGTTTTGCTGTGCGAAACCAGGTAGCACAGTCACTACAGGAACTCCCTAAGGGCATATATGATAGAATCATTACACTAAGACTTCAATTATCTTCGAAGAAGTATCTTCATCTTATTACTCGTAGTGTTTATGCCCCTACGCTTCCATCTCCAGATGAAGACAAAGCCAGATTTTACTATGAACTTAGTCAGGTCCTCACAAAAATACCAGCCAATGACAAAATAATTTTGCTGGGTGATTTTAATGCTCGAGTTGGCAAAGATTACGGTGCCTGGGATGGGATCCTTGGGCGTCATGGAGTAGGTAAATGCAACGCTAATGGGCTAGATCTTCTTACACTCTGTGCCGAGTTTGATCTCACTATCACTAACACCTGCTTCCGTTTGCCTGAAAAGTATAAGACCACGTGGATGCATCCTAGATCTCAGCATTGGCATCTCTTAGATTATGTAATAGTGCGCAAGAGAGACCTCAGTGACGTGCTTATCACTCGAGTAATGAGGGGTGCCCAAGGCTGGACCGATCATCGGCTTGTCCGATCCAAGTTACGGATACTGTTAAAGGCACCACGTCGAGCAGCACACAAGATCCCAGCAAAGATAGATTGTGATAGGCTAATCCGTGACTTAAGTGTTAGAAAAGATCTAGATGATGCATTTCAAGCCAGTATGCCAGAGACAGTGGAAGAAGCGTCTATCGACCACAGATGGCGTAATTATGCCCAACATCTCCATAATTGTGCCTTACGGGAAACCAAAAAAGAAAAGTCAAGACTGGTTCGACGACTCTGACACCGATATCAAGAAGATCATTGAGGATCATAGGCGCTCTCTTCTCTCATCAAATCTCTCTGAACGGAGAAATGCTCATCATAGCTTAAAAGAGAAAGTGCGTGCTCTGAAGGACAAGTGGTGGCTAGAAAAGGCCAAGGAAATACAGCATTATGCTGATTCCAATCAGTCCGGTAGACTTTTTGAGAGTATACGGACGGTGTTCGGCCCCAGGACTATGAAAGTGGCCCCTATATACAACAAGGATAAAACCCAACGAATCACTGAGAGCAAGAATGTTTTAGCTCGTTGGGCAGAACATTTTGGCGACGTTCTGAATCCCAGTACCCAGACCACCGACTTGTTGTATATAGACTCTCTTGCCAGTTTACAGGTAGTCGAAGATCTGGCTGTACTTCCATCATTTGGTGACTTTAATGCTGCACTAAGGAGGATGAAAAATCATAAGGCGCCTGGTATAGACAGTTTACCATCTGAAATATACAAATATGGTGGACCCAACATAAACAATAGGTTATTCCAACTTATCCTGGAAATATGGGAAAGTGAAGTCGTCCCGCAGGATTGGAGAGATGCCTCCATTTGCAAATTGTATAAAGGCAAAGGTGATATAGCTGATTGCGGATCGTACAGGGGTATATCTCTTCTCTCCGCAGCTGGGAAGATTTTAGCCCATATTATAAACACCCGTCTATCCCGTCACGCAGAAAATATACTTCCGGAGACGCAATGCGGTTTTCGCCCGGGCAGAGGTACGGTAGATGCCATCTTTGTTGTAAATCAAATCCAAGAGAAAAGTCTGGAACAATATCGTCCTCTGTACATGTGTTTTGTTGACCTAGAAAAAGCTTTTGACAGAGTCCCGCGTGAAGCCCTTTGGCTTGTACTAAGGAAAGTGGGCTGTCCTGTAAAGCTTATAAACATAATCCGCCAGTTCCATCAAAACATGATGGTGAGAGTTCTTCACGAAAACGACTTTTCTAACCAAATACCAGTGACCAGTGGCGTAAAGCAGGGTTGTGTCCTGGCTCCTACCTTGTTCTTCTTATACTTTGCTGCTGTAATGCAAGATGCGATTAGGACCTGCAATGGTTTGATTGAAATCGACTCTAGACCCGCCAAGAGTATTTTCGATCTTTCCCGTTTCAGAGCTAAGCGACAAGCCAACAGACTTCCTATTTTGGAAATTTTATACGCCGACGATGTCTGCCTTATGGCAGACTCCATGGAGTCACTTCAGACTTACGTGGACGCCCTTCACACTTCGTGCCACAATTTCGGTCTGGTCATAAGCACCAGTAAAACGCAAATATTAAAACAACCTCCCCGAAATTGTCTCGTACTGGGGGGGGGGGGGGGGTTCGGCCCCAAATTAATAAGTGCAGAACTGACTTATTTCGCATTTGACATTGAATGAAAATTGTATGTTGATCTAAGTCCTAAAAGCCAAAGCTAGGACTGCCGTGTCATGACAAAATGCTGAATCTCTAAACACTATGTTTGTAAGAAATCAATAGAGATTGATCTTGTTAATAATCTATACATATAATAAAGCTGAAGAGGGTCGAAAGTCTGTACATGGAAGATAATCGAAAAAAAGTTGGCTGGGGATACTTAGAATCGATAACAGAACACGTTCCAACAATTTTTAGAATTTTTGTCTGTTTATCTGTTTGTCTGTTTATCTGTTTATCTGTTTATCTGTTTGTCTGTTTATTTGACCGCGCATCACGTGAAAACGGCTGAACGGATTTCGATAAAATTTCGTATAGAGATAGTTTGAGTCCCGGGAAAGGATAATATATAGTTATAATCCCGAAAATCAACCCTGGTGGGGGTGAAAATGGGGTTGAAAATTTGTATGGAGAATTTTTAACCGCTGAAACGATTTAGATAGAAATGAGTATGGAGATAATTTGAGTCTCGAGAAATGTCATAGGATAGTTTTCAAACCCTTGTGGGGGGAAAAGGGAGTTGAAAGTTGGTATGAGGATTTTTTTACCGCTGAACAGATTTAGATGAAAATTGGTATAGAGATAGTATGGGTCTCGAGAAAGGACAAAGGATAGTTTCATCTTGAAAAAAGCCCCCCCCCCCACCTTACTTTAGAACCGTAGGTCCAAAAAATTTGAAAAAAATAATGGAAGCGAAGCCTGAAAGGTACTTTCAATAAAAACTATCTATACATCTATCACGTGAAAACGGCTGAACGGATTTTGATGAAATTTTGTGTAGAGATAGTTTGAGTCCCGGGAAAGGACAAAGAATAGTTTTCATCCCGAAAATCAACCCTGGAGGGGGTGAAAAGGGGGTTGAAAGTTGTATGGAGATTTTTTAATAGAAATTAGTATGCAGATAATTTGAGTCCCGAGAAACGACAGAATAGTTTTCATCCCGAAGATAAACCCTTTCACCCCGAAAAGGGGGTTGGAAGTTGGTATGATGATTTTTTAACCGCTGAACTGATAAAAAATGAAATTTGGTATAGTATGGGTCTCAAGAAAGGACAAATGATAGTTTTCACTCCGAAACTCAACCCTAAAGGGGTGAAAAGATAGTTGGAAATTTGTATAGGGAATTATTAACCGCAAATCGATTTAGATAAAATTTGGTATGGAGATAATTAATTAAAAAAGGAAATAAAATAGTTTTATCTCGGAAATTATCCTTTAAACGGATACAAAAGGGGTGAAAGTTTACATGGGGAAGAAACAACCAATAACCGCTGTCCGTATTTAGATGAAATTTGGTATTTAAATAATTTGTAATTTTTTGGTCAAGGTGTTCATATTTATAACATGTTACCCGTCGATGCTTTAAATTTACATTTACCCGCTCTTAAGAAATATTTGAAAATGTCATGAATGTCAAAGGGTTATTGCAGGTTCGAGTATTATATATGACGGACAAAGATGCATGGCCCAAACCAAAAAACTACTACAACATTTATAGGACACCGTTTAGGTAGGAAAACATATCAAACGTTTTGTGAAGCAGTCAGATTAGGATTTATCTTTCTTTATAATTAAACAATATGTACATTATCTGTCTCTCAAGCTGTTTTGATGTCTTCTTGAAGAACTACGCATTATTTTGTATCTTTAAGATCTAATAATGTATTACTGTTTTGAAAAAAATAAGTCCCGTCGAGTATCTTTTTGGTCATAATACTTCTTGGGCCAGAGGTGTAGAGTTAGAACCGGTGGTAGTTTTGGAACGAAGTTCCTTATTGGACGGTTCGCGGATGGGGGGCTAGGTGAAAAAAAGTCACGTGACCGCCACGAAAAAGCGTCACGTCACGAAAACGCGACACCCATACGATTGAGAAACATGTAAACTGGAATGAAATAAAAAATATATAAAATAGAATAAAGTGAAGTCTAGTGAAAGTGAGAAGTGACAAAGTGATAAAAGTGAAAAAAGTCGAGAACCTAAAAGTAAAAAATGTCAAAAATGTCAAAAATTTTAAAAATTTCAAGTTTTAAAAATTTCAAAAATTTCAAATTTCAAAAAATTCAAAAAATTCAAAAAATTCAAATATTCCAAAAATTTCAAAAATACAAAAAAAATTAAAACCACAAAATTAACGAAAAGGTCAAAAATGTCATAAAATTAATTAACATAACTTCGTTCCAACAGTGTTCCACGACACTCACGTATTTTATTTTTCTCTGACGTTCATTAGTGCATTGTAATGTGCTTACCTTGAAGTATGTAATTACCACAATTATTGCAACCAGTAACGTAACATCAGTATTATCTGTGACAGTGTGATAAAAACGTATGAAAATTCATTACCTACGGTAACGTAATCAAAATCCGCCCCCCCCCCCCCCCCCCGACCGCCGGCACGCATGGTTTCAGTGGATTTTTAATATGTGTGTAGGTAAAGCAGTGTATGCTTCTGTACATAATTAGGCCTTATTACGTAACAGTTACATAAACTACTATTTATCTCTTTTTAGGGTTCCGTAGTCAACTAGGAACCCTTATAGTTTCGCCATGTCCGTCCGTCTGTCCACGGTCTAGCTCAGTTACTGTTCGCACTAGAAAGCTGAAATGTGGTGAGACCTGATAAGAACTTTCAATAAAAACTATATTGAATAAAATCGGTTCAGCCGTTTTTGAATTATCAGTCAAAATCGCATAGTAAAAGAATGAGCCGGATAGTAAACTGACGTAAGCGCCGCCAAATATCCCTTAATAAACGACCGTTTGAACGGATGTTTCGTAACAGGGCGGCATTTACGAAACTACACTGAGCATCGCCTGACATGCTCTTGGCCGGTTTTTTTTGCATTGTTATTCCGGAAATCACCCCTTAATGATGACTAATTCCTCAAATAGAAAAAAAAACATTTCTGCATTTGTGACATTTGTGACACCCCCCCCCCCCCCCCCATTTCAACCGCGCCTGTTCTTACCTTTCATGCTTAGACAGATTTAACGGGAGGATCGATTTGGATGATATTTGCCGTGGACATGAACGTATAAATACAATAGTGGTCCTGTATCGTCCGATATACACCTACTATTGTATGTCGTTTAAATCATGCCAATAAAAATTAATAGGATAAATCCATCTGTCAACTTTACTTCAAGTTCCGCCTCCAGGGTAGCGGGAGAGAAATTAGGGGTGAATTAGCCGCTTACTGACACAGACCGAATTCCACGCGGGTGGAGCCGCGGGCACAGCTAGTACAAAATATTTGCATACAAACACTTTCGACAGTATATTGGTTTATATGCCCGTATGATTTTTTACCGTGTTATTATTATTACACATACACATGTAATCGTTATAAATCAATTACAATTGTAATTTATTTTCCGTTTTTTTTCCGTTGAATATTGGTTTTATTGTATTTTAATCAATAGGATTTTATAAACGAATAAATGCCTACTTAATCTTTTTGGTGCCTTTATACTTGTAAAATGGTTGAAACTTAATAAGTTGAATATTCGGTACATTTAAAAACCTTTCAAATGTATCGCAAATTACCGTACAACAATACTTTGCCTTAACAAAGTTTGTACTACACGGTTGTCATGACTAATTCCTGTAATCGTTATAAATCAATTACAACAATCAATTAACTATTATCAGATGATTTTTTTACATTAAAGTTTCTACTTGTTTCTACCTTGTGCTAACTCTATAGGTACTCATAGACTCAATAATTAATGTTTTTCATAATATCATAACATAAACGATTAGGAGACGTGCTTTATTTTAAACTTATCGTTAAAAATTAGCTTTAGTTTTGTGTAACTAAGGTAGATCATCAAAGTATTAAAATCATTAGTTAAGTTTGATATATTTGATGATATATCTTAGTTACACAAAAATAAATTGATAGAGTCCGGTACGGATTTAAAATCGAAAACCGCTTATAATGAAGTAACCCACATTAATTGCATTTAATTTATTATTATATGTTATGTCCATTAATATGTTTTACATTATCTGATTAGACCATAAAGTGTTTTTTTATACCAAAAATATTTAAGAAATAAATTTATTTGATTACTTATTAGAATATTTTTACAAGTCAGTCAACAACCAACAAGACCGTAAAGTTAAGTTTATTTATACATTTAATATTGTATGAAATTTTTTAATACAATCCCAAAACTACCACCTAAACTTCGGCATTTTTACCTAAAATTGCTCTTGCTAAAAAAATATATGTGACAATGAAAAAAACTATTCCACTTATTCCTTAAACAACTCATTTTCCAAAGTTTTTATACATTTTACATACTAGTTTAACATAACATACTTAATTAAAAATCATACTTTTTTTAATGATTTATAAATCAAACATAAAATCAAAGATGTATATCACTTATGTTCTTTGACAGCAAATGATATTTAAAAAAACCGGCCAAGAGCGTGTCGGGCCACGCTCAGTGTAGGGTTCCGTAGTTTTCCGTCCGTCACAGTAAGTGTCCCCACTTAAAATAACACCGCCATGTAGGATATGATATGAGCATTCCCCGTACAGCGACATCTATCGGCAAATTAAGTAAACTATTGCGCGCGAGCTTAAAGTATGGAAGATGATTTTATGGGATAATTCTGTATTGCGTGAACCGATATTCACCGTTTTTACTTTATTTGAAAGCACGTCATTTCATTGTGATTTTGTAGAAATTACAGGTACAATAAACACCTGCTTATACGGTTAAATTACAAACTTAGTTCAGAAATTATTTTGTAATTTTTTTTCAAAAACTATTTAATCTATCATATTCAAAATAATTTTTCTAGAAAGTTTTTATAAAGTTCTACTTTTGAGATTTTTTTCATATTTTTAAAACTTATGGTTCAAAAGTTAGAGGGGAACACACACATTTCTTTTACTTCTGGAGCGATTATTTCCGAAAATATTTACATTATCTAAAAATGATTTTAGTAAACCCCTATTCATTTTTAAATACCTATCCAACAATATATCACACGTTAGGGTTGAAATGAAAAAAAAATCACTCCCCACTTTACGTATAGGGGAGGTACCCTAATAAAACATTTTTTTCCACTTTTTATTTTACCACTTTGTCGGCGTGATAGATATACATATTAGTACCAAATTTTAGCTTTCTAGTGCTAACGGTCACTGAGATTATCCGCGGACGGACGGACGGACGGGCAGACATGGCGAAACTATAAGGGTTCCTAGTTGACTACGGAACCCTAGAAGCTAATAGAAGTATTGTCAGTTCCTGCAAAATAGCATCGAAAAGTTCATCGGTCTCTTAAAACTACACAAACGTACAAAAATATTAACTAAAACTAAACCCACTACTAAAATTAAATGTTTTAAAACCTAAATAAATCTGAAATAATTAACATAAAATGAAGGTTTAAAAAACTAAAACAGACATAATCATAATGGTTTATTAAAAGTTTCACTTCCTCATAGCGCACAGACGTAGATATGACCGATTTAGGCGGCCAAAATGATTTTAGGGTATAATTCGGTACAAAATGGGATAAAAAATGTAAAAACGTTGTTTTATACTAAAATCAATTGTATTCTGTCAATTAAAAACAAAAAAATAAATATAAAAAAAAATATTTAAAAAAATTATGAAAAAAAATATTTTAAATTTATTTAATACCAAATTAAAATACACACAAATCTACACTGGTATATATGGTTCGGCAGGCAACAAAAGCTCGATTGTCTCAGGAAGAAAGGCTTTGTTGCAAGGCGATTGCTTTTTTGGTCTCATACTGCTGATGAGTGGATCGGATGTTAGTAAAAGTCTAGTAAAAACGTCAAAATTACATTGTTCTCTTGAAACTTTCCTTGCAAAATTTTGTCGGTATGCCCTAAAATGTTTATTTCGGGCTTCTGCTGCTTCTTCCGACAACTGGCCAATGGGTAATAGAGCGTTTTCTATTACGCGTCCCCCATGGATCAAAATTTTATGCATGGTTGAGTCATAGGATGCCATTCCCCATACAAATTCTTATATAATGTTGCTGTATCATAAGCGTATTCGTCGAATTTAGCAATATTTATTCTATGACCACTAGATATTACCTCTAAAATAACTTTCAGCCTAAAAATCAAGTCGTAGCTGACTTTTGTGATATCAGCCGCCAATTCCGGATTATCAAAAAATCTCCTACTGGTGTTGCCGTCATTGGTGTTGCCAAAGTTAGCCTTCGGCATATCAATCAGCAATCCTGTCTCAGTTTTGAATCTTTCTTGGATATCTTTTTTCTCTCTTCTTCCATAAGTTTTTCTTCTTGTGTTTTTCTCTGTCTGTATTTCTTTGTAGGTAATCTGTACGCTAAATGCAGGATGCTTTCCATAAAACGGATTCTAGCATGTAAGACTGATAATCCAAAATCCAAAGCTTCCGGACTCTCCTCATTTTTCTTGTTGAGATCATTAAAATCCTTCGTTTGATTAGCACCACATATATAACACTTGCTCGTGGATTTTGTATCTGTTGCAGCATTACAGACCTTTCCGTCAACCATGGCCATTTTAAAAATATACCCAAACAAAAATTCATTTACATGCAAGGTCACTTTAGAATCATTTAGGTGCGCAGCAGAATTCTGCACATAATCAATTTCTTCTTTTGTAACATCTGTGGATTCTTTTACGTAACGAAATCTGATTGGACGACAAAATCGTGTCGAAGACGGTGTCGGATTATTCCAAACCACTTTTTTGCCTTCTTCTCCGCAAACGATCTGTAAAGGCACAAAAGAACTCATAAATATATTTCCATCAGAATCACTCTCATTATCAAATTGTTGCTTGAATTTCGATTGTTGAGACCCATCACAACCCCATTTACAAATTAACTTTAATGACTTTCTCTCGTGGTCATTAAGCGTTATCAGCACTTCTTCCAAAAACATTGATAAGCGAGTGGCGGTCAAATCCATCAGGGATTGTAGATTAGTTTCTGCGCAGGTAGCTGTTACCCGTAGGGATTCTTTTGGCGTGTAGCACTCTTGTTTTGCTTTCAGCAAAAGATCATAACAGGGGAAGTGTTTTTTGTTTGTTGACCTTATTATTTCGTATTGATGCCTGCTGAGGTCAGCATCTACATACATTTGTAGAGCTTCTTGTGGTGTCAGTGGAGCGATTATTTCATTAACGCTGGATGATCTTTTGTATTTACTAGCACATTCTGGAGTATTAGTAATATCCTTAAGCACTTTTGAGGCATCTCTTTTGCCACTAGTTTGAAGAACCGATTGTGCTGCATGAACAATAATTTCATCAGGTAGGGCAGCTCGAATTTTTTCGGTTTTCCTTCTCTTGCTTCGCTCACTTAATTCCCCAAAGGATTTACACGGTCGTCCTGACGTGATAGAGGATGCCACTGGAATCTCAAAAGTTCCTTCCAACCAAGACTCATTTAATTTTAAAAACTTATCTATTGTTTTGTTTGCTTTCAACCACCTTTGTTTTATTTGTGATTTCACATAAGAAAATTCGTGTTTTATATATTTTTTGAGCTCTTCCGATGTTCCGTAGGTAAGCACAAAATAATTTTCATAATAATCGCACTTTTCACTTAAACTTGGCAAATTTTGCTCTTCTATTTGCTCAAAAATATATTTTCGAGCAAATACTTTTCTCCCCGAAGCACTGGGTTCACCTGTAAAAAGATAAAACTAAATTAACATTTTTTTTTAAATGTGCGAAAATATTTTTTTTTCATAGGTTATCTTTGAAAGCCTCTAAGACCACATAGGGGCGGCTAGTGGCGGCTAATTTCTGAGACACCATAAAGACGACTAAGTAATCTGTTCAGGCATATACAATACAAGACAGGGACGCACCCTGAAGTATAACAAAAATACCATTGAAAATCAAAATCTATGAAAAAACATTTTGTGAAGGGTCATATTTAACGAGCTCAAAATATATGATAAATGTCAAAAATGTAATATAAAATTATTGAGATATATAAATTCTTACCTGAGTAACTGTAATCCATCAAAAAAACTTTATGAAAACGTCAGAAAAACCAATTAAACACTTGGGAAAACTTGCAATATTTTGGAGCGTCGAGAACAGAAACTTGCGCGCTGAGCGATAGTCAGAGTTCGACTGCCTGTTATGCGGTTCAGGTTTGATGATAAGGAGTGGGGAGGGTCATATAATATGCCTGGGTCTATCGACTACCTCCACGTGGTATTTTTTTTATCAATATGTTGATTTTTGCAACATCGACTTTTGGCCGCCTAAATCGGTCATATCTACGTCTGTGTAGCGGAGCCCATTGTACTCGCTCAAAGCAATCGTAGGGTGATTGTGCTAGTTTTCGTCCACTCTTGTCAGTTTTCCTTCCATACTTATTTATATGTTTATCTTCAAGTTTTTTCCCAAAATAGAAGCTTAAAGTTTAAAAAAATCTACTAAAGAATAAACTATAAATATAAACTATATTGACCTTAAAAAGTTTTTCCCATTTATTTGCATCGGTTTAATCAAATGGACGAAAAACTGGACCTGGACGGGAAACTAGCACAATTACCCTATAGTACTTATTAAAGTGTAACCAAAGTGAAGTTCTCTTATATTTATAGGGATACCATATCCTTGAATAAATGACACTAATAGTTGAATTCAAAAGTGATGTGAATGTCAAAATTATCTTTGGGAATTTCTCTTATCTTATCCTTATTACCAGCCACTTAATTTTGGTTGTAAATTATAGCTTAGTTTGAAGTTAAGTCTAGTGTAATTCGTAGGCTACGGTAGCGTCTTAACATCAGGTGGCAAACAAGCACCGTCCTGGTATAAAAAAAAAATGATTTGTGCTATTGAAAGTCAATCGCACGCAAAAAGTCGCTTTCAATAATATATTTTTAGCAACAGTCTGAATAGCAGTAGCGGTAGATAGTGAACTACGCACTCTAATTAAAGCGATCCAGCATTTTTTCGGAATATAGGTACTTACCTTCTTAGAGTCCGGAAGGAGTATAGTATAGAATTTTCAAACAAAAACGGGAATAAGGTTTTAAAGAACGGAAAGTGATGCGCTTGTAATTCATAGAATACTGAACCGAGTACCGGGGAGGGGAGACATAGGTATTATTATTCGGTGCTAACAAGATAATAAAGTTAAGAAATATGTACTTCGATCATAGGCCCGCCTGATGGTAAGCAGCTACCGTAACCTATGGACGCCTGCAACTCCAAAGGAGTCACATGCGCGTTGCCGATCCTTTACAAAAAGGAGGATTCACTGTGTTGACGGCTAAAGGAACAAGAAGGTCCCTCATCGTCAACACACTGGGTCTTCTTTGAGCTCTTTGGCAACCTTACCAGCAGGAGCACAACACTATGAGTCTAGTGCTATTTGGCTATCACAAATTATTATTAATGCTGTATTTGTTGTGTTATTTGTGCTGTTTGGGTGTGTGTTTGGTAGTCTAAATTAATTAACATTTTTTTGGATAACCAAAACTTAATTGACGCACTACCGCAATCGGAACTAACTCTAAGTACCTACTTAATTAACATAGGTACTCAAAGAAACACAAATTACGATCTGATCTACAAGTTTAATGACAATGTGTTTGCTAAAGCAATAAAGCACGTCGCTAACCCTCCAAGAACAAACACGCAGTACTAGGAAGGGGCGGGCATCTGCAGCTTAGTATTCTATCTCATTTACCATCAAAGGCAACTTTCGGCACTGAAACGGTAGTGAAAATCACTCAAGTGTTCTCTCATCAACGACCGGCATATAAACTTCGGCATAATCTATCACAGGGACTCGTGAAAAAGGTGCTTTTATATGCCATGTCGTCAATCTTACGCGACGTTTAATTCCACGGAAAGATACGCTCGCGGTCTTGACACTAAATTTGAGGCAAAAAGATATTAGGGAAGTGCGTTTGGTGTTCGTGTAAAAGGTGATCCTTTGAACGCTTACGTGCTAAGTGATAAATATTATTACAAATGCAAATAATTTATTGTACGAAAGTGAGTATTGAAATAGTAGTTTTCGATACAAGTGCGAGAAGTATGTCATTTTGCACGAGTACCGAGGTTACTTGGCCCGAGCCGAGAGGCGAGGAGTCGAACAACGTTTTTTAATACAATTGCGAAAAAACTACAATGAAATAATAGTAGATTGTTTGACAAGGGTCTAAAGTAGGCCATATTACCACCAGGTGGTTATTTTCCCGACCGAAGTGAGGGAAAATTGTTCGAGTGGTAATATGGCTTTTAGACCAGAGTAATGCATACAATGTTTCACTTCGATTGCGAGAAAATATCATAAAAATACTTATTATTTACGCACAATAACTAAACTAAGGTGAAATTATGGTATAACTTGACGGTCTTTTAATTTTTTTTACTTCTTTGACATAGATACAAAATATCAATACCGCGAATAAATGCCACAGACGACGGTATAATTAGCTCTTTAAAACAGCTATTAGACATGGCAATTTGTAGGGCCCAACCTGTTGTGTACCCTGCCTCTCCGTCACCCTCCTTCAGCTCCCTACGGGCCCAACCTCCTATTACACCTCCCAACACAACAGGTTGGGCCCTACAAATTGCCATGTCTAATAGCTGTTTTAACAGTTTTAACACACTTTAAAGCGTTTCCCAAAAAATTAAATCTTTTTAATGATTGTGAAGTAGGAACTAAAAAACACCTCATATTTTGAGAAATAAATCGCGTTTCCTGATTGGTCGATTTTAACTTTATGCACGATTTGCAGCTACATAAAGTAAACTTTTTGAGCAATTGTATTAAAAATGATATTTTGTTACATACAAGGTGTAAGAAAAATGCTGGTGATCCGCTTAAGGTCATAATTGGTATCGTATTCGAATTATGAAAAAGTAAGAAAAAAAAAAATCTCGCGAAAAAAAAATTTGCTTTTAAGGAGGGTCGGCCGGCTGAGACGACGTGTCTGGACAAAAAAATTTTTTTTCGCGTCCAAAACAAATTCTCCTACTTTTTCTTAGTCGCAATATGATACCAATTATGGCCTTAAACGGATCACCACCTTTTTTTGTTATAACAGGGCCGCGATTCGAAAAATAAACACACACACTGGACAGACACAGCTCCAACCCAACCCAACCCAACTCAACTCAACGCTATAACGACATTGACATTTGCTATTCGAACAAATTTTCATTCAACATTGGTCTCACATTGGTCTCACATTGGACCAATGTGAGACCAATGTGAGACCAATGTGTGACCAATGTGTGACCAATGTGTGATCAATGTTGAATGAAAATCTGTTCGAATAGCAAATGTCAATGTCGTTATAGCGTTGAGTTGAGTTGGGTTGAGTTGTGTTGGAGCTGTGTCTGTCCAGTGTGTGTGTTTATTTTTCGAATAGCGGCCCATGTATAGTGCAGTGCGTCACTATCAGCCAGCGTTAGGCGTACAATATTTTTTTCACTTCTCATGCTCGTAAAGTTCGACTTTAAGTCGTGCGTGGACGACATAAAATCGCATTTTAAGCTCTAGGGCATAAAGTAAAATTTTCTTCTAAGACTAAGAATGTGACTCAACAGCCAAACAGAGTCCAAAATATATTGCACAATTTAATTGAGCAGTAAAATTTCGTAGAATACTGAAACTTGTTCTTTTATTATATTCTTGCTATAATTATTTGAATTGCTTGTTTTCTATAATTAAATAAATTAAATTAAATAAAATAGGAGTTGCTAATAGTTTACAAAAGCCCCGAAATGTTTTTATAACTTGGCAGAAAACAAGTATCTATGTCTAAATTCACATGTTAAAAATTAAAAAAAAACATTAAAAAATTAATTGGTGGGAACCATATTTGTTTTCATTGTAATATTTTTGTTACAACTTGAAATTGTTTTACGATTACCGATAAATAATTTCCTCGCAATTGAAGTGAAAATTACAGTGTAACCCTCGTCCATAAAACCCATTTTACACTCGACTTTATATCAATCCTCGCTCGAAAGCTCGCTCGGATGGATAAACGCCTCGCGTAAAATCGAACGTTTTATGCACTTGTTGTACAATCTACTAGTTTCCACGTACTATTTTCGTTTCTATTTTGTTTCGTTGTTATTACTTTTCATTTTATATTTTTATAACAGTATCTACTTGTACATGTGGCGAACGGAGATAAAATTGGCCATTCTAATTTAATATTTTCTGAAATATACGTATGTAATCAGGCACGGCACACTGCGTGATTATTCGCGCCGATGAATTGTATATTTCGAAGTTGACGGTCCGTGCGGGCTTCTGAGTTATAATACGGGTACGGATATTACAGATATGTATAATACGAAAGAGCGAGATCGAGCGAATCTACGAGATTTAGGTTCATTGAATAAAAGTGATGTGTGAAAAGTGTGGCCAGCCATCTACGTTATCTAAATTAGATTTATTTCACTAATTAAGTTCCGTTTTCTTTTAAAAACATAATTTTATTATTTTGTTTTATTAAGGTGTGAAAAATTATGAATTAAACATAACCTTTTACAGTTAATCGATATTATTAATCGATCAAAAATAAATATGCCAGTTTCAAATAGGTGATTATGTATTGTTATTATGTAATAGTTTAAAAGATTAACGCATCCGAGTAGTGATGTGCCGTGGGAATATTCCCGGGGAGGGGGAATATTCCCCAAATGAGGGAATATTTAAATACAGGTTAGGTACGCCAAATGAAATATTAATCAAAGCTCGTTACAAATACGAGTATAACTAAGAATAGTATTTAGTAAAATAAAATATATATATTTTTTAAATATCATATAATTTTTTTTTATTAAGTGTGTATTAAGATGTAATCTTTCCTCTTTCTTTATTTCATAGTTTTTGGGCTCCTGTTTTAAAGTTAGAGAAGAATGAGACAATTTTTTAACTTAGGGGACACTTTTTCTGATAAAAATTTCATATTCAAAAATGTTACAATTTACCTCTTAGTTATTTTAAAAGACCTATAGATTGATTTGCTACATGTTCGTACTAGCAACATTTTTTTAAATTTATATTTAATTATATGTATGAAGTGCCCCACACATAAGAGTTTATTTTTGCCATTTTGGTTACGGAACCCTTAAAGTATTTTTGTATAATTAATTTCTTTCGGTTAGTGGATAATTTCTATCAACTATGGAAATATTCCCTAAAGCAAAGTGAATATTTCCGAGAACATTGGGAATAAACCCAGGAGGATTGGTCATTTACTTTTACGGTTTTGTTACTGTGCTTGATATCCTGGTAAATAGGTTTGCGGCCTTCGTTTTACCCATTCCTTGAAAATAAAATATTGTGTTCATACAATGTTTTCAAAATTTCCCAAAATTCCCTCGTGGTGGAAATGTTCCCGGGAATATTTTCGGATATATTCCCACCTGGGGAATATTCCCGGGAACGGCACATCACTACATCCGAGCCTTCTACGTAAATTATAACAAAACTTAATACTTATAGTTTTGGGTATCTCTATTAACCGTCAAATTAAAGTTAGGCCAGTTTTTAATACAGGAAAATTATCGTTTTAATCTACTAAATCAAATATTAATATTGAATTTTGTATACAGATACAAACTGTTGATCTACAGAGATCTACACCAAAAGTAGGTTGATTGGTATTGACGTGTACCTACTTAAGTTGGCACTAATGGGTATTGTATGAGTGCAAATACTGGAAATACACTAAAACTATGTTGTACCCGTTATGAACTGCAAAAACAATTACACACATGTAAAGCAGTTCTAATTTCCATGCTCTTATAGTGAGTTATACCTTAGTAGGTACACAAAACATTCGATGCTTATTAATCTCTTGTTGTAGTCATGCTACTCGTAGAGCAGCCGTAGCTAGTGGATAGTGATTAAATTAAACTCGTAAATATTAAAAAATAACTATTATATTTCAAAACGTAAATTCATGGCAAAGATTCAATGGAGAAGAGAATGTTTCCGTGGTAACTCATAACACCGTAGATACACAAAAATTGTTTCAATAAAGCAGCTTGTTAATGTAATTGTTACATTTATTAACAATTCGATGGTAATCTTGGTTCTGGCTGACATTTATTAAAATGAGGTAGTTTATTGGTCCTCGTATGCCGCCCTGTGGGACTACCTACCGGACCCCGGCGCGCGTAACGTTCCTAATGAGCCTGAAGAATTTGCTGAAATAAATGTGGGAAGGTAATGTAATAAACAGCTTGTAAGATAAAATACGTATTATTGAGGTAAGTTATTCAGAAGTCTTACCTAAGTTATAAGCAATTAAATGCAGTAGGAAGTCAAATAGAGTAAAACCTGTTCAATTGGGACCTGTGTACCTAAATGACAAACCTCAATACAACCTCAATACAACAAACCTCAATTACATCTAAATGGTTGGTTCCGATATTTCAACTTATGCGTGTATCGTATTTACTAATATTCCAGTGATGCATCTATGATTGGACCGGCAATCCAGAGGAAGCAAGTTCCCGTGACGTTCCAAAGTCCTTCATTTCACAGATGTTTCACGGTTCATATTTCATTGCAATGGACATCTGTTTCCAATTTTTGGTATGATTATGATTTGATTCAAGTTTCTTCGGTTATTCTGGCCAGCCTGTATAGTTATTGGTGAGCGTCAGGATGGCGGGTGGACCTCGGGAATTTTATCGAATTGTTAATAAAAGTACTGTACCTTTAGTGTACCTCAGTGTACCTTCAGTAGAAATCAGTGTACCTCTTTCTAAAACGTGATTTTTCTAAAACAAGGTCCACCCGCCATCCTGACGTCAGGATGGCGGGTGGACCTGGTAAATGATACATTAAACCACATATAATGTATGTGGTTATAGTGTACCTTCAGTGTACCTCTGTATAACTTTAAAAACAATCTGCATACCTCTCCTCAAAAGGAGCTACGCTCTAAATAAGGTCCACCCGCCATCCTGACGTCAGGATGGCGGGTGGACCTGGTAAATCCTGCACTATATCACTCAAAAGGTATGTGATTAGTTTGCATCTTCAGTGTACCTCAGTGTACCTTTAGTAAAAATCAGTGTACCTCTTGCTAAACCGAGATTTTTTCGAAAAAGGTCCACCCGCCATAAATCTTATTTTAAGCGTAGCTCCTTTTCAGGAGAGGTATGCAGATTGTTTTTAAAGTTATACAGAGGTACACTGAAGGTACACTATTACCACATACATTATATGTGGTTTAATGTATCATTTCATAGGTCCACCCGCCATTCTTACGGGTGGACCTTTTTCGAAAAAATCTCGTTTTAGCAAGAGGTACACTGATTTTTACTAAAGGTACACTGAGGTACACTGAATATGCAATCTAATTATACACCTTTTGAGTGATAAAGTGCAAGATTTACCAGGTCCACCCGCCATTCTGACGTTAGGATGGCGGGTGGACCTGGTAAAACTTGCACTATATCACTCAAAAGGTATGTGATTAGTTTGCATCTTCAGTGTACCTCAGTGTACCTTTAGTAAAAATCTGTGTACCTCTTGCGAAAACGAGATTTTTTGAAGTAAAGGTTCATAGCGGGTGGACCTTTTTTTTAAAAAATCTCGTCTTTGCAAGAGGTACACTGACTTTTACTAAAGGTACACTGAGGTACACTGAATATACAAACGAATTACACACCTTTTGAGTGATAAAAAGCAATATTTACCAGGTCCACCCGCCATTCTGACGTCAGGATGGCGGGTGGACCTGGTAAAACTTGCACTATATCATTCAAAAGGTATGTGATTAGTTTGCATCTTCAGTGTACCTCAGTGTACCTATAGTAAAAATCTGTGGACCTCTTGCGAAAACGAGATTTTTTGAAGTAAAGGTTCAAACCGGGTGGACCTTTTTTTTTAAAAATCTCGTCTTTGCAAGAGGTACACTGACTTTCACTAAAGGTACACTGAGGTACACTGAATATACAAATGAATTACACAACTTTTGAGTAATAAAGTGCACGATTTACCAGGTCCACCCGCCATCCTGACGTCAGGATGAACAGAATGATTTTAGAAAAATCTCGTTTTAGAAAGAGGTACACTGATTTCTACTGAAGGTACACTGAGCTACACTAAAGGTACAGTACTTTTATCAACAATTCGATAAAATTCCCGAGGTCCACCCGCCATCCTGACGCTCACTAGTTATTGTAGTATTTGTAGTAACGTAAGTGACCTAATATCTTATACCTACCGTGTACCTACATGTAATGTATGCAGCTACATTTTAATTTATCATTAGCGCATTTTCACATAACTATGTACCACTAATGGCCGCTTAGCAATCGTCACAAAACTGACGGTCAATGTCAAATCCCATACATTTTGTCAGGAATTTGACGGTTAGACGTTACTGAAACACGACTTAAGTCGTCCTTTAAAATACAAGTTAATAATTTTAAACAAAAAAGAACCGACTTCACTCAGCATCCACCTCTCCAAAAGCAAATGCTCGATCTGCTGTAAAAAATACTCAAATCACCATAGGTGTGCCTATAATAGTTGAAGAGTTCCCTCGATTTCTCTAGGATCCCATCTCAGATCCTGACATGGTTACAATGGGAACAACTGTGAAGTATACGCTTACAAACAAAAAAAGAATTTTCCAAAATGGTCCCGCCGTCTTCGAATAATCGGTGAACATACATAAAAAAAATAATTGCAAAAACAAAGATCCCGACGAATTGATAACCTCCTCCGTCGAAATCTTGAAGTCGGTTGATAAAAATGCCCATCAACGTCATCCCTTTACTATAACTAGGCATAACATTATTAGTAGGTATATTTAACTCAAAGTGAAACTGAAAGCATGTATCAGGTTCGTTCCTACAAAATAGCTGGGCGAAAATAAACAAGAGTGGTACAAAATTTTAATTAATGTTCGTATGATTACAGAACTACATATTAATAAACCAATTCAAATATTTGCTCTCAGAAAATAGTTTCACATTTCCTATCCATCAATTTTAACAATCTCAACGAATGTAATAATGGGCTTTGTTTAATGACCAATATATTCGTTTAATTAACTCGCCGCAGTCATATTTATACTTGACGAAAATAGCACCGATCTTTTTGAACTACTTGTATGGCGAATCGACCCAAATTGTACCTAGGTACGAAAACCATATAATGAATCAAACTGGAGTCTTGAAATATTAAACTTATGTTTCTTATTATTTATAAAATGCTATCTACAATTACAAGAGTAGTGCTCCCTCCGAAATCACATCTGACTGTTCTCCCTAAAGAAACTTGACACATAACCATAAACACAACAACCAACGAGTATAAAGCAAGGTACATATTACATGTAATTATCAATATAAGGCCCCGTACATAAGCTATAACTAATGCTTAATTTTTTGTGAATTGTATGCAAAATTCGTACTAAAGTAAAGCCTGACCAGAAATATATGATCATGCGCCATGTTGCGGAATTTCATTAGAACTAATTTCTTACACTGGCAATAATTTTAATGACAAAATGATATGCATGTGTGAGTGCATGTGATAGGCTGTCACTGTCATTGAGGCGGTTTACTTAAAAAATAATAAAGTGTTGAATATTAAATAATAAACGACAGAAAATCCCAAAAATTATCCATTACCAAGAGCGGAACATTGTAGATAGTGTATGTAATAAACTGCTGTAAGTAATACGTCCGGGAAATGAAACTTTTTCGCTGTGAAACATTTTCAAATGAACATTAAAGCTGACAGGTAAACAAATCAACATGTCATTACCATAGAGAACTTAACTGTTACCATATAAATGAGAATAATAGCACCCTCTTGACAATAATCATATATTTCTGGTCAGGCTTTAACGACTAAATAATTATATTTTCATCACACTTGCTCGAATAACGTGCTGTTTCACGCAAGTGACGCGAGTGGTAAATAGCTATTTACTCCCACGGAAGACATAGTTTGTATTGCCGTGGTGCTCTTTTCCATATTTTTTCACATTATAATTTATGAAGACTTGCTAGTCTAGAATAATAATAACCTCATTTTTAGGGTTCCGTAGTCAACTAGGAACCCTTATAGTTTCGCCATGTCTGCCCGTCCGTCCTTCCGTCCGCGGATAATCTCAGTGACCGTTAGCACTAGAAAGCTGAAATTTGGTACTAATATGTATATCAATCACGCCAACAAACTGGTAAAATAAAAAGTGGAAAAAAATGTTTTATTAGGGTACCTCCCCTATACGTAAAGTGGGGACTGATTTTTTTTTTCATTTCAACCCTAACGTGTGATATATTGTTGGATAGGTATTTAAAAATTAATAGGGGTTTAGTAAAATCGTTTTTTGATAATGTAAATATTTTCGGAAATAATCGCTCCAGAAGTTAAAAAAATGTGTCCCCCCCCCCCTCTAACTTTTGAACCATAAGTTTTAAAACTATGAAAAAAATTTCAAAAGTAGAACTTTACAAAAACTTTCTAGGAAAATTATTTTGAACTTGATAGGTTGAATAGTTTTTAAAAAAAAATACAAAATAATATCTGAACTAAGTTTGTAATTTAACCGTAAAAGCAGGTGTTTATTGTACCTGTAATTTCTACAAAATCACAATGAAATGACGTGCTTTCAAATAAAGTAAAAACGGTGAAAATCGGTTCACGCAATAAAGAGTTATCCCATAAAAATCATCTTCCATACTTTAAGCTCGCGTGTAATAGTTTACTTAATTTGCCGATAGATGTTGCTGTACGTGGAACATATTCTACATGGCGGTGTTATTTTAACTCTTAAGTGGGGACACTTACTGTGACGGACGGAAAACTACGGAACCCTACACTGAGCGTGGCCCGACACGCTCTTGGCCGGTTTTTTTATTTTATTCCTTTCTGTTTTATATCAGTCATTTTTATTACTAAACCAATGAAAAAAAGTGGTTTTTATACATACACGAATCGGAAACGGCTGTCCATTACAATGAAAAAAAAAACCGGCCAAGTGCGTGTCGGACCACGCATAATGTAGGGTTCCGTACCTTCAATGGAATAAGAAACAAACTAATACCAAAAGGGCGTATCTGATGCCTATGGAAGAAGTTTTTTGGAGATATCCCAAAAATGGCTGAAACGATTATGTTCAAAATAATTTTCGTAGAAAGTTTGTGATAAGACGCATCCTCTCAATTTTCTTCATATTTTTTGGACTTACGGTTTAAAAGTTACAGGCGGGGCGACACACAATGTTCAAAGAAACCTCAATGTTATTTTTAAAGACCTATCGATTGATATGCCACATGTTGATATTTGGTAAAATTGTTTTTTTTTAATTTCCGTTCCGTTCCGTTTTTGCCATTTTGGCTACGGAACCCTAAAAAACTAAGTATGAAGATGTGGAATATCACAGGATTTGAACCCGCTTCCCCTGGGTTTCTGGTGCAACCTGCTTCCAAATTACACCAGGCGGTCCTATGCGAGTATATATTCGAGGTCAACAGAAAAGTAAAATAAAGTAAACAGACCTTCATTGCTTCGCCATCACGCACTTTAAAAAAATAACCATGATTTCATTGTCAGCTTATACACATAAACTTGTTATTTATATTAATTTTTAGTAAAAATAGCCGTTAATTATTTATATTTCAGTGAAAACTAATTTCTTTTACAATATTTTGTCAAGTGTCAAACGCTTTATTTGCTTAGAAACCCAGCTATATTTGTTTTTATTATTTTATTTTTCAATTGACGGCGAATATAGATCACTATAAGCGAAGTTGTATATCTCTTTTTTATCAACCAAAATTTTAAAATGACAGAATAAGTAAACAAGGATTGAAATATATTTGAGGCTTATTTACGAGGTTTGCCTTTTAGGAATAGCGGCTCTAAGTCTCGGAGATAGCATAAATGAATTTCTCTTTTTATCTGCAGTTTTTAAATATTCGATTATATTTCCATTTAGCGACAACGGGTACGGTACGGTACTGTAGAACCTCAAAAGGTAAAGCATATTATAGGTACAGCAGCAAAAAAATACATAGTCTTCATTTTCTGCACATACGAATAGTCTGTTCTTTAAAATTATTATTAGTTATTTTTACGACCTCCTAGCCTAGTCCGTAGTAACTCTGTCTACAAAGTCTCGGGTTCGAACTTTGGTCAGGGCATTTATTTAAGTGTTAATCACGGATATTTTGCTCCTCAGTCATGGATGTTTTCTATAGATTTAAGTATATTTATCGTCGTCTAGTACCCCCATCACAAACCTTATTGAGCTTACTGTGGGACTAAGTTTTTTTTTTTTATCGTATGGCTACATGTCACTGGATAGGTATATATTTCTTCCCTAGGGTAGTAGTAATGGGAAAGCAGATGATAATGAAAATCCAGTGAGTGCTGCGAGGTCCAGATGGGACAGTGCAGCTGCCAAGGTTGTTACTCTTTTAGCACCACCCAGGGATCACGTGTAGGGTTGTCTAAGGTGTTTCCTACGGACGCAGAGTAACATTGATCCGAACGATTGATGAAAAAGAATGGGAGCATTCTAACTTTACAACACGTTTAGACACGATCCTACTTCAATGCAACTCCAATGCATTAATTACGCAATACAGCTAGCGCCTAAACTCTGTCTGAAACAGAAATATCAGAATGTGCTTGAAAATTATTCCGACGCAATTCCAATACAACTTTAATAGTGGTTGATTATTTGTTGTGTGTTGGAATTATGTTGGAGATAGTTTGTGTTTTTAATGTATTGTTTATTTATTTTTAAATTAGAATACGGCACCTTCTCAAACGCGTATTGATACTGTATTGATGCTGAATCGCGGCTTTATCGATGCTGTATCGCGATAGTAGCGATGCAGTCGTGTTTTGTTATAAGCGCGCAGACAACCCTTGAATATTAAAAAAAATCACTTAGATATACATTAACGACTAAAGGAACAAGGAGGTCTTGCGTTTTGTCAAAATGCTGCATCCAAATGCAAATGAATGAGCTCTCTCGCGAGCTATTCACCGGCAGGAACACATATATAAGTAGGGAATTATACATTTCCTGACAAAAAGAGATGTAACGGCCTCTTAGCCCAGTCAGTAGTGACCCTGCCTACGAACCAGGAGGACCCGGGTTCGAATCCTGGTCAGGGCATTTATTTGTGTATTTATCACAAATATATGTATGTCCCCGAGTCGTGGATGTTTTCTTTGTATTTAAGTATTTATCCATATTTATCTATTATATATATCGTCGTCTAGTACCTATAACACAAGCCTTATTGAGCTTACTGTGGGCCTAGGTCGATATTTGTCCTATCATATTTATTGTTTAAGAGATTATGTTGACGTAAAATCCGTAAAAGTTTGAACTCCGTTCCTGTGTCATATAACATTAAGCTTCCCTTGCCCACATTTGTGTCTTGCACAAGAACCTGACTTAAAATGGTTGCCAAGGACTCAGTGAAATTCACTCCGACTCCCACGTGTCACTGTGTCACAATTTATAGCCTTACGGAGCACTTACAGCATTTCTAACTTAACTTGAGATTCTATAATCTTAACTTATAGGCAGACATAGAAGTTTTTGTGGCAAAAATAACTATTAACTAAGACTTTCCTCTGACATTAAATTTCATATCACATACTAAGTTTAGCGGGTAAAGTATAAATTTTACTGTATGCTGATACTAACTGACCTATCGATGTCGTGTAATGGTCATATGTTATATTATAGCATTATACATGTAGCATATATAGCAGATATTCTAAAATTTAATCAAAAAATAATATTAACAAGCAAAACATAACGAGTGAAAACAGTTTTCTTAAGCGAATTATAAGAACTGTATGCTGCATATTGTAAAATAATGTATGAAACATGCATATTCATATTATATGTACATCTTAGCTGACATACTCGTAAAGCTATATCGATAAATCAATATCATTGGGAAGTCCCTAGGACATTTTTATTCCTACCTTTGGAAAACTTTCGATTTTCTCGACAAGAAATTATAACTATTAATATTTATTATATTATTAGCAGATTTAATAAATTGGTTATTTTTAGAGTGATCCTTTATACACTAGCCGACTTTTGGTCTCTCGATTAGTCCCCTAGATTTTACTTTGTCAGGTGGCATTATTAAAAATTAAAAATAATCTCTACCTCCCAAAAGTAATGTGCTGTTTTAATAAGTTTACTTGTTAAAAGTTTAGGTTTGATATTTTTTGTAAGTAAACGCTCAGACGTCAGATATTCAATCCGGAGGTCTCGGGTTCAAACCCAAGGTGCCGGATTCTAATTTTAAAATACATTAACAATACAATAAGAACACAACCTATCTCAAACATAACTCCAACACACAACAAACAATCAACCAATATTGATGTTGTATTGGAGATGCTTTGGAATATTTCTCAAGCAAATTCGGATATTTCTGATTCAGATGTAAACATAAACGCATAAATATGGCATAAATGCCGTAGCTGTACTGCGTTGTTAATGCATTGGAGTTGTATTGAAGTTGGATCGTGTCTATACGTGTTTTAAAGTTAGAATACGGCCCAGCTCGTACCACTGAGTTTTTCATAAATTATGTACGAAATATCATTTGATATTTGCCAGTCGCTTTGCAGTGAAGGAAAATATCGTGAGAAAACCGGACCCAATCCCAGGCCTAGTTTCCCCTCTGGACTGGAAGGTCAGATGGCAGTCGCTTTCGTACTTTTGCCAATTCCTGGGATTATGTTGCCGAGCGAACCCCAGGCTCAGTAGAGCCGTGGCAAGAAGCCGGGACAAACGCTAGGAGATTATGACTTTTTCGTAAGTAGGTAGCATACATATTTTGTAACTGTTAAAGATACTTGTACCTATTAATACAATTCGGTGTTCATCAACATCACAGGAAATAAGCTTCTGTCCTTATAGGATTATCTTTACTGCGATCACATTTAGAAAACAGCGCTGCCTGGAGCGTGACACGTGCCGGCACTCTTTATATTATTAACACCGCCCCGCAAACACTAGACAGATTTCAAAAAGGTAGTCCATATACCAGATGTACCACTCATAAGAAAAAAATGCTTATGGATCACCTTCTGAGCAATCCTGAAACGACCTTGAAAAGGGCGAAACGATCCGTAAAGCAAGGAATCTTTGTGACTACTAGTAGTGGCGAACCCAATTTGTCAGTAAAAGTAGAATATAATACGCTTCCGTTTTTAATTTTTATTTTTTTTTTTTATCCCACGACGGTGGCAAACAAGCATACGGCCCTGATGGTAAGCAGCTACCGTTACCTATGGACGCCTGCAACTCAAAAGGAGTCACATGCGCGTTGCCGACCCTTTACAAAAAGGAGGATTCACTGTGTTGACGACTAAAGGAACAAGAAGGTCCCTCATCGTCAACACACTGGGTCCTCTTCGAGCTCTTTGGCAACCTTACTCACCAGCAGGAACACAACACTATGAGTAGGGTCTAGTGCTATTTGGCTGTGGTTTTCTGTAAGGTGGAGGTACTTCCCCAGTCGGGCTCTGCTCTGGAGCAGAGCCCGACTCCGAAATCTGGATTTGAGCGATGACATTCGCTGAACGTGCCCTACCACACTTAGCGAGATGCAATTCGCAGTGCCCATACCTCTCTTAAGAGGTTATAAGGGTAATAAGGGTAATAGTACTATCGTAAGAAAACAACAGTAGGTATGATTATCTCTCGGTCTTTGACTTAAGTTACTCCCTGGCCAAACTATAATACTAGTATTAGCGAGACTCTTGCGTAGACGACGAGTCTCGTTAATGTGAAAAATAAAAAGTAAAAAAATAAAGATAAAAGACATTTATTCTTCAATTTAGGCACATTACAGTGTACTTATGAACGTCAGAGAGAGAAAAACTACCACCGGTTCTAACCCTACACCTCTGACCCGAGAAGTAACTATTATGACCGACAAGAGACTCTGCGGGAATTATTTTTTCAAATTAGTAATAGATTAGATCTTAAAGATACTCAATAATGTGTAGTTTTATATGAAACAGAAGAAGTTATTTAGATCTCGAACTTAAAAGATTTAGTTAAAAGCAAAGAGACAATCGAGAAGATTTGCTAATAAAATACGAACGCGTCTGCGTTGCGGATATTTGATAGTCTGGGTTATGTTACAAAAAGATTAAAAACAGAAAAATAAATATACTAATACGACAGTGGCATTTTTTGTAGTTTCTTTGTATATGGTAATCTGTGGCGATGCACATGTAATTAGTATTTACTGTATAAGGTATCCGGAACTATTTGCCGTTGCCGGTCCTCCTTTAGTGATTGCTGTACCGTGAAATATGGAATCTGGCATGCTATTCTCACTGCTACCGGAGCTGTCAACATAACGAATCAAGAACCGGAGCGAATTAACTTTATCATCAAATATATTTTATTTTGTCATTATAATAATAACAACATCTGAATTCTTAAATACAATTCAAAATCTTTAAAGTCAAAACAACGCGTGAAAAACTGGAATTCTGACAACCAATGACACTAAAACTTTGGAGCTTATTTATTTGATAATTACTTAATTATTAATCTGGCCTCGGACACCGGAGGGTTTGGTCACTTTTTCTGAAGCATATGACATCTATCTTTTCAGTTTACTTAATTATTAATTAAAAAGAAATTTACAATCTGAGTAACTCAATCTTTTATAGCTCAAATCCTGATTAACATTAAATTATAATCAAACCAGTAGGTAATATATATTTAGGCATAGTGGTACATCCAACAAAATTGCAGATTTTGTTGGATGTACATATTTAAAAATCGCTCACTCCTCCAGAGAGTCCGCAATACTAGATCTTTATGATATTTACTTTATGATATTAATCTAAAACTACTTTGTCGCTTGGCAAAAAAATCTCTATAAATTGAGATTATGCTAAGGTTAAATTGTGTTTTTTATTATAATAAACAGATTTTTTTATTTTATTTAAACAGTTGCACGGTAAAAATATGCAGTTACAAAAGGCGGACTTAATGCCAAGAGACTCTACCAGGCAATCTTAATAGGCCAAACAGAGAATTATTATCAATTTCCTTCTCTCTTATATAGAAAATGTTGGTAATATTACAAACCTTATATTTAAATCCTGTAACTTGTGTCTGTCTTTGTAATTATAATTTTTAATATGGGTATTATTTACATTTTAACGATCGCTATACAAACAGTCGTATAAACTTTAATGTATTTGTATAATTAGATATAAAAACTAAACTAAACTATTATTCCCTACAGTCATACTTCCTAGGGAGTGAATAAAAATATTCCAAAAATTTTTTTTTTTGTTGACATAGTAGTTGTGGCTACACTTCATTTCCATATTTATTGTTTGGAAAAAAGAAAAATTTAAAAAGATTGCCTCGGACGAGACTCGAACCGTGACTCCAAAATTTGAGTCTTGCCCGAGGCAGTGGAATTTTTCCATTTTTTCATGTAGGTGGTGTCAGTAAGTCGGTCGTTGAAGGTTTGTCTCACTTTTAACCCCATTGAAATGAGTAAGAGTGAGTTTTTTCATGGAATCATAAATGACTCTGCAAAGCATAAATGGGTTAAAAGGTAAATTAATGCGCAAATAAAAGATACTAAACTAACCCCCTTAACTTCTCACAGGCCTCAATTAGTTAATTTATGTTTTGTCTGTTTCTAACCAACACAACTGTCAAAGTGACAGATAAGGACAAACGATTATTAGTTAATTGAGGTTTATGAGACGTTTATGAGTAAGGGGGTTAGTCACCTTAAACTAGTTTTCTTGAGGCAAATACAAGGAGGCTTCGAAAATAAGAACCTTGGAGTATCTAAGCACGTGAGGTCTCGGTAAACGTGCTGAATAACAATTTTCTAGTATCGGAACTTTCTTGATCGCTAGAGGTTAGAGATGTCTATGAATTTGGCATTAAAATTCGTGTATTACTTTTATTTTCCTACAACATAATTACGTATAATGAGAGGCAGGTGTAAGGACCTACTAAACTCTATCTAGCAGCACAAGCCCAACATCACAAAGAAATCTTTGGTTATCTGGGTGGGGACAGAGTTAAAAAGATAAAAGATATTTATTCTTCAATTTAGGAACATTACAATGCACTTATGAACGTCAGAGAAAGAAAAAAAACTACCACCGGTTCTAACCCTACCTCTTGTAGAGGTCCATAGGGTCCTCTAAGTATGAAAATTAGGAAAATGACTTTAAAGGCTGATAGAGCTTCATTTGTAAGCTTTTACATGATATTTTCATTAGTAAAGTTCATAAAAAATTAAAATAAATGATTCACATAGTATGTATGAGGGAGGAGGTTCACCTTATTACATATTGGTTTTATTTTAGTATGTAAGAAAAGATCAAGTTAATGATCTGACAAAGGAAATAAAATATATGGAAGTATATAAGCATCATGTGTTTTATTAGCAACCATACATACCTGAACTTTAATGATAAGCTATTATCATTGCTCTCAGGAAATGAGAATATTTGGAAAATATAAAACTTGAAATCTTTACTAGGATTTCTCACAGTTTTCGATAAAGTATATTATGTTTAGATATAATAATATTTATATTATTACTTATTTTTGCATTATTGCATAAGCAATTGATACTATAGAGTTTTGCTAAATATTGTTCACCGTTGATTGGCAAGGCTTTGAAACATTCATGATCTTGGTCGATTAACTATGTATTTTACATAGTTGTATTTTAGATAGAAATAATGGTTATTATTATTATTATTTGGGTATTTCAAATGGCATTATGACCATAAGTGGCTTTCATATGTAAATTATATATGCAACTTATGTAGATATTTAATGTATGCCTTAGTTTTCACAGGAACAGAGGCTATGAATAACAACTTAACAGGATAAGTATGCAACATTTTAGGGAATTATTATCTGAAATATCCGTTTGTACTATTTGCAGTGGAAAAACAGTAATTTGGTTACCGCACTAGATTTGTCATAAAGTTTTAGCAATCTTGTGATCGAGTCCTTCAATAAGGGATGTATTATTAGGTAAAATTAATACCTAATAATAATTAGGTAAAATTAAACTCATAGGATAGCAGGAGGTTGTATATAAAGTATGTTCTAGAAATATTTACTTCATTCTTGAGATATGTGCTAAGGACAAAAATATATGATTTACTAAAGACATTTTATGACATAGTACAAACTGTTAGTAACATAGTCAGGATCTTTTAACCATTTAGAAATTAGTATTTTGATTACAAATTGCTTTATCATCAGTTTCTTATGATTTCATTGTGAGAAAACCTAGGGATGGGATTGACCAACAACTGGGAAAATTGTTCTTGAAGTTATGATGAAAATTTATACTTTTAATAGAATTTTCGTGATGAAATGTAGTTTATTGTATAGAATAAATGTATTATTGATGATTTATTCAATAACAAAAAGTAGTATCTAATAATATTTTAGATTTGTCTGAAAATTTGTCCAAATGGAGAGGTTATGTTTTTAATTTGTTAATTATTGTTAGAAATTGATACTTAAATTGAAGGGAAAGTAATTAAAGTTATATTGCAGCAAGTATATTAATGAAATCAAACGAAATAAACATGGAAAAGTTGAGAAATCATCGTCACATCCAAAATCGATTTTTGGGAATATTATGTAAAAACTCGTATTATGAAGCTAAATAACGGAAATAAATAAAGTTGGGTGCTTTGTTATTATAAAACATATAGAGTTCGATTCAGTAAAGCGCTAAAATAGACAAATTTTATGATCGAAAATTGTCGTAAAGAGATTGTAAGGATTTTAAAATTACTGATGTATGATGGAATTCTAGGCTAGCTTTAGCTTGTAAACGTGTGAAAAATTAATATTTGCTAAAAACAAATAAGAGAAAGTGGTGAAAATTAGGATAAAAAGCGATTTTTCTTATTAAAGTCATATTGGTATTTTACAGAGTAAATACGCAGTTAATCCGATAGGATCTTGTCATAATATATGCAGAAAAATTATCTTCATCATAAATTATATAAATACACCTTAAGAAATACTTACTTTTGTTTGAATTAAAGAAAATCGTTTTCTTAGAGGTTAGATTTTCCAAGAGAAAAAGTAGGACGCTAATAGAAACTTGATCTTTATAGAAGTATGTAGCATAAGGATCATAAGAATCAAATTGGTGTACAAAGATATATTGGCATTTTACGGGGAAAATAGACATTAATACTTACAGGCTTATTAAATCATACGCGGGGCTAATGTTTTCATCTATTTTCATATAAATTTTCATTGTAAATTGCATAATTTGGATAAATATTCAAGAAAAACATTCTCAATGGAGATAGGAGATTTTCGAACTAGGACGTTAAGCGTATGAATTTGGTTTTTAAAATAGTATAAACTAAAGGATCAATAAGGTTCAAATTAGATCAAATCCGGGAAATTCAGTCGTCGAAGTGGTGGACCAAAGCATACCAAACCCGACAAATAAGGCGACAAAGCAATTTTACTGGACAAATCAATACGAAATTTTTAATGCTATATAAGGGGAGGGCATAACGTAGGGCAGTGTTTTTCAAACTTTATGGTGTCACGGCCCTTTATGGCCACTCAATTTTTTTCGCGACCCCCATACCTCGTTTCTACAACAAAACATATAAGCATCCAAGGATAACAAACTTGGAACACACCTTTTTATCATTTACTTAATTACATATGCGTTTTGGAACGCACCCTATATTTATTAGGATGGGTAGGTGCTGTTTCTCAACCTACTCATCATTTTTCTTATTACAACAGCGTAAATTCGTAGCTAAGGGACATTGATATTATTAAGTAAATAACAAATATGGATAAGTTTTTAAAGCGGTCTTCGATGCCTTCTACGTCTGGGTTGGCATCTGGTAGTGAACCTAAAAAGAAAAAAAATAGGAAATATGACGATGACTATTTAAAATACGGTTTTTGTGTTTTGGACGATAAACCACAATGTGTTATTTGCTGTGAAGTGTTATCGCGTGAATGTATGAAACCATCTAAACTCCTGCGGCATCTTACGAGTAAACACGAAAATTTCAAAGACAAACCAGTGGAGTTTTTTGAACGAAAATTAAATGCACTTAAACAGCAGAAAGCTAATTTGGTGCAGGTATGTACGCATATTTGGTATCATTTTTAGACTTTTATGATTTCGGCAGTTATTGTTATTTATTACAGTCATTTTATTTCGTTCCGTTTCACGTATACAACATTGATCGTGAAATTTTAACTTTAAATCTGTTCAATCAAGATCGTTATTGACTTAAAAGTCAAAATTAAAAATACATAATTATATTCTTTACTTTCAGGTATATGATGGGAATGAGAAAGCACTTTTAGCTAGCTACCGTGTTGCATTTCGTGTGGGTAAAGCTGGGAAACCGCATACAATTGCTGAAAGTCTCATTTTGCCGGCGGCTGTGGATATGGCAGAAATAATGATAGGTGAAAAGGAAGCTAATAAACTTAAAACAATTCCTCTCTCAGATAACACCATACAACGAAGAATAAGCGACATAGCCGATGATATTCGTCAACAAGTAGTTGAGAAAATTAAAGGCAGTTCGTATTTTTCACTGCAATTCGACGAATCAACTGACGTTGCCGGTTGTGCTCAATTTGTTTGTTTTGTTCGGTTTGCAACAAATGACGATATCAGCGAAGAGATGCTATTTTGCAAAGCCTTACCTAGAAACACAACTGGTGAGTGTTTGTATGACATGTTTTTAGAAAGCACAAACGGTTTTAATCTCGATTGGGGGCTATGTATTGGTATTTGTACTGACGGGGCTAAAGCGATGACGGGAAACAAAAGTGGATTTGTTGCAAGACTGAAGTCAATTATGCCGAATTCTGTCTGGACACATTGTTTTCTGCATCGCCAAGCTTTGGCAGCCAAATTTTTACCCGCAGATTTAAGCGAAGTGCTGAAAGATGTAATTAAAGTTGTAAATTCGATCAAAGGTAAAGCTTTGCAAACGCGTCTATTTCGAATTATTTGCGAAGATATGGGTGCACTTCATCAAAATCTACTTTATCACACAGAAGTGAGATGGCTTTCGAAAGGGAAGGTTTTGACACGCGTCATAGAGCTTAAATCAGAATTATTAATGTTTTTGCAAGATAACAAAACTGGATTTGCAGATTTATTTTCTGATTATGTTTGGCTATTGAAAGTAGCATATCTTGCCGATATTTTTGACCACTTAAATGCTATGAACGCAAGTCTGCAAGGAAGGGACGAGAATATAATTACAGCGACAGACAAAATAAACGGATTTCTAGCAAAAATTGAGCTGTGGATAACATCTTTACACAGTATGCAGTTTGAATCTTTCCCTTGCATGGCTAAAATCATTCATGAAATATCAACAGATAACTCCGTAAACGTAGGAATTCATATTCCTGTTATGGTGGAGAGCTTGAAAAGTTTAAAAACCCAACTCTTAAGTTACTTCTCAAATGAGACATTGATTGGTGACGGCAAAAGTTGGATTCTGAACCCGTTTTTGAATAAGTCCGTTGAGCTGGCCGATCTCAACATCCCGGTGAAGGAAACACTTATAGAACTTGCATCTGATAGAATACTTAAATTGGAGTTCGTATCCGTGTCAATTGGTGCGTTCTGGGTTAAAAGAATGGCTGAATATCCACAATTAGCAAAGGAAGCCCTTAAAGTTTTGATCCCGTTTGCTACTTCATATTTATGCGAGCTGGCGTTTTCAACAATGGTTGACATAAAGACAAAAAAAAGAAACAGATTGAATTTGGAGAATGATTTAATCGTCTGCGTGTCGCGGCAGGAACCCCGATTTGACAAATTAGTCAAAATGAAGCAAGCTCATTCTTCGCACTGAATACCTACTGTTTAAATTGAAGTGTCTTATTTTTGAAATAAATACATTTGTTTACAATAATTTGTTTTGTTAACAATTATCCATTTCCAAGAACTGACTTTTTTAAGTTAGAAGAAAGGAAATCAGCTGTCCTAAGTTTGTCTTAAGGCTGAACTTCACGGCCCCCCTGGACTAGTGCCGCGGCCCCCCTGGGGGTCGCGACCCACACTTTGAAAAACACTGACGTAGGGAATCACTTTGCCTTCAACCTTGCCTTCGACCTGACTACGGGACTACGGGACGACTTGACTTCTGCCGCCAACGTGAGCCAGAAGCACATCCTAAGCCACAAGACTCCGACTTCTGCCTTCGAGCCGAGCTGCAAGCACCGAGGCCCTGACCTGGGCTGCCATCGGCTAGAGCGACTAGTAGAAAAGGATCAACAGTAGAAGTCTAATTTGCAAAATTTATTCACTTTAATGATAAAATTTATTTCTTTTCTGTGTATTCTCTTTAGGCCTTGGAGTTGAGTAAATGCTTTTAGTTAACTGTTATGTTATGAACATTTTACCTTATTACTGTGGTTCTTGCATTTAATTAATATGAAATTTGGATTATTATATGCAATATATATACGTATGGAATTTAACGGAGTATGCAGAAACATTTTACGAATTTAACGAAATAGGTATGGATGTGTTTATCCTATATTGCGTATGCGTTATATTTTTATACGGTTTGCGAATTTTATTGCGGAATGCGTTATATTTTTATGTTTTGCGGTTGCGGCATATGAATTTAATTGAGTATATATTAAGACGTTTACCCTATTTTGGGAATGATTCTTAGCGTGTTTTACGTACCTGATTTATGAATTTAAAGGAGTGCGTACTCTATATACTTACGGTTCATATGCTTTGGTATATAATCAATGACTTGAACTGAAGTAATTATTACTTGTGTGATTGTAACATTATTTATTTATGACAGTGTAACGAACATTAACCATTGAACGATTATGTTCATTCTTCATAACCACTACCTTGATCCTTCTATGAAGTGTTATTTATATAACTGAAATTATTTATTACTTTTGAGCTGAAATAAGTCATCTAACTTTTGTACCAACTTTGAGTTGTAAAACAAAAATATTATGAAAATTATTATATTGTTGGAAATACAATTTTTGGCAAAGAGAAAGCCACTACAATAAAGTATTGAAATTCAACTGAGAGATTGAATCGTGCTGTAGTGAGTTATGGGAATCCATGTCAACTACATCTGAACGAAAATAGTTTATAAGTTAATTATTTTTTTTTTTTTTTTTTTTATACCACGACGGTGGCAAACAAGCATACGGCCCGCCTGATGGTAAGCAGCTACCGTAACCTATGGACGCCTGCAACTCCAAAGGCGTCACATGCGCGTTGCCGACCCTTTACAAAAAGGAGGATTCACTGTGTTGACGACTAAAGGAACAAGAAGGTCCCTCATCGTCAACACACTGGGTCCTCTTTGAGCTCTTTGGCAACCTTACTCACCAGCAGGAACACAACACTATGAGTAGGGTCTAGTGCTATTTGGCTGTGGTTTTCTGTAAGGTGGAGGTAATTCAGACTATCATTCCAATATATCTCTGTAAAATTTGATAATTAGATTAAGAGTTTGGTAGTTAGAAACAATGCCTCACTCTACGTACAATACTATTCGCTCGTCCTTGAAGTTTGAATTAGCTTAACTGCCTCACACGACATATTTCTATGACTTATTTCGGCATGACCACAGTCACTTTGGTTGAATTTTAGGATTAATTTTGATTTAATTAAATAGCTGGGCATCTCAGAGGTTTTCTTGGCGTTTCTTTCCTCTGGAGTGTAGGTTACGAAACGTTGGTAGCTTCACTTAATAAAGTCATTAGTAGAGAAAATAAAAAAACACGAAATAAAAATATATAAAAAAAAATTAGATAAGTCTGAGCTAATAATCCCCAACGCACGGATTACAGGCGTGTAGATAAGGGAAAACCTTTCACATATAAGCTACCCATCCTAACTTTTGTTTAAATACTTGCAAAATTATATCTAATCAAAATAATCAGAAAAACAACTAATTTGAAAAGTTGTTATTGCCTGGATTCGTTAACGTTAGCGCTTGTAGGCGTAGGGGTTAAATAAAAAAAATATATTTGCTTGTAGTAAAATACTATATTCAAATAAGACAAGAGTTAATTTCATTGTCAATAACAAAATTCTACAAATTAATTTTCTAGCATTAATCTTTACCGCAAATATTGGGAAGACTTTGTCTAAATGGAAACTACCGAATAGCCTTTTCTTTTACAGATATCCTGACACCATCATACAGCTTTACCACTTAAACCCCGCATCAACAACTTGAACTTATAACCGAATATTTAATTTACTAATTAATTTTATATACCTATTTACTTAATGTCTTTTCGTTGTAAAGTTCCATTTATAGGAAATAAAGTTTAAAATAAATATCCTTGTTTTGTTTCAACAACCTCTTTATCAGTCTCCTAAAAATTATCGGGTTACTACATATTAGGGATCTACCACTAAACTTTCACGAGCCATTGTTAGGAAAAACCGCTGGGATTGTCTGACAAATCATGTTTATATAGGAAATTAGTTTATTGGGGTTATAATACTTAACGCAGGGTTGTAGTGTTCCTTTCAGGAGGTATTATTAAAATTTTAGTATTACGGGGTTTCAGTAGGAGTAGAGGGTTTCCTTCATAGAGAGCCACTTTGGCTTTTCTGTGTCAGTAAAGTTGTACCGTCGTTTAGTAGCTTCCAATAACTTCGGGTAGCTTATAGCTTAAAGAACCAAGTTTATTTATGAACGCGCGTCGCGTTCTCTTCACTCTGACCCAAGAAGTATTATGAATTTATGACCGGGGACTTATTTTTTCAAAACAGTAATACAGTAATATTATATCTTAAAGATACACAACAATGCGTAGTTCTATAAGAAGACATCAAAACAGCTTGAGAGACATACAATGTACGTATTGTTAAATACAAATAAAATAATAATAATAAAATCCAAACCTGGTTGCTTCACAAAACGTTTGATATGCTTTCCTATCTAAACTGTGTCCTCTAAAAGTTAGATGACTTTGTAGTAGTTTCTGGTTTATATTACAGTTAAGGGCTTATATTACATAAACGCAACATAAAGCGTTTATATCACAGTTACATAAAAGTCAACGATGAAAAGTTATGTTACTAAACTTGGTATAGCCTGAGCTGAACTTGGAGCATTTTGTACAGTCTACAAAAATATCATTATAAAATCTACCTCATAGAGTAGCAAATTGAACTTTATGCCAATCAAAAGAACTAATCAACCTGGTTATAATAAAATATCGTAGCCGACCTTAAACCTGGAGCTTTTGTTATTCAGCCAAGTTTTATGTTTTATGGTGCAAATCGAAAAATGCTAGTACGTGCAAATGAGTTCACGGGATGGATTAAACGCAGTCTTACGCGGTACATAAGACACTGTTTATCAACAAGTGCCAAAAATTAGAGATTGCATTGTTCAAAACTGGCAACATCATGATTCTACCTTATTAAATAATATTGAAATAATTAACCAAGTAGAAGATAAAACTTGTGCTACTTATTCGAAAGAACTCATCAACTTAAAAAAATAATCCTAAAATGCCAGGTTTGCGTGTTTTGGCACTTCTTTTGGCACTTTTTGATGAGCACTATCGAATAGGCTACGTGTTCACTTGCTAGTCAATGAAGTCATTTTTGTCAAAAAATGGGGTCATTTTATGCTGACTGTACAAAATGCTCCAACTGTGGCTCAGGCTACCAGGTACTAAAATAATATAGGTAATAATAGGAGACCGTTGACGTTAACAGTTTATCAGCTTTTGTAAAAAAAACCGTTATTTTCATTAAAAATATGTTTTAGGTACTTTTTTTTCGAAAGAGCGGATCGTAAGTGTATTGAAGTTATAATAGACAACTTCGGAACACGAGAACTGTCAGTTGGCTAACTAGATGTTTGTGCATTTAGATATTTTCGATGGCTTTATGATTTTGAATAGTTGTTCCACAACAACTTTAGTAAGTTCAGTAGTTAAATAAAATACAATTTTTAATAATAAATATGAAAGTTTATTAGTTTCTATCTGGAAATAACATAGATATAAAAAAGTTATATATCCAACAGGTGTATAAAACAAGTAATTTTTCAGAACGAGTGGCGGGTGATGTAAACACAATAGAAGGGAGTGTTTACATCGACATGAATTTGGAATTGACTTGTTTTCTACAAATGTTACACACAACATTTTACAATGCAAAATTGACAATTCAGACGTCCGTCATTTTGTGTCAACAATAAATAATGAAACACTTTAGTACTGAGTCATTGAAAATATACTACTATATTTATATGAATCCCCGCTGTTAAGATTCCGTCATTAGATCTTACATTTTTCTTTAATGAAATGTCAGTAAGGGGCCCAGGTTTTGGCCACTTTTTTCCATAGCTCCTGACAACTGATACATGGCAGGTGACAGTGCCATCTATATTGCATAATCTACTCTTATATTAATTATGAGCCATAGATTTGTAAGCTTGTCTATGCTTTAAAAAAATTGAAAATGTCCAAAACCGGGCAATGGCTGCAATCGGGGCATCTCTGCCGTACGCTTTATGCATATATGGAACCATGTCAAAGAGCAATTTCTGAATATGCATTGTAAAACGTTTTGTTTGTGTAGGCTCTAAAGGTTGACTCCTATTCTTCATTTAAGGGTTAATAGATAACCTGATTTCTAGTGAATATCGTTGAAGAAAGTTGACGACGGTACGGCTTTGGCTGCCAGTCTGAGATTATTGATGTAGTATGTGTATGATTTTTGCGTTACTTTACAAGCGCTTCTTTTTCTTAAATCTATTAACTTCTCTTCGCTTAAAGTCTTGACAAATGGATCTGAAAAAAAAGTATTGACCAATAGTAAAAAATTTAAAATAAATTGGAATCTATTTCGTATTAATTTTAATGAGCGCTTACCATTTGCATGAGCTTCAGCTAACTCTGGATTTAGTTCAAGTTTTGGGGTACCGATAACTTTACATGTGACGGTCTCCGGTCCGATGTAGAAATGTTCGATGCCTTTATCGTCTGTCTTCAGCTCATAATTGTATGAAATTGTACTCAACACAGCTGAAATAAGGAAAGTTACAGTTAATATAATTAATTGATTGCCGAAACGTTCGTCAAAACATTTTGTTTCGAGACAAGCTTATTGTTAACTAAAAAGTTCGCTGAAAAATCTTATAAGTTCAAACTAAATAGGTTATACTGCTGCTTTCTTAGAGAGAAACAAACATTTTTCGATAGCTAACTCTAAATATTACTGCTCGTACCAGCGCCAAGGACGGGCGGTGCGAGCCAGGTTGGTGCTTTGACCCCCCGATATTGGCGGAGACTCTTGCCATAGAAGGGGTGCGTACACGCCAGGGTAGCAACGCTCCCACCAATCGGGCTTTAACTCTTGAACGAATTGGCTGTACGTCATCCCAATATAGATGTCTTTCATGATTCATCTAGCTCCTTTGTTAAAGCTATATATTTGTTATTTAGTTAAAAACCATTAGGCAATAATTACCACTGAAGCGATTTGGTTATTTTACTGTAAGCTTATATGTAATAATAAAAATCTTAAATCTTTAAAGCAGTCCAGACACTGAGTAATAATGTCATTATTTCTGTACCTGTCCTTTTCTATTTATATGAAAGATGAGTAGAGATATTATGTCATATTACTGAGCGTGTCTGCTGGCCTCAAGATTTTTAAGAAGGTTCTCAATTCGTCTGTTTTTTTTGTGTATTTTGCTATTTTTATGTATTTAATGACAACTGAACCGATTTGGAAAACTATTTTGTTCACTTTAGAATTGGTCACGCAGGTATATCATACTACTAAGACCTTAAAATAGAATCTTGGAGAACTCGTGGTATCTCTTCAGCAATGACCAGAATGGAACGCCTTTGTTAAAGTTAATTATATATACTAGTTAATTATCAGGAAGTTTAAGGTTTCAAATTGTTCATAAATTTATTTTTGATACGCAAAAGATTTTATCACTTGCTGTACATTAAACAGTCTTAAACTCCTTAATGTCTAACGGCGTTATCACACATGCGATTTGCGAGCCAGTTTTGTATGGGAGCGAACACGCCGCGAGTTCGCCACGTACGAGTTTTGTATAGAAATCGCTTTGAAATCGCTCAAGTGCGATAAGGCCCTTAAGCGCAGCATGAGCTGACGTTGTTTTATCTTGGAGTTCCTATGTCCACATTCGGTCTCCCTCACCAGATCGGAAACAAAAATACATGCCAATACCTGCAAAATATTTAATTTATGTATTTTACAATTCATTTTCAACTGACTTCAAAATTTCGAAGGATGTTCACCGATTATTCGAAGACGGCTGGACCGCTTTGAAACATTCTTTGTTTTTGTTTGAAACGGTATACTTGACATTTAGTCCCATTATCATCAGGTCAGGATCTGATGATGGGATTCTAGAGAAATCGAGGGAATTCTTCAAATATTAAAGGCTTACCTATATATACAGGATGATTCATGAGACGTGAGCAGGAACAACCCTACACACTTAGTTAACGATAATGAATCGACCGCCATCATGTTTAAGTGAAACAATAACGCCTTTAATTTTTTTTTAACCTTTTGGTTTCGTAGAAATTTTATTCTCTGTAATCATGGTCACCCCACATAAACAAATCAATAAAGATAAAACTTCTTTGACAATCATGACAGCACTTTGATTATGAAAAATTAAAAAGAAAATTAAGTGAGATACGATGTTTCAAAAGTAACCAGACATTTCAATTTGACACATACACAGAAAAACAAGAGAATATCAGTACTCGACGGAGTATTCTAATTGTAGAGTGACCATGCGTGTCGTAAATAATTTTAAACGTTTTATTTTTATTTAAAAAAAAATTTTTGCGCTTATCACACTAATACTGATATCAAACAATAGCTTATTTTTAACTGAATCCGTAGCGTTAAGCCTGCTCACGTCTCATGAATCACCCTGTATATTCTGTTTTTTTATATACTACGACGGTGGAAAACAAGCATACGGCCCGCTTAATTGTAAGCAGCTACCGTAGCCTCTACACGCCTGCAACTCCAGAGGTGTCACATGCGCGTTACCGACCCTTTACAAAAAGGAGGATTCACTGTGTTGACGGCTAAAGGAACAAAAAACCCCCTTATCGTCAACACACTGGGCTCTCTTTGAGCTCTTTGACAACCTTACTCACCAGCAGGAACACAACACTATGAGTTGGGTCTAGTGCTATTTGGCTGTGGTTTTCTGTAAGGTGGAGGTATTTCCCCAGTCGGGCTCTGCTCCAGATTTGAGCGAGATGACAATGAATTCAATAACAACACAACACATGACAATGAGTTGATTCTGTTTCAATAGAAAAGTAAAATGATGTGAACAACCGCATTTATCTTCATTGCTTTGCAATCAGGCAATTTTAAAGTACAACCATGGTTTTATTGTATACTTACAAACTTTTTTCTTTATATTAATTTTTAGTACAAATATCCGTTAATTACTTATATTTCAGTGAAAACGAATTTCGTCATGTTTCAAATGCTTTCTTTGGCTTGAAACGCAGCCATATTTGTTTACCTTATTTGATTTTTCTATTAGTGGAGTAGACTTAGTGAACTCGGTTTTTTGTTTAAAATTATTAATGATAAAAAAACTACAAACATACTTGCTTGCACTTTATAACGTCCCGTTACACTGGTTGAGGTCTTCGGGAAGATCGCCGTGACATCACTGACCATGTCTAAGTCGGCATTCATTGTTAACATCGCCGACTTTGCTGCCGTATCCATTCTGAAAATCATAATGGTTTCAAATATAGCTTGGCCAAGAAGTTTTCCATTATTGCACAGACAGAAAAGAATGGCTTTTTCTCAAACATGCGTAGAAATGTTGTCGTTACGTAAGCGATAATAGGCTCGGAGTCATCACCTTTCGGGCCTTAGTGACACTTTATATGAGAAATGTTTTCATACTACTCCGCAGGCCTAGGCCTACCTTATATATACTAAGAAATCCCAAGTGCGATACATTTTTAGGCTTTAAGTATTGAATTTGAGGTCTTATTTCCACGGATTTTTAAGTACTATACATGCCTTGACGTAAAAAAAATCCCAGCCTCTGAGGCAATGTACTATTACATCATAATCGCCAAAACAAGTGCGCGTTGGAAACAAATACGCATAATGGAGGAAACCTCCATTAAAAGTTGCCTTATGGTGATATCACAAAAATGGAACTGAACCAATAATCTTGAAGCAAATCAAATTATTTTGTTCAATATTTTTTGATTTGCAATTTTTAAGTAGTTACACTACTATATATAAACTGAAAATAGCTGTCAAATAATTCAGAAAAAGTGACCGAACCCTCCGGTGTCCGAGGCCAGATTTGAACTGGCGTCTTCAGCTTTCGCGGCTGACGTCCTGACCACTAGACCACCCGGTCACGGCGGAACTTGACAAATTTTCTCATGTATATGCAATCTCTGAATTTGAAACGGCTAGGCGCCGTTGACCATACTCTAAGGGCATGCGCAGTACGTGCTTGCACCTCCTATCCGAATCACTTACGTGATTCTGGTATAGCGAGAGAGATGGTGCTGCCATCTATGAATCTTGAAGCAAATCAAATTATTTTGTTCAATATTTTTTGATTTGCAATTTTTAAGTATATATAAACTGAAAATATACACATATAAACTGAAAATAGATGTCATATACTTCAGAAAAAGTGACCAAACCCTCCGGTGTCCAAACCACCAATGACCAAATAATGTTCAAAATAATTTTCGTAGAAAGTAAATGTTAATTCGTATCGTATTGAAAATTTGTATATCTTTTTGAACTCTGAGGTTCAAGAGTTAGAAAGGGAGAGTACACATTTTTAAGACTTTCGAAGCGATTATTTCTGCAAATATTGACTTAAATAAATAAAAAATCTCAATTAACCTCAAAGGTATTATCTCTATGGATTGATGTGCAACATGTTATAATTCCATAACAAAAATTTCAAATTTTTGTTTCGTTACCTATATGGAGGTCCGCCCTGGAAGTGTTTTTTCTGCAATTATCTGTTTAGCTACTTGAAATAGGAGCGGCACGAAAAAGACACATCTGGATAAAATTTCCTCAATATATGTTTGACAGTTTACGAATAGAATAGCTGTGACATACGGAAAAACGGACATCACGAAACTATAAGGTTTTTGATTCTGCCATTATGACTATGGAATCCTAAAGAGGATGGACATAATGTATTTTATTCATTATTGTTACGTATAAATTTGGTTTGGCAGACTATAAACACAAATTTTCTCACATATGTTTGTCTAAATCTTAGGTAATAGCACTCTGATTACAACCAAATTGCAATGTTTTATTTTTATAAGCAGTTAAATAATTAATAAAAAAATCTTTTTTTTTAGATTGGCCACATTTTTGATTTTGTCTTTTTTTGTTACGCGCAACGTAAATATTTTATTGAATCCTAAGTCTAGGGATGGTACAAGGAGGATCGGTCTCTCTTATAGGAAAACGGTCGAAAAAGTGTCTAGCGATAAGCACTAAACAATAGTTCCAAATATCTCCGAGTGGCGCTAGGTATAGTTCAGCATTTGAAAGGAATTACCGATATTTAATACTTATATGCCATTCTAAATAAAATTAATATTCAGAGTGTTTTTCTTCTCCGCAAATAGTTATTTTGTAAATTTGTATGGATTTAATTTTTTTATATCAAAATTAATTTAATCAAATTTAATATCATTGTGCCGCCATCAGTTTATCGCCTTTTGACGGACACTTTTGTAACATAGAGATTTATATCCTCCTTGCACCATCCATACCTAAGTCCCTTAATTATCTATGCAGATGAATTGTTGACATATGTGTTTTCCATTAGAAGTCTCTCGTTATTTTTGTTCCTAATTTTCAATGTAGCCACGGACTAGATAAATACTAATGGACGCGGTACTGGGCCGGGCGCGCGTTACATGGTTTATGATCAGATGCGCATAAACTTGTCGAAACCTCATGCCGCGCGGTTCAGTCGTCGTTCGACCACGTGTGTCGAATTTAGTGCAAAAAAACATGTAAAAATGCCGTGTTGTACAATTTTGTCGTGTCGTGTACGAAGCAACGAATTAAAAGAGGCCCCTGGAGTAGTTACTTTCCACCGGTAAGTATAAAAACCGAGTATTTCACATATTTTCCAATAATTGTAGGCTTTTATTACGACATTCACCCATTATCTGATGGTACAACAGTAATCATATCAATTGCTCGCTGGCTATTGCTGGCGGTCGCAGCATTACGCGAGTGACGCGCAATGTATTTGGAAATACGAACGTCGCTCGTCAGTCTCGTCACACGATCGGCAGCCACGTTGCTGGGCAACATGGCTGCCGCGCGCTTGCCGCCACGAGAGTGCGGCCCGTTATTTATTATCGATAATTTCGAACACATTGTTTAAGGTGTAACTTTCTGTCCTATAGTAGAAACTAATTTTATTTCTTTCGAAAACAAAATAACGTGATTGACTGGATTAATTAATCCAACGATCAACTTATTTTATAGATACGATAACTTTATAATGGTACTTCTAACCCTACTAATATTATTAATGCGAAAGTGTCTCTGTCTGTCTGTTACCTTTTCACACTTAAACTGCTGAACCGATTAAGATGAAATTTGGTATGAAGATAGTTTGAGTCACGATTATTTTTAGTATTTTAGCAGACACATAAATTAGATAGATAAGGGTACATCCACAAATTACGTCAAACAAATTTCAACAATAATGTTTAAAATTACTATTTCTTTATTTTCCCATTTTAAATAATATATTAAATGAAATCAAAGCAAGAAAAATAATAATCCAAAGTGTTTGAATGTCAGACTAGAAGACATAAAGAGTTCCTTTCCTTCAAAAAAAGTGTACACAGTACTGTACTATGTGTATATATGTACACGATATTTGTATTTGTGACGTCACAAGAAATAAAACTCCCCCTTCCCCTTATCAGAACTCGTTGATCCCTCCGTCCCTCTTAAAATCTGACGTAATTAATGGATGAACCCTAATTAGGGTAGATTTTTATCCAGTTATTAATAAAAATCGACATTGTTTTATTAATATGAGGTGTGGCGTGGTATTATGTAGTTAATTATCGATAATCGATATCGATAAAATATATATATCGAAGGGCCACATCCCTAATGTAGGCGAAGCCTACGAGGCAATGGTAGTGGTTACGTATTTTCGAGTGTACGCACACATCAACACAGCGAATGAGAGACTGACATTTCTTTGTGTGTATCACCTCGTGCGTACTTTAATGAGAATGTGTGCGTGTAAATGCCGGCTACGCTGGTTTTGGAACAAACTACGGCTGATACCGTCTCCATATACTCCGTGAATGTAGCTTATATTAATTTTATTTTCTTCTGATATATTGTTTGTCTGCATGAAATAAACTGCAACTTAAAACGGCAAGGAACGATTCCTAGAAGATAATGGCTTTTGCAACAGTGCCGATATATCGGAAATTTTAATAATAAATTTTGCTATACGATAAATCAGATATCCGTTTAAAGTCCTAGTGAAATTAAAGCATGATTTAATAAGCACGACACGCCCAGAGACACACGAAAGCAATTTAAGAACAATTTATATAGAAACAGCAAATAAATCGAAGCTATACAGTATTGAGAGTTACTTGAAATCAGTCAACTGTCCATTCTTTAATCCTGTCACCGTCAAGTTTTTATTCTTGTAGGTCACACCATCGCTGTCAAACACGATGTCCAACGAAGGTATGACTAAAGGATCTACTGCCACAATGTTCATGCCGGGTATTCCTTTATGCGTTTTCTCCATGAATTTTTCTGTAGATTTTTTAACGCAAGCCACGTCATTGGTTCTACACGACACTGCTATTGATTCTGAAATACAGAAACTGATATAAATAAGTGATGTATTACCTATTTATATTATGGTTAGGTCCATGACAAAAAAAAATTGATTTTATCATCCAAATTGGATCTTCCAACAGGTTAATGCGACTAGATTTATAAGCACAATGTTTTATAATTGTCAGATCGCATTTTGATTGTATACCTACAGATAAGACAAGGCTAACCTAGTATAATATCCAAATTAAATAAAGTCAATTTACAGTATAGCAAATTTAAAAATCTTTATGAAGAAGAAGCTGTTGTTAGACTCGGAGTACGATAATTTCTTCACATTTATTGTAACGTTATTAATGTTCCAATAAAAAAGGAATTTAAGTTTTTTTTAAATATATCCCGACGTTTCGTGCCCTTTGCAATGTTCGGTCACGGGATGGAGATATACAAAAAAGACCACGAAAAAAAAAATATGGGACAATCTTACACAAATCAACCTAGTCCCACAGTAAGCTCAATAAGGCTTGTGTTGTGGGTACTAGGCGACGATATACCTATATATAACAGATAGATATAGATAAATACTTAAATACATAGGAAACATCCATAACTCAGGAACAAATATCCGTGACAAGCACACAAATAAATGCCCTGACCAGGATTCGAACCAGGGACCTCCTGCTTCATAGGCAGGGTCACTATCGACTAGGCGAGGAGGTCGAAAAGGGCTTGAAACGTCGAGAAATATTTAAAATACTAAAAAGCACGTGATTATTCCGTTTTAATTGTAACATTAATAATATGAATTAATAGTTTAATTTAATGGTAATTTGCTTTAGGGATTGAATACTACCTATCCTCTTTATAATAACGTACAATCATGGTACTTAATTTTAAAAAACACGGTCTTTTGCTAAAATAACTCAAATAGAACTTATTCTCAATTCTCGCCCATACCTTCACTTGATAACACACTTCCAGAAAACATAAGCAACATAAACACTGCTAACACTGCCATTATGAAATTTGAACTAATACGTTAAAGTAATTCAATTGGCTGTGATGAATAAACTGTTCGAGCAAAAGTATTACACGCCTTTATATACCTAACACACTGAGTTGTCAATTTAGATAATACCAAGCGTAATTCCTGATTAATCTCGAGAGATCTGGTGATATTCTAAATGGTCACTTTATTTTTACAGCCGGCACTGTATATGTACCAATTTTTTTGTATACGGTTTTGAATCTTAATATGGTTATTTATTTATTTATTACGATATTGTTTTGTGTTATTGATTTTTTTTCCGCTAGGCTTTTCTTCACTGTTTTGCAACACCTACTGACTCAGTGTATTTAATGAATCTCCATCACCTAAAGGTTTTGTGGAATAAATCGCTTTTTAGCGATAACACCGCCTGTTGTTTACCTCTAGTTTAATTTTATGCATATTTTGTAATAGTTTTCTTTTTAGGTATATTATTGGATGGCGATGAAATTTACCGTGAATTTAATGTATACAACTTTCATTTTAACCTTTTAATGAAGACTTAACAAATACCAAGAGGTGAATATAGGCCACTTTACAAAGGAAGTAAATTTCAAATACACTCGAGAGCAAAAGTTTCAGGTCAGTATAATAAACTTCAATATCTTTGAAACTAAAAAAGCTAGCGTATCAAAATAAATTGAACCTTATAGGCAATTTAATCATCCTTGATTATATGTATAAAAACTTATTGGTTGATGTAAAGCAATGGTATGAAAAAAATTAAATCAAAATTGAAGGTTTTCTTTCAAATTAGAACTTTTAATTTTCGCAACTGTCTTTGCTTTTGTTCCTGCTCTGTCATAAAATGCATTTATAAGAGGGCTCCCTGGTATCCAGTAGTCATTAATTCATTATTAACACTTTCACCCGAAGAATGTACGAGAATCCTTACGATGCTGGAAGATGGGAGAGGCCAGCGAGAAACAGCCAGAACAGTCGGTGTATCATTGTCAACAGTTCAGCGTGTTCGTCAGCGCTTTCCACAAACTGGTTCCAACCTACGCCGACCAACAACAGGCAGACCCAGGTGCACAACGGCACGGGAAGATCGATATCTGGTCAACACTATGCTGCGCAATCGATTTCTTACGGGAACAGCATTGACCCAACATTTTTTAAGGCTTGGTGGAAGCAACCCTAGTGCCTGGACTGTAAGACGGCGACTTAGAGAAGGTAATTTGAAACCATTTAGACCGGCAAATGGTCTAAACTAGAAAGGCACCATCGTACCACAAGACAAAATGCACGCGAACACTTGGAGTGGACGATTGCAGATTGGTCCAATGTCATGTTCTCGGACGAATCAAAATTTATGCTGTATAAACATGATGGAAGGGCGAAGGTGTACCGAAGACCAGGAGAAAGATTTATGCAAGCCTGTATTGAAGAAAAGGTGGCATACAGTGGTGGTTTGGTACTCGTGTGGGGTGGAATTTCTGCGGATAGCCGAATAGAGCTAGTACTTATCGAAAATGATACTCTGAACGGTCATAGATACTTGGAAGAAATCCTGAATGAGCACGTCGGTCCATTTATAGCAAGGCTTGGTGAGAATGCGTGGTTTATGCACGATAACGCCCGTCCCCATACTACTGCAGTAGTGTAAAATTACCTACAAGACGTAGGTATTCGTCCCATGATGTGGCCAGCACATAGTCCCGACCTTAATCCAATCAAGCAGGTTTGGAACGAGCTTGGTCGACGTGTAAGGCAACCAGATCCTCCTTCAATTACGCTTAGTGAGTTGAAAGATGCATTGGTAGAGGAATGGGAGATCGTTCCCCAACAGTATTTCATAAACTTGGTGCACAGCATACCGAATCGCATTGATGCTGCGCGGATAGCACATGGGGGTAATTACAAAGTACTAAAATGTGTCTAAACTTCATGTAAACATAAAAAGTTCATAATATTTTAATTTTGGTTTTGCGAGCAATTGGACGCCATTTTTATTTTATCGTTTTAAAAATATAAATAAACTATTAGTAATAAACAAAAGGTATTTTATTTTTGTAGCAAAAAATTGTCTACAAGATCCAATTTATTTGAACTCGCTATTTATTCGTTTTTGACATATTCAAGAAAATGCTAGTGACCCGAAACTTTTGCTCTCGAGTGTAGTTCTATTTTGTACTAGGTACATATACACGTTTTAAAGTCCCTAATCAGAGCGATAGTTAACACCAAAGTTGGATATCGTGCAGAGACTCAGAAATATTGCTAGTTTTCTATAAAACAAGTCGAATTAGCTCCTAACAATTCAGAATTGTGACGTGAGTTGCTATGTGTAAGCCAATCATAGGGTTGCTTAAGGACACGCACGAAGCAGGTCCTCCTGGGGTGAAGACCAAAGTTCATAAGTGCTTTTCTTGTTTAATCTTTCTTCCATATAATTTACGTAGAACGACTTTACTACTGTACAATAGGGTGGAGCGAATTTCTTAAGTTTTGGAATACAGCCACTTAATACCACTAAAAGGGTGCATGATTTTTTATATTTTAGGGGACAAATATTTAAACAAATCTAGGTGTACACATAGGTATATGTGTACCATCGGAAAAAAATATTCCATACTTTTTTTAAATATTTCTTTAAATGCTTGGTTTTTGTGCTCAAATCTGTGTTTAAAGAAAATCCCTCAACACTCATCGATTAAAAAATATGATCTCACTTGAAAATTATACTCGTTTAGACAAAAATGTATAAATATGTAAATCGTGTATAAATATTTCCTAAAACCGGCAAATTATAACTCTGTTAAGTACAACTAACTATTAGTTAAAAATGTAAATAAAGCCGTTTATTGGTAGTAAGATGTGATTTTTGCAATAACGAATAATGTTCCTTTCGAGAATGAATACATTTTAAAAATTTACGTTATACTTTTGTTTAACATTAGAGAGATTTTCGCACAGCCCTAAAATCTCGGCCAATTGGCTAATATAATAATAATAATACGGCTTTTGATACATGACATCATTTATTAATTTTTTTTATGGGTTGCAAGATTAACTTTTACGGTTTAAAATAAGGTGGCGAATTGCCTAGTTTATGGCCAAACAAAAATTAAAAAGTTACAGAAATTACAGGCTCGATTTCGCGATATTTTTGTCGAGGCACAAACTTTTTTAAAAGTTCAACAGCCATACAATAATAAAGGCAAAGGTCCTAATCAGCTGAAACGCAACATCGGTATCTGTTATCCGCGACTTTTTTCAAATAGCTTGCGGTAATTTCGGAAGAAAAATACGCTTCCAACTTTTTAATTAAAAATATATAAAGGCGGCAAAGCAGAGCGTGTACTGCGAACATAAAAATGGAAGTTTTGACTATATCTGTCTCTGTCACTCAATGTTAGCGGTGGCGGTTATCCTGAGGTACATTATCAATTCAATGTTGATATTGTTTCTTGTCCACCACGTACTGGTATTTGGGTGATTTGAATCATACCTATATTACATATTTAAAAAAGCACTACCTATATTGGACTTGGCGTGAAGGGCCATTGCTCGCTTCGTATTAAATTAAACGGACTCCCAAGGTGGTCCGTTTAAACATAATACTCGGCCAGCAATGTGCTATTTCGCCTCCTCGACAATAATGTACTATTAAACAAAATATAACCAACTTCACTTTGCCTCCATCTTTCCAAAGTCAAATGCCCGAGCTACTGTAAAAAATACTCAAAGCACTATAGATGTGCCTATAATATTTGACGAGGTCCCTCGAAATATCCATGGGACGAACTGTGAAGTGCACTCTTTCAAATAAATTTTTTTTTCGAAATCGGTCTTTACATAATCGGTAAAAATACTTACATAAAAAAATACAAAATCAAAAATCCCGACGAATTGATAAGTGATAACCTCCTTTGAAAATCTTGAAGTCGGTTGATATTTGATAATAATAATGACTTTTTTGTAACGAAGCGCTATTTTCTACAAATAATAGTATTTTCACCGTCGTGTAAAGAAGCTAAAAAATGTTGTATACACTTTTCCGTCTAAAACAAGATTTTCCTAAAATATTTGTTTGTTACTTTCATGTTAATTTGTTCAAAAATCAAGTAGGTAGTACATTTTTCAACCTAGAACATACATAAAAAAAAAACAAAGATCCCGACGAATTTAGAACATCCTTCGAAATCTTGAAGTCAGTTGAAAATAGATGTTGTACTTCAAAAAAAGTGACCAAGTCCACCGATGTTCGAGGCCGGATTTAAACCGGCGTCTTCAGCTTTCGCGGCTGACGCTGACGCGCGCAAAGTCCTGAAGCCATTAAATGTAAAAATACCTATGTGACATCTATTTCAGGTTATAGTTTATATAAGGGACCCTGACTTTATGACTTCGACTCGGACTAATGGTTTGTAGGTAGGTACTTATCGTGTGTATTGATAACTGAGGCATGCAATAAACAGGGTAATTAGGTACAGGGTTATCCAAGAAGCTGACTGACCCTCCGGCAAGTGTTAGATATAGATAAGGAATCCAAGCAATAACTCAGTCAGACATATTCAGAAACACGTTTATTCATAGGTATTAGTATCGCGAGAGCGAGCACAACGAAAGCATATAGGGATACCTGGTACATATATTATAATGATTAAAGTAGTTTACACTCGGAAAGATGGAGTGGGTCTTGGTAAGGCGGAAATAATCATCAGTCACCACAGTATCTACTGTACGGAATTATATCTATAATTCCGTATTGTCCGTAAGGCGATCTGTTTCTTTCGTCAAGATGATGAGTAATTTATGGCTACACTTCTTCTTCTGAGTCGATCCCTTACCGCTAAGGTTCGTTACTCCGCGGACTAATTTGCTTAATGGCAGCTCTCCACTTCTCCCTATCCGGTTGCGCTAAAGCGTTGCTAAGTGCGATATCCATTTGGTCCGATACTTGATCACACCACCGCTTTGGGCTTGGTCCTCTAGGCCGTCTACCGTCCACCTTTTCCATCACTACAAGTCTCTCCAAGGTGCCAGGATCTCTGCGAGCTATGTGACGTGAATATGTCTGCAAAAGAACTTGAAATAAAATGGTAGTAATAATAAGGCGGAACTGATGATGATCCTTATGATTTGATCAACGGAATTCCGTTATAAGTCACTCATAAGACATTGCATTTTAGCCGGGACTGAGCTTATTATCAGTGTCATGGGAGTCACTATGGTCTTAAATGAATTTAATTGCATTTAAAAATGGTAAAGTGATGCTACTGATGATTACCATAAAATAATAGCATAGTTTACTGTTTTGAGGAGGCGGATAATTTTCAACCGACTTCAAGATTCTCAATTCATTTGAATCTTTGTTTTTTTTTCTTTTTTGTTATGTACAAGGTGTAACAAAAATGCTGGTGATCCTATTAAGGGCATAATAGATATCGTATTCTAATTATGAAAAGAAGAATAAAGTTTTGTCGGGAAAAAACACCCTGTATACGTTCACCGATTATTCGAAGACGGTTGGATTGATTTGGAAAATTCTTGTTTTTTTTTAATAGGCTGACAGTTGATCCTATTGTCTGAGGATTGGATCTTAGGGAAATTGATGGAACTCATCAAATATTCTAGGCACACTTATAGTGTTTTGTGAATTTTTTCTGTCCTTGGCCTTATCAGACCAATCTTTGCCGGCTGTAGCCACGATTTCGTCTATCCATCTTTCTTTGCGCTTTCCCCTATTCCTTGTTGTTGTTGTTGTGTAGGGCCACGCCATAGGGTGGTAATTTTGGGCCATCTTTCTCTATGATTGAAATTAAATTGATACAGGAAACTGTTTCTGAATAAACCCTCCTCCTCCTCCTCTAAGTCAAAAATATTGGACTGTAAGCCGTTGGAACCAACTAGTTATAAAGTCCAGTACTGCAACTATGGTCCAAATGTTCAAGATAGATAGTTATAGGAGGTTTTATGGTACCTAAAAAAAACTATTATGAAATATTTAACTAACCATGGAAACAATCCCCTTATGTAGGGACAGACAAGGCATCCGTTGAAGATAGAAATTCAGAGCATAATATATTATTCAAATGCAAATATTATATCATTTAATCGTATGGCAAAAAACATGTCAAGAACAAGTAGATGAACATAAATAATAAAATAACAAAATGTCAACTTAAAACTACCTTACACAAACATACACTTACAAACTACCGCATAACAAGGAACAAAAACCACAAAAACCAATATTCAAATCATCCAAACCAACCAAATATTCAAATTGGAATAGCTGAGATCAACTTGAAAGAGGGTGACAAAGAGGTTGAAGTTTTTAAAGACATCGCTGGCTGGCTGGCTGGCTGGCTGGCTGGCTGGCTGGCTGGCTGGCTGGTTAATTCAACCACCAATTCAATTCAACCACCAATTCAATTCAACCACCAATTCAATGACACCATGCTATGCAATACGAGTAAACTGTGATCCTACATTTTAATTCTAAACTTCAACTATACCCACTTCGCATGCCCTTTATAGATACCTATAGGTTATTAAGTCTTTTCCAGGTTTCTATCAAATCTATGCACTTAATCACCATTCTTTTGTTATACATTTGGCTAGCCACTAACTCAGGTAATTAAATGGCGAAACACAACAAAATAGATAGACGTACTTAATAACGAACTGAAATTCTCACCAACCGCAATCTATACATATAATAAAGCTGAAGAGGGTCGAAAGTCTGTACATGGAAGATAATCGAAAAAAAGTTGGCTGGGGATACTTAGAATCGATAACAGAACACGTTCCAACAATTTTTAGAATTTTTGTCTGTTTATCTGTTTATCTGTTTGTCTGTTTATTTGACCGCGCATCACGTGAAAACGGCTGAACGGATTTTGATGAAATTTTGTATAGAGATAGTTTGAGTCCCAGGAAAGGATAATATATAGTTTTAATCCCGAAAATCAACCCTGGTGGGGGTGAAAAGGGGGTTGAAAGTTTGTATGGAGAATGTTTAACCGCTGAAACGATTTAGATAGAAATGAGGATGGAGATAATTTGAGTCTCGAGAAACGTCATAGGATAGTTTTCAAACCCTTGTGGGGGTGAAAAGGGGGTTGGAAGTTGGTATGAGGATTTTTTTACCGCTGAACAGATTTAGATGAAAATTGGTATATAGATAGTATGGGTCTCAAGAAAGGACAAAGGATAGTTTTCACCCCGAAAATCAACCCTAAAGGGGTGAAAGGGAGTGGGAAATTTGTAGGTATAGGGAATTATTAACCGTAGAATCGATTTAGATAAAATTTGGTATGGAGATAATTTGAGCTCTGGACAATGAAATAAAATAGTTTTATCTCAGTTATCCCTTAAGCGGATGCAAAAGGGGTGGAAGTTAACATGGGGAAGAAACAACCAATAACCGCTGTACGTATTTAGATGAAATTTGGTATTGAAATAGTTTATAATTTGTTGGTCAAGGTGTTCATATTTATTAACCCGTCGATGCTTTAAATTTACCTTAACCCGCTCTTAAGAAATATTTGAAAATGTCATTAATGTCAAAGGGTTATTGCAGGTTCGAGGACTATTATATGACGGACAAAGATGCATGGCCCAAACCAGAAACTACTACAAAATCATCTAACATTTATAGGACACCGTTTAGGTAGGGAAATATATCAAACGTTTTGTGAAGCAGTCAGACTAGGATTTATTTTTCTTTATAATTAAACAGTAGGTACATTATCTGTCTCTCAAGCTGTTTTGATATGTCTTCTTGAAGAACTACGTATTATTTTGTATCTTTGAGATCTAATAATGTATTACTGTTTTGAAAAAAATAAGTCCCGTCGAGTTTCTTTTCGGTCATAATACTTCTCGGGCCAGAGGTGTAGGGTTAGAACCGGTGGTAGTTTTGGAACGAAGTTCCTTATCGGACGGTTCGCGGATGGGGGCTAGGCGAAAAAAAGTCACGTGACCGTCACGAATAAGCGTCACGTCACGAAAACGCGACACCCATAAGATTGAGAAACATAGAATAAAGTGAAGTGAAGTGAAGTGTAATGAAAAGTAAAAGTGAGAAGTGACAAAGTGAAAAAAGTCCAGAACCTAAAAGTAAAAAGTGTCAAAAGTGTCGAAAATGTCAAAAATGTCAAAATTTCATAATTTAAAAAATATTCAAAAATTTCAAAAAATTCAAAAAAATTCAAAAATTTCTTCAAAAATTTCAAAAATTTCAAAAATTTCAAAAATTCAAAAATTTCAAAAATTTCATAAATTCAAAAAAGAGACTTCTCGAAAAAGTCGAAAATAAAATAACATAACTTCGTTCCAACCAAGTGTTCCACACCAGTCACGTATTTTGTTCTCTGACGTTCATTAGTGCATTGTAATGTGCTTACATTGAAGAATAAATATCTTGATCTACATTAATATCATAAATCCTCTATTCCGCGTTCGGAAACCGTATGTAATTACCACCATTATTGCAACCAGTAACGTAACGTCAGTGTATTATCTGTGACAGTGTGGTAAACACGTATGAAAATTAACGTAATGAAAATGCGCCCTCCTCCCCGACCGTCGGCACGCCCCCCCCCCCCCCCGCCCGCCCGCAATAAGGTTGGTAATGGCGGTGTAATGGCGGTTTTAATATGTGTGTAGATAAAGCAGTGTATGCTTCTGTGATCCGAGTCTTTTTTGGATGAAACTGATAGTTTCGTAAATATTACATCTGAAAGTTCAAAAAAGGGTTTATCCTCAATCTAACTTTTGAACCGTGGGTCCAAAAAAATATAAAAATAATAACGGTAGTGAGGCCTGATAACAACTTTCAATAAAAAAAACATATTGGATAAAATCGGTTCAGCCGTTTGTGAATAATCAGTCAAAAACGCATAGTAAAATGACGTAAGCGCCGCCAAATATCCCTTAATAAATGACCTTTTGAACGGATGTTTTGTAATCACCCCTTAAGGATTACGAGAAAATCCCCAGCCAGGTTATACGTAGCCTATAAAAATTTATTCAACGTCTAAAGGGGGGGGGGGGGAGGGGGGTAGCCACTTCACTCGATTGAGTTAAATTTTTAAATTTGCATGGGTCATGGTGCAACCGCGCCTGTTTTTACCTTTCATGCTTAGACTGATTTGACGGGAGGATCGATTTGGATGATATTTGCCGTGGACATGAACGTATAAATACAAAAGTGGTACTGTATCGTCCGATATACACCTACTACTCTATGTTGTTTATATCATGCCAAAAAAAAAAATAAGGACAAAAAAAGGATTGATTTTTGAGTGTACTTTTATTTAGTGGTAATTGTTAAATATTTTATCAGGACTACTGTCCTCCAGCGTATCCATCTGTCAACTTTACTTCAAGTTCCGCCTCCAGGGTAGCAGGAGAGAAATTAGGGGTGAATTAGCCGCTTACTGACACAGACCGAATTCCACGCGGGCGGAGCCGCGGGCACAGCTAGTCTACACATAAACCAATGATTTTACTTTTAATTTTGGTAAAATAAACACGCCTCGATAAGACTATCAGATTATCTGCTGAATAATGAACTTAAAATCTCAACACGTATCAACCCGCAACTACCCACTATTCTGTAAATATTAACGCGACGGTCCGTCATACGCACTTGCTATTAAAACCCGAATAAATCTAAATTTCTTACCGAGACACGTGTACACTAGTTGTGGCTGATGTTTGCGAGCCACGTGGAACACGAGATTCTTCATGCAATGGTCCCGAGCGCTCCAACAAAGTTCCTCATCTTCGTTACCATAGAAGCGCGCGGGCCGTGGATTTCTGTCGTCTATCGAATGCTTCCATCTCTTGATAACAGATCTGTGAACAAACTCAAACACTATTTGTACTTTACAGCCTAAACTCACTGATCTCCTTTAGACAGGACGCTCTGCTGAAGAAAAAGCCCAGATATTTCCTTCCACAACCTTATATAGACTTTCTTCGAACCCCCCAAAACCGACCCCCTCTAATTCAAACGTTTCTCAATCCATTCATCAACTCTTATTTTGATTGGTCCAACTAACTCAGCTTGATTCTGATTGGTTCCCATTTTTCCCGCGTATTTTACCGAGTTATTCTATAATCTATCGTGAACCATAGATTAAAGACAAATCTGGATCAGACAAGGCAATCTCGACCCCCAGGGTCACGTCGTGTTTGGAATTATCGGTCAGCAGATTGGGACGGACTGCGGGAGTTCTACGCGTCCTACCCTTGGAAGCAGCTCTGCTTATCATCAGATAACATGTGCGAAATTCGTAGCTGACACAATATTACAGGGTATGGAATGCTTCATTCCAAGCTCGTTAGTTCGTGTTGGTGGTCGTTCTCAGCCTTGGTTTGGTAAGTCGTGCGCTGAAGCCTCTAAATTAAAGTGTAAGGCTTACCAAGCTTGGGCTTCTGCGCGAGAGGGCGATTATCCAGAGTCCTCTGAATTGAAGAAGCGATTCAATGCTGCTTCCAGGTCCTGCAAGAAGCGGATTGCTGCAGCAAAGTACCAACATACCCGCAGTATTGGTGAGAGGCTGGTTAGTCAGCCTTCTGGGTCCAGTATTTTCTGGTCTCTCGCTAAAGCTCTTCAGGGAAATTTTTGTAGGGTCTCCTTACCTTTTTTGCGTAAACCCGACGACTCACTGGCTCATTCCGCAAAGGAAAAGGCGGATCTATTATGCCATATATTTGCGTCGAATTCGACTCTTGACGACGGGGGCAATACACCACCTATCATTCCGCATTGTGGGCATTCTATGCCCAATGTCCGCTTTACCCAAAATGCGGTAAGGCGTGCTCTCCTTGCCCTTGACGTCAAGAAATCCAGTGGGCCCGACGGTATACCTGCCATTGTGCTAAAAACCTGCGCTCCAGAGCTGGCTCCAGTTTTAACGCGCCTATTCTCGCTATCATACCGCTCAGGGAAGTTCCCGTCTCTCTGGAAAATTGCCTGGGTTCACCCTATACCAAAAAAGGGTGACCGCACAGACCCATCCAACTATCGGCCGATTGCGATCACCTCCTTGCTCTCTAAAGTATTAGAGCGTGTGGTAAATAACCAGCTCCTTAAGTACCTCGAGGATCACCAGCTCATAAGCGACCGGCAATACGGATTCCGCCACGGTCGAGGCGCCGGTGATCTTCTTGTCTACCTAACTCACCGTTAGGCCACTGCCATCGAGAGCAAGGGGGAGGCATTGGCAGTTAGCCTCGATATAGCAAAGGCCTTTGATGGGGTTTGGCATAAGGCACTTCTTTCTAAAATTCCATCATACGGGCTTTGTGAGGGGTTTTGTACATGGGTTGCCAGCTTTCTATCTGGGCGAAGCATTTCCGTCGTCATTGACGGAATTAAGTCAGATTACAAGCCCATTAACGCTGGCGTCCCCCAGGGATCTGTTCTATCGCCAACTCTGTTTCTCTTGCATATCAGTGATATGTTGGTAACCAACAATATCCATTGCTATGCGGATGACAGTACTGGCGATAGCTACTACACAGGTCGGGTATATGCCCCCCCTGAGCGGGTGTTGGAGTGCAGAATGCAACTTGTGTCTGAAATAGAGACCTCCCTCGAGCAGGTTTCTGAATGGGGTAGACGTAATCTCGTCCAGTTTAACCCTAGTAAGACACAAGTCTGCGCGTTTTCTGCTAAGAAAACCCCATTCGTCATAGCGCCAAAATTTCAGAACGTCCCTCTAACTATATCCAAGAGTATCGGGATACTGGGTGTCGATATTACGAACGAAGTCCAGTTTCGGGGTCATTTGGAGAACAAAGCCAAACTGGCCTCCAAGAAGCTCGGGGTGCTCAGTAGAGCAAAACAGTACTTCACGCCGGATCACCGGCTTTTGTTATATAAAGCGCAGGTTCGACCTCACATGGAGTACTGTTCTCATCTCTGGTCTGGCGCCCCGCAATACCAGCTTCTCCCACTTGACTCCATCCAACGTCGGGCAGTTCGTATTGTTGACGATCCCGATCTTACTGACGGCTTAGATCCACTTAGTCTCCGGCGAGATGTTGGCTCTCTGTGTGTGTTCTACCGTCTGTACAACGGGGAATGTTCTGAAGAACTTTTTGAACTGGTGCCATCTTCACGTTTCTACCATCACACATCCCGCCAAAGGAACAAAGTTCATCCTCATTTTCTAGACACATGGTATACCAAAAATAAACGGGCATCTCGCTCGTTTCTGCCTAGAACGTGCGGAATGTGGAATCTTAAACAAACTTAAATCAAACAACATAAAAAAAACTAAAATTATGTTAATTTTATTATTTTACGTTTCAATAAAAAAGTAAATAATCATTCATTTTGTTTATAAAGTAGGCTCAGATCTGTCCATAGAGAAACTGAACGACTCTGGCAACGACTAAATTAAAAAGGTCACCTATCAAGGAACATAATTTTGTAAGCTACCCTCACTTCATTCTCGTATTGTAGCAAATTGATTTTATTTTGAAGTCAAAGACAAGGTATAGTGAAAGAAATTGTGAAAAAAAGAAAAAAAAATGTCACGCACTATATACCTGATCTAAAAAATTGGTTTTTCGGTTGAAATAATCCCTCGAACTTTAAATTTATTACATATCAAGCCGTGAATATAGTTTTCTCGCCGAAATAAACTATAATTTCATAAATTTGTTCACAAAAAGGCAGAATAATATCCACCTCACATATTGGACACAACTGTCCAAAAATACAATCCAATTTCCTAAAGGATTTCGCTCTAATTTTGCAAGCCGCATGCCAGCCGGGACTTCACAGACGCCCCCGCTTATTTCCGCCTAACGCAAGAGGCCAAAAACCCAGAATCAGCCGTGCGCCGCGTCGCCGCACTTGTAGTCCCGTCTCGTTGGCAATATTTTGAGGGTTAAGTTTCGAAAATTCTAAAGTCAATTATTATTGAAGTTGGAAATACAGTGTGTACATGAGAATCTTTCAGTGCGTTTTGTGTCATATTCAATTGGTGCTTTTTTTGTAATTCAATAATTTGAGGTTAACTTTTTTAGCTTGCCATAACTTGAGTAAAAGAATTTTAGAGTTAGAAAATATAACTGTTTTGTATTTAGAACAGTTTTATTGTTGTACAAAACTAGTTTGTGTCATTTACGTCGAGTGCAATTTTATATAGTATGACAACGCTAAAAAACTACGTATAAAAAATTAGAGTTCATAAAATAAGGATTAACTATATCATCACCTCAAAATATGTCAATAAAATCAATATGTGTCAAATTAAGCAATGAAAATTTAAGTTTCTTGGTAATTTCGTATTTTTAGGCTGTTATCGTTTTAATAAATTATTAAAGTCATCAGAGTTCACATTCTAATAATCAAAAAGGGATTTTAAAGTAGATATTTCAATTTGTGTCACTTTCATCAATGATATTTCGTCTAAAATTAAACAAAAACAATATTTGCGTTCAGAGGAAATCTTCTTAACTATAGCGCGTGACCTTGATGGTACGCCTGTTTGGCTTACTTCTGTAATGACCACTAGAAGTAGACCCCCTGCTCGCTTCTTAACAAGCTAATCCATGGGTAACCAGGCGCTGGCATCTTAGCTGTTACGATGTAGGTACTTGCTCACGGAGGCGCGCGCGGGGTGATAAAGCTGACATACTCGACAAAGGAACTGAGCGGAGGAGCGAGTCGCGGGAAGCCGGCGAGTAGGGCAATGAACTCGTGCGTGTCTCGCCAATACGTACCTTTTTGAGCGGTAGCCGCTTTGTTTGTGTTTTGACTAGACTGTTGAGTACATTTTCGAAGATTTCAAGCATCGTGAATTATGGGTAGAAAACGCAACGTAGTATTTTTATTTAGTTCTGTTTTATTGGAACGAAGTTCCTTATCGGACGGTTCGCGGATGGGGGGCTAGGTGAAAAAAAGTCACCTGACCGTCACGAAAAAGCATTGAGAAACATGTAAAATGGAATGAAATAAAAAAAATAAAAATAGAATAAAGTGAAGTGAAAGTGAAAGTGAGAAGTGACAAAGTGAAAAAAGTCAAGTTAAAAATTTCTATAATATCAAAAATTTCAAAAATCTCACAAATCTCAGAAAGCTCAAAAATCTCAAAAATCTCAAAAATCTCAAAAATTTCAAAAAATTCAAAAACGACAAAAATTACGAAAAAGTGAAAAAATTAAATAATTTTACTTCGTTCTAACCGAGTGTTCCACGACACTAACGTATGTTTTTTTTACTTTTGTTTTATTTTTGTTTTTTCTTTTCGTCTGTATTTTGGTTTTATTTTGTCATTTTGTATTGATTCTGTTTTTATTCCATTTATTTTGTTTAATTGTATTCTTATTTTACTCTTTTTTTTATACCACAACGTGGCAAACAAGCATACGGCCCGCCAGATGGTAAGCAGTAGCATATGGATGCCTGGAACACCAGAGGTTTCACATGCGCGTTGCCGACCCTTTACAAAAAAGAGGAACAAGTTCAGAGTTCATTACCTCGGCCATTTTTAGGGTTCCGTACCTCGAAAGGAAAAAACGGAACCCTTATAGGATCACTTTGTTGTCCGTCGGTCTGTCTGTCTGTCAAGACCATTTTTCTCAGGAACGCGTGGAGGTATCAAGCTGAAATTTATATCAAATATTAAGGTATATTGTACCTTGGAGCTGTGAAAAAATCAAACTTATAAGCTAACGCAATCAAAAGATACAGTCGTTTATGCTGCAAATTTTATAGTTTTTCGGCACTCGCAAAACCTACGGGGTACTTCCTGTGAACTCAGAAACTTGAAATTTGGCACAAAGCAACGTCATATAGCATAGACAATGAAAAAATTACAAAAAGTGGACAGTTTTAGTAAAATCTCACAAAAACATTTTTTTTTTAATTTTAAACTTACTACCTTTTTCCTCGTAAACGCGTAAAGGTATTAAATTGAAATTCATGTCAAATACTCAGGGCTATAGGACCTTTCAGATGTAGCAAAACCAAACTTTTATGTCATCCCAATCAAAAGAAATAGCAATTTAAGTCGCATATTTTGAAACTGAGTACTCGCAAGAAACTCAAAACCTAAAGGGTACTTCGCGTAAACTCAGAAACTTGAAACTTGGCACGAAGAAACTTCATATAGCACAGATAGAGGAAAAATTACGAAAAGTAGACATTTTTAGTAAAATCATACCAAAAATATTTTTTTTAATTTTAAACTTACTACCTTGTTCCTCGTAAACGCGTAGAGGTATTAAATTGAAATTAGTAATAAACATAATACAACTTTTGCTTGTTATAGGTTTGTACGGAACCCTCGGTGCGCGAGTCCGACTCGCACTTGGCTGGTTTTTAGATTTTAGAGCAAAGTTTTTTAAATAAAACACGCTTATTTTAGCGTATTATATATGGAAAAATCATAAAAAGGACATGTTATAATGACGTCCCGTCGATGGTTTTTTTTCGAAATCCATATAATATATAAGTTCAAAGTCCATTATCACGGCCATTTTTGATTTGAGAGAAAAGTTTTTTAAATAAAACACGCTTATTTTAGCGTATTCTATATGGGAAACTCATAAAAAGTACATGTTATAATGACGTCCCGTCGATGGTTTTTTTTCAAAATCCAAATAATATATAAGTTCAAAGTCCATTATCTCGGCCATTTTTGATTTGAGAGAAAAGTTATTATGACGTCCCGTCGATGGTTTTTTTTCGAAATCCAAATAATATACAAGTTCAAAGTCCATTATATCGGCCATTTTTGATTTAAGAGAAAAGTTTCTTAAGTAAAATACGCTTATTTTTGCGTATTCATAACGGAAAAATCATAAAAAGTACACGTTATAATGACGTCTCGATATACAAGTTCAAAGTCCATTATCTCGGCCATTTATGATTATAAAGAAAAGTTTTTCAAATAAAACACACTTATTTTAGCATACTTTATACGGAATAATCATAAAAATTACACGTTTTAATAAAGTTCCGTCGATGGTTTTTTTTCGAAGTCCAAATTATATGTATACAAGTTCAGAGACCATTATCTCGGCCATTTTTGATTTTAGAGAAGTTTCTCAAATTAAACAAGCTTATTTTAGCGTATTCTATACGAAATAATCATAAAAAGTACACGTTATAATGACGTCCCGTCGACGGTTTTTTTTCTAAGTCCAAATGATATACAAGTTCCATGTCCAATCGGCCATTTTTTATTTTGGAGAAAAGTTTTTCAAATAAAACATGCTTATTTTAGCGTATTCTATACGGTAAAATCATAAAAAATATGCTATATAATGATACCCCATCGCTGGTTGTTTTTTCGAAGTCAAAATTATATACAAGTTCAGAGTCCATTATCTCGGCCATTTCTGATTTTAGAGAAAAGTTACTTGAGTAAAACACGCTTTTTTAGCGTATTCTATACGGAAAAATCATAAAAAGTACACGTTATAATGACGTCTCGATATGCAAGTTCAAAGTCCATTATCTCGGCCATTTTTGATTATGAAGAAAAGTTTTAAAATAAAACACGCTTATTTTAACATATTCTATACGGAAAAATCATAAAAAGTTCAGGTTATAATGACGTCCTGTCGATAGTTTTTCTTTTTCAAATAAAAATTATATACAAGTTCAAAGTCCATTATCTCAGCCATTTTTTATTTTAGAGAAAAGTTTCTCAAATAAAACAAGCTTATTTTAGCGTATTCTATACGAAATATCATAAAAAGTACACGTTATAATAATGACGTCCCGTCGATGGTTTTTTTTCGATGTCCAAATGATATACAAGTTCCATGTCCAATCGGCCATTTTTTATTTTGGAGAAAAGTTTTTCTAATAAAACATGCTTATTTTAGCGTATTCTATACGGTAAAATCATAAAAAATATGCTATATAATGATACCCCATCGCTGGTTGTTTTTTCGAAGTCAAAATTATATACAAGTTCAGAGTTCATTATCTCGGCCATTTCTGATTTTAGAGAAAAGTTACTTAGGTAAACCACGCTTTTTTTAGCGTATTCTATACGGAAAAATCATAAAAAGTACACGTTATAATGACGTCTCGATATGCAAGTTTAAAGTCCATTATCTCGGCCATTTTTGATTATGAAGAAAAGTTTTAAAATAAAACACGCTTATTTTAACATATTCTATACGGAATAATCATAAAAAGTACACGTTATAATGAAGTCCCGTCGATGGTTTTTTTTTCGAAGTCCAAATTATATACAAGTTCAAAGTCCATTATCTCAGCCATTTTTGATTTTAGAGAAAAGTTTTTCAAATAAAACATGCTTATTATAGCGTATTCTATACGGAAAAATCATAAAAAGTACAAGTTATAATGGCGTCCCGATATACAAGTTCAAAGTCCATTATCTCGGCAATTTTTGATTTTAGGGAATAGTTTTTCAAATAAAACACGCTTATTTTAGCGTATTCTATACAGAATAATCATAAAAAGTACTTGTTACAATAACATCCCGTCAATGGTATTTTTTTTGAAGTCCAACTTATATACAAGTTCAAAGTCCATTGTCTCGGCCATTTTTGATTTTAGAGAAAAGTTTCTCAAGTAAAACAGGCTTATTTTAGCGTATTCTATACGTCAAAATCATAAAATGTACACGTTATAATAACGTCCCGTCGATGATATTTTTCGAGGTCCAAATTATGTACAAGTTCAAAGTCCATTATCTCGGCCATTTTTGATTTTAGGGAAAAGTTTTTCAATTAAAAGACGCTTATTTTAGCGTATTCTATATGGAACAAATCATTAAAAGTACACGTTATAATGATACCCCGACGCCATTTTATTTTTTAAGTCCAAATTAGTCCATGTAGTCAATCTTCAAAGTCCGGTAACTTCGATGTTTTTGGGTAAAAAAATGTTTCTTATAAAACTTGCTTATTTTAACACATTCTACAAAATAAAGTATGTGTCATAATGACACCATTCCAACCAAAATAGTCCAAATTGTACTTAACCTTCAGGGCCCCATAACTTCGAAATTATTGAGTTAAAAAAAATGTGTTAAAAAGTTGCTTATTTTTATGTGTTATATACGATAAGTTAATATAAACAGCCTTATTATGACATCACACTGATGAAAAATTTATTAAGTCCAGCCCGGCCCTTTGCTAGTCCAACCGAGAGGCAGATAACGATATTTCGATTTTCACGTTTCATCGTGAAGCCACTCTGTAAACAAACCGCCTTGATGCATAAATTACATATTTATTAGTTACAAATTATCTGTGACAATTTGCCAAAATACTGTTTAAATGGTAAACTAGGTTTACCGTGGCACACAGATCCGCCGTTGCAGTCCCTTATGGACTACGTTTACATTAATTATCCTTAACCTCCTTAAGTTTGAATTATTGCTTTCTTTACTACGAAAAATAAAGAAGAGCGACTGAAAAATCGCTGTTTGTCTTTGTCGCACTTATTACTACTATTACTATATGTATGTATAGAGTAATAATAGAAAACAAGCCGCTAGGCAGCCTGGTCGGCACATGAACCCCGCCCGCGCCTTACCCTTCCCCGCGCATACCCTTTACGCAAAACAAGTTTTCACTCTGAAAAATAAAAATAATCCATTGATTATAATGACACAAATTTCAAACATTGTTTCGATATGCTTTTATAAAAATATTGATGCAAACTTTAATAACTTTAATATTTTATTGTACTGTTAACAGGGGACATACAAGAAAAAAAATTAAAGTAAATAAATATCATTGATTAATATGGCACACATTTATTCAAATAATAGATACCGATATATTAGAAAGCACAGTACCTAATCGATCAACTCTAATTGTATATAGGCTTGTAAAAGTCCACATATATGTGCTGATTGAACGTCAGTATTCCCATTGACGAAAGTGACACAAAACGCGTCCGTGCGTCAGTAACAACTTTGCTGTTACAGTGAAAAAACAATTTTGATCTCTAATTTTCTATTTAACGAATAATGTTAAAAAAAAAAGAAATGTCTAAGTTTCTACCTACGCAACAACCTAGGATGACACAAATTATTATTATTAGCTAAGTTGGATGGCCTGAACTCTGTATGCGAATAATAAGCATCTTTAATATTATCGAAACTTCATAATTTATCAGTACGGGTCTATTGACAAAGTCGGAGTCCTGCTAGTTTTGACAGACATTTCATATGTTAATGTGTATACTATTTTAATATTTTTCACTTTTAAGCGTGTATTTTTATAAGTGTTTAGTTTAAGTTTGTTATACGTTATATTTACGTTCTGTATTTGTTTTTAATTTAGGTATTTGTGTCTTTTGTGTATTATCTTTGCTATTTGTGTCAATCGATGTCCGCTCCATATGCCTGCAGCCAGCCTTCCAGCCAACTTCAACACTCTGTCCTATCCTTAGACGAGTTCATCCAGTGCCTCCACTGTCCCGCTCCGAAACTCCTAAAAGGACGCCGAGGTCTCCAAATACATTTAGGCAAGTGCCACAAACGAAACAGTAACCAAAACAAAACCGTTCCTCTCATTTCATCAGTTTCAACACCACAAATTCGCCCTAATATCACCACATCTTCAAAACTAAGCCATTTAAAAAACTCGGTCCCGATCGTGAAACGAATCCCTAGGGGTGCAAGATTCACTGTCGCCAACAGTCTGATTAAGACAATAGACAACTGCGTCAATGAAAATTCGCCCGCTAGCTGGGATCACCTTTTCTCATTCGCCTACAACATCCTCCATGTAAGTAGTAATGACACAAACACTTCATTGACATCAAAGATTAAAGCCAATTGCTGCCGTTCGCTACATATAGACCCTAGCCCGAACACGCATCATGCCAGTCATCCCAAATTATTTAAAATTATTGAGTCCAAAATCAGTGACGGAGACCTCAAAGGAGCCGCCAATCTCCTTTTCTCCAGTGACACGCTGGCCCCGGATTCTCCAGACACCTTGTTGTCTCTACAATCCAAACACCCGCCGGGTCCCGCAGTACCTGTCCTTCCTGACCCCCCGGATCTAACTGTGCCCTGCCTGCAATGCTCCGAAGACTATGCATTGTAAGCCATAACATATTTTAAAAGTGGTTCAGCAGGCGGCCTAGATGGTCTCACGCCTCATGGGTTGTGCTCCGAAGAACTGTTTGATATGATGCCCACGGCAGCTTTTTATCACCGCACCGCTCGCCGCCGGCAGGGTGTTCATCCTCACACCCTGGAGCCCAAAGGGTCGCGCACAGTACGGTTCAAGAGGAATTTCCTCCCACGAACGCTGCGGCTGTGGAATGAACTCCCTGCCGAGGTTTTCCCAGCGGGCTACAGTATGAGGTTCTTCAAAAAAGGAGTGAATAGGTACCTAAAGGGTAGGCAACGCGCATGTGAATCCTCTGGGGTTGCAGGCGTCCATAGGCTACGGTAACTGCTTACCATCAGGTGGGCCGTATGCTTGTTTGCCACCGTCGTAGTATAAAAAAAAAAAAAAAAAAAATTATCTCAAAGACCTAACCACAGGCTGCCCCGGAGTCTAAGGTAACTGTTTGGCCTCAAGCATCACTGGGCTTGTTAACCTCATGCTTGCCGGCAAGGTACACACAGATGTGGTCCCTACACTCTATGGTGCCAATTTATGTGCCTTAAAGAAAAAGGATGGAGGAATCCGACCAATCGCCATAGGAACAACCTTTCGCAGATTAGTATTCTTACACAGCCCGGAAGGCCAGGTTCTGCTTAAAGTTGATGTCAAAAACGCTTTCAACTCCGTAGACCGGAGCGCCTTGTTGACAGAGATCCAAAGCAAAATTCCCAGCATATATCCATACCTGTGGCAATGTTACAGCGCTCCCTCTAACCTCGCCTATAAAAATAACAACATCCTGTCTTCTGTCGGCTGTCCACAAGGCGATCCTCTCGGGCCGGCCATTTTCAGCCTGGCCATCCATCCAATCATTTCGGAACTAAATTCTAAATTTAACGTTTGGTACCTCGACGATGGCAGCCTAGGAGGTGACCCAATTTCTGTTCTCAACGACTTTTCGGCTTTAGCAAATAAATTCACTTCAATCGGATTAGAACTAAACTCAAACAAATGTGAACTATATATAAATCCTGATCTTCCAAATAAACTCGAAATCCAGCATGACTTTGAAAACTTTTGTCCGGGCATCAAAATTTTATCCAAAAACTCGTTTCATCTCCTAGGTGCTCCAATTTTCGAGGAATCTATCCCAGACTTAATAAATTCAAAGGTTAACCGCTTCTCTGATTTCTCGGACCGCCTACTGGAAATTAACGCCCATATGGCCATCCATAATTTACGTTTCTGCTTATTTGTTCCTAAACTTACGTATCTCACCCGTTGCAGCCCACTGTGGAAATTTTCGAACCATTGCCAAGTCATCGACTCCTTGCTACACGTTCAACTTGAAAAAATTATTAATGTCAAAATTAATGATCGGCAATTTCTACATATGCTACCCTTCCCATTCGCTTCGGAGGTCTTGGTATCCGCCAAATTTCCAGTGTCGCCCTGCCCGCCTTTCTGTCCTCAGCACACAGCACGCTCCCTCTGGTCATGAAAATCCTAAGCCCTTCACTGCGCAGCTTCGAGGTGGCGTTCTTGTCTGAGGCAGAAAGTGCCTGGAAATTGGCCTGCCCGAGCCTAAACCTGCCTACGAACAAATGCGTCCAGAGAATCTGGGACCAGCCTACTTGTCAACAAGTGCACCCTCTTACTAGACTCCTGCTCCTCCAGCTTGGAAAAAGCCCGCTTACTAGCTGTGTCGGAGCGAGAGTCTGGTTCGTGGCTTCATGCTCTCCCTTCCGCTCACATTTCAACCCTGTTGGATGATAATTCTTTTAGGCTGGCGGTCGGGCTGCGCCTCGGCGCAGATATTGTGACGCCTCACCGCTGCCACTGCGGCTCACCTGTAGATCGTCAGGGGCACCACGGTCTTTCCTGTAAAAAGAGCGCGGGCCGCCTTTCTCGCCACGCCTGCCTCAACGACGTCATCCGTCGGGCTCTCGTCAGCGTCAACGTGCCGGCCGTGCTAGAACCGCCCGGCCTCACGCGTGACGACGGCAAGCGGCCCGACGGTATGACCCTAGTACCTTGGCATCGTGGACTGCCCCTTATTTGGGACGCCACGTGCGCGGACACCCTCGCACCATCGCACCAGGGGGCAACTTCGCTGAGAGCGGGTGGGGCGGCTGCGGCGGCTGAGGCATGCAAGCGCCGCAAATATATAGGCCTCACTGGCAGGCATATATTTGCGGCGTTTGCAGTAGAGACCCTCGGCTCTTGGAGCTCAGATGCCCACCAACTAGTACGCGCTCTGAGCAAAAAGTTAAAATCTGTTATCGGGGATCATAGAGCTGGCTCGTTTCTCGCTCAAAGGATTGGAATATCTATCCAGAGAGGGAACGCAGGCAGCCAGCCTTATGGGTACCCTTCCCGCGGGTCACGACCTGGGGAACCTAGCATAATTTTTAGTTTTAATTTAATTTAATTTTAGATTTAATTTAGTTAAGATTCTATTTATTGTTATTTTTTTTTTTTTAACCAGACGAAATATATTTCATTCCTATAGGTATCGTTCAAAATAATTTACTGCTTACAGCGTAGCTGGATGTTTTCAGATGTCGGTCTGTTACACTAGGTAGGAGTCGGAACGGGGATCACCCGTTAAATTTTATTGTAGTTGAAACAATAAATAACGTTCAATAACACGAACTATTTTTGTGTCAAGTTCAGGTAATAATTATTTGCTTAATACGTCAAGCTTTTCCTATATGACATCGAGTATAATCACGGCTACATCCCACTGGATATATTAAAAGACAAGCTAATAATTTTAAACAAAATAGAACCGACTTCACTTAGCATCCACCTTTCCAACAGCAAATGCTCGAGCTGTTGTAAAAAAAATACTCAAATCACTATAGGTGTGCCTATAATAGTTAAAGAGTTCCCTCGATTTCTCCAGGATCCCATCATCAGATTCTGACCTAGTTACCATGGAACCAACTGTGAAGTATACTCTTTCAAACAAAAATAATTTTCCAAATCGGTCCAGCCGTCTTCGAATAATCGGTGAACATACATAAAAAAATAAATAATAAGTAGCAAAAAAAAAACAAAGATCCCGACGAATTGATAACCTCCTCCTTCGAAATCTTGAAGTCGGTTGAAAGCATTCTTATACTCTTAACAACATATTCGAGTAGAATTATTGTGGGAGATTTATAAGGATATATACTCGTATCAAATAGTCGGTGGTGTACACTAATTTATACGGAAAATGATGATGATGGAATTTCCATTTGCAGAGCTAATCCTTTAGACTCTAAGATTAATTCAAGAAGGGGAGCCAATCAAATTTTTGATGCAAATTTTTGACGAAGTGGGGGGTGCCCCCCATAATTAATTAAAAATAAAATAGAGCTATATAGTCAAGTTTGATATCATTTTCATGTAAAGCAAGTATGCCGAATTCATTTTTGGTATTTTATTTATACCTTTGCATATAAGAAAACTGAGAAAACATACAAAAATATGAAATAAACGTTTGATATTTTTTTGAATAAATGCCTATATTTTTTTATTTATGGTCGTAACATGAAAAATATATTTTCATGATAAAGCCCTGTTATTCCCCTTTATAAAAAGTATATATATTCTATATTGGTTATAATATCTTTAACGAAAAAAATTATAATAATCGGCCTGTTATCAATCATAATCTAATTATGTAGGAAAAATTATGTGGTTTGAGCTCTAATGCTTGCTTAATTATATCTTTCACAACTAAATAGACGTCAACCATTTCAAACGCTATTATTTGCCTTGCCTTTGTATGCTTGTTATAATCCGTAAGTGGAATAAAGAGTTCGTTTAGAAGATACCGGAACCGGTTACCAATGAAGGGGTATTAGATCAAGTAAGTATTTGGTAGGGTAGTTTTAAAAAACTATCAATTTAGTGAGCACATCATTGAGTTACCCAAAGGTAAGCGCTTGGCGGGTACGGATTGGAGGAGGAGAGCAGAAGATCGAGCACAGTGGCATGCCATGGGAGAGGCCTATATCCAGCAGTGGACTGATACTGGCTGCTGCTGCTGCTGCTGCTGATAATGATAATGTAGCGCTTACCGAAATGAAAATCCAAAATGACGTTTACCTATCAAGCTAATTTCATCTCTATTGCTAAGACATTAGACAGGGACATAACGTTCATTTTTTTAGAGAGAAAACTTAAGCCGTAGGTATACATCTTCAACTGAGGACAGTCTGTTGGCGAATAGTGCGCTCTAAAATAAAAATAACAATTCTACTTACGAGAGATATTACACAAACTTATTTGGAAATTTGTTAATTTATTATAACTAATATTTACATAACTAAATGCAAGTCTGCATATCTACAGCTACATGCTTCATCCCACATCTCCATTATTTTGTGGTTGAAATTATACCCTCGTTCTGTCGACAAATTGATCCGATATCTGGTGCACACCTTAAGTTCTGATGACAATTACAATTTAATAGATTCAGTATCATTGTAAATCCAAGATAGCTGCCGCTACAGAACGCCGCGTATTACACTTTTCTTAACAAACCTCTCAATCAAGTATAAAATGAAAGGGATTTATTAGTAGAACACAGTGCATTGCGAATCACAAAGTAAGCGTAGTTTAGACAGTTTTAGTAAAATAACAACTTGAAAAGAAAATAAGTATTGTTCAGGTAAATTCAAAAGCTTTTATTGAAAACTAGCCTTTTCCCGCGCCTTCGCCCGCGTACTATAAGTACTCAAAAAGGATACGATACCCATGTTGATTTTCAGACTTTGTGACTACATTTGCCCCTTTTGGGGGTTGAATTTCAGAACACCTGAAACATGTGTTTACTCATTTATCGTTAGGAATACTCCTGTGAAGTTTCGAATAAAATAGTCTAACAAATCTTGATTCGCCATACAAACTTTGGACCCCCATTTTACCCCCTTAGGGGGTGAATTTTGAAAAATCCTTTCTTAGTACATCCCTAGACCTTATAAGGAACCTACGTGCCAAATTTGGAATCTCTAGAACCAGCGGTTTGGGCTGTGCGTTGATATGTCAGTCAGTCAGTCAGTCAGTCAGTCGATCAGTCAGTCAGGCAGTCAGTTTCTTCTTTTATATATTTAGATAAACAATGATATAGATAATGTACAAAAAGCTATAAAAATAATTCGGTAGGTTCTAGGTACCAGTCATCACACCACTCTTCTCATCAATGTAGCTAGAGCATTGAAAAGACAAAAAACTAAAACCGTAGGGCGCTTGAATCTTTTATCAACGGACAACGCCTAATATCATTATAATATATATGAACTTAGGTTAGGTACGCTACGCTAGTGGTGTGGTGAGTGGTACCTAGGACCTATCGATTATTTTAGCCTTGAGTACATTAGGGTAGACCGGGGACAACAGAAACACTTCATGATTGAAATAAGTCAAATTTCTCGATAACTATAATACCTACGCGTCTTTTTTTTTTAATACCACGACGGTGGCAAACAAGCATACAGCCCGTCTGATGGTAAGCAGCTACCGTAACCTATGGATGCCTGCAACTCTAAAGGAGTCACACTCAACGCAACACTCGGAACACGCGGTCAGCCATGTTTGAATCCTTGGTCAGGAGCGCTCGAGCGCCGGTGCAAGACGGGATTGTCCACGAGCCAAGCCAGTTTTTCGCGGTAAAAAGTAAGTATTTGTGCTATCGTATATTTTCTTATAACTTCGTTTACTCTTGTATTTTGACTAATCAAATTATTTTAGTGTTATAGTTAGGAATAAACGAATGTTTATAATGGCCGTTGATCAGCGTTCGAGTCTTTTGTAATTATAATATTTGACCTTGAAGTGAAAAACGTGGGGTAGGGACGATAAAAACAACTTGCTTGTGGACGATAGAAACGTTTCAATCGTCCTCGCGTTTTAATCGTCCCCAAAGGTAACCGACTTCAAAATATAAGGTTCTGTATTCGATGCACATGTTTGTTCTATTAATGTTCACATTTATTTGTGTAGGTTTTGACCTAGTTGATGAATTATGGATAAACAAAGTTTTTTTTTGAAATCTGCGGTTTTTTGTATTCGAGGTTATGTGAATATTTTTTAACAGACTTCATACAAAAGGAGATTCTTAGTTTGACCCGTATGTTGATTTGATATGTTTTATATATAATAATAATACGTTTTAGCAACAAGCGGCTGATTAAAGAGGTCGGCATCTGCTAAAATGTATATCAGAGAAAGATTAACTTTTTTTTCAATTTGGCATATCGCTGTTTTTGTTTACATAATAAAACAATTTAAACTGATTATTTTATTGTGCCTATTATTTCATTTTACATTCCGACGTCTGCAACACTCGTCACAGGGTGTATGGGAAAGGTTATGATTGGAACATTGTTATAGTTGAAACGAGCACTTTTGTATGAAACATAATAATGCTTGTTTTTAGCGATTCTTTATCGTTATAACTTAGAATTGCATTAAAACTACTTTGGTTAAGGTAAATGTATAAGGTAGCAGCGACAAAGAAAACTAAAAGTCGTATACTCTTTTTTTTACCAAGTTTTTTTATCGAAATGTTCAGATGCTCATAAATTGAGAAATATTTATGTTATGCTTGCAAAATTTTGATGAGCTCATTGTATGCCGAGGTAGGATGAAAAAGATTGAAACAGATATAAGTACTTTAATTGTGCCGAAGATATTTGAGTGTTTCAATTGACCTCACATAGTGTTTCAATTGACACTCATGTGAGGTCAATTGAACCATACTGCCCCATTATCTTTATTACGTTATTGTCAAAAAACTATGGATTATAGACCATCCAAATTCATTTTATTTAGGAATCAGATAACTAACCTTGAAATATTTTGAGCGTACATCGTTCAACTCATAAAAATATAACGGTCACAAGAGGTTAAAGGCAAATTGTTTCAATTGTCCCCGGTCTCCCCTACCTGCATCATTATTATCATTATTTTCAATTAAACCGTTTAATATAAGATTTTTAACATACTAATTTAACTACTATTGGAAACGGGGTGTTTACCTAACTCAAATATACATGGTAAATACCATACCAATAATAATATTTTAATATTATCTAGTCAAAACAGAAAATAATTATTTTACTTATTTTATTTATGGCCTGAATACGAGACTTTCAAGCCAAATCTTTATTAAATAACTCTGTACTATAATGTGTTACAAATATAACAATTGTTTTCCCCACTTTCCACAAAAGTAGGAAAATTCATATTTTTTTTGCAAAAACGGTTGAAGTTACCACAAAACTTTCAATAAAGGATATATTCTTCATGAAATTCTCTACAATTCTTGCCTTTGAAGTATGTTGCTAAGACTTATAGTTTTCAATCTATGTGTAGCGAAAATTTTAACTCCCCCTTTTTACCCCCACCGCACCATAAATTTAGGTGGCTCTGCTTCCTAAAATGGCCTATGGGTCCTAAAGTCTCACTATGCAAAAGGTGATCCCATCATCACTAAAATCCGTATAATGCCCTTTGTTGTCGTGTGCACCACCGACTATAAATACCCATGTCTTTCTTACCTACTGGTAGTGTTCGTGTTTCTGATCAATTGTTTTTCATCATAAACCATATGGGTCAATACAGTGTGTTTTAGAAATAGGCACTCTGACCGATCATATGATAATAAACAAATTGAACTATGTCCTTCCGAAATTGCGAATAATTTTTTTAGTATCTGTTGTTTGTGTTCCATCCCAATTTAGTTTAAAGGTAGACCAATAAATAACTATTTTAAAAATATTAAATATCCATTGAATCAATATTGGACTAAACATCTAATTTACTATGAAAATATATTTAATGACTCATTTACATTGAGTCGTTGACGCTTCTCAATACACAGTGTAAAAATACTTTTTTTAACGATTAATATCTTTTTCTTCTCATGTCGATGATTTCAGATTGTGCCGGACCAGAAGGTAGCGACGCTTAGCGTCCTGTCTGTCGCATCACGGAGGTCCCGCTCGGAGCAGCCGTTCGGACACGCTGGACAGGATAGTATGTGCCCCATCGTTTGGGGAGCCATTCCATGTGGACATTGGTCGTCTGAGCCGTTCAGAGCACCCCACTTCAGCATGTTTTCCTTGCTGCGGCCGACCTGGGAGCGCAATCTGTTTAAGGCTTTCCAGTAGGCCTAGCACATGAGTGTATCGACAGTATCTTGCGGTCGAGATAGACATCTATCACTGTCTAACTGTATTCATCATAAAGTGGCAGATGTCTATCTCGACCGCGAGATACTGTCGCTACACTCATGTGCAAGGCCTACAGATCGGCCACGGCTGCTTATGCCCAGCGGGGCGGACATAGTCATCAAGGGGGGCGCGGACATTGTTCCAAGTGGTCAAGTCGATTCTGGGATGGCGGAATCCGGATGGCGGCAGTGCACCGCATAAAACTCTTTCGGCTCTTTAGTTCTTTTTTCTCTTGTTGCACAAATATCTATTCTACAAGCACGATAAAAACAAGTATAACGCTTTTCTATTCCGTTGTAAGCCATATTAAGCCCAAGTCATTAGAAGTAGCTATTAATTATTTTAGTCAATTGTGATAGTATAGAATACCTAGATGTTAAACTGTCCAACGCACATTGTTTCTATAAGAAATAGTAAATTATTATACCTACCAACCACACTTGGGTTAATACTTCTTACAGTACTTATAATGCACGAAGCATGCTTTGACAGGTGACACTGTTAAGTTAGTCAATTATCTCGACCTCCCAAAATTAATCTGCTGTTTTAATAAGTCTACCTGTTTCAAGTGCTATTTCAGGTTCGATTTTTTTTGTAAAAAAGCGCTGGTGGCCTGGAGGTAAGACATCAGACTTTCAATCCGGAGGTCTCAGCTAGTAACCACCGAGGTTTTCGGAACTTATGTACGAAATATCATTTGATATATACCAGTCGCTTTTCAGTGAAGGAACACATTGTTAGGAAACCGGACCTAATCCCAACAAGGCTTAGTTTCCCTTCTGGTTTGAAAGATCAGGTGGCAGTCCCCATCTTATAAACTAGTGCTTACGCCAATTCCTGCGATTACATTACCAAGCGAACCCCAGGCTCAATAGAGCTGTGGCAAGAAGCCGGGACAAACGCTAGGAGGATGATGACTTTTTTGTAAGTAGGTAGCATACATATTTTGAAACTATCAAAGATACTTGTATTAATACAATTCAGTGCTAAAGATACTTGTATTCATACAATTCAGTGCTAAAGATACTTGTATTTATACAATTCAGTGCTAAAGATACTTGTATTCATACAATTCAGTGCTAAAGATACTTGTATTCATACAATTCAGTGGTAAAGATACTTGTATTCATACAATTCAGTGCTAAAGATACTTGTATTCATACAATTCAGTGCTAAAGATACTTGTATTCATACAATTCAGTGCTAAAGATACTTGTATTCATACAATTCAGTGTTAAAGATACTTGTATTTATAAATATAATTCGGTTGTATTATTAGTTTCATCGAATTAATAGTTGGGATTTTTAATAACTAAGTTAAACATCTAAAAGTTTCATCTCCTAGTTATATATGTATACAGCTAATATTATAGTCTTTTGCTTTAAGTCATAATAAAATACTCTGTATTCGGTGTTCATCTACATCTCAGGAAAAAACCTTCTGCCCTTATAGGTATATCTTTACTGCTATCACATTAAATTTATGTAATTTCAAATCGTTAGTTCTCAGTTCGACGGGACTACTAGTTAAATAAAACACAATTTTAATTATACGAAAGTTTATTACTTTCTATCTGACAATAACATGGATGTAAAAATAGTTATTTATCCAACACTTATATATTAAAGCAAGTAACGAGTGGCGGGTGATGTAAATAAGATCGAAGGTATTGTTTACATCAAGTATCGACACGAATTTAGAATTTACTTGTTTTCTACAAATGTAACATACAACATTTTACAATGCATTATTTATGTACCTATTTAAATAAAGTAATTTACCTATGTGTAAAAAAGAGGTGGGGTTTTTGTAGTTCTTGAAAAATGTTGGTGAGTTCAGTTACCTACATCTCACACTCGAAATTTCCCATGTTGAATCCAAAATTAACTCTCTTGAAAATTGAATATTGTGATAATAATTCATTATATTATTAGTACAATTAAAACGGAGAGTGGGTCTTACAAGTTATTTTATTTATAATATGTATACAAGAATATGCAAAGTAAAGCGTATACAACGTAAGTTCATGTACAGAAAACATTTCGCTCAATCGGCCAATTCTTGGGTCAATACATTGGCATGTCTCTTATTTAGAATTAAAATATCTTAAAATAGCGCTCTCAATTGTTAAACTAGGCTTTTATGTTCAAAACCAAGAAAAACAATTTCTATTTCAATTTAAATTACTCTGACAAAACATTTTTTTTTATAAAATAAGCTGAACAAACGCAAAAAAATGTATGTAAGAAAAACAAATACATTGGAGATTGGCGATTTTAGAAAAATATTTAAATTTCCAAAATTTTTCATTTTAGCTACCTTCTTATGCATATGCAGATCCATACAAAAGAGCACTTTCTGGACATATGCATTGTCAAACGTTTTGTTTGTGTAGGTTAGCTCTGAAGGTTGATCCCTAGTTTCCATTTAAGGGTTAATAGAGAATCTGAGTCTAGTGAATATTGGTGAAAAAAGTTGACGACGGTACTGCTTTGGCTGCCTGTCTGATGTTATTGACGACGTATGTGTATGATTTCTGTGTTACTTTACATGCGCTTCTTTTTCTTAAATCTATTAACTTCTCTTCGCTTAGAGTCTTGACAAATGGATCTGAAAAAAAAAAGTATTGGCCAATAGTAAAAAATTGAAAATAAATTTGAGTCTATTTCGTATTTAGTATTAACTTTAATGAGCGCTTACCATTTGCATGAGCTTCAGCTAACTCTGGATTTAGTTCAAGTTTTGGGGTACCGATAACTTTACATGTGACGGTCTCCGGTCCGATGTAGAAGTGTTCAACGCCTTTATCGTCTGTCTTCAGCTCATAATTGTATGTAACTGTACTCAACACCGCTGAAACCAGAAAAGTTACAGGTAATATAATTAATTCATATAATCATCATGAATCTATACTGGAACCAAACTGCACATATCAAGATCGGACAAGCTGATACAAATGATTTGAAAATACTAAAAGGTGTACGTCAAGGCTGCATACTATCTCCTAGTCTATTTAACCTTTACTCAGATCGCTTATTTGCAGAAGCATTGGATGGTGTTGAGATGGGCATAAAGTGTAACGATAGATACATTAACAACGTACGATATGCGGATGACACCGTGATACTAGCCACTAGTATGGAAGAATTACAACAACTAATGGACCGCTTAAATGCCAAAGTAAAACATTACAACCTTAAAATGTACGTCAGTAAGACCAAAGTGATGGTAATTAGTAAGACTAAATTTACAACAAGCAATCTATTAATAGATGGTGAACCGATAGAAAGAGTGTCAAAATACAGATACCTGGGCTGCTGGCTAAATGAAAACTGGGATCCAAAACAAGAAATTAGGGTAAGATTAGAAGTGCTTTCATAAAAATGCAGAAATTGTATGCTAATAAAGATATTAACCTGAAACTAAGATGGAGACTTGTAAAATGTTATGTATTATCGATACTTTAGTAAGGTATTGAGACGAGGACGCTGAAGAAAGCGATGGAAGACAAAACAGAAGCCTTCGAAATGTGGCTATATAGACGTATGCTAAAAGTACCTTGGACCTCAAAAGTGACAAACATAGAAATTTTAAGACGAATGAACAACAAGAGAGAAGTACTACCCACAATTAAACGTAGGAAGATTGCATATTTTGGACACCTATATAGACATAAAAATACGACCTACTAACAACTATAATAGAAGGGAAAATAGAGGGAAGGCGGGGAAAAGGAAGAAGGAAGATGAAGTGGCTCGATAACATCAAAAAATGGACAAACATTGAGGACGCGGCCACTCTCGCAAGACTGGCCGAGAATAGGAATGACCAATAAGGTCAAGAGATATGTCACTGGAAAGCTTATTCTAAGTTCTTAAACTTTTACTGTGACAGGTTGCCCCAAATCCTTTTGTCAAAAAAGTTAACGAGCCATAAAAGTAGTTTGAGCTGTAACGTTACTATGTAGGTTTTTTTAATACTAAGTTCTTGTATCGCTCTACAGATTATGAAGGTTTCATAACTTTCGATGATTATGTGTCGTATTTTTGTTTTTTAAGCGTTTTCATGTTTTTTGTGTCATTCTGGTTCACTTATCTTATCTTATCACACAGCGATTCAAGATTTTCCGCCATACAAAAAGTTGTAGGATATGAAAAAACCTTTCCAATGATATATGGCTTGTCATTATTGGTTTCTAGGCCAGAGTCCATACAAATCTGCCCATCCTCCTTTATTTTTGGTTTTATTAGGTACTTACTGGCAATTTACTTTAAACAGTCTAAAGCTCCCAATTGTCTAACGCCCAGTTCCTAGTGCGTTTGCTGCTTACGTTTTGTTTTTTACGGCGTTGCTATGTCCACATTCGATCTCTATTACCAGATGAGCTCCATGTGATCGTTAAGCAGCTCAGGCATTTGATCTTGGAAACGTGGAGTAGGCTAAGTGAAGTCGGTATTTTTTTGTTTAAAATTATTAATGATAATAAATTACAAACATACTTGCTTGCACTTTGTAATCTCCCGTTACACTGGTTGAGGTCTTCGGGAATATCGCAGTGACATCACTGACCATGTCTAAATCGGCTTTCATCGTTAACATCACTGACTTTGCTGCGGTATCCATTCTAAAAATCATAATGATTATTAAGATATAGCTTGGCCAAGGAGTATTCCATTAATGCACAGACAGAAAGATACATGCTAGTGATATGTTCATTAGGCTTGGATGCATCACCTTTCGGGTGGCTTTCATACTACTTTGCAGGCCTTGTGGCACCCGCCGCGCGCCGCACCCCCGCGGGCAAGCGGGCGGTTACAGTCCGCTAGCAGGCGGGCGCCGGCCGCCACTTCGTACCTACCCTTACCGAGAGATCCCGAGTGTGATAAACTCTTTTAAATATTGGATTTAAGGACTTATTTCCACGGATTTTTTTGAGAAAAGTACTACACATGCCTAGGCGTGAAAAAAATTATCAGGCTCTGATGTAATGTACTATGTTTTCCATCCATTGTTACGTACAAATTTCGTTTGGCAGCCTATAAACACATTTTTTCATCCATAATTATGTTTGTCTTAATCTTATGTAGTACTTTGATTACATTAATAAATTGCAACGTTTTATTTTCATAAGTAACTTATTCATACATTTTTTTTTAAAGTTAGTTTGCCACATTGTGCTTCTTCCTTTTTTTTTATTACATGGAACAAACATATTATATACAATTCTTTAATTAATACTAAGACCCTTGATTATCTATGACGTTGAATGGTTGATATGTGTCTTCGATTAGAAGTATCTCATTGATTTATAGTCCTATTTTCCAATGTAGCTTACATCTAATTTATTCTACTGATATCTCGTTTCTCTGTATGAAACAAAATGCAACTTAAAACGGCAAATAATGATTCCTGGAACAGGATGGCTTTTATAACAGTGCCGATATATTGGAAAGTTAAATTACCTATTTGCCGCACGCTAAATACTCCGTTTTAAGTTGTAGTAAAATTAAACCATGAGGTAATTAGCAAATCATACATAGACATAAACGACAGCAATCTAAGAGCAATATTTAAATAGAAACAGTAAATAAATCGAAGCTATACAATATTGAGAGTTACTTGAAATCCGTCAACTGTTGATTTTTTATTCCTGTCACCGTCAAGTTTTTATTCTTGTAAGTCACACCATCGCTGTCAAACACGATGTCCAACGAAGGTATGACTAAAGGATCTACTGCCACAATGTTCATGCCGGGTATTCCTTTATGCGTTTGCTCCATGAATTGTTCTGTAGATTTTTTAACACAAGCCACGTCATTTGGTCTACACGACACCGCTATTGATTCTGAAATACAAAAACTGATATAAACAAGTGATGTATTTACCTATTTACATTATGGTTACGGCCATGAAAAAAACTGATTTAATCATCTAAATTTGGTCTATACCTAAGCACAATATTTTAAAATTGTCGGTTCACATTTCCATTGTGTACCCGCTGATAAAACAAAGCTAGCCTATATTAGCCTCTTATACTATCCAAATTAAATAACTTTAATTATATATTGTTTATTAATGTTTTTTTATATATTTTTTAATATATCCCTTTGCAGCGCTCATGGTCACGGGATACACAGATACAAAAAAAGGCTCTACAAAGGGCTCGAAATGTCGGATTATATTTTAAAACACTAGAAAACACGCAAATAATCCGTTTTTAATATGAAATTAATAATATGCTTTGAATGGTATTTCCTTTATGGTTGGAATACTATCTAATAACGTACAATCCTGGTACTTAATTTTAAAAACACAAAATAACTCAAATAGAACTTATTCTCAATTCTTGACCCTACCTCCACTTGCTAACACACTTCCAGAAAACATAAGCAACATAAACACTGCTAACACTGTCATTATGAAATTCGAACTATTTACGTTAAAGTAATTCAATTGACTGTGATGAATAAACTGTTCGAACAAAAGTATTACACGACTTTATATACCTAACACACTGAGTTATCAATTTAGATAATACCAAGCGTAATTTCTGTTTAATCTTGAGAGAGCTCGTGACATTGTAAATGTTGGATGGCGATTAAGTTTTCCGTGAATATAATAATCTATAGTATACAGCTTACATTTTAATTTTCATAGACTTAACAAATACCGTGAGGAAAATGGGTACCTTAACAAAGGCACAGTCACTGGCAATAGTATCTTCCTACACGAAAGCCGCAAAAATATGTGACACGCTCTTATTTGTAGGGTCATAGGAGCGTGTCACATATTTTTGCGGCTTTCGTGTAGGAAGATACTATTGGCGGTGACTGTACCATCAAATAGTTAAGGTGTATGTATATACATATGAGTAAGCATATACCTTTTAAAGTTCCTAATCAGAGCGTAGGTTTATTAAAGCACTAAAATCGGATATCGTGCAGAGACCGAGAAATATATAAAACAGTGCTGGTCTTAAGTAGGTAACGGATACTATAATATGCTAATGATAACGCTACTCATAATGGGGAGCGACGTTGGGTGGGATATTATTAGTTGTCAAACAAACTAGTCGAACTAGCCCCTTATATTACAAGTCGAACTTGTGACGTGACGTGAGTGAGCCAATCATAATAATGTTTAAAGACAGGAAGCGGGTCGTCTTGGGGTCAAGACCAAAGTTCATGAGGTGCTTTTCTTGGCCGGTCTCTACTTTAAATCTTAGCTCCACATAGAAAAAAATTGCTGCCCTACAATGAAAGCCTATTCGTAGCTCATAAACGGGTGAATAGCTTTGAATGTGTTTTAATATCACAAAATAGTGTCAATGGATGCACAATTAATTTTATGTCAATACGCGCACATGTACCGAAATGGTTCTTAAAACAAAAAAATGGATCTTAAAACGAACTTCTTAAAAAGACAGTTAAGGTACCTGCAATAATATTTTATGTGACGGAGCGCGAAAAATATGTACGTATTTTTTTTATTTATAGTATGAGGGACATATTTTTGCGACTTTCTTTGTAAAAGTTTAGTTTAGGAAACAACTAGAGAACAAATCAATTTATTTTAAGTAGACACACTATTCTTTATGTATTATAAACTTATATAGATGTCATATACAAACGAATAAAACTTTAGGCCAGGATAGTATAGGCCAAATGCGCCCACTTAACATACACACGGGGCACGACGACAGATGACAGACGACGGGGCGGGACGGGGAGGTAAGACTCGGGAAAATTCGACGGGTGCCGCCGTGACCCCAGTAGCTTAGGGTTTAGGTTAGGGCGTGTGCCGCGAATGCAGAAGACTCTGGTTTGATCTCAGCCCTGGGAACCGTAGGCTTAGGTCATTTCTTCCTTTGTATATGACATCTACTTATATAAGTTTATAGTGTAGAAAACAATACAAGTTTAAATCAGTGGGTCCTAGTTCAAAAAGGCATCGTTGCTGTAAAACGTGGAGTATTTTAATAAAGGTATTTTTAATTATTTCTTATTATCATGTCCTATAAACAATTTTAATGATAGTTTACTTTATGTTACTCGGGGAACGTCTTACTGTTAACTTAGTAGTCCTTACCTACATAAATACTCAACTGGTATCACAATTTAAACAAATTGGTAACAGCATAATAACCATGTTTTTTTGTAAGATCGTTTTCGCCAAAACAATTTATCTCATACATACCCTGGTGTGTAGCAGTACGTACTTATCATGTTTATTGATAACCGAGGCATGCAAAACAGGATAATTAGGTACAGGGTTATTTAAGATGCTGACTGACCCCCCGGCCTGCAGTGTCATATAAAGATAAGTAATTTGATGTCAGAGGGTTATTACAGGGTCGAGGACTATATGAAGGCTAAAGATGCATGGCCTAAACCAGAAGCTACTACAAAATCATCTAGCAAAGAGTAGACATCTAAGAAAGAGTAGATGACACAGGTCAGGTAGGTAAGCATATCAAACGTTTTGTGAAGCAGTCAAATTTACACAAATACACAATAGGTACATTATCTGTCTCTTAAGCTGTTTTGATATGTCTTCTTGAAAAATACGCATTATTGTGTATTTTTAAGATTTAATGTATACTGTTTTGAAAAATAAATCCCGCTGAGTTTCTTGCCGGTCATAATCATAATACTTGTAGGGTTAGAACAAGTGAGGTTTTTTTCTCTCTCTGACGTTCAAAGTACATTGTAATGTGCCCAAACTAAAGAATAAATCAAATAATCTTAATCTAATGTAAACAATACCTCAATCGGACATATTCAGAAATATAAAATACGATGGAAGGTATTGTACAATGTACATATTGCGATTTGTTTCCTTTGTCAATATTATGAACAATATAACATTCCACAAGTTCTTAAAGTATAAAACGGTAGTAATAATAAGTTGGAACTAAGGATGATACTCATGATTTGATCAACATAACTCCGTTATAATAAAAACTACCCACTAACAGACACAACACACAGCCTAATCCGCTGAAGCTCCGAAATTCAGAACATATATTATTTAAATTGGAATAACTAAGATCAACTTGAAACAGGGTGAGAAAGAGGTTGAAGTTTTCTAAGACTTCGACGCTAACGAAGTAACAACGGAAACGTCTTTAATATTACCTATAAAATTATTTTACAAGTTCCACAAAATCAAATTTCCATCTTTTAACTTTAACACTTAGGAATAAGAAGCAACATTTAATTTTATTATAGTAGATGCAATAACGTTCAATAACAAGAAATATTGTTGTGCCAAGTTGAGGTAATAATCGTTTTCTTGCTAGTTACTCAAAGTTTTTGGGACATGACATCGAGTATAATCCCGGCTATATCCCAAGTTATATTAAAAGACTGGATATATTAAAAGACAATATTAACAGTATTACCTATATACTCTTAACAACATATTCGAGTATAATTATTTTCCTGAATATCCAATCTACTCGTACAATGAAAATATATCTAATAAAATAATCTATACATATAATAAACGCGTAAGGAGAACAAAAATGTACATTGAAGATATTCCAGAAAAACTGATTCGGAGGGTCTTAGAAACATTGACTGAATACATTTCAGTGATTTTTGGAATTCTTGTGTCTGTCTGTGAATTTGTCCGCGCACTACGTAAAAACTACTGCACAGAATTTTACGAAATTTTGTATAGTAACAGTTTACACCCCGGAGCAACATATAGGGTGGTTATTATTCTGCTTATTAAAAATATAATTTTCTTAAAAAAATAGTTCTCAAAAATGGTCACAGACACCCTAGGTACCCTAGACAGATGGCGCTGTATACCTATACAGCGCCATCTGTCTAGGGTACCTACCCTGTATACTGTATACAAACATTATTTAAGGACGTCTTTAGTTAGATTAAATTAAGCGATTCGGTCTGTTGCGTTCCGCCGAGGATTAAACCATGGATTTTTAAATGATTTCCCAATTTAAGGATTGCGGGTTAAATATTTTTAAAACGTGTTACTTCATTTTGGAAATTGTAAGTATCCGGATATATATTGTGATCCAAGTTACTGAAGCTACAGAAGGTACTGAAAACGGTAGTACTTTTAGTTATTCTGTGACTGAAACCTACTTACAGCCTTATTCATAAAAAATCCTTAAATGAGGTTTTAACCATCATATAGTTAAAACGCTATATAATCCTAAATGACGTTTTAAGAAATGTGTGATTTATAATCTCTCCATAAGCCGACAATAGTAATTTCATTGATTCGACTCGTTATGTTGGCACTCTTGGCAAAATCATAGACAAAATCGTATCCCAATCGCAATTTAAAAAAAAAGTTTGACAGCGAATGTCAGTAATGACCGGGAAATCGGCGAAATAGAATCGAATAAATGCAAATACTAGTTTAGATAAATCTAATTTAAATCAAATAAGCCTTTGCATTGAAAAGACGAATCGATGCAACAAAAAAAGGGAGTAATAATTACACGTCAACTGTGTGCACGTCATGCAACAATACAAGGTAAGAATACCAATTCATTTACTTATAATTAGGTTATGTGAAGTTGATTCTTGCTTACCTTTAATGTTTTTAATGAATCTAATCATTGATATATCCTCCTCAGGTATTACTACAAGAGCAAAATATAAAAAAAAATACTGGATACAAACACCAACGCCTTTAAGATTGACCTTTTGCAAGTAAGTACAATACCTGCCCAAGTGCCCAAGTCAGACATTTTCACAGTAATAATTCTATACCAGTGCCTACAACTAATAACATTAGGTATACTTATTGTAAACCAGTTATATCTGTCTGATATCGCCTACAGTTAATGCAGTGAAATAATCATGTACTAACTATACCCAGAAGGATGATATTAAAGTAGTGAAAAATCAATGGTTAGATAATGTGCAAAATGTATTGAAACATATGCATTAGTCAGGTAGAATTTTATTGTTATTTTCATTCAAAATCCTTATTAATATCACCATAATTGCAGAATATAAGTAGGTATTCCACATTGTGATGCTGTAATGTCTGTAAATGACTATATTATTCAGTCAATCAGTCAGATGCTGACAATAAAAGGCATCAAGCAGATGTATGTACATTAGTGTCATTTATTGTCAGGAAAATTTGACTACATACTTATGTAATAACTACTAATAAGCAGTGGTGATAGATAGAGATTAGGATGTTGGTCGTTCTCAATTAAATGTAAATGTATGGTTATAATATGTATGTAGTCACATCGATTTCTGCCTATTTTATAGAAAACTTCCATATCCTGGTATATGGAACAATATATATAAAAGCTAAAAATAAAAAAAGTGTTTGTTTAAAATTAATTTAATTAAATTTGTTGCATTCTTTTCAGATCAGCACTTATCATCAGCCGTCATCATCCACTGCCATTGTTAAGGCAGTAAGTCGTCAAGCATTAAACAGGAAAGGGCGACCAGGTTAAGAATCCACACAAATCCAGGAAAAGTCTACCGGCCCCGGACATATTCGAAGCCAAGCAGTCCTCAGCGGCAAGGCAATCAACTGAAACATAAAAAAGAAAAATAAGAAGCTACATAGCCTGATTTTGGTCAAACTACTGGTTCTGACCCCATAATACTCTCACACTCTTTAGCTTTGTTTTATTATTGAATTGTATGTTTAATTTTGCTAAATAAAATTATTTTATTTCATGAAGCTTTTGTAATGATTTTTAATGCTTCTCTCTCTGGGAGAATCTGTTTATTTAGTGGCATATTATTATTCAAGAGCTTAATCTTAGCCTATGGAGAAACCTGGTCTTCAGCAGAAGGACATGATGTCACGATCCTCAGCTCTGAGGGAACGACTGATGATGATGATGATAACCTTTTGGTAATAACATTTATGTTGCAATAATTATATTATAGTTTGTCCGGACAAACTATACCTCTGTGGTTGAATTGTAATGAACAACATCAGTAATGTATGTGCATTGATTGCCGCTTTAATACTTGTATTACAAATACCACTTCGTCAGGGCGACCCCTGACCTTGAGCAGTGTAAAGTATATAATATTACGACAAGTTGATAGTAAATGACAAATATGCTCACCAATACTTCTTTCTTACCTTATGTTATGATACATATTCCAAAATCGGCTTTCGTAGTTGTACCTATTCACATGCTCCATTGCCTGAATTGGCATTTTATAGCAACAATTACACTTCAAAAGTTCAGTCACTTTAAAAGATAGGTTTTTAATTTATTACATAAATAATAATATTTTTCACAAAACATAAAAATTGTAACGATAGGTAGCTTCCATTCAGTAGAAATCTTCTGATTTGTGTTCGGTGTCGCTAGTGTCAAAATCAGCTGACAATATTATGGCGGCCATTTTGATCCTTATCGAGGAGATAAAGAAGGGTCCTGGGTCATGTAACTTTTCGAACATTTGCAATAGGTTTGTAGAGCTTTTTAGAGATAAATAACGTTTTTGGGCTTCCGGACTTCAAGTAGGTTTGAAGGAGGTTGTAACTTTTTATGAATAAGGCTGTTAAAATATACGTCAAAACAAATAAAACATGTAGTTAAGATTTATCCATTTCGATTTACCCGACAGCAAAAATTGTATACCGTTTGTGAAATCAATATGTTTTATCTCGCTTTAACAGCTGATTGCAATAAAACCGGTCAAGTGCGTGTCGGACCATGCATAATGGAGGGTTCCGTAGCTTCAATGGAATAAGAACCAGACTAATGCCAAAAGGTCGTATCTGATACCTATGGAAGAAGTGTTTTGGAAATAACTTAAAAATGGTTAAACCGATAATGTTCAAAATAATTTTCGTACAAACTATGTATATAAAAACGCGCATCTTCTCAATTTTTTTCATATTTTTGGACTTACGGTTCAAAAGTTACAGGGGGAGGGGGACGCTATTTTTCCGACTTTCGATGTGATTATTTCTGAAACTATTCACTAAATCACAAAATGTTCCAATAAACCTCAATTTTATTTTTAAAGACCTATCGATTGGTGAGCAACGTGTTGATATTTGGTAATTTTTTTTATTTTTATTTTGTTACATGTATGGAGCGCCCCTCTGAAAATATTTTTTCCTGGAATTTCACTACATAACTAAATAGCGGCATACAAACTACACCTTATGTCTAAATTTGATTAAGATACGTTTTATAATTTCCGAGTAAAATGGCTGTGACATACGGACGGATGGACAGACGGACATGACCAAAACTATAAGGGTTCCGTTTTTGCCATTCTGGCTACGGAACCCTAAAAAGGGTAGTCATGAATCTAGCCATTACTAGCTGCTACTTAGCTGTCACGCTGCGGCTGGAGAAATTCTCGCTGCGACGCTCCGGGCCTGGGCCTACGCGGTACTCGGCCTATGGCTTTCGCAGATATTGCCGCTCACCATCGGTCCTCTGGCCCTCAGATTTGCTAAGACTCTTCGCCATTGAGTTTTGTCCGAATTCTGTCATGCTGCCTGCTGCTGCTGAATAAATTCTCGCTACGACGCTCCGGGCTTGGGCCTACTCGGTACTCGGCCTATGGATTTCGCAGACATTGCCGCTCACCCTCGGGCCTTATATATGACACTTCACCATTGAGAAATGTCCAGTCCCTGTCATGCTGCTGCTGCTGCTGAAGCAATTCTCGCTGCGACTCTCCGGGCCTGGGCCTAAGCGGTACTCGGCCTATGGCTTTCGCAGACATTGCCGCTCACCTTCGGGCCTCCGGCCCTCAGATTAGCTAAGATTCTTCGCCATTGAGTTTTGTCCGGATTATATCATGTTGCTGCTGCTGGAGAAATTTTGCGCTGCTACGCTCCGGGCTTGGGCCTACGCGGTACTCGGGTTTCGCAGATATTGCCACTCATCCTCGGGCCTTAAGACACTTCCCCATTGAGATATGTCCGGTCCCTGAGATGGTACTGCTGCTGACCTGGGCCCTACACGGTACCCGGCCTTTGGCTTTCTCGGACGTTGCCGCTCACCCTCGAGCGGCGGCCCTCGAGTTCTCTAAGACACTTCGCCTTTAAGTTATGACCAGTCCCTGTCACGATGATGTTGAAGAAGTTCTCGCTGCGATGTTCCGAGCCTGAACCTTACGTGATACTCAGCCTTTGACTTTCACATACATTTCCGCTCACCCACGTGTCCACAGCCCTCGAGTTCGCTAAGACACTTCGCCATTGAAGTACGTCCGGTCCCTGACATGCTGCTTCTGCTGAAGCAATTCTCGCTGCGATCCTCCGGGCCTGGGTTCTGCGCGGTAGTCGCCCTATGGCTTTCGCGATATTGCCGCTTACCGTGTCACGGCTTCAGCGTTCGGGTTCACCAAAAAACTTGACCATTGAGTTTTGTGGGGACCCTTTCATGCTCCTGCTGACACAATTTTTTCTGCCTTTGGCCTTATTAGACTTTGGCCTGCTGCTGCAAAAGCTTTCGCTGGGACGTTGCGCTCACACGCTACCTCGCGCCAGTACCTTCAGCGTTTGACCCTCTGTTCGAAGCATATTTTCCTGCAGGAACTCGGCCATTAGCATTCGCAGGTCTCGACGCACGCCTTTTCGTCAGTTATCTTTATCACGGATGAACTAATAAATTTAGATAGATATTTATATGTAGAACTCGTAAATTCTACACTAATGGCCTGGATAGTAAATGAAAAAAACAAAACCCCCCACGCACGCGGGCAAAGCCGCGGGTACAGCTAGTAACTCATATATACACTTTCCTCCATTGTCGCACCTTACCCGGTGTAAGAATATTTTTTTGTCTCCAACCTCGCTAGTAAAACCATTCTTACTTAATAGTACCTGTCTCCAAACTCCTACAACCTGTTAACAATTTGCACTTCACTTGCATCATCCTAATAAACTCAGGGACTGATGAATTTGATTAGTTTATCAGACCCTAACCTGCTTTACAAGGCGACGTGACCTGCATATTTAAGAAAAGCTTTTACGAGAAGTCGGCTTTGTCTTCGTGATTTATATCTGGGAGGTGAGAATGGGGCCGTTGTTTATCCGAAAAGGCAAAATCGTGATACCGATGTTTTGCACGGGATGCAAAAAGCCTACGTCGCTGGTACTATTAAAGTAACCTACGTCGCTGGTACTAAGTTGTAAATATAGTACAAAACCTTACCGTAAATTGAGGAACCTAAAAAACTTGTTAAAAACAATTAAAACGCTTTTCTCTCACGTAAGCGAAGTGAAGCTCTTACAGACGACTTCGGACACAACATAACTGTCATCTGGCTACCTAGACGTCTCTGCATTTCGATGGCTTTTTGATTTTGAATCATTGTTCCCCGATAAAATTAGTAACGTTTTTCTGATCTTTATGAAATTTGTTGGGATTATAGCAGAGACCAACACAACATCAATACAGGATCGATCAAGGGGCTATGGATCTAGAAGGCGCGAAACAATCATCAGAAGGGTCTTGTTATATTGGTCAATTCGTTTGCAAAGAAATTGCCAGTTCTCAGTTCGAGGCGGACTACTGGTTTATCCCAATCCATCAGAAGTAGAGTAGGTATTAAATATGTTATATATGTTGGACCCGGGGTATGTCCTTAAACTACGTCCGGACTTGGGTATGTCCTTAAACTACGCCAAAAAGAGAGGTATGGGCACTGCGAATGGCATCTCGCTAAGTGTGGTAGGGCACGTTCAGCGAATGTCATCGCTCAAATCTGGAACAGAGCCCGACTGGGGAAGTACCTCCACCTTACAGAAAACCACAGCCAAATAGCACTAGACCCTACTCATAGTGTTGTGTTCCTGCTGGTGAGTAAGGTTGCCAAAGAGCTCAAAGAGGACCCAGTGTGTTGACGATGAGGGACCTTCTTGTTCCTTTAGCCGTTAACACAGTGAATCCTCCTTTTTGTAAAGGGTCGGCAACGCGCATGTGACTCCTTTGGAGATGCAGGCGTCCATAGGTTACGGTAGCTGCTTACCATCAGGCAGTCCGTATGCTTGTTTGCCACCGTCGTGGTATAAAAAAAAAAATTCAATTGTGTCTAACTAGATCAAAAGGTACCATTTGGTACCAGTGCACATGCTTTTATTGCTAGAATACAATTGAATCGAACGTAATGAACGTAAAACGTTAGCGTCTTACTAGCTTAAAAAGTATCCCAATTATTTATTTTTTTTACTCCAAGGTTTCAAACATGCAAACATAATTTTCATTTTACTTTTATTTAGAACCGGTGTGCGTCACATTTGAGCATGGCCATGTCAGAGAAAGAAGTATTCTAAAGATTTAATTCCAATTGCGGCAATAAAAAGAGTAACAGTGCTGCCAATACTGCAATGTGTATCTTCTACTTGTGCAACGTAGCGTCATTTTCGTCGTTCAATAAGGTCGACTAGTAATGTTTGGTTTGCATTGCAACATTGTTTTGCCAATCGTAGGCATCATCGAAGCACTGCATTACCGCACATTACCTACTATCAATACATTCCATATTCCCGTGATTCGTGCTAAAATGCTCGGTTTGCTAGTATGGACTATTCGGCAAACGTACTATGACCACCTATGTTCAGATATCAGTGATGATTTTGTGGACAGTCTACCCCAATTTTAAACCTTATTGCAAGCAATTAAGGTGTTAAAGTGCATAAATAGATCTGACGTTGACTGTACCCACGCATCGCTGACACGCTTAATGCTAGTAATTATCAAACGCATTGAGTGGTGGGCTCCATAAGAAACGTAAGTACGAGGGCGACACTGAAAATTATTAGCACTGGCCACTTATTTTTTTTATTTTATAGTTTACAAACTATAAAATCTATACATATAATAAAGCTGAAGAGGGTCGAAAGTCTGTACATGGAAGATAATCGAAAAAAAGTTGGCTGGGGATACTTAGAATCGATAACAGAACACGTTCCAACAATTTTTAGAATTTTTGTCTGTTTATCTGTTTGTCTGTTTATCTGTTTATCTGTTTATCTGTTTGTCTGTTTATTTGACCGCGCATCACGTGAAAACGGCTGAACGGATTTCGATGAAATTCTGTATAGAGATAGTTTGAGTCCCGGGAAAGGATAATATATAGTTTTAATCCCGAAAATCAACCCTGGTGGGGGTGAAAATGGGGTTGAAAGTTTGTATGGAGAATTTTTAACCGCTGAAACGATTTAGATATAAATGAGTATGGAGATAATTTGAGTCTCGAGAAACGTCATAGGATAGTTTTCAAACCCTTGTGGGGGTGAAAAGGGGGTTGGAAGTTAGTATGAGGATTTTTTTACCGCTGAACAGATTTAGATGAAAATTGGTATAGAGATAGTAATGGTCTCGAGAAAGGACAAAGGATAGTTTCATCTTGAACCCCCCTTCCCCCCCCCACCTTACTTTAGAACCGTAGGTCCAAAAAATTTGAAAAAAATAATGGAAGTGAAGCCTGAAAGGTACTTTCAATAAAAACTACCTATCTGTACATCTATCACGTGAAAACGGCTGCACGGATTTTGATGAAAGTTTGTGAAGAGATAGTTTGAGTCCCGTAAAAGGACAAAGAATAGTTTTCATCCCGAAAATCAACCCTGGAGGGGGTGAAAAGGGGGTTGAAAGTTTGTATGGAGATTTTTTCATAGAAATTAGTATGCGGATAATTTGAGTCCCGAGAAACGACAGAATAGTTTTCATCCCGAAAATAAACCCTTTCACGCCGAAAAGGGGGTTGAAAGTTGGTATGACGATTTTTTAACCGCTGAACTGATAAAGATGAAATTTGGTATAGTATGGGTCTCAAGAAAGGACAAAATGATAGTTTTCACTCCGAAAATCAACGCTAAAGGGGTGAAAAGAGAGTTGGAAATTTGTATAGGGAATTATTAACCGCAGAATCGATTTAGATAAAATTTGGTATGGAGATAATTAATTAAAAAAGGAAATAAAATAGTTTTCTCTCGGAAATTATCCTTTAAACGGATACAAAAGGGGTGAAAGTTTACATGGGGAAGAAATAACCAATAACCGCTGTCCGTATTTGGATGAAATTTGGTATTTAAATAATTTGTAATTTTTTGGTCAAGGTGTTCATATTTATAACATGTTACCCGTCGATGCTTTAAATTTACCTTTACCCCCTCTCTCTAAATATTTGAAAATGTCATGAATGTCAAAGGGTTATTGCAAGTTCGAGTATTATATATGACGAACAAAGATGCATGGCCCAAACCAAACATTTATAGGACACCGTTTAGGTAGGAAAACATATCAAACGTTTTGTGAAGCAGTCAGATTAGGATTTATTTTTCTTTATAATTAAACAATAGGTACATTATCTGTCTCTCAAGCTGTTTTGATATGTCTTCTTGAAGAACTACGCATTATTTTGTATCTTTAAGATCTAATAATGTATTACTGTTTTGAAAAAAATAAGTCCCGTCGAGTATCTTTTCGGTCATAATACTTCTTGGGCCAGAGGTGTAGGGTTAGAACCGGTGGTAGTTTTGGAACGAAGTTCCTTATTGGACGGTTCGCGGATGGGGGGCTAGGTGAAAAAAAGTCACGTGACCGTCACGAAAAAGCGTCACGTCACGAAAACGCGACACCCATACGATTGAGAAACATGTAAAATGGAATGAAATAAAAAATATATAAAATAGAATAAAGTGAAGTGAAGTGAATTGTAGTGAAAGTGAGAAGTGACAAAGTGATAAAAGTGAAAAAAGTCGAGAACCTAAAAGTAAAAAATGCCAAAAATGGCAAAATTTCTAAATTTCAAAAATTTCAAAAATTTTAAGTTTCAAAAATTTCCAAAATTTTTAAAATTTCAAAAATATCAAAAATTTCAAAAATTTCAAGAATTTCAAAAAAAATTAAAACCACAAAATTTACGAAAAAGTCAAAAATGAAATAAAATTAAATAACATAACTTCGTTCCAACAGAGTGTTCCACGACACTCACGTATTTTATTTTTCTCTGACGTTCATTAGTGCATTGTAATGTAGCATTCCTTGAAGTATGTAATTACCACAATTATTGCAACCAGTAACGTAACATCAGTGTATTATCTGTGACAGTGTGGTAAAAACGTGTGAAAATTCATTACCTACGGTAACGTTATCAAAATCCGCCCCTCCCCTCCCCCCCCCCCCCCCCGACCCCCGGCACGCATGGTGTCAGTGGATTTTTAATATGTGTGTAGGTAAAGCAGTGTATGCTTCTGTACATAATTAGGCCTTTTTACGTAACAGTTACATAAACTACTATTTATCTCTTTTTAGGGTTCCGTAGTCAACTAAGAACCCTTATAGTTTCGCCATGTCCGTCCGTCTGTCCACGGTCTAGCTCAGTTACTGTTCGCACTAGAAAGCTGAAATTTAATGATAAGAACTTTCAATAAAAACTATATTGAATAAAATCGGTTCAGCCGTTTTTGAATTATCAGTCAAAATCGCATAGTGAAAGGATGTGCCGGATAGTAGACTGACGTAAGCGCCGCTAAATATTCCTTAATAAACGACCGTTTGAACAGATGTTTCGTAACAGGGCGGCATTTACGAAACTACACTGAGCATCACCCGACATGCTCTTGGCCGGTTTTTTTTGCATTGTTATCCCGGAAATCACCCCTTAAGGATTACTAATTCCTCAAATAGAAAAAAACATTTCTGCATTTGTGACACCCCCCCCCCCCCCCCCCATTTCAACCGCGCCTGTTCTTACCTTTCATGCTTAGACTGATGTGACGGGAGGATCGATTTGGATGATATTTGCCGTGGACATGGACGTATAAATACAAAAGTGGTCCTGTATCGTCCGATATACACCTACTATTCTATGTCGTTTAAATCATGTCAATAAAAATTAATAGGATAAATCCATCTGTCAACTTTACTTCAAGTTCCGCCTCCAGGGTAGCGGGAGAGAAATTAGGGGTGAATTAGCCGCTTACTGACACAGACCGAATTCCACGCGGGCGGAGCCGCGGGCACAGCTAGTAAAAAAATAAATATAAAATTTCAAAATGGAACTCTTTGTTAATATTATTGTGTTTTTATTCCATTCATTTGTTTTACGATTTGGCGGCAAATTGAAAATTGTCTGTGTTACGTTGGCATGAATTTAACGCGAGAAAATTTTCGTGCAATGATTTTTTATGACTTTTGATGTCATTTAAGTCAACAAGAAAGCTATGATAGACTTCGATTGGCCTTTAACGATGAAGCCCCATCTCGTGCCAGTGTTTACAACTGGTTTAATGAATTTAAACGTGTTCGCACTAATCTCACCGATAATTTGCGTGAGGGACTGCCTTCTACGGCGACGACTGAAGATAACATCAGTGTTGTGTGGCGTATGATAGAAGAGACAAAAGAGTGACTTATCAGCAGATTCGTACAACCTTAGGCATCGGTATGAGTCAAGTCCATAAAATCCTCCATGAAGCGGTGAGGAAGCTTTGTGCTCGGTGGATACCTCATAATTAGACAAAGGCCCAAAAAATCCGTCGTGTTGATTGGTGCCATGAAATGGCTCGAAGATTTAACGGAGGCGACTCAAATGCTGTGTTCGACATAGTTACGGGTGACAAAAGCTGGATTTACTGTTACGATCCTGAAACTAAAAGACAGTCTGCTGAGTGGGTGTTTCCTTCCGAGGAGTTGCCTACTAAAGTGAAGAAAGGTCGAAATGTGGGAAAAAAGATGGTCGCCTCGTTCTTCGGAAGGACAGGTCGATACGCAACAATTGTTTTTTTTTTTATACCACGACGGTGGCAAACAAGTATACGACCCGCTTGATGGTAAGCAGCTACCGTAACCTATGGATGCCTGCGACTCTAAAGGAGTCACATGCGCGTTGCCGACCCTTTACAAAAAGGAGGATTCACTGTGTTGATGGCTAAAGGAACAAAAAGGTCCGTCATCGTCAACACACTGGGTCCTCTTTGAGCTCTTTGGCAACCTTACTCACCAGCAGGAACACAACACTATGAGTAGGGTCTAGTGTTATTTGGCTGTGGTTTTCTGTAAGGTGGAGGTACTTCCCCAGTCGGGCTCTGCTCCAGATTTGAGCGAGATGACATTCGCTGAACGTGCCCTACCACACTTAGCGAGATGCCATTCTCAGTGCCCATACCTCTCTTTTTTTAGAGGATAGGATAGAGGAAGGAAGGAGGAATTGTTTTAGAGGATCAAAAAATAGTTACTGCAAAGTGGTATACTAACAATTGTTTGACACTTGTCTTGGAGAAAGTTCGGGAGAAACGACCTCGAAGTAGGATCCTCCTTCACCACGACAACGCCTCGTCGCACACCGCCAAGCAAACGATCGACTATTTGGCCAAGGCAGACGTGGAATCAATAGGTCACCCGCCTTGTAGCCCCGACCTCGCCCCTTGTGATTTTTATTTATTCCCAATAATTAAAGAAAAACAGAGGAAAACGTTATATGGACGCCGAGGAAGCAGTAGCTGCGTTTCATGATGGATTGACACTTCGATCGTCGTGCTAAGCGGTCGCGTCTGGAGCTCCTACTAGCCTGCGCTCGTGCTTTGCCGCCTGGATTAGTGCTTTCGCCGGTCATCGCCAGTGTTTTATCAATATCAAATAACATTTTCGTGTGGGTTCGTATAAAATTCGCCCCTACTACGCATGCGCACCTCTACTACGCTTGCGCACCCTCAGACCTGCGCCGTGTTTAATCTTTTCGTATAATTATGATGAACCGCTGCCCTCCGGGAAATGTTCCTAATCTCACGGCCTTTGAAGCCGAATATCCTGGAGCGCTTACCAAGCTCCGTGCCATGTACTCAGGCAAAATTTCGCAGTCTAGCGAACATCGTGTCAATGAACCTCAGGTCAATGTACCTTCGGTAGGCATGCCACTCGGTGACCCGAATTTCCCCGGTGCCCTCACCCCCCATGTTCACCCGAGTGACCCGCGCTTTGCGGGTCCCGCCAATTTATTTCCAAATTTTTCAGTGAAGGGTGTCTCAGCCCCCCCCCCCCCACCTATTACTTACCCGCCCGGTATCTCCGCTGCACCGGCCCCTCTGTATTCTGTGCCCACGCAATCTGACTGCTCGCTACCCCTGGGCCAAGCTCTTCCTGCCTCTCAGCTGGACTTGCCCCCTTCTCCGCGTCCCGATACTCCCTTCGTCGACCACGGCTCAGGCTCTGATCCCGAGCTCAGCGCCATATCCGATCAAACCCTTACCGACGGTAGCAGTCCAAAGGACTGCGAAATGACCTCGGAATCGGAAGGGTTTAAGGAAGTTGTCAACAAGAAAAAGAAATCTAAACAGCAAAAGAGGAAGCGTGCCTCACCTTCTGCCTCGGCTGCCGAGTCCCTCAGTAAGCGAGTCACGCTCTCTGCCTCGCCCAGTGCGCCAGGTTATCCTGGTACTGGTCCGCAGCCACAAGGCATTCCGACCTCCAACTCATTCTATGCACTTAGCTCACAAGCCGATCCTAACAATTCCGGTATAGCTAGCCAGTTGAACTCTAATAGTTCCATTCGTGCCAATTCAGGCCCCAATAGCCCTGCTAAAGTTTCCAATTCTGACTGCCGCAACTCTGCGGCCCCCAGTGATGGTCAAAAGAATACCAAAAAGAGCAGGCGTGATGCTGATCGCATACCTCCTGTCCTCTTACTCGAAGACATCAGACGTTGGATCCCCCTTAGGGATGAATCCATTCGGCTCAACATAGGCTACCTAAGGTGCAGACACATCGAAGGTCCTTTTGGTGGCATAGCCATCTGGACCAAGGACCCCCAGCAATTTCGTGGGTGGAGAACCCTAATGATCAATGGTTATTCTACGTTTGACACGGAGGAAGAACGACTCCTTAGAGTGGTCATTAAAGGCGTGCCGAAAGAATTCGACACTGAGGATGTTCTAGCCAGCATTAAAGAGCAGGGCTACCCAGCAATCTCTGTCTATCGTTTAGTCAGACCCTTCACCAGACCAAAAAGACCCTACGACATAGTCTCTGTTGCCCTAGAAAACTCTAACTGGGGTGAAACCATCTTTCAGATTCAAGCCATCTGCGGCGTCATGTGTGCCACTCCTGAGCCCCCAAGTAAAAATGCCAGGATTCGGCAATGTTTCAACTGCCTGCGTTACGGCCACACACAAAAACACTGCACCAATATTTCTATCTGTGTTAAATTCGCAGGTGCCCACCACTATACCGCCTGTAAGAGAGACCGCTTTAAAGACGGTGATCCTAAGTGTGGCTTGTGTGGTGGTAACCACACAGGTAACTATAGAGGATGTCCCCTAGCCCCTAAACCAGGTTCCTACGTCCCCTTTCATAACAATAGAAAACGAACTAATTTCAAACCAAGCCCGCGTCCAACTCGCTCTGCTTGGAACCGTCCTGCCCAATCTGCTAGTCAAGCTCCTACTGATTTGTCACAGACTGATTTTCCGGCACTAAAGCCCATTTCAAATTTACCACCGCTCCCTACCTCGCAGGTCCCTGAACCTGTTGCATCACCGCGTGTGGTTACCCCCGAGCCATCCCAGCCATTGGAGTATTCTCTGCCCACGAGGGCGTCTCCCTCTCAACCTCCTCTACCGTCTCCTCCCCTGTTGGTGTCTCCACTACCAGAGACTCAGCCACCCGCTCTGCCAAGCGCTCGTGCGCCATCCTTTGCCGTTGACCTGACTCTACCTCCTTCTCAAATATCTCAAGAGAAATCACAGGTGCTCCCTCAGCCTCCTAGGAAATCTTCCAAAAGAGAGCCGAGGCGTTTGCCCGCTCCTGCTCAAACAACGAGCTTTGACCTGGCTGACTTTAAGTTGGTATTGGAACTCGCTGAGACCTTTGACATGAACGAGGTCAGTATCCTAGCTACCAAGTGTCGTTCTGCTCGGGACACCTCAGCCTTCTTTGCTGCATTGCAGTCTCATGCTCAGCTTATTAACAATATTAAACTTTTCAGAAACCGTCATGGATAATACACCATTAATAGTGCCAAATAGTAGGTGTAAGCCTATGTCCATCAACTTAGGATTTTTCAATGCTAATGGCCTCATCTCTCAAAGAGATGAGGTTGCCAGTTTCCTAAGAGAACATCATATTGACATGTTTTTAGTTCAAGAAACTTTTCTCAAGCCAGCTTCTCGCAGTCCTCGAATTGCCAACTACAACCTCATCAGAAATGACCGTCTTACCAATGCTGGTGGTACCCTCATTTACTATAGAAAATCACTCCACTGCTGTGCTCTCACTCCCCCTGCTCTTCTCAATATGGAGGCTTCCGTCTGTCGTATTAACATGACGGGCCATGCCCCCATAACTGTAGCCTCAATTTACCAACCCTCCAAGAAAACCATTGTACAATCAGACCTTGATGCTCTGTTTGAATTGGAGGATTCTGTCATTTTGGCAGGAGACTTCAATTCTAAGCACACCCAGTTCAACTGCAGGCTGTCCACTACAAATGGTCGCATTCTAAATAAATATATCATTGACAATGCTTTACACCTTATCTCACCCCTTGAGCCTACTCACTTTAGTTTCGACACCAGATTTGAGCCGGACCTGCTTGATGTGGCTCTATTCAAGCATGTTCGTCTCAAACTCCGCTCAATACGGGTACACCACCAATTAAATTCAGACCATAGGCCGGTAGTTCTCTCTCTTGGTCCTCCGCCTACTAATGCTCAGTCTCCCACCAAGACCGTGGTCGACTGGATCCGTCTTGGCAAACCACTTAATTCAAATGATCTTCCTTTGCTGGATGAGCTTCCCCACACCTTATCTTGTCTTGAAATTGATGAGGCAGTCACTCGCCTCACCAAGGTCCTTCAAAACCTCTTGTCCAGCTGTTCTCGAGAAGTCTCGGCAGAGGACGACCGTCGCTGGCGTCTTGCCGAAGAATTGAGAGACCTCTTAACTTCCAAAAATCAGGCCTTAAGGGACTACTCTCGTTGCCCCTCCCCTGGTAATAAGACCATCCTCAACCGCATCCAGCTGAAGGTGAAACGGGATATTGCAAAATTCAGGGACGGTAGGTGGAAAAGCCTTCTGGCTGAGATCTCTCCAGGTAGCCAGGCTTTCTGGGACCTGTCGAGATCTCTCAGAAGTGACACGCAAGTGTCTATGCCTCCGCTTACTGTCTCTGGTTCTGTGATTCCTGCTTTCACCGATCTGGAGAAAGCTGAATGCCTGGCATCCAGCCTCAAGGACCAATGCTCACCCAGCACTCTCTTCATTGACTCCGCTCACTTCAGCTTCATTGACAGCGACGTCTCCAGGCTTTCAAATCTTCCGTCTTCTGACCCACCACTTGATCAGGTCTCTTCCATGGAGGTGGCGACTCTGATCAAGAAACTAAAATCCAGAAAAGCTCCTGGGGATGATGGTTTCCCCAGCAGGCTCTTCAGACTACTCCCCGACCGTATCATCTCCTTCCTTTCCTCTCTCTTCAACGCTGCCCTTTCCCACTCTCACTTCCCGAAGGCCTGGAAATCCGCTGCAGTCATTGGAATCCACAAACCTGGCAAACCGTCTAACCTTCCATCTAGTTATAGGCCCATCAGTCTCCTCAGTGTTATGGGGAAACTGTATGAGCGCATCCTTCTAACCAGACTATCCCGGTTCCTGGATTCCAATAACGTCATCATAAACGAACAGTTTGGGTTCAGATCAGCTCACTCCTGCTCTCATCAGGTTCTCAGAATTGTGGAGCACTCGCTCTATTGGTTGAATGGCTGGAGACGCTCTCAACCAACTGCGGCCGTCTTTTTAGACGTGGCGAAAGCCTTTGACAAGGTGTGGCACAACGGTTTATTGTATAAACTTTTCAATTTAGGAGTGCCGCACCAGTTAGTCCTGACCATCAAGGACTTTCTAAATTGTCGAGGTTTTCGCTACCGCATCGAGGGCACCTACTCTAGCCTTCATCCTGTAGCAGCGGGTGTTCCACAGGGCTCTGTCCTTTCGCCCACCCTCTTCAGCCTGTACGTCAATGACATCCCTAAAGTGCCTGGTGTGAATTATGCCCTGTTCACGGATGACATAGCGGTGTACGCCTCATCTCCGCAGCCCTCTAGGTTGACAAACCTTCTTCAGGGTGCCATCAGTTCCCTTGGGGATTGGTGTCGTCGCTGGAGGGTGGAAGTCAACCCGGAGAAGAGTCAGGCCATAGTTTTCTCCAGGCGTGCGGACTATGCCGCCCTTACGAGGAAGCATAAAACTATTACGTTACTTGATCAACGCATACCTTGGGTTGACTCTGTCAAATACATCGGCGTCCATCTTGACCGCAGGCTTAACTTCTTTAAGCACATCCAAACTGTTCGCGACCGAGCTGCTTTCATTTCTTAAAATCTCCATCCCTTGATCGGCAGGAAGAGTAAAATGGCGATCAAAAACAAACTCACCATTTACAAAGCCTGTATCAGACCAGTCTTCTCCTATACCAGTATGGTTTTTGCCCATGCCTCAAGGAGGCAACTTAGAAAACTCCAATTATTACAAAATAGAATACTCAGAGGGGCCGTTGCCGCTCCCCCCTACATCAGAAATCTAGACATTCACAAGGATCTTCGCATCTCCTCCGTAACGCATCACATGAAAATGCTAGCAAGGCGTTTTCATGATAAAGCTGTAGCTAATCCGAACCCCTTAATTAAGGAATCGGTTAACTACAGCTCAGACCCCTTGCTAGCATTTTCAAATAAAGGTCCCAAGCCCTCGAGAAAAAATATTCAAAAGCGTCAACCTAAGCATATTTTAATTGATGAGGACGACGCTTTTGCTCAAGCCAACGAAGCTGAGATTCGACGTCTTGGCGAACTCCTCAGAGAACGCATGGGCTTCGCGCCCAGACCTCTACCACCAACACCTATGCTGCCCACCAACAACCCTCCTACCATTAGGCCGCCTTCGGGCGCGCCCTCTCCTCTCATCTCTCCTATCTCGGCTCCCCTATGTGGCATGTCCCCAAGGTATTCTATCAACTCTGCGGTGAGACGCGGTAGGCGGGGAAGACCCCCCCGTGTTTCTGCGTCCCCCTGCTCACTATCTCTTTCATTCGCTCATTCTTACTCATCCGGCACCTGTTCATCTCCAGCTCCCTTGAGCAATCATTCTTCTCCTGTGTGAGATATTTTTTATGTTACCTGTAATTTATTTTTAGTCCCCTCTGGGTGCACTTACCCTAGTGGTATGTGGACCCCAGAGGTGACATATCCCCTTATTTATTTATATATTTATTTTTCTGTTTGTTGTATAGTATTGTAAGTATTGTAGTATATATTATTGTATTGGTTTTTTATCAGTTTGTATATAATTTAAGTTTTTGGTTTATATAACTTCAGCTACGCGCACCACTCTCGGTGCGCAATGTACGCCTCTGATTACAATCAAAATGATCCAAAAAGAGACCAGGCTTGATCCATCTGTTCAAAAAAAAAAAAAAGTAGCTGCGTTTCAAAAGGCCGTCGAAGGGACCCCTAAGGAGAAGTGGGCAAAGTGCTTTTCTCAGTGGTTCTATCGGATGCAGCGATGTATTGATGTAGAGGGAGACTATTTTGAAAAGATATAATAAAACGAATAACTTGCCAGTTTGTTCAGTTTTTGATTTTCTAAAAATTTTCAGTGTCACCCTTACTACTTATTTGACACTTATTTTGTGAAAATATTTTAATAAGTGAAACGAAATAAAAAGAAACCCGGCCAAGTGCATGCCGGACCACGTATAATGCTCGTTCCGTAGTATCATCAACAAATGTACCTACTAAAAACCTCAAAGTTATTTATAAATAGCAATCGAATAATGTGCAATATGTTGATATTTACAAAAAAAAATACAATTAGTTACATGGTGGATCAGTCCTGGACCCAAGCATCCCTCCCCGTCCGACATGGTGGGCTCGGGATTCGCAAAATTTCAAGTGTATCCTTAGTATCCTTACCAGCTTTTTTGTCTTCCATCCATAGCTCAGCCAGTCTCATAGGTAAAATCCTACGGGAGTTCCCCCCAAACTATGAGACTGTGGGCTTGGAGGAAGCCAAGAAAGCTTGGTCAAGTGCCTGCCCAAGTAAGGATTTCCCAAATTGTCAAAACAGTGCCAGCCGCTTTTCTAGACACGCCGCACTAAATGGCATAACCGCCGGTCTCTCGCAACAGCCAACGTGCCAGCTCAGCTGGAGCCAACCGGCATTGCGAGAGACGATGGCAAGAGACCGGACGGCATGTCCCTGGTTCCTTGGAGGTTGGGAAGGTAGCTGGTGTGGGACGCTACCTGCGTAGACACACTGGCTACTTCCCATCTCACCGGAACCAGTAATGAGGCTAATGCAGCGGCTAAAGCGCCCGAAAGAAACAAACATTTAAAAGGCGGGGGTCTCGGCCCCGAATACATTTTAAATAGGTATGTTTTATTTCTAAGTCTAATTTACATTCTTGCTATAGATATTAATAAATCTATAACCAGGAAAACATAAGATATGTACCAAACATACGTATACTTATAGTACCATAATTAAATCAAATAAATCTTAGAATTTCGAAAGTAAACACTCAAACTTCTTCAAGATTATTTCAAAACGACTAATTCCAAACACCTATTCAATTTTCTTAGCATTGTCGTTTGAATCGCAAACTTTTGTTTGAAAGTCCTTTTCCTTGCTTACACCTCCAAATCCAAAAATACTCTTAACTATTGAAAAGTTTGTTCTAAATGTTCTAATCCATTACAATCGGAGCCTTTTGTTTACAAAAGTTTAGTTTTGTTTACAACTTTCCTTTGACAGACGGTTAATAACTAATAATGCCAGTCTCGTATAAATCTCTTCAATATCACACTCGTAATTCTGGGAAATAATAGTAGCACATGTTGTGAAATCTGTTTATAAGAAATCAAAGAGCATCAGTGTCATAGATATCACTCACCTCGACTGACCTTGATTAACCTTGAACCGATACAATTACTCCGACGGACATTATTATAATGTGTTCAGTCTTTTATTGTTGGCATTATTCCAATTAAAGGTTTATCCGGGTATTTAATGTTTAACTTTTATTTAAAATAATCATTATTTAAGTCATAGTAATTTATTTATAATATTTAAAATATTACATGTCAAATTACATTACATAAATAGTATGGGTCAATCTTACACAAATCAACTTAGTCCCATAGTAAGCTCAATAAGGCTTGTTTTGTGGGTACCTAGGTGACGATATATATAATAGTAGATCCATCAGTCATAACTCGGGAACAAGCCCAGCTTTGCAAGGTCCTGCTTCATAGGTATTTATAAAAGTTACAATGTAAATGCATGTCAATTATTAACTTTGGCTCTGTAGTGTTTAATTCACGTGCGAAAGCGCCCGTCATGCCTACTTGCAGAATAAATGTTTGAATACAGATTTAGCTATACCTTAGTTTCGTATTTCCCATACTAACCCATTTTTGGTGCAACATGTATAATCTAAGGCCTGACCAGAAATATATGATCATGCGTCATGTTGCGGAATTTCATTGGAACTAATTTCTTACACTGGCATTAATTCTAATGATAGGTTGTCATAGTTGTCAATGTCATTGCGGCGGTTTACTTGAATAATAGTAACGTGTTGAATATTAAATAATAAACGACAAAAAATGGCGAAAACTATTCATAGTCACGAGGGAAGCATTGTGAATAATGTATATAATAAACTGCAGAAAATAAAACGGTCGGCAAATTAAACTATTTCGCTACGAAACATTTTCAAATTAACATCAGAGCTGATAGGTAAACAAAATCAAGTTATCAGCATACCATACAGAATAATATACTTTATGACCATTTTGAACTGTTGCCATTTAAATGAGAATAATAGCACCCTCTTGACTATAATCATGTATTTCTGGTCAGGCTTTATATACCTATGGTTGTTGGTTGCGGCGGGTTAGGCCTTTAACCATTTCCAAACCAACAACGTATAATTTTACTTATATATCCGCATCACAGGTTCAACGCTAAAGAATATATCCGTCATAAGATACGGTTTAATCGTAACGACGGATATATCCGTCATAAGAAACCATACTTCTTACTCCAAACTCATTATTCGTTTTGCGTTTGAATTAGTGCATTGACATCTGTTATGGCATCGTAAAATTATAAGACTTGACTTATGTTTTTATGATTTCTGAAACATACTTTTATATTACCAAAGAAATAGACATGTAAAGTCGGCATCAAATATAGGTGCGACCACACCGCTGCTTAAAATACGGCGACGTTACGGAATCGCAGTGACGCACCGTATCCGCACCGTTTTTATCGCATGCCCTCTACACCGCTGCTCCAAATACGCTGACGGTACGGAATCGCAATGACGTGCCGTAAACGTCACGACTTTAACACATGCTCTCCACACCACTGCTCAAAATACGCAGACGCAACGTGTACGTGACGTGCCCCATACGAAATATTTTGACGCGAACCTTCCAAACCGTATTTTGAGCAGCGGTGTGAAGGGCATGCGATAAAAACGGTACGGATACGATGCGTCACTGCGATTCCGTAGCGTCACCGTCTTTTGAGCAGCGATGTGGAGGGCATGCGATAAAAACGGTATGGATACGATGCGTCACTGCGATTCCGTAGCGTTACCGTATTTTAAGCAGCGGTGTGGTCGCACCTTATATTGGAGTTGCCAAGGTATTCAAAAATATCTGAACATACACTTTATCGCCTTGAGAATAGAGGTGTTATTCAGATATTTGTAAGTAAAACCTTGGCCGCGCAAAAATATCTGATGGCGACTGTAGAAAACTATACTACACTTTCGAAAAACATAACCCTCCTTTGGCAGTCGTGTAAAATAAAACCTAGTTCCGTATTCTTATTTTAAAATACATAAACAATACATTAAAAAACAACAATTTATCCTATCAACATAACTCCAATCCAACACACAACAATCAACCAATATTGAGGTTGTATTGGAGTAACGTCGGAATAATTCTCAAGCAAATTCTGATATTTCTGATTCAGAACTGGTTTACCTAAAAGCTAAGTAACCGCCCGAGGCCGGAAATTTAAACAAACTGCTGAGCCATCCTGTAGATTATCTTAATTTGTTGATGCAATCGTTGTATTTCGTGCTATTTAATTTTCCTTTAGCACCGCTCGCCATTGTGAGCCAGTCTCGCTAAAGTTTCTAAGCTCGCGCACTAAATAAAATGAATTATGGAAAGGAACGGCTTACATAGGTAATTGAATCTCTAAATTGGGCAGAAGGCTCCTTATGCCATCTACGGTATGCGGTATGCGGTATGACGGAGGCGATTCACACACAGCTACAGCAATCTGTCATGATGGTCATCGATTCATTTCATTGCAAAAAATGTATTTGAGAATATGTGAACATCCATATGTTCACCCATGTGTTAAGAGGTTAATCTTTGTTAATAGCACTTGCCTGTTAGGACTGACTAAGATCTATTTTTATGTCGATTTATGTGTTGCAGCAGACCACATTGATAGTATGGAAACCACTTTCGGTACTTACGCCTTGCTTTGATTCAAGGACTGCACGAAACGCGATATGGTTCCGTTCTACCGGCAATCTACCGATTTTACTGTAATCAATAACACACTAGCTGCTGTACTGAACTGGTTTACTATTAACAATTTGCTACTTAATGCTAAGAAAACCAAATGTATTAGATTTGTTTTGCCAAACGTTGCACCGGTGGACACTAAGATTCTCCTGAATGGTGAATGTTTAGAGATAGTAGATAAAGCAGTGTTCCTTGGTTCGACGTTGGACAAAAATCTACAATGGAGTCCTCATATAAGAAAACTCGCTCTTCGATTAAGCTCGGCCGCTCATGCCGTTAGGAGAATTAGACAATTCACGAATATTGACACAGCTCGCTTAGTTTATCACAGTTTATCATAGACGGAGAGCTGGCCACGTCAGATATGACACAATAATGAGAACAACGAAACCCCTCTAGTTAGTTTGCTATACTATGCTTATTTCTAGATCCGGACATCTGGCAGCTGTAAAGTGGTGGAGGTCAAAGAATGCAAATAACTTGAAGAAAACAAATCCTAGAGTTCTGGGTTTAATCCAATATTATGGTAAATTATGTAATTAATTAGATTATATCATATCTAGAAGTTTCTGTTGGGGAAAGTAGTGTCTTATGATGTATAATATATTTCCGCAATAATAGACAATGGTTTTTAATCTAATATTAAAATATAGGCCCTGTCCTCTATAAATAATACAATTTTGGCTGTTTTTACCTATTTTGGTATTACTTTTTTCCAACTTAAAAACTTTGTTGGTCTGTCACTCTGACCTCCACCCATTAAAAGCTGCCAGATGCCCGGTACTAGCAATAAGGATGGTAAAGCAGTCTAACCAGACAGGTTTCATTGCTCTCATTATTGTGTCATATCTGACGTGGCCAGCTCTTAGACCATTAGGAGAATTAGACAATTAACGAATATTGACACAGCTCGTTTAGTTTATCCCACTTATTTTCATAGTGTGATGTCATATGGTATTCTGGTTTGGGGCAAAGCAGCTGACATACAGACTATATTTGTTTTACAAAAAAGAGCCATCCGCTTTCTGAATAACTTAAAGGCAGGTGCATCAGTTAGAGAACTATTTAAAGAAATTAATATTTTAATTGTTGCTTCCCAATATATCTATGACAATATTATTTTTGTTGTAAAGAATATACATACATTCAAAAAAAATTCTGACATCCACAGCTATAACACTAGAAATAAAAACAAGTTTGCTATCAGAAGTAGTCGTATCCGCAAAGCATATAAGTCATTTTTTGGTCAAGGTATTCACATTTATAACAAGTTACCCGTCGATGCTTTGAATTTATCATTTCCCGCTCTTAAGAAATATTTGAAATAAAGTTTAATGTCAAAGGGTTATTACAGGGTCGAGGACTATATGACGGACAAAGATGCATGAACCAAACCAGATAAATACTACAAAATCATCTAACATATAGAGGACACAGTTCAGATAGGAAAGCATATCAAACGTTTTGTGAAGCAATCAGATTTGGATTTTATTATTATTATTTTATTTTAATTAAACAATACGTACATTGTATGTCTCTCAAGCTGTTTTGATATGCCTTCTTATAGAACTACGCATTATTGTGTATCTTTAAGATGTAATATTACTGTATTACTGTTTTGAAAAAATAAGTCCCGCCGAGTTTCTTGCCGGTCATAAATAATTCTTCTCGGGTCAGAGGTGTAGGGTTAGAACCGGAGGTAGTTTTTTTTTCTCTCTGACGTTCATAAGTGCATTGTAATGTGCCTAAATTGAAGAATAAATATCTTCTATCTTTTTTTTATCTATTTAGACGTCAGCACATGGAAGGAGCATGCTGAAGATCACGGGGGTACCATCGCGAAGGGCTGCAAAACCTACGACAACACCTGGTTCCAAGATCTGGCCCAAAAGCGCGCCAAAAGGCATACTCGTCAAGAGATGACGCAACACTACATTTTACATGCCACAAATGTCGTTCCCGCCGTCTCTTGTGGCTGAACAGGCCAATGGCCTGTTCAGCCACAAGAGACGATGCTCCTCGCGTACAGACACTGCTTAAATCATCTACTACTATGTAAGATGCCTTACGATGATTATGACGCCTTGGTATTGTTTAGAACAGAATAATGTAACTTTTGGGACAGACATCAATGGCAATTTTTTTTTTTTTGGTAAGCTGAAAAATGTGTTCCAAGCCAAAATACCTCAATCGCTCAAGACCAAAGTGTTTAACCAATGCGTATTGCCTGCCATGACCTACGCTTGCGAAACGTGGACACTGACCATGTGCGGAATGGAGAGGCTCAAAGTTGCTCCAAGAGCCATGGAACGTAGCATGCTCGGTATATCTCTTCGCGATCGGATCCGAAACGAGGAGATCCGGCGACGGACCAAAGTAGTAGACATCGGTCAACGGATTGCTATTCTGAAATGGGCCTGGGCCGGACACGTTAGTCGTCGAGATGATGGGAGGTGGAGCCAGCGTGTCCTAGCATGGAGACCTCGTTCAAAAAGGCACAATCATAGACCTCCAACCAGATGGGAGGACGATATTAAAAAGATTGCAGGCCCACTCTGGAGGACAGTAACCGCGAACCGGGCTTATTGGAGGAAATTTGGAGAGGCGTATGCCCAACAGTGGGCGCATACTTGCTGAAGAAGAAGAAGAAGAAGAAGAAGAAGAAGAAGAGAAGAAGATCAATGGAAAATCAGATACCTTATAATGAATACCTCTATTATAATATTGAGCTCGCCTGCACCAAGCACGCAATGCTTTATCGTATTTTGATAGCCCGAACCGAAACATTTCATATCTATCACAAGTGACCTTATGTCATTCCTTAACATTATATCACAACAATTGACTATAGGTAATTACGTTAAATTTGGCCTTATATTTGCCATTCGTAAAATCTGTAATTGTATAATTGTCGGTGATATCATAGAACAAATTTGTAAATATTGGTCTAAGTAGATTTAATAACGATAAATTTTGTAAATATTTTACTACTAGCTGTAGGTACCCGCGGCTTGGCCCGCGTGTGTGGGAGGTTTTGTCATATTCATTTACTATCCAGGCCATTAGTGTAGAATTTACGCATTCTATTTACATATAAATATCTATCTAAATTTATTAGTTCATCCGTGATAAAGATAACTGACTAAAAGGCGTGCGTCGAGACCTGCGAATGCTAATGGCCGAGTTCCTGCAGGAGAATATGCTTCGAACAGAGTGTCAAACGCTGAAGGTACTGGCGCGAGGTAGCGTGTGAGCGCAACGTTCCAGCAGAAACTGCTTTTGCAGCAGCAGGCCAAAATCTAATAAGGCCCAAGACAGCAAAGATTGTTTCAGCAGGAGCATGAAAGGGTCCCCACAAAGCTCAATGGTCAAGATTTTTGGTGAACCGAACGCCGAAGCCGTGACACGGTGAGCGGTAATATCGCGAAAGCCATAGGGCGAGTACCGCGCAGGACCCAGGCCCGGAGGATCGCAGCGAGAATTGCTTCAGCAGAAGCAGCATGTCAGGGACCGGACATAATTCAATGGCGAAGTGTCTTAGCGAACTCGAGGGCTGCGGATCCGTGGGTAAGCGGAAATGTATGTGAACGTCAAAGGCTGAGTACCGCGTAAGGTTCAGGCTCGGAATATCGCAGGACAACTTCTTCAACATAATCATGGCAGGGACCGGACATAACTTAAAGGCGAAGGTCTTAGCGAACCCGAGGGCCGTCGCTCGAGGGTGAGCGGGAACGTTTGAGCAAGCCAAAGGCCGAGTACCGTGTAGGGCCCAGGTCAGCAGCAGTGCCATGACAGGGACCGGACATATCTCAATGGTGAAGTGTCTTAAGGCCCGAGGATGAGTGGCAATATCTGCGAAAGCCGAGTACCGCGTAGACCCAAGCCCGGAGCGTCGCAGCGCCAAATTTCTCCAGTAACAGTAACATGATATAATCCGGACAAAACTCAATGGCGAAGAATCTTAGCTAATCTGAGGGCCGGAGGCCCGAAGGTGAGCGGCAATGTCTGCAAAAGCCATAGGCCGAGCACCGCTTAGGCCCAGGTCCGGAGAGTCGCAGCGAGAATTGCTTCAGCAGCAGAGGCAGCAGCATGACAGGGACCGGACATATTTCAATGGTGAAGTGTCATAAGGCCCGAGGGTGAGCGGCAATGTTTGCGAAAGCCATAGGCCGAGTACCGAGTAGACCCAAGCCCGGAGCATCGTAGCGAGAATTTATTCAGCAGCAGCAGGCAGTATGAGAGAATCCGGACAAAACTCAATGGCGAAGAGTCTTAGAAAATCTGAGGGCCGGAGGCCCGATGGTGAGCGGCAATATCTGCGAAAGCCATAGGCCGAGTACCGCGTAGGCCCAGGCCCGGAGCGTCGCCGCGAGAATTTCTTCAGCAGCAGCGTGACAGCTAGCAGCTCGTAATTGCTAGAGTCATGACTACACTTTACCAAAATTATAAGGGTTCCGTTCTTGCCATTCTGGCTACGGAACCCTTATAATTTTGGTCATGTCCGTCTGTCCGTCCGTCCGTATGACACAGGTCCGTTAGACATGAGGTGTTGTTTGTATGCCGCTATTTAGTTATGTAGTGAAATTGCAGAAAAAAATATTTTTTAGGGGGGGCGCTTATTATGTAACTAAGTAAAAATAAAAAAATTACCAAAATTCACATGTTGCACATCAATCGATAGGTCTTTAAAAATAACATTGAGATTTCTTTAAACATTTTGTGATTAAGTGAATAGTTTCAGAAATAATCGCTTCGAAAGTCGGAAAAATAGCGTAACTCCTAACTGAAATCCTGTAACTTTTGAACCGTAAGCCCAAAAAATTTGAGAAGATGGGCGTTATCATATACTTTCTACGAAAACGAACATTATCGGTTTAGCCATTTTTGAGTTATTTCCAAAAAACTTCTTCCATAGGCATCAGATACGACCTTTTGGCATTAGTCTGGTTCTTATTCCATTGCAAGCTACGGAGCCCTCCATTATGCGTGGTCCGACACGCACTTGGTCGGTTTTTATTGCAATCAGCTGCGCTTTAAAGCGAGATAAAACATATTGACCTCGCAAACGGTACAATTTTTGCTGTCGGGTAAATCGAAATGGATAAATCTTAACTACCTGTTTTATTTGTTTTGACTTATATTGTAAGTAGGTTTCAGTACCTTCCGTAGCTTCAGTAACTTTAAAGTACCTTCAGGTATTAATGGATCTCAATATATGTATGTCCGTACTCACAATTTCCCAAACGAAGTAACACATTTAAAAAATATTTAACCCGCAATCCTTAAATTGGGAAAGCATTTAAAAATCCATGGTTTAAACCTCGGCGGAACACAACTGCAGACCAAATCGCTTAAATTTATCTAAAGACGTCCATAAATAATGTTTGTATACAGTATACAGGGTACCTATACAGCGCCATCTGTGACCACTTTTGAGAACGACTTTTTTATGAAAATTATGTTTTTAATAAGCAGAATAAACACTACCCTATATGTTGCTCCGGGGTATAAACTGTTACTGTACAAAATTTCGTAAAATTCTGTGCAGTAGTTTTTACGTAGTGCGCGGACAAATTCACAGACAGACAGACAAGAATTCCAAAAATCACTGAAATGTATTCAGTCAACGTTTCTAAGCCCCCCGAATAAGTTTTTCTAGAATATCTTTAATGTACATTTTTTTTCTCCGTACGCGTTTATTATATGTATAGAAGATAGTCAGAATGATGGATTTTGTGCGGAAAGAGTGCTGTGGTTTACTTACCTTAGGTCACTACGAAAGTTTTGAAATACAAAAAAACTACTAAAGCTATTGAAATATTTTTTATTACAGTTTCTCAAAATACTCTCCTTTAGCTTCTATGCAACGGTTCATCCGCCTAAACCATGATTTGTAGCATTTCCGGTACTCTACTTTAGGAAGGTCTTCTACGGCCAGAGATGTGACTTATTTGAAATATTTGTATTTAAAATGCAAATACAAAATACAAAATACCTATTTCCTATTTTGTATTTAAATACCTTTTTAACAAAAGCATTTTGCATTTTATTTGAAATACTTTTTGGGACCCATTTTCTATTTTGAAAATACAAAATACTTTTTTTTTGTAACTTATTATAATGTTGGGGTAGAAAAGGTAGGTTTAACAGGTTATAGTTATAATGCTCCGCGTAACCAAGGGAAAAACGGCACTAATTCCTGACGATCTCGTCATTTTGTAGTCGTCTGGTTTGAAATGGAGAAATAAGATAAGTATGGAAATCATCATCGTCTTAGCGTTTGTACCGGTTTGGCGAACTAATCACATGAATTGGCATAGACACTAGTTTTTACAAAAGCGACTATTACCATCTGACCTTCCAACTCAGAGGAGAAACTACGCCTTATTGGGATTAGTTCCGGTTTCCGCGGGATGTTTTCCTTCACCGAAAAGCGACTGATAAATATCAACCAATAATTCGTACATAAGTTCCGAAAATCACAGTGGTACAAAGTCGGGATTCGATCCCGAGACCTCCAGATTGAAAGTCGGACGTCTTATCGCCAGAATACCAGGGCTTAATAAGAATGGAAATCGGATTAAATAGCAATCCATTTTTGTACCGATTTTACATTGCATTGAAACTAAAAAAAATATACATACACTGACATTTGGATCCATATCTATACATATAATAAAGCTGAAGAGGGTCGAAAGTCTGTACATGGAAGATAATCGAAAAAAAGTTGGCTGGGGATACTTAGAATCGATAACAGAACACGTTCCAACAATTTTTATAATTTTTGTCTGTTTATCTGTTTGTCTGTTTATTTGACCGCGCATCACGTGAAAACGGCTGAACGGATTATGATGAAATTTTGTATTGAGATAGGTTGAGTTGAAATTTTCAACGGGAAAGGATAATATATAGTTTTAATCCCCAAAATCAACCCTGGTTGGGGTGAAAATGGGGTTGAAAGTTTGTATGGAGAATTTTTAACCGCTGAAACGATTTAGATAGAAATGAGTATGGAGATAAATTATCTCCATACTCATTTCTATCTAGTCTCGATAAACGTCATAGGATATTTCTCACACCCTTGCGGGGGTGAAAAGGGGGTTGGAAGTTGGTATGAGGAATTTTTACCGCTGAACTGATAAATATGAAATTTGGTATAGAGATAGTATGGGTCTCGAGAAAGGACAAAGGATAGCTTTCAACCCTGAAAATCAACCTTAGGGTTAGGGAAGGGGTGAAAAGGGAGTTGGAAATTTGTATAGGGAATTAATAACCGCAGAATCGATTTAGATAAAATTTGGTATTGAAATAATTTGAGCTCTGGAAAAGGAAATAAAATAGTTTTATCTCGGAAATTATCCCTTAAGTGGATGCAAAAGGGGTGGAAGTTTACATGGGGAAGAAACAACCAATAACCGCTGTACGTATTTAGACGAAATTTGGTATTGAAATAATTTGTAATTTTTTTGGTAAAGGTGTTCATATTTATAACATGTTACCCGTCGATGCTTTAAATTTACTTTTATCAGCTCTTAAGAAATATTTGAAGGGTTATTGCAGGTTCGAGGACTATATATGACGGACAAAGATGCATGGCCCAAACCAAAAAACGACTACAAAATCATCTAACATTTATAGGACACGGTTTAGGTAGGAAAACATATCAAACGTTTTGTGAAGCAGTCAGAATAGGATTTATTTTTCTTTATAATTAAACAATAGGTACATTATCTGTCTCTGAAGCTGTTTTGATATGTCTTCTTGAAGAACTACGCATTATTTTGTATCTTTAAGATCTAATAATGTATGACTGTTTTGAAAAAAATAAGTCCCGTCGATTTTCTTTTCGGTCATAATACTTCTTGGGCCAGAGGTGTAGGGTTAGAACCGGTGGTAGTTTTGGAACGAAATTCCTTATCGGACGGTTCGCGGATGGGGGGATAGGCGAAAAAAAGTCACGTGACCGTCACGAAAACGCGACACCCATACGATTGAGAAACATGTAAAATGGAATGAAATAAAAAATATATAAAATAGAATAAATTGAAATGAATTGAAGTGTAGTGAAAAGTGACAAAGTGATAAAAATTAAAAAAGTCAAGAACCTAAAAGTAAAAAATGACAAAATTTCAAAATTTTCAAAATTGTCAAAATTTCCAAAATGTCCAAAATTTTTTAAATTTCTAAAATATCCAAAATTTTCAAAAAAAATAAAACCACACAAGTTACGAAAAAGTCAAAAATTAAATAAAATTAAATAACATAACTTCGTTCCAGTCGAGTGTTCCACGACACTCACGTACTTTATTTTTCTCTGACGTTCATTAGTGCATTGTAATGTGCTTACATTGAAGAATAAATATCTTGATCTACACCAATATCATAAATCCTCTATTCCGCGTTCGGAACCGTATGTAATTACCACCATTATTGCAACCAGTAACGTAACATCAGTGTGTAGTCAACTAGGAACCCTTATAGTTTCGCCATGTCCGTCCGTCTGTCCATGGTCCAGCTCAGTTACCGTTCGCACTAGAAAGCTGAAATTTGGTGAGGCCTAATAAGAATTAGCAATTAGCATCGACCGACGTGCTCTTGGCCGGTTTTTTTGCATTGTTATCCCGGAAATCACCCCTCAAGGATTACTGATTCCAATTCAAGAAAATCCCCATCCAGGTTATAAAAATTCAACGTCAGGGGGGTGACGCGCCTGTTCTTACCTTTCATGCTTAGACAGATTTGACGGGAGGATCGATGTGGATGATATTTGCCGCGGACATGAACGTATAAATACAAAAGTGGTCATGTATTGTCCGATATACACCTACTACTCTCTATGTCGCTTAAACATGCAAAAAAAATTAATATGATAAAAACAGTATTCATTTTTGAGTGTAATTTCATTTAGTGGTCATTGTAAAATATTTTATTAGGACTACTGTCCTCTAGCGTATCTGTTAACTTTACTTCAATTTCCGCCTCCGGGGTAGCGGGAGAGAAATTAGGGGTGAATTAGCCGCTTACTGACACAGACCGAATTCCACGCGGGTGGAGCCGCGGGCACAGCTAGTAGATAAATATAACTCACTATCAGCATAAAAAAAACATTTAATTACATGTATCGAGTGCCGAACCTAAATACCTACAAATCAAATTAGTGGCACACAAAACTCACCTCTAGTTAAAATTTGACTAACATTTGCTTTATATTTATTGATTAAAATGACTATAACATATGATCACGGGCAGACGGACATGACGAGATAAGGATTTCGTTTTTTCCATCTTGGCGACGGAACTCTAAAAAGCATTTGTATTTTAAAAAAGTATTTTGAAAATACCTATTTTGTATTTAGTATTTCAAATACAATTTTGCTAAGTATTTTGCATTTGAAATAGTAAATCATGAAAGTATTTGTATTTTGTATTTAAATTCTTTTTCTAAATTCCATTTTGCACATCTCTGTCTACGGCCTGCAAGTAGGCATTCCGAGCATCCTCAGGACTATTGAATCGCGTGTCACGAAGTCCGAGTTTGATTTTCGGGAAGAGAAAGAAATCGCAAGAAGCTAAATCGGGGATATATGGTCCTCCATATATGACACAACTCTTCGATATCCGTACGCTTCAAAAAGTCTTTGGTGAGAATGGCTTTGTGTGGCGACGCATTGTCATGATGCAGAAATAACCAGATTTAGGTCGTTTTTCAGTCAAATTTTTAAACACAGCCAGTAAGCACACTTCAGTATACCACTGAGCATTCACAGTCTTTTGGTCATCCAAAGAAATTGTAGCTACATGACCTCTTGCGAAAAAAAATGTGGCCACCATTTTTTTTCCGAAACTTCGCCCGCGTTTCACCTTTGTTGGAGGTTCATCGTCAGGAAACACCCAAACTGTCGATTGCCGCTTAGTTGGTGGATCGTATTGGTAAATCCAACTCTCATCTCCAGCAATAATATTAAAGATGGTCCGTCCCTCACCCTGGTAAAATTTTTTGAGCATATATTTGCACCAGGTGACGCGAGCTCCTTTTTGTTCTTCATTCAATGCGTGAGGCACCCATCGTAAACATAGTTTCCTGACACCAAGCCGGTTGTGTAAATTATCATTAATGGCCGGCGATGAAATCATCAGAACCTCTTCTATTTGTTTATAAGTCACTTTTGGATCTTCCTTTATATTTTTTTTTACAGCTAAGATGTTTTCTTCTGTAACTGAAGTAGCTGGACGACCACTTCTTTCATCGTCATTCAAGGAGAAATCTCCACGTTTGAATTGGGTAAACCATCTGAAAACTGTTGCACGCGACGGTGCACAGTCCCCAAATGATGAAACTAAATGCTCTCTGCACTCACTTTCATTCAACCCAAACTTATAGTCGTACAAAATCATCGCACGGAAATGTTCTCGCGAAAAATCCATGGTTGACGAAGAATTACCGCGGAATTGAATTAAAAAATAACCGTATTTTTTTAATTTGGAAATGATTCATCAAATGGTTGTCTATGTTTGAATGCTGAACAAATAATCTTTAAAAAAAGTATAAACCAGTGCCGTTCCTTTTTTAAATTTGAAGTATCTCAAAACTTTCCTAGTGCCCCACGTGACTGGTTAGATCATTTCCCCAAAATCATAATTTACCTGTAGCATAATTTCTATTCGCATTTTTTCCTATTCTTAATTTACACCAGACGTATTAATTCCTAACATGATTTTTCCATTCGCATATTTTCCCATTAGACAATTTAACCACGTACAAATATTCTACAATCGATTTTTTTCTTACAGACCTTTTTTGCGACATTTTTTTTATACATGCCTAATTTAATTTTCGATACTACATTTTTAAAATTATTGAAACAACTATCTTAAATCGGTATAGTCGCGAACGGTCTAGAACTCTATATCGCTTTTAGTCTAAATCGCGAAAGGTTTAGAACGCAAAATGACCAGACAGGTTAGGTTCGTTAGTTATCTTCTAATGGCCGAAGGCCAAACCGCACAGAAATAGGAGCCCCGCGGCAGCGGGGCTCCGTCGACATCGCTAACGTAAAGATAAACGACGAAAATGATGTAGACATTTTGCGTTCTTCATTTACATGGACATTTTGATACTCTAGACCTAATACCCCTGAAGGGGTATAGGTGGGTTGAGAAATTAGGCATGTGTAAAAAAAAAAATATTAATATAGAAATATTTGCGCGTGGTTAAATTATCTAATGGGAAAATATGCGAATGGAAAAATCATGTTAGGAATTAATACGTCTGGTGTAAATTAAGAATAGGAAAAAATGCGAATAGAAAGTATGCTACAGGTAAATTATGATTTTGGGGAAAAGACCTAACCAGCCCCCCACGTGGACACTAATGAATATTTGTGATATTATCTTTCTACACAGACTCCGATTGCTGTTTGCAACAAAGAGGGATTTTCCAATGCTAATTATTGCGTAATTTGGGATTATTTAGTAACAACTCAGGGATTTTCTCCCGTAAAGCTCCATTTGGTAAGGAGGAAATAATCAATACTCACCACAACGAAACTCATCATTGGCGCATATCTTCCGTTTGGCAATTGGTTTTCTTTGTAAATGTTGATAATTAACCTCTGTATCTTCAAGTTTTTGACGTAAAACACAGACAGATGACTGATGGGTTATGCACGCTCCAAGAGTGAATTCAAACAATTGACGCTAGTCGCGCACTGGCCAGCGTGTGGTGCGGACGTGCCAATGAGCTACCGCCACCCGCGTGAGAAAGAGACAAGCTGTAATTTTCTAACAATGAGAGTGACAAAGATGTAATGATTGTCAAAATAGATAAACATAACACAATCGTTGCTAGGTTATGAAATATCGCTGGAAATATTTTTTCTGCTCAATTTGTTATAGTATAACCCATCCATAGTAAATATCATTGCCTATACATTAATACAGCGTACGTTGGCTGGCCAGACTATAAACCGACAGGTCCTAAACTTTTAGTATTGGTTTGAGGTGGTGAAATAACCCTATAATAACTTGTCCGCTGTCGTGGAACAGTTTCATACAAGTCTAATCACTCGTACCGCCACTCCGCACAGACATACGAGTACACTGCGTTATCGCCGTGTTTGGGCTCATTTTAATTTTATGGTCGTATGATGCACTATGGCCATACATTAATTAAATTTTATTTTAAATATGTGAAGTGGAGCTGCTGATGAAGACCATAATAAAATGGCATTCCCACTGTATTAGTTGTGAAGTAGGTTATTTTATTGTTAAAAGTTTTACTTAAATCTATTTTAATGTTCCTTATATTATTACATAATTAAGTGCCTAAACGAAATTATATACCTGACCTATCTACAAATATTCGAGTATACTAGTCGTATTACAGATAAGAAGCGTTATTAAAACAAAATTATCAAATATTTATCGCGACCGTTTGTATTAGGTACTTTGGGGTCAAATCGACACGGATGTTTACTGATGTCTTCATGCTTAAAGAAAGCAAGTATCACTGTAGGCACATAATTAGTACGTAGTGAAAATAAAATTTGAGGTTCATTGTTTCTTTGGTAGGAAAGCCGTAGTTTTCTAATTTGCCGAGTTTTGATATTTTATTACATGATATCCGTATCAAGATTTAGTTTTGGTTATGAACGTGAATTTTTTTTCTTTCAGTAATAATCCTCACAGGATACTCCGATCCCCTTGACCATCGTATGGTTCCCAACAGCATGCCCGAATCAACTGGAAAATTTATCGAGTTGATGTGACATTGGTAATATATATAGACTGTCTGATGCAACAAAACGATATGTCAGCCCGGCACAAGCGGCAAATGGTTATATCGAATTGCAAATTTCAATTAATTTCATGTTTACCGCTAAGCTGACGAGTTCGATTCTATGCCCGTCCTAAACCCATTAAGCAGTTGTTGTTTACCTTTGAATAGGCAAGTACGAGAGATACTCGTACAACAGAGACAGCATATGCCCGTTTTTTTGCAACCATTTTACAAGACCCAATATCTACGTTAGTTTTACTGTTCAATTTTAACTATTTAAAGACTGTGAACAAGTATACGTCGTGAAATGCAAAGTGCAGCAGGGTCCTTGGGAAAAAAGATAAAAGATATTTATTCTTCGATTTAGGCACATTACAATGCACTTATGAACGTCAGAGAAAAAAACAACTATCACCGGTTCTAACCCTACACCTCTGACCCGAGAAGTATTATGACCGGCAAGAAACTCGGCGGGACTTATTCTTTGAAAGCAATAATAGATCTTTAAAAAATACAATAATGCGTAGTTCTATAAGAAAACATATCAAAACAGCTTGAGAGGCAGACAATGTATCTATTGTTAAATTAAATTAAAATAATAATAATAAAATCTAAATCTGATTGCTTCACAAAACGTTTGATATGCTTTCCTATCTGAACTGTGTCCTCTAAATGTTAAATGGTTTTGTAGTAGTTTCTGGTTTGGGTCATGTATCTTTGTACCCGAGGACAGTTCTGGCTATTAAAACTATTTTATTGTACAGGAAAGGTTATCGAAACCAAACGCGTCAGCAACGTCGACGTAGGCTTGAGCAGCATTAAGTTCTCATTAATTGAGTACCCAAGATTACCGCTTACCGACACATCTTGACTCGCGGCGCCGTGGCCTGATTAATGACTATATACGGTCGGGTTACGGTTAAAGGTAATCCCCTCGTACACAGGTAAACTGTTTACATTGGATCAAATTGCCGCCAAATTAAGCCCTTTACGTCCTATTATATCGAAGTAGGACAGGTTTTTAGATTTCGAATTTCAGACGAATTCACGGTTACTTGTATGTAGAGTGCCTATTCTCAGCATACCCCGGATGTTTGCGTGCGGGAATTTTTTACACTAGCCAAAAAATTGTAAATAAAACATTTCTAAGCCCGTTTGGATGTTATTATTAATTCATAATTTGGGAACTATTTTATAATAAACAAAGTTATGTTATGTACACACGTAATAATTCGTTATAATTTAAGATTAGTAGTTAAGTTCGTTATGAATGTACCTAACTTTTAATGAAATAAACAGATTAATATTTTTTTTATACCCGCATCCAAAAATCCGGCGTATGATTCTTAGGTACAGTCGGTGTCAACAGTCGTTGGACACTTCACCATCTGTTTGCTCGTAATACTAACTTTTGCCTGTGACTTCAACAGCATCGAATTAGTAATTTGTACCCCCTTTTCGCCCCTTTAAGGTGTAGTGTTGGACGTTAGAGTGAAACAATTGGCTTCGAGTACTATGTCCTTACCCGGACGGGACCCAAAGTACAGTGAGATTCAAAATTGCATGGAAACATTATGACTAAATTCAGCCATAAATTTTCTATGCAATTTTGAATGGGTGTACCTTCATACCAAATGTCATCCAAATGGGGCCAGCAGTTTAAGGGTGAAGAGGTTACTGACAGACACACTTTCGCATTAATAATATTGGTATGTATTCATACGTATATTAACTAGCTTTTACCCGCGACTTCGTCTGCGTGTAATTAGTGAGTTCTCCAGCAAGCTATTTATCCTTCTCCAGAACTCAAATTACCTTTAGCAGTTTAAGCATGAAGAGGTAACAGACAGACAGACATACTTTCACATTAATAATATTACTATGAATATGGGTTTTCTAATAATAAAAAAGTGTAATAGGATTATTGGGAATAAAGCGTTAACTCAATATTCTAGTTACTGATTAGTGATAACGGAAGGCGCGTATGAATCGTTTTTGGACTAGGATTATTGGGAATAAAGCGTTAACTCAATATTCTAGTTACTGATAAGTGATAACGGAAGGCGCGTATGAATCGTTTTTGGATTGCAGTGTACGTACGTACCATTGGGTTCATATTTGCATACCATTTATCAATGAATTCATTCATAAATTGGGTATGGTATTATCTATTATAAACCCGATAGTACATATTTCGTGTTGGCATGCGTCTTCGTCTTTGTTATTTATCCGCTAACTTTACCAATCCACTCGTTGCGCGAGAAGTTTCCTCAAAATTATGGTCTCGTCAAAATACGATATCCTACAAGTCCATTAAATAATTTCTCTTTTAGCAGCTCGGTACAATTTTGAATAAAAAATTCGCGAGTCATGTTTAGCCTTTGCACACGTTTTTACAGAAACAACTGACTGACTCATGCACAAGAAAAAAGAGAAAATAAAAAAAAACATTAGAAATTTCGAAGTCGGTTACAAAGACTCATAAACAGCCACTCGATTTTACTCTCTCGATCAAGTGGCATTTTGTTTCTTCGCCACTGATACTGAATTAATTAGATGTAGCAGCGGTAGTACTTATAGACGGAGAGCGAGCCACGTCAGATATGACACAATAATGAGAGCAACGAAACCCCTCTAGTCAGTTTGCTATACAATGCTTATTTCTAGATCTGGACATCTGGCAGCTGTAAAGTCGTGGAGGTCAAAGAAAACACCTCAAGAAAACAAATCCTTGAGTTCTGGGTTTGTTGCAATATTATGAGAAATGATATAAATAATTTGATAATATCGTTGCCAAAAGTTTCTGTTGGGGGAAAGTAGTGCCAAACGACGTATAATGTAATTCATAGTTGTCGCCTACTGTTTTGGTTTCCGTAATAATACGCAATATATTTTGTTCTAATGTTAAAATAAAGGCCCTGTCCTTTATAAATTATAACTGAGAAAACTTCGGCAGTTTTTACCTATTACTATACCTACTTATGAGACATTTATGTATCTTAAGTACTGTACAGTATCAAATGTGGCTACACATCTTATTAAATTGACGTACATATTCAAGGTACTGTGGAATTTCAAGCTTACACGACGACTGTACCTAACTGTTTAGGTACTTTTATTACAGCACTTAAGATGATTTAAGACTCGTGTTGTAATTACAAACTTTATTATGAGCATTAAAATGTAGGCAAGACTTGCATGATAATATAAATACAGGTTATTCATATACATCGTATTTTTAGGGTCCCGTAGCCAAAATGGTAAAAACGGAACCCTTAAGTATAATTTATTACTCGTAGATTTTCAAAGCAATTATTACTGAAAATATTCGCTTAATCAAAAAATGTTTCAGAAAACCTCAAAGTTATTTTTAAAGCCCTACCGATTGATGTGCACGATAGTTAATTAATATTTGCGAAAAAATATTTTTACATTTACATTGACATACGGTGGTTCTTATGGTATTCTTAAGCAATTTTTGCCACAAACTAAGTATAGGTACGGTCAGCTGCAGAGAAAAGGTACCACCGTGCCCTACAAACTTGTATTGTAGTAACATACAAAACACACCTTTTGAAAAACTAAGTACACACAAAACACACCTCTCGATTATTATAGTGTTATAGTTTACGAATGACTGTGACAAACAGACGGACGGACGGACAGACGGACATGACAAAACTATAAGAGTTGCGTTTTTGCAATTTGGCTACAGAACGCCTCGAGCGTTTTACGCCTCGATCACGAAAAAAGCTCCAATTTGCCGCCCAGTCTCGTGAACGTGACCAGGTGCCGTATTCTAATTTTAAAATACATAAGTAATACATTAAAAACACAATCTATCTTAAACATAACTCCAAGACACAACAAATAATCAACCAATATGAAGTTGTATTGGAGTTGCATTGGAATAATTTTCAAGCAAATTCTGATATTTCTGATTCAGACGTTTAGGCGCTAGCTGTGTTGCGTAGTTAACGCATTGGAGTTGTATTGAAGTTGGATCGTGTTTAAACTTGTTTTAAAGCTGGAATACGCCCCAAAAGAACTCATATGTTTAATTGTTTCACTCACGTCAAACGCTCGCCCGCGACAGCGTCCAAATCTAAAGTGATATCGCTCGGAACGTTTTTTTCGTGAAAAAAGCATAAATGTTGTAATTTTATCTCACGATCTTTTCAACGAAAACACATTAAATTTACAATTTTAAAAGTAGTACAAAACAATTACACACTCATACGTTTTCGTAATTAACTTTGCTAACATTATTAACTCTGCATTATATTCATTCGTATCAAACTTTAACCAAACTAAATTGTTCGCCTTTTATTTATCCTACTGTTATGACTTTACTTCTAGTGGTTTGCCGAGTAAGCGTAAAATTGAATTAGAATGCACTTTGAATCTATAACTTTAAATTAAGCTAAACTTTATTTTACATTGTGCCTCAATATTTTGATTTAGTACCTACATATCTACCTACCTAACCTAGCCAGATAGATATTTCAGGTAAGTATCTCCATCTCTAAATCCTCTAGCTAGCAATAATAGAAAAAAATGACTTTTTTGAACATGCAAATGAAATTTTGTCGCTACGTTCATTTAATAGGCTCGAAAGTATCCTGTTTCGGGCGCATCAACTCGAAGAGACTACATTGGAATTTCACACAACTTTTCAGGCGCTCGCTCTGACCAACTGAGCCATCGATGCTTACTCAACCTCTGACGTAAGCAACAGCAGTTCAACACAATACTATGAGGTACTTGTACTTGTAGGTCGTAACCCGATCTTATTTTTTTAATTTCTTCTTTCTGCTTAGATATTAATTTTCTCGCACAATAAAAAACCCGAAAACCTGTTTCTTCCAAATCCGGACTTGTTTGGGCTCATTTTGTTTATAACAAGAATATCGACGCTGATATTTAATAAAAATTTTCCATACAAACTTAAAGCTTCCATAGTGACGTCACGCTCATTGAAAGCTCGAATAAAACGTGACAAAATGGAACGGTAATTATCGGGCCGTTATTTTATTGGTATAATAGAGAATGCTGTCGAATCTGAGTAGAATGAAACAGAAAAGTCTAGACCTGAAAGAAACAGGTTTTTAGTTTTTTATGCTTTAATTTCTTTAAAGAAATATTATGTAAGTTTATTCAAAAATAACACATATCAAGTCTGAACAATTTATAAATATCCGCAACAGAGGTAGCATGAGATTAACCGTAAGGTTAATTTCTTTTGCTTGTTTAATCACTAAATTATGAGTAGTGTAATTTTTTTACACTTATTTCCAAACTTGAACCACGATATTTACGTACGTATTAGTTTTGTTCCTTTACTCATGGCCGAAAACTAATGAAACGGCTCCGTACCACACTGCCTTCCTGAAAAAAGTATATTTCTCTATAGGAACGCCGCAAAGTTAAGTCACTTCTGAACGGCATAGTCCCGCTGTGTTTTCGACTGAACATAAAATATTGCCCTGACCGTGTATTACTCGCTAGACTCGTTCGCTTTAAGCAGAAAAAAATACAATGATTTAAATGTCTGGTCGGCTTCTGTTTATTTGTGGTCTGCCGGTTTGACCCTCCGCTGAAATTGTGTCACAGCCTGTTGATTTTATTATGCCAATTTTGAAATCAAAACGGTATTGAGTGGTAAAACAATTTTATTCCTTGAAAAATATCAGGACAACCAGCTACCGAAGTAATTGATCCAAAGAAACTCTGCTAGTAATAAATTCGAGTTGGACTCGATAAAATTTATTGCACTCGACTTGTCCGGAGTTCGAGATAAAATTTTACAACTGTTCTGCGATTACGCGACTTTGAGGACTTCAATTTACATTACGTAATATTTTTACGCGCCTGTCATAATTTTATGTATGGAACAGTTAGGTATAACTGTAATTCCTTTTTTTAGTAGGTTGACTATGTTTAATTAATTATACACATTTTGTTATGGGTTTATGATTCGTATTTATCGTCGACTTTATTTTAATATTTTGTTTAAATTACGCTATCCTTGTTTGTAAAACACCGTTTCAGCAAGTCGCGCAAAGAATGAAGTCGTAAAATCAAAAGTTGTATAAAGACCTTATTAGATGTTTTTACGATATTCATAAAGATACAAATCACCTGGTTGATAAAGTAGTATTTTCTGGCAGTAAAAGTTTTACTAGCTCGACGTTTCAGGACCTATCAAACTAAGAATCAAAGTATTGCAATCCAATACCACCAATTTTATAGCGCATATTGATACGCGTTACAAACGGGTATGATACGAATTACAAATCTGTTGCATACGGGTTACTTACTAAATTAAAGCCATCGCATACTCGTACGCATTGATACAATGCGTTACAATGTATACGTATTAACCTATTTTGCTAACCTAACCTACCACTGAAATTCTAAGCTTGTTTCCAATGTTAACAAACGTTAATTTATCCGACACGAAAGTCACAAGTGCAGAAATTATTTTTTTCCATTTGAGGTGCACTTGGAGGGGGGGGGGGGGGGGGTCCATGACCCATGCAAATTTAACTCAATTGAGTGTAGTGGCTACCCCCCTTAAACGTAGCCTATAAAAATTCAACGTCTAGGTTATCCTGGCGGGGGATTTTCTTGAATTGGAATTAGTAATCCTTAAGGGGTGATTTCCGGGATAACAATGCAAAAAAAAACCGGCCAAGAGCATGTCGGGCGATGCTCAGTGTAGTTTCGTAGATGCCGCCCTGTTAAAAAACATCCGTTCAAAAGGTCGTTTATTAAGGGATATTTGGAGGCGCTTACGTCATTTTACTATCCGGCACTTCCTTTGACTGATAATTCAAAAACGGCTGAACCGACTTTATTCCATATAGTTTTTATTGAAAGTTCTTATCAGGCCTCACCAAATTTCAGCTTTCTAGTGCGAACGTTAACTGAGCTAGACCGCGGACAGACGGACGGACATGGCGAAACTATAAGGGTTCCTAGTTGACTACGGAACACTAAAAAGAGATAAATAGTAGTTTATGTAACTGTTACGCATTAAGGTCTAATTATGTACAGAAGCATACTCTGCTTTATCTACACACATATTAAAAATACATTGAAACCAACATTGATACAATGACCGCCATTACACCGCCATGACCAACCTTATTGCGCCGGCGGTCGGGGTGGGGGGGGGGGGGCGTGCCGGCGTGATCGGGGGGGGGCGGATTTTCCTTACGTTACCGTAGGTAATGAATTTTCATACGTTTTTACCACACTGTCACAGATAATACACTGATGTTACGTTACTGGTTGCAATACTGGTGGTCATTACATACAGTTCCGAACGCGGACTAGAGGATTTATGATATTGGTGTAGATCAAGATATTTATTCTTCAATGTGAGCACATTACAATGCACTAATGAACGTCAGAGAAAAACAAAATACGTGAGTTTCGTGGAACACTTGGTTGGAACGAAGTTATGTTATTTAATTTTTTTTTCATTTTTGACTTTTTCGTCAATTTTGTGGTTTTAATTTTTTTTTTTTTTTTTTAAATTGTGAAAATTTTGGAAATTTTGGATATTTTTGAAGTTTTTTAATTTTAGAAATTTTAGAAAATTTGAAATTTTGCCATTTTTGACATTTTTGACATTTTTTACTTTTAGATTCCCTAATTTTTTCACTTTGTCACTTCACACTTTCACTTTTCACTACGTGAAAGTTTCACTAACTGAAGTGAAGTGAAGTTCACTTCACTTTATTCTATTTTATATATTTTTTATTTCATTCCATTTTATATGTTTCTCAATCGTATGGGTGTCGCGCTTTCGTGACGTGACGCTTTTTCGTGACAGTCACGTGACTTTTTTTCACCTAGCCCCACATCCGCGAACCGTCCGATAAGGAACTTCGTTCCAAAACTACCACCGGTTCTAACCCTACACCTCTGGCCCAAGAAGTATTATGACTGAAAAAAAACTCGACGGGACTTATTTTTTTCGAAACAGTAATACATTATTTTATTAGATCTTAAAGATACAAAAAATGCGAAGTTCTTCAAGAAGATATATCAAAACAGCTTGAGAGACAGATAATGTACCTATTGATTGATTATAAAGAAAAATAAATCCTAATCTGACTGCTGTACAAAACGTTTGATATGTTTTCCTACCTAAACGGTGTCCTATAAATGTTAGATGATTTTGTAGTAGTTTTTTGGTTTGAGCCATACATCTTTGTCCGTCATATATAGTCCTCGAACCTGCAATAACCCTTTGACATTCATGACATTTTCAAATATTTCTTAAGAGCGGGTAATGGTATTGGTTGGTACGGTTATTGGTTGTTTCTTCCCCATTTAAACTTCCACCCCTTTTGCATCCGCTTAAGGGATAATTTCTCCATACCAAATTTTATCTAAATCGATTCTGCGGTTAATACATAATTTCCTATACAAACTTCCAACTCCCTTTTCACCCCTTTAGGGTTGAGTTTCGGGATGAAAACTATCCTATGTCCTTTCTTGAGACCCATACTATACCAAATTTCATCTTTATCAGTTCAGCGGTAAAAAAATCCTAATACCAACTTCCAACCCCCTTTTCACACCCACAAGGGTTTATTTTCGGGATGAAAACTATACTGTCGTTTCTCGGGACTCAAATTATCTCCATACTAATTTCTATTAAAAATTCTCCATACAAACTTTCAACCCCCTTTTCACCCCCTCCAGCGTTGATTTTTGGGATGAAAACTATACATTATCCTTTCCCGGGACTCAAAATATCTCTGCACAAAATTTCATCAAAACTCTTTCAGCCGTTTTCACGTGATGCGCGGTCAAATAAACAGACAAACAGATAAACAGACAAAAATTCAGAAAAATGTTGAAACGTGTTCTGTTATCGATTCATATTCCATGAACAGACTTTCGACCCTTTTCAGCTTGATTATATGTATAGATAGATAGTTTTTATTGAAAGTACCTTTCAGGCTTCACTTCCATTATTTTTGTCAAAGTTTTTGGACCTACGGTTCTAAAGTAAGATGGGGGGGGGGAGGTTTTTTGAAGATGAAACTATCCCTTGTCCTTTCTCGAGACCCATACTATCTCTATACCAATTTTCATCTAAATCAGTTCAGCGGTAAAAAAATCCTCATACCAACTTCCAACCCCCTTTTCACACACACAAGGGTTTGAAAACTATCCTATGACGTTTCTCGAGACGCAAATGATCTCCATACTCATTTCTATCTAAATCGTTTCAGCGGTTAAAAATTCTCCATACAAACTTTCAACCCCATTTTCACCCCCACCAGGATTGATTTTCGGGATTAAAACTATATATTATCCTTTCCCGGGACTCAAACTATCTCTATACAAAATTTAATGAAAATCCGTTCAGCCGTTTTCACGTGATGCGCGGTCAAATAAACAGACAAACAGATAAACAGACAAACAGATAAACAGACAAACAGATAAACAGACAAAAATTCTAAAAATTGTTGGAACGTGTTCTGTTATCGATTCTAAGTATCCCCAGCCAACTTTTTTTCGATTATCTTCCATGTACAGACTTTCGACCCTCTTCAGCTTTATTATATGTATAGACTCAATCACTGTTAAGTGTAACGTAGCTTGTAGTATAGTTATCCAGTTATACATACCGGAAAGGTTTTATAGACGTGTGATGACACTGATGACAATGTGTGTGATTAGGTCTGAAGAATGAGTCATGATCAGGATTTTTGTTATACGTTATGATTTTATTATACGACGACGGTGGCAAACAAGCATACGGCCCGCCTGATGGAAAGCAGCTGGCAGCTACTCACAACAGTAGAAGTTCTTTAAACTAAATTACTCTTAATAATTTTAGGTAAAAAAAATATAGTACGATTTTTTTTCTACTATTTTTGGCAAAAATCAAGCAACACAACAAGACAAAAAATCTTCAATTACCGTAAAACCTCCCAACTTATAGTCTAGTAGGTACTGCAACTATGGTCAACAAGTTCAATATGTAATTAAGTATCCATTTATTTTTTCGATTTTTCTAAGCTTTTCCATTCATTTATGAACATATTTTGTCATAGCACTGCGTTATATAAATAAAAGTCACACCTGAACGAAAATATTCAAGTTTATTATTGGACCATAGTTGAGAGCTTTGGACTATAAGTACCTGAAATCAGTGTCAGGAATCATACAAAACCAATCCATCTTAGAATTGATTAACGGGATGACGTAATCTAAGATGATCTTTCTAATTTGATTAGCGTGGCCACATTGGCAGAATATAATCAGGGTATTCAGGACAAATTGTTTTATTGCCATTAATATTAATATCCAAGCAGAAAGATTTTGAAAACCCTTGGGAAGCCTTGTTTTACATATATTAAATCCACCCCGTGAACAGTTCGTTTACGTATACATCATGTTACTAGCTAGAGTTAGCTATAAAGCTTTATCTCCACAAACCCTATTTTATACGTCTGTTCTTTCTTGGAACATCATTACATGACAATAGCCACGTTTTATTTATAAATGTATTTTTAAGATGCCGCTTTGGTTTGAAGGCTAGGGACTGGCACATAAATAGTTTAAAATCGGAACTTGTCGTGTATCTATCAAACCGTGGAGATTAATTTGATTCCTTCGGAAAGTGGTGGTATTTATGTAAAATTAGATTAATGTGCTATAAAAAAATTCACAGATTTCGTGCCTCACACGACTATCGAGCACATTGGAAATGAATCTACGGAAGTCGAAAAAATATTGTCGCGGAGCGACGAGAAAGTCGGGATAAGGAAAATGTTATAAAATAAAACTACGACGTTGCAAAATGCCTGCATCAAGTACATATTTGGGTTGCGTAAGTTTGATCATGTGTCCGCCTCCCGTTCTCAACTTGGTTGGCTTCCGATTCGCCGTCGTAGGGATGTACATGTTCTGTCATTGCTTTTCAACGTGTTATTTAATCCTGCATGTCCTCCGTATCTGTCGGAAAGATTTAATTATTTGGCTAGTATTAGCGATCATCGCTTGCGGTCTAGTACAAATCTCGCTCTAGCCATTCCGCCAAAACACTCGCGTATTTACTCTAGGTCCTTCACTGCTTACGCAATTAAATTGTGGAATGAGTTGCCAGTGGATGTAAGAAAGTCACACTCTGTTTCCTCACTCAAGGAGAAATTGAAAAAGTTGTGGCTAGTGGACTCTTAATGTTTTTTGCGAATTGAATATTATATATATATGTATATAGGTATATATTTATTTAATTATTTATTTATGAACGTCTGATATTATATGTTGATTATATTATTATGTATGTAGTTTAAGCGTAGTTTAAGTATTTGTATGGTACAGAATGTACCTATATATTTATTAGTGTTTACCTGCAGCTTTATGTGTTTTGGAACTTTTTATTGGTATCTTTTGTGCATAGTTTGTCTTTCACCATTTGTATTTAATCCTTTCTCATTTTCTCATGGGTTGGCTGGAAGAGATCCCTATCAGGGATAAGCTCGCCTTTGTGCATCTTTTATATATGTTACTGTTGTATTATGTTATACCTACTTGTTCATGTGCAATAAAGTGATACATACATACATACGTTGAATGATAATTATTTTATTCTTAGATTAACATAAGTATCCTCGACATAACGCCTGTGAACCAGAGTTGGACAAAAATTAACGTGACTGAAACTAAAGTTAAAAATGAGAACGTTACTCATAATCATATGAACACATGATTACGAATTCGATCATGAGCTTTCTAATCTGATTGACCACCGACATGAGTAAATCATGTCGATTTTTAGTGTCACTCATGATTAGCTGAAGTAATTACATTAGTAAGACAGTATGCTTAGTTAAACTAACGATTTAGATGATTAGATTTTGATTAGATTTTGCGTAGCTACTAGCTCCTTCATTTTTTTCCCTGACGAAACAGAGGCGGTACCTAGGTGAGTATAATATACATTTAGGATAAATGGCTATTTGTGACAATATTTCTAAAGGTATCATTTGGCGGTTGGCGCTTACGTCTTAAGTTGTATAGTGCAGATTCAATATTGAGCAATAAAAGCGTAAATGCCAGTGGCAAATGTTACCTTTACCAAAATATCGACAATTTTTTTATTAGTTTTTGGTATGAGTGTACAAATGAATGCTCCCATTTAACTTTGAAACGGCCTGTTCGGTTTTATTGCGGTTTTCGGCTACAGTTAAGGCAGCTATCACACAACTGCGGTTTCCACATGCACTTTTCATTCTCACTCTCATTCTCATTCTCATTCTCATTTTCATTTAGGATAATGAAAATTTCTACTTATGTATCTGGCTCAATATGTGAAATTCAGAACAAAAGCCTTATTCAAGTAATAATATAAATCAGCTTAAAAACACTCTAATCATACATTCGTCAATCACATTGAACAAGTTAGTAGATTAGCGTTAATTTAGTTTCAATCAGCGCCCGTCGTTAATGATTTACTCATGGCGAAATTACTTGATTGTTTTGTGTTATGATTTAATCAGCGATTATTCAATCAGCGATGATTAGTAATCGATCACCGATTTTAATCAAGTGTGCCCAACTCTGCTGTGAACAAACAAATTGAAAAATTTCCACACGCATACCGAAGTTTGAATAATTATCGCCGTGGCGCCTAAGTATACATATTTCATTTTTAGATTAATAAGCAGGATATAATAATGTTCAAAGTACAAGAAAATTATTACATTACAAATCCGTAGTCAACTCGAGAAATAATGGTTAATAATTCTAAATAATTTTTGAGGAAAAAAAAACCGACTTCTTCAATGGGGGAAGCCGGTGAAGGATTATTGTAGATGCTCTATACAAAGTAATAACTTGCTTAACAAACACAGCGAAGAGGACAAATCGTCAAACGTGAACTATGCGTCGTTGAAGAATTCCTTTCTCATTTTGCATTTCACATGTTTATGGCATCAGCCGCAGTTCCACTTCATCAATATGTCAATGTTTTCAATGAAAATGCTTGATTTGTTGATTTAAATACAAAAAACACTTTATGTATGCCTTTAAGATTTGAGAAGTTTCCTCGATTCCTCCTGGATCCCCTGGATCAGAACTTAGCTTGACGAAAATTTGTCCTGAGAATCTAACTTGCTTAACAAACATAGTGAAGAGGACAAATCGCCAAACGTGAACTATGCGTCATTGAAGAGTTCCGTTCTGATCATCATCAGCAGTTCCACTTCATCAAATGTCACTCTTTTGAATGAAAATGCTTGATTCGTTGATAAAAATACAAAAATCACTATGTGTTTGCCTTTAAGATTTGAGGAGTTCCCTCGATTCCTCATGGATCCCATCATCAGAACTTGAGCTTGACGAAAATTTGTCCTGACAATCTTACTTGCTTAACAAACACCGATGTGTGTTCGATAAGAGGAGGAATCGCCAAACGTGAACTATGCGTCGTTGAAGAGTTCCCTTCTGATCATCATCAGCAGTTCCGCTTGATCAAATGTCACTGTTTTGAATGAAAATGATTGATTTGTTGATAAAAATCACTACATGTATGCCATTAACATTTGAGGAGTTCCCTCGATTCCCCATGACGGAGTTATCGACTAACAAACATAAAAAAGAAAATTAAAAAAAAATACAATATAAAAAAACATACACGCCGAATTGAGAACCTCCTCTTTTGAAATCTTGAAGTCAGTTAAAAAAAAATGTATGTGAAAAATGTCGTTCTGACTTTTTTCAAAAAGGTTAGGCTACAGGGCAGACTCGTAACCCGATCGTCTATTTTTTAGGCTTAAATTGTAGCTGACTAAATTGTCCAGAGGAGTTCTTCTCAAATTTTTGATATCATTCTTCGTTTCCAAAATATCGAACGCCAAAATCAAAAATTTGGAAAAAAAAAATATTTTTTTCACTATTCCGGCCATAACTTCTTTCTTTTTTGATTTTCTCGAAAAATTCTTTTTGCATCTTACAGCTCTCGTAAATATGAGTCTTTTGAGCCATTTTTGAATATCATATCTTTACAACTTTCCGAGTTATAAGGGGATCACACTTTTTCGTGAAATCGGGGCCTATACTGGAACGAACGAAAAGACATTTCCAATGTCAAAAACGATATGCTAGATTTAAAAAGTGTTTATTAGTCTAAAACTCACTCTTCCCTAGGTCGTCCTCCCTTTACAACATCTATATGTATTTGTGTACCAATTCTTGGTTGGTTCGGTAATCTGACATGTACACCTGCAGATATAGTTGAGCCTCCCACCCCCTCTCTGCGGTCGGTTAGAATACGGGTATCCGTTTCATCGACAAAGTGGGAAAGCGCTTAAAATAATAATTTTCCTGTCTTATTTTGGTAACGTTCGAGTTCTAGCCCATTTACTTCGTCCGAAGTAAATGCTTTATACTTTTTTTTTCTTTTACTAATGGCACGGGCAAGTATGCTCCTGATCATATGAATAAAAGTCTTGCCAAACTGCAAGTATGGCTTCATTCCAAGCTGTTTTATGGTACCGCTGTGGTAATAAGTCTAAAGACGCGGCCCTTAATGCTTGTTGAAACGGTTTATGGGCAATAAATCTGGACGGAGCGCTGCTGGTTATATTCGGTGCTTGGTCAGAAGCCGATATTTTTATTTATCACAATCTTTGAAAGGGACTTTTTGTGGAAGATTCGATGTTAATGGGCGGCTACCACGAAATCCTAGATGAATCGGAACCTTAAAAACGTTTCGTTTTAGTGCACGTAAAATTCTCTGAAACTGGGGAATTTCAAAACGGTTTCAAATAGAATAAGATTTTGTACTTATAGACTAGTAGTCCGACTCGAACTCAGACTTGAAATGCCGAGACGTCCCAGGAACCGAAGTTGTTTGTAAGAACTTCACTTCGCTTACGCTCCGCTCGTTCGATGATGCTCCCGGTTCACTCCACGTGGTACTTTAACAGAAAAACAAAAACACTTTTTGCTGATAAAAGCTGGTATCACGAGTTTTTTCTTACAGTAATTTGTAAAGAATCCATGTAGAAAATGTTTGAAATTATTGTATAAGATCATTAAGTAATATTTTGAAAAAAAAAAACCGAATGATATCTTTATTTTTGACACATTCAGATCTGTTTGGCGAAATACTGAGGTCATAAAACAAAGAAACGAAAATGCCTAGGTATGCATTTTCGTGCATAACAATTCTTAACGTCAAAGAAGAAATATCGAAACAAAAAAAAAACATTTATAAATATGTCGGAGAATGGCTCAATCATGCCAGGGTATTAAGTAGTTAAGTACCCTAGTAGTCAAATATGGCATTCATAATCAAAGCATGTGACGTAACAAATATTGTTAAGTGTGATATATGGCATGACTGAATACCACCATATATGGAATCAAGCAATAAGTAAGCGGTTTCATTTCAACCAATAAAGGATGAACCTATTGAGGTCTTACCAATTTTACGCTGTGGTTTTAATTAAGTAACCTTCTTTCCTTTCATTCTTCAACTAATGGAATATGCATGCAAAAATGCATTGAAAAATTATGAATCAATACGAACCATAATGCGTCTATGCATTTTGTACAGGTGAGCTTACAAGTTGACCTGCTATAGAACTGCTGTTACAGTCAGACAGTTGTGAACAATGTTGCAATGTGCACTAATTATATTTGTATTGACCTCGCCTCCTATTGCGTTGGTATAACAATTCGCGCCACCCGTCGGTTAGAGCTAAAACTAAAACAATCCTAAACTGAAACTTTACTGAAAGCTACCAGGCTAATTTGAGTTTGTAATATTCAATTAAACACATGCGCCGAGTATATGTAACACGAGCACTATTCGAAGTAAAAAATATAATTTAATTATTCTAAATTCTTCTTTTTTGTCGTAGCCTCATGGCTGAGTGACGTGACGACTGAGGACATATTTCTTCGAAGCTTTCCAAGCCGCCTGATCCTGGGCCCGATGCATTTGCCTGTAATGTGCCTGCGATGGATGTTATTCTGTCCACCCAACGTGTAGTCATGCTTTTACGTCCATCCCTTCTCTTCCTTTTCATCGTTCAAATACTTAACTAAATGTCCTCGTAAAGTTGCCTTTAACCCTAAGTGTAGGGTCTCAGTGGCGAGCGACCGGCGACGCGTTCGGTAACGTGACCAGCGGGCCTACCGGGAACGTCGATAATCGAAATTTCGTTATCTCCCTCTCTATACCTCTCGCATATTCGAAAGAGAGAGATAGATGAACGAAATGGTTCGCGGCTTTAGCCCAGCGCTGCATCAAGCTTCCAAAGGATATAAGCAACGTTAACTGACGTAATCCTCCCATACGTTTTCTTTTTTTTTTTTTATAATCACGACGGTGGCAAACAAGCATACGGCCCGCCTGCTGGTAAGCAGTTACAGTAGCCTGAGGACGCCGGCGACCCCAGAGAATTCACATGCGCGTTGCCTACCCTTGGGAACCTATATACTCCTTTTTTGAAGAACCATGCCATTCATTTGCCATGGACGCGACGCCGGATGTCGCCGCCCATTAACTCTTTTTGCACCCTAACTCTTTTTCAGAGACAGCCTAAGTAGCACATCTAGTTGTATAAAAGCTGTATTAAATATCAATTATATACCAAAAGCTGTAATTGGCTGTACAAAGCTTTAATAAATAACGCAAAAAGCTGTATAATTTGGGGCTCTTTTTTAACTTATAAGGACCGTATAAGCGCTTATACCGGGTGTGGCCTGTAATAGGAGCAAAAAATTAAAACATAGATTCTACTCCTCAAACTAGACAACGTTTGTTCAACAACTTTTAAAAATAACTTGTAGTTTGAATTTTATTACAGTTTAAACTTTATTCGAACACGCAAGGTATTACGACATTGATTAATATCTGTAGGGTGACAAGACTGACAGGCGATGTCATTTAGGCGGAATTTGATGTACATTGAAAATACTATTTAGTTTGTTTGAAAAAGAGAAAATCTAAAATCTACATAACTTTAAAAAGTCGTTGAACAAACATTGTCTAGTTTGAGGAGTAGAATCTACGTTTTAATTTTTTGCTCCTATTACAGGCCACACCCGGTATAAGCGCTTAAACGGTCCTTATAAGTTAAAAAAACCGACCAAGTGCGAGTCGGACTCGTGCACCGAGGGTTCCGTACAAACCTGTAGGTATATAGGGGTAGTAACTTTAAAATATTTTTATTATATGATGTCACTAAAAATTTACGGTTTTCGCAATTTTTCTTTTATCTGTGCTATAAGACGTTGCTTCGTACCAAATTTCAAGATTCTGAGATCACGGGAAGTACCCTGTAGGTTTTGATTCCCTTGCGAGCGAAAATTTGCGGTATAAACGGCTGTATCTTTTGATTGCGTCGGCTTAGAAGTCTGGTTTTTTCACAGCTCCAAGGGACAGTAGACCTGAGTATTTGGTATAAAATTCAGCTTGATACCTCCACGCGTTCCTGAGAAAAATGGTCTTGACAGACAGACAGACAGACAGACAGACGGACAACAAAGTGATCCTATAAGGGTTCCGTTTTTTCCTTTCGAGGTACGGAACCCTAAAAAACCGGCCAAGAGCGTGTCGGTCCACGCTCAGTGTAGGGTTCCGTAGTTTTCCGTCCGTCACAGAAAGTGTCCCCACTTAAGAGATAAAATAATACCGCCATGTAGGATATGATATGAGCGTTCCACCTACAGCGACATCTATCGGCAAATTAAGTAAACTATTGCGCGCGAGCTTAAAGTATGGAAGATGATTTTTATGGGATAATTCTTTATTGCGTGAACCGATTTTCACCGTTTTTACTTTATTTGAAAGCACGTAATTTCATTGTAATTTTTTAGAAATTACAAGTACAATAAACACCTGATTATACGGTTAAATTACAAACTTAGTTCAGAAATTATTTTGTAATTTTTTTTCAAAAACTATTAAACCTATCAAGTTTAAAATAATTTTCCTAGAAAGTTTTTATAAAGTTCTACTTTTGAGATTTTTTTCATATTTTTAAAACTTATGGGTCAAAAGTTAGAGGGGGGGACACATTTTTTTTTACTTCTGGAGCGATTATTTCCGAAAATATTTACATTATCAAAATATGATTTTAGTAAACCCCTATTCATTATTAAATACCTATCCAACAATATATCACACGTTAGGGTTGAAATGAAAAAAAAAATCACTCCCCACTTTACGTATAGGAGAGGTACCCCAATAAAACATTTTTTTCCACTTTTTATTTTACCACTTTGTCGGCGTGATTGATATACATATTAGTACCAAATTTCAGCTTTCTAGTGCTAACGTTCACTGAGATTATCCGCGGACGGACGGACGGACGGATGGACGGGCAGACATGGCGAAACTATAAGGGTTCCTAGTTGACTACGGAACCCTAAAAAGAGCCCCAAATTATACAGCTTTTTGCGTTATTTATTAAAGCTTTAGAAGCATTAGATAACCTCTGTATAGTAGCTGCATTAGAGTTGTCATTCGGTGTACAATGAAACTTATAAAATAAGTAAATGTATGAATATGTTTTTATTTATGTTGCTACAATACTATAGAAATCCTTTTCAAAGTATATTTTAAGAATAACAGTCCTAAAAAAGTTTTTAACGAGAATAACAAGAGAATAAAAATTATATAGAAACTAAAAACAACAAAAACGTCAACTTTATTTTATAAGTGTAATGTAATGGCGACAAATTTTATGAACATAAGTGAAATATCATAAAAGACAAGAGTTTTGGACTTAGAGAGCAGGTATTATAGTGCCGATTAAAATTTATTGTGAACTTTTGTGTCTTTTCTGGCGAAATATTCGCGCGCTAGCATATTTTTTTTTTATATGAAAGACCTAAGGAAAATATTGAATTATAGATAATAAAATGTTTTTTTTAAGGTATTTAAAAAAATGAATATTTAAAAAAATTCATATACTGAATCTCAGGTCACGGTCACATTAGTTTAGCTGCTAAATACGACTTAGCAATTGCCAAATATTCTCCTCCTTTGTTTATATTTTCAAATATGTTTTTATTCACTTAAAAATGACGATCATTTTATAAAGCCTTAGTTTGAAGACCGTTATAATCATAGTAGCTACATTGTGTAATTATTGGATTCACTTATACAGAGATTGGATCTTAATTAGATTTATAATGTAATATTTTTATTCGTTGACTGTATTTTGGCTATTCATAACATAACTTATTACCTAGGTAATGCTGCAAGGGCATGCTATATAAGTAAATGATGACTATGACAACCTCAAACAATAAAATGTATAAAAGTTACAGATACTAAAGTATAGACGTGATCATTTCAATACATCATTTTACTTTTAGATTGGCGTTGTCAATAAAAAACAATAGAACAATCGGTAAAAAGATGTGTATATTAATGATAACCTACAAAACATCGGCTAATTTGATATTAAATATCAAAAGTCAAGTGATATTAAAAGTCAACTCCTGCAGAATAGCCTTGTATTGCATTTTACTGGTAATAAAATCTTCTCTCTCTACATCTTTTTACCGGTTTCCATTGCTCAATTGTACTCGTACTCTCATAAAATAATACAAATAAATAATGCAGTCTATCATGGCCAGAAATATAAAGACCTTATTCTGTGCCTTTGTGTGTATTTACTCGTAATATATTTTAGCCGCTATCTAGCACGTGTTTTAAAAATAAACCGATTTAAAAAAAGTTAAAAGCTTGGAAAATAACCGGGATCCTGGTTTATACTCGTCAGCAATTAAGGACCGCATTGTACAAAATTGGCAACGTCCTCTTCTATTACGCAAGTTCCGTTTTCAATTAACCCACTTAGGTTACCCGACTGGGTGCCGGGAGAATACAGCCTGGTAATTATGCGATTTGAACTCACGAAAGCGTTAGAACTTTTCGTGTGAAGTTTTTTTTGAAAACATGCTGGGTGTGTTCTGGGAGGAAAGAATATATTGAAAGCTCTGCTTAAGTAAAGTGAAACTTTAGGGAGGCATTAATGAACCTATGGATGAAAATGGACCTATTTTTAGGGTGAGCAACAGGCTAGACTGCCCACTTCAGAAGCACTGGATGCAGATCCATATAAGAGCAGCCGCCCAGTCTAGCATGTAAGTAGTTCTTAAGTTTTTTTTTTGTATTGTATTGTCATCGTTTAATAACTATAGAATAACCCCCTTATTCATAAGCGTCTCTCAGGCCTCAATTTGTTAATTTATATTTTGTCCTTATCTGTCCCTTTGACAGTTGTGTTTGTTAGAAACAGACAAAACATAAATTAAATAAGTAAGTACCTATATATATCATAGAATGTAAACACCTAAATCATGTAGTACTAACAAAATATGGACCAAGGTCTGCAATAAAAAGTTTCAATTTTAATTTCAATTTCAATATAATCGTTCCCACAAAGTAGTAAAACAAAATCTGAAAAATATAATTTTTTCGCTCCAACCCCTTTGTGGGGTATCGTTAGATAGGTCTTTCAAAAACAATAAGTGTCTTCTAAAACAATTTTTTGATAAAACTAATACTTTCGTAAATAGCTCCGAAAGCATGAAAAAGTGCGCTTGACAATGATTTTGATAAATTGTTATTACTGACAATACGCCCTCCTAGCTACTCTTAGTCGCTGACTGTAGTCCTAATCTTTATTAAAATATCTCTATCCTAAGTAGAGGTCCTTATTTTTATGTTGAACATTTTTATCATAAAATTAATCATTTTAGTTTAAGGCGTCGGTTGTGACTAGTGACGTTGTGACTGACAAAAGAATAGGTATCGTGTATTTCTTACGAATATAACAATGAATAAAGTATCTAATAACAATAAATAAGCTAGATAATCTCATACCTCTATAAAGCTTAATGCTTTTTGTAATAATATTATTTGCGAAACAAGAAAAACTCGAGAATACAATTTTTATCTCGGAGAAAAGGCTTCGTAGATTATGTGGTTGAATGTTATCTTGATCTGGGCGCGTTTTTCAGTGCTTTGTTCCTCTGAAAAGTTTCATCTGTTTCCTATGGTAACCGTTGTTAATAGCAATTTGTATAAATTACTGGTGTAGCTTAGAAACAGGAAAGACAAAAGATGGGTTGATCTCGGGCTGTCCAGAACACAATTTGACTACATTTGATATTTGCCTAGAGCTTAAAGTGACTACTACATAAAGGGTCAAAAACTCATATCAACTAAAGCACAAATTGACTAATGCCCTAAAAGTCCTACAACACATTTTGTCAACTATTGTCTTTTGTTTTCGAATGTACAGGCGATATTAAAAATAATAAGCCAAAACTAAGTCATAATTTGTGAAGATGTTTATTGATATTTACAGCGAAACATAACAAAAATAAAAGTCTCTTCGGAATTTAAGGAACTTAAAAAAAAACTTCACATTATAAAGATATTTCCAGCCTGCTGGGAATTAGTTCGTCAAAACACTTTTTATAGATCTTATTTGCTTGGCCTATTATGTCTATCTTCATTACCATACATATAAACTAAAGTATTTTATAGTATTATAGTAACCTATTAAAGATACAGGTGACATAGGTAAACATTGAAATATAATAAATACTTGTTTTACGTGAATTTACACTTGAGTGTACAAATATCTTTACATGCTAATGTTCCAAAAATATATTTTGTCGACCCAATTGTCATGGAGTTATAATATTTTTAATTTTTGAAAATTATATTGTAAAGATATTTGTGAACTCGACTGTCCGAACAATTTGGGTTTATGTCAATATGCTACGTAGGAAAACTATGCATTAGTCAATTTGTGCTTTAGTTGATATGAGTTTTTGACCCTTTATGTAGTAGTCACTTTAAGCTCTAGGCAAATATCAAATGTAGTCAAATTGTGTTCTGGACAGCCCGAGACCAACCCCAAAAGATGTGGTGCTAAGTTTGAATTTTATTCGTCTGTCACATTCAATAATCGTTTTGACAACTGTGTTTGCTAGAAGGAATGGAATCTAATTTAATAAAGGTTTGCAAAATCAAAATCGAAATGAAATCAAATCTAATAATTTATTTCCTAGAAGTATACATGAAAATATGCAGTTAAATAGTATTTATATTTACACATAAAGAATGCTTAATTTATTTCAGAATGTATTAATTTTACATGTTTACAATTTCAGTGATTGACTAGTATTTTATATCACACAAGAGGAATAATTACTTAAAAATAAAAATAAAAGATCTGGAGAAAGAAATAAAATAAAATACTTAAGTAGGAAAACAGTATAACTTGAAGTGTAACAATAATTCAACAAATTCCTCGTGAATGTCATAAAATCTAATCAAGGGCTTTTGCAAAATGTTCGTTAATGGTATAAATAAGGTCTACTTAAAAGATATTGCTTTATTTTTAATCAAATGTATTCATATTTCTTTAATCTTTTATCTCGTAAAGTTTTTGTAGCCATCGAAACAAATTTACAATTACGTCGCAAAACAAAAGAAGGGAAACCCAGCTTGTTAAAGTTTCAGTGGCCTATCTTCCCTTCACAATAAAACCGCTTACGTCGTCACTACGGTATTTTTTACAGATCCTGAGAGTAAAATCTGTTTTTCACATTTCCGCTAGGCTTATCTCCTTGCTGAGGGATGATGGATGGCTTCTTAATTGAGCCGTCACCAGCAACTGCTCTTTAATTTCTCTAGATCGTATCTATTGTTAGAAAGAATAACGAAACTTCATTAACACTCTTCCGCCAAAAAAGAGATTTGTCTCTGCCTAAGACAATTTCAATGTTTTTATTAGAAAGGATGACTAGTGTAACAATTAGCATTGATTTAGAGATCGCTCCTTAACTATTAAGACCGCCTGTTTTTTATACCTCTGTATTTGAACTTTTGTGTTTTTCATAGCAATTGTTTCATACAAGTGTGCAATAAAAAATAGATAAGTAATTGTATTGTTTTGTGCGACAAAATTCCAAATATTATTTTTTGTTTTAGTTAAAGTCTGAAAACAAGAGTAAATAACATTCTTCTTTTTCTACTTAAAAAAAACTCAATTTTACTTTAGAAGGTCTAAGCTTTGATCCTGTTGTCACTTCTCGGTATAATGTCACGATAGTTACTTGCATAGACTACAGCTCCAATAGCCGCATTGTTTTGCACAAACATGATACGGTAAAATAATGGGACCCATTCAACCAAGAACTATAGTATGTTGCAACGTGCCGCCCATTTTCCACATATAATGTGGACATACAAGTACGATGACCATATATATCTATGGCACGCTTTCGAGCGTTGATTGAGAATACGCTTTACTAAAGGTAAGTTTTTGAGCGATCTCTAAAAATTTGAATTTTTAAAATTATTGTGCAACTTCTTTGTATTATTTGTTTAAATATAGACTTATTAATGACACCACCCAAAATTTGACCTGACAAAAAGGGAAATCTTGATGTTGAGAACAGTAGGCGTATGTGCGTTGTCAATAACAACGGCCATTATTTAAATTATTACCTAAGCTAGCTTTAAACAGCACTCAAAGCACATGAGCGTTGGCCATATCAACGTGAATATTGATCAGTTGTTCCAAGTTAGTGTGTTAGTGTCAGCAGTGCGCAGTAAAGCGTGTTTTTTTAATACGCATGAACTGTCACAAATCCAAAAGTAAACGAGCTTTACAGGTTATTAAAAAGATTATTAACCGACTACAAAAAGTATATACAGTCGAAGGTGGTCACAAATATTTGAACAACGCCTGTATTGTCAAGACGGTAAAGTGCATGTTCAGATATTTTTGATTTTCTAATGTACTCCAGTTCCTTAACAACCAGTTTTAAGGGATGGTTTTAGCTGATGTTAATACTGTATGCAATGCACCTTAAATAATTAAGCTGCTTCCTAAAATTTACATACCTACGTTACACAACTAACCATTTAATATATACGAAGACTGATTTACACTGTACGCTAGTGCATCTGCAGAATCTGGATTTACACAACCACATACGTATAAAATATATGTTTTCGTTGAAGTGAGGAGAAGATGTCATTGAACGATTAAAAAAGTAGATGATCTATATTACCTTCGATAGTCAACATTTTTCTATGTAAATCATATGGAACGGCCGGCGTTCGCGTCTTACTCTTTCTAGACCAGACTAATTTGAATCTTAATACACACCCTAAGGAACGAGATTTATAGGCCCGAGGGCAAAATGGTGTACCTAAACTACTGCGCTCATGCAATTATAATTGTACGAAGCCATGCGCTTAGCGAGGGATAGAAGCCTATGGACCCACCACACTGCCTACCACAGTATCACAGTTTTCTCTACCACAGTTTTGTCATCTTATAATGATTCTTTTAAAAGATATTCAAAATTTGAATTCACCCCTATAGCACTTATAGAGGGGGTGAAACTGTGGTGGTGGTGTAGAGACTTCATTTCCTTATCTCGAAGCACAGAATTTTGAAGATAATAAATCAAATTCTCATGATTTAAAAAAATATACACTTTTTTACCCCCTGTATCTTTATATCTGTAAGACTTACAGATCTATTGTGTATGGAAATATTGAAGACAATTTTATCTTCTTTATACGTTCCATAGACATTTTAGGCATACTGATAACCGTTTAAGCGCCAAGGTTCAAAAACTGACTTATGGCACCTTTAAACCAAGATAGCGAACAACGCCCCCCCTCAAGTCTCAAATCTTGTATTTTAATATCCACCTTATAGCCTACCAATAACCATTAAAACATTTTCTACTCCACCTTTTGTAAGGCAATGTATGGAGATGATTCCCCAATGATTGGATTACAATACCTGGGCCCGATTCGACATGGCATAACTGACAGTCGCTTGAGAGACAACTATGATATCATACTTTTGTAACAGTTGAAATTTGGGGTGGAATCACTCAAGAGTGATATCTAAAATGGTGGCCATAGCCATAGACAAAACGCTCTAGCGAGACCTACTGGCAGAGTGACAGTTAGGTGTTGACACGTGTGGATAGATGGATATCACTCTATCCACTAGCGATACAAGTGTGACATCCACGTTTCACAGTTTGGCATGTCGAATCGCGGCCCAGGTATAGTACAATACCGAAACTATTTAAAAACGTATGTACATAACTCGGTATATCGAAGAACCCCATAGAGATGTTCAATTCATAAGCTAATCGTTCAAATGAATACTTTACTACGCTTAGGTAATCTAGTGCGTCTAGCGGAACAAGTTCAATCTAGTGTATACAGATGAGATCTAATTAATAATCAAGCCAATACAATGAGCGCCATACACAGATCACTCACCTATTAGATGGGTCAGTTATACTTACAATTGGATTCGGTCTGGATCGGACACCATGACGACGATGCATCGTACTCAGGCTTAGCTGATCGCGCTCATCTAAATGTCAAAATCTACACATCTAGAGACATTATTTGCTCGGGGATAGGTAGAATGAGGGCGGGTTGCACTACGCCCAATGAATGAACTGATAAACGATAAATATGGCGGCGTAGCTGTCATTCCTTAGAGAACAGTCAAACTTTTCATACACGCAAATTGTACACTTGAATTACGTTAGCAGGCGGTTTGGTGCAACCGACCCTACAACATTTGTACAACACAGGGGCGACGAAAATAGCTGAACAACACCGATGTTATGTTTCGAATACGAACATAGTAACCCACATCCATGAGGAGCCGACTGAACAGTATAAGCTTGTTAGTCTAAGGTACACAGGAACTGTATTAACTACAATAAAGGAGCTTCGAATTTTTTTGTCATTTAGTAAGGTGAGGTGTGCTCTAACCCGACTCCTTCCGTCCTGATTCTTGGGAACCGCGAACCTTTGCAAACTCTTAATAATGCGAAATCTGTAAAAAGTAGTCTATGGCATCAAGAGAACTTTCAAGGTTCTATTGTGTATCAGATAAGCAATTAAGCCACTGTTTTATACATGGAACAGAATATCTTAACATAGCTTAATTATAAGCCGTGTCAGAGGATGACGAATACAGTTTAATTAACCCTTGCTAATAATATAATTGCGACAGTAACTCTGTTTGTCTGTATGTCGGTAAACTCTCAGGTTATCTGGGGGCCTTCCCCCAGATAACCTGATAACCAGATAACCTGGTAACAGATAACAGGATTTTTTCTATGTCAGAGATCATCTCTTAAAGAGATGATAAGGGGGACTTTACTGCGAAAGTGTGATGAGTGATGCACCTAAAGGTAATGTAAGCAATTATATTGTACCTATTTAAAACCTAAAAAAAATTGGAATTTAGTTACATGTATGGAGCGCCCCCTCTGAAAATATTTTTTTCAGCCATTTCACTACATAATAAAATAGCGGCATACAAAATACACCTCATGTCAAAATTTTATTAAGATACGTCTTATAGTTTCCGAGTAAAATGGCTGTGACATACGGACGGACGGACGGACAGACGGACATGACGAAACTATAAGGGTTCCGTTTTTACCATTTTGGCGACGGAACCCTAAAAACATAAAACAGACAACTGCGGCTCTATGAGCTTCCGAAAATTCCATATTTTTTCGCCATCAGGCTCTTTCTCAAAAAAGTTTGCCTACCCCTGTTTATTATTTTGAAGTGGGTATGGGTATTACGTATGTTTGTAGGGTACCAAGACTGACAAGAAATATCCGTAATTCCTACCTATAATTTAGTATTTATATCGTGCCCAGAATAAATATACTAACTTAATTAATTGGTTTTTATTCCATCACCATTTAGAAGTACAGAAAACAATTGATATAGCGCCGGCGTTAGCCGTAACCCGGAACGGATACAATCCATTCCTCACAATATTAATAACCACATTACGTAACCAAATAACTAGGTAATAGATATTTATTGTTTTCTCTTCTGTTTTATACCTACTCCTACCGCAATTCTAACTTGTACTCGTTGACGGCCTTACTAAGTTATTCCATAAATACAACGTTTGTTATCCTTAATGTAAACTGGACCTCACATAATAAAGCATTTCATTTAATGAAACTTTGACACAGGAATGAAACTCGAAATTGCAAATATGTACTCAAAACGTAGACAAGGAGAACCATGTCAGACGCCCCCGAGCTGCAATTGTCCACGTTCCCCGAGGGACGAATTCGAGGGGTATAAGTGGAACAGCCGTGTTTCGCTTCGTTGATTAATTTTATTTCGTAACCTGTAAGTGTAAATACCGTGTATGTGAACTGAACGGGAAAACTTTTTTCAGTTTTTGTGGGCGAATATACAGGATGTAATAGAAATACTGCTGATCCGTTTAAGGGCATAATTGGTATCGTATTGCGAGTAAGAAATAGTAGTTTATCTACACTCATACTGTAAGTACTCTAAAATGCGTTCAAAAACCGTAGACAATGACAAGCATTACAACAAACGATTTAACTATGATAAGTTTCTTATCTGCGGCAGTAACGTAATTTTAAGGTTGCATGCTCAAATATTGTTAAGCAATGAGTTTCAAATTTGGAACATCGAATTTGATAACATAATGTTACCGCCATGGCCAACTCGATTGGTCCCGCGCGAGCGCCGGCACAATCGAGTTGGCCATGACGGTACAATGGCGGTCATTCTATGGTTTCCGACCACTTAATTTAATATATATAATATGAATGTAGATAAAGCAGTGTATGCAACTGTACGTAATTAGGCCTTAAAACACTCGTGTGATCTTATTATGAAATTCGCCTGCGGCTCATTTCATAAAACCACACTCATGTTTTAAGGACCCTTATTACGTAACAGTTACATAAACTACTATTATGTAACTGTTACGTAATAAGGGTCCTTAAAACATGAGTGTGGTTTTATGAAACGAGCCGCAGGTGAGTTTCATAATAAGATCACACGAGTGTTTTAAGGCCTAATTACGTACAGTTGCATACACTGCTTTATCTACACTCATATTATTTATCCAAAATGCCGTATTCGGAAACCATAGAATGGCCGCCATTGCACCGCCATGACCAACTCGATTGTGTCGGGGAGGCGCGTGTCGGGCTGTCGGCGGATGCGCGGGAGGGTGCAGGTGTACATTATGTTATCAAAACTCTTAGCACATCAATATTTGAGCATGAAAAGTTAAAATTACGTTACTGCCACAGATAAAAAGCTTATCATAGTAAAATCGGTCGTGGTAATGCTAGCCATTGCCTACCGTTTTCGAACACGTTTTAGAGAACTTACAATATTAGACGGAGAGCTGGCCACGTCAGATATGACACAATAATGAGAGCAATGAAAGCCATGTAGTTAGTTTGCTATACTAAGTTTATTTCTAGATCCGGACATCTGGCAGCTGTAAAGTGGTGGAGGTCAAAGAATGCAAATAACTCGAAGAAAACAAATCCTAGAGTTCTGGGTTTAATGAAATATTATGGGAAATTATGTAATTAATTAGGTTATATCATATCCAGAAGGTTCTGTTGGGGGAAAGTAGTGCCAAATGATGTAAAATGCAATTTTTAGTTAGTCGCCTATTGTTTTTGTTTCCGCAATAATAGACAATGGTTTTTAATCTAAAGTTAAAATATAGGCCCTATCCTCTATAAATGACACAACTTTGGCATTTTTTACCTATTTTGGTATTACTTTTTAAAAACTTTGTTGGTCTCTCACTCTGACATCCACCCATTAAAAGCTGCCAGATGCCCGGATCTAGCAATAAGGATGGTAAAGCAGTCTAACTAGTCAGGTTTAATTGCTCTCATTATTGTGTCATATCTGACGTGGCCAGCTCTTAGACCATATGAGTGTATATAATCTTTTTTTTTGCAAGATTTTTTTTTTTTATATAATTAGAATACGATACCAAAAGGACACAAGCATTTTTGTTACACCTAGCATAAAACTGCTAAATGTTATTGTCTTCATTATGATGTAAGTGTACATTAAAACTCGCTTAAGACGATTCTGAAGGGATACAGCCAAAAATGCGTGGGGAAATCATCTTGTGTGGGACTGTCCTGCGGAACCTAATTACAGTATTTACAGGGACTGATATAAATCGTATTATCCGAGAAATCGTATTAAACTTGATAGTTAATACTATCAAGTTTAATACGCAAGTTTATTAACCCAGTTAATACCGGGTTCTACTGTATTAGCCTCCGCCCATGACCTCATCCGCGTGGAAGTCTTTTTCACTAGGTACCCTAGGGGTCTTATTTCTAAAAATGCTTTAAATGTGTAGTTCAATACCCTTTGAAGAAAAAAAAATAGGGTATATTTTGTAAAGGTTTATGTTCTAGGTTGTGAGTCAAACTCTAGTTAACGTTTTATATATGTACTAGCTGTGCCCGCGGCTCCGCCCGCGTGGAATTCGGTCTGTGTCAGTAAGCGGCTAATTCACCCCTAATTTCTCTCCCGCTACCCCGGAGGCGGAACTTGAAGTAAAGTTAACAGATACGCTAGAGGACAGTAGTCCTAATAAAATATTTTACAATGACCACTAAATGAAATTACACTCAAAAATGAATACTATTTTTATCATATTAATTTTTTTGGCATGATTTAAGCGACATAGAGAGTAGTAGGTGTATATCGGACAATACATGACCACTTTTGTATTTATACGTTCATGTCCGCGGCAAATATCATCCAAATCGATCCTCCCGTCAAATCTGTCTAAGCATGAAAGGTAAGAACAGGCGCGGTTAAAATTGGGGTGGGGGGGGGGGGACTACAAATGCAGAAATGATTTGTTTCTATTTGAGGTCCATGGGGTCCATGACCTATGCAAATTTAACTCAATCGAGTGTAGTGGCTACCCCACCCCCCTGACGTTGAATTTTTATAACCTGGATGGGGATTTTCTTGAATTGGAATCAGTAATCCTTGAGGGGTGATTTCCGGGATAACAATGCAAAAAAAAACCGGCCAAGAGCACGTCGGTCGATGCTAATTGCTAAATCTTATTAGGCCTCACCAAATTTCAGCTTTCTAGTGCGAACGGTAACTGAGCTGGACCGTGGACAGACGGACGGACATGGCGAAACTATAAGGGTTCCTAGTTGACTACACACTGATGTTACGTTACTGGTTGCAATAATGGTGGTAATTACATACGGTTCCGAACGCGGAATAGAGGATTTATGATATTGGTGTAGATCAAGATATTTATTCTTCACTGTAAGCACATTACAATGCACTAATGAACGTCAGAGAAAAATAAAGTACGTGACTGTCGTGGAACACTCACTGGAACGAAGTTATGTTATTTAATTTTATTTTATTTTTGACTTTTTTGTAAATTTTGTGGTTTTAATTTTTTTGGAAATTTTGGATATTTTAGAAATTTTAAAAATTTTGGACATTTTGGAAATTTTGTCAATTTTGAAAATTTTGAAATTTTGTCATTTTTTACTTTTAGGTTCTTGGCTTTTTTAATTTTTATCACTTTGTAACTTTTCACTACACTTCAATTCATTTCAATTTATTCTATTTTATATATTTTTTATTTCATTCCATTTTACATGTTTCTCAATCGTATGGGTGTCGCGTTTTCGTGACGGTCACGTGACTTTTTTTCGCCTATCCCCCCATCCGCGAACCGTCCTATAAGGAATTTCGTTCCAAAACTACCACCGGTTCTAACCCTACACCTCTGGCCCAAGAAGTATTATGACCGAAAAGAAAATCGACGGGACTTATTTTTTTCAAAACAGTCATACATTATTAGATCTTAAAGATACAAAATAATGCGTAGTTCTTCAAGAAGACATATCAAAACAGCTTCAGAGACAGATAATGTACCTATTGTTTAATTATAAAGAAAAATAAATACTAATCTGACTGCTTCACAAAACGTTTGATATGTTTTCCTACCTAAACGGTGTCCTATAAATGTTAGATGATTTTGTAGTAGTTTTTTGGTTTGGGCCATGCATCTTTGTCCGTCATATATAGTCCTCGAACCTGCAATAACCCTTCAAATATTTCTTAAGAGCTGATAAAGGTAAATTTAAAGCATCGACGGGTAACATGTTATAAATATGAACACCTTGACCAAAAAATTACAAATTATTTCAATACCAAATTTCGTCTAAATACGTACAGCGGTTATTGGTTGTTTCTTCCCCATGTAAACTTCCACCCCTTTTGCATCCACTTAAGGGATAATTTCCGAGATAAAACTATTTTATTTCCTTTTCCAGAGCTCAAATTATCTCCATACCAAATTTTATCTAAATCGATTCTGCGGTTATTAATTCCCTATACAAATTTCCAACTCCCTTTTCACCCCTCCCCTAACCCTAAGGTTGATTTTCAGGGTTGAAAGCTATCCTTTGTCCTTTCTCGAGACCCATACTATCTCTATACCAAATTTCATATTTATCAGTTCAGCGGTAAAAATTCCTCATACCAACTTCCAACCCCCTTTTCACCCCCACAAGGGTATGAAAACTATCCTATGACGTTTATCGAGACTCAAATTATCTCCATACTCATTTCTATCTAAATCGTTTCAGCGGTTAAAAATTCTCCATACAAACTTTCAACCCCATTTTCACCCCGACCAGGGTTGATTTTCGAGATTAAAACTATATATTATCCTTTACCGGGATTCAAACTATCTCTATGCAAAATTTCATCTAAATCCGTTCAGCCGTTTTCACGTGATGCGCGGTCAAATAAACAGACAAACAGATAAACAGACAAAAATTCTAAAAATTGTTGGAACGTGTTCTGTTATCGATTCTAAGTATCCCCAGCCAACTTTTTTTCGATTATCTTCCATGTACAGACTTTCGACCCTCTTCAGCTTTATTATATGTATACATTTAGGTAAAAAGAAAGGATATCTTGAAACAGTACCGACATATTTATGTGCTAGGCTGGCGGAATTCAAAACATTTACAGTGTTTGCAGCTAGGCACCTTAATGTTACTATTGACATTCAAAAACTGTGGAGGGACCCACATACCTAAAAAAGGTCGCATTGTCTATATGGTTGTCACCAGATAGAATGTACACTCGTTTGCTACTACGAATATTATTATTATTACCTACTAGAAGTACTTGTATCTCCGCGATATACAAAACGTTGTCGCTATCAGAACCAAGGTTCGAATATTAATTAAGAGGCTGACAACACCCGATGACCTTCAAAATTACTTACTCAAACAGTTTTTTAGCTATAACTACTAAAAAAATATATGTAATTATTCGTTATATTTGGAAGAACTTCGTTGATTCCGATACACGATTGGGCGAAATCGGCTCGATAGAAAATAATTCCAAAGTTACATCTTAAAATTTGCTTCAAACAGTCGTATGTCTTTAGTTTCTTGACTTATACGTCTGTAACTAAGGACAAAATTCCACCGCACTAATACTAAAAACTTCGTTGTTTTACATTTCTCAATGAATGCGTAGTTTTTTTTAAATTCATCATTTTGCAAAATTTGCAATGAGCTCCCATACTAATCGTAACACAGTGTTTCTCTTTCACTCGCGCTGAAAAAGATAGGGAGGGAATTTAGGTGTTGTCAGCCCCTTAAACCGATATAAATATTATCATCACAGCTCTCTCCTTGTAGCAATAGTAATCGCTTTATAAATCTTCTATACTCGTAGTATTTTATACAATCGTGACATGATGAGGAGCTTTCAGTCGAGTACCGTGTTTAGGCCAGGAAGCTTGCTGAGTGGCCTAAGTAAGGTACGAAATTGAAAGCTTGATTATGTCACTATTGTATACAATTATTTTTCTACGAATGCTCAAAATAGGCAAGCCGGTAAGTGTTAATTACTAAAATATTGTACGAAAATCTATTTCAGCATAGTTACAATGCTAAAATATGCGACCATAAAAGCTCTATCGAAAAGTATGCGCTAATAGTTCGGTCTACAAGGTCCTGATTCAAACATTATTAGTCGACGAGTATAAATAATATATTATGCAACAGTCATGTAGGTTTTCTGCCATTAAACTTAGTGTTTAGTTAGTACCTAAATATATTTAGTTTTGGCCTGCATTTCAAATAATTATGTCCAAATTGTGAATAAATAATACCGAAAAGACTAAAGAATAAGACAAAAAATCTGAGCCAAAATATAACCCATTTCAATCCACAGAGTAACAATACATATATGACAGTTGATTTTACCTTTTAGTTTGCAAATATTTACTAAAGTAAACAGATTTTTACATTCAAAGACTCGTCTGAAGCACTGATGGAAGCCTTACAATGAAATAAAAATAATTGCCGTACTCAATAAATATTTTATTTAACTTAACAATAATTCGAAATAGCAGAGAATTGAAATTGAAAAAATTGTGCGCATCGAGAAAAAAATGTGAAATTTTGACCATGGATAGAGTGCCCCACGATGAATATTTTTAGTTTTGGAAGTCCCTAAAATTTTTGGACCTTTACGTCAAAATCAGGGGTCCCGTGCAATATGTTATTACTCTTTGGTTAAGGCTGCTAGTGGTTATGTTGTATCATTTCCGTATAGAACAGACATTCAGAATTCTTTTCTGATATAAAAAATGTAAAAAAAACGTATGTAAAAAAAAGTTCTGTTGAGAGGAAAAACACTAAAAAAATGTTTTAGTACGTTAATATAACTAAAAAATATCATTGTATTTAAATAAAGGAGTCCGAGGGGAGGGTCACATGAGACATGAGCATGATCCCACCCCCCAAATTCTACACGTCAAAAAGAAAAATTCATTACTGACCCCCTCAAAAAATAATCTCTGCATTAGTGACCACCCCCTCCCAGGCTGCGGCCGCGCCTAATATGAAGGAGATGGGCCTCAAACCACCTGGACGCACAGGAGCGAAGCAAGTGGCGTGGCATGATTAGGAAAGCCGACCCCGTGTAACAGGATAAGGCGAGGCCAAAGAAGGGATACGGACGGACGGACAGACGGACATGACGAAACTATAAGGGTTTCTTTTTTGCCATTTTGGCTACGGAACCCTAAAAATGGATTACACTTTAGGTTTTTTGGTCTAATTAAGTGTGCGGAGCGAATAAACTACCAAGATAATTAAAACAACAATTAAACACACACAACGAAATTAAGCGTCTCGTTTTCAAAAGCCATTTGCAAAATTAATTGGCGGAGTGTAAAAAGTGGAACCGCAACATGGCTGAACAATTTATCTTGTCAAGCTTGTGTCGTATAAATCAGTATGAGTGCGTCGCATTACACCGCATTATAGGCCGTTTATACCACGTTTATACGACGATGTCGGGCGGGATGTTTGCTCGGTATCACTGCGTTTGTATCGTCATTATACATAATAATACCCAAAAAGGTTGTTTACCCCTAAAAGGTTAAGATGTGACTGTTCAATGTTGGGTTATTTTTTATTATTTCTTGCCGAGTAACCGTGATATCTTTTAAATATTTGTGTTTTGTTGCCAAAACTTGTATTGGCCTGCAAGAAACAAGAACAACGAAATAAATCACAATACATAAAACACATTACCCACATAAAGTAACGCTAGTTATCTATGTATTTTACGTTCATATCCTGTTTGCTTGTACTTTTATCGAATAGACCCGTATGTTTTTAGGCAGAAAGCTATAAGCGGTATTCGAATTCACATATTGATTCATTGTCAAATTATTAACAGATTAATATTCTAAATATTCTGTCATTAAAATGACATCAAAACAAAGTGATACTGACAATCAATTGTCACTTTACATATTATATGTAGGTATTTTTGCGGTAAGCAATCTCATATTTTTGTTGACGCAAATACCAACAATGCAGTTCACAAACCTAATAAATGTTACTAAATTCTTAATAAATCAGGCCTTAAAACTTTCTGTTAGTACGTAAAAGTGAATGTAAGAAAGAAACCCTGTGACAAATTTGTGATGAAGTTAAGGCAAAGCGGATAAAATGAGTGTCAAAAACCTTAAGATTTCATTTAAATTCCTTGTCCGAGTCCTTTATCACAATACCTTCAAAATATGCCCCTCATCAAAAACCAATTTTTCGTGTATAAATGTAGAACATTATCGATAAGTCACATATATTGCCAATAACCATTTCTACGATGCGCAAGTGAAATGCTATTATCATACTTCACGAACGCCACTTTGACAAATAATATTATTCCTTATCGTATGATACCACTCTACTAGCTCGACGCAAAAGGCACCTATTGTATGTATAAATGGACTTTCGATGTTGGGTGAATATTTTCGTACATTTTCTATGTCAATACAATCAGCTCGGCAAGCAAAATGCAGCCGGGAGCATTCTACATGGGATGATAAATTGATTGTCGGAAGCGGCAGATATATAATTTATGAAGTGCACTGCTGACATACGAAATAATAGCTCAGGGCTGGCGCGGTCGCAGCTTGGTTTGGGGGGGAGGGTAACTATGAAGTTTTGGGGGGTCACAAATGCAGAAATTATTTTTGAGACGGTCAGTAATTAATAATTCTATTGGACGTGTACGATTTGGGGGGGGGGGGTCATGTTATGTCCCCTTTGGAGCCCCCCAACCCCCTTGGACCGCGTCTGGCTCAACGGTCCCTGATTCCAATTCTAAGTGTAAAACACGTATCAACACGATCGAACTTCAATACAACTCCACAATGCATTAATAACGCAATACAGCTACGGCATCGGAAATATCAGAATTTGCTTGAGAAATATTCCAACGCAACTCCAATACAACTTCAATATTGGTTGATTGTTTATTATGTGTTGGAGTTGTTTGAGATAGGTTGTGTTGTTATTGTATTGTTAATGTATTTTAAAATTAGAATCCGGCACCTGCTATCCATTAAAAGAAGAATATTGAGTAGTAGTATAGGTACTGACTAGTTTCGCGGAGTATGTCAAATTTTCAGATGGCGTGTATGTTTATAAATTGTGTCTCAAATTCAGATTAACACGTGGACGATGCATATTGCCTACCTACTTTAGAAGTTCTGTAGACAATTACAAACAAAAGTTATAAAAAAAATCCTTTTAATATAAGTGCAAGTACGTTTCGAGAGTGTAATGGACTAAGAGCCTTGCCACGTCAGATATGACACAATAATGAGAGCAACGAAACCCGTCTAGTAAGATGCAAAACTATCCTTATTGCTAGATCCAGGCATCAGGCAGCTTTTAATGGGTGGAGGTCAGAGTGACAGACTAGCAAAATGTTTGAATTGGAATATTGTTGACAGCACTGACAACATAAAACATTAAATTCTAAACTGATATCTGACTGTTTGTATCACCCTTTTTTATGATCTGTTATATGTCGAATCTATGGTTAAAAAAAAATTGGTTGTTTGTAAAGTAGGTTTACGATCGAGATGTTTACGTGATAACGTCTAACCGCTCGTGAGGATTCCGCGTGACAAGTTTCACGGAATGACTGGCAGCGCTCGAGATGAGACGGGAGATCGGTCCGTCTCTCTCTCGTTATACCTGCGATCGCGCTCGTGAGGTTTTGGTGTGACACAAGTTTCTGAACATGTCACCCGACTAAAACGATTTTAAAGACGTTATCACGTCAAAAGATGTTTTAGACGTTTCCTTCTTCTAACAACTCTCCTAACGAGAGGTTCAATATTATATATTTGTAGTCATAAGTAGTGTTTGTTCGGTGTAAAGTACCAATAAACCCGGCCTATTATTAATCTACAGTCCACAATATACATAGGTACCTAACCGAACATGGTCCTATCTCACCGTGCAACTTCAACGTGAGTAGGTACTCACCGCCGAGACACCTACTGTACACCCTCATCAAGCGGCTGCCTGGTGCACGAGCAGTGCATTTACTACGCCGTGCAATCAGCCGCCATCAAGCGCCTCCCTAGTACACGAGCAGTGCATCTACCACGCCGTGTAATCGGCTGCATCAAACGCCTTCCTGGTGCACGAGCAGTTTCATACCTACAATCTACGCCCTGCACCAGCAACATTTAGTGCTACAAGTAGTTAATCATCATCTTGGAAGCAAATCACCTATAACTGCGAAGAACAAAAAAAAAAAAGTGCTCAAACTATTTATTGTATACCTAACTAATTAGAGTAATAAGTTCTAAAAAAAAACCTATTAACATTTTGAAGCATTTGAAGTTCGGACATATTGCGGCCATTTTAGCGACAAGAATCACGGAACGAGCCCACGCGCTGCGTACGAGAGCGAAAGAGACGAGGTCGCGCTGCGCATGTGCAAAAGAGACGAAGAGTCGCCTGCGACGACCGACAATACGAGCGTCCCGTCCCGATCCCGCCATCTTGTTTGCGCACCACCGTGTGTCAAAAGTACAGTACAGTACAGTGCCGCGTGTTGCAATCGCGAGTGACTTTTTTGTGAATTTCTTTGCTAATACCAAAGAAAAACTTTATGTAATGACAGTCAGTTTTCTTAAATTAAGAAATTAATTGTTATTTGTATAAAATTATACGAAATGAGTGAGGGCGGAGAAATGGAGCTTGTGGAACTTGTGGCTGGTAGGGGCTACGTTAAAGGTACAATAACGCGCATCCATAATTCAGTTCAAATACTATCTGACTCTACAGAACTGTTAAAAACTCAAAAAAATAGGCTCATAGAGGCATTTAAGCAATATGAAAAATATAATGTAAGCATATTATCCCTAGATTCAGAAGATGCCGAGGCAGTCGAAGAGTACGAATCGAAATACCTCAATACACTCGCCAGCATAAACGAGGAAGTTAACCGTCGTGAAGCCACCCTGCCCACAAAGCCCGAGCAGCCGCAAGTCCATAATGCTCCCCAGCACAATACTATTCGCTTGCCTCCAATTGATATCCCGAGTTTCAGTGGTAAGTTTATGGACTATGTGCCTTTCATAAATTTATTCAATTCATTAATTGATAAGAATAATGCACTAGACGATATCCAGAAATTGTACTATTTACGTTCGCACCTTAAAGGCGAACCATTAGATTTAATTAAAAACCTGCCAATGACCAGCAGTAGCTACAACGAAGCTACTAAACTATTGAGTGACAGGTACAACAATAAACAAAAAATTGTAAATGATCATATCAGTTCATTGCTAGACTTAAAGCCATTGGTAAGATCCACATCAGTCAATTTAAGGGAATTTATATCAACTGTCCGACAGCAATTGGCGGCTTTGGCCAGTCTGGAGCCATCAGTTAAGTATTGGGATGCAATAATACTCTGTGTTCTCTCTCGGAAACTAGATACTTACACTGCAAGAGCCTATCACATGGAGAGGGACATCAATGTAGATCCTACAGTTGTGGATTTCCTCAAATATATGGAAAGAAGAGCCCAAGCGATGGAAAATGCAGAGCCAGAGAGACAGATGCAGCAGCCAGGAGCAGTAGGGCAGCTTCGCCAGCCTGCCTCGAAGATGGTACTACATCTTGCCGACAGCAAGGAGCAATGTGCTTTCTGTAAGTCTAAACATAAATTATTTATATGTAAGGCATTTCAATTGTTGACAGCTGATGAAAGAGTGAATTTTATCAGTACAACAGGCTTGTGCACAATATGTTTGGGAGCACATAAAGGCACTTGTAGGTACCGCTTCAGATGCGCACAGTGCAAGCAGGCACACAACACACTTCTACACCGTGATGCTGCGCAACCATCCCCTGCGCACAATATAGTACAAGCTCCAACTCAGGCTGTTGCAACTCCTGCTACGTTGGCAGCAGGAAATATTATTAACAATGATGTACTTCTACCCACAGCAATGGTCAAAGTCCTAGCTAGAGATGGTAGAGAGCATTTCAAAGCATTATTGGACCCATGTTCACAAATTAACTTTATTACAGAAAGAGCAGTCAAGCTGCTGAATCTTATGCCAAATCTAGCCAATACAAGCATAACTGGAATTCAAAATATGAAAAGTAAGGTTAAATATAGCTTGCCTGTAGAAGTAAGGTCAAGAATAAACCCATTCAGTATAATAATAAACTGTCAGGTGGCTGAGGAGGAGATTACTTGCGTACTGCCACAAAACAAATTTGAATTAAGCGATATCTGCATTCCTCCCAACATTCAGCTAGCTGATGACGAATTCAATATCCCAAGTCAAATCGACCTGCTAATAGGTGCACAAATCGTGTTTCAGACGCTGATACTGACGGATCCTGCGTACCAGCCCTCGCATCACCAACAGACAACTGGCAGCCAACAGCAGAGAGATGCAGCACCGTTGCAGCCTGAGCTACCAGCAACGCAGCCCACCATAGTCAACACTCAGTTCGGACACATTGTGGGAGGGGGATTACCTCACCTAGTTGTATGCAATAAGGTAGTTTTAAAATGTACCACATGCGACTCTGAGCTCTCTGAATCCATGTCAAACTTCTGGCAAGCAGAGAATGTCCCTCAAACCTTCAATGAAAAGTCTTCAGAGCATGAGCTCTGTGAGGACATATTTAAAAGAACTGTTCAGTTGAAGGACAATCAATTTCAAGTAGCGCTGCCACTTAAATTACCACTTGATGCGATTAAGGATGAATTAGGTGAATCATTTCACTTTGCATTAAAGAGATTTTTAAATCTTGAAAATAAATTTGCCCAAAATCCTGATTTTTTTGCAGAATATATAAAATTCATTCATGAATATTAGTCTTTGAACCACGGGCACTATTTAGACATAGAGATGTATGATTTAAATAAAGATGCAGCCTACTTTTTAGCTCATCATGGAATTATTAAAGAAAGTAAAACTACTCATCTTCGTTCAGTTTTTGATGGTTCACTCAAAACAAATAAAAGAGTTTCACTCAATGATTTCCTACTAAATGGAGCTACGGTTCAAAGAGATTTATTCGACATAATTCTCCTTTTCCGTTTCGGTGACTATACATTCACAACTGACATCAAACGGATGTTCAGAAACATACGTGTGTGTAAGGAACATACCTCACTACAAAATATACTTTGGAGAGACTCCCCTAAAGAAAACATTAAATGTATAAGACTAGATACAGTAAGCTATGGCCTGAAGAGCAGTAATTTCTTAGCAACACGTCTTGACGAGCTGGCTACTAGACATGAACTTGATCTGCCATTAGCATCGTTCATCATCAAAAACATGACATATGTAGATGATATACTTTATTCTGACAATGATCTAGATAGAGTTATTGAGGCAAAATCACAACTGCGCAAACTCCTTAGCTATGGTAGTTTTGAAACGCATAAATGGTCATCTAATAGTGGGATAGTATTAGCTGATACACCTTTAGCTGAACAGCACTTTGACGAGTTAGAATTGCAAAGGGATGACTGTAGCTTAAAAGCACTAGGACTTAATATAGTTGTTAAAGAAGATAAATTTAAAATGTCTTGCCCTGAGCCTTTCAATCCTCATAAGCTTACTAAAAGGGACATTCTCAGCTATGTTAGTAAATTTTACGACCCCATGGGTTTAGTGAGCCCAATTATAGTCAAGGCAAAGGCCATTATGCAGAAAATATGGACGTCTGGTACAGATTGGAATGAGGTACCCCCAAACGACATTAAAAACGAATGGGTGGAGTTTGCCTCTAATGTAGCGGTAATGGAACCAATTTATATAAACAGAAACATACATGTTGATCATACAGATACTGTGCAGATTATAGGATTCTCTGATGCCTCCAGCTCCACTGCCTATGGATGCTGCATCTACCTGCGAGTCACAGATTGCCAAGGTAAAACCTCCATGCACTTGCTCTGCTCCAAATCAAGGATCAACCCGATCAAAAACAAGGGTATGACAGTACCTCGACTTGAACTGGAAGCGGCTTTGCTACTTTCAAAGCTCATTGCACGAGTTTATAGCACGCTTAAACTAAAAATTAACATTCATGGTGTATACCTAATCGCTGATTCACAAATTTGTTTAGCTTGGCTGAATACTGAGCTAACAAGATTTCAAGCTTACGTGGCAAACAGGGTCAAGGTAATAAAGGAGCGCACAGGTGATTTTCACTGGCTTTACGTAAACACCAAGGACAATCCGAGTGATCTGATCAGTCGCGGTGCTAGTCCTCAAGATCTTGCAGCATGTAATCTGTGGTTTTTTGGGCCTGAGTTTTTGCACGACAGTGAGTACAAATTTAATTGCAATCTAGATACACCAGCTGATTTACCTGAAATCAAGCCTATGACAGCACACGTCAGTCACCAAACGTCAACTGGAAGCAGCGTGCCAGACAACGTCTTCGAGAGATTGCGCAAGTATTCTAGCATCCACAAAATGACTAGGGTTCTAGCTTACATTGTTAGATTCTGCAACAATTCTAAGCTAACTGCTAAGCCTAAGCGTAATACAGACTTTTTATCAAGCAGCGAACTGAATGAAGCCCTTATGCTTATAATTAAATATGAACAATGTAATGTATTTAAAAATGAAATGAATTCTCTACGAAAAGGTACACCTGTCAAAGGTAATCTTGTTTCATTACATCCATTTATTGATAAATTTGGCCTACTGCGAGTCGGTGGCAGATTACATCACGCTAATATCTCGTACTCACAGAAACATCCAATTATTTTGCCAAAGAACTCGGTAATAACTAAACTTATAATAGCTAGTGAGCACTTAAAGTTATTGCACAAGGGTCCTACTCTAGTACTTACTAATCTAAGTCAAAAATATTGGATTGTTAATGGATTAAAAGAGGTAAAAAAAATCACTCAGAAATGTATTACATGTTTCAGACAAAAGGCTGAGGCGTCCAAGCAGCTCATGGGTTCCTTGCCGGCCGAGAGGGTGACTGCAACCACCCGTGCATTTGTCAGAATCGGAATGGATTTCGCTGGTCCTGTGAATGTGAAGCTGTCACGTGTACGAAAATCTGTGATCGGTAAAGGCTATATTTGTGTTTTTGTATCTATGGTAACTAAAGCGGTCCATCTCGAATTGGCCTCAGATCTCACAACCGATACTTTTCTAGCATGTTTAAAGCGTTTAATAGCAAGACGAGGCATACCAAGCGATATCTATTCCGACAATGCTAGTACATTCAAATCCGCAAGGAACCAATTAGCTGAACTATATAAGCTTCAGTCTGCCAAAGACCACCAAGAGCTGGTACAGAGCTACACTGCAACTCTAGGTATAAATTTCCACAATATTCCGTGTTACTCTCCAAACTATGGTGGACTTTGGGAGGCAAATGTAGCTCTAACTAAATACCATTTAAAAAGGATTTTGCAAAACAATGTTTTAACCTATGAACAACTGAATTCACTAATTATTGAAATTTAATGCATAATTAACTCCAAACCGATTGTACCTATCTCATCAGATATTAACGACTATTGTTATTTAACGCCAGGTCACTTTATAATAGGAGAAGCTCTGACGATGTATCCGGAACGAGATTTAACCAATGTACCCCAGAATAAAGTAAAGTTTTGGCAACAATGTACTCAATTGAAACAGTCATTTTGGAAATTGTGGTATAAACAGTATCTCAACACACTTCAGAACAGACCTAAACGGCGCTTAATAAATAAAAATATTAACATTGGAAGCCTTGTAATTCTAAGAGAGGACAATTGCCCTCCTATGTCGTGGCCCATGGCAAGGATTACTAAAACCTTTCCGGGGCATGATGGTTTAGTGAGAGCAGTTGAAGTCAAAATGTCTAATGGTAAAACTCACACTCGCTCGATCACTAAAGTAAGCCTGCTCCCCTTAGATGATAATTAGTACTAAGATTCGTGTATCGTGTAACTAAAGCTTTCTTTAGATGATAACTATAGCTTTAAGGTTCTTTCTTATTGTTTAGCTGAGGCTGTTATCCAATATTGTGCTTATTTATAAGACTTAAAATATAAGATAGATGTGCTTAGTGTTTCGCTCGCCCCCGCAACATGTTGACAGCACTGACAAAATAAAACATAAAATTCTAAACTGATATCTGACTGTTGGTATCACCCTTTTTTATGATCTGTTATATGTCGAATCTATGGTAAAAAAGATGTTTTAGACGTTTCCTTCTTCTAACAACTCTCCTAACGAGAGGTTCAATATTATATATTTGTAGTCATAAGTAGTGTTTGTTCGGTGTAAAGTACCAATAAACGTAACGTGAAGTGACCCGGCCTATTATTAATCTACAGTCCACAATATACATAGGTACCTAACCGAACAAATATAGTAATACCAAAATTAGTAAAAACTGCCGAAGTTGTCTTATTTATAGATGACGGGGCCTATATTTTAATATTAGAACAAAACACATTGCGTATTATTTCGGAAACAGAAACAGTAGGCGACAAACTATGAAATACATAATAAGTCGTTTTGGACTACTATCACCCATCAGAATGTTTTGGCAATGATACAATCTAATTATTATTATTTTTTTATCGTATGGCTACTGGATATAGATAGGCATTTCTTCTCTGGGGTAGTAGTAGTGGGAAAGCAGATGATAAGAAAATCCAGTGAGTGTGGCGAGGTCCAGATGGGACAGTGCAGCTACCAAGTTTGTTACTCTTTTAGTCCCACCCAGGGATCACGTGTGGGGTTATCTAAGGTGTTTCCTACAGACGCAGAGTAACATTGATCCCCATGATTATTTATATAATTTCTCATAATAATGCATCAAAACCAGAACTTTAGGACTTGTATTCTTAAAGTGGTTTGCATTCTTTGACCTCCACCACTTTACAGCTGCCAGATGCCCGGATATAGAAATAAGCATAGTATAGCAAACTAATGAGAAGGGTTTCGTCTCTCTCATTATTGTGTCATATCTGACGTGGCTAGCTCTTCGTCTATAAGTATCATATCATATATATTCAGGGTGATTCATGAGACGTGAGCAGGAACAACCCTACACACTTAGTTAACGGTAATGAATCGGCCGCCATCATTTTTAAGTGAAACAATAGCGCTTGTCAATGTTTTTTTACCTTTTTGTTTCGTAGAAATTTTGTTCTCTGTAATCATGGTCACCCTACATAAACAAATCAATAAAAATAAAACCTCTGTAACAATCATGACAGCACTTTGATTATGAAAAAAATAATTGTCAAGTTAAGTGAGATACGATGTTTCCAAAGTAACCAGACATCAATTTGACACATATCACAGAAAAACAAGAGAATATTCTGACATCAGTACTTGACGGAGTATTCTAATTGAAGAGTGACCATGCGTGTCGTAAATAATTTTAAACATTTTATTTTCAATAAAAAAAAAATTTTTGCGCTTATCACGCTCATACTGATATCAAACAATAGCTTATTATTAACTGAATCCGTAGTGTTAAGCCTGCTCACGTCTCATGAATCATCCTGTTTATTACTCACGCATATTAGTATACACAAAATTTATAAACGCTTGTTAATCACTTCGTGAAGTTCTTACTACCATCCAAAACTGTACCAATAGGGATGTTTAGTGTCTCTTCTACAATGAGGTATAAAGGTTATGCATTCTCTATAGAATATAATCTTTTTGAACTTGGTTAAATGCTAAATTAAAGAAAGTTTGGAAAGATTAATCGTTGTTCAAAGGAGTTCAAGGCAAAAGGTCACGGGGCCGTTCACCAGCACGATGGACTGACCAACTCAAAGGCGAGGAACCCTCTCAGAAGTTCTACGATGTGGCGAGGAAAGCGATGGACCGGAATCGATGGTAAGAGTATGTTCGTGCCCGAACAAAGCCGACCAACCACGATCATCAGTCATGATGGATACGACCAAGAAGAAACGCTAAATCGAGCCCTTACTTAGACGTGCTGAACATGTCAAAGAATGGTACCATCACCTGTATTTAAGCATAGAATAATATAATAGTATTATATACGTAACTTTGACAGATGAACGGTGACACAAGACGTGTGCATACAATTTTGTCTTTCGACTTTCTAGGGTTGACATGTACGCGATTAGTTTGATTGCTTGCACCTGCCCCTATTCCCCTGAATCTGTCTAATCCATCAGTAATTTTAATACAAAACTAGATAAATGTCAGATTTATTACCTAAATTACCCAATCTAACTGTTATTTTATAACAAAACTACTACTATAATCTACTTAAATATTTTATCTTATCTGTGGTAGTGCCGCAAACAAACGATGGGGATTTTGACAGCCCCGAAATCGTATCCGATACTAACCAATAGCCATAGCTTTCACTTCGTGGAGGTGTACACTCTTGATTTCGGCTAGAATTTGTTCGGAAAGAGAAGTGTCGCACAACACTTCTCTTTCCAAACACGGAATATTTTATATGGAAGCTTCTACAGCATTCTACGACACATCTCTTTCCGAACACGCTCTATATTTTTATCGTTGTCTATTTTTGATAAGCGTCAAAGCAATTTGTATGCAAGTCGAGTTGAAATCAAGGTTCTATTTGAAGTCTCTTTTACTCGTACCTCGTACCCACACTGTTAAGTGCCCATCGGTGGACCTTTATGCCTTTTGTAAAAAGGTCCACTGATGTATAGTTAATAGTGTTGCTGTTTGTACAACCTGGATATCTCCATGGATTTGGTTCCTTTTCATTCAGACGCATTCGAAAAAAGTTCATTCACTTTCCATTTTCAAATAGATAATTAATAACTGTTAAGGCAAACTGTTACGTATTTAAAAAAATATCGTATTTGATACACACATGCATTTTTACTTAGCGGTCTAAACGTAGTGTTAGTTTATAAGTTACTAAGTTCAATTGTATTTGTAATATTCTGGTATGGGTATTGCAATAATTTTAAACAAAAAAGAACCGTCTTCTCTTAGACTCCACATTTCCAAAAACATATGCCCGAGCTACTGTAAAAAATCCTTAGCCTATAATATTTGAAGAGTTCCCTCGATTTATCCAGGATCCCATCATCACATCCTGACCTGGTGAGAATAGAACCAACTTTCAAATATACCCTTTCAAACAAAAAAACACTTTCCCAAATTGGTCCAGCCGTCTACGAATAATCGATAAACATACACAAAAAAAATTAAAAAAATTGCAATAACTAAGATTCTGACGAATTGGGAACCTCCTCCGTCGAAATTTTGAAGTCGGTTGAAAACATGAATTAGGATTATTAGTGCGGCTCTCGGCTCTAACAACTTTAAAAAATCCGGTCCCATCCCGAAGAGAGGATGAAACTTTGCATATAGTACGTAGACGTATGTACGTAACAATAAGAATAAAATAGAAATGGAAGCATGGAAAGTTTCATGCATTCTTACGGAAGAAACCGGATTTTAAGAGTTCGAGCCGGACTACATATATTGCTCTTTCCCTGGAATATTGTAAAAGCGAGAGAAATTGAAACCTAACTCCGCCTAAATGCCCTTCATTTTATTGGTAACCGGTTTCGGTACTTGGCGTTAGAACACCTTTGCATTCCTGAATTCTCCTCTGTGGATAGAGCTGTTGTCTGCAATTCAGGAACACTCAATAGGACACATCAACTCCAATAGCGTGTGGCATGGCAAAATGTTCGTTAGGTGTGCGGTTAGGAGTACGACCTCTTAGAGAGGCGACGGGCATTGTTTCGGAGCAATCTACTAATGAACTATCCCGTGAAGACGTTTTCTACGTATTACTTTTGAGAGAGAAAACTGTGCTGGTTCCTGAGATATATGATGGGTCCATACACCACACAATTTTAACAATGTTTTTTTTTAATGCCTTTTCATATATTTTTTTCTTTGTAATGAACTATTTTATGTTTTTTTTATTTATTTTAGTCTCATTAGTTTTCAGTTAGTCTTGAATAATTGCGAGACTAATTTATTTCAAAATTATAATAAGTGTATATCTGAACTGCTCACTTTAGTCCCAGTGTCATTTCCAAAATTTTCAAAATAACCCCCTAAATAAATATCCATAATCCAGTAACCTTGTCGCCTATAAATACGGGGTACTTTGCGTCCAATCCAGTGGTTCTGATTTTTGCAGACTTGTTTATCCAAGTTTGTGACGCCGACCGCAACTGTGTAATTTTTTTAGGGTTTGGCGATTATAACCCTAAAGGATTAGTTTTTGATAGTATCTCTCAGGACTTTTTGAAAGTAGAAAAAAATTCTACAATATGAGACTAGAATTGTCTCCGTTGACCCAATCATTTCAGAGATAGACCCTCTCAAAGCAAGTTTATATTTTTTTCGAACTTCGCAATTTTTTTCAATATTCTGTCGTTACTATCAAAAACTAGTCCTTAAGGGTTATAATCACAACCTCTGAAAAAAAAAACAATATTTTGATTTTTGACCAAGTTGCGTTCGGCGCTCGAGGTCACAAACTTGGATTATTCATTTGGCCGATATCATAAACAAGTCTGCATAAAATCAGAACTACCGGATTTGACACAAACGCTGATGTATAAAGTTCCTAGTATAAGTCGTACAATACGAGTAAGTTTCGAATGATTCAGTGGTGCCGGCTGCGTTTGAATTGAACTCTAGACCTCCGGATTGAAATTTGACGTTGTACCGCCAGGCTACCAGAGCACTTCAACAAGTTGCGGCAATTTAAAATATTAAAATAAAATTTAGTTTCTATTTATCACAGGTCCTAGCTACTAGGCTATTAATGACTCGACACAGCATTCTAAGAGCCCTATCAACGTTTTGTTACAAAGCTTACTTATTTCTAAAGCCTAATCCATCATGGATGACACCGCTTCGCAAACGTAAACTCGGCCGATATGAAATTAAATGATAACGAAGTTTTGCTTTGGATCTAGAGCACAGCCAACAACATTGGATTTTAATTGAATTTAAATGAATTAATAAAGAATAGGATTAGAGTTGACAGACTTCCCATACACTTCCGTCAAAATAAATATGGATAAGTACACAGTTATCTCAATCTTGTTCTAATCGCGACAGGAATACCTAATTTGGTAAAGGTGTCCGTTACAGATTTAGACTAAGAGCTGGCTTCGTCAGATCTTACACTATAATGAGAGCAACGAAACCTGTCTAGTTAGTTTGCTTTACCGTCCTTATGGCTACAGACCAACAAAGTTTTTCAGTTGGAATAAAGTAATCCCAAAATAGGTAAAAACTGCCGAAGTTGTGTCATTTATAGAGGACAGGGCTTATATTTTAACATTAGAACAAAACACATAGTGTATTATTGCGGAAACAAAAACAGGGACGACTATAAATTGCATTATTCTGACTATGGTATAATCTAATTAATTACATAATCTCCCATTGAGGTTGATTTACCCAGAATTCTAGGATTTGTTTTCTTCAAGTTATTAGCATTCTTTGACCATCACCACTTTACAGCTGCCAGATGTCCGGATTTAGCAATAAGCATAGAATAGTAAACTAACTAGAGGGGTTTCGTTCCTCTCATTATTGTGTCATATCTGACGTGGCCAGCTCTCCGTCTAATTGAGCACATTACCTCATTAGGTACCTACATGAATATTACTTGAAATTAGGTACCTATCAGTGCTTTATTAATAGTACATTACTTACCTAGGGCTGTAAAAAAAAGAAAGCCCGAAATCGCAGGTATTTGGGACCCGAGCCGCAGGCGAGGGTTGTAAATATGCGATAGAGGGCTTTCTTTTTTACTGCCCGTGGTGAGTACACAATTTTACGTCCCCACCTGGCCATAATGCGAGTTTTACCGTAAGCGTAGCGAGCGGTAAAACTCACATTATGGCCAGGTGTGACGTAAACGTTATTTATTAAACTGACGCTAAATAAAATATATTATTTATCCCGATTATTGCAGACTCTTTGGACTTCTTTCTTTCTAACATTCTATAATCCCAACGCTTCGTGAGTCCGAAGTTCCGAAATAAGGTTTTTTTTTGAAGTTCGGATTATCGAGCTCTACTGTAGGTATACCTAAACACTTATACCTACTACCTACCTACACACATAGCCATATTTCAAACCATTATGTCGATTTCCAGTAAGCTACAAAATTGACAGCTTGATAAAATATCTCCCCGCGAAACTGCAGCAGTAAGACAGTAAGACATGATAAATGATGCCCACGGAAGACACACACGCAAAAAATGAATTATTCAAATTGGACAATATGGAAATGCTGAGCTAAAGTAAATATGGCGGCGAGTGTAGCCGAGTGATGTTTAATTGTTTCGTATTTTCATCATCAACTTTATGAAATTGGTACGAGAATGATAAACAAGAACATATGTGTTTTTTAGGGTTCCGTACCTCGAAAGGAAAAAACGGAACCCTTATAGGATCACTTTGTTGTCCGTCTGTCTGTCTGTCTGTCAAGACCATTTTTCTCAGGAACGCGTGGAGGTTTAACCCTTACAGCACGAGAAATTTTTTTTTGGATTTTTGGTTTGAAGTTGCATTTTTCGGTGCATTTAAGGCCCCATAAAAGACAAAAAAATACAAAAAAAAATCTCCCCCCCAAAAATTTTGTGAAAACCCACCCGCACGATCGTTTCATTTCGTTGCGACCCCTAGTAAAGTTGTCATTTTTTTTTTTAATATAAGGGTAAATTACAGAGTTCAAAGGATTTAATAAACATTTATTAATAAAATTTTAGTTTTCTTACATGTTTTACATGATGTGATTAAAAAAAACGATTGATCATATTTTAAATTTATCATAGTCAACACAATTTAAATTTGTCGACTTGCGTCCTGACCCGCACGATCGTGCGTTATAACTTTAGGCACAAAAAAATTACTAAAATTTCTGGTTAAACTTTTAACTATCTACATTACTTGTATACGACAGAAGAACGTTTTATTTAATAAAAAACGAATTTAACACATTTAAAAATCACAAATTAAAAAAAATTGTGAATACCTACTTCTGACCTGGTCGTCCGTCTCGTACACGTACCTGCTTGACGCTCACCGCGCCGACGACTGGCCCCCTAACTAAACGCACGTGGGTTTAAAATGAATAATAATCGAACGCACGATCGATCGATGAAAATGAAAATGAAAAAATGAAAATAGTTTATTTCATAAACAGTTGGTACATAAATGAACAACAGGGTTGGGTCTTCCTAGTAGGTAAAAGGATACCTGTGTCAGGAAGTCCCGCTCCTCCATAATAATCGGTGGTTGTGTTTTCTTATTAACATCTTATTATTTTCTACCTATAGATAGCCTAAATTACTATCATCTTAAATTACCATAGCTAAAACATAATTTCGAAGACAGAGCAGCCGTAGATGAACAGACCTAATGTAATGTCATGAAAAAGTGTGTGTGTTGGTGTTAGTGTGTGTGTGTGTGTGTGTGTGTGTGTGTGTGTGTGTGTGTGTGTGTGTGTGTGTGTGTGTGTGTGTGTGTGTGTGTGTGTGTGTGTGTGTGTGTGTGTGTGTGTGTGTGTGTGTGTTACATAATACATTTCAGTTATAGTTAAGTACATTTAATTTAGTGCAAGATTAAGTAGTAGTGCAGTATCTTCATAGTTAAGCATCTTCAACCATTCCGTCACAGTTTTTTACAGTCATATAATCTTTGTTCATAAATATTCAATTTTACATTTATTTTGTTATAAAGGTATGCAGATTGTGTATTATACTGTCTTTTAGCATACAAAGATTTATATGTTGTGAGTGGGGCAACCTTGTTTTTACGTCTTTTTGTAAGCAGCTTGGGATTACAATTTAACGTTTTATGTAACCTCAATATTGTACGGAAGACATACAGTCTTCGCATTGATAAATGGTCACTAATCTGATACAGTTCTAGTGTGGGAAACCTGTATGGCCTCGAGTACATGACCTTTAACAAGCATCGTTGCCCTCTCTCAACCTCCAAAAATTTGGTCTTACCCGCTCCACCCCAAATGGTAATACAGTAGGTCATTATCGATTCCGCGAGAGTTATATAAAGCTGGTTAAGAAGTGTATGGTTAGCAAAGTGTCTAAGAATTTTAAATATCCATATAAGTTTCCTAATTCTACCATTCACAAACTCAATATGCGGATGCCAAGAAAGGCGCTGGTCTAGAATTATACCAAGGTATTTAGTGGAACTAACCCTCTCAATGTCCTTACAATCACATAAACCACTATTAATTGCTCACATAGCAGGTGTGTATTTTAAGTTTTTAGTTGGTATGTGGTTGTGTGCTATTGTACTTGGTAAAGCATATGTAGTTAGTTTTATTAACATTTAGAGTGAGCAGGTTAGATTTCAACCAAGAGGACACCCTCTTTAGCCCCACACCTGCACTCTCGAACACCGACTCCCAGGATTCTCCCTCAAAGACAATGACTGTATCATCAGCATAAGACTGGATAGTTCTATTTTTTAAATTTTGGGTAATTAACTCATTAATGTATATCAAAAATAATGTGGGCCCCAAGATACTTCCTTGGGGACCGCCAAATGTGATGTTAACTTCGTTACTTATGTGGTTTCCGAGCTTAGTTGTTTGAGTACGACCATGTAGATAGTCACTTAGCAATCTCAATGGGATTCCCCTAATACCAATGCGCTCCATCTTGCGTACAAGTGTAGGGAGGGAGACGGTGTCAAAGGCCTTTTTTAAATCGAGAAAAACAGCCAGGCATTTTTTTCCTTTTTCTACTTTATCAACAATTAAGCTTGTGAGTGATAGAATTGCATCCTCAGTAGATCTAGATCTTCGAAAGCCAAATTGAAAGTCCGTAATTATGTTAATTTTTTCTAAATATGTTATTAGTCTGTTATTAATCAGTTTCTCAATTATTTTTGAGATGGATGGGAGGCCTGTAGTTGTTGACGTCATCTCTCTCTCCACTCTTGTACACTGGGGTGATAATAGATTGTTTAAGTGGTCCGGGGAAAATTCCAGTGCTGAAACAGAGGTTAGCTAAGTGACTAATAACAGGGGCAATATGGTTATTTAACAGTTTGAGAATTTTTGTAGGTATGTTGTCCCAACCAGGGGCGCTTTCCAGTTTTAGGCTCATGATGATAGTAAACACATCTTGAGGGTCAGCGTCCAGAAGAGCGAAGGATGAGGGCAACCAAGGGGGCAGGTCTAGACTGTCAATTGTAGACCGTGGGAGATTTACTGAATTATTTTGGTTGTTGATATCCTCCGCCAGTGTTTGACCAATGTTGTTGACGTAATTAACAGAATCGGATGGGAAAGGATTGATGTTAAGTAATTCAGTGTTTTTAATTTTTTCTGATTTATAGTGTGTTATCTTTTTGATAGTTTTCCAAAGAGTTTTAGAGTTTTTAGCAGAGTCAGTCAATTGTTCCCTTTCGTACTTGCGTTTTAGTTTTTTGATTAGATTGTTGCAGAAGTTGCGGTATCTTTTAAACGTAATCCTTAAGATCTCATTATGTGGTTCTGTGCGGACTTTTAATTGTAACTTATTCCGGTTTTTAATACATCGAACGATACCAGGTGTAATCCATGGCTTAATAACCCGCTGGCTTCTCGGTATCAGCTTTATTGTTTTACTATCTTCCAGAGATTGATTCAAGGTACTAATTAGCTGTTGTGTGATGTAATAGGGACCATTACTTAAAAATAGAGACTCGAGGTTTTTTTCTAAAAGGCTTTTGATGGCTTTATCATAGTTAGTATCGATGCCGTACTGAAGCGGCAAACTTGATTATTTTTCAAACTAGATTTTTTTAAAGTTGAACGCACGATCGTATCAGCCGGTGCTGTAAGGGATAAAGCTGAAATTTATATCAAATAATCAGGTCTATTGTCCCTTGAAGCTGTGAAAAAATCAAACTTAAAAGCCAACGCAATCAAAACGTACAGTCGTTTATGCTGCAAATTTTAGAGTTTTTCGGCACTTGCAAAACCTACGGGGCACTTCCCGTGAACTCAGAAACTTGAAATTTGGCACGAAGCAACGTCATATAGCATAGACAATGGAAAAATTACAAAATGTAGACGATTTTAGTAAAATCATACAAAAAAATTTTTTTTTAATTTTAAACTTACTACCTTTTTCCTCGTAAACGCGTGGAGGTATTAAATTGAAATTCATGTCAAATACTCAACGCTATAAGACCTTTCAAATGTAGCAAAACCAAACTTTTATGTCAACGCAATCAAAAGAAATTGCAATTTAAGTCGCTTATTTTGAAACTAAGTACTCGCAAGAAACTCAAAACCTAAAGGGTACTTCCCGTAAACTCAGAAACTTGAAACTTGGCACGAAAAAACTTCATATATCACAGACAAAGGAAAAATTACGAAAAGTGGACATTTTTAGTAAAATCATACAAAAAATTTTTTTTGAAATTTTAAACTTACTGCCTTTTTCCTCGTAAACGCGTGGAGGTATTAAATTGAAATTAGTAATAAACATACTACAACTTTTGCTTGTTATAGGTTTGTACGGAACCCTCGGTGCGCGAGTCCGACTCGCACTTGGCCGGTTTCTAATCGATGGACGCACTTTGTGACTTTAATTTTTAGGTAATAATTGATATGTGGCAATGGCAGAGCATCCACAGACCACACGGTTCGAATTTCATCGGTTTGCCTAATTATCAGCCAGGCGAGTAATTATCTACGCCCCATACAGAAAAAGATAATCGAATTAGCCCGGTTTCCCTACTTTATTTTTGATGCGCCTAAAATGGTATGTGGGTTTATTTTGTTTTAGAATGGGAGACAAGTCGCTGGCCCAATATTACATTTTCAGGGTAGAAGTTTCAATTCGCTGGCCCAATGTTACATTTTCAGGGTAGTTAAAGTTTCAATTCGATAAAAGTGAAAATAATATTTGGCCAGCGAAGTCTTGACAAACCATTTTTCCAGAACTTTTGGCCGCATGTTTACAAGCCATGTGACCTGCTGATCTTTTTCCCTGAATTTTCTTTCGAGATATTTGAGGAATAAAAACCCTTATCTTTATTTAACCATACTACTAACTTGTCAAAGACCTAAAAGAAATAACAATGAGTAATTGACCATTACAATTGGCATACAGACTGCGACCTTTTGTTTACTATATTATACTTATGGATTATTATGATCCTTTTATGTATCGAATACCCAAACGTGACGGATTTATCTAAGCCGCTTGAAGGATGGTTCAAATTAGGATCTCGTGAACATAAAACAAAGAAATAAGTGGGCATTCGCCCGGACTATAAATTTCTGGTGTCATAAAAACGAAAACGGGAAAGCAATAAAATCTGTCAACTTAAGTAATGCCATCGTGTTTTAGGCTTATCTCTTGCAGCCGGTACGAATCCTCGACTCTAATTTTGCTAAGACCGTATATAAAGACTTAAAAGAAACGTTTCGTTTTAATATGAAAATACTATTAAAAATCCTCTTGAGAATTAATTACTATTAACACAAACTACAAAACTTGGATAGAACGCAAGCATCAGGCATGTGAGGTAAATTTCAGCCGCACTTAGTTCAGCAAATTGAATCTTCTAAACGTGTCGTTACAATGTGCTGCCATTGTTGGCATTGTCTGGGAAACAGCTGTAAATCAATAGTTGTACTTGTCCCACACTTCATTATAATTCCGTTGCTGTAGCGGTCTGATTAATTCATAGCACTTGAGGAAAATATGAAGATTATTATGCAAAGCTCATTCAGTTTAAGTGGCAGAAGTTTTGGCAGGAGCCTTACATTATGCACATTATATTTACCCGTGCCGCCCGCTCATAGACTTTACTTATGTAGAGACTGGTATACGTATGAGTAGCACACTCACACCTAATCCTATCTTTAAAAAATATCTTGAGAAACTAATTATTGTGAACTAGTTTAATTCGATCCATTTCAGAATAAAAAGTTTAAATAGTATAGCATATTCATATACCTGGGTACTTTCCTGGGTAAAAAAAATATAATTCTATTTAGTCCGTCAGTTAGATAATCAAAAAATATTGGACACGTATTTTTTATTTTGTCAATCAAACAAAAATTGGTGAAGATATAGCCCGCGATATAGTTCCGCGTAACGTCACATTATACTAAAAATTGTACTGAAATGTGACGTCACGCGGAACTTTAACGGGCTATATCTTCACCAATTTTTGTTTGATTGACAAAATAAAAAATACGTGTCCAATATTTTTTGATATTCATACTATTTATTCGCAATATTAAAATATTACAGGTCATTAAACATAAAGAATATACATATATTGTACATTAGTAAATACTAACCAGTAACTAAGTAACACATTCATTCATAATTACGACTTAGGTAACTTTAAAAATTCGTCAAAACTGTAGAATGTGTGTTCGAGAAGCCAACTTTTTAGTCTAGCCTTAAAGCATTGCAGGGAAGGTGCGAAGGTGACTGTGTCCGGCAGGTTATTATAGACTGTAGGGCCCGTTATGTGACTCTCTTTCTTGAAATTTTTCAGTCTTCGTCCCACTGGGAGAAGCTGGTTTGGGTATCGCAGCAAGCGATGATAATATAACTGTCGGACTAAATATTTTTTTTTAGGAAAGTAGCCAACTTTCATTCCAATACTTTGTTATATATTAAAAAGTAGATAAGCAAAGTTAAATTATCTTATCATTTCCTATGCTTTAGTAAATATAAAAACCGGCCAAGTGCGTGTCGGACCACGCATAATGAAGGGTTCCGTACATTCAACGGAATAAAAAAGATAATTATCAAAAGGTCGTATCTGCCTATGGAAGACGTTTTTCGGAGATAACTCGAAAACGCTTTAACCGATAATGTTAAAAAAAAACGTTGAAAGAATATGCAAAAATATAATCTCCTCAAAATTTTTCATATTTTTAAATCTACGGTTCAAAAATTACAGAGGGGGCACAATTTTTTAGACTTTCGGAGTAATTATTTCTAAAAATATTTACTAAATCAAAAAATGTTCAAACAAACCTCAATGTTGTTTTATATAAAAAATAAAATATTTTTAAAGACCTATCGATTGATGTGCTTTGTTGATATTTGGCATGACGAAACTATATATAACCACGGTTTTGCCACTTTGGCTGCGGAACCCTAAAATGTACTTAACAGCAATTTAATTTGGCACTTTTGAATTACTACTCGTAGTCACTACAGGGCCCGATTCGACATGCCAAACTGCGAGACGTGGCTCTCACACTTGTCTCGCTAGGTGATAGAGAGAAATCCATCTGTCCACACGTGTCCACACCTAACTGTCAATCTGTCAGTAGGTCTCGCTAGAGCGTTTTGTCTATGGCTATGGCCACCATTTTAGATGTCACTCTTGAGTGATTCCACCCCAAATTGAGTTTTTCAACTGTCACAAAAGTGTGATCACATAGTTGTCTCGCTAGCTACTGTCAGTTATGCCATGTCGAATTGAGGCCCTGGTCTCATTTTCTAACATGATATTTTTGTAAATTGTAATAAGTTTAACGATATAGGGAAAAGGAAAGGTAGTTACAATAGCATAAGTACGACCAACTTTATTGCTTTCGCTTGGCATTGATAAGTCATCAAAAGGACATAAAAAATACATGTAAATCGTACTAATATGTATTTGTTATATTGCCTCATGAATGTCATTAAATATATCTTCGCCAATGGGGCCTACATTTGACGACATACTCGTAATACAAATAAATGTTCCTTAATTGGAACTCACTTTTTGAGACAATTGGTACTATAAGCATTATTTATAAAGGGGCCTAGTTTATAAAAACCTCTTTTTTTGGTAATTGCATTGAGTGTATTATGTTACATCAAAATTTAACATCGTCGCAACGGATGTTCGGTAATGTAATATATAAAATAAGTATATGATAACTTACCTAAATAAAGGAGGTAGCTTTTATACTTGTGTCGTTTCGAAACTTATTATTTTATTAGATAAGTGCCTCCTCTTAAAACATTACATATTACTCCCAGTACCGTCCCCCTCCGAAAAACATAAGCCTATTGAAGAAGGTCTCGTCGCTAAATTAATTCGTCAGTTTCAATTTATGTCTCAGTGAGTAAAACATGTATTTTTCTCCGCATAAATGAGGGTACATATATTCTTGACAAAATGGGATGTATCCTATTTTGTGTCATGAGAAAGAGGATCAATTTCAGAGCTTCAATCGGGTTTCTCATATTCTTATACTTATAATAATAAATAAAAAGCCTCTTTATTTCCTAATCAACTAGTTTACAATTAAATTACTGGTACGTATGCATTTGTTAGTGTTTTACTTCTATTCTCTATTTTATATTTCATATGGTTATTAAGTAGGTATTATATTTCTAGTATATTTTTTTAGGTTGATAGGAACCCCTCTTCGGGTATAGGCCTCCTACAATTCGTTCCTCGTCTCTGTCCTTTGCCTTGTTAAGGCAGTTGATCGCACTGGATTTATTTTTACATCGGGGCCTTTCCATAGAGTCACTTCTTTGGTCCATCTCTTATCCTTGTATCTCGCTAGGTGGCCAGCCTATCGCCATTTTGATGGACATAGACCAGGGCGTCTGTAATTTTTGTTTTAATTCGTATGCGTTCGTTTCTCACTTTATGAATTTTTCTAATGTTCAGCATACTCCTTTCCATCGCGCGTAAGGTTGTCGTAAGTTTGGTTTTTTCTTAACCGTGTGACTCCAGGTTTGGCAGCCATATGTTAGTGTGGGTAGAATGTTGATGTCCATCATAATTTTTTTCATATGCAGTGGATAGTCGCCTTTAAAGATTTCTTTTAGAGACCAGTATTTTTTTCAACTTATGGCTGTACGTCGTTCTATTTCGTCCTGAGTGTTTGCTAAAAGATACTTCTTTTCCTGGGTGTATGTAGCGTTCCACGTACTCTAATGTTGTTTGTCCTAGATTAGTCGGTTGTTGGAAGCTATTTGTCATTATCTTGGTTTTGCTCTTGCTCACCTGCAAGTCTACTTTTTCGCTTTCTTTCTTGAGTGAGTTAATAATTTTCTCTATTTTTAACCGACTTCAATTTCATAGAAGGAGGAGGTTCTGTATTCGGTTTGGGCTTTTTTTTTTTATGTATGTTCACCGATTACTCCGAGACGCGTGGTCCGATTTGAATAATTATTCTTTTGTTTGAAAGGATATACTTCCAAGGTGGTCCCATATTAATCTGGTGCTGTTCTGATGATGGGATCTATGAGGAATTGAGGGAACTCCTCAATTTTTAAAGGCACATGTATGGTGATTTGGATGTTTTCTTAAGCAACTCGAGAGTTTTCTCTCGAAAACCACCAGTTTGATGAAGTGGACCTGATAATGATGATTGTTTTGATGATAATGATGATGATTTTTTTTAGTGTAGGATGTTCAGCGATTACTCCGAGACCCGTGGTCCGATTTGAATAATTATTTTTATGTTTGAAAGGATGTACTTCCAAGGTGGTCCCAAATTAATCTGGTGCTGTTCTGATGATGGAATCCATGAGGAATTGAGGGAACTCCTCAATCTTTAAAGGCACATGTATGGCGATTTGAGTGTTTTCTTAAGCAACTCAAGCATTTCCTCTCGAAAAACCACCAATTTGATAGAGTGGACCGGATGATGAAGATTATGATTGTTTTAATGATAATAATGTTTTTTTTTATGTAGGATGTTCAGCGATCACTCCGAAACCCATTGTCCGATTTGAGCAATTATTTTATTGGTTGAAAGGAACTACTTCGAAGATGGTCCCACATTAATCTGGCGCTGTTCTGATTATGGGATCCATGAGGAATTGAGGGAACTCTTCAATTTTTAAAGGCACATGTATGATGATTTGGTAGTTTTTTAAGCAACTCAGGCATTTCCTCTCAAAAACCATCAATTTGATGGAGTGGACCTAATGATGAAGACCACATATGATATGTGGAACTTTCCTTAGATTGAGTCCGTATTATGAACTTTTTCTTATATATCTTGACCGATTATTCCGAGAACCGTTATCCAATTATGATACTTATATAACTACTAAAAATTGAAAAATAAAAACTTTTTACAAAAAAAGATAAACCGACTTCAAAAAGGACAAAATAAAATATTATATTATTTATATGAGTTACAAACTGATATGTTTGAAGTCGGTGCCAAGCCAAAAAGTTACAATACCGGTCAAATCAGCTTCAAGTCTGAAAATCACAAAACATCTATACATACTTATATTGCAAAGGTGAATGTGATTGGATCTGTTACATTTTCACGTCTAAACTTCAATCCAATTTTGTTGAAATGTGTTACCTATGTATACCCTGATGCACGTCTACTTTGTCAAAAATCAGAGGCGGCAAATTTAATAAAATGTAAAAGGCGTAGGGTTGACATTCCATAGAAAATTTAAATAATGCGCCTTTTTCTACTGACAAGGTGGGCCCCACACACCCAGTGTGTCTGAGTATAGAAAGATCAGTATTAAATTAACAAACATCATAAGACGCATGATTATACTTTCTTTCTGTAATTGAATTAATACCTACATGCAATCAATACCGTATTAAAACAGTTCTATAGTATGAAGAACAATTCACTGAACACATAGCCTCGTTCGTATTAACTCTTCTAAATTTGGCTTGGCACCGACTTCAAACATATCAGTTTGTAACTCATATAAATAATATAATATTTTATTTTGTCCTTTTTGAAGTCGGTTTATCTTTTTTTGTAAAAAGTTTTTATTTAGCTAGTAGAGGTGAGCAGTACGATGCACGATTCTTATACTTATGGTAATTATATTACTTACACATTTGTTAGACAGATATTTGTTTACCTTTTTTACAACTCGTACATTTTTCGGAAGTGAAAATCGATAGAAATTAAATATGTAAATATTTTTTGTAACTGGTAAAAAATTGGTAAATAGATAAATTGATATAGATAGAATTGATCTTGTCGTTAAAAGCTTTGAAATATGAAACAATTTTTTTAAAGCCAGCCTATTGAATAAGTCAAAGCTTTTATTCAAGTCCTATTGATATCGAATCTAACGACACATCTCGGTTACTTACCTAAATTCTTCATGTTTTAAAGAAATTGACATACCTACCTATTCATAAACATTACAACATACCATTGAAAAATGTTATCCTATCATCTCGCCAGGGCTAAAACGGGGCGCACCAAAGTAAGGGGTTGTAAAAGATAATTCCAAGTTTAATAATATTTTGAACGGCGCTTACGACTTAAATTACTATTTACTGTAGCAACATTGCCGTACAAAGCGGCACATTAAAACTTTATCCTTCGTAACTCGATGTAACATTTTGCAAACCTACCTACTATGGGAGTTAATAATTACCACATAATTTATGTTTACTTGGCAAACTTCACGACATGCTTGCGAGGAACTTAACTTCTGAAATTATTGAAGGTGGAAAGGCTTGGTACAAACACTTCACATTTTAATTAAATTAAACTCATATTTACATTGTCTCGTCTTAACGTTTCTTTTCGTTATGTTTTTTTTATATCACAATTTGTTACTAATAGACTATGTAGCTATTTCATCAAAAAATAAAAGTAAAATTTGATCCATTTGTGAGTTTCAACTTGCGTACCTACTTTAAATTAAAATCACACTTTAATGCTTTTGTCACACTGATGCGGAACTGGGGACGATTTGGAACTTATGAACGCTCAGAATCAAAGATTAATTCTGTGTAATTTGATTCTGTGAGATCGGAAACACATAAAATCGTAAATAATCGCACACAATTTTTTTGTCATGGTAATTGTTTTATGAAGTTATAGTTTTAATAACCACAGATTTAAATTCTTATCCATGTTATTTCTAAAATACCATTTCATCGTTTCTTAGACTATAAAATTTCAGACTCGAGCGCTCGAATTTCATAAATTCCTCCATGCACGACGCTTCGGTATGTAAGCAAGACACCGCTACTCAAGTATATACCGATGTCCCGCTCGCATACCGTTGCGGCATGCGGATCCGCACTCAATGTGGGGATCGCCTAATAATAGAAAATTAACCCAAAACTAATAAAATAATAGCTTTCATAAGCTAATAAAATAATACCCATAAAGAGACTTTTTTATATTTTTACCCCCTTTTTAGGGTTCCGTAGCCAAATGGCAAAAAACGGAACCCTTATGGATTCGTCATGTCTGTCTGTCTGTCTGTCCATCCGTATGTCACAGGCATTTTACTCGGAAACTATACGACGTATCTGAATAAAATTTACACATAAGGTGTATTTTGTATGCAACTACTTAGTTATGTAGTTAAATTAGAAAAAAAAATATTTTTAGGGGGGCGCTCTATACAGGTAACTAAATAAATTAAAAAAATTACCAAATATCAACATGTGACACATCAATCGATAGGTCTTTCAAAATTACATTGAGGTTTCTTTGACTATTTTGTGATTAAGTGAATATTTTCTGAAATAATCGCTTCGAAAGTCAGAAAAGTTGTGTAGACCCCCCCCCCGTAACTTTTGAACCGTAAATTCAAAAAATATGAAAAAATTTGAAGAGATGCGCCTTATCATATACTTTCAAAGAAAATTGTTTTGAACATTATCGGTTCAGCCATTTTTGAGTTATCTCCAAAAAACTTCTTCCATAGGCATCAGATACGACCTTTTGGTATTAGTTTGGTTCTTATTCCATTGAAGGTACGGAACCCTCCTATGCGTGGTCCGACACGCACTTGGCCGGTTTTTTTATATTTTGTCTTTCCCCTATTTATGTTTTGTCTGTTTCCGACAAACACAACTGTTAAAGCGACTGATAAGGACAAGACATAAATTAACGAATTGAAGCTTGAGTCATTTATGAATAAGGGGGTCAGGCTTCGAAGTTTTGTCCTACATTAAAATATTTCTTTACAAAGGCAAGGCATATAACCATTGATTTATACAAAAAGGGAGATATGGTACCAGGCGCTCGATTGTGTGCCATCAAATATAGGTTCCGGAACCTATATTGAATTAGTCGTGTGGCAGAGTCTCTCAGTCACACTTTGTGCAATGCGCAAAATATGGAGGAGGAGGAATGCACATACATTATAGCGGTGTGTAGCATTTTACAAGTGTGTAGGTGCTGGATCACATTTCAGTTTTGTTTACTATGAACGTCACTCATCTTCCTTTTTGTTTATGTCTATGCATATAACCAAGTTGATTGACGAGTGCAATACAATAGTACATTACTTACCTAGGGCTGTAAAAAAAAGAAAGCCCGAAATCGCAGGTATTTGGGACCCGAGCCGCAGGCGAGGGTTGTAAATATGCGATAGAGGGCTTTCTTTTTTACTGCCCGTGGTGAGTACACAATTTTACGTCTCCACGTGGCCATAATGCGAGTTTTACCGTACGCGTAGCGTGCGGTAATACTCACATTATGGTCAGGTGTGACGTAAAGAATATTATTATTTCATGTTATTCGTATAGCACAGAATAATTATTGTAACTTTTTCTTATATTAATATAAACATCATCCATTTTCTAATAGGTAAGTAGTAAATAATCAGTACCTAATGCACGTTATATGCACCCTCATTCACTTATCTAATTTATGAACGACATTATTGCTTTGCTTATATTAATTATCGTTAATGATATGGACTTCCACAAACTAACGTCTTATTTATCTATTTAGCCATGACCCCAAGACATCTCAACAGCTCATCGCGGGCTTGCAATCCCTTGGCAACTATCAGAAAGGTCATGATTAGATGTCACCGTGTCAAGTAATCAGATTACGGCTGCTGTCGTCAGGATGACAGCGAAGCATCACATGTCGCTACTTATGTGCACGCATAATATTATACAAAAAAGAACCGACTTCACTTAAAACTTCACTACCTTTCCAAAAGCAAATGCTCGAGCTGCTGTAAAAATACTCAAATCACTATAGGTGTGCCTATAATACTTGAAGAGTTCCCTTGATTTCTCCAGGATCACATCTTCAGATTTCTGTTTTCTTTCTTTTCTTTCAGATCATCTGACCTGGTTACAATGGGACCAACTGAGAAGTATACTCTTACAAACAAAAAAAGAATTTTCCAAATCGATCCAGCCGTCTTCGAATAATCAGTGAACATGAACAAAAAAAAATAGCAAAAACAAAGATCCCGACGAATTGATACCCTCCTCCTTCGAAATCTTGAAGTCGGTTGAAAAGATTATTTGTGTTTACCAAACCTTATGGAAAAAAAATATACCATAGAGAACAGACTTCTTTTTTTATTGTTCCAAAACTATAGAGGTTTGGAACCGGTGGGTTTATCACAGACCAGAAAAGCGCATGTGCGAGCGGTAGGACTAGACATGATGTTTGACTTAAGAAGCTTATCACTCTTGCAGTTTTCGCCTTGTTACCGCCAGTGTCATTTTGAAATTTGCGGAGTTAACATTATCACAAAACGGGTTCGGAACACCATATCGTGCCACAAATTGGTGCAATTATTAAAGAAAATACGGAATAGTAACATATACGAGCTTATTCGTATTATACCAAAAATAACTAACTAGAATAATATTGAGAATTATTCAAAAATGCGACACGTTGATTGGCGGCATATCGATATGAGATGTACAATTCTAAGACGAATTCTATGAAACTAGTGTCACTTCTAGGTCCTATTTTTGGTTTAAGCTGGGGGTGGTCTATCAGTTTCTAAGTAACAAAATAATTTTACATAATTGAATGAAATAGGTATCGTAACATATTCTGTAACAAAGGTTTGTATAATAATTAGTTATATATAACGGTATAGGTATCATAACAAAACTTCCAAAAATACTAATTATTATACAAACCTTTGTTACAGTTAGTTCCTGCGTAATATTACTGCTGATTGATTATAATGATTATTTAGATTTTCTCATCAAAATATCTATAAAAGTATCGAATTGCACCACACCGCTATTAGGACAAATATCTGACGGCTAAGACCACGGATAATAGAGGTAAAGGATTGGTATCTCATAAAGGGAAACGGTCGAAAAAGTATCCAGCTGTAAGCAGTAAACAATAGTTCCAAATCTCTCCGGGTGGCGCTAGGTATAGTTGAGCGTATGAAATGAACTTAAATGCCTAAAAATGTAAATATTCAAAAACTGCATTAAATACGCTTCCCTGTGACATTTTTTAATACTTATATGATGTTCTAAATAAAATTAATATTCAGAGTGTTTTTCTTCTCCGCAAATAATTATTTTGCAATTATGTATGGATTTTTAATTTTTACAAATATCCATTTAAAAAAAATAACGCCCTGACCAGGATTCGAACCAGGGACCCTCTGCTTCGTAGGCAGGGTCACTACCGACCGGGCTAGAAATGTATGCTCATGCTATTGTGGCGCCATCAGTTAATCGCCTTTTGACGGACTTTTGTAACATAGAGATTGACATCCTCCTTATACCATCCATAGCTAAGACAATGATTTATCAAATATACTGACACGGGTGGTTTTCATATAAAATTACGTTTATTTCCAGTCTATAAGGGTCAGAGACAAGCTAAAACCTCTTTGGTCTATGGTTTTATCTTCATTTAATTTTCTGAATGGCTCAGATATACATAAAGTTATAAGTACAAGATTATCTTTGTTTGCATAAAAGACAATTTTATTGACCTTCCTTTCTCCGTTAGTGATGTAGGGTAGGTACTAAGTTGTCGTCTCGAATATGGTTTCCATATTTTTTTATCGATTTTTTTACTCATAGAGTTAATTTAGCATAAATCTACTTTTCAACTAACACCGCACATTACCACTTTCCATACCACCTAGTACTACGCGCTATGCTCCTAGCCCGTAGCCACGTATTTGTCGTATGTAACGCGTAGTAGCTACGGAGAGAGAACCCGGCAGTCGGGTTCCTAGTCGTCAAAGTGTTAACAGTTATATACCTTTTGATTGCTCGTTATGTAAAAATTCCTGAAGAACGGATGCAATAAACCTAATAAGTAACCAACTTCTAAAATATTATAATTCAAGCAAAACGCTTACTTAAAGGATTATAAAACTTATTCAAGTTAAGAGTTTCACCTTCCTGCCGACATCGTTTTCCCATTTTTATTCCCAGGTCGGAAAATGTTTTCTTATGCCTCCCTAATTGCAAAGTTTGGGTCCCTTTAGTCCTTAGGTAAGTTTGTATGTTTGTATTTTAGTAGGTAGGTACTGCTAAAAAAGGCCTAGTGTTTATTTAACTTGATTCCGGATTTTATCGCGTGTACTGAGCTTAAATTACATCCCGACGTTTCGAACACTTTACAGCGTTCGTGGTCAACTGGTCGACTGAGGAAAAATATACAATTACCTCCGTTCAAAAACTATCACAATATGCAAACCTACCCACATATTAAATATTAAACAAATTTAGTGTTTGCACATGCCACAGGGGCCTTTATAAAAACAAATTATTTATTATTACAAAACATATTATTAAACAAATTATTTTTATTATTATTAATTGTATTTTTTTATTTTTAAATTTGTATTAAATTATTATTATTAGTGTCCACACTGTCCACCATAATGGTGGACGCTGTAAAGTGTTCGAAACGTCGGGATGTAATTTAAGCTCAGTACACGCGATAATAGTACATTATGATACAAGTGTGCTAAGTTTATCATTACATACGAAGCGATATTGTGCGCACGAACGCATGTGAGTGCGCATAAGGAAGCTGAGATTATGTAATGATCAAGCACACGCGTTTCATACGACGTTTTTCAACACACTTGCAAGAAAATAACAGAATAGTATAATTAAACTTTTGATCAATACATTAATTGTCAGAATGTTTACAGGATAGAGGTACTTACGAACATAAGATAATTAAATTTAACTAACCTTTTTTGTGATGTTATTGAGTATCTGGAACTCTTTTTCAAATCATTTAATATAATTAAAGACTTCACATTTATTGTGCAATAAATTATAGTATTTTTTTCTTATGTATTGCTCACTAGATTTTTATGATGACATTTTACTAGTATGTATCACAATTTTGAAATATATCCAGAGGTTAAATTAACGCTAAAGTTGTCTTCTTATTCATTGAAAATATAATTTGTTTAAATTAATAAAACACGACGAGAAAAATCTAACAAATAAACAATGATTTGAGGTTAACTTATAAATGGCGCGCAATTTTCTTTTTTGGATGTGCGTACAGCTTGAGGCAAAGGCGCGGACGTATAATGCCAAACAGCCAATATTAAAACAGACAATTCGTGTTTAAAACGTAATTTATTGTGTATTACGAGTAATATAATAAGTTGAAATGATTCTTATTCACAATCAGGAATGTATTATTTGTATTCTATCGTAAATGTGTATATTTTTTATATATAGTCTGGCCAGCCAACGAACGCAGTAGCAATGTACATCCAACTAAAATATAGCAACACTCTAGGGCGAATCGAACAGCAGCATTGCTCCATAGAAAAGCAGCAATGTATATCGAACCAACATTTTTTTTCAAGTTGGCTGCATTGGCATGGTGCTTTCGTACGTCAGTGTAGTTAGTGGTAATTTCTTAATTTGTAACTGCATTATTAGATAAAATCATTGAAATCCCTGATATATGTACATATAATTATGACCTTTCAATAAATAAGAAGGTGCGAAGAAATTAAAATAACCAAAATATTAAAAGGACTGAAGATTAGAGGTGGAGATCAAGCGGTCAAAATACTACTGAAAGTGTTGAAATCCAGGAACGAAACAAACATTGAATGCTAAAATCACAAGTCCGGCGAGGAAATTGAGTATATCTACCAGAAAATACAACTTTTCAGTTTAGAATGGAATCGGGTTAGCTGCATAATCTGTACTAATAAAAGTGTAATGCATATTACTCAGTAATACTCCTATTAATTATGATTTCCTTTCGTCATTCGTTTATAAGACTATTATTTATTGTGTGAAGTGTATTTGTAGTTAATAAACGCACGTGAGATTTTGGTGTTTATTTATTTTATACATAGCTTAGGTATATGAAGCGAAACATTAAAATAATTTGATAAAGTAGCGGGGTGCTTGTTTGTTGCTTGTTAAATCTGATGTTTACCGCTTTATCGCTTTGTGACAATATTGAGCACCATCCTATGCAACAAACGTTTTTGGACTTCATTTGGCACCAGTTTTCGCTTTAATTTGTTCGATTTATAGGTATACACTGAAACAAAGAACTTCAAATGATAATTCTATACAAACCTAAATAACCTCAAAGCCATATTTATCATGCAAATTTTATTATCCCTGCAGAAGGTAGGTAGTAGGTACTTACATATATATCTTAGCCTTGTTAGTACATTTATTGAACGAAGGTGGCAGATATCACATTAATAAAAATAATAAATAATAAAATACGCAACCTGAAACTTAAAAACGTAAGTAAACAACACTAACTTTTTAAAATAAAAATGTTACATACCACAGATAAAACACAATTTATGCACAATTTTCGAATTATTGAAAGACAGGTGTTGCCAACTAGCGATTTTTCAAATTTGCCGCGCTTTTCTACTGACAGAAATGGTTTGCCAGACTATATTCACTTTTTTTTACTTTTTTAGAATGTAAACTCATAAAGAGTTAAAAAAAGTAAAGGTAATACCCGACTAAATTACAACGATTCGTCTGCGTACGTACGTACAACTTGGTACTAGAGTACAAACGTTACTTGATCGGATTATTAAATTATTCCACTAGTTGGATAATTATTGTGAAATGCACGCGTGTTTAATATCTAGGATTATGAGCATAAAAGCGGTGGAATAAGAACCTCGTTACGAGCAGGTGTGTTGAAAAAATCCATTTTTAATTGTTTTATTTCATTAATAACTATCGCGGGAATCGAAGACAATAACTTGATGCCATTTAGTTAAGATAGTACCTCGATTTTCTTTGAAGTAAAATTGTTCTTCTACTAGGCATTAATGCTTTAATTATGACTATGTAGACCGAACTATAACCGCTTACTTTTCTATGGAGCTTTCGACAAACCTTTAATAGTGTTTTATACAATAGTGGCATAATGAAGAGCTTTTCTGTCGAGTACAGTGTTTAGGCCACGAAGCTTGGTGAGTGGCCTAAGTAAGGTACGAGATTGAAAAGCTTAATTAAGTCACTATTGTATGCAATATTTTTTCTACGCGTGCTTAAAATAGGCAAGCCGGTAGGAATTGAGTTTAACGAACGCCTTACAACCTGCTGCCTCCATACAATTTAGTAAGTAACCTAGATCTCCTGGTGGACTATGCCGGTTCGGGAGGAGGGTTATTATATTGTATGAAAATCCATTACCATCGTTAGCGATATTTTTATTGAATTCCATAAAAAACGTTTTTAAATATATTTTTTAATTTAGTACTTTAGCGTATTTCAAAAACAGAGTATGTACTATTTAATTGGCCTTGCGGTAAGCCAGACAGCTTCCAAACCGGAGGTCGGGGGATTATAATGCCAGAAAAGCGGGTTCCGGGATTTAAATAAAAGATGCTCCAAGGAAAGCACTAAGATCCAAAAACCATACAAGTTACCGTTTGTGTACTTGAAGTTTTATTAATTATCCGCTGGAATGGAAGATATTAATATTTTAGATTCAACCCATAAAATCCTAAACAATAAGGTATTCGATTAGGCAACGAAAGATCGTAAACACGACAATATTCTTATCACGAAGCGCAATTTACTGCCGACTCAAATTATTCAACAAGTAACTTCCAACTGTTTACGAACTAAGTTATGGCTGGCGCAAAAGCCGGTTTTCCACATTTTTTCAAAGTGTTATTTTGCTTAGTAACTTCGCGCTTTTGGCGCTGTTGATTCAATAAAATTATTATTGCAGTATCATTGCCCTAAATTGGAGTATTACATTACGCGCGTGAGAAATCAATTTTCTTTCAATTTAACGCCATCATTCGGTCGGAGTTGAGATTTTCTTCCATTGCCAAAATTGCGAAGGTTTTAGAGGGACGTTTCCCAAATTCATTCAGTTTTCTGATCAGATAGCCTGAGGACGCTGACAAATGATCGGCGGAATGGAACGGTCGGCGCGTCCGTGCGAACGTTGTTTTCCAATCTTCCCAATAAATCTACTTCGAAAAACTCAAATTAATCTTACTAAGGAATGTTTTGTTACCACGCCTACATGGTTTAATATTCCGGTTTTGTAACATAGCAATACCGACATGCCTACGCTAATTAACTTATTAGGTACAGTCACCGGCAATAGTATCTTCCTAGACGAAGACCGCAAAAATATGTGACACGCTCTTATTATTAGGGTCATAAGAGCGTGTCACATATTTTTGCGGCCTTCGTACAGGAAGATACTATTGCCGGTGATTGTACCACTTAGGCTATGTATGTAGGATAATATACTGAACATAAAATTTAAAAAGTTACAATCATAATGTACAAGTAAAACGTATTTAATTCAAAATGTATGAGTAATAATAAGTATACCTAAAATATTTCATCCTTTAGCATGGGGTCGAGGAAGCTGGCAGCATTTCAGCGCAGTACCTATATCAATACCTTTCTATACGTTATGTGTTGCGCGAGGAAGCTGCCAACTCTTCGGTTATTTAATTAGACATCGTTTTCTTACTTTAAAACACGTTTTCGACTATAATGCTTCATTGAGACTTTGTAGACCGAATAACTAGCGCACATTTTTCGAAGCAGCTTTTATGATCGCGGATTTTAGCACCGCTGCCTATTTTTGGATTTTCATACAATATAGCTCACTCGCTGCCGGTGCCCAGGCGCCGCCGCCGCAGCCGCTAAGCTGTCACCAAGGAGTGGAACGGCCTGCCCGAGTCTGTGTTTCCACTTGAGTACAATTTGGGTCTCTTCAAAGCGAGAGTAAATAGGTATCTCATAGGTAAGCGTGCTCCGTAGACCGCATCATCACTTACCATCAGGTGAGATCGCGGTCAAACGTCTGCCTATTCTCCATAAAAAAAAAAAAAACAAGGCACAATCCACCGGGAGATTGAATTTACAAATAGAGGCAGCAGGTTGTAAGGCACTCGTCGAACTCAATTCTTACCGGCTTTTCTATTTTGAGCACTCTTTAGAAAAAGTGTTGTACACAATAGTGACATAATTTAGCTTTTTAATCTCGTGCCTTACTTAGGCCACTCAGCAAGCTTTGTGGCCTAAATTTAACACAGTACTCAACAGAAAGGCTCTTTATTATGTCACGGCTGTATACAATACTATTAAGTAGATACGATCCAATGCATCAACTACGCAATAGCACGTAAACATCTGAACCAGAAATATCAGAATTTGCTTGAAAATAATTGCGATATAACTCCAATACAACTTCAATATTGATTGATTATTTGTTGTATGTTGGAGTTTGCTTGAGATAGATTGTGTTTACAGTATTGTTTATGTATTTTAACATTAGACTACGGCACATTTTAAAACGCAATAATAATTAATTATATCGATAGATGTAATACTTTCGACGCTTTATATCTAATTATCATGTTCGTAATAGAAGTTTATGTAACTGTTACGTAATAAGGGTCCTTAAAATAATAGTGTGGTTGTGGTCATAATTAGATCACACGAGTGTTTTAAGGCCTATTACGTACAGTTGGATACACTGCTTTCGGAAACCATTAGAATGGCCGCCATTGCACCTAGTGTGGGAAATCTACCGGGTCGTTGTATGGAGGCCTCGCATTAATTCCTCAGTCGATTATTCTTTTGCTAGGATGTAGTATAGGTCATAACAAACACAAAACACTATTTTTCCAAAAAAATAAGTATGTCAGTTTTGGTATTTTTACAAAAATGTACAATATACTTTGTACTGGAATTTTTCTCAGGGTATATTTTTTTCACTAAACAAATTATTTTGATTACTGACAGATGCTGTCAAAAGTTCAAAAAAAAATCAAATAAAACTGTCACTTTTATTCAAAAGTAATTGGTAACACTCGTCATTTTGTTTGGAAAATTTCTCAATCAGGTTTGTAACAGTGGGTGTTACGTTAATCTTATTTTAGCATAATATTTACGAATATCCAAAAAAAATTTTAAAAATAAAATTGTTATTACAGTATATTTCATAAACTTTATGGAAAATTCCTCAGCCTGGTCTCGTTTTTTATTCACGTAAGGTAGTCAATTCAACAGCCACAACCAAAATTTCCAAAAAATATTCCACATACAATACGTCAAATCTCGAAATGAAAAATTTGTCTAGACTTTTAAAGCGAGTGAGCACGCAGTAATATGTCGTCGTGCTTCAGCTATTGAGTCTAGTTTAGCATGCGCGGCTACGACTCAGCTATGCTTGCGTCATAGTGAAAAAAGTGGAGTAAGTTACTTCAATTATATAATTGTCTAATTTCATATTTGTACTTAACTCGTATCATTATAATTTTAATAAATATTTTGATGGCGTATTATTAATTAAACAATTTAGTATTTAATTGAAGCATCAGAGTATCATTGCCTCACTAAATAGAACACCATCACCACTCCTCGCCAACATATGACGCTTATAGTGTCATAATGCACACAATGCAGCCGCGTGCACTGATACAACTACGCTTCGACACTAGTCACGCCGCCTACCAACAGATGGTACTTTGATCGAGTTATATAGATGCCGCTAACGTTTGTTCAACGAAGAAACATGACCCTCGGCGCATTGCCGAGTACTTTTTGAGAAACGCACTACCGGTCTCAAGGTACGCATGCTATATGCCTCAACCAAGTTTGAGTATTTTAGTGTTGTGACACTGTAAGCACACCCTCAGGACAAATTACTGGCCTGGTACACATCTACCTAGCTGGGTAGTACTCGGCAAGTAATCAATAAATAAATAAATAAATATTATAGGACAATCTTACACAAATCGACCTAGGCCCACGGTAAGCTCAATAAGGCTTGTGTTATGGGTACTAGACGACGATATATATAATAGATAAATATGGATAAATACTTAAATACATAGAAAACATCCATAACTCAGGAACAAATAACTGTGATAAACACACAAATAAATGCCCTGACCAGGATTCGAACCCGGGACCTCCTGCTTCGTAGGCAGGGTCACTACCGACTAGGCTAGGCCGTTAATCACTAGAGATAAGAGAGTACATGTAAATTTCTAAAGCAATAAATTGTATCCCATCAAAAACATTACATGCAATAATGCCAGCCTCGCAACGCAGTTCTCCTACTTCACAAAGTAGTGAGGTCTAATGTAAAACCAAGCCGGTGTGCCGGAGTTTACTAACAACATGTCATTGTGATCTTTTGAACATTAGATGTTTATATTTTTACTAGCCTTTTCCCGCGGCTTCGCCCGCGAACTATAAGTACTCAAAAAGGATACGATACCCATGTTGATTTTCAGACATTGTGACCACATTTGCCCCTTTTAAGGGTTGAATTTTCAAAAAACCTGAAATACGTATTTACTCATTTATTCTTAGGAATACTCCTGTAAAGTTTCGAATAAAATAGTTTAACAAATCTTGATTCGCGATACAAACTTTGGACCCCCATTTTACCCCCTTAGGGGGTGAATTTTGAAAAATCCTTTCTTAGTGCACCCCTAGACCTTATAAGGAACCTACGTGCCAAATTTGGAATCTCTAGAACCAGCGGTTTGGGCTGTGCGTTGATATGTCAGTCAGTCAGTCAGTCAGTCAGTCAGTCAGTCAGTCAGTCAATCAGTCAGTCAGTCAGTCAGTCAGTCAGTCAGTCAGTCAGTCAGTCAGTTTCTTTTATATATTTAGATAATAAAAAGAAACAGAAAAAATAACTTTGTTTCTGCATATATTTATATGGGATTACAATGTTAACTGTGCGGTTTGTAAAACTAGAGAACCCGGGATATTGCGGTATGTTTTAATTTTCAGTGGCTTTATAGACTAAGAGTTAACTTATTTTATTTATACAGGGTGGAAAGATAAGTCGGGCCCTGGAGGGAAACTACCTTAAAACTTTGAGATAGCTCAATTCGCTCAAAGGAAACATTATTTTATTTTTCCTAAAAACTAAAACTGCATTCACAGTTTTTTTCTTAATTTTCACTTTATTCCATACCAATTGAAAAATATTATTATTATTATTTGTGTTCTCTTGTGCCCTAAACTTGGTTGGTATTTAGAAGTTTTTATCCTCGTTGGAAACAGGATCGATTGGCATCAATTTTCATAAAAATTATTTATGGCAAAAATTACAAAATAAATACTTTTTTTGAAAACTGTACTCTTTTCCAAAAAAATTTCAATGCAGTTATGTCCCTTTAAATAAAGTAAAGAATGTTTCCTTTCAGTGAATTGAGCTATCTCAACGTTTTAAGGTAGATTTCCTCCAGGGCCCGATTTATCTTTCCACCCAGTATATTAAAGCAAAGGACTTTAGCGATTTTTAATTTGGTATATAAACTCCATAATAGTTACTTAAATGTATTTTTTTCGGCAATTATGATTGATGTCATATTAATCACTTAATTGTTTATTCAGTAAAAGTATGGATTTCCTGAATAATCTTGCTAAATTTTCTCAGTTTCTCAGTCTCAGCGACGCGGAAATGGTTACTAAATTTAGTATAACTGTGCAATAGATACCAATTTTTTCGAATAGGTAAGGCTGGTAAGCGTACCTATTAGATTATAGTTTTCTAATAAATAAATCTTTTTTTTTTTTTTTATATTATAATAAAAAGAAACAGAAAAAATAACTTTGTTTCTGCATATATTTATATGGGATTACAATGTTAACTGTGCGGTTTGTAAAACTAGAGAACCCGGGATATTGCGGTATGTTTTAATTTTCAGTGGCTTTATAGACTAAGAGTTAACCCTAGAAGTTAGAAGTGTTCAAAATTTGGAGCTTGTGGGACTACTAGAAGTATTTTAGATATACGACGATCGTAATCAGTGAGTCAGTGACAAAATTAAGGAATTTTGACTTGCAATAGTTCTTAAAGTATATAGTGAAATTCAATGATATTGGAATCTTCCTTGTGTTATGGCCTCTTTGTCACAGAAATTTCAGCCTTCTAGCTTTATCGATAACAGAATTAGAGGGGGGTCCAAAATGGCCTGAATGGCTTCGGAAAAAGGATGGTTCGGCCGTGCCTTTGTTTTGCTCGACTTGGCAGGGGAACTGCCGTGCCCACAGATCTGGTACGCGCGACTTTTTGTCGTCGCCCCCCGCCTCCCCGCTAGAGAGATAACCATAGATTTCTTCATAACGGGTATATCAAGACATATGCGAAACAGCGCATTTGCCAGATGACTTAAACTTTTTATTTTACCCAAATTTAAACATAATTTGTACTTATAAATGACGCTTAAATAAGATTTATGTCTGTTGTGTAATTCACCTGTGACAACTGTATTTATTTCTCTGTGTGTAATATTTAATTATTTCTTTTGTTATAAGTCGAAATACGAGTAGATGTCATATGCTTTAGAAAAAGTGACCAAGTCCTCCGGTATCCGAGGCGAGGCCAGCAGGCAGCATCTTTTTTTTGGCATCTACCTATGGTTGATATAACTATAAACATTATTAGACATTCAATGACATAACATGCAATAGAATCAACATTATTGCACGCCAAACACTGGCCATTGTCATGTGTTGTTTCGTAGGTACAATAAATTATTTGTATCTGTATGGATCAAAGCGAATACTTACTCCGAAGACCGGATAACCACTTATCCACATAGTCTCCGCTGGCAATCTACTGGCAGTAGGATGTCGGGTCGCCCCCCCAAACCCGCAATACAAAGAGGCGATAAGTTGAGACAGATGTAGCCTAAGCCGGTCTCGGCTAGAAGTTGCCGTTTAAGATCAATGTGGCAAATGCAAAACTTTTATGCGAGCCCTATGTCCCTAATGAGGGACAACAGGAACAAATTTTCGTCACCACAATTGCATTAGTGACCGATTGAATAAACCTTTTTGTAAAAATCTGTTTCAACTTAAAGAAAATCACAATTTCCAAAAATTTACAAAATAGTTTTATTTGTTCCATATGGACTAGACCCCGTTTTCAGTGGTGAAATTTTAATGAAAATGCTAGGGTTGGCATAGCACATTTTAATATTCTTAACATGACGTATATATATTTTGATGTAAGCTATATACTTATTTTATTTATACAGGGTGGAAAGATAAGTCGGGCCCTGGAGGGAAACTACCTTAAAACTTTGAGATAGCTCAATTCGCTCAAAGGAAACATTATTTTATTTTTCCTAAAAACAGTTTTTTTCTTAATTTTCACTTTATTCCATACCAATTGAAAAATATTATTATTATTATTTGTGTTCTCTTGTGCCCTAAACTTGGTTGGTATTTAGAAGTTTTTATCCTCGTTGGAAACAGGATCGATTGGCATCAATTTTCATAAAAATTATTTATGGCAAAAATTACAAAATAAATACTTTTCTTGAAAACTGTACTCTTTTCCAAAAAAATTTCAATGCAGTTATGTCCCTTTAAATAAAGTAAAGAATGTTTCCTTTCAGTGAATTGAGCTATCTCAACGTTTTAAGGTAGATTTCCTCCAGGGCCCGATTTATCTTTCCACCCAGTATATTAAAGCAAAGGACTTTAGCGATTTTTAATTTGGTATATAAACTCCATAATAGTTACTTAAATGTATTTTTTTCGGCAATTATGATTGATGTCATATTAATCACTTAATTGTTTATTCAGTAAAAGTATGGATTTCCTGAATAATCTTGCTAAATTTTCTCAGTTTCTCAGTCTCAGCGACGCGGAAATGGTTACGAAATTTAGTATAACTGTGCAATAGATACCAATTTTTTCGAATAGGTAAGGCTGGTAAGCGTACCTATTAGATTATAGTTTTCTAATAAATAAATCTTTTTTCTTTTTTTTCAGTAACATGATACAATTGTGCAAATGCATATACATTTTGAAGTAAGATGACTAAGATTCGTGTTAAAACGTGTTAAATCGTATATATATTCAAAACAATTATGACAAGTGGAAAAAGATGGCCAAAAAATGTATTCTTATGTATCTTTATTTGTGACATGATTTAAATTTTTAATACGCAGGATATTTTTTGGATTTTTGTACAGTCGCAAGAAAACTCTTAAAGGAAATATAATTTTTAAAAAAAATTGACGGAGCAATATTCTACTGCGAATAATAAGCAAATTTTTATACTGAAAAAGTTGATGATGAAATTTTTGGATTTTTTTTGTCATACGTAGAATACATACATTTAATGTCACTTCAGTAAAAAAAAGACGGAGCAAATTTCCGATGTGAGTTACACAAAAAAAATATTTTTTATAAAAAAATATGTTCAGTTATGGATATTTTTTTTGATATTTTTAACATTGGTTACATACATCAAGTCAATATTTCTAGTGCAATAAAATTAGACTGAGCATTTTTCCAAACGTAAATATAGACAATATAAGAGTTTAGATAAAAAAACCTAAGAAGGACCATAGTTTTTTTTGTAATAATATATATATACCATCTACTCCTGACACTTTATCATGCTGTAAAGTTTTTTTGGAGTGAGGAGTTAATGCGAGGTCAACCCCTCTATTGCCTGGCCTTACCGCCATGGCGAACTCGATTGTGCAAACGGTCGGGGAGGAGGACAACCGCGGTCGGGGAGGAGGACAACCGCGGTCGGGGAGGAAGGCTAGATTTTCATTACGTTACCAAAATCGATGTGGTTATGAATTATCGTACCGTTTTACAACACTGTCACAGATAATACACTGATGTTACATTACTGGTTACAATAATGGTGGTAATTACATACGGTTTCCGAACGCAGAATAGAGGATTTATGACGTGGGTACACAGATAATTTTATCTACTTATACCTACTAAAATGTTAAGCTAACAGAAATATAATGAGGATAAACGCGAAAATATGCACAGATGGGGCGCAATTGCAAGAAAAAACATTTAGTTGATAATGTTTAGGAAATGTCAAATCGATACAGTCTATGGTATAGAGATAGTCTCTAGACTTAAGCATTAACTTCCGAAATGGTTCCCCGATGGCGGTTAAAAAGCACCATTTATTATCTGTGGATTTTATCCACCTTTCAGGTAAAGTATACTTTTTTTTCCAGGTTTTTTTTTTTTGTATTTCGTAACACTGCTCGTACCTACCTACGTATCATGTCTCAACCTATTCGCCAGACAAGCGAAAACGAAATTTCTCTTTATTATTTAACATAGCTCAAGTATTTCTGGTGATTTTTTGTATAAAAAAATACAGCGTAGGTATATACCTAATAATATGTGTATACATATGTATAAGTTACCTATGAAATAATGTTTTAATTTGTATTAATTTAATGCAATACTAAAAGTATTTTTAACAATAACAGTAAAGTTACAAACAGGAATAACCACTTCGATTAACTCCCAAAACCGTTGTTCATGCAACGACGGAACAGACTGCAATAGACGTCGACCGCAATTTATAGAACGTGATCTGGAGAGCATATTCTTTGGCACACGAATAGGATACGTTCTACAAGCGTTCTGCTATTTCCCATACATATTTACAGTCTGCGAAAACGTATACAAGGCAGGAAACATACGATATAAGTATAATTCTGGAATATACTTTCATAGTTTCTGAAGTTAGTAGGCGAAGCGCATTGCTGGGTACGATCCAAATCGGATAGTAACATTTACAGCACAAATTACACCAGAGACAAATCGATTTTAAAAACTGGCCGACGTAATACAATATTATTCCTTCGCAAAATATTCTATACAAGGTGTAACAAAAATATTATACTGGTGATCCGTTTAAGGGCATAATTAGTATCGTATTCTAATTATGAAAAACTACGAAAAAAAAATTTTTTATGCGAAAAAAAAATTGTTTTGTGTCCAAAAACTTTTTCTCCTACTTTTTCTTATAGTCGCAATACGATACTATTTATACCCTTAAACGGATCGCCAGTATTTTAGTTACACCCTACGACATATTGCTTACTAGATACCTGGCATTGATACCTGGGATGATTAGCGATTATCAAAGCGCAATAAAAATTATAAGTCAATACAAGGGCCGTATTTTAACTTTAAAACACGTATAGACACGATCCAACTTCAATACAACTCCAATGCATTAACATTGCAATACAGCTACGGCATAAACATCTAAATCAGAAATATCAGAATTAGCTTGAGAAATATTCCAACGCAACTCCAATACAACTTCAATATTTGTTGACTGTTTGTTGTGTGTTGGAGTTATGTTTGAGGTAGGTTGTGTTCTTATTGTATTGTTAATATATTTTAAAATTAGAATCGGGCACAAGGCTATAAGGAGCGTACTCCCGTCTTAAAGTCCGGCAACGCACTTGTGACCCCTCTGGTGGTAATTGCTTACCATCAGGTGAATCGTCTACTCATTTGCCTCCTATTTCAAAAAAACTACCAGTAATCTCTGTCTCTATGGTTCTGCGATAAAAAATAAGTAATATTAAATGTATATGATGGGACAATAATACACAAATTGATATAGTCTCACAGTAAGCTCAATAAGGCGTGTGTATTTGTTAAGAAAAAGGCGACGATATATAATATATAAGTAGTTATCGTAAATACTTAAACACCCGTAACTTAGGAACAAATATTCATGATAAACAAACAAATAAATGCCCTACCCAGGATTCGAACCCGAGACCTCCTGCATCGTAGACAGACTCACTACCGTTTGTGATCCTTTGACGTATCCAACCTTTGACGTCATACAACAATGAGAAACGCGACTTTGTACGTTATGTAGATTGGCAGTTTATCATTAACCTGTCTCTGAGGGTATCGAAGCAGGAATCTATTGCGGTTCGGATTTGAAATGGACCGCATTTTGTGTCGGATGAAATTAACATTTCTGTGCGAAGCGTACATTACTTACATGAAGAGGGTTACCGGACGTCAGGGTCGTCAGGACATGTCCTTACACATCAGGAAGTTCGCTCATTTGTCATGAGTTCATGACTGCGGCCGGCCAATAGAAATATCACATTTATTTATTTATTTAAACTTTATTGCACAAAAGAAAAACGTGATGTACAGAAGGCGGACTTAATGCCAAGAGGCATTTTCTACTAGTCAACCTTAAGGCAAAGCAGAGAAGTTGTGGACAATGCTTTCGAGAACAAAAGGTAAAGAATTAACTACAAGTAAACAATGAATAAAATTATATACAATACACAATATAAGATATATAACAAAAAAATACATAAAGCTTGACCAGAAATATATGATCATGCGCCATGTTGCAGAATTTCATTGGAACTAATTTCTTACACTGGCAATACTTTTAATGACAGAATGATATGCATGCGTGAGTGCATGTGATAGGCTGTCACTGGCATTGAGGCGGTTTACTTAAATGATAATAAAGTGTTGAATATTAAATAATAAACGACAGAAAATTCCCAAAATTATCCATGGTCAAGAGCGGAACATTTTAGATAGTGTATATAATAAACTGCTGTAAGTAATACGCTCGGGAAATGAAACTTTTTCGATGTGGATCATTTTCAAATTAACATCAAAGCTGACAGGTAAACAAATCAAGATGTCACCATATCATAGAGAACTGAACTGTTACCATATAAATGAGAATAATAGCGCCCTCTTGACAATAATCATATATTTCTGGTCAGGCTTTACGTAATGCTTAGAAAAAATGGAAAAGTAGAAAAATCCACTGCCTGTATGTTGTAGTATGGGGTAGCGCATTGTTATCGGTGAATTCTCAATACAACTTGGGACTCCGATGGCCGGTTGAGAAGTGTAAGACTTCTTCGGCAGATGTCGCTAGGCGTCCCCCTAAGACGCATATGGGATATAGTGGAGAAATTCTCAGCCATCAGGTGTGTCTTAGCAGCTCAGTTGGTCAGAGCGATGGGCATGTATCCCAGAGTCGCGAGTTCGAGTCTCGCCTGAGGCAGTGGATTTTTCTACTTTTCCATTTTTTCTAAGCATTGTGGTATCGTTAGCAGACGTTCTGCTTAATACAAAATTAATTGTAGGCTTTACGTACATACACACGCACATGTATAAATACATATTATATAGATAAAACTCATTAATCGAAAACACTAATCTTTCATTCCACTAGGGAAAAAGGCACGAAGGGCTTTTTTAAAATATTACCTACAGCCAAACAAAACCGTTTGTTAAGGATTAATTATATTTAAATGTGGTATCTCTATTTAATATTTCCTGACTTTACCTTAATCCTATCCACTTGCAACTAAGGAATTTGTCATTTGTCAACCAGGATCCCATCATCAGATTCTGACCTGGTTACAATGGTACTAACTGTGAAGTATACTTTCAAACAAAAAAAGAATATTCTAAATCGGTCCAGCTGTCTTCGAATAATCGATAAACATACATTTAAAAAAATGCAAAAACGAAGATCCCGACGAATTGATAACCTCCTCCTTCGAAATTTTGAAGCGGTTGAAAATGGTCTATTACGCCCAAATAATTCATGCGAAAAATTGCTACGTAATTTGTTGATAGTTCTTTTTCATTTTAACAGACTTCAAGATTTCAAAAGAGGAGATTCTCAATTCGGCGTGTAAGTACGAGTATGTTTGTTTTTTTGTTTTTTTTGTTTGTGTTTGTTACTCCATAACTCCGTCATGTCTGAACCGATTTTGAAAATTCTTTTTTTTATTGTAAGTATATATATACACGGTGCCCGTGAGCATTGCGAGAGACTTTAACAGTGTATTCATTATCATATTTAGAGAACAAAATGTCCTTTAAACTTTTTCGAAATTCGCCATAGTTTCAGAGTAAATACTACTTACAAAAAATTGCATTTTGAATTGTTTCTCAGTGTAAAATGATTTTTTGATGGCGATCTCACCGGTATGGGGCATAGTCTAGACATCTCTTATTGACTGATATCAAAGACCTAAGAAACACTTTGCATGGACTAGTTTTTACGAGAAAAAATGTAGCAATTTACTTTTTCCGTTACTTTTTTCTAATGACATTTACTTTTTATGTAGAACAGCATTCAAAAAAAGTGAAAAAAAAGTAAAAAAAAAAAATTTTTTTTTGGCGTTTTACAACAAAAGTCATATAATGTTTTTTCATTCTTTTGACCTCAGAAATGCGTGGTTAAAATCTCTCGCAATGCTCACGGGCACCGTGTATAACAGATTGGTCCCGTTTTTGCAAAATTCAGTTCTGATGATGGGATCCATGAAGAATCGAGGGAACTCCTCAAATCTTAAAGGCATACAGTGCTTTTTATATTTTTATCAACAAATCCATCATTTTCATTCAAAACAGTGACATTTGATGATGTAGAACTGCTGATGATGAACAGAACGGAACTCTTCAACGACGCATATAGTATACGTTTGGCGATTTGTCCTCTTCGCTGTGTTTGTTATGCAAGTTATTTCATTGCATGGAGTCTAAGAGTGCACCATCTACAATAATCCTTCACCGGCTTCTTCCATTGAAGTCGGTTTTTTTTCTTAAAAATTATTCTATTAAAATCCGTACAACGTAGGTAAGTATGAAGAAATTGGGTCGCAAGGTTTTATACTATTAAGGGTGCTTAATATTTATTCTGTGGTAATGTATAGCATTATGTAACTGTACATACATATTTAATTATATGTATTTCAGTACAGGTGGAAGCGACATTAATATATTCCCTATACACGACACTAATATATTGATAGGTATAGGATAGGTATTGTTTTACATATTTATAGCTTTCTTTAGTGAAAGTCGCAGGATTTATAGTTCTTACAGTTTTATCTTGTCCGTGTCACACACAAACACACACACACACACACACACACACACACACACACACACACACACACACACACACAGAGAGAGAGAGAGAGAGAGAGAGAGAGAGAGAGAGAGAGAGAGAGAGAGAGATACACATACAGTTAAGACCCCTATTCGTCATGCCAAACTGTGACACGTGGATATCACAGTTGGATCGCTACTGGATAGAGTGATATCCATCCGTCCACACGTGCCCATATCTTACTGTAAAATTTACTGTAGGTCCATGAAGTTATATTTTTGACTAAGGAGGGAATGACATCATCAGACAATATAATGCCAACATGACAACAAATCAATGTGTGTCAAATAAAAGTGCTATTGAGACACCGCCCCCCATATTATGCTCTGTATCGGACTGTTTTTTTAGTCGCCTATAATTATAAACGTATGTTCTGCACGGTAGTAAGGTTCAACTGTGGTTAGGGAAAAGTGTAAGAATTAACCTCAACTCCATGAGCGAGACGTGTTGATGTTTACGTAAGTGGATATCAATCACTCTTTAGTGAATTCGGCTGTCATAAAAGTATGATATCATAGTTGTCTCAGTCTCACTAGCGACTGTCAGGTTTACCATGTCGAATAGGGGTCCTGTACCATCAGTTATATGCCGCTACTTAAGTTAGTTCAAAAAACTGTGCTCTTATTAGAGCGTTATATTTTCAGCACTACAAACTCAAATAACAAAAACACAATAATCATATACTTTAAAAGTTAATTTTCATTATTTCAAACGTCATATCTCAGCGTAAATTACGTTTCGCGAGCATTTGCTCCAGTTTTCGCCACACTTTATTTCATAAATAAAGTTTATTTCTACAATCAGCAATATAATGAACTTCTGCCAACAGTTTGAAGAATTAATCGCATGTTCGGCTGTTCTGATGTAGCGGCGACATTCTGATTTATCGATATACTTTTGATCTGTAATGGTATGCACTCAAATATCATATCAAAATTAAATCAATTGTAATCAATAAATTACTGATTCAAAAATTGTTCGTAGGTATGGATGTCGATAGAATAGTCGATATTTAAGTAAGCACTAGAAAAAAGTGCATATTTTCTCCCGTCATACGGGCTTTGATCATAAATCATGATACGCGTCAGTTATGCGAAGAAAGTGTAATAAGGACTAATTAAAATGTGGCCACAGGAAAATGTACACATTGGATTTGCACGATTCGTGAGAACCGCGCATAGATAATCTCGATACAGGCTGAATTTTTATTTTTATTGAATTTTTTATGTCTCCCAATCAGTCCTATTACATTTATCGACCATAATTACCATAGGAATATGTAAATAATATGACACTTTTTCTTCATAGTAAATGTATGGAAAAGGTATTCTATCTGTATATCAGTACGATGGAGCCGTTAACCACGTATAAAATGATGAATTTTATCGACAAATCAACCCCATACTATTTTTTTCTCAACCATTTTGAAACTGCACTTTTTCTAACAACAAACACAAACTACTTAGTTCCATTCCATGCAATAATTTGGGCTCACTTTGTAGATTAGTCATTACCAGTCCAATTCCAATTCCAATTACCGGTCGATTTTGTTGTTTGGACTTGGCTAACATGTGAAATGTTAGCGTAAAGTATTACTGAACTAGCGCTATTATTTAAATGAATTGTTTTATGGATTTACTGTAAGTACTATCTGCTAACAATAAAAAATTATAGGTCAATCACCTCGTTTTTGAATAAAAATGGGATTATTGTTGAGAAAACCTTTTTTACAATTAATTTTCGAGTAATTGTGAATTTTTTTCTGGAATATTTTTGACCGAAATGTATGCCCTAGTTCAGAAGCTGTCGAAAGACACCTTTTTTGCACATGTGCGACGGATATTTTGATAAATAATGATTAATTTACCAAAGACGGTAGAGTGTGGCGCTATAGAACTTTAATGGGTGCAGTTTAAAAAGTGGCAGGTGAACAAGTCTGCTGTTGCTGAGCATTTACTGAAGTCAGGACTGGACTATTATATTGAGCTTTATAATCCCAAAATCCTTTCTACGGATCGTCGGTTTTACCGTAGAAAAGTTCGTGAAGCCATTGAAATAAAAAAACACTGCAATTCCAATCGGGACGATGCTTTTAGGAAGTCATCTACATGGAATCCTATCATTAGTACCTAAATGTGTAGGCGTCAACGAATACCGCCGGTTCAAAAGCCGGAAATTGTAAGTACTGTGTGTCGACCGAGTGACATCCCTAGTGTGCAAAACGTCCAATTTGATAATCAAGACCAAGTTCGAAAAACTCGCGCGGGTGTTGATGTCAACTGGAGTCAGTTTTTCTTCGGGACCACGGGGACAATGTCTTCCTCGAAACGTCGAAGGTAATTTTAAAATTATATAAACGCGGTCAAGTCTCATTAGTACAAATAGATATGTATAAAAACCGTGAATGTTTATCATTAATTTAGTGTTTTTTTTTTTATACTACGACGGTGGCAAACAAGCATACGGCCTGCCTGATGGTAAGCAGCTACCGTAACCTATGGACACCTGTAACTCCACAGGAGTCACATGCGCGTTGCCGACCCTTTACAAAAAGGAGGATTCACTGTGTTGACGGCTAAAGGAACAAGAGGGTCCCTCATCGTCAACACACTGAGTCCTCTTTGAGCTCTTTGGCAACCTTACTCACCAGCAGGAACACAACACTATGAGTAGGGTCTAGTGCTATTTGGCTGTGGTTTTCTGTAAGGTGGAGGTACTTCCCCAGTCGGGCTCTGCTCCAGATTTGAGCGAGATGACATTCAGTGAACGTGCCCTACCACACTAAGCGAGATGCCATTCGCAGTGCCCATACCTCTCTTAGTGTTTTTGAGCCATGTGCAAAAAACTTCTACCATATGCGGATACGACCTTTTCTTATTGGTTTGTTCTTGTAGGACCCCTCAATTTTGATAGCACATTAAGATGAAGTTATCAAGCAAAGTTTCACTGATGTACCTACATATTTTGCCGCCGAAATGGCATATCTAGTCTTAGTGTGTTCTATCGCTTGTACAATGGGTTGTGCTCTGAAGAACTGTTTGATGATGCCCACGGCAGCTTTTTATCACCGCACCGCTCGCCGCCGGCAGGGTGTTCATCCTCATACCCTTGAGCCTAAGGGGCGAACGCTGCGACTGTGGAATGAACTCCCTGCCGAGGTTTTCCCAGCGGGCTACAGTATGAGGTTCTTCAAAAAAGGAGTGTATAGGTTCTTAAAGGGTAGGCAACGCACGTGCGAATCCTCTGGGGTTTCAAGCGTCCATAGGCTAAGGTAACTGCTTACCATCAGGCGGACCGTGTGCTTGTTTGCCACCGTCGTGGTATAAAAAAACCTTACCTGTATTATTAATTTTAACTTTCAAACTTAAACATGGAAGTTCAAGACCTTGTTGTACAGGTTAAGCTAATACAAAAGTATATAGCCAATTCAAAAGTACATACTTCAACTATAATCATTATACTACTAGTACTCGTATTGCAGTGAAAACAAACTATACTGAGCTTGCTGCATGTTATTACGACGGAGTTGGGTAAAGTTTCGGCAATGTTAGTATTTCGCGAATAACTAACAAGTAGGGGCATAAACGATTCCATTTTGCGACTATGCGGCGATTGCTTATAAGGCCAGTCGCACATTGGATACGAATTCATGTGGTACGTAATCGTACGGATTGAGTGCGCACACTAAATAAATAGGGGAGAGACGCAATGAAACGGACACTAAATACATGGCGGCTATAGTCCTATAGGCGGCCCGTGAAATTAAACAATCAAAATTGGTAAAATAACAAAGTGTGATGTAGTTCTGGATTTTTGATATGTTGTTGGGACTTATTAACGCTATTTACATCTATATTTGCTACTAGTTATTTGTGCTGGTGAAATACATTAAAAACTACAGATTTTTTGTTCCTCTTTATTTAACAAATTATAAGTTTTATTAGTAATGTTGCAATGGCGATTATTAAAGCCCTTTAATTTGCAACAATTTGTGTCCAAATTCGATTGGCTACCTCAAATACGGCTACGTATATATTTGAAAAATTCTGATTAGAAATATTCAATTTAGTTCAAATACCTGCAACTCTTTCGAGGAACTAACGTATACCTTAATAAACTGTAAAGTATTTTATTTTATTTTATTAATGAACCAAGAGGCCCTATCCCAGAAACTATAAAAGATAGAGATTTTAATATAAACTTAAATGATGGATAATAAAATGCTCTTTAAAACTCCAATAGCCGCCTTTATCAATAAATGAACAGTTTTTGAGTTTATACAGGAAATATCACAAAGTCAACAGTTTTCCACGAATTTCTCGGCTAGCTCAAGACACTTGTTTTATAATATATCATTAATATAAGAGCAGGTGGGGCAGCTGCAGCGACTGAGGTGGCAAAGTGCCGCAAATATATTGGTCTGACAGATCAGAATATATTTGCGGCATTTGCCGTTGAAACTTTAGGACCGTGGTGCCCAGGCGCCCACAGACTAATCAGGCAGCTGTCGAAAAAACAGTTTGAGGTCACCGGGGACCGTAGGGCTGGCTCGTTCCTCGCCCAAAGGATTGGCATAGCGATCCAGAGGGGGAACGCAGCCAGCCTCATGGGAACCCTTCCCCAGGGTTCGGACCTCGGTGACCTTACCTAAATTCTCAGTTTTCATTTTGTAGGTAGTTTTTAGCTTTAATTTTGTAGCTAGTTTTTAAATAGTTTTAGGTCATATTTCCTTATATTTTAACTTTGTTAGTTAAGGTGTATTTATTTGGTTTTAATTAAAGATATTGTAAGAAAAAACACTACAAAACGATCATCAAATACTGCCCTTACCATTCCTAACAACATACTACAAAATCTCAACATACTACAAAATTTCTAGTGCCAAGATAAAGTTAATAAACAAAATTTCATTGATGTAAAAATTGTACAAGTTTTGATTCCAAGATATGCTATTTTTACAGCAGTTATAAATAAAGATTTTTCCACATTTCTGTTCGACGTTCTCGAAGGTAACTTACTACTGCAGACTTGTTTACTTAAGGGAAGGTACTTGCATTTTATGTGTTTCTTAATTTGAGGTATGCAATAAAGAGTTTTTATGTTGATGTTATTTTATGTGAGTAATAAAAATACGGAAATCTATTTAATACAAGTTCTTGGGCACTTATTGGTCTGAAAACAAATACTACTAGCGATAGCTTGATTGAAAAGCTTATGTTACGCCTATTTACTATCTATAAATAGCAGTATCGCTTCGTGGTCAGGGATTGAGCGAAAAACTCCCCCATTCTCGGTAAAAACGGAGGCTGCACGTTGATAGCTTCATATTTCATCGTATACGCAGGTCAGGCCCCGAAATCTTTTATTAATGCCCACATCCGGCCCTTTACCCTAGTCGCTTTGCTGTCCTGTTGGACGGTTGAGCTCTGATTCAGGATGTGCTGGCTATTTTTCTATGTATTGAGAGTGAAACAGTTACTTTTATTATTGTTGACAGATCATTATACCAAGGAAGTGCACAACCGTTTTTACCGGCCCGTTCTTAATAAATACTTACGTGGGGACTTTTCTATTCCCTAAAATATAGTGTTTATAATTACTGATAACATTATCTGATTCTTCGTATTTTACAATCAGTACTAAAATAATACATTTAATTACAAAATACATTAAAAATTCTTATATCTAAAATTACACCTATATATTTTTTAAATCAATTTTGAACGTCTAAAATTACAATCAATAAACGCAAAGACAAAAAAACAATCAAATCAAAAATGTCAAGAACTTAAAATTAACATACTACCTAGTAATAGATCAGTAATTGAAGCATTTTTCCTTACAAAAGGCGGAGTAGAAAATGTTTTAATGGCTATTGGAAGGCTACAGGGTGGTTATTAAAAATCTAGATTTTAGACCTTGAGGGGGCAGAGCGTTGGCCGCCATCTTGGTTTAAAGGTGCGAAAATTCTATTCTGTTACAGCGAGCCCTATACGCCTATGATAGCTTTATATTTGTCAAAGCTTATATCTACCAATACTGGCTTTAAAGTAACACATAAAAACATTTTAGTTTAATTGCAATCTAAACAAAAATATAGACTTTTCAAGGTAATGTTAGTGGGAATAATTTTAGACAAGACTTTTTTGGCACGTAGTTCAGTAATACTTTACGTTAAAGTCTATGATATATAATAATGACACATGGGTTATGCACGCTCCAAAAGTGAAGCACTTAAAATGAGTGATTTCAAACAATTGACGCTAGTCGCGCACCGGCCAGCGTGAGATGCGGACGTGCCAATGAGCCCCCGCCACCCGCGTGAGAAAGAGACAAACTGTAATTTTCTAACAATGAGAGTGACAAAGATGTAATGATTGTCAAAATAGATAAACATAACACAATCGTTGCTAGGTTATGAAATAACGCTGGAAGTATTTTTTCTGCTCATTTTGTTAGAGTATAACCCATCCATAGTAAATATCATTCGTTAAAGTGACAAAAGTTTGTACGAAGTAACAGTTGACAATTGGAAACATATATCTGGGCTCAAATTTCATTATTTCTTTTCATGGCACAGCATAATAAACAGGCTACTTTTCCTAATTATTTCCTAGCGATAGGTAACAATATTATATTAGTATGTATTTAATACGAGTATGTATACGCGTCAGATGTAAACATGAAAATATAAGCTCCACCTGAGCTTCTCATTAAATATAATGTTAATTTTGTATAAAACAAACGTTTTAATCATTTCCACGTTTCAAAAAGAGCAGCTTACTTTTGATTCGTTAGGAAACCAGCCTAATTAGCCAAATACGTACATCGGAAATATTTAATCTATATTTTTTTCCTGCAATTTACAATAAACTGCTGTTTAGGTCATTACCCGTAGGCCACTAACTTTACCGGTTTGGCACAAGACTTCTTATTTTATCATCCCGTGCAGGGCGAGTTTAAACCGGGATCGTTTTAAACACAGTGTCTTCAAGTTTTTGCCAACAAGCGGTCCTGTTCCGTTTTTAAAATGTTATCGAAAGCTATTCAGTGTATTTTGCTATTATTTTTATGCTCCCGATTATGTGATGGCCAGATTTTTAAAATGCAAACAGCTGGATTTGAAACATGTAAGTACTTATACTGCTATATAACCAGTAACAGTGCGCCTATAGAACTCGAGTCCCACCAGCATGCCTGCGTTTTAAACAGTAGAGCACTTTGGTAGGTTGTTGCTGGTTTTGTTCTATGTCTTTTGCTAAAAGGGCTATGCTGAAATGATTAGTGCTTATAAAATGTTTAATAATCGTCAAATAATTTTCAAAACCACCAACATAAAAAAAAGTACTGAATAAGAAAATTGCAGAGCCAATCCTAGTGCACATACGTAATTTATTGACCAATTAATAATTAATTTAATTTTGTATTTTCACTAGAATTAAATAAATTGGCAACATTAGCATATGTAAAATAGTACTTAAATAAGCACAACTCTTCGTGAACTTACTGTAACTAGGTGTTTATGTCCCGTTCATTCATTCATCATTATCTTGAGTATCTTAAGCGTCATAGGTGGTTTTGTTATTGTTTGTTTTACCTAGTTGTTATTCTGCTTTTCGATTAAGAGTCTGGTAACGATTTGAAAACGAAAATCGCTAATAATTAAATTACGCACATGAATCGCATCTGATAAGATAGTTTGAAGTTTGGTTATTGCAAAAAAGTTTTTTGGGTCTATATATATATATTAATATTTAATACCCTAAGACTGAATTCTTACAGGGCTTGTTTAGTGAGGACGCTGATTCGTGCAATCTTGCCGCTTGATTATTAATTATTATTTTTTATGGCCCCCTAATATGTTTTATATTATCTGATTAAATTATGAAGTATATTTCTGTATATTTATGTATTTTTATTTTTGTGGAATGCTTTAATACCTTCCCAAAAATATCTATAAATATTTCATAAAATGGATCTAGCTAAGCATACTCTCCCTTAAAAAAATATATATGGAAATGAAAAAAAAACTGATCCAATTATTCCTCAGACGACTCATTTTCGTACTAGTATAACTTATTTATAAAAACTTTCTAGGAAAATAATTTTAAACATGATAGGTTGAATAGTTTTTGAAAAAAAATTACAAAATAATTTTATGAACTAAGTTTGTAATTTAACCGTATAAGCAGGTGTTTATTGTACCTACCTGTAATTTCTACAAAATCACAATGAAATGACGTGATTTCAAATAAAGTAAAAACGGTGAAAATCGGTTCACGCAATAAAGTATTATCCCATAAAAATCATCTTCCATACTTTAAGCTCGCGCGCAATAATTTACTTAATTTGCCGATAGATGTCGCTGTATGTGGAACGCTCATATCATATCCTACATGGCGGTGTTATTTTAACTCTTAAGTGGGGACACTTACTGTGACGGACGGAAAACTACGGAACCCTACACTGAGCGTGGCCCGACACGCTCTTGGCCGGTTTTTTATATAACTACCTACTATTATATCATAGCTATATCTATGGCTGTTGCTGTCCTGAATACAAAAAAAAATCAGATATGTACTTGTAATAAGATAATAATTGAAAAAAGGTAAATTAAATTATGAAAATATTATCACGGAAGACTGTTTGACAGAGTCAAGATAGGTGTGACGACGAACGGATTAAAAAGTCATACAACAAAAATATCCGAAACACTCAGTTTAAAATTATTTTAATGATCGATCGCTGGTTCGATCTCAGCCCTGGGCACCGGAGGCACTTTAGGTCACTTTTTCCTTTGTATATGACATCTATATAAGTTTATAATTTATTTTAGTGAGTTATTACTATATTACTTTATTATTGGAACCTACTTAAATTTTTACTTATTTAGGTACGACTATTTATTGAATGAGTTATTAAAAACTATTTGCCTAGGCTATTCCAGTTTGGCACATTCTCCATTTCGTAAAAGCCAGCTGGCAAAATATCAAATGCAGATAATAATTCTCAAAGGTGGAAAAATAACGAACGACCCCGCTAAACAAAAACGTCATTATAAGTTCTTTTGTAAATTCATTATTCAATAATAACAAAATTATGATATTAAAGAAATAAATCAGGTGCAGTCGATTATTTATTCCAACTTAATTTAAAAGTCTCGTGACACCAATATAATGGAAAATGCACAATTTCATGTGAAATCAATATTTAAATAATTAATTAATGGTTTCACATGAAATTGATATAAGTGTTTACTTACCAGTAAATTTCTCCAGGGGTTTGACTTAATTTTCTCTCAAATGTTAAGATATGATAAAACAGGTATACACTCACTTGCCAGAATTTTATTTGCCAGAATTTCATTTGCCATAATAGTCAACAGCTATTATATTGTTTCCCATAATTACATATGCAATACTTATTGTTTACTATATTAGTCACGTGCCAGAAGCTTTTTTTCCCATAAAATCAATTTCAATAATATCATTTGTCATGATCATTGTAAGCCATAATTATCACTAGCCATAATATCATTTGCCATCCAAATTGCTTCCCAGAAAGTAGGTTAGGTTAGAACTGTGATCCCCAAAAAGCGAACGGCTACCAGAACGTAGGTTAGGTTAGGTTAGAACTGTGATCTCCTTCAAAATAAAACTGCTGCCAGAAAGTAGGTTAGGTTAGGTTAGAACTGTGATCCCCCAAAAAGCGAATGGCTACCAGAAAGTAGGTTAGGTTAGGTTAGACCTGTGATCTCCTACAAAATAAAACGGCTACCAGAAAGTAGGTTAGGTTAGAACTGTGATCCCCCAAAACGCGAACGGCTACCAGAAAGTAGGTTAGGTTACTTTGTAAATATTTTTAGAGCGCCTACAGGAATATAGTGAGCAAATGCATTGTTTGTATGCATGGATTCCGAAACCCATTACTTACTATGGCGTTTAAATATTCTATTAAATAGTATTATTACAATTAATAATATGGACAACAATACGTATGGCACTCGTACGTTCTGAAATCTCATAATCGGGTAAACAAAGAGTATGTCACAGCATTTTTATGGTAAACAAACCATTCGGGCAAATGAAATTCGGGCAAATAAAATTCGGGCATATGAGTATTATTTTATATAATTTTCGGGCAAACAATAGACAACCGATAAAACATACTAAGCAATAGAAAGTTTATTGGGTCTATTCTCATTTTCTGTTTGACCTTTTTGCCTTTCCGTGTCTTTGTTCGTCTCGAAATATGTCGCTTTTATAAATTGTTATCTATCAACAGTAAGTTCCGACGTTAAGTATCGAGTTTCTATTAGTACTAAGTAAGATTAATAAATAAGATATGTTGAACATTTCTCTCTCCACCCACTCAAGATCCTGATTTGTAAGTAGTAATAGTAAAGTACATGTAGGTACAGTCATTATTCCTCAATGCTTTTTCCCCAGAAAATAAGAAAAAAAATCTATCAAATATTTATGTATCTTTGCGTAATCCAGCACGTGTAATTAAAACGTTGGAAGAAGCCTTCGAATCCGGGACGCTGCTGGTTTTGGATAACATAATATTTAGGATGTCGTATAGATAATGGATTACACAAAACAAAACTGCCCAAACAGATTCCTAATTTAGTCAATTTGCGCGATATGTTTCGGAGAGCTTAGGTCTTCAACTTCAAGCACTATTATAGTTTTATTATGTCTCACGAAAGTTTAAATTTAATAATAGATTTTAATTTATTTTTAGCGGTTTAAAATTAATTTCGTTAAACGGTATTATCAACTGTGTATGCAATATCTGTCCGCAATTTTGTCATCGTGCAACTCGGTTAACGCCTCCTCTACAAACTGTCACCCCTCTACAATAGGTACAGTTTCCAGGATAAAAATGATCGTCAAAGATTACCTACTTTACAGGTACAGGAGTTACTATGTGCAAAGATATTTTTGACAAAACATACATCCAGTTATACAAAAAAGTAAGCCGTATAAACCCTTTATAATTTTATTTTATAAGTAAGTTTTTATTTATTTCGCTTTCATGCACAGCAGTATTGTGTTCATGCATAATTTGACGTTTTAATTCAAGCTGACGTGGCTTAGTTGTTTTAATTTTTAACGCGCCATAAGTGTTCTGCACCAGTCCTTGATTAAAAATGAAGGTCCTGGCGAGCTCATCTCGTTTATTTATACGTGCACGGCTTGTGGGAAGACAGGTTGGGGTAACTGGCTTTCAGTTGGTTAAAGGAAAAGCACCTTAGAGACGATTTGAAAACGAAAATCATACTAAACTAAAATGGAAATTTTATGTATAAATGAGTAGGTACAGTCATCGGCAATAATATCTTTCTACATGAAGGCTGCAAAAATATGTGACACTCTCTTATTAGTAGGGCCATAAGAGCGTGTCACATATTTTTGCGGCCTTCATGTAGGAAGATACTATTGCTGGTGACTGTACCTAATTACTTACTGATAATTATTTGATTGAGATTTAATAGTGCATACCTTGCTTACTTCAAGTCAACGTATGTCACTATCAGGATTAAGTTGAAACCTATTAATGCGATGAAAAACTAACATACTAATTCTCTAATAAAACAACGAAACCTCACAGAGTTATTGCTGTGCAAATAAGTTACAGGCCGCATTATTTTTTTCAATTAACTCACTTGAGTAAAAATACTATCATCTTCCTTCTATCGTTTTCTGACTTAAATAAATACAAACATATTTTTTTACCAGGTCTCCTAAAATACAAAGTTTAAACACGTACTTATTCTACGCTCAACCATTTTTCTGCGCTGCTATTTCATGCCCGAGTTCAAGCTAATACCGTGTAATACTTCTATCACCGAAAATAAATTGGTGTCTTCATCAAAAATTTTCTTCATGTCTTCCCGGAGGGAAAAAGAACGAAAACAATTACTTACCTACGGGATTAACTGATTTCGGGATTTCAAACGAAAGTGAGGGTTGTTCCGGAAAACTGGAACTAATCAATGTGAGTGTATAGATACATTTATTTATTTACTCGTATTTTATCGTATGGCGTATTTTACATTTGAATAGATATCTTTATGTACTTCAAGTCCCTCAAAAAATACACGTTCTTAAATAAGTCAGATTATTAAAAAAAAAAGTGAGATATATACAAATACACGGGACGAATGTATAATCATCATAAAACTAGGTCATTATAATTTTGTTGAAGGTCATCGACAAAAAATATTTTTATTACTTATTGCTCAAAACACGGCCGATGCAGGTTTTTGAACTTTATTAAAAAAACTCGTTTTCAAGCTTGCCGATTCATTGTGGTTGATATTTGGACTGGTAGACCAGTTTGTTTTAATACCTGCATTTATTCCAAAATAAAGCATAACATCACTTAAATGTCAACTTCTCGGAAGATCCTTGATCTTCTTTAACTCAATATCGCCTTTGTTACAATTAAAATTGTGAGTCTGGCTGATGGGCGGACGGATTAATGATGGCCTGTAATAAGTATAATAACGTATAGTTAAAGCAATGGCACGTAGTTACAATGTCCGAGAGGTAACCGTGGTGTTTAAGGTCCCTACGTGGTGTGGAACCACGAGTGTGACCCATAATTACCGAAAATCATTTATTATAATTATTATGTATCATTTATTGGCAAATATTCCGTTTTCATATTTTGTGTGGCACATAATTTCCCAAAATCATTCTATTACAGACCGCAGCCTGTAATATGGTATTTTCCTTCGATAGCTTATGTTGTATATCCACGGTTGCCGATCCTAACTCAGCCGTTACACGCGCGGAGCTGATTCAGCGAAGTACCCCGTCGACGAAAGCTCCGTAAGTAGATGTAGGACCACGTGACAGAGTCTCGAGGGCTCTGGCACGAACAGACGACACGCCGCACTGCCAGCCGACGCTCGATGAGTAGCCCGTAGAAAATCTTCCTGTTGAAGGAGGGAAGCGGTGATCCAAAAGTCCAGTTGGTTTTCTTCTATTTATTTTTCCTCTTGCTGCTTGTCCAAATTACTGAATGATTTCCACCGGTTTGTATGGATGTTTATAGCACGATTTGATTTACTAGTGAGCGGATATACCTGCCTGGATTCTTATTGGAATTTCGTCCAATCAGAGCGCTTTTCTCATATCCTCTCTTTCTAATTGTCCTATCCCTTCTAGGATCTAATTGGTCTTTTAATCGGCGCTCTGATTGGCCGACCCTATTCCAAAAATGTGTTTTCGTAAGCTAGATTTTCACTATGTTTTATAATTTTTTATTTCTTTCAGAGTTTCTATGACTGCCATTACGTCGTGAGTCCGAACAGTTACCTACGTACCTAGTCTATGCGTTTAGCGATAGGCCCTACGGTTATCTCAATAAAGAGCTCTTTAATCTCCGAGCATACATTATTGTTTTTATTACACCTTTACCTCATCTTTTACCTACTGTAGGGACTCAGGGCGTAAGGTTAATGTTTATTGTGAGATAATGTACTTCAATTATCTATGCCTGACAATAATTCCTACCTATCTATCCGCTCTCGAGATAAGGGGTTTATTGGGGAATTCCTATCCATTCATCCATACAAACTTACAATTTCAATCTTAAACTATCCAAGTTAAATCTAATACACGTATTTCACTTAAATATTTCAAATCATAATAGTTTACATTCTAAGTTTGACTCTACCTACTTAATATTAAATATCTTTATTTCGAATACAAACTTAACCATATTTACATAACATAACAAAATCACATATCACGATAAGTCTTCAGTGACGGTCGTCAGCCTTCAGGACGGTCGCAAGCTTTCAGGACGCGGGGATAGTCGCTCGCCGCTCGTCGTCCTTCTCGTTCCCTCGGTGATGTCTCGCTCCGTCGTATGGGCTGGAGTCTTGTCCGTGTTATGTTCGGTAGTGTCGCTAACATCGCGCCCCCTAGTTTTGACAAAAACTACCTGGTGCAAGGGCTGCGACACTATCACTGCTGGTTGAAGGCTTCGTCACTGTCTCGGGTTCGTTTAGGACCGATGGAGGGGCCACGGTCCCTGTATCGTAGGGACGGTGACTTTGCTGGCCGGTCTACGTGTCGCCGTGCTGCTCGATCGGCGACCTTCCTCTCGTTCGCTTCTTGTTACTTCACTTGTAATTTCAACACAGCTCTGCGTCCTTGGTATGCGGGGCTCGGATGACTCGTACTGGGGCCCTCTTCTTGTTTGCTCGTAACGTCGCTCGCGTTGCCTCGTCTCTTGTCCGCGGTTTGACTCGTACCGGTGTTTAGAGGGATAAGAATTGCTATTATAATTAGCAGAAGTGGAAAGTGCTTGTAACTTGCGACGTAGTTCGTGGGTTTGACGTTGGAAAGACATTGAAGCCTTGAAAGCGAGATTATCTCGTACACATTGTGGGGCGTTGACCCGTTGAGGTAGGTCACGCGATGCCTCGTTCGTTGACCTTTGCCGGCGGGGCGACCAGCGTCCGCTCGGCTGGGCTCGCAGTTGACTCGTAGCCGTCGACTGCGCGGCACTCGTTGTTTTATCCCTTCCATGGCTCGTCTTATGTCGATCTTGTAAATCACGATTCTCGCCTCGTTCGTGATTTTCGTTGCGTCTTTCTTGCGAGTTGTAGTAGACTCTTGATAACGGCGCGCGTACTTCTCGTTCCCGTTGCGCGTCGCTCCGGTTCAAGTTATTACACGTAGTGTCTGTCCATTTCTTATAACGTCGATTGTTGTTCGCCCGTAACGCCACGTCGAACTCTCTTCGTTGATCGATGTACGTCCATGTTGTACTTGTTGTTTGAGTTATAGACGGCCTCCTATTTTCTATGTTTTCTTCGTCGTAGGCACGTGCTGTCTCTGCAAAGTGACTTCTCTCTTCAGTCGGCGGGTTTGTTCCTTTCCTCCGGAACATAGGTTGAGTAAGGTGAGTGACAAGTGGCCAGGGCGCGCCTGCTCGCCGTGGCGCGGCCTGTCTGGCCCGTTGAGGTGTCCGTCGGCGCCGGGCTCCTCTCTGCCGCGGCTCGCCTCGGGGCGTCGTCCACATCACCTCCGGTGTTGGTTGATATCGTTGCTCGTTCCTAGGCGATATTTCGTGAGCCGCCCTCGTTCGTGGCTCGCGTCTAACCGCGCCCGTATCCGTCCGCGGCTCGACCCTCGTTCTAGTAGCCGGGACCGGTGAATTCCATGACTCGGGTGGGGCTGGCATCGGTGTAGGCGATCTTAACACTCGTTGATATCTCGGGCGAGTTTCGCGATTTCTTCGTGTCGCTGACTCGCGCTGCTCCGGCGTCGGAAGATTCTCGTACTCCGCTCGTGCTGACGCTCGGGGCTCCGAGTTGTTCGGCTGTCTTCGTAGGCGACTTGCACTGTTTTTATTTGTTGTATGATCACGGGTTTCCGGCGCCCGTGGCTCGATCCGTTCCGACTGCTCAGGCGCCCGGGATACCGGGTGATGAATTTCAAAGTATCGCGGCGATGGACTCCGTTCGCGCCGCTGCCTCTGCGCTATGTTTTCTTCGCGTTCCAGGATGTCGATTTCTTCGGAAAGCTCGCGATATTGTTGTGACGTTATCGACAACGTGTCCGATTGATCGTCGTCCGTGCTATTTCTTATCTCGTCATCTAGATAGCAATGATAATTGATAACTTCTTCATTTCTTAGATTGCGGGGCATCGCTCCAAAAACACCCAGCCTAGGGCACATCTTAGGGCTGCTGGCTCGTCCGCTCGTCGCATCCGGATCTCTTGAGGTAGCAGCAGGTGCCAGTGGTCAGCGCCGATGAGCATTTGCGGCACCCCCGTTGTGTAACATTCTTCACTTAGGTCCTTGAGGTGCTCGTACTGCATCATGCGTTGTTTGTTCAATGTTTGACTGCGTAATCCAATACCGTACACAGTCCGTAGTATCACTTCGTAACTTCCGGCTCCTTTGTGCGGCCGTACGTTCGCCTTCACGGTCCGCGTCTGCGATCGGTGCGCTATGTTTCCTAGTCCTCGTACACATAGCGGTGACTCAGGTCCGGTAAGTCCAATTTGATCCGCGATATCGGCCTCCACCACGGATAAAGTAGATGCGTCGTCCAGCATCGCAAAAATGTGAGCCGTTCCCCGTGGGCCCTCCACGACGACCGGCAATACTTTCAACAGCACGTTCGATGAACTGGTAGTTGTATAAGTCTTCGCCACGACTTCTTCACTAGCTTCCTGTTCCATTGTCCCGTTCCTAGTAACTTCTCGAGGTACGGGCGGCGGGGCTGTCTCCCGCGTTGTAAGTATCGGCGCCTCGTCCGCGGCGCCCTCCACTTTTCTGTCTTCATGTAATAATCTGTGATGGCTCTGCGAACATCCGTCCTTGTCGCACCCTTTCGCCTTGCATTGAAACTGCATATGCTTTGCATCCATGCACCTGAAGCACATCCTGTTCTGTCGCGCCCAATCCCAGCGCGCTCCAATCGTTAGAGATGACAGCTTGCGGCAATCCGTAGTATTGTGAGCGCCTCCGCAGAATAGACACGTAAACTTCACGTTCTTATCTTGTTGCGTCACGTAGGTCACTCTATTTGACAACGGCGTCACGGGAGCGCGGCGCGGTTGACCTCCGACCGTATATGTCCTCGCGGCGCTCGTCGCGGGCTGTCTATCTGTTGGATATCGGGCGCGCCCGGCGGCGGTCGTCACCATAGCTCGACGACTCGCGGTCGGCGCACGCGCATGTGAGTACAGGAGCTCTTGTTCACTTTCCTGCATTAGAAACTCTGCCAGCTGCATTATTTCCGGGTCCATATTGTGTCGATGGTTCTTTGCGTATTCACACCAACGACTGCGTAGATGAGGGCTCAATCGATCCGTGATTTCCCTAATTAACATTGGATTATCTGCGTAGTGACGATGATCCAAGTCCATAACTGTCGACACGATGTTCATAATCTTGATCGCGAAGTTATTAAGGTCGTGTGCACTCGGCCCTACCGGTGCCATTCGACGTAAATCTTCCAAAGCTTGATCCAGTAGTACTTCACTACGTCCGAATTGTTTCTTAAGTATCTTCATAATAAGGTCCGGTCGCGTTGCCGTCGCTAGTATGTGTTGTACGCACTGCTTCGCTTCACCTTTCAGTGCTACGCGTAGGCGCGCTACGTTCTCGTACTCAGTAAACTTGTAGCGCGTCGATGTCTCTCGATACGTGTTGTAGAAACTTCTCCATTCACCCACATTGCCGTAGAACGGAGGTAACTCGTATATTTCCTTCGGTGCGGGTCTCGCTGCCATCTGCATTTTCTCGAAAACCTGCATCATGCTTGCCGCTGCACTCTCGGCGGCCGTGTCTCGTGTGTACGTCGTATACTGCGTCCTAGGTTCCGTGTGTTCCGGCGATGGCCTAGGCGCTCCGTCGTCCGGCGGTCGATAACGTGCCGTACGGTGTGACTCGTGCCTCGGCTCGGTTAGCTCCTCCTCGTTCAGGAACTCGCGACGCAGGCTCGTAGTCACGGTGGGGACCGTCTCGTTGTCGGTCGCCCGTCGCTTGGGAAGATTCCAGCCAGTCCTTCACATAGCCGTCACCCGAATGTTCCGAAGCGCTGTCCCTCGCTGACTGTGCGTCGATGTGTGATAAGCGTGTCTCCAGACGCTTGTTCACTAGCTCCCGGTTGAGACGAATTTCTTGTCGTTGTAGCTCCGCCAATTCCTCTTGCGCTTGTAGCTCGGCATCTTTTCGTAACGTCGCGGCGCGGCTGCTCGACGTTGACCGCGGTCGGCGCGGCGCGCGTTGCACGGGCTTCGGCTTGGCGAAAGAAACTCGACTCGGGCTTGGTTCCGGTTGCTTCTGTTGTTGTGGTTTAGCTAGTCGCTCCGTTGCTCGCGTTCTAGCCTCTTCGTTGTTGGTGCCTTGTGTTTCCGTCGAAGGCGATAGTGGTGAGTCCCTGGCGTAGACGTTGCTGTCGGCCGGCGGCAGCTCTCCGCTCGGCGCGACACGGTTCCGCGACGCCTCGTTGTCCAGGCCATGTTCCGACTCGTTGGCAGGTAGGGGCGGGGACGTCTCGTTCCCCGTCGCTGTCCTGTCCTTGTTTTGTTCTTGATTCAGGTTCTGGTTTTGTTCCGCAGCACGTCGCGCCTCTTCCGCGGCCGCTGCTCCGGCCTCGAGGAAACGTCGCCGCTCTTCATCGTCCATTGTAGATGTGACTGATCGCGTAGTTGCTCGCGCCTTGCGCTTGTGCATCGCGGCGTCGTACCAATTCACGACGCCTTTACCCGCGAATGCTCCAAACAATCTTCCACGGCGCCGTCGATCCTTTCCCGTCGACGACGAACACGGAGCCTCCGTCGATCTTCACTGAATTCCGCACGTAGTAACAGCTATCCCGGTGAGAATGGACCAAAATATTACAGACCGCAGCCTGTAATATGGTATTTTCCTTCGATAGCTTATGTTGTATATCCACGGTTGCCGATCCTAACTCAGCCGTTACACGCGCGGAGCTGATTCAGCGAAGTACCCCGTCGACGAAAGCTCCGTAAGTAGATGTAGGACCACGTGACAGAGTCTCGAGGGCTCTGGCACGAACAGACGACACGCCGCACTGCCAGCCGACGCTCGATGAGTAGCCCGTAGAAAATCTTCCTGTTGAAGGAGGGGAGCGGTGATCCAAAAGTCCAGTTGGTTTTCTTCTATTTATTTTTCCTCTTGCTGCTTGTCCAAATTACTGAATGATTTCCACCGGTTTGTATGGATGTTTATAGCACGATTTGATTTACTAGTGAGCGGATATACCTGCCTGGATTCTTATTGGAATTTCGTCCAATCAGAGCGCTTTTCTCATATCCTCTCTTTCTAATTGTCCTATCCCTTCTAGGATCTAATTGGTCTTTTAATCGGCGCTCTGATTGGCCGACCCTATTCCAAAAATGTGTTTTCGTAAGCTAGATTTTCACTATGTTTTATAATTTTTTATTTCTTTCAGAGTTTCTATGACTGCCATTACGTCGTGAGTCCGAACAGTTACCTACGTAGTCTATGCGTTTAGCGATAGGCCCTACAGTTACCTCAATAAAGAGCTCTTTAATCTCCGAGCATACATTATTGTTTTTATTACACCTTTACCTCATCTTTTACCTACTGTAGGGACTCAGGGCGTAAGGTTAATGTTTATTGTGAGATAATGTACTTCAATTATCTATGCCTGACAATAATTCCTACCTATCTATCCGCTCTCTAGATAAGGGGTTTATTGGGGAATTCCTATCCATTCATCCATACAAACTTACAATTTCAATCTTAAACTATCCAAGTTAAATCTAATACACGTATTTCACTTAAATATTTCAAATCATAATAGTTTACATTCTAAGTTTGACTCTACCTACTTAATATTAAATCTCTTTATTTCGAATACAAACTTAACCATATTTACATAACAACAAAATCACATATCACGATAAGTCTTCAGTGACGGTCGTCAGCCTTCAGGACGGTCGCAAGCTTTCAGGACGCGGGGATAGTCGCTCGCCGCTCGTCGTCCTTCTCGTTCCCTCGGTGATGTCTCGCTCCGTCGTATGGGCTGGAGTCTTGTCCGTGTTATGTTCGGTAGTGTCGCTAACACATTCTTTCTTGGTGGCAATTACTACGTTCCAATATTTTCCCAATGGTTTTTTCCCCAATCACCTATTTTTAATATTTTTTAATTAATCTTTTCCATATATATTCGTTCTTTTAAATATCTAGGATAATATTTTCCAGGCTTTCCTCATGGACCAACTACGTATGCACAACTAGTTTATTTTCCAAAAAACATTTCCTTCAAAACTTAATTACACGGAAGCTCCTATTTCTAGGCGGTTTGCCCTTCGGGCATCTGAAGCTACCTAACGAACCTAACCTACCTACCTACCTACGTTTTTTTCCCTAAAGTGTAATGTTTTCACGGACGTCACACTAAATCAATAGGTAGGTTAGGTTCGTTAGGTAGTTTCAGATGCCCGAAGGGCAAACCGCTCAGAAATAGGAGATCCGCGAAGCGGGTCTCCGTCTAGTTAAGTTGTGAAGGAAATGTTTTTTTGAAAAGAAACAGTGCGGTGGGACCATGGTAAAAATAAATTACCCGTAGACCCACTGGCGAACACTGTTTAGAACAAGAGAAAATATGGAGATAGAGAATATTTAGTTAGTGAAAATAAAATCTACTGGTTATTTTAACTACTGGGATTAAAAAAAAAGGAATAAATGGGAAAAGGGAAAATTTAGTTTATGAAGAAATACCCACGAAAAATAAAATAGAGCGAATAAATTACACAGGAAAAAAATGGGAACGGAGTAATTGCCTTGAAGAAAAAATTATTTCCGGAAATGATGGGCCACACTGCACACTGGCTGTGCAGCCCGAACTGACCCACGTTGGACTTTGTTTTTCATCTCTCCTCCCCTCCTCATCTTTTTTCGGCTTCCAACTCTGACGGATCGATAACCGAGCAGCCGGTGTGAATGGTAATTTGTATGCTCGTTCTTCATTACATACAGATACTAGAAATTGAGGGGGGGGCGGATGAAAAACAAATTCCAACGCGGGTCAGTTCGAGTTGCACACGGTGGTTCCACAACACATAGGGAGCTTAAATACCGCGAGCCGTCCGGTTTTCCTCGCAGACACTGAAACTGTTTAGGTTCTTAAAGGGTAGGCAACGCGCATGTGAATCCTCTGGGGTTGCAGGCGTCCATAGGCTACGGTAACTGCTTACCATCAGGCGGGCCGTATGCTTGTTTGCCACCGTCGTGGTATAAAAAAAAAAAAACTACGCGTCATTGCTCTGAATAGTAGGATCGCTTGCACCTTATACCTACTTCCTCTATGGTAGCACAACTGTCTGTCACCGTTAAAACGTTTGCTGAATTTAATTGTATGGAAATTTTCATAGTACCCTGCCGGGTAAGGCTGCGCTCATGACACCGTCATAAGTGGTTGGTGAAGTACAGTCACGTCTAAAAACATGGATACATTAAACGTGACAAAAATATGTAGCCACGACTCTATTACCAAGGCGTAAAGTCTTGGTACCCACATGTTTTTGTTACATTAAATGTATCCATATTTTCAGACGTGACCGTATGCATACCTGCTTAATACATATACCTACTGGTATACACGGTATACTGACTACGTGTACATATATAAACTTAAATAGATATCATAGGTGGTCACTTTTTCCTCATCTATAATTCTTTATCATATAAAAGTTTTGGTGTGAGTACTATAAACTTGTGTTATTTTTGAATAAATGTTTGGATCAATGAAATAAAATAAATCAATATTATGGGACAATCTTACACAAATCAACCTAGTCCCACAGTAAGCTCGAAAGAGTTGTGTTGTGGGTACTAGACGACGATATATGTAATAGATATATACATATAAATACTTAAATACATAGAAAACATCCATAACTCAGGAACAAATATCCGTGATAAACACACAAATAAATGCCCTGACCAGGATTCGAACCCGGGACCTCCTGCTTCATAGGCAGGGTCACTATCGACTAGGCTAGGAGGCCGTTAATTTATATTTATCATTTACAAAGTGGTCTACTTAAAACATTATGAAATCAAAATATTGATTAAAATAATGTAATTTGTTTTCTAGTTAGAAATAGAAATATCTTTATTATTAGTTACTTAAACTTATATATTTAACGGAAAATAACGTGACAGTTTACAGCAGTACAAACCCTAGAACAAGTCTAATATCAGAGTTTATTTTACTTAATTAAAAAAGATCAAGAATATTTTTTTGAATGCGTGCCTAAAATCTATTATAATTTTGCAGACGGTGTTATAAAAAGTCCAATCTTGAATAAACACTTTTTTATTTGCCACTTATCCATCTAGTCATCAAATGATACATTGAGGCCATGATTAGGTACCTACCTACTTATTAAATATTGACGCTTGTTTTAAAGATTATAGTAGTCCCTTCATTTTGTAATATTTTATTGTTACTTTTATAATTCAATAATGTAGCTAAATTGAGACGCAAAACAATTTAATACTGAACGATCCCGCGCTCAAAGTCAAAGATGTCCCTTAAATTTTAAAAACAGGACTCTGTCGAGCTTGTTTGTGACATCTTTAACCTTAGCGCTCCACCTCATGCATTTTTCATCTTGCCCTTCGTCCCTACAAAACAATTTCCTAATAAAACTACGCTACGAGACTGTGCCGCGTTGTTGACGAAAATGCCATGAAAGCAACGATGGTCGGAAAATAAGTACTTTATGTATTAATGTAAGTACTTTAACTTTGCCTTCTAAAGAAGCTTCACGTGAATTAAGTTCTGAAAGTATTGAAGAATTATATTTTAAATGGGTGAGCAAAACTTATTTTACGTGAGATGGTAACATGTCACATTCACACAATAGGTACGTTTAGTTAGATTTTTTAAGAAGTCTGAATGGTAGGCAGAGCTCTGTAGTAACATTCGGATGGGTTTTTATAAGTATATTTAAGGGTACGGCAGTACCCAAGCTGAGGCGAGAAAAAAAAACAATAACGCAGTCAGAATATTTTTTTCCGAAACCACTCAGGGGATTTTCGACCTCCTTAACCTCCTTTTAACTTTGATACGGATAAAGCAAAAAGCTAAAATTTCCTTAGACCAAGAAGTAGCAAGCTCTCACATTAAGAATCACTTTGCAGTAAATCTTCCGTCCGAATAGTAAATCCAGACCAAATGTTTCTAAACGCAAAGATTTTTTAAATTGCATATGCATTATATAAAGTCCAGGTAAGTCCTTAAAACTTACTTAAGTAATAGTACATTACAGATGCTGGGAAAAATAGGGATTTCCCGCCTAGTAGGTATTTATATATTATTTCTCAAATAAATGCGTGGAAATAAAACCTAAAATCCAATACTTAAAGCCTTAATACCGAGAGATCCTGGGTGCGATAAACTTTTAGGGTTTAAGTATAAGACATTAGGTCTTTTTTCCACGCATTTTTTTTGAGAAAAGATACATGCCTCGACGTGAAAATGGCCTTGGCCGGAAATGCCTATTTTCTCAGCCTTTGCTGTAATGTACTATTACGCCTACGTTTTCTCAATCTATTAGCACCACCTATGTTCGAAGAGTCATGACAAATAAATAATGTACCAAGGTACTACTGCAAGCTGCCATATTTACACGCACGGCTGCACGCTTGTCTGCCACCGGTAGGTATAAAAATAACGTGTATGTGTGAAAATGAATTATTTTTATTTCCAGTCAATCCCCTTCCATTTCCGACATGCAAAGCGAATGACATCGACTGCCTTCGACGCGGTTTCAGAACCTTCTTCTTCCTGATGGAATCCGGCCATATGGGCATGAAGCCGATCGACCCAGTAATCGTGAACAGTGTGGCCGTGGCCTTGCCCGAGCAACGGGTCTCTTTCCTGCTGAGGAGGGTTAACGCTACTGGGGCTAAATGGACAAAACTTGCTGAACGAAGGTAGGTCATCGATTCGACATCGTCGAGTAATTTTAAATCGCCGACAACATATTTATTTATTTAATCTTTATTGCACAAAAAGAAAAATTATCGTACTTAATGCCATGAGGCATTCTCTATCAGTCAACCTTAGGGCCAAGCAGAAAGACAACAACACATATGACAACATGAAATATGACAGTAACTTAGAAATAGCACTAGAGTGCTAAAACAAATCTGGAAATAACGCTGGTGAATAAAAACCAACAGGCACAGAAAATCGGAACTAATTCGATTCGTTTAGAAATAGGTAGGTAGAAATCTTTATTAATTTGTGCCAAACACACAAACAGCCTGTCATTCTTAACGCATGTTATCGTTCGTCGTGTGGTTTATTACCTTAAACTATTACGTTATAATGTCATTAAAATTAAATACAGTAGTTAGCCTCGCTCGTATTGCGGTCAGTACGAGATTGGGTGCAAACAAACATCACATAATAAACCCCCCGAAGATGGACATTCGATATACATATTATGTCGCGCTTATTATGACTACTATTTACCTAACTAATACATGAATTACCAAACCGTTGTATTAGCCGTTGTATAAAACTGTCGGCATAGAAACTGTTAAATTATTAATTGAATTTCGATCTCACCTAATACGTATTGTATCTAGAAAAATTGGTAAACGTTAACTATATACTTCGTTAGGTTAGAATATATAAAATTTAAAAATATTATGGGCCAATCTTACACAAAACCGACCTAGTCCCACAGTAAGCTCAATAAGGCTTGTGTTGTAGGTACTAGACGATGATATATATAAAAGATAGATATAGGTAAATACTTAAATACATAGCTCAAACATCCATAACTCAGGTACAAATATCTGTGATAAACAAACAAATAAATGCCCTTACCAGGATTCGAACTCGGGACCTCCTACTTCGTAGGCAGTGCCTCTACCGAGTGGGCTAGGTGGACGTCAGAACTTAGAAAAATCGTAAAATGCGATTTTTGGGAAAGCTATTTTAATATTCACCATTTTGCATTTTATTGGCTTAAGCGTATCACTAAAGATGAAAAAAAGTAGTCTCATTTAAATTTTCCCTGATATGGCTGATAAAAATAAAGATACATTTGCGAAATCAACCTTTATTTATCTAATCTGAAAAAAAACGAGGTAATAGACATCGAAATTATTAATACCCAAAACCACATTAAATATTTAATGTGACCGAAAGAAGGTGTAAAGTCTTAAGTTCAAACCCCGCATCTCAAACAATTTTGTAGCAAAGAAGTTGCGAGAACTTTTTAATGAAACATGAAAATAATGTTCCTCCTTCCGTGAAAGAAAAGTGATGTTTACACGGCCGGTTTAACCTAAGTCTGAGTTTATTTATCATTAGTCTTCCGAAACCTACTCAGACCGATACAAAAGGATAAATAAAGATCGCAAGTCATGGGCCGCGGACAATAGAGAAGGAAGGAAAAATTAACTACTTATTTGATTTATTAGTTTTGTCAAAGAAAAACCGGGTTACTTTGTAGAATATATGTAAGACGGGTTTGAGCCCTTTTACTCGTTACAATACCCCAACAACAAATAAAAAACACCTTTATTGTATAATAGTAGTTTATGTAACTGTTACGTAATAAGGGTCCTTAAAATACGAGTATTTTAAGGCCTAATTACGTACAGTTGCATACACTGCTTTATCTACACATATTTATATTATAAATCCTAAATGACGTGTTCGGAAACCATTTGAATGACCGCTATTGCACCGCCATGGTCAACTAGATTGTGCCGGCAGTCGGGCGGGCGCGTGCCGGCGGTCGGGGAGGAGGGCGGATTTTCATTACGTTACCGTAGGTAATGAATTTTCATACGTTTTTACCACACTGTCACAGATAATCCACTGATGTAACGTTACTGTTTGCAATAATGGTGGTAATTACATACGGTTTCCGAACGCGGAATAGAGGATTTATGATATTGGTGTAGATAAAATAATATAGAACTTCAAATTCCACTTATTAAATACGGATGCGTGACTTTTATATATGGACAAAGGCAATAACAAAAATATGTTTCAATCATTTTGAACACCTCGCTCGTTTAGCTTATACTGCTAACTAAACGCCAATATTATTGTCAGCTTTGCGCCGTATTTTTATATACATTCTGAATGGACCGTCACGAAACTACCTAACTTAATTTGGGAAGCTTGGTATATTGTACTAACCTAACCAAACCTAACCCCGCCCCCCCTAATTTGTACCGTAAGGGGTTAATACTTATTTATTTAGTTATACTTACTTTAAAGCAGAGCAAACAAAACTTACAAAAGTAATTTTCTAAAAAATACCTAACCTAATATACCTTAAGAACGACTGTAAAAAGTAATGAAATAAACGCATTTTTATTGTGTATTTGTAAAAATGTCCCGCAAGGTTTTGCTGGTTATACCTTGGACGACGAAGTGCATAATAGTTTAAATATGGTAAAAAAAAAGAAATTTTAAAAACATTATCGGCGCCCTTTTCTTGACAATAATGTTGCATACAGATTAGTTGTCGAGTTCCAGGCTTTTTAAAAACCTCAACGCACATACTATAATAAAGTAGAGTATGTAGAGCGAGATTAATCCTGAACAGCTTGAATAAAACACCTAAATACAAAGGCTGTAGTAAATTCGGTAACACTGAGGGCATACCGCAAACATATCAAATGGAAGCTTTGACTCACTCAAAATGAATAGCTCGGGAGATAGATATTCTACGATAGATGTCTACTGGGGTTTTTCCTTCTGCTTGGCGTAAAGCCTATGTTCTACCGCTCCCTAAAGTTTCCAACCCCAGTTTGCTGAAAGATTTCCGGCCTATTTATATTCTCCCATTCCTGTCTAAGGTTCTAGAAGCCATTGTCCACAAACAGCTGTCTTTATATATCAATTCAAATAAACTACTTTCTCCTTTACAGTCTGGTTTCCGATCAGGGCATAGTACTTGCACTGCTTTGCTCAAAGTTATTGAGGATATAAGGCAAGGCATGGAACTGACACAGGTAACGGTGCTGGTCCTGGTCGATTTTTCGAACGCATTTAATGCTGTGAATCACGGCCTCCTACTAGCATGCCTTAGACACTTAAGTATGTCATCATCAGCAGCTCAGTGGTTTACTTCTTATCTTCATGATCGGCGCCAATCAGTCAGGGCCGACAGATCTTTTTCAGACTGGTGTGACCTCCCTTCTGGAGTACCTCAGGGCGGGATTCTATCGCCTCTTCTCTTTTCAATATTTATTAACATGATTACCACTAGAATTAGTTGCTCTTACCATCTTTATGCTGACGATTTGCAGCTTTACACTCAGGCGAGCGTTAAGGACATTGATCAAGCAGTTGCTTCTATAAATAGGAACTTGGACTATCTTTCTGCTTGGTCACGCTCTTTTGGGATCGCAGTTAACCCGTCTAAGTGTCAAGCCATCGTTATAGGGAGCCCACGTATGCTTGCTTTGATGGATCTGTCCTGTGTGGCGCCGATCCAGTTCGAGGATGTTGTAATTCCTCTGTCGTTTGAAGTGAAGAACCTGGGTCTGATTATAGATAGTGGCCTTAGTTGGGATCCTCAGGTGTCCGAGGTATGTCGTAGAGTGACGAACGCATTAAGATCGCTTTTCAGGTTTAAGCATTTTCTACCGGTAAGCACTAAGACCCTTCTTGTTCAAGCTCTGGTAATACCCATTATTGATTATGCTGATGTTTGTTACTCCAATGTCGCTCAAGCCTCTTTGAACATACTAGATAGATTGCTCAACAATGGTATTAGATTCATATTCGGCCTTCGAAAGTACGACCACGTATCTGCTTATCGGAAACAGCTGAAATGGTTGCCCATTCGTGAACGTCGGTCGCTTAGAATGTTATGTTTACTATATTCTCTTCTTTTTGATCCATCCACACCAGATTACCTCAAATCCAAATTTAAATTCGTAATTGCTCGCCCAGGACGCGTTCTCCGTACCTCCCGCAGCCTTAAGTTGTCTATTCCCCCTCACCGCACCGGCTTTCTGTCTAATTCTTTCACTCTTCAGGCCACTCGTCTGTGGAACGATCTACCCCTTGATATCAGAAAAGCTCAGAGCAAATTTATCTTCAAGCGCATGGTACGCAAGCACTTATTTGACAATTTACGTGATTAGTTGTCTGCATTATATTTCATAATAGGTACGTATAATAATATGTATGTAAGTATATCATATTAAGTATATATGTAAGTATATCTTAAGTACTATTATATATATATATATGTATTTAGTAAGTGATCATTATAATTTCATTTTCTATTTTCGAACCTGCACCCAACAAATGTTTCTTTTTGGCCCAATGGTTGACTGGTAGAGAATGCCTTAAGGCATTAAGTCCGCCACTTGTACTTTTTTATGTGCAATAAAGTTTAAATAAATAAATAAATAAATAAATATTCGATTTTTTATGTTCGTGGTAGCCCGTTCAGGTTAGGTACAGTCGCCATCGAATATATCGGAGCGGCCAATGTACTTAAAAATATCTGAACATGTACTTAATCGCCTTGACAATAGAGGCGTTGTTTAGATATTTGTGACCACGTCAGCCGCTCCGATATATATGATGGCAACTGTACTTTTGCGGTCTATATGTATTGTTTTGTTTGTTGTTGAGAAGAAAATTGAAATGTAATATTTAACAACAATGGTTTTTATGCACCATTTTATTTCAGGTTTCACGTGCACGGAGGTAAAAGCGGGGCCATTTTCAACAGTGACCTCCATGTTGGAGCTGAAATAATCATGAAAATTGCTGATAGGACGGAGCCTTATACATCGTACATTACTATGGACATACGTAAGTTTTCTCATATGAGGCGTTCCATATCTAAAGGGCCTACCCAAGTAACACATCAAAGCAGTAAAACGGCCGTCTTACAGTATTTCTGTATGTTTTTAGCATTTTGAGTTCGTTCTATAGTAGCATTATAAACGTTTATAGTGCTGATATAGCTCTTAAATGGGCACAAATTATCCAGCTTGAGATCTTATATAGGTTATTTAATAGCATTACAGGCGCATTATGTCTGCGCTATTAGCATTATTGTTGTCATGAAAAGAGCCAATCGCATTAAATAAGCCTTAGTACGCTCTATAAAGTTGCCAACCGCATTGAAGAAGCATTACTACGGCCAAAAATGTTGCTAATCGCAGTAAAGAAACATTATTACGCTGGATTAAGTTGCCAATCGCAATACAGAAGCATTTTACTAGCATAAGAGTGTAGTAAAATAAACCTTACGTCAATGCAAAAACATCTCTAATACCGACGGAACAAATGCTATAATACAATGAACGTTGTGATTTAACTACTTTGTTTAGCAATATAAAATGGACGAAGACGGTACAAAAAACTGAATGACTGACACGTCATATTTGTTTGCATCGTAACAAAATTTATAAAAGTTTTTGACTCTTTTATGTTATTATATCCTTCAAATATTACTGCGCAACGTAGTTTACTGTAAATGTGTATATAAGTTTCATTTAAAATTTTCACGCGCCTTTGATTTATTGTAGTTTTTCTATAAAATATTATAAAAAGATGTGCGTCAAATAAACAAAACAATTGTGTAATCCTCGTATAGAACGAGTTTTGCATTACTAACATAATAGTTGAGCAGTCTTAAATTAAGTTATTTCATTATTATACAGGTATTTTCCTTGTATACATAGGTCCGCATGATTTTATTTTTAGGTTATAAATTATTTACAAAATGGCGTTGGTCTATATAGACGGAGAGCTAGCCACGTCAGATATGACACAATAATGAGAGCAACCAAACCCCTCTAGTCAGTTTGGTATACTATGCTTATTTCTAGATCTGGACATCTGGAAGCTTTAAAGTAGTGGAGGTCAAAGAATGCAAACCATTTCAAGAAAACAAATCCTAGAGATCTGGGTTTGATGCAATATTATGAGAAATTTTACAAATACTATACAATATTAACAGAAATTATACAAAAGTTTCTGTTGGGGGAAAGTAGTGCCAAACGATGTAAAATAGAATTCATAGTTTGTCGCCTACTATTTTTGTTTCCGTAATAATACGCAATGTTTTTTGGTCTAACGTTTTTTGACCAGTTTTGAGTCGATATTCCAACATATTCACTACAGATAGAAGTATACGGCAAACGACTATCGGTTCTTGAATCGTTTATCTGTATTCTGTTGAGCCGGATCTTGAAATAAATGAGCCGTTATTTTTTTATGATTTTTTTAAAATATGGTCAAAAAAACACTTTTATCGATATTCGAATGGTGTAAAGAATCTTACATATACGTAATCTACATTTTAGGGTTCCTCTTTGATGTATCTACAAACTGTAGAGAGATTTTAATTTTTAACTAATTAACACAAAATGTATGACCAAAAAACCACTTTGTTAGCCTAAACCGGTTCGACTTTGATATACAATATCTCGAAGACATTGAATATTGAAGTAAAAATAGGATACTATATTGTTCAAGGCCGTTACTGATAATGTGATAAACTATATCAATCATTAGAAAACTAAGGGAATCAGATTTAAGGTCGTTGGCGCCAGGGAGCCCCTTAAAATATAGGCCCTGTTCTTTATAACTGAGACAACTTCGGCAATTTTTACCTAGTTTGGTATTACTATTTTCAAATTAAAACATTTTGCTAGTCTGTCACTGTAACCTCCACCCATTAAAAGCTGCCAGATGCCAGGATCTAGCAATAAGGATAGTATAGCAATCTAACCAGTCGGGTTTTGTTGCTTTAATTATTGTGTCATATCTGACGTGGCTAGCTCTTAGTCCAATAGCAGCTCAGTGACCCTTAAATAAAGCTTATTAATTCCTATAGCATTACACGTGAATAATTATGCTATTAAACAACATTAAGCATTATATACTACTTAAAATTGCTATTGTAGACCCTAAGGCACTAAAACGGCTGAAAGCTGTATAGGGGCTGTTTATAAATTACGTCATCAATTTTTGATGACTTTTTTACCCCCCCTCCCCCCCCCCTCCCCCCACCCTCCCCCTAAAATCATCCAACCATCATAATTCAAATGACCCCTCCCCCTGCCAAATAAAGTGACGACATTTCAAATAATGCGTTTTTAGCTTAATTGTAAAATAAAAAACTATTTAGTAGAGAATATTTTATAGCATTCAAAGTTTATAGAAACACGAATTTCATTCCTTTTTTTACACATTGAAGCACTTTTTAAAGATGTGAGAGATGATGTGATTTTCGGAATGACCGCCCCCCCCCCCCTCCTACGTCATGCTACCATCATCCGATGTCCAGACCCCCCCCCCCCCCATTTGAAATGACGTAATTTACGTATTAGTGCTTTTAAACAGCTGAAAGCTGTACAGTTGCGTTGTGGTTTGCTGCACTAAGCTAATGCATTTTTACTTTACAAAAGCATTTAGATATGCCATTATAAAACCGTTATACAGCTCAAAGCATCATATAATGCGACAAGTTGCTCGGTGAACGTTTATAAGAGTTTATACGGCCCTTAAGTTCTAAATAAGTTAACTATTCATATGTTATAATTAGAGGGCGGAGTACCGGTGGCAAATTTCACACAAAAGGTATGGAGTCGTTTTTATAATTCTTATTTTAGGCTTGAATAATAAAATTATTCATTTACCTAATGTACTTAGTATGGTACCTACTCGTAAATTGGAAGTAAGTACTTAACATTTATTTTCATAAATCGATTTCAGGAACACCTAAATGTTATGTCGTAAATGTTTTGGGTTATTTTTCAATTTCTTTTAACAAAGTCACCATTCATCGATATAATATTTTTTACCATATGCAACCTTTCTTTTCAAAAAGTTACTAATTTACAAATTTATGAAACATTTAGAAACTAATTATTTGACATTGTCAATTTAGACAGCTGCTTTACATCTATATTATCTGAATTATTATTGCGTCGGCTAAATATTTAAAACCAAAAAATATCAAGATGAATAAGCCATGTGAAGCAACAATTCTGCGGATGATAGAACCGTACGAAAATCATATATATAATGAAGAAGAATGTAGCATTCACTGTATTTCTTGCTCAGTGGATTTAAAGCAGTTGAATGTGCCTTTACCGCCGGAACCCATTATCACTCGTTGGGGCACCTGGTTAAATGCAAGTTTTTACTACGATATACATTTTGACGTGATTAAAAATGTTGTGATGCAATTGAACAGTTAAGAAGCTATTGCCATTAGAAAAGCCCAGAAGTTGTTTGAAAATGAAAATTTAAAAAAACGAGTTAAGCTTTATAAAAAAATGTGACGAAATTATACCTGAATCGATAGAAAAATTAGAATGCACTAAAATTCCGATAGAAGAAAGTTTTCTGGTAATAGATATAGTTAGGAGTATTTTAAGCCTCCAAGGAAGTGAAACCGTGCGAAATAAACTCGAATTGGTTCTAGATAGAAACCCAGATACTGACGAATTAAGGAATATGATTACAATGGAAAATTATAAACAAGTCCTTAAACATGCAACCATGACATCGGTAGATGTAGAGCGATCGTTTTCCACTCATAAATGGATCTTCAATAAATTAAGAAACCGATTCACTCCGAAAAACCAGGAACATGTGGCCATAGTCCATTCATTTTATAACATGGATACGCACTTAAGTGTAGATTGTGAGGAGGACCTCGAACACATAATTCCAGTCCTCAATTGTAATTGAATGGTCTTGAAAATAATATATCGTTTGGCAGGTATAACTTCTTAGTCTAGTATTTAGTACCTAATGATAATGTTTTGATAAGAAAACATATTATTATGTATTATAGATATTAACAACATATTACATTATATTTGTATGCTCGTAAGATAATTTCTATAAGTTCCTAAAAATTATTATGCAAAATTAATCATTTATTCGTTATTTATTTAATCATAAGAATACTTAGGCGACTCCATACATTTAGTGTGAAATTTGCCACCGGTACTCCGCCCTCTAGTTATAATGCTTCCTGTGTTACTTGGGTAAGGGCTGTTTTAATTTTGTTCTGTTAGGTAGGGTATTTAACGTAAATTTAGGATCCATGCATAATTCAAAATCGAGCGTAAGGGCCTTTAGGTATGGAGCGCCACATATTGCCGTCTTTCTGGTACTGGACAACAAATTCTTAAGAGCCCAAACACACAAAGCGGTCACAGGAGTCCTGCGTTCACGTTCCAAACAAGTACAATGGAACGCGAACTCGTAACTTCGGTGACCGCATTCTGTCTGTTTGGGCTCTAAGAAGTGACGAACTAACGGACAAAACATTCCAAAGAAAAATAAATATGAATGGGTCAGAAAGATTTTTTTTTATACCACGACGGTGGCAAACAACTGAAAACAAGCATACGGCCCGACTGATGGTAAGCAGCTACCGTAACCTATGGACGCCGGCAACTCCAAAGGAGTCACATGCGCGTTGCCGACCCTTTACAAAAAAGACGATTCACTGTGTTGATGGCTAAAGGAACAAGAAGGTCCCTCATCGTCATCACACTGGGTCCTCTTTGAGCTCTTTGGCAACCTTACTCACCAGCAGGAACACAACACTATGAGTAGGGTCTAGTGCTATTTGGCTGTGGTTTTCTGTAAGGTGGAGGTACTTCCCCAGTCGGGCTCTGCTCCAGACCACACTTAGCGAGATGCCATTCGCAGTGCCCATACCTCTCTTTTTGGCGTAGTTTATTAAGGACATACCCAAGTCCGGACGTAGTTTAAGAACGATTCGAGAACCGGCCAAGATTACCTAATAGACATCCCTCTATGGTGCTCTATCCAGACATAGCTAGGTCACGTTGGTTATTAATGTTATTATATAACGAACGTTTCTCAGGTGTCTCGATCCAACACAACAGACTAACGAACTTTTCTAAGAAACCTGGCAAATATTTGCTTTCGTGAGTCAATTGTTCTGTAAATTACACGCCCTCATTATTGCCCTCTGATACCCCAATTACAAAATATACCTATAGTAAATATTGCTAATTTCTGTAGGACAGACCAAAGTTAAACTAAGGGATTCATAAATTTACTAAGGCTGATGGCAGCCTAAGTATGGACTTACATTCACTATTGCTTTGAACTGTAAGACTAATTGCTTGAATTATTATAGTTCGAAATTTCTAACAATAATGAAGGCGTTTAAGTATTGTCGCTCGTTAATTGGCGTTCCTAAATTAATCGCTAGATGCCAGAGACCAGAAAATATGAGAGACTTATGTATTCCACAAAAATTGTCAGGCATGTGTGTGACAATAGTGCAGTCTCAGAAGCTCAACGATTTTAGCAGTTATCGTGTGGATTAATATAGGCTTAATAATTATATAATGAATGACAGTTACTTACTCTCATTTTTATATTTCATGATAATTTCAATCACCTTGTCACGTTATGTACAGTCGAGTTCATAAATATGTGTACATTTCTTCACCTTAATCCATTGCAATAAGGTGAAAAAAATGTACACATATTTATGAACTCGACTGTACATATATGGGCTCCGGCAGGGGGGTGCAAGGGGTGCACCCCCCTGGCAGGAAAGAAAATACATAGAATAATTACATTTTCACCACTCCACCTAGAAAAGATGCAGTTTATCTCTTGAAAGCGGAGGGAAAAAACACATTTCATCCACATGAGGGGATGTAATGTGTTTTTCCCGTAGTAATTTGGCGCAAGTTTTGACTTGTTTCCTTAAACTATCTGGCAGGATGGACTTTTAAAGAGATGTTTTGAATTTAAATATTTGGAAAGCATCCATTTGGCCTCGATGTTAATATTTTATAACTACTTAGTATTTTTCTCGCGGAGGTGTGGTGAAAAATGTTGTATCATACTCAACTGCAAAGTTTGTTTAACCTCTCTTGCCGTAAGGTCCTCGCACGCTCAAGATTTTGGAATCTTGATGAAATGAACAACAGTTTTTTAATTTATACAGGAAATACCACAAAGTTTTCACGAATTTCTCGGCTAACTCAAGACACTTGTTGTAGTAAATATCAGCAAAAACTGCCCTAACCGGCCCTTACAAGATATTAAAAAATCTCAACTAGGTACATCACGCGTTATATATTTAATATCTAATTTTACTGATCTACCATCTACTAAAGCTAATTTAAAGAGAACGATAAAAACTTTTCCGAGAAAATACGATGGAAAACTTGTATGCATTACATCTGTAACACTACCGAACTAATATTCCCACAAAAATGATGAAGAATATGACTTTACCTGTATCAAATATGTTATTGAGATATTTTTACACGAATACTCGTAGACATAATCCCACAATACTTAAGCTCCGCTAGTTCATGTGAGGCTTAGGTATGTTGTCGGTGTTGGTACAGTCGAGGACAAAGAGATGTATACACTTTTGGACCTTATTACAACGCAATAAGGTCCAAAAGTGTATACATCTCTTTGTCCTCGACTGTACCATTATCTGGATTCGCATCCAGAGTTAGCAGTAGGTAATAGTAGTTTATGCACCTATCTCATACGGCACCGAGATCTGGGGCAGAGCCGCGGAATGGCATCGCGTGTTCGCGTTACAAAGACGGGCCGTCCGCGCAATAGCGTGCGTTCCTGATGACGTCGACGCTCGCCAGTATTTCCGCCAATATGACATTTTAACCCTGCCATGTATTTTCATCCAACAAGTAGCGCTCTTTACCCACACTAATCTCAATAGATTTACAGTGAAACAGGCAAACCCAAATCACCACTTACGTAGTAATAAGAACGCAGGCTGTCTTGCATCTGTGTTCCATAATTTATCAAAAGGCAAACGATCAGTCCATGTACTCGGCCCGAGCATATATAATCACCTACCAAAGATTATCAAGGATGCACCTTCCGTCCATAATTTTAAAATAAAATTTAAAAAATGGTTATTAAAATCACAATTTTATGACTTAGATGAATATTTCTTCCAACAATGTTACAAATAATAATGATTAAATAAACAAGTACATATTATATACTTACCTACAATTGTAATATGTTATATTGATATGTGACCAACTATGACGTGTAACCTTATGTTATTAATAAATTTTTCATTTCATTTCATTTCATTTCATTTATGCAACAGTTGTATAAGAGGGGTCAAAAAAGGTGAGTGGCGTGGGTAACAATTTGAGCCGTAGGCGAAAATTGTTAAGAAAAACGCCACGAACATTTTTTTACCTACTTATACGACGTTGCATACAATACTTTTTCTACGAATACACTTACTTTTACATAAAATGCGAAATTGAAAACTTCATGGATATCGCATTTATTTTGTCAACATAATCAACAATCATTTAAGTTTTACCTTTTAAAACACTATTTTTCAATAATACTAACATTACTAACACAAATACACACCGTCGTTATTTGATCAATTATTAAAGAGCTACAGAGATTAGTAAAAATACCTAAATTACTTTCAAAGTTTGCAATTCGCCCTAACAAACGAACGGGAAACACAAAAAACTACGAAGTAGGTCTGTGGTTCTTTTAATTTTTTCTTTTTTAAAGTTTTTTTTTCTAAAAACGCTGCGTTTATTTAGGTTTCTTAGGTTGGCAATAATTTATTTTATATTAATAGTCGTGTTTGCACGCGATTACGCGATACTATTTTGGCGCTTTTATAGAACAAGTGTTATTTTGGGGAATAGACTAGATAGACTTTTCATCGAGTGTATTATCTATGTTCTTATAAAGGTGTTGACGAATGTATAAATGACAGATAAAAGTACATGAGTAGAAAAAGTATTTAGTAGTACCTCTACCTACAATACTAGTATTAGTTGGGAATTAAATAATAATTTTACAGTTGTTATAAATGGAATGTTTTTTTTATGTTAACAAACAAATTATACTTAAATATAATAATTACCTACTAATAAGTATCCTACAATTTCTACATCACAATCGCTTTAGAGTTCGCAAATCGCAACATAAGTATCTAAAGCTCATTTTCTAATGATTTATTTGAAACCTAAATAAAAAGAACCACAGACCTACTTTGTAGTTTTTTACGTTTCCCGTTCGTTTGTTGGGGCGAATTGCAAACTTTGAATGTAACTTAGGTATTTTTACTAATCTCTGTAGCTCTTTAATAATTGATCAAATAACCACGGTGTGTATTTGTGTTAGTAATGTTAGTATTATTGATAAATAGTGTTTTAAAAGGTAAAACTTAAATGATTGTTGATTATGTTGACAAAATAACTGCGATATCCATGAAGTTTTCAATTTCGCATTTTATGTAAAAGTAAGTGTATTCGTAGAAAAAGTATTGTATGCAACGTCGTATAAGTAGGTAAAAAAATGTTCGTGGCGTTTTTCTTAACAATTTTCGCCTACGGCTCAAATTGTTACCCACGCCACTCACCTTTTTTGACCCCTCTTATACAACTGTTGCATAAACTACTATACTTAAAAAAAAGTATATGACTATTATTTTGTTTAATGGATAGAAAAGGCGGCAAACTTGGATAATAAAATTTAAAAATCTATTTACTAACATAATACAAAAATAACAAATATTCGACTCTTGTGAACGACGTTCAGGCATACGTATGCTATGAGCCTATGAGTAAATAGGAACCCGCTTATTCATAAACGTGTTTCAAACCTCAATTAACTAAATGATCGAATGTCCATATCTGTCAGTTGTGTTTGTTAGAAAAGAAAAGAATCAGCCAAAACATAATTTAACCAAATGACGTTTGAAACACGTTTATGAATAAGTGGGGGGTTATCAATATTTTTTATAAAAATATTCGTTACTGTTCCACGTGGCCAATTTCTAATTCCTAGAACGAGATTCGAGAAATTATCCCTAAAAATCCGATTCATTTTGATATTTACAACGCAGATTACCCGTTCAATATTGCCATACCGGCTTTCCCATAAAAGCTTAAGAAGCGTGTTTTCCGTGTTACAATAGGTCTTTTTATTATAACAGAATATTCAGTTTAATAAAAGGGGTCGGTTTTAATCTGAGGAGCTGAGAATTTGATACGTGACTGGGCTTACTACTAGATTTTATATTCGGACGCTTAGCGGCGGGCCTACCCGGAACTTCAAAAATCGAAATCTCGTTATCTCCGTCTCAATCGCTCCTGCTTATTCGAAAGACAGTGATGCAAATAGACACAAATAATGTATGGTGTAACAAAAATAGTGGTGGGGCATATTTGGTATCGGTAAATTTGTGTGTGAGATACGTCATCCCAGCCGGCCAACCCTCCATACAATTACAAACCCTCCCCAGTCCCTTTAAACGGATCACCACTCTTTGTTAAGTACACTTTGTATAGATGTGTATGAGTTGGTGCCTCTTCTAAATGAAAATCACACAATGGTTACTGACAGGTCACTCAACAATAAATAAAAAACCGGCCAAATGAGTGTCGGACCATGCATAGGAGGGTTCCGTACCGTACCTTCAATGGAATAAGAACCAAACTAATACCAAAAGGTCGTATCTGATGCCTATGGAAGAAGTTTTTTGGAGAGAACTCAAAAATGACTGAACCGATAATGTTCAAAACAATTTCCGTAGATAGTATATGATAAGGCGCATCTCCTCAAATTTTTTCATATTTTTTTGGACTTATGGTTCAAAAGTTACAGGGGGGGAGACACAAATTTTCTGACTTTCGAAGCGATTATTTTAGAAAATATTCACATAATTACAAAATGGTTCAAGAAACCTCAATGTTATTTTTAAAGACCTATCGATTGATGTGTCACATGTTGATATTTGGTTTAAACAAAATTGAAATTTAGTTACATGTATGGAGCGCCCCCCCCCCCCCCCCCCCCCCCCCTAAAAATATTTTTTTTTAAATTTAACTACATAACTAAGTAGCGGCATACAAAATACACCTTATGTGTAGATTTTATTCAGATACGTCGTATAGTTTCCGAGTAAAATGGCTGTGACATACGGACGGACAGACATGACGAATCCATACCGTTTTTTGCCATTTGGCTACGGAACCCTAAAAATGTTATTCTAAGGATCTAAGCTGATGGTTTAAGACTTAAAGGGCTGATGAGCTATAAGATTAATGCAAATGAGATTTTTATTCTTATTCTAATATTGTCAATATCTCCTAAAAAATGTTATTTTCATAAGGGCCATTTTTTGCTTTTGATTAATCTGATATAGCCCATCCATCAGCCTTAGAATCCTAATAAACATTAAATGTGCAGAAAAAAAGTGTCGTATAAAAAACAGTAGTTCCCATAATATAAACGACGACACTTCTCGTTCCACACAAATCCTATAAAATTACCTACTTACCTATACTTATCTTACGGTATTTTTCTTACACATTGATCATTGATTACAGAGGACGTAGAAAGCAATATCACCTACACCTGGGTCGGCACTAGCGTCAACGACGATTACATCCTAATCGGACCGGAGCAGATTGCAGTGAGGAATCGTCGCACGCCTTCATATTTCCTACAGCCCATCAACAACAGTAAGATAGGATCATCTTTTTTTAAACGTAATAGGTACTTAGCAAACTGAGAACCTCAGTTTAAAATCCCGCGACAAAGGTATATCAGCGCCATCTAATGAATTAAAACCAGAACGCGTATCATGGTTGTCATTTTATCGCCTATCACGACATGCCTCACTTTCGCACTTACATACTTGTTAGAACGTGACAGCTATGGTGACAGGGATAAAAATCCGACCATAGTAGGCTAGCTGTCTAAACCACGGAACCCTAAAACTCGAATTCACAACGGTTGCTGGGACCGCGGTAAACCACGCCGTGTTACGGATCCGCCGTTGCAGTCCCTTACGGATTACAGCATTTTCAATCGTAGATAATACTTCTTTAAAATGATGAGGGTTACTCGGTACCTATCCTAATCAGATTGCAGTAAGGAACCGACGCACGCCTGGTATATCCTACAGCCCATCGACTAAAGTCATCATCATTATTTCTCAAGTCGTTTTGGGTCTCTCTTCCTAGCCGATTCCAGCCACAGCGTCTGCATTACATATTATTTTTGTCGCGGGATCTAAGTTGGTCTCTCGTGCGCCTTAACTGAGTATTTTTTTTTAATTCCGGCAACGTGGCAAACAAGCAATAAGCATACAGCCCGCCTGGCGGGCTCAGGCGGGCTGTATGCGCGTTTCCGATTCTATAAAAACCTGTTGCACTCCTTGTTCCAATTACGAAACTAACATGTATTTGACATAGTTGTTTCTAAGCAGTTATCAGATCAGGGTTCAATAGATAATTATGTAGTTATTAGTCATATCTTTATTGACTTATTACTATCTTAATAGGCTTATTACCGTCTTAATTGACCGCACGAGTTGTTTATGTTTATGCTAGGCCCGTTTGTCTTTGACCTGGAGCAGCAAGGACCAATATGCAATATAACAAATGTATGTACATATAGGTACTTAAATTACATAACAGGAAAAAAAATATTTGTAATCTGCAGTTTTAAGGCCACAGTGGAACACCCAAAATACTCACACTTATAGAGGCTGATAAAATTATATCTACTTACTAGCCTTTTCCCGCGGCTTCGCCCGCGTTCTATAAGTACTCAAAAAGGATACGATACCCATGTTGATTTTCAGTCTTTGTGACCACATTTGGCCCTTATGGGAGTTGATTTTCAAAAAACCTGAAACACGTGTATACTCATTTATCGTTACGAATACTCCTGTGAAGTTTCGATTAAAATAAACAAATCTTGATTCGCCATACAAACTTTGGACTCCCATTTTACCCCCTTAGGGGATAAATTTTGAAAAATCCTTTCTTAGTGCATCCCTAGACCTTATAAGGAACCTACGTGCCAAATTTTGAATCTCTAGAACCAGCGGTTTGGGCTGTGCGTTGATATGTCAGTCAGTCAGTCAGTCAGTCAATCAGTCAGTCAGTTTCTTCTTTTATATATTTAGCTTTCTCCCATCATCAAGTTGGAACGGGATCCTGCTTTTTCGCCGAATAACGTCTCCCAAACTTTTTCATTTGCCAAATGTGTGTGTCATTTGGCATAGGTACTGCATTTTTTTCTGAAACTGTAAACTTTTCAGGGTTTGTTTTATAATAATCGTGTAGTTAGAACTAACCAGGTTAGGTTAGGTTTGTTTTATAACAATCCTGAATTCTTATAGTTTCAGAAAAAAATGCAGTATGCCAAATGAAAATGACACAATTGGCAAATGAAATAGTTTCGGAAACGTTATTCGGCTACGAGTAAAAGGCAGAGAACCGGTTGGAACATCTTCAACATCCTTTCATAAATTATTTTGACAAAAACAGGACTTATTGCGTGCACTTACTTTTATTATTTTCCTGACGTTTCGAGCTTGCCGTAACGCTTGTGGTCGCAGAAAAAAGTAACGTAAAACTCGTAAAAGTAAGTGTACGCGATTAAGTCCCGTTTTTCTCAAAATAATGAGTGAAAATCGTGCAAGTTTAAATCAGTACCTACATCCTTTCTTAAGTTTTGATTTTACGAGGGTTGCTACTTATATATCCGGAAACAAAAAAACAAACAAACGTACACGGCTGAAAATGGTTTTATTGTTTTTCAAAGTATTCCCCTTGATGATCTATGCACTTTTGCATTCGCGTGAACCAATTTTTAAAGCACTTCTGCCACTCCGCCTGAGGTACCTCCATAACGTGTTGTTTGAATGCGTCGACAGCATCTTCAGCGGTCGAAAATCGTTGACCGCGTAATTTATTCTTTATATTTGGAAATAAATAAAAATCGTTGGGTGCCAAGTCAGGGCTGTACGGCGGATGACCCGTTAATTCCACATTTTGACCCTCCAAAAATAGAGTTGTTTCGCGTGACGTATGACAGCTGGCATTGTCATGATGAAGAATGATTCTTCGTCGCTGGTTAGTTTTACGAATTTGTTCAAATACTTCCGGTAAGCAAATGGTCGTGTACCACTCTGAATTAACCGTTCTACGGTTTTCTAGTGGCACTGTAGCTACATGGCCATTAATACCGAAGAAGCAGGCCACCATTTGTTTCAATGTACTTTTTGCACGAGTAACTTTCGTAGGGTTCGGCTCATTTTGAAACACCCATACCGTTGATTGTTGCTTCGTTTCGGGATCGTATGCATAGATCCAGGATTCGTCACCTGTATAGATGTTATAAACGGCTTTTGAGTCACCACGGTTATATTTTTTTAACATTTTATTGCACCATTCGACGCGAGCATATTTTTGCTCTTTTGTTAAGTTGTGGGGTATCCAACGCGAACAAATTTTTTTTACAGCCAAATAATTATGTAATATGCTATTAATGCTGGTCATAGAAATACCCAGAGTCGCCTCTATCTCGCGGTACGTAACATGTCGGTCGTCCATTATAAGTTTTCGCACAGCCTCGATATTTTGTTGTACAACGACCGATTTCGGGCGACCTGCCTTAACTTCGTCCGTAAGCATACTACGTCCACGATTGAACTCACTAAACCAGTGATACACAGTAGTTTTAGATGGGGCTTCATCACCAAAAGTTGAAGTTAGTTGATCTATGCACTGTTGTTGCGTTAAACCACGCCGAAAATCATAATAAATCATAGCACGAATATTTTCACGAGTGAGTTCCATTCTTGCTGCGAGATGACATTTAAAACCCGTCAAAAACAAAACACGAGCGTTAATAAGAAAGAAAAAATATACCGGCCAGTACTTAAAAAAGTTCAAATTTTACCATGGAGGTCAAATATGCTATTTAAGAAGATTGTAATCCCGGTTTCCGATTATATAAATAGCAGCCCTCGTACCATTTTTTTGTAAAATAGAGGTCATCATATGTACAGTCGCCATAAAACGCCACATGCACTTTGTCGCCTTGAGAATAGAGGAGTTGTTCAGATATTTGTGACCACCTTGGCCGCTCCGATTATATCTGACGGCAACTGTACTTACATTTAAGTCAACATTTTAATGAAATTAAGTTGTTGCATGTTGCAATTGAATTTCAAATAAAATACAATACAATACAAATGTGATGGTCTTCATCAAAAGGGACCATATGGCGGCCGGCGCTTAGGCTTTTATCGCTCAAATACAATATTGAATCAGTACAATGTACAATGTGAGCATCAGCCGCCAAAAGGTACCTTTTCTAAAAATGTGACACAAATATTATTGAACACCGAAACGTAAACCACTGAGTTTTACGGAACTAATGTACGGAATGTCATTTGAATATTTAGCAGTTGCTTTTCGGTGAAGGAAAACATTGTAAGGAAACCGGACCTCATCCCGATGAGGCCTAGTTAGTTTCCCCTCCGGGTTGGAAGGTCAGATGGCAGTCGCTTTCGTAAAAACTAGTGCCTACGCCAATTCATGGGATTAGATTGACAAGCAGACCCCAAGCCTAGGAGGAAGAAGAAAAACCTCAAAACGTAAAACATTACAGAAAATACCTGTTTGTTACAGATCTCCTGGACCTGAGCATGATTGAAGCTGGTCTCCAAGCAAAAACTTCGGTGCTGGACCATTTCTCCAATGAGATCGTCACGGCCATCATGCATGCTGTGGTGGACAACTTTAGACTCTTTGCGAGGAAGATACCAGTTAAATATTATTATCAGTATAGTTCATTCATATAGGGGTGAATCAACTTTTAAGTTTGATACTAATTACTATCATCCTAAAATCGTCCGTAATTAGATATGCGAAACGTTATAAAGTTTTCAAACCTATTAAACACATGAAATGTTCTTACATTCTCAAATTAAACCGGTAACGCAGGAGAAAATGTACATTTTTAATGTGCTGTGCTGCGTTACCATACGTAAATAAATTTTTTTAAATCGTAAACCGATGACCCAAGGTGTTATAGTTGTCTGACGATGTTGTAACAAACATGTAGGCAGAATTGTAAACAATTTATTCCTTGTTCTTTTTTTATTTAGTGGAACATGTTGAAAAATGGTTCTTTTCTAAAATTTGATTCACCACAGACTTAGTTTAGGTCAGAAACAATATTCAAATTAATCAATAAATAAAACCATCTCATTTGTTCCTAATTTCAATGTGTTTTTTTTTAATATTGTGCTAAATCTAACTGTGATGAAATTGAGCATTTACTCAAGTTCATCACGGTTAGATTTAGCAATTTAAGTTTGAAAACAATTTTGGTTACTTTCTGCAAAACTATGTTCAGTTGTAAAATATGAGTAACTGTACTAAATGTGATGTTTTTTTTAGATCATCTTAATTAACTAATATACACGCGCGGCGAGTGCCTGCTTGCAAATACCTACCTGTTATTGCAAATGGAGTAAGCAGACACTCCCACAGCCACATAAGTACCTATGTACATACCTAAATGATTAGTACAATGGTGGAGGGTAAAATAAGTTTTCTGCCAATTGGCAGATAGGTGAAATCAATTAATTGTATCTCTCTTTTTACCAAATTAAAGAAAAAAAAATGTTTGTGCATACCAACCATAGAGAAATAAATAAGCATAAAGTGCTCACTCCATACAACTGGTTATAAGCCTGAAAGCTTGTCATTATGAACGCTCACAATCACAACAGCTGATGAACTGAGCCTTCACAATGTCAAGATTTCGGGCTTATAACCAGTTGTATGGAGTAAGCAGCACTCTAAGCTTACTTGTCACTCTATGGTTTTGTCATTGTGAAATGCAGACATACTTTTATTACTTGTGAACTTAGAAAAAAGCTTAAGTATCAGTATAATTATTTTGATGAAATTAAATGTGGAAAGTGTGTGTGTTTATTTCATGTTATGTTTCTGTTCGCTTTACACCAAATAAATATTTTTCATTTCATTTCATTTTCAAAAAAAATAACAGACACATACTTAGAACAAATATTTATTCAAATGGACTTTACAAAAAATAAAAACTGGTTTTACTTTCAAGGTTCTTTCTAAAACATATCCCCCATAGATTCCTCAACAAACTTTTTATAAATCGCCATGAATTTAGCAACAAAAGCCTCCAAGTGAAATATTGGCTTATTACCAAGACGCATCCGATGTTCAAATTTAGCTGCATGACTTGCTACTTGACATTTCATAGCCATATCACAATTCCGAACCAATTCCTTCAATAGTCCACCAAAAATCATATCTGGCGGGACACCATGTATTATTAACTCATACAACTTTTGCCGCACCTCTCCTAGCTTCTTTGGAGATTGTTCTGAGAGAATCATTGATGCAGTCTCTCTTATAAACACCTGCCAGTCAGGTTCTGATACTTTCTGATCGGCTGTGAATGGGTATTGTTGTACTTTACATGCTTCACACATAAGCAAAGCTCTCCGAATATTTCTGTCGGCTGCTTTGGCAATGCGTAACCCAAGCTCCGAGGGCAGATTTAAACCCTCTTTCTTGCAAACGTTATGGAGTACTGATGCAATCTCTTTCTCTGTAGGCGCGGGAACCCGAATAGTCAAGCATCGGGATCTAATAGCTGGTATAACGCGAGAAATCGAGTTGGCTATCAAAATAAGGCGGCAGGTAGATACATACTTCTCCATAGTGCGGCGAAGAGCATGTTGAGCGTCCTTAGTAAGGTCATCGACCTCGTTTAATATGACAACCTTGAATTCTCTTTGTCCAGACGAATCTATCTGATGAGTCTGTGCAACATTCTTGACTAAGTCCATAATTACGACTCTGTCATAAATTCCGACGTCTGTTGGGTTAACTTCGATATGGTAATTGCTACTTACAGTCATTATTTCAAGCTTCTTATTGGATGGGGTAGTAAAAGTCATGGTTTCTTGCCTTAACCTCTCCACACCTGAACCATATAGTTCCCGCAATAAACACATGATTCGAGTCTTTTTGCCAGCTCCTGAAGGCCCGTAAACGAGTAGATGTGGGAAATCACTTTGTTGAACCAGGTTTTTTAAGCGAACGGCCTGATCTTTGTGGAAATCCAATTTGGTCAAGTCTCTCGGACGATGTTTGTCGACCCACAAACTCATTGTGTATAGCGAAAATAAGAAACTCGTGAAAAACACAACTTAGTTAATAACCATAAATACTGAGTAATACTAGTGTAAAATTAAACCGGCAATTATAATATTTAAACTGAATTTTGCAAACCTGAAAACGTCATAACAACGTTGACAACTTTGACACCGAATTTGGCGCGTTGATCTATTTTCACTATGGTTCATAAAGGCCTCTATAGACGAGAACGATTTGTCAGCGCAACAGAGTGAAATGGATACCAAAACAAAGTGATGGTCGATTTCACACTGTTCACATCGACTATATCGTCACATTGGTCGCTTTTATACTTAATCATGCACTGTATATCGTCACGATATTAACAGGAGACCGTATATCATGGCCGCTTTTATACTTTTCAGTGGACCTCCAATAATTTATCGTTATGAGATTATGCAACCGCTTTTAGTACGGCTCTTCCCAGGTGAATTTTTCGCTTCGAGCCTTAATCTTTCAAACAAAGGCCATTGTCTCTATTATTGCAAAGCCGCTAGCTACCTAGTTAGCACGTGCCAGTACAACATTCATATTGAAAAACAACCGGTATCGTCGTTTATACCGTGGACGTGCACGACAATTATATATACCGTTACGATCAACGGTAAACTAAAAGCGTCTTCATACGCCTCCACACGTTTGGCTCCCCTGTTAATATCGTGACGATATACCGTGAACATCGTAATGTTTAAAAACAAACATCCTCATCTGACTTCCCTGCAATCCTGTAAATTATATAAATATTGTGACGGTAAAATTTGTTATCGTCGACGTCCACAGTTAAGTATAAAAGTGACCATTGTATTGTCAAGATGATCAGGGCACCAGAAAGTATCGACTTTCAATACAGATGATTTTAGTTTAATAAGGTTTACTGTACAAAAAGAGTATGGGAAAAGAGGAAAAGCATCTATTCACGATAAACTTGTGTAAGTATTGCGCAATGTGCAACTCTTAGAATAATAAATATTCAACTATTTTAGTGCAGTCTTAAATTAAATAGGTTGAAAAATAATTTTAAACATGAATTTTCTACCTATGTATTCATATGAAATAGTCAACTATAATAGTTTTAAACAAATAAACGCCAGTAGCCTGGTGGTACGACATTCAAGTTTTAATCCGGAGTCTCGGGTTCAAAGTGTCAAACACCGGCTCGGACCATTGAGTTTTTCGGAACTTATGTATATAAGTATCATTTGATGTGTACCAGTCACTTTTCGGTGAAGGAAAACATCGTGAGGAAACCGGATCTAATCTCAACAAGGCCTAATTTCCCCGCTAGGTTGGAAGGTACGGATGGCATTCTTTCGTAAAAACTAGTGCCTACGCCAATTCATAGGATTAGGTTGCCAAGTGGACTCCAGGCTGCCATGCCACGAAGCCGTGGCAATAGCTGGGACTAACGCTAGGAGTAAAACCGGCCAAGAGCGTGTCGGGCCACGTTCAGTGTAGGGTTCCGTAGTTATCCGTCCGTCACAGTAAGTGTCCCCACTTAAGACTTAAAATAACACCGCCATGTAGGATATTATATGAGAGTTCCACGTACAGCGACATCTATCGGCAAATTAAGTAAACTATTGCGCGCAAGCTTAAAGTATGGAAGATGATTTTTATGGGATAATTCTTTATTGCGTGAACCAATTTTCACCGTTTTTACTTTATTTGAAAGCACGCCATTTCATTGTGATTTTGTAGAAATTACAGGAACAATAAACACCTGCTTATACGGTTCAATTACAAACTTAGTCCAGAAATTATTTTGTATTTTTTTCCAAAACTATTCAACCTCCTAAGTTCAAAATAATTTTCCTAGAAAGTTTTTATAATTTTCTACTTTTGAGATTTTTTCCATATTTTTAAAACGTATGGTTCAAAAGTTAGAGGGTGGGGGGGCGACACATTTTTTTAAAATTCTGGAACAATTATTTCCGAAAATATTTACATTATATAAAAATGATTTTAGTAAACCCCTATTCATTTTTAAATACCTATCCAACAATATATCACACGTTAAGGTTGAAATGAAAAAAAAAATCACTCCCCACTTTACGTATAGGGGAGGTACCCTAATATAACATTTTTTTCCACTTTTTATTTTATCACTTTGTCGGCGTGATTTATATACATATTAGTACCAAATTTCAGCTTTCTAGTGCAAACGGTCACTTAGATTATCCGCGGACGGACGGACGGACGGGCAGACATGGCGAAACTATAAGGGTTCCTAGTTGACTACGGAACCCTAAAAACTTATTTGCAAAACGGAGAACGCAATACATACTTAGTAGAATTCAGTTCGGAATTTAGCTATTACAGACAAAATTCAGCCGGAAGGTGAATTTTTCCGTCCTCCGGCAGAATTATATCTCTGATGGCTAAATTCCGAATTGGATTTCGGTAAAATGTATGTTTTTTAAGAAGTATTGTTTTAAATAAGCAGTAAAATGTGCATAAATATACCAGGTATGTAAAAACGTTCCATTTTACCGTCATGATGCTTGCAGGGGATAGGAGCCAAATGTATCAGATTGTATGTAACCGCTTTTAATTTAGCGTGGAGGGGGCACAGCCATAACATGCTGTTGCCGTCCCATATGATCGTTGGTAAACTAAAAGCGTCATCAACTCTTCATATAACTCCATACATTTGGCTCCCTGTTAATATCGTGACGATATATCATGGACGTCTACAGTAAAGTAAAAAATGCGACCCAGTTAGTTGGTGGTTTTGATTTATTTAGATGATTCGGTTAATAGTATTTTAAATAGTTTAGTAATAAATAATTATTAGCAAATTCTACTCCTAACCTAACAACAGCATTGTAATCGGTTTAAGGCACGCCGTTCACTTGATCTGAATTCACTACTGAATTAATGAAATCATAGACAATTGTTTATGGTTGCAGAAATTTGTTTATGGTATGGTATGGTTTGAAGTTTTGTAGATAGAAAGAGACAAAATGAATGGTCCTTAACACTGTACTGAAACTATATACAGTCCGAAGGCTTTTCTTATGAAGAATTCTTCCCTGTCGATTTATTCTACAGAATTTATATTTTAGAGTATTTTGGAAACCTAAGAATTTCCCTTGGGGACCAATTCGAGACGAAACAGTTAGTCAATTTTACTAATATGAATAAAAACTACTTCCCGCCATACAAATTTAGCTTTACTAAGGACCATTGTTGAAAATATCATTCTGACAGTTGCCTTCTCCATTGAGTGAGATGAGATGTCGTGGCAACGTATCGACACTAAATTGCGATGTTTGTTGATACCTTAACCATAGCCAAATATTTTTTTTATAGCAGTAAGTTGAAAATAAAATAAAATACTTTAGGACAAGGAAGACAAAACTTAAAGATTTTATTTCTTCATTCAATTGGTGTTATTAAAACGATACATAATAAAACATATTTAAAATGTATTTGCTGCTATGTCCAAACTATATCATCGAACTTCAACACGAGTGCAACACTATCAAAAAGTTTAAACGTCAAATACACGTCAACGTCTTCGTCTAATCATTTTCGCCAGTGATTATGGAGCGAAATGGTTTTTTGTTTCGTAATAAACACGTTATGTTTACAACTGGTATTAAAAGGAGAAACAGAATTAACGATAAAGACGTTTTAATTGAAACAGGTGGCACATTTAAATTAGTCGTTACGTAGAAATATAAGCGGTTACTTTGGTTCATGTTCCTTTAAAAGTTTAAAAATGGATCCCGAGGATCAGAGTTCAGATTTCTCCAGAGTTGTTGACTCTGTAATGAGTTTATTTGGTGAAGTGATGACTCGAGATGCAGTCAGCGCAATCGTGGAGCACTGCGGCGGAGATTGTAAGTATTTACGGTTATCGATGTTTCCAATACCTAGGTTCCGATTTCCCCCCGCGTAATCTAGGATGACACATGCGTAGTAAACACAAACAAAACACAAAAATACGACTAGAAATATTCAGTTCGTTCACGTATCTTAATTTGGTCACGCGGGATATCGTTTTAGATTTCCAATTTTTTTTCATTTATACAGACCACATACATATACCTATCACATTGTCATAGTCCTATTAATAATCAAAATAAAATTTCCAATGACGAAAAATCTATAATTAAGGGAGGGGGGAGGGGTCTAGACTCTGTCCCGGATACCTGGGTGCATAAGTACATTTACTTTTTGTCATTTAATGTTATCAATATTATTATCAGTATTATTATGTACCTACATAAATTTGTAAATAAACTCAAGACAACATGTTCTGTTGAGGTAATTGCTTTTATTGTGCTTTGTGAACTGCAAACTGATATAATTCTGTAAGTATACAACACATTATTGATTTTAATTGAATTGTAATTACTTGTCTATAATGTACTTCCACAAAGTTCTTTGCTACTAGTAACATGAGTTCATTAACATATTGTATTTTCTAAATCAAGAACTTAATGCTAGTGTGTATTTAGATAAGCTGCTATCTTATAGTCTGGCTGGCCATAAAGTGCAGTACCAGTGAAAGTAATAAGCTATACTCGTCCCTTTTTTTGTAATTAAGGTACTAGTGTAAGAAGGAAACAGTATGATTATCTCTGTTTATGCTTAAGCTTGAAGTAAAACAGTCCCATGCCCTGGCCATACTATACTTATCCCCTTATTCATAAACGGCCACTAAAGTTAAGAGATCGCTGATAATTGTTTGTCCCTTTCCCTCATATAGGTTGGACTGAAAGGGACAAACGATTATCAGAGGCCTCTTAACTTTAGTAGATGTTTATGAATAAGGGGGTTTGTGTTTATCAACAAGGACAATTGACATGATGATACATTGCAGGCCCAATATTACAAGGTTCTATGTTTCACTTTTATCGAATTGAAATTTGAACCTTGTCGTAGTGACCACTAAGTCTTAATTTAACTACCCTGAAAATGTAACAAAGAACCCTCTAATTTTGGGCCAGCATCATGTTGAATTTTGTTACAAAATTTAGTTAAATGGATACAAAATGAGCTATATATTTTAATAATGTGTACATATTTTCTTTTTATTAATATGGTCAAAGATACCAGCATATTTGTGCCATTCTCAAGAACATTCTCCGTTTTGTATGGAGAATGATCTAAATAGAGAATAAATAAAATAAAAATAGCCTGTATTATTCAAGTTACAGTCATTACATTTTAAATATACTATTTAGGTCTTCCATCTACAACTTAAACTCGTCCTTTGACGTAGGCCTCCTCCAAAGCCTCCCATTTAATCCTGTCCCTTGCCATCTTCATTCAGGCACCTCCTATAATCTTGTTAAGGTCATTGGACCATCTGTGTTTTGTGGGCCCCTTTTCTAGTGTTGTATCTCGGGCTCCAGAGAATATTCCCCATACAAATTGGAGAACATTCATGAGAAAGTAGAACTCTAGATACCAAACCTCGAAATTTAAAAATTTTACGATTTATCAAAAGTACTAAATCGAAAAAAAAAATGATACCTGTTAAATACTCACAATTAACTGTAAAATAAATATTATTTCAAACAAAAAAGAATTGACTTCACTTCCAACTCCAACCGACTCAACCTCCATCTTCCAAAAGCAAATGCCCGAGCTACTGGAAAAAATACTGAAATCACTATAGGTGTGCCTATAATATTTGAAGAATTCCCTCAATTTCTTCAGGAACCCATCATCAGATCTTGACCTGATGACAATGGGACCAACTGTGAAGTACTATTACAAACAAAAAAAATATTTTCTAAATCGGTTCAGCTGTCTTTGAATAATTGATGGAACATACATAAAAAAATTGCAAACATAAAGATCCCAACCAATTGAAAACCTCCTCCTTCGAAATCTTGAAGTCAGTTAAAAAGGGCGACTAATGAAGCGTGCCGTCACCTTTTAGTATTATCATTTTGTTTGGAGCGTTTTGGCGGCAAGTGCGAATGTCAGATTTTGAGTCTCATTTCTGACTATCGTGTTGCTTTAACGCAATTGGCCCATATAGACATTGATCCTTATAACATAACAAAACAAAACAATAAAACCATACATTAAAAAAAGATCATCATACCTATTCTAAAATATAAACATGTATGTCAGACACACCTTATCAATTGGAACAAAGTGACTTGAAAGTCTTGAAACAACACACAGGTGTTGTAGAGTAATAATAAATAGTGTAAGCATTTATAAGGCATCTGAGGGAATATATTTTCAACTAATATTTGAACTTTATTCCACAGGGACAGGGCTCTATTCCGCGTAATTTGGGATGACTTTATCCCCGTTACAAGGTTGACATTTAATTTTTATGCCTCACCACAAAATTGGTGAATACGGGTGTGGATTGCTGTTTTGGTAAATCTTTGTATGATGTGCAATTAGTGGTTACTTTTTAAGTTTCCCGTTAATTGAAGTATTATTGATTATAATGAATACCAAATAAATAATACCAAAACATGATTTCAAATGTACAATTTTGACATTTTCAAGTCAAAGGTACAATCGGGTTCATAATTGCATACCCAATTTATGAATGAATTTATTGATAAATGGGGTATGCAATTATGAACCCGATGGTACATCATTGTTGGTTGTTAATAGAGGTTATTTCTAAATGAATTTTGATGGCTGTAATGCCTTATTTGCAACCGACAATGTTGTTCCTTTGAAGATTAATTGTGACATTTTCCAAATATACACAAAAGTTTAAAAACTGGCCAAGTGGGAATAAAAGTGCTGTATGTCTTATTATTCTTTTATTATATGTATGTCTTTCTGAATTATTTAGTATTTAGTGAATTTTGGTTGTCATCCTCCGATTTCATCTTAATCAGTTCAGTGGTTTAAGCATTAAGAAGTAACAGACAAACCTTACTTTTGCAAATATTTTATTAGTAGTCTTTAGGGGATTTCCCATGTACATTCAACTGTATGTTTATGGTAGTTATTCTGTTTTCATAATTTCATAAAAGGGGATTCCCTTAAATAAGTATTAGTCTATTGCTTATCTGAGGCAGCTGGTAAAGTATGTTAGGTTTAGTACTAAATCTAGTTCAGGTATTAATTGTTACTTGCATGCAGTCAAACCCTGACCGATAGCCTGAACCGTACCAGTATGTGCATCTGAGCTGGGTCGCTGAGTCTCTCCCTCCCCCCCCCCCTTGTATGACTACGCCTCTGAGTCCTTGCAGCAGCACTGCTGGCTGGCCGAGTCAGTTACCAGCGTGGATATTATTCCCATCTGATCATGGGGTCTGCTTTTCTCGCTCTTTCTCTCCACTTCGCGCGATCGGACGTATCGTCTACTGAAACTTCGTAGGCCCTCATGTCTTTTGCTATGTCCATCTCATCCTCGGTTTACCTCTTCTTCGGGACCCAGGAATGTTCAGATCCAGAGCAACATTCCCCATGTAATCAGGAGATCTTACGTGTCCAAACCATCTCAGTCGACTCTCTTATAGTTTATCGGCGATGTCCCGTACTCCGAGGCTACCGCGAACGTACTCGTTGCGTATCTTGTCGAGCCTCGTTACTCTGCACGTCCACCGGAGCATCTTCATTTCGGCGACTTGAACAGACCGGACATGGCTCTGCGTCATGGCCCATGTTTCACTCTCATATGGTAGAACCGGTCTTTTTATGCTCTTATGACAAGGCCCTTTAGCTTCACGGGCATCATCCGGTCACAGGTAACACCAGTCACTAACCTTCAACCAGTCTGTAGTTTACTAACTAACTAGTTAAGTGCGGTAAGTTAATTTGGTGATACAAACCTCATCAGTATCATCACTATAATATGCGACACCATTAGAGCTAAATTATTTTATTTTATGGCGCTGCGATGTGTGTTGCGGTGCATTCCCAAGGTAATGCTGTGAGACGAGTCCTTGCTTCAAATTATGTTGTTTTACATAAACCGGAAACTGCTTGATTTAATAATATTGGATGGGGGATATAGTAGTTTATGCAACTGATACATAATAAGGCCTAATTATGTACAGTTGCATACATTACTTTATCTACACACATATTGCAAGTACTCAAAGATGGGTTCAGAAGCCGAAGGCAATTGACCTGCATTACTAGGTAGATAGATACAAGTGCTGAAACATACCCGCAGGTATAAGCTTAATAAAAATAAATAAATTAGGACCGATAAGGAAAGTATATTTATTTATTATAATATAGTTAATAGTAAACATATACATTTTCGCAATTAAAAATGTTTCGACAAACAATAACTGACAAGTTGATAACAGAAATGGCGGCCGTACAAACCATAGAGAAATATATATATGTACAAACTTCTGTCGCGAGTTTTTTTTAAATATTAGCCAACGAACGAAGTCCTTATTCTCATGTCATTCGAGATCAAAATGCACGGATCATAAGACAATCCGGATAGTACTTTTACTATATTTCCCTAACCACAGTTGAACCTTATTACCGAGCAAAACAGTCGTTCATAGGTCACTAGTAAAAAGTAATAAAAACGGTCCGATAGAGAGCATAATGTAGGGGGCGGTGTCTCACTCGCACAATGCTGCCAACTTATGAAACTTACCAATGTGGTTTTATTTATATACATTTATTTTAGTAACACACTAGAAGTTACTTCCTACTTATAATAATTTATTGCAAGATTTGAATTAATACTTTGATCCCTTTTAGCTGCTTTGAATTTTTTTACGACGTAAATATTATTTATTCATTAAATTAAAGAATTGCATTTAATATTGCAGACAGTAGTAAGTTTTGTAATATTTAAAATACGGTCTGGTATCCCCATCCCATCAGTCCCATCACTGACATAATATGTCACTGATATTATTTCAAATGACGCCGCTCAGCTCAACAACATTTCGTAACAACATTTTAAAGTAAAAATGGTCAAGATATGTTGCGTAAAAGGGTGCAGGAGTGAGACTTTACAATAAAGTAGACTTTCCTTTCACCGGTAATCCACAATCATTCAATTTTACGATTTAACAACAAGTTAAGATTGTCAAACAATAGGGTGACTATGATGTCGGCAAGCTACGGGTCGGTTTTGTTGTTTTTACAGAAATGTACATAAGTACATGGTCTGTTTCTAAGTATTACTTACACAGGACAGGAGTGGCCCGCGGGTCTTTTTAGGCCCTTTCGAAAGGGTCGTAAAATGGCACAAGGCCATACAAAAAATTTTAGTAGTGGCAGTATAATAAATAAATATTAAATAAATATTATGGGACAATCTTACACAAATCAACCTAGTCCCACGGTAAGCTCAATAAGGCTTGTGTTGTGGGTACTAGACGACGATATATGTAATAGATATATACATATAAATACTTAAATACATAGAAAACATCCATAACTCAGGAACAAATATCCGTGATAAACACACAAATAATTGCCCTGACCAGGATTCGAACCCGGGATCTGCTTCATAGGCAGGGTCCAGAAAGCTCTATAAATGGAGTACGCTTCGCCTCATCTTTCCAAACAAAAAAGTCTGCCAAAATCTGAGGGGGGCGAGGTAGCAAGCATGTGATGTTTTCTAGTCAAACGTACATCATTGTCGGTTGTTAATACAGTTTATTTCTAAATGATTTTTTATGGCAGCAACGCTTTATTGACAACCGACAAAGATGTACCTTTGACTTGAAAACACCAAACATATTTGACATATTCTTTTTATACTTCATAACACTAAATGGAGCAATAGATAGTCGACTGTACATACGTTAACATATGGTTCATTATTGGATGCAGTCTTTGCAAATGTCAAACAAAAAAGCCAAGCATCATTTTTGATTGTATTTTCAAACAAAATATAGAAGACAGCAATCCTTAAGCGCGTTAAATATGGAGAAATGTCAAACGTCAAATAGTTACTGCCCGTCAGAAAGAAAACGATTGTCTTTGAATCGATTCTGTAAACGAAGCTTGATTTTCGATTTAGGTTAAATCTTGTATTACGAAAGTAATGATAAATAAAGTAAAACTTTACTTACATCTGAAATGGTATTACATCTTTTTGTAAACTAGACGAAATATAACATTTTTTACATCCAAAAACAGCGCATAAGGGCATTTTCACGGAGCTTGTTATCCATCGACAGCGATGACGAAAGTGCGTGACATCGATTATTAAAATAGTTTTTATAGATGTACTAGATTTTCCTGCCAATACTTTTGACAGAGGGGAAATGATACCTAAGGCCTCTCCTGGTTTAGAACTCTCTGGCAGGGTCACTACCGACTAGGCTAGGAGACCGTTAAAATATACTTTATTGTAGAACATTTGTACAACAAAGAAAAATACAACAGGTAGAATATACAATATTTGCACATGGAAGAGATTTCTTCCAGTCAACCATTGAGCAGTTCGATGTTATTGATGTTTTCTTTATTTACCTTTAAGTATATTAAAGTCGAAGAACTGTCCACATCAGACGTGACGCAATAGTGAGAGCCACGAACCCCCTGTACTTACTTAGTTTTAGTTTGCTACACTAAGTATCCCCTATTTTAAGACGCGGATATCTGGCAATTGTTCATCGGTGTTATGCAAACGAGTTGTAAGAAATAAATATCTTACAGTTCTAGGTTTGATGCAGTGCAGTATCATGTAATTAATAAGATTATATCATTTTCAGGAGTTGCTGTTGGGGGAAAATAGTGCAAAATGACGTTACGTTAATGTATTGTTTGTCGCCTACCGACTGTTTTTTTCCGTAGCGATAGGCTTCGACAGTTTTTACCTATTAACTGAAATATTTTGCTGGTCTGTCACTCTGACGTCCTCCGATAAATAGCTGCCAGATGCCTGGATCTAGCAATAAGTTTAAAATAGTAAACTAATTAGAGGGGTTCTCTGCTCCCACTACCGCGCCAACGTATCTAAAGTGGCCAGCTCCTTAAGTCAGTAGAATGTATAAGTTCCCATTAGAACTATGAGACTTCTCTTTCTGGACAATACTTACTAGACGACAAGCATATTTTATTTTATATTTATCTTCATACTATCCCAATCCCACATACATCATAGTACATATGGTCACTCTACTTAGAATGAGATGCAGCCCCCTACATTACCCTCTCTTTCGGCCTCACTTTGTGGTCGAAGTATGACCTCCAGATTGTATCTTCATGTCAAAATGTCGTGCGGTTTATGTCAAAAAATATATCGTACTGACGTTTCGTATCGACAACATTTTAAATCCATTGAAATTGTGTTTGTTTTGACAGCTGTTCCAAATTTGAAACTCATAACTTAACAATATTTGAGCATGTAAAGTTAAAATTACATTACTGCCACAGATAAGAAACTTATCATAGTGAAATCGTTGTTGTAATGCTGGTCATTGCCTACGGTTTTTGAACGCGTTTTAGAGGACTTACAATATGAGTGTAGATAAAATGATTATCACGGGCATTTTAGGTGTGACAAACTATTACGAGTACGAGTGTTTTTCATTCTCACGCTTAGGGTTCCTACTTCCCTCTCCCCTTCCCTTCCCTTGCCATCCCTGGTTGCGGTTTTGCTAGAACAAGTTCTCAGCTCTGTAAATTTTTTATGCGAGAATATGATACATAAATGATAGTTTTCCAATGTCTCTAATGTCTTATATGAGTCTGAGTATACGCTTTTAGAATGGCAACATAGTATTTAAGAAATCAAATAAATTAAATAAAAAATATACCCACTTTTTTATGGCTTGACAGTTGTTATATTTTTAAAGAAAGGCCTTATTAGCAAATAACAATCTTATTTTCATTACAGTGACTCAAGCTATCGATATTATTGTCAACATGTCAGAGGATTGTACTCTCGATGAATTATCAAATAGTACGCACACACCTGAACAAACCATTGAACCTGAAAATAACACAGGTCTGCATTTATCACAAAACCTAGAAAGTACTAGAATTTTGACACCCAGCACAGTTGGACAAAATACAGGGCCCTTAATTAATGTCACGGAATATCTTCCTGTGCCAATAAACTCACAAAATACAAGCATGGATACATCCCAACCAAGATTATCATACTCTGGGGTGTCACAATCCAGAGGAGCTTTCCCCAAACAGCTTCCTAAACAAAGATCGATCAACAGTCAAATAGACGTATGGACGCCGCAAACAGATCAAATTCTTGAATACTACAACCAAGGAAGTAGAACTTTGATTTTAATGAGAGGTCTTCCTGGAAGTGGCAAGTCTTATTTAGCGCAGTTGCTAGTTAAAACCATGTGTCCTGGAATGAATCCTAAGTCTTTCATTTTTAGCACTGACGACTTTTTCATGCATAGGGGAAAATATGAATATCAGAGACACATGCTACCTTCTGCCCATGATTGGAACCAGAATCGGGTCAAAGAAGCAATTTTTCGTGGTGTAAGTCCCATTTTCGTCGATAATACTAACGTGGAGATAAGGCATATGGAACCATACGTCAGGGCAGGAGTCCAGGGGGGTTATTTTGTAGAACTTTTAGAACCCAACACTCCATGGGCTCAAAAAGTTGGTCAGCTGGCTCGAAAAAATTCCCATGATGTCCAAATTTTGACTTTAAAACGACTCTTGGATATTTACCAAAATTGCCCAAGCGGTGCTTTTTTAATAAAAATGTTTGGGCTATCATATCCCGCAGATAGAGTACCTCCAGTAATAAGGAATTATCCACCTGTTTTAGAAAAAAATGCACCATCTCCATTTCAGACACATCAAAGCCAGGTATAGTTTAATATTCAATAAACAATTTACACAATGCTTTAAATGTATTGGTACATGCAATAAATTTTTCTTTTCTTTTTAAAAGGTTGTCCCATCTACAACTGGGCTCAACATGGCATCTCAGTTGATGCGAAGTAGTCCATCTATTTTAAATCCTCATGCACAGCAGTGGGAACCGCCCACTAGAAACCGGCCCGATGTCGCGTCAAATAATGCACACGTCGATTCAAGTCAAACACACGTTAATTTAAATGAGACACAGGCAATTTCAACTCGTCAGGTAAACATGTCGTCATCAACTCAACAATGTTCAAATGTAGAACGTGTTATAGAAACTGTAATCGAAAATAAGCAAGAAACATCTGGCGAAGTTTCATCTGCCACCACTAAGGATACTGACATTGATGTAGCACATGATGAGAACGACCCCATCAATAAAGTTGAATTTGTAAAACTTGAAGATGTGCGCAAGCAGTTAGAACAAATTGAGAAAATCGAAGAAGAATGGGAAAATGGTGACGCATGGAATGATGATTCTAAACCACCGGTAAACCGTTTAACTCAAAATGCATCAGCGTTTGTTCCTAAACCACCACGGAATGCCCAAGCTAATTGTACAGAATCTGATAGATATTTGCCACCTAGCTCCCATTATAATGATTGGTCAAGGATTTCAATGTTTATGCCGTCATGGAATGATTGTCAACCTACAGGTTTACTAGACACGCCAAATGTTGAAGTAGAGACTACTACAAGTGGCACTAGTGTAGAGTTTGGTGACACTGATGTTAATAATAGAAACCTTAAAGTTCTTATGGGTACACCTAGAGATATAAACTTTTACTACACGGGATTAAATGAAGAAAAGATTCCTAATAAAAGAATGCTGGACAAAAGCAGTATGACCAATGATCACGATCACATCGCAAGTGAAAATGTTAGGTGTAAGAACGAAGAAAAGCACTTTATAGCTTTTAGAAAATTATTCAAGAATATATCTAAAGTGGAATTGAGAGATATATTCGACAAATGTGTTGGCGACGTAAACTGGGCTGTTGACATTGTTCTTGACGGCATGGCAAATAATCAATTACATACTAGTAGTGGAGACATTTCGGATACAGAGGATTTTGACGACGAACAGTGTGACTGCTTGGCAGCATACAACGTAATACCTGACGTTAATACACAGCCGCAAACAACTGTAGCTACACCTGAACCAAGCCCAACAGAAGCTGGACCGGGAACACCAAAATTTAAAAAAGACAAAAATCTTTCGGAATCTTCTATTCAGTTAAAACGTCAAATAGAGCAAAACGTGGTTATATCTGACAGTCATTATTCTAATCATTGCCTTAAAATAAGGAAAATGCGCCGTGGTGAAATGAATGATAACCCAGGAGTTTTACAGCAAGAAACAGAAAATAGAGAGAGAGACAGTCCTGTAGCTTCCACTTCAACTGCTGCTGATCCGGTATTGGTATCTTATTTAAGTACAGACGATGACGATTCTCAAACCGATTGCAGTGATGATTACGAAAGAGCTGTCAAAGTTGATTTGGGAAGAGTTTTTGTTTCTGAGCTTGACAATATGTTTGGGCGCAGCGATATGGAATATCCGGATAACATAGCGACGTCTGTAAACATGCCAGTTTCTTTACTAAACGAAATCAACGCACTTTGGATTGAGTCGTTAATGTATCAATTAGATGAGCAGTCCCGCCAGTCTGATATGATGCTACGGCAAGATGAAGAATTTGCGAGGTGAGATATTATGAACATATAAAACAATAACATACTTGCCCTTTCCCAATACTTTCAAAAACTCACACTTCAGATAAGCATGCTTGGACGTATGTTACCCAATTAATAATTTAGAAAATATTTAATCAAATATGTTTTATGTGTTCCAGACAACTAGCTTTAAAAGAAGAACAACTGTCCCAAGCAGGGCAAGAACCTGCGATTCCAGATTTAAAAGACATAATGGATATGGAACTAGCATTGTCAATATATAATAAAGAGATTACTGCAGAATGGCGGAATAATATGCCAAATGATTTAGCCGCCAGGATGACTAGAGAGAAACTATACAATTTGTTTCCTGACGTGAACAGAGAAATTCTTTCAGAACTTCTTGTTGCTCACGATAATAATTTCCAGGCTACTGTTGAGGTGAGTAGAATGTCTTGTCTTATTTTTTTTCAACCGACTTCAACATTTCGAAGGCAATTTATTTTAATGTATGTTCACCGATCATTCGAAGACAGCTGGTCCGATTTGGAAAACTCTTTTTTTGTTTGAAAGAGTATACTTCACAGTTGGTCCCATTGTAACCAGGTCAGGATCTGATTGTGGGGTCCTGGAGAAATCGAGGGAACTCTTCAACTATTATAGGCACGCCTATAGTGATTTGAGTATTTTTTTACAGCAGCTCGAGCATTTGCTTTTGGAAAGGTGGAGGATAAGTGAAGTCGGTTCTTTTTTGTTTAAAATTATTTTTTTAGCGTTTGTCCAGACTCATTGACTCCTGAGGTCCGGTCGGTAACTTAACGATAGACTAATGCCCGGTTCCAATATCATTTAAACGTTCCGTTTTTCCTACGAAGAGTACAGATTTCAACGCAGCACGTGGTAAAAGTGTTTCTCTTGTACCCAATGATAGGATAACGATATCTTATCGAAAAGATTAATCTAATGAAGGGGTTTCCCGGTCCCTGGTTTTAAATATTAGTCTTTGCATTACTACAAATATTAAGAGATCTATACGCCGAAAAAGAAAAAAACGGAAATTGATCGCTATGAAACATCGGAGTGAAACCGTAGTACGAGTATAAGAGCCTACGACACTAAACCTAGTTCCATAAGACTCCCAGATCATATAATTAGTTAAGTATTTAATGGGGGAACACAAAATGGCGATGCTGCCATGCAAAAAACCTAACAGCATATTTTAAACAAAATGTTGAAAAAAAAACCGGTTTCTAGTATGATAAGACTCCCAGGTTTCATTTGTTCCTCGAAGCAGGGGAGGGATAGGGTTATACGATAATGCAGTGCTGCAAGGCCAAGTGCTTGGCCTTATCAGTGGCAGCAGCATCATAAGGTTGTAGATGTACGCCAAAACCTAGCCCCTATCTTTTTATAATAGGAACGTGACGAAGCGCGCGAGTGATGTGCCTTTTGCAACAGGTATACTCTTGCCCTATAATTTCGTCACGTATTATAGAAAAAAAGGCGCTAGGTTTTGGCTTACATCTACAAGCTTATGAATCTTATGATGCTGCTGCCAGGGTTTTTGCATTTCGTGTTCCCCTAGTAAAGACGTAACTAATTATATATACAGTGTGGAAAGATAAGTCGGGCCCTGGAGAGAAACTACCTTAAAACGTCGAGATAGCTCAATTCACAGAAAGGAAACATTCGTAAATTTTTTTAAAGGGGCAGAACTGCATTTACAAATTTTTGGAAAAGAGTACAGTTGAATCTTGAAGCGAATCAAATTATTTTGTTCAATATTTTTTGATTTGCAATTTTTAAGTAGTTACACTACTATATATAAACTGAAAATAGATGTCATATACTTAAGAAAAAGTGACCAAACCCTCCGGTGTCCGAGGCCAGATTTGAACTGGCGTCTTCAGCTTTCGCGGCTGACGTCCTGACCACTAGACCACCCGGTCACGGCGGAACTTGACAAATTTTCTCATGTATATGCAATCTCTGAATTTGAAACGGCTAGGCGCCGTTGACCATACTCTAAGGGCATGCGCAGTACAGTTTACAAACAAACTATGTATTTTGTCATTTTTGCCGTAAATATTTTTTATGACAATTGATGCCAATCGATCCTATTGCCAATAAGGATAAAAACTTCTTAATACCAACCAAGTTTAGGGCACAAGAGAACCCACAAAAAAAATTATAAAAATAATTTTCATACAAGTAGTATGGAAAAAAGTGAAAATTAAGACAAAAACTGTGAAGGCAGTTTTAGTTTTTAGGAAAAATAAAAGAATGTTTCCTTTCAGCGAATTGAGCTATCTCAACGTTTTAAGGTAGTTTCCCTCCAGGGCCCGACTTATCTTTCCACACTGTATATCATCTGGGAGTCTTATCGAACTAGGTTGTGTCGTGGGCTCTTCTATATACTACATCAATACCGAACAATAATAAAAGTTATATACAGTTAGGTGCATAACTGAGTCAAAATTAGTACCTTAGTAAAATGTAAATAATTTGATAACAATCAAAGTTACATAAAAGTTCTAAACGTAAAATATTAATCCTTGGGTACCGCGACAAAACTGCTTCACAAATTATTTTCTTCCGACTTATACATTTTTCTCAATTTCATACCGAAAACTGTGAAATTTCACCTAATTTATTTTTCCCATTATTTCATTTTTTCTTAGGCATTCCCAATTCAGTAACTCATTTAAAGTAAGGAATTCCACGACCATTATTTTAGTTATCAAACATTTAAATCAGGCTTATTTTTGTAATTAGTTACTGGCAATGTATTGTCAGGTGCAAAACTGAGTCAAGGCAAATGGCCGAACAACTTTCTCGTTAGTTAATTTTTGTAGCGGACTTCATTCTGAGATAACCATAAAAATACGTGAGTGATATAAAAGTCATACACCTCATTTTAAAGAGCATATAATGTACTATTTCAACTAATTGTCTTACCTGGTTGTGTAAAAGAAAAATATCAATATCGGGTTAAATAAAAAAAATGTAGTTTAACGGTTTTTGGTTCAAAATCATGGACGAATAAAAAAAATAAAGATTGTGAATGCAATGAATCGAAATTGGCTTTCATATGGATACATAGCTGACACCGAGACGAACAAATATAACCTGAAAGTTTTTATTTTTTTCATAATTGATAAGACTTATCTTCATTTAACGATGTCGGTGCAAAACTGAGTCAGTACCAAATATTATCTAATAGAGAAAATGTTTATTTTTATCTACAATAACATAATAGGTCAGTAAGTTTATTAGCGTTGTTACCAATTAATAATAAAATAGTAACTTAATAACTAGCCTCTTCTGAAATAATGAAACAAACATGTCAAAGTGATGCACATTGGTTCAGTTATGCACCTAACTGTAGTACTAGCTTTTGCCTGCGGCTTCGCTCGCGTTAAATTCGGGGTAACACGGTTCCCCTTTCCTGATTGCCCCCCAGAATGCTCCATACAAACTTCCACCCCCCCATTTTAGGGAAGTGGGGGGTTAGAAAGAGACAAAAAGTAGCCTATATAACTCTCCATCCCTTCAACTATCTCCACTTAAAAAATCACGTCAATTCGTTGCCCCGTTTTGCCGTGAAAGACGGACAAACAAACACACACATACACTTTCCCATTTATAATATTAGTATGGAAATATGACTGAGACTTGTAGTAAACTTGATTCGGTGTGATTCCCAGGTATTGTTGTCGTCGACAGGCAACGCCTATATACTAGAGGAAGAAAATGGCGTAGCTAAATTTATTGTTACCAAGGAATTGGAGCGACACGAAAAGTTAATAGAAGAACAGAAACAGGTCAGTATGTGTTTAGGGCTTAGTACGGCACAGCGACAATCGGAACACTGTCACTGACCTTCCTCTATGTATCCGTCTGTGTATCAGCAGACCGACCCATGTTAAAAAATATAATAGTACTATCTACATACTTCGGTAAATCGTTTTGACGAGTCGTTGTTGATAATTGTTAATAATATGTTTGGCTAGAAAAATTGCAAAAAATCATTAAAAATAAGCCCTTAACATAACTTTACCTTGACAGCCGTTATAAACTATTACATATATGCCTATACCTGTTAAACAATATATGTATTATATTGTTTAAGAGGCCTTATTCCCAAAACGCGCGTATTTCGCTTCGAAGGCTAGGGCGACAATCCTTAGTTTTTTAAAATCAACTATTGATGCATATAATAGTTCACTTCTTCATCTAGACGGCCATTGGAGCAAATATTACATTTTAACAAGTACAAATATGAAAAATATTGGTTGTCTTGGAAGGCCTTTCCAGATTTTCCAGTTAGATGTACCGTTCGTTCATTACAAAATTACGCAAAAAAGGGTAACAATTCTTATTCAATTTGAATTAAATGCAATTCAGTATATCATGCCTGAGACGGCCATGGAAATAAAAATCGAAGATTCATCTTGGGTAATCGACAAAATTCCTTGTGATTATATGCCAGTTTTTTGATGAAAACACGGTTACATTTAATTTTTTCCACGAAAACCCTATAATATTTTGTTCAGAATAATATTACCATAGCAAAGTTAAACTATATTTCTATCTCGTGAAAAAAAATCATTACTGTAGAGGTAAATTTTAATTTAATGTTTTTTTTAAATGATCATACATTTCACAGAACACTTTCTGTAAGAATCGTATTTTTGGGTACTTAATAATCATAAATGTGGTTCAAAACTATTTTTTACTTATACTTCAAACTATCTTATAGCGTTTTATGCGGCTTTTTCATTAATAGAGTTTTTCGACCTTTTAGAGAATAAAGAGCCTTAATGGCCCCTAAATATTTTAATCCATACCTTATCATCGTTTAAAATAATTACAGGCCCTGTCGGAAGTGGAGTGGCCGTTGCTGCCCAAAGACGCAAGAATTGACATGACCACTGTTCAGAAGTATCGCGCCGAAGCCAGTGACCATTCGGAGCAACGGAATAAGTAAGTTTAATATCATCTGCATCTGTGTTCCATAGTCTTTCAAAAGGCAAACGATGTACTGGGCCCGAGCATATATAACCACCTTCCAATGATAATCAAGATACCTTCCGTCCATAATTTTAAAATTAAATTAAAACAGTGGTTATTAAAATCACAATTTATGACTTACACGAATATATTTTCCAACAATGTACTCAGATAGAATTAGCGGAAAAATCGTAAAAAGTACAGTCAATTCCTATTGGACGGGAATTTTTTTTTTGTATAGATCAAAGTGTCAGGAATTGATACCAATAAAATTTATATTAATGTAACAAATGTGCACAATGAAAAACCAAAGAGAATGAGCCCCAATAGAGCAAAATCGGTCCAGAGGATCGTCCGCAATTCGCAAAAAAATACGTTTTTTTACAAATCTCGTAAATTCAATAACTCACGTTACAGAAGTGATGGAGAGCTGAAATTTAAATATGATGTCAGTTTTGTGGTCCTCTAACTACAGTAAAATTTTCAGATGAAAATGTTTTAAACTTTTTGCAAACAGTCGACTTTTGCAAAAAGTGACCTTTTTTTAAATCGACTGGGAGGGTATTTTATTTTTCGACAAACGTTATAATTTCGGTTACTACGCATTAAGGAGGAGTTGAACTACAAATTTCCAAATTTACAGATCAATTGACATAGAATAAAGTTGTTTAAATAATCTATGAAGTTCAGGCACTTTTTGCGCGCGTGGTGGCAGTGCACTATGGCCCAAACGCCCGATCTAGCTGGACAAAATTATTTTTCACTTGGAGAGCTGAAATTTAAATATGATGTCAGTTTTGTGGTCCTCTAACTACAGTTAAATTTTCAGATGAAAATGTTGTAAACTTTTCGCAAACAGTCGACTTTTGCAAAAAGTGACCTCCCAACTAGCAAAATTGCTGTATAAACATGCCTTTATAAGAAGTAAGACATTATAAAAGGTTTATATATATCCTGACTAAGAAGGTACATCTTACAAAGGCATTTGATAGGACTTATTGGTCTTGAGAACATTTAAACTTGTTAAGTACTCTTGTAGCCGTATACAAGAAATTCTTCTAAAATATTTATCAGAACATAGGTTTTACAAAGGCATTTTATAGGACCAATTGGTCTTGAGAAAATTTAAACTTATTAAGTACTCTTGTAGACGTATATAAGAAATTCTTATAAAATATTTATCAGAACAATGGTTTTACAAGTGCATTTTATAAGCCTAATTGGTCTTGAGAATATTTAAACTTAGTACGTAATCTGGTAGACGTATATAAGAAATTCTTTTAAAACATTTATCAGAACAAGGTTTTATAAGTGCATTTTATAAGACTAATTAGTCTTGAGAAAATTTTAACTTATTAACTACTCTTGTAGACATCTATAAGAAACTATTATAAAATATTTATCAGAACATAGGTTTTACTAGTGCATTTCATAAGACTAATTGGTCTTGATCATTATTTACGCTTAGTAAAGCAACTTAGAAGTCAGTTTGTTCTTAGTTGAGTCTGCAATAAGTGTTATATCAGACTTATTGCTCTTACTAACGCCTTGTATACAACTCCTTTGAAACCAACCAATTTAAAGTGTATTTGGTCTTGTCTAAGCCACATGTAAGATTAGGAGCATGTTATAAGTCTTTTATAAGATCAATATACCTTACAAGAACCTTTGGCATTCTTTATTAAGAGTAGCGCATGGCTGATATAACCTAAATTTATTTAGCCGAGATCATTTCATAAAATGGCGACAGGTAGATAGCCTTAGATAAGTGTTTAACAAGAGCGAAAGGCTTAAAATTGACTTAACGAGTGTTAAATAAGAAATATCAGCCTTACATGCATCTCAAAAAAGAGTAATTGTACTTTTAACTGTTTTTACTATGTCATTTATTGAAACACATTTCAATTTCACAAATAATTTAACAAATAATTAATATTTTAGAGACATTCCAGAAGGGCCCGTGAAAATATTATTAATAATATTACAAAACTATCGAGGAAATGTACTTCGCAAGTTGTTCATCAATATAATACCAAGATAATTTGCATGTCAAAGAAATAACAGTTAGCATTAGTAAGAGTACATATAAAAATATAGACTTACCTGGGTATTTATATTTTTTTAAATAATATCACTTTGTCCGAACACGTTTTCTGCAATGGCCTCTTCGACTGGTTGTGCTAATATTCTTACAATGAGATCACAGAAAGAAATATAAGAGTAATCACGCTTCGAACGGCATTAGTAAGAGTACTCAAAGACTCATTAACCTTACAGCATGCCACTGTAAAATATTTTTAAGTCTATTTGTTCTTACAACAGCATTAGCAAGATGATATTAGGATTAAAAACACACTTAATAAGACCATTATACAACAACTATAATCAGAAAGGCTCTTATAAAGTGCGCCCAATTCCACACTTAAAGAGGTTTGAAAGTGTACTGTAAGAGTAAAGAAAATTTGGTCTTAGGACATTTGTAAGAGAAAATTTTGCTAGTTGGGCTTTTTTTAAATCGACTGGGAGTAGGGCATGAATACCGGAATTCCGGAATCTCGGACCAATATTTACGATATTTCAATACCGGTATTGTTAAGGACCAATATCGAAATATCGGAATCCCGGTATTGGAAAGTTTTCGTAAAATTTTATGTAAATTTGATTAAACTAATGGGTAAAAGTACATATTTGCAGATATTGAGTCTTATATTATAAGTAATTATTATTTTGCATGTACCTACTGCACTATTTATCTTCTTTAATCTTTGTTTGTTCAGTTTAAATATCGCTGGGTCATTAGTTCCGCGGGGTACTTAAAATTGATACAAAATCAGTCCCATATTTTTTGGATGCCCAAGATGTTTTGGAATTTAACTACAAGTACTACGACTAGTAAAATGAGAAAATCCGTTGATAATATTTTACAGAATTTATTTTTACACAGCGAAATGTATCATTATCCGTAGAAAAAATATCAGTAAGAAAATGTCGTAGACCCTTGCACGTACTTGTACTACTTATTAAGCACCTATCTAATGTGTTTTCTCATATTGAAATAATCAATCGAAGCTTGAAGAAAACAAGATTAGAATAGTTTCCTCCCACGAACGCTGCGGCTATGGAATAAACTCCCTGCCGAGGTTACAGTATGAGGTTCTTCAAAAAAGAGTGTATAGATTCTTAAAGGGTAGGCAACCCGTGTGTGAATCCTCTGGGGTTGCAGGCGTCCATTAGGCTACTGTAACTGCTTACCATCAGGCGGGCCGTATGCTTGTTTGCCACCGTCGTGGTATTAAAAAAAACAAAAAAGGTTATGCTATTTATCACCTTGTACGAAACAACGATATGTAATACTAAAATATAGGTATGATATGAAATTATATAAAACATTATGTACCCAGTTGCTGTACCACAAATTTAGAAGACCAAAAATCATCAAAGTTGCTCCGAAAGCATGGGCATTAACGCTGGTGTCCCGCAAGGCTCCGTGCTATCCCCAACGCTGTTTTTGCTGCATATCAATGATATGTTGTCTATCGGCGACATTCATTGTTATGCGGACGACAGTACTGGGGATGCTTGTTACACGGGCCGTGCCAATATCCCTCGATCCGTTGTGGTAGAGAGTCGTGAAAAACTTGTGTCCGATATCGAGAATACTCTTTCTGGAGTCTCGGTGTGGGGTCAGGACAACTTAGTCAGATTCAACCCCACAAAGACACAAGTTTGCGCGTTCACCGCTAAGAAAACCCCATTTACTGTGGCCCCTCAGTTCCAAGGCACAACCCTTACAATGTCAGGGAGTATTGGGATCCTCGGTGTGGACATTTCCAGTGACGTCCAATTCCGTAGTCACCTTGAAGCGAAGGCCAAGCTGGCATCCAAAAAGCTCGGTGTGCTCAATAGAGCGAGGCGATACTTCACTCCGGGGCAGAGACTGCTCCTATACAAGTCGCAAGTCAGACCCCACATGGAGTACTGTTGTCACCTTTGGGCGGGAGCACCTGGATACCAGCTTGGGCCCTTTGACTCGGTGCAAAGGCGCGCTGTGCGGATCGTCGACGATCCCAAACTCACGAGCGATATTGAACCTTTGAGTCTTAGGAGGGACTTTGCCTCCTTATGCGTGTTCTATCGCTTGTACAATGGGTTGTGCTCTGAAGAACTGTTTGATATGATGCCCACGGCAGCTTTTTATCACCGCACCGCTCGCCGCCGGCAGGGTGTTCATCCCCACACCCTGGAGCCCAATGGGTCGCGCACAGTACGATTTAAGAGGAATTTCCTCCCACGAACGCTGCGGCTGTGGAATGAACTCCCTGCCGAGGTTTTCCCAGTGGGCTACAGTATGAGGTTCTTCAAAAAAGGAGTGTATAGGTTCCTAAAGGGTAGGCAACGCGCATGTAAATCCTCTGGGGTTGCAGGCGTCCATAGGCTACGGTAACTGCTTACCACCAGGCGGGCCGTATGCTTGTTTGCCACCGTCGTGGTATAAAAAAAAAAAAAAAAAAAAATCATCTATCAAGACGACTGTACTTATATGAAATGAATATTAACAAGTTGCAGCTAATAAATACAACAAAATATGATTAACTGTTAAGGTTGATTGAGTTTTTAATTGATTTTAGCCTTTAAATAACGTTTTTCAATGGTCACCTCCAATACCGGTATTAATACCGGAATTCCGGTATTGAGCCCTAATATCGGATTCAATATCGGTATTGAGAATCGTCCGATATTTGCATGCCCTAACTGGGAGGGTATTTTATTTTTCGACAAACGTTATAATTTCGGTTACTACGCATTAAGGAGGAGTTCAACTACAAATTTCCAAATTTACAGATCAATTGACAAAGAATAAAGTTGTTTAAATACCTAATCTATGAAGTTCAGGCACTTTTTGCGCGCGTGGTGGCGGTGCACTATGGCCCAAACGCCCGATCTAGCTGGACAAAATTATTTTTCACTCATAGGCTAACATTTACTATTTTTATTATTATTTTGCTATAATGAATGTGAAAAAAGAATTACCAGTGTAAGTTGACCTTTTATAAGAAGAATTACTAGGGCAGAAGAGGTCAGCTAAACTTGGTTGTCAATTTTAAGAGAAATGAAGCATTATTGCAAATGGCACCATATTCACTTATAAAGGAGAATGGGCATTTTGTACCATGAGTGTATACGATTGAGACATATCTCATTTGAAAGGTTTTAACTAGTGCATTATTTAATTGTATGACGCCACCATTGGATAGCGTGCGTGGTCCGAGATATTTAAAAAAAAAGGTTGCGCATATAAACGGTTAATTTATAAAATATCCGCACTATAACCAGTTATAGCGTATTTTATATGAAAGAATATGAGAAATGCTTCACGCTTATTTACCACCACCATCGGCAAAATACGTACAGGGCTGGAATTAGTAGATGAAACATTTGCTAATATGTAAAAACACCTGTAGCTTAGCGAAGCTAACGTGAATACAAAAGTCGTATATAACAGCTAAAAGGTATTTTTATAAGCTATTTTTCGTAAATGATACTTGCACTCTAACGTATGCAGAGACCAAAATAAAACGGTGTTATGCGTTAATTAACTGTAATTAACGACGGCCTAATTCTTCTATTGAACACTAGATGGAGCTTGGGCAGCAAAATGGATAACTTTGGCCACTGGCGTATACAATTGAACCTTATCTCAAATGAAAGGTCTCAATCATAGCATTAATTAGTTATATGGCACCGAAGGCCGAAAGCGTGCACGGAAGCCGGTATCCATTATTTTGTGTCTGCGCTGTGGCCTACCTGTGGCGAAAACTGGAACTAATTAACCTATACAAAAAAGGTTAACTTTTATACACGTTTGCATAGTTTATTGGCCTGAAATTAATTGTAAAAATAAGTCATTTATTTTTTGTGACTAATTAATGTTCATCATCATCATCATCATCATATCAGCCGAAAGACGTCCACTGCTGGACATAGGCCTCCCCCAAAGAGTGCCACAATGACCGGTCCTGCGCCACCCGCATCCAGCGGACTCCCGCGACCTTCACCAGCTCATCAGTCCACCTTGCGGGGGGTCTACCCACGCTGCGCCTTCCGGTTCGTGGTCGCCACTCGAGAACCTTTCCGACCCAACGGCCATCGGTTCTACGAGCAATGTGCCCCGCCCACTGCCACTTTAGTTTAGCGATTCGGAGGGCTATATCGGTTACTTTGGTTCTGCTGCGGATGGCCTCATTTCTGATGCGATCACGCAGAGAGACTCCAACCATAGCCCTCTCCTTTGCCCTTTGGGTGACTTTGAGCTTTCTTATAAGGCCCATTGTAAGCGACCACGTTTGAGTACCATATGTCATCACTGGCAACACACACTGGTCAAAGACTTTCGTCTTGAGACACTGCGGAATATTGGACAAAAAGATGTGCCGTAGCTTCCCGAACGCTGCCCAACCGAGTCGGATTCGTCGATTGACCTCTTTCTCGAAGTTGGATCTACCTAACTGGACAGTATATCCTAAGTATATATAATCGTCCACAACTTCGAGTGTAAAGTCTCCGATTGTAACGGGAGTTGGTGCTACATGGGTATTTGACATGATCTTCGTCTTATCCATGTTCATCTTTAGACCAACTCGCTCGGAGGCTTTACTGAGGTCATCGAGCATCGTACTCAAATCCGCAATGGTCTCAGCCAAGACTACTATGTCGTCAGCAAACCGAAGGTGAGTGATGTACTCGCCGTTTATGTTGATGCCTAGCCTTCTCCAGTCCAGAGTCTTGAAAACATCCTCCAGTGCAACGGTAAACAGTTTAGGAGAATTAACATCTCCTTGCCTGACTCCCCGCTGCAACGGAATAGGCTTCGAGTTCTGGTCCTGGAGTCGGACTGACATAGTGGCGCTGTCGTACAAACACTTCAGTACTTCGATATAGCGATAGTCCACTTGGCACCTCTGGAGAGATTGTAGTACAGCCCAGGTTTCGATCGAGTGGTAGGCTTTCTCGTAGTCCACGAACGCTAAGCAGAGGGGCAGGTTATACTCCTCAGTCTTCTGTATAACCTGACGGAGCGTATGGATGTGGTCTACGGTACTAAAGCCTCTTCGGAAACCGGCTTGTTCGGGAGGCTGGAAGTCATCTAGCCTGCGTGCGAGACGGTTCGTAATGACTCTTGGAAACAGCTTATAGACATGGCTCAGAAGTGAAATGGGTCGGTAGTTCTTCAGTAACGCGTTATCACCCTTTTTGAAGAACAATACCACCACACCTCGGTTCCATGCCTTAGGCGTTCTCCCTTCTAGTAAAACGGAGTCGAACAACTTCTGAAGGGCCATAAGGACCGGTTAACCACCCGCCTTCAGAAGTTCGGCTGTAATTCCGTCTTCACCAGGTGCCTTATTGTTTTTGAGTTGTTTAAGAGCCATTCTAATCTCGTACAGGCTGATGTCCGGGATGTCTTCGGTATAATGTCTAGCTCTAGGGTCTTCCGCCAGATCAACTTCAGGTCTGCTAGTTGATGTGTATAGCTGTCCATAAAAGTCCTCTATCTCGCCCAGAAGCTCGGGTCTGGATGAAACGATTCTACCATCCTCAGTTTTTAATTTGGCGAGCTGGCTCTGCCCAATAGACAAATCTCTTGCGAAAACTTTAGAGCCCTTATTCTGCTCAATGGCCTCTTCAATACGATTTGTATTGAATTGGCGCAAATCACGGGTAAGGGACTTAGAGATCCGTTTATTGAGCTGCCGGTATAATGACGCATCTGCTGAGGATTGCAGAACCATTTCTCTCCTTTCCTCGATGAGTTTCTGAGTGGAGTCAGAGAGCCTTTTCGTTCTGTTGCTCCGCTAGGCCTTAAAAAACTTAGACCCAGTACTATGGACAGCTTCCACAAACCCGTCGTTGAATTCGTCCACACCGCCGAGACAATCGAAACGGTTTTGGAGTTCCAGCTGGAAGCTCTCAGGGTTTTGGATTTGAAGTGCTGCTGTACGGAGCGTAGACTTCATCAGTCGAGAGCGCTCTAGCTTAACAGATATATTAAATGTGCCTCTCACCAGACGGTGATCACTTCCGGTTTTAACCGTCTTGATCACAGAGACATCATTGAATAAATGCTTCTTCGTCGACATGATGAAGTCAATCTCGTTTTTAGTTGCACCATCGGGACTCATCCAGGTCCACTTCCTGTGCTCACGTTTCTTGAAGAAGGAGTTCATCATGTAGAGTCCCTCCTTCTCCAAGAAGCCAGCCAGTAGTTGGCCCCGGTGGTTCCGACTTCCAAATCCAAATTGCCCCACTCTCAGCTCTTCACCATCTCTCTTGCCCAGTTTCGCGTTGAAGTCCCCCATAACAACGGTGAAGTAGGTTTTGGAGCTATGCATGCATAATTAATGTTAGCTATGCATAATTAATGTTAAATGACCGCAATTAACTACTTATATAATTATAATCTGTTACTGGCGACATCTTGTATGCAATAGAAGAACTGACTAAGAGTCGAGTAGTTAAACTACATAAATATTAATAATGCTGGCTCCATATCGTTGCTTTTTAACGCTTAAAAATCTGTGGTCTAAGGCTTCACGTCGCGTAATTATAAGTTAGTTTCTGAACGTTGACTATAAACTAGCTGTTCTAGGGGGCTACCTTGAACTATGAAGATTCGTCTATTTGCCTTCCTCTGGTGCTTTCGCAAATTCGAGCGATAAAGAGGGAGATAGACTAAACTTCCTTTTTCGACTTAGCCCGGTCACAAAATAATACCGTATTTTTTTTATCACGACGGTGGCAAACAAGCATACGGCCAATATGATGGTGAGCGTACGTTGTCATGAGTCATGATGGAGTTTGACCGACGCGCCGGCACGTCGTTTTTTTAATGTTCATTTTAATAATGTCATTTAGAATTTTGGAAGCTAGCTCCATCTAGTGACGAGTAAAAAACTTAGAACTTCATTAAGCACAATTAATTAACATACAAAGTATATATATTTTAGTTCCTGCATGCATTGGAGCTAAAGTATATATTACGAAAAATAGTTTATAAAAATACCTTTGACATGTAATATACGCCTCCCGTATACACATTAGCTTGGCTCTAAACCAAGCGATATTCATATCAAGCTTAATTTAAATTAATTAATTCTAGCCCTGTAAGTATTCAAACGTGGGGTGTTGTATAGAGAATTGAACCATTTCTCATATGCTTTCAGATAAACCATGCTATAATGGATTACATATCGTATCTTTAAAAAAAATGCTCTTTATATGTTCGCTCTTTTTTCTTAAATATCTCGGTACCTGCACGATATCCAACAATGGTGGCATATAATAAAATAATCCTGTGAATACGAGCTATAAAACGAGATACGTCTCAACAGTATACATCCATGGTACACTCCCCATACAAAAATGCCCATTCTTCTTTTATTGGTATCAATTCCTGACACTTTGATATATACAAAAAAAATTTTCCCGTCCAATAGGAATTGCCTGGGCCAGAAAGCTTATTCTATCTGAGTAATCAAATGCTACAAATAACAATACCTATTAATAATTAAATAAACAATAACATATTATATACCTACAATTGTAATATTCTATATTGATATGTCCAATTATGACGTGTAACCTTATGTTATTAATAAAATTTCATTTCATTTTATTAATATAATATATGCATATTTTCGATACAAGTGGGGAAAGGAACCAATAGGAGATAGCTAGTTTTTTGTAGCGAATGGATTGTTTTTTGACACCACACTGACGTATTTGTAGACTTGGATAGCCAAGAAACACAAATATATAAGAATGTAATTAATATTGATAGCTTATTGTGCAGGGATCTAACGAACAAGTGTGCAACTACTAAAGAACTAGTCTCGAAACGCGTTTCACCATTCTTTAGTCAACACCCAGCAGTCCCAAGGTCGCTACCACTTCACAAACAGCAAGGCGTCTACCGAATAACGACATGCTCTACAAGCAAACTTTTCTCCACAAGTACTCTTGTCACACTACCTTGATACTGGGTACCTGAAGAGGGTGCGTTGCCAATGTGCCAATCGTTAACGCCCCGTAGCGTATCGTAGTCACCTCTCTCTATCACTTCCATATTAGTGCGACAGTGACAGTTGCGTTCGTTACGGAGCGTTAACGATTGGCAGGTTGGCTACGCACCCAGAATGGGCTAGCCTATATCGGTCACATTAAAACTATTCTGATTGTTTATAGCTAATATAAGAAAACAATCTTCTTTTTAAAGGTTTTTTATTTATCGTTCAAGTAGTATATTTTCAGGTTTCCGCATGGTTGTACGGGAATTGAGTCAACGTCTCTAGCTTTCTCTGTATTCGAATATTGTAATTCCTTAAATTTCGTGTTCTGATGATCTACGCCCTGGCGTAAACTTTTTTGCCAAAGAGCCTGATGGCAGAAAAATATGGAATTTTCGGAAGCTAATAATATATTTTTTTTTAATTTGAGGGGAACTTGAAGACAACTGACGGTTCAAATATTTTTAGCTATTTATACGTACATCCATTTATTCACCCATAATAATCCGTTTCCAGGTACCTCATGCGAGCTGAGAGCTACCTGATGCGAAACATGCCCCAAATCGCCGCATACTACTCAGACGTGGCGGTGTTGCTTAAGAAAAAGTTCGACCAAGCCAATAGTTTGGCTGCTGCTTCTTTGATGCAGGTATGTTATTGAGATAGAATGCCAGGTTTAAGAAGCGTAGTTTTGTACGAACTTATATATAGTCTTGCTAAGTAGGCGCATAATCTAAGCAAACATGCATCCTCACTAGCAGCACGTTCGCTAGATCTGGACGTAGACGCACCGTTTCTTTCTAACCCCCCTTATGTACGATATAGTTATAAACAGCGCGTATATACATATTAAGCTCATTACTCTCATTAGAAATAGAATAATCTGAATTTAGTTTTAAACTGCATAATTTTTGCCTTATATGTATGTATAAGCATAGGTGTTAATTATAATTATAAACGGCCTCCTAGCCTAGTCGGTAGCTACCCTGCCTACGAAGCAGGAGGTCCCGGGTTCGAATTCTGGTCAGGGCATTTATTTGTGTGTTTATCATAGATATTTGTTCCTGAGTTATGGATGTTTTCTATGTATGTAAGTATATATCTATATCTATGTATATATTATATATATCGTCGTCTAGTACCCATAATACAAGCTTTATTGAGCTTACCGTGGGCTTAGGTTGATTTGTGTATGATTGTCCTATAATATTTATTGTTAGGGAATTAGGGCGTTTGCGAGAGAGGGGCTGCGATCCTCGCTCGGGATCGTATCTGGTTCAGCAGGTCTCCATTGCTGTTCAGCGAGAAAATGCGACGGGAATAATGGGGACCTTTGAACCGGGTACGATTAATGTGGGCTTTATTTAAAAAAAAATTCCATTCCATTATTCTAGTTTTTAAGTTGACTTTTTATGTGATTCTGTCTGTGTGTGTTTTTGTGTATTTTTATGTCATTCTTTGTTTAAATTCTTAAATTATAAGTTCGTTTTAAGTTGACATTTTTTATAAAACATGTAATGACTTTGGTTTCAATAAATTAATATTCATTATGTATTAAAGATAAGTATAAATTGGTTTCTAACCCTTGAAGCTTATTGAAAAGCGGAGCCTTCTGGCACAAGTAAATATCTTTTTACTTAAAAGAAGACTTCTGTTTTGTTTCTAGTAATGTGTTAAAGTGTAACCAATAAATTATTTTCATTTTCATTTTCAAACATCTTTAGCCTCATTTAGTTAATTTATATTTTGTCTGTTTCTAACACACAACAATTTTCGTTGGTCATCGCGTGAGGAACGGCAGCTATTGAATCACTTTAATAAAAAACGGTCATCGCGTCCCGATTGAAGCTTTGTCAGATGATAGTTTATATCCTATTATAAATATAAAAATCGTCAGTGAGCTGTATCGCAGTGAAAAGAACGTCAGCTGGTCACGTGAACATACGATCTTCAGGGCATCAGCTGACGGTCTTTCCACCTAGATACAGCCGGCTGACGAATTTTCATGTTTGAAAGAGCGTATAAACCATCATCTAACAAATTTTCAATCTTGGCGCTATGACCGTTTTTTTTAAAGTGATTAAATAGCTACCGTTGTTCAACTCACCAACGGAACGGCAGCTGACCTTCACGAGACTTCATTATACTTCGCCCTTAACCACTTCACAAGTTATCGTCTGGGACGCGATTGGTCATGAAATCTGTTCCTGGCTTACGGTCCATTTCAAATTGATAGAACGACCTTTTTAGTTTTTCCCATAATAATAATGGCTGTACCCGGCAAAAGGGGAATTGTTGTTTGAGTGTTTATGTAACACTATTCTAGATATTTCTACTTCGGTCATGGTATTTATCATAGGGCTTTTTAGGGTTCCGTAGCCAAATGGCAAAAAACGGAACCCTTATGGATTCGTCATGTCTGTCTGTCTGTCTGTCTGTCTGTCTGTCTGTCCGTATGTCACAGGCATTTTACTCGGAAACTATATGACATATCTGTATAAAATTTACACATAAGGTGTATTTTGTATGCAGCTACTTAGTTATGTAGTTAAATTTGAAAAAAAAAAAAATTTTTAGGGGGGCGCTCCATACAGGTAGGGTCAGGGAGGGTACAGTCGCTCGGTGGGAACAGTGGCTCGAATGTGCTGTGCGGGAAACGGAAAGAGCTTTATGTCTGTCCTCTACATCAATCGGAAGCGTTCCGTACCCTATCATGTACGAACTAGTTAGTGAGCCGCTGCGGCGCCATGCGAATGTATTATGGTGCGTTTTTGTGTTGAATGCTATCAAAATTACATTTCCAGGTAAGTTTCACTCCTCTTTTTTCTTAACTCGAACGAGATTTTTAATTACTTATATTTTTATCGAGGAGTGTGTCTAATCTACTTAGTATTGGCTGATAATTCAAGGCCCTCGATGTTTCTATTTGTTTTTAGTTCTATCTAAAATACAAAGTGGCGCGAAGGTCAACAGTCGTTCGTTTCAGAAAAGTACACGGTGGCTCGCGAACCACTGTGCACCTTACAGAGTTGGGCTAAAATTTACTTGAATATTAATAAGAATAAAAGTTCTTTTATTATTAAAAATAATTCTTGCGCTCTTTTTTTTAATAAAATGAAAGTGAATACATCATGCGACATTTATTAGGTAAGTACCTATTTTAAATGAAGAATGAATCAGGAACGATTATTCCGGAATTAGGCTTACCTATTCTAATTACCGGTTTATTCAACAAAAATGTTTTTTGTTATAAAGTTTATTTAGGTTCGATTCTTACGTAGCCATTGTGTACTGTTAGAACCACTATGTACTCGAGCCACTGTGTACTGTTAGAACCACTGTGTACTAGGGGGTCCTAGTCACTGTGTACAGCAACGGGTACACAGTGGCTCGATTCCCAATTTTTAAAAAAGAATGGATATATCTTTTTTGGTGAAAGTAACAGCAAATATATTTGCTACATATGAAAGTTTAATAATGCACTGTGCTCTGTGCTTGCAACAATTAGTTCAGGGATTTATATTATTCATGCTACAGCCTCTTGAAAAAATCCTAGCGACTGTTCCCTCCCTGACCCTAACTAAATTAAAAAAAAAAATTTTTTACCAAATGTCAACATGTGACACATCAATCAATAGGTCTTTCAAAATAACATTGAGGTTTCTTTGACAATTTTGTGATTAAGGGAATATTTTCTGAAATAAACGCTTCGAAAGTCAGAAAAGTTGTGTAGCCCCCCCCGTAACTTTTGAACCGTAAGTTCAAAAAATATGAAAAAATTTGAAGAGATGCGCCTTATCATATACTTTCAACGAAAATTGTTTTTGAACATTATCGGTTCCGCCATTTTTAAATTATCTCCAAAAAACTTCTTCCATAGGCATCAGATACGACCTTTTGGTATTAGTTTGGTTCTTATTCCATTGAAGGTACGGAACCCTCCTATGCGTGGTCCGACACGCACTTGGCCGGTTTTTTAATTGAGTGGGAATATGACCTCAATTAGTTCAATAATACTTATTTTTATAATGAAATACAATAAATATAGATAACGACATAACGTATGTATACTATCGCTTTCCAGGTACATGCAGCAAACAACACTGACAAATCCACCATCGACCTCCACTTCATGAGCAAACCCGAGGCCAAGGAAACGCTGGACTTGTTCCTGGACTCGCACATTCGCAAGTTGCGCGAGTCGCCGTCGGGCGCGAGGTCCCACACGCTGTTCTTCATCACGGGCCGCGGCAAGCACAGCGCGCGCGGCCCCGTCATCAAGCCCGCCACTAAGACCAGGCTCAGGGAACGGGGGATCAAGTGAGTACCGTTCTACAGTACCCGTTTGGACCCGGGTATTTCCTTAAATTAATGCAAAAGAGATGCCCAGGCACTGCATATGTCATCTCGCTAAGTGTGGTAGGGCACAGCTCAGCGAATGTCATCTCTCTAAAAGTATAGTGGGGCACAACTCAGCGAATGTCATCTCGCTAAATGTGGAAGGGCATAGAGTGAATACATTTCAAATATTATTAAAAATACATTAATATTAGATACTAGCTTTCCGCCCGCGACTTCTTCCGCGTATAATACGGTTCCTCATACAGAGTTTCATATCCAATTTTATCTTCCTAACTAACTTTTGTTAATCCCCGAACCATCTTCTTAATCTATTTATACTTATAACTATTTTGGAGAAAAAACGGGTAACGTAGACATAGTTTCAGTTACATATAAGTGTTAATATGCAAATAATAACGTAAATGTACCCTATTATTTGCGTAACTTCTTTGTGTACTATATTGTGGTGATTTTATTTGGCGATACGATGACCAAACTATTGTAAGAGCTCACTCTGGAACATGGAAATGGAACGGAAATAGGAACAATAATTCCTAGTAAATCACAAACCAAAAAAATAGTAAATCTCTATACGAACTTTCAACCCCTTTTTAGCCCCGTTTTAGGTTGAATTTTGAAAAACGCTGAAATCACTTTTATTGTTTTTTAATTATTAGTAAACGTACGAAGTTTCAAATCTCTAACTCCAAATTTTAAACCCCACCGATACAAACTTTTACCCCCTTAGGGGTTGAATTTTTTAAAATCGCTTCTTATTAGTTGTACAAATTGTAAATTTAACTCGTTCTGCAAATTATCTACAGCAGTGTTCTAGCTTCAGTAGTTACGGCCTCCCTTTAATACAAACTTTTCAACCTCGTTTCAACCCCTCTGAGGTGGAATTTTGAAAAACGCTGAATAGTAGTTTATGTAACTGTTACGTAATAAGGGTCCTTAAAACATGAGTGTGGTTTTATGAAATGAGCCGCAGGCGAATTTCATAATAAGATCACACGAGTGCTTTAAGGCCTAATTACGTACAGTTGCATACACTGCTTTATCTACACTCATATTATTTATTATAAATGCCGTATTCGGAAATCATAGAATGGCCGCCATTGCACCGCCGCGGCCATCTCGATTGTGTCGGTGTGGCCAACTCGATTGTGTCGGGGCTCGCGCGGGACCAATCGAGTTGGCCATGGAGGTAACATTATGTTATCAAATTCGATGTTCCAAATTTGAAAGTCATTGCTTAACAATATTTGAGCATGCAAAGTTAAAATTACGTTACTGCCGCAGATAAGAAACTTATCATAGTTACATTGTTTGTTGTAATACTTGTCATTGTCTACGGTTTTTGAACGCATTTTAGAGTACTTACAGTATGAGTGTAGATAAATTAGTTTTTTGCCTTGAAGTAAGTAGCTTACAAACGAACTTTCAAGTCTGTCATAAAACATATTTAATCTCTATACAAATTTTCAACCCCTTTTTTACCCTGTTAGAGGTTGAATTTTAAAAAACGCTGAAAGTACTTGTATTGTTTTTTAATTATTAGTAAACGTACGAAGTTTCTAACTAAAATCTAACGCAAAATTTTAAACCCCATCCATACAAACTTTCAACCCCCTTTTTACCCCCTTAGGGGATGAATTTTGAAAAACCCCTTCTTAGTGGATACTAATGTTATAAAAACTACCTATTGTGAAAAATTCAGCTCTCTAAGTCCAACGGTTCGGACTGGGCGTTGATATAAGTGAGTCAGTCAGTCAGTCAGTCAGTCAGTCAGTCAGTCAGGACTTTTACGTTTATACTTTTACTTTTATGTATATATAGATAAACTAAATTTTAAACTAAACAGGGTAGAGTGAATGTAATCTCGCTAAGTGTGGTAGGGCACAGCTCAGCGAATGTCATCTCGCTAAAAGTATGGTAGGGCACAGCTCAGCGAATGTAATCTCGCTAAGTGTGGTAGGGCACAGCTCAGCGAATGTCATCTCACTCAAATCTGGAGTAGTCTGACTGGGGACGTACATACCTCCCTACAAAAAACAGCCATATAGCACTAGTTCCTACTCATAGTGTTGTTCCTGTCTACTACTGTACTAAATGATTAGAACTTTATCCACACCTCAGGGTTTATCCGAAGAGGGATCGTAACGAACCAACCACAGGTATCAAAACTTCCCATTCATCTGTAAATTTGAATTTCCAGATACTCCGAACGCAACCCAGGCCTCCTGACATCCAGGGTGTTTGCAGAAGACAAGCTGACACATGAGATCTCCTAGTACGAAGCGATGTATCCTTGCCGGCAGCCATGCTGTTATCAGCATACTGTGAATCAGCCTTTCGAAGACAGCTACAACCATCTTGGTGAGCCGATTGGATTAACACATACAGCTGTCCTACTTCCAGGTTTTATACTTAGTCGTAATTATACTGTGTTTTGTTTTAGTGATGATCCACCAATTTTTGTATGCACTACTGTTATGCCTATACCCAATAGTTGTTATGCTTTGTCTATTACTCGTATAGTTGAACGTTATTCTCCACTTGGATAGTGTAAGACATTCTTATGGATAGTGGAAAGTAAAGAAAGACTTGGAGAGTGTCGCCGACGATTATAGCAGCTATATTTTCTGTTTCCAAAATTTAGATTTGTCTTTAATATGTATTATAATATCTGCCCCCAACAAATATTTTTGTTACATTTATGTATATGTGTCTGTTTTGTAATTATTGGGTTATACAATATTGGTAACATCTAATTTTAGAGAAGATTGGTCTCATCTTAATCGAGTCATCGACTTCATATTTATTAGGTGATATATTAAATCATACCTAATCATATATTGTCAAGTCCCAACGGTTTTTCCGTCATGTCAATTCTACAAAATGTGATTCGACTTAGTATATATTATTTAGTTAAGTCAATGCTAAATCGCATTTTTACTATCTTATTGCAACTACTTGCAGGGAATAAAATTGTCGAACGTTGAACAGTGGCCGTCGTTTAAAAATATTTCTAAATGTGGCAATTAAGTACTTCAAATAAGCAAAAATCATAATCAATTAATTATTTTCTTTATATTAAATAGCCATGCAGTTGATTATCTCCATGAAAACGTAATATATCTAAGGTTAAACATTGTGTCAATATTACGTCTAAATTAAAGACTGAGACAAGATACAATTAATAAATATATTTTGATATTTCTAGTTTCGTCCATTTACCAACCCTTTTAACTATGGGACTATTTTCTTCATAAGTACGTAAATATTATTATTTAATTAGTCATGATCTAAGTAGGTTATAATTTAAGTAAGTGTAATATGCATTCAATTCCTATGACCAATGTATCACCATACTTTCCAATATTGTTCCCCAGGGCTGGAACTATGTACCTACATAGGCAACAAATTAATACTAAATTGTTTAAGCTGTTTGAGTATTAGGAGGTAACAGACAGGCAAACGGAGCGATTATAATAAAGGGTTTTCCAATAAGGGCGGGTCGATTTTTAAAATGCAATAAACAGGCTATGTGTAAAGTTATTCCTATGTTTATTATTATTCGTAAGGCTTTTCCTATTATTAAATTACACTTACGGGAACAGATACGAAAGTATTATAGTTTAATATCTACATTAAGTAGCCAATCCCTTGCTTCCGGTGTTAATGCTATTAAGTCTTGCTTGCCTCCCGCAAAACGTCTTCTGGGGCACCTTTCGACGATGTGTGGCAGGCTGTATTGGCTCCCCACAGTCGCATTCTGCTGTCGGTGACTGGAGTCACAGCTTCCTACTCCTGTCCGGATGTGATTATGGTGACCCAAATCTTGCGTTGCTCCTTAAAGCCAGTTGACAGTTTAGTGGGATCCATGTCAGAGGCACCATCCAGTTTTCTCAGCAGGTCCCAGCTTTTTCTGCTCGCATACGTAAAATTCATGCCTTCGACGCTATCCATCCACTTCTGTTGACGTGCCTCTCCCAGGGCGGCCAGTAGTCCATTAACAGTAGAGGCCTCATTACATTAGTTTCGAGGTAGTCTCGGTAAATCTCCTCAATTTCTGGAGACCAACCAGGAATATATTATTTCCGGAAGCCTCTAGGTATGCATCTTTTGGCCGCGCCTATGGTAATGCCGCAGAATCTGTCGTAGTTGGATGCTTCCGGTTTTAGCCATCTTATATTAGCATACATTTGATGTTTATATGCTTTCCAGTCCGCCTTCATCATATTACAGCGTGGTTTTGGTAAAGAGTTGACAATCGGGAATCCTATCTTTATAAGAGCAGGACGGTGCTAACTACACACACAGGGGAAGTCATTGAGGATTAATTGGGAGGCAGGCAGTATTATGTTTCCCTGTTCTTCGGAGACAAAACATAGGTCTGGATTTGTGTCACACTGCCACCTCGCCGATTGGAAAGAGCCTCGCTGTTTGGCGTCGAAGACAAGGTGGAGGTTTTCTTGCAAACACCATTCGCTCAGGATTTCACCGTTAGTATTGTTGGATGGGTATTCCCAGGATGAGAATCGACTATTGAAGTTCCCTATATATATGCCTGGGTGGGGGAATGTTTTAAGTGGGAGATGTTACTGTGATATTGCATATTTTTAAAGTAATAACTTCAAAATTTTTATGATCGGACTTCTACATTTTGTGCGTTGGTGATGGTGGATTTTATATAGACAGCTGAACCATAAATAGGTGATAGGGTATAGGCTAGTAAGTTAAAACCCGGGGTATTTCCACGGTTGTCAAATTTACTAATATTATATATGTGATGTTCCTGGACGGTTATCACGTGGATAGGGCATAAAAATATATTTAGAAAATGTAAATGAAACACACGAACGCCCGTTGACATTGCCAGTTACTTACTTTACTTTTGGCAGCACAGCGTCCTGAGTGGTGCAGGTTGGTGCTGGACACAGTAAGCGATTTCGAGATGCAACGTATGCTTGACCTCGATGCTATACGCGACGAGCTAAAAACACGCCAGCCTGCTACCATTCACTACCGCTCCCTGGCTGGTGTCCTCACATGCCCTCAATGTGCACGGGGTTCATCTCGAAGAGCGGCTACGTCAGCCATCTTCGGGCGCACGAGCGCCGTACTACTAACTAGGAGTTGAAGTGGTCGCCATGGTCGAAATCGGCCGGAAGGGATCGATCATCACTTTACTTCAATTATATTTGCAATACATTGCTGCCCGGTAAATTAAAAAGATAATTACGGGGTCATAATTAAGTGTAAATTTCTTAATTAATGATTACACTAATCAATCTTTTGTCTGGTTTAATTTACTGCTCGTGTTGGATTTAGGCATTATTTTCTAATTACAAAGTTACAGTTGCATTTAAGACATTAAAATACACTCTCGACTAAAGCCTTCTCCACATTCTCGGCAAAACTACACGAGACGATTTTGCCGGGACATTTGCCGAGACATTTGATATACCGACACGAAACGGAGACAACACGAATATACGCGAGACAATACGAACATAGACAATAGAACACTATCGTGTTCGGCAAGTCTCGTGTAGTTTTGTCGAGAGTGTGGAGCGGGCTTAAAACGTAGTGCGGTATTTTGCCTAACGTTGTAGAATGTTTTGTCCCTTTCTTAATATATGTATGTATACGCCAGGGTAAGGAGGGTCCATTTATATAGTTAAAAAAAAAATAACAATTTTTCGTATTTTCTTTAGCACTAGGTAACTGTCAATGTCAAAGCTGCCAATTGCTTCATTCTTCGTTGGTATTTTGCCGTATTTTGTACAATCAGCACTAGAAGAAGTTAAGCGAGTTAGAACTATATGTAGTGAACTGTAGGTACAGTCACCTGCACTAGTATCTTGCACAACCAAGGCCGCAAAGATACACATAAAATTGTTTCGTATGTTTTTGCGGCCTTCGTTATAAAAGATATTATTGCAGTCTGTACATACAGGGTACGAGTATACAATCGTTACTTTGTTATCAATTACCTTGAAAGACTTCCGCTACGAGGTTTTGGTTGCATTAGGAGTCAGATATAGAAGGCGGTAATCCTGGAAAGGCTTCGCCCCATTGCCGGCGGCATCCTACGTTCGGTTTTTTATAATGTGTGTATATGTTTTTGTATTTTTATCTTTATATTCGCTTTATATTTTATAAATAGCCTTACCTAAAACTTAAGATGAATGAAATTTGCACATATTAAAATCAGCCACTTTTATTGCTGATTATGCAAATGTATGTTAATTATATGTATGTTTATATTTTCTAGTAGGTACATTTTGCCGTTAACAGTTTATTTAAAGACGTTAAAAAGACATTTTAATGTTTAAAGCCATTCATTAATACTAAATAGGTGTAATTAAGATTAAAATAAGTAAAAAAATGCCGCCTAGGAATTGTTCCATACAGGTTGCTATATTCATAAAAGTTTATAAAGAATTTATTGAAATAATTGACAAAGTAATAATAAAACGCACAAAGTCATTGTAGGGTTACTTATGAGTCTTATGACAGATGAAGTAGATGGCGTGTTAAGGTTTGACAATACTGTTGCAAGCAGAACTATGGTGCCGTACACTTACAGTGCCTTCTAGGTCTGGTACATACCAAGTATACAGTATTTTGCACCACTTTGTGAGTCTAATGATTACTTTGTCTATATTTGAAATGTACATAGATTAGGTATACTTATAATAATTACTATAAATGCTGACGTAAATCATTATAGGTATTTACATTAAAACGAATGTCCATATCGTCTATAGCTATATTCCAGAAGTTGTATAAATGTATTGTACAGTAACGTTTGAAAATATGGATACATTTAATGTGACAAAAATATGTAGCCAAAGCGTAAGTCTTGGATGCATGTTTTTGTCACATTAAATGTATTCATATTTCAGACGTGACCGTAGCAGTCTTTAGTATTAGATAAATGTTTAAATTTATTGTTAATAAAGCACTTTTTTCGGCCTCACATATAAGTAAGTTTTGTGAGGTAAGCAATTTAAGAGTAATAACATGATTCACATCGTAAACCAAGATAAAATAGGATTCTGCAGTGCCCGTGTTTGTATGTAACAGAAAAAGACCAGTGTAACGTAAAGCCGAACTATACTATCCTCAAACCAAATAGACGACTGGGATCGTAAAACCATTAGCATCGTATTGTCTCTTTCGCACCCGCACGCCCTTATGCAGCGTGCCTGTTATCAGCCGGGCCGCATGGGGCAGGTAGAAAGCACACGGTACAAGGCATTTCGATAAGATAATATGCAAAAATAAAAACAAAGTAAGTAATGCATACAATATTTTATATTACGGAATAAATACTTTTAAGACTACAATTAGGTACTTTAGAACTAAAACATAGTAAGATTTAATAAATAAAAAATATTATAACACATACAGTTTCATCGAAAAGTATTAAAATTAAAAATATTCTTCATCGCTGTCACTATCCTCTTGAAGATTGATTATAAGTGGACGAGTATCTTTTAAATATGCTTTTTCTAAGTCTTCTTTTTGAAGGTTTTCGGCATGACGAACACATTGAATCCAATTTTCAGTAGTTACATGCATGATGGCTATAATATATCGGATGAGTATAATAAAATCGGCGTATTCTAATGACTGTGTCATTGTGTGATTAAATGTACAATCTTTGTGCGATAATCTAATGACCTGTGGTATTGCGTGTAGAAGGTAATAATCACTTGGTGATTAAGAAATCATGTACTCCATTTGTAATCCTTTTATAGTAATTGTCATCTTTAATATAGTATAATAAAATCGGCGTACCCTAATGACTGTGTCATTGTGTTATTATATGTAAAATAATTAGTGTGATAGTCTAATGACCTACGGTATCAGCACGATACTGAGAATAACTTAAACTAATAAAAACATATAAATAAATTACATTATTAAGCAATGCAAATATAATCAATCTTATCGACATTTAATTAAATCCAGTATCGACATGCCGCCATCCCTACGGCCGCCGGCGTTTATTGGCTCAGTCGTCCGTTTGGTTTGAGGATAGTATAGATTTGTGTTTATTTCCGATGTTTCTACAGCCTTTTGTGAGTCTTCCATTACCGTCCTTCAATAGGCATGATGATTTTTTTTCATGTATGGTATCAATCGATTCGTTTGGTGTGAGGATCAAATGTATATATGGGACCAATTGCGGTTAAGCAACACAAAAGTCATAAATGAGAATTAAATTGTTTCTCGAAATGCTACTAATAAAATGATGTGCAAAAGTGACGTCACGATCAAATAGTCGCCTTGTTTAAATTAAAGTGTGGAAAAGTTATGAAATTGCTACTTTGACAGTGAAATGTTGCGTTTATGTATATGGTTGCCACACAATTTGTTTTACGTTCAATGTTAAAAATCGAATGGTATCATTGTTTTTTTTTTCAATTTGGTACTTTAAAAAAATCGTTAAATTTTGAAGCATTCTGTTATCTTTAAACCATTTTTTGTTTACTTTATTTGGATACATTGATCATTTTGTATTCTATCAACTAAATTTAATTGCATAATTCAACTTGCGTCATCATCTCTATTGTCCAGATCCTTGGTGATCCGAATATATCACATAGTTAATATCGTATTATTAATTTAAGACAGTAATCTGACACTTCCTACATTGTAAATCACTTTGTATGGAGAGAACTCCATACAAAGTGATTTACAATGTAGGACCGGAGCTGTCTGTACTGTCTTGAATTAAAAATACTATTAGTTTCTCTCCTTCCAAAGGTTTTACTCCTAATAGTCTTTGCATCTTTGGTTTCATCTACAACTGAGCAGCGCTTCTGTCGGTAGATCATGTATTTATTTCTTTCTTGATCAGTGTCATATGGTTTTGTGATATCTTAACTATTATGTTATTGAAAAATTATAAGGTTATACAAGGTCCGGAATAAATGGGAATTCACTATTCAAAAGTGCTATGAAAATTGTCATACGAATTATTGCTCAACTGTGGACTTTAACCATATTTTTGCTTTGTTTGCGCTTTTCAAAATGCGATGCCTGGTCTATTGATAATATAATGTAGGTACTCTAGTTATCCGACCGCGCCGGTTTAGGTCCATCACCAATGTTAATAGTGAGATAACCGAACAGGGTGCTTGAATCAAAGTAAAGTATTTAAAAGTTAAGTATTCTATATGTTTAATCTTTTTTAGAATTTTGATTTGTTAATATTTCTTTATGTCTTCTCGTAACTTGAGAATAACATTAAATGTATTTCTTTTCTAAGGCACATTTGAGCATTCACGAACATATTTACAATATTTTTGTAGCACAAAATAAACAGTGACTCATTGTTTTTGAGAGATCTTAATGCATTTTCTTGAATAGTTAGGTATATTTGTATTTTAAATATGTTTGGCCCTTCACTGACAATAGTTGACGGCCATGCAGTTTAGTTGTTGATTTTGAAAGACAGTATTCAATAATGTAAATAATAAGTACACTACGTAAATCATAAATTAATAGTACAAAACCATTATTTTCGCGTTATTTTTTTTCCTTATAGTTTGTCCTAATTAGAATAGGCATGATGTTTTTTTCTTGTATGGTATCACTCGATTCGTTTTTTTGTGTCGATCAAATGACTATATGGGGCCAATTGCGTTAAAGCAACACAAAAGTCAGAAATGACACTTAAAGTTGAGATTTGAATTTGTTTCGAAAAACGCTCCTAACAAAATGACGTTCAAAAGTGACGTTCAATAGTCGCCCTGTTTAAAGTATGGAAAAAAATTACAAAATTCCTATTTTTACACTGAATTGTTGCGTTCATGTATGTGGTTGCGATGCAATTTATTACACAGTATAATGTTAAAAATTGAATGGTACCAATATTGTTTTTTATGTCGTACTTTAAAAAAAAAAAATTGAAATTTTAAAGTTTGATAGGATATTTATAAACCATTTCAATAGTTTTTTTTATTTTCACTTTATTTGGATATTTTGATCATTTTGCATCCTATCACTTACACTTACTTTTATTGCATATTGCATATTTAATTAAACATGTGTGTCATCATCCCTATTATGGTCACGGATGACCAGAATTTATGTAACACCTTATTTTGAAATAAAAAAAAAGGATTTAAATTAACAAGTTAAACTTTTCCAGTTGTGTCATTATGTGTGGCGTCAATACACCATTTTTTCTTTAAATTAGGATTTAGTGTGTTGAATGAGATATTACAACACACTATGTTTAGTATGTATGCTTGTTATTTGCTGTTGTAATATCGATGTTTTTTTTTAATTCTAGTTGTAAGGCTTAGGCTAAATTATTACATTACTTTCATGTTATACGTATTTTGCTAAATAAGTATAGTTTTATTTTAATATACATATTTTTTAATTTTCCTAACATGTCATTAAGCTGTTATTTCAACTATGTTACTACGATTCCAAAGATATCGTTTAAAACGAATCGTACTTTAAGCAACTAAATAGTTATACGAAATAATTTTAAATTTTACGATAGACTAATGTACTCAAACTAGGGCGTAGTTCAGCGAAAAGATCAATTGTCAAAATTCTGGCATTTAAATGAACTTACGTTTTTGACAAGTTTAACTTTTATTGACAGATTTTTGTGGATTGGATCATTTTGCTTAAACTATGCCCCTGATGTAACTGAGGTGAACACAGGTGTAACAGGGCAAAATTATATTTAAATTTTAACTCTAAAACTCGTAAGACATGAATATATTATAGTAGTTTATGTGGCCGCTGCATAATGAAGGGAAAAAATACGAGTGTGGTTTTATGAAACGTACGAAGTGAATACATACACTGCTTTATCTACAAATATATTATTACTCCTCAATGACGTGTTCGGGAACCATTAGAATGACCGCCATCGCACCGCCATGGCCAACTGGATGGTGCCGGCGCTCGGGATTGAGGATAGTCCTCCTCCCCGACCGAGGGGGGGGGGGGGGGATTGTTGTTATGAATTTTCATACACTATTATAATGCTCGAAATTTGAATGTAATTAAAGTATCGGTATTCGATCTATACTCTAAAGTAAACTTTACGATGCACCACAGATACAGGTTTCTTAATATAAACAATTAGCATATTGCATCTGAACATATTATAGGGAAGTTATGATATGGATGTAGATAAAATATTATATTTAAGTTATGTTTTGAAAGAGTTGGATAAATTATTTTCTTGGAATAAACCGTTGTGAAGTGGCGAGTCATCCAATCAGCGTTAAAACGTTTTGAAATTTCAATTTATTAAATGTATCAATTTATTAAATGTATATGTCGCAGTAAGGTGTCGCAGAGACAAGTATAACAAAGAAAAAAGTCCGCCTTCTTAACTTAAGAGCGCATTAACGTGTCCACTAGCGCCACTGGTAAATAATTGTGATTATTTAAATTTAACTATAGATATTTTAAAAAGGCGGCCGCTATGTACTGTATTTTGTATTTAAGTACCCTTTGAATACGTCAAAGATAACGGCCGTTTTAACTTGCCTTGCCGCGATTGCCGCGAATGCAGAAGACGCTGGTTTGCTTCCAATCCTGGGCACTGGAGGCCTTGAGTCACTTTTGCCTTTGTATAATGACATCTCTTTAAGTTTAAACAATAAAGGTAATATATTTTTTAATTAAATGAAACGGTAATATTTTGCGTTGGACTCTCTTTGTCAATTTGTTTACTAAGCTTCTGGTTAAGGCCTACATTTACGCTTACGTTTCTTTAGCGTTCAAGATGCTCGCTTTCGGCGGTAGTGTTAAACGTTTTTATCGAATAAATGGCTTGATACTAAATGCCATTGGACGCGCGACCGAGGTGACCAGCAGAGCGACGTTGTCCATGCAAATAAATGTAAACGTATGCGTGACTGTTCAAGCTATTTTTTGTTTGTGTACTTTCTCTATGAATTGTCCAATATAAAGTTAACCGTAAATGGCTAAACAATTAAAGCCTGACCAGAAATGTATGATTATTGTCAAGAGGGCGCTATTATTCTCATTTATATGGCAACAGGTCAGTATGTCCATAGAGCGTATTGTTCTCTATGGTATGGTGAAATCTTGATTTGTTTACCTGTCAGCTCTGATGTTAATTTGAAAATGTCTCACATCAAAAAAGTTTCATTTCCCGAGTATATTATTTACAGCAGTTTATTATATACACTACCTACAATATTTCGCTCTTGACTATGGATAATGTTGAGAATGTTTTGTCGTTTATTATTTAATATTCAACACTTTATTATTATTCAAGTAAACCGCCTCCATGACAGTGACAGCCTATCACATGCACTCACACATGCATATCATCCTGTCATTAAATTTATTGCCAGATAAGAAATTAGTTCCAATGAAATTCCGCAACATGGCGCATGATCATATATTTCTGGTCAGGCTTTGAATGCCGTGACCGGATACGCTGATCATACCTCTTTAAATCTCGACGCATGCTGTACGAGCGGCCATAGACATCGCTGACCGCTCGCCACCGAGCTAAATGCTGTACCGAGCTTACAGATTTATAAAAGGTATATTAATAAAATATGAGCTCAGTAGGACTAGTCATATTTTTAGTGGTTTTTACACACTACTTTTGAATGTTGTTGATCGTTCTACGGAGCTCTAATCTTAAAAATCTATTGTAAAGGTGCTACTAACTAATGTGATACTTTTACAATTGTGATAAGTAGATAGTCATGCTTACACATGATTCGGTATGACCTAGGTTTTGAAAAGTAGGAACGGAAAAAGGGGTAAATAACGTAAGATTTTGGCCTAAAAAATTAATCAAGAGTCCTGTTTACTCTACATAAAATGTTTGTCAAACTATTAGTTACTATGTACCTATTTTATCGCTCAACTGCAATGATTTGTTGACATAATTTTGTAGAAAATAATATATTTTATAAACAATAATTTTAATAAATCTACATGTACATATAAATGTTTTCTAGATTATGTCAATTGATGAACAATAAAAGTCGATGTTATTAATAATACAATGATTTTATTTATTCATAGGGTGGGGTAGGTAGCTACAATCGCAGCCTTATTTCTTGAGGATTTCAAATTCAAGACAAAGATGAGCCTACTGCTTATCTTCTATCTAAATATATAAAAGAAGAAACTGACTGACTGACTGACTGACTGACTGACTGATTGACTGACTGACTGACTGACTGACTGACTGACTGACTGACATATCAACGCACAGCCCAAACCGCTGGTTCTAGAGATTCCAAATTTGGCACGTAGGTTCCTTATAAGGTCTAGGGGTGCACTAAGAAAGGATTTTTCAAAATTCACCCCCTAAGGGGGTAAAATGGGGGTCCAAAGTTTGTATGGCGAAACAAGATTTGTTAGACTATTTTATTCGAAACTTCACAGGAGTATTTCTAACGATAAATGAGTAAACACTTGTTTCAGGTTTTTTGAAAATTCAACCTCTAAAAGGGGAAAATGTGGTACATACAAACATACCAGTCTAACTGAGAACTTCCTTTTTGAGTACTTATAGTACGCGGGCGAAGCCGCGGGAAAAAGCTAGTACTTATATAAATGTCTTTTATAACAGATAGATGTTCAGCCGTGTGATATTCCAACCGACTATCAAGGTATCATCATTATTTACCCGCGCTCGTTTTTTAGTCGTAAATGTTCAGCAAATTATGGTAAGTATGTATATGGCAACTCCGACGAGACGCCGACGAGAAAACGACTAGCTGTATCGCATATTTCGGCGCTCGAGAAACATATTTACAGTCATGTCTGAAAATATGGATACATCTATTGTGACAAAAATATGTATCCAAGACTCTATTACCAAGGCGTAAAGTCTTGGATACATGTTTTTGTCACATTAAATGTATCCATATTTTCAGACGTGACTGTAGGTACGTATCGGCTACGTAAAAATTAGTGTCCGACCGAAAAATGTTTTTTTGCCGAAACCGAAACAGAAGGTTCGGCTCTGGGTCCAGTTTCGGCCGAAACCGAAACTTTTATAGACGTGTTAAAATAGGACATATTAATTTCAGTTACATGTCAGTAAGCCGTTGTACAGTCACCATCAGTTATATCGGAACGGCTAAGTTGGTCACAGATATCTGAACAACGCCTCTATTGTCAAGGCACTTTATCGCCTTGACAATAGGGGCGTTGTTCAGAAATTTTTGAGTACCTTGGCCGCTCTGATATATTTGATGGTGACATTGGCTGTACAACGGCGATTTTATCAGTTAAAAACGTTGTGACATAACCTATATGGTCAGATTAAGTACAGTGATAAAGTTTCGGCCCGGCCGAAAGGTTCGGCCGTTTTTTGGCCGAAACCGACCCAACTAGCAAAATTGCTGTATAAACATGCCTTTATAAGAAGCAAGACATTATAAAAGGTTTATATATATCCTGACTAAGAAGGTACATCTTACAAAGGCATTTGATAGGACTTATTCGTCTTGAGAACATTTAAACTTGTTAAGTAGTCTTGTAGACGTATATAAGAATTTCTTATAAAATATTTATCAGAACATAGGTTTTACAAAGGCATTTTATAGGACTAATTGGTCTTGAGAAAATTTAAACTTATAAAGTACTCTTGTAGACGTATATAAGAAATTCTTATAAAATATTTAGCAGAACAATGGTTTTACAAGTGCATTTTATAAGCCTAATTCGTCTTGAGAATATTTAAACTTATTACGTAATCTGGTAGACGTATATAAGAAATTATTTTAAAACTTTTATCAGAACAAGGTTTTATAAGTGCATTTTATAAGACTTATTAGTCTTGAGAAAATTTTAACTTATTAACTACTCTTGTAGACATCTATAAGAAACTATTATAAAATATTTATCAGAACATAGGTGCACTAGTGCATTTCATAAGACTAATTGGTCTTGAACATTTTTTACACTTAGTAAAGCACCTTAGAAGTCAGTTTGTTCTTAGTTGAGTCTGGAGTTGAGTGCGGAGCAAAGTCCTTGATCTGTCGGCGTTGCCAATTACAATAAGCCACCTATCGAAGTAACTATCAACACATATTTCCATGTACAAGCACGTCACATCTACCACTTATTTGAAAATGCATCAGGCTAAAGACAGTAAGTACCTACCTAAGTAGGTAAGGCCAATATTACACAGTAAGCATTAAGAAAATCAAGGCATTAAAAATATCGCCCTATGTTTTAGTAAAGTAAGATACTCGTGCTTAGAAATAAATACGATTAAACTGAACTTTTAATCTAACAGTCTGAACTTTAATCTAAAATTACGGCTGTAAGAATGAGGAATTATTTAGGTAGATACTTAAATTAATTCTGTCCTAAGCTAAACAACACAATCCATAAGTTCCAGATTTACCGGTGGACCACCGATTCCGACTTGGAAGCTTCTGGGAAAAGCGATCAGGTTGGCCAACTGTGAACTGAGCACACCAAATAGAGGACACAAGAAACTATCTAAACCAAATGACAAGTTTGAACGCGTTGAGTTTGCAATGATTACTTTACTCGAATAAATTTGAAACTGTTCAAAGTCACTTATTGGTGCCACAATAAGCCCACCTATGCATCATTAAAATAACGAGGACAATAGACCGGGCCGCCGGGTCTGCTCAAGGCCCTCGCGCTCGGTTATGGCTCGCTTAATTTGACGTAGGCCCAAGCAGAATGAAATCGAAAGGCTATCTCTGAGTCAGACGACATGCTGGGCGATTCACAGATCTACCTCGACTCTATGCGATATGTCGCTAACATAAGCAGACCCATTCATATTCCTACTGTCTAATATATCTATTTATTTCAACTGCAAATAAAGATACATGATATGAATCTCATGACATGACTGTGAAATGCACATAGGTAGCTTTAAGCTTGCGTGAGCACAACTTTAAAATTCTATTAGGGTTTACAGAGAAATACTACTAGACAATACTAATTGTGCAAAGAAATAAGAAGGAACGCAGTATAGGAACAATATTTAATTCCAAATACAAAATAGGCTAGTTAAGATCCGACCGAGCGAAAGATTTTTGAATTGAGTAGGGGTAGGGTAGGGAAGATCAATTAGGTACCGAATTGTAATATTTAACCATTTTCATTGATCTCCTTTGCCTAAACGTAAGTGGGTATCTACTTAAAAGAAATAATAAAAATACTATGTTTAACTGGTCCACCGCGTACAGATTGATTCATAAAAGCTGTCGCGTGATTTGAATCGAAATGTCAACATTTTCATACACATTCAGTGCAAGCTCTTGTGAATTTACCTATAGGTACCTATATCTAGCAGCTAGAACAATCCTATTGTATGTTTTCTCAAGGAAGAAGAAGTTTTTTCCGGTGGGTATTCCGACCGTCATGCGAGATGGGACAGGTAAAGTGGTCTATCTGTGCGAAGCGTTGGGCCAGCATCGTGAACTACAAATGCAAACGGTGTGCGCGTCAGTAATACGAGGTACACGCCGGCTCACCTTGGCAATGAAAGTGAAATGGACGCACTGCACACATACGTATAAAAACCGGAGCACTCCTAGCCGAAATTATTCAGTTACCAACTTTAGAACCAGCAACATGTACGCTAAGGTACTAAAAATAATTACTTTTGTTGCGAAATAACAAGGATTTAATCTAGTCTAATTCGTCAACTTTTCGCAATATTTAGCAATAGTGTCGGGACGATCTTTCGACAGACCCGTCCTTTGTCTCAGAGTTAATGGAGTGCGTTGCTTTGAAAGATGCAGGCTAAACAAGTCTCTATAGAGCTTACAAAAGTTTCGAATGCAAAGTACTCGAAAACATTTTAAAGTTAAAAGTTCAGTTAGTGTACTGGGAAAGTTTAGCAGTAAATTTTAGGTCGGTGTTTTTAATCAATGTCGGTCGTTTTCAGGTGATCGTAGCTCTGTGCGCCGTGAGCATGGTCCGCGCTGGCGGTCTCTTCGCTTCGGCTCCGGTGGCATACAGCAGCCATGCGTATGCCGCGCCCGTCATCACCAAGACCATCACTCCAGGGATCTCCTCCGTGTCTTCCTACTCCACACACACCGCGCACGGTAGCCCTGTAGCCGCGTACGCCGCTGCCCCCGTCGCCACCTACGCCGCCGCCGCTCCCGTGGCGTACGCCGCCGCCCCCGTTGTCGCCAAGACTTACGCCGCTCCGGCCATCGCGACTTACGCCGCTGCCCCGGTGGTGACCAAGACCATCTCCCCCGCTGTGTCCTCCGTGTCGTCCTACTCTACCCACACCTCTCACGGTTCCCCCGTGGCAACTTACGCTGCCGCCCCAGTGATCGCTAAGGCTGTCGCTCCCGTATCCTACGCCGCTCCCGCCGTTGCTGCGTACGCCGCTCCCGCGGTCGCTGCGTACTCTGCCCCCGTCGTCACCAAGACCATCACCCCTGCTGTGTCCTCCGTGTCTTCTTATTCTTCCCACACCGCGCACGGTTCCCCTGTGGTGGCCTCGTACGCCGCTGCCCCTGCCGTGGCCACTTACGCCGCGGCTCCCGCCATCTCCAGCTACGCCGCTCCCGCCATCTCCGGCTACGCCGCTCCCGCCTACTCTGGCTACGCCGCTCCAGCCATCTCCGGCTACGCCGCTCCCGCCATCTCCACCTACGCCCACGCCGCTCCCGCCATCTCCTCCTACGCCCACGCCGCCCCCGTCCTGAAGTCGGCTGTGGCCTACTCCGCCGCCCCCGCGGTGTCTCACCTCTCCTACAGCGGACTCGGTGCTCAATATGGTTGGTAAACTGAATCTCACGAAAGTTTTGTAAATAGACAAAAATTTAAAATAAACATTGTTTATCATAAAATATGTCCTGTTTTTTAATGAAAATCCCATACCTACATTACAATAGCAACATATGTATTATTATTATTCTTAGTTGGGCTATCGATGTACCGCGTCGAACAGATTTTATCTATTGTGGCAGGCCTTTATATTTCATTACTGATTCCCGTTGAATCCAGAAACTTCTAGATTCTTTGGGCTGTAATGTGTTGTACCGCTGCCCTCGGCCTGCCTGCCGCTTGTTCCGGCGGCGTCGACATATAACATAAACACATAGGTCCGTAAATATACTTACATACCTATATAAAATGAAATAATATTAAAATTTATATTAGGTAGTTAGGATTCGTTTAGTGTTAGGATTCCTTTGAAAGCCTCAACTTTCTTAGATTAGCCTTTAGCGATGTCACCGATTTACACTGCCGGAAAGAAGAAAGAAGACACATGCAATGAAACTATGTAATTTAATTAATTGAAATAATTTTAATCTCAGGCCCCTGTCTGCCTCTGCTAGACAATGCCATACCGGTATTGGGCAATACAAAAAATACCGGTATTGCTTTCCCTACTAGGGATTCATACATAAAACTAGCATACGAGTACATATGACATAATGAAAACTAAAACTATAATGATTTTGATGTCACCAGTTTTTATTGCACACCTTGTTATGTAAATTACAGAGTTCAGCTCAATTAGACACCGTGAAGTGATTGTTTAAATTACAAGATTTGATTGAATAACAACCCATCAATACGGAATGAAAATAAATAAAAGTTTGTAGAAATTATAAAATACTTTCGTAAGTATTTTATAATTTCTACAAACTTACACTTACACTTACTTACAAACAGGAGTAATAAAATCAAATTTTCCATACTTGTTGAATCTTAGTTATTTTAATTTTAATACTAAATATGAAAGAAAAAGTAACGCTGTCTGGCTGTCTGTCTCTCCGTTACCTCCTCACGCTTAAAGCGCTGAACCGATTTAGATGACGGTAACACCCAATTAGATAATTTAAAATTGCTTAAACCATGTTAGTCACTTTTGAGGGCCAATTTTACCGACATGAAGGCCATTATCGTTGCCAAAATGTTACTCATTCAACTCATTGAGTATTTTTTTGTGAATCTACATAAGTGTAGTATAGATGATAAAAACTATAATTATGCTTACAAACATAATATATTTTAGCGTAGATTATCGGTCCAGTCATGGCACTCTACGGTGTTGGTATGTACCGGAAGGATCTATTTAGTGGGCGAGGGCGTGGGCGTTATGTCATAAAATAGTACGTTATTGGAGAGGCTAGGAAACCGCTTAAAGATGGACAAGTGAGTTTGAGGGCCTACCCGTTAGGGGAGGCCCTCGAATATACGAGTCCATCTTTAGCGTTTTCGCCCGAGGCATTACATAGTGCTTTTCCCCGACTACGTTCTGTTAGGAAATATTAGTACCTCATAATTCGCTCTGGTACCAGAATGGTAGATCTACTCGTACTACCAAATAATTACAATGTCCCCTAAATTAATGAAAAAATATCTAATAGAAGCGAAATCCTCCTCTCAGAAGGACCGGACAATTACTTTCTACACTACGATTGGTCGAATGTCACTAAGTGAGTCTTGCCAACCAATGGAGTGCTACATAAACATTGTGTGAACCACACAATACTGACTTTCCAGCTTGGATTTAGACATCTTTTGCCACACTTTATGACAGGGGCGTGATAATATTATAATAATATTATTTGGCACAAATTAAGGAACACCTTGTGTACAGTCTCCTACATATAATAACTATAATAAGTCTCATTAGAAAGGTCTCGAGGAGCAATTAATCGATGTGCAAATAATAGGTGGTACAATAACAAAACGTCGGGAATTGTCGTCGGGAATAGAAGATTAACTAATCTTCGATTTGCGGATGACATTGTGCTGTTCTCCACGACTTCTTCCGAGCTACGACTAATGCTTCAAGACCTTAGCAATGCAAGCCTCGAGGTTGGATTAAAAATGAACATGTCGAAGACTAAGCTCATGGCCAATGGCATCGCATGTAGGATAGAGATAAACGGAGAATCAATTGCATATGTCCATGAGTACCTTTACTTGGGCCAAGTAGTCTCCTTCCAGGCGCGTCAAGAGAAGGAAGAAAGACGGACTGAAAACGCCTGGAGGAGCTATTGGTCCATGAAACATCTAATGAAAGGTGACCTCCCACTTTCACTTAAGCGGAGGCTCATGGACATGTGTATACTTCCAATTCTCACCTACGGTGCACAGACTTGGTCTTTGACAGCATCTCAGAGGTCCAAACTTGGGGTTTGCCAGCGAGCCATGGAGCGCAGCATATTAGGTGTAAAATTAATGGATCGTATCCGGAACACCATGCTGCACTCCAAAACACAAATAGTCGACGTAGCTCGGAAAGCGGCCAAGCTGAAATGGGACTGGGCTGGTTATGTCTGCCGCATGCCGAGCGAGCTGTGGGCCAAGATCGCCACCGAGTGGCAGCCGAGCTCAAAACGGGGATCTGGCAGACCTCGTCGGCGATGGCGAGATGAGTTAGACTCCTTTTTAAAGGAATGGCCGGATGCTGCACAGAATCGGGAAGATTGGAAAAACCGGGGGGAGGCCTTTGCCCAGCAGTGGGACATTACAGGCTCCTAATAATAATAATAACAATAACAAAAAATCGTAGGCATCTACTAAATAAAATTGGCAGATATTTTCTTTTTACAGTTATGCTAAAATGTTATAAAGAAAAAAAAAAACAATACGAAGGTAAATACATAACTAAACAATAAACTTCACTAAGGGCCTGTTTCACAATCTCCAGATAAACTTATCTGCCAGTTAAAATTATTGCTATCCTTTTCTCCAGTCATATAAAAGAAAAGGACAGCAAACATTTATCTGACAGATATGCTTTAACTGGAGATTATGAAACAGGCCATAAGTCTTGGGCACAGTTTATGAGATACAAGTAGTTTTGTAATGTAAAGACTCTTTATTGTACAAAAACAAGTCAAAAACAATATAATAATAGGAAAACGTACGTAAGTACAAAGGCGGTTATTTTCTTATTTTTGAGTATACCTACATATTTATATATTGGAGTTAGTTAAACTTAATAACACCTATCTAAGAATCAAGTAAGGGCTAGCTAGACTGACAAAAGTATGTTGAGATACCCATATGTAAAAATGTACATTTATGAATACTTACACCTACACTAACTTAACCCTTATTAGTACAAGGGGATATTATTTCCCACTTTGTCTATTCGTATAAAATTGATGTAATTTTTTAAATGGTAACACTTAACAAAGCTAACTAACCATACAGTTTTACAGTTTTGGTAAATATTAGATTCATTTTTCTGGCAACACTTTTTAATCAAACTTCATCTGTCAGCAAACGTCAGTGGTAAAGTCAAAAGTGGTGCCAAATTCGTAAAAACGGTGTTCGTCGGCGAAGTGCGACCGGATTCATAAGAAAAAAATCAGGTAAGAGGATTTTGATATCAGTTATGTAAAATTAGGTATATTGTTTGTTATTTAGTATATAAAATAGTGTTAGAAACTATCGCTTTGTCAAATGACTCTTGTCTTGTAGAGTGCAGTCTTGAAGTTGTAGAGTGCAAGTGGGAAAATAATTCCCTTTGTTCATTTAAGACATCAATGAAATCACATTTCAAATTTCTCTTATATGTTTTTAGTAAAATATACAACACAATTACATATTTTCATGATTATTATGATAATAAAAACATTATCGATATTATTTTTAAAATTTTTAGTACACAATCATAACTTTTTAACGCATATTTTCTGTGAATTTAGTCTATGACTTGTAGTATGATATAATAATGTTATGCTGATTTATAATACTTATTATGAAATCTTTTTAGACTCACCATATAATGCCTAAGCATAAGATAGCTAATTAAGGTTAGAGAATGAATAGATAATACTTAAAAAACAAAATATCTGTTAGAAACTTCTTTTGCTACTTTCTGACATCGTTTAAATATGTTTTTTAAGAATTTTAATTTGTGATAGATGTCTGATACTTTGCAAATAAATGGCTCAGGTCATACTACGGTTTTTTCTTCGGTGCTTTTTATGCGTGGTTTCTTTCATCTGGCGACCGTGACAGGACAAAACCGGCTGCTGCTATTGAAGTGACAAGTATAGATCTAGCCGGTCATCTTTTTCTACTGTCGGGAGGGAAGGTGTGGATAGTTTTATTCACGTTTGCAGTTTACCGCGCATAGTGCATCTAGAGTTGACTAAATCGCTGACGACAGAACCCTTTCTCATGGCCTTGCAAAGATTTATCGCAAGACGTGGAAGAGTCGACACAATTTACACGGATAATGGTACAAACTTCCATGGCGCTGATAATCTTCTGAAGAGTTTAAACTGGCAAGAGATTGCGGCTTATTCCAGCGTGCGAAGCATTAAGTGGAAGTTCAGTCCTCCTGCCGCGCCATGGTGGGGTGGTTGGTGGGAGCGCTTTATACGTTCCCTCAAGGAACTCCTGAGGACCGTGACCTATGAAGAACTGACCTTGCTTCTTGATTGTGAGGCTCTGATAAATCAGCGGCCTCTAACGTATATCGCGGACAATTCCGATAAGCTAAAGCCTATTACTCCGGTCTGCTACACACAAGGGCTTCCTTCAAGCAAAACTCCGGACCTGGACTAGCTCGACCACGATTCCCTGAACAGGCGACTTAGGTATCTGCATATGCTGAAGGAAGACTTAAGGGAACGGTTCAGAAACGAGTACTTGGGAATGCTCCAGCCAGTCAGAGCCAGTCTTTCTTCGGGGCCACGGGGACAATGTCGTCCTCGAAACGTCGAAGGAAATTTTTAGAAATATATACGCGGTTAAGTCCCGTTATTACAAATAGATTTGGGAATGCTCATTCAGAAGGGCAAGGAGAGGGACTCTAATTTAAGGGTAGGTGATGTAGTTTTGATAGAGACTGACGCTAAGCGTATTAAGTGGCCTTTAGGGAGGATTATAGAAACTTTCACCGGCAAAGATGGCAGTGCCAGAGTGGCCAAGGTGCGCACAACCGACGGAGAATACACACGAGCGTTTCAGCGCCTGTACCCGCTCGAAGTGCAGCCCGACCAAGAGTTTTTGGATTTGATCCCAAAAAGTGGGAGGATGTTAGAAACTCCTTTTGCTACTCTCTGACATCGTTTAAATATGTTTTTTAAGAATTTTAATTTGTGATAGATGTATGTTACTTTGTAAATAAATGGCTCAAGTCATAACGGTTTTTTCTTCAGTGCTTTTTAAGCGTGGTTTCTTTAAATATCAGTTGACAGTCACTTGAAAAGGTAAAATGCAACTTGTTTCGGACTATAATTGTTACTTTTTTTGTATTTTTAACTAAGTTTTAACCGTTATTTCCTCATTAAGTGTTTCAAGAGATGAATAATATTTAATTTTATAGCATTTTTTCATAAGTCTGAAAATAAGAGGCTCTATTACTTTACCAATGAATACTATGGTTCTACGAAAGTTAACGTTTTGTTTCTATGTAATATGATTATACTTTTTTGCAAATTATTCTCTTTTATTTTTACTTCAATATTGAAAAAAAAAGTGAAAATACAGAAAACACAATAAAAATTCATCAAGGGTAGAACCATTTTTCGCAATGTGCACATTGAACAAGGGGAAATAATTTCCCACCGGAAATCATCCCCTTCCACTTACCCCCTTAATTTTTTACATATTTATTCTGAATCTAGATGCTAAACTTAACTATATATCAACTCCATTTTCTCATTTGCAGAAAATTGATGCTCTGTCCTATTAAGGGTTAATGTTTATTTTATTCATAATGTATAAATTTCTTGGTAAAAGTTCCGATATTTGTTTATGTAATTTATTGTAAGATGCATTTTCTGATCTAGTTTATTGTAAAAAATTGATGCGAATTATAACAATCTAAGCTTGAAGTAAGGTAATTTTATCTTAGTAACTAATGTTGTTTTTAGCGTTCCGTAGTCAACTAGGAACCCTTATAGTTTCGCCATGTCCGTCCGTCCGTCTGTCCATCTGTCCGCGGTTCTAGCTCAGTGACCGTTCGCACTCGAAAGCTGAAATTTGGTATCAGGCAGGAAAAATACTTTTTATAAGGGTACCTCCCGTATACATGAAGTTGGGGTAAATTCTTTTTTCGCTCCAACCCTATCGTGTTGAGTATCATTGGATAGGTCTTTCAAAAAGAATAGAGGTTTTCTAAAACATTAATTGGATAAATCTACTACTTTCTTAAAGAAATAGCTCTGGAAGTTTAAGAAAGGATGTCCCATTCCCATCTAACTTTTGAACCGTGGGTCCAAAAATTTTTTAAAAATTAATGGAAGTGAGACCTGATAAGTACTTTCAACGAGAACTATATTGAATAAAATCGGTACAGCCGTTTTTGAGTTGTCACTCAAAAACGCATAGTGAAAGGACGTGAGTGCTGGATAGTATGATGACGTAAGCGCCGCCAAATAGCCCTTAATAAACGACCTTTTGAACGAATGTATTGTAACAGGTCTTCAACTACGGAACTGTACACTGAGCATGGCCCGACATGCTCTTGGTCGGTTTTTTATTTTAGTGAATTGTTAAATTTTTATTTTACACCGCATGAAACTGGATTAATTATTACTCAAAACAATTAAAAACATGAAGATTTTTAATGGCTTAGGTATGAATTAACCAACAAAATATACTTGATAAGCTTTAACAGCCAAAACCCAGTTTTTCAGTTATTGACAGACTGATATGTTCACGTATACACTCTGTAACAGATCACTCGTAATTCATTATGAAATTTACAATTTGATATTTAAAACCACTTCTTCCTAGTGCCCTTTCAAATGTCCTCCTCTGCCGATGCCGTCCACTATTTGCGCTCACCGAATGAGCCACTAGCTTGCTACAATTCATTACGCCTTGACAATGAAAATTAAACATGTTATCAATTGGTTGGTATAAAAACCAAGACGTTACTTACGATAATTATTCAGTTGCCAACATTCACTTAATCAACATGTACGCTAAGGTACATATACAGAGGCTTTATTAAAAAAAAACTTTTAATAAAAAAGTTAAGCTTTTTTAATGTATAAAATTAAATTCGAAAATAATATTAAGGAACACCTGTTTAAAATAGTATTGTATTTTGTAAAGCGTATTGTTACACATCTAAAATAATTTGGGCCACAACTTAAATTATAACTTTCATTGAAGAATTTATTCACTTACAGTTTTCACATTTATTGTGTAAAAGGTTTTTAGACTTCAGTACGTAAAGTCCAGGTCGTATAATGTGATTTACAATGTCAAGTTTTTCACTAGAAATGACTAATAACAATAAAAAAGAATTGGATATTTTATTAGACTATTCGTAATTATTTATTTTTCAGCTGATCGTTGCTCTTTGCGCTGTGGGCATGGCCCACGCTGGAGGTCTCTTCGCTGGGGCTCCCGTGGCTTACTCTGCTCCTGTCATCACCAAGACCATCACTCCTGCGGTTTCTTCCGTGTCTTCCTACTCCACACACACCGCGCACGGCAGCCCTCTAGCTGCGTACGCCGCTGCCCCCGTCGCCACCTACGCCGCCGCCGCTCCCGTGGCGTACGCCGCCGCCCCCGTTGTCGCCAAGACTTACGCCGCTCCGGCCATCGCGACTTACGCTGCTGCCCCGGTGGTGACCAAGACCATCTCCCCCGCTGTGTCCTCGGTGTCGTCCTACTCTACCCATACCTCTCACGGTTCCCCCGTGGCAACTTACGCTGCCGCCCCAGTGATCGCTAAGGCTGTCGCTCCCGTATCCTACGCTGCTCCCGCCGTTGCTGCGTATGCCGCTCCCGCGGTTGCTGCGTACTCTGCCCCCGTCGTCACCAAGACCTATACCCCTGCTGTGTCGTCCGTGTCTTCTTACTCTTCCCACACCGCGCACGGTTCCCCTGTGGTGGCCTCTTACGCTGCTGCCCCTGCCGTGGCCACTTACGCCGCCGCTCCCGCCATCTCCAGCTACGCCGCTCCCGCCTACTCCAGCTACGCCGCCCCTGCCATCTCCGGCTACGCCGCTCCCGCCATCTCCACCTACGCCCACGCCGCTCCCGCCATCTCCTCCTACGCCCACGCCGCCCCCGTCCTGAAGTCGGCTGTGGCCTACTCCGCCGCCCCCGCGGTGTCTCACCTCTCCTACAGCGGACTCGGTGCTCAATATGGTTGGTAAACTGAATCTCACGAAACTTTTGTAAATAGAAGATGTAGAAAATAAACATATCGTTTGTAATAAAAAGTGTTTTTTTTTTTAATTTTTAAAATGAATATAATACATTCATAAGGGCCCTGAGAGCGTAGGCTACTGAATCTTTAATGAATAGACAGAAAGTAAGTAAGGAAACGATGGATATAATAACAATCCGTTCAATTACTAACATGAATACAAGTTCCGTAAGACGAAGTTCGCTCTCTAGCTATAAGACCGCCTGTTGACTGACTTTACTTTAAATCTAACTGTACTGTTCTATTGTATTGAGGTGTGCAATAAAGAGTATTTGTATTGTTGTATTTTATTGTAAAAAAAAATTTTTTTTCACACAATTTTTCTTGTAATAATTAATTTTCGAGTGATTGTGGAAACTATTCTGCAATTTTTTTATCTGAAATGTATGCCCTAATTCGTAAGCTGCGGAAAGACACCACTCTTGCACATGTGCGATGGATATTTTGACAAATAATAGTTGATTTACCAAGGGCGGTAGAGTGTAGTATCATAGAAATTTAAAGGGGTGCAGTTTGAAAATTGTGTGTGTGGTTGATTTGTCGATAAAATTCATCATACTATATGTGGTTAATGGCTCCAACATTCGCGTATAAACACATTGTATATGTAGCGCCCCTCTGAAAAAATATTTTTTTCAGCAATTTAACTAAATAGCGGCATGCAAAACACACCTTATGTCCCAATTTTTTAATACGGCTTATAGTTTCCGATTAAAATGGCTGTGACATACGGACGGACGGACAGATGGACATGACGAAACTATAAGGGTTACGTTTATGCCATTTTATGGCTACGGAACCCTGATAGACCTGGACCGGAGACATACCTTGTGCAAGTATCTGGCGGACTATTAGTACTTTAGCTTCTTGGTAGAGGCTGTATGTCGGATACCTGAAGGGGTTTTTGAGCATTACCTAAGACCTAACGTTGAGCTCTTTTACCCATTAAGATTGTGGTCTTGGCAGCGCTGCTCCACACAGAGATTGCATATGTGATTAAAGGCTGACATAGTGATATACAAGGTGGGCAAAAAATATCTATATTTCCGTTGGCTGTAAGGTTTTGGGACCCAACCAATCCTCCCTAGATGGATTTTGAACCTCTCAGATTGATTTGATTTTTGGATTTTTGTAGGGTCATTGAGCGGTGGTAGGTAATGGCCCCTTCCAAAAATCCTAAAACCAAACCAATCTGAGAGGTTCCAAATCCATCTAGGGAGGATTGGTTGGTTTCCAAAACGTTACAGCCAACAGGAGTATAGTTCTTTTTTGGCCACCTTGTATATAATATGTTTGGCTAACTATGTTGGAGCCGTTCACCACGTACAGTATGACGAATTTTATCGACAAATCAACTCCCATACCATTTTTTTCTCATCCATTTTTAAACTTTACACCCCTTTAAAGTCCTACAAAATCATCTAACATTTAGAGGGCACAGTTCAGATAGGAAAGCATATCAAACGTTTTGTGAAGCAATCAGATTTGGATTTTATTATTATTATTTTATTTTAATTAAACAATACGTACATTGTTTGTCTCTTAAGCTGTTTTAATATGTCTTCTTATAGAACTACGCATTATTGTGTATCTTTAAGATATAATATTACTGTAAAACTGTTTTGAAAAAATAAGTCCCGCCGAGTTTCTTGCCGGTCATAATACTTCTCGGGTCAGAGGTGTAGGGTTAGAATCGGTGGTAGTTTTTTTTTTTCCTCTGACGTTCATAAGTGCATTGTAATGTGCCTAAATTGAAGAATAAATATCTTTTATCTTTTTTATCTTTTATCTTTTTATGGCGGCACCCTCTACCGCCCTTGGTAAATTAACCATTATTTGTCAAAACATCCGTCCGGTAGAGTGTGGGGCCATAGAATTTTTGCAGTTTAAAAATGGTAAGCTGGTTGATTTGTCGATAAAATTCATCATACGTAGTTAACGGCTCCAACATAGGTGTACAAATACATTGTATACCTATGTATTTTCTATAGCATTCTTGGCTCCTAAGTACTCTATATGTACTATAATTATGTATTAAGATTGTATAAGTACGACTGGTGAGCCAGCAGTGCGCCGGACGACTTGATTGCTCTCAATTATCAGGATCTATTCGACAAGCCACACCGTGAAACATGAAAGTCCATACGAGATCACTACTCGTTTATTGACAAAGTATTGTGCTGAGTGATTCAAAGTGGTCTCGCTAGCGATTGTCAATTTTCGGTTGTCGATTTGAAATTCCTTAGAGAAGAACGATGTGCATGTCAACTGCCTGTTAGAATCAGATGAAGATGCTTGAATGCAGTAGGTAGGTAAAAGACGGAAAAACGAGGTAGCAAACCGAAAATGCTAACTTTAAGACATTTTTATTAGGTCATGAAATATAATTTGCACCGATACTCCATACAAAATAAGAACGGTAAAAATATTTGGTCACTAAAACTGTATTATTTTTTGTGTAAAGCAGTCCCGTAGAATAAATGAGTTCCCATATAAATCACGCGACTTCTCTTTCCGGACAAACAATTCATAAAATCATTAGGACACTCATCCTTTAACCGAATGCCGCTGTTACTTGTCATTTATTTTACTGTAGCGCAATTTGGAATAAATCTATTGGCTGGTAGACAATGTTGCTAAGTACGCCAGTTTACAAGTCTGTATGAACAAAGTGTGGTAAAAAGATATGGGCCCTGGAGTGTTAGCCAATTCACTGAAAGGAAACATTATTTGATTTTCAAAAAGGGACATAACTGCATTTACAAATATTCGGGAACTTGTACGTTCACAAAAACTACTTGTTTCGTCATTTTTGCCAAAAAAAATTTTTATGACTATTGGATGCCAATCGATCCTATTTCCAACAAGGATAAAAAGTTCTTAATTCCAACCAAGTTTATGGTACAAGAGGAGCCATAAATAATAAAAAAAAAAAAAAGAATTATCATACAATTACTAGTATGGAAAAAACGGAAAAAAAATCTGTGATGCAATTTTACTTTTTAGGAAAAATTAAATAATGTTTCTTCGCAGCATTACATAGAAACTGAGGAGTAATTTATGGTACTTAATCATGTTAGGCTACCAAGATCAACTAGCTTTAGACCCAGATACACTTATCTAAATGCTAACAACATTTACAATGGTACGTTAAAAATTGCTTCAAAACCAGATCAAGGTTCATTTTTAGCACTAACTGATATACAGCTATAGGCAATAAATAATACGTACATATATACTTTTTAATGTTATGTTGTATTATTATACTTAGTAGATAGATAGAAATTTTATATTTGCAAGATTTCGCTTATCGCATCCACTTCAATAATTTACGTTTTGCTCTGTGTGACCTATAGCATCTATATATATAAATGCCTTTATCCTGACTGACTGACTGACTGACTGATCGACGCAGAGCCGAAACTACTGAAGCTAGAAAGTTGAAAATTTCAGGTCTGGTTACATTTGTAATGTGTACAAGAAATAAGAAGCGATTTTGAAAAATTCTACCCCTAAGGCGGTAAAACGGAGGTTGAAAGCTTGTATGGATGGGGTTTAATATTTAAAGTTAGGCTACTGATAATAAAAAAATAATAAAAGTGATTTCAGCGTTTTGTGAAATTCAACCTGTAACGGGGTAAAAAGGGGGTTGAAAGTTTGTATAGAGATTACATTTTTTTTGTGACAGACTTGAAATTTCGTTTGCAGACTACTAACATAAAAGCAAAAAAACTAATTTCTGCGTTTTTCAAAATTCCACCACAGAGGAGTTGAAACGGGGTTGAAAAGTTTGTGTTAAAGCGAGGCCGTAACAACTGCAGCTAGAAAGTTGTAATTTGCAAGTCGGGTTACATTTATAATTTTGAAAAATTCATCCCCTAAGGGGGTACAAAGAGGGTTAAAAGTTTGTATTTATAGGAATTTAAATTTTAAGTTAGAGACTTGAAACTTCGTACGTTCGCTAATATTTAAAAAATAATAAAAGTGATTTCAGCGTTTTGGATAATTCCTCCCTTGAGGGGGTTAAATAGGGGTGCAAAGTTTGTATGCGGGAAACTTCTTTCTTTGAGATACAGACTTCAAACTTTGTAGAAACATTACCTATTAAAATACAAAAAAAGTGCTTTCAGCGTTTGAGATAATTTTACCCCTGAGAGGGTTAAAAAAGGGTGCAAAGTTTGTATTGGAGAAATGTCTTTTTTTTATCTAGAAACTTTTAACTTTGTACGAATATTACTCATTCAAATACAATAAAAGCACTTTTAGCGTTTTGGTTTATTTCACCCCTGAGGGGGTTAAAAAAGTGTGCAAAGTTTATATGGGGGAAATTATGTTTTTTGAGCTAGAGACTTTTAACTTTGTAGGGAGATTACTTATTAAAATACAATAAAAGTATTTTCAGCGTTTTGGCAAATTCTACTCCTGAGAGGGTTAAATAGGGGTGCGAAGGTGCTATTATATGCGGACGAAGTCGCGGGGCGGAAAGCTAGTAATATATAATAATGACAGATGGGTTATGCACGCTCCAAAAGTGAGGCACTTAATATGAGTGAATTCAAACAATTGTCGCCAGTCGCGCACCGGCCAGCGTAAGATGCGGAAGTGTCAATGAGCTCCCGTCAGCCGCGTGAGAAAGAGACAAACTGTAATTTTCTAACCATGAGAGAGAAAAAGATGTAATGATTGTCAAAATAGATAAACATAACATAATCGTTGCTAGGTTATGAAATAACTCTGGAAGTATTTTTTCTACTCATTTTGTTAGAGTATAACCCATCCGTAGTAAATATCATTGTGTGTTACTGGTAAAGAATGCCTTGAGTTCGTCAATAAAGCTTAAATAAAAGTAAATTAAAATGGAAATATATAAAACCCAACAAATGACCGTGTTAACAATACTGTCAAAAATCCTGACAAGACAATTAGATGTTACTTTGAATATAAGAGAAAAATATTTCCATGACAAATGCCTAAAAAATTTAACAAATCAAAACTAAATTTTAAGGTATTCTACCGCTTAATTGTTGTTGCCATATAACCCTGTACTTATTATACATAGAAAATGGCATAAATATTTTTATGGTCACTTATCTTAAATAAATCCCCCTTATCCCCTTGTTCCTTTAGCCGTCAAAACAGTGAATCTTCCTTTTTATCCGTGGTACAAAAAGGATTTATGCATGTCCATCTTCTGCCAAATTGTAAATATTTAAATCTGCATTTCAAAGTCAATGCAATCTTTCTGAACATTAAATTATCTGAATATAACAAAATATTCCGTGTTTCGTTTTTATATTCCATTTTTGAGATACGGATATCTAGATGATTTTGACAGTAGAGTTATTTACCTATCAAGGAAAATTATACTAATAAATTGACCAAAGTTGTACAATAATCGTAATTAAAAATGAAAGTAGGTACCAACTTGTTATATAATTTGATATTTCAAGCCAATCAATCTAACCTAGTGCCCTTTCAAATGTCCTCTGCTACTGTTCGCTCTCACATAAGGAGCAAACACCTAACCTATTACACATCAGACACCTTGACAATGAGAGTGAAACTAGTGCAACATTAAGTTGGTATAAAAACCGAGGCGTTCCTTACAATAATTATTCTATTGCCAACACTAAGTAGAGCAACATGTACGCTAAGGTACTTGGATACACACACATTTTTTTTTAAATTTAAATAAACAGATACATTAAGTCATTTTAAATAAGTTAGGTATTTATTGTTACTTTGAATGAAAGAGAACTTTATTTTGACAAATAGTGTAGTAGTAGTATCTAACTTATGTATAGTGACTTATTCAGCCAAATAATGAAAATAAATATCGAAAATAATTCTTAGAAAGCGTAACTTCACAACTTTCCAGTAAAATGGCAAAACTATTTATCTACCTATTTCGAAAGTATATTTAGGTAGTAAATTTTACAATATTTTTCTGCCACGAACAAGGTTTTATACTAAGCGGATTGAGTTGGTTGTGATTTGCATTGGGTGTAGTTCATTGACAAATCTTCTTTATCTAAATATTGTTATTAGGCTAATATGAAGTCATTATAACTAACTTGTATTTTTTTCAGCTGATCGTTGCTTTGTGCGCCGTGGGCATGGCCCATGCTGGCGGTCTGCTAGCGGCCGCTCCGGTTGCCTACTCCGCTCCCTTCATCACTAAGACTATCACCCCGTCGGTTTCCTCCGTGTCCTCCTACTCATCGCACACCGCGCACGCCAGCCCCGTTGCCGCGTACGCCGCTGCCCCCGTCGCTGCGTATGCCGCCGCTCCCGTCGCGTACGCCACCGCCCCCTTCGTGGCGAAGACTTACGCCGCTCCCGCTTACACGACTTACGCGGCCGCTCCTGTAGTAAAGACCATCGCACCAGCGGTGTCTTCAGTGTCTTCTTACTCTTCCCACACCGCTCATGGTTCTCCCGCCGTGGCTACTTACGCCGCAGCTCCCGCCGTCGCTACTTATGCCGCAGCTCCTATTGTGGCTAAAGCCGTCGCCCCTGCCGTGTCCTCCGTGTCGTCTTACTCTTCGCACACCGCTCACGGCCCTGCTGTAGCCACGTATGCGGCTGCTCCTGCCGTGGCATATTCAGCCGCGCCCGCTATCTCCACATATGCTGCTCCCGCCTATTCCGTACATGCCGCCCCCGCTTACGCCACCTACGCTCATGCCGCTCCCGTCCTAAAGTCGGCTGTGGCATACTCGTCTGCCCCGGCGGTATCTCACCTCTCTTACAGCGGTCTTGGCGCTAATTATGGATGGTAATTAAATGAATTGCAATATTTATTACATACAGTATGAAATAAAGAAACGAAATAAATATATTTGTCTTTTATTTAAAATATGTTATTAGAAAAACGTGTGAACCGCTTATGATTATGTCAATATTTTAACATTAGCCCAATAAAAATAATTTAAAATAAAATTAGAAAAATTTATTAATACCATTAACCTAATATTATATGATATCATAAGTTTTATAGTGTGTCGGTACGGTACCGATCTGAAATCGTATTGCACACCGTGAAATCATTTAAAACGAATCATAATCGTTGCAAGCAAACACGACGGGTTTTAGCGCTGCATAGTTATTTGAGTTTACCCTCGCTTGGCGATGCATAGACATTCGCCAACTCAAGTGCATCGCTAAATGATAGATAGATAGATAGATAGATAGATAGATAGATAGGTAAAAGATTTATTTGAATTCTGCAACACACAACAGCAATGTACAACAATAACACAAAGAATCACTTGAAAAAGTAAAAATAAAATGTAACAAAACATGAGATGAGGTAGTACGAATGGTAGTGTGCGTTGCAGCAAAACAAAAGGGTTCACAGCTCAGCTTTACGCTTCACTCTTTCGAGCAAAGCACTGATAATTCTGCTGAAACCCAGGCCACATTAGTTTCAACTGAAACTATATAAAAAGGTAGGTACTCGAAGGCGCAAAATGTATTTACGTTAATACTTGTAGGTAGGTATACAAAGTGGTGTATAATGTGCAATGTGTGATAGTGCGTGTGTTGTGCAATAGTATAAAATAAGTATCTTGAAATTAGTACTGTGTAATACATATACATAATATATAAATCGACACATAATAAAAATATAAAATGGACGAAAATGGTGTGAAACTTGACCAAGTCATAATTTAGACTCTGAAATCCGCAACCAAATAACCGTAAGGTATCCCTGTTTTTTGTTTTTCCAAAAGTATCATTTTGAAATGGTGTTTGAAAGATAGTTTGGTTTTCAACCGCCTTACAGGTGGAGGGATGTCATTCCAGCAGGTGTATTTCTAAAAGACAACGCCGAGTAGACCTAGTGCCGTGACGATTATGAAATTTAGATATATTTATTTTAGAATAGAGGTACTCGAGTGTTTTAGAGTTTAGAACGCCAAAGAGGAGACATGCAAGGTGTAGATGTCTACGAGAAGACAGGTTCAGCATGGACGATTTGTGATGATGTGGCTTCTTGGAGGGATAGAATAACAAAACCTATAGCATGCGTTTTGGACTCTCTGTATTAAGCGACGAGTTTTTTGTTGCAGACGTGGACCGTAAACTACATCACCGTAATTAAGCTTTGTAGTCCCGTCTCGTTGGCAATATTTTGAGGGTTAAGTTTCGAAAATTCTAAAGTCACTTATTATTGAAGTTGGAAATACAGTGTGTACATGAGAATCTTTCAGTGCGTTTTGTGTCATATTCAATTGGTGCTTTTTTTGTAATTCAATAATTTGAGGTTAACTTTTTTAGCTTGCCATAACTTGAGTAAAAGAATGTTAGAGTTAGAAAATATAACTGTTTTGTATTTAGAACAGTTTTATTGTTGTACAAAACTAGTTTGTGTCATTTACGTCGAGTGCAATTTTATATAGTATGACAAGGCTAAAAAACTACGTATAAAAAATTAGAGTTCATAAAATAAGGATTAACTATATCATCACCTCAAAATATGTCAATAAAATCAATATGTGTCAAATTAAGCAATGAAAATTTAAGTTTCTTGGTAATTTCGTATTTTTAGGCTGTTATCGTTTTAATAAATTATTAAAGTCATCAGAGTTCACATTCTAATAATCAAAAAGGGATTTTAAAGTAGATATTTCAATTTGTGTCACTTTCATCAATGATATTTCGTCTAAAATTAAACAGAAACAATATTTGCGTTCAGAGGAAATCTTCTTAACTATAGCGCGTGACCTTGATGGTACGCCTGTTCGGCTTACTTCTGTAATGACCACTAGAAGTAGACCCCCGGCTCGCTTGTTAACAAGCTAATCCATGGGTCAACCAGGCGCTGGCATCTTAGCTGTTACGATGTAGGTACTTGCTCACGGAGGCGCGCGCGGGGTGATAAAGCTGACATACTCGACAAAGGAACTGAGCGGAGGAGCGAGTCGCGGGAAGCCGGCGAGTAGGGCAATGAACTCGTGCGTGACTCGCCAATACGTACCTTTTTGAGCGGTAGCCGCTTTGTTTGTGTTTTGACTAGACTGTTGAGTACATTTTCGAAGATTTCAAGCATCGTGAATTTTATTATGGGTAGAAAACGCAACGTAATATTTTAATTTAGTTCTGTTTTATTGGAACGAAGTTCCTTATCGGACGGTTCGCGGATGGGGGGCTAGGCGAAAAAAAGTCACGTGACCGTCACGAAAAAGCATTGAGAAACATATGAAATGGGATGAAATAAAAAAAATGAAAAATAGAATAAAGTGAAGTGAAACTGAAAGTGAAAGTGAGAAGTAGCAAAGTGAAAAAAGTAAAGTTAAAAAAATTCTATAATTTCAAAAATTTCAAAAATCTCAAAAATCACAAAAATCTCAAAAATCACAAAAATCATAAAAATCTCAAAAATCTCAAAAATCTCAAAAATCTCAAAAATCTCAAAAATCTCAAAAATGTCAAAAATCTCAATAATCACAAAAATCTCAAAAAGATTAAAAAACGACAAAAATTACGAAAAAGTCAAAAATTTAATAATATTACTTCGTTCTAACCGAGTGTTCCACGACACTAACGTATTTTTTTTTTACTTTTGTTTTATTTTTGTTTTTTCTTTTCGTCTGTATTTTGTTTTTATTTTGTCATTTTGTATTGATCCTGTTTTTATTCCGTTTATTTTGTTTAATTGTATTCTTATTTTACTCTTTTTTTTTATACCACAACGTGGCAAACAAGCATACGGCCCGCCAGATGGTAAGCAGTAGCATATGGATGCCTTGAACACCAGAGGTGTCACATGCGCGTTGCCGACCCTTTACAAAAAGGAGGAACAAGTTCAGAGTTCATTACCTCGGCCATTTTTAGGGTTCCGTACCTCGAAAGGAAAAAACGGAACCCTTATAGGATCACTTTGTTGTCCGTCTGTCTGTCTGTCTGTCAAGACCATTTTTCTCAGGAACGCGTGGAGGTATCAAGCTGAAATGTATATCAAATATTCAGGTCTATTGTCCCTTGGAGCTTTGAAAAAATCAAACTTATAAGCCAACGAAATCAAAAGATACAGTCGTTTATGCTGCAAATTTTATAGTTTTTCGGCACTCGCAAAACCTACGGGGTACTTCCCGTGAATTCATAAACTTGAAATTTGGCACAAAGCAACGTCATGTAGCATAGACAATGGAAAAATTACAAAAAGTAGACATTTTTAGTAAAATCATACAAAAACATATTTTTTTAAATTTTAAACTTACTACCTTTGTCCTCGTAAACGCGTAGAGGTATTAAATTGATATTCATGTCAAATACTCAGGGCTATAGGACCTTTCAGATGTAGCAAAACCAAACTTTTATGTCATCCCAATCAAAAGAAATAGCAATTTAAGTCGCATATTTTGAAACTGAGTACTCGCAAGAAACTCAAAACCTAAAGGGTACTTCGCGTAAACTCAGAAACTTGAAACTTGGCACGAAGAAACTTCATATAGCACAGATAGAGGAAAAATTATGAAAAGTGGACATTTTTGGTAAAATCATACCAAAAACTTTTTTTTTAATTTTAAACTTCCTGCCTTTTTCCTCGTAAACGCGTAGAGGTATTAAATTGAAATTAGTAATAAACATACTACAACTTTTTCTTGTTATAGGTTTGTACGGGACCCTTGGTGCGCGAGTCCGACTCACACTTGGCCGGTTTTTTGATTTTAGAGCAAAGTTTTTTAAATAAAATACGCTTATTTTAGCGTATCCTATATGGAAAAATCATAAAAAGGACATGTTATAATGACGTCCCGTCGATGGTTTTTTTTCGAAATCCAAATAATATATAAGTTCAAAGTCCATTATCACGGCCATTTTTGATTTGAGAGAAAAGTTTTTTAAATAAAACACGCTTATTTTAGCGTATTCTATATGGAAAACTCATAAAAAGTACATGTTATAATGACGTCCCGTCGATGGTTTTGTTTCGAAATCCAAATAATATATAAGTTCAAAGTCCATTATCTCGGCCATTTTTGATTTGAGAGAAAAGTTATAATGACGTCCCGTCGATGGTTTTTTCGAAATCCAAATAATATACAAGTTCAAAGTCCATTATCTCAGCCATTTTTGATTTTAGAGAAAAGTTTTTCAAATAAAACATGCTTATTTTAGCGTATTCTATATGCAAAAATCATAAACAGTACACGTTATAATGGCGTCCCGATATACAAGTTCAAAGGCCATTATCTCGGCAATTTTTGATTTTAGAGAATAGTTTTTCAAATAAAACACGCTTATTTTAGCGTATTCTATACAGAATAATCATAAAAAGTACTTGTTATAATAACGTCCCGTCAATGGTATTTTTTTTAAAGTCCTAATTATATACAAGTTCAAAGTCCATTGTCTCGGCCATTCTTGATTTTAGAGAAAAGTTTCTCAAGTAAAACACGCTTATTTTAGCGTATTCTATACGGCAAAATCATAAAATGTACACGTTATAATGACGTCCTGTCGATGATTTTTTTTCGAGGTCCAAATTATGTACAAGTTCAAAGTCCATTATCTCGGCCATTTTTGATTTTAGGGAAAAGTTTTTCAAATAAAAGACGCTTACTTTAGCGTATTCTATACGGAAAAAATCATTAAAAGTACACGTTATAATGATACCCCGTCGTCATTTTATTTTTTAAGTCCAAACTTCTTTTACACTTATTTTAACACATTCTACAAAATAAAGTATGTGTCATAATGACACCATTCCAACCAAAATAGTACAAATTGTACTTAACCTTCAGGGCCCCATAACTTCGAAATTATTGAGTTAAAAAAATGTGTTAAAGAAAAGTTGCTTATTTTTATGTGTTATATACGATAAGTTAATAAAAACATAGCCTTATTATGACATCACACTGATGAAAAATTTATTAAATCCAGCCCGGCCCTTTGCTAGTCCAACCGAGAGACAGATAACGATATTTCGATTTTCGCGTTTCACGATAGCCACTCTGTAAACAAACCGCCTTGATGCATAAATTACATATTTATTAGTTACAAATTATCTGTGACAATTTGCCAAAATACTGTTTAAATGGTAAATTAGGTTTACCGTGGCACACAGATCCGCCGTTGCAGTCCCTTATGGACTACGTTTACATTAATTATCCTTAACTTACTTAAGTTTTATATTATTGCTTTCTTTACTATGAAAAATAAAGAAGAGCGACTGAAAAATCGCTGTTTTTCTTTGTCGCACTTATTACTACTATTACTATATGTATGCATAGAGTAATAATAGAAAACAAACAAGCCGCTAGGCAGCCTGGTCGGCACATGAACCCCGCCCGCGCCTTACCCTTCCCCGCGCATGCCCTTTACGCAAAACAAGTTTTCATTCTGAAAAATAAAAATAATCCATTGATTATAATGACACAAATTTCAAACATTGTTTCGATACGCTTTTATAAAAATATTGATGCAAACTTTAATAACTTTAATATTTTATTGTACTGTTAACAGGGGTCATACAAGAAAAAAAATTAAAGTAAATAAATATCATTGATTAGTATGGCACAAATTTATTCAAATAATAGATACCGATATATTAGAAAGCACAGTACGTAATCGATCAACTCTAATTTTATATAGGCTTGTAAAAGTCCACATATATGTGCTGATTGAACGTCAGTATTCCCATTGCCGAAAGTGACACAAAACGCGTCCGTGCGTCAGTAACAACTTTGCTGTTACAGTGAAAAAACAATTTTGATCTCTAATTCTCTATTTAACGAATAATGTTAAAAAAAAGAAATGTCTAAGTTTCTACCTACGCAACAACCTAGGATGACACAAATTATTATTATTAGCTAAGTTGGATGGCCTGAACTCTGTATGCGAATAATAAGCATCTTTAATATTATCGAAACTTCATAATTTATCGGTACGGGTCTATTGAGCCAAATGTGCCATGAATATTTAGGTAAAGTATTTTCCTGTATGTATCTATAATAAAATATTTCATATTTATAATTATTTTACATGTTTTTTTTAAAGTGGGGCATTCCACTCATACAGTATGTTATTCAATCAAATACAAACACTGAAAACATTGAAAAAATAATCAACCCAGCAGGATTTGAACCTCGCATCGATACGACTTACCGGGGCTCGATCGCTTTACCAATTAAGCTATGGGTTCAGTTACTGAGTTGACGAAATTCTCAATGCCTTCAATCATCTTTTTTGCATTTATTTTTACATCGACTTTATAGCAGCCGTAAGCGACATCTAGGTGCTAACTACTAGAGTTAGATACCCTTCCCGCCGACCCTTTTACAAGTGTCACAACGGAAATAATAGATGGCGCTGCTATCAACTCATAATTATTTTACATGTTTTTTTAAAGTGGGGCATTCCACTCATACAATAGTATGTTATTCAATCAAATACAAACACTGAAAACATTGAAAAAATAATCAACCCAGCAGGATTTGAACCTCGCATCGATACGCCTTACCGGGGCTCGATCGCTTTACCAATTAAGCTATGGGTTCAGTTACTGAGTTGACGAAATTCTCAATGCCTTCAATCATCTTTTTTGCATTTATTTTTACATCGACTTTATAGCAGCCGTAAGCGACATCTAGGTGCTAACTACTAGAGTTAGATACCCTTCCCGCCGACCCTTTTACAAGTGTCACAACGGAAATAATAGATGGCGCTGCTATCAACTCATAATTATTTTACATGTTTTTTTAAAGTGGGGCATTCCACTCATACAATAGTATGTTATTCAATCAAATACAAACACTGAAAACATTGAAAAAATAATCAACCCAGCAGGATTTGAACCTCGCATCGATACGCCTTACCGGGGCTCGATCGCTTTACCAATTAAGCTATGGGTTCAGTTACTGAGTTGACGAAATTCTCAATGCCTTCAATCATCTTTTTTGCATTTATTTTTACATCGACTTTATAGCAGCCGTAAGCGACATCTAGGTGCTAACTACTAGAGTTAGATACCCTTCCCGCCGACCCTTTTACAAGTGTCACAACGGAAATAATAGATGGCGCTGCTATCAACTCATAATTATTTTACATGTTTTTTTAAAGTGGGGCATTCCACTCATACAATAGTATGTTATTCAATCAAATACAAACACTGAAAACATTGAAAAAATAATCAACCCAGCAGGATTTGAACCTCGCATCGATACGCCTTACCGGGGCTCGATCGCTTTACCAATTAAGCTATGGGTTCAGTTACTGAGTTGACGAAATTCTCAATGCCTTCAATCATCTTTTTTGCATTTATTTTATAAATATGCCTTCAATCATCTTTTTTGCATTTATTTTATAAATGCAAAAAAGATGATTGAAGGCATTGAGAATTTCGTCAACTCAGTAACTGAACCCATAGCTTAATTGGTAAAGCGATCGAGCCCCGGTAAGGCGTATCGATGCGAGGTTCAAATCCTGCTGGGTTGATTATTTTTTCAATGTTTTCAGTGTTTGTATTTGATTGAATAACATATTTCATATTTAGTTTCCTACATTTTAATTTGGCAAAAAAATGGATAAGTGCTCGCAGACAACCCAAACTCACTACTACTACCACAAGTTCATAGTCATAATGAACCGTACCGGTAAAAAACAAGGTTGCTATACTATACATATTACACAATTTTCACAATATATTTTTTTCCAAATCCGCTTCACCGTAGACTTCTTATTATTTTTCCTGTAATCTATAGGCAAAAACGCTTAGTATGTTGTGTTTTTTTTTTCAAAATTTTAGGCTCCGTAGTTTCCCTGATAAAATTCGCACGACAAGCCCTTTCATTTCAAATACCTACTCGTAAGTAGGTACACGTAGGTGTAGTTTGATAAAACAAAAATTCTTATTTCTAATAAGCATGGGGGCCACTTTCCCCATCATGCTTAAAATTCTTTCATTTATATAACACTTCGATCTTTAAATAGGTCGCAAACTTACACTTCGTTCTATCCTGGACATTGTCTTCATCCAATTCACAGGCGTTCAGATTTTTGGTGATGACATTACGCAATCGCTGTCTTGGTTTTCCTCTTCTGTTTGGTCTGTGCAAGGCGTAGCCAAGGGCTCTATTGCCTGCGTACACACGGGGTTCTTCTTACACGCCCAAAACACCTTAGCCGCCTTTAATGGAGCTTATTGGCTACATTTCTTACCTAATCGGAGGCTTCCAGTTATTTTAGGAGCAAATTGGTATTGTGATAGACAGGCCGACAGACAGCACCGTAATGGTTCCTTTTTTACTGTTTTCGCACGAAACCCTAAAAACGAAATAGGTAACCCTAAAAAGAAAAGCCAAATTATTCTTTAGTGAAAGCAAGGAGCATTATCTGACGTAGCATCCTGTGAAGCTGGACCAACAGTAAAAAAGGTGAATAAAAAGTAATATTAGCATGACAGGCTAATTGAAATAAGGCAGCGCTGGTAGCCTGGCGGTCCGACTTTCAATCCGGAGGTCTCGGGCTCAAACCCCTGCTCGTGCCACTGAGTTTTTCAGAACCTATGTACGGAATGTTATTTGATATTTACCAGTCACTTTTCGGTGAAAGAAAACATCGTAAGGAAACCGGACCTAATCCCGATAAGGCCTAGTTTCCCCTCTGGGTTGGAAGGTCAGGTGGCAGTCGGTTTTCGTAAAATCTAGTGCCTACGCCAATTCATGGGATTAGGTTGTCAAGCTGACCCCAAGCCGGGAGAAACGCTAGGAGGAAGAGAAGAAGAGCTAATTGAAATCAGTCACTGATTTCTTTAAAAAAAAACCTTCCGTAATTTTGTCGAGGTTATACATAAGTACCTATTTAAGTTCGGGCTGCTTGAGGTCAAATTAGTACCCAACTACATTAAAAAACAATAAAACCGCATCACTTCGTATGGTAAATTCAATATGCAGTCGATCGTTATTCAGTATATTTTCGACTACTAAATAGTTTGTTTGGAAAGAGAAATGACGTGGTATGCGTACATTTTACGACACTTCTCTTTCCAAATAGATTCGAATAAGACACGGGCTTACTATATATGATGGATCCGGTCATCTACGGCCACTTCCCTGAACGACCACCGTCCAAATTCCTTTATGGTCCATTTCCTGGTTTGTTCACTTCCTCGTTCGACCATTTCCACTGATCTGTTCTGTCCGTAACCTATAAAAGGTTAAATTTATTTAAAATTTAGTGTAGCTACTCAGATTTAAATTGTATGGACAATTTATGAATGAATTCATTCATAATTTGTGTCCATGCAATTGTGAATCTCACTGTACCTACATTCACGATTTTTTCAACTTAATTATACGATCATAATGATCAATTTAGACAACAATGATAAACAAGAAAAAAATATTTTATTCCCTAATTAAGGACAAGATCAACATTGCAAGATTTGATCGTGGTATTTCTTAATGTTGTAAATTGTTGTGCGAATTGCTAAAGTAATTTAAAATGTCACATTGATTTCAATTATTTGACCATCAAATTGAATTACCATTCGCATAAGTTTTAACGCGAAATGTGAGCAACCTCAAAGGCCACTGAGTCATTTCTTTAGCAATGTCCGTAATAAAGCATTTTAACGTTGGTTTTAATTGAAATAGGACATAATGTTATTGTACCTACGTATTGTGCAATTAAAAGCGTAAACATCGCTTTATGTTTAAATTTTAACTGCTGTTAATGAGCTTGCATTCAATACAGTAAACAAATCATTACCTACTCGTTCTACATGACTTCCTTGGGTTCAGGTGCGGGCTTGTGATGTTCGCTACTATATCTATTTGTAATAACGGGACTTAACCGCGTATATATTTCTAAAAATTACCTTCGACGTTTCGAGGACGACATTGTCCCCGTGGTCCCGAAGAAAGACTGGCTCGCGCGGCTAGAAGATGTTGATGACAACTGGAGCCAGTCTTTCTTTGGGACCACGGGGACAATGTCGGGGACAATTTTTAGAAATATATACGCGGTTAAGTCCCGTTATTAAAAATAGATATGTGTAAAAACCGTGAAAGTTTAAATCAGTGTTTGCTACTATATTTCGTTTTTAGGGTTCCGTAGCCAAAATAGGTAGAAACGGAACCCTTATAGTTTCGTTATGTCAATCTGTCCGTCCGTCCGTCCGTATGTCACTGCGTTTTTACTCGGAAACTATAAGACGTATCTTAATAAGATGCAGTGTATTTTGTATGTCGCTACTTATTTATTGTAGTTAAATTGTAGAAAATAATATTTTTAGTTAGTAAACGCACCAGCAGTCAGCCTTATAACGACTTTTTTAAGTTTGAACGTTTGGCATTTCTACAGCATTAGTCTGATAATAAAACGAATTACATGGTTAAATCAATTGCTTATTATAGTTTTAAAACAAAATATGTCAAAAAATAACAATCCTCTTTAAAATAGTTATATTTAAGTTTAAATGAAAAATGGTGCTTTTTCCAGTAATCAGCCTCATAAATCCAGTTATCAGCCTTGGTGTACCCAGTACTCAGCCGTCTTAACTATTAATAAGAATAAGATATTTAAGTCAAAATCAACAGGATTATAATAGTAGTAAAATATTGTTCATAGAAACCCATACACATATCTCCCTGCATCCTTAAAAATACCACTCAACCCAACAAGATAGTGGCTAAATACTGGATCCCCAACCCAGTGGTCGGCCGCGTAAAAAATAATATAACCTCCTAAGACCCCTTGTACAAAATGTTTTACATATTCTACAATCCATTTTGAGCTTTTATTTATAACGCGATAATCTTGTTGCGGTTTAGGCGCTAAGTTTGTTTAACATCTTGTTTTAATTATAAAAAGATCAGGCGCTTTGTTTTTTCATACATCTACAATCTTTTGATGCTGCTGCCACTGACAAGGCCACGCGCGGGGGCTTGCAGCACCACATTATCGTGTAGCCCTACCCCTCCCATGCTTTGAAGAACAAAGGAAATCTAGGAGACTTATCTTACTAGAAACCAGATTTTTGAATTAAAAAAAAAAATACGCCACCACTTTTTTTTCATTGAAGCATCTCAGCATTTCGTGTTCCCCCATTAAAGACGCGTCTAATTATATATCTCATCTAGGAGACTTATCGAACTAGGTTCAGTGTCGTGGGCTTTCCTATTAAAAAGTATCGAACCCAACGCTATTAGCACAGATACCTGACAGCTAAGACAATTATTTGTTAAATATACTGACAGGACATATAAAATGTTTAGTTTATTTCCAGTCTATAAGGGGCCAGAGATAAGCTAAATAATCTTTGGTCTATGGTATTGTTTATGGATTTTAAAATTAGAATACGGCATTTGCTGAATGCTGAGGCTGCGGATGGCCGGTGTTTGCATTTAATTCCTTGATATATTTAGTTAAGAAAGGAATTGCAAACTATAGTGGTCTAATTTTACTAGATATATGATAAGTTTGACTAAAATTATTTTTATGGTGATGACTGATTAGTTAATGAAACTAGATACTATTTTTTTTAGCGTTCTATTGTATAAAAGGAATCAGTAAAGGGTCATCATATCTGACTGTTTAGCTGATTCACTCTCAGTATGCTTTTAGTTGTTTTAAAACTGGCTTAAAAATCTAACGTTGAATAAAGGTTTGGTCCATATATTAGCTCATATAAAGATGACATTAACATTAATCTATCGGTGTAAACTACTAACTATTTGGCTATTAAACAGCAATATGAATAAGTTGGGAATGCAAATGACATCTAAAAGGCCGTGAGCAGTTTCCTACATTGAGACTGGAGATAAATTTTGGATCAATTACTGGATGTTTGGGTGGAACTTTACCCTGACATTGTTACAATTGGCAGTCATAATGCCACGCGAAACTCGTTCTTGCTACCATATAATTATGTAGCCCGAAGCGCTATTTTGTAATGTAATGGATGCTATTTGCACCGGATAGCTCGAGGATTCGATACCAGTTTTTTGACGCTGGTATAAAAGAGAACGCAAGTGCTCTTGAAATTATTCTGTCATCAATACACACGGATTAAACATGTTCGGAAAGGTACGCAGGAATAAAATAAATAAATAAAATAAGAAATGAATAAGTTACGAGTATATTTCTATTTCACTAATACGATGAATTAAACAAAAAAAATGTGAACACTAAGAAATTAATATTGATTAAAATATAAAAATTATGGAACAAAGCCATATTCAAAATTGATCAACATTAAAAGAAAATTGCCGTGTTATAATATGTATTTCATGTGTGCTTTGCTAAAATAAATATTTAAGATAAATAAATAATTAAATCCAATTATTGATTTTAACGGACACGTATAATCAGTTCAAAGCAAAGAAAATATTGTACCGTAAGCACGCAAAATTACTTAATTAAAGTTTTATATATGTTGAAAACTTAAAAAATGCTCTTTTCGACATGCTTTATAAGCATTCATATATTATTGTTTTCTGTATCTTCATGTCATTCCAAAAAATAAACGAGTTCGAGAAATCCGATTCTTTAAAGTTTAACTCATTTATTTGCTAAGGTACACTTCTATTGTATAAGTAAATGACTATAATAATATTTATAGCCTAGCAAGTAATTAAATACTTGGTTTACAGCTGGTTGTAGTTCTCTGCGCCGCGGGCATCGCCTCCGCCGGCAACCTGCTGCACGCCGCTCCCGTAGCGTACGCCGCACCCGTCTCCTCGGTGTCATACGCCACGCACACGGCGCACGCCGCCCCCGTCGCCACGTACGCTGCTGCCCCCGTCGCATCCTACGCCGCTCCCGTTGCCACCTACGCCGCCGGTCCCGTCGTCAAATCCGTCGCTCCCGCCGTCTCCTACCAGAGCATCTCCACCCACTCCGCTCCTTTCGCGTACGCCGCCCCCGCCTACAAGACCATCGCGCCTGTGGCTACATACGCCGCTGCCCCCGTTGTCACTAAGTCTATTGCTCCAGCGGTGTCATACTCTTCCTACTCTACGCACTCGACCCACGGTGCTCCCTTGGCGTACGCGGCCGCTGCTCCCGTCATTGCCAAGAGCTACGCCGCCCCTGCCGTGCATACCTATGCTGCCCCCGCCGTGCATACCTATGGTGCCCCCGCCGTGCAAACCTATGCTGCCCCCGCCGTGCATACCTATGCTGCCCCCGCCGTGGCCTCTTACGCTGCCCCGGTTGTAACTAAGGCTATTGCTCCCGCGGTATCTTACTCGTCTTACTCCACCCACTCTGCGCCTGTGGCATACGCTGCTGGTCCCGTCGTTACTAAGACTTACGCTGCTCCCGCGATCTCTGCCTATCATTCCGCCCCCGTGGCTTACGCCGCCGCCGCTCCCGTAGTCGCCAAGACGTACGCCGCGCCTACCTACCAGGCCTACCACGCCGCTCCCGCCGTGGCCACCTACTCCGCTGCTCCCGTAGTCAAGACCGCCGTCACTTACTCCGCTGCCCCAGCTGTTTCCCACGTTACTTACTCCGGCGCGTACGGTAACTATGGCTGGTAAATTATCCGAATTAAAGAAAGACTGTTATTGTTTTATGTTAATATTTATTGTAATATAATGACAGAAAACAAATGAGAAAATATATAATGTGAACAAATGTTTGGTATTATTATTTCAACCAGTATTGTTATAATTAAAGTCACTGTATTGGCTCTACCAAACAGAGTATGCAAGTATGTATAAATATGCGATTTCCTGTTGTAACTTTGATGTTACGGATTAACTGAAACGGAGACAAGCAGATAAAAAATAAAGTAACAAGAAATTATCTATCGGCAATAGGAAAATGTATGCGTAAAAACGACGAAATATGCACAAATAAAAAATAAAAATAGGGAAAACAATCAAGGTATTTAAGTCGAACACCGCACCGTTAGATTAACTAATACTGGTGAATCAGTTATTTGTTATTTAAATTTAAATAGCTAAAAGACCAGCGAAGTCTTAGTGACATTAAATTTATAAAATATGTTATTTATTACGAGTATTAAATAATATATGATATTATTTTATTCACTAATTCATAAAATTATACCTCGAGACTCATAAGGAATATGAGTAATCAAAGATCACTCTCACTTGTTTTCCTGAGGCGATGTTACCAACCAGCTCATGAATAACAAAACCTGTATTCTAATGTAACATGATGAACAAGCCTTTGACGTGTCGTATCAAAGAATTTTAAGCAATCTATTTGTGATATTTATGTGACACGAGCATTATAATATAACATTAATTAATAATAAGAAACTATCTAAATAAGGCAAACGTCACTACTGACAGGTTAAATTAAAATAAAATGTTTATACTTCGATGGTCGTAACCAAACATACGAACCGCCTGATGGTAAGCAGCTACCGTAGCCTATGAACGCCTGCAAACATAAACTTATATAGATGTCATATACAAAGGAAAAAGTGACCTAGGCCTCCGGTGACCAGGGCTGGGATCGAACCAGCGTCTTCAAAATCAAAATATTTATTAAAATAATTTGATTTGTTCTTCACTTGGCCTGCAAACATGCGCGTTGCTGACCCATCAATATAAAGGAGGATTCACTGTGTTGAAGGCTAAAGGGACAAGGGTCCCCGCCGTCGTCAGCACGCTGCATCCTCCTTGAGCTCTCTGGCAACCTTACTCACCGTCTGGAACACAACACTAACAATAATATTATTCAAATAGGCCTCCAGGCATGGAGCGTCATTCCAAATAAATACTAGAAGGCTCGGTGAAACCAGTATAATATCTATATCTCTAGTAGCACATAGTTGTTATTATCTCGAGGTCACGTTACACTAGTACACCCAAAAATCAGATCTCTTAGGAATGCACTAGCTGTTAATTTATTATTAGCATCATTGGTGTACTCGACGTACTCGGTCACGGTCATATTTATATAGACACAGTTTGGTTATTGAATATTTTGATGAATAAACCGCTTTCATTAATTTTATGCATGAATTTGTCAGACTTGCAATAATCAAAGTTGTCATTTAGGTCAATTGATACATAAACTATTTAGTTAAGTACTCATACTTACCTACTTCTGTGCTAATGCTTAATCTATACATTAAAGAAGTTCGAGACATTCAGGTGACGACTCAGGTACCTATGCTATAATGGCAATGTTTGTTGGGTTTGGTACTAAAGGAGTTTTCCCTCATTACTTTACCGGGCATAGTAAATATATTAAGAAAATGCAAAACAGACTTTGGTAACACAAAGTTTTCAGGAACATGTATAGTTTGTCCGGCGGCTAAAGGAAGAATGCGCTATATAGGTGAAAAACTTAAGTAAGTCACCTGTTGTATGTGTGAGTAATGTGTGCGAATAGACATTCCATTTTTAAAATTTGTAATATATCGTATGGTTTGCAAACTCATTATTTGTTTATCTTTCAAGTTTGATTATTCCTGTCCACTTATGATTCTATTGTCATGATAAGATATAAATAGTTGTTAATGTCGAGTAATTGTCTTCGATGAAAATGAGGATGACGAAATGCCGAGTGATTGAGATAGCAAAATTTTCAGTATGTTATTAATATGTACTACTCATATTAAATGTTTATATAATTTATTATGCTTATGCGTTTTTTGCAAACTCTACGCAACTACATACAACAGGTGACTTACTTAAGTTTTTCACCTATACTTTAAGTATGGAGCCTTTATCCTTAAGCCGCCGGACAAACTATACGTATCAAGCTAAAATTGTAAACCCTTACGACTTCATTTGTTTTAAATATTGAAACTCACTTTTAAACGGAAGCGTTATCTAATTTGATGGTTGTCAATTTTTTAAATGGTTTTTAATTTTTTTTACTATGCGTGGCAGCCAACGCATTAGTAATAGTTATCAAGAGTCGATAAGAAAATTTAAATTATTGCTACACGTTTTCTCGTTGTAAACTAATCATTCAAATCCTAACCTAAGACGATAATTTGCCTATCGTAGAAATATAATACTTACACGCTATACGAAACTTGGTATGTTTCGAAAATTATTTTTTTCTACTCCAGCACTTCTATATGCCAATTAAATGACTGATAGTGGTATCTAAAACTACATCATTTAAGTGAAGGCGCTAAAGTCTATTTGTCTATAGGTACTTTCTATAACTGCTAGCAGTCACACAAAACATATTGTGCAACTGTTTTTGTTTTTTTAATACACTGACTTCCAGGTGCCATGTCTAAAAAGGGTTCGTTCTTGTTTACAATATAAATTATATTTTTATACTTGAAATTATTTTTGCACAAACTATGATAAAAACATTATCACGTCTTTTTTAAAGTATTAATATCTTTAATAATTTAGTTTTCATATTTATGAAAAGCATAATAGTACTTTAATGTAAGCTTTTGCATTGAGAGTTACTTGAATGAAGCCATATTTTTTTGCAATTGAAAACCAACTCGTGGTCTGTCTATGACATTTAGTCAAAAAGTTAATATTTAAAAAGTTTCAACACAATGTACGGCTTAATTTTTGTATTTAAACTCGTATATTATGTTAATATCAAGAAGTTTATGTTAATTTTCATAAAATAAGTGACAAGAAAACTTCACAGTGAATATCCGAAGACTTCGGCACAAAAGTAAGTTATTAGTTGATAGAAAAATAAATCTTAAAACAAAATTGATTTATGTACTCGATACTTAAGAACTTTAAAATTATTTATTAATTACGTTTTTGCTACTGTCGTAGAAAAAGTTTCGTGTGCAACGGTACATAATTAGGTCTTAAAATTCTCGGGTCTGTTATTACAAAATTCGGCTTCGCCTCATTTTGTAACTTCGACCCTCGAATCTTAAGAACCCTTATTATGTACCTGTTGCACAAAATACTATTGTGTTAATGAAAAAAAAATGAAATGTAATGATGTGGTATATTTTTAGAATCGCCTTAAAATGCCCTTTCATAAGATACCACACGCGATAGGTTTGTGAAAAAAAAAATTTTTTTTCCATACAAATAAAAAAATGTCTCTGCACTCCCCTCCTAAGGGATTTTTTTTAAAGAACTGCGGGTCAAAAATGTGTTTTGACCTCTAGTATGCGTGTGCCAAACGGCTAAACTGTACATCGATTTGCGGTTTTTCTTTGAAATTGGGCTTGTACTGCTACCACTACAATGACTACAGTCGATAATTATTTTTTTAATTTAATGTTGACCGGTTTATAAATTACTAAAAATAAATTATTGCTAAGGGTCCAGAGTAAACCACTTTTGTACAAAACGGTGTCAGTAACGTCAACCGCATATTGAGGTCACACCCGAGTCGACATTCCCATCGTCAAGAAAATGCGAGCATTGGCTGTAGATAACTAATGGAACTTCCTACATTTTCTTCTTCTTTCTAGCCTGAATACTAAATAGTCGTGCTGTAAGTACTTATATCAAGCTAAAAAATTAAAAATATAAAATATACCTTTTGATCTTCTTCGTCTTTGAATCTTTCGACATGTTTTCGATGTTATGGCAACTGTGTTTCCTAAAAAATATATCAGTTTAAAATTATGATATATAGGTAACCTTGTATACTGTTGTTGTTTGATGTACTAAATAGGTATGTCTTTATTATAAGCTTTTTATCGTGGACTATAGGTTATCGCTACCGTGGTAATCGAATAGGTGGTTCTCTGTACCGAGTTTTTTTAATGAAACTAAATAGTAGCAAACGAGCAGAAGAGCCGCCGGGAAGCGGTCAACGTCGCCCATGAACATAAGCAACATCAAGGGAGCCGCCAATACGTTGCCGACCTTTGAGAGCTCTATACGCTTTATTCAAAAATAATAAATGTTTAAGAAATATTTATGATTCTAATACAAACTAGCATGTAACATATTAGGCTTGCACTTTACAAAAACAGTTGGTTGCCCATTTCCTCTAGCAATGTAAGTACTAAATGTTTATAAAATATACAGTAAGTACTAAGTACCTACACAATATATTTTTTACACGTTTCGAGGTTAGACTTACACTGGTGTTCTTTGAGCCGGAGGCTCACCTCGGCTATATTAGTGATGATAATAAAAGTCTGGAAATGGACTGAAAGGCTCAGCCAGAAATACGATCGGAAAAATAAATCAGGGATCTTTGCCGTTATTTATCACATCGTCTCGATTTTGGTTTCATTTGAATTGATTTATGATTGGGATCGTCTTCTGCACATTAAACGATGGCTCTATCAATGTTTTTAGTCAATCTAGTGGAAAATAGTAGAGTAGTTATTTATATAATATATGTATAAACCGTGGCAAAGTAAGAAGTGTATGAAATTAGGCTTTGTAAGTTCATAAATGCTTATAAATACATATGCTTTCATCTATTCATTATGAGTTATAACTAAGAAAGACTTTTAATTTTGTAATAATACTAGTAGAAGTAGTTTTGATACGTTGTGGTCGGTAAAATAAGAGTAAGATTCAATATTTTTCACTTTTTATATTTGCATATTTACAGGCCGTATAAAACTGAAAAAATAAATATTATAATGTGAGCAGTTTTAACGCAGTTTACCAGCCGTAGTTGCCATAGGCGCTGGAGTAAGAGACGTGAGAGACAGCCGGGGCGGCGGAGTAGGAGACGGCGGTCTTGACTACGGGGGCGGCGGCGGCGTAGGTGGCTACGGGAGCAGCCTGGTAGGCATGCACGGCGGGAGCGGGAGCATAAGCCACGGGGGCAGAGTGGTAGGCGTGCACGGAGGGAGCGGGAGCGTAAGCCACGGGGGCAGAGTGGTAGGCAGAGATGGCGGGCGCAGCGTAAGTCTTGTGCACAACGGGAGCAGCAGCGTAAGTTGCCACAGGTGCTAGGGTCTTGTGTACAACGGGAGCAGCAGCGTAAGTCGCCACAGCGGGGGCGGCGTACGCGACGGGAGCGGAGTGAGAAGAGATGCTCTGGTAGGAGACGGCGGGAGCGACGGATTTGAAGACGGGAGCGGCGGCGTAGGTGGCGACGGGAGCGGCGTAAGACGCGACGGGGGCAGCAGCGTACGTGGCGACGGGGGCGGCATGCGCCGTGTGCGTGGCGTATGACACCGAGGACACGGGTGAGGCGTACGCTACGGGAGCGGCGTGCAGCAGGTTGCCGGCGGAGGCGATGCCCGCAGCGCAGAGGACAACTACGATCTGCAAAATTAATATTTCATAACATTATATTATTATTAATGTTAAACACAACATGCCAGTAAATAAGTAGATATTTAAAATGAAATATTCTAAGTATCAACTTTTAATTTACACTTTAGGCGAACATTTCTTGCATCTCAAAGAAAAAGGTAAAAAAAAATCTAATTGAAAGTGAGATTTTATTTTTAATCAATAAAATCAGGCACCAATAACGGTATGTACCTATATCTATAAGGTACAGGTTTTTCACTAAGATATTGACTTAATGGGAAGAACCAATGAAAATCCAACCGAATATGTCTGCCTTGTTAAGTGCACTCAATAACAGATATAAAAAATATAAAAAATCAAAATATTCCAATGCGTACCTTGGTGAACATGTTTGTTTGAGTGTTCTTGTCAGAATAATTTTCGGAGCACTTGCTTTCGCTTTTATACATATCTTGGAACAGGTATTAATCATTGGTTATTGAAACCGGTATGTTTACAAAGTCAAGGTGATGTTCCACCCATCGATCTTTACGTTACACAAGTAATTTATGTGCAATCGATATTTTGGGTCCATAAGGAAATCCTGAGCATAACGATTCGGTAAGATGTTACTAAGGGATTATGTCATTGCTTCCTTGATATCAAGGGCTTCGTGCTTTTTATACATATTAATTTAATTACTTTGCTACGAATTAACGGATGTTTGTTAAATTATAGGAAGGATGTAAAGAAAGACTAGAGAGTAACAACCTTGGCAGCTGCATTGTCCCATCTGGACCTCGCAGCACTCACTCGATTTTCTAAAATTCATCATCTGCTTTCCCACTACTATAATATTGCCCCACGGAAGAAATTCCTATCTGTATCCAGTGACATGTAGCCATACGATAAAAAAAAGAGACAAATTTATGACTTGATCAACATTGAGGACAGTGATTTTGAAAAGCACTTTCAATTGATGACGTTAGTCTTGGTGATAAAATTAGTAAGAGCTTATACTTGTTTTATCATGTAAACAAACACTTTTCAAAGATATTTTCACATTTTTTTCTAGAATTATCGCGTATACTTAAAGAACACACAAAGTATTGAATTCAACAAAGGAACCACTGAAAAAGATAATTTATAATAAAAAAAAAACAATAGTCGAAGTAACGAATGGATAATCCGAAAAATAAATGACATTACGATGCTAGATTGACAGACGTCTGTTTACATTATAAGACAAGTAAGGATGAATAGGTACACTATACAGGGTAACAAAAATACTGGTGATCTGTTTAAGGCCATAATTGATATCGTATTGCGACTAAGAAAAATAAGAAGAAACATTTTTTCGAGTCGAAAATAGTAGTTTTCGATACAAGTGCGAGAAGTATGTCATTTTGCACGAGTACCGAGGTTACCGGGACGAGTGAAAATGACACTTCTGCACGTGTGTCGAACAACGTTTTTTAATACAATTGCGAAAAAACTACAATGAAATAATAGTAGATTGTTTGACAAGGGTCTAAAGTAGGCCATATTACCACCAGGTGGTTATTTTCCCGATCGAAGTGAGGGAAAATTGTTCGAGTGGTAATATGGCTTTTAGACCAGAGTAATGCATACAATGTTTCACTTCGATTGCGAGAAAATATCATAAAAATACTTATTATTTACGCACAATAACTAAACTAAGGTGAAATTATGGTATAACTTGACGGTCTTTTAATTTTTTTAACTTCTTTGACATAGATACAAAATATCAATACCGCGAATAAATGCCACAGACGACGGTATAATTAGCTCTTTAAAACAGCTATTAGACATGGCAATTTGTAGGGCCCAACTTGTTGTGTACCCTGCCTCTCCCACACCCTCCTTCAGCTCCCTACGGGCCCAACCTCCTATTACACCTCACAACACAACAGGTCACACCCCACAAATTGCCATGTCTAATAGCTGTTTTAACAGTTTAAACACACTTTAAAGCGTTTCCCAAAAAAATTAATCTTTTTTAATGATTGTGACTACTGCTAACTAAAACTAAAAAACACCTCATGTTTTGAGAAATAAATTGCGTTTCCTGATTGGTCGATTTTAACATTGCTGTATTCTGATTGGTTGATATTAAATACAATGTTTTTTTTAAGGACTTAAATTATTTACACAGTATACGCACCAAAAAAGTATCTAGCGTTCTGATTAACTCCGATATGTGTTGTGATTGGTGGATTTAATATAGTGAAGTGTTCTGATTGGTCAACTTAAAATGCAATATATCTGCAAATCGTGCGTAAAATCAAACGTTACGCACGATTTGCAGATCACATTACTTTTTAGCACTAGTGCATAAAATCAAACTTTACGCACGATATGCAGCTACATAAAGTAAACTTTTTGAGCAATTGTGTTAAAAAAATTTTTTTTTGTATGGGACACCTCGTCCCAACCGGTTAACCCTACATACAAAACAATTTTTTATCATCAATTAATAGAGCCCAGGGCCGTATTATAACTTTAAAACACGTATAGACACGATCCAACTTCAATACAATTCCAATGCATTAACAACGCAATACAGCTACGGCATACACATCTGAATCAGAAATATCACAATTTGCTTGAGAAATATTCCAACGCAACTCCAATACAACTTCAATATTGGTTGATTGTTTGTGGAGTTATGCTTGAAATAAGTTGTGTTGTTATTGTATTGTTAATGTATTTTAAAATTAGAATCCGGCACCAGAACACTTATTTAACCTTCGGTTTTGAAATCTTCCTAAACATGTCATTTTATTTTGCGGTTCATTCATAAACTCTATAAAATTCTATTAATTTATATATTAATATTATTATTATATTGTTTAATACACTAGCAGCTATGAGCTGATGCGTGTATATCACTGCACTTGTTTATAAGCATAATGTTAAATTATTTTTGATTTCAAATGTTTATCTAGTCTGTTTTTAAAACTGTTCACTGAGGGGGCACTTATCACTGTCTCTGGTAATTTATTCCACTCGCGCACAACTCGATTGCATAAAAAGTGTTTTCTAGGATTGCTTGCGCTGGGTCCTCGGTTAATTTTTAAGCTATGGCCTCTCAGACGATGATGCCTACTCATAATAAACATGTTTTTTAATTCTGGTACGCCATAACAATCATGTAGGATCTTATAAGTTTCAATGAGGTCGCCACGCTGTCTTCTTTGCTCCAGAGTTGTCAAGCCTTTGTTCAAATGGCATGTTACGTAATCCATATACCATTTTCGTTGCCCTGCGTTGCACCTTTTCAAGCATATTCATATCCTTCACGAAGTATGGACTCCAAATTTGGTAAGCATATTCAAGTAAAGGCCTAATGTATGTTATATATAGCTTCAGAAATAATGCCCTAGTCTTGAAAGCCTTTCGTATGGAGTATGATAGTGAATTGGCTCTTTTCGTTATTTCAAGAATGTGCATATCCCACTTAAGGTTGCTTGTTATGGTGATACCAAGATCTTTTTGTGAAGTAACTTTCTCCAGTACTTGAGTTCCTATTGTATATGGAAGCTGAGGATTGGTACTCCCAATATGAAGAACAGTACATTTCTCGGAATTTAGTGACATTAGCCAGTCTGTGTCCAACCTATTAAGGTCTTCTTGTATCTCATTATTATATATTTAGAACCGTGAAAATTGTTTTATATGTTTGTTGAGCAAATATGGTAAAATCATAATTTTGCTTAACTAAAGTATTTTCAGAAAACTATGTATTATTGCCACTTTTTAGCACAGCTAAAGTACCTTAGTAAAAACACTTTAATTTTTATCAATATGATAGTTCGTTGCTTTCCTACTTACCAAAAACCAAAAAACTAGTAAGTACCTTACAATAATATATAATTAACAATAATTTAAACATCCCTTTATCGTCTGTTTTTGGACTCGCTGCCACAGCTACTCCGAAGACAGCTAACAGGGCTTTTTGGATTATTGATAATCACCTAATAATACGTATTATTGTAAGGTACCTACTAGTTTGTTTGGTTTTAAATGGTTAACTAAGCAACAAACTACTACATATATTAATAGAAATTTAGGTATTTTCACATGCTTTAGCTTTGCTAATAAGTGCCATGAAATATGTCATTAATACATAGTTTTCTGACCATATTTTTGTTATATCAACAACAATATCTTAAATTTATCATATTTGCTCAACAAACTAAATATAGTAGTTTATGTAACTGTTACGTTTTAAGGCCTAATTACGTACAGTTGCATACACTGCTTTATCAACACTCATATTATTTATCCTAAATGCATTATTCGGAAACCATAGAATGGCCGCCATTGCACCGCCATGGCCAACTCGATTGTGCCGGCGGTCGCGCGGGCGCATGTCGGCGGCCGCGCGGGAGCGTGCAGGTGTACATTATGTTATCAAAACTCATAACACATCAATATTTGAGCATGTAAAGTTAAAATTACGTTACTGCCACAGATAAAAAGCTTATCATAGTAAAATCGGTTGTGGTAATGCTAGCCATTGCCTACCGTTTTCGAACACGTTTTAGAGAACTTACAATGTGAGTGTAGATAAATGTATTTACGTTTCTTAATATGTATATAACTCATTATACACATTTAGGCAGTTTATATATTAATCAACTGCAAAATAGAATGACATGTATTGTAAGATTTCAAAAATGAATTTTAAAAAATGTACTGGGCCCACGGACTAGATAAATACTAATGGACGCGGTAATGAGCCGGGCGCGCGTTACATCGTTTATGATCAGATGCGCATAAACTTGTCGAAACCTCATGCCGCGCGGTTCAGTCGTCGTTCGACCACGTGTGACGAATTTAGTGCCAAAAAACATGTAAAAATGCCGTGTTGTACAATTTTGTCGTGTCGTATACGAAGCAACGAATTAAAAGAGGCCCCTGGAGTAGTTGCTTTCCACCGGTAAGTATAAAAACCAAGTATTTCACATTTTTTCCAAAAATTGTAGGCTTTTATTACGACATGCACCCATTATCTGATGGTACAACAGTATTCACATCAATTGCTCGCTAGCTATTGCTGGCGGTCGCAGGATTACGCGAGTGACGCGCAATGTATTTGGAAATACGAACGTCGCTCGTCAGTCTCGTCACACGATCGGCAGCCACGTTGCTGGGCAACATGGCTGACACGAGGCAATGGTAGTGGTTACGTATTTTCGAGTGTACGCACACATCAACACAGCGAGTGAGAGACTGACATTTCTTTGTGTGTATCACCTCGTGCGTACTTTAATGAGAATGTGTGCGTGTAAATGCCGGCTACGCTGGTTTTGGAACAAACTACGGCTGATACCGTCTCCATATACTCCGTGACTGGGCCCTACGATTTGATGATAAAAAAATATGTAGACAGTATTTCATAAACTGTAAGCGTTTCTATGTGGATACGATTTAAAAAAAATTAAGAAAACGCGAAACCTGCCTTTCTACGCAGTGAATGCTCTTAACATGTATTAACATGAGGATAACAGGCAAAAGACGCTATCACCCATTCCTTTTGTCATTTATTACTGTAGCTAATTGAAAAAGTAAATCACAAAACTTAGCAGACTTCATCACAGCTTCCACTGGTATGAGAACAAAGGTAATTTCTAGAACAGTATTAGACTAATATCATGAGTGTGTTGTCAAGGAAACCCATACGATTTGTCATTTAATACGATTTGTAAGTCTAAGGTAGCCTTCACACAGATGCGGTTTCCGCATGCGGCTCCGGTGCGCGAGCGAGGTAGCGCTGTCAAGCTTGCACACCGTCGCCGCATCCCGTTGCGGCGTCAGTGTGATAATCGCCTGATATTGTTTGAGATATAGGGAACAATCGGCATGCACTTTAATTTTATGACTAGCAATCCTCTTGTTTCATTTCAAGATTAGTTTAGACTAGACGATATTTTTACACTTGTCCACACTTAACTGTATTTTTATGGATTTGTCTGTTACACGATTTGTCAGGTAGATAATGTAGATATCACTGTCTCGTGTAATTTTGTAAAACGCGGTATCTAAGGTAGAATTAATAATTCAGTGGAGTGATTTGACAGCTCTCGGCATACAAAGCGGTTGTCAAATGTATGTAAAGTTCTGTCAAATCACTCCGCTGAATTATTAATTCTACCGTAGTGCGGGTTTTACTTTAGACGAGTGTAGCTTGACATGTCAACATTGTATGCAGGGTATAACGAAGTAAGTACCCGTTTATTTCACCTTCCAGATTATCATTCCAAATTTAAAAATGAAAGTAGGTTTATAAACTAAATAATTTATTCCAATTAAATACAAAAAGTCGTCTTGCTAATGAAATATATCCTTATAAATTCGGTTTTCACCAGCCACCGTACGCGCCATGTCCGTAGGCAACGTTACCGTAACCACCATAACCACCGTAACTAGCGCCGTAACCGGCACCGTAACCGGCACCGTAACCGCCGTAACCATGGGCGGGAGAACCATGTGCGCTGTATTGGTTAGCGTACGAAGTCGCAACAGGGGCACCCGCATAGCCCAAGGCAGAACCGGCAACTCCAGCATATCCTAGTCCTGAGTATGAAGGGGCAACACTTTTAACAACAGACACGTGGGATGTGGCGTGACCGAGACCGTGGCCCGCTAAGCCGTATCCACCAAATCCTGATCCTCCGTAGCCACCGTGGCTACCGTAACCTCCGTAGCCCAGTCCAGCTCCGTAACCACCGTAGCTACCGTAACCGCCATAGCCCAGATTTGAGCCGTATCCTAGGGCCGAGCCGTAGCCCAGACCGGAGCTAAGCGCTCCTGCATGAGCGAAACCAAAGAAGTAGGCGGCGATTACAGCGATCTGAAACAAAAAAAATATTAGGCACAAGTAGGGGAAAGAAATGTAATATTGCGAAGTACAAATCGTCGGTAACAAAGGGAAATTTTAAAAATGTTTTACTCGTACCTTAGCGAGCATTTTGATGTTGTTTCTTCAAAAGTGATGATTTGAATGTTTTCCAGCTATTGTTAGTCGGCTTTTATATGAAAAAGGTAGGATATAAAGCATTCTTTGCCAAGGCTCTATTCTATGAAACGAACCGTAACGTGATTACATTTTTTGCAGCTCGCCCGTGTTCGGGTGTAACATTATTGTTGAATAATTACGTTGTCTAATTTGAATTATTTCGTAAAACACCTGATAACCATCTATTAGCAAGTCCTCCCTTGTAATCTTGTCTAATTAAATCTTGAAGTTCTGTTCTCTTAACTGTAAATGATGAATGGGGGATGTAAGTAGTAATTTACTCGTTTCTTCTTTGTTAAACAGTAAATGTTAGAGCAGACCTTGTAAGTGACTTACAACTCTTTTTTATCTCCTCGAGATTGGACGTGAATTGGGTTGAATCATAATGTATTTACCAATTATTATTTACCTTACTACCGGGGTATAAATCATTGCGCACATTTTAAAAGGACACAGTTAGCGTCAGTAGCTGTAGCATTCAGTAACGTTTAAGCAATATTTAGGTTTGGGTTTCCACCTAACATAAATAGTTACATTTTTTTGTATAAGACTAATTAGAAATTTAAAGCGATAACGTAAGACGTTTCAAACTTGTGATATATATTTTTTTCCTCGCGAGCAGTCAGAAAGTGACGTAGGCGTATCTCTCCATAAGCCCCCACAACGGCCACGCCTTTGGTGGGTTGGGTATAAGTAAATATCAATAATAGCCATAAGGTTTCTTCTCTGTATACTTTCTAATAGGTAACTAGAATACGAATATTAACCGGTGTTTCGAAGAAAAACGCGTGCCTTCAAATCTCAGGCCACATTTCCCGTTTCTGAGTTCAAGTACCGCAGCGCCTTTTATCGAACGAAATTAGAGTTGTTTTGACAAATCGCGTTAAAGTCTGTCTGGAAAGAAAAGTGTCGTGGTTTATATGAGAACTCATGCATTCTACGACTCTTTTTTTTTCCGGACAGACTCTAGTGCCGCAAGATAGCGTGCTAGTGTATAGAGTCTATAACTGCATTATAAATGTATGAATGAATACGCTATTTTATACGTGTATAGAGTCTATACCAAAGAAATTACCAGTTCAATTAAACGTCAAGGTTTATCTTTAAAAATATGTAACGTGTAAAAGTCACAGTTTTCGACGTGATTAAAGCTTTAGTTATTTATAGGAGGTAAGTACATAAACAAAATCGACTGTGCCTATTGGAATTTCCATTATCAAGTTCATGGTTCACTGAAGTCAACGACTTTATTTGTAGACGATTGATCGTTTAGTCAAGCACTGTCTAAGGTGAAAAGCCTTTCAATCAGGTGTGAAGGTCGCTGCAGCACAAAGGTTGGCGGATTTTTAATGTTGTAGGTATTGTGTGTATATAATTTATTTGCAAAGATTAAGTTGGTACATTAGAGTCATTAGTGGTAGGTGACAATGGGTTGTTTATTCTGCTGATTTGTACTCTGTACAGGTAAGTACCTGTAATAATGCAAGTGCATTCAAATATCTTAAGAGCTAATCTAAATCTATATTGATATCTTGAGAGAGGAAGTCATTTATACTGTAATATCTTGTGCGATGTAGAAGCTTGACAATATAATTTTTAAATCTATTTAGAAGCAGCTCTCTTATACATTTTGGAAGTTTGTTAAAGATATTCATGCACATGACAAAGCAGTGATTAGAATATAAGTAATGCCGACCCGGGAATACCATTATTATTTATGATAGTTGCGCTTTAATTGTCTGGTATCCTAACTATTCCTAACAGTGAGAGTGACGCATGATACAATAGACGGTAAAAGCGTAACCTTCATTCAGCGTGCCTTTGACCATAGGGGCTTTAAATGTAAAAAAATTAGGGCTATAAATGTAAGCTCCGATTTTGCTCATTAAACTGAGCTACATTTTGAATGCGTCTACAACTATTTGAATACAGTTTATTTAAAGATTATAATACATTTTATTTTTACAGTTTTTACAGTTTATTTTTCAAACTAATAAAATATTATTTTCAATGTACTTTATCCAATGAAGCAATTGACATCGTCTGTCACACTTCAAAAACTGATGATTTTGCAGTACATTGTTTGCTCATAAAAGTTTTGAACTGCAAAACTATATTTTTAAAGTTGTAGTTCCATTGTAGTTCAGTTTTATAAGCGACATCGATCCTTACATTGAAAGCCCCATGCTGGTCAAAGGCACCCTGTACAATACCTACGTACCATCGCCCACACTGTTAACTGCCCATATGTGGACCTTATGCCTTTTGTAATAAGGTCCAACGATGTACAGTTAAGAGTGTTGCTGTGTGTACCTACTGTAGTCTTCATTGAGAAACAGACAAACAAATTGATAAGTAAATCATCACATAACTCTAAAATTCGTGTCATAACAAAATAATTTCCTATATAGTTACATATAACAATAATACCTCGAGGTATTCAGAAAAAGTTCAATACAATAATTTTATTTAAAAAGTATATAATAATTATAGTCCTAAGTTTTTTGTAGTTAAAAAAAACAGTACGGTTTACGTGCAAGACCATGAATGAATCAAGGCTGTGCTAAGTAACTGATTCAAATAACCAAATTATAGTGGGCTCGTTGTTGTTTCTGCAAACTAACAAACAAGAGATCAATATGTACTGGTTTTTTAGTCAACCGGAATAATCTCAATGGTCATTCTTATCGTATGATCCACAAACAAAGACTTTATGGCGTGGTATTGACGACCGAGTCATTGAAAATTAGGGAGCACGTTGTTTAAGGTCAAGGTTTAATCTAAATAGGTACGATTGAATCCCGGTGCCGTATTCTATTTTAAAATACATAATTTAAACCATAATTTTAAACAAAAAAGAACCGACTTCACTAAGCATCCACCTTTCCAACAGCAAATGCTCGATCTGCTGTAAAAAATACTCAAATCACCATAGGTGTGCCTATAATAGTTGAAGAGTTCCCTCGATTTCTCCAGGATCCCATCATCAGATCCTGACCTGTGAAGTATACTCTTTAAAACAAAAAAGAATTTTTCAAATCGGTCCAGCCGTCTTTGAATAATCGGTGAACATACATAAAAAAAAAATGCAAAAAAACAAAGATCCCGACGAATTGATAACCTCCTCCTTTCAAATCTAGAAGTCGGTTGATACACAATAATCAACTAATATTGAAGTTTTCTTGGAATTGCATTGGAACATTTTTCAAGCAAATTCTGATATATCTGATTTAGACGCATAGGCGCCAGCTGTATTGCGTAGTTAATGCATTGGTTTTGTATTGAAGTTGGATCGTATCTAAACGTGTTTTAAAGTTACGGTCGCGGTATTTTTTATATTTTGTATCTATGTTTTTTGATTTTTACTTTTCAACTACATTTAGGTCATATTTTATTACATTTACACTTTTATTATATTATATTTATTCAAATTATTCATTTTTAGAATGACTGTGGAAGGAGAGACATACCTTAGAGAACAGGCATACCTAGGAATAGGTGGATGGATAAGGTGAGATATATCTTATATCTATATGCAGATAGACAGGGTCTAAATAATGAAATTATGGTCAGCAGAGAAAGTATGTAAGAAAAATACATGTTGCGTCGACTCTAAATGAGCATGGTCAATGAAATTATGATGATGATGATGATGACATCTTTTCAATCCAACTGGCTGTTCATGCGTATGTCACAATTAAATCAGAAATTATAATACGGGTACATATCAAAATGTATAAAGTCAAAATACATACGGTTAGAATTCATAAATTCATCTACTCAAAACTACTGTATCAAAATACATAAAATTATTTGTTACACTGTACTGATCGCCTAATACATAATGATCAAATTATATATCAGCTAGTATTCATAACCATTGTATTCGTAACCACCCAAAACTTTAAAATAATAATAATCAATATATATAACGGCCTAAATGTTATTGGTTCTTACTAAATAACCACATTCAGAAATTGTAAAAAGAGGGTCTAAAGAGGTACAAAGTGTTCATATTATTTTGTTATTATAATCCATATGTAAGTAAAGAAGGTTAGGTTACAACTGTGACCCTCAACCAACCCGAACCGAATGGCTATCACTAAAGTGGATAAGGTTAGAACTGTGACCCTCAACTAACCCGAACGCCTATCAGTAAACCAGGGAATGCAAACCGTTTAATCCCTATCCATAATCAACACGAACGGCCGCTAAAAAGTGGGTTAGGTTAGGTAAGAAATGCGACTCTCAAGTTGAGGGCTTCAACCAACCCAAACGGTTGTCAGTAAAGTACGTTAGGTTAGAACTATGACACTCAACCAACCCGAACGGCTACAAAAAAAATGGGTTGGGTTAGGTTAGTGCCAACTGTGACCCTCAACCTAGCCGAAAATATTTTTAGTTGTTAATAAGCAAGCTGCAGTGGGCAGGCCACATATGCCGAAGAACCGATGGCCGGTGGGGAAAGCTGGTTCTTGAGTGGAGACCGTATGACAGCACACGCAGTGCTTGGCGCCCTGCAGCAAGGTGGGGCGACGATATCCGTAAGGTGGCGGGTACAGATTGGAAGAGGAGAGCTGAAGATTGAGCTCAGTGACGTGCCATGGGAGAGGCTGGACATATCCGCAGTGGACTGATAAAAGCTGATGATGATGATAATGATCGAATTATTACTAAGAAGGTTATGCCTAAGATAGGGGCACCATAATTTTGGATATGAGAATAAACTGTTAGATTTCTACATACGACTAAGTAGGTATGCATTACGATAATATAGGTATGATTTTACGTGTCTCAACGTTTATGATAAACGTACATTATGAATTAGGAATATGCATGATTTTTTTGGAAGGCGTCATTCGATTCTATTTCCCTGTAGATTCAAATGTCTCTAATAAACCTACTATCTATGATAGCCCTGAAACGTCAAAAATGTGAAAATACGTTAGGCGTCTGCGCCGCGCGTCAAAACGCCCCATACAAAAAGTGTGCGGATTGTGACGTCACCGTTCACAAAGTTGCAGAAAACTGTTTGGAAGGAACAAGTTTTTGTAAGATTTTTGTAATTTTAGGCACGAAAAAATGCGTTTAGCTATATAGTTGTCATACATTTTTTTTCTTGTTAAGACATAAGTAATCGAACTGAAGTTTCGAAAATACATTTGATGTATAAAAAAAATGCCTAAAATTTTACGTTTTCAAACCGCAATTATCTTTAAAAAACTGTTAAAAATTATTACGGATTTCCACTTATTTATATTAGTTTGGGGTTGTTGAACGTGTTTATGCAACAGATTCAATTAAATATTTTTCATGCATGTTCTCTATTTTGATCGGTATTCTTTCTAAGCGTTATATTTTGTCGATTTTAGGTATTTTGAACTTATAAATTCCAGCTGTAGACTAAAATATAGGCAAGATATTACAATAGTCATTTTGCGTTCTAGACCATCCGCGAATAACCCTGTATTTTGATTTTATTAATTTTCATATTTACCTGTATATATGTAAGTAGGTACCACTTACACTTCCTAAGGACAAAAAAACGAGGCACTATACATGGCTATACGAGGTGACCGCGGTTTTCATTATCTTGTATTGAGTGTATTAGAAGAATTTGAAATGTAATCCGCTATACCCCGTTTTTAGGGTTCCGTAGCCAAATGGCAAAACACGGAAACCTTATGGATTCGTCATGTCTGTCTGTCTGTCCGTCCGTATGTCACAGGCATTTTACTCGGAAACTATACGATATATCTGAATAAAATTTACACATAAGGTGTATTTTGTATGCAGCTACTTAGTTATGTAGTTAAATTTGAAAAAAAAAAAAATATTTTTAGGGGGGCGCTCCATGCAGGTAACTAAATAAAAAAAAAAACCAAATATCAATATGTGACACATCAATCGATAGGTATTTCAAAATAACATTGAGGTTTCTTTGACTATTTTGTGATTAAGTGAATATTTTCTGAAATAATCGCTTCGAAAGTCAGAAAAGTTGTGTAGCCCCCCCCCCCCCCCCGTTACTTTTGAACCGTAAGTTCAAAAAATATGAAAAAATTTGAAGAGATGCGCCTTATCATATACTTTCTACGAAAATTATTTTCAATATTATCGGTTCAGCCATTTTTGAGTTATCTCCAAAAACCTTCTTCCATAGGCATCAGATACGACCTTTTGGTATTAGTTTGGTTCTTATTCCATTGAAGGTACGGAACCCTCCTATGCGTGGTCCGACACGCACTTGGCCGGTTTTTAGGATTAGATAAATAACGATCGATTTCACCAATGCATCTTAATTTTTTCAAGCTATAGCAAGAAAATATCTAATGAGACTACTTGTTTCCATTAGTGATACGCTTACGAAACAAAATTGTGAATTTTAAAATCGTTTTCCCAGAAATCGCACGACCAATAATTGCACGGCCTTTCTAATCTTAAAAAAGCGAAGGACAGGTAGTTTTTCTGGTCCCTAAAAATATGTGTTCATAATTCATATACCTATCTAACTGCATGTTTCATGTTTGGTTTTCCTATTGACCGGGTCGTTTTAGAAAATGATTACCGCAATTATCAACAAGAAAAACGAGTAAATACCACCAACCACTTAACCTTGCCGGAAAACTTTCGGACATATGAGCAACCATACCGCCCAAATAGGATATTTTCTAGGAATAAACAGAGGGGTCCTGAGTTGCCCCCTACAGCTTACGCATCAAAAGAAAAATATTTGATATTATAAAGTAGTTTTATTGTTTTCGATTAAATATTTTACAATTGTTCTATTGTTTACCATCCGTAACCGCCATGGCCGTAGCCGCCTTGGCTGTATCCATGTCCGTATCCACCATAAGAGAGGGCCGGGGCGTACGCAGAGTGTCCAAGACCATAACCATGTCCATGACCACTACCATGTCCATGACCACTACCATGTCCATGACCACTACCATGTCCATGACCACTACCATGTCCATGACCACTACCATGTCCAAGACTATAGGACGAGTAGCCAATTGGGGCGTAAGATTTAACAATGGGCGTGCTGTGGTAGACATGGGAGATAGCTGGAGCGTGAGCGTAGGAGATTGGTGCAATGGTTTTGACTACAGGGGTGACTATCTTCGTCACGATGGGGGCGGAGTAGCCGATGCCATGCCCTAAGCCATAACCACCGTAACTGCCGTGGCCGTAACCACTGCCGTGACCGCTGCCGTAACCACCGCCGTAACCGCTGCTGTAACCACCGCCGTAACCACTGCCGTAACCAAGAGAGCTGTAGCCCAGGGAGCTGTATCCGTGTCCACCACCGTACAGGTTTCCAGCGCTGGCTAGGCCGAACAGGCAGACGAGAAGAGCAACCTGAAATTAAAAATGTATGGTTAAGAGAGTATGATTCTTTGAGCGCCATGGTTTCCTATAGTAGTTTATGTAACTGTTACGTAATAAGGCCTAATTAAGTACAGTTGCATACACTGCTTTATCTACACACACATTATCAATCCTAAATGACAGCCATTGCACCGCCATGGCCAACTGGATTGTGACGGCAGTCGGGAAGGACGGCTGGATTTTCATTACGTTACAAAAATCGATGTTCCAAATTTGAAACTCATAACTTAACAATATTTGAGCATGTAATTATAAAATTACGTTAATGATACACATAAAAAACTTATCATAATAAAATCGGTTGTTGTAATCCTTACCCTTTTTGATCACATTTTAGAGGACTTACATACAATGTGAGTGTAGAGTAGATAAACTCTTTTAAGTGTACAATAGTGTAATGATTTTAAGTAAATCGTATACTTGCTTGTTCGTAAGTGACAATTTTTTATATGGTCGAAGCGAATGAGAAAGTTGAACTTTTGTATGGTTGGACTACCAAACAATTTTACAATGAAACAAGTTGGACAATTTAAACGCGCGTATTATAAAGCCCAATGATCCATTTTGGATTTAAAAGGATTCAGGTACTGCAACTGCACGTGAGGGACAATAAACATCTGACCTTGTAAAGATAAATTACTAAGTATATTACTAAGTATTAGTAATATACTTAGTAAGCATTAGTATTAGTAAGTAATTAGTAGGTAATATTTACTAAGTATTAAATTCGATAAAAATTGCCACAAATGTGGAATTCACTATAAATGTTTATTATTATAGTTTTAAAACTGTATCGTCCTCACCTTTCCAATCATGTTGTTTCCTTAGCTGTGACACTGGGAATGTGTCTTCATCCAAATATTTTCGCTTATATATGTAGCTTCAAAGGAAATAACATAGCCTCTGACAAGGCTGTCCATTAGCAAATTGGTCTGATTACGACATCGTCACCGCCAAATTGATATTTAATTTTAATAGTGAGAAAATGATACTGAAGGCGAACACACAAAGAGGTGGAATGAACTCCGTACGGAAACAAAAGTTTAATGAAATGAACATTAAAAAAGCCTGGCTGTAGTACAATCACAGACATACAGCTAGCACAAATGTTGCTTAGGCTTACCGCAATTGGGTACTTTCCTGGGTAAAAAAAAATACAATTCTATTCAGTCCGTCAGTTAGATTATCAAAAAATATTGGACACGTATTTTTTATTTTGTCATTTAAACCAAAATTGCTGAAGATATAGCACGTTAAAGTTCCGCGTGACGTCAAATTATGCTAAAAAGAGTACTGAAATGTGACGTCACGCGGAACTTTAACGGGCTATATCTTCACCAATTTTTGTTTGATTGACAAAATAAAAAATACGTGTCTAATATTTTTTGATAATCTAACTGACGGACTAAATATATTTTTTTAGGAAAGTAACCAATAAAAATGAAAATCAAAGGTGCCATTGTCGTCTGTGTTTATACAATTTGTGTTTCGTAATATTTATGATAATTAATTGACTGGTGAACGTGTTGGTTTTTAACGATTCGCATAATTTTATCTGAGGTAAATGCAAATAAAACAGACATCTTTTCGATTAACTTGAAGGTCACTTATTCACCCAAATTAGAAAAAGGCAATCATCACCATTTCAAGTAACGTTATTTGACTATTTAATGGTTTCACATGATCCACTTTTACTTGAATTATTGTTTTTGTGAAAAAATATCTACATAAACAATAATAATAATGAACAAACAATCTGTTTTTTACATGGATGCCTAATTTGATTCTTAATCTAATTATACTTAGACTTATTTTGATCTAGCGGTTAATATTTCTACTATTTAAAAGCTAATATAACGTTTCATGTACGCTGACCAGTTTAATTTATGTTTGTTTAATTTTTATTGTGTCTTGTCTAAAATAGTGCTGGAGCCCGCCTAACTGGAAATTTATCAAAATCCTAACCAATTTTCTTCCATATAGCGTTGTAGAGCCCATCTCGGAGATCATGAAAACATAAGTCTTAAAGGTCTTAAATGGCCATAAGTATGTATGGCGTCAAGTTGAAAATACAATTTTTTTGCCTAAATTTATCAACGAGCCTACCGCTCCTGGACACATGATTTAGCCCACATCAAATAACCTACATACCAATTTTAAGACCATTCTGGTGAGCGCATAAGATTTCAAGACCAGTTGAAGTTGCAATTTTTTGGCCTAAATTTATCAACGAGCCTACCGCTCCAAATTTTGACAGTAGTTAAAGGACCCATTCAAAAAACCAAATCCCAATTTTAAGACCATTTTGGTGGGCGCATAAGATTTTAAAACCATTTTAAGAAATAGTCGACTTCATAGAAAAAATAGCAAATTACTATAAATTCCTTAAAAAAAATATTTTGCTGGCACAAACACAACTGCATATTCATATATAAGTGTCTTGTAATTAAAAATGCCCTAAAAGTATTCCGCAATAAGTCGAAAATTGGAGAAATTCGTCATAGCAGTACTTTAGTCACGGGGGTCTTAAATCACTAAGGCTCGTTGATAAATTTAGGCCAAAAAATTGTATTTTCAACTTGACGTCATACATACCTATGGCCATTTAAGACCTTTAAAACGTATGTTTTCATGGTCTCTGAGATGGGCTCTACAACGCTATATGGAAGAAAATAAGGAGAAGGATTTTGACAATTTTCCAGTAAGGCGGGCTCCAGCACATTATATCCATCTCTATCACACTTGCATATAAGAACAAAATAGACTCAAATTCTCAAACTGAGTAATTTTCATAAAATATATATAAAATGCTAAAAAAGGCTAAAATGGTCTTAAAATCTTATGCACCCACTAGAATGGTCTCAAAATTGGGATTTGGTTTGTTGAATGGGTCTTTTAACTACTGTCAAAATTTGGAGCGGTAGGCTCGTTGATAAATTTAGGCCAAAAAATTGCAACTTCAACTGGTCTTAAAATCTTATGCGCCGCGCCCACCAGAATGGTCTTAAAATTGGTATGTAGATTATTTGATGTGGGCTAAATCATGTGTCAAAATTTGGAGCGGTAGGCTCGTTGAAAAATTTAGGCCAAAAAATTGTATTTTCAACTTGACGTCATACGTCTTACGGCCATTGAAGACCTTTAAGACTTATGTTTTCATGATCTCCGAGATGGGCTCTACAACGCTATATGGAAGAAAATTGGTTAGGATTTTGATAAATTTCCAGTTAGGCGGGCTCCAGCACTAAAACTGTTTATAAAGCGTACATATAGCTCGCCGACAGACAGCGCAACGAAGCCAAAGTAACAGCTGTTTAATATCACTTTTATAGTGTAGAATCTTAAACCCTGTAACATTGGAAAGCACTTTATGATTATCATACCGCATCATAAAGGTGAGTTTAAGTGGTCTATTCAGATATATGTCTGTTAGTTTCATGGCTCATAATGGACTAACTGGATAGTATAATTTAAACAAAATGTCTGTTGTACGCATTGCTTACATAATCGCCTCCTGGATAACTCGGCTAGATTAAAGCTATTACATTGACTGGTTTCGATATACATAATATGATATTATTATATGAGTTTGGAGAGATTTTTCGACATCTCACTACATTGACAACATCGTGTGAAAACGTAACCTAAATAAGGGAGATATTTATAATAAGTAACGACCAAAATGGCATGGGGAGGCCGAAAGAGTAGTCGAAGTAATTGTTTGCATCTAGTCTTGATTAAGGGAGAAACGACGACGTACCTCTTGTGAAAAATACCTAACATTTCAATAATAGAGGTATTATATCAGTACTGTAATGAGAGCGAGAAACTGCCCCTTTATCGATGCTCTCTTTCGAACCGCACGGTTTGTTCAAAGAGCTAATTTCCCTAACTACCTATTTACTTCAAGTATGTGCCATAGTGCATGGCGGCTTCAGTACCTAGGCACTACGTTGTTTGTTTATTTATTGAAATATGTCACAATAATGGGCCTTCGATAGTTCTAATGTTTCATCCCACCATTAAAAAAAAGCCTATAGGTAAGCCTGCTGGTGAGTAAGGTCGCCAAAGAGATCACAGAAGACCCAGTGTGTTGACGCCGATCAGGAACCCCTTGTTCCTTTAGCCACAGTGAATCCTCCTTTTTGTAAAGGGTCTGCAACGCGCATGATACACCTCTGGAGTTGCAGGCGTCCATAAGCTACGGTAGCTGCTTACCATCAGGATCGTCTGAAGCTTGCGCTCGCCGAGCCTTAGGAATAGCAGCTCAAAACAAGAAGGTAGAAGGGTTACAATAAAACCAGCGTTCTTTGTGTAGTTTAGTATTTTCCAGTGTAATATGGGCGTGACATGTCACAACGGTGGATTATGTAACGGTATTACGTATTTTTACGTGTACCCGTAGAAGCATTACAGTTCCAAAATGTATGTAGGGGAACCCTTTCATGAAGATGTGATGTAACTGTAAATCATCTGTAAATACAAAAGCTTGTAAAAACTCACCTATACTAACCAGTAATGTTTTAAAGCTGAACCTACCTAAAGCTTGAAGTTAACTGAAACTTTTCTTTGAAAGCGAGGATCTTATCACTAAGGGAAATAATAGGATTTAAACAACATATAAGTTAATAAGAAAATTTATTCAAGTAATAAGAAATTACTGTGAATGGAAAGTTAAATGACTCTATAAACTAATCTAATGTAACCGTTAGGTCACATTAGATATACCGCTACAGTTCAAGAGCCAAAATATGCCAGAGAAAAACTATAGCGATGAAAAAAAACTCTGACGCCCAAGTTTAACCTGCACACATACATAATAAATTTTGTAAAGATTAAAGACACACGATTTATAAAAATTATAAAATAATGGCATGATTGTCTAGTGGTACATATTGGACTACATTATGATAAGTAATAACCAAGGACTCCTGAGGTGTGAGAAACGCTAAACAACAAAATTAAATCTGAACAATGCTCAAACAAACACAGAAAACCAGAAATTAAAAGAAATAAATACAATTTTACCTAAAACAAATAAAATTTGGTTTAAAATATCTTACATTAACCTACAAACTGTTAAAACAAGTATTATAACCTCCTCAATATTTAACATCACAATTGGGTACTTTCCTGGGTAAAAAATATATAATTCTATTTAGTCCGTCATTTAGATCATCAAAAAATATTGGACACGTATTTTTTATTTTGTCAATCAAACAAAAATTGGTGAAGATATAGCCCGTTAAAGTTCCGCGTGACGTCACATTATACTAAAAATTGTACTGAAATGTGACGTCACGCGGAACTTTAACGGACTATATCTTCACCAATTTTTGTTTGATTGACAAAATAAAAAATACGTGTCCAATATTTTTTGATAATCTAACTGACGGACTAAATATTTTTTTTTAGGAAAGTAGCCAATTATATCTAACTACTATTGTGAAGCATACCTACTCCCTGCATAATGCTATTGTTGACTATGTAAAAATCTTACATAAGATTTGAATAAAGCAAAATATTGAAATTACTGTATACACTGTATATACGATAAAACAGAAGGATTTTCCTATATGCAGTAAACCCTGTAATTGTAATAAGTTAAACATAAAAGGTAATTATATTATGTTATAATGATTGATGTAATTTTATTAAAAGATTGTAATATTAATAATGTGATCATAATATGATATGTCATCATATAGATATATGGGAATAGGATAATGGAACTCTGGCTCATTAAAATCTTAATATTAATCAAGGTTATCATTAAAATAGAATAGATGATTGCAGTCAACTATAAGGCTACTTTTTATACCTCATAAAATTACCGAGCATACGCCGATACTATAGGCTAAGCTATGTCCACGCAAAAGGTCTCAACGTGAGAACCATAATATAAACGTCTTTTAGACTTGTATACGAATGCTTAACCCTCAGGTGACGAACATGCAGACCCTAATGGGAATGCTGATTAGCAAATCCCTCAGGTAGGCCCTATCATTGAACATGCATACCCTAATGGGTTAGCCCTTTATAAATTGGACTTGCATTCGTCTACATTATCTTAGGTTAACCTGGTCCTATCAAGCATACATGCGCAACCAACCAGCCCGACTTGCATATTGGAACATCTCACGTGTGGATAAGAATTACGAATATGTTCAGACACCGAAGCTTATTCTAGTTAGTTGATAGACAATAGCACCCAGCACGGCCATAATCACATCAATAATATGAGGGCAGCCTCTAATATTATGAAACCAGCCATTTTATTGTATTTGTTAGTCGACATAAATATGAACACATCAATTATTTCATTTTATAAGCCAGTTGGATTAGGGTTTGTTACCTTTTACCCAATAATGTATTCAAGATGCTTAGCGTTTACAATAAGGCTTTATTTACAAGTTGAATCATTCTTAAAATGTAGTTGTACTTATAGACTAAATCGACCGCATAACTGAGCTTTACGTTCGTAATTCTCAGTAATGTATAATCCTCTCACAGTAGAGTTCTGTACATATTACCTATATCATCATTGACTCCAATGCAAACCGTCTCACCCATATGATAAAATAGTTAAACATATGATATATTTATATATATTGGAGTCTTTAACGGTTTACTATCGGCAAACAAATGATACAGACTCTCGTGGTGCGAGATCAGCGAGTAAACTCGTCAAGAATCAATTCAATCCATACCTTAAAATATACTTCCTGTATGAATCTAATTTAGACTCATCGAAATAGTATATTTCTCTAGAATGAATTCACAGTCGGAACCTCTGAGGAAAATATACGTCTTGTATGAATCATATAGAATTCATCCAAGCAGTCTATTTTGGAATATATAAGTTCACATGGGTTTCAAAGATCTCCAAGTTAGATCCACTAAAGACAGAATACCACTGTTGGAAGAACGGTCTGACCCTATAATAAAACACAGTTGCGTATTCCATCAACCTGGATCAAAACCATTGCTTAGCATAAATGTTAATAAATAATTTTGGGTAATACCGTTACCTATGTTACCAAGTACCTTTTGTCATAACTGGAAGGAGTCTTTACAACTTGTCGACATTTCTAGTTATAACTACCTCATCGTTGGAACAATCACTATTTAAATAATATCCATTGTGACTGGTTCTCAACGACTACAATATTATAAATAAATATAGTGTGTGATTTATATATATATACACATTTTAGTATATAAATGGACAGGTGCTGTTGACGAGATTACTATCAGTCTATATACTTAATGATATAGATTCATTATATAGATATTAAATTTACTTGTATGACCAATCTATATGTGTCAACAATAGCATTCTGTAAATGATATCCATGAGATGTCATTTGATATCACAAATCATTTGCGATTCACGCAATCTGAGCTACATACCAAAATCAAGGCATCTACGATGATCAAAACCATTTTGACTTCAAGTATCATTTAACTAGTGCAACATAAAGTATTATCTATTCCTTCAGTGGAAAGATCGTGTGATTTACAAATAACCAACAGCCGAACTAAATCAGTGGGAAGGAAGTACGAGTAACTTAGGACTTATATATACTATTAATAGTTTATTGAAGATGTCAACTTCGTTAACAGTAGCGTTAATACTTAAATAAAATGTATTGTTAAATCTAAATGATAAAAGTAAACGTCAACATGAAGTATGTATATATTATTTATAAGTCCTTCGTACTCGTGTATCCTCACATTATGAAATCACAATAATCAGATATAAATTACTAGGTATGTTGCACGTTATTCAAATATGGTTGAATCAAACATAATAAAGCCTTATTTATTGGTATAGCACGTATAAATTTATAAAGATCAATCTCTTATTTAAGTAAACTCCAAAGTCGGATATTTTGTAACTGTACTAAGCACATAGAAACCGTACTAGCATGGAACCTCGCTGACGCTTAACGTTAAACCGTCGGTGTAATAAAGAGAAGTATGGAACTAACTCACAAGAACGCTTTTCGTATATCACCATACGTGGCAACGTGGAGAAGCGTCATTTAGGGCTGCTACGTCTGGCCTCTGGAGTTTGCTCAGGATAACCGCCCGCTGTTCTGGTTGTGATCAGCTCACGATGGCAGACGGCTGCTACTTCTGGCCTCTGGAGTTTGCTCAGGATAGCCGCCCGCTGTTCTGGCAGTGATCAACTCACGATGTCAGCGAGCCACGTGCAGCAGTCGTGTCGTACGTCCGATGCTCGTGTACCGGAAAACACATACATGCACAAGTTTATAACAGTAATAGTAAAGGTATTTCTCCTTACTATGGTATATATATGTATTTTTAGGTAGGTAGCCAATTGTACTAAATATTGAACTTTTCAAAGTACCTACATTTATTTATTGGGCAACCTAATAATAATTTTCACTATTTGACTCTATAAGTAATAAAGATTCTCAATAATGTTTATTTATTGAATAAGCGGTAGAAACCTTTAGCGTAATTATTACTTTAAAATGTACAATGGTATTTGCAAGTAAGGCATAGAAAACATTGATTAACCAATATTTTACATGACTAACATGGTACTAGCTTCCACGTGCACCTGCAAGCCATCACCATGACTAGATAGAAAATGTAATTAACTATTATAGTGATTAAAAGAAATCAATGCATATACCATCATATTCAATTTATCGAACCTTAGTAGAATTTTATTACGGCGGCATAACGCACACTAATGCTCAAATATGCTGGTGAATACTAATTTCACTGAAAGATAAAATAATACGGCACTAATGAAAATAAGCATAAAGCAATAAATCAAAAACAACACACCGAGAGGACCGACTTCTGCTGGATGGATTGACTCTTCGCAATGGCGCCGAAGTCTCGCAATAGATCGCCTTGGTCCGGAACAGCTCTGCCGACAGCTCCCTGGAGTGCTCGTCAAGGCTTCAAGATGGGTCCAACTGGACAGGCTGAAGATCTGTACGCCCGAAGTTGCATCCCGCTACCGAAGCGCTCACGCTGCGGCAACGATCCGTCAGAAGCTTACGGTGAAGGCGCCCTCTCACAGTCGATGTAACCGGGAATTTGAGAAATAAACAAGGATTAACAAAAGGTATTTTCCCATAGTTAGCTTACTAATTTTACGCTCTATTGTGGAATATGTAGAATTACTTATTTATCAAGAATGAAACTAAAACTTTACCTACAACGACGAATAAATATTGTTAACGTTATAAAATAAACTAATGCAAAGGTAACTACTAATTTACTCGAAGTATATAATTCGAGAATGAATTACGGTTAATTATATAGAATAAATAAATGGATTAAATATGATAGAAATCATATTAAGTTAGAGAAACCTGATAGATTATCTACTCGGAAAACGTACTCTAAAGAATAAATATTCATTACGGAACACTAAATAAATACGTAACCTTCTGACGTAAGCAATGTAGGAACTTGATATAAAAATTCACCGAGGCTGAGCAAGCGTCGATGGCTCAGCCGGTCAGAGCGATGGGACCGGTGTTCCGAAGGGTCGCAAGTTCGAATTCTGCTCGACGTGGTGAATCCTTCAAGTTCCACTGAAACCACTAATGATTAAGACCTACAATTGTATTTACTCATCTAGCTGATTCTACTAACAATAATTTAGATAATGTATACCTTCCCCTTTGTTTACCATATACGAAATATTAACATAAATACACACCGACGCAATTCAATAGTAACATTAACCGAATAAATAAAACCCGTGAATCAATACGTTAATGACCTCATTACTATGAATTTAAAATTGCACATAAATATTTACCTACGTAAATATTTAAGGCACACCGCCGCACAATAAACTTAGAATTATTAACCTTCCTATTATGCAACCTCCGCCTCCGCCCCGTCGTTGTAACGGCCTCCTAGCCTAGTCGGTAGTGACCCTGCCTACGAAGCAGGAGGTCCCGGGTTCGAATCCTGGTCAGGGCATTTATTTGTGTGTTTATCACAGATATTTGTTCTTGAGTTATGGACGTTTTCTAAGTATTTAAGTATTTATCTATTATATATATCGTCGTCTAGTATCCATAACACAAGCCTTATTGAGCTTACCGTGGGCCTAGGTCGACTTGTGTAAGATTGTCCTATAATATTTATTATTTATTTTGATTATTATTATTTTTATTATCCTATTTAATTGGTTAAATGACAAGAACAACCACTCATACTAATAAAACTGATTACAAATTTTACAGGCAATTCAACCACCAATTCAATGAAATGACACTATGCTATGCAATACGAGTAAACTGTGATCCTACATTTTAATTCTAATCTGAAGATTATGTTGAAACTATACTCACTTCGCACGCCCTTTATAGATACCTATAGGTTATTTAGTCTTTTCCTGGTTTCTATCAAATCTATGCACTTAATCGCCATCCGTTTGTTATACATTTGGCTAACCACTAACTCACTCAATTAAATGGCGAAACACAACAAAATAGATAGACGTACTTAATAACGAACTGAAATTCTCATCAACCGCAATCTACACATAAACCAATGATTTTACTTTTCATTTTGGTAAAATAAACACGCCTCGATAAGACTATCAGATTATCTGCTCAATAACGAACTTAAAATCCCAACACGTTTCAACCCGCAACTACCCACTATTCTGCAAATATTAACGCGACGGTCCGTCATACGCACTTGCTATTAAAACCCGAATAAATCTAAATTTCTTACCGAGACACGTGTACACTAGTTGTGGCTGATGTTTGCGAGCCACGTGGAACACGAGATTCTTCATGCAATGGACTCCAGCGCTCCGACAAGGTCCTCATCTCCGTTACCATAAAAGCGCGCGGGCCGTGGATTTCTGTTGTCTATCGAATGCTTCCATCTCTTGATAACAGATCTGTCAACAAACTCAAACACTATTTGTACTTTACAGCCTAAACTCACTGATCTCCTTTTGGCACGACGCTCTGCTGAAGAAAAAGCCCAGATATTTCCTTCCACAACCTTATATAGACTTTTTTTCGAACCCCCCAAAACCGACCCCCTCTAATTCAAACGTTTCTCCATCCATTCATCAACTCTTATTTTGATTGGTCCAACTAACTCAGCTTGATTCTGATTGGTTCCCATTATTCCCGCGTATTTTACCGAGCTATTCTATAATCTATCGTGAACCATAAATTAAAGACAAATCTAAAACAAACTTAAATCAAACAACACAAAAAAACTAAAATTATGTTAATTTTATTATTTTACGTTTCAATAAAAAAGTAAATAATCATTCATTTTGTTTATAAAATAGGCTCAGATTTGTCCATAGAGAAACTGAACGACTCTGGCAACGACTAAATTAAAAAGGTCACCTATCAAGGAACATAATTTTGTAAGCTACCCTCACTATATTTTCGTATTGTAGCAAATTGATTTTATTTCGAAGTCAAAGACAAGGTATAGTTCAAAATAATTTACTGCTTACAGCGTAGCTGGATGTTTTCAGATGTCGGTCTGTTACAAGCTGAAGTTCCATATTTGAATTTCCATGTTGACACTGAATAAGTAGTACAAGTACAAAAGATTCTTCTTCCTGAATTTGACATTTAGCTACAAAGACGAAAACGTTAGCTGTCATTCGCTTTAAAAAATAGGGTTTTCGACTTGCTTCATTATATCCGCGCAGTATTTGAGACTTGTCATGTCATGTCGGTGTATGTGATAATAGTAGAGTACGGGAACGCCTTTTTAACCTATAAAAATGACATAAATCACAAGTCCGATTTTATTTTGTGACCTGTTAGAATACGTTAAGTACTAATAATAAAAAATATTTTCTAACAATTGTTAGCATTGCGCTAGGTATAATACATGTATTTGTTTGCTACACATAGAAAAGATTATGTAAGTTTTATTTTTCTCCACCAGGCTATCGCTTTTTACTATTGCAACATAACTACACATTTTATAACGGTTTTGTCAAGGGCATATGTCATGTTAGCCATTTGTAATTCGTTTAGAATTCAAGGTCACTTATATTTTGACAAATTGTTTTCGATTATGCTCACATAATCTATTGACCAAACTGTTATAAAATGACAGATGATATTGAAATAGTTGAATGCAATAGTATGGTAAAGGAAAATATATCTTGTATAATCTTTTCTTGTTTTTATTAACAAATATCTATATAATACCTAGCGCGACGTCAAAAACTGTTAGAAAATATTTTTTACTATAATAATATTACATTCTCTAACTAAAAAAGAAAGTCGCACTTGTGAGTTATCGAAGCTCAAAACTGTTCGCGTACTGTACTGTAAGCGGTGTGCCAACCCTTACCTCATACCTACTCGTATGCGGTAAGCGCATCGGGAAAAACGGGTACTTACAATGGAGAGAGGCATATTAGTGAATCCCCCTGATGTTGATTTCTTATTGTTTAGATTATTGGAGAGTGCAATGAGGAAGGCAACTGTCAAAGAGTTTGCCAGATGGCGTCACCAAAGTTTGTGCTTACTTGTATTTTTCTGTATTGTTATATAACAAATAAGTATATGTATGTGAATGTACGAGTATGTAAACACTTTATTGTACATAAAAAGTAACAAAACACATGATAAAAGAAAAATAAACAAAGTACAAAGGCAAACTTATCCCTTTAAGGGATCTCTTCCAATTAACCTTTGAGCAAGTCTACTGCCATCTGAAAAAACTTCGAGCGGCCAACCATTTATGAAGTTTTTTCAGTCACATTTATCAGAAAAGGCATGCAGGATTGCAGACTAATAGGCTTCACGAAATTTATATTTATTTATTTTTTCTATTACTATATGTGTATGTATATTATTGACTAGCTAATATCCACCTGTTGGGAAGTAACTTCTCTACCATTAAATTGGTCATATGCTGGCCATGTCACGATCCGCTAACAAGTCGAATATTGCTCTAATTTATTCAAATCCAATTTAGGCGTTCAAGTTGGTTCATCACGATTTTTTACAACTTGTCACTCTCGTTGAAGTCGTTGAAGGCGTGGCATTGTTTATGTTTTGACACAGTTCCTTGACCTTGTTAGTACAAAATAACCATTATGTTTTGAGCCGCGACTACCTTAAAGCCTTTACAAAATCAGCGTTCAAAATAAACTGGTGAGATCATACATATTTCACGAGTTGATGCTATCTTTGATGCTTTCATTTTAACACACAATCATACATAATAAGCAAGATAAATGTTAATTATACGCTTTATGTTCTCCTTTGTTGTTGAATTTAACACTAATTGTTGTGGAGTTATATCTGTCATCTCCGGAGGTAACATCTTAATTCCAGCAGTTTTAATTACCTACACTCCTATAGCGCTGTTTATAAATTAAAATTTGTCACGTTAAAATTGAATTGAATTTTAAAATTACATGCAGGATGCTTTATAAGTCTTAAAAGTGTACACTTTTGATTACATAGGACTTAACATTATTTTATCTACACTCATACTGTAAGTACTCTAAAATGCGTTCAAAAACCGTAGACAATGACAAGCATTACAACAAACGATTTAACTATGATAAGTTTCTTATCTGCGGCAGTAACGTAATTTTAACTATGCATGCTCAAATATTGTTAAGCAATGAGTTTCAAATTTGGAACATCGAATTTGATAACATAATGTTACCGCCATGGTCAACTCGATTGGTCCCGCGCGAGCGCCGGCACAATCGAGTAGGCCATGACGGTACAATGGCGGTCATTCTATGGTTTCCGAACAATTAATTTAATATATATAATATGAGTGTAGATAAAGCAATGTATGCAACTGTACGTAATTAGGCCTTAAAACACTCGTGTGATCTTATTATGAAATTCGCCTGCGGCTCATTTCATAAAACCACACTCATGTTTTAAGGACCCTTATTACGTAACAGTTACATAAACTACTATTTCACGTCAATATTGAATTTAAATTTAAAAATTACATGCTCCTGCAATATTAGATGTCTATATTTTTATAATAAATAGAATAACTTGGAAATCGCACAGGACAAATAAATCATCTAATATTATTACATTATATAATAATTCGATACCTTTGGGTTCAATTGGCGTAAAGGACATTTTGGCGAAAATGAGTTAGATATACAGCTGTGTTCAGAATTTCAAGGGCTATCGTTCTGTATACCCAAGTAACACATCAAAGCAGTATAACGGCCGTCTTACAGCATATCTGTATGCTTTTAGCATTTTCAGTTCGTTTTATAGTAGCATTATAAACGTTTATAGTGCTGATATAGGTCTTAAATGGGCACGAATTACCCAGCTTGAGATCCTATACAGGTCATTTAATAGCATTACAGGCGCAATATGTCTGCGCTATTAGCATTATCGTTGTCATGGAAAGTGCCAATCGCATTAAAGAACCATTAGTACGCTCTATTAAGTTGCCAACTGCATTAAAGAAGCATTAATACGGCCAAAAAACTTGCTAATCGCAGTAAAGAAGCATAAGTACTCTCGATTAACTTGCCAATCGCAATACAAAAGCATTATACTAGCATAAGAGTGTAGTAAAATAAACCTTACGTCAATGCAAAAACGTCTCTAACACCGACGGAACAAATGTTATAATACAATGAACGTTGTGATTTAACTACTTTGTCTCGCAATATAAAATGGACGAAGACGGTACAAAAAACTGAATGAGTGACACGTCATATTTGTTTGCATCCTAACAAAATTTATAAAAGTTTTTGACTCTTTTACGTTATTATATCCTTCAAATATTACTGCGCAATGTAGTTTACTGTAAATGTGTATATAAGTTTCATTGAAAATTTTCACGCGCCTTTGATTTATTGTGGTTTTCCTATAAAATATTATAAAAAGATATGCGTCAAATAAACAAAACAATTGTGTAATCCTCGTATAGAACGAGTTTTGCATTATTAACATAATAGTGTTGGTTGAGCAGTCTTAAATTAAGTAATTTCATTATTATATAGGTATTTTCCTTGTATAAATAGGTCCGCAGGATTTTATTTTTAGGTTATAAATTATTTACAAAATGGCGTTGGTCTATATAGACGGAGAGCTAGCCACGTCGGATATGACACAATAATGAGAGCAACCAAACCCCTCTAGTCAGTTTGGTATACTATGCTTATTACTAGATCTGGACATCTGGCAGCTTTAAAGTGGTGGAGGTCAAAGAATGCAAACCATTTTAAGAAAATAAATCCTAGAGATCTGGGTTTAATGCAATATTATGAGAAACTATACAAATACTATACAATATTAAGAGAAATTATACAAAAGTTTATGTTGGGAGAAAGTAGTGCCAAACGATGTATAATAAAATATAGTTCATAGTTTGTCGCCTACTGTTTTTGTTTCCGTAATAATCATACATCGGGGTTTTCGGTGCGGGAACGATTTGAGAAAGAGTAGAGATAAACAGATAGGTTGAGAGTTAGTCTGAGAAAATATCATATTATGCCTAATGAATAACTACCTCTCTTTGAATAGCTTACACACTATGATACGAGCTTTTTTTCTTAGAGGCATGTTTGTATTGACTATTATATACTTAGTATTTTAAAAATGCAATTGCATATCCGAAATTTATTAACTAGATCTACCTAAGACAAAGGCACGGTATAATAAGTGTCAAATATTAATCTTGACGTTCGATATTTATGAAATATTTGATTAACTGAAGAGGTTGACAATGATCATTCATTACATGAATTAATAAAAAAATACTTGAAAAAATCATAGGTATATGTACCTACAATATATATACATAATAGTCAGCTATTACATATAAATTGTATATACCTATGATTTTTTCGATCAATTATTCATTAGGTAGAACCGTGCTAGAGTACATTCTGTTTTTTAAGTTAATGCCTACTCTTTGGCTAATGTCAAATATTCCCGCACCGAAAACCCCGATGTATGGTAATAATACACAATATTTTTTGGTCTAACGTTTTTTTTATCGATTTTTGACCAGTTTTGAGTCGATATTCCAACATATTCACTATAGATAGAATTATAAGGCAAACGACTATCGGTTTTTGAATCTTTTATCTCCATTCTGTAGAGCCGGATCTTGAAATAAATGAGCCGTTATTTTTTTATGATATTTTTAAAATATGGTCTAAAAAAACACTTTTATCGATATTCCAATGGTGTAAAGAATCTTACATATACGTAATCTACATATTAGGGTTCCTCTTTGATGTCTCTAAAAACTGTAGAGAGATTTTAATTTTTAACTAATTGAAACAAAATTTATGACCATAAAACCACTTTTTTAGCCTAAACCGGTTCGACTTTGATGTCAAATATCTCGAAGACAATGAATATTGAAGTAAATATAGGATACTATATTGTTTAAAGCCGTTACTGATAATATGATAAGCTATATAAATCATTAGAAAACTAAGGGAATCAGATCTAAGATCGTTGGCGCCAGGGAGCCCCTTAAAATATAGGCCCTGTCCCTTTATAACTGAGACAACTTCGGCAATTTTTACCTAGTTTGGTATTATTATTTTCCAATTAAAACATTTTGCTAGTCTGTCACTGTGACCTCCACCCATTAAAAGCTGCCAGATGCCAGGATCTAGCAATAAGAATAGTATAGCAATCTAACCAGACGGGTTTTGTTGCTCTCATTATGGTGTCATATCTGACGTGGCTAGCTCTTAGTCCAATAGCAGCTCAGTGACCCTTAAAAAATGCCTTATTTATGCCTACAGCATTACACGTGAATAATTATGCTATTAAACAACAATAAGCATTTATTTATGCTATTGTAGAACCTAAGGCACTAAAACCGCAAAAAGCTGTATAGGGGCTGTTCATAAATTACGTCATTAATTTCTGATGATTTTTACCCCCCCCCCCCCCCTAAAATCATCCAACCCTCCCCCTGCCAAATAAAATAACGTCATTAAAAACATGCGTTTTAAGCTTAATTGTAAAATAAAAAACTCTTTAGTAGATAATATTTTATAGCATTAAAAGTTTATAGAAACACGACTTTCATTCCTTTTTTTACACATTGATGATGTGATCTTCGGAATGACCGCCCCCCCCCCCCCTCCTACGTCATGCTACCATGAAATGACGTAATTTATGAACAGCCCCTTATAGTGAATTACTTAGCTTTATAATGGTTTATATTATTGCTATTATACTGCATTAGGAACATATTACCTACTTATAAATGCTATTGTACACTCTAAGGCATTAAAAATAGCTGAAAGCTGTACAGCGAATTTACGTGGCATTATAATGGCTAATATTCATGCTCTTAAACAGCATTAAGCATTTATTTATGCTATTGTAGAACCTAAGGCACTAAACCAAACCGAAGCATTAGTGTAGCAAACCAAAACGCAACTGTACAGCATTCAGCTGTACAGTTGCATGTTGTTCGCTGCACTAAAACTAATGGCTAAACAAAAGCATTTACATATGCCATTATACAACCGTTATACATCGTAAAGCATCATAAAATACTATTGTAGAACCTAAAGCACTAAAAACAGCTGAAAGCTATATACCGGATTTACGTGGCATAATGGCTAATATTCATGCTCATAAACAGCATTAAGCATTTATTTATGCTATTGTAGAACCTAAGGCACTAAACCACACCGAAGCATTAGTGTAGCAAACCAAAACGCAACTGTACAGCATTCAGCTGTACAGTTGCATTTTGGTTCGCTGCACTAAAACTAAAGGCTTTAAAAAAGCATTTATACATGCCATTATACAACCGTTATACAGCTTAAAGCATTATATAATGCTATTGTAGAACCTAAAGCACTTAAGTGCTTTTAAACAGTCGAAAGCTGTACAGTTGCGTTGTGGTTTGCTGCACTAAAGCTAAAGGCTTTACAAAAGCATTTAGATATGCCATTATACAACCGTTATACAGCTCAAAGCATCATATAATGCGACAAGTTGCTCGGTGAACGTATATAAGAGTTTATACGGTCCTTAAGTTCGAAATAAGTTAACTCTTCATATGTTATAAAAACATCGGTATCAACGTTCAAATTTCGTGGCACTTGGTAAGGGTCGCAAAAAAAGAAATACATAGGTATCATTGTTTTATTTATTAGTAATAAATAACATTTAATTTATTTTTATTCTTAATCGTACTTTGGTAAACTGTACATATATTTAAAGAGGTTTATATTCTTAATACGTCATAGAACCTCAATACTCATTTCATTATCCATTTGTAAAAAAAATTCTAAATGCCAAATAGGCAACAAATGTCATTAATTGTCATGCAAAATAATATGTGGTAAAATCTTCAACGATAATAGTTCTTAAAAACACTTACAACTACAATTTAGCATTGATAAATCTTTACCCAACTCCCTATCAGACTTGAGAAAATGGATTTGACGCAGTATACTGATTTTATATTCACTAACGAAGGTGCTTGCTGTACTATTTGCGAAATGAATATAAAAAAGAAAAGGTACAATATAGAGAAACATTTGAAATCAAAATCTCATCAAGATAAATTATCTGATTCACGCTGCCATTTACAGGATATAATACGAGATAATGCTGATTTCGAAATTAAAGACGATATCGTATATTGCAAATTGTGTAATTCGAAATTATTTCCCTCTAAATCTAGTATCGACCGCCATTTAAAAACAGATTTACACAACAAAATTCATAAAAATAATGCACAAGAAAAATTTAATAAAGATTTAACAGAGTTTATGATTTGTTCGAATATACCGTGGTCAAAATTAGACAATCCTAAATTTAGAAATTTTGTAGAAAACCTTTTAAATCATAAATATGGAAACGATATTACTGTGCCGAGTGAAACAAAAATACGAGTAAAATGCTTACCTGAATTGTATGAAAAGAAAAAAAAATGAATTGAAAGAGAAATTACAAAATAAAATGATTTACCTCAGTGTTGATGAAACATCAGATTCCGTGGGAAAAAAAGTGGCAAATATTTTGATCGGAGCTCTAGATGGAACTAGTACCCGGCCACATTTATTTGCTTCTAAGGTATTGGAGGCGACTAACCATTCGACAATAACCAAACTCGTTGAGGAAACCCTTGAAGATCTTTGGGGCGATGAATACAAAAAAAACATGGATAAATTATTATTTTTTATAACGGATGCCGGTTCCTACATGGTAAAAGCAGCTAAAAACCTTGTTCAGAAATATAAAAATATGACTCATGTAACATGCATAGCACATGGATGTAATCGAGTCGCAGAGATAATTAGAAGTCTTTACCCGACCATAAACAGTTTGATTGACTGTATCAAAAAAATATTTCGTAACGCTCCTTCAAGGACAAATTTATTTCATCAAATGTGTGTAAATATTCCTCTACCACCCCGACCCGTGATAACAAGATGGGGAACATGGTTAAATGCTGCCTCATATTATCACATGCATTATGATAAAATCAAATCTGTCATCGATGCCTTAAATCCGCGTGAAGCGAGTGCAATTTCTAAAGCAAAAAAAATTTTCCGTAACCGGAATTTAAAAACTGAGTTACTATTCGTCGATACACACTTTAGTATAATTGCTAAGTCAATAAAATTATTGGAGGATCCAAAACTGAGTCTAGCAGAATCATTAAACATTGTTCATGGTTTGCAAAAAAAATATCAACGTTAAGGTTACATCAAAATGCCAGAAAAGTTTATTTTAAATTAAAAAGTGTATTAAAGAAAAATCCTGGTTATAAGACTGTACAAATAATTAACCAACTATCTAAAAACAACGAGGCTGAAATACCAGAAAGTGTAAATAAAAACTGTGTGCAAAATTTTCAATGCTTGACATACCTTCCTATTACCTCAGTCAGCGTGGAAAGATCTTTTAGTCATTTAAAATGGATATATTCTTACAGACGTCAAAGATTGACAGCAAAATCTATGGAACAAATTTTAGTGATCTATTCTAACTCGTAAAATATTGTATGCCACACCTGGACATAAAGTGGCTTTTTCCGCACGCTACGCGTACGGATAGAGCCGCTTTCTGGCCAAATGTGCACATATTTTTCCAACACGGGAGGTAATAAAGAAAGCCCTCGATCGCATAATTACGTCCCTCGCTTGCAGCTTGGGCCGCAACAATTGCGATTGCGCGGCCTTTCTTTGTTTTACCACCCTAATTAGGAAATGTACTATTTAGGGGCTTTTTTATTTACATATACAAAATAAAGGTTAAAAATACTAAGTGATTTGTTTGTATTTATTTTTCTGCCAACCGTACATTGCCACGAAATTTGAACGTTGATACCGATGTTTAAATGCTTCCTGTGTTACTTGGGTAGTTAAAATTTCGATATCTCTTAAAAAGTTGCCTTTACGACCCAATTTTTACACTATGAGCTTGCAAAAACAGCGTATCTAAAGGGACGTAAATGACCAGTTATAATTTACAAGTTTAAGATATGATCGTAAAGGAAGTCGCTAAGTATAAATATTGTAGTAAGTGACTTTCATCTCATTTTCCGTCTTTTAAGCCCTTCATTTTATCTTGCTTATTTTCCAAATCATATGGCCTAGATGGGCGTAAAGGACATGTTTTATTACATTTGTCCTTTACGACCTGCTCTAAAAATAATTTTACCATAATGATTTTTAATATTATGAAGTGAACATGGTTGTAAAGGACTTTTCTAATATCATGTGTAGTTTACTGCTATAAAGGAGTTTCCAAATTCTACAATTAAAAGAATTAACATGGATGTAAAGGTCTAATATGTAAAAAAAATTGTTTCATGTGACCTTTGTTACTAAAATATAATGTTTGACCTTCAAATTAGTAAACATTTACGCTCAATTTCAATGTAAACTAACGGTGTAAAGGTCACTTACTATGAATACATTTAGGTTTTGTGGGCTATAAAGGACATTTTTTTATTAATTATATGTCATATTAAGGGCACTGAGTGTAATTTTTGTTTGTTTTCTAATTGTATTGTAAAGAGAGAAGTTAAATTAAATGTGTTATGAATCTAATAATCGTTTAAAAATAAATAATCATAGTTGTTAAAATGTGACATGGACACCGACGAAAATTTATAAATGTATAATCAATATTGTATTGCTTTAATTCATAACATTAACATAATTTATATTTAAAATTAAAATTTACTATTGATCTAGTTACACCGAACGATTACCAATTTCGTCGGTTAAGTATAAGACCTAAAAAAGCATTGCGATCAAGCTACTATCCTACGCCATTTTTATTCAGGGTACACTACGTTACCTTTTCAATAAAAAGTAAAAGCTACAAGAAATGGATGAAGAATATTTATCCTTTAGAAAATATTACACTGGGTTGAAGGCTAGAGAGAAAAAAGTATCCCCCGTCGTCAACACATAGCATCCATTTAGAGCTCTCTGGCGACCTTAATCATCGGCAGGAACAGAACCCTAGAGTAGGGTCTAGTGCAGCGCTACTTAGCTGAGGTTTTTTGTGAGGTGGAGGTACTGAGCTGTGCCCTACCACACAAAGCGAGACGACATTCGCAGTGCCCATGCCCCTCTTTTAGACGCAAGTAGTGTAAGGACGTACCCGGGTCCAAAACGTAACGTGTCAAGTTTGAAACGTATCCGGACAGGACGAAGTGGCAATTAATACTTTATGATAGATTTGGTTTTTATTTATTCATTTAATTGTTTAACATATTCTTTAATTATAATTGAAATGACATGTAATTGTATAAATATTTCGAATAGTTTAGCTATGTGAAATTAGAAATTATTGGGCGTTAAACGCTAGGAAAGAAGTATTCTGCGCCTCAGGTAAAGTTAACCCTCTTTTCACTTGAGACTCGTGTCGTGAGACACAGAAATTACTACCTAAAGAGGAATTAATAATTACTTTCAAATAAAAATCTTGTTGTTTCGTATTTTACAATAATAAATCTTAAAATTTTGAAACGATATTATTAAAATTATATATATAGTCTTTTACTCACGAAGTAAACGTCCTAATTCTTGATATCCTAGCCGTTAGCCAATTTGTTACTTCCCTTGTTTTGATTTAAGGCCGAGGGTGTCAACAATTGTTTCAAATTTAAACACTGGGACATTTACTTTATCTTCGTTCCCGGAATATATTAGCTAGTTTTTGAGCGAGTAATTCTTTTCTATTACATTACTGATTAAAAATATTATATTTTGCGTTTTCTATACTATAAATGTAATGTAGATATACTTACAACCACGTTTTGATACATTTTTCAGACTTCCTAACAGTAAACTAAGCTGAATACAGGTAACGTGTGTACTGTGACCGGTAACTATATGCCCCAAATTTGGAGTAAAATAATTTAAGACCGTTACTTACGCCCTGAATTTGGAGTAAAATAATCTAGGACCGTCACTTACGACCCCATCACTTTTAAATTAGCATAAATTCCATGGGCGTAAAGAACATTCATAGCGTTTTGACCAGTTGTTAAGGACATCTAACTTCTAAAGTATTTAGTTTATGGGTAGGATTGCTAATTCAGATTAGAGATACCAACAATCTGAGTACTTTTCTAATACACATCAAAGATGTAGCTCGATAAACAAAAAAAATATTGCCGACATTAAAAAAAATCTGTGTTTTTTGCGTCTTCTGAAAACCAGCATTTTGTCCTTTACGACAATTGAACCCAAAGGTATCGATATAATATGTACACATTGATAGGCCGACTTGTGCTTTACGTATGCTTAGCCTTGCGATGGGTAGGTCATTCTATTTATTATAAAAATATAGAATTTTTGAAGCCTGATTGATATCTTTGAACTATTTTAATTTATTTTTTTAATTTTCACTTTATTTGGATATATCCATCCTTTTGCATCCTACAAACATTTTATTGTATAATTCAACATGTTGTCATCATCCCTATTAAGCACCTTAGACGAGGGGTTTGTTTCATTCATTCATATAATAGACTGTGACATGGGTAGAGTAAATCGTTGGGTAACGAGACGAACAGGCCTTATACCCGCTACTTGCATTGCAAAATGGCAAAATCCTTACCTAGTAAAGTTCGCCGCTGGCACCATTTTTACATTACTGTAATTAAAACAAGTCAACTGTTTTCCTGAAATGTGTTGGCAACGTTTCAACTATAGACCCCTCTAGTTAGTAAGCAAACTATAATAACTAGAGGGGTTTCGTTGCTCTCATTATTGTGTCATATCTGACGTAGCCAGCTCTCCGTATATTAGTTACCTATATATGTAGGTACTTATACGTACTATCGTAAATGACGCTAGGCGCAAGCATAAGTGTAAGGTCTGAGTGGACTTTCGAGTTGGGCGTGCGGCGTGCATGTTAAACAAATGAAACTCTTACTGGTGTCCCGAGTCGACGCTGCACAAACTGAATGCACGCTCGCCCGCCACGCTGCACGCCCCGCCGAACGCTGCGCTTCGAGCGTCCACTCAGGCCTTACACTGATTTTTGAAAACTATGGCGATGTTTATTTGTTTTATTTTGTGTTCATAGAATTGACAACAAACATAAACAAAATGTCACTGAAAATATAGCATGACAATTTCTAATATCTTATCCTGTAAGTATTTATTTTAATTATATATTATTAATAAGTATGATAATTTTTGTAGCTTAATTGCATATCTATCTACTCGCGCGTTATTCTGCTCATTTTCCGTTTTGTCACTTTGTGCATGTCTGCTTTTTATGCAAAATTTCTTACGTTATTTTTCTTTTTTTTTATAAATCACTTTAGAATCCCGAAAAGCCAGGACAGACTAACAGTGTTGCAAAATGTGGGGTCAACTTGCAATTTCGGAACATTATGCTGAGTCGGAGCCATTTCTTTATCGCGCACATTACTGAACCCATTGTGAACTTCTGTAGTACCTATACTCGACTAGTGTTTACCTTTAGGTATGCATTTTTCAACCTCTGTTTTTATGATATGTGTCTTTATTGAATAAATTTCTATCCATCTATCTATATATATTATATTTACAAAACCTATGGATTTTATCGCGAGTAAAGGATTAGTGTATCTTGACCTCAATCAATATTCGTAGCATTTACAATTATGCGGTTGTTTTTCTTATGCTGGTCTAATTTTAACGAAGTGCTTTGTCGCTCCTTTGTGTGTAGCAATTTCCTTAGGACAATCGGCTGTCTACGGAAAAATCGCCCTGCCCTGTTTGTGTGCCTTATTTATAGAACTTACCTGTATGTTGCTCTTAGTCTAAGTCGTCAGCACTTTTAATTTTTGTGAAGAAAATCCCATGGATTTACATGAATTGGATTTAATTCTTCCGTCACAAAGTGAGGCCGAAAGAGAACGTTCTCTAAGTCTCGTTTTGACTAAGGAGGTAATGACGTGAACACACAATCAAACATCAATGAAATAGTAGTTTATGTAACTGTTACGTAATAAGGGTCCTTAAAACATGAGTGTGGTTTTATGAAACGAGCTGCAGGTGAGTTTCATAATAAGATCACACGAGTGTTTTAAGGCCTAATTACGTACAGTTGCATACACTGCTTTATCTTCACTCATATTATTTATCCTAAATGCCGTATTCCGAAACCATAAAATGGCCGCCATTGCACCACCATGGCCAACTCGATTGTGCCGGCGGTCGGGGAGGCGCGTGTCGGCGGCCGCGCGGGAGCGTGCAGGTGTACATTATGTTATCAAAACTCATGTAAAGTTAAAATTACGTTACTGCCACACATAAAAAGCTTATCATAGTAAAATCGGTTGTGGTAATGCTAGCCATTGCCTACCGTTTTTGAACACGTTTTAGAGGGCTTACAATGTGAGTGTAGATAAATGTCAATATGTGTCAAATGTGACAATTTTGTAACGAGTGCGAGTGACAGCCCCCTACATTATGCTCCCTATCGGACCGTTTTTACTAGTCACCTATGAACGACTGTTTTACTCGGTAATAAGGTTCAACTTTGGTTACGGAAAAAGTGTCAGAATTAGATCCACTTCATATAAATCCATGGAAAATCCAAAATGCTCATTTTTTTTCATGTAGGTATTAGGCATTCATCGTGACAGTATAGCAAGGACCTTTTTTACTGGACTGTGAGTGATAGTTTTTTGCGTATGAAAGCAAAGCAATTTCAGGAATAAAATCGTAGGTGATTCAATCGTGACTTTATTCTTGTGTTATATTAATAAATAGCATTCTAAGTTGGTCATATAGAGCTCTAACCCAGGCTCAAATACCAAGTAAAATAGTTCATACAATAAAGGAGTACATATTTCCTTTATGGTATGAACTATTTTAATTTATCATTTACTTTTGGCAAAAAAAAATTGTTAGGAAATATTTATTCATGCGAGGAAACTCAACGATACCCTACGATCGAAACATAACGACCGAAGTCGACCAAAATCCCGGAGCGACCAAATTTTAATATCGGTTAATATATCTAAGTCTTACGAGCGTGTAAAAATAAAGGGCCGAAAAATGGCTATACTGGCTGGCTGGTTTAAGGGCATCATTGGTATCATATTGGGACTAAGAAAAAGTAGGAGAAAAATCTTTTGGACGCGAAAAATTTTTTTTCGGCCGACCCTCCATACAAAACAATTTTTTTAAGCGTGTTTTTTATATTAGACTAGCCTTTTCCCGCGGCTTCGCCCGCGTACTATAAGTCCTCAAAATGGATACGATACCCATGTTGATTTTCAGACTTTGTGACCACATTTGCCCCTTTTGGGGGTTGAATTTCAAAAAACCTGAAACACGTATTTACTCATTTATCGTTAGAAATACTCCTGTGAAGTTTCGAATAAAATAGTCTAACAAATCTTATTTCGCCATACAAATTTTGGACCCCCATTTTATCCCCTTAGGGGGTGAATTTTGAAAAATCCTTTCTTAGTGCTCCTCTAGACCTTATAAGGAACCTATGTGCCAAATTTGAAATCTCTAGACCCAGCGGTTTGGGCTGTGCGTTGATATGTCAGTCAGTCAGTCAGTCAGTCAGTCAGTCAGTCAGTCAGTCAGTTTCTTCTTTTATATATATAGATTTTCATAATTAAACCCTTAAACAGATTACCAGCACTTAACCACGGTACCAAAACTTAATTTTAATTTTAATTGCATCGTGCTAGGTATACTCTTGGATTGCATCTAACCCAGAACTCTAGGATTTGTTTTCTGGAAGTGGTTTATATATATCTTTGACCTCCACCACTTTATAGCTACTCTATAGGCTTTCGTTGCTCTCATTATTTAATTGTGTCATCTGACGTGGCCAGGTTTCCGTCTAACCTCCCTCCTTCTATCAGAGTCCACTCGCACTCACAGAAAGGAAAAGTCTCCTTCTCTTGTATGGAAATTTCTATAGGTACAACGTTCTATAATCAAATGAAACAGGTAACTATTTGGAAAATTTTTGTTTTTAATTTCAAATCGTATAAAAATAAACCTTTTCTCAATTACAAACAATAACTAGATAATACTTATTCGTTCGATATGATCACCAGCCGTAATTGGCCAAGCCATTGTACGCCACGTGGGAGAGCGCGGGGGCCGCGGAATACGCCAGCGACTTTACCAGCGGGGCGGAGTAGGCAGCGGCAGCAAGCGGGGCCTGGGCGTAAGACGCCAGGGGCGCTGGGGCGTAAGCGCCCAGAGGAGCGGCGTGGGCGTAAGCCGGCGCGGAGTAAGCGACGGGAGCGGAGGCGTATGTCGCTACAGGTGCTGCGGCATAAGTCGCAACAGGGGCCACCGCCTTAGCGTATAACGGCGCTGCATGAGCGGTATGAGTGGTATAAGATGACACAGATGACACAGCAGGAGCCACGGCCTTGACAATCGGTGCGGAGTACGCGGGCGCAGCGTAGCTTTTAATAACCGGGGAAGCGGCGTAAGTGGCTACGGGCGTGGCGTAAGACGCCAGGGGCGCGGCGGCGTACGGAGATAGAGCTGGCGCAGCGTACGCTCCGAGGGAGGCGTACGGCGAGCCGTAGGGGGAGGCGTAGGGGGAGGCGTACTGCGCGGCGTAAGGTGAGCCATAAAGTCCACCGGCTCTGGCGGCTGCTACTGCGCACAGGAATACTATAAGCTGTGGAGAGATAAATTTGTTGTGTAAATATTATACAATAACATTAGACGAATGAGAGATCATTGTGTGCAATGATGTTAATACCTAAGCATTTTTACATATAGGTATACCTATTTGATGTTTTAGGTGCTTTCTGTGACTTATTTTCATTGTCGATTGTGTTTTTCATTGTCATTGTTGTTGCAGTAGCGTGCCCAGAGGTTTGGAGTAGGGCAAGCCTAAAGACATGATTTCGTACTAACTATTCAATCTTTATATACTCAAAATGTCATCATCTTTCGAAAAAAATATGCTACAACAGCAATATAAGTTATTTAGAATGAAAACAAGTAACAATCTAGCCTAGTGTATTTTGTAAGCAGCCCTACTAAATTTTCGCTTATGCAACTGGTTTATCTGAGACATGCCTACAAAAAACACAAGCCGGGTATTAGGTTTAACGACACATTGATTTTGAACAAACTTCAGAGATTTTACCTTGCCTTTGTTGATCATGATCAACACTTGGACGTACCTCAAACAGTCACAAGGAACGGCTTCATCCATTATTAATAAGTAATTTTAACACTTTTACATGTTTTACAAAAGAATTAAGCACTTTTACTAACTCGTAACCTCACCTCACCACAATACCATTCAATTCACATTTACGTGCTCAAACAATTAATTTGCATGTCAAATTCGACTTTTGTAATATAATACACTTGAAGTTGTCCATTAACGCTCACTTGCGTCGCGCGATCTTACGGCATGCGGCCAACATCACACCAAAAAGCTGGTTTTAAATCGCCGTATTTTGCTATAGGTACACCGGGCAAAAATTGTTGCTCGTTGTACAGAATTGTTGTTGTTGTTGATAGGGCGATTTGTATAGGCGAAATGAATGCCAGCTTACATGCCGCTTGCAAGGCGGTTGTTGGTGGGCGAATATATATTAGATCATGCATAATGGTTTAAATGTTAGACTTTTTATAAACTATGTTATGGCTTTTTAAATTTATATTAAGTGTAGGTACATATGTTGTATCCTTATACATATTATTAAGTATTTTTCAAACTACTTTAACTGTGCCGAAATATCGGAAACTCACAAAAACAAATATGCATAGTAAATACCCCGTTTAAAACACTTTTTGGAATGTTTATGACCGTGTCAACTTAAAATCGTATTTTTCCTTCAGTTTAATTCTTATTTTTGATACCACTGTAGTATGTGTAACTGTTTGTAACTGATGTATACTTTGTTTCTTTAATTTGAGGCGTGCAATAAAGAGTATTTATGTTATGTTATGTATGACTTCAATCATAATACATAATTTAGAACGTTCAATGCCGGTGGCTGAGGGTAGGTACTCAATTCTGCCACGAGCACCCAAACCTTGAATTAATCTACATATAATTAAAATAAATTCTTAAGGATTTCTTTTTGAGCTAATGTCCTATATACCGTTTGAATACTATTGGTCGAAAAATTCTGTAAATTAGCTTTATTTGAACAACCTAAACTTATAAAATAATACATTTGTAGCTAGCAAATGTAATATGCACTTTTCCTAAAAAACGTCACATTACAATAATTTTTTATGTAGTTTGAAACGTAAAAGTATTTAACGAGGTCTAGTTTTATATTTGTATTACGTTTTGGGTGTCTCTCAAATACCGAGGTTATACGGGTGTTTTGTGTAATTTGGGACTAGGTCGATTTGTGTAAGATTATCCCATAATATTTATTTATAATGGTTTTATTTAACTAATCTTAATATTGTTCTTATCATAGACACAGGCTTTATGATAAAAACAGTATATTTAGGGAAAATAAACACTCGGTCTAACTGGGTCACAAGCTCACAACTGTGAACATTTTTTTTGGAAGGCCTTTTTTTCCATCGCAAAATAAGGAGTTTATTGTGAAAGCACTAATAAATTATTTTAGTAACTAACACTATTTCATATTAATATTCACTTTTCGTTAAAACATTAAACACGTATTTCACACACAGTCCGTACCTTGGCTGCCATTATGTTATACAAAATCCACTACGGCAAGTGATACGGTTTGGTGGTGCGCGGTAACTTTTATACTATTCTAGGTTACCCCCAAGCAGCGCACTAAGTCGTTAGATCCCTGGCTGGGTTTTATGTATTCCCATTTGCGCAAGCATAAGCCAGTCGATTTTTTTGCAAAGCCAGTCTAATGTAATCTCTACATACATAACAATTATGCGTACTCGAAGAGCGCAAGTATACCGGTTCAGCCGAGTCTGACATGGTTGTACTTTTAACCGATTCCAATTCTGGCATGGGTTGCTCGTTGCTCATATTACGTAGTGACTGACGCATGAGTGACCAGCATAAAGTACCTTATGTCCGTACATTCTAGTCTCGAACTTAGTCAGAGTTAAAATGGTTATACTAAACACTCGATTGTCGACTACATGTTCTGGGTTATTTTTTAAATTACTTACAACAAAAACCAAAGGAAACTCGGCTGCATAATGAATTAAATGAATTTCGGGGTCAAGTAATATTAGCGTACCGCAAGAGAAGTTCATATAGTTTGTGAATTGCGTAGCAGAGCTGCGCAGGATCAGTCGGTCACTTCAGTCTCATATGGTTATTTCAGATAGTGTGTCTTATCGCTTTGCATAATGATTCGCAGTTTGGTATAAATGTGCATTCTGCAGTGATAAAGTTTTTCGATATAATTCGTGACCTAAAAAGCCATCACTTTAAAACGTGTAGCTACTATAATACCTATACATACTTAATTTAAGTTCAAACATCCATAAATAAGCATTCACTTTTCCAGTTCAATCAACGGTGTGTTGGTTTTTCAGACAGATATGATAGTTAAAAAATACTACTTATATAATTATAAAGAAAAACAAATTAAATAAAAACAGGTGTTAGTATTTGTAAATATAAGTTGGTGTGTTAATTTTAATTTAGTTACCTATTTTCATTTGTTTAAAGCGAATCATGATCGCGGGTGTTCCTCAATAGTTGTATTATTTCATGTTCTGTCTATTTAGAGTCAAAAGCCAACTAACCAACTCCTGTATCTTTCACCCACACTATATATGTTATTTCTGGTTGCATTTAAAGAGTTAAATTACCCATTTTCCAAAATATAAACCAAACGAAGTCACATACATTTATACGGCGTTTAAATTAATTCAGTGTTAATAAGCTTGTTAACATTTTAAGAGCAAAAACGGAATCGCAATGAGTATTTCTGCATTTTAAATTATCAATGATTCTGGTCAACAAGTCGTTGAAAATAGTAAACTAAATTTTGTATGTGCATAAGTGATGCGTATGCTTTTGAACGTCAGTTATAAGTCACATCCTGTCAATTAAAAATGAAACCAACGCCTTTACGGTATAAAATCTACATATTAGTATTTGGAAATATGTAGTCAATTCTGGTCAATGTAAAAGATTTAACGGCCTCCTAGCCTAGTCGGTAGTGACCCTGCCTACGAAGCAGGAGGTCCCGGGGTCGAATCCTGGTCAGGGAATTTATTTGTGTGTTTATCACAGATATTTGTTCTGAGTTATGGATGTTTTTTATGTATTTAAGTATTTATCTATATCTATCTATTATATATATCGTCGCCTAGTACCCACAACACAAGCCTCATTGAGCTTACTATGGGACTAAATAGGTTGATTTGTGTAAGATTGTTCCATAATATTTATTTAGGTATTTATTTTATTAAAAAAAACAACTTCAAAACTATTATTCCAAAATTAGTGAAATTATTCAAAAAAACCGGCCAAGAGCGTGTCGGGCCACGCTCAGTGTAGGGTTCCGTAGTTTTTCGTCCGTCACAGTAAGTGTCCCCACTTAAGAGTTTTTGAAAGCACGTCATTTCATTGTGATTTTGTAGAAATTACAGGTACAATAAACACCTGCTTATACGGTTAAATTACAAACTTAGTTCAGAAATTATTTTGTAATTTTTTTTCAAAAACTATTCAACCTATCAAGTTCAAAATAATTTTCCTAGAATTTTTTTATAAAGTTCTACTTTTGAGATTTTTTAAATATTTTTAAAACTTAAGGTTCAAAAGTTAGAGGGGGGACACATTTTTTTTTACTTCTGGAGCGATTATTTCCGAAAATATTTACATTATCAAAAAATAATTTTACTAAACCCCTATTCATTTTTAAATACCTATCCAACAATATATCACACAGTAGGGTTGAAATAAAAAAAAAATCACTCCCCACTTTACGTATAGGGGAGGTACACTAATAAAACATTTTTTCCACTTTTTATTTTACCACTTTATCGGCGTGATTGATATACACATTAGTACCAAATTTCAGCTTTCTAGTGCTAACGGTCACTGAGATTATCCGCGGATGGACGGACGGACGGACAGACATGGCGAAACTATAAGGTAGTTGACTACGGAACTCTAAAAACACTTTAGGCGTAGGTATAGTAAACATTTTATCAGGTGCTCTAATGTTATACTGAAAATTTGGGACCTTAAAAACGTCAGCAATATGACTTCTTTAAAAAACCGGCCAAGTGCGTGTCGGACCACGCATAATGGAGGGTTCGGTACCGGCTATCGAAAACATTAATATCGTACTACGGGCTACCTATGTACGTAGTTTTTTGGAGGTATCTCAAAAAGTCTTTTTTTTTTAATTTTTGGACTTACGGTTCAAAAGTTACAGGGGGGGGGGGGCACAACTTTTTTGAAGTTCGGAGTGATTATTACTGAAAATATCTACTTAATCAAAAAATGTTCAAAGGAACATCAATGTTATTTTTCAAGTCCTCTCGATTGATATGCATCATGTTGATATTTGGTAAAATGATAGAAGAATGATTATATAGATACAAGATTTTTTTTGACAATTAGTTACATGTATGCAGTGCACCCCCTAAAAATATTTTTTTTTAGCAATTTCAGTACAGAATTAAGTAGCGGCACACAAAATACACCTAATGTTAAAATTTGATAAAGATACGTCTCATAGTTTCCGAGTAAAATGGCTGTGACATACGGACGGACGGACGGACGGACAGACGGACATGACGAAACTATAAGGGTTCCATTTTTGCCATTTTGGCTACGGAACCCTAAAAACACCACAGTAATGGAGCGTCTTACCCATAGATATAAAATGGCGCTTGTCGCTAAAAGATAAACGAAGTGCGCAAAAGAGAAACCAACACGTATATGAACATTCCACGAGTGCAAAAGAGACACACGAACATTTTGAAGGAGTGACAGCATTTGAATTTGGGTAGTTAGCTTACGTACCCACGTCATGACAGCTCATTATTTAGCATGGAAAATATAAAACAATCGTGAATAAAATAACTTGGGATGAAAAAGGAGAAACATGGTGTCGTGTTATGTTCCAGATTGGACTATTACTCATAGGAAAACCCAAGTAATTACTCATTTCACAGGTTTACATGGTATTCCGATCGATGTCTTTGAAACAATATTATGTCAAATTAGCAAAATAAATCGTGTAAGTATTTACTAGATACAATTAATTATTAGTGTTTCGTATACTGTGTGCTAATGTTTTATCATAATAGTTAATATTCATGATTATTTTGTGTAAAAACCGAAACATTTATTCTACGCTAGGGATTGACAAAACGTTTTAGGGACTTATATCGATAACTGTTCGATATGAAAATTATAATTATTGCTTCAAAAAAATCCATTGAATAAATTAATCTTATATTCACATTACGTCATTAAGGTTCTTATTATATCCGGTTTTAAACGGGTTTTTTTTATTATTAAAGATATTTGTACCTTGCAGTACTTGTATTATTTCATTCAAATATGGCGCTCAACACATTTAGCGGAATTCGTTACCATAGTCAAAAAGCAGCCGAAAACGGAAATCGGCTGATTATTGTGTATGGTCTCCATACAAAAATTCAGCTCCCGTAAAGACATTTCCCACTTTTATCCTGCGGCTGATTTTTATTTATGATAGCTGGATTCCGCTCAAGTGTGTGCCGCGCCTTAAAGCGACTAGTCAAACGATTAGAACGAGATAGAAATATAGTTGGAATGAGAGGTCAGCTGTCAAAATGGTCGTGCGATCAATCGAATGCGCATTCGACCGGCGACTTGAAATTCCGTTTTCCGTTATATGAAATATTTGAAATTATTTTAGGGAATAGTCTTGTTTATTTAAAATTTTTAATTTAATAATAAATATTTTGTTTATTTACATTTTTTTTAATACTAATAAGTATAATTTGCTTAGAAAAAACATACTTGTTATTAACTAATTAGGTAATGTAATAATATAAGTCGAAAATGTGCGTGAAATTAAACGTCAAGTTGGTAGTGGGAATGTCAACTGACGTCACAGTTGACTACTTTGACTAGTCGCTTACTTCTGTAGAGGCCTTTAGAACGTATCGATAAGAAAGTCAAATACCGATAGATAATTAACCTGTTGTATTTGGCATCACTATTTTACGCTCACATAGACAATTTAGACACAGACATGGATTTCATTTTTTTGCCACACTTTTGATCGTTGACAAGCATTCTTTGTCATCCCATTTCTCTGGTCTTACCTGTCCATTTCTTTTTGACATGTTAAAAAATGTTCTCTTTTCAAAAACCAAGGAACTCCATTGAAATAGAATTCTATGGACACCTGACACTTCACAAATACCTCAGTAGCGTGAACCAGGAACAATCGTTATCCAAAACCACGATCGGTATTTCCAGCACATGTAATACTAAAACTACATTCACATGCCGCACTTTACCACACCTGTATAAATTCAAACCTTCGAAGACTAAGACGGGGAAGAATAAGTTACTTACTGATCACGGTGGATTTATTTGATAGTTTTAGCATTAGGCTAAGGTAATCCTGTCAGTTAACTTATGTTAACTATGTTTCACTAAGTTTCTAAAATATTTAGCTACGAGAAAAATGTTCTCTTCAACGTATTTTATCTCTATTTTTAAAGCAATCTTGATAAATAATCTTAATAAATAATAGCCTCAGATGCGACATGATGCGACAGACAGGGCGCTAAGCGTCGCTACCTTTTGGTCCCGCACAGTCAGTCAAACCTTCGACACGAGAAGAAGAATAATAAATAATAGAAATTGCATATATCATCTTCCACTCTTAGACGTACGTAATTATCAAAACATGACAAATATTATAACAACTAAGTACTGTGAAGGTAGCAAACCTTTACAGTACCTACATACTAAAAAAAGTAAAAAAACTGCAAGCTCGTTTGGATCCCACACACTACCTGATATTACAACTTTTGCTAGCTAGCTTTCTCAGACAGAGGTTATACAGGGTGTTTGGTAACCGGATGCAAAGCCGAAAGTAGGAGATAGTCTAGGTCATGTAGAACATTTTTAGCCATACTTGTCTCAGACAAATGTTATTAGTTTTTTTTTAATTTAAATTTTAAGATTTGTCGGAGAAAACTGCAAAACTTCAGACTAAATCGATAATTAGTACTTTTTTTACTGCAGGTAGATTTTTTTTTTGTTTTATTTCGTATTGTGCAATGTCTATCAAACACTAGAAAAGTGATTTCAAACATCTGTGTCTAAAGAAAACAAGTTAACAGCGATTTAAAATTTTAGTTACATGAAAATGTAAACGATTTAAGTGATTTCAAAGTACGATAAAAAAAAAACTAAAATAGCCACGAATTTTCAAACCATTTTAAAAACATGCTTGGCTTTTACCCTTTTATTTAAGCTATCAAACACGACTGTAGCTACTGTATCCTTGAAAATAAGCCACCTAAACCAACTGGGTAGCTAAAATGTTTCACTCTACTTGTGATACTTGTGGTAGTTGTGGTGACGAATCTCATTATGATTTTACAATAAAACATTGGTTCCGAATACTAAGTTGGCGTTGACTTGACATTTGACTTGTTTTAAAAGGGTTAAGTGTACTGGACAAAACTACCACATGCAATTTTAACAAACAAAGGCTTGCGGCGGTGAGAGACAAAAGAGACTGATAGCGGCAGGCGGTGAGCGGCGTTAAACAAAGATGATCGGTTTTGTGCTTTATTGACAAAGATAAACTGATTAGCTACATGAGTATTTGTGCAAAAACTAGTAATTTAGTCTAGTTACAACTTCAGTTGCGATTAGACGTTCATTGTGGTTTAATTTCCCGCTCTCATCTCAATTTACCGTGTCAAGTTGTAGCTGCCGTAGGCGCTCCTTCACGTGTAATTACGACTTCTTCATTGTAAACATGGAGTTTACGAACGAAGAATACGCCGACATTATCTACATGTACTGCAAAGCTGACAGTAATGGAGCGATGGCCCGACGGATGTACCAAGAGCGTTTTCCAAACCGGAGATTGCCTAATGTGAGAGTGTTTTACAATTCATTCCGAAGGCTACGTGAGAATGGTATTGCTGTGCAACATGGAGGGAATCCAGGACGTAATCGCCCTGAAGTGGAGGAAGACGTTCTACAGGCATTTGCAGAGGATCCGAATACGAGCATCAGAGTGGTAGCTCGTAATCTGAACTTGTCCACATGGAAAGTATGGGCCACAATGAATCGTGAGGGAAAATATCCTTTTCGCGGCATCGGAGTTCAAGGTTTGGACGAAGGAGATCCTGCACGCCGAGTGGACTTCTGCCGATTTTTACTCAATGCGGATATCGAAGACCGACGTTTTTTGCGAAGCATTCTTTGGACCGATGAATCGAAATTTTCCCGGGAGGGGATCACAAATTTCCATAACCTACACCAATGGGCTGACAAAAACAACAATCCACATTGGAAAAAGCAAGTGTCCTTCCAAAGAAGGTTTTCCGTCAATGTGTGGGCTGGAATCATCGGCAGAGTCCTTATTGGGCCACATTTTTTGCCAAATAATTTAAATGGGGCAAATTATTTGGAATTTTTACAAAACGATTTGCCCAGGCTTATTGACGAAGACCAGCTGCCCGGTGCAGTGACATTTCAACACGACGGTTGTCCCGCCCATTACTCTCTGGCTGTAAGGGAGCATCTGGATAACTGTTTCCCGGACGGTTGGATCGGCAGAGGCGGACGAATCCCTTAGCCCGCTCGGTCACCTGATTTGACACCATTGGATTTTTTCGTTTGGGGCCGAGCTAAGGAGCTAGTCTACACACAAGAGGTCATTAATACCGTAGAAGAGCTGAGGGAGAGGATAGAAGCGGCGTTCGAAAGGATGAGGGAAGAAATGATATTCGGAACAACCACCACAGAAGTAAGAAGACGGGCTCGTGCTTGTATTCGAAACGGCGGGTCACATTTTGAAAACGAGCGATGATGTGTAATTTTAATGTGTTGATCGTAAAAATAAATAACTTATCTTTTATGCTTTTGTTTTAATTTACCCTAAACATTCCCTCTTATTAGTACAGGTAGCCTATTTTCAAAGATAAAATGGCTTGAGACATGATTGTCTTATCGCCCGCCGCCTGCCGCTATCAGTCCCTTTTGTCTCTCACCGCCGCAAGCCTTTGTTTGTTAAAATTGCATGTGGTAGTTTTGTCCAGTACACTTAACCCTTTTAAAACAAGTCAAATGTCAAGTCAACGCCAACTTAGTATTCAGAACCAATGTTTTATTGTAAAATCATAATGAGATTCGTCACCACAACTACCACAAGTATCACAAGTAGAGTGAAACATTTTAGCTACCCAGTTGGTTTAGGTGGCTTATTTTCAAGGATACAGTAGCTACAGTCGTGTTTGATAGCTTAAATAAAAGGGTAAAAGCCAAGCATGTTTTTAAAATGGTTTGAAAATTCGTGGCTATTTTAGTTTTTTTTTTTCGTACTTTGAAATCACTTAAATCGTTTACATTTTCATGTAACTAAAATTTTAAATCGCTGTCAACTTGTTTTCTTTAGACACAGATGTTTGAAATCACTTTTCTAGTGTTTGATAGACATTGCACAATACGAAATAAAACAAAAAAAAATCTACCTGCAGTAAAAAAAGTACTAATTATCGATTTAGTCTGAAGTTTTGCAGTTTTCTCCGACAAATTTTTAAATTTAAATTAAAAAAAAACTAATAACATTTGTCTAAGACAAGTATGGCTAAAAATGTTCTACATGACCTAGGCTATCTCCTACTTTCGGCTTTGCATCCGGTTACCAAACACCCTGTATTATTTATGATAGTATAGCTAACTAAACTAAAGGATTATGTTTGCTCTTATTATTGTGTCACATTTTCTGGAACCAACTCTTAGTCTATATAGGTAGGTTTAGTAGGACTACAGTATAGGGAACCGAATAAATGCAAAACACGGGTTTTAAAGGGATTGCCAACGCGCATGTAAACCCCCGGAATTGCAGGTGTCCATAGGGTACGGTGACCACATTCGCCGACGGCGTGGTAAATTATTTCCATACCTTGCACGGCCCATTGCATAACACATGTGGCTTTTGTCTAAGGGCACAAGACGCGTGGCGCAACTAGACGCCGGACAGGTCAATCGTGCGACCGGTCGGTAGACTAGTTGTTCTGAATTTGCGATGTTCTCGCCAAATGACTGGCCATCATTGAACCGGTCCCGGCGTCCTGTTGAGTTGTTGAAATATTTTTTCTACGATCTTTGCATCGTTGCAATAGCTTTATTTCTAGTACGAAATTAGGGATGGGTTAAGATTTTTTCCGCACACAAAAGAAAACTTTATAATTATAAGTGCCAGTTGCTGGTATGGCGCTTAAATAGATATACTAGCAATTTATAACGCTTATCGTAGACTTTTATGAATAAGGTTCAAATAAAATAAAAACAATTTTAAACAAAAAAGAACCGACTTCACTTAGCATCCACCTTTCCAACAGCAAATGCTCGAGCTGCTGTAAAAAATACTCAAATAACTATAGGTGTGCCTATAATAGTTGAAGAGTTCCTTCGAATTCTCCAGGATCCCATCATCAGATCCTGACCTGGTTGCAATGGGACCAACTGTGAAGTATACTCTTTCAAATAAAAAAGAATTTTCCAAATCGGTCCAGCCTTCTTCGAATAATCGTAAATGTATGTTCAACATAAAAAAAAATAGCAAAAACAAAGATCCCGACGAATTGATAACCTCCTCCTTCGAAATCTTGAAGTCGGTTGAAAACATCCATCGGTCTTAAATCAGAATGTATACAAGTCACTCTCTGCAGCTACTAGGTACCTATATAAGTAGATAGAACCTACATGACGATAAACCACTCTCTTGAAGTAGGAATTTCAATATAGATGCGTCCGGAAAGAGACGTGTCGTGGTTTATACATATGAGAACTCATAGCATACGATACCTCCCTTTCTGGACAAACTCTAGAAATAACGTGTTTTACTTACCACACACAGTCGAGTTTATTTCTAGTACCAATAGTTACCCCGACCACGCACTTCGCCAAAAGATAAAGTTTGCACGAAAGGAGATCGTCAATTCTGGGCCACCTGATATAAACTGTATACAGTTTGTACTGCAATGTAAAATAAATACTAATTTTATTACTAAAGTAGACAAAATATTGCAAAAAAATTAAACGGGAATTAGAAATATTATATAAATAGACATTATGTTGATCTTTCCGCGATTAAAATACAGCAAGACAAGTCGTTAACGTCCTTATGGCATTGATATAAAGTTTAACTTCACCCTGGCCTGAAACGGGGTTGTTTTTTGGTTTGACACTGTCAATGTATACCGTTACATAATCTGCGTTTTGATACTGCTCGGTAAGTTAGAACATTGTAATATTAAAATTGTATCTAAGCCTACGAATACGAAAGTGTAAATTAGAAATCGACTATATTAAAACGCCTAAAGATTGAAAATGCGTATTTTTGCATTTTTGGTCGAAGTTTGAATATTAAAAGTGGGTTTCATAATGGCATAATATCATGCTCATTCGATAACGAAAAAAAACGAAAATGCCGTCTTTGTTTACCGAAATACAGGAACTATAAATACGATCAAAATATGACTTTTTATTATTTCATCATGATTCCCGTTTTGTTTTTATAACACTGGGTACCGGTAACTAAAACACCTAATCACTTTGAGCTCAACAATTGTTTATTCCAATCACAGTTACAGTGTGAAAACATATAATATATCCAACAATTCTCATCACCCGAAAAACCGCCAAAAGGAGCTGACCCTTGACCGCCTAAACGTCAGAGCAATGACAGCTTCTTTCTTTTTTTTAGGTCCAAAACGAACTGTCATATCTTTACAACAAATTTAGCCAAAGTTATTAATTTTAATCGGTAAAAACAAACATATATTCTAAATAATTCGTCCAACTTAATGAAATTACATATTTTGGATGACTTCTTCGGCTAGAACCTTACACTCGTCCATCCTGACGCGTGTGATGTCCTCACACACGCCACCTTACACTTGGTCCAAGTCTCAACAACAACTATAAATAATATATATTTCAGTTTACAGTTTTTACGGTTATGGCAGACTTTAAACATATGCAGCAGTATCCGTAGCGCTAACATGCCGCAGTATCCGCAGCGCTAACATGCCGCAGTATCCACAGCGTTAACATGCCGCAGTATCCGCAGCGCTAACATGCCGCAGTATCCGCAGCGTTAACATGCCGCAGTATCCGCAGCGCTAACATGCCGCAGTATCCGCAGCGTTAACATGCCGCAGTATCCGCAGCGCTAACATGCCGCAGTATCCGCAGCGCTAATATGCCGCAGTATCCGCAGCGTTACCATGCTGCAGTATCCGCAGCGCCAACATCCCGCATTATTCACAGCGCCAACATGCCGCAGTATCCGCAGCGTTAACATGCCGCAGTATCCGCAGCGTTAACATGCCGCAGTATCCGCAGCGTTAACATGCCGCAGTATCCGCAGCGCCAACATGCCGCAGTATCCGCAGCGTTAACATGCCGCAGTATCCGCAGCGTTAACATGCCGCAGTATCCGCAGCGTTAACATGTCGCAGTATCCGCAGCGCCTACATGCCGCAGTATCCGCAGCGCTAACATGCCACAGTACCCGTAGCATAAACATGTCGTATATTTGGACTTTCTGTTGACTTGCTTGCTGTTACTTACTACTTGTAAACTTATTATCACAATACTTCGCTTTAATCTTTTATCATACGATAATACCCATTTTTATACTTTAAACTAGCTTTTTCCCGCGACTTCACCCGCGTACTATAAGTACTAAAAAAGGAGGTTCTCAGTTAGACTCGTATGTTTGTATGTAGGAATGTATGTTTGTCCGCGATTATCTTGCGTTTCGCTGAACTGATTTAGAAGCGGTTTTCGGAAAAGTATTCGTTACATTCTGGAGGTTTCGGTATACCACGTTTTGAAGACGGCGGTTCCCTCACATTTTAGTTTAAAGAAATTATTGCAATAATTGTTTAATTGTTACGCCATCAACGACTTACTACTGAGAGATTATGATTAATACAGATTTCTACTCTTGAATAGATGCTTTTCCCCGCGACTTCATTTGCGTGGAATTAGTAATCCACCCTCCTTTTTACCCGCTTAAGGAATGACTTCTGGGATAACAACTATTATATATCTTTCCCCAGAACGCAAAATATCTCCATACCAAATCATCTAAATAGGTTCAACGGTTATTAATTTCCCATACAAACTTTCAACCCCCGTTTCACCCCCTAGAGGGTTGATTTTCGAGATAAAAACTATCCTATATTGTTTACCGCGACTCAATCTATATAATATGTACCAAGTTTCATTTCAATCGTCTGTTCAGCGGTTAATAATTCGCCATACAAACTACCAACATGTTTTCTACCCCTCTAAGATTGATTTTCGGCTTAAAAAAATATTCTATATTCTTTCCTGGGACTCAAGCTATATCCACAACAAAATTATCTAAATCGGTTCGCGGTAAAAAAATGTCCATACAAATCTCCAACCCCCATTTCACCCCCTTAAAGATTGATTTTCGAGATAAAAACTGTCCCATGTCGTTTCCCGGTACACAAACTATCTCTATACCAAGTTTCATCTAAATTGGTTCAACGTTTAAAAATTCCCCATACAAACTACCAACCCCCATTTCACCCCCTTAAGTGTTGATTTCGTAATCAGCGACCCGATAAACCATAGAAACAATACCCATGTTGATATTTAAATATTGTCACCACATTTCCCCCTTATGGGTTGAATTCTCAAAAAAGCTGAAACACTTGTTTTCTCATTTATCGTTAGGAATACTCCTGTAAAGTTTCGAATAAAATAGTTGAACTAATCTCGTTTCCCATACAAACTTTGAACCCCATTTCCCCCCTTAGGAGGTAAATTTTTAAAAATTATTTCTAAGTGCATCCTTATGCCTTATAAGGAGCATATGTACCACATTTTGAATCTCTACATAGAACCAGCGGTTTGGGCTGTGCGTTGATATGTCAGTCAGTTTCTTCTTTTATATATTTAGAAGAAGATTGCAATTTGGCACAAATACTTTCAAGAATTTTCATGTCCACAATATTAAATTTCAAAATCGATGCCATTTTCTTAATTAACGTCCCAAAAAATCACAAAAACGACACCCATATGGATATTTAGACATTTCAACCCCATTGTACCCTAACAGGGGAGATGGTATTTCACGTCCGCCACGTCGGATTTTAAAATCGTTGTTGTTTTCGTAATCAACAACCCGATAAACCATAGAAACAATACCCGGTGTCACCCTCTTTCATAGACAGAAATTTCATAGAATTTTGTTTCTCAGAAATTATTTCATAGATTATTTGGTTCCTGTACTTTCTGTTCCAATATTATTGTTTCATAGACTATTCAATTGTTTAAAACATATTTCACAGACATTCAGTTCCAAGTATATTGCTATCAAACTTTTTTAATTTACAAAGTTATCAAACACTAGAATCATATTTCATGTATTTTTCTTTCGTAGACACAGATTTCATAGATTGTTGTTTCATAATTACTGTTTTATATAATATTTGGTTCCAGTATTTTCTTTTCCAATATTATTATTTTAGTATTTATGCACTTCATTTACATTAATTGCAAAGAAACTTATTGCAAAGAATATCTTCTTCTTCTTCCTTCCCTTAGTCCCAGTTCTATCTGGGGTCGGGCCTCCTTATACGGCGGCGTCAGGATGCTCTATCCTGGGTTGTCGTGGGGGTTAAATTCTGCGCTTTTAATTCCCTTTTGATAGTGGACCACCATGTTTCAGGGGGTCTTCCTCTTCCCAGAGATTTTGTTGGGATATTTAGGACGGTCTTCACACAGAAATTATCATCGCGTCTCATTATGTGGCCGTACCATCTAAGCCTGCTTTCCTTTAGTTTCTCTGTTATAGGGGGTTATTGCAAAGAATATGATATTAGATCTGTTACACACACAACAAAATTCCAGAAACAAACGGTTGCCGTAAAGTTGGTTAGGTTAGGTTAGAACTGCGACACCCCAGAAATAAATTGTTGCCAGAAAAATTGGTTAGGTTAGGTTAGAACTGCGACCCCCACAGAAACAAACTGTAGCCAGAAAAGTTGGTTAGGTTAGGTTAGAACTGCGACACCTACAGAAACAAACTGTTGCCAGAAAAGTTGGTTAGGTTAGGTTAGAACTGCGACCCCTACAGAAACAAACGGTTGCCAGAAAAGTTGGTTAGGTTAGGTTAGAACTGCGACCCCTACAGAAACAAACGGTTGCCAGAAAAGTTGGTTAGGTTAGGTTAGAACTGCGACCCTCACAGAAATAAATTGTTGTCAGAAAAGTTGGTTAGGTTAGGTTAGAACTGCAACCCCTACAGGAACAAACGGTTGCGAGAAAAGTTGGTTAGGTTAGATTAGAACTGCGACCCCTACAGAAACAAACTGTTACCAGAAAAGTTGGTTAGGTTAGGTTGGAACTGCGGCCTCCACAGAAACAAACTGTTAGAATAGTACAATTAGAATAGTAAAATTAAACATATTGATAAATTAAATATATTAAATGAAATAAATAAATAAATAAATATTATGGGACAATCTTACACAAATCGACCTAGTCCCACGGTAAGCTCAATAACCACGGCTTGTGTTGTGGATACTAGACGACGACATATATAATAAATAGACATAGGTAAATACTTAAATACATAGAAATCATCCATAACTAATATCTGTGATAAACACACAAACAAAACACATTAATACATTAATAAAATACAGATTTTTTTTATTTAAGTTTAATAATCAGCTTAATTGATATGAAAATTCTACAGTTTAATTCTCTTTGAATAAAAACATATAGGATTTAATGTATATCACAATAAGTATTGAGAAACTGAGTCTTCTATGAAACGAAAATATTAAGTTTGATAAAATCAGAAACAACATTCTATGAATATGCAGGCTTTAAAACAAATGTTATACCAACTAAATACTATACGGATTAATAATATTTGATTTAAAACGTAATGAACTGAAATTCGAAAAACTACTTATCTGAACTTTTGATAACTACCAAACCACTATGTGAAATGTTATGCCAAAAATTCTTATAACTGGGTATTAATACCTGTTTCAAATAAGTAAATAACAAATTGGATCAGATACATTTTTGCAGAAAGTTATTGTGAACAAAGAGTGTGGTGCAAAACTGAATCATTGAAATGATGTATAGAGCCGACTTCAGCGGACCACTGATTCACTTTTGGTCTTTATATTTATTTTGCAATTATTACTAGAAGGTCTTTCAGGTTTAAGGTAGTTACTGTTTATTATAATGACACATCTATTTGTTTATGAATGTAGGATCAAAGGGATTTGAAGATTTTACAAGACTTTTCTGGGTTCTTGCAGCAAAGAGACTGAGCTGCAGTTTTTAGAGTTCTATCTGTTAGGCTATATATAATGCAGTCAACAGCATTTTTACCAGATATCTGACATTGATTTAGAAGAAAAACTTTCATAAAAGTAGTTCTCAACTGATTCACCTAGCCTATATTTCCATAATATTGTTCAATGAAAAAGCTGAAAGCAGTTTTTCTTGCCATTCACTCCATGTTGACAACATTGCCGGAAGACTGTCATACCAGGTTTTCACATTGCCGGCTAGCTTTTGTAGAGAAAGGTGAATTGTTTGCAGACTGTCCCATCCAAAGATAGACACAGTTATTACATTATTCATACAAAGATCAATATGATGACCTGGTAGTGATGGGTCAAAAGTTCGTAGAACATTGTTTTGAAAAGTAGGCAAAATTAGTACTAAGCAAAGTTTCACATGACCTTGTAATAGCCGGTTGTCCTGGCAGCTGCACTGAACTAACTACTCTCAGTGGCTCTGGACTGCGTTGCCTGACCAGTTTTACCACATTGATGTCTCTCCGTCCTACGCCGTTGCTCCTACTCTAGACTGCCATCTCGATGTGGCTTCTCTCGTACACTGGACTACTATTGCGATGCGAGTATCTGCTTTGACGCATCCTGTAGTAGAGCTATCGCCTCGCCGCGTTTCCCTGTTACGGCTCTACCTGTGCCCCGATCTGTCATCTTGTCGTGATTCCCTTATGCGGTGCTGTTGGTAATCAAGGCTATTATCACGCCGCAGCTCTCTACTATCCGCGCGGTGGAGTTTCGGGATGCCCTCGCTACTCCGCGACGCTTGTCGATGTTTGTTTCTTGCTTCACATGTGCGCTCCGGTGTATGTAAAAGACTCTTCCTACTTTCCTTATGTTTACGATTGCCGTGCTTAGACTGACTACGAGTGTGGTCACGTCTCTGGTGTAGCTACCCTTTGCTATAGTCCAACCTCAGCGTCTTCTTATACCGCGCGTTTTCCATTCTTGTTTGTGCGGTGGTGGCTACGTTTGCTTTTGTTTACGTTTCACTTTCTTTGACGAGGATGGTGAGCGTGAACGAAAGGGCGGCATTACGTTCAAACAATACCCACTTACTGAAGTATTACACTGGGTACCGGTAACTAAAACACCTAATCACTTTGAGATCAACAATTGTTTATTCCAATCACAGTTACAGTGTGAAAACATATAATATATCCAACAATTCTCATCACCCGAAAAACCGCCAAAAGGAGCTGACCCTTGACCGCCTAAACGTCAGAGTAATGACAGCTTCTTTCTTGTTTTTAGGTCCAAAACGAACTGTCATATCTTTACAACAAATTTAGCCAAAGTTATTAATTTTAATCGGTAAAAACAAACATATATTCTAAATAATTCGTCCAACTTAATGAAATTACATATTTTGGATGACTTCTTCGGCTAGAACCTTACATTTTCAAGTCCGATTTTGTACATTATCTTGAAGAAATCGGTACTTTTTTACATTAATATATAAATCATAGGCAAGCACGCTTTCAAATATTGTCCTTGTTAGATTCAAGTTTTAAATGCATGATTTTTCAGTTTTCCCATTAGATTTCGCAATATTTTTACCACCATCCTGATCTAGAAATTATGACGATTCTTTAAAGGTAAGAACCATTCCTAAACGGTCATAAATGATCTGGGCCAGATCACCTAACAAAAATTGACGATCTCCTTTCGGTGTAATGTCTTTATGAACGCACGGACACATTGTAGGCTATTGTGGAGCGTACCTAACGGGCTTGACAATGGACTATGTGGAGCAACCTTATTGTTGGACACGACACGCGATTTGTTATCTTATTTTTAAAGCGATTTGTCCAGACTTGTTACGAAACTGGAGTCGGCACCCCTGAGGAATGCAAATGGCTTGCGTCTGGTTTTATCATCCAACTTCAAGATTTTTTTAAATGTATGTTCACCGATTATTCAAAGACGGCTGGACCGATTTGGAAAATTATTTTTTTGTTTCAAAGAGTATAGTATACTTCATAGTTGGTCCCATTGTAACTAGGTCAGGATCTGATGATGGGATCCTGGAGAAATCGAGGGAACTCTTCAACTATAGGCACACCTATAAAGATTTGAATATTTTTTACAGCAGCTCGAGCATTTGCTGTTGGAAAGGTGGATGCTAAGTTAAGTCGGTTCTTTTTTGTTTAACATTATTTTATTTCTTTTGTCTAGGTTAGAAACAAAAGAAGGACTCATCTAATCGTTAAATTTAAAATTAAAAGAACAACTGTTTATGAGTAAAAGAAACTATTTTGGAATTTGAACTGTCGTGAGTCATTATAATAATAGTTTAATGGCTTAATCTCAACAAGGCCTAGTTTCTCATCTGGGTTGAAAGGTTCAACGGCAGACGCTTTCGTAAAAACTATTGCCTACGCCAATTCATGGGATTAGGTCGCCAAGCGGATCCCAAGCTCAATTGAGTCCTGGCAAAAAGCCGGGACAAACGCAAGTAGGATGATGATATCTAGGTTGTCCACCCGAAGGGTCAGCGGAAACGTTAGGCGCTATATGAACCTTCGATTACACAAACAGGGGCTTTGGTTTAATTTTTAAATAATATGCGGAATTAAAAAAAAGATGTCATTCTGGGATTCTAGTAGGGGTTTCTCTCAGTACAAAAGTGAAAAAAAATGTGCGCATCGAGAAAAAGTTTTGAATTTTTGAACAGGATAGAGTGCCCTACGATGAATATTTTTTTGTATTGGAGGTCCGTAAAATTTTTGGACCTTCACGTCATAATCAGGGGTCCCGTACAATATGTTATTACTCTATGGTTAAGGCTGCTAGGGATTGTGTGGTATCATTTCCGTAAAAAACAGATATGCAGAATTCATTTTTGATATTAAAAAAGTAATTTTTTTTATTCAAATTCAAGCTCTGCTATTCTGGTATTTTGACACTGAGTTGTTTTGAAATCTAGGAGTTTTAGTAAGTGGGTAAAATAAACTTAGGGTGTAATGAAACCAAAGCCAACAGGGTCAGTAAGGTAGCCGAAGCAAAGAAGTTAGATACTATGTTAGGCACAATGACAATAGCATCGGGGGTGTAATAAGCGCCGGACGCCGACTGAAAGGGGAGGACGTTTAATAGTTAATTAAGCTGTATCTTTTAACTATTTTTTTTTATACGACAACGGTGGCATACAAGCATACGGCCCGCCCCATAGTAAGCAGCTACCGTAACTTATGGACCTGCAACTCCAGAGGTATCACATGCGCGTTGCCGAACCCTTACAAAAAGGATGATTCACCGTGTTGACGGCTAAAGGAAGAAGAAGGTCCCTCATCGTCAACACACTGGGTCCTCTTTGAGCTCTTTGGCAACCTTACTCATCAGCAGGAACACAACACTGGAGTAGAGACTAGTGCTATTTGGCTTTGGTTTTCTGTAAGGTGGAAGTACTTTCCCAGTCGGGCTCTGTTCCAGATTCGAGCGAGATGACATTCGCTATGCTGTACCCAACCACACATAGCGAGATGACATTCGCAGTAGCCATACCTCTCTTTTGGATGTAATTTAAGGACATACCCGTGTCCGGACGTAGTTTAAGGACATACCCGTGTCCGGATGTAGTTTAAGGACATACCCGGGTCCAAAACGGGTTATCCTCGTGAGTACTAGAAGCAGTTGTTTTGTTTTTAAATTTGGAACCCTTATCCTTTGTAAGTTTGATTGGATTGGAATATGTACAAAACTTTGTTTTAGGAAGTTATTTCAAACGATTACTACACTATAAACGTTTTCGTTAGTCAGAATTTTAATCCCAATGTACCAACATTTAAACTTTCCCTTTTTGTAAGGTTAGTAGAACGTTGTAAGATAAGAAGGGAAGGATTTCAGGGTCCGAGTTACCAATTATGAAAGGTACTGCAAGTCGCTGTTAAATTTGAAACCTCTATCCTAAAGGTTTTTCATTCCCGACGGGGGTAAGTACTTCCTATTTTATTTAGTGGAAATGTGTAATAATCAACGGTTTTATTTCATATAGGAACTTTTAGGGTAAAAGCACCAAACACTATTTCATGTACATGATTCACTATTATTGAAATACATTTAAGAAACAGATGAGAACACAATTATAGTTCTAAACAGAGATATCTGACCGGCGCCTACGCCTAGTACTCGAATGACAGTTGACAAGCGACGCTGCTAGTGAATAGCTACACCGATGCCAATCGCAGTCACTAGTGCGGTGCTATGGGAGGTGTTCCTAGCCTTTAAGAACCAAAATTGGAACCTATTTTTAGAGTACGCCTAAAAAATACAAACGCATCAATAGCCAAGTGATGGTTTTTTGTACCATGCGGTGGATGCGGTCGCCGAACCCTATGGACACCTGCTAACTCCAGGGTTGATACATGCGCGTTGCCGATCCTTTGAAAACCCGTTTATTCCTTTAATTTACATCGGACGAGAGGAAATGGGGACTCCGTGATACTGTCGGTGCCGCTGTGTCGCGTATGTTATCGCAATTTTATCGCGTCACTTATTTAGGACAGTCTTGACGCAGTCTTAAGCTTTAACGACAAATATACGTTGCATATCAACGACCTGTTTATAATCAGGTAAATACATATCATCGCCTAGAATCAATAGTAGTAGTTACTTATTTTGAGGCTAGATTTCATTGATCTGTGTAAGGTTACCCGATAGATATTTAAATCTATTTATTGGTATGAGTTTAAGGTTTCTTATGTGAAGAAGGTACCTCTATATAGGTAAACTTTTAAGAGCTCAATTTACTTTTCAGATGTTGGTATTTAAATCGATTACAAATTTAAAGTTACATTTCCAAATGTGTGATTTGTAAATGTTAAGACTGCCAGTCAATTAGAACTTGTAAATAACTTGCAACCCGTTATAAGATATGGCGGGTATTCTATACCAATCGTGCATTGAATTCTTAAACAGCTTCTTTACAAAAAGGTGAAATATTATGTATGTGCTAGTTTCTAGGAGCGGTATTCGACTTTGCATTTTTACTGTTTATGACATTGCAAACATGATAAGAGCTAATTTTGCGAAAAAAATAATATCCCTTACAGCACGAGAAATTTTTTTTTGGATTTTTGGTTTGAAGTTGCATTTTTGGTGTATTTTAGGCCCATAAAAAGACAAAAAAATACAAAAAAAATTCTCCCCCCCAAAAAAATTTGTTAAAACCCACCGCACGATCGTTTCATTTCGTTGCGACCCCTAGTAAAGTTGTAATTATTTTTTTTGAAATATAAGGGTAAATTACAGAGTTCAAAGGAGTTAATAAACATTTATTAATAAAACTTTAGATTTCTTACATGTTTTACATGAAATGATTAAAAAAAAACGCTTTTGATTGATCATATTTTCAATTTATCATAGTCAACACAATTTAAATTTGTCGACTTGCGTCCTGACCCGCACCATCGTGCGTTATAACTTTAGGCACAAAAAAATGCCTAAAATTTCTGGGTAAACTTTTAATTACCTACATAATACGACAGAAGAACATTTAATTTAATAAAAAACGAATTTAACACATTTAAAAATCACAAATTAAAAAATTTCGTGAATACCTAGTTTTGACCTGGTCGTCCGTCTCGTACACGTACCTGCTTGACGCTCACCGCGCCAACGACTGGCCCCCTAACTAAACGCACGCGGGTTTAAAATGAATAATAACCGAACGCACGATCGATCGATGCCGTACTGAAGCGGCAAACTTGATTATTTTTCAAACTAGATTTTTTAAAAGTTGAACGCACGATCGTATCAGCCGGTGCTGTAAGGGTTATGCGATGTCATGAGCTGCCATTTAATTCGAATATAGTTCTCTAGGAATGTTGAGTAAAGCTTAGACATAAACATAACCTTAACGCGTCTTGCCTACCACAAATGATGTGATTTAAAGTTGACAAGTTGACACATTGCTTCATAATCACAGTTATTATGAAAATATGAACATGCTGTTATCTTACGTATGTTTAAATAGTTTTATAGCAAAAACGCATGTTACATTTAATTTAATTGCAGATAAAAAAATAGTTTTAATGACTTGACAAATGTAACGTGGAGTCGATTTTTTAAATAAATAAAATAAAGTATTAAGTTTGCAGATATTTATTTGTGAATTTTTATATCTAAATTATAAATAACTAAAAGTATGTGTCTACAACAAAGTCAACAATATTACAAAAGTCAGCCACTATTACAAATAATAATATATCATTAAACACCAAGAAAGGCCTACGTCCTGAGCCAGATAAATAAAGGCAGATTGAGCATAATCATTACTAAGAATAACTAGTACCTTGGCTACCAAACGAGGCCTGAATCACCGGAAAGTCATCAAATACACGCCTATAATTCTTAGGAGTCAAATCCATATTCGGTTCCGATGCATATGCAGATAGGCCGTCATTAATCAAGAAGTGACTGGACTGTGAAGGGGCGTTAATGGCTTTGGATATTTTCGGAACATACAGTATTTTTGGTTTAATAAAAAATCCCGATGTGTGATCTGGAAAACCACATGGATTGAACTTGTTCATATATCCCTCTGGTAAATACTGGATAATTTTTTGTTGGCAAATTGGAACTGATGGTGAAGAAAAGCTTTCAAAGGAATGTTGCGAAGTGGCAGCTGGGTGGGACCATAAAACTATGGCCCGTGTAGATGCTAAATAGCAAAGTAGTATCCAAACCTGAAATTAGAAACAATAGAAGTCATTGAAACATTTAACCCCGTTTTCACTCCTTAATAGGGCACATTTCTAAAGCATTATCTTGGGGATCGATGTTACTCTGCGTCCGTAGGAAACACCCTAGACAACTCTACACGTTATCCCTGGGTGGTGCTAAAAGAGTAACAATTTTGGCCGCTGCACTGTCCCATCTACTACTCCAGGGAAGAAATGCCTAATATCCAGTGACATGTAGCCATACGATAAATAAATAAGTATATAGCTCCTCCACATTTGAAAAATATAGCACGATGCTATCAAGGTTTTACTTTCAATAGTTTGGGCCATACCATGCCCAGTCTTAAGGTAGGTAACGCGATCGTTTTGCATATGTATCTATTTAGATTTGCATTTCATGATCATAATCATCATCATAATCATAATCATAATCGGGTCCTAAATATATTCTACTGCTGGGACACGCAGAACAAGTAGAGTTATATGAATATGAATATAAGTTAATATACATTCTAAGACGTCAGATCCTCAGGATAATTTAATAAACAAAAAAATTAAGTTTCAATAGATTGAAAGATTCCATCTCTTAAGAATCACGTTAATAATTGAACACACATTATATTAAAATGTAAGTTCTTCAGCGCAGTTACTAATTATAGCGTACCTTTGCACTCATTATTGCGAATATTGAACACCGACTATATTTTTTTGTAGTTGCCTGCGTTTTATAAGGTTCCTGATATTTACTTAATCCAGTTTTACATTGACCCGAGTCACAATAAGGACAATGTATCACAATAATTATTGTGCGAGCAATTTGAAAAACACGACCTTAACTTAATAACCTTTGACTTTAATAAGTCCCAATTATTTTACATGTTTTTTTAAAGTGGGGCATTCCACTCATACAATAGTATGTTATTCAATCAAATACAAACACTGAAAACATTGAAAAAAAAAAAACAACCCAGCAGGATTTGAACCTCGCATCGATACGCCTTACCGGGGCTCGATCGCTTTACCAATTAAGCTATGGGTTCAGTTACTGAGTTGACGAAATTCTCAATGCCTTCAATCATCTTTTTGCATTTATTTTTACATCGACTTTATAGCAGCCGTAAGCGACATCTAGGTGCTAACTACTAGAGTTAGATACCTTTCCCGCCGACCCTATTGCAAGTGTCACAACGGAAATAATAGATGGCGCTGCTATCAACTCATAATTATTTTACATGTTTTTTAAAGTGGGGCATTCCACTCATACAATAGTATGTTATTCAATCAAATACAAACACTGAAAACATTGAAAAAATAATCAACCCAGCAGGATTTGAACCTCGCATCGATACGCCTTACCGGGGCTCGATCGCTTTACCAATTAAGCTATGGGTTCAGTTACTGAGTTGACGAAATTCTCAATGCCTTCAATCATCTTTTTGCATTTATTTTTACATCGACTTTATAGCAGCCGTAAGCGACATCTAGGTGCTAACTACTAGAGCTAGATACCTTTCCCGCCGACCCTATTGCAAGTGTCACAACGGAAATAATAGATGGCGCTGCTATCAACTCATAATTATTTTACATGTTTTTTAAAGTGGGGCATTCCACTCATACAATAGTATGTTATTCAATCAAATACAAAGACTGAAAACATTGAAAAAATAATCAACCCAGCAGGATTTGAACCTCGCATCGATACGCCTTACCGGGGCTCGATCGCTTTACCAATTAAGCTATGGGTTCGGTTACTGAGTTGACGAAATTCTCAATGCCTTCAATCATCTTTTTGCATTTATTTTTACATCGACTTTATAGCAGCCGTAAGCGACATCTAGGTGCTAACTACTAGAGTTAGATACCTTTCCCGCCGACCCTATTGCAAGTGTCACAACGGAAATAATAGATGGCGCTGCTATCAACTCATAATTATTTTACATGTTTTTTAAAGTGGGGCATTCCACTCATACAATAGTATGTTATTCAATCAAATACAAACACTGAAAACATTGAAAAAATAAACAACCCAGCAGGATTTGAACCTCGCATCGATACGCCTTACCGGGGCTCGATCGCTTTACCAATTAAGCTATGGGTTCAGTTACTGAGTTGACGAAATTCTCAATGCCTTCAATCATCTTTTTGCATTTATTTTTACATCGACTTTATAGCAGCCGTAAGCGACATCTAGGTGCTAACTACTAGAGCTAGATACCTTTCCCGCCGACCCTATTGCAAGTGTCACAACGGAAATAATAGATGGCGCTGCTATCAACTCATAATTATTTTACATGTTTTTTAAAGTGGGGCATTCCACTCATACAATAGTATGTTATTCAATCAAATACAAAGACTGAAAACATTGAAAAAATAATCAACCCAGCAGGATTTGAACCTCGCATCGATACGCCTTACCGGGGCTCGATCGCTTTACCAATTAAGCTATGGGTTCGGTTACTGAGTTGACGAAATTCTCAATGCCTTCAATCATCTTTTTGCATTTATTTTTACATCGACTTTATAGCAGCCGTAAGCGACATCTAGGTGCTAACTACTAGAGTTAGATACCTTTCCCACCGACCCTATTGCAAGTGTCACAACGGAAATAATAGATGGCGCTGCTATCAACTCATAATTATTTTAAAAAACACCAAGAATTAGAATTAGAATTTCGTCAACTCAGTAACTGAACCCATAGCTTAATTGGTAAAGCGATCGAGCCCCGGTAAGGCGTATCGATGCGAGGTTCAAATCCTGCTGGGTTGATTATTTTTTCAATGTTTTCAGTGTTTGTATTTGATTGAATAACATACTATTGTATGAGTGGAATGCCCCACTTTAAAAAACATGTAAAATAATTATGAGTTGATAGCAGCGCCATCTATTATTTCCGTTGTGACACTTGCAATAGGGTCGGCGGGAAAGGTATCTAACTCTAGTAGTTAGCACCTAGATGTCGCTTACGGCTGCTATAAAGTCGATGTAAAAATAAATGCAAAAAGATGATTGAAGGCATTGAGAATTTCGTCAACTCAGTAACTGAACCCATAGCTTAATTGGTAAAGCGATCGAGCCCCGGTAAGGCGTATCCATGCGAGGTTCAAATCCTGCTGGGTTGATTATTTTTTCAATGTTTTCAGTGTTTGTATTTGATTGAATAACATACTATTGTATGAGTGGAATGCCCCACTTTAAAAAACATGTAAAATAATTATGAGTTGATAGCAGCGCCATCTATTATTTCCGTTGTGACACTTGCAATAGGGTCGGCGGGAAAGGTATCTAACTCTAGTAGTTAGCACCTAGATGTCGCTTACGGCTGCTATAAAGTCGATGTAAAAATAAATGCAAAAAGATGATTGAAGGCATTGAGAATTTCGTCAACTCAGTAACTGAACCCATAGCTTAATTGGTAAAGCGATCGAGCCCCGGTAAGGCGTATCCATGCGAGGTTCAAATCCTGCTGGGTTGATTATTTTTTCAATGTTTTCAGTGTTTGTATTTGATTGAATAACATACTATTGTATGAGTGGAATGCCCCACTTTAAAAAACATGTAAAATAATTATGAGTTGATAGCAGCGCCATCTATTATTTCCGTTGTGACACTTGCAATAGGGTCGGCGGGAAAGGTATCTAACTCTAGTAGTTAGCACCTAGATGTCGCTTACGGCTGCTATAAAGTCGATGTAAAAATAAATGCAAAAAGATGATTGAAGGCATTGAGAATTTCGTCAACTCAGTAACTGAACCCATAGCTTAATTGGTAAAGCGATCGAGCCCCGGTAAGGCGTATCGATGCGAGGTTCAAATCCTGCTGGGTTGATTATTTTTTCAATGTTTTCAGTGTTTGTATTTGATTGAATAACATACTATTGTATGAGTGGAATGCCCCACTTTAAAAAACATGTAAAATAATTATGAGTTGATAGCAGCGCCATCTATTATTTCCGTTGTGACACTTGCAATAGGGTCGGCGGGAAAGGTATCTAACTCTAGTAGTTAGCACCTAGATGTCGCTTACGGCTGCTATAAAGTCGATGTAAAAATAAATGCAAAAAGATGATTGAAGGCATTGAGAATTTCGTCAACTCAGTAACTGAACCCATAGCTTAATTGGTAAAGCGATCGAGCCCCGGTAAGGCGTATCGATGCGAGGTTCAAATCCTGCTGGGTTGATTATTTTTTCAATGTTTTCAGTGTTTGTATTTGATTGAATAACATACTATTGTATGAGTGGAATGCCCCACTTTAAAAAACATGTAAAATAACTATGAGTTGATAGCAGCGCCATCTATTATTTCCGTTGTGACACTTGCAATAGGGTCGGCGGGAAAGGTATCTAACTCTAGTAGTTAGCACCTAGATGTCGCTTACGGCTGCTATAAAGTCGATGTAAAAATAAATGCAAAAAGATGATTGAAGGCATTGAGAATTTCGTCAACTCAGTAACTGAACCCATAGCTTAATTGGTAAAGCGATCGAGCCCCGGTAAGGCGTATCGATGCGAGGTTCAAATCCTGCTGGGTTGATTATTTTTTCAATGTTTTCAGTGTTTGTATTTGATTTAATAAGTCCATTAAGGAGATAAAGGGTGGCAACACTTTGTGGTTACAGATTTATAATTATGAACAGTACCAATAATCCATACTAATATTATAAATGGGAAAGTGTGTGTGTGTTTGTTTGTTTGTCCGTCTTTCACGGCAAAACGGGGCGACGAATTGACGTGATTTTTTAAGTGGAGATAGTTGAAGGGATAGAGAGTGACATAGGCTACTTTTTGTCTCTTTCTGACCTCCCACTTCCCTAAAATGGGGGGTGGAAGTTTGTATGGAGCATTACGGAGGGCAAAGGGGAACCGTGTTACCCCGAATTTAACGCGAGCGAAGCCGCGGGCAAAAGCTAGTTTTAAATAAAAAAGAACCGACTTTAGTTAGCCTCCACCTTTCCAAAAGCAAATGCTCGAGCTGCTGTAAAAAAATCTAAATCCCTATAGGTGTGCCTATAATAGTTGAAGAGTTCCCTCGATTTCTCCAGGATCCCATCATCAGATCCTGACCTGGTTACAATAGAACCAACTGTGAAGACTCTTTCAAACAAAAAATAATTTACCAAATCGGTTCAGGCGTCTTCGAATAATCGGTGAACATACATTAAAAAAAAATTGCATAAACAAAGATCCCGACGAATTGATAATGACAACCTCCTCCTTCGAAATCTTGAAGCAGGTTGAAAAGGTTTCTCATTGTGTAGCTTCCTTTAAAAGTAGTAAGAATTGTCTTTGGAACACTGCTTTTACCGAACCATAAAACGCTAATAGGAAACCATTTGAGGCCTATTCTATTCTTCTTGTCCACCATTATCTTGATGGCATCGACTTACTGACTCATCCATCACTACTCAAGGGCGGTTGGCAAATACCGACAAGTTGGTTTTCATTTTAACAAAATGTCAAATACACCTCAATTAAGGTTAATTGCAGGTCATTACTTAGCTGATGCTTTTTGGTGAAAATATGTGTGTAATAAAATGCTATCAATATTGATGCAACCGAAGCGCTTTTCAGTCGCTATTGATTATATAATAATATAGTTACAATTTTTTGGCAGTTTCAAAATTTGTGTTACAAAAGAAAATTATTTCACGCAAAAGTGTCTTTTTTTTTATGAAATAGGAGGCAAACGAGCAGACGAATCGCCTGATGGTAAGCAATTAACGCCGCCCATGGACGCCTGCAACACCAGAGGGGTCACAAGCGCGACGAGTTGACGACCCGTGTTATAAATTTAAACTAATTCGAAATTAGTTCCTTACAAAATTTCGTACCTACTTTTTTGTCTATAGGTAATAACAACAAGGTTAGTGCCCTTCACTCTTTAAATGTTACGACATCACATCTGCGTAAGCCCTATCAATGGCCTGTCCTTGTAATCTGGAGTGCGATTTTTGAATCTCACCAAGTGACTAATTCTCACCGATGTGAGTGATTTACTATCGGAAATCACTCACATCGGTGAGAATTAGTCACTTGGTGAGATTCAAAAATCGCACTCCTGTACCTGCGTAGGCGTCATTTATCAGCTCCATGGGTCTGTTGCACTTGCAATTTGTCAATGAACTGTGTAAAAATATTAGCATCAGTTAGCAAGAATACTACAAAGGCGTAGGCATGGGTATGACCCAAATTTTGCTTGCATGCCGTGTAAAATCCGGGTAACTTAAGGAGTTCTTCGCTGTAAATGACCTTCAACTCCTTTTTCACGTTTAAATTATGTTATATCTTGCCTTAATAAGACTATTGACCTAAAGTTTCTTATTGTAAATATTTATTTCTTGGTTTAAGTAGAATGATTGTATGAAAATATTTAGATTTTTCATCGGTTTTCAAAATGGAACAGGTACACTCCACTTAGTTCTTTTATCTTATTAATTAACCCATTAGGTCGTAGCTATGCTATGCTATTCATCATTCCTTATTGTCATCATTCATATTAGTTTTTCGGAAAACAATGTAATAAATATGTCCGATTTCAATTATTGGTCGTTATTAACGCAAATATATGTGACATCTATTTATGTTTATAAATTATACTTATAGTAGTGTGTCTACTTAAAACAAACAAATCATAATATTTACTTATTAAAAATATATTTTTTAATTTTTTCTCCAGTTGAAAATATTTTCGTTACCTCTATAAAAAATAACGGTTACACTCACGTCACTTTAGTCATTTCGCGCGATATGTTTCGGAGAGCTTATGTCTCCATCTTCAAGCACTAAGAGTGCTATTTGAACCGGCCCGTAGCGCACGATGGAGACCTAAGCTCTCCGAACCATGTCGCGCGAAGTGACTAAAGTGACGTGAGTGTAACCGTTATATTTTATAGTGTTAGTATGACTCACGAAAGTTTAAATTTAACTTGAACGGAGAGCTCCTTAAGTATTAAATTATGAGGTAGCTCTGCAAATGTCGAGTACATTTTTATCTTGAAGGATTTGGATTTAATCAATCAATCGGGCCATCTTGTTACTGTTTTGTTTGTTTTTTTTCCAGATTGAGATAATAAAAGCTTTTATCTTGAACATTATCGCCGCGGGTTTGAAAAATATTGCGTTTCATTAATTAAAATGTTTTGGTAAAGGGTTCCTGTAATTGGATTAATGGGATATTATTAATGGAAACAAACGGTAATTTTATTCAGCACAGATACATCAAAGGATATTTGATCGCCACTTCATTTGTGAATCATATCGCCAATTAACGATACAATTTTAAGTTAGTACAATATTATTTGTGTTAATTAAGAAAAACGATACAATAGAATCTCGTAGAATCTTACCACTTGCAGATACATCCGATTTTTAATGAAATTTAGACATCTCATTCACAAATATGTTGCTTACAGTGGCAGAACTGAAAAATAGGATATTCGATTATTTTATACATTTAACTAAAATAAAAACTAAAACGTGCTTTTTCATGTTGTATCTGACAGTATTTCATACAAATTGAAACACATTTAAATTTTTTGTGGCATTTTTACGACAAAACACTGGACAAGTATCTTTAGACAACGGTAGGCCAACATTATGATAGATCAAGAGGCCGTCAAAAAATAGGATAATTTTTGCTGACTGTACAAAATGCTCCAAGTTTGGCTTAGGTTACCAGGTACTAAAATATATAACATTTTACCGTGCATTGCCCTAATACATAAGCCGATTTCTGCCACTCGATGAGGTAGGGTTGCCTACGGCTTACTCCTGATCTATGAGCTTTGTTATGACAAAACACATGTATTTTAAGATACAGTGTGAGAGATCCTGAGTAAAGTTAAAATTTTCTACTTACTTAGGTTTTTAGGAGTATTTACTCTAAAGTAGAGTTTTTAATGTTTTTGTTCAAAGGCGAACTTATCCCTTTGAGGGGTCTCTTCCAGTTAACCTTGGCTGAGGATATGGAGAGGAGTCCAAATAGCTCAGTTAATGTTGTTACCGCAAAACACTATAACTCGAGATACAGTGTTTTGTCATGGCACGGCATTGTCAGCGTAATACTTTTCATTTTTATGCAAGCTTATCATATCAGCCTCTGCGTGACAAATGCCTATCAAGGATCGCCACAATGAGCAGCTGCTTATCCACAAGTTAGGAACCTCCCTAAGCTCAGTTTTCCGATTACACTTTAACTTCTTGTGATCTTAAAAAACAGTTATTAATGAAACGTCTACCACAATACTGCCCCAACATAAATATATATTAAGTTAGATTTGAGTGTATTGGCGTAAGCTAAATACACTTATGTGTATGTGTGTGTGTATGCGATAAACACAAATAAGAATAAATCTATAACAGCCGTGAGAGTTTTTGGAAAAGCCATGTAATTGCTTACTCAAACTAATCTCTCCTCTTCTCTCTTTATATTCCAAATATGTGCCAAATTCAAACCCTTCCATTAGCTGCTAGTGTTGTTATGGCTGCTATATGTAATTAAGCAGAAACAGTTCAGACTGAGTCTCAAAACGAAAGTAAAACTACACTAAGAGCCGAATTCACTTTTAGTTGTTGCTATTATTGATCTCATGAATACCAAAGTCACGTACTCTGGGCTCACTCTTTAAACCCGGGTGCTATCACATTTAAAACCAAACAACTTGGTTTAGGTTTAAAGAACTTTATTACTCAAAAGAAATTTACATTTCGCTTAATGAGTAAGTTACATAACTTGTACTTATATATCAAGAGCATCAAAAGCAGTCTGCACAAATAATCACTAATTAGCATTAACATCTACATATATTATAAAAAATCCAACTAAGCCAATATTACAATTATGTAGGTAGCTATAACATTACGCGTACAATATAACTGACGAATACGTAAACTAATAAACCGAAATGTTTACTTGGTGCTACATTGTGTCATGCGAGTTTCAACCTTACAATCTATGTGTTTAAATTTAATTTAATAAACTTGCAGTTGAATAGCTTGTGCTTATCGCGTCTTTTGTCTTAGAGTTGCAACTCTCTTACAAATTACTCAAATGTTGTTTTAATTTCCTTTTAAATAAATTTAATCCTTTGCACTCACTGGTTTTATCACAAATAAACAAGATTTCTTCTGTATATAAACTTTATTTAGGAAATACAAAATTTGCATAGTCAGTTCAGTACCACAGACTAAACAACAAGAAATGACATATACTCGTAATATAGATAAGACAAGACGCAGGTAAATCAGGCATACAGCCAGATGGAAATAAAATTTAATTCCAACAAAACATACATGTTTATAGTAGTTTTATGCCCTTTCCACAATGGGCCATTTACCAAGAGTATTTTTATAACATGACGTAACATTTCTTTAAATTAAACAACTCTACTATTGTCCTCTGGCTGATGGAACAGAGTAACAACAAGGAATAGTAGATCCACTCATAAGCAACCTCATTTTAGTAAAGATTGATCCGTTTGTTACAAAAACAATTTGTCTGACATAATTGCCGTGCTCATACATAACTTGAGGTCGGACATAAAGGTGATGAAAGTTTAATGTGCCAGGGTCCTTTAAGGCATCAATAAAACATGGGATGGTAAGTAGGAACCCGTGTTGAACCAATGCATATATACTAGACATATTGTTTTCGTAGGACAAGGTAGCTTAAGCACTGTTTTTGAAGGAATTTCAAAATAGAAAAAGGTTTTAAGGCTTATGCTTATTTATTACCTCCGTCGGTTTCTGTTCCGTTATTTAAGTATTTACCAAGAGGTATCTATTTATTTTATTAAGGGCCTGTTTCACAATCTCCAGATAAACTTATCTGCCAGTTAAAATTATTGCTATCCTTTTCTCCAGTCATATAAAAGAAAAGGACAGCAAATATTTATCTGACAGATATGCTTTAACTTGAGGTTGTGAAACAGGCCATAAATCTCTTGAATATTGTGTATAGCAAAGCAAGCAAAATTGCTTACTACACCCGCATACATGTAATGGTTTGTTTGTACAATGAGAGAATTACTCGTATTCATATTATCAGGTGCTCTTATTTTTAACCGACTTCAAGATTTCAAAAGAGGAGGTTCTCAATTCGGCGTGTATGTTTTTTTTTTTTTTTTTATGTTTGTTACTCCATAACTCCGTCATGTCTGAACCGATTTTGAAAATTCTTTTTTTGATTATAAGGATATATATACAGATTGGTCCCGTTTTTGTCAAAACGCAGTTCTGATGATGGGATCCATGAGGAATCGAGGGAACTCCTCAAATCTTAAAGGCATACATATAGTGATTTTTATATTTTTATCAACAAAACATTTGATGAAGTAGAACTGCTGATGATTATCAGAACGGAACTCTTCAACGACGCATAGTTCACGTTTGGCGATTCGTCCTCTTCGCTGTGTTTGTTTAGCAAGTTTAATTGTCAGGACAAATGTTCGTCAAGCTCAAGTTCTGATGATGGGATCCATGAAGAATCGAGGGAACTCCTCAAATCTTAAGGGCTTACACATAGTGATTTTTGTATTTTTATCAACAAATCAAGCATTTTCATTCAAAAGAGTGACATTTGATGAAGTGGAACTGCTGATGATGAACAGAACGGAACTCTTCAACGACGCATAGTTCATGTTTGGCGATTCTTCCTCTTCGCTATGTTTGTTAAGCAAGTTAGATTGTCAGGACCAATTTTCGTCAAGCTCAAGTTCTGATGATGAGTTCCACGAGGAATCGAGGGAATTCCTCAAATCTTAAAGGCATACATAAAGTGACTTTTGTATTTTTATCAACAAATCAAGCATTTTCATTCAAAAGAGTGACATTTGATGAAGTGGAACTGCTGATGATAATCAGAATGGAACTCTTCAACGACGCATAGTTCACGTTTGGCGATTTGTCCTCTCCGCTGCGTTTGTTAAGCAAGTTATTTCATTGTATGGAATCTAAGTGCACCATCTACAATAATCCTTCACCGGCTACCCCCATTGAAGTCGGTTTTTTTTTCTTAAAAATTATTTTAAATCTATTAGGTAAAGAGCTGAACCCCTCCCGTAATTGAATATAAAATATGAGACATGGACAAAGTATCTACATATTTTAATGATCAACCTCTAGTTTAATTAGTATGACTCGACAATCTCATTAAATATTTTATTGATATTTAACAAGATTTACTATAAATTTCAACATTTCGTTTCTTATTTCATGGCTAAGTTAATTTCAAATAATATCTTGCAGTTATTTTGTAAAAGTCAGTGCCTGCTAGAGATAGATAGAGATAGAAACAATTTCCACTTGTCTCCGTCATCCGGACGCGACTAAGAAGCGGGGACAAAATGACAATTAGGAATATATAAATAAATAAATACATAAATTTTATATGACAATCTTACACAAATCGACCTAGGCCCACAGTAAGCTCAATAAGGCTTGTGTTATGGGTACTAGACGACGATATATATAATAGATAAATATGGATAAATACTTAAATACATAGAAAACATCCATAACTCAGGAACAAATATCTGTGATAAACACACAAATAAATGCCCTGACCAGGATTCGAACCCGGGACCTCCTGCTTCGTAGGCAGGGTCACTACCGACTAGGCTAGGAGGCCGCTAAACATCGATCGTTTTGGTCCATGAGGTGGGAGGTCTTCCTACGCTGCCTACTTCCGCTACATATGATTGTCGACATATATTCGTAAAACATCTGTATATACGTAAACGTATACCCCGACAAATTATCTATTTTAATGTCGGCTTTACCAGTTTAAGAGGTTGATCTAGTTTTTGTAAACAAGATACTATAATAAGATTTATGTACGCAGATGACCTTTTATAAGGCAATTAAGTTACACGAGAATCTGTCATCAGTAACGCCGTGAAGGCCATTTGGAAAGTAGCACAGACATACAACTAGTAGACCATAGAACTGACAACTACGCGTGGAGCTAAGACCCGCATCGTCATTAGGTAAACAATATATTGGCTCACGTCACGTCACCAGTTTCCTAGGGACACAGAAATCGACTTAACCTCAAACTAAGTACGCTTCTACGATGGTATGATATGTGTGGTTATTTATAAAAATAATTAAGTTAATTGTGTATAAAATTTTTATGAACTTACGTACCTACAAATTATACCTTTACCGCCATTCGAACCCAGGACGGTCATCATTTATGTATTTATATTTAGCAAAAACATATTATAAACTTTGTCACAAATTTTACCCGACTAACTTTTTAGTCTAAAGTACTATAAAGTGTGGAGTTTTTCTTTGTGTGATTAAACCTCTGTAATATATAATAATCGGTATCCAAATAAAAATCTCTATAGCTATATATGTGTCGCAGTCGAATCGTATAATCCGCCATATTACATTACGGCTAGCCGTTTTGAAATGCGGCGGTTTTACAATTAGCCGGATTGAATGCGGCTGAATGAAAATCCGCCGGAATGTATTTGGGCCATACGTTCTTCAACACGGCTAGTCGTAACAGCGAAGCATTACAGCGAGTCATTAGCCGCCATTAGCCGCCGATTTGACCGTTTCGGCTAGCCGTAATGTAATGCGACGAGTCATTTCATTAGCCGCTGCTTTGACAGTTTTAATACTCGGTTTTGGTTACTTTTCAATAGGATAGGTAGGTTTTGGTTTTTTTTTGTTGTGCATTCAAATATTTTTAATATATTTTTTAAATACCTACTAATACTAATAACCTACCCATCCGGTTTTGGTCATTTTGAAAGCGATAACAATGCGGCTAAACGTGGACTACCTTATTGAAAAACTTATCGCAGGGACAATCGTTTCATTTTAAAACGGCTAGCCTTAATGCAATACGGCAGATTACACTATCTGGCTGCTACATATATATAACAAAACATTCCATACCATCAGTAAAATCCCAAGACGTCCCTCTGATGTTCCGCACACTTTAGTTTGTATAACTGCGGTACATGCGCAGTGTATTTAAATATATATCTGTGGTTATTCTAAGGTGAAATATTAATGTATATCAGTTTCAATATCGATGTCTTAGATGATTGAATTCTTAGATGTTAGTTGGCCTTGCATTCGAATGGTTCATTTTTATTCGTAAAATTAATTTAGCCCGCAAATTAAACTAGTTTTTGTATGTTCTATATATTTCCACTTGTTTCCCCCTACAGAACGGATACAGGCGGAGTCCGGGAGACTTGCCCATGTGGGCACCGGCGTCGTTGACAGCTTCTGTCATACTTTAACATAAGGGGCAACTATTGGCAACGCCATATTGGCTACCATTAATCCGGTTGGGCAATGAGCGGGATTAATGAGTTTTCCTTGTGAAAAAGTGAAAAAATAAATATTTTTTGTTACTAACACATTTTTTGCAATTTAATAACTAAGTGGTATTATTTAACCTCGTGGTATTTGTAGGTTAATGTAGTTTCACTAACGGTAAGCGTTTGGAGTATCTATTAAAAGAGTAATAAGAAATCATAAATTAAATAAAGTAAAGGGGGGGAGACTTGACCAATATGGTGATGGGGAGACATGATCCGTGATTTTTACCTACATATAGTATAGACCATATTTTATGAAAGGACCTTAAAATGAGTTATATTGTGTGGGCCTAATAATGATTTCTTGGCTAATATACCTGTGAATTAACTCATAATAATAACATTTCAACGATGATTCATCTTCTGAATTTTACGTAAAATTTGCCGATTTTTCCGAACGAAAATTTTACTAATTTATTAAAGTTGAACTTTGTTATAATTGGTTAAAAATACTTGATAAGGTCAGAACTACTTTTCTCATTACATATACTTCATAAAACAGTTCTATTTTACCTACATACGATATATCAAGTTGCTATCTCTTACATGTAAAACTCTAGAGGCTTGTAATAGACGGGGGCCAAAAAAATTTACCTTGCATTAAATCCTACACTTTTGGAAGCTTTTTCTAGTTATTTAGTAGGGTAGTCAGATTCCCACTACACATTTTTCCCCAGTGACGTGATTGTGCATTTCAGGAAATCGAAAACATTATAGACAACGTCTGGAACACTACATTGACTAAATCCTACACTGGAGATCTAGCACTATTGTATTTGTTTAAATAAGTGATGAATAACTTAAAGATTTCCCGAATTGTTTCTCTGTGCTTTCGTCTATAAGCTTCATTAAGTGACATTTTTTCTTTATATTTATAAAAAAGTGACTTAGAAATTCGAACACAATTCGAAAATTTGTTAGTATGGTACTAACACAGATCTAAGTGTTACAGTAATTTTTCACCACGGTGACATGTTTACATCTATTTATTATGACATTTTTTTAGTTTTTTTTGGCGAATATGATCACTTTATACGAACCTACACTTGTGAATATTTTTTTCCTTAAATTGTCTATTTATTTAACATTCATAATCAAAAAAAATATCGTAAATATACTAAGTGCTTCACGAGCAATCGAAATAAACAACTTATAATTTAAGGTTCATATTTTAAAACTCCCGCCTCCGCGGCAAGGTTACTACGTAACACAGATTACTTACCTACTTGTATTAGATAGAGCAAATCAGAAGACTCGCAAGTACTACAGGTTAGTAAAGGGATATATTTTATTTAAACTTTTTTCTATATTTCTGATTTCCGATATTGAAATGTCATTATGTTTGCCCCAATCAGTCATTTCAGAACAGAGCATATTGTGGTTTTAGGTTCGATGGTTAGATAGATGCAATCGAACTGTTATTTTCGTATCTGGGAAGCACACTCCTTGCATTGGACAAACATCGGCCAATATAAAGGACGATACACCAAGAGAATTTATTTGCTATACTCAAATAAAATATCAACAAAAATCGAGTTTATGAGTTAAATCATTCACATGGATTGTTGTAAATTTTGTATAGGATACAAGCGAGTGACGCCATTCCCAGCTTTGTATTTAGTGGTCACGTCATGAGAAACTTCATAATGCGTATTAAATACACTTATTTATTTATTTATCATTCAAAACAGTTACACAGCATTACAGTAAATCCAAGGCACTGCGAACTTCAAAATATAAACATATAAAATAACTTAATACTAGGTCGATTTAGGCTTCATAATGCGTAGTCTAGTGACCAGTAATCTCTTCTTCTTGTGTGACTCGCTTGTAAGCTATGAATGAATAGGAGAGCTATACCTGCTATTTATAGCTTCTTTGCTAGGATACCCATCGGATAATACCGTTTGTTTTGATGTTTTCGGTTTATTGCGTTTGTGTTTTGGTGATTACGGCGCTGAAAGACTAATAATAAAACCGGCCAAGTGCGTGTTGGACCACGCATAATGGAGGGTTCCGTAGCTTTAATGGAATAAGAACCAGAATAATGCCAAAAGGTCGTATCTGATGCCTATAGAAGAAGTTTTTTTTTAAATAACTCAAAAATGGCTAAACCGATAATGTTCAAAACAATTTTCTTAGAAAGTATATGCTAACGCGCATCTTCTTAATTTTTTTCATATTTTTGAACTTACGGTTCAAACGTTACAGGTGGGGGACGCTATTTTTTTCGATATTCGAGGCGATTATTTCTGAAACTTTTCACTTAATCACAAAATGTTCAAAGAAACCTCAACGTTATTTTTAAAAACCTATCAATTGATGTGCAACATGTTGATATTCGATATTTATTTTAAATTTTGTTACATGTATGGAGTGCCCCCCCTGAAAATCTTTTTTCCTGCAATTTCACTACATAACTAAAATAGCGGCATACTAAATACACCTTATATCTAAATTGTATTAAGATACATCCTATAGTTTCCGAGTAAAATGGCTGTGACATAAGGACGGACGGACAGACGGACATGAACACAACTATAAGGGTTCCGTTTTTGCCATTCTGGCTACGGAATCCTAAAAATGGATTGTACAGTCGACTACAAAGAGCTAGGCTGTAACTACTTTTTCACCTTAATCCGTTGTAAGGTTCAAAAGTGGATACATATCTTTGTAGTCGACTGTATAATATCACAGCTATCACTTAATACAAATTGATGTGAATAGTATCCCACCAAAAACATAAATGTAAAAAAGGAGAGACAAGTTCAATACAAAAATTATGCTTGGCTGTGGGCTTCGCCGCAAAAAGAATGGATATCTAAACGAGTGCCAAGTTCTATGCAAAATCCAAATATGTATTTATAGGAACAAAATAACATTATGAACAAGTATTAAACTCTATTTCTTTGCTTCATTGGATACCTATAACAATTTCTGTTAATTAAAAATGTGAGATCTTAAAGTAGGTTAGATTTGACTTGGCCAGGTTTCAGTACATCAGTCATTTTACCAAGTTATTCAACATATATATATTAATTCTGATAAAAACTGGCCAAGTCAAATCTAACCTACTTTAAGATCTCACATTTTTAAATAACAGCAATTGTTATAGGTATCCAATAAAGCAAAGAAATAGAGTTTAATACTTGTTCATAATGTTATTTTGTTCCTATAAATACATATTTGGATTTTGCATAGAACTTGGCACTCATTTAGATCTCCAGTCTTTTTGCGGCGAAGCCCACATCCAAGCATAATTTTTGTATTGAACTTGGCTCTCCTTTTTTACATTTATGTTTTTGGTGGGATATCATTACTTTTTGTAAAGAAAACTAGGCAGGTATTGAGATTTAATGTTATATCTTGAGTTTCTGCTGCATGGTTTTCTTTTTTATGCTATTGTCTACATTCTCTTTACTTCTGTTCTGTGTATAATTATGTGGTGTCGCGCGCCGCCGACGACACACTGTTGGCCGGTCGTTTAGCGCGTACCACACGTTTTTTGTATGGGGACACCACTTATTTTTTGACTTAACTTTATTTTTATATTTATATAGCAAACATGGTAGCTGCTTACCATCAGGCGGGCCGTATGCTTGTTTGCCACCGTCGTGGTATAAAAAAAAAAAAAAAAAAAAAAAAAAACATAATAATACATATATTGGGATAGTTTCAAATATCTGCTTGTAACGGTTCCAACGATACAATTAAAAAAAATTGTATGGCGACCCCCCTATTTTTTAACTTTTTTTTATGTTTAGATTTTTTCCTACGCTTACACACAATTACCGAGCTGGATTCCAATATTCATCCTTCTAGGTTATCTGGAAGTAGGTTAGATTTAGGTCAGTCAGTCAGTCAGTGCTAAAATTTACGATTTTTTGACCTTCATATCTTTATAACCGTTTGAGCTAGCTTCATGAAATTTGGGCTTCTAGATGTCCTTATGGATATAATTAAACACACGTAGTTTTATGTGTTTACGTTAAAGAGGTTTTGAGTTATAGAAGGGTCAAAAGTGGTACCAAGTGGTTCGTGTAATATACACTCGGCGCTGGCTAGCCAGTTCCTTTGCTCGAACTTGGCTTGACACGCTGCCGCGTGTCTAGATACATATCAATTATATAATCTATACAGTCATCTAACTTCATAGAACCTATTTGTTTCTCGTCTTTGCCGAAGGTTCAGGGTTGTTGTTCACGCAAATCAGCGCCATCTAGTTCAAATGTATTCAAGTCTAATAGAGTGAATGCGCACGATCTTTTGTTCATTCGCTCCGTCTGATATTGCCCGCTCTGTTCAGCTAGCCGTCGTAGTGGTTAGACGTGCTGTCATTGTCGCGGTGCGCGAGCCTTTGTTAAAATAAACATGGCGTAATTTAAGTGTAAAGTGTAATCTAGGTTAAGGCAAGAGAAATATACGTGTAAAGAGTGCCCGTTGTTTCTCTTCGAAACCCATCCGTCGTTACCGCAGCAGGCGAGGCGGCGTACTCATCTACGAGACAGATGATGGTGGCCCCTTGGAAACTCTCTACAGCACCGTGCCGGAGCGACTCGACTGCTACCAGAGAAGTATGAGATGTACCTAACCGGCCTACCGCGGCGACTGGGCTAGTTCTGCGTACATTTTGGTGGCCCATGAGGGGAACAACCGCACGAATAACAAAACCCGTGATTTGGGAAAATATAAAATAAAATCCCGTGATTGGGGCAAGATTGAAGCAATCCAGGGCCAAGAATCGCGCCACGGCAATCAAGGATTCGTCGAGTGGAATTTGCAGTTGTTTGCATTCATTGTGTAAATTCAGTGCGCGATTACGTCATAAACATTTCGATCAACGTGAAACGTGTCATTGTGGGGACATTTGGAGGTCGCCATAGTGAAGTGCTACATCCGGTTGACGTTTACCGGTTTTGTGCTGAGTGAACGAACTGAATGGTAGGAACGTGTAGCGTCGATCCGGAACGACGTCGGGCGTCGTGGCGACAACCTTAGAGACTTTATTATCTATGACATACTTCATTTGACAAACGTCAGTGTCAAAAGTCAAGTTGTGTTGTGTGCTATTTGTGATAGATTTCTCAACTAATATTACTTGAAAAATACTTAGGATTAGATTAATTGGATAGAATATAGATTGATATTGGTTAGTAAATACTCACAAATAGGTGATTTATTGAAAATACGCGCGGCGCGGTGAAGTATTTGTGTTTTACCAGGTAAGTTAAGATCTATTCACAACATGTCACTCAAAGCTAAGGTACAGTTGGGTACGAGGTATCAAATGCTTATTGATTACGCTGGCACGGTGGCTACCAGGTCCGGGTCTTCAGCGACAGCGGTGGCCAAGCGGCATTTTGATCAGGTATATAAAACATATATCACGGCCTATGAGGCGGTATTGACAAGCGATACGGAACTAACAGAGGCGGAACGTCTCGAGTACCAGGAGCAGTTCGCCGAGATCAACCGACTTCTTATCCAACTGGATGAGGCATCAGGTGAGGAGTCAGAACAGACAGCTGGTGCAGCTAAGTATCACAGTAAGGTTAAGTTGCCTTTGGTACAACTGCCAACATATGGCGGGGATATGACAGAATGGATGTCATTCTATGACCTTTTTATGGCATTAGTGGATGCAGGTCCATTGTCTGATGCCGAGAAACACTACTACCTCCGAACGACATTGCATGCGGAGGCCTTGATGGTAGTACAAAACTTACCTGTGGATGGAGCCAGCTACTCTGTAGCATTGGATCTTCTTAAGAAAAGGTACCATAACTCCCGACAGCTTGTGGACATCTTCATTGCGCGGATAGTCAATCTGCCCAATGTCGGGGGCCCGAATATAAATTTGCGAACACAGTTTTATGATCCTCTGCGCGAGTCGATTCAGGCCCTAGAAAAGTTGAAGCAGCCGGTTTCTGAGTGGTCGTATTTAGTTGTTTACATGATGTTACAGAAGCTGCCTATTCGCATCAGAACCCTATTTGAGGAACGCTGTGGCACGGATCCTCAAGTCCTGCCAACGCTCAATCAGCTGCTAGCGCTGCTGGATGAGCAGTGTCGGGTGCAGCAGGCGGTTCCCACTGCGGCAGCGGGAAGAGCACCGGTGGGACGGCTGTCACCGACCAAGGGAAGACGCGGCAGAGCGTCCCCTCCACGTGTCCTAGCTGCGGAGCTGGAAGAAGCTGATCAGGTGAAGCGGTCTAAAGGGCTGTGCACGTACTGTTCCAGTAGTGCACACTCTATATACAAATGTCCATTCTTCGCAAGTCTGGCTGTTTCGGAGAGGAAAACCTGGGTCAGGAAGAATGGTGCATGTTTTAAATGCCTTCGCTCTCATTACGCGAGAGAGTGTATGGCTCGTAATTGGTGCGGTGCGTGCCAGTCAGAGTCGCATAGCCCGTTGCTGTGCAGGGAGGAAGCGGAAGCCGCGGAAGCGGTGCACAGGGTGCATGAGCGAACCCCGGTCCCACCCACCAGAAGGGTAAGTACACCACCACAGAGTAGGTCCCCACCACGACACAGGGTGTCGACCCCGCCACAAGGGTCTTGGGCGCAGCGAGCTCAACAACCCCGTACGAGCCCGCCAAGGTGGAGAGAAGAGACTAGGTCGCCTCCTCCACAGCAGGTCCAGCCAGCTCAATTGATGACTGCTGGTCACATCCCGCGCCCTCCGGTGGGAACGAGGGCCCGCCAGGCGCAGGAGTCTTTCCACAGCCTACGTTTCGGCACTCGAGGCAGCCCTGAGCGCCGTTCTTGAAATAAGGCTACTGCTGATGTACCACGAGAACCTCGGATGATGATGCCATCGATCCGGGTCAGTCCTACTGCTATTGTCATGGTAAGGTCAGGCCAAGGCAATTATATTATGGCAAGGGCACTGTTAGACACCGGAGCCGGGTGTTCGATAGTTAAGAAATCATTTGCAGATAAAATAGGATTGCATCAGCAGTATGTAGGAAATAATATTGTTGGGATCGGAAACCAACAGGTCAAGGTACCCGGTACCATTGCCAAAATAGTATTTAAGCCAGTAGGAAAATTAGTCCCTATAATTAGCGTTGTGGCAACCGCCATGTATACAGTTACAGGAAATATTCCGGCCTGTAACCATTACCTAAAGGCCCACTTAGATGCGTCTAAGCTCAGCCTGGCCGATCCAGATTTTGACAAATCTCAAGATGTAGACATCATTTTCGGCCTGGATGTGCTTAATTATATGTTCACTGGTTCAAAGATGCTCACGAACATTACAGGAGTGGAGGCCTACGGTACCTGGTTTGGAGATGTCCTCATGGGAGCAATCTGGACACACCCTGCTGACACCTCGGCGCAGCAGTCGAGAGGAACGTCCGTGGAAGACTACGGCGTGCACGCTACCAAGCTTGAAGAGGTGCTGGAGAAGTTCTGGAAGGTGGAGCAGCCTCCAGAAGACCCACCAGATCATCCGGAACATTTGGAATGTGAAAGGTTGTATACTACTACTACTAAACGTATGCCTGACGGGAAATACATGGTGCGGCTGCCCTTCTTGTCAGACAGACCCACGCTAGGCGAGACCAGAGCCATTGCTGTACGCAGGCTTCATTCGTTAGAGGCGAAGCTAGCCAAGAATCCAGTCTTGGCTGAGAAATATCATTCGGGAATATGAGTCGCTAGGACACATGTCTAAATCCAGTTACCAGTTTGACTCGGAGCACTACTGTGTTCCGCATCATGGGATTTTCAAAAAAGATTCAAATAAGCTTCGGGTGGTCTTTAATGGAGCATCGAAGAGTAGCAATGGCATAGCTCTTAATGAATGCCTGCATTCAGGCAAGCCTCTTCAGAATGATATTACAAAGATATTGTTGAATTTCAGACGGCACCAGTTCGTGTTCACGGCCGACACCCGGATGATGTTCCGGCAGACGTGGATACACCCCAGTGATAGGCGCTATCAGCTGATCCTGTGGCGTGAGGACCCGTCGCAGGACATACAGGTTTACGAGTTGAATACTAATACTTACGGACTACGGTCAAGCCCTTTTGTCGCAATACGGACGCTGTTGCAGCTAGCCGCGGATTGGCAAGCTCAGCATCCAGGGTCTCCAGCTGCAGACGTCATACGACGTCAGAGCTACGTCGACGACCTTTTGGTTGGAGCAAACTCCGTTACAGAGGCTCGGCAGCTTCAATCGGAGCTCATAGAACTCATGAGCAGTGCCGGCTACGAGCTCAGGAAATGGTCGTCTAACTGTCACGAGTTACTCCGGGACCTACCACAGGAGTATTGTGAGCTGCCTCATCAATTCGACGCTGAAGACAGGAGCCTCATAAAGGTATTGGGAATACAGTGGAACCCGGTGCACGACACCATGTCGTATCAGGTCAATGTACCGTTGGGGCAGGCGGTAACGAAGCGAAGCGTTTTAGGTACTATAGCTAGGCTTTATGATCCGTGCGGGTACTGCGCCCCGATTGTCTATAGATTCAAGCTGTTCATGCAGTCATTGTTTACCGATGGAATGACGTGGGATGAACCGCTCCTGGACACTCAGGAGGTTCAGTGGAACGAGTTGGTTCAGGATTTAAACCATTTGTCTCAATTACAGATCCCTCGTTGCGTCGCGTTACCAGGATCTGCCTCCTACTCACTTCACGGGTTTGGAGATGCCTCGGAGCAGGGCTATGGAGCGTGCGTGTACCTTCGGACAGAGGACACGTCTGGAAACGTCATGGTACGGTTAGTCCTAGCTAAGACCCGAGTGGCGTCGAAGAAAGTCAAACAAACCATTCCGAAGAATGAGTTGAATGCAGCTCATATGGTTTGTAAACTCCTGAATCATGTCGCAGCGGCCTATGAAGACGAAATCGAGATTGATAGCATAAATGCGTGGTCTGATAGCAAAATCACGTTGTGTTGGCTTAACACAAAACCACATCTGCTCCAGACATTTGAATGTAACAGAGTACAGGATATTCAGCAGTCGAAGCGACCAATGACATGGCGCTATGTCCGAGGTGAGTCCAACCCGGCCGACGTCGCGTCCCGAGGTGCTACCGCGAAGGGGCTCCTCAAATGCAAGTTGTGGTGGTCGCCGGAGTGGCTGCTCAAGGAGGAGTCACAGTGGCCGACGATGCCGGTCACCATGTCACCGGAGCTGCCAGGGTTCAAGCAGCTGGTTCATGTCGCCAATGACGAGCAGACATGGGAGGACTTATTACTGTCGAGAGTCAGCTCGTATAGTAAACTCATAAACGTGACGTCGTACGTTTTGAGATTTTGCAGGAATATTCGTTTGCCGAAGCAGCAACGAAATCTAAAACAGAACCTTACTATCGAGGAAAATCGTGCAGCAACGGATCACTGGGTCAAGAAGGTTCAGTTGGATGCATACCAAGATGAAGTCATCTTACTGAAAAAAGGAAAGTTGGTATGCAAATCACTTCAGAAGTTGAGCGTCTTCGTGGACGATAATCATTTTATTCGAGTCGGAGGCAGACTACGTAATTCAAGCTTACGTTATGACGCAAAGCACCCAATGCTTATACCTAAGGACCATCGATGGTCGCAATTATTGATGGAGCACTATCACCGGATCTATTGTCATGCTTCGACAAGCGCCCTGATTAATATACTTAGACAACGATACTGGATTCCGTCAGCACGGAGTCAGGTGTCACGTGTCATCAGGGGTTGTATGTCATGTTTCAGATTCAACGCGACAGATCAGGTGCCTTTCATGGCTGATCTGCCCGCGGACCGCGTCACGGCGACGCGTCCATTTTCCGGCGTAGCGACGGATTTCGCTGGCCCCTACTTGGTTAAAAGTAGCCAGCTCAGGAATACTAAATCTGTTAAAGCTTACCTGTGTGTTTTTGTATGTCTAGGTACCAAGGCAGTACACCTCGAGGTCGTCTCGTCGCTGAGCACCGAGGCTTTCATCGCTGCGTTCACACGGTTTGTGAGTCGACGTGGGCTGCCCGCCCTCGTCCGGAGTGACCAAAGTACCAATTTTAAATCTGCTAGCTCATACCTCCGAGAGGTTAACCAGTTCTTGCTTGACAACGAAACCATTCTAGAGGATGAGTTTCGTCGCCAAGGCGTCCGCTGGGAGTTCAATCCTCCCGGCGCCCCTCACATGTCTGGTCTAGTGGAAGCAGCGGTCAAGAGTAGCAAGAACCTGCTTAAACGAGAGATTGGGGACCGTATCCTGACCTTTGAAGGTCTGCAGACGGTATTCTGCAGGGCGGAAGCTATTCTCAACTCTAGAGCGCTGGTTCCAATGTCCGAGGATCCTTGTGACCTGGAAGTTCTCAGCCCAGGTCATTTTTTGATAGGTCAACCTTTGGTGTCATTACCTGAACCTTCCTGGAAGGACACGAATATGTCACGGCTGTCGCATTTTCAATTTATTCAAGCTGTAACTCAAAAGTTTTGGGCTAGGTACCACTTAGAATATTTAAATAATTTGCAAGCCCGTAACAAATGGAACAGACATGTACCTAATGTAGCATTAAACGATTTAGTCTTGATAAAGGATGAAAATTCCCCGCCTCTACAATGGCGTCGAGGTAGGGTCATTCAAGCTTTCAAAGGCTCCGACGGAGTCGTCAGGTCTGTAAAGTTGAAGACACAGATAGGCGAACTTGTACACCCCGTTGTCAAATTGTGTAAATTACCTATGGAGCTTTAATTATTTGAGCAGCTCTTGTAAGTTAACTATTATAAATCTTGGTTTAAATTGTAGCAATTAGTACTAATTATCGTGAACTATGTACCACTGTTTCCTCGGGAAACCATGTAACTAACTTAGTAAGTAGCTTACCTTTGTTGTTTTTACACTTTCATGATTCATATTTTGATATTATCTGGAATGTTATTGAGTGCAAGTGCACTGGATGGTCACAGATTACTTATGCTGTAGACACCTCATGTAACATTTATTAGTGTTAATAATTGTTTGTTTTCATATCTCTTGTTTATGCTAGATCGTAGCGATGTGAACTTCAGGTCTTCAGCTCACCTTTTCCCTGGGCCGGGAAGGAATGTTCACGCAAATCAGCGCCATCTAGTTCAAATGTATTCAAGTCTAATAGAGTGAACGCGCACGATCTTTTGTTCATTCGCTCCGTCTGATATAGCCCGCTCTGTTCAGCTAGCCGTCGTAGTGGTTAGACGTGCTGTCATTGTCGCGGTGCGCGAGCTTTTGTTAAAATAAACATGGCGTAATTTAAGTGTAAAGTGTAATCTAGGTTAAGGCAAGAGAAATATACGTGTAAAGAGTGCCCGTTGTTTCTCTTCGAAACCCATCCGTCGTTACCGCAGCAGGCGAGGCGGCGTACTCATCTACGAGACAGATGATGGTGGCTCCTTGGAAACTCTCTACAGCACCGTGCCGGAGCGACTCGACTGCTACCAGAGAAGTATGAGATGTACCTAACCGGCCTACCGCGGCGACTGGGCTAGTTCTGCGTACAGTTGTAAAAAAATTTGACAAGTTGTTTTATTTATACTTATTTGGTTTTGAAATTGCCATACAATTAATAGAATAATTTTGTCCAGGGTTTGAATTCGAAAAAGTAGCGCCATCCTTAAATTATGTGATTATCATCAATACAAAAGGCCGCAATGTTATTTTGTTCTGTTTATTTTTGATCACTTTGATAATCGATATCTGAGGATCCGCACGGCTAATACGAATCTAACATCAAAATTGTAAAACGGCGACCATTTTAAATTTTGTACAATTTAATCCGATCATATCGAAAATCGATTTCTTTGAATCCAAGAGACCTTTTAATGACAGGCATTAAATAAGCAGACAAACTACGAAGTGTCCAATCTGCAAATTACTACTTTCTAGCTTCAGTAGTTTCGGCCTCGCTTAAGTATTCAACGCCGTTTCAACTCCCCTAGGGTTGAAAAGTTTGTAGTACTACCCACTTAAAAGAAAAAAAACTTTAAAGGATGTTTTTTTTAATAACTAGCCATATTGTGGGATGTGATTAAGTAAGTCTTACTAAACAACTTTTTCTATAGGACCGACCCTGAAATCCAAAAAAAATTTTGGCGTCCCCATAGAAAACGTCAACATCGGATCGGCCGAAACGTATGAAACAGCCAAAAAAATTTAGACTTCGGAGTTGACCCAATAGTAAAAGTTGTTTATTATGGCCTACCAAATCACCTCGCACAATATGGCTAGTTCTTAAAAAAACACCCTTAAATTTTTTTTTTCTTTTAAGTCCACAAACTTCGTTTTAAGTCTTTCACAAAATATCTATACATACTCGTACTTGCAACCGCTTTTTAACCCCGTTAGGAGTTGAATTAAAAGAAACGCCAAAATCACTTAAATTATTTTAAATTAGCAGTAAACTTACGCAGTCTCGAACTTATAATTATAAACACCACACAAACAAGTTTTCAACGCGCTTCTTATTACTTGTACGATTATAAAGAGTAGCCTACAAACAAAGTTTCAAGTCTGTCTTTCAAAACTTGTAATCTCTATACAAACTTTCAACTTCAATGGGGTTCATCTTCTTTTTAACCCTATTTAACCTATTTTGAACTTCAAAAACTTCTAAAATATTTTTTATTATTTAATGATTAGCAAACGTACGAAGTTTTAAGATTCTAACTTAAAATTTTAAATTCTACCCATACTAATTTTGAACCCCCTTTTTGAATTTTTCAAAATTGCTTCCTATTACTTGTACATATTATAAATGTACCCCACCCTCAAATTACAACTTAGTAGCTTCCGATGTAACGGCCTCGCTTTAATACAAATTTTTCAACCTCGTTTTAACTCCTCTGGGGTGGAATTTTGAAAAACACTAAAATTACTTTATTTTTTATTTTCAAGCGATTAGCCTACAAACGAACATTTAAGTCGGTCACGAAAAAAAACAACAGATTTCAACCCATTTTTAACACTGTAGGGGTTGAATTTCAAAAAACTGATATTTCTTTTATTATTTTTAATTATCAGCGACCGTACGAATTTTTAAGTCTCTATATAAAAAAAATCCTACCCATACAAACTTTTAACCCACTTTTTACCCCCTTAGCCATTGATTTATTCGAAATCACCTCTTAGTACAGTCACCAGCATAAATATATGACTGTGGGCAGCGCTGTAAAAATATCTGATTCTCCATTGAGGGCAAAAGTATATGACGACACTTCCACGGTAAAAATATGTGATGGTTTCTGGCCGGCATAAACATCGTTTTGCATCGATCAGCATAAATATCGGATCCGTCCACTTAAAAATATCTGATTACCTATTAAAAGCAAAATTATGTGACTACTGCCACCGGCATAAATATCTAACCTCTGTGAAAGCTTTAACATCGGATGACAGGTCGACCGCATAAATATCTGACATAATAACAAAATCAAAATTATGTCATCAATATACAAAACCAAACCTTATCTAGCTGGTATAAAGCAGTAAATGGTATATGATGGTATGGTTGATATTCATCATGACGTTTAATAGATGTGATAAACCTTCTTATTACTATCCTAAACTATCATTAAAAAGTAAAATTTGTACGTCAATATGCCATGTCACATTAGAAATAAACAAGTCAAATTATTATTTTGCATGGATTGCAACTCGTAATAATTTGATTAATTCAATGCCATGTATAGCGCGTCTTATCAAATCTACGAGCAATTGAAGCATAGGATTATTTAAATATACGAAAAAATAGACCGCTCCATTAAATAATTAATCCATTGACAGTTTATGTGAGTTGTTTCTTGTTTACTTACATGATACCTACGTAATGAATAGGTTCTACCGACTTAATAATGCATTTGTAATTTAATATTGTTTTTAGATAAATGCCGTGAAATCATGGATTACTTGCAAGGGGAAGATGCAAAATCGACCATCCTAAAAATTTAGGCCGTATTTTTGAAAATACAGCTTAAGACTTATTCAGTATATAACCTGGAGGGCCCAGAATGGTCGCATTTATAATACTGAAGATAAATAGTGCAAAATAAAATTATTGAATATTGACCTTGTTTTATTGCATGTCCGACAAGTGACAGGGAGGCAACAGGAGAGCAATGAGCCAATCAGGGATGGGCAAAAATTTGTGTATTGAAACTAAATTTCAATCATGAGCTTTCCAATCAGATTGAGCACCGACATGAGTAAATCATGACGATTTTTAGTTTCTATCATGATTACTTAGCTGAAGTGATAACATTAGTAAGACAGACGCTTAGTTAAACTAACGATTTAGTTGTTTTAATGATGTTTTAAATAGGATTAGATTTTGAATAGCTACTAGCTCCATTATTTTTTCCCTGGCGGAACAGAGGCGGTACGAGTAAGGTCAGTGTCAATAGAAAAGTAAAATAAGGTAAACAAATATGTCTGAATTTGTATGCAAGAAAGGCATTTGAAACATGACAAAATAATATTAAAGAAATCTGTTTTCACTAAAATATGTAAATAATAAGTTTGTGTATGACTTGACAAAAAAAACAACATAATTGTTCTTTAAAAAAGTGTAATTGTAAAGAAATGAAGGTATATGTGTTTGGTTACTTTGGTTACATTATTTTACTTTTCTATTAACACCGACCTTATATACATTTAGGATAAATGGCTATTTGTGACAATATTTTAAAGGTTGGCCATTTGGTGGTTGGCGCTTACGTCATAAAATGTATTATACAGATTCAATATTGTATTAAAACAAAAAAACGTATGTGCCAGCTGCCAAATGTTACCTTTATCAAAATACCGACACATTTGTTTGTTAATTTTTTGGTATGTGTACAAATTAATGCTCCCATTAAACTTTGAAACGGCCTGTTCGATTTCATTGCAGTATTCGGTTACGGTTAAGGTAACTATCACACTGCTGCGGTTTCCGCATGCGGCGACGACGTTCGAGTGAGATAGCGCTTTGCATATGTACGAGTATAGTGCTGTTTCCTTGACGGGTGACTGATATATGTGTCAAAGCGACTTGTTTTAATTGATTTCTCCAACGCCTTCAATACTGTGGGCCATGACATCCTTCTTGCTCTTCTCAAACATTTAAACGTGTCACCTTCAGCCCTCAACTGGTTCTCATCGTATCTGGGTGGTCGGCAGCAAGCGGTTCGAGTTGACCGATCCTTGTCTGATTGGTGCGATCTTGCGACGGGTGTACCTCAAGGTGGAATTTTGTCGCCTCTCTTATTTTCAACTTTTATTAATTTCATTACGCCTAATCTCCGCTGTCCATACCATCTGTACGCCGACGATTTGCAACTCTATGCCCAATCTTCAGCGACTGACTTTTCATCAATTGTTGACAGACTTAACCAAGACCTTTCACACATACAAAAATGGTCTGAGAAGTTTGGCCTTTTCGTCAACCCATCAAAATGCCAGGCTATTGTTTGTGGTAGCAGTCGACAGCTCGCTAAACTTGACCTGAACTCACTTACACCGGTTGTTTTCAGTGGTAAGCCTATACCTTACAGTCAGAGTGTCAAGGATTTAGGTGTAATAATAGACAGTACGTTAAGTTGGAAAGCACAGGTTGCTGAAATCAGCCGTAAGGTCATGGGTTCACTGCATTCTCTTAACAGGCTCAAGATGTTTTTGCCCATCAGTACAAAAGTGTTATTAGGTCAATACCCTGATTTTACCCATAATCGATTACGGAGATGTGTGTTATCCGGACTTAAACGAGGAACTTCTTGATAAGTTGGATCGCCTTCTCAACAACTGTATCCGTTTCATCTTTTGTCTTCGCAAATACGATCATGTGTCCTCTTATCGCTCCCAGCTAGGGTGGCTTCCCATCCGTCGACGACGTAACATTCGCATGCTTTGCACTCTCTTTTCAGTTCTTAATGACCCACATTCCCCCGGATACCTTAAGTCTTTCTTTCAATATTATGGCGTGTCTCGCGACCGTCAACTCCGTTCTTCTGGCAATTTGTCTCTCTCAATTCCTCTGCACCACACCGGTTTTATGTCAAACTCATTTTCTGTTCGGGCGGCGCGCCTGTGGAATACACTTCCCCGTAATATTAAGAATGCTCCCAGCAAGTTTGCTTTTAAAAAAGCCGTTCGTGCCTTTTTCGCTAATGGAATGAAAGATTAGTGTTTTCGGTTGATGATTTTCGTCTATATAATATATATATATATATATATATATGTATGTATATATAATAATATATGTATGTATGTATTTTTTTGTTATATATCGTATATTATGTATATATTGTATTGTATATTGTTTTATTCATTGTTTACTTGTAGTTAACTCTTCACCTTTTGTTCTCGTAAGCACCGCCCACAACTTCTCTGCTTTGCCTTAAGGTTGACTGGTAGAGAATGCCTACTGGCATTAAGTCCGCCTTTTGTACATCAAGTTTTTCTTTTGTGCAATAAAGTTTAAATAAATAAATAAATACTCTCGTTTGCAATATTTCACTTACCTCCGGTGGTGAGTCCCTAGGGAGTTATGGACTTTATACAAATTTATTAATTTATTAATGATTTATTTAGATATTTTTTGACATTTTTTTTTTCCACAAGAGTGATGAATAATTCGTAAGAATATTGCAAACTTGAGTAACAAGGACCGTGAACAAAACAAAAATTAACCTGGTATTGTAGTGACTAGTAAGATATTATTATGTGTCGCCGGGACGTTATATTATAAAAATACTACCCGTAAATGTTCAAAGTAATATATTAAATAAACAGTACTGCTTCTTTAAATTAACAATTTATTTACCCTATATACGTACAACCGTTCAGTGTTGGTGCGATTTTTTACTTTAATTTAATAAAATAAAATATCGCTTCTCGCAGATTGACGGCAGTCGCACCGAGTCCTAACTGTATGAATAAATCGTAAATATTGTAATGAAGCTTTTAATGCAATGAAACATATGAATTTGAATGTGTCAAATTCGTGATAGAAAATGTGAGATAGACATATGCAATGACAGTTCAATGACAAGTCTGCACTCTTTTCGTGAATTGTCAAATAGCTTTTTACAATTAAGACCTCTATGCCAGCCAAATAGGGTTTGGTTTTGTATATTGATGACATAATTTTGATTTTGTTATTATGTCAGATATTTATGCAGTCGATCTCTCATCTAATAAAGCTTTCACAGTGGTTAGATATTTATGCCGGTGGCAGTAGTCACATAATTCTGATTTAGATGGGTAATCAGATATTTTTAAGCGGCCGGATCCGATATTTATGCTGATCGATGCAAAACGATGTTTATGCCGGCCACAAAGCATGACATATTTTTACCGTGGAAGTGTCGTCATATACTTTTGCCCTCAATGGAGAATCAGATATTTTTGCAGGGCTGCCCATAGTCATATATTTATGCTGGTGACTGTACATACAAATTATACATGTAACCTGGTCTAACATTTTCAACTCTTTAGCTGCAGTGGTTTCGGTGTTTGCGTTGATGAGTCAGTCAGGACAAAAGCATTTAAAGATAGACTAGCTTTCCGCCCGCGACTTCGTCCACTTATAATAGGCTACCTACTCATACACAGTTTCATCTTTATAAAATGTGTTGTTTGGTATTAGAATATTTTTTTTGTTTATAATAATTATCATACAACTTACTTTTAAGCCATATACATATATTCTTCATACAAATCGTCAACGTTTATTACCCCCTTAAGGGATGAAGATCAAGACACGCTGAAATTGCTTTTTTTTAATAAGTAGACAAAATTGGTACAAAGTAGCCTATCTGCAAATTACAACTTCCTAGCTTCAGCAGTTTCGGCCTCGTTTTAGTACAAACTTTTCAACCTTGTTTTAACTCATCTAGGGTGGAATTTTGAAAAACACTGCAATTAGTTTTTTTTGTTTTGAAGTGCTTACAAATGAACTTTCGAGTCTGTCACAAAAAAATAGGTATCTATATCAACTTTCAACTCCTTTTTAAACCCGTTTGCGTTTTAATTTTCAACCCCTTTTTAACCCCGTTACAGGTTATATACCAGAAAACGCTGAAATGACTTTTATTATTTTTTAATTAGCAACAAACGTACGTAGTTTCAAGTTTCTAGCTTAAAATTTTAAATCCTAACCATACAAACGCTTAACCCCCTTTTTACCCCCTTAGGGCTTGAATTTTTCAAAATCGATCCTTATTACTTGTACAAATTAAAAATGTAACCTTATCTGCAAATTTCAACTTTCCAGCTTCAGTAGTTTCGGCTCTGCGTGAATCATTCATTCAGTCAGTCAGGACATGGGCATTTATATAAATGTAAATTAAAAGGTTAAAACAATTTCTTGGCAGAAAACAAGATACATAAGAAAATAAAACTAAGCTTTACCTATAAATTAAAACTAAAATTAAAAATAAATGCTAATATTGCTAATTAAAGTAAAACTTAACTAAAAACTAAAACTAAATAAACCTAAAAAATAATATTAAGAATGATATTTTATCAGTGTGATTTAAAAAATAGTGTAATACTAATAAATAAAATGAGCCTATTATTTATTCCACCCTGATTATTTCTCTTAAGACGATTGTCGCCAGAGTGTCCTTGAGCGTTTGGGCGCTGTGTACCCGCGCTACCCGCTTTACCCTCTCATTGCGATCGTACGTAAATCCGCCACACTGCACCGGAACGATGTTCAAAGAATATGACTTTACACAGAGGCGCGCGGGCAGCTTTATAATAATTATAATCCTTTTGCGGATATTTTTTGATTTGAATACTGTGATTAAGTACTGCAATGGTGATATTTTTAGGAATGCTACTTACCTATTAAATAAGATAAGTAATAACGATCTCAATTAGTAGATTTTTATGTAATAAAATAAAACCTAGATTTTGAAGTACAGTCAGCGGCAAAATATTGGTAAATTAAGGTAAATTTAGTTTTTTTGCTGCGCAAGTGAGTTTAATAGATGGTTATTTTTTTGTAGCGATTTTGAATATCAACCGTAAAAATCACTTATATAATTACGAAAAATTTACAAAACTAAAAAAGTTTCTTGAAACATGTCCGTCTGTCCGTCCTTCCATCCGTATTTCACAACCATTTTATTATAAAATATATATTGATGAAATTTTATCCATAGGTGTGTCTTGTGCTGCTACTTAGTTTTTAGCTAAATTGCTGAAAAAAAAAAAACTTTAAGGGGAGGCACTCCATCCATACATACATATGCCGAACTAAATGTCAAAACAATTTTTTTTTGCAAATATGAAAATTGTGTACATCTATCGATACGGGTTTAAAAATATCTTAAGTATATATAGAGGATTTTTAAAACCTTTTTTATTGAGTCAATATTTTTAGAAATAATCGCTTCGAAAGTCTAAATAATAGTCCCCCCCCCATCTAACTTTTAATCCGTAAGTCCAAAAAATATGAAAAAAATAAAGAAGATACGGCTTAGTACTTATTTATATGAAAACTATTTCACATATTATCGGTTGAGCCATTTTTGAGTTATCTCCGAGAAACTACTTTCTATGGAACCCTATATTATGCGTGGTCCGATACACTCTTGGCCGGTCTTTTAAAGATATTTGATATGTAGTATTAACCGTTAGTAGTAATTTATTTATTTACTTGTGTTGATAATTAATATAAATTTGTATTTCAGCGAGATAGTAAAGCTTTTTTAACACGCTTTTATTAGCTTCACTTGTAACTAACTATGTATGTAAGAAAATCTTGGAATCTTAATTTGACCTACTTCCCGGTCTTCGATTGGGATGAAATTTTGCACACGCTCTGAGTTCTGATGACAATACATTTTGTAATTTTTAGTGCGTGCTAAAAGCGTGTTTTTTAGTTTTTTAAACTATTTTTTCCTTTATTCTTACTTACATTAAATTCTTAAATATCAGCAAATTTTAATTAGAATCTCGATTAGGCTTCGCTCAGTGATAGTTAGTACACTGAAATTTGTATGTGTTTTAATCACGCCGACAATATGGTAAATCAAAATCAGAAAAATAAAATGAAGTGGAGGTGATTTTTTTTCGCTCCAACCCACGTGATTAATACGATACACGATAGTGTGTGGTATTATTGGACACGTCTTCCAAAAACAATAAGTCTTAAACAACTTTTTGATAAAACGCATATTTTCGTAAATAATAACTCCGAAAATTACTTATTAGTCCATTGTATTGTAGCAATAGCAGGTTTCCGCAACTCGACAACTAACGCCTGTTTTGCGTGACTCATCAGAATAAGTACTAATACATAATAATTGTAGTGTACTTACAAGACTACATTTGTTTTCAGGACATTATAAGATGCATGAGTTCTGTTTTTTCTCCATTTTTATTTCATTTCTTTATTTAATTTGTAATATAGGTCATCTAAATAAAATACACTTTTAGAGTAAGGTTTATAAGAACGTAAATACATGAACACACATACGGGTATATTATCTTAAAAGATAAAACGTCTATGCGCTATTCATTCCGACAAGACACGTTATGCCCGCACCGCATGAACCCTCTGCAGTTATTTAGTCTTTAGGCACAGTAAGTCCGATATTATTGCTCACGGGCCAAGCACAAGTATTTGTAGTACAAGGGAAGCACGGAGCGACGAGCGACACAGCCTCCGCGTCTCAAAGCTAGCTCACGACTGCCAGCAACGCCGTTTTCGAGCTACCAACGCACGAAATGTGGAATTATGATCAAGTTGTTTAAGAAAATTTAATCAATTTAAATATCCTACGTTGAGTTTGTAGTGTTCTGTAGTACACATTTTTTAGTTCAACAATATTTTAAATCGAATGAGCCGTTCAGTAGGTATAAGCAAAATTAACCGTAAAACGACATTTCGTTACATTTAAATAACGGAGAAACTATACGTTACACGAGTTATTCAAACAATGTTGTACATGAAATGGTAATTAACATATATTTTTATCAAAATTTTTGAATGACCCGTTATTGAGATATATCCCTTAGAAAGTAACAGTTTTTGGCAACAATTAGCGCCTAGCGCCTTAAGTAAGCAACTACGCCCCATACGCTATGCCCTTCTGCGCTTCTTAGATACCTACACGGTCAATGACCTTAGGTGCACTCATCGTATCGGCCGCCGCACGTCTTATGTGTTGTAGTTTCCGCCCCGCGCCCCGCTACAATTATGTTTATTTTTTGATTACTAATTTTACAATTCCTGAAAATGCTCAATATATTTACTGGTGAAATTTTGATATTATGTAACATATTATTAAAGCTAAAAGGAGCATCAAAATCATGAGTGTAGAATTAATGCGCGCGAACCCGGACAAATACTTAAAAAAACCCGGACATTTGGCGTAAATCGCATTTTTTGACTTTTTATCTGTGACGTTGTAGTGGGATTTTGACAACCACAAGTACCGGGCATGTTCACGAGCTGAAACTATCATTCGCTTGAGTGACATATCCTTGATATATTGATTTCGAAATCGCAGATCTTTTATTTCACTGATGATAGTGATGATGGCGTCAATTTGCGTAGTGAGGACTATTTGAATCGGCTGTAATGTTGGTATGGAAAAGAGTTAAGGAAAAATAAAATAGGTAAGTCGAATAAGGCTACTTTATTTATCGCGTTTTACTAATTAATTACTAATTAGTAATATTATTATTTAATTGTAATCCTATTTACTTATATCTTACCTCATTCATGTCATTTACCTATATAGGCTTTATTATGTTTAACCATTAGGTACATTATATCAGGTAATCGACTCTTGCATATAAATTGTAAAGTTAAGTAAATACAAAACAATTTACTTAAATTTAAAGGAGATACTTAATTATACATATAGTCTGACACGGGCGTATGTGTCGACGCAAAATATGAGTCTGTCTACGGTCTGCAAAACCATCATTTATAATCCAATTGACGCGTGTTTTAATTGTATTTTAACGTTTTTCGCTATGTAACGATATAAATGTATTGGATGTAGCAGTAATTAATTCATAAATGAAAACATGCGAGTAAGTATCTAAAGTCTATTTTATTTTCAATTCATTCGTCTGTCTGTGATAAAATAAACCTGTCTCTACGACGATAAGCAATTTACAACAACACTTATTTTATTTTATTTATTAGGTTTTCAAAGAGTTGAGTTGTTCAGTTTTTTAAACTCTTTAGAGTTTAAAATTATGCACAACCAATTATAGGCAAACGAAATGCGAAGTTACTGTTTAAGTTCATGCTTTAATGCCAAATCTTAGGATTAGGTTGCTCAGCACAGCCCAGGCTCCCTAAACATAAGTCTAAGCAAAAATGCCGAGACAAAGGCAGGTAACATAAATAAATATGCGAAATTATTGTTTAGATGTATAAGGTATGTTCTAGTTTTCTCAGTATTTAGGTATTTTTAAACGGTTTTATTTAGCTTGACCCCGTATATTTATTTAATCTCAGCCGTAAGACGTCCACTGCTGAACATAGGCCTCCCCCTTGGGCCTCCACACGTACCGGTTGGAAGCGGCGACCTTAACAAGATCGTCTGACCATCTTGTGGGTGGACGTCCTACGCTGCGCTTGCTGGTTCGTGGTCTCCACTCGAGCACTTTTCGGCCCCATCGGCCATCTTCTCTACGTGCAATGTGGCCTGCCCATTGGCACTTCAGCTTGCTGATCCGGTGAGCTATGTCGGTGACTTTAGTTCGTCTACGAATCTCCTCATTTCTGATTCGATCACGTAGAGAAACCCCGAGCATATCCCTCTCCATAGCTCGTTGAGCGACTTTGAGTTTTGAGATGAGGCCAATAGTGAAAGACCACGTTTCGGAGCCGTAAGTCATCACTGGTAACACACATTGATTAAAGACTTTTGTCTTGAGGAACTGAGGTATGTCGGACGAAAAGACATTACGTAGTTTCCCGAACGCTGCCCAACCGAGTTGGATTCGGCGGTGGACCTCTTTCTCGAAGTTGGACCTACCTAATTGGACTACTTGTCCTAGGTAGATGTACGAGTCAACAACTTCGAGTACCGAGTTCCCAACAGAGACTGGGATGGGGCACAAAATTGGCATTTGACATAAGTATCGTCTTGTCCATGTTCATTTTCAAGCCCACTCGTTGTGAAACTCGGTTGAGGTCATCGAGCATCATGCTGAGTTTCTCCATCGACTTTGCCATGACTACGATATCGTCGGCAAACCGAAGGTGAGTGATGTATTCGCCGTTGATGTTGATGCCATGTCCTTGTCATTCCAGGAGCTTGAAGACGTGTTCCATTACGGCAGTAAACAGTTTTGGAGAGATAACGTCTCCTTGCCTTACGCCTCTTCGCAATGGAATCGCCTTCGTACTCTGCTCCTGCACTCGGACCGACATGGTGGCGTTACTATACAAAAACTTTAACACTTCGATGTACCGATAGTCAATATGGCATCGCTGAAGGGACTCAAGCACCGCCCATGTTTCCACCGAATCGAAGGCTTTCTCATAGTCCACAAACGCTAAGCATAATGGCAAGTTATACTCTTCGGTCTTCTGTATAACTTGCCGCAGCGTATGGATGTGGTCTATGGTACTATAGCCTTTTCGGAAGCCGGCTTATTCGGGAGGCTGGAAGTCATCAAGTCTGTGTTCGAGACGGTTCGTGATGACCCTTGAAAACAGTTTATAGACATGGCTCAGAAGCGTGATGGGTCTGTAGTTCTTCAATAAGCTGTTATCACTTTTTTTGAAGAACAGCACCTCCTCGCCTCTATTCCATGTTTCAGGCGTTATGCCCTCGGACAAGACGGAATTAAATAGCTTCTGGAGGACTTTAAGTACCGGTGTTCCACCCACTGTCAGAAGCTCTGAAGTGATTCCGTCTTTGCCCGGCGCCTTATTGTTCTTAAGCTGCTTCAGGGCCATCCTAATCTCGTACAGACTGATGTCCGGGATATCTTCAGTATAATGTCGGGACAGCTTGGCTCTTGGGTCTCCTCCCAAGCTGTCAACGGGCTTTGCGATCGGAGTGTATAACTGTCCATAGAACCTCTCGATCTCGCCTAAAACCTCTGCTTTGCTCGACGCTATGCTGCCATCTCCCCGTTTCAGCTTTGTCATCTGGCTTTGCCCAATAGACTTGTCCTTTGCGAACACTTTGGAGCCTTGGTTTCGCTCAGTAGTCTCTTTAATACGGTTAGTATTAAAGAGACGCAGATCATGTCGCAAGGACTAAGATATCCGCCTATTGAGCTGCCTATATGACTTCGCGTCATCGGGAGACTGCAACTGTAGCAAGCGTCGTTCAGCCATGAGGTTTAAGGTTTGCTCGGTCAATTTCTGAGATCTATCTTGACGGCGGGGTCTAAAAAACTTAGACCCTACTGTGTGGACAGTTTCCACTAGCCCGTCGTTGATTTCGTCCACTGAAGCCAAGTTATCTAGGCAAGCAAAGCGGTTAGAGAGCTCGAGTTGAAAGCTTTCGGGGTTTTGAACATGGGCTCGAGTAGGTCGGAGCGTAGACTTCATCAGGCTGTACCTTTCAAGTTTAATATTGATATTCAGTGAGGCTCTTACGATTCGGTGATCACTACCGGTCTTTATCCTATTGATCACAGAGACATCACTGAATATCCGTTTCTTGTCGGTCATGATGAAGTCTATCTCGTTTCTCGTGGACCCGTCAGGACTCATCCAGGTCCATTTCCTGTGAGGCGGCTTCTGGAAGAAAGAGTTCAGCATGAAGAGTTCCTCTCTCTCCAGAAAGTCAGCCAGCCTCTGACCCCTAGGGTTCCGTTGCCCATACCCAAATTGCCCCACTCTTCATCAAGCCGGATCTTTGCCGGAGATTCTTAGCACCCCTGACCCCGCTGATGTCCTGACCGCTACCATAGCCAGAGCACCGGGGGTCGCCGGAAACTCGGGGCCGTGGTTTATTTGTGCTCTGCATGATGGGGGGTTAATGCCATAATCGCCACGCTTGGCAGGTGGGTTGGCGATCGCAGTCGGTTACACCGAATTTGAGGGACGCTACTGCCCGTCCACCGGTGGTCTTGGACGTAGTTTAAGGACATACCCGGGTCCCGGACGTAGCTTAAGGACATACCCGGGTCCCGGGGTATATTTATTTATTTATATTAATTTAAATCAATTGCGGTTGTGAAATAATCAATTAGGTACCTAACAAAAAATACTGCTGATCCGTTTAACAACATTCTTGGTATTATATTTAGGCTAATAATAAGTAGAAAAATATTTAAAAAAAATACAAGTAAGTAGTCTAGTTTTCCTTTATCAGAATACGATTCAAATTATACCCATAAACGAATTACCAGCAATATAACATTTATACTATTATACTATACTATTGAAGCGGATATTGTTTTGCAAACCATACATGTAGCATAAGTTCCTTTCCCCAGCTGACTGGTTTAGTTTATTCACTCTGCCACATGCATGTTAGGTATATTATGTTATAATGCCAAGTGGGTTCGGTTGCAATTTTCTTAAGTAGGCAATCAACTCCTACCACATTTGATTATTTGCATTTAGACCTTGGTTAGATCTAGGCCATACGAAAAGGGTAATGAAATAGTTTGCAATTATAATAATAACTTTTTGTATGGTGATTGAAGTTATAAGCAATTACCTATGAGTACTATTTTATTGGTACACCCACCGGCAATAGTATCTTCTTACACGAAGGTCGCAAAAATATGTGACACACTCTTATTTGTAGGTCTCGCGAATATCGCGAAGCAGTTCGTGCTTGCCGGTTTTTCGGATAGATGGCGGTGGCAATCACGTTCGATGTCAATATCGCTTTTAGTTTGGACGGATTTTTTAAGGGTGGGTTGTAGGGTAGATACACAGACGACGGGAGGAGAGAAGGTTGTGCGCGAACAAACCAATGGTAAGCGCTTAAATATTTATCTTTCTACTCGTATCAGTTCATGGACTTTCTTACTGTGTTATTATGATGATCATGGTGTCTTGTGTTATTTACCAGCGTGTATCAGTGCTCAGAGAGATCTTTGATCCCAGTGAGTTGTCAATGGTTATGAACTCAGGGTAACCATAGTGTCAGGAACGGGGTCGCTGTAAGGGGAGGTGGAGGCGACTATTTAGCCCAAGATAGCAGATGGATAATCACGGGAGGCTCATGTCCATAGTAGTAATCAAAGGGGATATCGTCAGCTCACAAGATCCAGGCCATTGCCCAGGCCGTGTCTACGTATAGTACCTGCGTGTCCGTTAACATATTTATATCATTAGTATTCTCTAGTCAGTAAACGCATCGGCTCAGTATACCAGAAAAACATGGTGAAGCTGAAGACAGTAAATATAGGCCATAAGAGCGTGTTACATATTTTTGCGGCCTTCGTGTTGGAAGATACTATTGCCGGTGACTGTACACGGTAAATTTAAAAGTTATATTATAAGTTTTGACAACTCATATTTTCGCGAAATCTCTTTGTATGTCTATTTAACTGTATGTCCACGATCTGCTCAAAAACGCTTTGTTTGTGAAGTGGGGTTTCGTTGAATGGGCCTTTTTTTATTTTTCAGTGGGTAGTTAATGGGGAAGGGAACAGACTTTATAATTTTCATATTTACTTAAGGCCGATCGATTCTCACAAGTCCTGTTAGAGACACGTTTATGGCTTCCGTGCACGAAAGCAAGAGATGCAGCGCTCTTAAGGTCAAAATTTTTGAACAAATAACGAAAAATACGCAAATCTATAAAGTTTTGCCTTATTGTTCTTTTGTGAGTTTTTAGACAAACTAGAATGCCATATTTTAAATTAAGTTATATTGCTTAAAATCTTATAATTTAGGTAAGCTATGGAAGATAAGGGGAAAAAGGATCCAACTTCGGATTTTTTTTCTATCGAGACAACTTTCAGCAATCTTATTTCAGCTTGTGCCATACACAAGAGTATATAGTCAAAAAAACATATATTTGAAAATAAATTCAGTCCCTTTTCCCATTTAGTCTAATGAGCGTTCGAAAAAATGCATAATTTTTCAAAGTAGCCCCTTGATGATGAAAAGAAATGATGGGGAAAAGTCCGTTTTCCTTATACACTTGCCACAATGGGAAAATATTAAATGGATTAGTAACTACTGCTTTATCCGAAAGCCAAGTAACACACGCTCCGAGTGATATTGCTCGCAGCGTCATAACGCATCGTTACGTCCTTTGTAGGTGATCTGGTTGTGAACGCGAAACGGCGCGGTAGTAACAAACAGTCGATACCTGATGCAGTGTCTTACGTCACCATGATCAGTTGGTTTTAGTGAAGCTGCGAATTGCTAAATTCACTAAGAGCAGTTTAGACGAGCGTCGGAGCGATTTTTAAGGGCGTTGCAAACAATTTACGGGAATGGTCTACAATCTACGAGTACAGTAAAAAACCGCTGAGACCGTGACGCTCTAAAAATATCCCTTGACGATTTTAGTGTAAAAACGCTCGAAGCAAATTTATTGTAGTCGAAAGGTCTTAAGATGTTTCTGAGACGGACGTTAGGGGATCAACGTACTCTGCGTCCGTAGGAAACATCTTAGACAACCCTACACGTGATCCCTGGGTGGTGCTAAAAGAGTAACAAAGTTGCAGCTGCACTGTCCTACCTGGACCTCGCAGCACTCACTGGATTTTCTTTATCATCGGCTTTCCCACTACTACCCCAGGGAAGAAATGCCTATCTAGTTATATCCAGTGACATGTAGTACGATTAAAAAAAAAAATCTGAGACAGTGTTAAAGTAAAATAAGAACGCAGCAAACACTGCAATTGAAGTCACAATTAATAACACTCCATACTAAAGCATTCTAAAACACAGAGTAATAACAGTATGCGAGCATTGGCGCGCCGCCTAATCCGCGCCGTGTCGGCCAATACGGCGTAATACAGATTACCGTGTAATTGCAGCCTCCGTCTCAGATGCGCTGGACACTGGCCAGGAATTATTTTTGTGCTGATAATATTATTTTTCCTTTTATTATTGTATTATGTCCAAAAAAAATTATTTACACAAATAATACCGCAAAATTTACTATGTTACCAATTAGCAATTTAAACAAACAGAGCTTGTAAATGAGAGTAAAAAACACTGTGTTTAGTTGGCATATTTTCGGTAGATTGGATGTTATTTCTACACAGAATCAAGAGCTATTGAGTTACCTAAATACCATTTATGTACCTAAACGTTTAAACAAATAATTTTTAAGAAAAAAAAACCGACTTCAATGGGGGTAGCCGGTGAAGGATTATTGTAGATGGTGCACTTAGATTTCATACAATGAAATAACTTGCTTAAAAAACGCAGCGGAGAGGACAAATCGCCAAACGTGAACTATGCGTCGTTGAAGAGTTCCGTTCTGATTATCATCAGCAGTTCCACTTCATCAAATGTCACTCTTTTGAATGAAAATGCTTGATTTGTTGATAAAAATACAAAAGTCACTTTATGTATGCCTTTAAGATTTGAGGAATTCCCTCGATTCCTCGTGGAACTCATCATCAGAACTTGAGCTTGACGAAAATTGGTCCTGACAATCTAACTTGCTTAACAAACATAGCGAAGAGGAAGAATCGCCAAACATGAACTATGCGTCGTTGAAGAGTTCCGTTCTGTTCATCATCAGCAGTTCCACTTCATCAAATGTCACTCTTTTGAATGAAAATGCTTGATTTGTTGATAAAAATACAAAAATCACTATGTGTAAGCCCTTAAGATTTGAGGAGTTCCCTCGATTCTTCATGGATCCCATCATCAGAACTTGAACTTGACGAACATTTGTTCTGACAATTAAACTTGCTAAACAAACACAGCGAAGAGGACGAATCGCCAAACGTGAACTATGCGTCGTTGAAGAGTTCCGTTCTGATCATCATCAGCAGTTCTACTTCATCAAATGTCACTGTTTTGAATGAAAATGATGGTTTTGTTGATAAAAATACAAAAATCACTATATGTATGCCTTTAAGATTTGAGGAGTTCCCTCGATTCCTCATGGATCCCATCATCAGAACTGCGTTTTGAAAAAAAACGGGACCAATCTGTATATATATACTTACAATCAAAAAAAGAATTTTCAAAATCGGTTCAGACATGACGAAGTTATGGAGTAACAAACATAAAAAAAAAAAAAATAAAAAAAAAAAAAAAAAAAAACATACACGCCGAATTGAGAACCTCCTCTTTTCAAATCTTGAAGTCGGTTAAAAAGTAAGTTTCGACGAGGTACGGGACATTTTTTATCCTCTTCGGATGGAAAGAGCACGTGATTCTGAGTTGAATATGTGATTGAGATGTGTGTAAGTTGCAAAAACCGTAAAAAAAGCTTTTTTTTTAATGCAAAAAGCACAACTGATTATTATAGATATTAGATAAAACGGTTCAGTAATAATAAAAAGGCAACTAATAAACAAAGACGGAAAAAAATATAAAAAAAGATAGACAAGACTACTTGGATCACGTAGTTAATCATTAAATAATATCTAACGGGGCTCATGAATATCAACTTACCATAAGTGTCATACTTACATATGGTATAACTTAAAGCCTAGCCCATATTTTAGTGTACCTACATCAGAGGCCTAATCTCTCTGATCTTAATTTACCGCAAGACCCCGCTCCAGGCTAAACAGATTAACGAAAAACACCTGGAACCCAATTCAGATTTGAAAATAACATTACTGACATGATTTTACACACGCAGCATCTCGCTTGCACTCATAATTCCGCGCAACGACCCAACTAAAGAATTAATAAACTTAAAGTCATGAACATATTCTTAAACATATGAATACGCCTCCTAGCGGTAAAATTGTTCCATAAAATTTTACGGTATATAGTAACACGAATATATTTGCTTCATACCCATGCTTGAAATTTGTTTAAGTTTTCAGTACCTACCAAAATGTAGATTTTTTAAGCAGTGTTTAACGAATTAATAAATAAACATTTCTTCAGCTTACATACATACAACATCTATTCTTTTTATAAGTATCTATCTTGTTTTTTTTTTGTGAAAAATAATATTGCGAGCTTACTTACAGGTAGAAAACATAATTAGCTTAAGATCGATTCTGAAAAATAAAGCCGAAGAATGGACTTAAGACATCAAAGCATGCCCACGCCGGCAGTCCGTAAGTAATGAAGGCCCTGTAAGTTCTCATACAATGCAACTAATATAATACAAGGGACCGTCCATAACTTCCCGATCTGATCGAATTTGACAGGCTAACAAGATTTATAAAACGAATACACTCAAAGACTACAAATAAGTATACAGATTCGGACGTTCAGTTATTGCCTTCAGTGTAATTGTATAGTTCAAGAATATGGCAACTCTGCGGCCTTGTCGCCGACAGTTCACATTCAGGGCCGATATTAAGTGCAAAAAGTATATATCTTGATTCACAACGATAATATGATAATGGATCTCTAAAGTAATAACCGCAGACTTTAACACAGCTGTTTTCGTTGACCTACAGAGCTATACGGATTATTTTCTAACTGACGACTGGGTGCGTTTTTGGACCAGATTTAAAATGATTGGCGTTTTTAGAACGCGTCATTAAGATACTATACACTTACTTGCAACACTACAGTCACTACCCTCAATCTATTTGCTTTGAAGTGATATTTAGTGCTAATATGCATACCTAGATATGCTAACTCGGGGCATGTTCTAGGGATTTGATATCGATAAAAAAGACGTCGATAAGTATATATTATTAACATGTGCTCATTGACAATCCTCGATAACTAACTATAAAAAGGTTATTAGAATAACGAGCCTCTAAAGCCAAATTTGTGCGGATATCATTTCAATCAAAATAAGACAATTTTCTGTCAGTGCCATTCATATGCTGGAGTAAGAATAATTTTAAACAAAAAAGAACCGACTTCACTAAGCATCCACCTTTCCAACACCAAATGCTCGATCTGCTGTAAAAAACACTCAAATCACCATAGGTGTGCCTATAATAGTTGAAGAGTTCCCTCGATTTCTCTAGGATCCCATCATCAGATCCTGACATGGTTAAAATGGGACTAACTGTGAAGTATACGCTTTCAAACAAAAAAAGAATTTCCCGAATCGGTCCAGCCGTCTTCGAATAATCGGTGAACATACATAAAAAAATGCATATGGTCTACTTTTCTTATATTATAAGATGGATGGATAGCCTGACGATAAGACGTCCGACCTTCAATCCGGAGGTCGCTGGTTCAAAACCCCGCCTCATACTACTAAGTTTCTTGAATATAATTTGATATTTACCAGTCGCTTATCGGCGAAGGAAAACAACGTGAGGAAACCGGACCTAATCGGAATAAGGCCTAGTTTCTCATCTCTGTCTTATAAGTAGGTATATAAGTAAGATGGAGACACTTTCTCAGTCAGATTATTTTAAGTATGAGCATGATAATATTCTGCATTCTCCTCGAAACTGAACTGGGAGAACTGAGAACTGAGTTCCTAAACTGGGAGATATCTCCCAGTTTAGAAGCTTTGAAATATTTTCCATAGGGAGTTAGTAGTAGTAGTAGTATAGTAGTAGTCGATAGTACTTCTTAAATCTAAATACCTAATATAAGCCATCTATAAGCGAAATAATGTAGCCTGTGTACTAACAAAGTGGGACCTTCCACTAAACTCGTTCACCATTGCAGTACAACGAAATAATGTTTAAAATTGCACAATTAGCTAGTAGTCCGCAAACAGGTGCTCTGCTTCCCATCGCAAAGGTCCTGCCATTTGTTTGGCCTCCGCATCTGGGTCAATGTGAGTTGTCGCGTTGGTAAAAAATTGGAGTACGGATAGTCAAAAACAGTATTGTGACTTGAAGAAATGGTATATGGAACGGACATAATACATCTGAACTATTCTGAACACACAAACCAGAGAGTCAAAACATTAGATATCTTTAAGATGTAGAAAATATTGTATACTGAATTCAGTTGTTATTCATTTCAGGAAGGCCAATTATATTCTTTTTAGAGGTGTACATCTTTTAATTTTACAGAACCTTTACCACAAATTGAGATATTTTATCCCGCGATTTCGGTGATTTTCCAATTTTTATTTAGTAATAGTTTGTTGAATCTAGCCGATGTGATATGTATGTGTAGCAATATAGCCTATGACTTTAAAGTCGACAATATTTTTTATCAGTTCTAACTGTAGGCATTTATTTTGATACAAAATGTAGGGCCTAAGTTTAGGGCCATGTTAAGTCGTACAATCCAAATTAACGTTACTAAGTTGAGTCTAAAGACTTCCTTAAATGTTTTAACATTGAATAATTTTTATAAATCGTCGCGTTTACTCTCAGCACTTTCATGTATACCGGTCGTCAATAAATTAACTTCATGGATTGTTTTAAATGAGTTTAATTAATATTTGAACATTTTATAATGTGCTTATTTTTTTGATGTCCTATATATTTAATATAACCGTAATAAATGAATATAATATCTGTACTGACCATTTTTATAAAGAACATCCTAAAATAAGTATCATAAAATACAGGCCTGTGTTTTTAAGTGATTTCGCGGTCATATTTATGGTATAAAATTCAATGTTTTGAGCTTGTTTTCTATAAATCCCTTAAATTTAGTCATGCCCAATGTGTGCTAACTCGGGGCACCGATACGAAAGTGATATAGAAAAATATTTTATCGACAATAAATATATCGATGTTACTGTCAACATCTAGATCTCCTTATTTGTGACTAACAGTTAGTCAACATAAATCAATATTGTTTATTTTCTTCGTAACAATCTGACACACTGACAGAAAATAGTCTTCGTTTGATTGAATGACATCCGCATAATTTTATCTTAAGAGGCTCGATATCAGACATACTATCGTGACAATCGAACCTATTTATAGTTAGTAATAAGGATTTTCAATCAGCACATGTATTAATATATAATACTTGCCCGTCTGTAGCACCGCCCACAATCTCTCTGCTTCGCCTTAAGGTTGACTGGTAGAGAATGCCTTATGGCATTAAGTCCGCCTTTTGTACGATATGGTTTCTTTTGTGCAATAAAGTTTAAATAAGTACTTATCGACATATTTTTTATCGATATCAAATTCCTAGAACTTGCCCCAAGTAAGCACAGGTCTGGTATGTTATGTCGTGACGTGACAACTATTTTAATAAACTGAGGGAACACTTGATCGGCTCGTCCAGCGGCGGTTCTGGCTCCGCACCCCTTTGAAATCAAAGCAAACGTAGGAGATTGGCCTCAGTACGCGCACCTCAAACATGAACGCTTGGTGCAACTGAGGACGTTCTAAAAGTCCGCTAGGGGTGTCGTCCCATCATCTCCGACTGGACTCGGAGTGAAGTTTGTGTCTAGGTTAATGCGGGTTGTTGTCCGCAACTCGACGTCTATTATGCACCTATTTTGAGTGCTGGATGGCTTAAGAAAAATTTCAAAACGCTCTTTAATTATAATTTTTTTTACAAGAATAATAGGTACTTCGGTATTAGCACAGAATAACTAATAGTAACCGTACAGGAAATTCAGTCCTTCACAAAGTTAGATTTAGGTATAAAATTATACCTATACTCGCCGCCTGCAAGCAAAATTGAAACTTATAACCGCGCACGAACCGTGAATCTTCTTTGCGCGCCGCAGTTTTATGACCGAGCTGTGAGCGTCGGCACGGGGTTGTCACTTGATAAGTTTTTGTACCTTGTATATGACCTATACCTACTGATTTATTATTTTTATGATAAATAATAATAAGTAGGAATTTCAAACGTTGATTCTGTAAACATGAAATTTTTACCCGGAGATAGAATATTTTATAAAGATTATGTCTAATTCTCACGGAAGTAGGTATGCCACAGCCGTATTCCTTTGAAAATATGTCGGTCAGTTCCTAATAGTGTTTTTGGGCAACTCATCTAAATATATAAAAGAAGATACTGACTGACTGACTGACTGACTGACTGACTGACTGATTGACTGACTGACTGACTGACTGACTGACTGACTGACTGACATATCAACGCACAGCCCAAACCGCTGGTTCTAGAGATTCCAAATTTGACACATAGGTTCCTTATAAGGTCTAGGGATGCACTAAGAAAGGATTTTTCAAAATTCACCCCCTAAGGGGGTAAAATGGGGGTCCAAAGTTTGTATGGCGAATCAAGATTTGTAAGACTATTTTATTCGAAACTTCACAGGAGTATTCCTAACGATAAATGAGTAAACACGTGTTTCAGGTTTTTTGAAAATTCAATCCCCAAAGGGGGCAAATGTAGTCACAAAGTCTGAAAATCAACATGGGTGTCGTATCCTTTTTGAGTACTTATAGTACGCGGGCGAAGCCGCAGGAAAAGGCTAGTATTCAATAAATCAAGTATGTTGATTTTAACTATTACTTAGTAAGGACATCGGGACCTTTCAATATCGTCCGGAATTTAAAAATGTTATTTCTGCTTCCTTGTTCTTCCGTTTATTCAGACATCCGTAAAGACGTATTTTATACGGATTAGATCGAGATTTAGGTTTCCAAGCCATTGTGTATTTACAATTTTGCTCGAGCGCCACGTGACACGACTATCATCGTGCGAGCCGAGCTTCAGCCCACTGCCATACGCCTGCCCGGGAGGCGCGCCGGCCAAATGTACCTCAATTGCGTAGTGAACCCCCCCTGGTATTAGTAGGTATAACTATGTACGTAGAAGTATTAGTAGTATACTATCGACCGGTAATTTGCTAAAATTGCTGACAATACAATGACATTGCCATATTGTATTCAACCTAATTATTTGTAAATGGCTATCAATGCCATGAAATATATATAACAATGAAACATTTATTTCGCAAAACAAAACTTTGGACATGGCTTTTGTCGTACCGGACCGTTTTGTTTAGGGTGCCATTTGTTACGGTCTTGTAGAATGTAGACTAATTGTTTTAAATGAGTAAAAAGGCGTTACTTCCTAGTCACTAGTTACAGGTTTTCTATAAATACTGAGTATATAAAATGAACACTAGAATAAGTTAATAATAGTATTATGGGTGTGGTCTTCTATGAGGATGTGAAACCATAAATTTAAAGTTATTTCACTGTGCACATCTTAAAAGTTTTAAAAATAAAGATATAAGTAGATATTTTATTTGCGATAGAACATCACAATTGTTTTCCCTTTATAAGGCACAGGAGGGGTGTCAGAAATTAGGCGAAATTGAACCCTATCACTTTGAGATAAAGTTCAAATAATGGTGGGAAATATATTCCCTCTGCCTTATAAAGGCTTAATTTAGTTTACACGACTATACAAAACTAATTATTTCATTAAACATACTTATTGATTTGTGTCGTTTTGAGGGAGGTTAGGGCTGGCAACGAGTATGTGATGCGGCCCGCCTGATGGTAAGCTCCCGTAGCCTATGGACGCCTGCAACTCCAGAGGTGTCACATGCGCGTTGTCGACCCTCTACAAAAAGGAGGATTCACTGTGTTGACTGCTAAAGGAACAAGAGGGTCCCTCGTCGTCAAAACACTGGGTCCTCTTTGAGCTCTTTGGCAACCTTACTTACCAGCAGGAACACAACACTATGAGTAGGGTCTAGTGCTATTTGGCTGAATTCGGGAAAATGTTCACTCTAATTTGTGATAGTTATCCAAATCTGAATATATGACCATATGTAAGTCATATTCAACAGTTCACACGCCAATTTGGCACACTCTCGGCATAGATTAGGTCGTAAATCATTGTACGTCTCTAATAGGGTAATTTAAATTCAGCTGCAATTTTGTAATTTGTTTTTAAAATGTTTTGGCGAAAACGGGGTGTTATAATAGTTTAAGTTATCTTAAAGTCCCGATTTAAGGCAGAATCGATAGGTCTAACGCAAGACAGTATCTCAGTCAATCAGTAAACGCCTAAATCATAATTTTGTTTGGATATGGTTTGGATGCAACTCCAATACATCTCCAATGCAGTAAAGTAGTTGTATTAGAGTCAGATCACGTTTTAAACGTATTTTAAATGTTTAGTACAGGCCCCAGACCAGATATTACAACCCTCTCGACAAAGTCCTCTTATATTCGCACATTTCAAAACTTTTAAAGAACGTTGTTGTCATTGTTGAATTGAAACCCCTCAGAAATCGCAAACACCCATGTTTAATATCTACTTTTATATATCGGATGGACTGTACTGTTGTTTGCCACCGTGATAGTGTGAAATGAGTTTTGTTCTAATTGCGCAGCCACTGCTACTTTATACCCGTAGCACGTAATTTGAGATCCAATTAAAAGTTTAAAATTATTTCAAAGACTTCCTTCTTGTATGTATATGTTACAGTGGAAACTAACTTAACAAATTGATTAATTGCCCCTCCCCAGTAGATATGATACAGTGTGTAAACTCAATACGAGCAAACAATTAAAGTAGATACAGGATTATAATGTTATCATTCATTAAATGGTTTTTTGAGTGACACTTAATAAATACCTTGTAATTATGTTTTGAAAATTTACCGAACCGCAATGTTCTGCAAACATGATTGAAGTAATTCACTGTCTGTCAACTGTAAACTAGCCTGTAACACTAGGAATTCAGCACACTGAATTCTGAATTACATTGCGAGCCAAATTATTTTGTATGACTAAAATTATGAATGTAATTCTAAGCAAATGTTATCTAACTATATAGACTTCCTATGGCCTATGATAACCACAGTTTAAAGAATCGCCCGTATTGGAATTACACACTGTATATCATGATATTAATGACATCTGTCTGTATAGTGACACAAAAGAGTCAGTATATTATTATACAGATGACAAGAGCTACAAGCGTACACGCATATTTTCACCTTGAACTATATTTAAAGTCAAAATTACGCTGTCATTGTAGGCGTATAATAAATGGCTTATTGTTCTACATGTCAGTTTTGACTTTTTGAAACTATGAGGCCAGCATGGCTAGCACGTCTTGCAAGAGCGACTTAAGCCGCGAGTAGGGAAAACCTTGCCGCGCCTGTCAAAAATCTCGCTTTCCGGTAGCATAACATGCACCCGCGGCTGCAACTGACGCGAAGAGAGCTCAAAGTTGAGCTAAGGATTTTAGTTCAAAGTCGCTAGTCACTTGTCATTTTATGACAGTGGCATGTGACCGCGAGTCTGTCGCTCCTTACACGTGCAAGTTGTGCTGCCAACTAGCGACAACGCATGAAGTCGCGCAGATCTGTCTCTTGTCGTGCCAGTCGCGCATAAGACGTGCTAGCCGTGCAGGGGCCCGTTTCTCAAAAGTTTGTAACTTGTAACAAGCGGATGTCACTTTATGACATCTTTTGCTAGACAGGGACTTCCGCAGGGGCTTTTGAGAAATGGGCCCCTGCCCTGCTAGCATGACTTACATTGTCGCGCGACTCTCCATACTATAAGGAGCGACTCGAAGTATGAAGTCGCGCGCGACAATGCATGTTATGCTAAGTCACGCAACGTGTCACGCAAACCAGTTTACCTATTTTTTTCATTAGAAGCCTAAGCCAAAAAAGAAAGGTTACGATTGAATAGTATATAGAAGTTTGTGTGAATGTATGTTTTTTTTAATATTATAGGACTATCTTACACAAATCGACCTAGGTACACTTTGTATTCCACTTTATAAAAACTTAGTGTTTATAGGTTTTATAATGTGTTTGTGTTGGTAGGTTGTTAAGTAAACCATCATTGAATGTCACGGGCATTTATCCCGGACGACATGTACATAACCTACGTATCCAAAAAAGATTTAAACTGTTCATTCTGTAAACAAATTGGACATCTAAATTTGAAGTAATTAAACACTGCATATTACAGGTGCATTTAAAAGATTATAGGTAGGTTTACTAAGACAAACAATGTTTTTAATCTAAATGCATTAAAAAGGTTTTCTTTAAAAACATCCCATAAACAGTTTTTTAAACAATCAATAAAACGTAATATACCTAATAAAATTACTTAAATAGGTGGCTTCAACTCCAAAGCTGAAACGAATATCATAGTAGGTGCCTTACTCCCTTTAATCTCCTAATTAACTTCAGTCACAATGAGTGTTCCATATAATAATTACTTTCGACTTCTAATTCGAAATATTAACTTTTCTTGTTCTATTTTAGTTTAAAACGATCTCTTCTAGTCTACAGATTAATTAAAACGATAGCTAAAAGTCTAAGCCAGCAACACAGTTTGCTTGTTTAATTAGAAATATCGAAATTAATTCAAAATATTGCAATGACTTTAAATTAATTACTTAGTTTAACGCAAAGCCGAACGTCATAGCAAAAGTTTAGTGAGTCTTAGAATAATAATAACGGCCTCCTAGCCCAGTTGGTGACCCTGCCTACGAAGCAGGAGGTCCGAGGTTAGAATTCTGGTCAGGGCATTTATTTGTGTGTTTATCACAGATTTATTCCTGAGTTATGGATATTTTCTATGTATATAAGTATTTATTCATATCTATCTATTATATACGAGTATATCGTCGTATAGTATCCATAACACAAGCCTTATTGAGCTGTGGGAGTAGGTCGATTTGTGTAAGAATGTCTCATAATATTTATTTATTTGTTATATTTTTTTTATTAATAACATCTAGAAACCTATAATGTCGACCTATTCAAAAGTGGAACCGTTTTGGATAATTTTCATCTCTTCGCTACTAGGCACAATAATCGAGTATAGCACAGTACCTACTGCTGCAGTCCATGGCCGCGATTCGAAAAATAAACACACACACGGACAGACACAGCTCCAACCCTACTCAACTCAACGCTATAACGACATTGACATTTGCTATTCGAACAGATTTTCATTCAACATTGGTCTCACATTGGTCTCACATTGGTCACACATTGGTCACACATTGGTCTCACATTGGTACAACATTACCTACAGTTGGGTTGGAGCTGTGCCTGTCCAGTGTGTGTGTTTCTTTTTCGAATCGCGGCCCATGAAGACTGTGGTAGAATGTGTAGTCAAGAATGCAGTTTTGCATTCATCTTGTGGTAGCCGCTTTAAAATAGGTGCGCCGCCCCGTAAAAGTGGCTTCTCTTCAGTTGCCGAAACGTACTTTCTGGTTGTTATTATTCTAATCTATGGTCATACTCGCCGCTTCGTTAAAACTTCGTCAAAAGGGGGAATGCGAATTGTGAATTTTTCCGCTGGAATTGATGCTAAGAAATTAATCTCAAGTCAGGGACAGCCATGTTTTTCACTGTTTCCTTTTCATTAATTTTGATGATGTTGTCGCTCGTTGAATTGAATTATTTGGGACGCTTAGGCGATTGTTCAAGTTTTCGACAAAGTTTTAACTTTTTTCGCTAATATTATCTCACAAAACAAAATGATATTGTTTTTAATTAGATTTTTGGTAATTTTTTTAATGAGTTCGTTTCTTTTAATTAAAATTAAACATTATTATTTCAGTTATTGATAAATACTTAAAAGTGACTGAATAATAATAATAATAATAATAAATACTCTTTATTGCACACCTCATACAGTTACAAGCACAAATTTTACAATTAGATAAATTTAGGTAGAGGTAACAACAGGCGGTCTTATCGCTAATGAGCGATTTCTTCCAGACAACCTTTGGGTAGTGGAGACTAGAGAAAAACAATAAGCAGTAGGTGGTTCATAGACACAAAAGAGACGAAATAGATAACACAGCACATTCATATGAATATACATACTTAAATAAATACAAAATAAACATACATATACGTACATATATACATATATAATACACACAGTAAGAAACAACAGTGTCAACTTAAAAACCTAAGGAAGAGATAAATAGTATTCCTTAAGTTGCGATTTAAAGCTACCGATAGATTGCGCGCGTTTTATGTGGAGAGGGAGAGAATTCCACAAACGAACGGCCTGGAACGTAAATGAGCAATTATAAAATTTGGAAGATGAATATGGCACTTTTAGGAGCAATTTTTGAGAGGATCTAATAGAATTAAGATAAGAGAAACGCTCTTTGAGGTAGCGGGGAGTTGCAGGGTTAAAAAGTATAGAAAAGAGTAAAGAAAGTATGTGAGAGTTACGGCGGTGACGGATAGGGAGCCATTTGAGTTGAGAACGAAAACTAGAAACGTGGTCGAATTTACGTAATCCGAAAATGAACCGAATGCAGGCATTTTGAATACGCTCAAGCTTATTAAGTTGCTCCTCGGTTAGGTCTAAATAGGAGATATCTGCATAATCAAGAATGGGGAGAAGTAACGACTGAGCAAGCGCAATTTTAGTAGCAATTGGCAGGAAATTCCAGAGCCGTCTGAGAGACCTTGCTGCCATAGGGCAGCAAACATCTTCCTGCTCACTTCACTCACCTGAGGCACCCATGATAGACCCATGATTACGCCAAGATTTTTCACTTGGTTGGAAAAAGGAATTTGGATACCATCGAAGACTATCGGAGGGAGCCTGAGAAAGTCAATTTTGGAGATTTGTTTAGCGCTACCCATCACAATTACCTGTGACTTTAGGGGGTTTACTTTTAAACCGTAATTTTGACTCCAATTTGATATGCGGAGCAGATCAAGATTCGTGGCTTCTATATCTGAATTGAGATCGCTATGCATACCCTGCGAATATATTTGAAGGTCGTCGGCATAGAGGTGATACGAAGAAGAGAGATCAAGAGTTATGGAATTAATGAAGATAGAAAATAAAAGAGGAGACAGCACACCACCCTGTGGGACACCAGCTGATGTGCTGCACCAGGAAGAACACGAAGAATCTAGTTTTATTCTTTGCCGACGACCAACCAAATAGCTGCGGAACCAGTCAATCGCTGCAGCCGATATGTTAAGAGACTAAGAACGCGAGCAAAATGTCAAAATCGACCGTGTTAAAGGCATTACTGAAATCTAGAAGTGCAAGAACTTGTAAGCTTCTGGTCATTCATACCCAAACGGATGTCATCGGTAACCTTGACAAGAGCCGAGGTAGTACTGTGGCCCGGACGAAAACCAGATTGAAATGGGTTTAGGAGGTCATTTCTATTCAGGAAGGAAGTTAGTTGCTGATGCACTAGCCGTTCGAGGACTTTGGATAGGAAAGGAAGAATGGAGATGGGGCGATAGTCAGAGAAGGAACTGGGGTTGGATTTTTTGGGTAAAGGAATAATATTGGCATCCTTCCACAGACTGGGAAAAGTACTTGATGAAATGGAAAAATTCAGAATACCGGTGATAATAGGAACAAACAAATCAAGGAGAGGGAGTATCATATTTCGGCTAACACAGTCAACACCAACGGCGTTAGAAGTGATATTCAATATACCCTTCCTAACATCACTCTCACAGAAATGGCTAAAATAGAAAGAAGAGAAATCTAAGGCAGGAAGTGATGAAAGATGATGAAGTGAGTTAGATTTCTTAGGACCACTGAAACAGGTGGACGATGAAAAATGCTGGTTAAGCTGGTCAACGCTAATATTGTTTAAATTGGTTGCCTGTTGAGATTTGCCAACTCCGAGACCTTTCAAAAATTTCCACACTTTGGTTGGATTTCCATATTCAACAGAACTGTGAATATGACGCCTCTGAGCATCTCGACATATAGTGCTACAGCGATTGCGCAGGGTATGATATTTAAGTTTATTTTTCTCAGAGTTGTTAGCCTTATACTTAGATTAAGATTGATTCTTCCTCTCTATAAGGGCTTTAATATCCTCAGTGAGCCAAGGAGCAGGGAGATGCTTGACTTTTATTGCACGAACAGGAGCGTGAGCGTCATAAAGTTGTATGAGGAGCGAATTAAAGAGAAACTTGATCGTCTACCGAACCCGCTCGAGCGATACTGCTCCAATCGATTGTTAAAGCGTCATCTCGAAGCTTAATAAGTAAATAAGCTGAATTTGATACCGGCACAATCTGCTTACCCACTATTGTATACAATACTTTTTCGGCCAATATAGGCCAGCCGGCAAGAATGAAGCTCCACGAAATACCTGCTGCCTATATACAATTGAGTAACTTCAATCTCCCGGCAGATTATGCCGGTAAGGCAATGGTGGCGTGGTCGGGTGGTCGGGTGGGCTCGGGCAACAGTTTTACACTTTGTACCATCGTTGGCCTTGCTATAATATGCAACGATAAAAGCTCTATCGAAAAGTATGCGCTAGTAGGTATAGTGGATTGTGCGGGAGGAGGGCTAGATTTTCATTACGTTATCGTTCAATATGGGATTCTCGATGTTCAAATAAATTGTCATACATTATTACAACTCTGGCACAGATAATACAATGATGTTACATTACTGGTTGCAATAATTGTGTTCATTATTATATGGTTTTCAAACGCAGAATAGAGGATTTATGATATGGGTGTAGATCAAACTACCTACTTATAAACCTATTTCGTCGTCAATAATAAAATGTTTTCAAAGAACGCGTGCTTAACCAATATTTTTATACATAATCACCATAAGGCGATTATCACACTGGCGCCGCAAGCGCATGCGGCACCGGTGTGCAAGCGTGACAGCGCACGTAGAGCGCTATCTCGCTCGCGTGCCGGCGCCGCATGTGGAAACCGCAGCAGTGTGAAAGACGCCTTAGGGCTGTCACAACCGCGGATCGTGGGAAAAAATATCTAGCAATATAAAAGTGGTGTATCTGTTTCTGGTACAGTTTAATCTGTGCCAAAACGGCCTGCACATAATGGTTTAGTGAATCGTACTTACTTTTTAGTTCGAAATATTTACTTTTATGCTACTAAAGGCCCATTAATATACATTTTGAGTGCTCAGAGGTAGTTTGGGTCCAGTGTAAATAATAATTGGGTACGTAGCTAACCCTTTTTGCGAGTTAGTTCGTAGTTTTACCTTCATAATGGTCCCTTTTCGATCTGTATAGAGGTTGGATGGCGGGCATAACGCGCATGTTAATGTCATGCGTGACGTTGATATAATTCTAAGTATTGAGACTAAATATAGACGGAGAGCTAGCCACATCAGATATGACACAATAATGAGAGCGACGAAACCCCTCTCGTTAGTTTGATATACTATGCTTATTTCTAGATCCGGACATCTGGAGGCTGTAAAGTGGTGGAGGTCAAAGAATGCAAACCAACTTTAAGAATATAAATCCGAGAGTTCTGGTTTTCATGAAGTATTATGAGAAATTATATAAATAATTAGATAATACCATTGCCAAAACATTCTGATGGGAGAAAGTAGGTAGTCCAAAACGATGTATAATGTATAATTTTCTGTTTCCGAAATAATACGCAATGTTTTTTGTTCTAACGTTAAAACATAGGCCTGTTCTTTATGCCTGAGACGATTTCGGCAGTTTTTACCTATTTTGGTGTTACTATTTTCCAATTCAAAAATGTTGCTAGTCTGTCAATCTGACCTCCACCCATTGAAAGCTGCCCGGATCTAGCAATAAGGATACTATAGCATTATAACCAGATGGATTATGTTGCTCTAATTATTGTGTATATCTGACGTGGCCAGCTCTTAGTCCAATAATATTACGGTTGGGATTTCAGAGTCCAATAATAATAAAATAAGAGCAGAAATAAAGGAAATAGTAATTTTATTAATCTTGGAATATTACACCAGTTCTAGTAAATTTGCTAGTTATTGCTGTATAATTGGGCAATAAACTTAAAAAAAAAAATGCTTTTGGAATGGGCTAATTGGGTGGAATGGCTTAAGTTCAAAGGCCTTAGAGCCCTCTAAGGCCTTTGAACTTCAGCCATTCTTATTAAGCTTAAAGGCCGATTGCGGAACATAGAGAGCATTCATCAATAAATACCACTAAACTAAAACACTACTAAACTAAAATGAAACCTCGAGTACCTTTAGCAAGGTAGTCATAATATAAACGAATTGGTTGCCGGTGAAGAAAGAAACGCCGGGCGTTCGTTAGCTCAATGCATAGGTGACTGACATTCGGGATGTTACAGGTCACTTCTGGATGAGATTACGTCAGGACGGGGACAAGTAATTTAATGTAATGTAAAAACTCTTTATTGTACAAAAACCAGCCAAAAACAACAAGTTGCATAGGTACTCGAAGAGAAGCCTATGCTTATAACTGGGCAATAAAAGGCCTACACGATGTAAGCAGATGATGGTAACAAAAATCAATCAATCAAGTAGACTTCAGTTACAATTTTAATACATTTAAATAATGTTGAGTCAAATTAAACGCGAGTAAAAAGTATACTATGTATATTGGACCACAATTTTGTGCTGGACTTGTTGATGTGGGAAATAGGACGCACATTACAGAGGTTTCTTAAGCAAAATGTAACATTTCCACAATCCTCGTAACATACGAAGTGTTAATAAGATTTCCGTAGCAAACATCTTTAGCTGACCAGACATTTTCAGTAATAATGACATTATTTCTCTACTCATTCTTATCAGTCTATACGATTCTAGAAAAGGACGGGTACATAAATAATGACATTATTACTGAGAGTGTCTGGACCGCTTTTATTAAATGCGCTGAGTGATCAAGGCGAAATGTAAACATAGTAAGCTATTGTGAATTGTAGTATTGGGTGCCATGTGTATAATATAGGGCACTTATTTTTCCGCAAGAGTATGAACTGTATTTTAATATTTTATACCTACTTAAGACACAAGTTACTGTTTATTTTTTGGAAGCAGTGTGACTAAATAAATTAAAGTGACGGCCCTAATTGCTTGCCAGAATTTAGGTACCTGCGGTAAGTACAAATCAGTCGCTTTTTAGTGAAGCAAATATGTAATCCCTATGAGGTTTAGTTTCACGTCTGGATTGGGAGGTCAGATGGCAATCGCCTTCGTAAGAACTAGTTGCTACACCAGGCGCTAGGCTCAATTAAGTCGTGGCAAAAAAGAAACAAATTTTAGGAGAATAATCAGGTACCCGTTTCTACTCTAGGACGACGCGTCGTGAAGTGGCAAATCTTAACAATAGATTTTGGTGTTAGAAGGAAAAAATTGTTATAAATATAATCAGAGATCGGATACCCCGATTGGCGTAATTGTTTTGGCATGAGGTATAGAATTCCGGAAACGTCAAATAAATTACACAAGTAGACAAATCTCGATTATAACTTTATTTCGGGTGTTCATTATAACTTAGTTTTATGAACTCCTAGAATATATAAACCTTATTAAAACTCAAATTGGTTGTAAAGCTATAAAAGTAAATGTGAGGTCGTCCTTTGTGCTACTCCTTGCCTCACTTACGTTATAATTCTTGCTAAATTTCACAGTAATTAGCAAGAAAAATTATAGCAATTAACACCGTGATTCACTGAGCAAGGATTTTCTTGTGAAATTTATTTGCGGTAAAAACCGCTGACTCTGAATGTAAGACTGTTTTTGGTATTAATTAACTTTTGTTGTAACTTTGAACGCTTCCTTTCAACTTTGCGTTTTCTTGGGTGCCTCGGAACCCTAGGGTTCCTCGGATTCAAGTTCAATTAAATCACTTTGCGTGAGGTCACTTTGCATTTTAATTTTTCCAAAATATTATACTTTTGTACGTTCTTTATGATATGCTGCTCTTCTTTAGTAAATAAATCCTACTCTGTTTGTCAGTATAAGGTCACTAACTGTGCTACTAGCTGCCACTTCATAGTGCAAAACAAGTTCCTATACGGCTCTCTAAGGTTTTTTTACTAGGTACTTATATTAAAGTTGACTTAGGTTATACTTAGGCAATATACCTTAAATTATATTGTCTTGTGTTGCTGCGATGATAAATTATTATAGGTGTTACAATTAAACGGATTAATCGCGTGTTAGCACTAACTTTTAGGGTTCCGTAGTGAACTAGGAACCCTTATAGTTTCGCCATGTCTATCCGTCTGTGACCGTTAGCACTAGAAAGCTGAAATTTGGTACTAATATGTATATCAATCACGCCGACAAAGTGGTAAAGTAAAAAGTGGAAAAATATGTTTTATTAGGGTACCTCCCCTATACGTAAATACTTCCATACGTAAAGTGGGCAGTGATTTTTTATTTTCATTTCAACCCTAACGTGTGATATATTGTTGGATAGTTATTTAAAAATGAATAGGGGTTTAGTACAATCATTTTTTGATAATGTAAATATTTTCGGAAATAAGTAAAAAAAAATGTGTGTCCCCCCTCTAACTTTTGAACCATAAGTTTTAAAAATTTGAAAAAAACCTCAAAAGTAGAACTTTATAAAAACTATCGAGGAAAATTATTTTAGGTTGAGCAGTTTTGGAAAAAAAATAAAAAATAATTTCTGAACTAAGTTTGTAATTTAACCGTATAAGCAGGTATTTATTGTACCTGTAATTTCTACAAAATCACAATGAAATGACGTGCTTTCAAATAAAGTTGACGGACGGAAAACTACGGAACCCTACACTGAGCGTGGCCCGACACGCTCTTGGCCGGTTTTATTAAAATCTCCCAACGTTTCGAGCTCTTTACAGCGCCCGTGGTCGCGTTCGTTTAATTGTAACAACTATAATACATTAAATTGTATGATAAAGTTAACGTACCTAATCTACTTATTAATTGTGTTTCACACGACTGACAGTCACCTATCTATCACAACATACTCAGTAATCTCAGTATATCCTAGTTGCACGTTAAATCATTTTAATGAACGTTAAATCTAGTCTCAGGATATGTGTAGGTACATTTCGTAAGCCCAGGTGGAGCTTACGGATATGTGAAATTGTATATGTATTTAATTATATCGATGTGGAACGAGCGTATGCCCTATGGGCGATTGGACGCACCCGATTCAGATAAACTGCAGTAAAACTGTAAATATAAAGAGTATAAGACATTTAAACGAATGGTTTGATAGGAATGGTGAAGCAAACCATGTTTTTCAAGCCAGGCAAAGTTGAGCATCGTAGGAAAAGTTGTAGCAGTTGACAGTAACATCAAAAGCGTACTGTTTTATACTATCACTACCTTCAGAATCAGACACTTTTCATAGTTGAAAGGCATGTAATTGAAACTTTATGAGTATGTGTCCCACAAGTAGCATATTTGCATACGGAGATACGGACCATGTTCATTATGTCTGCGTCCAAGTGTGCATGTAGGTAATTATATCGATTTAATATACAGTCCAATTCTTTAGAATAAGCTAGATTATGACTTTAAAGCGAGGACTGAGCGGTTTGGTGCTCCATAGATTTCAAATTCCTCAAAAAAATATTAGAAATGTGAAATGGAAGAATCTGTAATGTAACGGTTCTCCGACAAGCGATGTGTCGACGAACTGTTCCTCTATACAATTTTTCATCTTCGGGTTTTTCGTCGACGGTACTAGTTTACGACAAAATCGCTTGTCGGAAAATCGTTTTTCGAATGATAAATTTTTAGTAAGAGGAATATACGATTGGATATAATTTTCTTTATTGTTTTTCAAATATACACTTCTTATACACTAAAGCTGATTATATACCTCACTACCTCAAAATAGAAGTAACATTATAAACTCTGCATATGATTAAGTTATGAGTATTTACTAGATTTAGTTTACTCTAGGAGGAATTTCCGATTAGCATTATGTATAATTGATTATCATATTTTTCGCGAGAGCGTAATAGACGGAGAGCTGGCCACGTCAGATATGACACAATAATGAGAGCAACGAAACCCATGTAGTTAGTTTGCTATACTATGCTTATTTCTAGATCCGGACATCTGGCAGCTGTAAAGTGGTGGAGGTCAAAGAATGCAAATAACTTGAAGAAAACAAATCCTAGAGTTCTGTATTTAATGAAATATTATAGGAAATTATGTAATTCATTAGCTTATATCATATCCAGAAGGTTCTGTTGGGGAAAAGTAGTGCCAAATGATGTAAAATGCAATTTTTAGTTGGTCGCCTACTGTTTTTGTTTCCGCAATAGTAGACAATGGTTTTTAATCTAATGTTAAAATATAGGCCCTGGCCTCTATAAGTTACACAAATTTGACATTTTTTACCTATTTTGGTATTACTTTTTTCCAACTTAAAAACTTTTTTGGTCTTTCACTCTGATACCCACCCATTAAAAGCTGCCAGATGCCCGGATCTAGCAATAAGGATGGTAAATCATTCTAACTAGACAGGTTTCATTGCTCTCATTATTGTGTCATATCTGACGTGGCCAGCTCTTAGATCATAAGTGATTATGAGTAGTTAAGTATGCTCACAATAATCATCATCAATCTACATACTCGTACAGTCACCATCATATATACCGCAGCGGCCGAGGTGGTCACTAATATATGAACAACACCTCTATTGTCAAGGTGATAATGTGCATGCTCAGATATTTTTGAGTACCCTGGCCGCTCCGATATATTTGATGGTGACTGTACATAGCCCACACGTGTGAGCATAGGCTATCGCTCTTCGTACTGCAGGGCTATATTCTGGTACCTTGTAATTTGTTTGCAGATGCATTAATTTCCTTGCAATGTTTTCCTTCACCGAAATAATATTTTCGTATGTAAGTTTTGAGAATTTCGTCGATAGGATGCCGTTGTTCAAACACTTGCTTGACTACAACAGCGTAATGCACAATTTACCAGCTTCTACGACAATGAAAATTAGAAGCTTAAACTATTAACGAGTGAACTAAGCACAGTGTAAGCTCCTAAACATTGCGTATCACGTATCCCGTCTACCAAAGCTGGTTGCATGCGGGTTTCGCAACCGAGCCCGGCCCAGTGTGTGGCCATTACTCTTCGATGCATCGAGTCGGATCATCTAACTAACCAGTGCAAATGGAACCGTAACGATGAGTGTTATTCACGACTCAGGTGTTTGATTACCTCTTATTTCAATCTAATTACATTCATGCTTTACAATTTTTTAGAACGATGATGGCCTTTTTTAAAGATTTTTTAAGGAAAAAATGCAAGATATACTTAAGGTATGAAAAAAATTTAAAAAGAACATTTATTCATCGAATGATTACATAAGTCGAGACAAAAAAAAATTCTATTCAGAAAATATTACCAAATCATTTCGTTCCAAACCATCAATTATTTATTTCGTTTAGAAATTACACAAGTGATATTGTTATATCGTTATACGGGCTTAGCCAACGTGGCAAACGTTAACGTTCCGTGGCGTAGCGTAGTCATCTATCTCCATCACTCTTCCTTATTAGTGCGACAGTAACAGTTACGTTTCGTTCACTACGGAGCGTAAACGTATGGCACGTTGGCTACGCACCCTGTCAAAAAACTTGTATCGACAACTTTAACGTCGCGTTAAGTTTAAATGTCGCGTCGACGTATACGTAAACGTTCGACTCGCTAGTGGTGCAAGTGGTTGGAACATCCTACCAGCAGACTCATGCGTAAACCTATCTGGCTAACGGATCTAGATCGGCTCTTTTGCGGCGAAAGGTCAGTCAAACCCGTCGGTATTGTGTAACCATCATCCACTTTGTAAATAACCGATACCAGAGAGAGCTTAATGCTAGAGATAGTGACGCATCACGAAAACTGTGTCTCAATTGCCAATTTGTTCACTGTGGGTCTACATATGGTATTTAGTGCGCACAGGTGTTCACGCGCAGTAATCATAAACAAGAGTATCTCTAAACTTATATAGATTGACATCTACAACAGTCTCAATCTATATGACTATACAAAGGAAAAAGTGACCTAGGCCTCCGGTGCCCAGGGCTGGGCAGGGAGGGCAGTGACGCGGATGCAGAAGACGCTGCCCAAGTAACACAGGAAGCCTTATAACATAGGAATAGTTAACTTATTTCGAACTTAAGGACCGTATAAACTCTTATATACGTTCACCGAGCAACTTGTCGCATTATATGATGCTTTGAGTTGTATAACGGTTGTATAATGGCATATCTAAATGCTTTTGTAAAGCCTTTAGCTTTAGTGCAGCAAACCACAACGCAACTGTACAGCTTTCAGCTGTTTAAAAGCATTTAAGTGCTTTAGGTTCTACAATAGCATTATATAATGCTTTAAGCTGTATAACGGTCGTATAATGGCATATTTAAATGCTTTTTTAAAGCCTTTAGTTTTAGTGCAGCGAACCAAAATGCAACTGTACAGCTGAATGCTGTACAGTTGCGTTTTGGTTTGCTACACTAATGCTTCGGTGTGGTTTAGTGCCTTAGGTTCTACAATAGCATAAATAAATGCTTAATGCTGTTTATGAGCATGAATATTAGCCATTATCATGCCACGTAAATCCGGTATACAGCTTTCAGCTGTTTTTAGTGCTTTAGGTTCTACAATAGCATTATATAATGCTTTAAGCTGTATAACGGTCGTATAATGGCATATTTAAATGCTTTTTTAAAGCCTTTAGTTTTAGTGCAGCGAACCAAAATGCAACTGTACAGCTGAATGCTGTACAGTTGCGTTTTGGTTTGCTACACTAATGCTTCGGTGTGGTTTAGTGCCTTAGGTTCTACAATAGCATAAATAAATGCTTAATGCTGTTTAAGAGCATGAATATTAGCCATTATAATGCCACGTAAATTCGCTATACAGCTTTCAGCTATTTTTAATGCCTTAGGGTGTACTATAGCTTTTTTAAGTAGGTAATACATTCCTAATGCTGTATAATAGCAATAATATAAACAATTATAAAGCCAAGTAATTCACTATAAGGGGCTGTTCATAAATTACGTCTTTTCAAATGGGGGGGAGGTCTGGACATCGGATGATGGTAGCATAACGTGGGAGGGGGGCGGTCATTCCGAAGATCACATCATCTCTCGCATCTTTAAAAAGTGCTTCAATGTGTAAAAAAAGAAATGAAATTCGTGTTTCTATAAACTTTTAATGCTATAAAATATTATCTACTAAATAGTTTTATTTTACAATCAAGCTACAAACGCATGTTTTTAATGACGTCACTTTATTTGGCAGGGGGAGGGTTGGATGATTTTAGGGGGGGGCGGGTAAAAAATCATCCAAAATTGATGACCTAATTTATGAACAGCCCCTATACAGATTTTAGCTGTTTTAGTGCCTTAGGGCCTACAATACGAGTAGCAATTTTAAGTAGTATATAATGCTTAATGTTGTTTAATAGCATAATTATTCACGTGTAATGCTGCAGGCATTAATGAGCTTTTTTTAAGGGTCACTGAGCTGCTATTGGATTAAGAGCTAGCCACGCCAGATATGACACAATAATGAGAGCAACAAAACCCGTCTGGTTAGATTGCTATACTATTCTTATTGCTAGATCCTGGCATCTGGCAGCTTTTAATGGGTGGAGGTCACAGTGACAGACTAGCAAAATGTTTTAATTGGAAAATAGTAATACCAAACTAGGTAAAAACTGCCGAAGTTGTCTCAGTTATAAGGGGCAGGGCCTATATTTCAAGAGGCTCCCTGGCGCCAACGATCTTATATCTGATTCCCTTAGTTTTCTAATGATTTATATAGCTTATCAATTATCATATTATCAGTAACGGCTTTAAACAATATAGTATCCTATATTTACTTCAATATTCATTGTCTTCGAGATATTTGACATCAAATTCGAACCGGTTTAGGCTAAAAAGGTGGTTTTATGGTCATACATTTTGTGTTAATTAGTTAAAAATTAAAATCTCTCTACAGTTTTTAGTGACATAAAAGAGGAACCCTAACATGTAGATTACGTATATGTAAGATTCTTTACACCATTCGAATATCGATAAAAGTGTTTTTTAGACCATATTTTAAAAATATCATAAAAAAATAACGGCTCATTTATTTCAAGATCTGACTCTACAGAATGGAGATAAAAGATTCAAGAACCGATAGTCGTTTGCCTTATAATTCTATCTGTAGTGAATATGTTGGAATATCGACTCAAAACTAGTCAAATATCGATAAAAACAGTTAGACTAAAAAATTATATGTATTATTACGGAAACAAAAACAGTAGGCGACAAACTATGAACTATATTATACATCGTTTGGCACTACTTTCCCCCAACATAAACTTTTGTATAATTTCTCTTCATATTGTATAGTAATAATCTCATAATATTGCATCAAACCCAGATATCTAGGATTTGTTTTCTTGAAATGGTTTGCATTCTTTGACCTCCACCACTTTAAAGCTGCCAGATGTCCAGATCTAGTAATAAGCATAGTATACTAAACTGACTAGAGGGGTTTGGTTGCTCTCATTATTGTGTCATATCTGACGTGACTAGCTCTCCGTCTATATAGACCAACGCCATTTTGTAAATAATTTATAACCTAAAAATAAAATCATGCGAACCTATTTATACAAGGGAAATGCCTGTATAATAATGAAATAACTTAATTTAAGACTGCCTAACCAACACTATTATGTTAATAATGCAAAACTCGTTCTATACGAGGATTACACAATTGTTTTGTTTATTTGACGCATATCTTTTTATAATATTTTATAGCAAAACCACAATAAATCGAAGGCGCGTGAAAATTTTCAATGAAACTTATATACACATTTACAGTAAACTACATTGCGCAGTAATATTTGAAGGATATAATAACGTAAAAGAGTCATAAACTTTTATAAATTTTGTTACGATGCAAACAAATATAACGTGTCACTCATTCAGTTTTTTGTACCGTCTTCGTCCATTTTATATTGCGAGACAAAGTAGTTAAATCACAACGTTAATTGTATTATAACATTTGTTCCGTCGGTATTAGAGACGTTTTTGCATTGACGTAAGGTTTATTTTACTACACTCTTATGCTAGTATATTGCTTTTGTATTGCGATTGGCAAGTTAATCGAGAGTACTAATGCTTCTTTATTGCAATTAGCAAGTTTTTTGGCCGTATTAATGCTACTTTAATGCGGTTGGCAACTTAATAGAGCGTACTAATGCTTCTTTAATGCGATTGGCACTTTCCATGACAACGATAATGCTAATAGCGCAGACATAATGCTATTAAACGACCTGTATAGGATCTCAAGCTGGGTAATTTGTGCCCATTTAAGACCTATATCAGCACTATAAACGTTTATAATGCTACTATAAAATGAACTCAAAATGCTAAAAGCATACAGAAATGCTGTAAGACGGCCGTTATACTGCTTTGATGTGTTACTTGGGTGGTTCGTTCCCAGCCCCGAGCACCGGAGGCCTAGGTCACTTTTTCCTTCGTATATGACATCTACATATATAAGTTTATAATTTATATAGTGTCTAATTAAAATAAACATATCAACATATTTATTAAAAATAATTTGATATTTTCTTCAGTTGTGAGAGTATCTCTATAACGATAAACTTGCACAGCGATCAGCGATTGTAGTAAAGGGGCCATATTCAACATAGTCAGATCATCCAGTTCGGTTTCTTTCGTAAATTCTCATTCTGCCTCTAAAATCACGCAGAGATCACATAAATAGAAAACTAAAAATATGAACTTATACCGAAGAGATATTTTTTTTATGAAAAAACTTTTTAAGTGGGTATGTCAGTACTATATTGTTTGGATTTTTCTTTAACAGAATACGTTTCATGTTTTTGATTTCAATAATATTTTACTTTCCACTTCGTCACATTTTAATTTGTTATTTTATTTCTACATAGGATAAGGTGCCGGTACTACCTTTAATTTACTCACCTTTATCAATAGACATAGGTAGTTAAGGTAATACCAAAAAACCGGCCAAGTGCGTGTCGGACCACGCATAGGAGGGTTCCGTACCTTCAATGGAATAAGAACCAAACTAATACGAAAAGGTCGTATCTGATGCCTATGGAAGAAGTTTTTAGGAGATAACTCAAAAATGGCTTAACCGATAATGTTCAAAACAATTTTTGTTGAAAGTTTATGATAAGGCGCATCTCTTCAAATTTTTTTAACTTACGGTTCAAAAGTTACGGGGGGGGGGGGGGGTACACAACTTTTCTGACTTTCGAAGCGATTATTTCAGAAAATATTCACTTAATCACAAAATAGTCAAAGAAACCTCAATATTATTTTGAAAGACCTATCGATTGATGCGTCACAATCATGTTGCTATATGGTTGATTTTTTTTTAAATTTAGTCACCTGTATGGAGCGCCCCCCTAAAAATATATTTTTTTTCAAATTCCGTTCCGTTCCGTTTTTTGCCATTTGGCTACGGAACCCTAAAAAGAGAAACTTGAGACTGGAATTTAGTAGTAAAAAAAAATCTACATCGCAACCACAAAGAACGCTGTACAGTTTAAAATTCATGAACTTGAATACATCATAATAAATATAAAGTAGGCAAACAGATGAAGAGCGGTAGAGTTCAATGATCGCTCGATGATGTAACGAAGATGCGCCGGAGTGGGTCAACGAGTCAGTGACTCGTGGGTCAAGGTTTCTGCTCATCTTCCATAGTCATAAAGTACTCATTCGGTTATAATATTTATGTAGGCTTAAGCTTTTCTACACATACCAATGACAAATTAGATAAAATGTTAATCATAACATTTTGCGTCCTTTTTCATCACAAACCCCGTTAATCTTTTTAAAATTATGAGGACATTTAAAAAAAACATGAACGTTTAACAAAAACATTAATAATTAAACATGTACTCGTAAGTACTCGTAACATGAATTAACCAACATGAGTATCAAGATCTGGCACGATATGTTTTGTTTCTTATGTTTGATTCGATATGTTTAATATTAATTTTATAAGTAACATGTAGTAGTAGTAGTATAAAACACTTTATTGCACAAACAAATACATGACCAACAAAAATATGGTGAGTGTGTACAAAGGCGAACTTATCCCTTTAAGGGATCTCTTCCAGCTAACCTTTAAGCAACTGAGAGAAATCGGTCAGACATGGTAGACAAAGATTTGTACATTACTTGTACATGACGGCAGAACTACAAATAAAAAAATAGAAAATATTAATTAGTAAATTGAAGTTTAAATATTCCCGATAGAATTACAACAACCGATAGAATTTTCTATTGCAATGTTTATCAAAAATGGCAATAGAAAAAATTGGGACGCCAGATATAATACCCCTTTAGTTTATATAAGTCACGTGAGGCTGTGACTCAACTCCACTTTCTAGGGTTCCGTAGCAAAAGTGGCCAAAATAGAACTGTTGTAGTTTCGTCGTTTTTGTTTCTCCGTTCGTCCGTCCGTATGTCACAGCCATTTTACTCCAAAATGATAAGACGTATCTCAATAAAATTTTAGTATAAGGTGTATTTTGTATGATTCTACTTAGTTTTGTAGTATAAGTGCTAAAAAAAATATTTTTAGTAGAGGCATTCCATACATGTAACATACTTAAAGTTACATGGTCAAAAGAAATTTTTTTGGACCATATATCAACACGCTCCAGATCAATCGATAGGTCTTTAAAAATAACTTTGAGGTTTGTTAAAACATTTTAGATTTAGTGAATATTTTCAGAAAATTATCACCCCGAAAGTCTTGAAAATGAAAATGAGAAGATACATCATTGTACATTCTTTCAAATAAATTCAAAAATTGTTTTGAAGATTATCGGTTAAGGCGTTTTTGAGTTATCTCCAAAAAGTTCTCTCATAGGCTGATACGACCTTTTGATAGTAGGCACGGAATCCTCCATTATGCGTGGTGCGACGCGCTCTTGGCCGGTTGTTTTAGTTGAATATATTGCAAAAGCGTCTCGGACTGGGATAGTACTCAGTCATCTCTTATGCTAAAAAATTGCATCACTTTTAATCATGAAAATTACGTCTCGCCTCGTAATCGCCGTCTTTTTTAGGGTTCCGTAGTCAACTAGGAACCCTTATAGTTTCGCCATGTCTGCCCGTCCGTCCGTCCGTCCGTCCGCGGATAATCTCAGTGACCGTTAGCACTAGAAAGCTGAAATTTGGTACTAATATGTATATACATCACGCCGACAAAGTGGTAAAATAAAAAGTGGAAATTTTTCTTTTATTAGGGTACCTCCCCTATACGTAAAGTGGGGAGTGATTTTTTTTTTCATTTCAACCCTAACGTGTGATATATTGTTGGATAGGTATTTAAAAATGAATAGGGGTTTACTAAAATCATTTTTCGATAATGTAAATATTTTCGGAAATAATCGCTCCAGAAGTAAAAAAATATGCGTCCCCCCCCCTCTAACTTTTGAACCATAAGTTTTAAAAATATGAAAAAAATCTCAGAAGTAGAACTTTATAAAAACTTTCTAGGAAAATTATTTTGAACTTGATAGGATGAATAGTTTTTGAAAAAAAATTACAAAATAATTTCTGAATTAAGTTTGTAATTTAACCGTATAAGCAGGTGTTTATTGTACCTGTGATTTCTACAAAATTACAATGAAATGACGTGCTTTCAAATAAAGTAAAAACGGTGAAAATCGGTTCACGCAATAAAGAATTATTCCATAAAAATCATCTCCCATACTTTAAGCTCGCGCGCAATAGTTTACTTAATTTGCCGATAGATGTCGCTGTACGTGGAACTCTCATATCATATCCTACATGGCGGTGTTATTAACTCTTAAGTGGGGACACCTACTGTGACGGACGGAAAACTACGGAACCCTACACTGAGCGTGGCCCGACACGCTCTTGGCCGGTTTTTTTCATTTTGTCTGACTTTAAGTCTTGATTTCAATGTCAAGTTATTCACCTCGTCTATGCTTTGAAGTATTTTCATTAAAATCGTTCAACTGTCCCGAAGTAATAAAGAGTATTATCACTTTTTGTACATAAATCTATATTGACAGGTGTGCTAAAAATTTAGGCTACACAAATTAAACTTGAAAATAATTTTACTTTTTCTAAAAGTCAGATAGAAACATGGATCTGTCCACCGTCGATAGCGAAATACGAATAAAACGCTAACACCCTCAAACATTTAGTAATTATATAAACTTTTTTACCATTATTGGTTTCTTTCAATCCTAAGGTCTCGGGTTCAAACCCCGGCACGTACCAATGATTTTTTAGGGACTTATGTACGAAATATCTTTGCATATTTACCAATCGCTATTCGGTGAAGGAAAACATCGCGAGGAAACCTGTATCCGCGAAGAAATTCTAAAGTGTATGTGAAGTCCCCAACCCGCTTTGGACCTGCGTGGGGACTGTAGTCCGATCCCTCTCGTGCATGAGAGGAGGCCTGTGCTTAGCTAGGACGTATATAGGCTAACATGTCATATATTAAAATATCAGATTCTTTTCTTGTATACAGAGTATCCGTCTAAAATCACATTCGTAATGTCGGACACCACTTTTTTGTGGACTATATAGATTCAGATATTATTACAGTTACTATGTATTGGCGCTTATTAACATTTCCAAGCACTACCATTATACTGTTTTTTTATTAAAATATTTTGTAGGTGTTAGAATCGCTCTAATGTCAGAGATCCAAAGTCAAGGGCCATAAACCACATTGTAAATACTAGTGTTGCAAAAATACGATCCAGTTTTAGAGATAAGAAGCTTTTGCGAGTCAACGGCCCTTTCAACCTTTTGAATACATTAATTGGAATACGTTTCAAGTGGCTGAGAGCCCTTGAATAAATTGTAGTGATTCAATTGAATTTTTTAAAGATTTTTTGCTTTCTTCATGGGTGTTGGTTTTGTGAAAATATTTGAAAGTGTTCTTATAGAAGGCGTCTCATTATGAATTCGGATATTTTATGACTATTCCTCAGTGTCTTAATAGCACATCTACCAGTTGTATTTTGTAGCATTTTAAGAAAAGAGTTTTTTCCAAACTTGTTTTATCTTAGAAACTATTTTCAATGATATTATCAGGCCATTATCTAATTTACTGAGTATAGAAGAAACAGAGTTATCAAATTCTCGTATCTTAGTAATGAGTTAATCTTAATGGGATTTCTAGAACTCATTGGCTCTGGTAGGCAATAAGACCGGAGTTAGTACCTATGGTATGGCGTAACCAATACTCAAACAGAACATAGAGATGCGCGATATTAAACTTACAATAACACCCTTCTGTTGTGTTACCATCGGGTTTATTTGAAGATATAAACGTTCTAAACTTTCATGTTACATGAGCAAAAAAACATTTTTATTTAATTTTGGTTGTGAATTTCGAAAACGAAAAATATTTCAGCTACAGTGAGATTGCAATATCATTGTGTATTTATTCAGCCACTTATGAAAATCAGTAACCAACTTTAGAATCTGTAGCGTATTATTCAAAATATGGTTGTTTTTGTAGAAAATGGAATTTTACCTGGTTAAGGTCTGGACGAGTTGAACCACATGTAGAGCCATAAAAACAGGTGTAACCGGTTATTTCTTATCTTATCAGACGGTTATTACATGTTGATCTGTGAACATTTTTCGCATTCATTCTAATGACCTAGGAAAAATGTTCACCACCGAAACTGAAGCTAGAAAAGTCACCGTCTTGCGTGTCTTACGCAGTGTTCTGTGGTTGGAAAGCTGAATTTAAGTTAGTCTGCTGTCTCCCAAGTATACCGTCAGGTTTGTTCAGTTTTGAACCCTTACAAGAAACCCAATCTGACTGTCGGAGTTACACATCGTGCATCGGAGTGAGAGGTCTATTACTTTGTTAGAATCAGTTCGTGATCGGTAGAGGTGTTGACATCCAGTAACAGTTGATGCGGAGTGGTTTGGCACAAGTGAGCTCTTTAGCAGCTCGGCGAGACTGAAGAAAACCACTTTTATCCCAAAAAGACCACGGATCCCAGGTGGACTCTCAGAGATCTGGACGCTCGCATGGAATCTGTGACGATGTATGAAAAATGGACGTAACAGTATGGCAGTAACAGAACCAGAAGGTTCTGTTACGATGTGGGCATGGATTTCAATGGAGCACAGTGATCGAACTGGATCTCGTTCCTTATGGCCGAGGAGGTCGTTTGAACGCATATGGGTACTTCACTGACATTCTGCAAGATCATTTCGCCCTCTACGTAGTATATGTCGACAAAAGGTTTCATTTGCAAGATAACGCACGAATTACAAAATAATATTTTGCCGAGATTGGCGTCCCCACGCTCACGTGGTCACCTCTGAGTTTGGATTTGAACTCCATCGGGTATTTGTGGGATTATCTGAAAAGGAGTTTCGAGCCAAAAATCCAACTTCTGCAACGATTTTGGGCTTGAAAGAACCTTTGATCGAAGAATGGGGAGCTGGAAACTAGTAAGATCCAATGGATCTGATCCATGAAAATCTGGATGCGATGTCTGAAAAAAAGTCCCACGGCGTTAAACACGGTACTAAAAATGGTAATAAAATGTATTTCCTTAATAAAAATGCTTATTACTTTAGCGAGGTTTTGCACCACTCAATTTAAATCACTGTTATTAAGGAACTTAAATAAAAATCCTGGTAAATGATTGTTTCTTGTTTTGTAAATTCGTATTTTAATTAAAATTTAATTACCTACAAATATTTACTAAATGACATTATTGGTTTCGGAGATATTTCACATTAAAGTCAAATATAAGTTTGAATTGTTTTTTACTCGCGAGTGTAGTTGTTTATATTTATTTTACTGACGAAAATAATCTTTGAATCGTATCAAATATAAATATGAAATTGTATCAACTATAATCTAGTATTTCTATATTTTAAATATAATTTTTTCCACATTTCGTAAGCCTCCGGACTAGGCATGTTAGCCATTTCCATGTTTCTGTCTATATATAGAAACTTTAGGTTATCTTTATTGCTTGGCAGCCATTTTACAGGAAGCTCCTGTGTAGTAGTAGGCGTTGGATCCCTGCAATGTAATAAAAAGTAATTATTATTTTGATGCGATCTGTTGCAACGTCGAGAGTTTTACTCATTTATATAAATGAAGAAGTGACATAGGTGATATTTATTTATATTAACGAATAATACTGTGCATACTAACCCGTATTTTGCAAAATTTGTCCACATGGAAACCATTCTTTGGATAATAAGATTATCATCTTCGTTTACTTTGAATGGCCAAATTGCAGCATCAAACACATATAAAAGGTCATCTCCATGACACGCACCATCTACTTTGTCAGTATAACCTACAGCAAACTTCAGGTAATTTCTGTTACCCGAGTACTTGAAATAATAATTGTACAACGCAGCGTTACTTGTCTCAGCCAAAATCTGCGACTCTAATAAACTTGGAATTTCAAAGAGCAGGTGCTTGTACAGTTCTGATAAATTCATAGCAGTCTTCATGCTTATTGATTCTCCATGAAAATAAAAATCATGTATTTCTTTAGATACTTTTGCAGCCTCTTCATTCGTTTCAAATACTAAATCACTTGCCATCAGATACTTTCCATTTCTATAATGCATTGTATCAACTGTTTCGAAAAAAAGGACAAACAGACCTTCTTGACTTGTTGTTCCATGAATAACTGATATATTGGTGGGATTTTTCTTAAGAAGATTATAAGGATAATCAGTTATAATAGCTTCAGTCCCAGGAAAAGTCTTTTCAATACATGGTAAATGAATAAGCTGATTATCCAGATACTGTTCTAAAGGCTTCTCATAAGGTAATGCAGCTAATTGCTTATAAGTCATGCTATTTAAAATACTATATAATTCATATGGAACTTTGGTTTTATATCCTAATGGGTTTAGGACCAAATTCGCAACCCATAATGGTTCCCTAGTTATAGCCCAATGGGAGATAGCAGAGCCGCTTTGAATGATGGCTTTCTTAACCAGCCCGTCAAGTTTACCACTCGCAATCAATAGTGACACAGACGTTGCACCAGCGCTAATTCCGAAGATTGTTATGTTATCGCTATCACCGCCAAAAGCCTTTATATTTCTTTTCAGCCATCGCAAAGCAGCTAACTGGTCTTTTAGTCCAGCATTACCTGGAGCTTCTTCGATACCCAAGCATAAAAATCCTAAAACTCCAATCCTGTAGTTAAAGGTAACCAGTATTACGTCCCGTTTTAGTAAAAACTTTGGTCCCAAGAATAATTTGCTTCCATCTCCAATAAAGAACGCTCCGCCGTGAACGAACACCATGACTGGCAAAGGTTTTTTAGCGAAAGCTGGTACATATACATTGATTTTGAGACAGTCTTCTGTACCCCGAATAGCTATTAAGTTGTTTTGGGGACACGCCGTGGAGATGTCAAAGGCTTTAAAAACACCTTTCCATGTTGGAGGTGGGAGTGGATCCTAGAAAAGAAACATAATATGCTAATAGATACCTGAAGTCGAAGATCAAAGGGAAGACCAATTAAATCTAAAACTATGGTCACCTCTAGTTCCAGGATAACTGAAAGTACTTCTACCTTAATAGATATATTTTTAAATACTTAACGTTCAAAACTGTCTCGATGCGCCTAATCAAAATTCAGCCAACAATTTTACCTTGAACCGTGCGTTCTCATTAGTAGTAGCATAAGGTATCCCAAGGTACTCAAATATCCGTCCATCTTCACTTATCCTTCCACTCAAAGTTCCTTGCTCGATGGTGATTTGTGGTGCCGGCTGTTCGATAAAGTTCATCGCGAATAGCGTAAACAAAACTACATGTTTGCCCGACCGCATTGCACAGACAATCAACTCATACTATTCATTAATTAATTTGTTTGATAAGTTATCAGTTTTGTAAGATATGTCTAGTCTAAGTTTGTTTGTACTTGGTTTGTTAAATTTTGAGACCATTTTATTACAAAAATTCAAGTTGTAATAGAACTAGAGCCCACGACACTGAATCTAGTTCGATAAGTCTCCTAGATGAGATATGTATAATTAGTCACGTCTTTAATGGGGGAACAAGAAATGCCGATGCTGCAATGCAAAAAAAGTGGCGGCGTATTATTATTATTTTTTAATCATAAAAAGTCAGGTTTCTAGTATGATAAGCCTCCTAGATTTCTTTTATTCCTCGAAGCAGGAGAGGGGTAGGGCTACATGATAATGCGGTGCTGCAAGCCCCCGTGCGTGGCCTTGTCAGTGTGGCAGCAGCATCAAAATATTGTAGATGTATGCCAAAACAAAGCGCCTGATCGTTTTATAACAGTAAGAAAATGTTATATAACCTAAACCTAGTGCCTGAACTGCAAAAATACGACGGCAATTTTTTTTGCCTTGCAGCATCGGCATTTTGTAATCCCCCATTAAAGACGTGACTAATTATATATATCTCATCTAGGAGACTTATCGAACTAGTTTCAGTGTCGTGGGCTCTTCGTCTTCGTCTCGGGTAGGTTATATATCGACAGTTTCAGGGCGGAAAGGCCTGGAAGGCTTGTCTGCTATTTACACATTTGTAAACTTCTATATAAGAACACGTAATATAATTTAAGAAAAGTGTATTACTCTGTTCCCCCTAACACCCATCGTGCTATAAAATCACCATTAAAATATCGCTTGAAAATACGACTTAACAACAAAATAAATTGATTACAATTAAACATACCACTAAATAAAGGCAGAGTTAAAACTGTGACCAAACCTTAATAGTTTCTTCAATTTTAAGTATGTAGACGTAGATAAATTGTATACAAATATAACGCTGTATCAGTGGGTCAAAAACTGTTTATATATGTTTAAAGCTTCGCCTTCGGCTCAAATTGTTACCTACGCCACGCGCCATTTTTGACCCCTCTTATACAACTATTTTATAAAATACTGTGTTTACCCTAGTATGAGTCTCACCCAAAAAAGCAATAATATAATAGTTTTATTTCTTCTACTGTTCTAACAAATTTGGAATCTTAATATAAATATTATTTAGAAGTGTGTGGGACGCCTAGCTAGAAAATAGTTTTAGTAGAGTAATTAGTTAATTATACAATAATTATATGTGCCCTAATGGCGGGGTCACTTCGATAACGTACGAGTAGTCAAAGCTACTTCGTCATTACAAATGTATTATGAAAGACGATTTTATTCTATTTTCAAATTTTTATATATATTTACAGTAAAAATATATATACATGTAAACGTGATAAACATAATATCATTTCTAGGAATCCGTACCTAAAAAGGAAAAAACCGACCAAGTGCGTGTCGGACCAGGCATAAAGGAGGGTTCCGTACCTTCAATGGAATAAGAACCAAACTAATACCAAAACACAGAATAACTAATAGTACTACCGTACAGAAAATTCACTCCTTCACAAAAGGCAGATTTAGGTATAAAATTATACCTAAACTCGCCGACTGCAAGCAAAATTGAAACTTATAACCGCGCACGAACCGTGAATCTTATTTGCGCGCCGCAGTTTTATGACCGAGCTGTGAGGGTTGTGACTTGACAAGTTTTTGTACCTAAAATACCTACCGATTTATTATTGTTAAGATAAATATGTAGGAATTACAAACGTTGATTTTGTAAACATGAAATTATCCGGAGATAGTATGTCTGATTCTCACGGAAGTAGGTATGCCACAGCTGTATTCCATTGAAAATATGTCGGTCAGTTCCTAATAGTTTCTGGGCAACAAATATTCAATAAATTAAGGATGTTTGTTTTAACTATTACCTACTAAGTAAGGACTACGGAACCCTACATTGAGCGTGGCCCGACACGCTCTTGGCAGGTTTTTTTTAAATTCCGGATGCTATTGAAAGGTCCCGTTCAATAGCATCCGGAATTTAAAAAAAACCGGCCAAGAGCGTGTCGGGCCACGCTCAGTGTAGGGTTCCGTAGTTTTTCGTCCGTCACAGTAAGTGTCCCCACTTAAGAGTTAAAATAACACTGCCAATATGATATGAGCGTTCCACGTACACACCATCTATCGTCAAATTAAGTAATTAAACTATTGCGCGCGAGCTTAAAGTATGGAAGATGATTTTTATGGGATAATTCTTTATTGCCTGAACCGATTTTCACCGTTTTTACTTTATTTGAAAGCACGTCATTTCATTGTGATTTTGTAGAAATTACAGGTACAATAAACACCTGCTTATACGGTTAAATTACAAACTTAGTTCAGAAATTATTTTGTAATTTTTTTTCAAAAACTATTCAACCTATCAAGTTCAAAATAATTTTCCTAGAAAGTTTTTATAAAGTTCTACTTTTTAGATTTTTTTCATAATTTTAAAACTTATGGTTCAAAAGTTAGAGGGGAGACACATTTTTTTTACTTCTGGAGCGATTATTTCCGAAAATATTTACATAATCAAAAAATGATTGCAGTAAACCCCTATTCATTTTTAAATACCTATCAAACAATATATCACACGTTAGGGTTGAAATGAAAAAAAAAAATACTCCCCACTTTACGTATAGGGGAGGTACCCTAATAAAATATATCTATCCCTATTTTTTCCACTTTTTATTTTACCACTTTGTCGACATGATTGATATACATATTAATACCAAATTTCAGCTTTCTAGTGCTAACGGTCACTGAGATTATCCGCGGACGGACAGACGGAACTTGACTACGGAACCCTAAAAAGAATTCTGCTTCCTTGTTCTTCCGTTTATTCAGACATCCGTAAACAGAACAATATCTTTTATACGGATTAGATCGAGATATAGGTTTCGAAGCCATTGTGTATTTTCAATTTTGCGTGAGCGCCACTTGACACGACTATCGTGCGAGCCGAGCGGCAGCCCAGTGCCATACGCGTGCTCGGGAGGCGCGCCGGCCAAATGTACCTAAACTGCGTAGTGACACCCCCCTGACCAAAATTCGTGTCTGATGCCTATGGAAGAAGTTATTTGGAGATAACTCAAAAATGTCAGAACCGATACTGTATAAAACAATTTTCGTAGAAGGTAAGTATGTGATATTCTCAATGCGCATATTCTCAATTTCTTTCATATTTTTGGACATACGGTTCAAAAGCTACAATTTTTCTGACTTTCGAAGCGATTATTTCTGAAAATATTTACTTAAGGGGCATTCCACAAATACACCTTATGTCTAAATTTTATTACGATGCGTCTTATAGTTTCCGAGTAAAAAGGCTGTGATATACGGACGGACGGACGGACGAACGTATAGACGGATATGACGAAACTATAAGGGTCCGTTTTTGCCATTTTGGCTACGGAACGACGCACTTAGAGACGGTCATTGCATAATAGTGGAGTACGGGAACGGTATAATTGCCCTGAAAAAAACAACTCACAAGTCTGATTGTTTTTGGTATCAGCAAGAGTACACTGAGCACTAATGGCGAAAACTTTTTTCTAACTGTTTTTGAGGTCGCTGTAGGTATTAAAAATAAATTTGTTAGCAACATTTATAACTTTAACTAAAGATAATTCGAGTGGTATTTATTTTCATTAGATTATCGTATTTAAGTATATGAATGTCCCCTGACATTTACTAACAGATTTATCGATAGCCGTTTTTAAAACAAATAAAAAATATATACTTCCTCCAAAAGATAATTAAAGTGTTCTATGGCAACTGAAATATATTAAAAACTATCGAAGGCAAGTAATGGGTTCGATTTATAACACATTATTCAATCGCTTAAATTTTAATGAACAATTGAATTTTAAAAGCGTTCTAATAGTCATAAAAGAAATCTCGAAATTTTCAAGTCAACGCGTTGTGTTCACTATCATTTTACTAAAACTTGCACCAAAATTATAACAAATCCATCAATCGCTCCCAGTTTTTTTTACTTATCAGTTCTTAACTTAATTCAAACGCGCGGAGATTATGGCAGCCGTCATCATGGCGCTAGCAACGGGACCAATCATTACGCGCACGCGACGTTGCCTGTTTGCCGTGCGCCGTTGCCCGGCCGCTGTGCTGTTTCCATGGTAAACCAGTAGGTACGCGAATATTGTATCTGGACGTTTGGTTTAGTTTAGGGCACAGAGTAAATAATAGTACTGCCCAGAATGCGAACAGTTTTGAGCTTTGATAACGATTTAATTTTTTAGTTGGAGAGTATAATATAAAGGTATTACAACAGGTCAGTGAGTTATTTCATTTTTATACGTAAAATGGCGTTCCTGGCGGGTACAGACGTCGAACGAGAGGAGTCATTCGCATGTGCGCTGGCCTTGAGGAAGGTCATGCGCGGTGGGGACAGATAATAAATCTAATACGGGAATAAAAAAATCCCACCTGCTCCCACATGACTATCCATGTGGGAGTAGATGGAAAGTTTATATTGCCTCCTACTATTTTTACATGAAGGGAACTATTCCCATCGGTCCCTAGCGGGCACATGTGGGAATGTTCCCAGCGGGTACTGGCGTCGAACGAGAGGAGTTGTTCCCATCTCATCTATGCCCGTCTTGGTCATGCGAGGCTGGGGCAGATGGGAATACATCTAATAGCGGAATAAAACATTTTCACCTGCTCCCATATGGCTTTTTATGTGCGAGGAGATGGAACGTTTTTTTACCCCTTCTTATATACATATGGAGGGAAATATTACCATCGGTTCCCAGCGGGCACAGATGGAAACATGATTATGTAACATTTTAAACAAAGATATTAGTTAAAGCCATGGCGCGTAGTTATGGTGTCCGAGAGGCAACCAGATGGCTTGCGGTATTTGAGCTCCCGAAGTGTTGTGGAACCGCCCTGTGCAACCCGAACTGACCCAACTTGTACTTTGTTCCCCCCCCCTCCTCTTATTTTTTTCCGGTTTCCAACACTGACGGATTGATCGACTGACCAGGCCAGGGTGAATGGCAATTTGCATGCTCGGTCTTCATCACACGAATACACTGGAAATTAAAAAAAGTCAAAGTGGGGTTAGTTCGGGTTGCACAGTCCCACAATACGCGAACACTGCAACTACGCGTCTTTGCTCTGAATATATCAATAAACGAATAACAGCCATTTATATTCATTAGTATGATTTAATCAACTTACTGCTTTAACGGCTTGCTAGCCTAGTCGGTAGTGACACTGCCTATGAAGCAGGAGGTCCCGGATTCGAATCCTGAATAAGGTATTTATTTGCGTGTTTATCACGTTCCTGAGTTATGGATGCTTTCTATGTATTTAAGTATTTATTGTTTAGCTTGTTGATTTGAATTTGCAATACGAGTACCTACGTATTTCTGATTATTTTCAATGGTTTCCGCTTCCCAAAGGTTGTCTGGAAGAGATCTCTTTTTAGCGATAAGACCGCCAATTGTTTTACCTCTGATTATTCTGTTTGTAACTTGTTATTTTGAGGTGTGCAATAAAGAGTATTTATGTTATGTTATGTTAAAAGTATTTATCTATTATACAACGTGTTATACCCAAGACTAGAAACCTAAAAACTGTTTGTTCAGAATATAGAGTGGAATCGATTGCAGTATATCTTAACATGGGTATACTTTTTCTTTAATTTTCCAATTTTACACGCGTTGAGTGTAAAAGTTTCTAATACTACAGTTTACTGTTTTATCGAGAGGTTAGGAGATAGAGGTTGACTATTTAATAAAGGCTGGCAGCTTTGACAAACTTGTTTTTTCACTGTACATAGTGTCATATGGGTTGTAATTGTCAAAGTATATCATCTGATGTTATGTCATACAAATTGACAAAGTAGGTTGATAGGTTGACATGACATGACACATGTAAAGATGTGACAACAACGCAACAAATTTATAGTTAACAATTGAATAGAATTGCAAGGAAAACGAAACATACGAATATCTTTCAAAATAAGTAACTGGTTGAAAAATAAATACTCGAGATTAATTAGCAATAATAAAAATCATTTGGGGGGTCTTGGGTTTTTAGTGGCTTATTAACACGTTGTTTATACTCGTATCGTCGCCTAGTAACTACAACTACAACATAAGTCTTATTGAGTAAGCTGTGGGACTAGGTTGATTTGTGTAAGGTTGTCCCATAATATTTATTATTTACTGCTAGAACAAGTTTTGTGACATCTAAACTAAGAGTGTATTTCCATTTTTCCACACCACATGTGACGAACCGATAGGAATACAGCGTATACCCTTATACGCTGTATTCCTATCAATAAACGATAAGTCTTTCATATTGATTCATTTTACTAGTCAATACACTACTGGAATACATTATGTAACATCTAAACACCCCCGGGACGCGGGGTATGTCCTTAAACTACGTCCGGACTTGGGTATCTCCTTAAACTATGCCAAAAAGAGAGGTATGGGCACTGCGAATGGCATCTCGCTTAGTGTGGTAGGGCACGTTCAGTGAATGTCATCTCGCTCAAATCTGGAGCAGAGTCCGACTGGGGAAGTACCTCCACCTTACAGAAAACCACAGCCAAATAGCACTAGACCCTACTCATAGTGTTGTGTTCCTGCTGGTGAGTAAGGTTGCCAAAGAGCTCAAAGAGGACCCAGTATGTTGACGATGAGGGACCCTCTTGTTCCTTTAGCCGTCAACACAGTGAATCCTCCTTTTTGTAAAGGGTCGGCAACGCGCATGTGACTCCTGTGGAGTTACAGGCGTCCATAGGTTACGGTAGCTGCTTACCATCAGGCAGGCCGTATGCTTGTTTGTCACCGTCGTAGTATAAAAAAAAAAAAAACAAAGACATTAGTTAATAAACGATTATAACTTTTCATATTTATTTGTTTGATTTAGTCAATTTACAACTGGTACAAGTTATGTAATAAAGTAGTGTCAAGATCATTTTGAATCCCTTTTCCGTTTACCTATTTCTGCTGCGGACTGTACAAATTATGTAACATCTTAAGTAACGGCATCGGTTCACTATTGTCTTGCAGACACTTTTTTGACATATATTTGTTTTGCATAATGATACTTGGCAGAAGTAACGTTTGGCAGAAACACCTTACGCAGAGTATGCCTTGGCATAAATCATTTCGCAGAATTTTATCATGTCGAATCTTATATTGGCATAATGTTGATGAGCATAACTATCTTCTAAACGAATAGTACTTTCGCAGAATATTGTGTTTGCATAATATTTAGACGGCATAAAGTTGTGAAGCCGAACTTTTTTTATTACAAGAAATTCTTCATTGTCTTATCATATTGTACAAGAGATATGCGGGATTGGATGTATTGCTCATAAGAACGTGCAGGCGCTGTAATACTGAGCATATTAAATTTGTGTCGGTACTCCGGTAAATGAAATTGTTGTCTGCCAATTGTGTATGTGGTATTTTGTTGTGTCTTTCCAAGGCGGGCTCCCGGCTAGGCTGCTACGTGCGAGTTATCGCGGTATGCTCGAGCCACCCTGAGAGCAATGGCCCATTGCGGCCGCCACAAATACTTTTACCCAACCTAATATAAACCACTTTTCTAGCAACAGTTTGTTTCTGCGGGGGTCGCAGTTCTAACCTAACCTAACCCAATTTTCTGGCAACAGTTTGTTCCTGTGGGGTCACAGTTCTAACCTAACCTAACCCACTTTTCTGGCAACAGATTTTTTCCGCGGGGTCGCGGTTCTAACTTAACCTAACCCACTTTTCTGGCGACAGTTGTTTCCGCAAGGGTCGCAACTCCAGCCTAACGTAATCCATTTTTCTGGAAACAGTTTGTTTCCAGTCGCAGTTCTAACCTAACCAAAATTAATCTAAATTTGGTGGGAATTATATTCTACTACGTAAAATTTACCTAACCCACTTTTCTGCCAGCAGAAAATAATTATGCTATTGTAATAGTATGCTATAGGATTGTTATGGTACATAAAATTATGCTAAATCAAAATCGGCCAAAGTAGTGTTCTGCAAAACAATATGCTGCAAAACGTGTCGTATGCGTATTAGTAGTTATGCCAACTATAGCTTTATGCAAAATTACCATTCGACCGAAACTGTTTCTGCGAAACATGTTATGTCAAGTGTATTTCTGACCAATATTTTTCTGCCAGATGAGGGTAACCCAACGGCATCATTAAACGATAACAGTCTTTCATATTTATTTATTTTAATTTACTCTTACACCCAATTATTTCATACATTAGTCCCTGGACTACTAGTTAAAGCAATGACGCGTAGTTTCAGTGACCGCGAGGCAACCGGATGGCTCGCGGTATTTAAGCTCCTGAAGTAATGAGGAACCGCCCTGTGCAACCCGAACTGACCCAACTTGGACTGGAGCGGAAATAGAGGGGGGGTGCAATTTTTTTTTATCGCGAGGCAACCGATTGAAACAGCGATTGCCTGAAAGAATGTACTGGTTATACAACAAAATTTTATTGCCATCCCTCCTGGTTGGACTGGTTCCCTGTACTAGAGCGAAGAAAAAAAAAAATTGTCAGGCAACCGCTTGAAAATTAGCATGCTTGTTCTTCATCACATACAGACACCGGAAACAAATTGCCATCCACCCAGGCCGGGCAGGTATCGAACCATCAGAGTTGGAAGTCGGACGCAAGGTGAATTTTTCGATCGGTGGAGGAGAACTTAGGAAAAACGCACTTACAATCATTGAAATCGGATGGCATTTGTTTTATGAGTTTTGTATGATGTGAAAAACGATATGCCCCAATGCCATCCCTCTCCTATGAACCTTCATCCCTCTCCAACCAGGAGGGATGGCATTAAAATTTTGTTATATAACCAGGGTACATTCTTTCAGGCAAACGCTGTTTCAATCGGTTGCCTCGCGATAAAAAAAAAACGTTTGCACCCCCCCCCCCTCTATTTCTGCTCCAGTCCAAGTTGGGTCAGTTCGGGTTGCACAGGGCGGTTCCTCATCACTTCAGGAGCTTAAATACCGCGAGTCATCCGGTTGCCTCGCGGTCACTGAAACTATTATCATTATCATTGTAACCTACCATCTGTGGAATAGCAGTATCTCTTGATGCAAGTATCAAAAATATTTATATCAACGAGATACTAGCTCAGCTACTGTAAGTTTACAGTTACACAATAAATTATCTTATTTATTATTTTTAACTAAACAAACCAGTCGAAGTTATGTAATATCTAAAGGAACACATTAGTTAATGAACAATAACAACTTTGCATATTTATTTGTTTGACCAAGTCATTTACAACTGGCGTAATCAGTAGCAGAAGCAGCTTAGTGGGTGAGGTGTTCAAAATTACGTTCACTCGCTCTTATTCTCTTAACAATAAAGTAGTGTCAACAAATTTTTGAACACCTCCCCGCTAAGCTACTTCTGCTGCTGACTGTACAAATTAAGGAACATCTTAAGTAACGGCATCAATTAACGATTACAGTCTTTCATATTTATTTAGTTGAACTAGTCAATCCACTGGAATAAGTTATTTAATTTAAACATCTAACCAAAGACATTCATTAATAAACGATAACAGCCTTTCAATGTAACTTTTCCCATCTGTGCCCACCGTGGACCGAAGGGAACACTTTGTTTTCCATCTGTGCCTAACCCACGTGACCACAGGCGGAGACAGGTGAGAATATACTTAACAAAAACATCAATAAACGACAAGACTTATAATTTACTTCTTTAAACTTGTCGATCCACTACTGGGATAAGTAATGTAATATTCCTATAAAATATAACGGTTAATATAAATATCACGTCACTAAAGAGTCACTTCGCGCGACATATTTCGGAGAGCTTAGGTCTCCATCTTCAAGCACTAATAGTGCTATTTCGAACCGGCCCGTTGCGCGCGTCGTGCAACAGCGAGTGTAACCGTTATATTTTATAGTGATAGTATGTCTCACGAAATTTTAAATTTAATAATGTAATATTCATATCGTATATGAAAGCTATTTGAATTCACAACACCACAGACAGCTATTTGAATTCGGCACAAAACATAAATATACATGTCCTTGTAAAATTCAACAATTGACCACAAAATGCACTTATCTTCGACATTTTGTTTTGTTTGAGAGGATCATCGCCATCGTGGTTGAGCGGTGAGAGTTAAACACAAACAAAGACAGTGACATGGCGCGTCGTGATTGGTGGACCCGCTCGCGCTGCCTGCGCACAAGACTCCCGCGCCAATCTCCATGCGTTCAAATTACGAATTGAACTGATAAGTTCATAAAACTGACAGCGATTGATAAATTCGTTATTTCTTTTTAATGAACATTACTATAATAATAATAAACTAAACACGCTGACTTGAAAATTTCGGAGATTTCTTTTATGGTCAAGACAACGCTTTTAAAATTCAAATGCTGTAATAAAATCAATCTATTGATGAATCTATTATAATTTAAACATGAAAGTTACTTTACATAGCTTTCAATACAATGCAGTCATCATAAAACAATTGAAAAATGTTTTTTTGTGGAAATATGATTTTTTTTACGTTTTACATTATACTGAATTAAGCTGTTGAAAAATACGTTATTAAATGACAGCCGATGTTCGAATAGTCAAATACTATTATGTTATGAAGAAAAATGCATTTACCTACTTTATACCTAAATCTACACCAAAATTCGATATATTTTTTTATAAGGAGTAGTTCTCAGAGTATTCTAACCGACGACAAAAAATTGGCCACTTGTGAGTTATCGAAGCTTATTTTGTTCTTGTACCCGACTATAATTACAAAAACGAAATCCTTTTAGGATCACACGTTTGCCTGTCTGTACGTCTATCACAGGCAGTTTTCTCCAAAACTACTGGACCGATTGAGTTTATCCTATGAGAACCAGTTTACAAATTAAGGTAAAAGACAACCTATCCTGTAAGTTGTACTTTACCTAAATTTGGATTTCCACGGATATGTATCCGCTGAAGCCTCGGACTAAGACTCGTCGCCGATAAGCTCCAGAAAAGTCGGCTAAGGTGGTTGAGCATGTAAGAAGAGTATGTAGACTATAGAGCCCTTGACTTCGCCTTGCCAAAGATCTGAGTGCCTGGGTTGGATGAAGACGATGTCCAAGATAGAGTGAAGTGGAAGAACAAAAGCAGGATAGCGGACCCCGTTACAGAACAGGGCAAATTCTAGGAGGCTGTAGTTAATTGGTTACTATTATTATATCTACCTATATACTTACAAACGTTGCAAACGTTACAAAAGTTAAATAAATCCTATAAAACCAACTTCATTGTTGCCAGGCTTAGATAGTGATAGATTTCTCAGTGTAATCACTAAACTCGTTGCTATCTTAATCAATCGATACATTTGCATAGTACTAACAATAAGCCGATCTACATCTTAACAGCGTGGCGCAACTTATTTTTGTGTCTTAAGGTCATACAAATGTTAACCGGTCGGTCACAGATGGATGGTTCATATCGATGGCGTAACGTGCTACCTAATTCTTAAGTAGAGGTGACTATTATAACTAGAATCCTATCTCTCTGCACCATTACGCATAAAAGCCGTATTAACCATTTGAAAACTTATTCGTTTCTCTACCGTATTCTTGCGAGAACTGGACATAAGAGCTGCATGTAGTCGAGAAGAAACTTAATAATTAGGTAGCTGCACGATGTTTACTTTATTCCAGTTCTTTAATCGTTAATATACAATAATGTATACCTTTATTTACCAAAAATATACCTACCGGATAGACCGTGCCACACCGACATGTCTAGAAACACTTTCCAATTATGTTAGAACTTAAAAATCTGAAAGCTTTAAGGTTTAAGTCTTTAAACATAGGCCTCGTCGAAATGTGCCTGTTAGATGGGAAATCAAAGTAACTAGGTAGATCGCTACAACCCAACAACATACAAAATGCAGTTCCTGTTACCAAGTGTTAACGGATTAACAGATTAATGGATTAATGGTGGGTCTGACTCTTGCACAATATATTCCAAACTCAGACTGGTTTTGGAATATACCTATACATAGGCTCATTCTTTTTTGTTTTGTTTAATACTTACCCTAACCCTAAATGGCTCAACAATTAACTTCCGTGACCGTACTACTGTAGCGGCGGGTCATAAATGGCTAGTATTTTAAGGTACAACAAAAAATACCCATAACCTAACTATTATACTGACTTGCACGGCAAAACAATCCAAATTCACATCAAAACATAGTTTTGATTTGCATTTAGATATCTTTGCTGCGCAAGTCAGTATTTTTTGATATACGGAATGATTTCCGAATACAACTTATGCTTCTTATAACACTAATACATAAACCTTAAAGGTCCTAAATCTATATCCACATGTCCCGAGTTCTTACCTAATCTAATTTTATTGTTCTCCATTGAGTCAAGACATTAAGCCGTTAAATTTAATAGAGGTATATTTCAATGGAGGAGCGTGTAAATAGAATTGTCTTTATTTAAACGATACTGATGTTGGGATTGCTTAGCGTAGGTACATTATATCTGAGTAAGAAAGCTGTTTCCTAAATAAAGATAAATTAAAGAGTTGAATAGCTGTGATGAAAAATTGGTGTCAATTTGTGCTTTGAATACAGGACGTTAGTCATCGTAATTGTGTCATGTATTAACCTTACAGCCATAAATCATTTTTATATTTTATAAAGGCAAATAATGTTCCGCATATCAAAAAATACTGACTTGCGCAGCAAAAAAATCTAAACGCGCATGAAAGCGATGTTTTGATGTTAATTTGGCTGTTTTACCTGTGCAAGTCAGTTTAATAATTACGTTATGCTTTTTTTTGTGCTTTTAAATACTAGCGTTTTATAAAGAGTAACTGATTTCTCTTTCGTGTAAATCGGTATTTCTTAAAAGTTAAGATCCAGCTACACCGGTTTGCCAGAAAAGATGTACGCGGCGAGAGTATTGAGAATAACAGCTTAGATAATTTGTCAGTATGTATCTATTTGTACAAGTAGGTATACAGTATTCGTGATTACTTATTGTCGAGTCATGTAAACAAACATGTGTCAATCTAAACATCGTAATGACAGTTATTTTTGCGGTTATTCGTTCTTTTTTTCGTTAATTGACAAAGAACATTTTATTAGAAATGATTTTTTTGTGGTTACTTGGTCGAATTAAATACTTTCGTGGATGTTTTTGTTTGACATGATAAGACAAGTAAGGATGATTCTGTATACATCACTGATCTTTATGTAGGGGATCCGACATATGTAAATCAGAACACAAAAAAAAAATTGCCTCGTTTTAACTCAGTGCCATAGTCATAAGCAAAAAGAGATGACGAGTATATACGTAAAAACCCAATGCGGCCGAAAAATCCGCCATACCGTAAACTGGGGCTATTTAAGAACCATGAGACTATTTGGAATAAAAAAATTATAAGTTTTAAGTAAAATTTTTTTATGTGGCAATAGTAGATGCGTAAACCTTCGTCAGACAACCCTGTATTTAATGTGTTGTGTTTATAATAAAAATAATGAAACAACCATATCTCAAGGCATAATTTTTTTTATAATAAAACAAAAAAAATCAACACTTACATAAAAAATATATAAAACATTATAATTTTTAATTCTCATAGTTCACGTTAATTTAGGAACAAAACTAACGATCAAGTGTAATTAAACACAAAAGTAATGTAGTTTTCTATCAAAAAAGTGACTTCAAAGTTTAGTACTTTTAACATAATTTTTTGTATGTAAAGTGATCTAGGGTACCACATTGTCGCTATTCATAAGTTTAGAGAAATAAGAATTCTACTTCCATTATTTAACATAGTGTCCGCACTATAAGTGCATATATCTTATACAAATATTATTATGAATCAATAACATAACTTCATCATCATCATCATCATCTCAGCCATAAGACGTTTACTGCTGAACATAGGCCTCCCCCTTGGACCTCCACACGTACCGGTTGGAAGCTACCCGCATCCAGCGTCTTCCGGCGACTTTAACAAGATCGTCTGTCCATCTTGTGGGTGGACGTACTACGCTGCGCTTGCTAGTCCGTGGTCTCCACTCGAGCACTTTTCGGCCCCATCGGCCATCTTCTCTGCGTGCAATGTGGCCTGCCCATTGCCACTTCAACTTGCTAATCCGGTGGGCTATGTCGGTGACTTTAGTTCGTCTACGAATCTCCTCATTTCTGATTCGATCACGTAGAGAAACTCCGAGCATAGCCCTCTCCATAGCTCGTTGAGCGACTTTGAGTTTTGAGATGAGTCAGTGACAAAATTAAGGAATTTTGACTTGCAATAACTCTAAGTATAAATTCAATGATTTTGGGAATATACATATCTTCCTTGTGTTATGGCCTCTTGGTCAGAGAAATTTCAGCCTTCTAGCTTTATCGACAACAGAATTAGAGGGGGGTCGAAAATGGCCTGAATGGCTTCGGAAAAAGGATGGTACGATTTTTTCAAGTAAAATTAATCCTATAATAGAGAAATCATAGTCACCTACTCGTAGTTTTGGCATGCACTGTATGGAAAACGACAAGACCTTACATTGAGTAGGATGACCAAATTGTACGCCAAGTCTATTTTTCTACTTATCATCTGAAAAATCCATACTAATATTATAAATGGGAAAGTGTGTGTGTTTGTTTTTTTGTTTGTTTGTTTGTTCGTCTTTCACGGCAAAACGGGGCGACGAATTGACGTGATTTTTTTAAGTGGAGATAGTTGAAGGGATGGAGAGTGACATAGGCTACTTTTTGTCTCTTTCTAACCCCCCACTTCCCTAAAATGGGGGGTGGAAGTTTGTTTGGAGCATTACGGGGGGCAAAGGGGAACCGTGTTACCCCGAATTTAACGCGAGCGAAGCCGCGGGCAAAAGCTAGTAATAAATATTGGTGACAAAAAAATATGATTATTATCATTATGCACATCTTTTTGGTTCTACATGATGCCTAGATCGCTTGCTACACGACCCCAATTTCATACATGGCGCGAAGAAATTGACAAGTCGTGAAAACTTGAAGAAATTTGAACTTAAAATAGAATTACATGAGGTTCAAATTTCTTCAATTTGACATCTCGAGTTATCAACTTTTTCCCGCTGTATATGGAATTTCACCCTGTTATTACCAACCAAGCATAACTATGGACAAATGGTCTGATAATAAATTATTTTGAATAATCGTTCCGTCGCGGATCACTCGCTTGTTTGTCCGTCGCTCTGTCACAGCCAATTTACTCCGAAACTACTGGACCGATTGAGTTGAAATTTGGTACACATATAACTTGCATTGCGCGTGGCTGCATACTTAAAGTTTCGGTTGCAGTGTGCAGTCGCGCGCCACAACGTAGCTGAGTTGTGAGTAATGCTAGTAGTAGATGGAGAGCTAGCCACGTCAGATATGACACAATAATGAAAGCGACGAAACCCCTCGTAAGTTTGCTATATTATGCTTATTTCTAGATCCGGACATCTGGCAGCTTTAAAGTGTTGGAGGTCAAAGAATGCAAACCACTTTAAGAATACAAATCCTATAGTTCTGGTTTTGATGCAGTATTATGAAAAAATATGTAAATAATTTGATCATAACATTGCCAAGAGTTTCTGATGGGGGAAAGTAGTCCAAAACGACGTATAATTACACGATTAAATGAACTTATCTGAAGTGAAGTTCTATCCTGATTATATGAAGTACTTGGTCCATGGTAGATTTGTAGTAGGCAGAACTAAGGGTAGTTCTGCCTAGAACGACGTGAGATTCAAAGACTAAAAAAAAACTTCGAAACCGTGGCAACATAAATACCAACTGTCAGTAAGTTTAGAGCTAAATAAAACAACTAAGTAATAGTGGAAGAAGTTAACAATAATAATGTTAAGTTGGGAGGGAGGGAAGCTCCTACCATGGACCAAGTACTTCATATAATCAGGATAGAACTTCACTTCAGGTAAGTTCGTTTAATCCTGTAATTATATTCGTACTTGGTCCATGGTAGATTTGTAGATCTTTAGAGAAATCGACATCAAAAAACACTAACCTCTTTAAGTTATCTCCATGAGAAACTTGCAGGTATGCAAAGTTTAGCCGCACAGACTTGTGATCCGTATTCTTGGCAAACAGTCAATGATTTGATCTTCAAAAATTAATGTAAATTAATAATGTTAAATAGAAAATTCTAAAGCGGGCTTATGATTGGCTAAAATAGTCAATAGTCCACTTTTTTGTATTATGAATAAGATAACTATTGTCATAATGCATCATTCTTATACTAATATGGTCCCTTTAGGCTCTAGGTACCTTGCTTCAAGTAGAGAATAAATACTTCATGTTTGCTATCTTTCATGACTTGCCCGCCTAAGTATAGTAGGTATTTAATCAAATCAGGTAATTAGCATGATGTGCACAAATCCTAATCTGTGTGCACGACACCAAGAAAAGGTATAAGAGTTCTGGATTAGTTGAATACCTATGATATCATTGGCAAGGTACGTCATAAGTAAGTACGTCATTTTAATAAATAAAGTAGGTGGTGCCTATGATTTTTTTTTTTGGTGCTCATTTGAGCTACAGGTACCTTGTGTCTTAATTAATTATTATGTGACTTGTGAGCTAAAAAACTACGCTTTTATTTTATAAAAAAGTAAATATTTTTGCTGTCACATCACAATTTTCTTAAAAAATAATACTTAGTACGGTAGCCTTACATCCAAGTATATCTAAATCTCTTTCTTATTTGCTAAACTTATTTCATATTAAACTGTAAATATCACACACTATCTACACAATGCGATAAGTGTGTTTATTCATTTTGTCACGAGTATATAAATAACTTGGATACGTAAATGTGACAGAACTCTTAAGCTGCGTTTGACGCAATACCGTTATAAATCAATGTTGTCGTTATAAATCACTACCGTGCTCCTGATACTTATTTTTAATGCATATGAAATATAACATACTAAGTGTTAATGCCAGTAAGTACACGTTGTATGTATGTGTATGGTAAAAATATCAGGTTATTAACCGTGGTACCACAGCTTTTGTACCACAGGGGGACCACGGGTAATTATTTTCCCCGTGGACCCACCCCTATTTTCCCAGTAAGGTCTAGAACGGTTATAGGTAGGTTAGGTTCGTTAGTTATCTTCTAATGGCCGAAGGCCAAACCGCACAGAAACAGGAGCCCCGCGGCAGCGGGGCTCCGTCGACATTGCTGACGTAAAGATAAACCCATTTTGGTGCAGTGGGTCTATGGGGAATAAAATTACCCGTACAAAAGCCGTGGTTCCACGGTTAACACCCGAAAATATCTTATTTGCGCCAAAATTAGGGTCGACTATTAGCTTATTTAACCTACCTATAAATTGATCAATCAATATGTGACATAAATTTATTTTGAATATACTTTAAGCTGACATAATTAAGAACGATAAATAAGTAAAGTCTTATACATTATCATACTCATAGGTATGGCAACTTTCTTATACCTACACTCTTCCAAGTATGTAGTAGTATATACTTAGTTATGAAAGTAAATATCCATTTATGGTCAAAAACAATCTATCAATCTTTAATCAGTATTCATACTACTTTTCAATCTTGAAGTGGTTACCGCCACTAATATATATTTTCTAGTTTAACAACTATTCTTAAGGTAGAGACGAAATGTGTAAATCCTATACGAGTGATGGATTTTCGATTTAGATTTTTGAAGTCATATTCCAAGAAAGTATCAGATCTGCGATTACTTTGTGAACCATATTTATAATATGATCAGGCTTGAGCGCATCTATTTTAAAATGAGTGAGTATATCAAACGAAAGGAATCATGTTCTCACTGTCTGTAAGGTCATCTTTACAATATAAAGATGTAGAATATAAGGAGTTGTACATCTGGTTATTATTAGGTACATAATACAATTATGTTACATTGTATATTACCTATATGTTTATTGTACCATTTTTTCATTGTTAAATACATGTTATTTTAATGACAATTTTAAAATCGAGATAGTATCCAGAGGTTATAGCCAAATTAAGATTTCTTATATCCCTCCACATTGTTACTTATATTGTTGATACAACCTGCTCATGATAATGTACCTGGGTCATTAATGTTAAGTAGGGACTGTTCTCAAAGGCATTTTAACAAATATGGTAATAATAATATGACACCCATGCATAATATATGACAAAAAATTGATAGTGAAGTTAGAGTAACTTGCTCTCCATCATCTGCAATTTAATAAAATGTGTCATTGTCCTTTCATAAGACACTTTATTTTCAAGTAAAGCAAAATACTTCTTTTTGTTAATTACAAAATCTGAATCATTATCATCCGAGACCCGACCTGCCCCTATTAAGGGAGTGAGATTAATTAGGAATTCTAAGATTCCTTTACTGAGACAGTTTTATTATAAGGTTTGAATCTTCTTCCTCGTATAGCCTGATAAAAAATAGTTGAATAGACATTATTGATACCTACACAACACCTCTCTTAGAAAAATCTTTATGACTTAAAGATGTTTTTCAGCATCTAAATATGTATAATTTTTACACATGTACATCTAAATATGTATTATTTAATGTTTCGGATACATAAAAAAGATGAAGATAATTAATTTTGATCCAATGTTCATTAAAAATGAACGGCTAAAGTACATCAAATGGGCATTTCTGTGTCTTGCAACAATAAAGAATTAACAATGTGTAATTTACCCACTTCTAAGTCATTATGGGTGGATATATTTTTGGATACCAATGTTTGCCTACAATGTACCTATATAAATTATACCATAAAAGTTTATATAACTTTTAGATCTACAATCCATAGAGATAGGTAATTTCTAAATTTAATTTAACTAAATGAATACATATACTGGAACTATCATTTTATGATGTTGATGACTATCAACCACCATATGTAACTTTAGTAAGTACACATACCTACTATAAAAATCTCTATTAATATTTAGTTCTGTGACTACTTAAAGTCTAGTCATCAAGCTTGTCTGCCTTACAAACAACAGCATATTTCACATGATCGGTGACCACTTAAGGATATGTTATTCATGTGAAATTTTTACAAGAGTTTGTTTTCCTATTTGTCCTAACTTTCTTTAAAAGGTGTTAAAATAATTTGTTCCAAGGTAATCTTGAAAGAAGGAGCTTATCAGGAGTCATCATCTTTAAAAAGGCCAGACCAGGAGAAATCTCCATTTGACTTATTATTATTGACTGATAATTAGCATAACCATGCATGACTTTTTTTTATGAATATGATTAAAAAGATAATATGTATGCATGTACCTATTGCCAAATATTTGTAACTTCACTGAAGTTGCTTCTGCTAGCGTCCATAGGCTCGGTTGTGATTGTTTTGCACCACCAAGTGGGCCAACTGCCTGCTGCTCAAGAGCATTTTTTAAATCCAAGCAAGTACTTACCAAAAAAAATGCTATATTCCATTTGTTGTATAAAACACTTACATCAGTCCATATTCGATTAGAATAAGGAATTTTTTAAACAAGAGACTCCTTTAACTCTGTTGAACATTCATTTCACTTGTAGTTTACAATAGTGTATAGATTGTAGTTCACATCCCTGTTCAAGTTCATTGATCTCAATATCCAAGAGCATAAAAAGTATAAAAAATATTTTTTGTTATATGAGCGGTGATGTTTATCTTCATTTATATTCTGTATCAGAATATGTTCAGGTAAAGTACATGTTATTTCTTCTGGAACTTCCTGTTGTGGTAAACACTTCAAAAAGGGCTTATTATAATTCCAATTCCAAGTAAATATAAGCTATGCTTAGCTTAGTCGTCTTGGATCACACATATATTGTAATCTGTTATTCAGCCTCCCATGTCTTCTTCTTCCATCCTCTTCTGTGTTATTCTGAAGTAAACTTTCTAATGCACTTTTAAGTCTGAAGTTCAATTCAGATCATGGTAAGTAAACTTTAGAATAAAATTTATGAAATATTCTTTCACATTAGTGAAAAATAAGGTAGGTACTCCAGGTTCCTCCAAATATGAGTGTACATTCCAACCGTTTAGTTTCAACAACAATATTAAAATTGGTACCAAGGTATTTATCCTGAGTTAAATGTTGGAATGTAAATATCCTTGCCCAACGGGAAGAAGTTAAAAAACAGGTGATGAAAAGGTACCATATAGATACCTATGTAATGATAATTTCCTTCTACTAAGTCGAATCCTCATGTTGGAGGGTCATGATCTATGTTGTAATGCCCTCCATCCTGGCCGATTCCTTGCCTTCTTAAAGGAACCTTGGGGTCCGATGTGTGTAACCTCCTCAATGACAATTTGTAGGTATCATGTCTCGACATTAGTTTCAACTGTATTCATTACACAAAGAGTACATCTAATTGTCTGTCAATTTAGACCAGCTCGACAGAACTGGTTGACCATGAGGTGAAAAGGCCTTCATGCTCTCCCAACGGGAGGAAAACATAATATAACATATTATATTATACTTACATACTTAGAATTCGTGTTATAGTTTCACCCAACGGGTGATTATATTAGTTCCCAACGGGTGATTTTAGTGGTTCCCAACGGGAAGAAGATGAGATATGTCTCACCATAACACATTACGGCACATTTGTGTATATCTTCATTTTCTCGTAATGTTGCCTTTCCAACGGGAAGGGTGATCAGCAGTGATCGGAATAGATAGTGCCATTTCGGGCGAATGACCTTAAACATTGTAAATAACATGGATAAGACTTGAGATTCTTCGACTCGTATTTCTCACAGAACATTTTCTTCAAAACGCAAAAGTAAAAAAAAAATGTCATTATGAATACATCATTCATTTAAAATTACTTTCGTTTAACAGTTACAATTAACAATAATACATTCATAAAATAAAACACGAAACATCAACATCATTATATTAAATTAACATAATTGAATAATGACTTTCTTTGAAATTATAGTAGCAAACCATATTTTTTATCAATATTTTCTACTGCCAATCTATTTCTTTTGACGTCCGATATCTAACTGAAACCACATTTTTCATACTTACGTTAGGCCCGCGGTTCTTTAAAACATTTTTAAAACCAAACACAAACTTTAAAATTTTCATATCAAATACCGGGGTTAAAAACTATATTCATACTAAGCTTACGCACCGAAGTCCCGCGAAATGGCACTACCAATTCCGATCACTGGTGATCAGTATAACATACTAGATCGTAAGGGCTTGTTAAAAACTGCAAACATGTACGTACTGCAACGCAGGTGTAATGAGGTTATGATAAAGGTTATTCTTATTCATCACCTTTTAAGTCCCTGTTATCTGGCTAACATGTATTTTTCTATCGAAAAACAGTATATAATGGAATGAATGGTACATATTGTGTGATATTAATTTTGTTTTGATGAGACAAGCATGTCGTAGCATCACATAAACACTTCATTGTTATTCGTTTTCCATGATACATATTCTTATTGAAGTAAGACAAGAAGCTTCCATTTATCATTTTAGACATAATTCCTGGTCTAAATTCCTGAAATTCACTAAAAAAACTATTATTTTTCACAACAATACCGGCTTCGCGTCGCGTGACGTTCATGACGGCGCGAAGCTAAAGACTGGCAGTTGGTATTTATGTTGCCACGGTTTCGAATTTTTTTTTAGTCTTTGAATCTCGCGTCGTTCTAGGCAGAACTAAGGGTACTACAAATCTACCATGGACCAAGTACGAATATAATGTAATTCATAGTTTGTCGCCTACTGTTTCTGTTTCCGAAATATTAAGCAATATTTTTTGTTCTGATGTTAAAATATAGATAGGCCCCGTCTTCTATAAATAAGATAACTACGGTCGTTTTTAACTATTTAGGTACATATTACTTTTTCCAATTCAAAAACTTTGCTAGTCTGTCACTCTTACATCGACCCATTAAAAGCTGCCAGATGCCAGGATCGAGCAATAAGGATAGCATTGTAATCTTACTAGATGGGTTTCATTGCTCTTATTATTGTGTCATATCTGACTTGGCCAGCTCTTAGACCATACTACATAGGTTTACACTTAACTGGCACAACCCATGTGCTCTAAACACTTGGCTTCTACTAAGGTTAGGTTAGGTTGTCATTGAATATGATATTTTTGGAAAATGAGTTAAATAATTCAACACGGTAAGTTTTGAATTTTAATTTAATTTTTTTCAACTTAGAATATTAAAATATTTATAATCATAGTCATAGGCAGATTAAAAAGAAATAGTGGGTTAAATAAATAGCCCTACACATAAACATGTACTTAATTAAAAACAGCACAAATTGTACTTAACACAGTTAACATAAGTACCTATTTAAATCTTTTAAAACGAAGCTAACACAAATATTGTATTTTAATGACAAAATACAAATAGATACAGAATTACAGTGTTTTTTTAATGTTAGGTACACTTAAAAAAACTCGTATATTCTAATACATATCCGGATATTAGTAAAGTAAGCTCCGCGTTCGCCGTCTTAATGAAAAATTATTAAACGCAGCACGTTAGAAATGCAAGAACAACATGAACACTATAATAAAATATTTAAGATTATTTGAATAACTTACAGCTTGGCAGTTATGAAGGAACACCGTTTTTTATAAGTCAGAAATGAGATCTTTCAGAGTAGATTAGATAAGCAGTTTGTGCTTCTGAATTTTACGTTTGGGTGGAAAAAGTTAGTACAATTTTCACATCCGATCACCAACTATCGTTTCTTGGGGGTGGTCTGAAAAATAAACAAAAAATTAAGCCATCATACGGCAATATTACATTGTAATCAAAGGCCGGAAAATCAGGGCTTACCGGCCAAGTGGGTAGGCCAAAAAGGATAGGAATACAAGGCGGGGAATCTGTTTTCACGACGTAACTCGGCTTTAGTGTTTTTTTTTCAAATATATAATGAAAATAATGAAACATTTTTTTTCCGTATCTACATTATACGGCATTAGTTTACTAGTCAACTTCTATTATTATTCTCACTTCAGATACCAATAAAATAATCCCGTCACGAGAAAAACTAAAAAAATGCTGTTCGTAAAACCTGCCGCTAGCTTTGACGTCAAGGTAACTTTTCAGATCTAGGCCTGAAAAGTTGTATGAAATTCCATTACAGCCTCTTGAGTTACTGGGCTCGAAACAGGATACGTTCTATTATAAGGAACGTAACGGAAATATTTCATATCATGTTTGACAAAAAAAAAATTATAGTTCGGCTAAAGGTCCTACTGCAAAGCAGCGTAGACAGAGAGAACAATATTGTATATTTTCCTACACTGTTATTTGTCAGAAATAACGAGAAGAGCATTTAATTGATTTCATTAATTTAACAAAATATAATACACAATTGTATCGTTCAATATCGTTTTAAATAAAAGATAATATTTATTCACCCCGGGATGTTCCAATTGCTGCCTTCACACAGTTCGGTTGTCGGTGTCTCTTGTTGACTGAAACAATTCATCAAACGTCAACACATTATTTACATTTCAATATGTCTACCTAGTTATTTTTTTTATAATATGGCATTCTCTCTTTGTACACAGCAGAGGGAATTTTGCCAGTGACGATGTTAATCGCATTATTATTTAAATAAAATACAGGCAACGTTGTTCAGTAGAGGCCCTCCTCTTTGTAAGGTTATAGCTGCTCCTTACATACAACACGCGGCAGCCATGCCAGGACAACCGTTTGTTTAACTAAAGAGTGGTTCTTTTTTTATGACGAATATTCGTCAAACGTCAACACAAAATTTACATTTCAATATGTCTTCCTACTCTTCCTAGTATTTTTTTTTATAAAATGGCATTCTTTTTTTGTACACAGTAAATAGAATTTACGAATATTCATAAATTGTTTTATGCAAACAAAAGCGTAATAAACTTATCGCTTATAAGATTTATAATACGGAAACAGAAGTGTCGTGGTTTATATGGGAACTCATAAATTCTACGACACTTGTCTTTCGGGACAGGCTCTAATATTAAGTTTTTCCATATATCTCCTCTCCAGCAATAATAAATATGGAGTGTATTTCTCATAGCCATTGAGTAGGGTACATACCCTGTTCCCAAGTTAGCGAGGTGTAGGGCATCCCGAGCCCTGATCTTCCGTCCGTAAGCTCGCCAGAGCTTCACGCTGAGTGGAGTCAGCAACGTGCACCAGAATACACCTAATAGAAAACCGCAGAACCACCAACCATGCTGGAAAAACAATGTAAAAAAGCCTTATGGCGGTCCCACACTCAAGTTTTGTGCTGTTTATCCGTTTAAGGTTTATGCTGTTTATCCGTTTATGTTTTACATAATCGGTATCGCATTCTAATTACGAAAAACTAAGAAAAATAATTTTAAACAAAAAAGAACCGACTTCACTTAGCATCCACCATTCCAAAAGCAAGTGCTCGACCTGCTGTAAAAAATACTCTAATCACTATAAGTGTGCCTATAATAGTTGAAGAGTTCCCTCGATTTCTCCAGGATCCCATCATCAGATCCTAACTTAGTTACAATGAGACCAACTGTGAAATATACTCTTTCAAACAAAAAAAGAATTTTCCAAATCCGTCCAGCCGTCTTCGAATAATCGGTGAACATACATAAAAAAAATAGCAAAAAAACAAAGATCCCGACGAATTGATAACCTCCTCCTTCGAAATCTTGAAGTCGGTTGAAAACGTTTCATGCGAAAAGAAAAATTGGTTTCGTATGGTAGGTAGATCGACTGGAACGACATGACCCATACAAAAAAAATATTTCGCGCCCTAATATTATTTCTCTTATTTTTTCTTAGTCGCAATATGATACCAATTATGACCTTAAACGGACCACCAGTATCTTTGTTACATTCTGTATAACATCAGTGTGGGCTCACTATTAGAAGTTATCCGAAGAAAACAATGTGATTAAGAAATATGTTCACATTATAAAGTTTACGTTTAGTTTCGTCGATTAATTTGGGGGATGAAATGCCTAAAAAAAGTATGGTTGCCTATAACTGGCCACCCTCAAGTTACTGACTAAATCTTAAAATTGCGTTATAAAGCAAGGATCTAGATAAATCTATAAAATCTAACTTCATTACATGGCCAATGACTACATATTTATGATGACTACATACTATGAAATATTCATTCAATGATGAATGTTGTGGCCAATAATTAAATAAACAGAGCTGGTTTGGCGTTTTCTCATTTCCTAAAATGCAGGGTTAACGATAAATTTCAACTAACATAGTTAACTAGTCATTATACAAATCAGAGACTATAAATAATATAGACAGCCACAGTCTAAGAACTTTTTGAGGCCCATTCTGAAGCGCCATCGGGACGAGAGCAACCCAAACATACAAATAGTAGGGGGAAATGACATTGCGCTGCAGCGCCATCTAGCGTTACTACGGTACGCTACTTGTTACGAGATGATTGTTGCAGCTCAATGCGCTGCTGGCATCAACACCTGAGTGTGACTTGTTTGCGTGGCGATGGGCGGCAGTTTATGGTGAATGCTTGAGGGTATGTGCGGCGATGGATGCTGGGTGCTCAACAGTTCCACAGTGATTCATTTATTACCGTCTGTTTTTATTTTATATTGGTTTTTGATTATTTGTGTAATTGTTAGCTTAAGTTTCGTGACGAATTGGTTTTACTGTAAGGTCATGTAAGCGTTTTTGTCAATAAATATATACTATGTCTGTATCCTTGGGTTGCTCTCGTCCAGATGGCACTTCAGACTTGGGCCTCAGAAAAGTTCTTATACTGTAGCTGTCTATATTATTTATAGTCTCTAATACAAATATAACCCAGTTTCAAATATTAAAGCCTCTACCGTTGAACGTTTGCCCGGTTGCCACAGTTGCAGTTTGAACTAAAGAGGAATTAGTTAGATAGATTTAGCTAAACTCTGCTAAGCAAGCTTACGTTCGAGTTTTAATGAGATCAGGTATGCGAAGTGAATGGGTTAAATGAAATTGGACTGTCATAGAATTTTATACCAGGTGTTTTTTTGTAACACGATGAGCAAAAAATTTAAACAATAAAACTTGTTCAACAACTTAAAAAATATATGTGTTCTTTAGATGGTCTCGTTTTCATACAAATTAAATAACAATTTTCTAAAAGTAAAAAACCCGACAAATTAACGGCCGAATAAACATTAAAGTGTACTAAAACTCAAACCATAAGTTATTTTTCAAAGTCTGAACAAACATTGTTTAATTTGAGGAGTAGAATCTGGGCATTTTTAATTTATCTTGTACTTAAAAGCACGACTTAAGTCATGTTTCAGTAACGTCTTACCGTCATATTCCTGACAAAATGTATGAGATTTGACATTGACCGTCAGTTTTGTGACCGTTGCTAACCGGCCGTTAATGGTACAATGTTAAGTGAAAATGCCCATCTACGTTTTAATTTATTGCTACGTGTTACGGGAAACTCCCGGTGTAGCAAAAATAAAGAACATCTTTAAAACTTTATACGTACCAAAGTCGTAAGAAACTTCCCTTTAGGTAAACGTCCTAGTGCCCGACACGCTAGTGCCCAATAGTGAACATCCTGCTGTCACCTTTATTGCGTTGCTAATGACTTTAGTTTATATACAGATACCATATATTCTTTAAATTTTACTGGTCTGAAAAGCGAACAAAACCAGTGCCAATATCCTAAGAGTAACAAGGTAGGTAGGTAACAAGTTCTTACCAAAGAACCGATGTATCTAGTGCAGAGCAAAGACCTGGCGGCCTCATAAACTGTGAAAAGGGGCCTACAACGCGCCGCATGCTTCCCGGCCGCTGTGAGCGCGTGGGTTCGCCAGCCAGCCACGTGGGATATTAGACGAGATACGTACATGGCTACTTTCTGAAAAAAAAACTCAGTAACGGATTTTGTTCCTCATTATTGTCATTTGCAAATGTAACCTCTCCTTATAGAACTTCATTGTATTTTGTTCAAAATAGTTTTTTTTCCTATGTCTTCTTGAACAAAAGTTACTACAAACGACTAAGGGCCAGTTACACCAACCATTTTTGACGGACTCATCAGCGGGTCCCGGCAGGTTACTATGAAAATTTCCATACAATAAAATGTAGCGATCGATTTATCGGTGACAGACTGTTCGGTGTAACCTACCCTTAGTATTCTGAACCCCTATTCGACATACCAAAATGTGACATGAGATTCATGCGAGATCACCACTTGTATGACACGTATACTAGAATGTGTCAAAGTGGTCACACTACCAGACTGTCAGTTTTTGGTCGTCGAATTGGGCCCCTGTGTGTGTATTTAATTACATTCTATCCTATATGGCAAACCTCATTTAAATGATGTTTTATGTTTCTAACAAACACAACTGTCATAGTGATAGATAAAGACAAACGATTACTTATTTTCAACCGACTTCAAGATTTCGAAGGAGGAGGTTATCAATTCGTCGGGATCTTTGTTTTTGCTATTTTTTTTATTTTTTTATGTATGTTCACCGATTATTCGAAGACGGCTGGACCGATTTGGAAAATTTTTTTTTTGTTTGAAAGCGTTTACTTCACAGTTGGTCCCATTGTAACCATGTCAGGATCTGATGATGGGATCCTGGAGAAATCGAGGGAACTCTTCAACTATTATAGGCACACCTATGGTGATTTGAGTATTTTTTACAGCAGATCGAGCATTTGGTGTTGGAAAGGTGGATGCTTAGTGAAGTCGGTTCTTTTTTGTTTAAAATTATTATTTAGTTAAATGAGGTTGGGTATATACGGATGTAACAAAATAGTGATGATACGTTTAAAGGCATAATTGGTATCGTATCGCGACTATGAAAAGGTTGGAACAAAATGTTTTGGACGCGAAAAAAATTTTTTTTTGCATTGGGCACGCGTCGTCTCAGCCGGTCGAACCTCCATACAAATCGCGTAAAAAAATATTAGAAAGAAAGTAAAAAAAATATTGCGAATAAACTACAATATTACGTTTCTTAGCTTTTCATAACTAGAATACGATACATATTTTGCCCTTAAACGGATCACCGGCATTTTTGTTACACCTTGTATCTATGTACCATCCGGTTCAGAATTGTATTACCAATTTATTAATTAATTCATTGATAAATTGACCATGCAATTCTGAATCCCATAGCACCTACAGACCTCTGCAATAAATATGTGACACGCTCTTATGGCCTTACAAATAAGATTGTATTAGATATTTTTGCGGCCGACGTTGAGGAAGATTTATTTTTATGGAGGATAGGCAAACGTTTGACCGCGATCTCACCTGATGGTAAGTGATGATGAGGTCTACGGTGGAGCACGCTTACCTATGAGATACCTATTTACTCTCGCTTTGAAGAGCCCCAAATTGAACTCAAGTGGAAACACAGACTCGGGCGGGCCGTTCCACTCCTTGGCAGTTCGCATAAGGAATGTTGAAGCGAAACGCTTCGTGCGTATATGAAGCGATAATATTGCCTGCAGGTACCTATCCTTAACTTAGTAGTACTTTCAACTGCTGAGCCCATGCGTCCTCTGGTATATGACAGGATTTTGACTACATTCGGGCAAAGAAAACAGGAAAAACTTACTTAACTTTGGTTTTTACCATGAACCGTAACAAAACATGTAAGTAGTCATAAGCACTTATTTGTACTCAATAAACTGTTTTTTATTTTTATTTTAGGGCGTAGACAAGATGTCAATAGTGAGTACGTAATGTCAATCGAAAGACGATAATGTATGAACACTTTTCGTCATTCCCGTACATTAATCGTCGTTCAATTGGCGTTTCGTACTTACGATTGATATTTTGCCTACGCACCCGGGTGAGTAGCCAACGTGCCAATCATTAACGCTCCATAGCAAACGAAACGCATCTGTCACTGTCGAACTAACGTGGAATAGTTATAGAGAGAGGTGACTACGATACGCTACGGAGCGTTAACGATTGGCACGTTGGCTACGCACCCTGATCTTCAAACGAAAAGGTATAATTTTTTTTTATGTGATTTTTTTTACCTTATGAGCAATGATTTCGCCCTGATTGTCGATATAATATTGGGCAGTATAAATGTGGCTGAGCGAAATGTTCAGTTTTCTCCTAAACGGCAACAGCTGAAGCTCCAGCTCCGTCAGTTTGTACACCACGTCAGCTCGGAACTGTTCCAGTGGCTTAATATTTGTGATGTGCAGTCGTTTGGTCCTCGTTGCTTAAATCAATACAAAATTTTGGTGGCGTTCCAAATCTAAAGGATTCTTATGATCGATTTTGATATCAGCATGGATCCTAAATATACGTTTAATAAGCTAATACACACACACACTCACTATATTTTTGTTGGTCATGTATTTGTTTTGTGCAATAAAGTGTTTTACTACTACTACTACTAATAATAATAAAAATACCCCAACCAAAAATTTGCATATGAACCCTTTAGGTATGGAACGCCTGATTTGTATTTAAATATCTAATGGCACTGAGTATTAATATGGAATGCACTGGCTGTAAGTACTGGCTGTAAGATGGACAGACGGATATACAAACACGTCCTTAGGGTTCCTTTTTTACCATTGGTACGGAACCCTAAAAGGACTGCGTTAGATACATTATTAACACGATGAAAGACAATCAGATGTTGCAATAATAGGCAATAAAGAGACAAGTTGAGTTGAGTTGAATATTCGAAATGGATAAGAAGAAGCGCACGGTGTACTATTCCCTCATGGGATGTTTGCCGTCCTTAACAAATTCTCAACATCATTTAGTTAAGTACCTAAAGTTTCCAATCTACCAGCCGTCGTTAGGTCAGATATTTGTGCACCAATGTTCTCCAACTGATCCACTAGAGACGGCAAATCTTTACCAACCACCGGCCCGTTGTACTCCATCCTAAAATTAAATCAAATCTAATTTGAAACGTCATCAGTCAAAAGTAAAATTGTGTATCTTACGGTCCCTTGGGTTGGAATCGAAAGTTCAAAATTTGTTAGCTGCTGCTCAGCTGTTAAGCAAACACTCTTTTGAGGAGATTTTTTCTCAAGAAATTGGTAAAGTAGAAATAATACCGTACGTTTCGTAAAGTATAAATATTTGATGAGGATTTCAACTTTGTTTATATAGCTTCACAGAAAAATTCGAGATTCCTTTGGTTAGGTTTCAATAATTATTTCTTGAAAGGTTTCGGTTCTTGTGTAAAGATTAAACGTTAATTCTTTTTTCACAATGAAATGACGTGCTTTCAAATAAAGTAAAAACGGTGAAAATCAGTTCACGCAATAAAGAATTATCCCATAAAAATCATCTTCCATACTTTAAGCTCACGCGCAATAGTTTACTTAATTTGCCGATAGATGTCGCTGTACGTGGAACGCTCATATCATATCCTACATGGCGGTGTTATTTTAACTCTTAAGTGGGGACACTTACTGTGACGGACGGAAAACTACGGAACCCTACACTGAGCGTGGCCCGACACGCTCTTGGCCGGTTTTTTTTAAATTAAATCCGATATACTGACTCAACTGATTCCGCTTATATTGACATGTCGGTTATTGTGACCTATTTTTAAGAAATGATGGTATCTATGTTTATAATGACACCTTCCCTTAGTTTTGTTAGTTTTGTGACCCTTTTCACTCCTTCTCCTGTGATGAAGTTGGGTAGGGAGGTGTGAAACGTCGAAGGTAATTTAAAAAATATATACGCGGTGAAGTCCCGTTATTACAAATAGATATGATTACATTTTGTTTTGATTATTATTAACGAATTGAATGGATTAACATAGCATTGTCAGTGACGTCTGGTTAGTATGACCTGTTTTGCACTTCCTTCGATGTCATTATAAGCGGATTCTACTGTATTCCCAAACTGCGCACTTAATCTAGGTACTATCGGGTTCAGAATTGCATGGCCAATTTATGAATGAATTCATTGATAAATTGACCATGCAATTTTGAACCTGATGGTACATGGAATATGCGTATTGTACACTCTTCAACATTACTGTGCTAGTTCGTAGATCAAACTTGCGTTGCGATATGTTCGGGGCCTAAATGATAAATAAGAGAAAATTACCTGTATTTAGATATGTTAACATCTGACACCTCCAAAATCCGATTCAGCAGTTTGTTGAAGTTCACGGAGATTGTCTTCAAGAACCTGACGTCAATTGATGATGTCAGTGCTTCCAAATCTGTCTGAAGTTGGCCCCATTCAAAATACGAGGTCTCTTTATTGACATCCAAAACTTTGTCTAATTGAAACACTATGTACGCCGGTCGGTCCTTTTCGCAATCCCTAGAAATGTCAATTACGTAAGTACAAACTATTGTTGTTAGGGTAAGAACTTCGTTAAATCATTTTAATTCACAATTACTAGCTTATTAGCTTAACGTCAGTAAATGTTTGCCTTTACAACAACAAAAATTACAACTTTTTTTTGTGTATACAACTTTATCTCTTTAACAGGGGCAAAGGGGATAACTTGCTGTTCTTTTAGTGTTTATCTAATTATTTATATTTAATAACAAGATATTGGCAAATGCCTAAAATGTACCCTAGACATTTTGCGCGAACCTATGCATCATTTATTTTTAAGTTGACACAGGTTGACATGTACCTCGAGGTTATTAAATGTCTTGGGTATTTGGCTCCTTCAATCTAGATCTTTAGCTTTCAGGCTATTTACCTAGCTAAAGAATATTGAATTCGCAGTAAGTAATTCAACACTACGCATTCAATTTGATAATTAAAATAACATTATTTAGATACTATTTAGGTAGGATTAGATACCACATTACATACCTAAGAACATCCTTGACGGACACATCAATAGTAATATTCTCGAGATCCGCGAATAAAGAATCGAAGATGCCTCTTTTATCGGCAAGCAGGGGCGAAGGGCGGTCGAGAAGCGCCGATAAGGTTTGATATTGAGGCGTATCCCAAAGTGCGCGACATACGAAAACCTGTACTTAAATTATTTAGTCATACTTTTAGAAAGTGAAAACTAAAAAAAAATTGTTGTTGTAATATATTGACTATACTTATACTTGAAAACACCTATTATATACATTAGGGTGGGTTTTCATATGAATATTGTTACGTTTTCTATGGTCTGCGGAGTATAACTATGTATACTCAAACTTTACTCAAACTTTAGCTTAAAATATATACCATTGTTGGCTCGAAATAGCGAGGTTCAGAACCAATAAATTGAAGAAAAAAGTAATCAAAAAGAGACATTTTTTTCACGATATACATTTTTTTTACTGTGCTTCCTAAAAACTAATAAAATATAAAATGACCCACCCTAATATACATACATAAATTAAGTTACCTATAAAGGTAAATATCTAATAAAGTACCTACCTGATTGTAACCTACAAAAAGTTAATCAAAAATATATTTAAATAGTCCGACGACGTTAAGTCGCGTGCAAAAGTTTACACGAATAATAAATCGCCACCAAGACAACCTACCAAGTTAGTGCAAAATAAACGTAGTCAAACTCAAGTAAGAGTTTCAAAGGAAACTCTAAAAAACGCTCATTCTTACGCAACACGGATCTCACCTCAGCATGTCCCGCAATAACAAAAATGGCGGATATCACGCCCCATAAAACAAGAGACACGGCGCACATCCAGACAGCCGATCTGCAACATTCATCACTCTGAAAAAAGGCAAGTCGCGCACCTAGGTAATAATAATAAAAGTGGTTGACTCGTGTACAGTTGGCAGCAAAGGTAGCTTTACGGGCGAGGTGTTCAAAGTGATCTTGGAAAGCTCTTGTTGTTATAACATAACTTGAATAAATTGCCTCCTCAGCTGACTGTACAGTCACCGGCAATACTCGTAGTGTCTTCCTACACGAAGGCCGCAAAAATATCGGACACGCTCTTATTTGTAGGGTCATAAGAGCGTGTCACATATTTTTACGGCCTTCGTGTAGGAAGATACTATTGCCGGTGACAGTAAAACGTGTGATTTTTGTATTAAGGCAAGGTATACATCTGATGTATGTCACACTCAATTAAATACTGTTTAAAATGAGTAAAAGGAAGCTTAACAAGGCATACCTCGTTACTACAGTATAAACATCGCTAAGAAGATGAAGCTTAACGAAAATTTCGTAGATAAAGCTAAGATAAAAAAACCGGCCAAGAGCGTGTCGGGCCACGCTCAGTGTAGGGTTCCGTAGTTTTCCGTCCGTCACAGTAAGTGTCCCCACTTAAGAGTTAATAACACCGCCATGTAGCATATGATACGAGAGTTCCACGTACAGCGACATCTATCGGCAAATTAAGTAAACTATTGCGCGCGAGCTTAAAGTATGGAAGATGATTTTTATTGAATAATTCTTTATTGCGTGAACCGATTTTCACCGTTTTTACTTTATTTGAAAGCACGTCATTTCATTGTAATTTTGTAGAAATTACAGGTACAATAAACACCTGCTTATACGGTTAAATTACAAACTTAGTTCAGAAATTATTTTGTAATTTTTTTTCAAAAACTATTCAACCTATCAAGTTCAAAATAATTTTCCTAGAAAGTTTTTATAAAGTTCTACTTTTGAGATTTTTTTCATATTTTTAAAACTTATGGTTCAAAAGTTAGAGGGGGGGGGGACGCATATTTTTTTACTTCTGGAGCGATTATTTCCGAAAATATTTACATTATCGAAAAATGATTTTAGTAAACCCCTATTCATTTTTAAATACCTATCCAACAATATATCACACGTTAGGGTTGAAATGAAAAAAAAAATCACTCCCCACTTTACGTATAGGGGAGGTACCCTAATAAAAAAAAATTTCCACTTTTTATTTTACCACTTTGTCGACGTGATTGATATACATATTAGTACCAAATTTCAGCTTTCTAGTGCTAACGGTCACTGAGATTACCCGCGGACGGACGGACGGACGGACGGGCAGACATGGCGAAACTATAAGGGTTCCTAGTTGACTACGGAACCCTAAAAAATGCTGCTTGCGAAAAATAAAAATAAAATATTAAAAACAACTGGGTCGAAAAAAACGCTGCGTCTGAAGTCAGAATGGTACTTAAATAAAATTTACTTACATTTGTAATGTTCGTTTAGCAAGCTCCTTACTGTTGCCACATCCGCACATAACAGCGAGCAGTACGAGTGTCATCACAAAGCCTACAGTCACCACGCACGCTAAAATGTACAAGGGGTAATTGCTATTATTATATTTTAGGCGTTAGATTTAGAAATAGACAGAATTTATAGCATGGCCGGAAAACCCCTCTATTTGATTAATCTTTTCGATAGGGTAACCCTATTTAATAGTTACCTAATGATAGGAACACCCTATCATGGGGTAACCCTAATGATCAAGTTGCGTATAGCGAGAGAGATGGTACCAGAATCACGTAAGAGATTCGGATAGGAGGTGCAAGCACGTACTGCGCATGCCCTTAGAGTATGGTCAACGGCGCCTAGCCGTTTCAAATTCAGATTGCATATACATGAGAAAATTTGTCAAGTTCCGCCGTGACCGGGTGGTCTAGTGGTCAGGACGTCAGCCGCGAAAGCTGAAGACGCCAGTTCAAATCTGGCCTCGGACACCGAAGGGTTTGGTCACTTTTTCTGAAGTATATGACATCTATTTTCAGTTTATATATAGTAGTGTAACTTCTTAAAAATTGCAAATCAAAAAATATTGAACAAAATAATTTGATTTGCTTCAAGATACCTAGTGTTTGTTCGTCTTTTGTACCCTCAAGTTCGCTTGGCTTTCTTATCACATTTATTAGCATAGACACTGGCAAGCCACTGTTGTCTAATCTTTTACTCCCGATGGCAAACTAGGCCTTAATAAATTGGGTATTTTTGGTGTCCTCACAATGTTTTCCTTTATCGAGAAGCAAATGATATCGGGGTTCAGACCCTGTTCGGTTTCAAAGTCGCTTTAAATAAGCATGCTTACCCAATAAAATAGTCCATCTCCAGAACTCGTACTTTTGCATCCTAACTAGTGCGGCATCAAACTGCCTCACAACGCTATGCAACCCGGCCGTGAGATGTCGCACCATGTCACTCAGAATACGTACGGAGTTTTGCAATGTCTGCCTTTTTGCTTCTATGTCGCGAAGAATTGCTGTAATATAATTTGGTTATGTTGTGTTTCAAATTGAGAAAAATAGTAGTGTAATAAAAAACATGGCATAAAATGTGACGTTTTCAAGTCAAAGTTACATAATTGTCGGTTGTTAATAGTTTATTTCTAAATGATTTTTTGTACCATGTATCGCCTTATTAACAATCGACAATGATGTACGTTTGACTTGAAAACGTCACAAATAATTGATTATGGGTTGATTGTGTTCTATTTCTATTATCACCAAATTGGTTAAAAAAAATGGGTGTAGGGTGGTCACCTCAAGTAAAATTTTGAGCGTTTTGATAAATTATAAAAAAAAATTATAGTTTTATTTGTTAAACATACATACCTTAAATACATTCAGTGTCAATGCTTTCTTATAATATATTTTCGATATGTCATCATCAAGATTTTAATTTAATGGGGAGTATGTTTCGTACATGTTTGATATTTTCTGAATGGTTTTGTTATACCTAACTACATTTATAAAATATATACCTTCCCTGACTTGGGTGGTCTGCGTAGATATGGCATGTGGCAGAGTTCTGAACTCTTGCCGAGCGTTTGATATGGCACGAGTCAGATTCTCCACTCCTAAAGTTCGCAGCTCAAGAAGCTGCTGTTCACGAAGTATCTGCATTAAATAACAGTAAAAAAATATATAATTGGCTATTGCGTCCAATTTAATAATAGATGATAATATCAAAGCATATGCACGCACCTAGGTGAGTAAAAACAAGTCTAATTAGGTAGGTAGTTCGTTATTACCACAAAATATTATTTTTTAGATGAGACTAGGACGCAATATAGTCTTCAAACGGTATTATTTACTTTGAGTTTATAATTTTTTATATTTACGCATTACTTTTTAGTATACTTACTGATTTAAAGTTGCACAGTTTTTACAAATTATTACTAATAAAACGAATTATTAAAACAAACACGATTTAACCGTTTCTATGAAGTTTTAAAAGCTACATTGCCTTTGCGGTCTTAGAGAAATCATTCTTACTTTTTAATCGAACGAGTGGAACGTAAGCGAAGCAACTTCTTACAAACAACGTCTGGCATATTGGGACGTCTCGCATTTCGATGACTTTTTGATTTTGAGAGTTTGTTCCGCGATAACTTTAGTAACGCTTTTCTGATCTTTATGAAATTTGTTGGGTTTGTAGCATGGATACATATAATTTGAGAGTTCGTATATCACTAGGATCGACCAAGGTGTCATGGAGCTAGAAGGCGCGAATAAAATCATCATAAGGGTCTTGTTATATTGGTTATCTCATTTGCAAGGAAATCGCGAGATCTGAGTTCGAGGTGGACTACTATGTAGTATTTAACTGAATCATACAAACCAAATCGAATTTCAGTTGCAGCTCCAACGAATTCGTGTTAATAGTATCACAGAGCGGAGCGTCTTTAGCAGTACAGTGCTTCTTCAAGCTGTCTAGCTGTTTGGCCAAGTCTCTTATGCGTTCTGATGCGGTAGAAGCTAGCGCCCCCGCCCTGATGCTAACGTCGCGGAGGGACGCAATTTTTGTGGCGATATCTTCGCTTTCTGTAAGCAAACAACTACTGGTTAATGTTATTTATTTAGGCTTTATTTCACTGACTGATTAAATGCCAAATGGCATTCTCTACCAATCAGCCATAGGGATAAAAAATAAAGACAAGTAAATATGGTGCAAAGACTACAATATGATCTTGCAATACACTAATAATAATAATGCAATCAATAAAGATGAGATTTAAAAATTCATATATAGTTTTTTTAATTCTTCTGGTTTGCTTAATTAAATAGTATCTGTAGCAACTCAAATAACTCCAACAAAATTATAACAGCAACATCCAGAGTCGTTACCATAGAGTCGTAAAACCATAAAACCATCTTTATTAGGTAATTGTACTTCGTATGTAGAAGACGACAACTAAATTAGCCAATCGACGTTGAAGACGATTGGGAACATTTATTTGTGTGCACATACAAACACCCTCTCACCCCAAGCGCATTATACTGTCTCTATTCATCAAGTATAAGTATAAATAAATCACACCATCAAATATAAAAATCACACTCGCTTGTTTATCGTAGCGTATTATAACAGACACTTCAAAATAAAGAAGCAGTTCAATCTGAAATAAACAAATCAGACACTTGTAGATTTCTTTTCAACCCCGTTCAAAAGCATACTTTACCGATCAAAGGGAACTCAACCTGTGATGATATCAGCCAGCGAGTCGAACACCAGATCGATGCCGCTCTCAGACGCGATGGCTTGTTGAACCGGCTCCCCCAGGAGGGTACCTACGTCTGAAATTAATGAACCAGTATCGGATAAACTTATTGATGTTTACGCTTCTTTTTTTGATTTTTATATTAGGTATTTATTTATTACAGTATAACTTACCATTAAAAATAAAACTACATATAAACTAAACTAATACTAAAATCTAAAACATACTTACAAATAAAAAATGGGCTCCAAGTCGGATCCGACCGGTAGGGTGCCCAGAAGGCTGGCGGCATTGCCGCGTTGGACGGCAATACCGATGCGCTGGGCAAAGTATGCCCCAGCCTTCTGGTCACCCGTCGCATTAATAAGGCGCTTGGCTAGCTCCTTATATATTTTGTGGGCTCCTGGTCCCCACGGCCCAAGCGTCTCCACCCCAAACGGCTCAAACATGTAACCACTGTCAATGTCTACATACTTGCGCCGCTTGAGGTGTTCGGCAGCGTCGGCGGCAGCCCCGGCCCTGGCTGATGTCCGTGGAAGGTGGGACGGTGCGAGGGTATCGACGCATGTGGCATCCCAAACCAAGGGCCGTCCCAACTTCCAGGGAACCAGGGTCATGCCATCTGGCCTTTTACCATCGTCACGCGCTAGACCCGTCGGTTCTAGAACCGACGGCGCTCCGGCGGTGACGAGGGCTCGGCGCAAGATGTCATTAACACTGGCATGGCGCGACATACGGCCGGCGCTTCTAGAGCATGATAGACCGTGGAGACCAAACCTCGTTACACTAGCGCCGCAGTGGCACTGATGTGGAGCCACACATGCCGCCCCCAGGCGTAGCGACACAGCAAATCTAAATGAGTGGCTCGTGAGAAGTGTGCCAAGATTCCGTGAAGGAAGCGCTTGCAGCCATGAGCCTGACTCCCATTTCGTTCCAGCAAGGAGACGAGCTCGCTCTGCGGGGCTGGTAGCCGTTTCGTATAGATTGTCACGTACCAGCGCGCAGAGCGGCTCGTCCCATTGGTGTTGCGAATGGCGCATCTCGGGCAGGTCTTTTCTAGGGCAAGCGGCTTTCCAAGACTCGACAGCTTCTGATAAAAAAGGTATGTCCGAAATAATGGGGTTAAGTTTTAGAATTTTTGAGAACAGTGTTTGAACGCTATGACCTGAAGAAAGGAAGGCGGGTAAGGCGATGCTGGCAATTTGGCGGGTTCCAATGCCACCGTGTCTGATGGGCAAAGTGGCTTGGGTCCACTGACGGTTGTCTAAATATATATTGAAAACTGAGCAAACTGTGTTTTTTATAATTTCGTCAAGTTTTGCCAAAAGGTTTGGATGCTTCCACAGATGACTGCATCTAAGGGCATAGGTAAATTTGGGGACAAATAAGCAAAATTTGATAATTGTGTAGGCCATATGAGGGTTAATTTGTAGCAAGCGGTCCGAAAAACAACTAAAATTTTGATGCTTATCGTTGATGTACCCTGGAAAGGCTTCGTCGAGGATGGGTGAACCCAAAAGATACAGTGTGCTTGAGTCTAAAACCTTGATGTCCGGTGCAAAGCTATGGAATTTGGCAAGAGCTGTGTCTTTTTGTGTGTAGTTATCTGAAAAATATATTTCACATTTAGAAAAATTTAAACTTAAACCTATTTGCGAAAATTCCGTTACGAGAGTTTCTAAATCTGCAACAACCTCTTCGACGTTGCCTCCCAGGGTACCATCGTCGAGGTACCAGACGTTAAATTTTGAATTTAAGCGTTGAATGATTGGTTGGATGACCAAACCAAAGAGAGCTGGTCCGAGAGGGTCGCCTTGCTGACATCCGACAGACGATATTAAGGGGTTATTTTTGAAAAGTAATTTAGAGGGACTGCTGTAACACTGCCAAATGAACCTAAAAAGCTCCGGAACTCTTTCTTTGACTTGAGTCAGCAAGGCGCCGCGGTCGACTGAATTGAAGGCATTACGTACGTCTACCTTCAGTAATACCTCGCCTTCTTTTCTTTTAACGAAGGCACGTAAGGAGTGTACCGCCGCTTCACATCCACCTTTGGAGCCGAAACCTAGCTGAACTGGTTGGAAGTAATTTTTAAGCGTGTCCGATACCGCTTTACAGCAGGTTTTGGCGGCCAAGCGGCGGTAGGTTGTGCCTACTGCTATGGGCCTGATCCCGCCGTCCTTCTTTGCTAGCGCACATAGGTTGGCTCCGTAGAGGATATTTGTGACATGATTTTTATTGGTTGGCGGTATCTAACTGATTTGGAATTGGTTAGGAAATTATGTTGATTTCGTGCTTATGCTATCCTGCAATTTAATTACAATTTAGAATGAGGAAAGGGTTATACAAACAAGATCTAACCATCAAAACGGTTTTCAAAATCTAGTTTAAAATGCACAATTCTCATTCAATATCTCTAGGCCCCAATGGGCCTAAGGGCGTTTTCAATAAAACGGCTAACTTCGTATCGAATTTTCCATACCAGGTAATTCGTTTATACGCCCTTCAGTGAAATATATCTTAACTTACTTCTCATGTCCTGTCTATAAGCATGGACTACGATTTCCATCGGTGGCACCAGGGTATGGTGCAGCTCGCGTGCCGAGGCTGCCAGCCATGTCGCTATATCAGCGCATGCACAGCTCACTATGTTTCGACTGTCAGTGGCTGCGTCTGAGGCCTGCTCGTTGCTTAGCGCCATGCCTGATATAAATACGCTGAAAAAAAAACATTAATTTTTTCTGACACTTTCTAGTGAGAGGGACAGAAAATAACATATACCTTAGTATGTTATTTAATCAAATACAAACATTGAAACATTGAAAAAATAATCAACCCAGTTTGACTTGAACAAACATCGATACGCCTTACCGGGGCTCGATATCGCTTTACCAATTAAGCTATGGGTTCAGTTACTGAGCTGACGAAATTCTCAATGCCTTCAATCATCTTTTTGCATTTATTTTTACATCGACTTTATAGCAGCCGTAAGCGACATCTAGGTGCCAACTACTACAGTTAGCTACCCTTCCCGCCGACTCTTTTACAAGTGTCACAACGGAAATAACAGATGGCGCCTGCTATCAACTCATAATTATTTTACTTGTTTTTAAAGTGGGTATTCCACTCATACATTAGTATGTTATTTAATCAAATACAAACATTGAAACATTGAAAAAATAATCAACCCAGTTTGACTTGAACAAACATCGATACGCCTTACCGGGGCTCGATATCGCTTTACCAATTAAGCTATGGGTTCAGTTACTGAGCTGACGAAATTCTCAATGCCTTCAATCATCTTTTTGCATTTATTTTTACATCGACTTTATAGCAGCCGTAAGCGACATCTAGGTGCCAACTACTACAGTTAGCTACCCTTCCCGCCGACTCTTTTACAAGTGTCACAACGGAAATAACAGATGGCACCTGCTATCAACTCATAATTATTTTACTTGTTTTTAAAGTGGGTATTCCACTCATACATTAGTATGTTATTTAATCAAATACAAACATTGAAACATTGAAAAAATAATCAACCCAGTTTGACTTGAACAAACATCGATACGCCTTACCGGGGCTCGATATCGCTTTACCAATTAAGCTATGGGTTCAGTTACTGAGCTGACGAAATTCTCAATGCCTTCAATCATCTTTTTGCATTTATTTTTACATCGACTTTATAGCAGCCGTAAGCGACATCTAGGTGCCAACTACTACAGTTAGCTACCCTTCCCGCCGACTCTTTTACAAGTGTCACAACGGAAATAACAGATGGCGCCTGCTATCAACTCATAATTATTTTACTTGTTTTTAAAGTGGGTATTCCACTCATACATTAGTATGTTATTTAATCAAATACAAACATTGAAACATTGAAAAAATAATCAACCCAGTTTGACTTGAACAAACATCGATACGCCTTACCGGGGCTCGATATCGCTTTACCAATTAAGCTATGGGTTCAGTTACTGAGCTGACGAAATTCTCAATGCCTTCAATCATCTTTTTGCATTTATTTTTACATCGACTTTATAGCAGCCGTAAGCGACATCTAGGTGCCAACTACTACAGTTAGCTACCCTTCCCGCCGACTCTTTTACAAGTGTCACAACGGAAATAACAGATGGCGCCTGCTATCAACTCATAATTATTTTACTTGTTTTTAAAGTGGGTATTCCACTCATACATTAGTATGTTATTTAATCAAATACAAACATTGAAACATTGAAAAAATAATCAACCCAGTTTGACTTGAACAAACATCGATACGCCTTACCGGGGCTCGATATCGCTTTACCAATTAAGCTATGGGTTCAGTTACTGAGCTGACGAAATTCTCAATGCCTTCAATCATCTTTTTGCATTTATTTTTACATCGACTTTATAGCAGCCGTAAGCGACATCTAGGTGCCAACTACTACAGTTAGCTACCCTTCCCGCCGACTCTTTTACAAGTGTCACAACGGAAATAACAGATGGCGCCTGCTATCAACTCATAATTATTTTACTTGTTTTTAAAGTGGGTATTCCACTCATACATTAGTATGTTATTTAATCAAACACAAACATTGAAACATTGAAAAAATAATCAACCCAGTAAAAAAAAAAGTAAGTAAAAGAAAGAAATTAAGTTGTAAAAGAGTCGGCGGGAAGGGTAGCTAACTGTAGTAGTTGGCACCTAGATGTCGCTTACGGCTGCTATAAAGTCGATGTAAAAATAAATGCAAAAAGATGATTGAAGGCATTGAGAATTTCGTCAGCTCAGTAACTGAACCCATAGCTTAATTGGTAAAGCGATATCGAGCCCCGGTAAGGCGTATCGATGTTTGTTCAAGTCAAACTGGGTTGATTATTTTTTCAATGTTTCAATGTTTGTATTTGATTAAATAACATACTAATGTATGAGTGGAATACCCACTTTAAAAACAAGTAAAATAATTATGAGTTGATAGCAGGCGCCATCTGTTATTTCCGTTGTGACACTTGTAAAAGAGTCGGCGGGAAGGGTAGCTAACTGTAGTAGTTGGCACCTAGATGTCGCTTACGGCTGCTATAAAGTCGATGTAAAAATAAATGCAAAAAGATGATTGAAGGCATTGAAAATTTCGTCAGCTCAGTAACTGAACCCATAGCTTAATTGGTAAAGCGATATCGAGCCCCGGTAAGGCGTATCGATGTTTGTTCAAGTCAAACTGGGTTGATTATTTTTTTCAATGTTTCAATGTTTGTATTTGATTAAATAACATACTAATGTATGAGTGGAATACCCACTTTAAAAACAAGTAAAATAATTATGAGTTGATAGCAGGAGCCATCTGTTATTTCCGTTGTGACACTTGTAAAAGAGTCGGCGGGAAGGGTAGCTAACTGTAGTAGTTGGCACCTAGATGTCGCTTACGGCTGCTATAAAGTCGATGTAAAAATAAATGCAAAAAGATGATTGAAGGCATTGAGAATTTCGTCAGCTCAGTAACTGAACCCATAGCTTAATTGGTAAAGCGATATCGAGCCCCGGTAAGGCGTATCGATGTTTGTTCAAGTCAAACTGGGTTGATTATTTTTTCAATGTTTCAATGTTTGTATTTGATTAAATAACATACTAATGTATGAGTGGAATACCCACTTTTAAAAACAAGTAAAATAATTATGAGTTGATAGCAGGCGCCATCTGTTATTTCCGTTGTGACACTTGTAAAAGAGTCGGCGGGAAGGGTAGCTAACTGTAGTAGTTGGCACCTAGATGTCGCTTACGGCTGCTATAAAGTCGATGTAAAAATAAATGCAAAAAGATGATTGAAGGCATTGAGAATTTCGTCAGCTCAGTAACTGAACCCATAGCTTAATTGGTAAAGCGATATCGAGCCCCGGTAAGGCGTATCGATGTTTGTTCAAGTCAAACTGGGTTGATTATTTTTTCAATGTTTCAATGTTTGTATTTGATTAAATAACATACTAATGTATGAGTGGAATACCCACTTTAAAAACAAGTAAAATAATTAACATATACCTTACTAAAGGTTGATGTAAGACTTTGATGTTTGATGAAGTAATTTCAAATTTATTATCAAATCATAGAGCCCAGAACACTTACTTCACCTTCTTCTTCTATTATTCTTCAATTTAGGCACATTACAACGCAATTATGAACGTCAGAAAGAGAAACAGAATTTGAGTGAAATAAATATGTATATGACTCAATATAACTTCAGAAAGTTTATGAGTCAATCGCAAAATAAAATGACATGTTTTGGAAGATTTCGAAACCGAAATAAGAGTTCTGCGCTCTACGATTTGATGATGAGTTTTAAAGCTTACTGCTTATTATAAATATCTATACAGTATTTCATAAACTATATACGTTTATATGTTGGATCGATTAAAAAAAAAATAAGAAAACGCGAAAACTGCCTGTCTACGCAGTGAACGCTCTTAAAACATTTTCACATTATGGATTTTTCTTTTCCGCATTGTCTTCAAACTAGGAGATATCAAATTATTAATCTCTTGGAAGAAGATTCACAATATTACATTTATCGGGAAGTTGTTTACGGCTGTAGCGGGGTACAGAATAAGGATTAAAGACAGTAGCTCAGTCACTCCAGATTTTGGGTTCAAAATTAAACACATTATACTATAAATATTATAATAAATACGGGGACACTCTTACACATATGGTTTCACAGTCCTACAGTAAGACCTCTGTTGTGCGTACTAGACGACGATATATATACAGCGAGTATTTTTATTTAACTGCATACATGCGCCAGTGTAATACTTTAATATGTTTTATTAAAATTTTACGACATTTTTTCTCAATAAAATATTTCAGCACCCAATGTATTGATCCCTAAGTACATGATTATTTTGCTTTTATAAAGTAACAGTTGATGATGTGTCAAATTAGTGTTTACGTAATACATTGCTGCCGTGCTCGAATAAATAAATAAAATAGTAGTTTATGTAACTGTTACGTAATAAGGGTCCTTAAAACATGAGTGTGGTTTTATGAAATGAGCCGCAGGCGAATGTGCATACACTGCTTTATCTACACTCATATTATATATATTAAATTAAGTGTTCGGAAACCATAGAATGGCCGCCATTGTACCGTCATGGCCAACTCGATTGTGCCGGCGCTCGCGCGGGACCAATCGAGTTGGCCATGGCGGTAACATTATGTTATCAAATTCGATGTTCCAAATTTGAAACTCATTGCTTAACAATATTTGAGCATGCAACGTTAAAATTACGTTACTGCCGCAGATAAGAAACTTATCATAGTTAAATCGTTTGTTGTAATGCTTGTCATTGTCTACGGTTTTTGAACGCATTTTAGAGTACTTACAGTATGAGTGTAGATAAAATGTTTTCTGTAGTACCGTCAAGTGCTACAATTTTGCACGGACATTCATGTTTTTTTTAATTACTCTTAAAATATACGTAATCTTTAGTATTTTTGTATATGCTAAAATAATTTAGGTCGGCACATAGCCTAGGGTTAAAATGACTTCAAACACTTTTATCGTTGTTTTTAGAAGCTATCAAAATTGCAGGCTAAGTAGTGGGCAAATGCTTCAACATTGCCTAGTGGATTATCTGAGAATACATATGGAGTATTTAAAAGAGGGGTTCTGTTTTTGATTCGTAACCGCTTTAAGTATTCGTTTTAAGTATATCTTGGGGCTGTGCCTAATTGAAAAACAAACCAGATACAAATATTTTACTAACTTTTAATTTAGGTAATGACATAGTGGTCCTAATTAAAAATCTTTTCTTTGAAATTTAAACAGATCTAGTGAATAAAATTATTCCCTGGGTAAAATTTGGAATACGACTGAAGCCGGAGTGTCAATCAATTCATATGGCTTAACGACGAGCCATGTTACCTGTGTGGCAAGCATTAAAATTATGATGAGTTACTGAAGATGTACTACTACCATGTACTCTGGTCTTACTATGTAAACAGTTTTTTTGTACACAGTTCAGACAGAAATGGATTTTAATATTCCGGTACAACTTTTTCATTGCAAATTGATGTTTGATGGGTCTCACCAATATATAATTAGTTAAGGCGAAGTAAAACAAAAACAAGTAATTAGCTGTACTGGGATTTTTATGTTATAAGTTTTAAATGGAAATTTATGTTTGATGAGTTTATGGAATATTTAGCTAATATAGTCTGGCAAACCATTTCTGTCAGTAGAAACGCGCGGCAAATTCAAAATACGTACATGTGGCAACCCTTTGTGATGTGACACCGTATTTCATGACGCACATTTAAATTCACATTGAATTTGTTTCTAGTGCATTTCACTCTCTCATCTTAAGCGCGAGTGAGATAGAACTCCTGCGACGTTCCCAATTAAATTCAAATTCATTTTTAAGCCATATGTCAATTGCCTCAACCAGATTATCTGTTGCAGTTCATGACAGATCAGACGAAATATATCCGTCTCCTTTTTACACACCGTAAATGTCACCTAATGAAAGGGGCGGAAATACCACCTAAAATTAAAAACATAAAATTTGATGATCATTGCTGTTTTTTTCACTGATTCTTAGTGTTGTCATACTTTTGTTCGCTGTCCATTGCTACTGCGTTCGGTGGCTGGCCAGACTATAGTACATTATTGCCGAGGTATGGAAAGAAAGGAATTTTATGACAAGGTACTTGGGTGCCAGGACGAGGCTTGCCGAAGCCACTAGTTTCGAGTCAGAAAATTCCTATTTCCGCTGAGGTGTATATAGTGCTTTTCTCAAATATGTGAGGAAATAACAAAATAAATAGGAAAACTTACAAGTCATTTATACTGGATAAGTTGTCTTGCTGCTGTGTTTTATAATACCATAAAATAAATATTTAGACCACGCCGTAGTTGGCTTCATGTTTTTTGATTGATATGATCAATATCGATTATAATATACCTATAGGTATGATCACTGAAGGCACTGGTCCCACAAAAGATAATCGCTCCCGTGTAAATAAAAGAGAGAGATATATATTTATAGTTCATAGCTGGCTGTTCACACTGCGATGAACTATAAATATACATCTCTCTCTTTTATTTACACGGGAGCGATTATCTTTTGTTCGTTTCTTGGGCTAGAAAATAACCGATAGCTCATAGTTACTCGCCCGCGGTGGGACCAGTGCTATAAGCTAAAACACATTTTCAGAAAAGATTTTTGCATTTTTGTTCGTCTTCGAAATCATACATAAACCCTGATATATTTGTCTCTTGACTTAGCAGTAAGCAAGTAATCCACTACTGAGTTTGCATCTTCTTTTAAATTAGATGGAGTGCTATCAATTTCCGCACTACTACTTTCATCGCTGGAAATCATTAGCTAAGTTTATTTAATACTATTAAATAAATAAAACAACAAAACGAAGTAATTTCCCGTAATCGAGAAACTTTTCCGCCTTTTAAATTTATAAAAAAAAAAACATAGATAAGATATCCAGTACGCGCATGCGTAATCGCGCGCGCATTGTGTTAAGCCCTCTCCACACGGCTGTTTAAAAGGTAAAAATGGAATTTATTGAACTATAAGGAAAGATACTAAGAATATAAAATAAAACTAAGCTATATGCCTATTATATAGATTAAAACTAAAATTAAAAATATTACATAACTAATTAGCAAAATGAATAAATTAATGTGTTTTTGCCTTTCGATTTCTATGCAATTTTGAGAATTCAAAAAGTTTAACGCAGTGGATAAAAATGGAATTTTATACATTTATTTTACTCCCAGGAGTAATATAATCATAGAGTTTAAAGTTTTTAAATTGAAAAGAAGAAAATAAAGCACTTTCCCTGTTTGATTTACGAACAAAATGCGGCCATTTCCGAGCATGTTTGAAAAATATATTATTTAGTTATTGTTTGTTTAAGTTAAATTAAAAATGGCTTAAATTTAGAGTTTCTTCAAAAAGCTTTTCTCCTCGTAGCTTGGAGTGAGAAAAGTTCGATTGTTCGTACTAGTGCTTTTTATTTTCGAAGTGTTTTAGTTACAATTTTTTGTTGACAATGGTCTGTTCTGAATCATTTTTGGTGTATATTTAACAACGCTAGATGTATTTAAGTTCTTATTTTGGTGAGGTTGATGTAAAAAATCGTTATGGGTTTAGTACTAAAGTAAGCTCAAAGTTACCAATATTTGTTTTTGAATATATTTTAACTGAATTAAAAAAGAGTTATTCTTCACTTGTTCCGAGTCAAGATATCTCAGCCAGGACTATGGATTTTCCGTCCATGCATATAAATGTAATTACTTACTATTCTTTGTTTTATCGTAAAAAAAAGGCCACCCTACACTGCACGATGTTTCTACCTACAAGATTACGCCACAGCTTACCACTGCCACACAGTAGTATGTATATATTACCAACTGGTGTAAAACGCAATAGGTACGAGTATAAATAAAGCCAATACTAACCTACAATTAGTATTAACCTTATTTACTGATTCATATCGAAAGAGATGCTATAGTATAGTAAAACAAATTGTATGCAATTGTTGCAGCACCATCCTTACGGTGTTTTGCGTTTTCAAAATCACGGAGTGTAGTATTAAATTAGTATCCGATTTAAAAAATCTGAATAACCCCTCCTAGAGAAAATTGGTAACTGTGTCGGCGCTTCATTTAAGTTTTCTCAGCTTAACATTTCCGCCGTTTAATATTGAAAACTCTTATTTATTTAGTTCTTGCTTTTGAAAAGGAGGTTTTCTTTTAACCGAGTAAAGTCGCTTTTTATGTTGAATATGAGAGTTTGTTGTTACGTTGAAAAAATAGGCGGTTGAGTGAAGTAACGCAAACGAGGCAAGTATTTCATTAAATTCTCGTGAATATGACACGTTAGGAATACGAATTATGCTATAATGGGCAGATAAATGTCCTAATTTACTGTGTATAAATGGAATATGAGTTAATGTTAAAATTATGGTTACAGTTCTAATAATGTCGTCTGAATGTACGGGGTGGGGTGCGTCATATCCGGTAGTTCTGATTTTTTGCCGGTAGAACCGTTTACCCTTTACCCCTCCCCTTTTCTTCTGGAAAAAACGGTTCTATTTGGAAAAGCTTTATCTCGGAAACTATTGGGTTTACAGAGACAGTTCTAGTCTTATATTGTAGCAAATTTAGTCTACTTTAAAAATTTCCTGAAAAGGTACTGTCAAAAACTAGTCTTTAAGGGTTATAATCGCGAAAATCTGAAAATAATCTGATTATTTTTTTATTGAAAAAGTTGCGTTCTGAGCTCGAGGTCACAAACTTGGAGTATTTATTGGGCCAACATCACAAATAAGTCTGCAAAAAATCAGATCTACCGGATTTGATGCACACTATGATTTTATAAAGTTACTGGATTATAATAAAATGTAAGTAAAAACTGATCATATGCGAGTGATGTTTCGTACGGTCACGGACTTTAATTGTTAAGCCTTTTAGGGTTTACTTTATACTAGACTTTTCATACAGTAAGTACTAAACAAAAGAAAATAGCTTGAACGCTTAACAAATAAAGTAAATTGCTTAACAAATAAAGACCGTGACTGTACCATTAAACGTTTTTTTTAAATCTTTTATTTGTTTCTGCGGAGCGACTGGACAGTACCATAGACATATAAATTAAGAAGACGTAATCCCACGAAGATAAAACTGTGATTCCATAATGAGCCGCGATCTCGTGCACACACACTCACTTTTGACGTTTGAACCAATCACCGCTCGTCCACGAGTTGTAGATGTGTGCGTGTCGCGCGTAAACACGAAGAAATCGGCTTATTATGGAAGCACAGTTTTGTCTTCACGGCGTTACGTCTTCTTATTTTATACGTCTATGGACAGTACATAGGTTTTCGTTTGTCATCCTTCGGTACGGATTCCTAATTAAGAGAAGGCGCTCTGTCCAAGCTATTATGATCAAAGAAGGTATTTAAACAAACTTCAAACATGTACTTACCAACAAACCAGCACCAAAAACAACATAAGCACCACCAAGACTCTGTCATTGTAATCTGTATCTTCGTTCTCAGGAAATAAAGCTCCAGTTTCCGTTTGGTCATCGCAGCCAGATTTTGAGAATAGTGATAGTATCGCCAGTATCAGCATGTATGCGGGTATAATGAACGCGATGCATGCAAATATCACTATGACTGCTAGGAATGTAGATTCCACCTTTATCGACTAGAATGAAAAATATAAAAGTAAGTGAAATATTAGTGATAACTAAACTTATTAAATACAGATTAAACTTAATTGTAAGTTATTTTAGCCTACGTTCGTAATTTGGCACAGTGCTAACGACAATATTGTATTTATTACTTAGTTTTGCCTCAAGTACTGTTAGAGTAATTAAAATTCAGAGTTAAATTCCGGCAGCAGAAATTATTTTAGTTGTTACTAGCGTTTACAATGTTTAACGTAATACGATATTAAGCTTCAACCATAACTGTTACTACATTCTAGCACTCTAACTCTAAATAATTACGCTTAAATCTATTACATGTATAGTTACATTAGCAGTATGCCGAACAATGTGTTTAGCAGATTGTAGATTATAGGTATCACATTGTGATTATAACTCAATACACTTCAAATTACAATCTGTGAATCTTGAAGCAAATCAAATTATTTTAGAATAGAATAGGATAGAATATAGTTTATTCATAGACACACACACAGACATAAAACATTGAGAAAGAAGTAGAAAAAATAAGTGCCAATGTCATATGTTTCAGAAAAAGTGACCAAGTACTCTGGGTGTCCGAGGCCAGATTTGAACTGGCGTCTTCAGCTTTCGTGGCTGCCGCCCTGACCACTAGACCACCCACCACGGTGGAACCTGTAGAATTTTCTCAAGTTTATGCAATCTCGTTTGAAATTCAGAGATTGCATATACTTGAGAAAATTCGACAGGTTTCGCCGTGACCCGGTTGTCTAGTCACGAAAGCTATAAAGACGCTAGTTCAAATCTAGACTCGGACACCTGAGGACTTGGTCACTTATTCTGAAGTATATGACATCTATTTCAGTTTATAATTACAATCTAATCATCGTCTTAAAAATCTTTTACCACGCTACCCACTTGCGAAAGAAAAATTCAACGAAAAGATAAGCGCCATGATGTTAAATTACTCCAGGAAAAGATACTTTGCAATTATGGCATGACCAATAAGTCTTACGTTAAGAAAAATGTGCTCCTCCGAAAATAAGTCAGGGGAATCTCAGCATAATCACGCTTTTACTGCGTCCCGAGGGTAAATTACATTCAGAATAAATATTCATGAAATTACTTTTCCTAAAATTTAAAAAAAAATGTACGCACTCGGTCATCTAAACAGGATTTTTATGTTTATTCAGCTGCAGTACTGATTAGGTACTGTTGTTTATTATTAAAAGGAGTAAAGTTACCAAAAAAGTACGCCTAACAATTTGATGTAATTATAACTATAGTTCTTATCTCTTACAAAAAACTAATTGTAACTCAATTACGATTTGGTTAATAAAACTATTTAACCCTTTAACCGCCAAGTATCAGGACGGAAAAATCGTGGCCTGAGCCCAGCGCACGTGCAAGGAAAACCGGTTCTAATTTGGACGTGATATCACGTGCTGGCGCTGAGAGCACAACTTTCCGTGCGCGTGATTTGACGTCTTTGGCGGTCAAAGGGTTAAGGGCTAATGTATACGTCCGAGTGCTCGTCACTGTCCTACTATTAGGCATTAGCCTGTCGAGCACCAGGACTTTACGTATTGTTAACTAATTCTGAATTAATTTTCCTAGCGCTTCTCTCGGCTAAAGAGCCTAGTTGGAGTCCACACTCCTGCAATATGTAAATAAATAATAAATATTATAGGACAATCTTACACAACCCGACCTAGTCCCAAAGTAAGCTCAATAAGGCTTGTGTTGTGGGTAGGTACTAGACGACGATATTTATAATAGATAGATATATATAAATACTTAAATACATAGGAAACCATAACTCAGGTACAAATATCTGTGATAAACACACAAATAATGCCCTGACTAGGATTCGAACCCGGCACCTCCTAGGCAGTGTCACTACCGATTGGGCTAGGAGGCCGTTAAATATAATAAATAAATTACAATAAATAAACGAACATAGATATTTTAAATAAATTTCTCGTTGAAAATTTTAAACAAAAAATAATTACTGACCTGAAACTTCGCACGAGTGTGTAAAATTCAACGTACGAGTACATTACGGGCAGAGCCATTAACACCAAAGGTTTGGGCACTATCGTGTTGCCGGAAGCCATTCTTTTAAAGTGTCAGGAGGCTACGTACGGTCAATGCAGAAAAACGGTATCTTTACATAGATCGATTACCTACTAGATGAAGCATGTAAGATGACTTACTGTCATATCGTCGTCAGTCAATACACCACATTCGCGGTCGCATACCAATTATGATAGTGCTACCGCTAATATTAGCCGCGTCCGCGCTGACTTTACTTATAGGCGGAGAGCTAGCCACGTCAAATATGACATAATAATGAGAGCAACGAAACCACTCTAGTCATTTTGCTATACTATGCTTATTTCTAGATCTGGACATCTGGCAGCTGTAAAGTGGCGGAAGTCAAAGAATGCAAACCACTTCAAGAAAACAAATCCTAGAATTATGGGTTTGATGCAATATTATAAGAAATTATATATAGATATATCATTGCCAAAAGTTTCTGTTGGGGGAAAGTAGTGACAAACGACGTATAATGTAGTTCATAGTTTTTTTCGCACTATTTTTTGTTTCCATTATAATACGCAATGTTTTTTGTTCTAATTTTAAAATATAGGCCCTGTCCTTTATCACTGAGACAACTTCGGCAGTGTTTACCTATTTTGGTGATTCTATTGTCTGTCACTCTGACCTCCACCCATTAAAAGCAGCCAGATGCCCGGATCCAGCAATTAGGATAGTATAGCAATCTAACCAGAGGGGTTTTGTTGCTCTCATTATTGTGTCATACCTGTCGTGGCCAGCTCTTAGTTCATTATATAAATAATACATACAGATTCTGCGATTATTAGGTACACATCAAAAACAACTTAAGTCTAGCCAAATGCGGCAAATATTGTTTTACTTAGCATGCAAATAGTGCCTAAGAATTGCCTATTGATGATCGCGAGTCTTTACAAATGCTTCATAATGCGGAATCTGCTTGTTAGTCTATGATTTTAATGCATTTAGCCTAATGTGTTTTTCAACTAACGATAACGCTAGCTGTCAGTTTAAGTCAATCTCATCTTAACTCTATAATATTTAGTAGGTAGAAGAAAGAAAAAAAATCTGGATTTTGTAACAACCGAAGCGTTTTCTAAGTTTTAATTAAACAAACAAAAGAGAAAATTAACAATTTTGCTGACTGATTTTCGGAGAAGAGTTCCTCGATTGGTCCAGATTGGCTATCTGAGTCTAAATCTGGAGAATTTATTTTGTTTGAAATCTACCGAGATTGGCTTTCACAGTAAAATTCCTGTGAAGTGGTAGCATTTAAGGATTTAAGGTTTTAGGGGCTGTTTGTTGAAAATTGACTGATATTGGTACTAAAAGTTAAGCTAAAGTGACTTGTCTGAGTGTGTGACAGAATACGGATAAATAAAAATTGGTACTGTTAAGGTTACAATTATGTATGTACACACGTTCTTAATTTATCCGTGTAAACAATGACTGATTTTACCGACTAGCAGCCAAATTACGAACAAAGGCAAGTGGCTCAACAATCCCGGTTCACGACTGAATAGTATGATTTTATTAAGATTTCGGAATTGTAGGAAGAATTCTTTGGTAAGATTCCGACATTTAAAAAAATATCACTATACAATGTGATGAATTTACAAAGCGTTTGATATCCGAACTCATCAGTTAAAAACTCATACATTTTAACTACAGCACACTTATTAAATATTATCGGCAAAATAATTCTGGCTCCTTGATAATTTATTCTAGCTACTTCCAAGCAACGCAATATTATTTTCTATCTAAAATTGAAGGAGAAACTTTTACCTGTAAAAATGAGTAAGGAAATGAGAATTTTCCCCACACGATATCCTTCACAAGACCTAAAAGTGTAATCTCGGATTTTATAAATATTGGCTACAGATTTTACACCGACTAATGTATATTCTTGTTGATTTGCTCTGAACGCACTAATGGAAACGTTTATAATTCATTTACTTATTATTCTGTATTTGTACAAAATGTACCTACATTTAATAAAATGCGAAATTATCTGCCAATCGACCTTAATCTGCCCGAAATGGTGATATAGCAGTTCGCTTAAAATATCGTTATTTTAAAATTGGATTCAATCATTGACTTGAGATAAACAATAAGCTACTTAATTAAATATATTACTTACCCACTGGAAATTCAAAGGGATAAATGAAAGCAAAGAACTGTGACATAAACCCAAAAGGATAGAAGCCCTCTTCCGGCTTTAGTGTCGGTATCAAATAGTCCTCCGACTGAGGCTGCAAGCCGAATCTTATCTTACTCCTATCCTTCGGCTCGAACCAATCTTCAGTGTAACTTGCCTTAATGTTATTTTCGGTCACCACAACATCGACTGATACGTTTAAGTTTTCTGTAGGTTCATTGAATATTTCCCGTGTTATAGGTATCATTTTGATAGTAGTTGGTGAAATATCCGCACCAGTTGGTTTCTCTATTTTCCTTATTAGCAAAGAATCGGATTTACGAAATGGCACATTAGTGGCTTTTGTTATTAAGCTGTTGTATTTTTGTAGCCTGGATTTTATTGCTATAGAGTTATTTGTGTTATCGGCAGCGGCATCTCTTTTGCTTAATCCTTCGCTCCATAGACTTCCAATTTGCCTGTTCTTTTGAAATCGGGAGTCCTGTTCAGAATACTCCATGTCTTGTAAAGGTTGAATTGATATTCTCTGATTATCTTTAAAATTTGTTTCCATACAGCTATCCCAAACTAAAGCCAGTGGCTTAATATTAGAGCTCTCTGCATTCATTTCCTCTGCCGCGGCATTTCGATCAAAGGATTGCAAATTGACGTTTCCTTCGTCTTCATCGTCATATTTTTCATCTGTTGCCTTTTTGTTTTGCTGCGGGTAAATTGTTGGAATTGCCTGGTAATTCTCTGCCTGTAGCTGTTCGTCCGGTATGCTGGCGCCAACGACATTTAGATTGTTTCCGGCGGAGGCCGCGGGCGTCGCTTCCGATGTCGCCCGGATTTGTCGGATTTGCAAGGCAAAAATGGCGTCTGTAACGCCTTCTGGTAACGTGTTTACCTCGAGCGCTGGATTCAACTCGGTTTCCGTTATTTGCGCGCTCTTAACTTGATTTAAGAGAAGTATTGCGATGGTAGAAATTAGGGCGACAGTTGCCATCACTGCGAGGTTTACGAGTTCATATTTATTTCGAGTTAGAGGAGTGTGCCGCGAGGCAGCGGGACAGTGGACTGAGGATTTGTAGCACTTAGCAGTCTGCCGTGCCGGCGACGTTGCACAATCGTATCGAGCCGCGCCACAGTGCCTTTACTGGATTATGTAAAGAGTACTTAGAAAACAGAGCCTCGCGTCTGAAACTATGCCTGTTATTGAGGGTAGGCTTTGTATTAAGATAATAATAAATTGATAAACTGCAAATAGAATATTGCACAATAAATCATACAATAGGATACACTTCGAAATTATTCCAGGAACGAGTGCTTGAAAACTACTAGTTGCCTTCGGTACTCTGCACTCGTCGTGTAAATTAATACTTACCGGCAGTAGCGGTTGTAACGACCTAGTGTGATAGGCTACTACAGAAATACCAAACCACGGAAGTTATCGACGAATGGAAATAAGTGTTTTTTAAACTTGATGGCAAACCTTATTCCAATAAATTGGTTTATATAATCATTTATACATATAATAATATATGTAAGCACCTAGCGTTATAATTAATTACACAGAAGTTAGGTAAAATATTGCAGAAATAGGTATAGTGTATAATTAAATCATGACATAGTTATACTATTTTTAATATACTAACTATCCACCGACGATAGCTATCTCGTTTCGCATTTAGAGAACAGAACAGTAAATAAAATCAGCATTTTTTTTTAAATTTATTTATTTAAACTTTATGGCACAACAAGTGATAATGTACAATTGGCGGACTAAATGCCAAATGGTAGTCTCTACCAGTCAACCATTGAGCCAAATAGAGACTTGTAAGTTGGTGCAGGAAGAAAATTTAATTGGTAGAGAATAGTTATTCTAAAGCAAAAAATATTTATTAAACATATATTTACAATAAATTACATACTACTAAGTTCTTATACAGGATGATTCATAACATAAGACGTGAGCAGGAACAACCCTACACACTTAGTTAACGATAATGAATCGACCGCCAATATTAATCATGTTTAAGTGAAACAATAACGCCTTTAAATTTTTTTCAACCTTTTTGTTTCGTAGAAATTTTATTCTCTGTAATCATGGTCACCCCACATAAACAAATCAATAAAGATAAAACCTCTGTGACAATCATGACAGCACTTTGATTATGAAAAATTAAAAAAAAAAATAAGTGAGATACGATGTTTCAAAAGTAACCAGACATAAATTTGACACATATCACAGAAAAACAAGAGAATATCAGTACTAGAGTATTCTAATTGTAGAGTGACCATGCGTGTCGTAAATAATTTCAAACGTTTTATTTTTATTTAAAAAAAAATTTTTGCGCTTATCACACTAATACTGATATCAAACAATAGCTTATTTTTAACTGAATCCGTAGTGTTAAGCCTGCTCACGTCTCATGAATCACCCTGTATAATATACAACAAGATAAACTAATACATATTAATACAATAAATATGATGGAAAATTGGAGAACAGAAAAAAAGGATTGGAGAATTAAACAGGGAGAGGGAGCGAATGCCAGCAGAGACGGATAGCCTGAACGGCTAAAGAGTTCGAAACGAACCTATATGGTGAGAGGGAAGCGAGAGTTTAAGTGAACGGGAGGAACGAAGTTCACAGCCCGGACGGGCAGCGACAAAAGCAAACTTGCGCTTAAGATAATCTGGAGCAGAAGGCTCAAACAGAATAGAAAATAATGTGCTCTGAATGCGAAAGGGCCTACGACGATGGATCGACAGCCAGTTGAGCTGACGGCGAAAGAGAGTCACATGGTCGTATTTACGTAACCCGAAGATAACACGTATGCTTGACGATTGAGAAGACGGTCAAGCTTATTGAGGTGCTCTTGTGAAATATTAGTGAAGCACACGTCCGCATAATCAATAACAGGCAATACTAAAGCTTGCTCGAGAAGTTTTTTGGTTCCTACTGGGAGAATTGTTTTAAATTTATAGAGATTACGCAATGTCCAAGAATCTTTCCGACTTATTTCAGATACCTGACCATTCCAAGTGAGGTTAGAATCTAAAATACTCGTAAGACCGAGATCCTTTACTTTATTGGAGACTGGAATGGCGGTACCATCAAAGAGGATAGGCGCGACAGAGCATGTATTAAGCTTAACTAGCTGCTATTAAGCTTAAGCTTAACTATTCAATCAACATTAAATAATGTACTTAATATTTGTTCTTATGATCAACCGCAAGTACATTTATGACGACGACAAAATAAGTTAATAAATCCATATCCATAATGAGAAAGTGTGTCTTTTACCTCTTCGCCCTTAAACCGCTGAACCGATTTGGATGAAATTTGGTATGGAGATAGTTTGAGTTCCAGGTAAGGATAAAAAATAGCTGATATCCCAGAAATCATCCCTTAAAATGGTGACAAGGGGGTTAGAAAGTTATGTGGAATTGGTGGTCAATGTGGACTTAAAATAACATATGTGCTTAATGAATGTTTACAACTCGATTTTTACGAATGCACTTAATTAATTCCTTATGGCGAGTGTTAATTCTACGCAGACAAAGTCGCGAGCAGAAGCTGGTAAGTTGATATACAGGATGATTGGAAATTCGCCGTATTCCTTGCAAATTTTGCAACAAAGAAGTCCCGTCAACCAGGGGTCATTGAAGCTAATTGAGTTTTACGTTTTTTAAATAAATAAACCCGCAATGTATTATAGTAGGTACATGTATTATATTGTCCTTGCTAAACTCGAAATAATACAAATATGTTATTATTGATTAGTAAAATAACAGAACTCATATTTCCTGTACAGTTCTGTTAGGGCGATGTAAGAACGCATGATTACAGCTGTAAGGCTTCCAGTAACGAGTGTCGTCTCGCTGCACCTCGCGTGTTCATTGGCTGCTCGCGTGTATACTGAAATGGTCTAAGAGCTGGCCACGTCAGATATGACACAATAATGAGAGCAATGAAACCTGTCTAGACTGCTTTACCATCCTTATTGCTAGATCTGGGCATCTGGCAGCTTTTAATGGGTGGATGTCAGAGTGACAGACCAACAAAGTTTTTAAGTTGGAAAAAAGTAATACCAAAATAGGTAAAAACTGCCAAAGTTGTGTCATTTGTAGAGGACAGGGCCTATATTTTAACATTAGATTAAAAATCATTGTCTATTATTGCGGAAACAAAAACAGTAGGCGACTAACTATAAATTGCATTATACATCATTTGGCACTACCTTCCCCCAACAGAAAATTCTGGATATGATATAATCAAATTAATTATATAATTTTCCATAATACTGATTCAAACACAGAACTCTAGGATTTGTTTTCTTCAGGTTATTTGTATTCTACGACGTCCACCACTGTCCGCCAGATGTCCGGATCTAGAAATAAGCATAGTATAGAAAACTAACAAGAGGATTTTCGTTTCTCTCATTATTGTGTCATATCTGAGGTGGCCAGCTCTCCGTCTAAAACTACATGTGATGGTACCTATTATGTCAACTCATTAAAAAACCAACCAATCCTTATTGTAGTGTACTTTTATTGTGTTTATAAAAAAATATTGCTGTATAATAAATCCGCGAGGGGAATGACAACAGCTAAATTCCCTCCCTATCTTTTTCAGTGCGAGTGAAAAAGAAACACTGTGTTACGATTAAGTAAGTAAGTAAAAACTCTTTATTGTACAAAAACAAGTCAAAAACAATACAATAATAGGAAAACGTAAGTACAAAGGTGAACTTATCCCTTTAAGGGATCTCTTCCAGATCCCGGATCTTCTTAGATTCCGTGCCGCTACACGAAAATGGTCTTAGAAAACCTTTCTTAACTTTTTAATTTATTATTATTGCCATTATTATTCTTCTAGTTTCAAAACTCGATCTAGTAGCTGCCCTACAAACTGGTTAAAAATATTCCCTCACTTTATACCCCTGCATATACCTTATTATGACATACAGGAGAAAACAACTAAACTAACATGAAACCTGACTATATGTCTCTTCAGATCATGCCACATCTACGCTTCAAAGTGCTTTAATTTCATCACAAAATTTGCACAAAAACACCTCAGTTTCAAGTGTTTGCTTATCCCGTCACCTTAATTCATGTCATTACATCTGACGATCCTATACAATCAAAACAATTTTGTTCGCAATCGGGCCAACTTTATATGTCAAATTATAATATTTTAAAGTTTTTGGTAAAGTAGTTTCATATATAAAAACCACTTGAATCCTCAGATATCGATTTTAAACGCAATTTAAGCCCTTATTAATAAAACTTCACAAGTGTCTGTTAAGTTAATTTTGTATCTTTCTTACAAACGCAAATCATGTCAAATTGAAAAGTATCGACGGTAATAGTAGTTCATGTAACTGTTACGTAATAAGGGTCCTGAAAATACGAGTGTGGTTTTATGAAACGAGCCGCAAGCCAGTTTCATAACAAGATCACACGAGTGTTTTAAGGCCTAATTACGTACAGTTGCGCGGGCGCGTGCAGGTGTACATAATGTTATCAAAACTCATAACGTATCAATATTTGACCATGGAAAGTTAAAATTACGTTACTGCCACAGATAAAAAGCTTATCATAGTAAAATCGGTTGTGGTAATGCTAGCCATTGCCTACCGTTTTTGAACACGTTTTAGAGGGCTTACAATGTGAGTGTAGATAAATACTTTTATGATATGAATAACGGTATTTTTATGGGAAAATCTTACACAAATCGACCTAGTCCCACAGGTTACCTAAATAAGGCTTGTGTTGCTGGTTGCAGGTACCAGATAACGATAAATATAATAAATGTAGATAGATATAAACATGAACTACACTACACTTAGTGCATAATATGTATGTGCTTAGTGTGTAATGTTTGTTCGGTTAATTCTTCAAGTTGCGAGGTAACATATGTTCTCGAATAAACACATAATGTGCTTGTTAATAATTTTCAGTAAATCCGATTAAACCGTAATTACTCCATTCAGTTTACAAATCCACTGAACGCAACGGGAAATGCTAAATCAAAATCTGTAATGTATTTGGAATGTGTCAGAATGATGTATACAATGTAGTCAGCCGTTTATAAATCGGCGTTCAACTTGGAGTTTGAGTGTCTAAATATGCCGCATACAAGTAACAATTCTGCAATAATTACTCTGGTTATTGGCTTAACGGCCTCCTAGCCCAGTTAGTAATGAAGCAGGAGGTCCCGGGTTCGAATCCTGGTCAGAACATTTATTTGTGTATTTATCACAGATATTTGTTCTTGAGTTATGGATGTTTTCAATGTATTTAAGTATTTATCCATATTTATCTACTATATATATCGTCGTATATTTATCATAACACAAGCCTTTTTGAGCTTACTTTAGGGCTAGCTCGATTTGAGTAAGATTAATATTTATTTATTTTATTTATTAGCCCTTAATCAACTTGTTTCTGGATATGAAAAATATATTTTATTAAATCTCACCTCTAATATTTTAATATAAAGAAGCCGTCGAATCATCAGATATTAATTTTAAACGTGTATTGCTTTATCGGTTATTTTTCAGATTACGAAGTACATAGATATTAAGTAGATGGATTTGGCCAAAATAATCACGTATTTGAATGATTGCTTCATAAATAATATCGGTTAAGCAGTAGTAGGTATAGTAGTAATTTTTTAAGATGTCGGAATCTTACTAAGGAGTTCTACCAACAATTCTGACATTTAAAAATAAAAAACCGGCCAAGTGCGAGTCGGACTCGCACACCGAGGGTTCCGTACAAACCTGTAGGTATATGGGGGTAGTAACTTCAAAATTATTAAAAAAAAAATGTATATGATGTAACAAATAATTTACGGTTTTCGCAATTTTCCCTTTATTTGTGCTATAAAACGTTGCTTCGTACCAAATTTCAAGATTCTGAGTTCACGGGAAGTAGGTTTTGATTCCCTTGCGAGTTTCGAAAATTTGCGGCATAAACGGCTGCATCTTTGGATTGCGTTGGCTTAGAAGTTTGATTTTTTCACAGCTCCAAGGGACTGTAGACTTGAGTATTTAATATAAATTTCAGCTTGTTACCTTCACGCGTTCCTGAGAAAAAGGGTCTTGACAGACAGACAGACAGACAGACAGACAGACAGACAGACAGACAGACAGACAGACAGACAGACAGACAGACAGACGGACAACAAAGTGATCCTATAAGGGTTCCGTTTTTTCATTTCGAGGTATGGAACCCTAAAAATCGAACTATACTCCGTTCACAAATCCGCTGAGCTCTTGTATCAATGGTACGGTACGAGTAAATCGGAATCGCGCGCGAAGTACTACGGATTTCCCGATGCATCTCCAAACGTGTGCCTTCGACTGCGACCCGACTGCATAATACATCCGACTTGCTTACGGACACATCGTATTTGGAATGTGTCTGAATTATGTACGATGTAGTCAGACATTGTTAAATCTGCGTACATAATAGATTTTAGAGTACTGTGTCAAATAAGTCGCTTATCTACAAAATGACTTTGAGTAAAATGACGATTCTTGCAATTTTTGCATAATGTAAAATACGTACCTGTTACATATTTATTAAAGTACAAAGTATGTTTTTCTAAGTAATATTGATGTGCCAATAAATTATTGTTTCTATTTATTTATCTTGAAAATGTTGAACATATATTTATTTTTTGTAATATAGGGGCAGATAGGGTGGATTCGTACACCGGGAGCCTTCGAACAGTGTTTATATTTGTATACAACACGGCCACTTAAATGCGTGGGCTACCTTCCAAAAGTAATGGCAGTGCGGTAGAAGACTTCGCCAGAAAGAGCTGATATGTGTTTTCGCTACTCGAAAGTATTTTTGAGTTCTCCTTTGAATGCGTTTGTTTCCAATAAGTTATAATGGAATTAGAAAAAATGCTTTAGTATTGTTTGTAAATAGATGCTAAAGATTGTTTTGTAAACAATAGTTTTGGGATTATATTAATGATCAATTTTTTATTTCGATTTTTTCGTGTCGGTTGGATTGGGGTACCTTCGTACACTAAAAATGTATGTAATTTCATACTGTACATACGAATGCACCCCATGTAACTTATAATCAAGAATATCATAATTGCAAAAACAGGTCAGGAAGATATGTCTAAAATGTGACTGAAACAGGTGAAATATTGAATCCTGGGGAAAAACGAATAGTGTATGAAGCTACCCCACGTGGTGGGGTGAATTCGTACAGTTCCCATTTTTTGGGAAAATTGTTATAGCTTGGCCAAGTTGCTTTGAATCAAGCCAGAAATGCGATATTATTATAGGCAGATAAATGGACAATAAAGTAGCATACATTTTATTGTATAATAGCTGTTAGTTTTTGTTTTACAAGGCTCCGAGAAAAAAGTCTACAAAGCCTCCCCATAGCCCCCTACCTAAGATGACAAGAATACACCAAATATGTAACTAGTTATAGGAGTTTGCGCGTAGATGTGTCTACAACTATTGTGCCAAAATAGTATGATACAAACGCAAATATCGAAACTCAACAGCGTGGAATATTTTGCGAAATTGATTACTTGACTTCAGTTTAATTGATAAAGCGATCGTAGCCCCAGTATAAAGTGTATCGATGTCGGTTTCAAGTTTCAATTCGACCGAGTTGAAATACGCAGTTCAAAATAAGCATATCAGTAAGTATGGTGTAGTAGGTACTTATTTTGAACTAATTGCTAAAGTACTGAATTAAATAACATGACATTAATGTCAAGATGTGCCATTTTAACCAAGCGGTTATTAAGTCCTTGGTAAACAACTTGCCTCGGAGTATGAATCGGATATTTTAATTAAATCTCACCTCTGAATAGCATACTAGCGTTATATAAACCTTGTGTCCGGGCGTGTGACAGCAATTTGAATACCGTAAACATAGCGCTTCAGGTCTCAACCATTCCTTTGCATTCCTCAAAATCCATGTATCTAAATGCCACAACCACCTTTCAACTGTCCACAGCAATATCGACTTTAAAAGCAAAGACCTCAAAAGGTTAAAGAAACATTTCCCCTGAACGAAAAAATGGGGGCGCGCTCCCGTTAAAGCATGTATGTGAGTTAAGTCAACATACTGCTTTTCTTTCGGGTGGAGGTTTTACGAGATTTTTTTAAGGGTAAATTGACTGGTCGCAGGTGGCTAGGGAAACGGGTCAGCGGGGCCTCGGCGTGTCATGTTCATGTGCCACCAGGGACGAACTCGGGAAATAAATGATAGTAAATTCACCCTGATGACACTTTGTGGCCAAAAGACATTTATTAGGCTCGGAGTCGAACCTTTTAGTCTTTAATTTTCGCGTAAATAGTCGTAACGTTGTTAGATTTCGACGCAGAGTCATTTGCGCTTGGAAATAGAATTCGTCGTAATGGAGCTTTTAGAATTTGATTTCGGCGTGAACTGGAAGGTCTTGGTTACATTTTGAACTTGAGTGGTGAGACATACAGTGCTGGACGAAATGAATCATACACTTACATAAAAATGAAACTTTCTCTCTTAACAACATTAAGAATTCAACTACATACATATATCATATCTTAGGGAAACTAGTAGCACATGTCATACCCTATTATACATTAAAATTAAAATTTCAATATTCTTTAAAATTATTTATTTACATGGGTAATTATCGAACGCACATCATTTTGCAGTGGACAAATTAAATCATACATAACACAATGCCGAAATTATACTTAATTTAATATTTTGTGTGGCCACCTTTTGCTTTCCACACTGCTGCTAATCTTCGAGGAACGCTTTCGACCAGCGATTTTAGGTATTCAGGATCGATATTATCCCAAGCTTCTTCCAGTGCTCTGAAGTAGGAATCCTTATTAGTTACATTAGTTTTATTAATTTTGCTATCCAAATACGACCACAAATTCTCAATTGGGTTGAGATCGGGTGATTGTGGCGACCATTTAAGTGTTTTGATCCTATTTGCCTTGAAGAACTTACCAGATACTTTAGCTGTATGCTTTGGGTCATTATCTTGCTGAAATACGTACCGGCCCTCCAACCCAGATTTCAGCAATGAAATCTCCAAATTTTCTCTCAAAATATTGACATAATCTTCACCAGTTATCATTCCATTGATTCGAGCCAAGCTACCTACTCCAGACCACGCGAATGAGCCCCACACCATGACATTTCCCCCTCCGTGCTTAACAGTTTTTTGTATATTTCGTTCAGCTAAAGCTTCACCAGGTTTACGCCATACCCTGAACCGGTTTTTTTGTCCAAATAGCTCGAATTTAATTTCATCCGTCCATAACACTGATTTCCAGTACTCCAAGGGTTTGTCATTATGTTCCTTCGCAAACGCAAGACGTTTTTTTACGTTACGTCTGCTAATAAATGGACGCTTAGATGCTAAACAGTTTTTCAAGCCATTTTTTTTTAGCCTGCGACGTGCTGTTCTAGAACTGACCCCAAGATTCAACATTTCCGTAATAGCTCTTGATGATAATTTTGGATTAAACTTTACACATCGAACAATTCTTGCATCCTCCCGCTGAGTTGTCGAGCGTTTGCGACCGACTCCAGGCAAGTTAGCCACAGGTCCTAGGTTTTCATGCTTCTTCCAAATGTGCTGAACGGCTCCAACCGAGATAGAATATTTTTCGGCAATTTTCCGAAACGAAATTTGCTTTTTTCTATCACGGATGACCAATTTCCGGACGTCGATGGAAATTTGTTTGCCTGCCATCATGAACATTGAAATAATGCAAAGAAATTGCTTAGAATTGCCTAAATTGACACAATTACTCATTTATGTTTACTACCAGCCGGGATATTACATTTAATAATTATTTATTTGTAATAAAGAGTTCGTATTATCTATTTTGTCCAGAGCAAACTGACGCTGTAAAAGTAATTGAGCACTAAACTAGAAGATTTTGATAGGCGTTATTCTTTTTGTTTATAATAATACAGCTCATTAAATATAACTAACATTTAAAATAAAAAATCAACACGTAACAAAGTTAAAAAAAAAGTTATACAAGAACGTATCGTTTTTGAGTAAGTGTATGATTCATATTGTCCAGCACTGTAAATCAATATATATTATTTTTATATTTAAGACACTCTGAAGCTTCATATTTTCTTTAGAGGTCGTTTATCAATGATGATGATACTCGTACTTAAAGTAATTTTAATATTACCCTGGAATGTAATAAATTGCCTAATGAAAATCGTGGGCGGAATTGACCGTTGTCTGTTTATGAAAATGTCTTACTTATTTCCTAAAATTGACTTCATTATACCAACTACATTTTTTAGGATTCCGTAGTCAACTAGGAAGCCTTATAGTTTCGCCATGTCCGTCTGTCCGCGGTCTAGCTCAGTGACCGTTAGCATTAGAGAACCGAAATTTGGTATGAGTAATCGCGCCGACAAAGTGATAAAATAAAAATTGAAGAAATATTATTTTTAAGGGTACCTCCCGACCTCCCCATAAAATAGAGGGCGAAATTTTTTTCGCTTCAACCCTATCGTATGTAGTTTTATTTTATAGGTCTTTAAAAAAAAGAGGGTTCTTCTAAAACAATTTTTGGATAAATCTAATAGTTTCGAAAATACTAGCTCTAAAAGCTTAAAAAAGTAACTTTTGACCCGTGGGTCCGAATTTTTTTCGAAAAAAAAAAACATTAAAGTAAGACCTTATAAGTATATTATTTTAATGAAAACTATATCGAAAAATATTGTTTCAGTCGTTTTTGAGTTATAACTTAAAAACGCCTAGTAAAAAGCACGTACGTGCCGCATAGTAAAATGACGTAAGTGCTGCAAAATATCATATAAAAATAACCTTTTGAGTGGGTTGTGACCTGCCGGTAACTATGGAACCCTACTTTGAGTATGGCCCGACATGCTCTTGGCCAGTTTTAGTAAGTGAAATTGATATCTGCCTTTTTTAATACTACGTCGATTTCTAAAAAGGATGCAGCTCTTCTTATGGTAAGTGGCTACCGTAGCCTCCGACACACCGACACTCCAGGTATCTCATTAGGTACATTCACGATGCCGACCATTTAAAAATCTTTACATTCCTTGTTTGCAGTACCTCATACGGCCCTTCGTGAAAACTGAAAAATCTTATTATGAAACATGAAAGTAAACCCTATGTATGGACCCAGTTCAAAAATTGCATAAACACTTAATGAATGAATTCATTGATAATATGTCCATGCGATTCTGTAGCTCACTGTACCTTACGTTATCATAAGAATAGGCTATGAGCAAAGTTAACCTGCTGCATCACTCAAGCTTCCGCCTATCGGCATCATAAACATTTATGTTAGGACAAGGAATTGTAGCGGTCTAACAAGATCCTCTTTGTTGTAAGACAACGGTCGGGTTGGGCCACGAATCGCAACGGATACAGATTGCCAATGTGTACTTGAATAAGAAAAGATGGAACACTGATGAAATTTCTGTAGTTTTACAGAAAGCTATAACTGATGTAGTGGGAATTTAAAAAAAATCAGTTTAAAGCTGCAGACAAGTGGTATTAAAAAAAAACATTTTGTAATATCTTGTACCGATACAAATACTGTAATACTAGACATATACGTAGGTACCCTACATATCTATATCATACACCATCTACCTCTTTTGCTTACCAGGCCGACTAATTTGTCAGAGTAGGGCGGAAAACGGCACTTATTTTCTTGCAAACATCTGTGGCTAAATGTCTAATGATAAGAGAATGTTGTTTTTTTTTTCCTTTTAAAACTAGTAGTCCGCCTCGAACTAAGAACTCGCCATTTACTTGCAAACGAGTTGACCAATATAACAAGACCCTAATGATGATTGTTTCGAGCCTTCGAGCTCCTAAACCCCTTGATGGATCCTGCTCATATACGAACTCTCAAATTATATGTATCCCTGCTACAACCCCAACAATTTTCATAAAGATCAGAAAAAGTTACTAAAGTTATCGCGAAACAAACTCTCAAAATCAAAAGGCCATCGAAATGCCGAGACGTCCCAGTAGCCGAAGTTGTTTGTAAGAACTTCACTTCGCTTACGCTCCGCTCTTTCGATTAAAAGTTTAAAATCGTTTTAACTTACTGAATCCGGCCCTGCCTCTCCATATTTCTATTAATTACCGTGTCAACTGGGTCACGTCTTACATCTTCCAGAACTAGCGGAGCCGCGTCGATACGTTGAATGCTGCCTCGTTTAACTTATCTAACATAGCTTAAGTTATACAATATAATGTGTAAAGTAAATAAAATCCCATTTTTTTTATATAATCGATTTTTTCACACACACTTTCTCATTAATAACGCTTCGTATTGCACGAGCGTAAGGGGAGTTATAGTAATAGCTTAATTCGAAGGAAGCAATGGACTTTTCTTATTTTCTTAAATAAAAAAAATGTGATGCGTTGAATGCTGCCTAGGGCCGCGATTCGAAAAATAAACACACACACTGGACAGACACAGCTCCAACCCAACTCAACTCAACGCTATAACGACATTGACATATGCTATTCGAACAGATTTTCATTCAACATTGCTCTCACATTGGTCACACATTGGTCACACATTGGTCACACATTGGTCACACATTGGTCACACATTGGACACACATTGGACCAACACTGGACCAATGTGAGACCAATGTTGAATGAAAATCTGTTCGAATAGAAAATGTCAATGTCGTTATAGCGTTGAGTTGAGTTGGGTTGAGTTGGGTTGGAGTTGTGTCTGTCCAGTGTGTGTGTTTATTTTTCGAATCGCGGCCTAGGTTATGTATTTAATGTAGCTTCCATAAGGTGGACATTATAAATAAGTTATGCACTAAGTGTTAGTAATGCAATCCTGATTAGTTTATATTATCAACAACTTTCATTCATTATATATTATGTACATAACATATCATCATCATCTTCCTAGTGTTTGTCCCGGCTTGGGGTCCGCTTGACAACCTAATCCCATGAATCGGCGTAGGCACTAGTTTTTACGAAAGCGACTGACATCTGACCTTCCAACCCAGAGGAAAACTAGGCCGGTCGGGATTAGGTCCGGTTTCCTTACGATGTTTTCCTTCATCGAAAAGCGACTGGTAAATATCAAATGTGTTCCGTAAGTACATAAGTTCCAAAAAACTCAGTGGCACGGGCCGTGGTTTGAACCCGAGACCTCCGGAATCAAAGCGGACGTCTTACCACCATGCCTCCAGCGCTTTTATATGTACATAACATATACGAGTATGTATATTTTTGATCATGTCCTGATTTAAACTTACAGGATTTTCACTCATTATTATGACAAAAATGGGACTTAATTGCGTACACTTACTTTTGTTATTTTCCTGACGTTTCGAGCGTGCCGTAAAAATATAAAAAACAAGTCTGCTGTGGCCGAACATTTGTTAGAATCTGGACCAAACCACTGGATTGAGCTCCATAATCCAAAAGTCCTCTCTACAGAACGTCTTCGTTATAGCAGGAAACTACGAGAGGCTATTGAAATTAGGAAGCATAAGAATTTCAACCAGAACGAGGGACGGGATCTCGTCTTCGTGGAATCCAGTGATCAGCAAATGTAAGCGTGAAAATACTTGTATATCCAAACCACCAGATGTCGTGAGTGTTGTATGTAGACAAAGTGACAACCCTAGCGTGAATGTGCATAATCGAGACCAAGTGCGGGTAGTTCGAAAAACCCGCGCAGCTAGGAGATGCTGATACAATTCTTCGCCAGTCTGCCTGCGACCACGAGCGTTACGGCACGCTCGAAACGTCAGGAAAATAATAAAAGTAAGTGTACGCGATTAAGTCCCGTTTTTGTCATAATAATTTTTGATCATACTCGCTCATACTTAAAGCTTAGTACCTATTCCTGCATGCGGGCGTAGCGGGAGTTATAGTAATAACTGTTTCCCTAAGGAGTTTTGGACTTTTGACTACCTTGTTAAACATATTTTTGCCTAAAATCTTTCCTTTGTTCGTAAATGCGTAGTTTGGAGGCTAAGAATATCGCAAACTCAAGGCTTAAAAGCTTCGCCCTCGGGTTCTATTTGACCTTCTCTTGTAATATTTCTCTAACCCACCACTTTGCACAATATACAATTAAAGATTTCTAAGAGCCCTGAGTGTTTCAAATTATCCTTTACCATCCTTTGCCATACTTTATTCCTTCTAATTTGGTTAATTTTACAATATTATGTGTCTTCCAAACGTATTCCTTAAATCGAGACCATTGTTTACAACCTTGCTAATTCGAAAACTATAATTATTAATACTATTGCCAAACTGTGATACTGATAATAGTCGGAACTATTATAGTAGTTTATGTAACTGTTACGTAATAAGGCCTAATTACGTACAGTTGCATACACTGCTTTATCTACACTCATATTATTTATCCGAAATGCCGTATTCGGAAACCATAGAATGGCCGCCATTGCACCGTCATGACCAACTCGATTGTGTCGGGGAGGCGCGTGTCGGGCTGTCGGCGGATGCGCGGGAGGGTGCAGGTGTACATTATGTTATCAAAACTCATAGCACATCAATATTTGAGCATGAAAAGTTAAAATTACATTACTGCCACAGATAAAAAGCTTATCATAGTAAAATCGGTCGTGGTAATGCTAGCCATTGCCTACCGTTTTCGAACACGTTTTAGAGAACTTACAAAATGAGTGTACATAAATATTGATTATGATTTCAGATTTCAACAGCTGGCGTATAAATCTTACCGCCCTTGCCTTTGCTGTTACGGATATATATTATAATTATTATGTACCCAGTTATAGAAAAATATTAACCTACGTTTACAGTTAAAGTTAATTAATTTTCAATGCAGATTCCAAATAGGGTTTTCTAATATAATTTAAGTGCATAAAATGTAAGTTTTAGTTGACTACTGCAATCAACTAAAACATATTTTGGACTTTAATAAAATTATACTGTAAGTTTGTAAGAAATATCTTTTCGGAAAAGTATTGTCAGCTTCAGCAATAAAGCTACATATATCTGTACGTATCTTTCAACTTTACGGCTGGTTAATTTTATTCTTACCTGTTTTTATTCATAATTAATTTAACCTCCCTTTTCCGAGAATTCATGCTAATAATAAGTCAAAAAATCTAGGAAATTGCGTTAAAAATTCAAATTACGGAATAATTAATTGAGTACGAAATTTCCAGCGCGCCATAAAATTTAAGTCAAATATTACCTTATGTTATTCTTTACCCGCACGTAAAAGAGCAGTACCTAAATTAACGTAAGTTGAATTATGATTATGATTAAAAGCCGGAATGGTTTACGCTCGAAATCGTAACATAATAATTTTAAACAAAAAAAAAGAACCGGCTTCACTTAGCATCCACCCTTCCAAAAGCAAATGCTCGAGCTGCTGTAAAAATACTCAACTCACTATATAGGTAGGTGTGCCTATAATAGTTGATGAGTTCCCTCGATTTCTCCAGGATCCCATCATTAGATCCTGACCTGGTTACAATAGGACCAACTATGAAGTATACTCTTTCAAACAAAAAAGATTTTTCCGAATCGGCCCAGCCGTCTTCGAATAATCGGTGAACATACATAAAAATAAAAAAAATAGCAAAAACATAGATCCCGACGACTTGATAAGCTCCTCCTTCGAAATCTTGTAGTCGGGTGAAAAGGGAATTCCCTAAAATGAAATAAACAGTTTTAAAACTAGGCTATTATAAGTACCGCACAAAAACACAGGCAGGCAAGTGTATTTAATCCGCCCCAGCCCCACCACGAATTAGAACGATCTCGTATGATACGAGTACGGATAGTCGGGGTAAAAATATGAACACCACCCTACATCGTATAGGTTGATGTGCAAGTTGCGATAAGTTAGAAAAAAGTTGGAAAAGTTCTCGGAAATTTTCAGAAACTTTTACAAGAAATATAGAAAATTAAAATTTAAGAAATGGAAAATTTCAATCCTCCTACAAATTTATGAGAAGTTTCCGAATTTTTCTTTATGAAAAACTAGCTTTTTTCTTTATGAAAAACTCGCGTTAAATTCGGGGTAACACGGTTCCCTTTCCTGATTTAAAACACAGAAGAGAACTCGGAACAGAATAAACCGCACACAAATAGTCCGCATACCAATTTTTAGCTTTCTACCTTGAAAATTGCGGATTGCTCCATACAAACTTCCACTCCCCATTTTAGGGAAGCGGGGGGTTAGAAAGAGACAAAAAGTCAACTGAAGGGATGGAGAGTAACACATAGATGAGAGGGATGGATAGTTATCTCCACTTAAAAAATCACGTCAATTCGTCGCCCCGTTTTGCCGTGAAAGACGGACAAACAAACACACACATACACTTTCCCATTTATAATATTAGCAGAGCTCGGATTTTTCACGGCAAAACAAAACACTAGCGTAATTTAGCCAGTGCTTGAAATATTATTTTATCGATATCGATAATTCAGAACTAGAAGAAATAAAAGTCACCAAATAAAATTAATATGTAATAAAACTAATAAAAACATTTGTATAAAGTTACTATATACTCGTATTAGAAACAGACGCAATTTCTTCTTCAAAATCTACGTCAGTACACACAGCAGCACAAGACATTTTATTTGGGTAATAGTGATAGGAGTAGATGATCATTATCTTTTCAACATTCTCTGGGAGTAAACAGTTGCGTTTATCACTATAAATCCATTTATGTACACTAAATGTACGTTCAACTTCAGTTGACGTCAAGGGAGCAAATTTATAGAATTCATTATCAGTTCGGGTAATATTTTCAGATATGTCTCTTAAAATTTCGTAATCAGGATTTCGTTCGAGCACGGCTTCAAATTTACGTATCACTGGTAAAAGTTTACTCCAGTTTACGTAGCAACGAACAGTATCCAGAATGAGGAAGGATTCCGCAATGGATATAGTCGAACATTGCAATTGTTCTATTGAAGAGGCTATTACTTCGTAGTTGTCGCGAATGAAATTTAACTCCGGTCGTAGTTTGCGTGTTTGAAAACATTTTTTTGCAGCTCTTATAGCTGCCGAGTCATTAGCAAGTATGGAGACGGCATCACGTATTTGCTCATAGTATTGAGCGTAATATACCGCAGCAGATATCCAAGTTCCCCATCTGGTAATAATTGGCTCGGGAGGTAGGGGAATGGACGGATATTTTGCCTTAAAAAGGCGTACACGCTCTGGAGATTTTAGGAATATCTTTTTGACATTCGATATCAACCCATCCACACCTTTGAAATTATCTCGCACTTCTTCGGCAACCCGGTGCAGACCATGAGCTAAACACGTAATGTGTTTCATACGAGGAAACGTTGCTTTTAAAATACGACCGGCTTTAAGCATGTATATGCGGCACTATCTGTGCAAAGTAAAAGCAAATTGTTTACGTTATCATTGAAAGAATTTTGAAACAAAAATTTTAATTGGTTTATTATTAGGTTTGCTATTGTTTCCCCATTTACCTTCTCTAAAACCTTCGACCCCAAAAGATAAAATTGCTTAGAACAATTTTTTTGCAAAGACCGAATCACCACGTTTGTCACACATTTTCCCATGAAATCTGGTGTTTCGTCTATAGATATCCACAAATAATTGGTTTTGTTTACCTCTCTTATACCCTGTATAGTTTTTTTGTACACGAGATTTAAATAAATTTTTCGCAGGGTCGATTCGTCCGGTAAAGAAGTCATAGAGCAGTCGCAACATAAATACTTGTTAAAAAAATGACGAAAGTTATTGTTGTTGACTGTTGCCCATGGTATGTTGCATGAAATAAGAAAAATAATTAAATCGAAATAAAATTGATGTTTCCTATTTGGTTGCCCCGAACGGTAATTGTGGCGGTTGCTTTTCACATGATTCTCAATATTGCATTTCTTCAGTTTTAGATGCATATCGCACATAGAGCAGTATATAGTGGAGGTCACTTCATTATAGACTAACTCAGGGTGATTTTCAATCCACGTTTTGATCCGATCTTGTACATTACTCATTTTTGTATTAATTGATACCTTGCAATATTAAGTTATTATACGTATATCCAACACGTCGGATTCAATGCGTTGCGAAATAAATAATACCTAGATGCAATTTACGTTTTATACGTAATGAAATGACAGTTAAAGTGTGAATGTCATATGTCATGTGAGATGAAATTTGCAGTCGTTTCTATCATTTTAAATGAGGTGGTATAGTTACTTCGTTCTAAGTTGTACATGCAGACCTACCTCTTTGTTGCTCGACTATGGCAAAGCTAAAATGAAAAGTTATTTTATTACTTATACAGGATGTCTGGTAATTAATGCACAACCTTCTAACCCCCAGTAGGTCACCTTAGACTGGTCAAAAATATTGATTTTGAGCTCTAGTAAGTCTCCTGTTTTTCGAAATTTTCGCACGTTTGTTAGTTTTTAAATTTTGACATTCACACTGATAGGTGTACCATCGAATAAAAAAAGAAAAAATGCACTGAGGCAATACCTGTCATATACTCTAGTAAGACTCGATAGGTGTCGATAAAATAATATTTCAAGCACTGGCTAAATTACGCTAGTGTTTTGTTTTGCCGTGAAAAATCCGAGCTCTGAATATTAGTATGGATTCCGCAATTTTGTAAAGTTTTCATTCACAACAAAAAGGTTGAAGTCGTGTACCGTGTACCTACACATATTTTTTGTCCAATTAATCTCATCAATATTTTAGAAATCGACTGTACATCAGAAAACCAGTTAAATTTAGAATTTATTGTATGCGTTTTGTAATAGTCGTTGCGGTTCTTATGCGTGGTGGAGCAATATAGGGGTAGATAGCACAGACAATTTTATTTGAAGTCTGGTAAAAGGAAGCTTCGGTTGCACTAAGAAACCCTAAAGCACAACAGGCTTGTATTGTAATTCCCATCGCGTACAGAGCAAAGTCAAGTAATTAAGTACTTAATTTAAAATGGGATAAGTATTGGTCCTATTTGACGTTCGAGTTTATACTTAAATACTTCTTTTACTACACTCTCACTATGGGTCTTACACATACCCCCATAGGTTAAGTTATTGTATTTATTTCATATAAAATCCATTTTTAAAAAAGAAGAAGAATTTTATTGTTCCGTTTTTTAACACTCTATGGAAATTTACCCGTGTGACGTCTGAGTTATTTGTATGGGCTTTATTTGGGTGGGTTGTGTACACGTATTATTATTTAATTAATCGCATCGAAAATTTGTAATGTTCAAACCATAAATACGGGCCTGCTTGCTAAAAGTATTTTCGAAATGGCACATAAAATTTACAATAAATTACCAAGAGACATTATAATGTTAGAAAATTTGACTAAATTTAAGAATTTTTTTTATAAATTTTTAGCACAAAAACGCAGTATTTTACGGATATATATTGAACTGCTTTTAATACTACTTTTAAGTACCTATTTAGTCTTATTTTACCAATAAAATTTGTTCTTGTATACATTTATTTTTAGGTAAGTAATAAAATGCATGCTCCATCTTCTTGTTCTTCGTGTGCCCAAAAGGGCAAAACATAGTGGAACATCATATATATAAGACCTGTATAACCTATTTTTACGAATAAACGATTTGATTTGATTTGATATTTTAGAACTCGACCGTACACTGCGCAACGTGGGAGTAAGACTCCACTTTCTGATATTCTTATTCACTGAATTACTCAGGTTTTTTTATTAAACTTGCGGACAATAATAATGCTATACAATTTTTTTTAATATTCAAACATAAAGTCCATAACTCCCTAGAAACTTTACTTAGTATAAGTCCCGCAACACCTTCGTGAACTGCTTTTTAGGTAAATGTGACAGTTTTTTTAGTTACAAAAGGCATGATGAATTGTTTTCATGTATGGTATCAATCGATTCGTTTTGTTGTGAGGATCAAATATCTATATGGGGCCAATTGTGTTAAAGCAACACAAAAGTCAGAAATGAGATTCAAAATCTGACACTCGCTTTTGTTTCTCAAAACACTCCTAACAAAATGATATATGCAACAGTGCGTCACGATTGCACAGTCGCCCTGGAGGCCAATTCTCGGGCCGTTCGAGATGATCTCTATTAGACATATCTCGAAAAAAAATGGCGGATGTCGAACGAAAACTTATTTGCGTATTCTCGAAATCTCACACTCGAGATATGTCTACTCCCAGCGTTCGAGATGCAGCGAGTGGTCGTAGCGATCGAGATGTTGTTATCACTGATTTTTTTGACATTTGATCTGCGATGGTGGGAAATTTCGAAAGGTTAGTAGTTGGCCGAAAGTGAAATTAAGCTACGCAAAATAAATATTTTATTAAAATATGTCGCTCTACGCAATGGAGTTAGTTGAAAACGTTATAAACGTCGCCCAAGTTTTGGCGCACGATGTGGGGGCCCAAGACGAGGCGCACTGTCGCGCGAAAATGCGTTTGAAATGCGGGACGTTTCATTTGTGAAAAATTTTAGGCTGTCCAAGGAGCTTACAAGAGCTTTAATAGCCGAGCTGGAACCGGTAATAGTCCCGCGTACTAATTATGATCTCCAGACCAAGGTAAGCACAATGATCTTTCCTACGTAACTAATCAAAAATATTATATTACTCTTACTCGTACACTGATCAAACATGATTATGTTATGAAAACACAATATTTTAATTTTAGGTTTTATGTGCTTCATATCTTACCATGTCTAAAATAAAATATTACTTAATAATATAATAATAATGAATAAGGAGCCACTAAGTACGTTTTCGTTTGGCAAGCCAAGCTGTCCAATCAAAGAGCGCGATTTTGCGCTCCATTTCTCGTAGGTGTATTAGCGAGCAAACATTTAAATATTTTTGATGTCATTGATGCACTTGAATGTTAATTGATGGTTTTGATGTGTTAACACACCATAACAATGCATTACATTATTGTAAATTAACAACACTTTTAGTTTTGGTATAAGAAATATTTAATTTAATACAATGTTTTACACTCGATTGAAAACAAACACAATCGAGAAAAACGGAACGTGTTTTGTAATAGACATTGAGATGGCCATTCGACATTGATGTCTATTGTGCCCTAGAATACGAAATTTTGCATCCTTCGAGATTTTGGTGAGATTTTTCAATAGACATTACGTCATTCGAGATCATCTCGAAGAGTGATAATCTCGATCGGCCCGAGAATTGGCCTCCTGTTCAAAGTATGGAAAAATTATGAAATTGTTATTTTGACAGTGAACTATTGCGTTTATGTATATATTTGCCGTACAATTTATTTTACAGTATTATATGAGAAATCGAATGGTGTCATTGTTTTTTTAATTTTGTACTTTTAAAATTTCGGTTAATTTTGAAACTTTGAAGCCTGAGAATCTCTGAACCATTTCGATAGATTTCTTTGATTTTTAATATTTTATGATATATTGATCATTTTGCATCCATTCGACTTAATTTTATTACAACATTCAACATGTGTCATCATCCCAATTGTTATTAAAGAAAGACTCGTGCACTTGCTAGTAAAGAGAATGTACGCTACTCCGACACACAGCGAGAGTCGAAGAGCTGTAATTAATTCCGTGCCGCGGTCTTACTTCTGTTTGACTTCTTAATTAGGTTTTCGTGCTTGCTGTAAGGCGTCAATACGTAAAGAGATTTGTGAATGAGTGTAGGCGTATTGATCTTTTAAGCATTAAGACTGGTGCATTTTCGGCTAGTGTAGTATTTTATGCATTCAAATCAAGTTAGCTACATTTCCATTTATTCTTAGCCATAATTGTTGCAATTCATTAATGATGTTGATTTATTTAATTGAAGTGTAGGTTTTATAATACATTTTTTTTTCTATGTGTCATCAAAACGATGTGACACGAGCGATAATATTTAAACTAAAAACTCATGGCTCAAAAAGATCCCTGATTTTCAGGCATTCGGTTCGTGTAGATTATTTTTAACAATTTGTTCTATTGTAGAATTGACCTTTCTTTTAATTTCCGTAATTGAATGCCTCTTATTCCCAATGCTCTCATTTGCGAACACTATCACTATAATCAATTATTCAAAGCTCAATCAAGTCAAGTGCTAATTATTCAAATGATTCTCGTTTGCCAATTTACCACACGGTAATCAGCAACTGTAGTCAATAGCAGTGAAAACTGGTGTAAATTTTATTACGATGAAGGTTTCCGCGATCGAGTTTTTTACAAGATTGCACAATCGTGACAAGAGGCCTTTTTGACAGCAGTTGTATCCACCAATCATGTTTAATCTTTTTTTTTATTTGTGGATAAGACAGCTAGACCTCTCGCCACGGTGCCATCTAGTGAAAAACTCGATCACGGAGACCCCCATTAAATACCTAACACATGATCATGTAGAGAATGCAACCGGTTTTTATTTTATATGAAAAATAACCGTACAAAATAAAACCGGATGCATTCCCTCATGTTCCACGAAATATATTCTCAAGTCCAGGGACCGGACAACCCTTTCCGCGATGAAAGCCTTTCAATGGGCGTCCCTTATATACGGCTAACCGATTGAGAGACTTTCCCTTTTGAACTGCTAACACATTCGTTTGACTAACCCTTATCATAAAACTTAGCCAAATATAAAGCTAGCCCTTTCCAATTGCTTACCGCTATCCTCTATGAATTGCAATCCCTTAATAAGGGTTACCCTTATCATTAAGCGCTTTTTATAAGGCTTTCCCCTTAGTAATGTCTAGTTGAGCCTTGCGTGAACGAGAAATAATTAGTCTATATCGGTAGTGTATGAAAAGAAAAGACAATACGTACGGGAAGGGTTTGTTAAATCATTATATTCGCTTACCATACCTACTACATACTAGTACGACTACAACTACCAGTTGCTTTTGCCGCGCATCGTAGTTGAGCTGTCTGACTGAACGGAATAAATAATAAATGAAAATAAAATGAAAATAAAATGAAAATAAAATGAAAGTAAAATGAAAATAAAATGAAAATAAAATGAAAATAAAATGAAAATAAAATGAAAATAAAATGAAAATAAAATGAAAATAAAATGAAAATAAAATGAAAATAAAATGAAAATAAAATGAAAATAAAATGAAAATAAAATGAAAATAAAATGAAAATAAAATGAAAATAAAATGAAAATAAAATGAAAATAAAATGAAAATAAAATGAAAATAAAATGAAAATAAAATGAAAATAAAATGAAAATAAAATGAAAATAAAATGAAAATAAAATGAAAATAAAATGAAAATAAAATGAAAATAAAATGAAAATAAAATGAAAATAAAATGAAAATAAAATGAAAATAAAATGAAAATAAAATGAAAATAAAATGAAAATAAAATGAAAATAAAATGAAAATAAAATGAAAATAAAATGAAAATAAAATGAAAATAAAATGAAAATAAAATGAAAATAAAATGAAAATAAAATGAAAATAAAATGAAAATAAAATGAAAATAAAATGAAAATAAAATGAAAATAAAATGAAAATAAAATGAAAATAAAATGAAAATAAAATGAAAATAAAATGAAAATAAAATGAAAATAAAATGAAAATAAAATGAAAATAAAATGAAAATAAAATGAAAATAAAATGAAAATAAAATGAAAATAAAATGAAAATAAAATGAAAATAAAATGAAAATAAAATGAAAATAAAATGAAAATAAAATGAAAATAAAATGAAAATAAAATGAAAATAAAATGAAAATAAAATGAAAATAAAATGAAAATAAAATGAAAATAAAATGAAAATAAAATGAAAATAAAATGAAAATAAAATGAAAATAAAATGAAAATAAAATGAAAATAAAATGAAAATAAAATGAAAATAAAATGAAAATAAATTGAAAATAAAATGAAAATAAAATGAAAATAAAATGAAAATATAATGAAAATATAATGAAAATAAAATGAAAGTAAAATGAAAGTAAAATGAAAGTAAAATAAATAAAAAATTTAATAAAATGAAAATAAACTGAAAATAAAAATGAAAATAAAATGAAAATAAAATGAAAATAAAATGAAAATAAAATGAAAATAAAATGAAAATAAAATGAAAATAAAATGAGAATAAAATGAAAATAAAATGAAAATAAAATGAAAATAAAATGAAAATAAAATTAAAATAAAATTAAAATAAAACGAAAATAAAACGAATATAAAACGAAAATAAAACGAAAATAAAACGAAAATAAAACGAAAATAAAACGAAAATAAACTGAAAATAAAATGAAAATAAAATGAAAATAAAATGAAAATAAAATGAAAATAAAATGAAAATAAAATGAAAATAAAATGAAAATAAAATGAAAATAAAATGAAAATAAAATGAAAATAAAATGAAAATAAAATGAAAATAAAATGAAAATAAAATGAAAATAAAATGAAAATAAAATGAAAATAAAATGAAAATAAAATGAAAATAAAATGAAAATAAAATGAAAGTCAAATGAAAATCAAATGAAAATGAAATGAAAATGAAATGAAAATGAAATGAAAATAAAATGAAAATAAAATGAAAATAAAATGAAAATAAAATGAAAATAAAATGAAAATAAAATGAAAATAAAATGAAAATAAAATGAAAATAAAATGAAAATAAAATGAAAATAAAATGAAAATAAAATGAAAATAAAATGAAAATAAAATGAAAATAAAATGAAAATAAAATGAAAATAAAATGAAAATAAAATGAAAATAAAATGAAAATAAAATAAAAATAAAATTAAAATAAAATTAAAATAAAACGAAAATAAAACGAAAATAAAACGAAAATAAACTGAAAATAAAATGAAAATAAAATTAAAATAAAATGAAAATAAAATGAAAATAAAATTAAAATAAAATGAAAATAAAATGAAAATAAAATGAAAATAAAATGAAAATAAAATGAATATGAAATGAATATAAAATGAATATAAAATGAAAATAAAATTAAAATAAAATTAAAATAAAATTAAAATAAAATTAAAATAAAATTAAAATAAAATTAAAATAAAATGAAAATTAAATTCAAAATTTAACCTGTGGTATTTAGACGACGGCACTCTAGGAGGTGATGTAAGCGAAGTTCTGGAGGACCTTCGCGTTTTAATTGATGAATTCCGCGGTATCGGACTAGAACTGAACTCTTCAAAATGTGAACTTTTCTTTTCCGATACGTGTTTAGACAAAGAACTCGTTACATCTAAATTCCGCCATCTTGCTCCAAATATTAAAATTACAGAGAAAAGCTCACTTCACCTCCTAGGAGCACCTGTATTGGACGAATCATTTTCAGACTTTTTAGACAACAAAATTAAAAACCTTAACGAAATTTCAGACCGAATGTCCAAAATAAACGCTCATGTAGCATACACCATTATTAGATACTGCCTTTTCGTACCCAAATTCACCTACGTCCTAAGGTGCAGCCATTTCTGGAAATATCCCACTCTTTTAGAAAAAATTGACAAAATTATTCAAAATCTCTTAGTTACAGTGATGAATATAAATTTAGACGACCGCTCATGGACTCAGGCTTCTCTGCCGATAAGGCATGGTGGCCTGGGTATCAGAAAAGTGTCCAGTGTTTCACTCCCCGCATATCTGTCCTCAATACATTGTTCACTGGAACTCATGTCCAAAATTCTTAAGTCACCAATAGACCAAATTAGCTTACCTTTAATGTCAGAGGCCACAAATGCATGGAGTGATGCCTGTCCAAGCACTGATCTGCCCGCAAACCCTAACTCGCAGCGTCTTTGGGACGAGCCGCTCTGTAGGCTGGTACGGAATAATCTGTATCAAACGGCAACCAGCCTACCGGAGCGCGCTCGCCTCCTTGCCACTTGTGAATGGGAATCCGGGCAGTGGCTCCAAGCTCTGCCGTCCATATCGATAGGAACGCTTTTGGACAACTCCACATTCCGCCTTTCCGTTGCTCTCCACCTGGGAGTGACCTGTGTTGCCCCACATCGCTGTCGCTGTGGTGATTCAGTTGACCAATTGGGTCATCATGGACTATCCTGCGGCAGAAGTGCAGGGCGGGCCCCTCGCCATGCCAGCCTGAACGATATCATCCGTCGGGCCTTAGCCAGCGCGGGAGTGCCGGCCATTTTGGAACCGACCGGCCTCGTCCGCGATGACGGTAAGAGGCCTGACGGTATGACCCTCGTGCCATGGACGATGGGACGGCCGCTGGTTTGGGATGCGACGTGTGCCGATACTCTGGCGCTGTCTCATATTCATGGCACGGCGGTAAAGGCTGGCTCGGCTGCCAATTCGGCCGAGCTCCTTAAGCGGCGCAAGTATGCAACCATAAATAGCGGTTGCATATTTGAGCCGTTTGGGGTTGAGACCCTAGGACCCTGGGGGGATAGTGCCCACAGGGTCTTTAAAGAATGTAGCCGCAGGTTAGTCGAGTTAACGCGTGACCGGAGGGCTGGGTCATATCTTGCACAGCGGATCAGCATTGCGATCCAAAGGGGCAATGCTGCCAGCCTTCTGGGCACGCTGCCAATAGACAGCGATTTGGGGCAAATTTTCTATTTATAGTTTATCTTTAAGTTTATTTTTTAATTTTTAGCATTTAATTTTTATTTTAGGTCTAGTTTTATTGTTTATTGTAATGTTATCTGTTTCTGTGAATAAATATCCATTTCATTAAAGGAGATATATCACAAAGGAGATTATATGTCACGAACATTTCAATTCACATTGAATTTGTTTCTAGTGCATTTCACTCTCTCATCTTAACCGCGAGTGAGATAGAACTCCTGCAACGTTCCCAATGAAATTTAAATTAATTTTTAAGGCATATGTCAATTGCCTCAACCAGATTATCTGTTGCAGTTGATGACATATCAGAAGAAATATATGCGTCTCCTTTTTACACACCATAAATGTAACCTAATGAAAGGGGCGGAAATGAAAATAAAATGAAAATAAAATGAAAATAAAATGATAATAAAATGAAAATAAAATGAAAATAAAATGAAAATAAAATGAAAATGAAATGAAAATAAAATGAAAATAAAATGAAAATAAAATGAAAATAAAATAAAATAAAAATAGAAGTCATATACTTCAGAAAAAGTGACCAAACCCTCCGGTGTCCGAGGCCAGATATGAACTGGCGTCTTCAGCTTTCGCGGCTGACGTCCTGACCACTAGACCACCCGGTCACGGCAGAACTTGACAAATTTTCTCATGTATATGCAATCTCTGAATTTGAAACGGCTAGGCGCCGTTGACCATACTCTAAGGGCATGCGCAGTACGTGCTTGCACCTCCTATCCGAATCTCTTACGTGATTCTGGTATAGCGAGAGAGATGGTGCTGCCATCTATGAATCTTGAAGCAAATCAAATTATTTTTGTTCAATATTTTTTGATTTGCAATTTTAAGTAGTTACACTACTATATATAAACTGAAAAATAGATGTCATATACTTCAAAAAAAGTGACCAAACCCTCCGGTGTCCGAGGCCAGATCTGGTCACTTTTTCTGAAGTATATGACATCTATTTTTCAGTTTATATATAGTAGTGTAACTACTTAAAATTGCAAATCAAAAAATATTGAACAAAAATAATTTGATTTGCTTCAAGATTTAAAATAAAATAAAATGAAAATAAAATAAAAGTAAAATAAAATGAAAATAAGTATTTGCTTAAAATGAAAAATTCACACTGAGAATGTAGAATGTGAATTAAAATAAGTTTAACCCTTTACCGGGCAAGACTGAAAAAAATCCTCATCGCCAATCTATAGTCCTAAAAATTATGTACAAGAAAAAAATACAAAAAGATGATGTTACAGGTAGTCTTTTTTGAGACCGCTGCCGTATAAAGGGTTACAAGTTTTGATAAACCTTGCTTAAAACTTATTACTAATAGGTTTTTTGAAATGGCATTCCACGCTTTCTTATTATTCTATGGCCCACGCCATCTCGTTTATCTTGCTGTATCGCTTCATATATGTATAGGTCGTATATTGCTGGCCTAATATTACAGGGTTCTATGTTAGATTTTGAGGATAGTTAAATTTAGACTTTCAATAGAGGTTCAAATTTCAATTCGATTAAAGTAAAACATGCAACCCTGTAATATTGGGCAAACGACATCAAAGCGCGCTTGACATACGGAGTTATACACTATACATACAGCAAGTAGGTCTAAAGTGTTCTAAACATAATAATTCACTTATCATGATGTTTATTTTCACTCCACTTTGACATCTAATAATAAATAATGATAACATTGGCACGTGTCTAAGACTTTAAAAAAAGCGCCGTGACGATGCGCTCGAGTCGCTCGACCCGCGCAAATTAACAAACAGCCATCACAGCATTTTGCCATTGAAATTTGAACCGTATTTCATCTACAGCGGCATCGATCATTTCGAAGCGCGCGAACATCGAGCGCGTGGATTCGGAGGAATGTGTGCTTTATGAACAAGGTAGATGATTTAAATTAGCACGCAGTATGCTAAAAGGGAAGCCCTTATATAAGGCTAACACTTATAAGCGATATGTAAGGTTTGGTGAGCGGATGATAAGGGTTTCGTAAGGGTATTGGGATAGCGGTGCTAGCCTTTATGTAAGGGCTTTAAAAGCAATATGAAAGGGTATCGTCGGGGAAAGGGTATGGTTAGTTAAGCCTTATGCAAAACCCATACAAAACCCTTTATAAGGGATAGCGGGCCGGTCCCTATCTCAACGTGATACGTGATGTCATTACCGAATTTTGTATTCATGAAATCAACTTATTAGGGATTTACCATAATATTATTTCACACTTATATTTATATGGTAAATCCCTACTAACTGGCCACCGTTGAATAGCACCTTATACTAATAATGAACTCTGTTCACCTACAAACAGAATTAATTTTAGTATAACAAAGTTTTTAATTACTGGCGACTCTTGGACAACTGGCCAAGTTATACTAAAATGAATTCTGTTTGTAGGTGAATAGAGTTCATTTTTAGTAACAGGGGGTCAGTTATTGGAAAGTGGTCAGTTAGTGGTGATTTACCATAAATTCAACTTATCGAATCTTGAAAGTGTAAGCTAAGCCCACTTTTCGGTATGTCAGTCATCTTACCCCTAAATGTAACAATCGGACGCCCATCCAAATATAATTAACTACATTAATTTCCGCAGAGGTAACACGAACCCACGAGATAAAGTTGTAAATGGATTGCGAATTCAACCAACGAACCGTCCGAAAGCCAATTTCATTAATTCACTCCGTGTTGGCTATCCACCTTTGTAACATTGCGGGAATTTCCGTTAGTTTTTCCTGAAATTAAATAAATGAAAGTCGGAAACACAAGTTGCTGAAGACATTGTTGGTTGAAAGTAACTGATTTTCTAAATAGTTGGTGTATATGCTCGTTCATTTACAGATCCCAGTATATAAATAAAAGTTTTTCTGAAATTACAAATTCACGAATCTCATTTTCTTGGTCTTTAACCCTTAGCCAGGTTGTGATCTTATAGCGACCATATGGTAAATGATTTTTTTTTACGAGCAGAGATAATACATATACAACTAAATGTCATTATCGAAGTTATCGTTTATACAGTAAACGATTTCCGAACGCAAAAAAATAGATGTGTCAATGGACATTAAATTATATTGACGTTTTAGTTGTCATTAAAATTAACTGAAAATGGTCGTTTTTGTGAGTTTATTCCGGTGAAAATTGATGATATGTCAAAAATTAATTCGAGTGCTATTTGTTATATGTTTTTGGTCGCATATAAGGTAATGTATGTATAATACGTCAAAAAATATCCGACTTATTGTTTTTTAGTAAAATAATCACTATAAAAGTTTGTGGTTCATATAGGACCTCTGCCCATTTTGGATCAGTACAAGTGGACTGGTCTCTGTGTCCACTGCCCTGCAGGGTATGGACATGATATTTGAGGGTTAGATTATTACTACGAATGAAACGTTATAGCAGAATCATCACATAGTATAAAACAAAGTCGCTTTCCGCCGTTTGTCCCTGTATGCTTAGATCTTTAAAACTATGCAACGGAATTTAATACGGTTTTTTTAAATAGATATTCAAGGGGAAGGTTTAGATGTACAATAAATGCATAATATATAGCAATGAAACACTGATAATTTTAGAAGTTTCTAATGTGTGTCGTAAATAAACACATTTTTTGAGATTACATTACAAACGCTAGCTACCCTACGAGATAGATCAAAAAAATGTACTACAGTATTGTACACCTTAAAAAGGTCTACAAAAAATTCCGCGATGGTATATGTCGATCTTTTAGGGATAACCCACATAACCATTTTTTATCCCGTGCGAAGCCGCCGGGTCGCTAGTAAATACTAAAATTAAATAAAGATTTTACATTAAATTAGGTTTTGAAATTCCAATTCAACGGTTCTAGACGGAGAGCTAGCTACGTCAGATATGACATAATAATGAGAGCAATGACACCCCTCTAGTCAGTTTGCTATACTTGTTTCTAGACCTGGATATCTGGCAGCTGTAAAGTGGTGAAGGTCAAAGAACGCAAACCACTTCAAGAAAACAAATTCAAAAAGAGTTCTGGGTTTGATGCAATATTTATTATGAGAAATTTTATAAATAATTAGATTATATCATTGCCAAAAACTTCCGTTGGGGGAAAGTAGTACCAAACGACGTATATTTTTTATAGTTATTTACTTCATTTATATTTTGTCGCCTACTATTTTCCTTTCCGTAATGATACGCAATGTTTTTGTTCTAATGTTAAAATATAGGCCCTGTCCTTTATAACTGAGACAACTTCGGCAGTTTTAACCTATTTTGGTATTACTATTTTCCAATTCAAACTTTGATAATCTTTCACTCTGACCCAATAAACGTTGCCAGATGCCCGGATCTAGCAATAAGGATAGTATAGCAACCTAACCAGATGGGTTTTGTTCCTCTCGTTATTGTGTCATATCTGACGTGGCCAGCTCTTAGTCCATAAAATTCACGAGCCACAGCCATAAACCACTTTATACTGTGGTTTTAGTATGTCAATGATTACTCATGTAAAGATGTGACTAATGTTTAAAAACCTTTATGTATGACTAGCAGGGTAGTGGCACTAGTGGCCAAATACGTGCCACATGGTACCATCGGTAACGGGCAGTGGACATATACCGACCACAGGGTTTTTTTTAAAGTAAATTAATAAAAATAACAAAAAAATACTTTTTTACGCTGTTAGCTACCGCAATCAGTATTCAAAAGTATAAATATTACCAGGCCTGGCTAAGGGTTAAACATGAACACGGTTAAATAAATTTGCTTGCTTAAAAATTCAGACTTTTCCGACAAAAAATAGAGCCTTATGGCTAATAAAAAAATTGCATAGAGTGATAAAAGTTTCAAAAACTCGTGTTAAAATAATAAAAATTGTTACCTAATAATGTTTAGTCTCCTTCGGTCATATTTCTAATTAGATTAGCCATCATTTTTTACCCTTCAACAATCGATCTTTATGTAAGAGTTATTTACTAAATTAAATATCAAGTTCATAATATTATTCATACATCAAGAAGGGGTCGTATTCTAACTTTAAAACACGTATAGACACGATCCAACTTCAATACAACTCCAATGCATTAACAACGCAATACAGCTACGGCATAAAGATCTGAATCAGAAATATCAGAATTTGCTTGAGAAATATTCCAACGCGATACAACTTCAATATTGATTGTTTGTTTGTTGTGTGTTGGAGTTATGTTTGGGATAGGTTGTGTTCTTAATGTATTGTTAACGTGTTTTAAAATTAGAATCCGGCACAAAGGTTGCTAACCTAATTGGAAATATGAACGAACGCGATCGCTCGTAACTCATGTTATAATAACTAACCCCCACTCAAAACTTTATTAGCTTGGACAAATCGTTTAATGGCCCATGTAAATCTTCTGTATAAGCCCGGTATTATCTTAATCTGTGGCGGACCATATTACTCGAACACTAAAGGATGGGATGGGATCACATTTGTAAAGGATGATGAGTCCGGGAGAGGACAAAAACTATTATGTTTACATGTGGTACCGGCAAATTATATCACATTATGTTACGATGTTTTTTGATAGGTAATAGTAGTTTATGTAACTGTTACGTAATAAGGGTCCTTAAAACATGAGTGTGGTTTTATGAAATGAGCCGCAGGCGAATTTCATAATAAGATCACACGAGTGTTTTAAGGCCTAATTACGTTCAGTTGCATACACTGCTTTATCTACACTCATATTATTTATTCTAAATGCCTTATTTGGAAACCATAGAATGGCCGCCATTGCACCTCCACCATAGCCAACTCGATTGTGCCGGCGGTCGCGCGGGCGCGTGTCGGGCTGTCGGCGGATCCCCGGGAGGGTGCAGGTGTACATTATGTTATCAAAACTCATGAAGACTGTATTGACAATTATAAGGACAACTGCAACAAGCCGTCATTCTTGTTTTATTTGCTTTAAAAACATAAATTATTTATTATGTTGTAGATGATATGATGTTAAATCAACTACTAGAATTATTTTTTCGGATCACTTTTGATTTCATAAACTGAGAGGCCATACACAGGAGCAACGAAAAATACTCTTGGACAAATACATACGAGAAAATGGTATATGTCCATGAGAAAGATCGCCAAAATCGTGAGGGTGTGTGTTTCTGCGATTTAAATTGCATTTAAAAGTTTGGGTAAGACTTCTCTTTTAATGACAAGTCGAAAAATCGTCGAAAAACTGGCTCGAATAATCGCAATATCGACTCAAAGATACATCGAAAAATCAAAAACTCACTCAGTGCTTCAATAAGATATGTGGAAAAAAGTAGAGAACTTCTGTAGGAATGGTTCAAAGGGCCAAGAATCGCAACGACTGGGTAGCCCTCGGAAGCAACGGAAGCCAAACCAACTCCAAAATAGGCTGCAAAAGTTAAACACCGTCTTCGAAATTTATATGACACAGTTTTACTTAAAAATGAACAGTGCATAATTCTAAGTGACGAAAACCCCTTCAAACTGGATTTTTTGTTCTACCGGGCCTGTAGTACTCTACTATTCGCAAAGGAGAACACCTGAATGAGAACAAAACGTCAATTTTTTCCGAAAAATTTGGATCTAAGACAATGTGTGGTAGGTAATATGCGAATGCAGTATGAAATCTACGGCGTTCGTCACTACTTCCACGATGACTGCCAATCTTTACATAAAGAAGTGTGGACAAAATGAATTTTGTCACTAATTAGGTGCCACAGGGGCTCTACTTTATTTTGGCCCGATTTGGCTAGTTGCCACTGTGCCCCCTGCATCAGAGAGTGGATGGAAACCCACGACGTGCGTCATGCTGCTAAGAATATGAATCCGCCAAATTACCCTTAGGTACGTCCCATCGAGGACGTGATGGGCAATCATGAAGAGAAAACTTCGGCAAAGCTTCACGGAAGCGGATTCCAAAAAAAAATAAAACAAAGCTTGGCTCAAGCGTCGAAACTGGTCACTGTAAACGTTGTCCGAATCTGATGAGAAACGTCCGAAGCAAACGACGAAAAGTCGCCCGAAAGCAAAGGTTACAGGTGTCTTAGTCAACACTAAAACGTTTAAAAAGGCCTTCCAATAAAATGCCCAAAACATACTTACGCAAAATAATAAACTTTTAAAAAGTTATTACACATTTCACTTGTCCTTATAATTGTCAATACACTCTTGCCGGCGGTCGCGCGGGCGCGTGTCGGGCTGTCGGCGGATCCCCGGGAGGGTGCAGGTGTACATTATGTTATCAAAACTCATGAAGACTGTATTGACAATTATAAGGACAACTGCAACAAGCCGTCATTCTTGTTTTATTTGCTTTAAAAACATAAATTATTTATTATGTTGTAGATGATATGATGTTAAATCAACTACTAGAATTATTTTTTCGGATCAATTCACATTCACATCAATAATTGAGCATGAAAAGTTAAAATTACGTTACTGCTACGGATAAAAAGCTTATCATAGTAAAATCGGTCGTGGTAATGCTAGCCATTGCCTACCGTTTTCGAACACGTTTTAGAGAACTTACAATATGAGTGTAGATAAAATTGTTTATCTACACTCATATCATAAATCCTGTATTCTGCGTTCGGAAACCCTGTGTAATTACCACCATTATTGCAACCAGTAATGTAACATTAGTGTATTATCTGTGCCAGTGTCGCAATAATGTTCGAATATTCATAGCCACATCGATTTTGGTAACGTATTGAAAATCCAGACCTCCTCCCCGACCGCGGGTATCGTCGGGGAGGAGCCCCGACCGATCGCAAAATCGAGTTGGCCATGGCGGTGCAATGGCGGTCATTCTAATGGTTTCCGAATACGTCATTTAGAAATTATAATATGTGTGTAGATAAAACAGTGTATGCAATTGTACGTAATTAGGCCTTAAACACTCGTGTGACCTTATTATGAAACTTGCCTGCGGCTCGTTTCATAAAACCACACTCGTATTTTAAGGACCCTTATTACGTAACAGTTACAGTAACTACTAATACAACACGCAATAAGGGTTGCACTACGCATAACTAACGAACTGATTATCGTTAAATATGGCGACGGAGCTGTCACTCCATAGAAAACTGTCAAATTTTTCATACAAGATTTTTTGTAATGCTGACGTTAACAGACGGTTTGGTGCAACCGGCCCTCAGTGTCATAAAGCTAATTGTCTATAAAAATGTTCTCACTTTGGTTACTCGCTGGTAATATCTGTCAGTAATTTAAGAGTCAGGTAATGTAAAGTATATAAATACGTTGAAAAATGAGTCGTCTAAGGAATAAGTGGAACAACCTATCGTATCAAATGCAAATTATGGGCAAACTTACTTATTACCCCCTGTGATGATGATGATGAAAAACATATCATCATTACCATCATCATATCAGCCGAAAAACGTCCACTACTGGACGTAGGCCTCTTCCAAAGAGCGCCACAATGACCGGTCCTGCGCCACCCGCATCCAGTGGACTCCCGCGACCTTTACCAGGTCATCAGTCCACCTTGTGGGGGTCTACCCAGTCCACGCTGCGTCTTCCGGTTCGTGGTCGCTACTCGAGAACCTTTCCGCCCCAACGGCCATCGATTCTACGTGCAATGTGCCCCCCCACTGCCACTTTAGTTTAGCGATTCGGAGGGCTATATCGGTTACTTTGGTTCTGCTGGATGGCTTCATTTCTGATGCGATCACGCAGGGAGACTCCAAGCATGGCTCCATTGCCCAGGACAATAAATATTTTTCTGGAAATATATATTATAAGAAAAAAACATTATATACGTCTTTAACTTCATCCGGAAATTTAACAGGGCCCTTATTCGAGATGCCAAACTGTAAGACGTTGCTCTCACAGTTGTCTCACTAGGTGATAGAGTGATACACCTAACTGTCAAGCTGTCAGTAGGTCTCGCTAGAGCGTTTTGTCTATGGCTATGGCCACCATTTTACATATGTTGACAGGACGTAGGGAATCCCATGGCAGAGAGTTTGGTGGTTTTTTTTAGTAGGTATACGTAGGTATCGAACCATGGATGTATAAGAAGTGGATCTCATTCTTCGGTCACAAAGTGAGGCCGACAGAGAAGCTTATCTAAGGAAGCGTCTCGTTTTGACTAAGGAGGTAATGACGTCAGCAGACAATCAAAATGTGAATATGTGTCAAATGTGACAATTTTGTAACGAGTTCGAGTGAGGTACCGCCCCCCACTATTATGCTCTCTATCGGACCGTTTTTAGTACTTTTAAGGGTTCCGTAGCCAAAATGGCATAAACGGTACCCTTATAGTTTCGTCATGTCCGTCTGTCTGTCCGTCAGTCCGTCTGTCCGTATGTCACAGCCATTTTACTCGGAAACTATAAGACGAATAAAATAAAATTTATACATAAGTTGTATTTTTCATGCCGCTATTTAATTATAGTCTGGCAAACCATTTTTTCAGTAGAAAAGCGCGGCAAATTCAAAATACGTACATGTGCCGACCCTTTGTGATGAGACACCGTGTTCGTGACCAACATTTCAATTCACATATCTTTTACATTGAATTTGTTTCTAGTGCATTTCACTCTCTCGTCTTAAGCGCGAGTGAGATAGAACTCCTGCAACGTTCTACATTGAATTTAAATTCTTTTTTATGGCATATGTCAATTGCCTCAACCAGATTATTTGTTACAGTTGATGACAGATCAGACGAAATATATCCGTCTCCTTTTTGAAAAATAATGTAAGGGGTGGAAATACCAACTAAAATTAAAAACATAGAATTTGATCTGATTTTTTCACTGATTCTTAGTGTTGTCATACTTTTGGTCGCTGTACATTGCTACTGCGTTCGTTGGCTGGACAGACTATATGTAGTTAAATTGAAGGAGAAAATATTTTTATGGGGGGCGCTCCATGTAACTAAATTACAAAAAACAATTTTTCCCCTAATATCAACATGTTGCACATCAATCGATAGGTGTTTGAAAATAACATTTCGGTTTTTTTGAACATTTTGTGATTTAGTGAATATTTTCAGAAATAATCGCCTTGAAAGTAAGAAAAATTGAGTGAACCCCCCCCCCGTAACGAACCCTAAGTCCATATAATAAACTTAAAAAAATTTAAGAAGATTATATTATTTTTCTATTACATACTTTTTACGAAAATTATTTTGAACATTATCAGTTCAGCCATTTTTGAGTTATCTCCAAAAAACTTCTTCCATATGTATCAGATACGACCTTCTGGTATTAGTTTGGTTCTTATTCCATGGAAGGTACGGAACCCTCTATTATGCGTGGTCCGACACGCACTTGGCCGGTTTTATGCTACTCGCCTATGAACGACTCTTTTACTCGGTAATAATTTTCAACTGTGGCTAGGGCACCGAGTAAACAATAGTACTATACAGAGGTCCCTCTTTGACGTTACGAATCATGTTGTCCCTTCTTCACGCATGGCAAGTTCTCTTTCTCACTTAGGCAAACGTATCGGATACTAGTTGTCAAATTCAATGACAGAAATGCACATCCTTGGTTAGGGACAAGGTTTAAGAAAAAGATCCACTTCATATAAATCCGTGATACGAACACAGATTACACCTTGTTAGCCCGCCCCACTGTAAATTTATCAAAAATCTTATCGGTTGGCTTCCATATAGCGATATAGAGCTCATCTTCGAGATCATGAAAAAATAAGTCTTACTAGGTCTTAAATGGGCGCTAGTATGTATAACACGATGTAAATTGTTCTTGAATAAATATCATATCATATCATATGGCGTCAAGTTGAAAATACAAGAAAATAACGTTAATTAATCAGTGGTTTTACCGCTCCAAATTTGTACTTACGGTAAAGTCTACTTCAAATAACCTACATACCAAATTCCGGTGGGAGCATACAATATAGGCATGGTGAATTTTTGTCATGTATGGTATCAATCGATTCGTTTTGTTGTGAGGATCAAATGTCTATATGGGGCCAATTGCGTTAAAGCAACAGAAAAGTCAGAAATGAGACTTAAAGTCCGAGATTTGCATTTGTTACTCAAAACGCTCCAAAATGACGTGCAAAAGTGACGTCACGATCACATAGTTGCCCTGTTTAAAGTATGGAAAAAATATGAAATTGCTATTTTTACAGTGAAATGTTGCGTTTATGTGTATGGTTGCCATACAATTTATTTTTGCCATACAATCCAAAATCACAAAGGGGCTGGGATGATGTTTTGTGTAAACTAACATACACCTCTCTTTTGGAAAATAGCACAGGAGCCGAACGCGCGCGACTGATGGCCGTGGGCTGCAAAGAGGCCGGCCACTGGTTAAATGCTTACCCCTCGCCTAACACAGGTACCCATTTAGATGCAAACACCCTCCGGTTGGCGGTCGGGCTACGTTTAGGGGTCCCGGTATGCGCGCCACATAAATGCCTCTGTGGCAAGGATGTCGACCGGCTGGGGCACCACGGATTATCTTGCCAACGTAGTGCGGGCCGTTTTTCGCGTCACGCCGCTTTGAACGACATAATCCGTCGGTCTCTTGCCACCGTCAACGTACCGGCAATACTAGAGCCTACCGGTATAGCCAGAGATGATGGCAAGAGACCCGACGGCATGTCACTGATACCGTGGAGGATGGGACGAGTGCTTGTGTGGGATGCTACCTGCGTGGACACGCTGGCGGCGTCCCATCTCCACGGTACTACAAAGAAAGTAGGCGCGGCGGCGGAGGCGGCTGAAGCCCTCAAACGGCACAAATACAGGAGTCTCGACGCCAACTACAACTTTGTTGCTTTTGGAGTCGAGACTCTTGGTCCGTGGGGCCCAGCAGCACAAAATTTTTACAGAGAGTTGGCTAAACGGTTGGTCGACAAAACCGGGGATAAAAGAGCTGGCAGCTTCCTCGCCCAACGCCTTAGTATTGCGGTTCAGCGAGGAAATGCTGCCAGCGTCCTCGGCACGATGCCACAGGGGCCCATTTTAGAGATAGATTTTTAGTTTTTAGTATTTTTAAGTAAGTTAATTTTAGTTTATTTACATAGTTTATTTAAGTTTTATCCTGTACCTGATATAAATTTTTCTTATCTTGAAAAAAAAAAAAAAAAATATTTTACAGTACAATGTTAAAAATCATTTCAATTCACACTTTAAAAAATCGTAAAATTTTGAAATTTTGCAGCTTGATATCTTTGAGCCACTTCAAAAGAATTTATAAATTTTCACTTTAGTTGGATATATTGATCATTTTGCATCCTATCAACTAAATTTTATTGCATCAATCAATATGTGTCATCATGCCTATTTTAAGATTGGAATCTAATCGCAATTTTTGCATTTGTATTATTTTTGAGCTAACACTTCAAATTTTTTGACCATTAACTAGGCACTTCACCGCCTTATTTTAAATTTTAAACCGTAAAAGTTAACCTTGCGGGACAGTTTTGAAAATAAATACTTTAAATAGTTTCAAATATTTACTTAATTGGCACACGGATAACTGGATATCCATGTTTAAGTGGCTTATAGTTTAACATGCCGTTATAAAGTGTATAACAGGTATATGTTTTTTTTTTCCTGTTTTTTATTGTTTATTTTTCTCTTGTTTTGATTAATGTATTCTTACTTTGGGGATGTGATCGTGGCGTAAATGCGCCGTGTCGTCAAATGGTTGCAACGGAAGACCAGCGCTGGCCCTGCCGGCATTTAACGCTGAGTTGCGACGATTTCGTGGCAATCAATGTTTCGGGTTGTATATGTTATTGTTTATTATGTTTTTTGTAATTGTCATGAATAAATCTTTCATTCATTCATTCATTCATTCATGTTTCTAAAAGAATGCTTTAAATGTTCATCCTTATATTTTTTTATTTTTGAAAAAAAAAAATGGTATTCAATATTTATATGACGTTTTAAATAAATCAATTTTTTTTAACATCGTAGAACGCAATTTTTTTTATGGAAGTTACAAAAACTATTTAAAACGGGGTATTTACCGTGGGTATTTGTTTTGTGGAGGTTCCGATATATATTATATGTATCGACATGTTAGAAACTAGCAAACGAGGATGGTGGCAGCATTTCTCCGCTGTATCGCAAAACTTATGAGTTGAGCGAGGAAGCTGCCAGCTCTTTGGTCACCAATTGAGTCGACGAGCCTCTTTTTGCGTTCTTTAAAAAGTTACTGAGCACTGGGTCCCCACGCGCCAAGGGTCTCGACTACGAAAGTTATAATTTTTTTTATGGGTCTTCAGTTTTTCAGCTTCTTTGGCCACCGCACCTGCTTGTTTATTGGTTCCGGTGAAGTGAGAAGCCGCCAGTGTGTCTACGCATATAGCATCCCACAGGCACGCATGTGGTATTTACTTAAGTACCGCAATAACACCTGTGTGGAGCACAAACACGGACTCAAAGCCGGAATCAGATTTCAATCAATCAGGTGCCGGTCCAGGTACTATACGGTTTAAGACATTTATTTCTCAAAAAGATTTACATAAATCACTTACTGAGAAAACAATATTTATCTTAAAGCTAAATGGGTGAGGGTAGAATGCAAAAACTGGTGGACGAGTTAAGAACAAAGGCGCTCGGTAACACCAAGCGCAATGCAACAATGTAATGTTGTGCATAGGGACCAGTTAAACCGAACTACCCGGTGCGTTCACTGGTTAACTTACATATGATTTGTGTGTATTCATTAAGTGCATATTTTGTGGAAAAGCCTTAGAAGACGTTTTTATTTTAGTTTTTAACTTTTTTATGTTATAGATTTTTGTACATTTATATATTTTTTCTTTTTCTTTTTTTTAAAGTATTTTAATTATTTAATGTTATTATTATTTGACTTATTTCTATCCATTAATAACGTCAATATTTCTGTACCCATCCTTTTCTATGTATATGAATGAAGGATGAGCAAGATGAGTAGAGAATTAATGTCATTATTACTGACAGTGTCTGGAAAAGCTGTCCACACTGTAAGCCGGTAGCCAGTGCTGCGGCTTAGGAGTGAGTGACTCATAAGAAATTTGGCACAATACGTCTTCCCAGCTCCATTGACAATTTGGATGGGTAAAAACATCCTAACCCGCCAACCACTTCACCAAGCTTTTTTGGCCTCCTCTAAGCCCACAGTTCCATGGTTTGGGGGTGGGGGTCCTGTAAGATTTTAGTGACTTTACCTACGAGGCTGGCTGAGCTGTAGACGGAGGAGTGTCTTACAGTAGATGTTATGAAGCCGACTATTTCTTAAAATGGTCCTAAATCCTTATGCGCCCACCGGTATGGTCTTAAATTTGGTATTTTCTTACTAAACGGGTCTTATAGCTTCTGTGAAAATTTCGAGCAGTATGCTCAAAAATAAATTAAGGCTCAACAAATTGCGATTTCAACTGGTCTTAAAACCTTATATGCCCACCGTAATGGCCTTAAATTTGGTAAGTATGTAGATTTTGTGGGTGGTTAAGTAAGTGGGCTTCGCCGTGTGTCAAAATTTAAGCGTAACGATAAATTAACGTATTAGGGTTCCGTAGTCAACTAGGACCCTTATAGTTTCGCCATGTCTGCCCGTCCTTCCGTCCGTCCGTCCGCGGATAATCTCAGTGACCGTTAGCACTAGAAAGCTGAAATTTGGTACTGATATGTATATCAATCACGCCGACAAAGTGATAAAATAAAAAGTGGATTTTTTTTTATTAGGGTACCTCCCCTATACGTAAAGTGGGGAGTGATTTTTTTTTCATTTCAACCCTAACGTGTGATATATTGTTGGATAGGTTTTTAATGAATAGGGGTTTACTAAAATAATTTTTTGATAATGTAAATATTTTCGGAAATAATCGCTCCAGAAGTAAAAAAAAATGTGTCCCCCCCCCTCCAATTTTTGAACCATAACTTTTAAAAATATAAAAAAAAAAAAGTAGAACTTTATAAAAACTTTCTAGGAAAATTATTTTGAACTTGATAGGTTGAATAGTTTTTGAAAAAAAAATACAAAATAATTTCTGAAATAAGTTTGTAATTTAACCGTATGAGCAGGAGTTTATTGTACCTGTAATTTCTACAAAATCACAATGAAATGAAGTGCTTTCAAATAAAGTAAAAACGGTGAAAATCGGTTCATGCAATAAAGAATTATCCCATAAAAATCATCTTCCATACTTTAAGCTCGCGCGCAATAGTTTACTTAATTTGCCGATAGATGTCGCTGTACGTGGAACGCTCATATCATATCCTACATGGCGGTGTTATTTTAACTCTTAAGTGGGGACACTTACTGTGACGGACGGAAAACTACGGAACCCTACACTGAGCGTGGCCCGACACGCTCTTGGCCGGTTTTTTTTTGTATTTTTAACTTGACGCCACACATACTAGCGCCCATTTACGACCTTTAAGACTTATGTTTTCAATATCTCCGTGATGGGCTCTACAACGCTGTCAACGCTATATGGAAGCCGACCGGTAATTTTATATTTTTGATAAATTTACAGTATAGCCGGCACCAGTATCTATAATGTTTAAGTAGTGAAGTATCAGATGTCAAACAATCCTTTAAGGCACTGACTACCAGGCTACCGATAGTAATGATGGAGGCGACCTCTAGTAATTGCCCCCACGAAACTTTTGCGCGAAGTTGATTTCTGACTATTCAAACTAGGTAAGATACATCTAGAAGTATTATATTAAAATTGATATGATTTGAAGACATTTTCACTGAGAGCACATTAATATTTATAATTTTCATGATTATTAATTGTAGGTATTTATTAAAAATATATAACTGTTAAAATATAATATGATTGGCATTACCTATTTTACCTAAAGTTCAATTAATATGCCATAAAAGAAATGTCGAGATCTGGCCGAGGAGCGAATGGATAAACATCAAAAATTGCGATGAGTTATAGGGTTCTTTCACCCTGCTGTTGAGAATATCTCTACAGTACCCTGCATTCACTGTGCTCTGCATTATTTTGTGTAATTTGGATGCTATGTTAGAGTAGATTTCCTCAGATTAAGCAAGCCACTAGCCACTAAATCTCCTACAACGCCTTGACTGTATGCGGCTGTATAGCCATTCCCCATGTACATGTGCATACTACATGCGTAGACACACTGGCGGCTTCTCACCTCACCGGATCCAATAAACATACAGATGCGGTGGCGAAAGCAGCTGAAAAATTGAACAGCCTTTAAAAAAATCGATGTTTAAAGAAACAAGTATGTATAGTTTAAAGTGCCATGTGTAACCATATCAATTCATTATATAAGAAATATAATATTGGAATATAACTTACACGTAAGTCAGTCAGATACACAATTACATTTACTTGCAGTAAACGTCAACTTCTTTTTTGAAATGAAGACCCATTGGTTTTCATATCCCGAGTCTCCTAAATAGTAATTCAAAACTTGGGTCTTGTTAGTGGCAATTAGTTATAATCATGAGGATTATGACTAGTACTACTGTGCACTGTATTTATTTACCTGATATCTTTATATTTCCATAACATCCTCAACTCTCAGGATTAGGAATACCTTTGTAATATAAGAGTCTTACATTAAATTAGAATCTATGAAGAATATGTGTAATATTGTTTGAAGTGTCTAAAACCTTAGTTAAGTTAGGAGGCAGTAGTAGGAGCCAAGTTTGAACCCGCGATCCTTAGAGCGTAAGTCGGGCGTCTGGCCGCCAGGCTACCAGAGTTTGTTTTGATAATTACTATACTGTTGCTCCATTTTTCTACTATGATTATCTGCGTGAAGTATCAAATGTCAAACAATCCTTTAAGGGCTTTAAGGCACTGACTACCAGGCTACCGATAGAAATAACGGCCTCCTAGCCCAGTCGGTAGTGACCCTGCCTACGAAGCAGGAGGTCCCGGGTTCGAATCCTGGTCAGGGAATTTGTTTGTGTGTTTATCACAGATATTTGTTCCTGAGTTATGGATGTTTTCTATGTATTTAAGTATTTATCCATATTTATCAAATATATATATATATCGTCTAGTACCCATAACACAAGCCTTACCACAGAATAACTAATAGTACTACCGTACAGAAAATTCACTCCTTAACAAAAGTCAGATTTAGGTATAAAATTATACCTATACTCGCCGCCTGCAAGCAAAATTGAAACTTATAACCGCGCACGAACCGTGAATCTTCTTTGCGCGCCGCAGTTTTATGACCGAGCTGTGAGCGTCGGCACGGGGTTGGCACTTGACAAGTTTTTGTACCTATACCTACTGATTTATTATTGTTAGATAAATATGTAGGAATTACAAACGTTGATTATGTAAACACGAAATTTTTATCCGGAGATAGATTTTTTTATAGAGATTATGTCTGATTCTCACGGAAGTAGGTATGCCACAGCCGTATTCCTTTGAAAATATGTCGGTCAGTTCCTAATATTATTTCTGGGCAACCGATATTCAATAAATTAAGGATGTTTATTTTATCTATTACTAAGTAAGGACTTTGGGACCTTTCAATATCGTCCGGAATTTAAAAATGTTATTTCTGCTTCCTTGTTCTTCCGTTTATTCAGACATCCGTAAATACATATTTTATACGGATTAGATCGAGATAGGTTTCGAAGCCATTGTGTATTTTAAATTTTGCGCGAGCGCCACGTGACACGACTATCGTGCGAGCCGAGCGGCAGCCCACTGCTATACGACTCCCCGGGAGGCGCGCCGGCCAAATGTACCTAAACTGCGTAGTGAAACCCCCCTGGCCTTACTGAGCTTACTGTGGGCCTAGTTCGATTTGTGTAAGATTCATTTATTTCTCGAATTTAATTTCTTTTCTGATGTTTTTGAAATGCCTAAAACTTTCCATAGACGTTGACGTAACAAAGACTGCAGCACTATAAGTAGGTATTAAAACAGACAGAAACATTGCAAAATTAAATAATTATATTATTAGTAGTTAGGTTTTCTTATTAAAATTATTTTCTTGTGTGTGAATGCTTTTTCACCACATCAGCACCACCGCCTATCTTGATTTTTTTAAAGCGTCAGTAAAATTGTTTTTTTTTTTTTTTCACAAGGGAGAACAGTTATTACTTTACGTTATAGAACGATGATTTTGAACCATAAATATTTGGCAGAATTAATTTGTTTTGTTTTATGTATTTACCTAAGCTTGTATTTTTTTGCCGTGGCGTGGTGAAAAATGTTGTAATACTCTCGGCAGCAGTTTGTTTGCTTCTAGTGCCCCCCGCAACGCTCAAGATACAACTTTATTAACCATACACTAGTTATAATTTTGTAATCATTCCCTTTTTCGGGTCTCGATATAAACACGTGAGATAGATATCAAGGTTGTATTCTTGATATTATAATTTATTTACACTTAACCTATTCTACATAATATTGGATCTACGTGGTCGGTTTACAAGTCAATATATTGTTTTATTTCTTGTGACAAAAACATTTATTGGTTACAAGAAATCTTAAAATCATTCATACCAGTCATTTTTATTCAATATGTAATATTTGTCACATATCTTTTACCAAAAGCACAGGTTTCGTCATCGTTGCTACACCCAAAAATGCATCGTCAAATCTAAAAAATTGCTTGTAAGCCGTCTATGTAGACTACCCTAATTCTAGCCTAGTATTGTAGCACGAAAATACACGTATGATTTACACACATACTCATACACGTATTTAGTTTCAGAAGACATTCAGAGATGTCGCTTTCAAATGAGTTTTCATAAAATGCTTCAAGGCTCTCTTTACCTACTACTAGAGGTAAACAAATGCCTTACGTGGGATTCCCATAATTTACTGAGGTCAACGTCAAAACAATAAGATGGCGCCCATGCCAATAGAGAAATTCCTCTAGTGAGACCTATTGATTTTGACGTAGGTGGTTAGGTGAATCAACTGTCACAAAAGTGTGATATCATAGTTGTCTCGCATGCGACTGTCAGTTATGCCATGTCGAATAGACTCCCTGTATTGTCCTACCTATTCTCAACTTTCAGCGTTAATTATCAGCCATCAAATCATATATCTAACGCCTCAGCTTGACTCGTAACCCTTCTAAAGACCACCCAACTGCATTGAAGTGTATTACAAAATGACAATGCGTCCAAGTCTCCGAACAAGTTCCAACTTGCCCGCAAGCTAACAACTTGTTCGAACAACTTAACTTTGTCCCAGCTGAATTGACCAAACCTTTATTGTAGTTTGGACGTTGTTTGCCGCATTAAGATTTGATTCAATAAACCTAGAGCTAATTGAGAGACATACAATTTAGTGTAACGTGCTTAGAGACAAAGGAGTCAGTGGTAGGTCATAATATTATGTATAAAATCCACTATTTTGTCTAAGATACCCATATAGTACCGATTTTGGTCTCCCCAATGATATTTACTATAGCGCAATCATTGAGCATTTGCCTTAAAAAAGGTGGAGTAGAAAATGTTTTCATGGTTATTGGTAGGCTATAGGGTGGTTATTAACATACTAGATTTGAGACCTTGAGGGGGGGGGGGCGCCATCTTGGTTTAAAGGTGCCAAAGGTCCGTTTTTGAACCTTGGCGCTTAAAGGGTTATCAGTATGCCTAAAACGTCTATGAATGAAAGCGTGTATGTTTTTTGTCAAATCTAAATTAATTATACCCGAATTGATCGATAGCTATACGACAACGCCTAGTAGTATTTTATGATGAGTAATAGAACATTGATTTTGTGTGTGAGACGTACTACTTTCACCTCCTCTATAAGCGCTCTAGGGGCGAATACAACTTTTGAATATCTTTTAAAAGAATCATTAGAAGATGACAAAACTGTGGTAGAGACTTCATTTCCTTATCTCGAAGCACAAAACTTTGAAGCTAATAAATAAAATTCTTATGATATAAGAAAATATACACTATTTCACCCCCTGCATCTTTATGTCTGTAAGACTTACAGGTGTATTGTGTATGGAAATATTGTAGACAATTTTATCTTCTTCATACGTTCCATAGACATTTCAGGCATACTGATAACCGTTTAAGCGCCAAGGTTCAAAAACGGACTTTTGGCACCTTTAAACCAAGATGGCGCCCCCACCCCTCAAGGTCTCAAATCTAGTATTTTAATAACCACCCTATAGCCTACCAATAACCATTAAAACATTTTCTACTCCACCTTTTGTAAGGCAATGTATGGAGATGATTCATCAATGATTGGATTACTATGGATGGGTTATACTCTAACAAAATGAGCAGAAAAAATACTTCCAGAGTTATTTCATAACCTAGCAACGATTCTGTTATGTTTATCTATTTTGACAATCATTTCATCTTTGTCACTCTCGTTGATAGAAAATTACAGTTTGTCTCTTTCTCACGCGGTAGACGGGACCTCATTGGCACGTCCGCATCACACGCTGGCACGACTAGCGGCAATTGTTTGAAATCACTCATTTTAAGTGCTTCACTTTTGGAGCGTGCATAACCCATCTGTCATTATTATATATCATAGGATCTCCCCTGCAATATAGTGATCAACTGTGCCGAATATTATTACTTACATAAGGAGGTATGCCTATTTTTCCTCGAAACATAATAAATAGAAAACTCATTGTTGTAATGATGGGTATTCTCAGGTGGATAAAAAGCCGGAAGAAGAAAATAATGGTGCACTCTATAAGGATACTCAGCAATTGATATAAATGAGCGGCGTTAGTAGAGGATTCGTTTCAAGAGTGGATTTTTGGCCGTATATTCAGGGTGTTTTTCCAATAAGAAATATATAAAATATTTAACGACATAATAATAGGAACTTTCCATTATCTTTTATTTTAAAGCCTATTTTTAAATACTAATATCTAACAAAGATCTTCACTGTACGTGCACTCTCCAATTCTGCATGCATTCTATTACGTGTGAATACGTTATAAAATCAAATGAGTTCGCCAGGTAGCCATCATGTATTAATAATTTTAAACAAAAAGGAACCGACGACTTCACTTACTTACTTAAGACTCCACCTTTCCAAAACGAAAAGCCCAATCTGCTGTAATCACAGAAACTGTAGATCCGTTTAGGCGCGAAAATTTAAATTGTTTGTTTGTAACAGCAATTTTTGACTATAAATTATAGTATTTTTATTTTTTAATACACTCGTGGTCTATTCTACGTGCAATTCTTTCAAATTAAAGCATAAATGAAAATAGTGCATCTTGCTCTATTATACAACAGGTAGGTACTTTACATAGGGTGATTTAAGAAAAATAATATCAAACTGACTCCTGCATGCCAAAATTCGTGGAAAATCAAAGTAGGCGCCCATTCACTTTGATGTATACCTTCCATCGTTCAAATGTCGTTGCGATAACAAATTCAAGCGAAGCCTGAGAGTAGTTTCGTGAGGTCATTCCAGAAGTTTTCATGTCGTGAGGGCACAATTTTTTTCTTTGATGCTGATATATCGGTTTAAATCTCCGTAACTTGAAAGTTCTGGAATACTTCTTGGCTCGAATATTTCAGTATTGGATTTTTATTTTAAGTACGTACGAGTCTATAACGCTTTCATGCGCGTATCTAGGATATCTGTCAAAATTTACTTACTACACGTTCCGTTCCTAGGACTAGTAGATCAATCATTGGAGCATTTAGCCTTACAAAAGGTGGAGTAGAAAATGTTTTAATGGTTATTGGTAGGCTATAGGGTGGTTATTAAAATAATAGATTTGAGACCTTGACGGGGGGAGGGGGGGGCGTCGGCCGCCATCTTGGTTTAAAGGTGCCAAAAAGTCAGTTTTTGAACCTTGCCGCTATTAATAACTATTAAATCGTTTTCTACTCCACCTTTTGTAAGGCAATGTATGGAGATGATTCCCCGATGATTGGATTATTGTACATACATGTACATTGTCAGTACGTTTAATTTACAGTGAAAAGTAATTGTAAAGCCGGTGGAGTTAAAAACTGATCGTAAAACTCCAGAACAATTTTTTTAATACTTACTCATGATAGTTTTAGTTTTACCTTAATTACATAATATATTTCCTATATTTTTTACTTTTATTAATAATTATTATAGAAAATTAATAAATTGGGATATTATAGTCATTACTTGCAAAAGTAACTTCGACGTAAATACATTTTCATGACATTTTGACATTAGGGTTGTGTAAAAAAATATTAACGATTTCCGGGAGGCAGGTAAAAGTAAAATATGGTGCTCGCTAGAATCCGCGTCGTCGTCATATCGCTACCAACTTACCTACGATTTGTGGAAATGACAGAAAATATTTTTCTTATAATGGGGTGTTAGGGGCTCTTAATGGTTCTGCCGATTTCACACCTTAACTACAGCTGAAATAGCAATTTAAAAATAACATTATAGGTAGATAGAATTTAGGTGTGATTTAAAGATTTGTGCAGGGCGGTGTTTTTAGGGTTCCGTAGCCAGAATGGCAAAAACGGAACCCTTATAGTTTTGGTCATGTCCGTCTGTCCGTCCGTATGTCACAGTCCGTATGTCTCGGAAACTATAAGACGTATCTTAATAAAATTTAGACATAAGGTGTAGTTTGTATGCCGCTATTTAGTTATGTAGTGAAATTTCAGAAAAAGGTATTTTCCGGGGGGGCGCTCCATACATGTAAATAAATTTAAAAAAAAATTTTTTACCTAATATCAACATGTTGCACATCAATCGATAGGTCTTTAAAAATAACAGGTTTCTTTGAACATTTTGTGATTAAGTGAATTAGCGTCCCCCCTGTAACTTTTGAACCGTAAGTCCAAAAAATATGAACAAATTTGAGAAGATGCGCATTATCATATACTTTCTACGAAAATTATTTTAAACATTATCGGTTTAACCATTTTTGAGCTATGTACAAAAAACTTCTTCCATAGGCATCAGATATGACCTTTTGGCATTAGTCTGGTTCTTATTCCATTGAAGCTACGGAAACCTCCATTATGCGTGGTCCGACGCGCACTTGGCCGATTTTTTTAAATTTCCTTTAAAGTAATTACTTTTTCAGGCTATTTAAGGCAAGTAATGGTAAGCTTCATTTAGGACCATACGTACAGTCAGCGTCAGAGAGACGTGACCCCCCTAATAGCAGTATAGAAACTGTACAATAATTTCGTCATCAGACGTAATGATTGCGTAGCAGTGTGGTTTCATATGCGGATAAGTGATCCTAAGAGACCGCATTCGAGACCGTTAAAAACGTTTTAAAACTTTTTGTTTTTTTTTGTTAGCATACGTATATTATTAAGTTCAGAATTATTGAAAAATGGATAGGAGTAATATCAAATATTATAGAAGAAATAAATAGGGCAAATTAAAATAAAAACAATCTTAAAAACACGTATTTTATTGGTATTTTAATAACGCCTAACCTAACACCTACAAATAGGGCATTTGACTGCTATTAGTCATTAAACCAGTTTCTTTTTTTGAACTGTCAAAACGATTTGCCACTATGGAATTTATATGAAACATTACAAAATGACGTCACGGTCTAGTTACCTACTCTTTATAAGTAGCTCTAAGTATATCTAAATATATAAAAGAAAAAACTGCCTGACTGACTGACTGACTGACTGATTGACTGACTGACTGACTGACTGACATATCAACGCACAGCCCAAACCGCTGGTTCTAGAGATTCCAAATTTGGCACGTAGGTTCCTTATAAGGTCTAGGGATGCACTAAGAAAGGATTTTTCAAAATTCACCCCCTAAGGGGGTAAAATGGGGGTCCAAAGTTTGTATGACGAATCAAGATTTGTTAGACTATTTTATTCGAAACTTCACAGGAGTATTCCTAACGATAAATGAGTAAACACGTGTTTCAGGTTTTTTGAAAACGCAACCCCTAAAAGGGGCAAATGTGGTCACAAAGTCAGAAAATCAACATGGTATCGTATCCTTTTTGAGTACTTATAGTACGCGGGCGAAGCCGCGGGAAAAGCTAGTAATTTATAAAAAGAAATTGTGACTGAAAATAACTTCAGTCTTCGTTTCATAAATAAGATTTTAAATGCATGGTTGAGTAATAAAAATATTTTAAATACAGTCAAAATCCCTATACCGATATGCGTTTAGTTTGGCAGATATTTATTTAATATTTCTAGTTTACATTATATAAATTGAACATTTTTGTTGCTTAACTATAAAGGTAACAGTTGAATTGTAAGCATATTTAAATATATTTTATGGGAAATAAACAACAATATTATAGTGTGAGTTGATTAAAATTGTGTTAGGAGTATGTTTCCTGGGCTGCGATTATAGCTGTCTTAATAATAGAAAGGAAACCGGAAAGAAAATCCCTAGGATATTGTCTATTGAATATAAGCTAGCATGTTGTCTTTGCCTTACAACATCTGAATGACTGAGTCAAGTATACAACGCTGAATACATCACATTTTAAATGTCGAATCGACCCGCGTGATTAATGAGTTTAATAACTGCATAACAGATACTATATATCATTATAGGGTTTGATAAATAATGGTTGTGTATAAAACGAGAAGATATTCTAACCTTGCGAGAGTTGCGAGCCACTACGTTTCAGAGAGAAACAGCATGTTATCGGCCAGCGATAACAATATTCATCTCCTGTCACGTTACTACAATTTTAGGAAACACAACACTCACTACCTAGACCCTAGTTTTTTTAGCATCAGAAAAAGGGTTAACAATCTTGACAAATATTTTTATGGAATAAGGCTTCTAACAAAAAGTATAACTGTTACTTATGAAATCAAAATAATGTAAATATATGTCCTTGTAAAACATACTTGTTACATATTTGCTATATTTACCTAACTTATTTTTCAAAAGTGTTTTCAATGAAAAGCGTTATTAAGGTTTCTTACCCTTTTTGTAATGCTAAAAAAAACAAGGTATAATCTGAAACAATATCACTTAAAACTTTTGTATATACCCATCAAATAAGAATATAATATAATATTACACTATATTTCACTAGCTGTATTTTTTTCTCATACCGGAGACTGCCGGAGAGGGTAACCCTCATTCTCCTCTATTTGTTTCCGCCTACTTTTGATGCTAGCTACCAAGTTTGAGCATATGTCAGTATTCCTCATAAGTTCCCAGGTTCTATAGTCTTCATCATCAAGGTTTTGTTTTCATTTGACCTGATCGGGGTCCCAGTTGAGCACCATTTGACCCCATCTACCTTCGTCCATCTTTATCGGATTTGAAGCATTTTCATCCGAAAAAAATACGATCTGGTTCTCCCAGTCGAAATCTTCATATTTTTTGGCAAAACTAAGGCGATCGTAGCGATGCTTATTTGACAAACTTATTTTTGTCGCTGGTTTATAATGGTGTGTCTGGGCAGGGTGCAAATGTCTTCTGACAGTGCTAAGAGATACCCCAAATGTCTCAGCTGTTGAGCGAGTTGTTAGTAAATGGAACGTCGGTATTCAGGAGCACAATACTACGGTGCCGCTGAGATTCCTCTGTGTAGGCAGAAGGACGATAGGGCCTTGCCGATCATCTTTAACGTCACCCGTTTTTTCATACCGCCTTAGCCATTTGCGAACCGTGTTCGTCTGCAAATAAAAAACACAACTTGAACTTAGTAGGTCTATATCAACAAAACATGGCTCAATGAAATGGAGTAAACTCTAAGTAACTCACCGCTATATTCATTTCTCGTGCATTTTTTTTAATATTCTGGTTTTGTTCCCGAAGCACTACAATATTCGATCGCTAAAACTCAGTTGTTACACAAGTTTTCGGACAAGTCGAGAATAAAATAAAATAACGTTTCTGCTTCGGCACACCAAGAATAGACGTAATGATGACGAACGATTTGCGGCGGATGCGAATTTTTACCAAGTTACCCCAAAACTTAATTACAAAAATGCGAAACGGGAAAATCATACTAAATTCAACCTAAACACGTTTAGTCAAAGACATCGTTACTCACTTTCGGATATGTAATGGGGGTAGAGAAATAATAATAAACAAAGACAAGACTATCATCATCCATAAAGGCCGGTTAGACAAGGACACATAGACATATTTAAGTAACCTCCATCTTTACGATTTGACGATAGTGATTCATATTTTCTCGAGTAATAATAATATGTGATCGGTGGCTCAATGGTATAAGTGACGGACTAATGTAAGAACATGAAGTCTTGATAACAGCCGCGAAGTCCCGAGGATCGATTCCCAATAACGGTCCGGAGCAAATATGGAAAATTGACTTTTTGAAATAATATGATGCTCGATATAGCTGTGGCGATGTTGAACTAATGTTTCGGCGTTGCCTTGCGAGCTATAGTTTTAAAATCAGGGGGGTCACGTTTCTCTGACGCTGACTGTACCTACTAAATGCTCAATTACACCAGACCTATCCATACTTCCATACTAATATTATAAATGGGAAAGTGTATGTTTGTGTTTGTTTGTTTGTTTGTTTGTCCGTCTTTCACGGCAAAACGGGGCGACGAATTGACGTGATTTTTTAAGTGGAGATAGTTGAAGGGATGGAGAGTGACATAGGCTACTTTTTGTCTCTTTCTAACCCCCCCACTTCCCTAAAATGGGGGGTGGAAATTTGTATTGAGCATTCCGCAATTTTCAAGGTAGAAAGCTAAAAATTGGTATGCGGACTATTTGTGACTAACAAAAAAATCGTGCATCATTTTTTGGATGGAAATCTGCACCCAACCCCTTAAAAGAGGGGGTGAAATTTTAATAATATTCTGTTCCAAGTTCTCTTCTGTGTTTTAAATCAGGAAAGGGGAACCGTGTTACGCCGAATTTAACGCGAGCGAAGCCGCGGGCAAAAGCTAGTTACTTTTATAAATTTTTACTCAAAAAGTGAAAAGGACAGAATATGTAAAACTGCTGTTATAAATACATGAAGTATATTTTTTAGTTGAGAGAAGTAATTGGGCAACACCTTATATTACTCTGCAAGTTCTGCAACTCATTTTGTATGCCAATTAAAAATACCACTTTAACGGACAAGTAGTCGTTTTAAAATAGGACGTTTTGTATTTAGATCGTATGGATTATGATTCGACGACGTTTGTGGCAGGTTTTTGCGAACAAGTTTCTGAGACGTGTATAATAAATAATAATAATCATTATGCTTGTTATTCTCGCATACGAGTTTGACGAATTGATATTTGATTAGATATCCTTTCGCTCGCTCTAGTGAACAGCCCAATAGGTTTAAATGCGATGAAATTGTATTGAAGTAATATTCAATTTAACTTTCAATGGTGAATTTTGTTTTTATAAAAATAGACGTAATTAATTTCGTATTATAATACGAAATTTTCTATAAAACTAGCCACAGATCCTTAAGTGTGTTATTTCCTTAATGTGGTTCATAGATTTTGGATATAGTTACTAAGCCAAAGTTTCTATTGCTGTTTATTTCTTTTTTTAGATTATAATAGGTACTTAGGTAATTAAATTTGAAAAAATGTATTTGAAAATGTTGATGTCTTGTCTTACTATTACTTTTATTGAAAATGGATTAACAAATCACCTGTAAGTACATTGAACGTATAAGTTATCCAGAGTATGAAGCGAATTAATAAAGGATATAATCATTTTCAATCGACTTCAAGATTTCTAAGGCGGAGGTTCTCAATTCGTCGGGATCTTTTTTTTAATTTTATTCTGTTCACCGATTATTCGAAGACGGCTAGATCGATTTGGAAAATTCTTTTTTTGTTTTAAAGCGTATACTTAAAAGTTGGTCCCATTGTCATCAGGTCAGGATCTTATGATGGGATCCTTGAGAAATCGAGGGAAATCTTCAAATATTATAGGGACACCTATGATGATTTGAGTATTTTTAATAGTAGCTCGGGCATTTATTTTCCTAAGCTTAAGATCGAGGCTAAGTGAAGTCGGTTCTTTTTTGTTTCAAATTTGTATATACCTACATAATGTACATTATCATTTAACAATTATGTTATATATTTTAGTAAAAATCGTGCCAGATTTTTTTCTACTTTTTACAGCAATGTGTACGTACCTTTTGGTTACTAAGTTCTGTTACCAGATTTCTGACTGATAAAATATAAAATAAAGTTTAAAATAAAAATTTAAAGTAGTTATTTAATAGCCTAATTTCTAATGAACATAATATGGTATAATAATATACAAATCAGATGGGAAATTTATTTAAAATCCTTGTAAAGCACAATATTGCCTGAAGACGCAATCACGCGGTAAATTTAAGAAAATTACACTTTACAAAAGTGCATCCAATAAATATTGCACCTTTGTTTATAAGGTTCCATTGCTTGTTTGTAAGAAACCTCTTTATTAGAGATAATTGCGTGACCACCATTTAATTTTCTTGAGATTTTATCACACAGATATTCCCATTTGAAACATTGCCTATTTTTAAGCTTTGCACAAAAGACATAGTTTTAGACTGCTATGGAACAAGCAGACTTGCAACGTATAGTCTAGTATTTTATCGCATAGACCCACGTGAACTGTACATATACCAAATTGAAGCTAAAGAATATAGCTACCGAATTGTGCAAGACTGATACGTCTTAAACGTGATTAAAAATAAATAGGATTTAATATCAACATGAACAAGGAGCGTAATTTTGACGTATATTTTTCACGCCTTTTTCCGAGTGTTATAAAGAATTCTGAAAAACTGCGACAATAATTATCAATTCAATATATTGTAATCTATTGACTATTAAATAGGATTTTAAATTATGTACATGAATAATTAAAATATTGCTACCTATTCCTATTTATTTAGTGAAAACTCTAGTAACAGAACTTAGTAACCGACTAGGTACATATATGTATAGTGTAAATACTTTTTTTTTATTCAGCGGACTTTATCCATCCATGTAAAGTAGATAATAGGACATGCTTATTACAATCGACGATGGATGCAATTCCTAAGTTTGCAAAGCGCCTCCCTGAATTCGGAGTGCCGTCCTTGGACCCGTTTCATATAGAAAAACTAGCAGTCCCTCTCCCAGGAGGACTTAAGGTTTCCTTTATTAACTGCAAAGTTACAGGCGTTAAAAAGGCCTTAGTAGATAATGTCGAGTAAGTATCTATGTATATAATAGTTACCACACTATGTAACTAATAAACCGCTTTAATTTAATTTCAAATTTAGAAATTATTAAGAATATCATGAAGTATTCAATGTCACCTGTCACGCTTTTTTATTGCTCGCTAAATTAATAGTTTTTTTCATGATTTTACTATCTGATTTGTTTTAAATTGTGCATAAAAGGAACTTTTCATCGTCCGTGAGGCGCAGCATTGTGGACAACACGAAACAACCCGGAAACAATTTAAAATAACCGAGTATAGATTCCCTGTCACTTGCGTACCTACTAAAGATAAACTAAACCGCTAGTGACTGACTTGAAGCATCTTGGTCCACCGGCTACGCCAACGACTACGCCAACACCTATTCGGCACGTTCTCCGTGGATACATCCTCTGTCAGCATCCTGCGTCGGCAGGCCGATCACATTCGGCTTAATCCAGCTCTCGCCCCGACAATATAGCGCCGATATACTTCGACTCTTCGGCGACTACGGTCCCTGAAACCAGCACCTCCTGCGTGACAGCTTGTTCCTACTCATCTATAGTGTATATTGAATAGTGTACCTACTACTTAAACTGTTTATATCGGTTTCATGTGCAACTAAAGCGCGCGATGACTTTCTACGATTATTTTTATCCCTTATTATTATTATGTTAATTTTAGTTAGTTATTAGTATATATTTTTTTTAGGGTGTGTAGATCTCATTTGTATTTTAGCTAGTTATTTTTATTTTTATATTAAATGCAGACTGCGACCCATTCCTTGTGTCCCCAGTGCCCTCTCTCTCCTCCTTACTCTTTACATACTTTCTCCGCGCGTGGGCTGAAGATACATATAGGGCACTGCCACAAAAATACGCCTCGAGCAACCTCTACTGACTCTTCACAGCCCCAGCAGCATCAGCAAACTCCTTCAGACAACAACGGTAATGTTGATTTTGATGACCTTGCCACTCTTAAACAATCTGTGCGAGTACTACGCCATATTCCCAAAGGGGCGCGAAATCTAGCGGCTGGTAAATTGTGCGATGTTATCAACAAATGTATTAATGGCAACGGCACGTTAGAATGGTTCGCTTTACTCTCATTTGCTTATTCCGCTTTGAAGGCGCCCGAAACAGCTAGCAAGGGCAACCTAACCACAAAAGTCAAGAGAAACATTGAATCGTCTTGTGCCATTGATTCCCTCTTTGTTGAAGCACAGACAGCTGCCCTGAAACCACCGTCGATTCTAAGAACAATTGAATCCAAAGTTTACGAGGGCGATCTCAGGGGAGCTGTTCGTGTCTTGATGTGGGATAACGGAGTAGCGCCGTCTAACCCCGAAACCCTCGCCAGCCTAGTTTCAAAGCACCCGGCCCCATCCCGACCACTGATGTTCCCTCCTGACCCAGACAGATCCTGTCCTGCTATCTCTGCCAGGCCCAAGGAAGTTGCACAGGCTTTAAGCACATTTAGCAATAGTTCGGCCGCTGGCTTAGATGGCTTACGCCCGTCACACCTGAAGGAACTTACTTCTGGCTCTGCCGGCGATACCGGCCTCCGGTTGTTAGAATGCTTGACAAAACTGTGCAACTTCCTCCTTAGTGGCCAATTGAACCCCGCGGTTTGCTCATATATATAACGAAGCATCAGGAGGCTCGGCGAGACGACTGTCTTCATTTAAGGAAACATCAGGAGGATCGGTAGCATCATTTTGATCAGTTTCACTCATCGTTTCGTAAAGTTGTCGGAATCACGGAAATAAAAGCACGTGCTACTCGTTTACAAATCACTGGTTTTATTTTAACGCACTTTGAATTAAAATGACGAATGATTGACAAAATAAATTTGGATTAAGAGCCAATAGGTTAGAACACGTGCACCACCGCGCGCAGCTATCAATCGAATGACAGCTACCGAGCGATCGGCGCCTACCTGCTACCCTATTCGGGGGTAACCCGCTATTATTTTAATGATACCTTCAATTTAATAACAATCATAATATTTTGACGTTAAAGCGATCAAAACAAACAACTTAATTACAAACATTGGTGAGTATTCTTAAGATGCGAACGTAATATTTGGCAGCGCGCCGTCACGGCCGTCCTGCATATTCACACGTCCTCGTGTGCAGAGATATCCGCCTCACCTTCAGCATCTGTAAACAAGACAAATCATGGTTTATGATATGACCCACTCGGTCACCCTGACCATGATATGCTACACACGACATGAATTTCAAGACGTGCCACGCAGGCGCGATAGAATCACAGTCATGATACCACACCGGTTTAGGGGTATCACACACAGTCTTAAGCATACAAACAACACAAAAATCCCACACAGGCTTATTGGTCAGTGCCACACAGGCTCTTCAGTCGGTACCACGCAGGCTCTTCAGTCAGTGCCACACAGGCTCTTCAGTCAGTGCCACGCAGGCTCTTCAGTCCGTGCCACCCAGGCTCGTCAGTCAGTGCCACGTAGGCTCTTCAGTGCCACGCAGGCTTTTTCAAGGGGACCACAGATTATTATTAACAAAGAGAGAGAGATGTATGTAATGAAATTACTCACCATCGCCGTCGTCGGCACATTCTGTCTCAACTTGGTCAATAGGGACTTCCAACCCAGCGTTTAACTCTAAAGGAACATAGCACTCAGGCATTGCCCGCACGCGATCATGTGCGTATTTGTATGTTCTGTTAGAGTTAAGAGCCTTCAGCAGATATCTGTCACCATCCAACAGCTCAACGACCAGATATGGACCTTTAAACTTTGAGTCTAACTTTGTTTGATTACGCTCATGGTTCTCCAAAAGCACATAATCACCAACATTAAACTTTTTAACTTTTGCTTTAGTTTTATCAAATTTGGTCTTTTCGTAAGAAGCGTTAGCCTCCATTTCTCGTGCCGATTGCTCTCTAATGGAATTTAAGTCAATTTCAGCTTCGTCCGTTTCTACTGTCAATAAATCTAAAGGTCTAGCAACCTTTCCTATTAAAAGCTCCAAGGGACTCGCTTTTGTAACCCTACTCGTAGTACAATTAATTGCTAACTGAATGTCAGGCAGCGCATCTTGCCAAGATCTGTTTCTACTGGTCTCTACAGCTGTCAACATATTCTTGAGCGTAGACATAACCCGCTCTACTTGCCCGTTGGCACGACTGCTGCCGGTTGCTATTAGATGCAAATTAACATTATGCGCATTGCAATAGTCCCTAAAATCCTTCCCCGCGAAACACCTACCCTGATCTGCAATAATACGCTGAGGTGCGCCAAATAGTGAAACATTGTACTTCAAAGCTTTGATGGCACTATTTGCATCAATATTTCGTGTATGATACAATATCACGAATTTTGTAAAGGCATCTATAGACACGAAAACGTACTCTTTCGTATCTTTCTTTCCGCTTAGTTTTCCCGTTGCATCCATATGTATGGTGTGCCAGGGAATAGTAATTTTGGGGATAGGGTGTAGTTCAGCTTGAACTTTTCCCGAGTTAGATTTTGCCACTCTGCAAGTTATGCAATTTTCTACAAATTTCCTAACATACTTGTTCATTTGTGGGAACCAAAAGTGACAGTATGCTTTTTCTAAAGTCTTTTCCCACCCCAAATGCATGATGTTTTCATGGACATGATTTATTATGGCCCATTGAAAAGCTCGAGGGACTATAGGCAACCAAATATTTTTATTGTTCCTGTCAATTTTTCGATACAGTAACCCACGCCTAATTTCATACGTCTTAGCGATATCACTATCGAGTTCATTTGTTTCAAGTTTAGTAATAATAGATTTGATTTCGTTATCTTTTTGCTGTTCGGCTTGTAGCCAGGTGTCTGAAATTTCAGTTAAATTAATTCGTTTCTGTTCGACTTTAGTTACCTGCTTACGGGTTGGCAAAGGATTACGTGAGAAGAAGTCCACATGACTCATTAATTTGCCCTGACGGTATTCGATATCGAAATCAAAGGACTGTAAGAAACACCACCACCTATGCACTCGAGGTGTGAGATCGACTTTTGATTTTGATGCTTTGACCGCATTGCAGTCAGTCACTACTAAAAACTTCTTCCCCTGCAAATAATGACGAAAATGCTTGATAGCATTTACGATCGCGAGTGTCTCTAATTCGTAAGAGTGGTAATTGGACTCAGCGGTGGAGGTTCTGCGACTGTAATATTCTACGACGTGTAATCTACCACTAACTTTTTGCATGAGTATAGCCCCATAACCTTCAGCGCTGGCGTCCGTGTGTAGTTCTGTAGGAAGTTCCGGGTCGAATATAGTCAGTACAGGTTTATCAGTAAGAATATCTATGATTCCTCTGCGAATTTTCTCAAGCTCAGAAGTCCAGTGAATTTTTCCTTTGCCTGATGTAAGACCATAGAGAGGGGCTGCTTTTTGTGAAAATCCAGGGACAAACTGTCTAAAGTAAGAAGCTAAACCAATAAACTGCCGGAGCTGAGTAGCGGTCTGGGGTGGTGCCAACTCAGTTAGAGCTCTAATTTTACGTGGATTTGGCCTTATTTCGCCAGCTGACACCTCAAAGCCCAAAAATTCGACCCTCTCTTTTAGGAAAGCACATTTCTTGATATTTAAGGAGAATCCTGCATCAGTCAAAGCTTTCATAACTATCTGTAACCGCTCAATCCCTTCCTCTATAGTACGCGATGGAATAATTACGTCATCTAGGTAGACGACTGCAAACGACTCAGTTAAGGGCCCCAGGGCTTTATTAATAGCCCGTTGATAAATTGAAGGCGCGTTTCGAAGCCCGAAAGGCATAGATAAGTATTCGAATTGCCCTTCGGGTGTGACAAAGGCTGTACGCTCAATAGACTCTTCCTGCACCGGTATCTGATGATATCCGCTAGCCATATCCAAAGAGGTAAAGTAGTTAGCTCCAACTAAGCGCTGAATTTGATCTGATATAAGTGGCAGAGGATATCTATCAGGGACCGTGTTGTTATTGAGTTCCCTGTAATCGACACAAAGCCTATCAGTGCCGTCTTTCTTTTTCACCAGTAACATGGGACTTGCAAAAGGAGAAGAGCTTTCCCGTATTACGCCGGCTGACAGAAGCTCTTTGATCTGATTACGCACAACAGTTCTTTCGTCTGGACTTAATTGGTACGGTCTACGTTGGACCGTGCGATTGGGGTCTATTAATTTAATTTCTAGTTGACCCGTAGTAACCCTACCAGTAGGTGTGCCCTCTACAAAGTAGCTAGTATTCTTTTCAAGAAGGGAAATCAATTGCTGTCTTTCATGTCCAGTTACGTCGCTGTCTACACCTTCAAAAATATTTACTTTATGCCCTACACTACAGACCGATACTACTTTTGTTTTGTTTAGCACAAGTTTATGCTCGAAAATTTCAACTGAAAATCCCAACACAAGTAATTCTCTACCTATCATTATGTCATCAGTAATATGCTCGTCAGGTACAACGTGAAAAAGCAACTGCACCGAGTAACCTTAAATAGTGACTGTTGATAAAATTTGAATGTCGCAATTGAGACTTCCGTTTAAACCTATCAACGATACTGCATAATGCATTATTTTGCCAGAGAGTCTATCTGCGAAGCTTTCCCTTATCAAAGAGCATTCGGCACCAGAATCGAAACAAAATGAAAACTTCTCACCGGTTTCATCCATGAGATGGTCAGTGGCTGATTTGATGGAGCAGATGTCCACCCGTCGCTCGACCCGTGGCTCGCTGGCCTTCGTATCCTTGCTATGGCAGCGTGTCGCGATGTGACCTTGTTCGCCGCACTTGAAACACGTTGGAGTAATCGTCTTCTTATGTTCGTTGTCTGCTTTCGAAGGTTGAGGTGTAGATGTACTGGAACTGTCGAAGCGTACGCTAGTATTGCCATCAGGACTACTGTTCCCTCGACATTCACTAGATATATGGCCTGGTTTGCCACAATTATAACATCGTCGAGAGACATCAGTAGGTGGCTTCTTCGCGTCTACGGGTGAAGAAGTCTTCTCTTGATTAGGAGGTCCTCTTTTTCTAAAAGTAAAAGCCATTAGTTCCTGCTGTAATTTGTTGCGGTTGTCAATTTCGGTGGTAAATGCCAATCTTTGAAGTCTAGGTTCGATCTTCGCAGTATGTGCTAGTGTCACAGCAATCGCAATTTGTTCGGTTGTCAAAGACTTCCATCTTGCCAGCAAGGCGCTCATGAATCGAATGGTGTAAGCAAACAAACATTCGTTTTCTTTTGGAGTACCGTTGAAAAGTCGCCATAAGTTTGCGGCAGGGGTTTCCACAAAATCGAATCGAGCGAGGAACAGGTCCTTTAACTGAGGCCATGTCATTCCGGCAAAACTGGACTGTGCCAGCCATGCTGCTGCGCTTCCTTTGAGTGCCTTGCTCATTGTCATTACCAGATTACCGCCAGAAAGGGGCTTTTCTTGTAAGCATAGATCCACAGTTTCGCACCACGCACGGGCGTCGCTATCCTGAATATCAGGATTAAATTCAGGCAACGTAATTTTTGTTTCAGCGACACGTGGCTCTTGTATGGCTCGAATTAGCTCAATCAAGTTTCGTTGTTGCATTTCAAAAAGGGATTTCCAACGATCACACTCGGTATTAAGTGAAAAATTTTCATTCCGACCTGTAGGTTGATTTGGCAGTGCACGGGGTAATCCCACTTCTGATAACGAAGCATCAGGAGGCTCGGCCAGACGACTGTCTTCATTTAAGGAAACATCAGGAGGATCGGTAGCATCATTTTGATCAGTTTCACTCATCGTTTCGTAAAGTTGTCGGAATCACGGAAATAAAAGCACGTGCTACTCGTTTACAAATCACTGGTTTTATTTTAACGCACTTTGAATTAAAATGACGAATGATTGACAAAATAAATTTGGATTAAGAGCCAATAGGTTAGAACACGTGCACCACCGCGCGCAGCTATCAATCGAATGACAGCTACCGAGCGATCGGCGCCTACCTGCTACCCTATTCGGGGGAAACCCGCTCTTATTTTAATGATACCTTCAATTTAATAACAATCATAATATTTTGACGTTAAAGCGATCAAAACAAACAACTTAATTACAAACATTGGTGAGTATTCTTAAGATGCGAACGTAATATTTGGCAGCGCGCCGTCATATATATGGTGCGTCTCTATGTGCACTCTCAAAAAAGGACGGTGGCATACGACCGATCGCCATCGGAAGCATATTTCGCCGACTAACCGCTAAGTTAGGGTGTCGTGCCGTACGTGACGAAATGTCGGCTTTTTTACAACCACACCAATTGGGTTTTGGCGCAAAACTAGGTTGTGAAGCCGCCATTCACGCCACCCGAGCCTTCGATCTAGACCCTAACAACTCGGACTCTATCGTCATCAAACTTGACATTAAGAATGCCTTTAACACCTTAGAGCGAGATGTACTTCTTTCTGAAGTCAGAGAGAAAGTACCATCACTTTACCCTTTCTTACATCAAGTATACTCTGCTCCATCTAAGCTTTTCTACAACGAATTCCTCTTAGTATCTCAGGTTGGGGCTCAGCAAGGGGACCCACTGGGCCCTCTGATCTTCAGCCTTGCTATACATAAAACCATATCCAGACCTCTATCCCCGCTTAACGTTTGGTATCTAGACGATGGTACTCTCGGGGGTAAGCCGGCAGAAGTTCTTCGAGATTTGCACACATTACTCCCACTTCTCGGCGAACTGGGCCTTGAAGTCAACACTAACAAATGCGAATTCTTTCCTTGCAGCACCCTTTCTCATCCCTCCTTTACCTCATTTAGCACCCTACTTCCCGGCCTCAAAGAATTGTCGCCTCAAAATTTTAACCTTTTGGGTTCTCCGATTTTTCCTGATGCCGTCCCTGAAGCCTTTCAGTTAAGAGAGCAACTACTAATGTCTGCAAGAGAAAGGCTTAAAAACCTCTCTGCACATGTAGCCCTTACCCTACTGAAATCCTGCTTTGCCGTTCCAAAGATAATGTACTTTCTGCGTACGGTACCTGCTTGGCTTCATCCCACACACGTTGACTCCTTTGATCTTGTTTTAAAGGAAACAATAGAATGTTTGATTAATGTGTCTTTAAACGAAGAGCAATGGGTCTTGGCTTCGCTGCCCATACGCAACGGTGGATTGGGCATACGGCGCGCACGAGACGTGGGCCTTCCGGCCTTCTTGGCGTCGACGGCGGGTGTTGTGGACCTTGTCACTAAAATCTCATCACTGCATGGTGCCAAGGCCACAATACCCTATGCCTCCGATGCTTTGTCGGCCTGGAGGGCTCTCAATTCTGACGCGCCTCTACCCGAAAAGCCTTACCACCAACGCCTATGGGATGACGTCGGTGTAAAGCATTTATGGAACGGACTAATTAGGAGTACGACTGGCGCCGATAGAGCCAGGTTGAACGCAGTTTCAAAGCCGGAATCCGGGGCCTGGCTGCACGCCCTTCCCTCCCCGAACTTAGGCACCCTGCTCGACAACGACTCGATGAGGGTGGTTGTTGCTCTTCGCCTGGGCTGTGATGTTTGCCAACCACATCAATGCATCTGCGGCTCCAGAGTAGAGAGCAACGGTCACCACGCCTTGAGTTGTTGTCGATGTGCTGGGAGATTCCCACGGCACCACGCGTTAAATGACATCATAAGAAAGGCATTAGTGTCAGCTAATGTGCCTTGTATTCTTGAGCCGCCAGGCCTCTGTCGATCAGATGGCAAAAGACCTGACGGCTTAACGCTGGTCCCGTGGGAAAGGGGTAAATGCCTACTCTGGGACGCCACATGCGTCAGCACTTTTGCTACCTCCCACCTCAGCCGCACTATGCGGTCGGCAGGTGCAGCCGCTGAGCATGCGGCGTCCCTTAAAAAGGACAAATATGCTGCCCTCTCGGCATATCTCTTTGTCCCTCTGGCGGTAGAGACCTCAGGGTCCTGGTGCGCGGAGGGAAGGGTTTTCCTTCGGGAATTGGGTCGCCGCCTGCAGCAGAGGGGTCTTGACCCCCGATCTGGGTCGTTCCTGCTGCAAAGGTTGTCCATCGCGATCCAACGCGGAAACGCAGCGAGCGTGATGGGCACCTTTGCACCGGGAGCAGCTCGGAGTGGGTTTCTTGTTGATTAGTATTATTTTATAAGTTTAGAATTATTGTATTTTTAAGTTATTTAGATTTGTACCTATTTAACATTTAATTTTTGTCTTTCTTTGTTCTTTATGAAATAAATCTTTTTTATAAATTTCAAATTTCAAACCGCCCTGAAGAAAAAAAAACGTTTTAATTATAAGTAAATAACTGTTTTAATTATTATTGTACGACTCGTTACTACCCTACCAAACCTTAGAATGCCTGTCAATGGCGACTCCGGTTGGTTGAATGCTCTAAGTTCCAAACAATCAATACAATCAGCTAAATTGCAGACAGTACCTGTCATTTATCTGCTTATATTACATAACAGTGCCAATAGAATAATTATTTTAGATTTTGATAATTAACCATGGAATGCTACTTGAAGTCTTAAAGTGTATGCTGACATGGTTATAGAATATATGTTTGAAATGCTTTCGTGCATTGCAGGTTTAATCTTAAAAAACAAAAAATCATCGTGGAGTACTACGCTAATATGACGCTCAAGGGAGCTTACGAAGCCACTGGGAGTCTCCTAGCCTTGTCCATCAATGGAATGGGAGATGCTAGAATAAAAATATGTAAGTTCCATATCATAAGTTCTCTATAATATGTTCGAAACTATAAGCTAATGGCCTATAATAAGAAACCTGTATGTGTGGTCGATCATAAAATTCACATTAAATACATAACATATCGATGACCGATGTTTTAATTACATTCAAATTTCGAACGTCTTCTAGTATACCGATTCCAGAAGATGTTCGAAAGGAGATCGTCAATTCTGGGCCACCTGATATAAACCGTATACAGTTTGTACTACAATGTAAAATAAATACTCATTTTATTACTAAAGTAGACAAAATATTACAAAAAAATGAAACAGGAATTGAAAATACTAAATAAATAAACATTATGTTGATCTTTCCGCGATTAAAATACAGCAAGACAAGTCGTTAACGTCCTTATGGCATTGATATAAAGTTTAACTTCACCTGGACTGAAACGGGTTTGTTTTTTGGTTTGACACTGTCAATATCTACCGTTACATAATCTGCGTTTTGATACTGTTCGGTAAGTTACAACATTGTCATATTAAAATAATATCTAAGCCTACGAATACGGAAGTTTAAATTAGAAATCGACTGTATTAAAACGCCTAAAGATTGAAAATGCGTATTTTTGCATTTTTGATCGGAGTTTGAATATTAAAAGTGGGTTTCATAATGGCATAATATCATGCCCCTTCGATAACGAAACGCATCTTTTTTTCAATTTTGCAATGTCAGATACTAGTGCTATCGCACTTAACGGTGGTAAACCTTATCCCTTCGCAATAGGTGGTAGGAATGTTCAGTTAATAGTATCAACCATGGTTTGACAGCCGTCTTTGTTTACCGAAATACAGGAACTATAAATACGATCAAAATATGACTTTTTATTATTTCATCATGATTCCCGTTTTCTTTTTAAGTCCGCTTTTGTTCATTTTCTTTAACAAACCAGTACTTTTTTTACATTAATGTATAAATCATAGGCATGCACGCTTTCAAAAATTGTCCTCGTCAGATTCAAGTTTTAAATGCATGATTTTTCAATTTTCCCATTAGATTTCGAATTTTTTTTACCACCGTCCTGATCTAGAAATTATGACGATTTTTTAAAGGTTAGAGTCATTCCTAAACGGTCCTAAATAATCTGGGCCAGATCACCTAACAAAAATTGACGATCTCCTTTTAAAGTTAATTAAAGTATTGGTACTTATGACAATACGAGTATAGGTAGTCATGATTTGAAATATATGTAGTTGGCCACAGACGTGCGATGGCGGTCATTCTAATGAATCTCAACACGATATTAGGGAGTTGTGATATGTGTGTAGATAAAGTAATGCATGTGTATGCACTATATACATAATTAGGCTTTAAAACACTCGTGTGGTATTATTATAAAACTGACTTCGTTCGTTTTATAAAACCACACTCGTATTTTAATTCCCTTCACTCCTATTATAATGATATAGCAGTTTATGTGATTAAGCTACTAATATATTTTTACTTCTGAGGACTTTACTCATTATTTTCATAAAAACGTGACTTAATCGCGTACACTTACTTTTATTAATTTCCTGATCACTGAATTCCACAAAGACGAAATCCCCTGTCCCTCATTCTGAATGAAATTCTGATACTTCCCTTTTTTTATACCACTTCCCAATTTTTTATTTTTATTTTATTTTTTATACCACGACGGTGGCAAACAAGCATACGGCCCGCCTGATGGTAAGCAGCTACCGTAACCTATGGACGCCTGTAACTCCAAAGGAGTCACATACGCGTTGCCGACCCTTTACAAAAAGGAGGATTCACTGTCCTTCAATATCCTCTCGTACATTTTCTGCTATTACGAAAACGTACGGCATGCTTGAAACGTCAGGTAAATAATGAAAGTAAGTAGGTAAATACGGTTTTTACTTTCTTTCTGGATTAGTGGGATTACAGTAAGGTTACATACAATACATCAAGACATTCCCTCGTTCCATACTGAAATATATTATAAACCCATAGGATTATTTAGGTGATAATATATTAACTCAGAATAAACTGAAACTCGAACATTTATTCAGATAGAACGAGGGATTTTAATATTAGACATGTGAAATTAGTATTGGTTGTATTAGACATGTCTAATTAGCGTAATTTGATACTAAGATTTGTGTTGGACTTCCAGCTTGAGACTTAAACATGGCGGTTGTCTCTTGAAAATAGTTTTCTGTTTTTTTATTCATTTTCGTAGTTCAGTGTGTGTAATATTGATAACTTATTGTGCGCTGATGTATCGTTTGTACGTTAGATCCCACCCTAGACTTGTGTGTGCAGCTAATGAAGAATTAGTCTCAAAACGCGTGTAACCACTGTTTGGGTTAGACAACTGGTTGTCCTGGCCACGGTCGCCACGTGTTGTTTGTAGGGAGCAGCTATTTCCATACAAAAAACAAGGCCTCTACCTTACAACATCAAGGTCTAAGAGAAAACTTTAACTAACCGTACTTTGTCACGCTACTTGACACTGGCAAAATTGTTCGAGTCTGTCCAAATTTATTTATTTATAAGTTTATTGCAGACAACAATGATCCATAGTTAGTATATTAAGAACAAAACAAAATTAACTTATTACTATGTTAGTACAATTCTAAAATTTAAACTTAAACACTAAATAAATTATAGGTATGTATGTACAGTCATTTGACACACCGATACACCGGGACATGCAGTGAGGCCCAGTATTTAAAAAAGGGGCTGTCAAGCCTCCTGCCTATTTCGGCCAGCAAGCTGTTGGTACTGCCTCTCAGCCGGTACATCTGGGAAGATATCCGTTTTCGCATTATGGCGTAGAAGTCCATACGTGCCTCCGCAAACATACCAGAGGCACTGCAAAACCGAGGCAGCCCCAACAGCATCCTGAAACAGTTATTAAACTGAACGCGCAGGGCGCTGTAAGCCCGCTTCGTATATTTGATCCACAGTCTGCATGTACCATTACCATTTTCCTTTTTTTAATTTTATTTGTGTTGTTTTGAGCAATATATTGTCTTAGTGTTACCACGCGCGACATAATAATATTAATTGTTTGAATTTAACACGAATCACACAGGGGTATTTGACCCTCAAAGCCGGACATATTTTGACCTTTTGCTACATTTTCGTGTTCAGGGAAAATATAATAAAAAAAATTGTAATAATATTACTACATTGCATTTAAACAAAAGTATGTTTTATAAAAAAATCCATAAATATAAGAATATTATTGTTTTTATTAAAAAAGTTTTTGTCAGTAGAGGCACTATACTTTTTTTTGTATGTATGATTCTGTAACTAAGGGGTACATTTACACGGCACGCGGTAGTATCATTTTTCTCGCGGTCTGTGAGAAAGACAGATATTTTTCTGGTTTCTTCCTCTGTAATCTGTTCAAAACAACTTTATTACTTTGCTCCCGCGAAAATTTACGACTTAAATAACACATTCTCGGTATAAACAATAATGATTATTCTGCGCTTCGGCAGCTTCTTCGGACAAAGAACCAATTGGTAACAAGGCATGGTCTATGATTGTAGGTCCATGGATCAATATCTTGTCCATTGTGGGAGTCATTTGGTTGCTAACTACTTATAAAGGTTTTTAAAGTATATACTTCAGTTTAGATGTGTTCTTGCAGTACGAAGTAAATTTATCTGTGTCAATTTCTTGCTTACATGAAATCATTTCCAAAATGACCGTAAATTTTATGAGTTACCACATAAGTTTCCATTTTCTTAAAGCTTCATTTGACCAGCAAATAAGATGTCATTGTATTTCTTTACTTTCCCTCAGAGTAATCAGACTTTACGTTCTACGTCTTTTACTACGATCATTAATCGTGACGTCAAGGAGCTTCTATCTATTTTAAGAGACTTAATTTTAGCTTTTAAAAGACCAATATTCGCAAAAAATCGGTAATTTCGTCAACACGGAAATAAACCTTTTGCACCCTTTTTCAAAATTCTTCTAAACGTACCCTTGATCCATGTTATAAATGGCATGTCTAGTAACAGTGTATACTCTAGATCCACCTAATAAAACAAGAAGTTTAGAACGACGACCGCAGAGTAAACTTTGTCTTGTCAAACGTATCTTCATTTTAAAATAGAGTTGCAAATATGAACACATTTTTTTAATGAGTCTGTTAGGAAAATATTCATACTTTAGTATTATAAAAGAATTTGGGCGGAGGAATGCGGAACAATATAACAAAAAAGCGATTTAATATAACTATTTTAATGAAATTTAAGTAAACTATGTGTTCATTCGGTAAATATTTATACAAACAAAAAGCATGGAAAAAAGAATACTGTAATTTATTTACAAAATGTATATACCTAGAGAAATGTTTTCCATTGTACTTCTAAAGATCTAAAGATGTTCAACACACTCACAATAATTAGACAGTTCTCAGCCGCGGCCTTATGACGATTAAAACATTAAGTATGATGCGCAACTGCCAAAATTTTATGTATCTTATATTATTATTACGTTAACCCTTGGGTAACCCTAGGTATAAAACCCACATACAACACAGTTAGGTTTTATGCTTAATGACCGCTTATCGGCGTCCAATATCCCTGTGTCCGAATATTTAAACTCAATAATTCATGTCCCTTTACATCTAAAGCATTTAGTACGACGCAAACGACCGTAATTAAAGCGTAAAAACCCAGGTCAGATCCTTGGACTTAGGTACAAGAAAACATGATCTTTTTTCCTGTTCTGTAGTATTTGACATTTTTTTTTTCTATTTACTTTCCGTTTCAAAGGTACTCGTACCATAAAAACAAGCTATTAATACTAAGCCGTCTAATTGCTGGAACTGCGTAATCTTTGATGTAATATCCAGTTTTTTGCAGATAACTTAAAAACGAAGGTTACAATAAATACCCAGATTGCATCAGATGACAACGGGATCAAACATCTAAATTTTGATAACTACAAGTTTGATTTTACCTTTGGTGACAAGGAAACGTACAACTTGACAAATCTCTTCAAAGGCAGCCCAGAATTGAGTTAGTACTTGCAATATTTTTTATGTGTTTTTATTAAAATATATAGCAAATATTTAAACAACATTTCATATTATTTTGTCAAAAACGGGACTTAATCGCGTACACTTACTTTTATTATTTCCCTGACGTTTCGAGCGTGCCGTAACGCTCGTGGTCGCAGGCAGACTGGCGAGGAATTGTATCAGCATCTCCTAGCTGCGCGGGTCAGGGAAATAATAAAAGTAAGTGTACGCGATTAAGTCCCATTTTTGACAAAATAATGAGTGAAAATCGTGTAAGTTTAAATCAGTAACATTTCATATCTTTAAAAAACCTTGTTGCCTATAAATTTATATGCCTTTTACAAGACGAGTGTGTAATATGATTTCTTAGCTATAGCTGTCATTAATCTCCATTATCAGGCCAGCCTGGCCTGATAGAGTCATAAACATTGCATTAAGTATCACATTTATCACTGATGTTTCGAGCTCATAAGGCGGATGGAAGATCTGATCTTCTTTTCTTAATAGTATATCTGCACTCTTTGTATTCTTGTTCTCGGGTAATTTAATGTATCTTTGTTTCTAGGCACCACTGTGTTGGCAGTCGTTAACGACAATTGGAGATTAGTGTCCGAAGAGTTTGGGATACCAGTAATGGAATACTTCACAGGGCAAGCTATGAGGGCCGTTGAGAAAGTCTTCCTTGCCGTACCTATTGAAGAGTTGATAGATGGACACATACCTTCTACCAATTGAATTGACATATTATTTCTTTGATTATGAAAATGTAATAGATGCGAACATAACATTAAATTGTATTGTATTTTTAGGGTTCCGTAGTCAACTAGGAACCCTTATAGTTTCGCCATATCTGTCCGTCCGTCCGTCCGTCCGTCCGCGGATAATCTCAGTGACCGTTAGCACTAGAAAGCTGAAATTTGGTACTAATATGTATATCAATCACGCCGACAAGGTGGTAAAATAAAAAGTGGAAAAAAATGTTTTATTAGGGTACCTCCCCTATACGTAAAGTGGGGAGTGATTTTTTTTTTCATTTCTGGCGTATGATAAGTATTATATTGTTGGATAGGTATTTAAAAATGAATAGGGGTTTACTAAAATAATTTTTTGATAATGTAAATATTTTCGGAAGTAATCGCTCCAGAAGTAAAAAAAATGTGTCCCCCCCCTCTAACTTTTGAACCATAAGTTTTAAAAATATGAAAAAAATCTCAAAAGTAGAACTTTATAAAAACTTTCTAGGAAAATTATTTTGAACTTGATAGGTTGAATACTGTTTTTTTCTTGTTGATTTCGGTGTTACCTTGGGTTCTCTCCTCTTCCTTAAGGATGATTCACGCTGTAGCGTTCCGCATCCTACACGACACTTCCGGCACTTCAATTTGTATAGAGAACATCACGTGACCACCGAGGATCACGTGACGCTTTCTATACAAAATGAGGTGTCGGAAGTGTCGTGTAGGATGCAGAACGTTACAGCGTGGACCATCAATTATGTTGATCCTCTGCTGCTGAATGTCAATGGAAGAGTTGGCATACTGGGCTTATCATTATCGACGGTTCTAACAAGCATACAGCCTGCCTGATGGTAAGCAGCTAACGTAACCTATGGATGTCTGCAACTCCAGAAGTGTAATAAGCGCGTTACCAAGCCATTAAAAAAGAGGATTCTCTGCGTTGACGGCTAAAGAGACAAGAGGGTCGTCGCACTGCATCCTTTTGGAGCTCTCTGGCAACCTTACTCACCGGCAGGAACAAAACACTAGGAGTAGGGTCTGATGCTATTTGGCTGTGGTTTTCTGTAAGTACTTCCCCTGTCGGATTTCGCTCCAGATTTGAGCGAGATGACATTGGCTGAGCTGTGCCCTACCGACACTAAACGACATGACATTCGCGGTGCCCAAACCTGTCTTTTGGACGTAGCATTAAGGACGTATCCGGGTCCACATTCCTACGTATCTGGCCGGAATAAATCGTATATCAATCGAACGAGTTTTGAAGCTAAGAAAACAATACTTATTCACTAACAAACAATACTCACTAAGCTAAAGCATCGAAAGAATTTTTAAATATAATACTAATCATAGATCACCACCTACTTCCACCTCTTTCATGCTTTGTTAAATCACTTAAATCAGTGAGTAGTAATGAAGTATTAGGCCGTTGATAGGCCTTACAAGAACCTAATCCAGTTCATCATCATTATTCCCTCCTCGCCGTATCCGGCGACAGCGACTCAGTGAATTATTCCTTCCCGGATTATGGAAGGCTCGGGTATGACTTGCAAAGCCAAACTTCGTCTTCGTCGTCGCGGTCACACGAGGCGCAGTGAAGTTGACCAGCTGGGTTGTACGTGTATACGTCAGAGTGCTTTGGGTGAGTCTTTCTTATATGCCGTCTAGCATCTAGGTCTTTTAAACGCTGGTGTTCATATTGGTCCACTTTTTTAAGAACAGTAGATCGCCATTCCGACCACTGCAGCGCCATCTCTTCCCAACGTTTCAAACGGTATACGGCAAGCAGTGAGATCTTTGTGCTGCAGGTACTGTCCCCCTTGCTTCCGCTTCCCGCAAGAAAGCTCAGCATAGAACACTGCTTTCGGCAATCTACTGTTGTCCATGCGTACGACGTGGCCACACCATCTTAGCTGGTCTTTCATGATTAGTGCCTCAATACCAGGTAGCTTGACGCGACGTAGCACTTCCGTGTTCGGTACTCTATCCTGCCACTTTATGCGCAAGAACCTAATCCAATTAAATGGGCGCCGGTGCGTAAGTTAAGATACAAGGGTGAAAATTAGTGGTTTCTTTCCGCAATAATTAAGTGAATGTCTAAGGGCTTCTATAAGATTGAAACTAGTTGAAGTTTCTGTTGTAATTTATTTATACAGCCTATACAGGGTAGTTGCTAAAACCACCAATAAAACTACAAGAGACAATATTGCAGCTCACATTGTCCCAAGAAAATATCTGATGATTGCTCTACCGTTAACTTAGAGTATATAAATAGTTAGTTAGTAAACATTTTATTGTAGGTACTTAAAATTGTACATGTGACATTTATAAAACATATAGTATTCTACAAAGGCAAAATTATCCCTTTATGGGATCTCTTCCACCTAACCTTGAAGCAACTGAGACATAAAGATCAGCCAAACACATTTAATTTGATTCACGGACCAGTGGAGAATCCGGACATTACTTTTCTCTATTTCCCTAACCACAGTTGAACCCTATTACCGAGAAAGACAGGCGTTAATAGGTGACTAAAAATAATTTTAAACAAAAAAGAACCGACTTCTCTTAGACTCTGCCTTACCAATGGAAATGCCCGAACTACTGTAAAAAATATTTAAATCACTGTAGTTGTGTTGTGCCTATAATATTTTAAGAGTTCCCTCGATTTATCCAGGATCTGATCATCAAATCCTGTCTACCATCTGAATCCAAAACTCTTTCAAACAAAAAAAGAATTTTCCAAATCGGTCCAGCCGTCTTCGAAAAATCGGTGTACATTATCTACATAAAAAACACATAGCAACAAAGATCCCGACGAGTTGACAACCTCCTTATTCGAAATCTTAAAGTCGGTTGAAAATGGTGTCTGATAGAGAGCATAATATAGGGGGCGGTGTCTCACTCGTACTCGTTACAAAATTGGCACACGTTGACATTGTCTGATGTCGTCATTACCTCCTTAGTCAAAACGATACACATATGTAACCCTCTCTTCCAGTCTCACTTTGTGACCGAAGCGAAGTTCAAAATCATGATTTGATCACATACAGTCAGTAGCAGAAGAAGCGGATGAGGTGCTCAAAATGAGCTTGACACGACTTTATTGTAGAATAAGAGCGCGTGAAGGTCATTTTGAACACCTCACCCGCATAGCTACTTTTGCTGCTGATTGTACAAGACGGCTTGACTTGCGTGACTCTTGTTATGATCCTATGTCCCCTAGATGGGGCAAAAGGCATCCACAGTGCTCCGCCATCCCGTTCGGTACCGGTTTGGACGGACGGTTACATATAATATGTGACGCAAACACAAAATAAAATAGAAGTCAATACAAACAAGTATCTATTGGCTTTTTCCTCAAATTTTATAAGAACGGCTAAAATTACAGCAAAGCTGTTGGTAAAGTTAATATTCCAATTATGTCTTTACAAATATTATGCGCCGCACAAATATTGAAGAGATTTCTTATTTTCCATTGCATGACACACTACGGGCGACAACATGGAAAGGAATGCTTTTATGCACTCATAAAAGTGGAATCACTAAAGCCACTGCTTTAGTGATTTCACTTTTGTACCAAGTAAAGTTTCATGCTTCTTCCGGACGAACCGTTTATTGTCGAGCTGTACAGACGCTTTATACTAACAAAATTCACCTAGATTGAAAAACATCTATACTCTCAAAATATGTAAATTAGTTACACGGAACCACGGACCAAGAGGGATTCCGGACAGAACTTTTACTATATTTCCCTAACCACACTTGAACCTTATTACCGAGCTAAACAGTCGTTCATAGGTCACTAGTAAAAAATAATAAAACGGTCCGATAGAGAGCATAATGTAGGTGTCTCACTCGCACAATGCTGCCAACCTATAACAATTACCAATGTGGTTTTTTTATACACATGTTTTTGAGTAGCACGCTAGAAATAACTTCCTACTTATAGTAATTTATTTATTTATCGTATGGCTACAGTCACTGGATATAGATAGGCATTTTTATCTGTGGTAGTAGTAGTGAGAAAGCAGATGATAAAGAAAATCCAGTGAGTGCTGTGAGCTCCAGATGGGACAGTGCAGCTTCCAAGTTTGTTACTCTTTTAGCACCACCCAGGGATCATGTGTAGGGTTGTGGAAGGTGTTTCCTACGGACGCAGAGTAACATTGATCCCCTTTAGTTTAATCCCCTTTAGAGTAATTTATTGCAATATTTGGATTAATACATTGTAAATTTTCAGCTGTTTTAAATTTTTTTACGATGTAAATATTATTAATTTATTAGGTAAATGGAAGTCATTTATTATTAAAAATGTCAAATACAATAATTACAAATACAAAATAATACACACAAGTCAAATTAACACTAAACTTAAAACTTACATTCAGACCAAAATAACCATTATCTTTAAATTTAAACAAAAAAAAATACAGTCCTTGACAAACATACACAGAACAGAGCAACTCAATCCTCTCCAACACCTCAGGACTATCAACTCGGTGATGAACAACTGAGAGAGTGAACCAATGTCAATAGTTTCCTTCTAAACTCGAGCGTGTCCAGTCCGACCATCCCTGAGACAAAGACTGAGGGGTAGAGGTAAGGATAGTAGGTATCCATAGGCTTTTTTATACAACCAGCGAGCAAACTTGTTGTATTCTTTCCACCATTAAGGAATATTTGGCCTCATATGGATCCCAGACAACAACGCCATACTCCAACTTGCTGCGTACATATGCATTGTAGAGAATCTTAGCTACTCTAACATGAAATTGCTTATACGAGTATATACGCATAACAAATCCTGAGATCTTACTGGAATGCTTGCGAATAGATGTAACGTGCGAATGGAAATCCCATTTTACATCTAATGTTAAGCCAAGGTCTCCGGATTTTTGATTTTGAGAGTTTGTTCCGCGATAACTTTAGTAACGCTTTTCTGATCTTCATGAAAGTTGGGGTTGTAGCAGAGATACATATAATTTGAGAGTTCTTATATGAGCAGGATCGACCAAAGGGCCATGGAGCTAGGAGGCGCGAAAAAATGATCACAAGGGTCTTGTTATATTGGTAATTCGTTTGCAAGGAAATCGCGAGTTCTGAGTTCGAGGCGGACTACTAGTCTACAACTAAATCTATATTTAGATATAAATTGGCTATCGTAAATATTTTCAAGGTTAATCATTTGTTGTCCAAGTCATTTAGCGTAAATGCCACTTTTTGATATTTTACTACTCGAACAAACAATAAATGACACGGAGAAATAGTTTGTACATGTAAAAAATAAACTCCTTATGAATTTATCGAACGAGCGGAGCGTAAGCGAAGTAAGTTCTTACAACCAACTTCTAGCTAGTGGGACGTCTCGGCATTTCGATGAATTTTTGATTTTGAGAATTTATTCCGCGATAACTTTAGTAACGCTTTTCTGAACTTTATGAAATTTGTTGGGGTTGTGGCAGACATACATATAATTTGAGAGTTCGTATACGAGCAGGATCGATCAAGGGGTTGTGGAGCTAGAAGGTAAAAAAAACTTCAAACGGGTCTTGTGATATTGGTCATCTCATTTGCAAGTAAATCGCGAGTTCTCAGTTCGAGGCGGACTACTAGTTTAGTACAGTCGACTACAAAAACATGTATCCACTTTTGTACCTTATTATCGAACGAGCGGAGCGTAAGCGAAGTGAAGTTCTTACAAACACCTTCTGGCTAGTGGGACGTCTCGGCATTTCGATGGCTTTTTGATTTTGAGAGTGTTCCGCGATAACTTTAGTAACGCTTTTCAGACGCTACGTTCCGCTCGTTCGATTATTTGTAACGGGGCGGGGTATTTACCATGTATATTAGAGTTCTCGAGCACTCGATATTTCGGCACAGTTACATGCGCCATCATCACAACAGCAACTCGCAGTAACAATGGACGTAAAAAGCGAACTCGAGAAAAGGGTAGATCGCTACGGTGTGTGGGTAGAGTACAAGTTGTGGGTCACAATCCAAATGGTCGAGGGCGGATATCGTACTGGGCGTTCCAAGTCCAAGGCTTAAAGGCTCCATCAGACTCGCGCGTTTTGTTTTAGGGGCGGAAGCGGGCGCGATGAGAGCGACGGCCAGGGCTCGGAAATCGGTATTTGCTCCATACTGGCCTAACGTTTTTTTTCGTTCTTTCGGTTACTATTTCACATTTAATCAAAAATTATGAGGTCGTTAGCTAAATACATTATTGAGATCTACATGAAACCCATAGAATATATTGGGTTAATTCGATATTATATGCGAAAACCGGTTCCGAGCCCTGGCGACGCCGCGCACACAACACGTGCGCTACGCGCATTGCTCACAAGGGGCAGTTATATATTGTTGTCTCGCGCGCGGTGTGCCGACAGGGCGTTGCGTCCAAGCGCGGAGCGCGCGCGCGACGCGCTTGCGTCACGCCCCACTTGCGTCCCGCTTGCATAACGCGCGAGTCTGACGAAGCCTTTATTCTTATATGAAATATCTCATAAGTTCAAACGGTCGCTTTCACACACAGAGAACGCTGCGCTGAGATTGGTCGTTTCAAGGACCGCTCGCTGTCACGTGGTTGCGTAGTGATGGGACATGTGTATACAAGTAACCGGTACTGTATCGTATCGTAATTTGTTGTTTGTAATTGAGGTATTTACTCTTTACTAAATTAGTAACAAATAACAATAATGCAATATGTTTTTGCCTACTTTAAAAACGTACCAATAAATTTTACCTAGTCGCCTTATAAGATTAATCTGAAATGACCTTATTCTGTGCATTGAAAGTACTTTTAGAAGGAACCCTCATATGACACCCCTTAACAAATCTTAAAGCAACTCCCATGTGTCATCCGTTGCAAGCGTCTTCTAGAAGCAACGCTCATGTGGCACCCATTGAAAGCGTCTTATAGAAGTTTTTATCTGTCAATAGGCTGTATCTCATGAACTGTGATAGTTAGACAGTTGTTAGAGGGCGCTATAGTCTTCGTGCGCGAGTCCAACTCGCACTTGGCCGGTTTTTTAAATATTTTTTGTTGTGACGAATATATGTTTTCAACCGACTTCAAGATTACGAAGGAGGAGGTTATCAATTCGTCGGGTCGGGATCTTTGTTTTTGCTTTTTTAAATGTATTTTCACGGATTATTCGAAGACGGCTGGACCGATTTGGAAAATCATTTCTGTTTAAAAGAGTATACTTCACAGTTGGTCCCATTGTAACCAGGTCAGGATCTGATGATGGGATCGTGGAGAAATCGAGGGAACTCTTCAACTACTTACCCTTAAATATAGAAAAATGTAAGCATATTAAATTTACAAAAAAAAACGCTTACCGTTGAATACTACGTATACCATTGACAGGGTGCCCTTGGAGGAAGTAGCACATATAAGAGATCTCGGCGTGACTTTAGACAAAACATTTCTTCTAATCTTATTAATCTTTTATTTAATATAATTAATCTTTTAATCCACATCTTGACAATATTATCAAGTATGCTAACCAACTCCTCGGCTTTGTCTGGCGCAATTGCAAAAAATTCAAAACTATCTCTGCTATAAAGGCGGCTTTTTGTGCCCTAGTTCGCAGTCTGTTAGGATACTGCTCTAATGTATGGAATCCTATTTACAAATGTCATATAGAGCGTATTGAGCGAATTCAAAAGAGGTTCCTATTCTTTCTCTCCGTACATCAAGGGAAACTGCGCATACTAAATTCATACCAGGAGCGATTAAAATTCTTCAAAATGATCTCTCTCGAGGACCGCCGTTGGATTTCAGACCAGATACTATTACACAAAGTTGTGTCAGGAACGCTTGACTGCCCACAGATTCTGCAAACAGTTAACTGGACAGTGCCGCGCCAACGCTCTCGTTTAGTCAACTTTCGGCCTTTCTCATATAAAATTTATAGAACCAATGTTGGGTCCCACAGTATAATACCACGAATTTGTAAAGAGCACAATTTAGTTTACAAACAGAATAGAGTAGATATGTTAAAAATGTCACATTACCAATACAAAAAATATTTACGTAAACTCAAGAGTAATCTCTAATTCTAAAATTCATATTTTATGTTATGTTTTACTTTGCTATTATAAGTTATGTTTCACTTCCTAACCAACTTTACAGAAATATTGTTAGATTAAGTACTTTAGTGTTATAGACCTTATTCTGAAATTTTGTTTCAATCCTACTTAGATTAAGAACTATTATGTAAGCAATAGCTTCTTTTTTATGTGCATGCCGTGTTTGCCTGTAATTGGGTGGATACTCAAGCAAGCTAATTTTTTGCCTAGTTTTATAAAGTATATTGTATACCACCTGTTGGCAAACCTTAAATAAATAAAAATAAAAAATAAAAACTATTATAGGCATATCTATAGTGATTCGAGTAATTTTTACAGCAGCTCGAGCATTTGCTTTTGAGAAGGTGGAGGCACAGTGAAGTCGGTTCTTTTTTGTCTAAAATTATTAGTTAGGTAATCCTTTGTATTCTAACTGTTTTTTTTTCGTACTTATTCTTATTGGATGATCTTACGGATAAATAATTACTTAAGGATTATTATTGAAAATAAAATACCAGTCAGATATTTGACTTATTTCCCTGGCATACCTTCGAAATATTCACTAACTCAAACTTTTAATATCAGTCAATGCATATTTGTCCTGCTATTTATAAGAAGTTGCGATTGGTCTAATACAGTTGTGTTTAGTTAAAATAGTTAGCCTCTTCTAGATGAAATCACACGCGCGGTAAACAAATTGAATTTAATAATTTCCTATTGGCTGGATATTTTACTAAAATTGAATTTAAATGGTTGTTCTTTAAAAGTACGTTATTGCGAAACGATGAATGTAAATGGGTTTGTTTACATTATTTCACATTTCTATCGACCCCGAATTTACTCAGTTTTAGCTATGCTCGGGAGAGGTCTACAGCTCACAGAGCCACTAGTTCTATCAAGTTCCTAAACATAAGACATATATGTTACTCGTATTCGAGACGTAAAATAGGTTGTATAATAATTTAGCGCTGTAAAGATAATCGCTGACGTGATATGCACTAAACCGCGACCTTCAAGAAGCTGTGGCCGTATCTGTTTTTTATTAATCCATAAATAAACACAACCCAAGCAACACTGTTTTTATAATGTAAATACATTCGAAATCTACTGGACAAAGGTCGCTACCGAAAATTTATAAAAATCAAGATAATAACTCCAACTAAGAAGGGAAAAATAAAAGAAAAGTAACTTACGTTTGAAAGTAAACCATACGATAACGAAGATGACTAACGGTGCTATCGGCAATTTTTCATATGCGATGCACCACATAAAAAATACGAAATTAAATAGTTTTTAGGTTTCATACAAATCGCAGGCGAAACAAATAAGCTAGCATATAAATAGGCTCTCCGATTATATAAGCGTTAGAGTGCATTGGGGTTATTCCGATAGGAAAAAGTGGCGCGTAATTCCGAAAGTTGACACTTACCACAATGGGATACGAGTGATATTTCATTGATTATCGGAATTACACGCTTTGCGAAATCAACCCCAACGCACCCTATATACCCTAGTCATATTTACAGTGGTTCAACTCAGCACTTCACTCGGCATGAGCTTAGCAGTGGAATTACTCTACTTGCTTCCTCCATCGGAAACTCATCATTATCGAACTCAGGTACAGCAAAATATTGTCCACCGTTACGTTAGCATGCTCATATCTACCAAAGTATTTTAATGCAAAAGATATCTACAGACGTGGTGATAAAGTTAACTTTTCAACGTGGAAGCGCACTAGGTAGGATATTTTAGAATATATAAAGGATATTCAGCGTGCTATTTTCGACAATATTCCGGTGACGTCATGTGCACGATCTAGAAACCAGTTTCAGGATTTAAGAAATGTGATATTTGATAGAAGCAATAGCATTGGTACTGCAATAAAAAGTATAATAATAGTACATTACAGCAGAGCTGGAAAAACAGGGATTACGAGTACTAGCCAAGTAGCTATAGGTTGGATTAATGTTAATATTTATTTATTACTTAAACAAAAAAAAATTGTCGAATACTTGGTCCATTAACATGGATACATCATTGTTTCACTTATAGATGGCGTGTATTGTTTAGTTTTACGAAGTATTATTTTATTAACTCAATTTCGACAAAGTTGGGACTTTTTTCCCCGGACTGACACAATTATAAGTTCCGTACATAAGGCATAAGTGTATTGTTATACCTTTATCATACTTTTATTAGTTTTATTTGAACTTTAGACACAATAGCCAATATCCCCTCCTATCGAGAGAAAAAAAAGAATCAAATTCAGCTGTCCATAAAACCAATGATTTAAACCACCTGAAAAGTTGTATGAAATCCCATTACAGTCCCCTCGAGTTTCTGCGCCCGAAAAAGGATACTTCGGAGACTATATTTCATGTCATTCATCTCAAGTCAGCCATAAGACGTCCACTGCTGAGCATAGACCTCCCCCTTGGACCTCCACACGTACCGGTTGGAAGCGACCCGCATCCAGCGTCTTCCGGCGACCTTAATAAGATCGTCTTGCTTGCTTGCTAGTCCGTGGTCGGTGTTGGTATTTTATGGCATGTTTGAGAAAAAAAAATGGTTACGTTTATAAATAAATATATTACATGTCAATATAAAATGATTATGATACTTATATTCTAATCCTTTTCGGAAATTCTATAGACGAATTGATTTCTTGTATAAAGCAAATTCAGATTTAGAAATCGCTTTAAGAATAATTTTGTAAAAAGGAAATTCAGTAAGTATATTAGCGACTGAAATGTCCATAGCAATCTCGAGCGCTAGCAATTACGACGTTCACTCGTTCGGCTCTCCTACCAGGCGTTTACATCCAGGGATCTCTTTAAAAGATAATTCTTTAACCAGGTTATTAATCTGATTGTGCATTAGGTACATTTAAAATCGCATGGACGATTCATTCATAAATTGTCCATGCAATTTGAATCTCACTGTACCCACCTATTTGTGAAACATATGGAACATATACGGGTATGGAGCACATTGCGGGTTATTATTATTTTTGCAAACAGTTACCATGTACAGTCGAGATAAAAATTCCTTTACAGTTGAGTGTTACAAAAATACCTAGACATTTAAATAAGTTTACACACTACATGACAAAAACATGCTTACAACACACATGACAGATTCATCTTTTCACTTAATGCACCAAAGCTCAGTTTACAATCTGTCTTCCATAGAAACATTGTCACAAATTGTGACATAATAGGTTTACATTGCATGTTACAGAATAAAATTTCCTGTCAATGTGCCGTAAATATGTTTACAGATTTGAATGGTCCGTCCTTAATTTAAATAATTACCAATATTCTATTTAATTCACAATAGCCGATGTAGTGAAATTAAGAACGTTGAATACAATTCTAAATATATTAACTACTAGCGACCCGCCCGGCTTCGCACGGGATAAAAAATGTTTATTGTGGGTTATCCCCAAGAGATAGACATATACCATCGAGGATTTTTTTAAGGTGTACAATAAAAATAAATAAAATAAAATTTCTTTATTTCGGACAAACATGTATCCATAGAGTGTTAGTAACAAACAAACAAAAATCTTAATCTAGTGTTAGTCATAATAATTTAACTTAATTACAATCATAAAATTTACACATAATAATTTTTACACTTCAAATTGCGCTACACTTTTTATCTGCCCAGTCCAATATTTTAGGATTGGACACTCAAACCTGTCGGCAATTTCCTTTAGAATGCTGTTGGGACTACTTCGCACACGACTTAGTAATGAGACTATATTTTTCCGAATTTTAGCCTGAAAACTATCCGTGCGCGCTGCCACAAACATGCCCGATGCAGAGCACCGGCTAGGCAGTCCCATCAGCATTCTAAAGGCATTGTTGTACTGTACGCGCAAGGCGTTGTAGGCCCGTTTCGTGTACCGTACCCACAGGCTGCTCGTGTACAAGGTTTGACAGTACGATTTAAATAGCGTTATTTTTACATCACTTGAACAACGAGCAAACCTGCGGGCAACCATGTTACTCCGGACCGCCAACGCCCTGCGCTCCCTTTCGACGTCTAAGTCATCCTTTAGGTCACTCGTGAGGATGTGCCCCAGGTATTTGACCTTATCAACCACTTTTAATGGACTAGAGTTCAACACAATAGGTGGTACATAGTATGGCTTGATTTTGCCCGCCTTATATATTAACACCTCACTCTTTTTCGTATTGTACTCCAGTCCATGGGTCAAGGCGTAGGCTTCGCAGCACAATACTGTAGTACATTATTTTATTCTATCTAGTAGGGTTCAGCCAGCGTTTGCAATGTAAGCGCAAAAAAAGTGTTTATTCTCGACATCACATTAGAAACCTCTAAAATTATCGGTGTTTCTCTACTTATGTATTATACATATAAACCTTCCTCTTGAATCACTCTATCTATTAAAAAAAACCGCATCAAAATCCTTTACGTAGTTTTAAAGATGTAAGCATACATAGGGACAGACAGCGGAAAGCGACTTTGTTTTATACTATGTAGTGATGTCGTTCGTATGGTCAGCGTTAAAATCCATGAGATTTTCTTCGGCCTCAGCTATTTCATCCCAAGCATCAATAGGCTTTCCCATTTGAAATAAGCACGCTCTTGTTGTTGGAGAAATATATAAATGAAACTTCATTAAGATTTTTGCCTTCATAAGTATAGGAACATCATATACTTCAGTGTTTGGACACCCGCCGAATATACAAGAACTCCACTCGGGTGTTCTCCGAAGTGACATCACTGAGTCAGGAATTTCAGCACTCAGAAATATTTTTTGTCACAGAATTTATTATTATTACACTCCCAAATTGAAACTGACTGACGTGCAAAATGGTTCATTGACATATAAAAAGATCGAATGAAGTGGTAAGTCAGACGCTAACCACCATAAGTTTAATACAACACAAGCACCAATAAAAATAAACGAGAATGCTTTTATATTGATTTTTTTAGCATGATCGCAATACATCTTAGTTCGGACCACTTTAGTGATTCATGGCATGATAGGCACGACATCTCATGACCACTTTATGGGTCTTTGGCGTTCAAAGGGTTTTAAGGAACTCTTACATAATTTGAGATGTGTTAGAATATGATATAAAGAACCCGTCCAATGCCTACTAAGGATTTCTTGTCGACATACTATATAATGTATTTAAAAACACAAAACCAAACAAATACAGCTAATAAAAATAATACTATTTTTAACTCCCTTAATAAACAATCTTCTATACTCTATACATATAATAAAGCTGAAGGGGGTCGAAAGTCTGTACATGGAAGATAATAGAAAAAAAGTTGGCTGGGTACTTAGAATCGATAACAGAACACGTTCCAACAATTTTTAGAATTTTTGTCTGTTTATCTGTTTGTCAGTTTATCTGTTTATCCGTTTGTCTGTTTATTTAACCGCGCATCACGTGAAAACGGCTGAACGGATTTTGATGAAATTTTGTATAGCATAGTATGAGTCCCGGGAAAGAGTAATATATAGTTTTAATCCCGAAAATCAACCCTGGTGGGGGTGAAAATGGGGTTGAAAGTTTGTATGGAGATTTTTTTACCGCTGAAACGATTTAGATAGAAATGAGTATGGAGATAAGTTCAGTCTCGAGAAACGTCATAGGATAGTTTTCAAAACCTTGAGGGGGTTAAAAAGGGGTTCGAAGCTGGTATAAGGAATTTTTTACCGCTGAACTGATTTAGATGAAAATTGGTATAGAGATAGTATGGGTCTAGAGAAAGGACAAAGGATAGTTTCATCTTCAAAAAAGCCCCCCCCCCCCATCTTACTTTAGAACCGTAGGTCCAAAAAATTGAAAAAAATAATGGAAGTGAAGCCTGAAAGGTACTTTCAATAAAAACTATAATATAGCTGAAGTATACGTATAATAAAGCTGAAGAGGGTCGAAAGTCTGTTCATGGAATATATTCGAAAAAAAGTTGGCTGGAGATACTTAGAATCGATAACAGAACACGTTCCAACAATTTTTAGAATTTTTGTCTGTTTATCTCGGAAATTATCCCTTAAGCGGATGCAAAAGGGGTGGAAGTTTACATGGGGAAGAAACAACCAATAACCGCTGTACGTATTTGGATAAAATTTGGTATTGATATAATTTGTAATTTTTTGGTCAAGGTGTTCATATTTATAACATGTTACCCGTCGATGCTTTAAATTTACCTTTACCCGCTCTTAAGAAATATTTGAAAATGTCATGAATGTCAAAGGGTTATTGCAGGTTCGAGGACTACGAGTATATATGACGGACGAAGATGCATGGCCCAAACCAAAAAACTACTACAAAATCATTTAACATTTATAGGACACCATTTAGGTAGGAAAACATATCGAACGTTTTGTGAAGCAGTCAGATTAGGATTTATTTTTCTTTATAATTAAACAATAGGTACATCATCTGTCTCTCAACCTGTTTTGATATGTCTTCTTTGTATCTTTAAGATCTAATAAAGTATTACTGTTTTGAAAAAAATAAGTCCCGTCGAGTTTCTTTTCGGTCATAATACTTCTTGGGCCAGAGGTGTAGGGTTAGAACCGGTGGTAGTTTTGGAACGAAGTTTCTTATCGGACGGTTCGCGGATGGGGGGCTAGGCGAAAAAAATTCACGTGACCGTCACGAAAAAGCGTCACGTCACGAAAACGCGACACCCATACGATTGAGAAACATGTGAAATGGAATGAAATAAAAAATATATAAAATAGAATAAAGTGAAGTGAAGTGTAGTGAAAAGTGAAAGTGAGAAGTAATAAAGTGATACAAGTGAAAAAAGTCGAGAACCTAAAAGTAAAAAATGTCAGAAATGTCGAAAATGTCAAAAATGGCAAAATTTCTAAATTTCAAAACTTTCAAAATCTTCAAAAATTTCATGAATTATAAAATATACAAAAACAACAAAAAATTCAAAAAATTCAAAAATTTCAAAAATATACAAAAAAATTGAAACCACAAATGAAATAAAATTAAATAACATAACTTCGTTCCAACCGAGTGTTCCACGACACTCACTTATTTTATTTTTCTCTGACGTTCATTAGTGCATTGTAATGTGCTTACACTGAAGAATAAATATCTTGATCTACACCAATATCATAAATCCTCTATTCCGCGTTCGGAACAGTATGTAAATACCACCATTATTGCAACCAGTAACGTAACATTAGCGTATTATCTGTAACAGTGAGGTAAAAACGTATGAAAATTCATTAACGTAATGAAAATCCGCCCGCCCCCGACCGCCGGCATGCCCCACCCCCCCACCCCCGACCACCGGCGCAATAAGGTTGGTCATGGCGGTGTAATGGCGATCATTGTAATGGTTTCAATGGATTTTTAAAATGTGTGTAGGTAAAGCAGTGTATGCTTCTGTACATACTTAGGCCTTATTACGTAACAGTTACATAAACTACTATTTATTTCTTTTTAGGGTTCCGTAGTCAACTAGGAACCCTTAAAGTTTCGCCATGTCCGCGGTCTAGCTCAGTTACCGTTCGCACTAGAAAGTTGAAATTTGGTGAGGCCGGATAAGAACTTTCAATAAAAACTATATTGAATAAAATCGGTTCAGCCGTTTTTGAATTATCAGTCAAAAACGCATAGTGAAAGGGAGTGCCGGATAGTAAAATGACGTAAGCGCCGCCAAATATGCCTTAATAAACGACCTTTTGAACAGGGCGGCATCTACGAAACTCTACACTGAGCATCGCCCGACATGCTCTTGGCCGGTTTTTTTTGCATTGTTATCCCGGAAATCACCCCTTAAGTATTACTAATTCCAATTCAAGAAAATCCCCAGCCAGGTTATACGTAGCATATAAAAATTGAACGTTTCAACCGCGCCTGTTCTTACCTTTCATGCTTGTCTAAGCTATGCGTGATTTGACGGGAGGATCGATTTGAATGATATTTGCCGTGGACATGAACGTATAAATACAAAAGTGGTCCTGTATCGTCCGATATACACCTACTACTCTATGTCGTTTAAATCATGCCAAAAAAAATAATAGGATAAAAAAAAGTATTCATTTTTGAGTGTAGTTTCTTTTAGTGGTAATTGTAAAATATTTTATTAGGACTACTGTCCTCTAGCGTACATAGGCTGCTATTTATATATCCGGAAACCGGGATTACAATCTTCTTAAATAGCATATTTGACCTCCATGGTAAAATTTGAACTTTTTTAAGTACTGGCCGGTATATTTTTTCTTTCTTATTAACGCTCGTGTTTTGTTTTTGACGGGTTTTAAATGTCATCTCGCAGCAAGAATGGAACTCACTCGTGAAAATATTCGTGCTATGATTTATTATGATTTTCGGCGTGGTTTAACGCAACAACAGTGCATAGATCAAATAACTTCAATTTTTGGTGATGAAGCCCCATCTAAAACTACTGTGTATCACTGGTTTAGTGAGTTCAATCGTGGACGTAGTATGCTTACGGACGAAGTTAAGGCAGGTCGCCCGAAATCGGTCGTTGTACAACAAAATATCGAGGCTGTGCGAAAACTTATAATGGACGACCGACATGTTACGTACTGCGAGATAGAGGCGACTCTGGGTATTTCTATGACCAGCATTAATAGCATATTACATAATTATTTGGCTGTAAAAAAAATTTGTTCGCGTTGGATTCCCCACAACTTAACAAAAGAGCAAAAAGATGCTCGCGTCGAATGGTGCAATAAAATGTTAAAAAAATATAACCGTGGTGACTCAAAAGCCGTTTATAACATCTATACAGGTGACGAATCCTAGATCTATGCATACGATCCCGAAACGAAGCAACAATCAACGGTATGGGTGTTTCAAAATGAGCCGAACCCTACGAAAGTTACTCGTGCAAAAAGTACATTGAAACAAATGGTGGCCTGCTTCTTCGGTATTAATGGCCATGTAGCTACAGTGCCACTAGAAAACCGTAGAACGGTTAATTCAGAGTGGTACACGACCATTTGCTTACCGAAAGTATTTGAACAAATTCGTAAAACTAACCAGCGACGAAGAATCATTCTTCATCATGACAATGCCAGCTGTCATACGTCACGCGAAACAACTCTATTTTTGGAGGGTCAAAATGTGGAATTAACGGGTCATCCGCCGTACAGCCCTGACTTGGCACCCAACGATTTTTATTTATTTCCAAATATAAAGAATAAATTACGCGGTCAACGATTTTCGACCGCTGAAGATGCTGTCGACGCATTCAAACAACACGTTATGGAGGTACCTCAGGCGGAGTGGCAGAAGTGCTTTAAAAATTGGTTCACGCGAATGCAAAAGTGCATAGATCATCAAGGGGAATACTTTGAAAAACAATAAAACCATTTTCAGCCGTGTATGTTTGTTTGTTTTTTTGTTTCCGGATATATAAGTAGCATATCTGTCAACTTTACTTCAAGTTCCGCCTCCAGGGTAGCGGGAGAGAAATTAGGGGTGAATTAGCCGCTTACTGACACAGACCGAATCCACGCGGGCGGAGCCGCGGGCACAGCTAGTAAAAAATAAAGCCGAAAGTTAGTAAAGTTTAGTTAGTGTTAATAAATAATTAAGCTCCCTTTATAAAGTCTTTATCAGTCAGGTACGCGCACTTGTTGCGGCCGCACGTGTTCCAAGCGAAGCATATTTCGTTTCGAATCGTTTTCACTGGTTCTCAAACTATTCATCATGCAGTGTGGTATCTGTCTCGATGTCATCAGTGACGGTGCTCATTGTTCGGGATGTGGGAAGGACATTGGCTTCTGTTGTTCAAATGTTGCCGAGTCAACTTATAGAAGGTATGGGGCTGACCGCAAGTCAACATGGAAATGCCAAAAATGCCAGAAAAACAAGAGAGATGCATCCGCAGCACAGTCAAAGCCCACAGATCTGGAGACTGTCAAGAGTATGTTACAAGGCATAGAAAAACAGCTTTTGTGTCTTCCTGGTTTAGTTTTAGACGTGCGAATTCTTAAGGCTGAGGTTGCTGAGGTCAAGGACTCCTCCAGCTTCACAAATGCGAAGCTAGACGAATATTCCGCACGGTTGGTTGATGCGGAGAATAAGATCGTTGAGCTGGAGGATGTAAAAGGCAAAGTCCAGGCGCTGAACACTGAAATTACCATGCTAAAGGAAGTGAATGCACGAAATGATCAACAGATGCGGCTTAAAAATGTCGAGATAAAGGGAGTTCCGGTCAAGAAGAACGAAAACCTTTTCTCTTTACTGGAGGGCATTAGTACCGCAGTGGGCTTTGCAGTAGATAAGAGCCATATAAACTACATATCGAGAGTTCCGATTAACAATTCTAACGAGAAGTTGATTATTATTAACTTTTTAAACCGCTACATGAAAGAGGACTTCACAGCTGAGGAGATCGGTTTCCAGTGAAATACGCAGAGGGTTTATATAAACGACCATTTGACACCCGAAAATAAAAAGTTGCTGACCCTAACTAAATCGACGCTTAAACAAAAGAACTACCTCTACGTGTGGGTAAAATTTTGTAAGATTCATGTGCGGAAGGACGATAACTCTAAAGTTCATATTATTAACAACGAGCGTGATTTAAACAGATTAACTTAAGTTGTTGTGTTTACTACTTACCGTCTGATTTTATAGTTGGTTTATTGTATTTAATTAGTTCAGTTAAAAGTTTGAATACCGTTGATCGGCACATCTGGCTCACCTATTGTTTAGCGCTCGGCCTTATCGCTGCCTGGTGCTGTTGCCGGGAATGCATGACACTCTCACTTAAAAATACCTATCTCTTTCTTTTACACTGCTTAAATAATTTGCTCAACTATTGCCCATATCTCTTTTGCACGCATGGCTCTCATTCTATGGTTGTTTATAAAATAACATTACGCGTTCCATTTCTCAACGCCGCGCTATTTAATTCTATAATGTCCTTTGGTTGTATGCATTATTTAAAATACTTCTCTAATCTGTTAATGGCTAATGCTATGATGGGTGGGTATCCTTCTATGTACTACCAGAACGTTCGGGGGCTTAGATCGAAAACGTTTACATTTTATCGCAATTTAAGTTTGGCCTCTTTTGACATTGTAATTCTAACCGAGACGTGGCTAGTGGATGGAGTTTTGGATTCTGAATTGTTTGATGATAGGTACGTTGTGTGGCGGCGAGATCGGGACGTCAATATATAATAGCTACTCGCCGTGAACTGATGGTAACCCCGCAGCCTTCTTTCCAGTCATCTGCAGAGGATTTATGGGTTACGCTTACACTAAAGGATAACCGGGGTAGACCAATAAAAGTTCACTTGTGCGTGTTGTATTTGTGTAAACAAAATAATGGTTTTACTTTTTCGCAACAGTTGGATAATTTTTTGAGTAATGTAAATAATATAGTGCTGAAGAACCCCGACGATAAATGTTTGCTAATTGGAGATTTTAACATGAGTGATATCGTATGGACAGCGCAGGACTCCGTTATGGTTCCGTCAAATTACGTAACTAGCGATGAGTGCAGTTTTGTTGACGAACTTCACGCTGTAAATTTTAATCAGTATAATGGCATCTTAAATAGTTTTGGCAAGATTTTAGATTTAGTTATATCGAATGACCTTGTATGTGTTAGTCACTGCACGAGTCCTTTAGTGCCTATTGACCCATATCATGAGCCTCTCATTGTTAAAATGGAGTATACTACGATTGACCCTCTGCAGTCAGCTCCCCTATTTAAATATTTTTGGAATAAAGGTGACTACACATCTATCAATAGCGAATTAGCTTCTATAGGTTGGGAAGAGGAGTTTTCAAGTCGCTCACTGACCCAGTCGTTGGATTTCTTTTACACGACTTTTCACAAACTAAGAGACAAATTTGTACCCAGTAAAAACATTAAAATAGATAAATATCCCGCGTGGTTTTCTTTTCCTTTTAAGAAAGCCATAAGAGAAAAATATAAATATTAAAAAAAATACAAATGATACAAGAATATTTCAGACTTAACTTCATTTCATATTTTGAGGGACAGAGTTCGTAAATTAGAACAGGAATGCTTTACTACTTTTGTGCGTAGTTCTGAAAAAAGTGTTGCAAATGTTTTGATCGTATTGACCACGGTTTATTATTATCAAAACTGAATAACATCGGGATAAATGGAGATTTATTGCGATGGTTTACATCCTATATCAGAACAGGAGTCCGGCTGTGGTCGTAAATAATTGTATATCTGGGTGGGTTACTGTTCCTAGTGGGGTACCGCAAGGGTCCTTGCTAGGGCCATTGCTCTTTAACATCTTTGTTAATGACATTGACAAGTGTCTCATGTATTCTAAGCTCCTTTGCTTCGCCGATGACATGAAAGTTTTCCTAAAAATAAAATCTATTGATGATTCAATATTACTTCAGTCTGACCTAGCACGCCTAGATGAGTACTGTCATTTAAACATATTAAATCTGAATCACTCTAAATGTTTTGCAATGACCTTCTCGCGCCAACGTAACTTAATCACTACTAATTATGCTTTAAAGGGTCAAACTCTTGAGAAAGTAGCATCTATGAGAGATTTAGGTGTCATACACGATTCTAAACTAATTTTTGATACACACATCAATTGCATGATTAGTAGCGCTCTTAAATCACTAGGTTTCATAATGCGTAATTCGGTTCACGTCACTCAAGCCAAGACACTTAAAGTGCTTTATTGCTCCTTTATTAGAAGTAAGTTTGAATATGCCTCTCAGGTATGGAACCCTTGCTACAATACATATATTGACAGAATTGAACGCGTTCAGCAAAAATTTGTGAAATTTCTTTGCTTTAAGTTAAAGTATCCCTACAGCGCTTCCAACTATCTTAAAATATGCAAGCATCATCACCTTGTCCCGTTGTATAAACGTCGTGAAATATCAGATATTACCTATCTTCTAAATATTACTAGTGGTGTAATCGACTGCCCTGAATTAGGAATATGCATGATTTTTTTGAAGGACGTCATTCGATTCTATTTCCCTGTAGATTCAAATGTCTCTAATAAACCTACTATCTATGATAGCCCTGAAACGTCAAAAATGTGAAAATACGTTAGGCGCCTGCGCCGCGCGTCAAAACGCCCCATACAAAAAGTGTGAGGTTTGTGATGTCACCGACCACAAAGTTGCAGAAAACTGTTTGAAAGGAACAAGTGTTTGGAAGATTTTTGTAATTTTAGGCACGAAAAAATGCGTTTAGCTACATAGTTGTCATACATATTTTTTCTTGTTAGAACATAAGTAATCAAACTGAAGTTTCGAAAATACATTTGAGGTATATAAAGAAATGCCTAAAGTTTTACGTTTTTAAACCGCAATATCTTTAAAAAACTGTTTAAAATTATAACGGATTTCCACTTATTTGTATTAATTTGGGGTTGTTGAACGTGTTTATGCAACAAATTCAATTAAATATTTTTCACGCATGTTCTCTATTGGTAAGTAAACTGTATTTCAAAACCACCAATCGTTCTAAAAGGTACCATCCCCCAATAGCATACAAAGATGCATCTTCCAAATATAGAAAAAATAGTTTTTTAATGCGCGCCAGCCGTAGCCTAAATGAGTCCTCTAATAATCTTGATATTGATGTATTCAACTGTAGAATCCCTAGCGTGAGACGTAATCTAGTGCAGCGATATTTCGAGTCTTTTGAGTGAGCGTGTTGTCGCCTTCTTAATTACCTACTTACGAGTAATTCTTATTAATATACATATTTTTATCCTGTTACTCATTATGTATTAGTGTCTACAATTTCTACTACCAAATTATTTTTATTACATACTTAATGCGTAAGTAATTAACTTGTAACTACTTCAGTTTCAGTGGAAACTATCAAAGTATGATTTGTATTCGTTTTGTTTGCATATGTGGTTGCGTTAGTGCGTAACCTTAAATAGTACCTATTAGATAAGTATCTTGTCACTACCTGTGAGTTCCTATAATTGGCTTCCTGTATTTGCTAAAATGTTTAATGTTTGTGTCACAGCTGTTGGATCTCCAAATAAAAAAAATAAAATAAAAAAACCGAAATTTATATTTATGACGATTTCATGTCATTAAAATTAAAAACGGGCTAATCAAATCTGTAAAGATATTTATGTAGCAATAGGTGTAAGTAAACGAAAAGTAAGCTTGAACGTAAAGTTTTTAATGCCACTGCAAATGTAAACATATTTACGGCACATTGACAGGAAATCTTATTCTGTAACATGCAATGTAAACCTATTATGTCACAATATTTGTGACAATGTTTCTATGGAAGACAGATTGTAAACTGAGCTTTGGTGCATTAAGTGAAAAGATGAATCTGTCATGTGTGTTGTAAGCATGTTTTTGTCATGTAGTGTGTAAACTTATTTAAATGTAAAGGTATTTTTGTAACACTCAACTGTAAAGGTATTTTTGACCTCGACTGTACCATTAATAAATAATAATAAATAAATAAATAAATATTATAGGACGATCTTACACAAACCGATCTAGTCCCACAGTAAGCTCAATAAGGCTTGTGTTGTGGGTACTAGACGACAATATATATAATAGATAAATATGAATAAATACTTAAATACATAGAAAACACCCATAACTCAGGAACAAATATCTGTGATAAACACACAAATAAATGCCCTGACCAGGATTCGAACCCGGGACCCCCTGCTTCGTAGGCAGGGTCACTACCGACTGGGCTAGGAGACCATTACATGCTGTCACAAATGTCACAATTAAGATTGTCAAGGTACAGTCAGCATCAAAAGTAACTACGCAAACGAAGACGTCAAAAGTCCCTTTCAAAAGGGAATAAGAGCTTTTGACGTCTTTGATTGCGTAGTTACTTTTGATGCTGACTGTACCTATCATCAATAGCTTATACACCTACCGAAAGTTTTCGGAGTTTAATTTCAAAAAAAGTATTTCACCAAATATCAACATGTTGCACATCAATCGATAGGTCTTTTAAAATAACATCGAGGTTTCTTTGAACATTTTGTGATTAAGTGAATATTTTTAGAAATAATCGCTTCAAAAGTCAGAAAAGTTGTGTCCCCCATGTAACTTATGAACCGTAATTCCAAAAAATATGAAAAACATTGAGGTGATGCGCTTTTACACATCCTTTCTATGAAAATGGTTTTAGACATTATCGGTTAAGCCATTTCTGAGTTATCTTTAAAAACTTCTTCCATAGGCATCAGATACGACCTTTTGGTATTCGTTTGCTTCTTTCTTATTCCATTAATGGTAACCCTCCATTATGCGTGGTCCGACACGCACAACGCCGACTGTTTTGCAATATAAACTACGGGGCCTTAAGCATGGCCCGATATGCTCTCTTGGCCGGTTTAAGATAAAGGCAGACCCACTAGGCGTAGCACAACATAAAAATAAATTATGCATATTTTAATATCATCATATATAATAATTTTTGTTTTTGTGCGATGCGTGATGTAGGTTTTTCTGGCGAACTAGTTTATACCACTCGTACCTATATAAAGTTACGTATGGATATTTATAATTATTATCCTTTTAAGCCGGAACAAAGTAGTCGACGAGCCGTTTTCTATATAACAGGTCGCGGGTCATAAAATTCATTAGTTCCTTGATGTATTTCACAATTAGTAGTTTCAATATCTAAGACCAAGTGTAGAAGTTATTTATTTGGTTTATTTACATCAATTATTTACGTAAAATTCAAGCCAAGATGAATTGGTATTTCTCTTTTATATGCATAGCCGGTTTTTTCATTGAATATGGATTTACGAGATTGACACGTAAGTATTTTAAAATGTTTATTTTAAATCAAAAATTTAAAATAAACATTTGCACTAACTTTTTTTAATAAATGTTTAAAGAGAGTCACTTAAGTATTTCTAATCAATCTTCTCTGGTTATATTTTAATGGAAGAAGATTTTTTCCTATTAGTCTCGTAAGAGTTTTATAATTTAGAAATTGGCGATGTGGAAAGTAGGTGTACAGAAGTTTAAGAATAATTACCATATAAAGAACTGGGGTGGAAACAAGAAACTTATAAACCATGTTAGGTATCTACTTTAATATGGGCACAAAAGATTTTGATTTAGAAACTATTACAAAAGAACGAGAGATTTAATTTCATGACTAACGAAATTATTTAAACTTAATTATTGCATTAAATAAATTTTATTAAACGGCTTCTTACAATTATGTACACACTTTGATATTATTTGATTACAAAAGAATGTTTAACAATTTTTCAATTTAATTTGTTGGACCACTTTGGTTTAACAGACCAGTAAAGTTTATTTGGATTTTGCTCAACTTTTCGATACTATTTTAAAGTAACTAATAAAACTACAATTAATAGTTTGTATTTACATATTGAAACATAATTTCTTTTTTAACTGCTTAAGTGGATTTTTTTTATTTTATGTTTCATTTCTAAATACGTAATTCACCTTAATCTAAAAGCTGTTTCGCGATTATTGCTTGGAGAGGTGAAGAGAGTACAATTTTTATTGATTAAAATGATGTAAACCCAGTATGTAAAATATATAAATACGTTAGAAAATGAATCTTTAAGGAATAAGTTGAATAGTTTTTTGCATTTTCATACATTTTTTTAGCAAGAGTATGTTTACCTAGAGATTTTTTTATAAAAAAACTGAGGTGATATTTTTGGGAATGTATTAAAGTACTTCAAAGAAATATAAATATAGAACTATACTTGGCTTTACGCTTTAATCAGATAATATAACATATATTGGAGGGCATGTAAAATAATAATAAAAATTCAAGCGACAAGCTCTGCAAGAACTGAGTTCTGCAAGAAATGCAATTCATGTGCTTTATTTTATTATTTGCGATGTTCGTTTTCAAATCGTTACCGGACTCTTAACTTCCTACGTCCAATATATTCCACCCCAGATATTTTACGGGACGCTGTAACGTTATGAACCGTATGATAAGAATCACGAGCTTCACGGCCTAGACTCCAATTAATTACATATATGTAAACATTATTTATTAAGGCATATTATATTGTCACCTCCCTTTATTGCCAAATGCAATATTCAACATCACACTCCAGCAGGTTACCACAATTTACATGTAAAGTTTTACAGAATAACATGTTCTTTTTTTCAGCGGATTTTATCCACCCATGTCCAGTAGATGACAAGGCATGCTTAATGCAATCGATAAGGGATGCCATCCCAATGTTCACGAAGGGTATGCCTGACTTGGGAGTACCGTCTTTAGATCCTTTCTACATCGATAAACTGTCGATACCGCTTCCAGGACTTAGAGTTTCCCTCTCTAAGGGCAAAGTTACTGGATTCAGGAAAGCGGTGTTAGATAATGTGGAGTGAGTAAATGTTTAATAGTTTACAATGGTTATACCTAAGAATACATTGGACACCACATCAAGACAATAGGCGTGATGACACATGTTGAATTATGCAATCAAATTTAGTTGATATGATGCAAAATTGTCAATATATCCAACTAAAGTGAAAATTTATAAATTCTATTGAAATGGCTCAAAGATATCATGCTGCCAAATTTCTAAATTTAACGATTTTTTAAAGTGCGAAATTAAAAAAAAAACAATAATACCATTCGATTTTTAACATTTTACTGTAAAATAAATTGTATAGCAACCATATTCATAAACGCAACATTTCGCTGTAAAAATAGCAATTTCATATTTTTTCCATACTTTAAACAGGGCGACTATGTGATCGTGACGGTTCTCTTATTTATCGCCGAAAATGGTATGGCCGATTATCACTTCCCAACTCACGTTTGGCGGAATTTTCATTCGCCGAATTTTCATTTCCCAACTTATCAAATGTTTTTTTTATTCATTTCCCAACCGCACAGTTACCAACTAAACGTTTGGTCTGTGTTTTATAACGTCAATTTTCAAAATGCCAACTTTCATTCGTAGAATGTTTTAGTTGGTATAATATACACTTAGTTGTTTATTGTTTACCAATTGTTTCATTTGGCAACTCCGTTTCGTTTAGCAACTACGTTATATTATTTTATAAACATCGTGGGTAAGCGCAACCGCTCACTTATTTTTATAACAATGTAGGTAAGTACGAATAAATTGACTCATTGGCGATAAGTGTACTTGCAGATTGTTATATTATATCAGCTTTAATCCGTGCGACATACTGGCTTTTAGATGGCACTTTTAAAGTTGCACCCAACATATTCAAACAGCTATATACCATACATGGAAATATTTTTACCACATTATTTTTGGCCACAGTTTGTTTTCTTGGGGATCGCAGTTCTAACCTAACCTAACCCACTTCTGGCAACAGTTCGTTTTCTTGGGGGTCGCAGTTCTAACCTAACCTAACCCACTTCTGGCAACAGTTCGTTTTCTTGGGGGACGCAGTTGTAACCTAACCTAACCCACTTCTGGCAACAGTAAATATGCAGTAGTATAAATGTGCAGTAAGACATATAAAATTGTATTAAAGTAATACGTCGAAGAAATGAATTGCAACGTTTTGTAGTTGTGCCAATTAAGATAATTTGAAACAAATCAGCGATTAAGTAATGTTCATTGAATAGTATTTCTACGTAGTAACATAAATTTAAATAAATAGTAGTTGAAATGAAATAACGCCAAACAATATTACTAGTACTAAAGTTTCGATGAATCGTTGTCGATGAAATAATATTCGATAAAAAGGTTGTTGACAAAACAAGGGTACACCGTACCTACCACTATCAGTGTTGACTAAAAGCCGCAACTCATTATTAGCATATAAAAATATTTATAAATTTAATATTTCCTACCAAAAAATATGTAGGTATGGGTATGTAACTTTTTCTTATATTAGTAAGCCAAATGTATGAAAAGGGAACTGTAGCATCAACGAAACGTTATTCGTCCAAGAGTTGTTCGACCAAGTGAAAGATGATAAGTCTCCCAAAAGTTTAGAGGCGTTATAATAATCTGCTTTACCAATTGAAACGTTGTCATACAAAAATTTGCTAATCTTTACTTGTCAAAGTGAAACGTCGGCGAAATGTTGGTTGGCAAATGAAATTCAGCCAAAAATAGTTCTGCGAAAAGGCAGAACACCGATCGTGACGTCACTTTTGCACGTCATTTTGTTAGGAGCGTTTTGAGAAACGAATGCAAATCTTGGACTTCAAGTCTCACTTTTGTGTTGCTTTAACGCAATTGGCCCCATATAGACATTTGATCCTCACAACAAAACGAATCGGTCGATACCATACATGAAAAAAAATCACCATGCCTATTGTACTTACCTTCGTGTCACGCCGATTTATTCTTATAGACGGAGAGCTAGCCACGTCAGATATGACACAATAATGAGTGCGACGAAACCCCTCTCGTTAGTTTGCTATACTAGGCTTATTTCTAGATCCGGACATCTGGCAGCTGTAAAGTGGTGGAGGTCAAAGAATGCAAACAACTTTAAGAATACAAATCCTAGAGTTCTGTTTTTGATGCAGTATTATGAAAAATTATATAAATAATTAGATCATATCATTGCCAAAAGTTTCTGATGGGGGAAAGTCATCCAAAACGACGGAGAATGTAATTCATAGTTTGTCGACTACTGTTTCTGTTTCCGAAATATTACTCAATGTTTTTTGTCTCAATATTAAAATATAGGCCCCGTACTCTATAAATAAGATAACTTCGGCCGTTTTTACCTATTTTGGTATTACTTTTTCCCAATTCAAAAACTTTGCTAGTCTGTCACTCTAACATCCACCCATTAAAAGCTGCCAGATGCCCGGGTCTAGCAATAAGGATAGTATTGCCATCTTACTAGACGGGTTTTATGGCTCTCATTATTGTGTCATATCTGACGTGGCCAGCTCTTAGACCATTAGGTAGCAAGCAGGCTTTTTAATGGTCAAAATAAACATCACGTTTCGAAAATAACTTTTCTGATACTAAACAAGTGATCAATGACGATGTATGTATATAGATGTTATTTGAATGAATGAAAAAATACTGACTTTCCTCAAAAATAACAAAAAATACAATTAGGATATACCGCTTCTTCTGTTCCACACAAAGTTGCCTTTACAAATTGATTAGAGAAGAACTAAACATGAAATTTACTTACATAATTTTAACAAAACACAATGAGTGAGTAGGTGTTATATGTACAGTAGAATGTGGTCTATACATCATCATTCTTTAGAGCAGTTGATGATTTTTATATTTTGATCAAATTTACTATTTCCTATTGTTTTTGTAATATTCCAGTGAATCCTCCTTTTTGTAAAAGGGTCGGCAACGCGCATGTGACTCCTTTGGAGTTGCAGGCGTCCATAGGTTACGGTAGCTGCTTACCATCAGGCGGGCCGTATGCTTGTTTGCCACCGTCGTGGTATAAAAAAAAATTTCAACACATTTTTTTGTTAAGTACTGGTTTCAATAAAAATGCATATTTATATTTAAATATCAAATAAAATGTGGTATAAGAAACGACTAAATGTAGTAGTATAGTTTTTCTTTGGTCCACTCCTACGTAGGTCCGTCCATCGTCCGACCGACCGCCTACCCGTGCTTAGCTAATAGGCTAAGAAAATTAGATTTTTTTGAAGAATTAATTTCCAGCAGGCTTGAAATCGTTTTAATACCTTCACGTGGTCCTAAATGCATGTGATCTGAGTTTTTATAATCCCAGGAGGTGTGCATAACTTTTTATCGAAATTTTTGCTCTTTGTCAGAATTTTGCTTCTAGCTCGAAAACGGTCCGTCCGAAGGAAAATATCATGTATATCAATATTAAAGATGGTTAAATTCTGCGTCGAATGAGCATATTATCTTATAATCCAGTTCAGCGGTACAGCCAAAATCAAAAATTATAAATCCTGAAAATGTCTCATTTATTTGAAAAACTAATATTTTGACTTCCATACCACATATCTTTGAAACGGGATCCCTTTGTTTCCCATAAACTTATTGTTTCGAATTTCGATAGTCAGAAATTGATATCCATATAATTTATGGGCATAAACATCAATAGTCATAATTTTTGTAAAGCATAACGTTTCATAGTTCTAATAATAAACATCTATAATATTAAAAACTATAATCGCAAAAGGCATAAAACTGATGATTCGAAGGCCTATCAATAATTATTCAGAAATATTTTAAGGCATATATTTTATCGGACTAATAGTCGTTAATCATATCGTTTTAATGTCATCCCTTTGTTTCCCATAAACTTATTGTTTTGAATTTCGATAGTCATAAGATGATATCCATTATGATTTACCTATGGACATAATCATCAATAGTCATAATTTTTAAAACGAACTATTGCCTGAAGTGGGTTAGGTTAGGTTAGAACTGCGATCCCCAAGAAAATGAACTGTTGCCAGAAGTGGGTTAGGTTAGAACTGCAACCCCCAAGAAAACGAACTGTTGTCAGAAGTGGGTTAGGTTAGAACTGCGACCCCCAAGAAAACGAACTGTTGCCAGAAGTGGGTTAGGTTAGGTTAGAACTGGCCCCCCAAGAAATCGAACTGTTACCAGAAGTGGGTTAGGTTAGGTTAGAACTGCGACCCCTAAGAAAAAAAATTATATGCGGAATAGATATTATTACATGTAAAAAAATGAATTTAAAAAACCCGAAATGAAAAGCCATGACATGAATTTTATTGAAATAAGTCAACTACCAATTAAAAGACCTCTGTTCAAATTACCTAGTATCGTGTCCTAGACGCAATGAGTTATCGGAAATGTAATTTGTGTTGTTTAATTATATAACAATTTAAAATATTTATTTATAATATTAATAACATAATACAGTACCACGTGTCAAGATTTAAAAAAAATTATAAGCTAAAATAATTATAACAATTGACATTATGACTAATAAAACTTATGCTGGCTAACGTTATGGACTATAAAAAATCGGAACTTGAAATTTGTGGAAACCAATATACACCCCTAGTTATTATTATAATCTGCGATTAAAGAACTTAAAACAATTATTATAAGCAAGTTTATTGCCTTCAACATTATGTAATAGATACCATCTGGACTTTGAATATTATGAGTAACAGATTTTATGACTAGCAATAATGATGTCCTGCAAAAATCGGACCAGCAATTTATATTGTTAAATTTTATGATTATTGACAATATGACTAATAAAAATTATGATGGAAAACGTTATGGATTGAAAAAAACGGAAGTAAAAATTTATGGGAACCGATAGAGACCCCTTTGAAACAGATGACTCCTGTTGAAAAACCTATAGAATAAAAGTTGAAGAGAATACAATTTCACGATATATAGACATTTAAATTTTCAAAGTCAGTCACTTTGAAAGGCTAAATTTGGCATGAATTTAAAATCGTTTTTTTTTTCTAAATCCTTCTAAGTTGCACGTTTTCCATAAATATGATGTTTGAGGCCTACATTTAATGCATTGTTACAACTAAGAACATTTAAGTGCAAATTTCTAAAACGTATCCAATCAGAAAACTATTTATACACCGTGTTTTTTGATTTCCGGTATTTCAAGGGTATATTTCTGAGCTTAACTTAAGTTTATTTCTCAAAGACGCCAGTGTCATAATTCGCTCCAGTTCTGAGGTAATCGATATTTCATTTATGTCTTTCTAATTGTGTAAACCTACAGTAAATTATTTTTTTACTCTGAGCACCCGCTACAAAATGATGCACCTGTGTGTTAAGTCAATACAATATGCTTCCTGTGTATCTCAGGCTGTTAATGTTTGAAATGGAATTACATTGACATGTCTAGTTTTCAATTGTTTGGTTTAGGGACCGATTGAGGAATCAATCAGTAACTGCTGAATCTACCTACTTAGATGAAACTCTGTATAGAGATTGAGATAGTTTGAGTCCGTAAAAAGTACATAAAAAGTAGTTTTCATCCCAAAATAGCAACTCTTAAGGGGCTGAAAAGTGGGTAAGAAGTTAGTATGAAGAGTTATTAATAAAGTTAAAGCGATTTAGATGAAATTTGGTACGTATGTGAAAAGGGGGCAAAAGTTTTTTGTATGGGGAATCAATATCCACTGAACTGATTTAAGTCCATAGATAAAATTTGGTATGGAGATAGTTTAAGTTCTGGAAAAGGAAATAAAATAGTTTTTATCTTAGAAGTCATCCCTTAAGAGGTAAAAAGGGGAGTGGATTGCTATCTCTATACTAAGTTTCATCTGAATAGGTTCAGCAGTTATTGATTGATTCCCCAATCCCCTAATGTAAATAAGGTATATTAACTCAACCAAACAATTGAACATTATGACATGTCAATTAAATTTCGAACATTAACAACCCGTGATACAAAGGAACCATATTGTAGTTACTTAACACACAGTTACATGATTTTATAGCGGGTTCTCAGACTAATAGAATAATTAAATGTAGGTTTACACAATCGGAAAGACAAAAAAGAACTATCGAATACCACAGAACTGGAGCAAACTAGGGCACTGGAGTCTTTAAGAAATATACTTAAGTTAAGCTCAGGAATGTACCCTTGGAATTTAGAAATAAATAAAACACGGTGTATAAATAGTTTTCTGATTGGGTACGTCTTAGAAATTTGCACTGAAATATTCTTAGTTGTAACCATCCATTAAATGTAGGCCTCACACATCATATTTTATGGAAAATATGCAACTCAGAAGAATTTATAAAAAACTGATTTTGAATTCATGCCAAATTTAGTCTTTTAAAATAACTGTTTTTGAAAATTAAGATATCGATATAACGTGAAATTGTATTCTCTACAACTTTTATTCTATAGGTTTTTCAACAGGAGTCATCTGTTTCAAAGATATGTGGTATGGAAATCAAAATATGAGTTTTTCAATTAAATGAGACATTTTCCCGGTTTATAACTTTTGATTTCGGCTGTACCGCTGAACCAAACTAAAAGATAAGTTGCTCAATCGACGCAGAATTTAACCCTCTTTAATACTGAAATGAATGACAATTTCCGTCGGACGTATCGTTTTCGAGCTACAAGCAAAAAACTGACGAAGAACAAAAATTTCGCTAAAAAGTTATGCACACCTCGTGGGATTGGGCAAACAAGGATCACATGCATTTAGGACCACATGAAGGTATTAAAGCGATTTCCAGCCTGCTGGGAATTAATTCCTCAAAACACTTTTTATAGATCTTATTTACTTGGCCTATAAGTGAACGTTAGGACTTAAAAACTGAAAAGTATGAGTAGGTATGTGCTTACGCCCACAAAGTGTTAAAAATAAAAATAAATATATAGGGTTAAGTACCTGACTCTCGAAGAGGGTTTTTTCGCTTTAACCAGGTTGTGTTATTGGATAAGATTTTTAAAAATAATGGGGCTTTCAATAAAATTTTCGGCCTTAACCAATACTTACGAAAATAATCGCTATGAAAGTCCAAAAAAAAATAAAAAAGGGAAATAAGGGCTTTCGTTTTTGAATTATATAAGAAAGTTATTTTTACTTAGTTAAAGGACGTAAGTACCAATAAAATATTTTCTGTTCTCTGTGTTGTCCTTAGAGTGTCCTATGAAAAGTTAAGTGTTTGTATTGTGACGGACCGGCAACATGGCCCGACGTGCGCTAGGCCGGTTTTATTTAATAATATTACCTATTTGAATATTCTAATATTAAAATAATATAAGCCCAATCCTGTTAAGGGTTAAGTAAAGTTATAGCTAAAAAACTGTTTGGATAAAGTCAAATTGAAGGTCATCGGGTGTTGTCAGCCTCTTAAGCTACTGGTGTCTTCATATCAAATTAGAAAACATAAACACATTTATCTAATAATAAATTCAGACAAATAAAGAATTTGTCATTGGACGCTTAAGACCGTTAATAATGTTTTGTTTTTTCCTATTTCAACTACTCTTACGTCAACCTGTTTTGACGTCAACAAGAGTTTTTATATGTAACTATAATCATTCCGATCAAGTGCAAGGTCAAATTATTCGATTATTGGGGATGTCACGAAAAGTTTCCTTTATACGAGTAAACAGGTTTCCTTAATATCAGAACGGATAGCGTTGGTTGGCATTTTATCGCCGCGTTATGCGTCTCTTTCACACTTACATACTTGTTAGGATGTGACAGCTATGTTGACAAGCGATAATAACCCGAGAATATTAGGCTAGCACAACGCGTATCATGGTTGTCATTTTATCGCTTATCACGACATGCATCACTTTCACACTTACATACTTGTTTAGTATGTGACAGCTGTGGTGAAAAGCGATAAAAATCCGAGCATATTAGGCTAGCAGGTCACGATAAAAAAAAATATTAAATTGAATTAACTTTGACTATTCCACATATTCAGCAGCAGAACCAAAGTAACCGATATAGCCCTCCGAATCGCTAAACTAAAGTGGCAGTGGGCGGAGCACATTGCTCATAGAACCGATGGCCGTTGGGGCGGAAAGGTTCTCGAGTGGCGACCACGAACCGGAAGGCGCAGCGTGGGTAGACCCCCCGCAAGGTGGACTGATGACCTGGTGAAGGTCGCGGGAGTCCGCTGGATGCGGGTGGCGCAGGACTGGTCATTGTGGCACTCTTTGGTGGAGGCCTATGTCCAGCAGTGGACGTCTTTCGGCTGATATGATGATGATGATGATGATTCCACATATTATACAAAATGATAAGTAAGCATATCAAAATTCAAAAAGAACTTAATTTATGACCTAGGTGCCTCTACGTTTCCGTTTGTTATATCCTAGCCTGAGACAATATTTATTTTATCAGATGTCGACTTGCGGAAAATGCTAAGTAGAATTAACTTATTGTGTAATGCAGAAATATTCACTAATGTGATTTACTTAAGTGCGATGATGTATATCAAGTAGTACGGACAATTGTTAGTCCTGTTATATATATTTTGTTTTTAAGTCAGTGAGCGCAGCTACCAGATCTCACGCTAGTAGGTGAAAATAGTATTAGGAAACCTTCCCTCCATTTTTAATTATGGATATTGGCGTTTACAGATTTTGAAAAAACATACAGGCTGCGAGAAAAAGTCACAAATCGAGGAAAAACTTTTCCCATATAATTTGTATGTAATTTACATTATTATCCAGTATCAATAATTTCTTGGGGGGGGGGGGGGGTTACTTACGGTAATGTACTAAAAAACCACAAATCGTAAAATAATCCAAACTAAATAATTTGATTCTGTATTCTTTGTGTTGTCTTATTTTAATAGAATACAGATAAAAATTGGCAGACATTTTAGTCGCTGCATTTTTTAAATTCGTTATTCTTATCGGCATCATCATCATATCAGCCGAAAGACGTCCACTGCTGGACATAGGCTTCCCCCAAAGAGTGCCACAATGACCGGTACTGCGCCACCCGCATCCAGCGGACTCCCGCGACCTTCACCAGGTCATCAGTCCACCTTGCGGGGGGCCTACCCACACTGCGCCTTCCGGTTCGTGGTCGCCACTCGAGAACCTTTCCGCCCCAACGGCCATCGGTTCTACGAGCAATGTGCCCCGCCCACTGCCACTTCAGTTTAGCGATTCGGAGGGCTACATCGGTTACTTTGGTTCTGCTGCGGATGACCTCATTTCTGATGCGATCACGCAGAGAGACTCTAAGCATAGCCCTCTTCATTGCCCTTTGGGTGACTTTGAGCCTTCTTATGAGGCCCATAGTAAGCGACCACGTTTCAGTGTCATATGTCATCACTGGCAACATACATTGGTCAAAGACTTTCGTCTTGAGACACTGCGGAATATTGGACAAAAAGATGTGCCGTAGCTTCCCGAACGCTGCCCAACCGAGTCGGATTCGTCGATTGACCTCTTTCTGGAAGTTGGATCTACCTAACTGGACAGTATGTCCTAAGTATATATAATCGTCCACAACTTCGAGTGTAAAGTCTCCGATTGTAACGGGAGTTGGTGCTACATGGGTATTTGACATGATCTTCGTCTTATCCATGTTCATCTTTAGACCAACTCGCTCGTTATTCTTATAGAATACAGATAAAAATTAGCGGACATACGCAAAATCAATTGAAAGCGGGGCTGCTTATTGTTAGAGCGTATGTACTTTAAAAGCACTCATACCCGTAAAAGGAACACCAGCATATGTGTTACGCCTTGTATTTTGTATGTAAATTATTAATTGTTGGTTCAAGTTCAAATATCAAGTGCTCTTGACTTGCCATGAGTTGACACTGTGTAGCTACAATAATCCTCATTCTAGAAAGATAACAGCGTTGCAACACTCGCAACAAACATGATGCCGTAATTTTAAAATACATAAACAATACATTTTGAAACACAATCTATCTCAAACAAATAGGTATTTAAGTTGTTTTAATATTGCATCGTTTCTAAACGTGTTTTAAAGTGAGAATCCGACTCATGCACGGCATGCACTTATTTAGAAATAGCTAGTTTTCATGTATAATCAATCCTTGTTCTTTTAATGTTTATTTTATTGAAATTTTGGCGATTCCAGAAGATTTTTGAAATTGGAATGTAATTAAAGTATTGTTACTTGTGGCAATCTAGTTGATCATGATCTGAAATCTAGTTTGGCATGGAGGTGTAATGGCGGTCATTCTAATGAACCTTATCACGTTATTAAGGATTTACAATATGTGTGTAGATAAAGTAATGTATGTAACTGTACATAATCACGCATTAAAACACTCGTGTGATATTATTTTAAAATTCACTGTTCGTTTTGTAAAACTACACTCGTATTTTAATGCTCTTTATTATGTAGCAGTCACATGAAAATAAAAGTGAAAACTGAAAAAATAATTTATTGGTTACACATTAGATTTTCACTAGAAACAAAACAACAACCTTCTGTTAAGTAAGTAAACAAATACTTGTTCCAGAAGGCTCAAGTCTCATTAAAGCTTAGGAATGGTTTTTTTTTTTGGAAATATTTAATCTAGCTACATTAGGTGTTTTAAATAAGTTTGGTGGAGTTTGGTGGGCGGAATTACTTTACGCGTTAATCTAAATTATAGTTTATATTTTATCTGCGCTCTGTCACATATCATAGTAAAGTGCATTAGGGGAATTTCGCAAAGTGTTTAATTACGCCACATTAAAATATCGCACTTATCCCATTATAATAAGAGTCAACTTTCGGAATTAGCCGCCACTTTTTACCTATCCGAATTATCCCAATGCACCCTATGGAAATTAAGCAAACTAAATATTTTTCATTTACGTTGCAGGTCAAATTTTGCAAAAAATAAATTCGTCTTAGAGTTCCACAGCAACGTTACTGTCAAGGGAAATTACGAGGCCTCGGGGAGAATACTCACTTTCCCCGTCAACGGAGAGGGAGACGCCAAAATAAAAATAAGTAAGAATTTCATATGACAACCCTCTTCTACTTAATAGTTTATTCGAATAAAATGCTAAGCAGGATAATTTAGGATGGTATTATACTAGTAACTCTGTAGCTACATTTTAACTAAGTGTTGGTTTCCAAGTGCCTCTAAGGCACCGTAAGATTAGAGTCTGTCCGGAAAGAGGAGTGTCGTAGAATGTATGAGCTCTCATATAAACCACGACTCTTCTCGTTCCGGTCAAACTCTTTAATAAAATCATGCCTTATATGTATATATATATATATTTTAACGATCCATGGCTACAGATACATAAATTAAAACCTAATTTACAAACAAGAGTCATTAGAAGAATATTCGATATTTTTCGAGTATATGGTATTTTAAACAATCGTGTCATAATGAAGAGCCTTCAATCTCGTACCTTACTTCGGCCACTCAGCAAGTTTCGTGGCCTAAACACGGTACTCGACTAACTTAATTATGTCACTATTATTGTGTACAATACTTTTTCTACGAGTGCTCAAAATAGGCAAACCGGTTAGAATTAAGTTCGACGAATACCTTATAATATAACCTGCTCCCTCTATACAATTTAGCAACTTCAATCTACCGGTGGATTATGCCCGCGGTCCGGGAGGAGGACGTTGTCCTCCTGAACGGGTGCTGTTTGTGGAGACAGGTCTGTTTAGGCAAACTGGGGCAACACATTTACGTAACTTTTTATTGATCATATTTAATTTTAGTTTAATTGGCTTTAGACACAACATTCGGTGCTTGATTATCCATATTTTTTAATATTATATAGAATATATAGATCAAGACACTTGGAGACCTTATACATCTCTAAGGATAATTTAGAAATAGTATGTTTATTGTATACTAGAATCACTTACTTTTTTTTTATTTAAATTCAAAATTATTTTGTTTCTAACTGTTGATGATGGATTATTATAATTTGGAAATTTATTTAGAAGACACAGTTCAGGTAAGAAAGTATATCAAACTTGTATGTAATTCATTTTCAATAGTCAGATTTGGACTCATCTTTTTTCTTTGGTATTTTTCTTAAACTATAACCTATTGTTGGTTAATCTAACCTTGGTTTGATATGTTTTCTGTTAGAACAACGCACTTATATGTATTGTTTAGTTTTGATGTACTGTTGTTTTGAAAAAATAAGTCCCGCCGAGTTTCTTGCCGGACATAATTCTTCTCGGGTCAGAGGTGTAGGGTTAGAACCGGTGTAGTTTGATTTTTTTTTTCTCACTTTTACTTTGACGTGTAAAAGTGCCCTTGTGGCCTACTTACTGAATAAATGTTTGAGTTTGAGTTTGAGTTTGAGTTTCTCGACCGTGCTATAATATTGTATGAAAATGAATTTCAGCATAGTTGACGATGCTTAAATATGCGACCATAAAAGCTTCATCGAAAAGTATGCGCTAGTAGTTCGGTCTACAATGTCTAAATTCCAGCATTATGGGTCCGGTAACGATATGAAAACGAAAATATATATGAAACGAAAAAAGTTTAATGAAATAACGCACATGAATTGCATTTGATAATATTATTATAGTTTGAAGTCTTGTTATTGCAAAAAAAAAATTTTGCTTCATATTTATTATGTATTCTACAAAAACATAAATTAATTTACATGTATTTTAAACTAATTAATTATAAACCAAATGCCAAAAATGAAACTAAATTAAAAACCAATAAACTATTCATATTTATTGTTATTTAATACCCGAAAACTCAATTCTTACAGAGCTTGTTTAGTGAGGACGTTGATTCGTGCAAACTTGTCGCTTGATTTTTTATTATTATTTATTATATTGGAATATGTTTTATATGATCTGATTAAAGCATAAAGCCAAGTTTATTCCTAGTGTTTTTATGAAATAGTTTATTTTCCAAAAATACCAACTAAACTTGCTCTAACTAAATAGACTCTTCATTCTTCCTTAATATCCTTAATATTTTTGAAAATGAAAAAAAAAACTTTTCCACTTGTTCCTTAGACAACTAATTTTCCAACATATTTTTATATTTTACGTACTATTTTAAAATCATTTTAATCAATAAAAATCTTACTTTTTTTCAACTCTCAAAGCAAAAATCGCGAAACAGCTGTTAGATTTAAGTGAATTATTTATAAATGACACATAAAATCACAAAAGTGTTCCACTTATGCAGTTTAAAAAGAAACGATCTTTCGAATTATGTATACAAACGAATAAAGTAGTCTTGTTAGTTACTGTAAAAATAGATAGTATCGAAAAGTTGAGCGAAATCGAAAAAGAATAATAATAATGTAACACACGTCAGGGGAGTGAATTAGGGGCGATATCGCAAAACGTTTTATGCCCATTTACATTTTTTAAATCTTGACAGGCGTTTACCTGCCGTACATACAGATACCGGTTTTTTAATACATTTTAGCCTTAGTAGTAGCACTGCAGACGTTTAATATCCAATTGTTTGAAGTTTATTTTACAAAAACTTCTTACGCTACGAGTTACAAGAAGCTGATAAGTTTTTTCATGCGTAGGCACTGCATAGGTACTAAAGTTTTATTAATTTTCATTTGACAGCTAACATCAAATCAAAGGTGAACTTGAAGATAGATATCATGACAGATGATAAGGGCGTCAAACATCTCTACGTCAAAAGCTACAAACATACCTTTGACTACGGCGAGAAGGCGCATTATAACTTGACAAACCTTTTTAAAGGCAATCCCGAATTGAGTAAGTAAATTATAACTTTTAATAGAAATTATAAAATCCATTTGCTACTAACAACTAACTGCTTCGAAAAGGATTTGTTTAAAATAGATCTCTTTATTTCTACTATGTATCCAAAGGTTGTCTAGAAAAGAGCGGTTTGTAGCGATAATAGTTCCTGTTGTTTAACCTCAACTGTAACCTTGTCTGTATGTAAGTAAATATATGATTATTGTCAAGAGGGCGCTATTATTCTCATTTATATGGCAACAGTTCAGTATATGTAGTCGTAGAGCGTATTATTTTCTATGGTATGGTGACATCTTGATTTGTTTACCTGTCAGCTCTGATGTAGATTTCAAAATGTTTCACTGCAAAATAGTTTCATTTCCCGAGCGTATTATTTACAGCTGTTTGTTACATACACTAGGTATTTACAATGTTTCGCTTTTGACTATGAATAATTTTGGATTTTTTTTGTCTTTTATTATTTCATATTCAACACTTTACTATTATTCAATTAAACCGCGACAATGACACTGACAAAAGTGACAGCCTATTGATCACTTGCCCTCACACATGAATATCATTATGTCAGTAAAATGATTGCCAATGCAAGAAATTAGTTTCAATGAAATTCCGCAACATGGCGTATGATCATATATTTCTGGTCAGGCTATATTTGGTGTTGTAAACTATAATGAGTTGCTATACCTACTCGTATTGTACAACGTGTTTACTAAATTGGCTCACTACTCACTTAAGTTGACGCGACATGATAAAAAATACATACATGTGCCATTACGGTGCCATTGATTTTTGACAAGTGTGTCATGAGGGATTCTTTTTTTTCGAAAATTATGTACAAAATATCATTAAATATCAAACTGGAAAATTTCATCAGGCGCTTTTCCAGAGACTTTTTAGACCCTTGGGATGGCCAAGGGTTGGAAAATCGAATGGCAGATCACTTAATAACTAGTGACTGCGCCAATTATTTGGATTAGATTGCCAAGCGAATCCCAGGCTCAATTGAGCCGTGGCAAAAAAGCCCGGTCAAATGCTAGGAGGACGATACTCGTTGCCAGTAGTTTCGGCCTGATAGATAGGTACCTACCAGTTTGCAAATCTTTGTTTTGCTTGCAGGCGGAACTGTGCTGCAGTTCCTAAACGACAATTGGAGGATCGTAGCTGAGGAGTTTGGGAAACCAGTAATAGATTACGCCACAGAACTAGCTCTGAGAACCATCGAGAAGTTCTTCCTCGCTGTACCGTTTGAAGAGATAATTGATGGACCTATACCCTCTTCTCAATAAAATCTAAAGTAATGAGTAGTTTATAAGGACTGTATTATGAAAATATATAAATGTTTATTAGTTTATATTGGTTTTTTTTTAATTCGTTAACGAATCCAATTTTTTTTCTTAAATAAACCTGGTTAAGCAATGGATGTCCTCCGGCTGATATGATGAAGTCAAAAGTCAAATCTATAAAACGATTATTATTTTTATGTGTTGATGTAAAAAACTGAAAACTTAACATCTCGTTGCATGAAAAATGCTCAAAGTATAATTCACGTTTTGTTGAACTTCATTAAAATTATTTTACAATGCATTTATGCTCAGAAAGTGCGCTTTTATATGTGTCCACGCATGCATAGAAAGTGATTCTTTTTCGCACACGTGCGGAAAACTAGCTTTTCAATTTTCCAATTATCGAGTCCAACCCAAGTTGTTGATTCCTAACGAAATCTTAGGCCTCTGCTTTGGTACCTTGGTGGTTAAACATATGAAATAATTGTTATTTGTATTAAATCAGATTAAATTATGTATTTTCCGCAAAGTTAATATAAAAATATTGTTCCTAATTTTTATCTCAAGCATGTCTCAAGTGTAATTAGGACCACTGTCGTACAACGCGCATGTCCGCGCTCCGCTTGCCCTGGTCCGGTCCAAACTAATGTTTAAAAAAATCCGGCCAAGTGCGAGTCGAACTCGCGCACCGAGGGTTCCGTACAAACCTATAACAAGCAAAAGTTGTAATATGTTTATTACTAATTTCAATTTAATACCTATACGCGTTTACGAGGAAAAAGGTAGTAAGTTTAAAATTTAAAAAAATATTTATTGTATGATTTTACTAAGAATGTCTACTTTTCGTAATTTTTCCTTTGTCTGTGCTATATGAAGTTTTTTCGTGCCAAGTTTCTGACTTTACGGGAGTTTGTTTAGGTTTTGAGTTTCTTGCGAGTACTCATTGCTATTTCTTTTGATTGCGTTGACATAAAAGTTTGGTTTTGCTACATCTGAAACGTCCTATAGCCCTGAGTATTTGACATGAATTTCAATTTAATACCTCCACGTGTTTACGAGAAAAAAGCTAGTAAGTTAAAATTAAAAAAAATATTTTTTTGCATGATTATAATAAAAATGTCTACTTTTTGTAATTTTTCCATTGTCTTTGCTATATGACATTGCTTTGTGCCAAATTTCAAGTTTCTGAGTTCACGGGAAGTACCCCGTAGGTTTTGCGAGTGCCGAAAAACTCTAAAATATGCAGCATAAACGACTGTATCTTTTGATTGCGTTGGTTTTTAAGTTTGATTTTTTCACAACTCCAAGGGACAATAGACCTAAGTATTTGGTATAAATTTCAGCTTGATACCTCCACGCGTTCCTGAGAAAAATGGTCTTGACAGACAGACAGACAGACAGACAGACAGACAGACAGACAGACAGACGGACAACAAAGTGATCCTTTAAGGGTTCCGTTTTTTCCTTTCGAGGTACGGAACCCCAAAAATATTATCGTCGTATTTGTATTCTTTTTTACTTCAATTCAATTAAAAATAAAGAAAAATCAACTAAAAAAGGTAAAATACCTGGTTTGGTATTGTTTTATTTGAGATCTGATGAAAATACAATATTTTAATTAATTTGTATATAATATTTAATTTTACATAAGTTTTTCACATCTAATTAGGACCGTTCCATTTGCTCATTTATTTTTGATTTTAAAAATATTAATATTATGTTATCGTGGTAATCATTGAATTAATGAATGGTTTTTACCTGAACTTGAACTTAAAATCATAGGTTAACAGTCGAGAGTGCTATTTTAGGATACGATATCAATTTTAATTAGCAGAAATGCCAATTCTTTGACTGAAGATTTAGCTGATCGCGAGAAATATATTATTTTTATGAATATATGTGGCTTAATGCGTTTCGTTGTACGGCTTTGTGTAAGTATTGTAAATAACTTGTGTGAGACGCTCGATTATACGATCTTAGTACAGTTTTTGATACAATAAGTGATAAATTCCAGTGATGACGATGAGATGTACGTTACGTACGTAACGCACCCCGACATTTTTCAAGAACCACAAAAGGCATCAGACCACCTGATTCTTACAAGCAGGTAAACTATTTTATTTCTTCGCATAATTCATTGTAAAATATTGTATATGCTACATTTGTAGAAAACAAGTAAACTCCGTACTCGTGGCGTGTAAACACTCCCTTCGGTCGTGTTTACATCACTCCCTTCGGTAGTATTTACATCACTCGCCACTCGTTCGGAAATTACTTGTTTCCTACAATTGTAGCATAAATAACTATTTTTTGCTTACATGTTAGATAACCTTAATATTTATAAATATGTTTATTGATTCAAAATTAAACAATCTTTTAAACTTGTTTAGTTTAAATAATCATTTTTTTTCAATGTCATGTTTTAGTGTTTCGCGTCAAAATAGTTAAACGAAAATGTTAGTTATGACGTCATCTTGGTGTCGTCATGTTTATTTTATTACATAGCCACATATTAAAAGGCCCGTTGAACTTTGATATTCACTGACTTTGAAAAATCATCTCCTTTGATATTCAATTACGGTTCTCTAAATTATCGCCAAAGATTGCATTGCATTGATTATCAGTTCCCAACCAACTATTCGCATAATTTCATTTCGCGGAATTATCATGTAGAAACTTCTCAAAAGATTTTGTCTTATTTCCCAACCTCACAGTTACCAACTGTACGTTAGGTCTGTTTTTTATAAAGTCACTTTTCAAAATGCCACGTTTCGAGTACTAGAATGTTTTAGTTTGCGTGATATTCATTTCGTAAGGATGCCATTTTCACTTGGAGCAAAATATATACAGGTTTTTATTTTTATATTAATAATTTTTTTTTAATTAGACTTATGGTTTAGATATGTTTTACATATTAAAAAAGTAGATTCGCCGGCCACCACCGCGGCAGGCTCGCTTCGCTCGCTCGGCTTCGTGCGCTGTTTGCTCACGATTAACATAACACGCTTTACTACCTAACTGGTCTCTGTCACATATGAGATTTCTGTTGCTATACTTACTGATGAAACGTTATTCGCTTAATAGTTGTTTGGCCTAGTGAAAGATTTGACAAATGATAAGTATCCCAAAAGTCTTGATCATTATAATAATCTGCTTTAAAATTATTCTACCAAATAAAATGTTGTCAGACTAAAATTTGCTAAAAGTTAGTTGTCAAAGTGAATCATCGGTGAAATGTTGGTTGGCAAGTGAAATTCAGGCAAAAAAAGTTCGGCGAAAAGGCTTCTGCCTCCCACCCGCCACCCATGAAAACAGCAACTTGACGAATTATAAATGGTGATTTGACAATTTTAAGGACACCCGTAGCCTAGTTGGCAGTGATCCTGCTTACGAAGCTGATGGACCTGGGTTTGAATCCCCGTAAGGGCATCAGGGACATGAATTATGGATGTTTTCTAAGTAATTTTGAATCTGGTGGACATATTATATAAGTGCATTGTAACAAAAAATATTTTAACCCCCCTTCCCTTTTCAAAATTTATAATAATTAAAACCTTGCTGGCAAAATAATTGGATTCCACGGATAAAAGAAAAAAGTATCGTTTTGTTTAGTGTTGACCATTAACTTAATTCTCCTTAAATATCTCATATCGCATAGAATTATCTAAATTTAATACATTCTTGGTCCTAAATATATTTCTAATTCCTTTTGAAATATAGTCTAATAATTCCAGTTTATAAATATTTTTATTATTTTTGTATCGACGTCGTAATAGGGATCGAATCTGCTGCACTGGCAACTTTCAGATGAGCTGTCACCGGCCGTAAACGTCATGTCAAGTGACTTGTCTTCATGGGAACTATGGATGGTATAAGGAGGATGTCAATCTCTATGTTACAAAAGTGTCCATCAAAAGGCGTTAAACTGATGGTGCAACAATAGCATGAGCATACATTTCTAGCCCGGTCGGTAGTGACCCTGCCTACGAAGCAAAAGGTCCCTGGTTCGAATCCCGGTCAGGGCGTTTTTTTTTAACGGATACTTGTTATTATGTATATTATGATTTTTGATATTAGAAAATTAAAAATCCATACATAATTGCAAAATAATTATTTGCGGAGAAGAAAAACACACTGAATATAAATTTTAATTAGAACGTCATATAAGTATTAAATATCGATTATTTCAAATAAAAAATGCCATAGGGAAGCGTATTTAATGCAGTTTTTGAATATTTAAATTTTTAGGCACTTACTATATAAAGTTCATTTCATACGCTCAACTATACCTAGCGCCACCAGGAGATATTTCGAACTATTGTTTACTGCTTACCGCTGGACACTTTTTCGACCGTTTTCCTATAAGAGAGACCCACCCTCCTTATACCATCCATAATGGGAACTCTGGGACTTCCATTCGAGACGCAGGGTAGTTTGGACGTCTTGGGAATAGTTTGTTGTTTTCAGCTCATTTACGTAGTTCAGTGTGTAATATTGATAGCTTATTGTGCGATGATCTAATAAAAAGGTATGCAGCTAATGAAGAATTAGTCTCAAAATGCGTGTAACCACTCTTTAGTTAAACTGACGATTGTCCTGGCACGGCCGCCACGTGTTGTTTGTAAGGAGCAGCTATCACCTTACAAAGAGCACGGCCTCTACCGAACAATGTTGCCTATATTTAATTTAAATTAATAAAAGTGTGACTAAAGTCGTCAATGACAACATTTTCATTGTTTTGTACAAAGGGAGAAAGCTATTTTATTTTAAAAAAATTCACTTGTCTAAATTCCGCCTCGGAGGAGACATTCGTTTCTTTTTACATTATTTTCACATTTCATACGTGCAATGATGTCATTATCCGTCGTCTAAGGGTTTCCCCACACCTATCGACGCGGAATCGTTAATAGCCGATAGAATAACCTTTATGTCTAGGCAATAAGACGTCGACGCGTCGGTAGCCGTCGGCCGAGCCGATCCGACCCGAACCGTGCCTTGTTAGCTTTAACTGCGTTGATATAAAGCTTTTTTCCACCGGATTTTGCCTCTTCCGCGTCGCTAGATGTGGGAAACCGTGGGGAAACCCTATTGTAGCTGCGATATCAGCGGCTCCCAACCCCACTATGTCGAAATGGAGACTCCAAGCTTCTAAATAATATAAGCTGGTTCCTTGTCCGTCGTGATTATCAGGCGCGAGTTTGATTGGCGCCCAGTTAAAACTTTAAATATTAATTATTGTAGCATTAACGACAATAGTTCACAAGCACTACTAAAGGAAAGTTAGCTAGACCCTTAATTTCTCCCCTAGCCTTAAAGTAAATGCTGTATCTTAAAGTAAACCTATACCCATGCACTCATAACATTAAGCTAGTCGGCCCGGAAATAAACCTGTTATTTAAATTATTTTTGTTTTATTGACATTATACCTACTCCGTAGGGACTAATAGTTCATATAATAATCAACATATATTAAGTATGTATACATATAATAGGAAACCTTGCTTAGTTTAGGGCTTAGTTGATTTGTGTAAGATTGTCCCCAGATAAGTATTTTTTTCATTTAGTCGTCACATCGCCATTTCCTACAAAAAATAATTATTCTTCAAAGGCCCTGAATAATTGAACTAATAAAACTACATGTTCTACTTACATAATATTTTATTTATGTGAACTTTGCGCTACTTGTACCTACCAGTAATAATTATGGAGCTATGTTACAAAGGATTTAAAATGTAAATACACTCAGGGACAGTGAAATGGCGACAAATTTTACGGAAATTTATATATGAAATGACAGGTTTATTTTGTTCTTGGTTATATATAAAAATCATGAAATAACTTATATTTAACAAACAGTTTTATTCGTGGTATTCTTTTTCCAGCTAGAAATACATAGTCTTTGTGGAAAAAGAAAACCCGTAGAATTTATGAGTTCCCATATAAACCACGAGACTTCTCCTTCCGCGCAAACTCGACATCAGATTTATTTGAATGTTGACATGCAAAACAAATGGTTCGATTAGTTAAAGGCGCATAGACCAATAGTATTGGTTACAAGAAGGACGAAATTAAGGACAATGTGAACAAATTTATAAATAGTAAGTCTATATAGTAGCAATCGATTAAAAATTAAGAATTAAAAAAAAAACTGGTAGCAAGTTTATGTTGGCGACTATAAATTTAGAAACAGCTGTATACATTAAGTTGGTAGTTACTAACTAAGCTTGATTATTTGTTCTCGAGTTATAATTTCTACGTTAAGAGTCCGTATACGATTCCACGTTAAGAGTCTGTATATGACTGTAGTGACAAAAAGCTTTTTCCAAAGAAGCTTTTTCCTTTATGTATTGAAATTTAGTATCTAAAATGTAATTAGCCTGATATTTTGTTTTCTTTCTATTTAATTATCTTTATTTTCCTGTAACGCATGCTCTACATAGCTAAAACCAATTGTAATGGTATATATTATGGCTGTTTATTAGAAATAAATCACAGAATCATATTCACGACATAATTTAATTTGAATAGTAGTCTATTCATTATTTATTTATCTATTTTATTTGCTAACCCGAGGAAAACAGTATTACATTTATTAGATACTAGTTTCATATTACGACAATCGTTAAAAAGATATTTTTTTCTACCACTCACAGCAATAATCATGTCAATTCAAAATTAAATTATTTAAAATATTGAAGGAAAAACTTACTTATTTACGCGGAAGTTGAAATCAAATTCATAACATGCAAAATAAATAATAAAATGTCTTTTAGTAGTTGAAAATTTGAATTTAGTGAAATGGATGTGTGTGTTTCGGATAAGGACTCTTAAATTAAAAGTTTCAATGAGTGTATTTATTAAAGTCCAAAACTGGCAAGAATTCACAATAGTTAAGATAAAATTTGAACAGAACTTACTTAGCTTAAAGTATACTCGTAGACGCATTATTCTCTTAAACTACATTATGTTCCTATCAATTCAAGATTTCAATATAGTTTATTTTTAACCATTATGGTATTTACATGTTAAAATCCTGTATTTGACAAATATAAATAACGTATATTATAATACTTACTATAATCTCTTTTATTTTAGCTTCCGTTTCTAATATAATAATATGTTTTTAGATTTGATAAAGCTTCGATTTGGGGCTCTTTAATGGTGGTTTTTAAATTCTCACATGCTTAAAATACTTGAGTTGATGGTATCAACAAACTGCCATCAGAATCAGAATAGAAATGAAATAAAAACAAACTATGAGGGTTATATATGGTTAGAGTGTACGTATAGATATACAGCACCACCCACGCCGGCCAGTAAAGTAAAAATTTTAAATTATTCACAATTTTTCATCCATCAGTCTTTATTTTCGATCAAAAATGAAACCCAGATAAAAAATAAGACTTCATGTCTTTGACATGGACATTCAGTATTTGATGTTGAAATTAGTTTCCATACCACACCCATTAATGTCAATTTTTAGCTCACCAAACGAAGACGCTTAACTGCCTGATAGGGGAAATAATTCGTGTATAGCTGAATTTTGGTGTAGTTGTAGATAAAGGTATCATACACAACATACTAAAAGTACCGGTGGATGGGGGCTCCGCTAGCGGGGTGGGAGGGGTGTAAAGGTCCCTTATTTTGGGTTTTCGTAAATAACTCGGTAACGCTGGCTCATACTAAAAAATGTTCTATTGCTTAATTCATCCACAAAAAATTTTCTATAAAAAAGATTCTTTGAACTTTTTTGCTGGGATCAACGTTTAATGAGATATCGCGGAAATACGATAAACACTTTTTTAAACTTTCGAAGCTAATATTTACGAAAGTATTAGTTTCATCCAAAAATTGTTTTAGAATACCCTTATTTTTTTTAAAAGACCTATCCAACGATACTCCACACATTAGGGTTGGAGTAAAAAAAAATTTACCCCCCCACTTCATGTGTATGGGAGGTACTCGAAAAAATAATATTTTTTCAGATTTTGTTTAAAAACTTTGCCGGCGTGAATAAAACACATACTCATATGATTTTTTTTATTTTCTAGTACTAACCATGACTGAGCAGGCTGCTCACCCTGCTACCTCACTTCCCACCCTTAGAGTTTCGCCATGTCCGTCTGACTCCATCCGTCCGTCTAGACGTCTAGTACTAACCATCACTGAGCAAATCTGTGGACGGACAGACGGGGACAGACGAACATGCCGAAACTATAAGGGTAGGCAGCCTGCTCACCCTGCTCAGTGATGGCTAGTACTAGACAAGTGAAATTTCGTATGAGTATGTGTTTTAATTACGCAGAGAAAGTTTTAAAACAAAATATGAAAAAATATTATTTTTTCGGGTATTTCCCGTACACATGGAGTGGGGGGTAAATATTTTTTTACTCCAACCCTAATGTGTGGGATATCGTTGGATAGGTCTTTTAAAAAAAAATAAGGGTATTCTAAAACAATTTTTGGATGAAACTAATACTTTCGTAAATATTAGCTCCGAAAGTTTAAAAAAGTGTTGATCGTATTTCCGCGATATCTCATTAAACATTGATCCCAGAAAAAAAGTGCAAAGATTTTTTTTTATACAAAATAATATGTGGATGAATTAAGTAATAGAACAGTTTTTAGTATGAGCCACCGTTACCGAGTTATTTACGAAAACCCAAAATAAGGGACCTTTACACCCCTCCCACCCCGCTAGCGGCGCCCCCATCCATCGATACTTTTAGTATGTTATGTAAGATACCTTTGCCTACAACTACACCAAAATTTGGCTATACACGAATTATTTCCTCTAAGTTTTCCTTCATTGGGTGGGCTATTTCATTCCCATTCTAATCTCGGCTAAACAAATGAGTGATGTATTTTTTTTTTCACCTCACTAGCTCGGAGAGTCCTTTTTTATTCTTTAAAAACAGAAAACTGCATTTTATTCACAAGAAAATATTTGAAATTCGACGATTGACTGATTTTACATATTCCAGTTGTTTTGCTTGTACCTATGTAGTATTTTGCTTGCTTTGGTAAGGTGAAAAAATGTGTGTTACACGCGGCAGCAAAGTTATTTTTACATCTCGTGTGTTGCAACACTCGCTTCACTCAGGATTATATTTGGTTTACACTGGTTCAACCCTAGAATCCTCGTGCTTCAATTCCACAATCGCGGTTAAAATACAACTTTGCACCCTTGTATAACAAATAACTATTATTACGTTCTTCAATATTTTGGAATGGGTACGTATAGCAGCTCATCGTAGGGCACGGCGTTGAAGAACTTCGTGGCTGTGGACACGACTTCATTCATGGCGTAGTCTACCACTGGCTTTCCGAATTCTTCTGTGACTGTCCTCCAGTTTTCATTAAGGAATACAAGAACTGTGTTGCCTGAAAAATATTAATTACGATTTATGAATACTAACTCACTGTAGGATACAAAATGGTGTTAAGTATCAAAGTCTAAAATCATTGTCTTAAACATAAGCATTGTTCACATAGTACTGTAATAATAATAGATATTGTACTGAATGCGCTCCTGGCATCAGCACCGGAGTGCGATCTGATTGCTTGGCGATGGGCGGCTGTGAGAAGTGAATGCCTGAGATTCTGTGAGGTGATGGACAAAAGGCCTTCCACTGTACCAACGTAATTATTAAGTTTAAGTTTCATAACGCATTAGTTTTTATTGTAATGTTATGTAAATATGTTTGATATTAAAATAATAAATTGTAAAGAAAGATGCCATAAAAAGACATAAGAAAAACAAAAATCAAAACGCCTGTTAAGGTTAATTCTAGACTAAAGTGAGAATATAAGAACTATGAATTTTTCACAGGAGTATGAGAATTGATCGTTAATGCTGCATCTAAACCTAAATTGTTTTAGCCAGAAGTTTCATGAGTATAAGTTTTATAGTAACTTTTTTCTTAATTGAACATGTAGTATATACGAGCCCCAATGCATATTAGATCGTCTAGTCACACTTAAAAATACGATATTTTTTTAAAGACTGCTATTTAAATCCGGATTGACTTTGATGATTAAAGGAATACGCTACATACAAAGCCATTGAAAGTAGTTTAATGTTGCGTTGTACAAAGTGTAATCATGTTATTTAATTTAGAGTAATTGTATCGTAAAGTTAACATTAAGCCAGCAAAAAACAACCGGCCAAGTGCGAGTCGGACTCGCGCACCGAGGGTTCCGTACAAACCTGCAGGTATATAATTAAAAGTTCACCCATTGCATTGACATAGAAAATTTATTTTGTTACAGCTTAAAGGCATTATAGATCTGAGTATTTGATATGAATTTCATTTTATACCTCTACGCGTTTACGAGGAAAAAGGTAGTAAGTTTAAAATTTAAAAAAAATATTTTTTGTATGATTTTACTAAAAATGTCTACTTTTCGTAATTTTTCTTTGTCTGTGCTATACATAGGCTGCTATTTATATATCCGGAAACCGGGATTACAATCTTCTTGAATAGCATATTTGACCTCCATGGTAAAATTTGAACTTTTTTAAGTACTGGCCGGTATATTTTTTCTTTCTTATTAACGCTCGTGTTTTGTTTTTGACGGGTTTTAAATGTCATCTCGCAGCAAGAATGGAACTCACTCGTGAAAATATTCGTGCTATGATTTATTATGATTTTCGGCGTGGTTTAACGCAACAACAGTGCATAGATCAACTAACTTCAATTTTTGGTGATGAAGCCCCATCTAAAACTACTGTGTATCACTGGTTTAGTGAGTTCAATCGTGGACGTAGTATGCTTACGGACGAAGTTAAGGCAGGTCGCCCGAAATCGGTCGTTGTACAACAAAATATCGAGGCTGTGCGAAAACTTATAATGGACGACCGACATGTTACGTACTGCGAGATAGAGGCGACTCTGGGTATTTCTATGACCAGCATTAATAGCATATTACATAATTATTTGGCTGTAAAAAAAATTTGTTCGCGTTGGATACCCCACAACTTAACAAAAGAGCAAAAAGATGCTCGCGTCGAATGGTGCAATAAAATGTTAAAAATATATAACCGTGGTGACTCAAAAGCCGTTTATAACATCTATACAGGTGACGAATCCTGGATCTATGCATACGATCCCGAAACGAAGCAACAATCAACGGTATGGGTGTTTCAAAATGAGCCGAACCCTACGAAAGTTACTCGTGCAAAAAGTACATTGAAACAAATGGTGGCCTGCTTCTTCGGTATTAATGGCCATGTAGCTACAGTGCCACTAGAAAACCGTAGAACGATTAATTCAGAGTGGTACACGACCATTTGCTTACCGAAAGTATTTGAACAAATTCGTAAAACTAACCAGCGACGAAGAATCATTCTTCATCATGACAATGCCAGCTGTCATACGTCACGCGAAACAACTCTATTTTTGGAGGGTCAAAATGTGGAATTAACGGGTCATCCGCCGTACAGCCCTGACTTGGCACCCAACGATTTTTATTTATTTCCAAATATAAAGAATAAATTACGCGGTCAACGATTTTCGACCGCTGAAGATGCTGTCGACGCATTCAAACAACACGTTATGGAGGTACCTCAGGCGGAGTGGCAGAAGTGCTTTAAAAATTGGTTCACGCGAATGCAAAAGTGCATAGATCATCAAGGGGAATACTTTGAAAAACAATAAAACCATTTTCAGCCGTGTACGTTTGTTTGTTTTTTTGTTTCCGGATATATAAGTATGAAGTTTCTACGTGCCAAGTTTCAAGTTTCTGAGTTTACGGGAAGTACCCTTTAGGTTTTGAGTTTCTTGTGAGTACTCAGTTTTAAAATATGCGACTTAAATTGCTATTTCTTTTGATTGCGTTGACATAAAAGTTTGGTTTTGCTACATCTGAAAGGTCCTATAGCCCTGAGTATTCGACATTAATTTCAATTTAATACCTCCACGCGTTTACGAGGAAATACTTTTTTCCTAGTAAGTTTAAAATAAAAAAAATAAAAAATTGTATGATTTTAATAAAAATGTCTACTTTTTGTAACTTTTGCATTGTCTATGCTATATGACAATACGATTTTGATTTGAATTGAAATTGAACATTTGATTGCGTTGGCTTTTAAGTTTGATTTTTTCACAGCTCCAAGAGACAATAGACTTGAGTATTTGATATAAATTTCAGCTTGATATCTCCACGCGTTCCTGAGAAAAATGCTCTTGACAGACAGACAGACAGACAGACAGACGGACAACAAAGTTATCCTATAAGGGTTCCGTTTTTTCCTTTCGAGGTACGGAACCCTAAAATTACGTCTAGTTCATATTTTAGGCAAAATAGGTCATCTATATAAGATAAAAACTGTTTTTTAAGAAGTTTAATATTTAATTATATTTCAAATTGAATATAGAATATTCTCTGTCATCTAAAATCATTATTCTATCGAGATGGTGCGAGGTAAACCAGTGACTGAAGAAGTGCGGAAAATTATAATTTCCTGTAACAATAACGGCAAATCTTCTTACCAAATATCCAAGGAGATGTCGTTGCCACGATCTACAATTCAAACGATTATCGAGCATCACCGAAAACATGGAAAAATGTCCTGTTTAAAGAAATCTGGCCGTCGACGAATAACCTCCAAGGCAGAAAACAGGATGTTGAAGAAGATTATCAAGAAAAATCGTCGTGCAAGAGCAGGAGAACTTACCGTATTGTGGCGGCACGCTATTAATAAAATCATTTTAGTCGGTACCTGCAAGAGAGTAAATAAGAGAATGGGCTATAGTTTTTACACTGCTAAAGAGAAACCGTTACTTACTAAAAAACAGAAAACCAACAGATTGAAATTCGCTAATAAATACAAAAACTGGACTGTCAATCAGTGGCGAAAAATAATATGGAGTGATGAATCCAAATTTGAAGTCACAGTTGGTGACGAACGAAGTAAAGTCATTCGGGAAAAAGGAGAGGCATTTCATAGACTGCCTTAAGGTGACGGGTATCGCGGTTGACGACTGCATTTTGCGTTTTTATAATCGCAGCTTCCGCTTCTGCCATCTAGTATACTTGAGATGAACTATGACAATTCAATGTTGACATGTTTAAATAGTCAAGCAATCGCGGTCTTTTACAGTAAGATGGCGCTTTGATAATGATTCCATTTTATGTGTACTTACTTAATTAAAGTTACTATTGTATGTAGGTAATCAATGACGAAATAATTAAAGTTACCTATAATATAAAACTACTTGACCAACGCACGCCATTACCTACAGTATCATAATCGCACAATTATAATGTTTTATTCTAAATATCCAAAATAAGCATTCATCATGGCGGTTATATTTCTATGTGTCAAGTACGTGTCAAGTCTTTCAAAATAAAAGTTCAAATAAAATGTACTTAACTGAAGATAATATTATTTGTAACTAATTTGTTTTATGTCCTCTTCTGCTCTGAAAAATCCAGGTTTTTAGTATCTATAACGAAATTAGAGATGGTCAAAATCGCTTTCAATGAGGACGGTAAAGTGCGTTGAGATAAGACCGCATCGGGAGAACATCGGATAATTCAATTACCTATCTGGAAAATTATCCTTTAGTTGCAAATACAAACCACACATCCTCCAACACTATTGTGTACCTGTACCTAGTTGCATTTTGATATAATGGCGATGCCGCTTTTTTCAGGTACATTCACATTTTACTTAAATGTTTCTTCCGGTAGGTATGCTTAATAAAAACGGCTGTTGGTTAAGTGAAAAGTTTAAAAAACCGGCCAAGTGCGTGTCGGACCACGCATAGGAGGGTTCCGTACCTTCAATGTAATAAGAACCAAACTAATAGCAAAAGGTCGTATCTGATGCCTATGGAGGAAGTTTTTTGGAAATAACTCAAAAATGGCTAAACCGATAATGTTCAAAACAATTTTCGTAGCAAATATATAATAAGGCGCATCTCCTCATATTTTTTGGACTTACGGTTCAAAAGTTACGGGGGGGGGCTACAAATTTTTTCTGACTTTCGAAGCGATTATATCAAAAAATATTTACTTAATCACAAAATGATCAAAAAAACTTCAATATTATTTTTAAAGACCTATCGATTGATGTATCACATGTTGATTTTTGGTAAAAACAATTTTTTTGAAATTTAGATACATGTATGGAGCGCCCCCCCTTAAAATATTTTTTTTTCAAATTTAAATACATAACTAAGTAGCGGCATACAGAATACACCTTATGTGTAAATTTTATTCAGATACGTCGTATAGTTTCCGAGTAAAATGGCTGTGACATACGGACGGGCAGACATACAGACAGACGTGACGAATCCATAAGGGTTCCGTTTTTTGCCATTTGGCTACGGAACCCTAAAAATCACTTATTCTTTATTTGACGATCTTCTAGCCCTGTCGGTAGTGACCCTGCCTACGAAGCAGGAGGTCCCGGGTTCGAATCCTGGTCAGGGCATTTATTTGTGTGTTTATCGCAGATATTTGTTCCTGAGCTATGGATGTTTTCTTTGTATTTAAGTATTTATCCATATTTATCTATTATATATATCGTCGTCTAGTACCCATAACACAAGCCTTATTGAGCTTACTGTGGGCCTAGGTCGATTTGTGTAAGATTGTCGTATAATATTTATTTATTATTTATAGTAAATGTATGGAAAATATTTAATTTGTGGCTTTTTAGTACATTACCTAATAATAGGAAACTATTAGAAACGATAGGAATGGAATCGATTGGCATAAAAAAGCAGCATGTGAAAAATAAAAAAAAACAATTTTCATAAAGTATGGGAAAAGTTTTTCTCAATTTGTGGCTTTTCTAGCCGCAAATTATTTTTGATCCCATACAAGAATGGGATCGATTGGCATCAAAAAGAAGTTTACCAAATGTGACCTCATCTCGCATCCTGTATGTTTTTTTCCAAAATCCGTAGAAGACCTTCCCTCAATTTCAAATTAATGAAGATTGATTAATTTGAAATTGAGGGAAGGTCTTCTAAGACCATTTTCGCGTTGCAGCGAGGGATCTGGTAGCTGCCCCCACTGACCCAAAAAGAAATTTAACTTGTATATTATTTCAAATTATCGAAGTTACAAGTAAAAGTAGTTAAGATAAAAGTAATTGCAATTACAAATTATATGTAATCGGGAATACTACTGACATGTAATCTCAATTACAAGCAATTTCAATTACTTAATATAATTGATTTTCATGTAATTTAATTAGCAATTTAATTCATTACAAAAGTAGGTACCATCTAATAAATTACGCCCAACACTGAATAAACATCAGGTTCAAGAGGGTAGTATGGAGGATGTATGCTATCTGCTGCCGAAGTCGCTCATACATGTGATCTTTATAGACAAAAAAGTTTCGTTCTATAAATTCAATTGTTTGTCACAAAAAATGGTTTGATTTGTTTTTTCGTGGCATTTAAGACTGGATCCAATTAATTGTTGCTGTGAACATTTTTTAAATTGGTACCTAGTTGGTTACTAGGAACAGGTTTAGACACGGGTATGTTATGTCCAAAAGGGAGGTATGGGCACTCCGAATGTTATCTCGCTAACTGTGGTAAGGCACAGGTCAGCGAATGTTATCACGCTCAAATCTGGACCTGGCTCAGAGCTCGACTGGGGAAGTACCTTACAGAAAACCATAGCTAAAAAGCAAATAACTTAATTCAACCTAAAGTTTAAGATTAATTTTTTAACATGTTTTAACCATTTTCATTTATATACCATAAGTGTTTTTTACTAAAAAAATTGACAAATATAAAAGCGTTTGACGTCTCACATAAGAATTATAAATTGAAATTACACAAAAGAATTAAAAACACGAAAAGTCAGCACGAGTAAGTTAATAACATATAATAGCTTTTGCCCGCGGCTTCGCTCGCGTTAAATTCGGGGTAACAAACCATACAAACTTTCACCCCCCATTTTAGGGAAGTGGGGGGTTAGAAAGAGACAAAAAGTAGCCTATGTCACTCTCCATCCCTTCAACTATCTCCATTTAAAAAATCACTTCAATTCGTCGCCCCGTTTTGCCGTGAAAGACGGACAAACAAAGAAACAAACACACACATACACTTTCCCATTTATAATATTAGTATGGATTAGTTGTATCGTGTCGTGTATAGGGTCGTCACGGTTTTTTGGGTACATTTTTGGGTTAGTTTTGGTTAATTGCCATCTATTTCAAAAGTTTTATCATATCAAAATCCATTACAATATTAAAATACTAGCTTTTACCCGCGACTTCGTCTGCGCGAAATTAACATGAGCCATATGGAATTACATAATAAAACGCAAAATAAAAGTTACTAGTTAGTAAAATCTAAGAGCAAATATAAAACTAGCACGTATGCTATTTCAAGTCAACAGGGAGCAACAATTCCGTATAAACTTCCATTCCGTTTTCATCCCCTTATACATACCAAATTTCATCTAAATCAGTTGAGCGGTTTAAGCGTGAAGAGTTAACAGACAGACACACTATAATATTAGTATGGATACGTATTATATCTCTTCAAGTAGGCTGAGGAAAAAAAAAGAATTATAGCCAAAAGCGTTTTTTTAAATTTTTAAATTTTGAAACATCTTGCTTCAAAGGTTTGAAACATCTTGTCTTTCCACGCTCAATATTTTTAACTCACTCGTTTTTGAAAAGTTTGAGAAAATGCTGAAAGGTTGACATTAACATAATAAAGGCGGTTTATAATTATATCTATTATTTGAAACCGTGCATAGGGTGGTTATGCTAGTTTCCCGTCCGGGTTGCCGTCCACCTGATTAAACTGCTACAAATTTATTGGACTAAGAGCTGGCCACGTCAGATATGACACAATAATGAGAGCAATGAAACCTGACTATTGTGTCATATCTGACGTGGCCAGCTCTCCGTCTACATGGAAAAAACGTTTTGAGGTCAAATTTGCCATTGATAATAATTATTTATTCTTTAATTGATATTTTAATTATAAGCTTTTATTTCAAAAACTTCAATATCAATATATCAATAAGTATGGACGGAAAACTGACACATACTCCACTTTTACAAAAAATGTTTTATTATAAAAAAACCTTTCGAGTATGATTTATTCTCGTATAATATTAATCTAAACAAGACCATATAAGCTCTAGAACGATAAGTAAGGGCACTTCAAAATTTATTATTGCATTACAAAGCTGGCAAAATCGATAAGTGGAAGAAAACTAGCACCTAAAAACTTACTAAGAGTACATTTTATTCAATAGTCTAATCTTAAGTAGGAGTAGATTTTGAAAATTTATACAGGAAAAACAGCTTAGGTACATACATACTGATTTGAAACAAGGATTAATATTTCGAGAAATTTTTACAAAGGTAAAGCATAAAAGTCAGCCCTGAAAGCTGACCAACTAGTTCAAAAATGGTCCGGTCTTACCCCATCGTACCTTACTTATTGTTTTTTTCATTTTAGGGATTGTGAGAAATTATATTGGTATATATACTTATACGATTAAATTAATTCCATATCTACTTACCTACCTAATAATAATATTAATAATTCACCATATCTTTTAAATCGTACGAAAACGAACATGCAATAAACCATATAAACCTAATGGCGCGACCAGACATCGTAGAGTGCCGGGACAGCCGAGCCGATTGTTTCTTTCTCATTCCATAGTAAAGAGAGAGATATACAACCTAACACGATGATGTGGACAAATCACTGACAAATGCACGAATGTGTTTCAACTTCAAGCGCATTTGATTGTATTCAATGTATCCGTCATTCATATCATAATATAGATCTAGCTTGCAACAGCGCAAAGCAAGAAGCGAAATGAGCAAATGAGAGTAAGCTGGCAACGTCGCCTGAGATGGAAACTGCTCGAACAAACGCACTCTTGTAATATAAATTATGGTAAAAACATGGACGAAGCCGTCTATGGTAAAAAGTACCCATACCCACTGTAAAAATTGAATAATGAATTAGTCTCTTTAATAAGTTGGTAGTTTAAATATAATGGGTAAAAAAGTCAAAATAAAAAGATTAAACTAACTACTAACTTGACTATAGTATGATTTGACTTTTTTTTTGTCCAAAAATACCTATAAATCGCTTAGGATCAGGATTGAAAATATAAATGAGAAATGAGATAAAAAAATAAACAAAAAGTTAACATCAGCCTAGATTTGAACTCGGACATACATATCTACTTAGTAAGCAAGCGTACTATAACCTACGCTATGTGGAACGAATTTCCGCACTCAAAATTACTAATCATATTACTCAAATTTGACACATGAAACATGTCTCTGGCTGCAATAGAATAAACGCCTATAAGTTTTATTGCAGCAATTGCATAGTTCTGATTATTACAGGCTCTACAAGGTTTTGCGTCTAAAACCTTTATTAAGCGCTTAATATGACTATAGTTATCGGTAGAACATTAGTAATGTGCTAAGAAGTAATTATGTTTAATTTCGCAACATAGAATTATTTCTGACCGAAATAAAACTTGCGACAAGTTTTCTCCAAAACAGTTTCATAACGATGATATATATCCTAATTATGTTATACAAGACCAAGCACGTATCGGTAGACCGAACCCAACTATATGCCCCTACAGAAAATGTAACATACATGCTCCAACGTGGTTTCTTTTCTTCAAAAACCTTGCACGAAAACACCTCGATTTGACGTGTTTGCATATATCGTCGCCTTAAGCGAAAGGTGAAGTTTCCAGCATCTTTAATGATTTGGGGCTGTATGTCGGCACAGGGCGTGGGCCGTCTGCAATTTATAGATGGAACCGTCAACGCCGAGAAATACCAAAGCATCCTGCAAGAGAGTTTGCTGCCGTCTATACGGAAGTTAAAATATAAAAATGCATTTACTTTTCAACAAGCCGGTGCAGTATGCCATACCACGAAGACAACGATGGCGTGGCTGAAGTCCAAAAAAATCCCTACCATGCCATGGCCGTCCAGCAGCCCGGACTTGTCTCCCATATAAACTTTGTGGTGGAAAATGAAGAAAAGGCTGCGAAAGGACCCTTCTAGATCTAAAGCTGATCTTAAGGAGAAACTTACCTGTGTCTGGAATGAAATAACCACCGAAGAGTGTAGAGAGTTGGTAGATTCAATGCCGCTCAGGATGAAAGCCGTTTTGGATGCAAAAGGTGATACCACCAAGTGCTAGACGGTCTATTATGCATCGGCTAAACCGAAGACGAACTTTTTTGCGAATATCTCATTTGGCAAAACAATGTTTTTTTTTATCACTGTGGAAAGTTGTTATTTTTTTCATTCGATACATAAAGTATTATTCATTTTCTATATTGTTTTTATATTACATGATCTTCTAAACATCGCTGTCATCCTGAATTTTTAGGTTAAAGTTAGGTTAGTACATTTTTTACCTGCTAGACGAACTCATTTGCATTGGGGCTCGTAGACGACTATTTGTATGTCTTTTCCGACCACGAAATAATTGTGTTCCGTACATTTAGGAGGCGTATGCATGCACGCGGAGCCGGAGCCAAGCCAACGCGCAGAGGCCCTTTCGACAATTTATTACATACCTATAGATTACACAATATACATACATACATATTACCTATTCCAAAATAGGGAACACTATAGGCAACGTACCTAACATTTATACTCATTTATACTCACTCAATTCGGGGTTTCCCTTGAAGAGGTTGGTGATGTTGTAGAAGATTCTGTCACCGTAGTCAAAGGTGTATCTGTAGCTCTTGATGCCAAAGTGGTCGCGGCCTTCGTTGTCTTTGTAGTACTTAGTCTTGATATCCATTTTGATCACAGAGTTCACTGAAATGATAGAAATGTAAATTTTAATAAATTTCATTTGGTCTCGATTCTATGAACCCTTATAGAAACTACTAACTCTACACCCTTCTATTCCTACATGAGGGCAGGACAGCAGCAAATGTGTGGCAAAATCGATACGGATAAATAATAGCCTTGAATATAACTTTATTTCGGCTTTAAAACCCATAGCCCGTGGCGTACAGACGTATTCACTAATTTTACCGATCTGTAGAAAAGATTCGTGGACGACTTAACGAACCGTAGAACTAATCTATCTGATTGCGTTTCGCTTAGGACACACTCACAGAATTAACCGCTGTATGCCCGGTGAGCAGATCCGTCAATGATCCGTCAGAAATCCAACTACTGTACTTGACATTAATGAAAATGCCACATACAAATACTTAAATCTGTATCACCAAAACCTCTGTGGCGTCAGTAACAAGAAACACGAACTTGAATTATACTTGCAAAATATGGTTACTCCACAGGATTTTGTTTGCATTACTGAACACTTTTTGAACAAAACTTCTGCTCCGTTGTTTAATATAAACGGTCACGCTCTAATGAGCTATAACACAAGAGCTAAGAAATTAAGAGGAGGAAGTTTAATTATTGGTCAAAGTAAGAGGAGGAAGTTTAATTATTGGTCAAAATAATCTGCAAATATGTAAAAAATTATATAGATGTGAATGTTTTGAAATATGTGGAGTCAAAGATCTGTCTACTAATGTTTATGTCTGTTGTTGCTATAGGAATCCAGTTGACAAAAATTTTGATAATTTCATGGATCAGTTGGAAAAGTTTCTAGAGCACTTTTTCAACAGGGTGTGTTGCTTATTGGGAGATTTTAATATAAATATCCTTAGTGATACAAAAAAGGCTAGCGATTTTCTCTCACTCATTAAGCGGTATAATTTTAGGCATCTTATTGAGGTACCTACTTATCAACGTGATGTGAGTTCTTCATGTTTAGACAATATACTGACCAATATTCCGGAAGATTCCATTATTCAAAGAGAGGTAGACCACAATGGCTTAGGTGACGGGCATGCCGGGATTTCTTGTCGTTTAAAAGTTAAGTGTACAGGTAACGCTGTGAGAGAGCAAGTAATATTTACAGAGAAACGGATTTTGTCCAAGAAAAATAAAACTACGTTTAGCAGTAAAATCAAGGAATATGACTGGTGCACTTTGGGCACTGATCAGTTCATTCGGTGTTTTAATGAAGTTTTCGCCCAAGCTTTTCGCAAACAGAAAAAGAAAATCCACTTAAATAAAAGCAACAAAATAAATTGGATAACTAAGGGACTCCGAGTTTCCAGCAAAATGAAACGATTTTTGCTTAGTGGAAATAAAAATAATATCCACATTTCGATAACGGACTACAGAAAAAAATATATAAGTTTGTACAGAAAGCTCATTAGCGTAGCAAAGAGAAACAGCATTGCTAACTACATACAGCAGTCTGATAATGTTTCTCAATCAATTTGGAAGGTGGTAAACGAGCAAAGGAATAAATCAACTGCTCCCTGTCGGCAAAAGTTGATACTTAAAGAAGGTAATCAGGTCATAGGCGACCCCCGCGACGTGGTAGAAACTTTCTCGCGTGTATTCAATAAAGGAACTAATACCGATGGCCAAGATCTCTGTCCAGACTTAGCGCTGGAAATATGACGTATTCGCGATAAAAACATGTACAATGATATAGCTTTTAGTGGTACTAGTGCACAAGAAATTATCAAAATTGTGAAGGAAATGAAAACAAAAAAATCAGTGGGTTATGACGATATTCCGATCACTATAATTAAGGAAAATTTAAAAATGCTTGCGGTGCCACTCGCATGCTTTTTCAATAAGTGTATATCACAGGGGGTGTTTCCTGATCAATTTAAAATTGCCAAAATCATTCCACTTTATAAGAAGGGCCCAAAAACGGACCCAAAAAACTATAGGCCAATATCCCTGCTACCAACGCTGTCCAAGATTTTTGAGAAAATTATTCAAGGTAGGCTAATGGCGCATTTGCATGTTAATAACATTCTGAGTAGTGCACAGTTCGCGTATCAAAAATCTAGAGGAACCACTCAAGCCATTGATACTTTAATTAATGCTATTGTACATAAACTAAATGTAAAGCTCACAGTAGCAGCGATATTTCTAGACCTTAGCTCCGCCTTCGATATGGTTGACCACGGCATTCTCATGAAGAAACTGGCGTTTTATGGCATAAGGGGGAAGACCTACGATCTAATAAGGTCGTATTTTAATAACAGAACCCAGTATGTAGAAATTACAGATATAGACGGCAACTACGAAAACGTTATTAAATCCAAAAGTGTCACACTAACCAGAGGAGTTCCTCAGGGCTCAATGTTAGGACCCGTTCTCTTTGTAATTTATACGAATGATCTAATAAAATGCGTCAGAAAGGAATTACCAGATACTGAATTAGTAGTCTTTGCGGATGACACTAATTCCATTATAAACTCAAGTTCTATAGGAGATTTAAATAATAAGGCAAATAGAGCTTTGGAACTTTTCCATGAATGGTTTAGCTGCAACAAGTTAAAGGTAAATCCAAGCAAAACAAGTGCAATGCTCTTTAGATCTACTTCACGGCAAAAGGATGAGCTAGAGCTTTCTTTTTGTGGGGACAAAATTTGCAATGTTAGCAATGTTAAATTTCTCGGTGTCAACATTGATGATCTCCTTAACTGGAAAATTGAGCTTGCAGGCTTAGAGAGTTCTATTTCCTCGGCTTGCTATGTACTGCGTAGTCTACGAGATTTAGTAGACCGTAGGCATTTAAAGATGGTCTATCACGCATTGGTCGAGTCAAAACTTCGGTATAGTATCAGGTGTTGGGGAAATAGTTATGACTACAACATCCATAAAGCGTTCGTAAGTCAAAAGCAAGCCCTGAAAGCCATATTGCGTCTTCAACAAAACTGGCCACACAAAGAGCACTTCAGAATGTTAAAGATACTGCCGGTACCGTGCTTGTATATCTTGCTACTCCTAACCGACGTGATCAAAAATCTAGGAAAATATGAGACCATTGAAGAAAGACATATACGTGAGAGTACTAGAAGAAAACACTTACACTGTACATTGCAGCCGGATCTAAACGTAGTTAGTCATTGTGCTTACTTCCAGAGTATACAACTGTATAACAAGCTTCCTAGCGAGTGGAGGAAAATTTCTGGCCTTAATATTTTTAAAAATAAACTAAAAGCATTGTTGTTGCGTGAGTGCTTCTTTTCCATTGACGAATTTATAAAACATTTTAAAAGTAATTGACATATTTTTTTTTTTGTTATTTTAATATTGACATACTCGTAATTCTGTTTGTAATTAATAATCGTAAACACTTACCTACCCAGTAATATTAATTATAGTTAAAACCTATTATTATATATAATGATGCATGATAGATTTAAGAGTATTATTAGTTAGTTGTAGTTCAACATTCAGACACAATTGTAATATTGTTATTGAATAAATGAATAAATGAACACGGACCTGAATAGCGCCATACATAGACGGATCTGCCCGTAGGGTATACCCGCCAGACAGATGCTGCAAGCATATTCGGTAGATAAAAGTTATCGATGACATTGACATGGCAATTGTTTTGTCAGTATTGATGTCTCACATGTTTATCATTATATCTTGTTATTCCTCTAAATACGACTGTGTGATCGGTTTATTTTATTAAATGTTCATTTATCCGTCTACAGGTTTCCTTAACCCTTTACCAGGTTAAGGGATATATGTCTCCTACATAGTATATCGTTTACCATAGTCCGGTTTCTACTCCAAATCTACTACAAAACATTATATTCCCTGAAAATAAGATTTCATGATCTTCATTCGCAGCACACTACTAACTCCAAGAATAAGCCGTTTGCGAATGCAATTACTGGGCAAGTGAATACTTGACCAGTAATTTCAGTGATCTGTGACAAAATACAAACACTTAACATAATTTCAGCGAAATAAAAGCAGATAAGTCGGACAATTGTTTGATATTTTGTAGATTTTGAGTGTTGAAAGTTAATGTAAATAATGTAATACTATAGTTTGCCAAATATTCACGCATTTTTGTAATATGATCAGAATTGAGATGTGGGATGACACATTGCCTTGTTAGAGTTTCACTATATGGGAACTATTGTGCCCATAGCCCGGTTAATTATCTTGTCGTGTCAGGTAACTAACAAAATTCTTATTGTGTTCAACCTATAAATAGCGAATTCAAATAAATACTTAAACATGAGATTTGGATTGAAACCGGACTATAGTATACAATATTCTATGTGGGAGACATATCACCCTTTGCCTGATCAAGAATATAATGACAATAAATTTAATATGCCAGTTCATTACTCAGACATGCAATGGGAGTACCGTATCCACTTTTTTTGGTTTGCAGGGACATACTCGTATCCGACTTTTGTAATTACATTTTGTATATCAATACGGTTGCAAATCTATATCTTAGACCTTATTAAGACACGCTTGTTCTTCGCGGGCTGGTAAAGGTGTTAATTACTTACGTGGTGGTGTAGCTGTTAAAGAATATGCAGAAATTTGGATGACTATTAGATTATTAAATTGTATACTATGCCTGTAATATAAGTAAATACTCTATCTATAAATTTCGTGACTGTAAGACGTTACTGTATGAACTGCCCCGTATTGACTGTCCCTGCATATTTTATTGGTTCGGTCGGTAGAATTACTTACCGATTTTGATCTTAGCGTCACCCTCTCCGTTAATAGGGAACAGCAGCAGCCTGCCGACCGCCGTGTATTTGCCCTTGATGGTGATGTTGCATCGCACTTGCAGCTGGAAGATGTTCTTCTCCAGATAGGCCCTGAAATTTTTTATTTGTATTTTTTATAAATGATATATAACTAAATCATTTTGGGAATAAACAACACAACAAATTATACAGTGTGTAAATCTAATACGAGCAAAGAATTAAACCAGGTATCTTTTTTTTAAGTTACACTAAATCATGACCCGGTAATATTTTTTTGAAAATTTACCCTGGAGCTATATACTGCAAATATAAATGAAGTAAGTACTATCTGTCAACTGTCAACTAACATTTAACACTTGAGTGTGTTGCACTTATATAAAAATTGTGCCTAGAAAAAAAAGCATATTTACATTTACTATCAGTATCACAAGAAATAGATAAGTTAGCCGGGTATCGGTCGTTGGCAAACGCAAAGTGGAGATGGGCAGGACACTTGGCGAGAAGGAATGATGGAAGATGGACGAGACGGGTTACTAAATGGTCGCTAAAATGGGCCAAAAGGTCAGCGTGGAAACCTTCAACCAGATAGTCAGATGATATCTGCCGAACGGTGGGTGTGTAATGGGGGGACTGGCTCGGGACCGAGTAGAGTGGCGTAATAAAGGAGAGGCCTATACTCAGCAGTCAGTGGATACGGGCTGAATGGATAGATAGATAGAGAGGCCGAAAATAAAAACGTAAAAAACTTATTTCGTCGCTGTGCGTGCAAAAGTCGCCATGTGTTTTTAACCTACTTTACAGGAGACACAAAAAACTAATTATTTCGATACTGCTTTCACACAAGTACATGAATATTTTTTTACTAAAAATATGCACTCTTTTACATACTTTAAGTAATCTCATGAAAAGATAAACGTGTTTAGATAAATCAAAATAAATACATGTTAATAAATCTGTCACATAGCTATTTTTGTTTGAGTCATATAATAATCTCTATTTGTCTTTCCATCACATAGCTATATAAAATTATATAGGAGCGTATTAAATTTGTATGTGTTATTGTCACATAGTTATTTTATGAAGTGATATTAGGTATTTAAAAAAAAACAAGAAAGGTATGGTAAGTCAAATATAATGAAAAATCAATACGATCAATCTTCGGATTTTCTTGTTACTTTCCATTGAGTTAGAATATAGGACTCAAACAAGATTTACCGAAGATATGGCTCGTAAAAATTTGCAACCGGCCAGTCTTAGGTATACTGTAATATGACTGCCAGAGAAACTGCTGTACGAGTCTTTCTTACAGCACAATGGCGGGGGCCATTTTTTGGGCTGATTATTGTGTATGTGTAGCCCGTTCTTGATTACATATCGGTGTTACTTTCATTATCTTTTTGGATAGGATCATAATTAGAATGAATCCATAGCTATAAGATATATTTTTTTATCTAATATTTCTAGAAACATCTCCTTCCAGACACGTATTTTTAGACCGTCCTGGCCTGGCGAATAACAATGAAATCCGAAAGACATTCAGTGTACACCCAGATTCAAAATTGTATGGGCCATTCATGAATGAATTCATTCACTTGTATTTCTTGGCCGTAATATGGTTCGTACCTACTGTAATTACTCCATTGAATTATGATTACGTAGTACTCCATGTTGATAAGGGTGGTTACCCTGAGGAAGAGCATTCTTCTTCTTGCAACAACATTATTCATCGTTTATTTATACAAACGATCAACTCAAAGGAGAACTAACGTCACTTCCACTATGCCGACGACCTGGCCCGAACTATTCTATTCTATCTAACTCAGCTTAGTCACAGGCTTTTAACCTGAAATATATACAGGCAACTAGACAGCTAAATATTGTTTGGCAAGGTTGTCGGCTGGATCACACCTTCACCTCCCAAATATCTGAGCATAACGCTTGACAGATCCCTGACCTAGAAATCATACTGCCTTAACACAAAACAGAAATTGGCGGCAAGAAACAACATCATTTGTCGGATCACTGGCACCACATGGGGTGCAACTCCACATACAGTTAGCACTACTGCACTTGCGCTAAGCGCTTTCTCGGTTTCAGAGTATGCATGCCGCATGCCCAGTGAGAAATAATTCTGCACACGTGGATGATCAGATAGATACTGCTCTCAAAGAAAGCCTATCGACTCGATGCCTTTAACCTACCAAATGCGACCATCTTTACCAAATGAGCGGAATTGCTCCTCCTCACATACTTAGAAACTTGGCAACCACTGTAGAATGCGAAAAGCAACTGCGGGATTCCCGACATACAACAGTCACCTGGAAGTCTCCTAACAGACTAAAGTCAGCATGGCAGTTGGTCGGTCAAAAGGCAATCTTCTTAAATGGGAAATCAGGCCGGAACAAAGAGATGCACAATGCGAATGTGGGGGCTTACAAACAACGCAACACATGATACAGCGTTCCCTGTATACGACTATGTGTAATACAGAAGACTTGATGAAAGCTACTTCCCAGAGATTAGAGGTGGCAAACGACAGGCAAAAAATAATGAAGCTTAGGTTAGGCTTTTGATCCCGTCATACGAAAAGAAGAAGAATTTGATTTGCCTGCCAGTGACAGAAATAATGGTTTAGTGAAAAACATGTTTATTTACTTGAAGGTAGACTAAGGTATACGACTGAATATAATACAGGAAAATCTCGCTATGTACCGTAAAACAGCGTCTGACGCCGCCGCGTCTACGAACATAACGTCGATCCAAACTAGTACAAAAATATCGCTATGTGCAAAATGCTACATAGCGGGTGAAAATATCACATAAATGTAAGTGAAAAATATCGCTATGTGTCAAGAATCACATATTTGGCGCATTCTAATAATGGTCCTTATGGCAAACTAAAGTAGTTATGTGATTTATTGCACTTAGTGATTATAGAAGGCGCATTCAACCTATGGAGATCACATAACTAGATTTGATAAATCCTGAAATATTGAAGTTAGCCTTATGTGATTTTTGGAGCATATGTATCTTGAAATAAGGATCAAAATGGCATTAAAAACCAAAAATCGACAAAATTCACATAGCGACTTTTGCACGCACAGCGACGATTTGTTCACGATATGTATGTACACAGTATGTCTCTCTTCTCTCTTAAAGAGAGACCTAAGCCCTCTTACGTGTACACCTACAACGCAACTGGCCAGCTCTACTGCCATATGTGCAATAGGGTAATTAAGACCAAGTTCGGCCAAGCTAGCCATATTAGGGCTCACAATAGTCAACCTCCATAGGGTTTGCATTAGGGTCGCCGTCATCTAAATCGATGAGGAGGACTATATATAGGTATACACAGTATGACAGTGTAGTAGTCGCAACAAGAAATAGCTTTAACCGATTATAACAAGCGAATAAGAAATTGGTGGAAGGATGTAAGTAGTTATGAGCCATACTATTTATAATAATAGTCAGAAACTTATAAGGTAAACGTCGCAGTACTCTGTTCTAGTGCATGCCATATTTAATCGCAATAAAGGTGACACTAGGGTGTCATCTATTGGGTATAAGCGTGTAAAGCACTAGGCCGTCTAACTTGCATATACAATACTTATATTATATAACTGACTACCTGGTACAATACTTTCACACATTAGGTACTACCGAATTTTATGATGACCGAAGCATTAGACCTATTCTTCAAATGTCCGGTCAACTGCAGAGAAAGAGGCCCACGATGCATACAAAGTTTGTATGCAGGTGGGTCTTTTTATCTGTAGCTGACTGTATCTACTTATGTACCTAGGTACCCTAAAGTTTTTAAAGAGGTTTTTCATAGTTACTTTTCAAATTAAATGTAGTTTTAAAACATCACTTTTAAAGCATAAGCACTATTAGTATTATTAAAGTCATCATTAACGTTTAACGGTCTCCTTGCCTAGTCGGTAATGACCCTGTCTATGAAGCAGGAGGTCCCGGGTTGGAATTCTGATCAGGGCATTTATTTGTGTTTTTATCACGGATGTTTTTTGTTCCTGAGTTATGGATATTTTTTTATGTATTTAAGTATTTATATGTATATATTTAATATATATGTCGTTGCCTAGTAATCACAACATAAGCCTTCCTGGGCTTACTGTGGAACTAGGTTCATTTGTGTACGATTATCACATAATAGTTATTTATTTCGATATTATTATTTATGTAATTCCATAGAACAAAAATTTACAAGCGACACACTCTTATTAATATTTATATTATTGATATTTATATTAATTAATTCCAGTTATTAGAAGAATACTGTCTAATATTATGTTTTCATTAGCAAGCTTTTGTTTAATTAAGGAATACGAACGTTTGAATACTAAATTACACATTCTGTTTTCATTTCAAACTGGTTACGTATGAGTGTTTTATTTAATTAGATAGTATGTAATTTTTAACACGATGATAATCAATTTTACAGCAGCATAAATGTAACGAATAAATTAATATTTCAGATAGAATAAAATAGTAAGTACAGTCGAGGACAAAGAGATGTATACACTTTTGGACCTTATTGCGTTGTAATAAGGTCCAAAAGTGTATATATCTCTTTGTCCTCGACTGTACTATATCTAAGTAGCGTCATAGCAGCAAGCTGGCAGTTCTACAAACAAATTACCATAAATTATTGACAATGCCACTATTACAAGGGTCACAATTACATTAGAAATAGTAGACGATTTTTTGCAAGGTTACGTTCATTGAACCTTCAAGTTTAAGTTCTCACAGACAAGCAACAAAAGGTTCGTTCAAAGTCGGTTTACGCAACTGTGGGAATAAACCACCAGCGGTAATTGCAGTGAGGCAATCTGTGTGGGATGCCTACATGACCGGGCCGCGGAGGACTGAACAAGCCAGAGTACGAGTAGATAATTTTTCTGTGCGTATTTTTCTGTTTGATAGTTGTAAATTGTATATCTGTGATCAGAGAATATTTATAATTGTCAGATACATAATAAAAAGGGGTATAAGTTTCATACAAGTTTCAACGGACTACCCCTTTTGACTAGGGCCACAAAAGTACATTTGTATTTTTAGATAAGTTCTTTTAGGCGTTACTTGTATTGAAAAAGTTTGTTAAATGGTACAAAGTTTTTCAATACAAGTAACGCCTAAAATTACTTATCTAAATTCTGTCCCTTGTTATAAGTGAGTCTGTCAAGTGCATTTATTTAAAGTCATGTTTTTGATCATGAAATTCATGCACGAACGCATTTTGAACACAGGTGACGTGTTATTACTCTGCATGCTTTCGTCCTCTGTAAAACAATCGCTCTGTTGTGTGTGGACTCACTGTGTATAGTTTCTTTGTCTATTACATTTAAGGCGCTTAGTATTTTAAAGTAACACACACGTTTCCATTACCATACAACTAATATCATGAACGTTCAGCGTTGGGCTATATACGTTTATAAATGTTGTTGATAAGGCACATATTTATGCAAGGCTTTGTATTTCGATGGAGCCCATTGATATACTCGTACAGTCTGTTTGGCAAGACCGTGACCAGTATATTTTTTAGTAATAAACTAGAAAAAAAGAAACTTCTGGCTGAATAGTATCTAGTAGTATTTTGCCTACACTTCTTTGTAAAAAAACCGGCCAAGAGCGTGTCGGGCCACGCTCAGTGTAGGGTTCCGTAGTTTTCCGTCCGTCACAGTAAGTGTCCCCACTTAAGAGTTAATAACACCGCCATGTAGGATATGATATGAGATTTCCACGTACAGCGACATATATCGGCAAATTAAGTAAACTATTGCGCGCGAGCTTAAAGTATGGAAGATGATTTTTATGGAATAATTATTTATTGCGTGAACCGATTTTCACCGTTTTTACTTTACACCTACAATACACACAATACAATAAACACCTGCTTATACGGTTAAATTACAAACTTAGTTCAGAAATTATTTTGTAATTTTTTTTCAAAAACTATTCATCCTATCAAGTTCAAAATAATTTTTCTAGAAAGTTTTTATGAAGTTCTACTTTTGAGATTTTTTTCATATTTTTAAAACTTATGGTTCAAAAGTTAGAGGGGGGGGGGGACGCATATATTTTTACTTCTGGAGCGATTATTTCCGAAAATATTTACATTATCGAAAAATGATTTTAGTAAACCCCTATTCATTTTTAAATACCTATCCAACAATATATCACACGTTAGGGCTGAAATGAAAAAAAAATCACTCCTCACTTTACGTATAGGGGAGGTACCCTAATAAAAAAAAAATCCACTTTTTATTTTACCACTTTGTCGGCGTGATTGATATACATATTAGTACCAAATTTCAGCTTTGTAGTGCTAACGGTCACAGATTATCCGCGGACGGACGGACGGACGGACGGGCAGACATGGCGAAACTATAAGGGTTCCTAGTTGACTACGGAACCCTAAAAAAATTGGCATTTTTACGTTAACCATTATATTCTTTAAAGGAGATCGTCAATTCTGGGCCACCTGATATAAACCGTATACAGTTTGTACTTCAATGTAAAAGAAATACTAATTTTATTACTAAAGTAGACAAAATATTACAAAAAATTTAAACGGGAATTAGAAATACTAAATAAATAAACATTATGTTGATTTTTCCGCGACTAAAATACAGCAAGACAAGTCGTTAAAGTCCTTATGGCATTGACATAAAGTTTAACTTCACTCTGGCCTGAAACGGATTGTTTTTTTGGTTTGACACTGTCAATGTCGTTACATAATCTGTGTTTTGATACTGTTCGGTAAGTTAGAACATTGTAATATTAAAATAGTATCTAAGCCTACGAATACGGAAGTTTAAATTAGAAATCGACTGTATTAAAACGCCTAAAGATTGAAAATGCGTATTTTTGCATTTTTGAGCGGAGTTTGATTTGAATATTAAAAGTGGGTTTCATAAATGGCATAATATCATGCTCCTTCGATAACGAAACGCAACTTTTTTTCAATTTTGCAATGTCAGATACTAGTGGCATCGGCACTTAACGGTTAAACCTAATCCCTTCGCAATAGGTGTTAGGAATGTTCAGTTAATAGTATCAACGATGGTTTGACAGGCTTCTTTGTTTACCAAAATACAGGAACTATAAATACGATCAAAATATGACTTTTTATTATTTCATCATGATTACCGTTTTGTTTTTAAGTCCGCTTTTGTACATTATCTTTAAAAAATCGGTATTTTTTTTACATTAATATATAAATCATAGGCAAGCACGCTTTCAAATATTGTCCTTGTCAGATTCAAGTTTTAAATGCATGATTTTTCAATTTTCCCAATAGATTTCGCAATATTTTTACCACCGTTCTGATCTAGAAATTATGACGATTTTTTAAAGGTCAGAAACATTCCTAAACGGTCCTAAATAATTTGGGCCAGATCACCTAACAAAAATTGACGATCTCCTTTTATCGGTTACGCTCTTATCGTATCTTATCATCTCATAGTGTAGGTAAATTATATTACTACTTAAAATATTTACTTTGTAGTAAGTTACTAAGTTCGCGTTGTTTATTATATCTAAAATATTTCGACATAAGAAGAATTTAGAATAATTTTTGAACTATATTGCCTTGGAAGTAGCACAAAAAGTCTAATAAGTCTAAAGTATTGCAATATGAGTATCTGATGTATGTTTATAAATAACAGAAACAATAGTGTCAAGGTCGACTATGATGACATAACTACAAAACTGGTTAATCGTCCGTTGTTCGTGAAAGTGTTTCCACATTTCTAGACTTGTTTAATTTATCAAAATAAAGTTTAACCGATGTCCTTACCGAAGATGTAAATTAAAAATAAAAGTATAATTACAAATAAAATGGGTTGCGTAAATATATTGATTAATTTTGCAATATTATTACATACCAATAAATAAATACCAATAAAACATTATGCGATTGAAATGATTGAGTTATTTTTTACTACATAAGAGGTCAAGGTCAAGATTAAGGTAAAGGTAATATAGAACTATGATTTTATGAAGAATTAATTTTCTGAGATATTAACTTCAAAGCAAATGAACCGCAAAAATAGTGTTAATAATTGTTTTTTATTATAAAACCAGGACAATCAGAGAGCTATAAGGTTTTTTAACATTCTTCTGTGTAGAATGTAAAAAAAAGGAAAAAATATCTATATACTGAAAACATTTTACGTAGAAATTTTATTTTACTGTTTAATTTGAGAATTACAAAAATAATTAACTTGTCTCTTACAGAATTCCCAAAAGTTGTTTACCTCATCTGAGAGTCGTAATTGACCAACCGACCTTATATTTAATAAATTAAATTTCCTTTTTTTTAAAGATTCAATGTACTCGGGAGGCGAGCATAACACCTTGCGTGGCATTCAAACTTTTTAATTTTTAATTGATAAAATTAATTTATAAGAAAATGAATAGTAATTACAAGAAAACTAACGACAAATATAAAGCAGTACTAAAACTAACGAACATGCCTGTTTCACAAAAAAACACCGCTACTCGCTATTTATTATAAAAGTAGCGATACAAAACATAAGCATACGTTATCCATGTCACGTCCTGTCACTTTCTCAAGTCAAATTGTACAGTCAGCAGCAGAAGTAGCTAAGCGGGTGAGGTGTTCAAAATGACCTTCACGCGCTCTTATTCTCATAACAACAATGTTGTGTCAAGCTCATTTTGAACACTCCACCCGTTCAGCTACTTTTGCTGCTGACTGTACCTCTGTTTGCAAACAATGCGCGTTATGTAGAATTTGTGATAAGCTGACCAGACTGTCAGTAATAATGACATTATTTCTCTACTCATCCTTCTCATTCTATACGATTCTAGAAAAAGACGGGTAAATAAATAATGACATTATTACTGACAGTGTCTAGTCAGCTATATACACAGTTAGTTCAAAGTAAATGATAGTGAAACTTATACGGCCAGCAACACGTATGGCGTTGCAGGTGTCCATGCAATACTGTTTGTATTACCCACTGGCGGGGAATAAAAAAAAACTTACTCAACATTTAACACTTGGCATTTTCTCAGTCCAGTCGCTTTTCCGTCCAGGAAGGTGACTTTGACTCCAGGAAGCTGGATGGGTAGTTCGTCGATCACAAATGGGTCCAGCGAAGGCACTCCGATCTCCGGCAGGCCTTTTGTGAAGGGTAGGACAGCGTCTTGGGTAGCCTTTATTAGGCAGGCCGGCTCAGTGTTGTTGCAGGGATGAATGAAATCCGCTGAAATATATAAAAAAAATGTGTTAATATTTATATGATCACGTAATAGAAATATGAACAGGTATTATTATAATGAGATTAAGATATTTTGTGCGTGTACTATGTATAAATACCTATTTATGTATATTTGAAAGTAGTATCCGTATTTTTATTAATTTGTTTATACTACTTATACTGCTTCATTTTAGTTCAAGTTTAAAATTAGTGATTTGAAAAAGATTTATACAGGATGTGGCCTGTAATAAGAGCAATAAATTTAAACGTAGATTCTACTCCTCAAACAATAAAACTTTTGTTGAACAACTTTTAAAAATAACTTGTGGTTTGATTTTTAGTACACTTTAAAAGTTTATTCGAACACGCAATGTATTGCGAAATTGATTATAATCTACAGAGATTAAGACTGACAAGCAATGTCAATTTTAACGTACATTGAAAATACTATTTAGTTTGTATGAAAAAAAAAACAGAATCAAAAGACAACATATTTTTTTGAAGTTCTTAAACAAAAGTTTTATTATTTGAAGAGTAGAAACTACGTTTCAATTTATTGCTCTTATTACAGGCCACAACCATTGTACGATCTAACTCAATGTGTTTAACAAATCTCTGTATTTCTCGGTAACTTTAAGGTTAGCTGCAAAAGATCCCTTACAGTTATATTGTATGTGCATGTGTATGTGTGAAATGTATATGCATTTGTAATTATGTATATGTTTTAGTGCAACAAAGTGTTTTACTACTAAAATTATGATATGAGAGAAACTACTAAAACATGGCAGACCAAAAAGATTTAATCGATAATAATAATAAGTGAATATTAGGATTCAATATCGCTGATGACACGGTTGATGTTATGTACTATAGTTAATACAATACCTAAGTCGTCAGTAATGTTAAAATAACTAAAACTTCTGTTTGAGAGGTTTCGTCATAGTTAAGATCTCGTGTAATAGATTTTGTATCATGCGTCCTTACAATTTGCCATTCTAATGTTCAGGTTTACGGCTATTTAAACTACATTAAACTAAATCTATCATGTTGCAATATTTTACGTTTACAACGCACGCAAACACTTAGGGTGTATGTAGCATGATCACTGCAAAATACATTGTAAGATTTGCCAACAATATTATGCTTCACAAATAATTACGTAGGTAGTCCTGCTTAACTACTTCATACTTCTATTGTAATGTAAGTAACTAATCTGAAATCAATCTCACAAGATTTTTGTACATCAATCTATTTTTTTTAATAACTTTTAATAGAGTCAAAAGAAGAAAAGTATATTTTGAAGGTTTGGTTTTTGGAAAGGTGTAATAAGATATTTAAAACTCCTTTCAAGGAAGAGAAAATAAACGGAAGAAAATATACGTAATATAAAAGTATTTATTAGAAAATAACGTAAATGTTTAGTTCTAACCTCCAAATATTTTCGCTACCAGTAAAGTCCGTCGATAAGAATCTTGCCACCCACAGAAACGTCAGTTAAATGCCCATAGGAGCCTTATTTATAACTATGTTACACTTATGCTAACCTATTTATTATCATCCTTCGCATACTATACTAGCAACAAGAAATTAGAGTGATTTTCAGGTGAGGGTTATCAAAACTTTAACCATAATGTCATTATCGATAGTGCAATTATATTAAGTACTATATGTACATGTCCATGGAGGAATGGCCGTCCAATACTATCTTAAGGCGAATCTGTATGACCATGACCTTGAGATTTGTGTAACTGACTGAATCTTACTTACTTTGGCCTGCGAACTTCCGCTGCCACGTCTAAGCGTTCCACTAGCCCACATTCGTCAAGCAATTAAAATAACGCAGGGCATTCGAACTTCTTGATTTGAAACTTTAACATGATTAATTTTATGTAATTTTTTTATATTTATATTAAATTTATATCTTCCCTCAAAAGGGATACTTTGGAAATAAAACAGTCACTAGTTTTTAGGGTTCCGTAGTCAACTTAGAAACCCTTATAGTTTCGCCATGTCTGCCCGTCCGTCCGTCCGTCCACGGATAATCTCAGTGACCGTTAGCACTAGAAAGCTGAAATTTGGTACTAATATGTATATCAATCACGCCGACAAAGTGGTAAAATAAAAAGTGGAAAAAAATGTTTTATTATGGTACCTCCCCTATACGTAAAGTGGGGAGTGATTTTTTTTTCATTTCAACCCTAACGTGTGATATATTGTTGGATAGGTATTTAAAAATGAATAGGGGTTTAATAAAATAATTTTTAATAATGTAAATATTTTCGGAAATAATCGCTCCAGAAGTAAAAAAAAATGTGTCCCCCCTCTAACTTTTGAACCATAAGTTTTAAAAATATAAAAAAAATCTCAAAAGTAGAACTTTATAAAAACTTTCTAGGAAAATTATTTTGAACTTGGGAGGTTGAATAGTTTTTGAAAAAAAATTACGAAATAATTTCTGAACTAAGTTTGTAATTTAACCGTAAGCAGGTGTTTATTGTACATGTAATTTCTACAAAATCACAATGAAATGACGTGCTTTCAAATAAAGTAAAAACAGTGAAAATCGGTTTACGCATTAAAGAATTATCCCATAAAAATCATCTTCCATACTTTAAGCTCGCGCGCAATAGTTTACTTAATTTGCCGATAGATGTCGCTGTACGTGGAACGCTCATATCATATCCTACATGGCGGTGTTATTTTAACTCTTAAGTGGGGACACGTACTGTGACGGACGGAAAACTACGGAACCCTACACTGAGCGTGGCCCGACACGCTCTTGGCCGGTTTTTTTGTAAGTTTATACAAAAAGTATACGTAAGCATGTATTATTTTTTAGCCACACAACAATACTTCCGAATTTGGGACTCCTGTCAAAATCTACCCTCTAATGCCTAAGTCCTGTCTTTTTAACCTGCGTATATTGCTGCGAATTAACTATTGTGCGACGGCCCTTATAATAATTATCTGATTTTAGGTTAAGTTGGGAAGATAGTGTGACAAGGTCTTTTTAATTATCTTTGAGTCATTATTATGGCTTCGTGTAGTGCGGTTGACCTCTTGTATGTACAAACATGACATGTGATGATGAATGAACAACGAACATGAAATTTATTTAACATGTTTTTAATATCGGCAGAATAGTTAACAGTAGATTTACAACAGAAAAAAATCAAAATGGGGTACATTACAATATCAAGATGTCAAAAAGAGTACGTAAACCTAGGTAAGCAGATTCTAGTATTGTTTGAGTTCGGCACATAGTAAAGGTTCACGCTGTAGCAATCCGTCTCCTACACGACACTTCCGACACTTCAGTTGGTATAGAAAGCGTCACGTGATCCTCGGAGGTCACGTGATGGTCTCTATACAAAATTAAGTGTCAGAAGTGTCGTGTCAGGACGCGGAACGCTACAGTTATGAAACTACTAGCTTTTGCCCTTTTAGGATTAACATTCGCCATAAGGAATGAAAAAAAACGCCTTATCACAGCAAATATTAATTTACGTCTACAGTGAGCAACAATCCCATGCAAACTTTCACCCCCTCTTTCCACCTCTTTAAGGGATAATTTCTGGGATAAAAACTATCCTTTGTCCTTTATTTCATCTAAATAGGTACAGAGGAAGCGCAGACACAGACACACTTTCGCATTATATAATATACTAGCTGTGCCCGCGGCTCCGCCCGCGTGGAATTCGGTCTGTGTCAGTAAGCGGCTAATTCACCCCTAATTTCTCTCCCGCTACCCTGGAGGCGGAACTTGAAGTAAAGTTGATGGATACGCTAGAGGACAGTAGTCCTGGTAAAATATTTTACAATTACCACTAAATAATACACAACACTCAAACATCAATACTTTTTTTGTCCTTATAATTTTTTTTGGCATGATTTAAACGACGCAGAGTAGTAGGTGTACATCGGACGATACAGTACCACTTTTGTATTTATACGTTCATGTCCACGGCAAATATCATCCAAATCGATCCTCCCGTCAAATCAGTCTAAGCATGAAAGGTAAGAACAGGCGCGGTTGAAATGGGGGGGGGGGGGGGTCACAAATGCAGAAATGATTTTTTCAGGGGTCAGTAATGATTTTTTCTAGGCTACGTATAACCAGGCTGGGGATTTTCTTGAATTGGAATTAGTAATCCTTAAGGGGTGATTTCTGGCATAACAATGCAAAAAAACCGGCCATGTCGGGCGATGCTCAGTGTCGAGTTTCATAGTTGCCGCCCTGTTACAAAACATCCGTTCAAACGGTCGTTTATTAAGGGATATTTGGCGGCGCTTACGTCATTTTACTATCCGGCACTTCCTTTTACTATGCGTTTTTGACTGATAATTCAAAAACGGCTGAACCGATTTTATTCAATAGTTTTTATTGAAAGTTCTTATCAGGCCTCACTTCCATTATTTTTTCAATTTTTTTGGACCCACGGTTCAGATGGAGGAGACGCCCTTTTTTGAACTTTTAGATCTAATATTTACGAAACTATCAGTTTCATCCAAAAAATCTATTAGAAACCCTCTAATCTTTTTGAAAGACCTATTCAATAATACCCTACACGATAGGGTTGGACCGAAAAAAAATTCACCCCCCATTTTATGTGTACCCTAATAATTTTTTTTTTACTTTTTATTCTATTATTTTGGCGGCGTGATTAATGCACATACTGATACCAAATTTCAGCTTTCTAGTGCGAACGGTCACTGAGCTAGACCGCGGACAGGCGGACAGACAGACGGCGGACATGGCGAAACTTCCTAGTTGACTACGGAACCCTAAAAAGAGATAAATAGTAGTTTATGTAACTGTTACGTAATAAGCCCTAATTACGTTCAGAAGCATACACTGCTTTATCTACACACATATTAAAAATGCTAAATGACGTGTACCATTAGAATGACCGCTATGACCAACCTTATTGTGCCGGCGGTCGGCAGGGGGGGGGGGATTTTCATTACGTTACGGTAATGAATTATCATACGTTTTTACCACACTGTCACAGATAATACACTGATGTTACGTTACTGGTTGCGATAATGGTGGTAAAATATTACATACGGTTTCCGAACGCGGAATAGAGGATTTATGATATTGGTGTAGATCAAGATATTTATTCTTCAATGTAAGCACATTACAATGCACTAATGAACGTCAGAGAAAAAAAATACGTTTGTGTCGCGGAACACTCGGTTGGAACGAAGTTATGTTATTTAATTATATTTCATTTTTGACCTTTTCGTAATTTTTGTGGTTTTAATTTTTTAATTTTTTTTAGTTTTAGGTTCTCGACTTTTTTCACTTTTTTCTTTTTGTCACTTTGTCACTTCTCACTACACTTCACTTCACTTCAGTTTATTCTATTTTTTTTCTTTTTTTTTCATTCCATTTTACATGTTTTTCAATCGTATGGGTGTCGCGTTTTCGTGACGTGACGCTTTTTCGTGACGGTCACGTGACTTTTTTTCGCTTAGCCCCCAACCGCGAACCGTCCAATAAGGAACTTCGTTTCAAAACTACCACCGGTTCTAACCCTACACCTCTGGCCCGAGAAGTATTATGACCGAAAAGAAACTCGACTCATCAAAACAGCTTGAGAGACAGAAAATGTACCTATTGTTTAATTATAAAGAAAAATAAATCCTAATCTGTCTGCTTCACCAAACGTTAGATATGTTTTCCTATCTAAACGGTGTCCTATAAATGTTAGATAATTTTGTAGTAGTTTCTGGTTTGGGCCATGCATCTTGTTCCGTCATATACAGGCTGACTGGTAATTCGTCGTATTCCTTCAAGGGGGTTATTCTACAGCTTATTCGGAGTGATTTAAGTCCAGTCAAGCAGGGGTCAAAACTCATTGGTTTATCAGGATTTTAGATTTTTTTAATAAATACCCGCTTTTTGACCTAAAACTAGTATTTTTTTTTAAACTACGTATTTTTCAAATAAAAAAAAGGATTTTCCGTATAGCCAATGAATCACTGATTACGTAAAATAATAAAAAAAGTACAAAACATATCAACATTTTGCAAATAAAAGCATCTGAAGTCAGAAGTTTTTGTATTTTTTTTTTCAAATCTTGTTACATAGGCATAACTAAAAAAAAAGTAATAACACTTCGCGTACAAATTACAGAATTTATTTCCTCAGTTCATACATAAGCTTTCTATAAGGTACAAATTATGACATTTTATGCTCATTTTTTACAATTAATAATAATAATACCAGAGCAGGTACAGGACTTAGCGTACTTGACTTTACTTGTTTGTGTCGTTTTAAACTCGCCGAAGGCATACTTTGTCACCATTTTCTTATCTTATGAGACTTTAAGTTGCCCGGGGTGATACTTTGGTAAGTAATTAAGTAGGGGAATAAGAAAAATAGGAAAAATACAGTTTCATTATTAAATAAAATTTAATCTTAAAAAGGAAAAAAATATAAATCTTGCTCGAACTGTTTGCCCTGCCTGCGCATGCAAGAACGAAGCCTTCTTCGTACTTCAGTGATTGTCACTCGCCTCGAAAGCCCGTCTTTCATCGTCTGTGCAGCTGCTAGGATTTTTTGCCGTAGGTCTTCTACGTCACGTATCGGTCTGTCGTAGACCAACGCCTTCATGTGACCCCAGATGTAGAAATCACACGGAGTTAAATCTGGGCTCCTGGCTGGCCAACGGGTTGGGCCACCTCGACCAATCCATCTTCTTGGGTAGTTTTCATCCATTCACTGCCGCACACCCCGGTAAAAGTGAGCAGGGCAGCCATCGTGCTGATAAATCATGTTAATTCTTGTCGCAAGCGGCACATCTTCCAGTAGCGTCGGTAGCTCATCCCTCAAAAAAGTTTCATACGCGATGCCGGTGAATCGAGCTGGCAGAAAAAAAGGTCCGATTAAATTATCGTGCACGATTCCCATCCACACGTTCAAAGAAAATCTTTGTTGGTGAGCTCCTTCGTTTGATTTCTTTGGGTTTTGACCTTTGGGAGCCCAAAAGTGCAGATTGTGGTAATTTGTTATCCCGTCACGGTCGAAATTAGATTCGTCCGTCCACAAAATTCTCTTTAGGTATTCGGGATCTTCGATATCAGCATTAATTAAAAATCTGCAGAAATCCATCCTTATTGCTGGGTCTCCCTCTTCAATAGCGTGTACTGGAGTGTAATGATACGGATACTGTCGAGCTGAGTGCAGGGTAAACCACACCTTCCACTGAGACATACCGAGCCGGTTAGCCATAATTCTCGTCGAAGTAGTACCGTCTGCCCGGAAAAAGTGCAAGATTTCTTCTTCTTCAGCAGCAGGATCGTATTGTTGAGTTCTTCCGGCATCAGCTTGATGGCGTTTAACTGATCCTGTTTCCCGAATAAGACGGTACGATGAACCAAACACGCTTACGTGAGGTAAACGGCGGTTAGGGTAACGAAGTTGGTACTCCCTTCTAGCTGCAGCGGCGTCACCATCACAGAGTCCGTAACAATAAATGATATCTGCGTATTCTTCAAATTCGTAAGTAGCCATTTGAGAAAAAACTTAGTTATCAATATCGTCCGAATTGGAAATAAAGTTGAAAGTAACTAACTGATTAATTACTACATGACCTATTTAAACCTGGTTAGTCTCACCCCCACCCCATGAGAAGCATCGCCACCCAATAAAATTAAGATAAGACAAGGAACAGAAGGCGAAAAACCTGCCGTAAGAATTAAAGTGACACAAACAAACTAATTAAAGTAATTTAACTTCATTAGCTCATTAGCTAATGACCCTTAATCAGTTTGTTTGTTTCACCAAAAGCAATCTGCAGTGCCTAATACCTCAAGGAATAAGATAAGATAAGAAACTGGAGACAAAGTATGCCTTCGGCGAGTTTAAAACGACACAAACAAGTAAAGTCAAGTACGCTAAGTCCTGTACCTGCTCTGGTATTATTATTATTAATTGTAAAAAATTAGCATAAAATGTCATAAATTGTACCTTTTTAGAAAGCTTATGAACTGAGGAAATAAATTCTGTAATTTGTACGCGAAGTGTTATTACTTTTTTTTAGTTATGCCTTAAAATGTAACAAGATTTGAAAAAAAAAATACAAAAACTTCTGACTTCAGATGCTTTTAGTTGCAAAATTTTTAATATGTTTTGTACTTTTTTTATTATTTTACGTAATCAGTGATTCATTGGCTATTCGGAAAATCCTTTTTTTTATTTGAAAAATACGTAGTTTAAAAAAAAATACTAGTTTTAGGTCAAAAAGCGGGTATTGATTAAAAAAATCTAAAATCTTGAATAACTTGAAAACCAATGAGTTTTGACCCCTGCTTGACTGGACTTAAATCACTCCAAATAAGCTGTAGAATAACCCCCTTGAAGGAATACGACGAAATACCTGTCACCCTGTATATATTCCTCGAACCTGCAATAACCCTTTGACATTAATGACATTTTCAAATATTTCTTAAGAGCGGGTAAAGGTAAATTTAAAGCATCGACGGATAACTTGTTATAAATATGAACACCTTGACCAAAAAATTACAAACTATTTCAGTACCAAATTTCATCTAAATACGTACAGGGGTTAATGGTTGCTTCTTCCCCAAGTAAACTTCCACCCCTTTTGCATCCGCTTAAGGGCTAATTTCTGAGATAAAACTTTTTTATTTCCTTTTCCAGAGCTCAAATCATCTGCATACCAAATTTTATCTAAATAGATTCTGCGGTTAATAATTCCCTATACAAATTCCCAACTCCCTTTTCACCCCTTTAGGGTTGATTTTCGAGGTGAAAACTATCCTTTGTCCTTTCTTGAGACCCATACTATCTCTATACCAAATTTCATCTTTATCAGTTCAGCGGTATAAAATCCTCATACCAACTTCCAACCCCCTTTTCACCCCCACAAGGGTTTATTTTCGGGATGAAAACTATTCCGTCGTTTCTCGAGACTCAAATTATCTCCATACTAATTTCTATTAAAAATCCTCCATACAAACTTTCAACCCCCTTTTCACCCCTTCCAGGGTTGATTTTCGGGATAAAAACTATTCTTTATCCTTTCCCGGGACTCAACCTATCTCTGTACAAAATTTCATCAAAATCCGTTCTACCGTTTTCACGTGATGCGCGGTCAAATAAACAGACAAACAGGGAAAAATTCTAAAAATGGAAGTGCGTTGGATTTGTATTGAAGTTGGATCTTGTCTAAACGTGCTATAAAGTTAGAATATGGCAGCTGATACTTTAAAAGTGTCACACACGACAAGTACGGGTCATGAAACCCAATTTGATGGCCATGAAACCCAATTTGATAGTCTGAAATCATCATGTTTATATTTCGTAAACATCCTTGGTCCGATTTTTTTCATTAAAAATTAATTAACCTTAATGAAATAATTGTATATTGTTTATTCGATAATCAAACCATTTGTCTTATGTTATTAAGCAGCGTTTGCATATGTAATAATAGCCATTAGATTTTACAGGAAATATTTAATAACATCCACTGGTAATCATGCGCAGCTTGCGCTCAAACAAAAAGTGACGATTAATTTAAGTCTACATCATCATCATCATATATTTAAGAGCTAGGCTATTGTCGGTGAAGCAATGTCCATGCCTGTCTATCATTTAGGGTACCTAAGGACCATACATATATTTAAATATATATTTGCGAAAATTAAATAAATATTAAATTTTAATTCACTGTCGGATCGCATGCATTTCTTAAATGCAATGCTATAGTACCTACGCGAATATTTATATAAATTATTACGGAATAAAATATTATATCTTTATTAACTCCCAAAGCCGGGATAAAACTCATAAAGCGAAACTACAAATAAATAAAAAATATTTAACTAATCGGTGATAGTTAAGATTACGTAGTTAATTAAGAGTTACAACTGCAGCTTAGGCAGGATGATAATATGTATAAACTTAATTTATTTTGACTATCCTAAATGCGGACCGGAGTGCGTCAGTGTTGGCCGAACGTTAGTGTAATTGAAAGATTGAAACACTAGACGGAGAGCTGGCCAACGTCAGATATGACACAATAATGAGAGCAACGAAACCCCTCTAGTTAATTTGCTATACTATGCTTATTTCTAGATCCCGACATCTGGCAGCTGTATAGTGGTGGAGGTCAAAGAATACAAATATCTTGAATTTAAAAAAATCTAGAGTTCTGGGTTTGATGCAATATTATCGGGAATTGTGTAATTAATTAGATTATATCATATCCAGAAGTTTCTTTTGGGGAAAAGTAGTGCCAAATGATGCAATTTTTAGTTAGTCGCCCACTGTTTTTGTTTCCGCAATAATAGACAATGGCTTTTAATCTAATATTAAAATATAGGCCCTATCCTCTATAAATAACACTACTTTGGCATTTTTTTATCAATTTTGGGTATTACTTTTTTTCAACTTAAAAACTTTGTTGGTCTGTCACTCTAACCTCCACCCATTAAAAGCTGCCAGATGCCCGGATCTAGCAATAAGGATGGTAAAGCAGTCTAACTAGACAGGTTTCATTGCTCTCATTATTGTGTCATATCTGACGTGGCCAGCTCGTAGACCACACGTTAGTTCAAATTGAACATTAATAGTTTAATGCAAATTGATTTCAATTAGAATTGAAATTAATTGTAACTAACGTGTTAATCCTTTGCGAATAACTAATAATTGAAGATATTTAATTTTTAGTCTTTCTCAAAAATTGAAACATTAATGTAATTTTTAGTGTAGATTGAATTGGTAATTGACATTTACCTAACTAAACGCGAATTTAGGTTAGGCTACGAGGTTTTGATTTTTGTTTCGATTTTGACTCTGGCCTCGGGGGCTTGTATTAATAAGCAATGGGACCGGTATCCTAAGATGGAGGTCATGCTGGACCCTGGGGATCCATACTGGATCTCGGGTTTGGCGCATCATAGACTCATGCTGTTTGGGCTCATTCGACTTGTACTGATGAGCAGATGGTACCGGTATCAAAATCTGGAGCTCATGCTGGACCCTGGGGAACCCTACTGGATCTCGGGTTTGGCGCATCATAGACTCATGCTGTTTGGGCTCATTCGACTTGTACTGATGAGCAGATGGTACCGGTATCAAAATCTGGAGCTCATGCTGGACCCTGGGGAACCCTACTGGATCTCGGGTTTGGCGCATCATAGACTCATGCTGTTTGGGCTCATTCGACTTGTACTGATGAGCAGATGGTACCGGTATCAAAATCTGGAGCTCATGCTGGACCCTGGGGATCCCTACTGGATCTCGGGTTTGGCGCATCATAAAGATGAAGATGAAGAAGAAGAAAAAGATGAAGAAGATGATAAAGACGAAGATAATAAAGATGAAGATAATGAAGAAGATGAAGATCATGAAGAAGAAGATGATGAAGATGAAGAAGAAGATGATAAAGATGAAGATGAAGATGATGAAGAAGATGAAGGAGATGAAGGAGAAGGTGAAGAAATAGATGAAGAAGAAGATGAAAATGAAGATGATAAAGTTGAAGATGAAGGAGATGAAGAAGATGATTAAGAAGAAGATGAAGAAGAAGAAGATGAAGATGAAGAAGAAGAAAAAGATGAAGAAGAAGATGATAAAGATAAAGATAATAAAGATGAAGATGAAAATGAAGATGATGAAGAAGATGAAGATGATGTAGAATACGATGAAGAAGATGAAGAAAAAGATGAAGAAGATGAAGAAAAAGATGAAGAAGATGATAAACATGAAAATGAAGATGAAGAAGAAGAAGACAAAGAAGAAGATGAAGATGAAGATGAAGATGAAGAAGATGGTGAAGAAGGTGAAGAAGATGACGAAGATGAAGAAGCTGAAGAAGATGAAGAAGATGAAGATAAAGATAAAAATGATCGATGAAGAAGATGAAGATGAAGATGAAGAAGATGAAGAAGATGAAGACGAAGACGAAGACGAAGATGAAGTGGATGAAGAAGAATATGAAAGAGAATATGAAGGAGATGAAGTAATATTGTCTTCGGTTGCCGCGATAGTTATTCATGAAATAAAACAATTAAAAACGGATTTTATCGCGTGTATTGAGTTTAAATTACATCCCCGTCATCGTTGACCCGTTGACCACGAACGCTGTAAAGTGTTTGAAACGTCGGGATGTAATTTAAACTCAATACACGCGATAAAATCCGTTTTTAATTGTTTTATTTCATGAGATGAAGTAAATGAAGAAGAAAAAGAATATGATGAATTAGGTGAAGAAGAAGATGAAGAACATGAAGGAGATGAAGAAGATGAAGAAGATGAAGAAGATGAAGAAGATGAAGAAGATGAAGAAGATGAAGAAGATGAGGAAGATGAAGGAGATGAAGAAGATGATGGTGAAGATAAAAAAGCCCAAAAAGCATGAGTCTATAATGCGCCAAGCTTGAGATCCCCAGGGTCCAGCGTGAGCTCCAGATTTTGATACCGGTACCATCTGCTCATCAGTACAAGTCGAATGAGCCCAAACCGCATGAGTCTATGATGCGCCAAACCCGAGATCCAGTAGGGATCCCCAAGGTCCAGCATAAGCTCCAGATTTTGATACCGGTACCATCTGCTCATCAGTACAACTCGAATGAGCCCAAACAGCATGAGTCTATGATGCGCCAAACCCGAGATCCAGTAGGAATCCCCAGGGTCCAGCATGAGCTCCAGATTATGATACCGGTACTATCTGCTCATCAGTACAAGTCGAATGAGCCCAAACAGCATGATTCTATGATGCGCCAAACCCGAGATCCAGTAGGGATCCCCAGGGTCCGGCATAAGCTCCAGATTTTGATACCGGTACCATCTGCTCATCAGTACAAGTCGAATGAGCCCAAACGGCATGAGTCTATGATGTGCCAAACCCGAGATCCAGTAGGGATCCCCAGGGTCCAGCATGAGCTCCAGATTTTGATACCGGTACCATCTGCTCATCAGTACAAGTTGAATGAGCCCAAACAGCATGAGTCTATGATGCGCCAAACCCGAGATCCAGTAGGGACCCCCAGGGTCCAGCATGATCTCCAGATTTTGATACCGGTACCATCTGCTCATCAGTACAAGTCGAATGAGCCCAAACAGCATGAGTCTATGATGCGCCAAACCCGAGATCCAGTAGGTAGCCCTAGGGTCCAGCATGAGCTCCATCTTGTGGTAGTGGTCCCAACTTCCAAACCCGAGATGCAGTTTTAACATTAATTATTAGTGTAAGACAGGATTAATTTAGTTACACTAACGTCAATCATTAACTAAAACTTATAAACTAAAATATTAAAAAACCTAAATAATTACAAAGAAAGTAAGAAAGGATAAAACTAAATATAAAATACCTCACCAAGTTCTGGAATGCTCTCTAAGATGCTGGCGACATTTCCGCGCTGTATGGCCAGGATTAACCTCTGGGCAAAAAATGAGCCCGCCCTATGGTCGCCTGAAACACCCACTAGTCGGACCGACACTTCTTTACTAAACTTTTTTGTGTCGGTTGACCAAGGCCCCAGTGTTTCCACTGCAAGCGCCGCAAAGTCGTATTCGTTCGTTAGGAATGCATACTTGCGGCGCTTGAGTGTCTGGGCCTGGTCCGCAGCTGTCCCAGGCTTCCGGGCAGACCCTTCAACGTGGGACGGGGCCAGCGTATCGACGCAGGTGGCATCCCACGTTAAAGGGCGGCCTAGGCTCCAAGGAACGAGAGTGCAGCCATCGGGTCTCTTGCCGTCAGCTGCGGAGAGGCCTGTCGGCTCCAGAGTCGCGGGAAGAGAAGCTGTGCTTAGAGCGCGGCGGATCAGGTCATTAAGAGTGGCGTGCCTGTAAATGCGGCCTGCGCTCTTCTGGCAGTGTAAGCCGTGCCGTCCTAGAGTGTCTACTTGCTGGGCGCATCTAGTGCAAGCGTGAGCTTCGCAGACCTTTAAGCCAAGGCGGAGGCAAACTGCGATTCGCAGGGCGGCTGGTTCTAGTACGGAAGATTCCGCGAAGGAAGCGCGTGCAGCCAATATCCCGACTCCTTCTCTGATACGGCCAAAAGTCTTGCCCGTTCCATTCGATCACAGGAGTTTTCTATGAGGAGTTGGTGGAGCATTTTTATATTTACAGCATCCAATGCTGCTTGGCTTGATTTTTCATCTGGTATTTGTTCGACGGAATGGTCTGCTAGCCAAGCCGATTCAGCGTCCGCCAGGCACGACACAGCGACATCAGCGGTTGATTGGGTACGGAGTATACCGCCAATGAGGGAGCGCGTGCTATAGGCAGATGATAAAAAGGCTGGGAGAGCTAGACCGCCCGTCAAACGGATACCGAGGCCGCCATATTTAATAGGGAGAGTAGCTTGGGTCCAACTGGAGGTAGTGAAAATTACGTTTATGATTTTGCTCATGGTGTCTTTTAATATTTGGTCAACGTCAATCTAATTAACTGTTAATCTTATTAAATTTTCGAGACGTTAGTGTAACTAATAGGTTAATTCTTATTGACGGTTAGTGTAATTAACGACGTCACAAAATCAATGCGAACTAACGTTAGTAAAAATTGATGTTAGTGTAATTGATTAGTTACGGAATTAATCTTCAATCTTATTGATCAATTTTCAATTCTAATTGAAATTAACGGCCAACACTGGAGTGCGTGCTCTGGCCAGCTGGTATTTAAGGTATACCTTTAAGGGTTTTTCAATCAAATTCATTCAGAATTTTTTAATTCAAAAGGGTTTTTCGATTGAAGTTAAACGCTTTTTGTAGGATGTTTTCCATCATATTAACATCACATGATGTTAGAAAAACAATACATACTTACATGTCAATATTGTGTATGTGTGTATATGTCTCAAATAGTAGAAATTACGAAAAGAATATCGCCATCCATGGCTACATTATAAATAAAAAAATATTTAATTTCTTTTTTTAAAGAATCATCTAGCAGTAGTTAGTAGTAGTGATGACTCAGGCTCAGGACAGGACTTAGAACAGCGTATTTTTCGTTCCTAAATATTTGCAAACAAAAACAGCTTATTGGCACAATGCATCAAACTGAATGTGATAAAATCGTACTCTACAGCATATTGAAGTACATACTTAAGTTTAAAACCTTGAATTTTAACTTATACCATTTAATGTCATGCGAAATCATATCAAAAATAGGTACTTAGTTAAGGGCTGAAGGGTTGAAGTTGCACACGACAAGCCTCAGCCAGATCTGCAAAAGTCGATAGACAGGGGAAAATCACAAATAAATATTCATGAAATAAAAAGAAGAGTTGCCTAGCCTTTGACAAATTGCAGATCAACGACGTGTTTGACCAGTGGGCGGCCTTGACCCCTGTCGCAACCGGACGCAAACAAACTGCATACAGCACAGACAAGACTATTCTAACTTTAAAACACGTTTTGACACGATCCAATTCAATACAACTCCAATGCATAAACTACGGAATACAGCTAGCGAATATCAGAATTATTTGTTGTGTGTTGGAGTTATGTTGGAGATAGTTTGTGTTTTTAATGTATTGTTTATGTATTTTAAAATTAGAATACAACGCCTGCAAACTATCGCGATCAGTTATCTTTCTCTACAGCGTGTATTTTTTAATATAGCCACATACGCTAAGGGTAGTTCGTTTAGACCCAAATAAACATACCTTCATATGTTTTATTACATTTTACAATTTTTTTTCCCTATAAAATATTTCAATTAACAATATGTCGCGCCCTACAGTAACTAAATATTTATTGCGATATCGATTTAGCTTCAAAATCTGCGTCGGGTTTCCATTTGCGGTTATATCAAAGAGCGGTATTTTTTTAGAGTTTGGCACTAAGATTGGTGTTATATAAAAATACGGGTTGCTATTTTATAGAAAAAAATCTAATATGAATCATAATACCCATAATTTGCAGATAAAATATTCAAGTACAAGAATTGTTTTTGAGCGGGACATATTTCTAATATTTACGGCACCTTGAAAAACTGCAATGTAAGCTATACTATCATACTGTAGACGGAGAGCTAGCCACGTCAGATATTACACAATAATAAGAGCAACGAAACCCCTCTAGTCAGTTTGATACACTATGCATATTTCGAGATCTGGACATCTGGCAGCTGTAAAGTGGTGGAGGTCAAAGAATGCAAACTACTTCAAGAAAATCAATCCTAGAGTTCTGGGTTTGATGCAAAATTATATAAATAATTAGATTATGTAATTGCCACAAGTTTCTGTTGGGGGAAAGTAGTGCCAAACGACATATAATGTAATTCATAGTTTGTCACCTACCGTTTCTGTTTCCGTAATAATACGCAATGTTTATTGTTCTAATGTTAAAACATAGGCCCTGTCCTTTATAACTGAGACAAATTCGGCAGTTTTTACTTATTTTGGTATTACTATTTTCCAATTCCAAAATTTTATTAGTCTGTCACTCTGCCCTCCACCCATTAAAAGCTGCCAGAGGCCCTGATAGTATAGAAATCTAGCCAGACGGGTTTTGTTGCTCTCATTATTGTGTCATATCTGACGTCGCAAGCTCTTAGTCCACTAATTTAACGGTATAGCACCATTAGTAGGAACAGAAACAAAACCATCGTTAAAAAATAGATGACCTACGTGATTATGCCGTTTAAGTTGTTACATTCACAAAAACAAAAGATACAATGACCTTACATTTATGGGACCTTGAATTTGAATCTAACTGGAAATAGGCATCCATTATAATTTGTGAAACTGTTTCACAAGAAATTATGTGGCCTTCTTTTGTAATTTCAAGGAAGATAAGACTATGCGTATTACTGCTAGGGGTCATCGAATCAACCTTCCACTAAAAAAATCTCGATAATGAAGTGACATCTTACAAATTCGAAGGCAAGCTGGAAATAAAAATATAAGAAATTTCTCTGTCTTAAGTATAATAAATGTTTTCTTAGCAGAATAAAAACTCGTACCTCTGATTATAAGCCTAAAAAAGCATAATATCTATTTTAGGAATAATTGAAAAATAAGTTACAAATGCAATCTAAATATCATGTAGGTTCTAGGTATCTAGGTTCCTACTAAAGTTTTGTAAATTAACTCTTCGTATTTAATCATAAACCAGAAGTAATTAAAATACTTGTGTTTTTCAGCATGATTTGACATGACTCTGAAAATGTATTGTTTTCTTTAACCACGAAATCCGTGACCGAGCTGGACTATGCGTTACGAATACAGCGACACAAATTGACTACCGGGGTATATACCCATATGCAGATTTCGTTCAATGCTCAATTCCCGGTTTCTGACTTTTAAAAATAACTTTTAAATAATAGGTATTACAGATTGTAAAATAACAGCAATTATTTTATGTGTTTCATTTTCATTTCATTTATTCCTTTATAAAACATAGTTTTACATGTCAAATAATAGTATATACAATGTCAACAGGGTAACAAAATTCATCTAGGTATATCTAATCATAGGTTTACATATTACATCGTTACAATTGTTGTTAATAGCAGATTTAATACTTATGTATGTCAAAGAAAGTAGGTATACAATTCAAGTTTAGGTAGGTAGCGAACCAGTTTACGTTTTATTGTCTGTGCACGTTAAAAATTCATCAACAGAGTACGCATCGGACGCAAGTTTGTCTCTGAATTTTTTAACCGACTTCAAGATTTGAAAAGAGGAGGTTCTCAATTCGGCGTGTATGTTTTTTTTTTTTGTTTTTTATTTTTTATGTTTGTTACTCCGTAACTCCGTCATGTCTGAACCGATTTTGAAAATTATTTTTTTGATTGTAAGTATATATATACAGATTGGTCCCGTTTTTGTCAAAACGCAGTTCTGATGATGGGATCCATGAGGAATCGAGGGAACTCCTCAAATCTTAAAGGCATACATATAGTGATTTTTATCAACAAAACCATCATTTTCATTCAAAACAGTGACATTTGATGAAGTAGAACTGCTGATGATGATCAGAACGGAACTCTTCAACGACGCATAGTTCACGTTTGGCGATTCGTCCTCTTCGCTGTGTTTGTTTAGCAAGTTTAATTGTCAGAACAAATGTTCGTCAAGCTCAAGTTCTGATGATGGGATCCATGAAGAATCGAGGGAACTCCTCAAATCTTAAGGGCTTACACATAATGATTTTTGTATTTTTATCAACAAATCAAGCATTTTCATTCAAAAGAGTGACATTTGATTAAGTGGAACTGCTGATGATGAACAGAACGGAACTCTTCAACGACGCATAGTTCATGTTTGGCGATTCTTCCTCTTCGCTATGTTTGTTAAGCAAGTTAGATTGTCAGGATCAATTTTCGTCAAGCTCAAGTTCTGATGATGAGTTCCACGAGGAATCGAGGGAATTACGGTTTACGGTTTAAGACATTTATTTCTCAAAAAGATTTACATAAATCACTTACTGAGAAAACAATATTTATCTTAAAGCTAAATGGGTGAGGGTAGAATGCAAAAACTGGTGAACGAGTTAAGAACAAAGGCGCTCGGTAACACCAAGCGCAATGCAACAATGTAATGTTGTGCATAGGGACCAGAAACCGAACTACCCGGTGCGATCACTGGTTAACTTACATAACTATGATTTGTGTGTAATAATTAAGTGCATATTTTGTGGAAAAGCCTTAGAAGACGTTTTTATTTTAGTTTTTAACTTTTTAATGTTATACATTTTTGTACATTTATATATATATATATTTTTTTAAGTATTTTAATTATTTATTGTTATTATTATTTGACTTATTTCTAGGTATTATTTCAAATTATCTAATACGCAGATATCGGATTTTCTTAATATAGGTACTCAGGCATTGTCAGAGAAACAAGAAAATGCCTAGCTAGGTATATGATTTGACACGTAATGTTTTAGTGCTTTTTTGAAGACCATCATTGATTTGGCGTCTTTAACATCTTTTGGTAGTTTGTTATAGAGTTGAGCTCCTTCATTTATTAACCGACTTCCAGATTTCAAAAGAGGAGGTTCTCAATTCGGCGTGTATATTTTTTTTTTTTTATGTTTGTTACTCCATAACTCCGTCATGTCTGAACCGATTTTGAAAATTCTTTTTTTGATTGTAAGTATATATATACAGATTGGTCCCGTTTTTGTCAAAACGCAGTTCTGATGATGGGATCCATGAGGAATCGAGGGAACTCCTCAAATCTTAAAGGCATACATATAGTGATTTTTATATTTTTATCAACAAATCCATCATTTTCATTCAAAACAGTGACATTTGATGAAGTAGAACTGCTGATGATGATCAGAACGGAACTCTTCAACGACGCATAGTTCACGTTTGGCGATTTGTCCTCTTCGCTGTGTTTGTTTAGCAAGTTTAATTGTCAGAACAAATTTTCGTCAAGCTCAAGTTCTGATGATGGGATCCATGAAGAATCGAGGGAACTCCTCAAATCTTAACGGCTTACACATAGTGATTTTTGTATTTTTATCAACAAGTCAAGCATTTTCATTCAAAAGAGTGACATTTGATGAAGTGGAAATGCTGATGATGATCAGAACGGAACTCTTCAACGACGCATAGTTCACGTTTGGCGGTTCGTCCCCTTCGCTGTGTTTGTTAAGCAAGTTAGATTGTCAGGACCAATTTTCGTCAAGCTCAAGTTCTGATGATGAGTTCCATGAGGAATCGAGGGAATTCCTCAAATCTTAAAGGCATACATAAAGTGACGTTTGTATTTTTATCAACAAATCAAGCTATTTCATTCAAAAGAGTGACATTTGATGTAATGGAACTGCTGATGATGATCAGAACGGAACTCTTCAACGACGCATAGTTCAGGTTTGGCGATTTGTCCTCTCCGCTGCGTTTGTTAAGCAAGTTATTTCATTGTATGGAATCTAAGTGCACCATCTACAATAATGCTTCACCGGCTACCCCCAAGATGGTGGTAGCCGGATGCCGGATGGATGGAAGTCGGTTTTTTTTCTTAAAAATTATTATGTTCTTTTTCCCATAAGATGTTCTATATGGTCTAAAGAGTATATTATTTGCTTGTCGCGTCAGTCTTTTTTGTACCTCTGATCTTTTAGTAAAAGTTATATGGCTGTGTATATCTTTATTTATGATTTTTCTTACTAGGATGCACGTGTTGTATATATAAGTTTGCGAAATATTTAGTATTTTGGTTTCCCCATACACAGTGTCAGTAGGTGTAAGGCGCTTATAACTAAACAGTACTTTTATTATTTTATTTTGCGAGATCTGTAAGGGTTTTAAGGTAGATTTAGGGGCAGAGCCCCATATTTCTATTAAATATTCGAGATTAGGCTTAATAAGGTAATTATAAATAGTGTAACGAACCCTTTTTGGCAGACAGCAGGCAGACAATTCCTCAAATCTTAAAGGCATACATAAAGTGGCTTTCGTATTTTTATCAACAAATCAAGCATTTTCATTCAAAAGAGTGACATTTGATGAAGTGGAACTGCTGATGATAATCAGAACGGAACTCTTCAACGACGCATAGTTCACGTTTGGCGATTGGTCCTCTCCGCTGCGTTTTTTAAACAAGTTATTTCATTGTATGGAATCTAAGTGCACCATCTACAATAATCCTTCACCGGCTACCCCCATTGAAGTCGGTTTTTTTTTCTTAAAAATTATTTACGAAACAAGCTATACTTGCCACACTCTTTATCTCTGATGGTAGGTTTTTGTAAATCTTAGGACCTGCCGTGTGAAGACATTTTTTTGATTTGGCTAGTCGTGTGCCGCTGATGGGTGCACGCAGTTCGTCCGGTCGCCTATGATTATACCCGTGTGAGTCACCGCGCGTCGGGAATTGTTCAAGGTTACTTTTCACATAAAAATATATGTCAAAGATAATTACATAAAAAACGACACGTGACCCTTCACGTGTTGAATAAATATTTATGCTAGAAAGTAATTGTTTTATAATAGTATTTTATACAATCGTGACATAATGAAGAGCTTTTAAGTTCAATAACATATTTAAAGCCTTGTTACACTTTACTTTTTTTAGTGTCCTAACTAGCATCGTAATTAGGATTCTTGAACACTTGACTAAATTTAGTCACTAAATCATTTAGGAAGCTAACTAGGACAAATGTTTTGACAGGGCTTTTAGGCCTCGAAGCTTGCTGAGTGGCTAAGTAAGGTTAATGATGTCACTGTTGTACATATACAATACTTTTTCTACGAGTGCTCAAAATAGGAAGCCCGTGAGAATTTAGTTCGACGAACCTGTTATCTCTATATAATTTAGGAACTTCTATCTTTCGGTATGTTGTCCGGTGCATGGGAGAAGGAATTTGACGAGTAGAAAAAAATATGACAAAAAAAAGCTTTCTCCAAAGTAGGTTCATTATTATATAACTTACAAAGTTAAAGATATTAAAACTGCATTAACTATTAATGATAAAATAAATACTATTAATTATTGTACAAGATTTAAAAATCATACTACCTGGGGTACGATTCTCAAAATGTATTTATATACTGATTAACACTTTCGATTAGAATAAGAGTTTTGCTTTTCTAGAAGTTACAAGCTTTGGACGAACGAACTCTTGTATGATTTTGTAGATCCAAATGTAGGTACTAATTTAAAAAAAATCTGCGTTTAGGTATACTTAGGTTTTTTTTAGATCAGAAAGATCGTTCCATTGCAGTCGTGGAATTTCTAGGAAGATGATTACAAAACGTTTACGAGTTAAAATGTAAGTATACAAAATATGTTCGACTCCTAGTCCTCTGCAATGTCGTGATGATATCGATATCCTCGACATCCAATAGTCAACTATAAAAGCAACCAAAGGCTGACTATCGGTATCTATATTTTGACATTTGACGTCTTAGCAAATGTCAAGAGCGCTGGTGGCCTGGCGTTAAGACGTCCGACTATCAATTCGGAAGTCTCGGGTTTAAACCACGGCTAGTACCAGTCAGTTTTGCGGAAGTTATGTACGGAATATTATTTGATATTTACCAGTCGCTTTTCGGTGAAGGAACACATCATCAGGAAACCGGACCTAATCACGGCCTAATTTCCCCTCGGGAAGGTCAGAGGTAGGAAGAAGAAGAAAAAGAGTCTTAGCAGTCTTAGCAAATGTCAAATATTTTAATTTTTTTTACTAAAAAAGTACCCGAAGAAGTCTATGAAGAAATTCATGGTAGTCGTCATAAATAAAAAGCTGCCCAGTTATCTCACCACGTTTTACATTTATCTTAATTCTTGTTACAACATCCGCTCACTGACCCTAAGGAATGTCTCTTGGATTAAACCTCACCGGACCTCGAGTTGGCCATAATTGTCTCTTTCATATTAAAACACGTAGACCCCGCCAAGGTGCAATAAATTATAGAAACGTAAAGTAGGTAGACATATTTATACAAAAATATATATTATGCGATCAAGTCACAAGGTTACGAGGTCAGGAGCCCTTATTAAAATAATACATGATTTTGTTCTTTTCATGACAACGATTTTTAATAGAGACTTGCCGTCATTGAGGACAATAAAAACCTTAGTCTAGACATATAATAAAACCAAAAATCGCGATCTATCCCATTATCAAAGTTAGAGGCATTATCGAGATTCCTAAATGCCTAACTATCATTGGCTGTAAAACTTTGTAAGTGCTCATTAAAGGGGTATTAAAAAGTCTCCAGGGCACAGATGGACATGAAAGCGTTATAAATCGTGGAACGCAATAAATAAGATAAGATCCGTTCGCAATCAATCGTGTGCCCCGATAGCGTTGATGAGGGCTGTATTAACCGTGACTTTGCTTTTCTGCTCTATCTTTAGCAGCTTGTGCAGTAAAAGACTTCTTAATTGCATTAACACGTTTTTATTTTGACGACAAAGTAAAAATATTTAATATTAGCAAAAATAATCAATTATTTAAAATTTAGCATTTCACGTAAAAATCACAATAACGGCATCTAAATAAGGGTATTTCACATTCAATAAGTTCCCTAGTGGTCAGAATGCAATTAAATTACAATAACAAAAATATTTAAATTTAGCACTTCACTTAAAAATGAAGACAACTGTACCTATTTCACTTTCACATTCGACAACCTCCCTAGTGGCCAGAATGTAATTAAATTACAATAATTAAAAATATTTAATATTAGCACTTCACTTAAAAATGAAGACAACTGTACCTAAACAAGGACATTACACATTCAATAGTTAGCAAAACCGGTAAGTAAAAATAAAGACTCGGCTAGTAATAATTTGGCTGCAGGAAAATAATGGGTTAATGAGGCGGGTGATACGGATGGTGACAGATGATTCGCTGGCTGAACGTAGCCTAAATTAAAGAGCCAGGTCTTTATACGCCCGTCAAACGAGGCAATTGGAATTTGGGGAATTTAGCAAAACAACAAAAAAAACTATTATGGCACAAAAATACTGGATACAAAGAAAAGGAATCCGATTTATAACGTTTTTAACAAAAATGTAAATAATTTGATACTCTCGAAAGCAGGATGGCTAAAGCTGTTGCTTTAAATTAAAAAGAGTTCGTGGGCAAGTGTCCGCTTTGATTTAGGCGGACCCAATAGCTCGCTGAACTCCTTTTCTCACTTGGAGAGCCCGCTGGATGCGGACTCTAACTCTCCGATGATGTGGCGAAGAAACCCGCGGAAATCGCGGCAGCTGCAGACCGTCCCGCCGGCCCGGCATCCACAAGCGCCTTCCGGAATCCTTCCGGATCAGGCGGTTCCAGTGTATAGCACTTGCTATATAATTTATATGGCCTTTTTTTGCCCGGCAATGGTTTTGGTTTTATTTTTGCTCCAATAATGTATTAATAGCACTTGCTATATAATGTTTGAAATAAATCGCACTTCACCACGATGCTACTAAGCAAATTATAGCAAAAACCCCAGACCAAATCCAGATTATCTCTTTTTCTTTCCAAAATCTCACGGCGCTCTGACAGACTCAATCAAAAATCAACTTTTTTCTTTTTGACAATCTGGAATACCTCAAAAATTCACATTCAAAATTAGCGCGAGTATTATCTCAATTTTATAACTGCCAGACGTATTACAAAATACGGACTGATATAAGCGCCATCTACCTGTAATGCCGTGAATCACAATGTACGCTTTTTTTATATATCAACCGTGACCTAGCCTTAGACACAGAAGTTCAGAAGTTCTAAAGAAAGTCGACAGATGTCGTACGATACGTAGCGTCATGCTACACTTGCTATTTTACGGGCCGTTTTGCAAGTTTTACTGATATCGTTTAATATGCTACCAGGTCGGTTGACAAACTGCAAGTAAAACTTGTTGCGCTGGGTCTGTAAAATGGGATATTGGTCCAAACCCCTCCTGTCATAGACTCGTCGCTAGACTTACATTTTGAGGAGTATATTCTTACCACCAACATATCAAAGAGGACAAAGAAGAAATTTATTAAAACTTTTATTTGGAGCATAGCATTATATGGGTGTGAGACGTGGACCATGACACAGAGAGACAGAGAAACATTGGAGGCATTTGAAATGTGGTGCTGGCGAAGGATGGAAAAAATTAGTTGGATAGAACATGTTACGAACGAAGACGTATTGAAAAGAGTAGGAGAAAAAAAGGAGATTATTGAACACGATAGAGAGTAGAAGGGGGAAAATGATTGGTCACCTTATACGGCATGACGCGTTTATAAAGAACATCATAGAAGGCAAGGTTGAAGGCAAGCGAGGAAGAGGAAGACCGAGAATAAGTTATATTAACCAAATCAAAGAGAAGATAGCCGTCACATCGTATAGGGAGGTCAAGGAGGCGGCTCTGGATAGAAACAGATGGAGAGAGCTACACGCTCCGTCAGCTACACCGACAAGAGTTTGACTCTTAAATTGGATGATGAGCCATTTCTGATTCAGTTCTCTACGGGGTGACAGAAATAGAGCTACGCCGCCATATTTAACTGTAATAAGTTCATTAATTGTGTATACAGCAAACTGCTCTTACTCTCTTAGCCGATGATGTATGTAAAAAAACCGGCCAAGTGCGAGTCAGACTCGCGCACGAAGGGTTCCGTACCATTTTCTATAATAACGGCAAAAACAATATGTCAGTTGTATAGGAGCCCCCTTAAATATTTATTTTATTCTGTTTTTTAGTATTTCTCATTATAGCGGCAACAGAAATACAGCATCTGTGAAAATTTCAACTGTCTACCTATCATGGTATTTGTATAAAGGCCAATTTACACATTGATTAGTGTTAAGTGCGGGTTCATACATTTGTTACTAAACACAAGTAGAAAATGTATGGACTCGCACTAAACACTAATCAATGTATACACAGGCCCTAACTTGTAAATTGAAAAACAAATAAAAAATATTAAGAAGGTTATTTAATACATATATTAATTACTGGTATTTTATTTTACCTAACTTAAAGTGAGCAAAGGTGAAAAGGAACTGGTTTATGACCTGTAAATCCCAGAACAGGCAATAACAACCAGAAATGACGTCGGCATGTTTCCTATGACGTGTTTCCTTATAGGAATGTGTATCAGACAACCTTACAGTTGTTTCGACCCGCTAAAGAACTTATTGCTCCATTAAGAATTTTAATCTTTGTATTAATATTAAATTCCAATGGTGTTGGCTTGTGTGCGATATTGCCAACAATAAATTAGTTGCGTGTTACTTCTCTAACAAATATCCCACATCAGATTGAATTTGGAGTTCTTTCTCGAACGAAAGACTAATAGTATTAATCCACAAACTGTCAAATATCGTAGATTATCATGACAATACAATAATCGTTTGAAAAAGGGGCTCTGAAATATATTTTATTATTTGAGATGATTGTGATTAATCACTTTCCGAATAATATATGAAACATAATGAATGTTATTTATGATTTACTTAGATAGCAAAAAAACGCGAGCCAATACATATTTTGCTTTTAAAACAATTTTTTTACGATTAAATGAAATGTAAGGAATGCCTCTGCCCGTGTCATGGGACACACGTAGATACAACACCCGCCATTATGTAAGGACTATTGAGAGTTAATGGAATCTGAAATGTATTAGGCTATTGCGCGAACTGGATGGCCTAATTAATTACTGTGCTATTGGGTGAAAAGCCGGATTTTATCCCTGACAGACGGCGACTCTCCCTGCCCTCGGCCCTCGTAAAAAGCGACATAGGTATGATTATTATTATTATATTTTATCAGTTTTAACTTGAAACCTTTACACAAAAGGTTAAGGTCACCAGTCTAGTAAGTAGTAGGTAGAAGTCTACATAAACCTAATATAGTAGTTGAAGACACAGGAATTGAAATATTTTGTCGTTACCGCGGCACGCATGCCGTTCTTGAGCAACGTGCGGCCGAGTTTTACTAGGTGCGTGAACCACCGAGTCGCCGGTCATATTGTACGTTTGTTTGTTTTTCATTATGTGGAAAGCCACACTACACCATTACCATTGGGGTATTAACTAAACCTGGGGCTATATTCTAACTTTAAAACATGTTTAGACACAATCCAACTTCAATACAACTCCAATGCATTGACCACGCAATACGGGTGAAACCTAAACGTCTGAATCAGAAATATCAGAATTAGCTTGAAAATTATTCCGATGCAACTCCAACACAACTTCAATATTGGTTGAAAATTTGTTGTATGTTCGAATTATGTTTGAGAAAGATTGTGTTATTAATATATTGTTTATGTATTTTAAAATTAGAACACGGCACCTGCTTTAACCATTTTTAGGGCAAATGATGTTTGAGTCCCTGCCATTTCTTAAACGGTATTAGACTAATTGTATTCTTATTAGTGTGTTGTCATGGAATCCTATACAATTTGACAGTTTGTAAACTAATAACATTAGACTAGTACCGTTCAAGAAATGGGCCTAATTATACATTATAAGCCTATGAAGAGTCAGATGAGTGGAAGATATTTTGATTAACTTGCTAGAGGTAAACAACAATCGGTCTTGTCGGTATTAAGCTATCTCTTACAGTAACCTTGTCTGTAAATGTTAAATTCATTAAAGAAGTAATGCTGCAAACCTAACTTAAAATGACATATCTGATTTACCCTTTAAGCAATTGAGTGAAGATTAAAAACCAATTCATAGTCACATTATAAGAGACAACACTAAAAATATTTTTGTCTACAGTATCCACAGTCTTGTTTTCATTTTACTTTACAACAGTACGGATGTTACCTAAACAGCTATTAAAAAGAAACCGATAAAGATAAAGGGTTGAATATTAAAAAGATAAAGGGTTGAATAAATAAGTTTGGTTTTACTATCATTGAAAATAACCTAACTTGCAATATATTCCAATAAACCTCTAAAACCGGTTAACAAATATGCACCATCGATTTCATGTTGCAATAGACATTTGTCATTCCTTATTTCACAATGAAACTACGGATAGTCTATACGCACACTTGCCAGCAAATAATGCGCCGAGCTGCGATTTCTACAATTAGGTTATCGAACATAAATTATATTCAGGATTTACCGCTTGGCCTGAAACACATCCTTCCCTAACCTTAAGGTTAAGTAATTAAGTAGTGTCTTAAGTGAGGAGTTCAAATCTGGCACCGATTCAATGTTCATTAATAGGCTTAAACGGACACTACTGGACATGACGTGCTATAGTGTCGACGAATTTGTCGCCTGTTACAAGTCACAGGCCCATTCACAGTATTAAATAGTTATGCTTTTGCTGCATACGATATATTATTCAAACATACCTAATGATATTAAGTACTTATAAGTATTATAAAAGTGACGTGTAAATTTTTTGTCTTTTATCAATAAATGATCTATCTATCTATCTACTATCTATTAGAGAAAACTCACGCGCTTTTTTTGCCGAACAATCGCTCACGAAGGTCGTCGCCGCAAGGAAAGTGAAAACCAAAACATACGCACACATTGCGAATACGCACGCACTGGCCGGCGCAAAAATCGGAAATAAAAAAAACAATGCGGCGTCCGATTCGAGGACCACAGTCTGACTGAATGGTGACCCTGCTGGCTTCGCGCGCTTACTTCTTATGTAAATTGAAACGAGTTCTTTCTCATTTTCGGTTGCACAAATTCGGTTAACTCTTTGCCAATGTGAAGCCTGCTTTTCACGCAACGCTGCTCGCTAATCCGCTTTATAAATTGTGTTCGCAGTTCGTATCGCGTGAAGATAGCCGTTTTTACGATATCGTGAAAATGAGATAAGTAATAGCCCCCCGGGGGGGGTTCGCGAATTTCAGACAGTCGTAAAAGAGTTTAATGCATTGTTTCTTAGATCCTTGCTGGTAAACATGGTTTTGTAAATTTGATAATAACTGCTTATGATGTTTTTTATGATAATGGCCTTGTAAAACCCACGACCATACTTATATTATTTAAATGTTATTGAAGCCTTTCACTGAAATTTAAAATATTCATTGGATTTTTTTAACTCTAACACTCTCCAGGACAAAATAGGTCAGCTTGTACAGAAATTTCTAAACAATGTGACCCATTTCCATTGTTCAAGAGAGTATAATTATATTAGTGTCAGTTATTATTATACTAATACATTGTTGTGACTCAGTCGATAAATTACATGACTATGATAATTATGATACTTCAAATGACACTTACGAGTAGCCCACTTTTTTACAGAATTAAGACGTAGGTAACACCGAAAATTTACGCGGAAGATTTAAGATAGATTTACGTACTTACCTACATATATCAACATTATTTATGACAAAATTTTGATTGTTATAGAAAATAAGCCCCTAGGGCATAGGAGAAAATAGTTTTATTATTGGGAATTTTTATTTTCCTTTATAAGTACACATTCTTGTTCATTCCTCCTCGTTATTCTTGAAAATTTATTTTGCACGTCACCGCTCTACCTCAAGTCTGATCTCACTTCCGGCGTCTTCCGGAAACTTAATTGAATGCAGGCTTTAATTGGGTTCACTGTGGAGACCTTGTCTTAACTTTCTATGAAACATATCATGGTCAAACATAAAATAATTCATCACAATTTTTTTTAATAAGTAATTAAATTGAAGCTAAAAAAACATCTTTTCGAAGGCCTGTTCACTTCAATAAGACAATAATTTCATGATCTATCTTCCTTGTCTTAGTCTTCCCAGAATTAGAGGGGGGTCGAAAATAGCCTGAATCGCTTCGGGAAAAGGATGTTACGGCCGTGCCTTTGTTGTTTGTTTTGCTCGACTTGGCGGTGCCCCCACATAATCGTCTATACCTACCGTTTGAGAATAGCCCAGAATAATAAACAATGTTTGAAATGTCAAAGCATACAATAAACATTACATGTGATGTGACTTTATTCGAGTATATAATGTAAAAATCGGTCAAGCAAGCACGTTCCTAATCAGTGGTCCATGACCGATTCTTTGCGTGCGCGCCTATGCAGAGTACCTATGCAGTCATCGGTCGGTTGGTCAGACGTACAATGCGCATGCCGGCTAGAGATGGGTAGGCGTAGAGAATACCGTATAAAAATTTCAAACTTAAACTTGGGCCAAATGGGAAAATAATTATATTGAAAAGCAAAGAAGAAATTGGGTAAATATAGGCTCATATTAAAACTCATAATCATATTTAGTATTGTATCTATTTGCGCTCACAAACATTATAATACAATATGAAATAAGGAGTATAATTATAAATGTATATTTAATATTATACTTAAAACATAAAACTAAGCTATACCTATAAATTAAAACTAAAATTAAAAATAAACGCTAATTAAAGCAAAACATAACTAAAATCTAAAACTAAATATAACTAAAAAAAAACCGGCCAAGAGCGTGTCGGGCCACGCTCAGTGTAGGGTTCCGTAGTTTTCCGTCCGTCACAGTAAGTGTCCCCAATTAAGAGTTAAAATAACACCGCCATGTAGGATATGATATCAGCGTTCCACGTACAGCGACATCTATCGGAAAATAAAGTATATTGCACGCGAGCTTAAAGTATGGAAGATGATTTTTAGGGTTCCGTAGTCAACTAGGAACCCTTATAGTTTCGCCATGTCTGCCCGTCCGTCCGTCCGTCCGCGGATAATCTCAGTGACCGTTAGCACTAGAAAGCTGAAATTTGGTATTAATATGTACATCAATCACGCCGAAAAAGTGGTAAAATAAAAAGTGGAACAAAATGTTTTATTAGGGTACCTCCCCTATACGTAAAGCGGGGAGTGATTTTTTTTTTCATTTCAACCCTAACGTGTGATATATTGTTGGATAGGTATTTAAAAATGAATAGGGGTTTACTAAAATCATTTTTTGATAATGTAAATATTTTCGGAAATAATCGCTCCAGAAGTTAAAAAAAATGTGCCCCCCCCCCCTCTAACTTTTGAACCATAAGTTTTAAAAATCTCAAAAGTAGAACTTTATAAAAACTTTCTAGGAAAATTATTTTGAACTTGATAGGTTGAATAGTTTTTGAAAAAAAATTACAAAATAATTTCTGAACTAAGTTTGTTTTAACCGTATAAGCAGGTGTTTATTGTACCTGTAATTTCTACAAAATCACAATGAAATGAGGTGCTTTCAAAAACTCTTAAGTGGGGACACTTACTGTGACGGACGGAAAACTACGGAACCCTACACTGAGCGTGGCCCGACACGCTCTTGGCCGGTTTTTATGGGATAATTCTTTATTGCGTGAACCGATTTTCACCGTTTTTACTTCATTTGAAAGCACGTCATTTCATTGTGATTTTGTAGAAATTACAGTTACAATAAACACCTGCTCATACGGTTAACACAAACTTAGTTCAGAAATTATTTTGTAATTTTTTTTCAAAAACTATTCAACCTTTCAAGTTCAAAATAATTTTCCTATAAAAAAATTTATAAAGTTCTACTTTTGAGATTTTTGTCATATTTTTAAAACTTATGGTTCAAAAGTTAGAGGGGGGGGGGGGTTATTTTTTTTTAATTCCGGAGCGATTATTTCCGAAAATATTTACATTATCAAAAAATGATGTTAGTAAACCCCTATTAATTTTTAAATACCTATCCAACGATATATCACACGTTAGGGTTGAAATGAAAAAAAAATCACTCCCCACTTTATGTATAGGGGAGGTACCCTAATAAAACATTTTTTTCCACTTTTTATTTTACCACTTTGTCGGCGTGATTGATATACATATTAGTACCAAATTTCAGCTTTCTAGTGCTAATGGTCACTGAGATTATCCGCGGACGAACGGACGGACGGGCTGACATGGCGAAACTATAAGGGTTCCTAGTTGACTACGGAACCCTAAAAAGGCCAAGTGCGAGCCGGACTCGCGCACCGAGGGTTCCGTACAAACTTGTTGGTATATAGGGGTAGTAACTTTAAAATTTAAAAAAATATTTTTTTGTATGATTTTACTAAAAATGTCTACTTTTTTGTAATTAGGGTTCCGTACCTCGAAAGGACAAAACGGAACCCTTATAGGATCACTTTGTTGTCCGTCTGTCTGTCTATCTGTCAGTCTGTCTGTCTGTCTATCTGTCTGTCTGTCTGTCTGTCTGTCTGTCTGTCTGTCTGTCAAGACCATTTTTCTCAGGAACGCGTGGAGGTATCAAGCTGAAATTTATATCAAATACTCAGGTCTACTGTCCCTTGGAGCTGTAAAAAAATCAGACTTCTAAGCCAACGCAATCAAAAGATACAGCCGTTTATGCCGCAGATTTCCGCAAATTTTCGCTCGCAAAGGAATCAAAACCTACAGGGTACTTCCCGTGAACTCAGAATCTTGAAATTTGGTACGAAGCAACGTCTTATATTATAGCACAGATAAAGGAAAAATTTCGAAAACCGTAAATTTGTAGTTACATCATATAATAAAAATATTTTTAATAATTTTAAAGTTACTACCCCTCTATACCTACAGGTTTGTACGGAACCCTCGGTGCGCGAGTCCGACTCGCACTTGGCCGGTTTTTTTTCCATTGTCTATGCTATGTGACGTTGCTTCGTGCCAAATTTCAAGTTTCTGAGTTCACGGGAAGTACCCCGTAGGTTTTGCGAGTGCCGAAAAACTCTAAAATTTGCAGCATAAACGACTGTATCTTTTGATTGCGTTGGCTTTTAAGTTTGATTTTTTCACAGCTCCAAGGGACAATAGACCTGAGTATTTGATATAAATTTCAGAAAACTGGTCTTGACAGACAGACAGACAGACAGACAGACAGACGGACAACAAAGTGATCCTATAAGGGTTCCGTTTTTTCCTTTCGAGATACGGAACCCTAAAAATATCAAAAAAATACGGTGCCCGCAGCATGGTACCCAGGATGCTGGCAGTATTTCCCCGCTGTATTGCAATACTGATGCGTTGCGCGAGGAAGCTGCCAGATCGTCGGTCACCAGTAGTGTCGATCAGTCTTTTCGACATCTCCTTGAAAAGTTGACGAGCGCAGGGACCCCACGCACGTACTAAGGGTCTCGACCCCGAACGACATCAAAAAGTAACCGGAGTCGAGTCCCCGGTATTTCGAGGTCTTTAAATAGTTTTGCGGCCACTTTAGTCGCCGTACCTGCCTGCTTACTCGTTCCGAAAATGTGGGAAGGGGTCAGTTGCTCTCAAGGTACAAGAGGCGAAGGCGAACTATGCTACAGGTCGATACATTTTTCATCACATCATGCATCGCGAGGAAAATAAAATCTATCAAAATCTAAGTCAGACGAATAGTATTAAAAATTAGTCATTCAAATCATCGATGGAAAATCATTCTACTAGACAACGTGATGAAAAAATAATCTTATAAGTTTAAATGCAACTGCTGAATAATAGTTATCTAGACACGCGGCAGCGTATCAAGCCAAGTTCAAGCAAAGGAACTGGCTAGCCAGCGCCAAGTGTATATTTACACGAACCACTTGGTGCCACTTTTGACCCTTCTATACCTCAAAACCTCTTTAACGTAAACACATAAAACTACGTGTGTTTAATTATATCCATAAGGAAATCTAGAAGCCCAAATTTCATGAGGCTAGCTCAAACGGTTATAAAGATATGAAGGTCAAAAAGTCGTAAATTTTAGCACTGACTGACTGACATATAGTACCTAAACCTAACCTACTTCCAGATGACCTAGAAGGATGAAATTTGGAATCCAGCTCGGTAATTATGTGTAAGCGTAGGAAAAAATCTAAAAATAAAAAAAAGTTAAAAAATAGGGGGGGTCCCCGTACAAAAAAAATGTTTAATTGTATCGTTGGAACCGTTACAAGCAGATATTTGAAACTATCCCAATATATGTATTATTATATTTACTATATAACAGAAATATAAAAATAAAGTTCAGTCGCAAAATAAGTGGTGTCCCCATACAAAAAACTTGTAATACACGCTAAACGACCGGCCAACGGTGTGTCGTCGGCGGCGCGCTGCACCACATAATTATACACAGAACAGAAATAAAGAGAATGTAGACAATAGCATAAAAAAGAAAAACATGCAGCGGAAACGCAAGAAAAAACATTAAATCTCAATACCTGCCTAGTTTTCTTTACAAAAAGTAATGATATCCCACCAAAAACATAAATGTAAAAAAAGAGAGCCAAGTTCAATACAAAAATTATGCTTGGCTGTGGGCTTCGCCGCAAAAAGAATGAAGATCTAAATGAGTGCCAAGTTCTATGCAAAATCCAAATATGTATTTATAGGAACAAAATAACATTATGAACAAGTATTAAACTCTATTTCTTTGCTTTATTGGATACCTATAACAATTGCTGTTATTTAAAAATGTGAGATCTTAAAGTAGGTTAGATTTGACTTGGCCAGTTTTTATCAGAATTTTAAATATATATATGTATATGTTGAATAACTGTATAAAATGACTGATGTAATGAAAACTGGCCGTAAATAATTGTTTTTATTCTTATTCTTAACCATCTGAATTATTTTGCACACCCTATAAATTCTTCTTCTTCATTATAGCCCGTATATATAGCGACCCTAAAGTTACAGCGCGGATAACATACTTACGTCTATGAAAAAAACCGGCCAAGTGCTAGTCAGATTCGCGCCCTGAGGGTTACGTCCATTACACAATTAGGAATATGCATGATTTTTTTGGAAGACGTCATTCGATTCTATTTCTCTGTAGATTCAAATGTCTCTAATAAACCTACTATCTATGATAGCCCTGAAACGTCAAAAATGTGAAAATACGTTAGGCGTCTGCGCCGCGCGTCAAAACGCCCCATACAAAAAGTGTGTGGATTGTGACGTCACCGTTCACAAAGTTGCAGAAAACTGTTTGGAAGGAACAAGTTTTTGTAAGATTTTTGTAATTTTAGGCACGAAAAAATGCGTTTAGCTATATAGTTGTCATACATTTTTTTTCTTGTTAGGACATAAGTAATCGAACTGAAGTTTCGAAAATACATTTGATGTATAAAAGAAAATGCCTAAAATTTTACGTTTTCAAACCGCAATGTCTTTAAAAAACTGTTAAAAATTATTACGGATTTCCACTTATTTATATTAGTTTGGGGTTGTTGAACGTGTTTATGCAACAGATTCAATTAAATATTTTTCATGCATGTTCTCTATTTTAACAATCACCGAAAAACGCTGAAACGAAAAGAAATAATAGATTGAGGGACAAATTATAACTTTGCCGTTGAAAAATTGTTGTCTCAATACATCGACACAGGTCGCAATCAGTTTATTAACTGCAAATAGTGTTTGTAATAGTTTTTTGTAATGGAACAACAAACCAACGATTTTTTTTGGATTTTTTTCTTTACTTGTGCTGTAGTCTTCTTGCTATTTCATGATTCTAAAGGAAGTAAGTACCCCGTAAGTTTTCATTCCCCTGCAAAGTTTTAGAAAATAAGGCTCAAATGACCGTATGTTTGGATGGCGTAAACTTAGAGGCTTGATTTTTCCGCAGATTCAGAGAAATGCAGACATAAGTATTTTAAAATCATTTCAACTTGATACCTCTTCGCGTTCCGGAGAAAAATACCCCGCTTTTTATGTGCAAAATAGAATTGAAAAATTCTGGAAAATACTAAATATTTTCCCGCAGAATTTTATCCGTTTCACATCTCTAGCGCTGGCAGTCTGGGACCGTTTCGTGTGTGTATCATTGCTCATCGTGCGCAGACGAGTCAAACACTCATAGATACATTGTAAAAGTATGTATACCTACTGTGTACAAACACGCCAGCGAGATGCTCAAACTCAAACTCAAACATTTATTCAGTTAGTAGGCCACAAGGGTACTTTTACACGTCAGATAGTTTATCAAAGTAAAAGAGAAAAAAAACTACACCGGTTCTAACCCTACACCTCTGACCCGAGAAGAATTATGACCGGCAAGAAACTCGGCGGAACTTAAACTTGCACTACGAGTAATGTATAAATTAAATGAAAGTCAGAAAGTTCAAATGTCGCTACCTATACATACTGGTTCGGTTTAGTGTATGACTCGCTTGTATTTAGAGAAGCAATTGTAATATATTGGGAATTACCCGTTACATATATCCGTTTTGGTATCGAGGCCACAATACCAATATATCACAATGTTCTGTATATCACGCGATAATATTAATTATATCAGTAATAATAGGATCTCAATCAATTTTTAAGAAAAATGGTCTCTGTACATTATATAGGACAATTGCCAGAGTCAAGTAGCGTGACAAACAAAGTACGTGACAACACCCGATGACCTTCAATTTGACTTTACTTAAACAGTTTATAGCTGTAACTACTTGTTCTGAGAAAGTAAAAAATATATGTTAATATTCATTATATTTGAAAGAAATTTGTTTATTTCCCATACGCAATTGAATCGGCTTGATAGAAAATAATTCCAAAGTTACAACTTAAAATTAGCTTTAAGCGGTTGTATGTCTTTAGTTTCTTGACTTATACGTATGTAATAGGGGACAAAATTCCACCACACTAATGCTAAAAACTTCATTATAGTATATTTTCAATTAATGCGTAATATTTTTTAAATTCATCATTTCGCAAAACTTGCAATGAGCTCCCATACTAATCGTAACACAGCGTTTCTCTTTCACTCGCGCTGAAAAAGATAGGGTTGGAATTTAGCCGTTGTCATCCCCATAAATGTTAAATGTTTGCTCTTAGAGCTTGAAGGTGTTCAGTAGAGGGAAAAGGATCTAATAAAAGAGATAATAAAGGTCAACTGAATATGCAAGTAGACTTATCATTATCAACTTGTGTTTATATTTTTGATGTTGATGTTTTTATAAATAATGAAAAAAAATTGGACTTAGTGTCCATCGATTTACACTAAATCGTTTACTCGAGCATGAATTGATATACTTAAGGTATTAAGTATTAACTTAACACATATAACTAACATTATTAAATAGTTATATGCAATATTTTCTAGTCCTAACTTTGGTTAACGTTTAAAAAGTCAGATAGTTATCTGATCCCAAATATAACAAAATGTCCAAATGACTAAGGGCCTGTTTCACAATGTCCAAGTAAAGTATTGGATAGGTAATTAACAAATAAATGACTGGCAGATAAAACTACCTGCAAAACTTTATCTTTATCTACCAGTTAAGCTTATTTGAAGATTGTGAAGCGCCAACGATGTCTTTATTCGGGCAAGTAGCTTATCCAGGACTTTACTTGGACATTGTGAAACAGGCCCTAAAAGACACAACCCTGCAGTCAAATACCGCTTCTGCATATCATTTGAACGTGTTGTGTGACAAGCTTAAGGCCGAGATACACTGTAAACAGCGAATATTACGATTTTTGTTTACTTTGGATTTTTGTTTACAGCGAATATTACGATTTTTGCCGACCTTGACCGGTGTTGCGAATGAAAGTTTGTCCAATAGCGCGCTTCGTGCGATCGTACGATTTTATGAATCAATGCGGCGTGGGTGCAGCATAAATCACTTGCCCGCTAGATAAAGCAATTCGTGTATAGTTCTGCTTCTGGTTTCTGAGCTCGTGTTTATTCATTGACAATAATCTTTTCGGTTCTATCTGTATGCAAAAGCATTTATTGTGTGCATACATATATATATTTAAGTTTGTATTTATCATACGTGTATTTATTTATTTAAACTTATCGTCGTGTATCGTCGTCTAGTACAAGTATTGCTATGGTTAATCTGTGTATAGCTTAAGATCGTTCCCAAATATGATTTAAAATTTTTAACACAATTTTTGCTGCTTCAAAACAATCGCATTTCAGAAATAAAAAACCGACCAAGTGCGAGTCGGACGCGCGCACCGAGGGTACCGTACAAACCTGTAGGTATGTAGGGTGTCGCGAACGCTTGTCTGTATGGGAAGGTATCGTAACTACGGTGGTAGAGTAAATAAAAGTATGACAAGGCGTTGCAAAGGATTGAGATAAAGATGTTTGAATCTTACCTTTATCTCCTTCTCTATGCCGTGGGTTCCAACTGCTCTCGCACTCGGAGAGCTCGCCTGATTCGCAGTATAGGCCACGCCTGCAGGGTTTTAGCACACCACCTGTGGTTTTGAATGATCTATGATTTAACCATTATCATTACTGAGCATCTCGGGATATCTTAATGGGAGTTAACAGAGCTACTATTTCTAGATAACATAATATGATCTAAGTAAGTTACAGACGTCAAATAAGTACAGTAGGTCAGTAATGTCATGGAGACTGTATTTTCACATTGTCAGTAAGTCAGTAGTCCAAGAGATCATACACCTTCATTTGACTGTCGAGGCATTAACGCCACACGGGCTGCCGATTCCTTTGGCCTCATCAGGCTCCGTCGAGGCATTCACGCCACAAGGGGCTGCCGATTCCTTTGGCCTCATCAGACACCGTGGAGGCATTAACGCTACACGGGCTGCCGATTCCTTTGGCCTCATCAGGCTCCGTCGAGGTATTAACACCACAAAGGACTGCCGATTCCTTTGGCCTCATCAGGCACCGTCGAGGCATTAACGCTACACGGGCTGCCGATTCCTTTGGCCTCATCAGGCTCCGTCGAGGCATTAACGCCACAAGGGGCTGCCGATTCCTTTGGCCTCATCAGGCACCGTCGAGGCATTAACGCTTCACGGGCTGCCGATTCTTTTGGCCTCATCAGGCTCCGTCGAGGCATTAACGCCACAAGGGGCTGCCGATTCTTGTGGCTTCGTCAGGCACCTTCGAGGCATTAACGCCACACGGGGCTGCCGATACTGTCGGGCTTGGGCTGTCGAGGCATTAACGCCACAACAGGCTGCCGATTCCTTAACGCCGAACTGGGCTTAGACTGTCGAGGCATTAACGCCACAAGGGGCTGCCGATTCCTTAACGCCGAACTGGGCTTAGACTGTCGAGGCATTAACGCCACAAGGGGCTGCCGATATACACTTGTCTCATCTCTTCCTAGACTCCGCGAGGAGATACGTTAACGATTAAACTATAGGGACAATCATTATATTTACCATGGAGGGTCTTTGATATCAGGTCATGAGACAAGTGGCAAGATGGATAAGTTACGTTACGAGGTCAGATTACATGATCACAATATAGAATGAAACAAATTATAAAGTCGGAGAATACTCGGCTTAAGGGAAACCAGCCCTTGTGGTTTCCTGCTTCGTAGGATGAGTCTGCACCTCATTGCACGAACACCCTTTACTGTTACGGCAGCAAAGGCTGACCGCCTCGTTAGGTAAGTGTCCGGAAATGGCGCTGACCATCGACACGTGTACCATAGACTAGATCTGATTTGCTTTCCCTAGATACGCTTACCATAGATTTGATCTGGTTCTACTTACCATAGATACGCTAATCCCTGGTAGGGTTGCCAGCGGTGAATTATTGGTGGAAGACGTCATCGCGGTGCCCAGCACTCGCGACATAGGGGTAGTAACTTTAAAATTATTAAAAATATTTTTATAATATGATGTAACAAAAAAATTACGGTTTTCGAAATTTTTACTTTATCAGTGCTATGTACCAAATTTCAAGATTCGGAGTTCACGGAAAGTACCCTGTAGGTTTTGATTCCCTTGCGAGTTTCGAAATTTCGCGGAAATTTGCGGCATAAACAGCAATATCTTTTGATTTTATTGGCTTAGAAGTTTGATTTTTTCACAGCTTTAAGGGACAGTAGACTTGAGTATTTGATATAAATTTCAGCTCGATACCTCCACGCGTTCCTGAGAAAAAGGGTCTTGACAGACAGACGGACGGACAACAAAGTGATCCTATAAGGGTTCCGTTTTTTCCTTTCGACGTAAAGAAGTTATTGTAATCTATGCAGCAGGTGACGGTTAACTTGAGCCAAAAAGTTGTTCAGTATGGCCTACCTAATCACCTCGCTCAGTATGAACGGCGATTAATATTTCACCCCATACAAGTAGACACTTTTTGAAATTTTGACAATGAAGACAGCAGCTGGCGCAATATAAAACTTTTACTTTTACAGATTGCGCTTCCTGTTCCTATCGTCTTGTATGGATTGAAAACCATCATTTTAATTCAATAGAATCCACGATTACAAGTTTCGCGTTGATCGCTAATGCGGAATCTAGGGAAGGTACTCCATGTAACACAACCAAGAAGTCTGCCCTTCGAGTTTCCTCCAAGAGGTTGTTTACGAGTACCAACTAAAAAAAAATTACCTACATTGTGCAATAAGGATGTGCTGTAACGTAATTCGATACAAAGAAGATACTTTGTTGACTCTATTTTGTAATATCCTTACTATATAGTGCCTACTGGTAAATGTCAGTTCGTTATTTCGATCAATAAGTAGTTTCGGCTGACGTCAAAAGGTCAAGTACCACTTCATGAAATATGTAGCTACCTACTTAAAGTACGGGTAAGAACTTTTAGAAAAGCATAAAAATATAAAAAATCAATTATTAAGGTACCCATTTTATTACCATTTATTTGATACCAAATCAAATGTTCATTTTTATACGTACTACCTACAAGATACTTTACTTCGTCTGCTACTTACCATTTTCATTCTCTCTCGACAAGTGTCCTTCATTTTTACCCTATATACCGTACCGTATAAATGTTACCTAAACGCGACCTGAATCGATATTTCTACACTGGAATATTTGATATTTCTACATCGATATTTCTTACTGAGAAGCAGTTACAGCGAGATTAGTTGAAGCGAAATCATGGCCGCGGGAAACATGTAAACATATACACGCAAACAATACATGCCGCGTTTTGCAACGACCGTGGCATCAGGCTCCAAACTGTGGAGAACTACGGGAAAAAAGGGGAGGCATTTGCCCATGAGGCTTTGGCTACACATCCGTACCTACATATGCAAAACATGTCTACGTTTCAGCTTGGGCCAAAAATCTTCAGGTATGTTCAGATTTCCGCGGATATCAGGCTGGTCTCTGATACATGTCGCATTCCTCAGCCAGACCAGTTGCATAGTCTCACAGAGTCATCAGTAACTACTCGTAAATGCAAAAACCATAGAAGATGGTAAATTTTTTTTAGATTATGCCTACGCAAATTGTTTTTACCTAAATGTAAATCATTCCCATTCTGCAACGATCCGAAACAAACAGTATGACGCATGAATGCCTAAATTTATGGGAATGGTGTAAATGCCTCGTTTGTCCTGTCTGCTTTATTTACGCAAAAAATTGCTCAAAATACGTGTTTTTACTGATACTATTTGGTGATCGTGCTTTGTTTTAAACGCCGTTGTTTACAAAGCAAAAACATCCAGTTTTAACGACAGGTCATAGTGGCATGGCCATTAATACCTATAGCATAAAATAATGAGACAAACAGAGACATTACACACGCACTACGTTAATTTTAATTGCGCGTCGAAGTTATAAATAAAAGACAAACCAAATTCTAAAATAAAAAAAGGTTGGGGCAAACTCAAATACTTTTACTGCAAATCAGACAGATATTGTATTTTTATTTAGCGTTCAAGTGCAATATTTCCTGTTAGAAATTCCGTGCCCTAATGTTTACTATCTACGAATGTTATTTCTTAAATGTAGTGATAGACAACTACAATCGTTTGAATCCTGTTGTCATTCTAAATAATGGATTATTATTTTATACTATTGGACAATTTTAGTAGCTGTTCACGCTTGATCTGAATTCAGCAAAAAGTCGGAAAAGTCCAACTTCCAGGCCATTTTTGTCTATGATTATGGCATAGAAGGTACGTACTCGTATAAATACCATCGATTACATCTATTAAGGCGCGTGCCTACCTGAAATTACGTAAAATGGTTACTTTTAACGGCCTAAGGCTCGTAATATATCCAATCAAAAATTCTGAAAAAAAAAAATAGTAACTATTGATTTATTATTAATATAATTATTGTTTGAAATATTTGAAAAAAAGTAATTATCATGGCAAGATAAAATATTTAAATTAGGACGTTTTTAACATAAAAGACGCTTCTGCTCCTAAACTACAAAAGATATTTTCACGGTTCTTTCGACATAATATTGGCAACATATTTGTCTTCAAACTTATTGTTTGTTTTTGTTTAATTTAAAGATTTCGTTTAACAAAAACCCTTTTTAGGGCGATTTGGTGCATCATCAATCATAATGCATTTTACGGCCGTTAGTTTTTATTAGCCATATCTCTTAACCCATCATTACCGATGTGTCAAATATCAAATGTTAGATTAATTCCACAGTAAATTAACCTTTTGAGCATAAGCACAGATCCATGACCTAGTGAACTCTAATATATAATAAAAAAATCTGAAATAATAAAATCTGAACACGAAATTTCGTCAGGCGACAACCAAAACTCACTAATTGCGAAAAAAACCTAATATCAAGCTCGTTCATAAATGTTATGAACTTATAGTTTTGGTTTCGATAGTAAGCTTTAGTTTGAGTGCTTGTAGCCTGGCGGTAAGACGTCCGACTTTCAATCCGGAGGTCGCGGGTTCAAACCACGGCTCGTACCACTGAGTTTTTTGAAACTTATGTATGTACGGAATATAATATATGCTATAAGAATATTTAGTGTTTAACAATTAATCACTTTCAAGTGTAAAATTTAAAGTATAAACTTAAATACTCGTAGATGTCAGATACAAAGGAAAAAGTGACCAAGGCCTCCGATGCGATTTTAAATCTAAGATAATTACACTAAACAATTAGTCAAACCCGCTCCTTGACGCTTTCAAACCCGCTCCTCGACGCTTTATCTGACGTGTCTAATTAATATAAACAATCAAAATATTTATTAAAAAAATTAATTGAGTCTCTACTTTAAAATTCTAATGTTTCGAGGAAAGTTCTATAACATTCATATAAATTTTAATATGAATGTTTTAATTAATTTTAATAAGAATTTTCATATCAATTTAGCACATACAATGTTATGATATTATACAATTTTATGATATCGCAATGATATCAAAAACGTATCAGTTACAAACAGTCAACAGCAGAAGCAGCTTAGCGGATCCCTAACGCTAACGTGTTCAAAATGTCCTTCATCTTACTCTCTCTTACTTCTCTTACTTAACTGTAAAATCGTGCTAAAGATCATTTTGAAGATCTCGCCCACTTAGATACAACTGGGACGTCCCGAAGGAACCATCAACGGAATGCGATAGACTTAATCAAATCGCTACTGAAATAAATATGAAGTGCAGCGACTGTTTGTTAGCACACTTATAGGTATCCCAACTGATAAAAAAACTGACCCAATGCGAAATGGACTCGCAAATTGAGGGGTGGATTTTCCAAATATCTACCGTCAACGCTCATCATCATCAGTCGTTTCCTCAGAGCTGAGGATCGTGACATCATGTCCTACTGTTGAAGACGAGGTTCCTCCATAGGCTTCTATCCCTCACTAAGCGCATGGCTTCGTGCAGTTTTAATTGCATAGGTGCAGTAATTTGTATACACCATCTTGCAGGGGGAGGGCTTCTCAGACTCGTGCCTTCAACTTCCCGTCATAATAATTCTCTCCAAGCTATCTTAGGAGCGTCGTGAGAAGTATCCGTAAACGCTAAAAACTTCATTATTAAATACAACTTTTTTATGTCAATCGATTCCATTTTTATGCAGGGTTGAATACGATCTAAGAGACTAGCCTGGGTTAGAGCACTGGAAACGTCACAAATAAAAAACAGCGTTAGTACATTTATTATGGGAAAATGCAAATAAAAAATCACATGCAATTTTATTACGGTTACCAAACGTATTAGTCTTGGGGATCATATTTTATGTGATGCATAATATAGCAAGCGTATGCAGTTCTCACTTTGAGTAACTACCGTATCAAATATGTACCACCTACTTAACGCAAGCAAACTACATAGCGAGTCAGAAATCTATAGTCAATCTAGAATAGAGCTTAGAAACAGACCCCTGGCCTTTAAGGTCGTCCTGAACCTATTTATCTCATAGATCGGTGAACGCTCTAATTACCACGGCTCACCAATTAATTGTTTACGGGTTGTAACTTCTGAGATATGGGGTATTATTCGTTTCCGATGTTTCTCAATTACGCAAAATTTACAACTAGATTATACACAAGTAAGTCTAATTGCTTTTTATAACTATGCCTCCTTATGAGTGTGTCCCTCTGTTGGACACCTAACTGATATCATTGAATGTGAACTTGAACTTCAAGTAACTTCTACCTATATTATATGAATTAAAAAAAATATGAAATACAACAAATTGGAAACAGATGTCCTTTACAAACGAAAAAATTATCTGTACTTAAAGGACTCCGGGAAACCGCAGTATTAGAACTTCGAACCTACCTCCTCTGGATTGCCGGTCCAAAGTGCTCCCAATTACACAAATTTAAAAGGTAAATGCCCTGTTTCTGATAGAAGTTCTAATCAAATCCCTAACTATGCGTATCTAATAAGAGCATACGATTTGTTTTTATAAAGCTAATAGGTTGTATAATAACAACGAGGTAAAAAATATATCAAAGATATATTTATACACCCTGGGCCGCAATCTAACTTCAAAACACGTTTAGACGCGGTCATACCAACTATACTTATTAATCCAACTCAATGAATTAACTATAACTATGCAATTAAATACAGCTAGCGCATAAACATCTGAATTAGAAATATCAGAATTTGCTTGAAAATTATTCCGATGCAACTCCATCATCATCATCATCTCAGCCATAAGACGTCCACTGCTGAACATAGGCCTCCCCCTTGGACCTCCACACGTACCGGTTGGAAGCGACCCGCATCCAGCGTCTTGCAACTCCAATACAACTTAAATATTGGTTGATTATGTGTTGTGTGTTGAAGTTATGTTTGAGTTAGATTGTGTTTTAATGTATTTTATTGTTTATGTGATTGGCCGCCTAGGCCAGTCGGTATATAGTGACCCTGCCTACGAAGTAATAGGCCCCGGGTTCGCATCCTGGTAAGGGCATTTATTTGTGTGTTTATCACAGATATTTGTTACTAAATTCTGGATGTTTTCTATACACGGTGAATCTGAGTAACCCGACAGATTTTAACCAAAAATTCCTGAGGTCATAAGGAGTAATAAATGTTAAATGAATTTAAGTCAAATTCGCAAAAAAAATTTTTCTTTTCCTTTTTTTCAATTTTTTTAATACTTTCGAACATAAAAATATAAATGTTTTTGGTAAAACTGTCGATTAAAATAAATAAGTACATTTTTTTTTCGTAAAAATAGTTTACGTCAAGCATTCCTTGGCACTTTGATATCTGTCAGTAAGAATGTCTAGATTAGACCCCATAAAGGATGAAATCGCCATCAAAAAAGCGTTTTGCACTGAGTCACAATAAAAATTGTTTTTTTATTTAATTGGTAGTAACTCTGAAACTAGGCCAATTCCAGAAAAGTTTATACGATATTTTAGTCTCCAATTATGATCAGGAATTTATGGTTAAAATCTGTCGGGTTACTTAGATTCACCGTGTATATTTAAGTATTCATCTATATCTATTTAGTATATATATATATATCGTCGTCTAAGTACCCACAGTACAAGCCTTATTGAGCTTACCGTGCTACTTGTGTAAGATTGTCCCATATTTTTTTTAATGTATTTTAAAATTAGAACACGGCACCCTTACTACCTCACGTGCAAATGTGTAAACATTTATTTGACGTCGACTGTACCTCATCACCAGGCTGCAAAGAATTCCCCGGGCGTATGATAGCAACTGGCAAGTGGCAACGCAGCGTGAATTACTTTGAGTAATATTTTTAATAGAAAAATTATAGAAGAGATACTATGTAAAGAAACTCTGAACAAAATGTACACATTATACACTCAGCTACAAAATTGCATGGAGAATTTATGAAGGAATTTGTTCATTATGTAGTGATGCTTTAAGTTATATTCTATAATATATAGTGTTATACTCGCCTGTCATTACGTAATATTACTGTTGTAGATATCGGTACTTTCCTGTCCTTTCCATACTAAATTAAACATCACTTTTTTGTGTATGTACATTTATGTAAAGTAAATTAAGTTTAAGGTTAATTTAAGTTTAAATTTAACTTTTATTTTAACGTTTAAGCTTTTTTTTTATTTGATGGATGCCTGTGTAAGCTGTGGTCACCTATAAGTGGCTATGCATCTTTGCATGATTTTTGTATCTTGTTTAGTACTGTATCTAGATGTTATGTTTGTAAATCAATGAACCTACAGGTCTATTTGTACCCTCTCTTCGTTCTTGTACATTGTGTACGACATATTATGTTGTTTATTATTAAGACTGTTTGTGTTCTAAATAAATTAAAAAAATATATATATACAGGGTGTTTCCTGTAATAAGAGCAATAAATTAAAACGTAGATTCTACTCCTCAAACAATGAAACGTTTGTTCTACAATTTAAAAAAAAAATAAGTTTTTATATTGTCTCTTTTTCATACATACTAAATAGTATTTTCAATGTACGTTAAAATCCGTCTAATTGACATTGCTTGTCACTCTTGTCATATTAATCAATTTTGCAATACATTGCGTGTTCGAATAAACTTTAAAGTGAAATAAAAATCAAATTATAAGTTATTTTTAAAAGTCGCTGAACTAATATTGTCCAGTTTGAGGAGTAGAATCTACGGTTTAATTTATTGCTCCCATTACATGTTGATAATCATCAAATAAATAAATTAATTAAATAATGTTTCCATGCAATTTTACAGCCTGCTGACTACGGCTCTGGTTTGATTGTGGGCATTGTGGCTTTTCATAATATATTATGCATGTGTTTGTTAACTATTTACAGTAAAGTGAATGTCAGGTTATGTTTAGTTTTTCTTTTTATAATACTAAGGGCCTGTTTCACAATGTCCAGGTAAAGTCCTGAATAAGCTACTTGCCATTTATCTGACAAATAAAACCATCGTTGGCGTTTCACAATCTTCAAATAAGCTTAACTGGTAGATAAAGTGCTAAGTTTTGCAGGTAGTTTATCTGCCAGTTAATTTATCTGTTAATTAGCTATCCAATACTTTACTTGGACAATGTGAAACAGGCCCTTAAAATTGCTTAGTAGTCTTAGTACCCATCTAAATAATTAATATTCTACCATTCTACCTGTGTTGATTTTAATATCGTCGGCTTTTAAAATGGTCACGGCATTTATTCGGATTGATGACTTTGCTATATACATGAACTAAGGAGAATCAGCGGGAGGTGTGCAAAATTTTTAAATTGTTCGTTTCCGATTTGTTGTTAATATGATCTTTGTCATTAAAATCATTTTCGAACTGAATAATAATATGAGCCTGGCAGCCAATATCATAAATCGTATGATGTAGGTATTGTATTATATATTAAACCATTTTATTTTGATATCTGTTTGACGTGACCATAATAATCAATGGATTACAAAGAGTTTTATTTTATACCACGACAGTGGCATACAAGCATAATGGCCCACCTGATGGTAAGCAGCTATCTTAGCCTATGGACGCCTGCAACTCCAGAGGTGTCACATGCACGTTGCCGACCCTTTACAAAAAAGGAGGATTCACTATGTTGACGCCTAAGTTGACGACTCATCATCAACACGCTGGGTCCTCTTTGAGCTCTTAGGCAACCTTAATCACCAGCAGGAACACAACACTATGAGGGTCCAGTGCTATTTGGCTGTAATTTTGAAATGAAATGAATCAGCGAAATTTCACTTCAAACTAGTTTAATTTTTAATTTAATATCAAATTAAAAACTAACCAATAACAAATTATTTGTGTTAGTATTTTGGTCAAGGTACCATTTGAACAATAATATCACATTTTCTTCGATAAAGCCTCCAGCCATTTAGGACTCCCTAAATGTAAAGGCTAATGTAAACTTTAAGTTGAATGTATCAAACAAGTACTTGCGCTTAAGCAAATGTGACAAGAAAAGGTTCCATTTGGCAAAACGCGCTTACGTCATACGTTGTACAGATTTATTGTTAAGAGTAATAAATATGGTACATTTTGATGTAAACTGTCCCAAACAGGCAGATTTGATAAAAAACTATGACCTCTATAATAATTTATGTGCAGCCACCGTGTCGATTATGTCTTTGGAATTTCTATAATAAAATAACTAAGATTTCGTGGGTAACTACAAAATAATAAATAGATTAGTGTTTTTCTTTTTTTGCTTTTATTTGACAAACGTATTATGTTTCAATGAAGGAGCTAAGTATATTAAATTTGTACAGATTGTATTTTATTTTTATAACGTACAAGTAGGTAGGTACATTCAAATTACAGTGAAACCTGGATAACTGCGACATTAAGGGACTTGCAAATTAGTCTCACTTAAAGAGGTGTTCCACTTACCAAGTGTCTTAGATATCCAGGTATAAATAAATATCTGTCTCATTTACAGAGGGTCCCATTAATGGAGATAATCTCAGCATAATGGAGGGTTCCGACCTACAATGAAATAAAAACCAAACTAATAAGTACCAAAAGGTCGTGTCTGGTGCCTATGGAAGTTTTTTGGAGTTAACTCAAAAATGGCTTAACCGATAAAGTTCAGAATAATTTTCTTAAAAAGTATGTGCTAAGGCGCATTCTCAATTTTTTTGACAGGGTTAAAAGTTACAGGGGGAAACACAATTTTTCTGACTTTCGAAGCGATTATTTCTGAAAATATTAATTTAATCACATAACACACAATAGTCAAACACATCTCGACGTTATTTTTAAAGACCTATCGATTGATGTGCAACATGTTGATATTTGGTATTTGTTTTATTTAGTTACATGTATGTAATGGAGCGCTGTTTTTCTGCAATTTCACAATTGTACATAACTAAATAGTGTTAGATATACAAAATACACATTATGTCTAAATTTAATTAAGATACATCTTAAAGTTTACGAGTAAAATGGCAGTGACATACGGACGGACGGACGGACGGTTTATTTTGACACATATTAGTTAGCATCTAGACGATAGCAAAACCAAACAACAACTTTGGGTCGTTTAGAGTAAACACAATTTAGCCGATTGCGAATCTGCGGTTACCTCTACTTACTTTCTTATATTAAAAAAAAGAGTCCCTCTTAGGGAGGTAATAGATTGAAGGTATCTTAATTAGAGAGGTCAATACGTATAAAATTAAAATAAATAAAATTCGCAAAATATTCCGAAAAACATAGTCTCAGTAAAAAGTATATATCGCTACAGCCAATTCCAGTTATAGAGGTTCCATTGGTCCCACTATCAGAGGGAAACCAATGCTAAAGTGTCGGGACCTAAACACGATTCCCAGTTGTAGAATTTTCTCACTTATCCAGATTCGTAATAGATATACAATATTTACAAAAATATGCTCACAGGATATTAAAACTAAATATCATTAAATATAAATTTAAATTTAACGGGTTATTTTTTAAAGGCCTCCTAGCCTAGTCGGTAGTGATCCTGCCTATGAAGCAGGACGTCCCGGGTTCGTATCCTGGTCAGAGCATTTATTTGTGCGTTTATCACGGAGTTCCTAAGTTATGGATGTTTTCTATTTTCTTAAGTATGAATATGTATAAATATATCTATTATATATATCGTCGCTCAGTAACTACACCACAAGCCTTATTGAGTTTACTGGTGGGACTAAATAGGTTGATTTGTGTAAGATTGTCATATAATAGTTAGTTAGTTCAATTATAAGTAAATAAGTAAACACTTTATTGTACACAATACAGTTGGTAAAAATGCGAACTTATCCCTTTAAAAGGATCTCTTCCAGTTAACCTTTGAGTAGATCATATAGGGACGTTGATAAAAAGCGGACAAATTAAGCAACATTTATTTATCGTTTATCTTATTTTATTTATTTAATAAATATTACATCTATCATTACCAATATACAAGTATGAGTAAAAATTAAATAACAATTCCGAAAACATGTACAATAAGGAGATAATTACTTCATAGTTTTATGTATGAATGATTATATTGATAATTTACAGTTTTAAGTACGGAGTAAGATCTTCTTTTATGTAATGTCTGGCTGGTACACCTTCGAAGAATCTTCCGCCGTAAGTATATAGATATTCAAGAGATTTTTCCGTAAAAACTTTCCCAAACACTGGTGCCATACTTTTACCGATTTCGTTAAGTATACCGACGATGAGACCACCTAGAAAAATATTCCATGTTATATGGTTGCACTTTCAGTACAGAGGATTTCAGTATATAATAAAAATGTTTGAGAAACTGTTCAATGAGAGCGCGCGACATAGGGGTCGAATATTTTGGCCATAACCACGATCATTAGGAGACCACTATGTATAGAAATCAGTCTCTTAGCTGATATTACGATAATGCCTAAAATCGAAATAATCTTAGGTAGGTATTATATGCTCTTAGTAATTTACAAACTCACTCTTCTTTGTAATTTCAAAGCTTCTTGAATATGAAAGTTATGAAGAAGTACTTACTGATATCTTGTTTTCCCATAAAAACGTTGTTCGCAGCAAAAATAAGCTTTCCCAATATTTCAAATTCCAACTCTGTTTTATCTTTAATCGAAGACAAATAAATTTCACCGTCATCATCCTTGTAGGCGTATGTGGTAAAGTCAAGAGTCATGTGCAGCTTTTCTAAAAAATTATTATGTTATAGGCCACAACTATGGAACATAAAATCTTTCAGAACGCAATTGTTTGGCCTTAAGGTAAGGGTAAGGTGAGGCAAGATTTGGAGTTATTTTTCATTTACTATTATTATCCATACAAATGCATACCTAAACATATTAGTAGGTATCGTAATTCATGCGTACCAACTTAATTAAATTGTTACGGTTTGTTAGATCATTTGGCGTAAAAAGAGCACCGGAAAAAGTACCCTTTAATGTAATGTGCTTATAATTAATACCTTTATCTTTTATTTTTGTATTTATTACCCCAGGCTAAAATAAATGCATGCGTAAAATTTACCTAGAAGTCTTCGAAAATCGAAACCATTTTTGAAACTTACCTACACGAACTTTTCCCACACCATCACCGCGGATAAAATCTCCACCCAATACTGTCTTGATTAAAGGGCTGGAGGAAAATGCTTTGTATCGTCCTTTTACCGTGATGTCACAAGTCATATCCAAGTGTAGATGTCCGTTCGGAATGTCGGTCCTAGAAAAAGTAATTAAGATTCTCTTTAGCTAACAAAAGTTACTGGAGGCCATCACAATCAATAAATTATTTTCGTCTTATACGCCGTATTTAATAAGTATTTATGACATATTTGTGACTTGCTATTAGAAATAAGTACAAGCATAATTTAATTCGTCTCTCTAAGATCAACGATTAATTATGAAAATATTTTAATGTCAATACAACTGATATTAGTAGATTTTATCTTACGAGTATTAGAGGTTAGTGGTCGTATCTTAAATATATTTTATGGGGAGGAATATGTTTTCAATGAACCACCTGTCAAGTTTTTCTGGCCTCGTACGATAAAAACGCCTCTTTACTTACGTAAAGTTATTGATCAAGCAATCTTTTATTCCTTTAACGACTCCGTCTTCCAAACTGATATCAAACAGCCCTAGGACAGAAACTGACACATTTTTCAGTTCCAGGGGATCTATAGGAGGTATTCCTAATTCTTTTACACCCATTTTACCAATGTCTGCTATAACAGACTGGTACAGTTTTCTTTGGCACTCACTGTCGTTCATGCTGCATTTTGTTAGTGATCCAACTGTAAAAAATACGGAAAGACCTTATAATTTTTAACGGCCTTTAGCCCAGTCGGTAGTGACCCTGCTTACGAAGCAGGATGTCCGGGGGTCGAATCCTGGTCAGGGCATTAATTTGTGTGTTTATCACAGACTAGCTTTTGCCCGCGGCTTCGCTCGCGTTAAATTCGGGGTAACACGGTTCCCCTTTCCTGATTTAAAACACAGAAGAGAACTCGGAACAGAATATTATTTTAATACGCTACTGTTAACGATATTATTTGTCTTTATAGCTTATGCACGATTTTTTTGTTAGTCACAAATAGTCCGCATACCAATTTTAGCTTTCTACCTTGAAAATTGCGGAATGCTCCATACAAACTTCCACCCCCCATTTAAGGGAAGTGGGGGGTTAGAAAGAGACAAAAAGTAGCCTATATCACTCTCCATCCCTTCAACTATCTCCACTTAAAAAGTCACGTCAATTCGTCGCCCCGTTTTGCCGTGAAAGACGGACAAACAAACACACACATACACTTTCCCATTTATAATATTAGTATGCATATTTGTGACTGAGTTATGGATGTTTCCTATGTACTTAAGTATTTATCTATATCTATCTATTATGTATATCGTCGACTAGTACCCACAACACAAACCTTGTTGAGCTTACTGTGGGACTAAGTTGGTTTGTGTAAGATTGTCCTATAATGGCTATAATATTTAAGTATTTATAAAAAAATAAAATGAACCCATTGTGTTAGGAGGAGGACGTTAATAACAATATGATACGAACTACACTTATGGCCTGTTTCACAATCTCCAGTTAAAGCATATCTGTCAGATAAATGTTTGCTGTCCTTTTCTTTTATATGACTGGAGAAAATAAAATGCAGATGCTTTTAAATGGCAGATAAGTTTATCTGGAGATTGTGAAACAGGCCCTTATAGTCGATATTTTAAAGGTTTCTAATTTCTCACATTATTAAATTATGAATCGGGACGCATTCATAAAATGGTATAATATGTTTATCTTCTTATATGTATTGAATTGAATTACATTTAGGTATGTTATTTATATTTTAGTAAAATAATCTCAAATACCAAATCAAGAAATGTGGTTACGAGTATTTATAAAATATTCTTAGCATAATATTTAGGAATGTTTAACGCATAATTACCGAATGAAGCGTCACTAATCAAACACACCGAACACAACACAAAGATTAATAGAAACATGTTTTTAGTATTTCAAGTCAGTGATACGAATAAGCTTGATTTTGGACATCGTAGCCTTAAATACCTATATTTATTTTTTATATCAATTGCTTACGACGTAGGTACGGCAAGTTTTTAGGGTTCCGTACTTGAAAAACATTAACCCGTATTAGCTAACGCACACCTGGCTGTTTGGTTGTACTTACATCTGTACGCCTATTTATATGCATCACCACATCTGTATTTATCAGACTTTTAAATTAATATTTGTTACATCGTGTTAATTAGGTTTGTATTTTTGCATGTTGGTGAGCATAGTCTTGGTTTTTATTGAAAATGCTTCTCAGGCCTCACTTCCATGTATTTTTCTCAAATTTTGTACCCACGGTTCAAAAGCCCTTTTTTATGTTTTCGGAGCAATTATTTACGAAAGTATTAGATTTATCCAAAAATTATTTTAAAAGACCCGTATTAAAAAAAAAACTCTATTTAAAGACACGCGATAGGATTAGAGCGAAAAAAATCACCCCCGACTTATGTGTATGGGAGGTACCCTAAAAATAATATTTTTTGAGATACTGTTTTACTAATTTGTCGGCGTGATTAATACATATATTCATACCAAATTTCAGTTTTATAGTACTAACCATCACTGAGCAAAGCCACAGGCAGACGGACAGACACGGACACGGAAATGGCGGACTGACTACGGAACCCCAAAAACCAACTTGTATGTCTAATTCACTCGTAAAAATAAAAGAAGTTGTAACAAGTTAATTTATAAATATAATAACCTACTTACCTGCCTGATTCGGCATCTAAATTTAATATTTGACGTACAACTTTATACTCCAAGCTATTTTTACGATAAGTTTTTATTTATTAAAATCCCGTAGTCGTAATTGAACTAACGTTCTAGACGTAATTTTTATATGATCGACTAATAAGGGAATGTATTTCTTTGTTACTTTCTGCAACCCTGCAGGCTTGACAAATGGTGAATGGCCCACTTGATGGTAAGCGTCTACCGTAACCTTTGAATGCCTACAACTCCAGAGGTGTCACATGCGCGTTGCCGACTCTTTACTTTAAAGGAGGATTTAAAATGACAAGAGGATGCCCGTCGTTAAAACACTGCATCTTCTTTGAGCTCTCTGGTAACCTTACTCAGAAGACTAACTAACACTACATAACACAACACTCTTAGTGCCATTTTCCTATGGTTTTGTGTTTGGTGGAGGTACTTCCCCAGTCGGTACTCCTCTAGATTTAAGCGAGATGATATTCACTGGGCTGTGCCCTACCACACTTAGCGAAATCACATTCGCAGTCAGTGCCCAAACCTCTCCTTTTGACGTAGTTTAAGAATATAGCCGGGTCCAAACTATATGCACAGAATTATAGTATATTCATATGTATTTTAAACTAGGTCTAAAAAGCAAGCAAAGACCTGGCCTTGGGCTTTTGGTAAAAAAGTTAGACCATATAAGAGTTTATGTACAAAATAAAATCGGATAGTAACTACATTGGTACCGACATGGCTATTTGTATGACTTTGTAACATATAATATAACATTACAAAGATACAAGTGGTAATAAAACGTTTTTGAAATATACTTAAGTACCTACTTATATGACACTAGCCTTTTCCCGCGGCTTCGCCCGCGTACTATAAGTACTCAAAAAGGATACGATACCTATGTTGATTTTCAGACTTTGTGACAACATTTACCCCTTTTAGGGGTTGAATTTTCAAAAAACCTGAAACTCGTGTTTACTCATTTATCGTTAGGAATACTCCTGTGAAGTTTCGAATAAAATAGTCTAACAAATCTTGATTCGCCATACAAACTTTGGACCCCCATTTTACCCCCTTAGGGGGTGAATTTTGAAAAATCCTTTCTTAGTGCACTCCTAGACATTATAAGGAACCTACGTGCCAAGTTTTGAATCTCTAGAACCAGCGGTTTGGGCTGTGCGTTGATATGTCAGTCAGTCAGTCAATCAGTCAGTCAGTCAGTCAGTTTCTTCTTTTATATATATAGAAGATAATACTTGGGGATAATCTCACACAGATCGACCTAGCCAAACTAAGCAACTAAAGTAATATATACTACCTACCCAAGTAACACATCAAAGCAGTATAACGGCCGTCTTACAGCATATCTGTATGCTTTTAGCATTTTCAGTTCGTTTTATAGTAGCATCAAAAACGTTTATAGTGCTGATATAGGTCTTAAATGGGCACGAATTACCCAGCTTGAGATCCTATACAGGTCATTTAATAGCATTACAGGCGCAATATGTCTGCGCTATTAGCATTATCGTTGTCATGGAAAGTGCCAATCGCATTAAAGAACCATTAGTACGCTCTATTAAGTTGTCAACTGCATAAAAGAAGCATTAATACGGCCAAAAAACTTGCTAATCGCAGTAAAGAAGCATAAGTACTCTCGATTAACTTGCCAATCGCAATACATAAGCATTATACTAGCATAAGAGTGTAGTAAAATAAACCTTACGTCAATGCAAAAACGTCTCTAACACCGACGGAACAAATGTTATAATACAATGAACGTTGTGATTTAACTACTTTGTCTCGCAATATAAAATGGACGAAGACGGTACAAAAAACTGAATGAGTGACACGTCATATTTGTTTGCATCCTAACAAAATTTATAAAAGTTTTTGACTCTTTTACGTTATTATATCCTTCAAATATTACTGCGCAATGTAGTTTACTGTAAATGTGTATATACGTTTCATTGAAAATTTTCACGCGCCTTTGATTTATTGTGGTTTTGCTATAAAATATTATAAAAAGATATGCGTCAAATAAACAAAACAATTGTGTAATCCTCGTATAGAATAGTGTTGGTTGAGCAGTCTTAAATTAAGTAATTTCATTATTATATAGGTATTTTCCTTGTATAAATAGGTCCGCATGATTTTATTTTTAGGTTATAAATTATTTACAAAATGGCGTTGGTCTATATAGACGGAGAGCTAGCCACGTCGGATATGACACAATAATGAGAGCAACCAAACCCCTCTAGTCAGTTTGGTATACTATGCTTATTTCTAGATCTGGACATCTGGCAGCTTTAAAGTGGTGGAGGTCAAAGAATGCAAACCATTTCAAGAAAATAAATCCTAGAGATCTGGGTTTGATGCAATATTATGAGAAACTATACAAATACTATACAATATTAAGAGAAATTATACAAAAGTTTATGTTGGGAGAAAGTAGTGTCAAACGATGTATAATAAAATATAGTTCATAGTTTGTCGCCTACTGTTTTTGTTTCCGGAATAATCATACATCGGGGTTTTCGGTGCGGGAACGATTTGAGAAAGAGTAGAGATAAACAGATAGGTTGAGAGTTAGTCTGAGAAAATATCATATTATGCCTAATGAATAACTACCTCTCTGTGAATAGCTTACACACTATGATACGAGCTTTTTTTCTTAGAGGCATGTTTGTATTGACTATTATATACTTAGTATTTTAAAAATGCAATTGCATATCCAAAATTTATTAACTAGATCTACCTAAGACAAAGACACGGTATAATAAGTGTCAAATATTAATCTTGACGTCCGATATTTATGAACTATTTGATTAACTGAAGAGGTTGACAATGATCAGTCATTACATGAATTAATAAAAAAATACTTGAAAAAATCATAGGTATACTCGTATGTACCTACAATATATATACATAATAGTCAGCTATTACATATAAATTGTATATACCTATGATTTTTTCGATCAATTATTCATTAGGTAGAAACGTGCCAGAGTACATTCTGTTTTTTAAGTTAATGCCTACTCTTTGGCTAATGTCAAACATTCCCGCACCGAAAACCCCGATGTATGGTAATAATACACAATATTTTTGGTCTAAGATTTTTTTATCGATTTTTGACCAGTTTTGAGTCGATATTCCAACATATTCACTATAGATAGAATTATAAGGCAAACGACTATCGGTTTTTGAATCTTTTATCTCCATTCTGTAGAGCCGGATCTTGAAATAAATGAGCCGTTATTTTTTATGATATTTTTAAAATATGGGATCTATATCTGGATGCCTAAAATTTTTTGGCCTAATTAGTCATTGCCTAACATTATTTGGCATAACCATCACTTGCCCTAACACTCGTATGGCCGAATTGTGGTTGCCCTATGCCGCAATGGCCGATTTCGTTTTGGCCTAATTTGTTTTTCCCTAATGACACTTACCACAATCGTAACATACCCTAATATTACATGGAATAAGCTTCATTGCGACTAATCATTGAAAAGGCTAACAAACGTATGTCCTACCTATCTCTGGGAGCAGTTTCGTTTTTAGGATCATAAAAAAAATAACCCTAACCTACCTATCTCTGGGAGCAGTTTCGTTTTTACGATCATAAAAAAAAATAACCCTAAACTACCTATCTCTGGGAGCAGTTTCGTTTTTACGATCATAAAAAAAAATAACCCTAACCTACCTATCTCTGGGAGCAGTTTCGTTTTTACGATCATAAAAAAAAAATAACCCTAACCTACCTGTCTCTGGGAGCAATTTCGTTTTTAGGATCATAAAAAAAAAACCAAACCTGCCTATCTCTGGGAGCAGTTTTAATGAATCGTTATTACCATATAAAATTTGACATATAATTAGAGCAGCACCCATTAGGCCAAAACAGTTCGGACATCTCATTATAGTTCACGCTATAATAGGGATTTCATGTAATATGCAAAAAACCATTAGGGATACTCACCATTAGCACAAAAATGCTTAGGAAACATAACAGTTCGGTGAAACAATACATTATGCAAAATTATCATTGCGCCAAGTGACTGTTCGGCCAAGTGACCATTAGGCCATAGCAGTTAGGCCAAGTGATTTTAGGCCAAACATTGTTAGGCATTCAGAAGGCCACCCTAAAATATGGTCTAAAAAACACTTTTATCGATATTCGAATGGTGTAAAGAATCTTACATATACGTAATCTACATATTAGGGTTCCTCTTTGATTTCTCTAAAAACTGTAGAGAGATTTTAATTTTTAACTAATTCAAACAAAATTTATGACCATAAAACCACTTTTTTAGCCTAAACCGGTTCGACTTTGATGTCAAATATCTCGAACACAATGAATATTGAAGTAAATATAGGATACTATATTGTTTAAAGCCGTTACTGATAATTAATAAGCTATATAAATCATTAGAAAACTAAGGGAATCAGATCTAAGGTCGTTGGCGCCAGGGAGCCTCTTAAAATATAGGCCCTGTCCTTTATAACTGAGACAACTTCGGCAATTTTTACCTAGTTTGGTATAACTATTTTCCAATTAAAACATTTTGCTAGTCTGTCACTGTGACCTCCACCCATTAAAAGCTGCCAGATGCCAGGATCTAGCAATAAGAATAGTATAGCAATCTAACCAGACGGGTTTTGTTGCTCTCATTATTGTGTCATATCTGACGTGGCTAGCTCTTAGTCCAATAGCAGCTCAGTGACCCTTAAAAAATGCCTTATTTATGCCTACAGCATTACACGTGAATAATTATGCTATTAAACAACATTGAGCATTTATTTATGCTATTGTAGAACCTAAGGCACTAAAACCGCTAAAAGCTGTATAGGGGCTGTTCATAAATTACGTCATCAATTTTTGATGATTTTCACCCCCCCCCCCTCAAATCATTCAACCCTCCCCCTGCCAAATAAAGTGACGTCATTAAAAAAAAATGCGTTTTAAGCTTAATTGTAAAATAAGAAACTATTTAGTAGATAATATTTTATAGCATTAAAAGTTTATAGAAACACGACTTTCATTCCTTTTTTTACACATTGATGATGTGATCTTCGGAATGACCGCCCCCCCCCCCCTCCTACGTCATGCTACCATGAAATGACGTAATTTATGAACAGCCCCTTATAGTGAATTATTTGGCTTTATAATGGTTTATATTATTGCTATTATACTGCATTAGGAACGTATTACCTACTTATAAATGCTATTGTACACCCTAAGGCATTCAAAATAGCTGAAAGCTGTATAGCGAATTTACGTGGCATTATAATGGCTAATATTCATGCTCTTAAACAGCATTAAGTATTTATTTATGCTATTGTAGAACCTAAGGCACTAAACCAAACCGAAGCATTAGTGTAGCAAACCAAAACGCAACTGTACAGCATTCAGCTGTACAGTTGCATTTTGGTTCGCTGCACTAAAACTAAAAGCTTTAAAAAAGCATTTATACATGCCAGTATACAACCGTTATACAGCTTAAAGCATTATATAATGCTATTGTAGAATCTAAAGTACTTAAGTGCTTTTAAACAGTCGAAAGCTGTACAGTTGCGTTGTGGTTTGCTGCACTAAAGCTAAAGGCTTTACAAAAGCATTTAGATATGCCATTATACAACCGTTATACAGCTCAAAGCATCATATAATGCGACAAGTTGCTCGGTGAACGTATATAAGAGTTTATACGGTCCTTAAGTTCGAAATAAGTTAACTATTCATATGTTATAATGCTTCCTGTGTTACTTGGGTATTTATATTGGTAAGCAATGTTTTATGGTCACTTTACCTGAATAATATTTTATACCTTTACCACACTTTAACCATATAACTTGATCGAATAGGTATGTTCCCAACCCAGTTTCAGATTGTCGTCGAAGTATTTCATGTTTTAACATCGATCCGGTCAGCACATATACTAAAGTTTTCAAGTTCAGCTATCCCTTTCTATGGAATTATCTTTTTAGTATTTGTCCGCTTTTGATAAAACAAATAATGTCAATCATAGCTCATATATCGATACACACATTGACATTAATTTGTAATATTTAAAATTGTTAATGTTTGTACTACTACACAAATATCTGTCCAAAGTCGTATATATAATTTTTGATACAGTCTTTACCTAACCGCAGTAGATAAAAATAGCCAAATTTATGTTGTTTTTTTTCTCTGAAGGGCCAATGTTTTTGGGCGTCATACTTTAGAATAAACTGATACCTGAAGATACTTTGAAACAACATGTTATGTATTCCATCAGCGTTATTTTGTTTTATTTATTTGGAGATCCAACAGCTGTAAAAAACATTATACATTGTAGTAAATACAGGAAGCCAATTATAGGAACTAACAGGTAGATTAGGTCTATACCTAGCTGATTACTGGATTATTGTGATACAGTAGCAAGAGTCTTGCCCTGGCTCACTGGGCCGTTGCTTCTTCCTCAGGTCTCTACCCCCCCCCCCCCCCCCCCCTTTCGACTGATAGGAGGGTCCTGACGTCCTGAAGATTCATCCATGTGTGTAAGGTTACTTAGTACTTTCAAATCCTACAATTTAGTAAATTTATTTTGTGAGCCTACACGAATCACAGCAACCAGTGCTACATGTATAGATAACATTTTCAGTAACAAGGATGCGACTAGTAAATCTATAATAAACAACTTAAGTTCTAAGGATATTCCACAAGTTCTAAGGATATTCTAAAAAACTAAGGATATTCCACAAGTCACTATGTGCAGACTATTTTCCGAAAGGCGATTAGATTTATTCAGTCGGAATATCACGAAACAATTATGTTATCTTCCATTTACCCAGGAAAACCCGAACCGTATGAGTATTGAGTTGTTTAACTGTATTAAAAGGGAATTTGATGCCTGTTTCATTCCGAAGAAGGTGCAAGGTAAGGTCAAGACGAAATTTAGCGACTGGGCTACGCCGGATATTCATGAGAAGAGACGACGGCTCTATAATTTATATGACTTGAGAAGAATTAATAAAAGTCCGGAATTCCTAGATTATGTCAGGAACTTTTCTAAATCTTTTAAGATGATGTGTGCCGCTGCTAAAGCTGATTATCTGTCCAGAAAGATCCAAAATTCCAAGTATAAAGTAAAAACTGTTTGGCAAGTAATCAACGATGAAACTGGGAAACGTAAAATCAAAGATCCGCACTACAACCTACGTATTAATAATAATTTAGTGAGTTCGGACCTTGAAGTTGCGGATCATTTTGAGCAGTTCTTCTCTAATATACTGGTAGCAACAACAAAGTCTCTTCATTCATCGCCTGACGTCGCTGAGGCAATACTGAAAACAAATATAGCAGAGTGTACAGATATCTTTAAATTTTCATATGTTACTCCGAACTTAATTATTAAAACATTTAAATCCCTAAATTTAAAGAAAACTGAAGATCTTTGGGGCCTATCTATTAAAGTTCTACATTCCAGTGTTGAATCGATTGCACCACATTCAGCTGATATATTTAACAAATGTATTGATACAGGAATATTTCCAGACATAATGAAGCACAGCAAAGTCATCCCCTTGTTCAAATCAGGATCGAGAACAGAACCAAGCAATTTCAGACCAATTTCAATACTGCCGGCACTGAGCAAAGTTTTCGAGAAACTAATTCTAAATCAACTTGTGTCACATTTTAACCGAAACGAATTGTTCGCCAGAAATCAATTTGGTTTTACCAGAGGTCGCTCGACTACTGACGCAGGTGCTGTTCTTCTTAAGCACATTTTTGCCGCTTGGGAAAAAAAACAAGATGCTGTTGGAATATTCTGTGACCTATCGAAGGCATTTGATTGCGTTGATCACGAAAATCTAAAGAGAAAACTAAGCCATTACGGGATCAAAGCTGGTGCCCTTAACCTCGTCTCATCATACCTATCGGATAGAACACAACGAGTGGTTATTAATGGAACTCAATCTTCTGGGACCCCTGTGGCACTCGGAGTGCCTCAAGGCTCAATACTTGGTCCCTTCCTGTTTTTGGTGTACATTAATGACCTACCTAAAATTGTGCAAGATAAACATGATATAGTGTTATTTGCTGATGACACATCTCTGATATTTAAAGTGGACAGAAAAGAAAACAGCTTCGATAGTATTAACAGTGCACTCTCCACAGTAGTAAATTGGTTTACGGCTAATAACCTACTTTTGAACGCCAAGAAAACGAAGTGCATCAAATTTACACTTCCCAACGTCAAGCAGATTAACAGCAGCAAGACAATAATAAATGATGAAACAATGGAATTCGAAAAGCAAACTGTTTTCTTAGGACTCACTTTAGACTCGAAATTACAATGGCATCCACATATAGCCACCCTAGCTGGGAAACTTAGCTCTGCAGCCTATGCCGTGAGGCGAATCAGCCATCTAACAAACAGTGAAACTGCCAGGCTGGTATACTTCAGTTATTTTCACAGTGTTATGTCGTATGGAATTCTGTTGTGGGGTAAAGCGGCTGATATTGGGACCATATTTGTGCTACAAAAACGAGCTGTACGTGGCATTTATAAAATGCGCGGTCGAGCATCCGTAAGAGGAAAATTTGAAGAGGCAAATATTCTTACCGTAGCATCTCAATACGTACTTGAAAACATTATGTATGTGCGGAAAAACATCCATGAATTCAAGCTCAACAGTGATATCCATAACTATAACACTAGAAATAAAGATAAGATTGCTGAGCCTGGCCACCGCCTCGGTAAGGTTCGTACGTCTTTTGCTGGGAACTGTACACGTTTTTATAACAAAGTCCCCGCTGATGTAGTGAATTTGCCACTAAATAAATTCAAGTCTTATGTTAAGCGCTATTTGTTGAGGAGAGAGTACTATACTTTAAAGGAATTCATTGAGGATAACGATGCCTTTAAGGCATCGTAGATTGATATGGTTAGTACAATACAAATTTAGAAATTATTAGGTACATTACTCTATGAAGCAGCTTTACTCCAGTATTACCTGTTTTTCGTTTTTATTTTTTTTGTTTTTATTTAGTATTTGGACACTTAGAGACGTTATACATCTCTGAGTCTTGCATTCGCAAATATTTATATGTATAGATATATATTTAATGATCCTGACGCTTAGAGACATGTACATCTCTATGTCACTTTTATATTGTAATTTAGTTCACGCATGTAAAATACGAGCACAGAATATTGTTTCTCACCAGACTAAACATGGCTAGTTTTTATTAATTAATAAAGCCCGCCAGCTTGAACATGTCATGCTCGCTTAAAAGGCTCTGCTTATGGTGGCGTCGTTGATCGGGTCGCCACTTTCCCGAAGAAAGGTTGAGGGAGGCGATGGCTGAGATATGCGTCATACTCGTGAACGGGTGCTGTTTGTGGAGACAGGTCTGTTTAGGCAAACTGGGGCAACACATTTACGTAACTTTTTATTGATCATATTTAATTTTAATTTAATTGGCTTTAGACACAACATTCGGTGCTTGATTATCCATATTTTTTATTATTATATAGAATATATAGATCAAGACACTTGGAGACCTAATACATCTCTAAGGATAATTTAGAAATCGTATGTTTATTGTATACTAGAATCACTTACTTTTTTTTTTAATTCAAAATTATTTTGTTTCTAACTGTTGATGATGGATTATTATAATTTGGAAATTTATTTAGAAGACACAGTTCAGGTAAGAAAGTATATCAAACTTGTATGTAATTCATTTTCAATAGTCAGATTTGGACTCATCTTTTTTCTTTGGTATTTTTCTTAAACTATAACCTATTGTTGGTTAATCTAACCTTGGTTTGATATGTTTTCTGTTAGAACAACGCACTTATATGTATTGTTTAGTTTTGATGTACTGTTGTTTTGAAAAAATAAGTCCCGCCGAGTTTCTTGCCGGACATAATTCTTCTCGGGTCAGAGGTGTAGGGTTAGAACCGGTGTAGTTTGATTTTTTTTTCTCACTTTTACTTTGACGTGTAAAAGTGCCCTTGTGGCCTACTTACTGAATAAATGTTTGAGTTTGAGTTTGAATGTACCAATCCTTTCTGAAATAGTTTTCAACATAAAGAAAGGAATAAGCTCTTCTCCGGGAGTTTAAGTGAGAAGATGGAGTTTAAAATTCGTAAAATGCGCGGCTAACTGCCTGCCTGGAAACTGGTGGTCAGGACCCTCCTAGCAGTCGAAAGGGGGGGGGGGGGGTAGAGACCTGAGGAAGAAGCAACGGCCCAGTGAGCCAGGGCAAGACTCTTGCTACTGTATCACAATAATCCAGTAATCAGCTAGGTATAGACCTAATCTACCTGTTAGTTCCTATAATTGGCTTCCTGTATTTACTACAATGTATACTGTTTTTTTACAGCTGTTGGATCTCCAAATAAGTACAGCATTCAGCTGTACAGTTGCATTTTGGTTCGCTGCACTAAAACTAAAAGCTTTAAAAAAGCATTTATACATGCCATTATACAACCGTTATACAGCTTAAAGCATTATATAATGCTATTGTAGAATCTAAAGCACTTAAGTGCTTTTAAACAGTCGAAAGCTGTACAGTTGCGTTGTGGTTTGCTGCACTAAAGCTAAAGGCTTTACAAAAGCATTTAGATATGCCATTATACAACCGTTATACAGCTCAAAGCATCATATAATGCGACAAGTTGCTCGGTGAACGTATATAAGAGTTTATACGGTCCTTAAGTTCGAAATAAGTTAACTATTCATATGTTATAATGCTTCCTGTGTTACTTGGGTATTTATATTGGTAAGTAATGTTTTATGGTCACTTTACCTGAATAATATTTTATACCTTTACCACACTTTAACCATATAACTTGATCGAATAGGTATGTTCCCAACCCAGTTTCAGCTTGTCGTCGAAGTATTTCATGTTTTAACATCGATCCGGTCAGCACATATACTAAAGTTTTCAAGTTCAGCTATCCCTTTCTATGGAATTATCTTTTTAGTATTTGTCCGCTTTTGATAAAACAAATAATGTCAATCATAGCTCATATATCGATACACACATTGACATTAATTTGTAATATTTAAAATTGTTAATGTTTGTACTACTACACAAATATCTGTCCAAAGTCGTATATATAATTTTTGATACAGTCTTTACCTAACCGCAGTAGATAAAAATAGCCAAATTTATGTTGTTTTTTTTTCTCTGAAGGGCCAATGTTTTTGGGCGTCATACTTTAGAATAAATTGATACCTGAAGATATTTTGAAACAACATGTTATGTATTCCATCAGCGTTATTTTGTTTTATTTATTTGGAGATCCAACAGCTGTAAAAAGACATTATACATTGTAGTAAATACAGGAAGCCAATTATAGGAACTAACAGGTAGATTAGGTCTATACCTAGCTGATTACTGGATTATTGTGATACAGTAGCAAGAGTCTTGCCCCGGAGAAGAGCTTATTCCTTTCTTTATGTTGAAAACTATTTCAGAAAGGATTGGTACATTCAAACTCAAACTCAAACATTTATTCAGTAAGTAGGCCACAAGGGCACTTTTACACGTCAAAGTAAAAGTGAGAAAAAAAAATCAAACTACACCGGTTCTAACCCTACACCTCTGACCCGAGAAGAATTATGTCCGGCAAGAAACTCGGCGGGACTTATTTTTTCAAAACAACAGTACATCAAAACTAAACAATACATATAAGTGCGTTGTTCTAACAGAAAACATATCAAACCAAGGTTAGATTAACCAACAATAGGTTATAGTTTAAGAAAAATACCAAAGAAAAAAGATGAGTCCAAATCTGACTATTGAAAATGAATTACATACAAGTTTGATATACTTTCTTACCTGAACTGTGTCTTCTAAATAAATTTCCAAATTATAATAATCCATCATCAACAGTTAGAAACAAAATAATTTTGAATTAAAAAAAAAAAGTAAGTGATTCTAGTATACAATAAACATACGATTTCTAAATTATCCTTAGAGATGTATTAGGTCTCCAAGTGTCTTGATCTATATATTCTATATAATAATAAAAAATATGGATAATCAAGCACCGAATGTTGTGTCTAAAGCCAATTAAATTAAAATTAAATATGATCAATAAAAAGTTACGTAAATGTGTTGCCCCAGTTTGCCTAAACAGACCTGTCTCCACAAACAGCACCCGTTCACGAGTATGACGCATATCTCAGCCATCGCCTCCCTCAACCTTTCTTCGGGAAAGTGGCGACCCGATCAACGACGCCACCATAAGCAGAGCCTTTTAAGCGAGCATGACATGTTCAAGCTGGCGGGCTTTATTAATTAATAAAAACTAGCCATGTTTAGTCTGGTGAGAAACAATATTCTGTGCTCGTATTTTACATGCGTGAACTAAATTACAATATAAAAGTGACATAGAGATGTACATGTCTCTAAGCGTCAGGATCATTAAATATATATCTATACATATAAATATTTGCGAATGCAAGACTCAGAGATGTATAACGTCTCTAAGTGTCCAAATACTAAATAAAAACAAAAAAAATAAAAACGAAAAACAGGTAATACTGGAGTAAAGCTGCTTCATAGAGTAATGTACCTAATAATTTCTAAATTTGTATTGTACTAACCATATCAATCTACGATGCCTTAAAGGCATCGTTATCCTCAATGAATTCCTTTAAAGTATAGTACTCTCTCCTCAACAAATAGCGCTTAACATAAGACTTGAATTTATTTAGTGGCAAATTCACTACATCAGCGGGGACTTTGTTATAAAAACGTGTACAGTTCCCAGCAAAAGACGTACGAACCTTACCGAGGCGGTGGCCAGGCTCAGCAATCTTATCTTTATTTCTAGTGGTATAGTTATGGATATCACTGTTGAGCTTGAATTCATGGATGTTTTTCCGCACATACATAATGTTTTCAAGTACGTATTGAGATGCTACGGTAAGAATATTTGCCTCTTCAAATTTTCCTCTTACGGATGCTCGACCGCGCATTTTATAAATGCCACGTACAGCTCGTTTTTGTAGCACAAATATGGTCCCAATATCAGCCGCTTTACCCCACAACAGAATTCCATACGACATAACACTGTGAAAATAACTGAAGTATACCAGCCTGGCAGTTTCACTGTTTGTTAGATGGCTGATTCGCCTCACGGCATAGGCTGCAGAGCTAAGTTTCCCAGCTAGGGTGGCTATATGTGGATGCCATTGTAATTTCGAGTCTAAAGTGAGTCCTAAGAAAACAGTTTGCTTTTCGAATTCCATTGTTTCATCATTTATTATTGTCTTGCTGCTGTTAATCTGCTTGACGTTGGGAAGTGTAAATTTGATGCACTTCGTTTTCTTGGCGTTCAAAAGTAGGTTATTAGCCGTAAACCAATTTACTACTGTGGAGAGTGCACTGTTAATACTATCGAAGCTGTTTTCTTTTCTGTCCACTTTAAATATCAGAGATGTGTCATCAGCAAATAACACTATATCATGTTTATCTTGCACAATTTTAGGTAGGTCATTAATGTACACCAAAAACAGGAAGGGACCAAGTATTGAGCCTTGAGGCACTCCGAGTGCCACAGGGGTCCCAGAAGATTGAGTTCCATTAATAACCACTCGTTGTGTTCTATCCGATAGGTATGATGAGACGAGGTTAAGGGCACCAGCTTTGATCCCGTAATGGCTTAGTTTTCTCTTTAGATTTTCGTGATCAACGCAATCAAATGCCTTCGATAGGTCACAGAATATTCCAACAGCATCTTGTTTTTTTTCCCAAGCGGCAAAAATGTGCTTAAGAAGAACAGCACCTGCGTCAGTAGTCGAGCGACCTCTGGTAAAACCAAATTGATTTCTGGCGAACAATTCGTTTCGGTTAAAATGTGACACAAGTTGATTTAGAATTAGTTTCTCGAAAACTTTGCTCAGTGCCGGCAGTATTGAAATTGGTCTGAAATTGCTTGGTTCTGTTCTCGATCCTGATTTGAACAAGGGGATGACTTTGCTGTGCTTCATTATGTCTGGAAATATTCCTGTATCAATACATTTGTTAAATATATCAGCTGAATGTGGTGCAATCGATTCAACACTGGAATGTAGAACTTTAATAGATAGGCCCCAAAGATCTTCAGTTTTCTTTAAATTTAGGGATTTAAATGTTTTAATAATTAAGTTCGGAGTAACATATGAAAATTTAAAGATATCTGTACACTCTGCTATATTTGTTTTCAGTATTGCCTCAGCGATGTCAGGCGATGAATGAAGAGACTTTGTTGTTGCTACCGGTATATTAGAGAAGAACTGCTCAAAATGATCCGCAACTTCAAGGTCCGAACTCACTAAATTATTATTAATACGTAGGTTGTAGTGCGGATCTTTGATTTTACGTTTCCCAGTTTCATCGTTGATTACTTGCCAAACAGTTTTTACTTTATACTTGGAATTTTGGATCTTTCTGGACAGATAATCAGCTTTAGCAGCGGCACACATCATCTTAAAAGATTTAGAAAAGTTCCTGACATAATCTAGGAATTCCGGACTTTTATTAATTCTTCTCAAGTCATATAAATTATAGAGCCGTCGTCTCTTCTCATGAATATCCGGCGTAGCCCAGTCGCTAAATTTCGTCTTGACCTTACCTTGCACCTTCTTCGGAATGAAACAGGCATCAAATTCCCTTTTAATACAGTTAAACAACTCAATACTCATACGGTTCGGGTTTTCCTGGGTAAATGGAAGATAACATAATTGTTTCGTGATATTCCGACTGAATAAATCTAATCGCCTTTCGGAAAATAGTCTGCACATAGTGACTTGTGGAATATCCTTAGTTTTTTAGAATATCCATAGAACTTGTGGAATATCCTTGGAACTTAAGTTGTTTATTATAGATTTACTAGTCGCATCCTTGTTACTGAAAATGTTATCTATACATGTAGCACTGGTTGCTGTGATTCGTGTAGGCTCACAAAATAAATTTACTAAATTGTAGGATTTGAAAGTACTAAGTAACCTTACACACATGGATGAATCTTCAAGTAAGTTGATATTAAAATCACCACACACAATAACACTTTTATTACTACAAAAAACACTTGTAAGAACTTCATCTATCACTGACTCAAATGTGTTATAGTTTGCCAATGGAGGCCTGTACACGCATATAATTATAAATTCTTCTAACTCGACACAAGAAAGTTCAATATGGCGTTCCACAGACAGTTCAACAATGTCTTTCCGCTCCTTACTTTTTATATCATGTTTTACCATTATTAATGACCCGCCGCGAATGCAGGATTTTCTAAAAAATTTAGTTACTACACTATGATTGTGGAAATTAAACATAAATTCATGACCTTTAAGCCAGTGCTCCGTTATACAGAGGATATCAATGTTCGAGTGTTGTACAAACAAATCAATTTCCAGTTGTTTACTGGTAAACCCTTGAATATTTTGGTGAACTAAGTACAATACATCAGTTTTACTACTTATGCTAGCATCACAGTTATGTTTAGGAACGAAGCCGGCTGGTGCACTCGTTGTCGTAGCAGTCAGTTTAAATTGATATCACCAGACGGCTGCCTCTCTAAATCTGAGCCCCTGCAGTATGAATCGGGATTCGTCTTAATAAAACTATCATCCGCCGTGCTAGTCACGACGGGGTCTACAATATTGTATGCTAACAGGTTAGCACAATCTATAAGACATCTTCTCGGAAGGTAAGTCCTATCACGGGGCATAATAAAATCCTCAATAAATTTATTTGTATCAAAATACGAAATCGTACTTCTGTATAAAGAAAGATTATAAAATACGGAGTTGTAAGAATATACCCTCTTATTTATATGACTCGACATTCTGTATGGTCATTTTAGGTTGGGTCTCCCGAACGTGCCATTCTAAATAGTACAACAACAACAAGGGATCCTAAGGGGTTAAAGGAGGAAGGGTTAAGGGGTTAACAATTTTGGGATTGCACATTGCAATATTACTAGCCAACTACTTACTAAGGAAACAGTTCAAAGACCCAACTGGGCACTCTAGGGCAATGCTGAGCTAGGGCTGGACTCACAGGGCCTTGCATAGGTTTTTTAGGTCTCCAGGTACAGCCTTTACTGGCATCTGGGACGTTCCTGTTGCTAAGCGGATTCGTGACTCGCAAAACTAGCAATTCATGCGGGTTTTTTGGAACCATTTCGGCTTCCAGTAGGTACCTTTTGTTCGAAAAGGTCGTGGATTTGTATACCATTTGCGTAAAATAACCACAACAGGCGGTCTTATCGCTAGAGAGCGAACTCTTCCAGACAACCTTGGATATAATAATAACCACCTTTATTAACGTAGTAATTGTATCGGACATTGAAGCAAAGAAAAATAACAAAATTTCGTGGGTAAGTACAGATGGGTTAGTATAAAAAGTACGAAGTCCTTTTTCTTGCTTTTATTTGACAAAAAAAAACGATTTAGTTTGTATACAATATTTACAATGCTAATACGATCTTCAAATTAAATTTCATTAAATATAAATTATTTACTTAATAGTTTTATGCTCGGACTCCGGAAAGCTGATCTGGTACGAAATACCTTAATAAGAGCCAAAACCAAAGTACAAGACGTAACAATAAAAATAAAAAGACTAAAATGGAAATGGTCTGGTCACCTGGCTAGAGGCAACAAAAAGTGGAGCAAACGAGTAACTGAGTGGTACCGATTGGGGTGAAAAAGGAAGAGTGGCACACAACTCAAGAGCTGGGAAGACGATATTCGCGAAGTTGCAGGAATAACCTGCCACAGAGTAGCGCAGGATAGAAACGAGTGGAGAAGGCTGGAAGAGGCCTTTGCCAATTGGCAAACAGACATGCAGAAGATTAGACAGATAGACATACTAGAATACTAAACGGAAAAAAAACAATATCTTCCATGTAATAAAAAAAATAGTTTTATGTATGGACAATTATATTGATCATTTACATTCTTAAGTATGGAGTGAGATCTTCTTTGATGTAATATCTGGCTGGTACAACGTCGAAGAATCTTGCGCAGTAATCATACACATATTCAAGAGCTTTTTCCATAAAAACTCTGCCAAAGACTGGTGCCAAACTTTTACTGGTTTGGTTAAGTATACCGACGACGAGACCACCTAGAAAAATATTCTTTGTTATATGGTCGCTCTTTCAGTAGACTGGATTTTAGGATAGAAAATAAATGTTTGAAAGACTGCTCAATGAGAACGGCGGCATAGGAGCGGAATATTTAAGCTATGACCGCGATTATTGGGAGACATCAGTCTTTTAGATGATATTAACATAATGCCTAAAATTTTACGTAAAAAGTCTTAGGTATATGTTTTGTTTACGTAAGTTAGGTTGGGACCCAGCTACAGGTCAGAATGAAAGACCAATATTGTTTATTCATGCATGCAAATATAATAAATAGTAAGTTATGTACAAAATCACGCTTTTTCAGGGTTCCGTAGCCAAATGGCAAAAAACGGAACCCTTATGGATTCGTCATGTCTATCTGTCTGTCTGTCTGTCTGTCCGTCCGTATGTCACAGGCATTTTACTCGGAAACTATACGACGTATCTGAATAACATAAGGTGTATTTTGTATGCAGCTACTTAGTTATGTAGTTAAATTTTAAAAAAAAAATATTTTTAAGGGGGCGCTCCATACAGGTAACGAAATTAAAAAAAAAATTAACCAAATATCCACATGTGACACATCAATCGATAGGTCTTTCAAAATAACATTGAGGTTTCTTTGACTATTTTGTGATTAAGTGAATATTTTCTGAAATAATCGCTTCGAAAGTCAGAAAAGTTGTGTAGCCCCCCCCCCCGTAACTTTTGAACCTTAAGTTAAAAAAATTTGAAAAAATTTGAAGAGATGCGCCTTATCATAAACTTTCAACGAAAATTATTTTGAACATTATCGGTTCAGCCATTTTTGAGTTATCTCCATAAAACTTCTTCCATAGGCATCAGATACGACCTTTTGGTATTAGTTTGGTTCTTATTCCATTGAAGGTAACCCTCCGTGCGTGGTCCGACACGCACTTGGCCGGTTTTTTATAATTGCAAAGCTTCTTAAACATATTAGTTATGAATAAGTACTTACTAATATCTTCCTTTCCCATAAAAACGTTATTCGCAGCAAAAATGAGCTTCCCCAATATTTCAAAATCAAACTTGGTTTGATTGTCAATCGACGACAAATAAATTTCACCGTCATCATGCTTACGGGCGTAAGTGGCAAAGTCAATAGTCATGTGCAGCTTTTCTGAAAAATATTATGTCATAATAATAGTACATTACATCAGAGGCCGGGAAAACACGGATTTCCGGCCAAGTAGGTATAGACGGCCGAGCGTAGCGAGGCCGGATAGAGATACGAGGCCGGGAATCCGTTTTCACGCCGAGGCATGTATAGTGCTTTTCTCAAACATGCAATGAAATAAAATAAAATAAAAAACCAAAAGGACAATGTTTTATTCAATCTAAAAAGCGACCATGAAGTAAAAATTAAAAAGTTAAAATCAGCTGTTCGTAAAACCTGCCGCCATCTTTGACGCTGTCTGAATGAGAGTGGACGTTGAAACAAAAAAAAGTTACTTTGCAGGCCTGAAAAGTTGTATGAAATCCCATTGCAGGCCGCCTCGAGATGCTGCGGCCGAAAAAGGATACTTCCGAGTCTATTATAAGGAACGTAAAGAGAATATTTCATTGCATGTTTGAGAAATAGTACATTACAGCAGAGGCTGGGAGAATAGGGATTTCCGGCCAAGTAGGAATATTTGTAATTATGAAAACGTATTGTGTTCTGTTTATTTTACACCCGGTTAAAATAAGTCATATTGTCTCACGGTAATCAACCTAGAAGTTTTTGTTAAACGACTTCAAAAAATAAGGAGGTTCTCAGTTTGCCCCGTATGTATGTATGTATGTTTGTTCGTGATTATCTCGCGATTGGCTGAACCGATTTTGAATCGGTTTTCAGAAAAGTATTTCTTATATTTTAGTGTGCAATAAGGGGTCGTTTATTTATTACGTAAGACAATTTTTGCCACTATTTGACCCCCTTCCACCCCTACGTAAGAAAAAATCTTCCTCTCGTAAGTAGAAGTAAGTAAGGCATGGTCAACCCGCCCCCCTAAATCGTCTTTCGTAATAATGAATGATACCCAAAAGAATACCCGTGATGTCAGCCCCATGCATGGATCCGTTATTAAGCGATGTATGAAAATTAATAATGATCTGGGAATTTACTTAATTTTTGACGTCGGTGCCAACGTCACTTTGGAGCGGGACAGTAGTGAAAGAACTTAATTAATGAGTAAATTAAGTATTTTTATGCAAGTAAGTGCAGTGCTCTTTGTGGTCCAAAAATGTTGGTTTAGCACCGACTTCAAAAATTAAGTAAACACCCTGATCATTATTATTTTTCTTATTATTAGTTATTCATTATTTTTGGCAGTAATTTGTTTTACGAGGTAGGAATAGAGGCAGGATAGGGACTGGATCAGTACAGGGGAGAGGGGTGAGGTACTTATATCAAAATTATTTTGGACTTTTTGGTTGTGGGTAGGTTTTGTTTTTGTTGCCATCTTACTTGAAACCATTTTCGAAACTCACCGACTCGAACTTTTCCCACTCCATCACCCCGGATAAATTCCCCTCCCAATAATGTCTTGATTAAAGGGGTGGAGGAAAATGCTTTGTACCGTCCTTTTATCGTGATGTCACATGTCATATCCAAGTATTGATGTCCATTTTGAATTTCGGTCCTAGAAAAAGTAATTAAGATTCTCTTTAGCTAACAAAAGTTAATGGACGCCATGACAATCAATAAATTATTTTTGTCTTATACGCCGTATTTTATAAGTATTTAGGGCATATTTATGACTTGCTATTAGAAGTAGGTACAAGTATAATTTAATTCGACTCTAAAATTAACGTTTAATTATCATAATATTTTAATGTAAATACAAATGATATCAGTAGACATTTTATCGTATTAGAGGTTAGTGGTCTTATCTTAAATATATTTTATGGGGAGGAATATGTTTTCAATGAACCGTCTGTCAAGTTTTACTGGCGTCGCCGTCGTACGATAAAAACGCCTCATTTATTTACTTAGTTATTGATCAAGCAATCTTTTATTCCTTTAACGACGCCGTCTTCCAAACTGACATCAAACAGCCCTAGGACAGAAACTGACACATTCTTGAGCTCCAGAGGATCTATAGGAGGTATTCCCAATTCCTTTACACCAGTTTTACCAATGTCTGCTATAATAGACTGGTACAGTTTCCTTTGGCGCTCACTGTCGTTCATGCTGCATTTTGTTAGTGATCCAACTGTAACAAATACGGAAAAACTTGCATTTTTTTTTTTCAAATAAACCCATTGTGTAAGGAGCAATACTTTAATAAAAATATGATACCAAGTACACTTAAAGTCGGTATTCTAAAGGTCTCTAATATCTTACATGATTAAATTCTTAATCGGGACGCATTCATAAAATGGTATAATATTTTATCTAATTATATTTCTTTAATTGAATTACATTTATATTTTATGAAAATATATCCAAATACCAAATGAGAAATTGTGATTATTTATAAAATATTCTTATAGGAATGTTCAACTCATAATTACCGAATGAAGCGTCACTAATCAAACACACCGAACACAACACAAAGATTAATAGAAACATGTTTTTAGTATTTCAAGTCAGTGATACGAATAAGCTAGATTTTGGACATTGCAGCCTTAAATACCTGTATTTTTATGTTCAATTGCTTACGACGTAGGTACGGAAAGTTTTCAGGGTTCCGTACTTGAAAAACATCAATCTGTATTAGCTAACCCAAACCTGGCTGTTTGGTACAACCAACGCCTGTATGCAAATGCGACAGCCCATATGAATTAATGTCCGCTAATCAGATTTTAAAATTATTACTCGTTATATCGTGTTAATTAGGTTGGAATTTTTGCATGTTTGTGAGCATATTCTTGGTTTTTATTGAAAATGCCTATCAGGCCTCATTTCCATGAAATTTTTGCAATTTTTTTGGACCCACGGTTCAAAAGTTAAAGGGCCTTTTTTATGTTTTCGCAGCTATTATTTACGAAAGTATTAGTTTTATCCAAAAATTGTTTTAAAGACCCGTATTCTTTTTGAAAGATCTATTTAAAGACAACACGATAGGACTGGAGCAAAAAAAACGACTTAATGTGTACGGGAGGTACCCTAAAAATAATATGTTTTAAGATTTTATCTTACCAATTTGTCGGCGTGATTAAAATGCATATTTATACCAAAATTTCAGTTTTCTAGTACTAACCATGAGCAAAGCCGAGGACATACGGACATGGCGAAACTATAAGAGTTGTTGACTACGGAACCCTAAAACCCAATGCCTAATTTTATTCACTCGTAAAAATAAAAGGAGTTATAACAAGGTATTTATAAATATAATTAACTACCTGCTTGATTCGGCATCTAAATTTAATTCCTGACGTACAACTTTATACCCCAATTTATTTTTGCGAAAGGTATCTTATTTGTCGAAATGCTGTAGTCGTAATGAACTAACGTGGTAGTCGTAATTTTTAGACGAGCAACCTAATAACGGAACGTTTTTCTTTGTTACTTTCTGCAACCCTACAGGCTTGACCAATGGTGGATAGCCCGCCTGGTGGTAAGGAGGTACCTTAGCCTTCGAACGCGTGCAACTCCACATGCGCGTTGCCGACTTTTACTATAAAGGATCCCTGGCATCAACACACTGCCAATGAGGTACAAGCTGTCAAGAATGGATGAGTCTTAAAAAACCGGCCATGTGCGAGTCGGACTCGCGTCGCAACAACTTTATTATATCAGATTACCATTGCTTTAATATGCATACCTTTCAATAAAACTGCTTACAGCCATGTTTTTTCTACCCACCAATTTGTTAATCTTACTGACCAAGTAATTATTTTGCAGCTCAACAATTTCTTAAGCAGATATATCATAACAAAAGCAGATCAATATTGGTTATAACGTTGTCCGTTTGTGAGTTTATTGCTGAACAAGAATTGTAGCTCCATTTTTATTTATTGCCAGCAAAAATTTTGTGTGCTGACCAAATGATTTAATGGCTATTATTTTTTTCGAATCAGTTTTAAAAATGGCTGATCATTTAATTACTTCCCTTAACATTTCCATGTTAGATAGCGCCTCTCTCATTGTATCAGTGTGTGTCATTTGTCCACGTAGCTACCTCTTCATTATTTTCATTCTAAACCACTCTTCCATGGCTCTCTTCTCTACCTCTAAACGAAGTGGCTTTAGTGCCAGCATTACCTCCATCGCACGGTGGTTCGCTTTTATGGAGAAAGTCACAAAAATAATTTCTGTAAAAAAATTCCGTATTTGATGTTTTAAAATCTAATACCCCAAATACACACTCAGCCAAATAGCACTGGACCCTACTCATAGTGTTATGTTCCTGCTGGTAAGTAAGGTTGCCAAAGAGCACAAAGAGGACCCAGTGTGTTGACGACGAGGGACCCTCTTGTTCCTTTAGCCGTCAACACAGTGAATCCTCCTTTTTGTAAAGGATCAGCAACGCGCATGTGACACCTCTGGAGTTGCAGGCGTCCATAGCTTACGGTAGCTGCTTACCATCAGGCGGTCCGTATGATTGTTTGCCACCGTCGTGGTATAAAAAAATTACTATAAATGGTTTTACTTTGTATATTTTCCTCATAAAAAAAATCTAACTAATAACAATAAAAATGTACGAAATACATACTATTTTAAAGCCTTATACAATTATAGAACCTATTATAGTCGTGTTTGCACGCGAATACGTGATACTATTTTGGTGCGTTATTTTGGGGAATTAAATAGACTAGATAGACTTTTCATCGAGTATATTATCTATGTTCTTATAAAGGTGTTGACAAATGTATAAATGACAGATAAAAGTACAGGAGTAGAAAAAATATCTAACAAACTTGTGACACCGATTTTTTTCTTTGGTAGTTCCGTAAGACCCGTGATCATAGGGATTTAAGAGATCCGTATTCGTCTTGGTGCGTGACATCTTCCTAGTATTATTAAGCCTGAACTGCTTAATATTTTTGTTTTTAGTGTCGGCAGCTTCTTCTGAAAGCTCTGTTATCGGTAACATCACAAGGTCATTTACTTCAGCTCCATGAATAAGGACTTTATTAACAGAAGCCGGCATGTAGTACCATCCATATTCATCAATAGGCATGGTGAAATTTTTTCATCTATGGTATCAATCGATTCGTTTTGTTGTGAGGATCAAATGTCTATATGGGGCCAATTGCGTTAAAGCAACACAAAAGTCAGAAATGAGACTTAAAATCCGAGATTTGCATTTGTTTCTCAAAACGCCCCTAACAAAATGACGTGCAAAAGTGACGTCACGATCACATAGTTGCCCTGTTTAAAGTATGGAAAAATTATGAAATTGCTATTTTTACAGTAAAATGTATATGGTTGCTATACAATTTATTTTACAGTAAAATGTTAAAAATCGAATGGTACCATTGGTTTTTTTTTAATTTCGAACTTTAAAAAATCGTAAAATTTAGAAATTTTGCAGCTTGATATCTTTGAGCCATTTCAATAGAATTTATAAATTTTCACTTTAGTTGGATATATTGATAATTTTGCATCTTATCAACTAAATTTTATTGTGTAATTCAACATGTGTCATCATGCCTATTGTCTGCCGGGCCGTTCTAATGTATAATCTTATATAATTTATTTTATAACCAGAATGAATACACTTTAGAATTGTACAACATGTATCAATAAATTCTTGTCAACGTCAGTTATCTAAGCTGAAATAGTCGAATTTTCAAAAAATCTGCGTGCGTGATTTCCATCGGTCGTTCCATTTTCTTCGCTACGTGGCTTGTCAACACTTAATCGTATAATGTATTTATGAATTAGATTATTATTTAACATGGATATTTAAAATTAGCAGCTATATTCAGTTTTAAATTTCCCATGGTTATAATACTTTCCCGCACCTATTACTTTCTTTTAATTTCTGTTTGGCCTGACGGTTAGCTGGTAGAGAATGCCTTTTGGCATTAAGTTCGCCTTTTGTACTCTTTTTTCATTGTGCAATAAAGTTTAAATAAATTAATAATCCTAACTTTATCTTACTTATTTTTATTTAATACTAGCTGACCCGGCGAACTTCGTACCGCCAACTTCCACAGACTCCCGTCGACCTCAAGTTCACTCCTACGCCAGTCCTACCGTCTCCCACCACTCTCCCACTGTTGTCCAACCATCTCCCACTCTTGTCCACCCTTCTCTCACTCTCTTCCACCACCCTTCTCCCACCGACTCCTACTTCACTCCCATCCCATCGACTCCATTCCCACTGACTCTTACACTACGTCAGTCTCATCGTCTCCACCTCCTCCCATTGTCTTCATCCACTCCTATTAACGGACTTACACTTTCTTAACTTCCATATAGGGTTGCCAGGTGTTAGCCGGACATGTTTGGCTTTTTACCAGTGTGTCCGGCCAAATAATTCCTCGTCCGGCCTGTCCGGCTTTTGTTAGGCTTCTGTCTGACTTACGCTACGCGCCAGTCACGCCAGTGGCACGATTCGAAAGACCAGCGTAGCGTATGCAAAAAAGGCATGTCCGGCTTTTGGGATCAAATGTCCGGCTAAATTAAGCGGCTTTTTCATTTTTGGGCCTGGTAACCCTACTTCCATAGATTATGTTCAATTTTCTTTTTAGTTTCTCCAATATTTTAATAGTTATTCTGTTATTCGGGGTGGAGATATGTACATCCAAATATTTTTTAAGAAAAAAAAACCCGACTTCAATGGGGAAAGCTGGTGAAAGATTATTATGTAGATGGTGTACTCTTAGACTCCATACAATGAAATAACTTGCTTAACAAACACAGCGAAGAGGACAAATCGCCAAACGTGAACTATGCGTCGTTGAAGAGTTCCGTTCTGATCATCATCAGCAGTTCCACTTTATCAAATGTCACTCTTTTGAATGAAAATCTTGATTTGTTAAAAAAAATACAAAAATCACTATGTGTATGCCCTTAAGATTTGACGAGTTCCCTCGATTCCTCATGGATCCCATAATCAGAACTTGAGGTTGACGAAAATTTGTCCTGACAATCAAACTTGCTTAACAAACACAGCGAAGAGGACAAATCGCCAAACGTGAACTATGCATCGTTGAAGAGTTCCATTCTGATCATCATCAGCAGATCTACTTCTTCAAATGATCTTCTTGAAAAAATGGTGAAATAAAAACTGAAGTTAACATTTTTTTTGGGTAAGGTTCACATGAAGTAGGGGTAAATTTTTTTTATCGGCTTCTAGTTTCTACCCTATTATATTTTAATACACAAATATGAAATTATAAAAGATGGTACAATTAATAATAAAACAGCTTTAGAAAATAAATAAATAATTCTTGAAATGATTCACTGTTTTGAATGAAAATGATGGATTTCTTGATAAAAATATGTATATGTATGCCTTTAAAGTTTGAGGAGTTCCCTCGATTCCTCATGGATCCCATCATCTGAACTGCGTATTGACAAAAACGGGAGCAATCTGTAATATATATATAAACTAAAAAAAAAACATACACGCCGAATTGAGAACATCCTCTTTTGAAATCTTGATGTCGGTTAAAAATCAAAGATCATGAAAATCGGTTCAGCCGTTCTTTAGTTATAAATGGTATATAGCGTTTTGTTATACCACGTTTTATGTCACGTTCCGCGGGAATGGGATAAAAAGTATCCTATGTCCGTCTTCTTGTTCTAAGCTACCGCCCGACCAATTTTCAGCCAAATTGGTTCAGCCGTTCTTGTGTTATAAATAGTGTAACTAACACGACTTTCTTTTATATATATAATATAAAAGATTGTCTACGGACATAAGACATACAGCCTTGGCCAGAAGTGTTGAGCACCCTTGCGATTTTCATACAAAACTCGAAGCTTTAGTCCAGCGTTTCTATATTTTTAATTCAAACTAAACAGGCATGTTTTGTTGAAGTTAGTAGTAACTGCATAGAATATTTGCAATTTATCCCACCGACCTAAAGTCGCATTTTTGTGACCTTAAGTTTTCATGTTTTATATTTACCTTGAAATTGTTATTAAGTGAAGTTTTCTAGATATATAAATGAAATGTAACATTTTACGTCAGCGTACATTGTTATTATTGGGAAATAATACTTAACATCAAAACTGTAAACAAAAAACTGCTATGCTCAATACTTCTGGCCAAGGCTGTATACAGCGAAAGGAGAACGTCGTTGCTGACGCTTTATCTAGAGTTGAGATAGTCGATTTTCAAAATATTGCAATAGACTTTTCTTTGATTGCGAAGGCACAACACAAATATGACGACTTGTAAACATTATTACAATTCACCATTAAATTATGACAGACAATGACAACAAACAGTCAAACACAAAAATAAAATAAAAGTTTATTTGAAAATGGTAATACAAACTCGGCTACCGGCGTTTATGTATTGATCTTGAACAGACTCGTCGTGCCAATGTTACGAATGCTTCAACTCAATTTTATAACTACCCTCATTTAAATATTGAGCTGCTACCCACTTTTAAATATTGAGCTCGAACAGGCTTGTCATATCAATGTCAATAAACAAAATGGCCGACATGGCCGGCTTTTAATTAAGGTCATATTTGTTCTTTGAAATCAAGGGTTTTGTGACTTTTTAATACTTATTCTGTTAACCAGGGTTGTGACCATTCAAACTAATCCGAAATCATCTAAATCGGTTTAGCCGTTCTCGAGTTATAAACGGTCTTACTAACACCACTTTCTTTTATATATTTAGATTCAAGATTCAAGAAATTTATTTATGACGTACACAATATTACATAAACTATTACATATAGACAAAATCATCATCATCATCATCATCATCATCATCTCTTCCTAGCCGATACGGCTACGGCGACTGCTGCTGGTATCATGGGTTCCTTAGGTGTACTCGAATGTGACTGACATAACCAACTTTTGTGGCGAAAGTACGCCCGCAATTGTCACATGTAAGGATCCCATTCACTTTTTGGACCCGGGGTATGTCCTTAAACTACGTCCGGACTCGGGTATGTCCTTAAACTACGCCAAAAAGAGAGGTATGGGCACTGCGAATGACATCTCGCTAAGTGTGGTAGGGCACGTTCAGCGAATGTCATCTCGTTCAAATCTGGAGCAGAGCCCGACTGGGGAAGTACCTCCACCTTACAGAAAACCACAGCCCAATAGCACTAGACCCTACTCATAGTGTTGTGTTCCTGCCGGTGAGTAAGGTCGCCAGTGAGCTCTAAGAGGATACATTGTGTTGACGACGGGGGGCCCACGGAACCAATAATACGGCCTTTGTTCTTTGTGGGCGCAGAGTGCAGGTGCGGCGATCAGGGAGACCCGGTGAAACGGTTGTCCGCTGGCCGCCCGCAGGTCAGTAGGGTTCCCGAACCCAGCGGTCACTTAATCTCCACCCTGGGAGGCTGAACCGCCAACCTGAGAAAAATCCCTGGTGTAGTAGTCGTGCCGGTGTAGGAGACCGGAGTGGACCCGGCTACTGCAACAGGGGGGGACCGGGGGCCCTTCCGTACGCCGTGCCAGCAAATTGCACCTCCCACATCGTTCCTCGGTCGGTTTGTTTCGTCCTCTTGTTCTTTTAGCCGTCGACACAGTGAATCCTCCTTTATTTCCCACACACTCCCCAAAATTATGGCAAAAAAAAAAACACAGAAGAAATAGGTCTTCAGCGGAGTCCCCTTCCACAAAAGTGGATTTCTGCAACGTCAGGGGACTGCATTCGAATCTAAACGCAGTACACCACCACCTCGAGTCTGCGCAGCCGACCCTTCTGTTTTTAACGGAGACGCAGATATCCTGCCCGGCCGATACATCATATCTGTTATACCCCGGCTATGTGCTAGAACACAGGTTTGTGAGGCGCGCTGGGGTATGTATGTACGCTCGGCAGGATGTCTGTTGTCGCCGCCTCCATGCCTATGAAGACAGGGACCTGTCAGTGCTATGGGTGCGTGTAGACTTCGGCGGCCACACCCGCGTCTACGCGTGCCTTTACAGGTCTCACAGCGGAGACACGGACACAAAACGGCTCTTCGAGCACCTACAAGTGACGACCGACAGAGTTCTGGAGCAGTACCCATCCGCTGAATTGGTGATTTTGGGAGATTTTAATGCCCACCACATTGAGTGGCTTGATTCTCGGTCCACCGACTATGCGGGGAGGTCTGCTTACGAATTTTCTCTGGCCTATGGTCTCTCGCAATTGGTACGTTCTCCCACGAGAATACCAGATATCGAGGACCATACAAGCTCTTTACTGGACCTCCTGCTGACCACACGTCCGGACGGATATTCCGTCTCAGTGAATGCACCTCTCGGCTCGTCCGATCACTGCCTCGTCCGGACGCTGGCACCTAGCGCGCGGCCTGATCCACCACGGCCAACTGGCTCGCGACGCGTGTGGCAGTATACGTCAGCAGATTGGGATGGATTGCGTGAATTCTACGCATCGTACCCGTGGAGGCAGCTCTGTTTCACATCAGAAGATCCTGACTCCTGTACAGCTAAAGTCGCCGAGACTATACTGGAGGGAATGGCCTGCTTCATTCCCAACTCGGTAATAGCTGCAGGAGCAAGGAAACGACCTTGGTTAAATCGGCCCTGTAGAGAAGCTACAATTCGTAAGCAGGCTGCTTACAGGGCTTGGACCAAGGCCGTTACTGATAAGGATCCCAACATATCTGCTGTGAAACGCAAATTAAACACTGCCTCGAGGTCCAGTAAAAGAGCCATTGCCAGAGCCAAATTCGACTTCGTCGGCAGAATTGGTAGGAAGCTAGTGGGCTACCCCACCGGGAGTCGTGCCTTCTGGTCACTTGCCAAAGCTGCCGAGGGAAACTTTTGTCGGTCGTCCTTACCACCACTGCGTAATGCTGATGGTAATCTGGTCCATAGTGCAAAAGAAAAAGCCGATCTTCTGGGTACTCTCTTTGCCTCGAACTCGACCTTGAACGATGATGGCAGCACCGTACCGCCTGACATCCCGCGGTGCGCAGCCTCGATGCCGGAAATTATCATTAAACAAAGTGATGTCCGGCGGGAGCTGCTATCATTAAACGTTCACAAGTCGAGCGCACCAGACGGCATACCAGCAGTTGTGCTCAAACGGTGTGCTCCTGAGTTGTGTCCCGTGCTAACGCGCCTTTTAACACTCTCTTACCACAAACGGCAAGTGCCGTCTTCATGGAAGACTGCCCTCGTGCACCCTGTGCCTAAAAAGGGCGATAGTTCGGACCCGTCGAATTACAGGCCTATCGCTATAACCTCTCTTCTCTCCAAGGTTATGGAGCGCATATTCAATGCAAAGCTCCTGGGATACCTAGAAGAGCACGACCTGATCAGTGATCGCCAGTATGGCTTTCGTCACGGTCGATCAACTGGTGATCTTCTAGTGTATCTCACTCACCGCTGGGCTTCAGCCATTGAGAGTCAGGGAGAGGCATTGGCAGTCAGCCTTGATATAGCTAAGGCGTTCGATCGGGTCTGGCATCGAGGTCTTCTATCGAAGTTGCCAGCTTACGGCCTGCCCGAGGGATTGTGCAGATGGTTCGCCAGCTTTTTGTCCGGCAGAAGCATACGAGCTGTAGTCGACGGCAGTTGCTCCGAAAGCATGGAGATAAACGCTGGTGTCCCGCAAGGCTCCGTGCTATCCCCAACGCTGTTTTTGCTGCATATCAATGATATGTTGTCTATCGGCAACATTCATTGTTATGCGGACGACAGTACTGGGGATGCCTGTTACACGGGCCGTGCCAATATCCCTCGATCCGTTGTGGTAGAGAGTCGTGAAAAACTTGTGTCCGATATCGAGAACACTCTTTCTGGAGTCTCGGTGTGGGGTCAGGACAACTTAGTCCGATTCAACCCCACAAAGACACAAGTTTGCGCGTTTACCGCTAAGAAAACCCTATTTACTGTGGCCCCTCAGTTCCAAGGCACAACCCTTACAATGTCAGGGAGTATTGGGATCCTCGGTGTCGACATTTCCAGCGACGTCCAATTCCGTAGTCACCTTGAAGGGAAGGCCAAGCTGGCATCCAAAAAGCTCGGTGTGCTCAATAGAGCGAGGAGATACTTCACTCCGGGGCAGAGACTGCTTCTATACAAGTCGCAAGTCAGACCCCACATGGAGTACTGCTGTCACCTTTGGGCGGGAGCACCTGGATACCAGCTTGGGCCCTTTGACTCGGTGCAAAGGCGCGCTGTGCGGATCGTCGACGATCCCAAACTCACGAGCGATATTGAACCATTGAGTCTAAGGAGAGACTTTGCCTCCTTATGTGTGTTCTATCGCTTGTACAATGGGTTGTGCTCTGAAGAACTGTTTGATATGATGCCCACGGCAGCTTTTTATCACCGCACCGCTCGCCGCCGGCAGGGTGTTCATCCTCACACCCTGGAGCCTAGTGGGTCGCGCACTGTACGGTTTAAGAGGAATTTCCTCCCACGAACGCTGCGACTGTGGAATGAACTCCCTGCCGAGGTTTTCCCAGCGGGCTACAGTATGAGGTTCTTCAAAAAAGGAGTGTATAGGTTCTTAAAGGGTAGGCAACGCGCATGTGAATCCTCTGGGGTTGCAGGCGTCCATACGCTACGGTAACTGCTTACCATCAGGCGGGCCGTATGCTTGTTTGCCACCGTCGTGGTATTCAAAAAAAATATATATATAGTTGTAGTCGATTGCCGCAGGTGGTCGGGCTTTGAGTTGATCTCGCTTAATATCGAGATCTATTAAACGTTGCTCTTCAAAGTTGTTGACACTTGTTTGTACAAGGTGCCTCCACTCCGGTCTTTCAACTGCGTACTCCTCCCAATTCTCTGGGGTTATATTAGTTCTTTTGAAGTGCCTCTTGAGCACGTCCTTGTAGCGAAGGAACTGGCCACCTTGTTTGCGCTTGCCCACTTGGAGCTCCGAGTAAAAGACTCGCTTAGGTAGCCTCTCATCGGGCATGCGCAAGACATGCCCGCAACAACGCAGCTGTCGTCTCATTAAATAGGCCTCGATGCCACCAACCTTTGCGCGGCGTATCACCTCAGTATTCCGAATATGATCGGTCCATTTTATATTCAGGATGGTTCGGAGACATTTGAGGTGGAACCTATCTAACGTCTGAATGTGTTTGCGGTATAGACACCACGTCTCGGCCGAGTAGAGGAGGTTGGGCAAGACAATGGCCATGTAGACAGCAATCTTTGTCGGTGTCCGGATGTCATGCGACCGAAAGAGTTTGATCTGAAGCTTTCCGAACGCTGAAGCAGCAGCACCGATTCTGCTGTTAATCTCGGCGTCTAGGTCTCCCTTAGCAGTTATGGTACTGCCCTGGTATTTGAACTTATCCACCTGCTTCAGAGTAGAGTCACGTAGGCAAATATTCAATGTAGTACCGGCTGTACGCAGTGTATCCAAGGACATAACCTCGGTCTTCTTGACACTGATTTTTAACCCGTATCCTCCCAGCCTGCTCATCATCTGCTGAAGACCCTCTGGGGAATGGCTTATGAAGCAAAGATCATCTGCATACATTATCTCTGCAATGACATCATGCGATACCTTGGTGCTGGCTTTCAGTCTAGCCAGGTTGAACAGCTTTCCGTCTGTACGGAAACGAATATGAATACCCTCCGTTATACTCTGCAAGGCTTCCCGAACTACCACGGCGAAGTAGAGGGCGAACAGAGTGGGTGCCAAGACACATCCTTGCTTAACTCCACAGGTGACGGAGAAAAACTCTGTCTGCTCGCCATTTGCTGTGACACAGCATGTCATATCGTCGTGAAGAAGTCGAATCAGCCTGACAAACTTGTCTGGACAACCATACTTTTCCAAGATCAACCACAAGGCCTCTCGAGGAACACAATCGAATGCCTTCTCCAGGTCTACGAAACACAAGTGCAGCGGACGTCCTTGCTCTTTGCATTTTTCCTGTAGTTGCCGTAGACTGAAGATTGCGTCGCAGGTCCCCCTTTGAGGCCTGAAGCCAAACTGGCTCTCTGGCAGGAGCGATTCGGAGACAGGTATTAGTCTGTTTAGGAGGATCTTAGCAAAAACTTTTCCGGGGATGCAAAGAAGTGAAATACCACGGTAGGAGTTGCAGTCGGAACGGTCTCCCTTGTTTTTATACAATGAGCATATTTGGGACTTGACAAAGTTACTTGGTACACGTTCCTCGTTCCACATTCGCAAAAACAATTTCCATAAATTTAATTTCAACTTGTCCCCTCCATACTTGAGCAGCTCTCCGGAGATACCATCAACACCGACTGCTTTGTTATTTTGCTGTTGATTTATCGCTGTGGAAACTTCTTCGAGCGTAGGTGGATGGCACAGATCAGCTGCCTCAGGAAATTTCGGGAGCATCCTTATATGATGCAGGTCGGCTGAGCGGTCTACGTTGAGCAACTGGTTGAAGTGCTCAGCTCAACGTTTTAGTGTGTCTTCTTTTGAAGTAAGACGTTGAGTGCCATCAAGGGATTTTAGAGGCACGTTGACTTTACTAACGCTACCAATCAACTTCCTCACCTCAGCGTAAAATAAACCTAGCCGGTTTGATTGAGAAAGCCAGTTAATGTGCTCTGCTTTTTGTTTCCACCATAGATCCTTCTTTTGCCTTGTGAGAGTGCGCAGCGCCGCACTACTTTTCTTAATTTCATCCAGTGAATCACGAGATTGCCTTCCTCGACGTTGACGCCGCAATAGCGCTCGGTGGTTAGCAATCGCTTCGGTTAACATCTCTTCGTTGTCATCAAACCAGTCTTCGTTAAAGCGGGTCGGTTTTCCTAACGTGTGTTTCGCCGAATCGATTATTTGTGAGCATAGGCGATCCCAAACCGCTTGCAAATCACCTTCCATGTCGAGTACCTCGGCTGCGCTGTCTAACGCCAGACAATAGGAGTTTTGTGTCTCTATACACGCCAGTTTTCCAACATTAAGCCGGGTTGGTTTGTGTCTCTTAGATCTGATAGGAGGTCGAAGACGCAGATGCATTTTTGTTACCACTAGTTTGTGGTCCGTCCAGCAGTCGGCACCTCGCATGACTCGTGTGACAAGCACTTGGGAGATGTCAGTTCGCCTGACGATGGCGAAGTCGATCAGGTGCCAATGTTTTGATCTCGGATGCATCCATGTTACCTTGTGTTTCAGGGGTAATCTAAAATATGTATTAGTTATGGCCAGGCCAAACTGAGCACAGAGACTTAGTAACAGTTGGCCGTTACTGTTCATGTTACCAATACCATGTCGACCCAGAACACTCGGCCATGCATCACAGTCACGTCCGACTCTTGCATTAAAATCACCCAAAAGAAGGATTTTCTCTTTCGGGTGGATATTGGTCAGGGTGTCTGTAAGTTCTGCGTAGAAACGGTCCTTCACGTCGTCATCATTGGTCATAGTTGGCGCGTAGACGCTGATCACATTAAGATATTTGCCGTTATCCAAGTGAAGTCGCAAGGTTATGACGCGATCGGAGATATACACTGGGTACTCCGCTAGTTTCCTCACTATTGAGTTCTTAATCGCAAACCCTACACCTGAGCGTCTTGGCTCAGATGCGGGCGTCCCTTTCCAGTAGAAAGTGTATTCACCGCCGTGTTCCACTATTTCTCCTTCGTCCGCCAGGTGGGTCTCGCTGAGCGCGGCTACGTCCACGTTGTAGCGACGGAGTTCTCGGGCCACGATTGCCGTTTTCCTTTCAGGGCACTGGTTAGTATCGCGATCAAGCAGTGTTCGTACATTCCAGGAAGCGAAGGTCATATTTGTTGTTTTTAAGCTTATTTTCCTTTTGTTACTTCGACCACGAATGAAGGGATGCCTAGGCAGCCGTGGTTACTGCCTCCCTGTAATATTTGAGGTAAGCAATTTTTAGGACTCCTTTTCTAGTCCTGCCCCCATGTGGGGCAAGCAGTGCTCCCCTAAATAGGGCTGCTTGGTCGTCCAGAGTGCTGCCGAGTTCACGCTGTTACCTCTGTTCAGCGCAAAAGCGACCACTCTCTCTGAACCGCCTGCGTGCAAATGTCAGACAAAGCCCGATGTGCATCACGATCGAACCTCTCTACCTTCATTCATCGCCGCAGGTCTTTTCCTTACTCAGGGTACGTTGTGCAGAAGCAGTCCGATGCGCAGACCATATTAAAGTGCACAAGTGGGCGCGCGACCACAGGTGCACTCTCTCGTCCTCCCCCTTCTGTACCCGATGGAACGGAGACCACTACAACCAGAGAAAAGGTCGGATGCAGTGTCTGCCGACAGCCGCTGTAGACCTCTGCTGTCGCTTCAGGCCTTCCACCATGCCTTCGCTGTTCCGCCAAATCCGCCAATGTCCATTGCTTATCAGCTGTGGCTTGCCTTCATCACCGGAGCAGTCTTCATGCACTACCTACGCGGGAGGTGTCCGCGGTTAGGCCCGTCCGCCGTAGCGTGCAGGCCCCCCTCAACCAGGTTTCGCCCACGAGCCGAGGTGGTTTCCGTGGTGTGGCCGCTGCGTGCACAAACAGCTGTTTGTGCACGCAGCGGCCTACAAGCACAGCGGGCTACAGCAAGTAGCTACTTGGAGCCACTGGTGAGAGATTCGTAGAACGCCTGTGGACCAGTGCGGTATACACCCTCCGGATAGAGGGCCGGCTGTAGGGACCTGAAAGGTACTACCACTAGACATCCCACTACACCACACAAACAAAATAAAGACGTATTGGTGTATCACCACGAAATGACCTCCCCTTGTCTGGACTCGCCATTTTATATATTACGTCGATATCATAATATATACAATAATAATAACAACAATACTCAATCTTTATTGCAACTTAAAAGTGTACGATTGATACGATTGGCCCCTGGATCTCAAACTAGGTTTCCTTGTGTCTCAAGAGCCAGAATATAATAAGGTTATAAGCTGTTTGCAAACAAGTTTAATAAGTTTCTATGGTTAATCAATTAAATTTTGTGACCCGCCATCTGAGTTGCATATTTATACAACGGGTAAATATTAAATTAAAATAATCAAGAAATCAAAACAGGAACTCCATTGCAGAGTAGCTTTGTTTTTTTTTGTCCCATGACTGACAATTGCTAATCTTAGCGCTCGTAAATATGAATTAACCCTTTTCTTGGCAACGTAACACCCGTGATACGTTAGGTAAAAAACTATCTAGCACCTTCATTTTACTACCTAATAAGTTATTTTCACTGTAAATATGTTAATCTACATTCCTACATTTTAGCACACAAATGTCAGTGTCAATTAATTAGTAATCATCAACATAGCGCCGCCGAAACAACAAATGTCATTTCGTCCCATATGTGTACTACTTAAATATTAAAATAAATAAATAAATATTATAAGGACAATCTTACACAAATCGACCTAGGCCCACAGTAAGCTCAATAAGGCTTGTGTCATGGGTACTAGACGACGATATAGATATAGATAAATACTTAAATACATAGAAAACATCCATAACTCAGGGACAAATATCTGTGATAAACACACAAATAAATGCCCTGACCAGGATTCGAACCCGGGACCTCCTGCTTCGTAGGCAGGGTCACTACCGCCTGGGCTAGGAGGCCGTTAAGTTTACTTAATTCTTAGTCTTCAATATATTTTCGCAGAATCTGCGCTTAATGCCATTTATCATTGAGTAAACATTCACATTAAATGTTGAATTTTAAAACTTAGGAGACATACTAATATTTGATACCGTTTCGCCGAAAAAAATTTACTTAATGCGAAAAATGCCTTCTAAATTATTATATATATATTTTTTTTTACATTTATTACTTTAGGTTTTTTTGCACCTAAGGTATTTTTGTTATGTTTTTTTAAACTTTAAGTAAGATGTGAAAATGTTCTGCCTAGTGATGAGGCAACAGACTATTTTCGTGTATTTTGCAGATATAATTGCCACCTGGTACCTCAAATTGCCTTATAGTAGTATAAACGATGATTTCTGATTATTTATATCGAAAACCACATTATTAACCTTATGGATTCGTCATGTCTGTCTGTCTGTCCGTCCGTATGTCACAGCCATTTTACTCGGAAACTATACGACGTATCTGAATAAAATTTACATATAAGGTGTATTTTGTATGCAGCTTTTAAGGTGTATTATGTAGTTAAACTTGAAAAAAATATATATTTTTAGGGGGGCGCTCCATACATGTAACTTAAGTTCCAAAACATTTTTTAACCAAATATCAACATATGACACAAACGGAACTCTTATAGTTTCGTTATGTCCGTCTGTCCGTCCGTCCGTATGTCATAGCCATTTTACTCGGAAACTATAAGACTTTTATAAAGATACCTTTATAAAATTTTGACATGAGGTGTATTTTGTATGCCGCTATTTTTACCAAATATCAACATGTTGCACATTAATCGATAGATCTTTAAAAATAACATTGATGTTTCTTTGACCATTTTGTGATTAAGTGAATATTTTCTGAAATAATCGCTTCGAAAGTCAGATAAATTGTGCCCCCCCCCCCCTGTAACTTTTGAACTGTAAGTCCAAAAAATATGAAAAAAAATTGAGGAGATGCGCCTTATCATATACTTTCTACAAAACTTGTTTTGAACATTATCGGTTCAGCCGTTTTTGAGTTATCTCCAAAAAACTTCTCCCATAGGCATCAGATACGACCTTTTTACGGTATTAGTTTGGTTCTTATTCCATTGAAGGTACGGAACCCTCCTATGTGTGGTCCGACACGCACTTGGCCGGTTTTTTAGTTGTTGAGTAAGCCTAATAAGGTGACGCTAAACTATGAAAAAAAAAACAGCATTTGAAATATTTTTGTCCTTGCCAACAAAAGGGTTAAAGAGTTTCTTACACCCATTGTAATTACAGATACCTGTAAATTGCAACGATTATATATAACTGGTTTCGGTAAAAAGGACTTTATAATATCTTGGATACTACGACTGGACGGACCTGTAAGATAATGGCTTACAAAGCTATTATTTTGTTTTTCTGCGTAATTGTCGTCAGTGAATCTGCATTCAGTAAGTTTAAGAAACTTCATAATGTCCATTTCATTTTCTCTTACGATCTTTATGAATCGATGATTTTCATAAAAGCAAAAAAATATTATCTTCAAAATTTGTAAATTTCATGTTTATTAGCATCCTAATTTATATGTAATTAAGTCCCATTTATATAAAATGCGAGAATTTTTTTAAATACAGACTGTCCCCGTACAAGAAATGAAAAAAAATATCTATTTATTCTTTGGAAAAACCAAAATACAAAAGTGACCTTAAATTTTACATAATTCGAGTCGTATTTTCTGATTGAACCCGTGTCCCCAGAAAGGGGATTCTTTTCCTTTTCTGGCTTTCGTTTAAAATATGATTCACATAGGCCCTTTAGAAAAAAAAAATTGATATCTGCGATTTTTATTTTTATTTTTTAAATAAATTTGTTAATTTAGTACCTAGAGTTTCTGTCTCTCTCCTTAGCATTATTATTAAAAAACGATAAATATAAAAAAAGAAAATATTTTACACTTAATCGTTGGTAGAGCGTTCAAAGTAAATAGCTAGAATTTCTTCATTATTTTTCTTGTTATGTACATAAAATTACGCATCTTTTAAATGCTTGAGAAAATTTTGGGATAAGAAATGCCAATACTGCTGATAATTGCGTGTAAACATGCACCCAAAAATAACTTTATTAAATTAAATTTAAGAGGACATAATAAAAACAATTAATTAGAAACTAAACTAAATAAGAATTAAAATTACCTATGAACTTAAAACTAGCACTACAAAAACTAAAAGTCTAACTCTAAAATTGGCCCCTGTGGCATTGTGCCGAGGACGCTGGCAGCATTTCCCCACTGTATAGCAACGCTTATGCATTGAGCGAGGAAGCTACCAGCTCTCTTGTCCCCAGTGACGTCGACCAACCGCTTGGCGAGGTCACGGAACAGCTCATGAGCCGCAGGGCCCAACGGACCAAGGGTCTCAACGCCAAAATCAACAAAGTTGTAGTTGGCGTCGAGACCCCTGTACTTCCGTCTCTTAAGAGCTTCTGCTGCCTCTGCCGCCGCGCCGGCTTTGCTTATAGTCCCGCGAAGGTGAGACGGAGCCAGAGTGTCCACGCAGGTAGCGTCCCACACCAGTATCCGTCCCATCTTCCACGGGATCAGTGACATCCCGTCTGGTCGCTTGCCATCGTCTCTGGCAATTCCGACCGGCTCTAGGACCGCCGGTACGTTGACGGTGGCAAGGGACCGTTTGAGGATGTCGTTCAGCGCAGCGTGGCGAGAGAACCGGCCCACAATTTTTTGGCAAGAAAGTCCGTGGTGCCCTAGCTGATCGACGTCACTGCCACAGTGACATTTGTGCGGAGCATATATCTTGACCGATAATACTGCTTAGTTATTCCATAATTTACTCAAACAGCCCACCCTAGTATCCATCCACTAGTAATTCTCATATTTGTATTAGGTACTTAATCGGTCATTTATTTCAGTGGATACACTGACGAAATGTTCAATCCATGACGGAAAATGCTTAAGGGAACTATATCAAAGCGTGTTGCAAGACATTGGCAAGAATGGTATAAAGGAATTGTCAATACCACCCATTGATCCTATTGAGCTGAAAAATATTACAGTGAACATGCTTAACCAGCTGGAAGTAACGATGGTTGATGGCATTGCTACGGGCGTAAAGAATTGTGTGTTCAACGATTTCAAGTAAGTTTAGTTTATTGTTCATAATTTATTGGCTCTAGTTTAATCTGATGAGAAATGGCAACATAGCTTAGGATGACTATTTTTACAAATAGTGTTTCTGTGCTGTACTTACAAATAGTAACTGTGATTCATTGCACTGCTTCGTTTCCTCCTTTTTGTAGAAAAAATATTGAAATAGATAAATTAGGTAGAGTTTCGAGGGCAAATATCAGTAATGTCATTAACACTAGAACTCGTGCAAGATTCAAACAGGGTGTTACAAAAATACTGGTGATCCGTTCAAGGGCATTATAATGATCGTATTACTGCTATACTAAGAAAAAGTAGGAGAAAAAATGTTTGGACTGGTAATTTTATTTTTGTATGGGACACATGGTCCCAGCCGGCCAATCCTCCATGCAAAATCAATTTATTTTTTCGCTCCAAAATATTTTTCTTATCCATACTAATATTATAAATGGGAAAGTGTGTGTGTTTGTTTGTTTGTTTGTTTGTTTGTTTGTTTGTTTGTTTGTTTGTTTGTTTGTCCGTCTTTCACGGCAAAACGGGGCGACGAATTGACGTGATTTTTTAAGTGGAGATAGTTGAAGGGATGGAGAGTGACATAGGCTACTTTTTATAGCTCTCTTTCTAACCCCCCACTTCCCTAAAATGGGGGGTGGAAGTTTGTATGGAGCATTCCGGGGGGCAAAGGGGAGCCGTGTTACCCCGAATTTAACTCAAGCGAAGCCGCGGGCAAAAGCTAGTACAAAATAATAACTACTTCACCGTAGTTTTTGTGACATTGACAGGATATTGATTATTTACCTGGCCTTTGCAAAAGATATATAATGTACACCGGTATTATCATAGACCGGACATTATCTTGGGTTCCTCAAATTAGCGAAGTCAGTAGGAAGATGTTTGCCGCGGTTGGGTCTTTAAGAAGACTCCGGAATTTTCTTCCCATTCCCACCAAAATTGCGCTCGCTCAAACTTTACTCCTCCCTATTTTGGACTACGCCGACATTTCGTACCTCGACCTCACTGAAGAGCAGCTAAATAAGCTTGAGCGCATTCAAAATATATGCATCCGATTTATATTTGGATTACGCAAGTATGATCGCGTTTCTATCTTCCGCTCTCAGCTCAAGTGGCTTCCTATACGTCTTCGTCGTAATTCCCACATTCTGTCTCTTTTATACACCATTCTTTTTCATCCCGCAACTCCTCGTTACCTCAAAGAACGATTTAGTTACCTGCTTTCGGCCAGATCCTCTCAAAATTTTCTACTTAGTGTACCATCTACATCTTCTAAATTTTATAGTAGTTCTTTCACTTCTCAAGCTGTTAGGCTTTGGAACAATTTACCCTCAGACTTAAGGCGCGCTAAATCTCTTGCTGTGTTTAAGAAATACCTTAAAGAATATTATCTGTCTCTCCCATGATACGTTATCCTGTAACTCCATTAAACAGATTTTGTAACTACCTGTGGCAAATAGTGTGTATCTTGCTCCTAGATTGTATGTTCTTAATTTATCAATTTTTATTTATATATGTATGGTTTATGTAAGTTTATTTTTATTTTATATTTGTAAGTTTATAATTGTTTAGCTTGTTGATTTGAATTTGCAACACCTACGTATTTCTGATTATTTTCAATGGTTTCCGCTTCCCAAAGGTTGTCTGGAAGAGATCGCTTTTTAGCGATAAGACCGCCAATTGTTTTACCTCTGATTATTCTGTTTGTAACTTGTATTTTATGTGTTTCTTTATTTTGAGGTGTGCAATAAAGAGTATTTATGTTATGTTATGTTATGTACACCTATTAATACTTATAAGACCTATAAAAGTATGACCTTACATATAAAGTTACTGTGTTTCCTTGACTGTTATTTTTTGCTCAAAAAGTAGTAGTTAATGCTAAGATAATATCAGAGACTATACATATATAGACAGCCAAAGTCTTGATGAACTTTTTGAAGCTCCAACTCTGAAACGCCATCTGAACGAGAACAACCTAAAGATACCCGTTACTACGGCACGCTACTCGTTACTAGATGGCGCTGCAGTGCAAATGTCATGTACTCTTACATTTTGGGTATCTTAAGGTTGTTCTCGTACTCATAGTGTTGTGTTCCTGCTGGTGAGTAAGGTTGCCAAAGAGCTCAAAGAGGACCCAGTGTGTTGACGATGAGGGACCTTCTTTGTTCTTTAGCCGTCAACACAGTGAATCCTCCTTTTTGTAAAGGGTCGGCAACGCGCATGTGACTCCTTTGGAGTTGCAGGCGTCCATAGGTTACGGTAGCTACTTACCATCAGGCGGGCCGTATGCTTATTTGCCACCGTCGTGGTATAAAAAAAAAGAAGAGTTGGAGCTTCAAAAAGTTCTTAGACTGTCGCGCTCTATTAAATATATACTCTCTGATAATACTAAAATTGACTGTGATTCGTTGCATGAAATTGCAGAACTGAACTCGAGAAGGAGCATGCATGGATGGACCTTACATGCGACATTACTATCAAGGGACACTACAAACTGTTTTCAGACAGCCCTCTTCTCAAGGCCATATTTGGAAAACAAGCAATCCACGGCGACGGATTCGCTAAAGTCAAACTAGGTAACTTTTTACTAAGTAATTGTTGCATTTTATTAAAATTAATGAAACACGCACAATGTCTAAAAATAATCTTTGGAATTAGATAATTGTGGTGACATGAGTCAATTAAATCAAGAAATTGTTAAATGTATTTGTTCGACGAACATAATTTGCTTAGATAAAAATGTTTTTGCTGTTAAAATTTAGTTTTTATGTACGGTGGGTTCCCCAACTTAAGTACCCACATTGCCATACAAAGTTGTATGGGAGAGTGGATACTTATGTTGGGGAACCGACTGTACCAATTAAAATGTTGTATTAGAAGCACAGGTATATATAGACAACTAACTAATAGACTAACTTAAACTTTTTTATACAAATAGACCAAAAATAAATAAACATAGGTACGTCAAAATGTAGCATGCTGGTTTTCATACAAATCGCGGTACCCACAATGTAAATATTTTTATTTATGTAGTCGGCGTAATCACATAAGGAAATCTTGCCGTCGATAACGGAGAGCAATTTTATAGATACGCGTTATTTTGTGCTATTAACCTTATAGAGGTTACAGTGTTGCATAATTGTTCTTAACTAATTTGATATAATTAGTGTTTCCAGTGACTAGCAATATTTAAACAAGTCATAAAGATGTACACGTGAAGATTAGATTTCCATGATAATAGTGCAGTTTTTATTTATAGACTCGTTTGTAATTGACCATGATAAAATACTTTGTTGTCTATAGTTTTTCCTGGTTTAAGAGACACAACTAACAACTAATTACATGTATGCACTCGCACACCTTTAAGCAAAAGAGTACAATGTACAGAGTTATCATGTTTTTCGATTCTCTTGTTGTTTGTTTGGAAACTACACCAATTAGTTAGGAAATAATATCAAACTGACAATCATTTAAAAATATTATACTTTTATTTTCCTACGTCGGACTAAATGATTTAAATTTGATACTCTTTTTCAGAACAACTGAACCTAAGAATCGATTACGATTTCTTAATCGAGAGAGGTGCGGATGGTGAGCTGTATTTCAAGTGCAAGCATAATGAGACTCAATACACATACGATATTGCCGGACGATCTCTATTCTACATCGACCACTTGTACTTGGGAAGTGAAGATATTAGTAAGTTTTTTTGATTAATGAAGGATGAAAGAAAAGCAGCCTTGTAAGGGCTTGAATTTAATGTCGACTCGGTCGTTCACTTTCATTTTAACTTTATAAGAAAACTCTGAAGCCCTGTATGTATGTATCCCACTATTTTTACTTCCCTTTTTAGGGTTCCGTACCTCGAAAGGACAAAACGAAACCCTTATAGGATCACTTTGTTGTCCGTCTGTCTAGACAGACGTCTGTCAAGACCATTTTTCTTAGAAACGCGAGGAGGTATCAAGCTGAAAGGGTCTGGCCGGACCGCCATAGCCAAATCGCCCCTAGCTGGATTTGAAATATTGTTATGCACGATTATTCGTTTTATTAATACATATGCCTTAAATGAATGTAAGAATATTATGCCTTAAATGATTACCGTTTGCGAAAAAATTAATAAAAAAAATAGTTTTTATTTTTAGGGTTCCGTACCTCGAAAGGAAAAAACGGAACCCTTATAGGATCACTTTGTTGTCCGTCTGTCTGTCTGTCTGTCTGTCTGTCTGTCTGTCTGTCTGTCTGTCAAGACCATTTTTCTCAGGAACGCGTGGAGGTATCAAGCTGAAATTTATATCAAATACTCAGGTCTATTGTCCCTTGGAGCTGTGAAAAAATCAAACTTAAAAGCCAACGCAATCAAAAGATACAGTCGTTTATGATGCAAATATTAGAGTTTTTCGGCACTCGCAAAACCTACGGGGTACTTCCCGTAAACTCAGAAACTTGAAATTTGGCACGAAGCAACGTCATATAGCATAGACAACGGAAAAATTACAAAAAGTAGAAATTTTTAGTAAAATCATACAAAAAATATTTTTTTTAATTTTAAACTTACTACCTTTTTCCTCGTAAACGCGTGGAGGTAATAAATTGAAATTCATGTCAAATACTCAGGGCTATAGGACCTTTCAGATATAGCAAAACCAAACTTTTATGTCAACGCAATCAAAAGAAATAGCAATTTAAGTTGCATATTTTGAAACTGAGTACTTGCAAGAAACTCAAAACCTAAAGGGTACTTCCCGTAAACTCAGAAACTTGAAACTTGGCACGAAGAAATGTCATATAGCACAGACAAAGGAAAAATTACGAAAAGTAGATATTTTTAGTAAAATCATACAAAAAATATTTTTTTAAATTTTAAACTTACTACCTTTTTCCTCGTAAACGCGTAGAGGTATTAAATTGAAATTCATATCAAATACTCAGGTCTATAATACCTTTCAGCTGTAGCAAAATCAAACTTCTACGTCAACTTTTACTTATATACCTACAGGTTTGTACGGAACCTTCGGTGCGCGAGTCCGACTCGCACTTGGCCGGTTTTTTTTTTCTTTAAAACCACGTATCCGATTGACTTGTTCTTTGGATATTTTATAGATATATTAGGGATACATCAAAATAAATAAAAAATCTTGCTTTTTTTAACAAAGCTAGTAAGTATATGGAAGCTCTTCAGTATTTTTTTTGCTCAAACTAATCCTGGAGAAAGAATTAAGAGAATGTAAAATTACATACCTATAATTGTTAAATGAGCAGATTAGATTTGAACGTATATACCATAAAACTGAACTTAGTTTTTTTCTATATATGTCTGCTTCGATTTCCCACCAGTGCAAGAAAATTAAAAAAAAAACATTCTTAATGAATGTTTTTTTTTTATTATAACCAGTTTCAATTGAGGAAAAAAGGGCCACTTCCGGTGTTACGCAATACTAAAGTTAAATTTGGTCCACCCTGTTTATGAAAAAAACAATTTTTTAAGCTGTTGATCCAAACTAATATTTTTGATAAAAATATATATAATAGAGTATAATAATGCGGATATCATATGAAAATATGGTAGGTGTCGCTAACTCGTATGTAGTAAAAAAAAATTAAAACTTAAACTCAAAAAATTATGTACTTAAATAAAAGTCAGGAAGTTATTTTTTTTTAATTTGATGTATCCCTAATATTAGAGAATGCTGACTCCAAACACGACTAAAATAAAAAATAGCTTGGCTAAAACTATACTTAAGCTGGATAAATATACATTAAGTTTTAATAGAGTTTAGAACTGGTTCGTTAAAAGTTTTACCACACTATCAATACAAATCACTATTAAAAAGTAACAAAGCTAGTAAGTATATGGAAGCTCTTCAGTATTTTTTTTGCTTAAACTAATACTGGAGAAAGAATTAAGAGAATGTAAAATGACATACCTATAATTGTTAAATGAGCAGATTAGATTTGAACGTATGTACCATAAAACTGAACTTAGTTTTTTTGCTATATATGTCTGCTTCGATTCTCTACCAGTGCAAGAAAATTTAAAAAAAAATCATTCTTAATTTTTTTTTTTTTTTAAATAATAACCAGTTTCAATTGAGGAAAAAAGGGCCACTTCCGGTGTTATGCAATACTAAGGTTAAATTTGGTTCACCCTGTTTATGAAAAAAAATTTTTTTTAAGTTGTTGATCCAAACCAATATTTTTGATAAAAATATATATAATAGAGTATAAAAATGCGGATATTATATGAAAATATGGTGGGTGTCGCTAACTCATACGCAGTAAAAAAAAAATTTTTTATTTTATTTTGATGTATCCCTAATATATCTATAAAATATCCAAAGGACAAGTCAATCGGATGCGTGGTTTTAAAGAAAAAATAAATAAAAACAATTTTTTTTTTTTTCGTAAACGGTAATCATTTAAGGCATAATATTCACCAAAAGTATATGTATTAATAAAACGAATAATCATGCATAACAATATCTCAAATCCAGCCAGGGGCGATTTTGCTCTGGCCGTCCGGCCAGACCCTTTATATCAAATACTCAGGTCTATTTTCCCTTGGAGCTGTGAAAAAATCAAACTTAAAAGCCAACGCAATCAAAAGATACAGTCGTTTATGCTGCAAATTTTAGAGTTTTTCGGCACTCAAAAAACCTACGGGGTACTTCCCGTGAACTCAGAAACTTGAAATTTGGTACGAAGCAACGTCTTATAGCACAGATAAAGGAAAAATTGCGAAAACCTTAAATTTTTAGTTACATCATATATTTAATAAAAATATTTTTAATAATTTTAAAGTTACTACCCCTATATACCTACAGATTTGTACGGAACCCTCGGTGCGCGAGTGCGACTCACACTTGGCCGGTTTTTTCTCAACTATTTGAGTACCATTCCATATATATTGAGTAATATCAAATTTACATCTTGTAAATAATAAAATGGCTGTAAATGTATTTCAACACAACAACACACGACAGTAAAAATATAATAAACACTCTAAACTACACTACTTAAAACTAGAGATAAAAAATTTGGCCCAGATCGCTGTCAATGGGCAGGGTGCCCAGAAGGCTGGCCGTAATTTAAAAAAAAAGGCAGATTTGAAAAGATTATTTTCAGTTCTGTACTTCATAGATATGTACAAACAAAAACACTCTTAACTGTACATCGATGGGCCTTATTGCAAAGGGCATAAGGTCCACCGATGGGCAGCTAACCGTGTGGGCGATGGTAGCTACCATAGCCAGCACAAACTTTGTAGCTAAAATGTTAAGTTTCCATCACAGTAACCAATTTTATTACGATAAGCTCTAAAGCTCTACCGTTTGTAGAATGTCAAAAACGTAAAAATGTGGAAAACAACGCGTTCAACGTTTTATATTGTAACGACATTTTTGTCCCTGCAATCAGTACCTAAGTGAAATTTTGAGAAGAATGTTAAAAATTCAGAAGCTATGCCGAGTATTTTTAATAAGATGTTTTAATTGGGGTTAATTTATTTATACGTATCCTCATTTTTAATGATATTAAATTGTATAGGTAATGAAAAAATTTTTTCTCCCACAGGGTGAATTGCACATTTTTAAAAATCTAATTAAGGTCAATCTAGTATTTTCTTAATCAAATCAATTGTCGCCATCTCTCTCGCTTTCAATGAACTCCTAAGAGTTCGGATTGGAGGCACGGACTCATAATGTTCCACCTTAGGTAATTGGCTAAAATGCGTCTTAGCATTTACAAAGATTGCATGCACACGGGAAAATTCGACCGGTGCTACTGTGACTCGGGTGGCCAAGTGGTTAAGGCGTCTACCGTGAATGCAGAAGACACTGGTTCGATCCCAGTCCTGGGCACCGGAGGGCTAGGTCACTATTTCCTTTATATATAACATCTATATACGTTTATAAATAATTTGTGCTACAATAATTACCCTTTTGACTAAGAAAATAATAGATTAAGGGCCTGTTTCACAATCTCCAGATAAACTTATCTGCCAGTTAAAATTATTGCTATCCTTTTCTCCAGTCATATAAAAGAAAAGGACAGCAAACGTTTATCTGACAGATATGCTTTAACTGGAGATTGTGAAATAGGCCATAAGGATTTTTATGGCTAAAATTGCTACACACCCCAAAAGAACCCAATCGTGAATAAAAAATACAAGGTGGTAAATTGTCTAATTAACAATGTTACTTTCAGGCAAATACGTCACCACCATCCTCAATGAAAATGGCAAGTTCCTTCTGCAGAACTTCGGACGCTCCTTCATTGATAAGGCCATGGAATTCTTCTACATCTTCACTCATAGGTTCTACGATGTAGTTCCGATTAAGTACTACATCACTGAGGATCTAACTCCTTCCGTGGCGTGAGGACGTAAAATTTTTTTTTTTTTTTTTAATTTTTATATTTTCAAGTAACAAGTTAGATTTAATACATTTATATTCTCGCCAAACTGTTACGTTTGATGGCGAGAAATGTAACTATGATATACGAAAAAATTTTTTTTTAAATCAGCAATGATTGGGTAATCAATCCATAGAGTACAAGCAATCAGAAAGAAAATATATAAGATCAGTTGATATACCCCGTATAAAATAACCGTATTTTTTTTAAATTATATTACTGGGGTAACAAACATTTAAAAAAAAACATACGACCAAATTGAGTGTTAATACAAGTACACGTAACAAACAACAAATAAGTAATATAAATAGACCTTAAAATAAGTAAAAATAAAGAACTATTAAAAAATTTACTTGAATATTGCATGACTTATTTTATTATGACGAACGAGTAACAACACTGAAATTATATACATTTATACCCATATGTACAGTTCTGCTATAATAATACTGGCATTAATGCATTAGTTACTAGACTCTACTCATAGTGTTGTGTTCCAGCCGCCGAGTAAGGTTGCCAGAGAGCTCAAAGAGAACCCGGTGTATTGACGACGAGGTGCCCTCTTGTTCCTTTAGTCGTCAACACAGTGAAGCCTCCTTTTTGTAAATGTTTGGCAACGTGCATGTGACACCTCTGGAGTTGCAGGCGTCCATAGGCTACGCTAGTTACTTACCATCAGGCGGGCCTTATGCTTGTTTGCCACCGTAGTGGTATTAAAAAAATTAAGCACACACGTTTTATCAAAAAAGCAGCTTAGCGAGTTGAATACTCTCAACGGACAAACAATCATTTGCCCCGATTTTCGTCATTGTGCTAAATTGAAGCGGTTTCAGTGGTAAAATCCGCTATTAAATTAAATATGATGAGTCCAATTTTGTTGAGTCTTACGCCGATTAACAGGTTTTAAAATAGCACCTAAGTCAAACCCCAGCCCAGAGTATTTATCTCTATATGATCCAAGCAAATCCTGAAAACAGTACCTTGAACAAACTGTAGCCTCCCACAATGTCTCTAACTAGTACTTAAATCCAACACACGACCACAATTAGATAATTAGTTGATAAGGCAGTAAGTAAGAGCGCCTTCACATTGGCCCATTTAGTCGTACATTCAGGGCTTTGCCATGCATAAAAACGACGGAAAACTGTTTAGAATTAGAAATTTATTGCGTAAGCGTACGATAAACCATTAAATGTGTTTTCCACCAAGGGCTGTGACAAGGAGAAAGGGGGCGATTTTTTAAAAACTCAGTCAAAAACCATGAATTGGTAGTTTAAAAATAACAGGGATAGGAATTTAAAATCACGATTAATTAAACTATATATTTCATGGGAAAATAATGGCGACAAACGTTTGTGTGCGATTATTTTCGAGTTTAATTTCCTTTAATTCGAGCGCTCTAATCACAAAAATTGCCCCCAAAATACGAGTACCTTTTATAAATTGCGAGAACTACGCAAAGTTTATGATATGCAGAATACTGATTTAATCTTTTTAGTAGTATTCTCCAATTGTACCAATAATAACTACGGGTAAAATCAAATGAAGAACAGATTTTTTATATGTTAATGTCGGTCTTTATCGTTTACGAGTATTTTATAGAATGTAGGATAATGTAGGTAGAGAAGAAAACGGGAATGACTAGTGTTCACTATACATTATAACTCCCGTACTAATTTAAATAACGAATAATGTAAGGTGGATTTTACACTGGCGCCGCGTCCCACTCCGGTGAACGAGACAGCGCTACACACATACAGAGCGCTATCTCGTTCGCGCACCAGCGCCGCATGCGGAAACCACAGCTGTGATAGCCGCTTAAGACAAAGCAGTAAGCAGCCAGACATGTTCTGTCTAGTATAAAATGGTATTGAAAGCACCCGGATAGTAACTACGGTTCGCTGCGTAGTTTTTTTTAATGAAATATGAGGAAAATGAGCAGACGAATCGCCTGATGGTAAGCAATTAACGCTACCCATAGACGCCCGCAGCACCAGAGGGGTCATAAGCGCGTTGCCGGCCTTTAAGATGGGAATACGCTCTTTTTTTGAAGGTCGTATCGGTCCGGAAATACCGCAGACGACAGTTCATTCCACAGTTTTGTTGTGCGAGGCAGGAAGTTTCTCGAGAAACGCACAGTGGAGGACTGCCAACCATCTAAGTGGTGATGATGGTAATGCTGTCGCGTAGGACGATGGCGGAGTGGAGTAGAATGTTACGCAAGTAAACGAAATAGAATGAAAATATTAGTCGGATAGCTTGAAAAGGATCATCATGAAAGGCAAAGTCAAAGGGACGTGATCTAGGTCCTCCCCTGTGCCTAAATTACTGCACCCATGCAAATAAAACTGCACGGGGCCATGCGCTAAGCGAGGTAAATATAGACGCCTCTGCAGGAACCAGGGGGGCGATTTTTGAGATTCGAGCGCTCGAATATAACATTTAAAACTCTGAACAAAACGAAGAAATGATGTTTTAAAAACAACAGCGATATAGTTATTTAAAATCATGATTATTTATATTATTAATTTCAGGCGTAAATAATGGCGACAAAGTTTTGTGTGCGATTATTTTCGAGATTAAATTCTTTGAATTCGAGCGCTCGATTGTCAAAAATTGCCCCCCTGGTCTTCAACAGAAGGACATAATGTCACGATCCTCAGCACTACAGAATGTCTGATGATGATGATTAGTCTTATATCTTTCAAGAAATGGATTCCTGGGCTGCTTGCTTGCACTGCTATTCCGCAACAGTGAGCCGTATTATACACATTGTACTTAAATACATTTAAAAAAAACTGTGCGTCTGGGCAGTACGACAAACACATTTATTTTCTACACTGTAAGCCGCTTATTGTGGAAGCACCCTTTTAATTACACTGAAATCAGCTGACTAGCGAGCATTAGAGAAAATTAGTTAGAGTCTGTGTTTACTTTATGAACTGTCATCCCGTTTTAGCAGAGTTTGTATGCGACACTAACAATATGAGAGTGATTAATGACCTTACTTTATTGCTGTGAATAGAGATGCACCTCGGGTATTTACCCAATTTTCCTATAGGTAGGGTAAATACAACATTGAGCCGTTGTATATCCAGAAAGCATGATATAATATAACCAATCAAGTAAGTTGCGACCCAACAGGTTGATAGTTTTCTTATTATAGTATTCATTATTATTCAAGTTGGGTTGTTATATCTCGTTACCTGCCCATCTCTATAAAAGTTGATTAGGGTAAAAATCCTAGTTATTGACAGTTTAGGCAATCAATGTTTACTCTCGGCAGTCTCGGCTCTAAGCCAAGAATATCGATTTAGTGTATTTCTGATGTTATTGCTATAAGGCCTAGAAACCTTATAATGGAATTTATTTGAAGAGGAATTTATATCGATAAAAAAACACTTTTGTGTGTGAGCTGGTTTGCACTGCATTAAAACTTTAGCATGTTGTAAGCTTTTTTGTGTGATTTTGTAATATGTACTAAGTGTGTAGATTAGTTGAACAAAACATTTATAGTAAAAGCTGCATACCTACCCATAACGACGGATTTCGTTTAATATTTTTTTATTTTATTTTTAGGCTATTGATATTTGAGGCATGTTAAGTTTGCGTAAACACCAGAATTTTACTTCTGTTTTTCCTTTACTTTTTGAATTTTACGTTTCATTTTCGCATTTAGCATGGTCCAATTAAATGAATATCGAATCAATATTTTCTTTATTTAATTTGTGAGGGCAGTGGGGTAAACACGCCCGCGGGAAATTTTAACCAATACGAAATATCTTCTGTGCTTTTACATCATTAACTATGTGCCATTTATATTGCGGCAATGCGATTTTCCTCTAACCGAACATAGTTACAGCACCATGTTAATAAGGACATATTTCGGTTTACTAGCCCCTTAGTCAAAAATGACCTGCTGTACCTTATGCGCTTTTAGTAAAATTGTAAAAATTATTTGGATAAACGCGATATTCAATTATTTACGATACTTAGGGCCTGTTTCACAATGTCCAAGTAAAGTCTTGAATAAGCTACTTGCCACTTATATGACGAATAAAGTCATCGTTGGCATTTCACAATCGTCAAATAAGCTTAACTGGTAGATAAAGTGCTAAGTTTTGCAGGTAGATTTATCTGGCAGTTAATTTATTTGTTACATAGGTATCCAATACTTTACTTGGACATTGTGAAACACCCTTACCTAGGTGTTACTGCAAGTACTGCAAGTTATACTGCAAGTAAATTTAAGTTGTCATTTACTTCAGTAGCGCCAAATATGAGTACAGTCACCGGTAATAGTATCTTCCTACACGAAGGCCGCAAAAATATGTGACCTTATTTGTAGGGTCATATGAGCGTGATACATAACTTTAAGTAGTAAGTAGGTACAGTCTGCAGCAGAAATAGCTAAGCGGGTGAGATGTTCAAAATGACACTGCGATATTATTTTCTTAACAATAAGGTAGTGTCAACTACTTTGATCACCTCACCCGCTTAGCTACTTCTGGCTGTACAACATAACATGTTTTTAAATTAGCTTGCCAGTAAAAGAAAATAAACTATTTTGACGTCTTGTTTTGATATCAGCGAATATCTATTATTTATAACGATCAAAACAGATAAATAATGTTTGACCTTGCATCACACCAGCCTGCATTAATTGCCAAATGTATGTTTTTAAATATGTAGGTACCTACTCGAATGCACGTAATATTAAAACAAAATACTCAACATCAAGAGTAAATTAAATAGGATAACTAGATTGTGCAGTACATTTATTCTTTCGTCCATCGTCAGCACAAAATAAATAAAACCGGCCAAGAGCGTGTCGGGCCACGCTCAGTGTAGGGTTTCGTAGTTTTCCATCCGTCACAGTAAGTGTCCCCACTTAAGAGTTAAAAAAATGGGCTATTTGATAGGTTGAATAGTTTTTGAAAAAAAATTACAAAATATTTTTTTTTTTCAAAAACTATTCAACCTATCAAGTTCAAAATAATTTTCCTATAAAGTTTTTATAAAGTTCTACTTTTGAGATTTTTTTCATGTTTTTAAAACTAATGGTTCAAAAGTTAGAGGGGGGACACACATTTTTTTTAACTTCTGGAGCGATTATTTCCGAAAATATTTACATTATCCAAAAATTATTTTAGTAAACCCCTATTCATTTTTAAATACCTATCCAACAGTATATCACACGTTAGGGTTGAAATGAAAAAAAAAATCACTCCCCACATTACGTATAGGGGAGGTACCCTAATAAAACATTTTTTTCCACTTTTTATTTTACCACTTTGTCGGCGTGATTGATATACATATTAGTACCAAATTTCAGCTTTTTAGTGCTAACGGTCACTGAGATTATCCGCGGACGGACGGACGGACGGGCAGACATGGCGAAACTATAAGGGTTCCTAGTTGACTACGGAACCCTAAAAAGGTACCTTCATACAGAATGACCATGCTCCGCCCCGCCTCGATTGGAATTACCTCACCCCGTGGTAGCCAATCGGTAGGAAACTAGTAGGTTAGGAGTCAGGTTGACGGTAAGAACTCACGCCCACATTTAAGTTTTTACTGTACAGACGTGCCGTGCACACATAAGCGCTCAAACGAGTTTTGGAGTATGGCGTGACCGCCCTGTGCCCTCAGTGACGAGTTGTGTGGCGCGATCAGCGTTGCGTCCAGCTAATACCAGGGGGCTTAAGCAGCATTCACTGAGGCCACTCCCGTACAATCGTGTTTGTTTGCTATGTACGAGGCGCGGACGCGATGCAAATTACAGAGTTTTTTCGTGAACGTGACAAGGAAGCTGACAGTTCATTCGTCCACGAAACTAAGTGGCAAATTGGGGCGTTATTTGGTGTACGAGACATAAACCGCCCAATGCTGGACAACGTACATAAGTATAGACAAATAGATAGACATACGGATAACGGATGTACCTAATTTTAGAGCAACCATTGACTTCGGTAACGGTATCAGCTGTCCATTAATTGCCCATGTGCTTGCTTGCACAGTTGTGGTATAAAAAAGTTTTTGCTCATTTATATATGAGTAATGTCCCAAATGAGTCCCTTCTCCAGTGACTGCCACTGTCCGATTTTATTTGCGTTTCCACATGATTTATTATGCGGTATCATTTTTCATCGCCCTTGCTTTTCATAGCGCGTTGTTGAGTGGACAATTTTTCCAACCATCCCATATTTAGATAGGTATTTAAAAACCTTGGTGTATATGAAAATAAAAATAATAAAAATATCATTAATTACGGGAGACATTGATAAATGTAAGTAGATGTATTGTAGTGATGTCATGTCTTGTTTCAAATATATTTTTTAATCAGTAAAAAATATTTGTTCTTGTCTACTAATATTATAGATGCGAAAGTAAGTCTGCCTGTCTGTCACCTAAACTGCTGAACCAATTCAAATGAAATTTTAATATTTTTTGAATTCATCATCATTATCATCAATTACATACGGAGAGAAAGCATAATAAACTAATCAGTATTGAACAGCACAGTCAACTTATCTTTGGCTAATACCTGCGTACAAAGAACCAGTCTGGAAATAATAGAATAATGTTGTGTTTTATAATTTTGAACTTCATCGTTGCACATTTTTGATCTAAAGCAATAAAGAGCACGTGTAATATAATCGACTCCAGTAATAAACTCATCTAACTATTATCTGTGTTGTTTGTGCAAACGATCACAGGTGAACGTCACTGCCGCACAAAATTATATTCAACGCCCCTTAACGACTGTAATAATACCTGATCAATCGTAATACCAGGCATAAGGAGCCGCGATTAAATTTAAAAAAAGTAATTTACGTCACAAGATGCATCAAGTATTATGTCTACAGCAAATGTGGTTTTAACACAGGGTCATAAAGTCACCAAGTCTCATAAACTCTTAATACGATGAAGCGGAGCGCGATCGTATATCATTGGCATTATAATCCTTGCTTTTCCGAGCAGCGCATACATTGGAGTCTTCATTTGATTTCATTAGTTTCAGGCACGTTCTGGCCGCTCAATAAACAACAAGCATGACAATAAGTCTTGAAAATGCATTGTCTGATACTATGGTCTCGTGCATGCATTGTTTACGTATGCTCATGGGCGTGTGTGGCTGATGAGTGCCCGGGAACATGTAATTTTGCAACATCAGTAGTTTATAAAACCGAGTACCAGCCAACTGAAAGTGTAGGCTGTCTTCAAGTGCTGTTGGGGCCATGTTCGCGCTGTGCCTAGTATTGTGCGTCCTGGCATCTGCCACAGGCTTGGGACTACGTAAGTGTTAATTAAATTTGACGCGTGTTGCTTTATTCTCCTTCCTCTTGATATAATGCATCTATTTTTAGAACAGTTTTTAACGCATCGCATACGCGACGATTTTCTCGTTTTTCAAGTAATTTCACGAAGGCGTATTGTCAGCCACCGCTCGATTTAACGATTTTGCTGATAGTTTAGTTAATATACCTATAATTAGTTATATGTAAATTAGGTACATGCATGAAGTTTAAATTTTAACGAAATATTTTTTATTACGATGGTTATTGCCATAATATTATGCTACAAACACATTTTTTTAATTTAGTTTAGTTAGGTTTAGTGCTTAAAATAATACTTAAAAAGTGTAAAAATTTCGCGCAAAAACCTAATAATCTAAACGCAACGCTATTGGTCGAACGTACTCGTGACGTCACATACTTGACAGATTTGTTATTTTGTTCGTGGCAGACACTGAATTTAGACGAAAACTGATTAAAAATTGTTTCTGTGGTGATTTAGCAGCTTTTTGCGGTTATAATTAAAGTATCGGCACTTAAAGACGAATTTGAGGTAAGCATTATGCTGGGTTTCCATTGGGTTTAAATAAGTTTGCTCTTAAATAAATGCCCTCCATTGATTCCTTACAAATACGTCAAGCTAGTTTTATTTAGAACTAACCTAGTTTGCATAAGTAAGATGATACTATACTTTTTAATGTGTTTGATAAATGGTAGATTATGTAATCCGATGATTAGAATATGCACTATACACTGTAATAAGTAGATTAAAGCTTAGTATCTGAACGAACGTTCGCTCGCTCTGCTCTAGTCAGTTTCAGTTATGCTGAGCTGATGTCAAGTCAATGTCATTATCCTCAACTCGACTATGTCACCCAGATACTGCAGCACTGCCATTTCTCATTTATTTATAATAATATAATATACAACAACGCAGGTACAATGACGGATAGCGAATTTGTAAAGACGCAACTGGACAATTTGCCGAATATAATGCATTTATGATGTCGTCGTATTTCACCAATAATAACAATGTTAATGCCTGCCAAGATGAAAGGAGCGAAAACTGCAAGGTAATTATAACTTTTAATCTATTACTTACTTATGTGTAATGATTTAAACTGGAAATCCAAAATAATAACCTATAAGTAACCTTGCTTTATTTTGAAACTGCTACTTAAACTGTTGTCCTACGTTTATATAAATTTACCTACTCCAAAAACCGTAACAGGCATGTGATGTGATCTTAGATGTGAAGAGTTATTGCATAATTATAATCATTATTTTCCTTGTGAATCACAGGTACTTGAAATTATGTTACAATAGACATAACATGATCATTGGCTATGTGCAAGTATGCTGAGATGGTGATATGTAAAAGCTAGAATCACCCCGGAGCTACCAAATCGAAAATTGTACTGTAACAACACAGAAGGAAAAGTTAAATCTGTTAACAGTGAAAACATTGTGCAGCACACTTGGGTAAGGATACATATTTGATTTTCTTTTCTGTAAGGAGAGTAACTGACTGGCTCAGCCATCTTATAGTAGGAGTTCGGCTTAGTGTTGTGAGCAAATGTGGTTAAGTTACCCGAGATAGATTAATTAAAATCTAAATTTTGATGGAGTCACCCACCGCTGCTGCTTATGTGCTTGTGTCCATTCCAGCCTCAGACATAACAAGGATATATGAATGGTCTAATTATTAGAGCTATTATATAATTGTCATGTGAACTGATTTGCCAGGGCATAGTTGATTTTTTTGTTTTAAACATGCCAAATGTCGAATCCCATTTATGTCTACATTACTGATGCTATATACATACATGTGGCAGTGTTTATAATAAATCTATGACTCTAGTATAGTATCAGATTTATTGGAGCACCCAAGATGGTCACAAATATCTGAACAACGTCTGTCACGGTGATAAAGTCCATGATAAGATATTTTTAAGTACCTTGGTCGCTCTGGTATATTTGATAATAACTGTACAACAATATAGTTTAAGTTGGAAATTTTATACACTAGACCTACAGAAAGATATTAATTAGTTTATTATATTGTTTTAGGAAGATGGCATGGCTACACCAGTGCAGCGGACCAACCAACAACTAGCGTCAAATATTATTGCAAGAAATCCAAACTATCATCAGTTGGCACTAGCCTTAAATTTATTAAGGTCAAGGATATATGTAGTACTATTACAGAGTATATGTATTAAATAGAGATGCAACGTCTAAGAAATTTTTGAGGCTCTAAGGTGCCAAGTCTGAAGCAAGAGCAAGCAAGTTATTGAATGGACATTGTTAGTTTTATAGAATTATTTGCAGATACTAGCAGAGACTAGTCTCTGCTAGTATCAAGTAATGTTAATTAAGATTGATGTGCAGTACTTAACTATTTCTAACACTATCTTTCTAGGTGCTTTCATGTACCTACCTACTACCCCTATTATTTAATAAAAATAAAACATGTAAAATAGAAATCTTTTTATTATTAAACACAACCTGCATGTTTACTTATCCACAGCCTACCATTATTACCTTGTCTAATACAGATATTAAACTATGGTCTACTGTAGCGTGGGGCTTCAACATGTGGAGCTCTCGGAGCCTATAGCATTTAAGTATAGCAAAACTCCTTTCTTTAATCGAAGTGGAACTTTTACCACACTTTCCTTCATTATTTTATGTTGAATGTCATTTTCTGTATCTTCTTCAACTGAAATGAATACATATTTTTATTTTACAAATCTGTACAAGAAAATAAGTCTTAAAAGAAAACCTTTCTTAATGTTAGTAGTTGGTACAATATCGTATTAATATGGTCCTACATTGTTCCAAAATTGGCTCCATTGTTGATAATCCTTAACTAGGTATTAAAAATGCAGCAGTACATAGAATATAAATTATAAACTTATATATGTAGGTATGTCATATACAGTTGCCATCATTCTACATGTACTTTATCACCTTGACAATATAGGCGTTGTTCAGATATTTGTGACCACCTTGACCACACCGATATACCTGATGGCGAATTTACAAAGGAAAAATGTGACCTAGGCCTCCGGTACCCAGGGCTGAGATCGAACCAGCGTCTTCTGCATTCGCAGCAGACATATAATGATTTCTAAAGGTACGCACCGTTCCCAGTGCACCTACACTTGCAAGTAACGTTATTAAGGTATATGTATAATTGTAGACACAACATTACTCTAACTAGGGATAAATATATTTGAATACAAGATAAATAGGTATTTACTTACGTTGAAGCGATCTTCACAGCAATAAAAAGTCGTAGTCTTCTCATCATTTTGCACCATGGTTTACAAGTTTTCACGTCTTTCGGCAGACGAAAAACACCTTATTGGGTGCACTTATTATATTGTTCATGCACTTTGGCACTAGGTAATACCCGTATATAAGGGTTTTTTAGTTTTCTCCATGGTTTAAGCGAATATAACTTTGAAATATTTGAAACACCAACTGAAGTAGGAACTAATCTCATACTAACTTGATACTAACCTATAAAATTTTGTGAGATGTGACGTCATCACAATCTGTCATTTTCGCGCCAAAAATTATGAGCGTTTCAACCACTCAAACTTTTTTAAGATTTTCAATATTTTTTTATTAAATAACGAAAAGCTTTTTGAACGAATTTTTGTTTTTCCTAGTGTTAAAACAATGTAAACAGTTAAATAAAAAAATAAAATTAATTCATGCATGTACTCAATTGCGTTATTTGAGAGATAACACAGACAAAACAGTTGAAACATTATAAAAAAACTATACAGTATGTAACCAAACGTAAAGTAAAGAAATGTACCACACAATTTTTAGATCGTAAATATGATAATGGTATACCTGATAAATTGAATTCCAGCAACTTTTACCGTCAGTAAAAAAAAACACATAACTTAATAATTTTGTTTGACCTTCTGTTTTATTTGTTTACCATCTTATCAATGACAACAAACGATACAAACAGAAATGTTACAATGTCATTTGAATTCTAAGATACGTCCTGCACGTTTTGTACCTACTTGAACTTCGTTGTGGTATTCTGAGTGAACCAATACGAGTACCTGTTGTTCCTTCCTTACATCAAAACGTTGAGGCCCACCTGTGTTTAAGGGGCACTGGGCGATCGTTGGTCTCACATTGGTCAGACATTGGACCAATGTTGAATGAAAATCTGTTCGAATAGCAAATGTCAATGTCGTTATAGCGTTGAGTTGAGTTGGGTTGAGTTGGGTTGGAGCTGTGTCTGTCCAGTGTGTTTTAGAATCGCGGCCCTGGTTACGGCGTTGACGATCGCGCAGGCATTATTTGGTTGTCTTCGTGCGCGGAATCTTTCAGCGTGGACGAAGGACTGCATTCCCGTTGCACCTAGACTCTCCGTGTGCAAGGATCATTCCATTCGCAGTAAAAATTAAAGCCATCGTCGTTGTTGATCGTAGATAAAATTTTAGTTTGACGTATTTCATATGACACTCAACTTCAAATTTAGTTTTAAGATTGAGGTATGACGAAAGAAATCTAATTTTTAGACTCTACTTAACTCATCTGAAACTCACTTAAACTCTTTATAAACATACATAAAAGTTTCATTATATATTGGTTGAAATTCTTAATATCATAGATGTTTATTATTGTTTCGAAATCTCGAAGTAAAATATATTAATTTACAAATTAGTAGATAATTACACGCGGTTATGCTTTATAATGGAAACGAGTACAGAAATTAAAACGCCATCTGGTTAAAGTTAAAATGCGATAATCTGTACGTAGTGTTGATTTGTTTATTATGTTTGCTGGGATAAGAAAATGACGTTTAGAATTTTCACTTTTACAGGATGTTACAAAATAATTTACACCGACTGCAAATAGGAAGTCCTAAACAAACAAAACTGCCGCAAAGATAATATATAAGCCATGTCATTACACTATGCTCGATTTCTACATAAGCCAGCTTAAAGCCCTACCCTTCATTAGCGATAAAAAGGAATGTACTGTATTTCATACAACACGTGTCACAAACAAATTGGGCGTGTAACATGTTTTTAAAACAAAAATCCGCATGCTTTTGACGGACGTGAAGAAACTCAGTATAATACCGCCGCGGATTATTTTGTTTTTAAATACGACATATACATACAGATGTAATTTTTCATCATGAAAACTCGGATGAGTTCATGTTTGTCATAATTTTTCAGTGATATTCGTTAAGTAGGTAAATACATAGATAATATAGGTTAAACGCCACTTATAGTTAGGTTAGGCAGGTTAAAACCACTAAAGTATTATTCAATTTAGTACAACTCTGGTCCGCAAGTTCAATACGTAATTAGATCATGTATCAAATCTTTTAGGTTTTGTCGAATGTGTTTTATTCATTTATGACCATAATTTAACAAATCAAATTATTTTTTGTCCATTTTCGTTGTTCGGTGTATAATATACCTATAGCTTATTGTATGGTAATCTTATGAACAATGAATGAATGAATGCTTTATTCTATTTATTAATAACATATACATAGAATCTCTTAGGTGAAACTACAATAAGAATACACTAACTAAAACTTATAAACTAAAATATAAAAAACCTAAATAATTACAAAGAAAGAAAGGATAAAACTAAATATAAAATACCCCACCAAGTTCACCCGCTTCTGGAATGCTCTCTAAGATGCTGGCGACATTTCCGCGCTGTACGGCGCTGTAAGCTTAACCTCTGGGCTTCTTTTGTGTCGGTTGGCCAAGGACCCAGTGTTACCACTGCAAGCGCCGCAAAGTCGTATTCGTTCGTTAAGAATGCATACTTGCGGCGCTTGAGTGTCTGGGCCTGGTCCGCAGCTGTCCCAGGCTTCCGGGCAGACCCTTCAACGTGGGACGGGGCCAATGTATCGACGCAGGTGGCATCCCACGTTAAAGGGCGACCCAGGCTCCAAGGAACGAGAGTGCAGCCATCGGGTCTCTTGCCGTCAGCTGTGGAGAGGCCTGTCGGCTCCAGAGTCGCGGGAAGAGAAGCTGTGCTTAGAGCACGGCGGATCAGGTCATTAATCCTTTATTGCACACCTGAAAAAATTACAGCAAAACAACAACAAATGTGCAGCTAATGAAGAATTAGTCTCAAAATGCACTGTTTGGGTCAGACATCCGGTTTCTAGGGAGCAGCTATCTCCCTACAACAAGCCAAGCCTCTTAGTAGGGTTTTCTCTCAGTACAAAAGTGAAAAAAATTGTGCGCATCGAGAAAAAGTTGTGAATTTTTGAGCATTGATAGAGTGCCCTACGATGAATATTTTTTAGTATAGGAGGTCCGTATAATTTTTGGACCTTCACGTCAAAATCAGGGGTCCGTGCAATATGTTATTACTCTCTGGTTAAGGCTGCTAGGGGTTGTGTGGTATCATTTCCGTAGAAAAAAGATATGCAGAATTAATTTTTGATAATAAAAGAGTAAAAATCCATATTAAAAAAAAGTTCTGCGAAGAGAAAAACCACAAAAAAAAAATTTTTTTAGAACGTTGTATAAGTAATAAATAAATATCATTTATTTGTAAATTTAAAAAATGTTATAAGGAGGCATATTTAATACAGTTTTTAAATATATACAATTTTAAACCATTTACTAGACAAAAACTCATGAAATAAAACAATTAAAAACGGATTTTATCGCGTGTATTGAGCTTAAATTACATCCCGACGTCTCGAACACTTTACAGCGTTCGTGGTCAACGGGTCGACCCGTTGACCACGAACGCTGTAAAGTGTTCGAAACGTCGGGATGTAATTTAAGCTCAATACACGCGATAAAATCCGTTTTTAATTGTTTTATTTCATGAATAACTATCGCGGCAACCGAAGACAATATTATAGACAAAAACTACTAAAAAATCATTCGCGTCGTGGTGTATATGTTTTCTCCATAGTAAGTATCGAAAATCAATGTGAAACGTGAACATCCGTAGCGTATTGACCTTAAATGTATGTATTGTTTATTATTAGTCACTTTTGCTCAGAATACCTTCTACAAAATGAAGAAATGAAAAATAATGATATAATTTTTAAGAAAAAAAAACCGACTTCAATGGGGGTAGCCGGTGAAGGATTATTGTAGATGGTGCACTTAGATTCCATACAATGAAATAACTTGCTTAAAAACGCAGCGGAAAGGACAAATCGCCAAACGTGAACTATGCGTCGTTGAAGAGTTCCGTTCTGATTATCATCAGCAGTTCCACTTCATCAAATGTCACTCTTTTGAATGAAAATGCTTGATTTGTTGATAAAAATACAAAAGTCACTTTATGTATGCCTTTAAGATTTGAGGAATTCCCTCGATTCCTCGTGGAACTCATCATCAGAACTTGAGCTTGACGAAAATTGGTCCTGACAATCTAACTTGCTTAACAAACATAGCGAAGAGGAAGAATCGCCAAACATGAACTATGCGTCGTTGAAGAGTTCCGTTCTGTTCATCATCAGCAGTTCCACTTCATCAAATGTCACTCTTTTGAATGAAAATGCTTGATTTGTTGATAAAAATACAAAAATCACTATGTGTAAGCCCTTAAGATTTGAGGAGTTCCCTCGATTCTTCATGGATCCCATCATCAGAACTTGAGCTTGACGAACATTTGTTCTGACAATTAAACTTGCTAAACAAACACAGCGAAGAGGACGAATCGCCAAACGTGAACTATGCGTCGTTGAAGAGTTCCGTTCTGATCATCATCAGCAGTTCTACTTCATCAAATGTCACTGTTTTGAATGAAAATGATGGTTTTGTTGATAAAAATCACTATATATATGCCTTTAAGATTTGAGGAGTTCCCTCGATTCCTCATGTATCCCATCATCAGAACTGCGTTTTGACAAAAACGGGACCAATCTGTATATATATACTTACAATCAAAAAAATAATTTTCAAAATCGGTTCAGACATGACGGAGTTATGGAGTAACAAACATAAAAAAAAAAAAAAAAAAAAAAACTTACACGCCGAATTGAGAACCTCCTCTTTTCAAATCTTGAAGTCGGTTAAAAAGAATTAAACAACACATTGTTTCGTATTATAACGATTAATACTTAAGTTAGTAGTAAGGAAATATTTGTTTTTTAATTCTTTTTTTTTTCATTTTGTAGAAGGTATTCTGAACAAAATTGACTTATAATAAACAATACATACATTTTAAGGTCAATCGCTACGGATGTTCACGTTTCTTATTGATTTTCCATACGTATAATTAGACCCCGTTATCGGAGGTGCAATTTGGTAGCTTGACATTCTGGGACGGGTAAAAATATTTATGATGTCGATATCGATACTCTTCCCTTTTCTTGGCAATTAGTTTTAGATACCATTTTTAGTCTAAAATTGCACCTACATGTTTTGTTTGTCACATAATCATTGTCATCAGAAGTAGAAACCATTATCAGTAACAATAACGATGCCAATAAAATTATGGTTGCTATTTAACTTTTTAATGTTTCGAGTTGCAGGGCCGTGCCTGAACGCTCTTGAGATAAACCTTACCTTATAAAGGTATAATACTGCCCACCTATACTGAAAATGAATTATTTACGTCAATAGATAGTAAATGTCATCTCACAACAATATTTCCGATTATTTACCTGTATTTACAAGCATATTTCATTCGTGTTTAATATTTCATAATATTCAAAATGCAGTCACTTCTCACAGAATACCCTGAAGTCCAAAAAAATATAGAATGAAAATAGTTATTTATAAAAATGAAAAACGTTTTTTTTATTAGTCATGTTTTACAAAATAAACACGTTTAATTAAAGTCTCAGACTCTCATTATGGTACAGGAAAAATATCGACATAATACAGCTATTTCAAAATAATTTTTTCCATGCCTAATAATGTCAAGCTACCAAATTGCACCTCCGATAACGGGGTCTACTTATAATGGAGAAAACATATAACTACACCACGACGCGAATGTTTTTTTTTCGCGTAGATTTTGTGTAGTAAAATGTTTAAAATTGTATATATTTAAAAACTGCATTAAATATGCATCCTTACGACAATTTTTGTATTTAAAAATAAATGGTATTTATTAGTTATATAACGTTCTACAAAATAATATTTTTTGAGTGTTTTTCCTCTCTGCAGAGCTTTTTTTTTAGTTTCGATTTTTATTTTTTTATTTAGAAAAATGAATTCTGCATGTCTGTTTTATACGGAAATGATATCACACAACCCCTAGCAGCCTTAACCAGAGATTAATAACATATTGCACGGGACCCCTGATTTTGACGTGAAGGTCCAAAAATTTTACAGACCTCCAATACTAAATAATATTTATCGTGGAGCACCCTTTCCATGGCCAAAAATTCACATTTTTTTCTCGATGCGGACAATTTTTTCAAATTCAAGCTCTGCTATTTAGTCTACCGTAAATACAAATGTGCAAGTTGCGGAAACTTTCCAAATAATTTGAAATATTCTCGGAAGTTTCTAGAAAATTTCATAAGAAATATATAATAAATTTAAGAAATAGAAAGTTTTAAATCGCATACAAAAATGTGAGAATTTTCCGAAATTTTCAGGTGTGGAAAATTTCGCAATTTTGGAAACTTTCCGACGGCATATCAGTAACCGTACAAGTCGTACAACATGCTATTAATTTACTGAAGTCTGGTGGAAGCCCTAGAGGCAGCCATTTCTCTTTAAAAAAAAGCAAGGCAATCTACTACTAATTACGGGTAACTAGATCCTCAAGCATCTAAATCTGCCATAATTTTATTATAGAAACATTTAAATCGCTACTTACAATCTTCCTTCAAATTTCAGCGGACTACATACAGTCATGTTCAAGAAATGACCCTAATTTAAACGCATGCGCCCTAAAATCGGCGAGGGAGTCCCTCCACCAGTTCTCCATGGGCGACCCTAGCAGGGGTCTGGACCCACTGGACCCTCTTTTCGTGCCTGTGATGACAGTCTACGTGCCCAATGAAAATGGACTCAAACTTGTCTTAAATGACAATTCCTTTAGCGGTCTTTCTGTACTGCGGCTCGATGATTTGAAGTGAGTATTAAGGTATTACTAAGCACATAAAATTTGACTATGTCTCTTCAGATCATGCAACATTCGAGCTCTGAAGAGCTTTACATTCATTCCACACCTCGATTTCACGTGTTTGCGTATCTCATCACATAACGTAGCTTGGGGTAATCAGAGTAATCTTCGTAAATTTACCCTCTGGGTTGAATGGTCAGATGGCAGTCGCTTTCGTAAAAACTAGTGCCTACGCCAATTCCTGGGATTAGGTTGCCGAGCGGACCCCAGGCTCAATAGAGCAAAAGGCTGGGACAAACGCTAGGAGGAAGAGTAAGCATAAAGTAAACGTCTTAGTGCTCGACACGCTACTGCCCAATAGTTGACATCCTGCTATTTATCAACTTTATTGCAAATGACTTACGAATTAAGATGACATGTACTGGGACAGTGATGAGCACTCAAACGTTTACCTTATTCCAAGAGCCGCATGAACTTTGATAATCTCCACTTATAGTTAGGATTTTATTTTTTATTTGAAGCGGTGGTGGCTTGGTGGTAAGACGTCAGACTTTCAATCCGAAGGTCTCGGGTTCAAATCCCGGCTCGTAGCACTGAGTTTTTCGGAACTTATTTACGAAATATAATTTGACATTTACCCGTCGCTCTTCGGTGAAGGAAAACATAGTGAGGAAACCGGATCTAATCCCTACAAGGCCTGATTTCCCCTATGGGTTGAAAGGTCAAATGGCAGTCGCATTTGTCAAAACTAGTTCCTACGCCAATTCCTGAGATTAGGTTGCCGAGCAGAACCTAGGCTCTATTGAGCAAAAGAAATGGGCCAAACGCTTGAAGGAAGAGAAAGAGAGTTAGAATTATATTTAAGACTACTTGTGTCAATAAAATAAAATTTGTCACCTTTTGTGGTAACTTGTTATTAGTAAGTTTAGTGGTAATTTGTGACTTATTACAAACCTATTTAGAATAACATATTAACACTGGTGGGGTACTTAAGAATTTGCGCATGCCCATACATTAATACAATGAATACTACTTGACAATTGCTCTCAAGACCAGTGAAAGCGGGCCTATTGATGGGCCGGGGGAACGTGCCTGGTTCCCCACTTTCCCGGGCACGTTCCCCAAACAGGGGAAAGTTGCATACAAGGTAAAAATGTTCCGTAAGTGAAAATTAAAAATGTTATAGATAAAAAGCATATGTACAGAGACATTATACAATGTACACCCTTGTGTACCCTAAGTTGCAATAAAGATTGTTTACTATTGTTAATATTGTACCTAGACAAAATAAGATAAATATTTATAAGTACTTATATGTATTTCAATTATATTATTTTATCAGAAAAATAAATTTATTGAAAAGTAGTAGTAGAAAAAACTAAAAATTCAACAATGTCATTAATAGTCATTATTGAATTTGAAAATAAGTAATCTAAAAACAATAAATTCAATTAATAATAGAAATACCATTATTATTTTTTATTTTACAGTATAAATATTTAAACATATATTAATGGGAAAAAATAACTATATTTTATAAATATTTTTTAAATATAATATTCTCTGGCGTACGAGTAAGTCTGATGATTGCTGTACGATTTTTACTTCATTTCATTTGATTTTTTTAGCGTTGACAAATCTTTAATTTTATAAAAACATGTGATTATTATAGATGCGATTCTGTGATGATTGTTTTTTTTTTAAATATTTATTTAAGTAATGGTAAAAAAACGGATTTTTTTAAATATAACCTTTTTTAAAGTACTAAATTACCCACGTCTGATTGCTGTAGGATTTTGACTACATTTCATTACATTTGATTATTTTGAGTTGTCTAAAAGTTTAATTTTACTAAAATATGTGATAATTAAAAAAATACAAAACGATTCGCTGAAGTTTTTGTAGGTTTTTATCACATTTATTTAAGTGATGATAATATGTGATTTTTTCAATGTTACCTTTTCAAACTACTAAATTACATAAGTCTGATGTTTATTGTACGGTTTTTACAAAATTTTACCATATTAGGTTATACATTGACATTTTATTGTGAGACTTGTTTGTTAGAATGTTTTTTTTTTCGTAAAAGTGTAAATATCTAATATAAATAATACAAACTTACATTTGAAGTTTAAAAACATATTTCTCCTAACAAATCGTATGGACGTCTTAAATTACCAACCGCAAATAGCGTATTCAAGAGTCTGACTATTGAAATATTACACAAATTTTTGGCGGGAAATTCAAAAAATCTTGGGCTTGTCACACTTTGTGTAGTAGGAATTATAGTTTTGATACTGGAAAATATTTTTGATTTTCTGTGCACATGTGAGGTACCTAAGGAAATAAGTTAAATATACGTTGACCTGCACTCAAAATCAGCTCACATTATATTCTATCACTATGTAAAATACAGTCAACTACAAACACATATGTTTGAATTTTCTTACCAAATACCATTGTAACAAGGCAAAAATGAAATGTAGTGTAAATGAGACCTAGTTCGATAATACCGTTATATTAATCCATGACCAAAAAAATTTCATAAAAACTATGCCAAATTTCAACGCAAGGTCAAGTTCAACTTACTACTTTTTACATGTTTTTTTTTAGAGCTCAAAGAGGACCCAGTGTGTTGACGATGAGGGACCCTCTTGTTCCTTTAGCCGTCAACACAGTGAATCCTCCTTTTTGTAAAGGGTCGGCAACGCGCATGTGACTCCTGTGGAGTTGCAGGCGTCCATAGGTTACGGTCGCTGCTTACCATCAGGCGGGCCGTATGCTTGTTTGCCACCGTCGTAGTATAAAAAAAGCGTTTCATGCTTGTTTGCTTACAGACAAGACAGACGCCGGAATAGGTAAAACTACGTAAAACTACTAAGTTAAAATTAATAATTTTGACTAAGATGAATACTTACACATTTAATTAACTTATTCGCTATAGTCAAAATCGGACTCTAAATATTCTGCTTCCAAGTTATTGGAGTAGTTTGAGCTGTTATCAAAGTCAGTCAGCAAATACTCCGGCTCCGAGCCAACTCCTTTATATTGATTTGAACTGCTAGAAGGCTCGTCATCACCGACGCTTATGACAAATCTGTTCATATGAGCAGTTATATTCTTCTTTTGCATGTACTGATTCTCTATGTGGAGAACATGATCAGTCATTTCTTTTCAGTCGTTAGGTGTCACGCTTTCGAAGCATTCTTTAATAGTTCTTTCCAACTCCTGCGCAGATTGAGCTACATTTTTGCTGGCCACTTTTCGCTTAGCGATACTCCAAATCAGCTCTATGGGGTTCAAGAAACAGTGGTATGGTGGTAGTCTTAGAACCTCGTGCCCATGAGTCCTGAGAATTTCATCTGCTTCATAGATAGGCTCTTCTTTTTGCTGTCCAACCAAACACAAGAGTTGTTCTTTGGTACAGCGTTCACCAAATGAGATCGATTTTTCAATAAGCCAGTTTTGCAAATCTGCTTTGCGGAATTGTCGATTTGGCAGCTTATTCATTTGCACAGTGTGGTAACTTGCGTTGTCTAATACGACTACACTAGGTTCGTGCAAATTCGGCACTAATTTTTCCCGTAACCATTTGTTAAAGTTTGCCGCATTCATGTCATGATGATAATCTGCTGCGTTCGATTTAGTGCTGAATACTAGCAATGCATTGGGCACAAAGCCATTTTCGGAACCAGCATGCACAATAATATATCTTTTTCCTTGAGAAATGTTTTCTATCAAACCTGTTGTGGACGGACCCTGCCAAGACTTTTTTGGTTTGTAATGTTGATGAACATATGTTTCGTCCAGATATATTATTGGTTTGCCTTCAGCACGCTTCAAAGCCATGGTGCCCAAGAAACGATGCCGCCAAGCTGCAATATCGTACCGCTCAATGAGCACTGAACGTTCACTCTTGTTCTGTTTAAATTCAAAACCGTTAGCCAACAATATTTGACGTAGAGTTTCTTTGCACCCAGTAAAATGTATAGATTCTTTTAAATCGGCCAAAAGGGTTCTGAGAGTAGGTACTTGTTTTCTGACCACATAATATTCATTGATTGTATTCTTGATGGCTTGAACATCGAAGCTATCCAAGTTTGATATGGTAGCTTGATGAGGCCGCTTTTTCCCTGGAGTACTAAATTCACCATTGTTTTGTTTGCCTTCATTTCGTATACTTTTCAAAGTTGAAACACAAAAACCTGTACGAAACATTAATCTATGCGATATACTCGTAATTTAAAAATGATGGTAGACTGACAGATTTCCAATCAATGTGGTAATTGTATTTTTTTCAGTTTCAAACGTCTGACTATGCGACCATTACGTTACTTTAGGTTCGGACAATGGTTAAACCGGTATTAGACATTGCATTAGGTAGGGCCCAATCTATCGTGTACCCTGCCTCTTCCTCCACTCCCTCAACTCCTTAAGTGCCCTAACTTTTATTACACCTCCCAATCTGACAGATTGGCGCTATGTCTTATACCGATTTTAGGTTAAGTAGGTATAGAGATCCCATCGACACATTTTCCGCTCATATATGTATATACCAGTTTCACCAAGACATTTTTATATATTTTATATTTTTATATCAAATTACTTCTAACCAGTCACTCCGCAGATTTCTTCTAAATATTGGTTTTCAGTAAGTAACTCCCTACGTTCCAATGTCTTGATTTTATTGATATTTTCCAGAACTTTTAGTTTATCGGTTTCTGTACACACTTGTCCTGTTTATGAGATTTAGGTACTTATTTATAAATTCAAGTACTTAATCAATGGTATATGCAAATGTTATGACTAGTACTTAAAGTATCAAAATATTAATAGAGCAACTAACCTACTAAATTGTTTACGACTTGTAAACATTGCAGTTTTTCCATATACAACGCTTCACGTCGACTTCGCACATTATCATAATTATTTACAAGCTGAAATAATAGTTTGCGGACCTCACTCGGTATAGTCATTATTAATATGATTTAAAAGAAACCCCTTGTAAACCGCGAACAATTTGAATGAATGACATAAATTGACAACAGACTTTTAGCTTTTTTAAAAATCATAGACAATTGGTGATACAACAAGGAAATATTTGTCAACAATATTTGGCTAGCCAAACTCTAACAATTAGTATTTGTAATTCATATTACGTGTTAGTATGTGACTAATACAATATATAGATGTCTATTATCAAAATATGTATAGATGTATATATTTTTATTTAAGTAACTAGTTATTTATTTCGAATGAAGTTATGTTATTTAATTTTTAACTTTTTTGTAATTTTTGAATTGATGTCAGTCATTTTGTCATTGTTGGCTTTTTTTACTTTTGTGACATTTTTGACTTTTTTACATTTTGACTTTATTGATTTTTTTTACTTTTTTGACTTTTTTTCATTTTTTTGACTTTTTTTGACTTATTTGAATTTTTGACTTGTTCGACTCATTTTGACTTTTAGGCTTTTTTTGCTTTTTTTTTACTTTTTTGACTTTGTCACTTCTCACTTTTCATTTCACTTCACTTTATTATATTTTATTTTATTTAATTTAACATGTTTTTCAATCGTATGGCTTTGTGTCGCGTTTTCGTGACGGTCACGTGACTTTTTTTCGCCTAGCCCCCCCATCCGCGAACCGTCCGATAAGGAACTTCGTTCCAAAATCTGTGATAATGCATTAATATAAGTTTCTTTATGATTAAAGAAACTTATATTGCTATGCTTCGCTTCCCCGGTACAATGGGGAATTGCCGGAAACATTGGGGTACGTGCCCGGGAAAGTTGGGGAAAGTTGGGGAACGTTCCCCATCTTTCCCGGGAACACGGGGGAATTTGCTTTTGGAAAAGAAATACATTATATATTGTCATGCAAAATATTGTTATTATTCCTTTTATAATGGATACCATTCAAAAAAAAATGTAGCTATACACATCTTCAACTTTCCACAGTATTCCCCACAGTGGGGCACGTTCCCGGGCACGTTTCCGGGAAAGTTGGGGAATGGGGAACGTGCCCGGGAACGGCCCATCACTAAGCGGGCCGATGGGTATGTATTTAACCCATGCAAATTGCACCCGTTTACACTGTGCTTGACGGCTTACAACGCAATAAAAATTGTAACTGAAATTAGATAAGACTTGCATGCGTAGTCAATTTTATTACTAGTAAGTAAAAATAAGATAATGCATGAATTTAGGTTAGTTCAGTGAAAACACAACTGCAAAACCAAGAGCGAATCAACTGCCATCAAACTGTTTTTCAGTTTGGCAGTGCAACTGATACGTAATACCTATGTAATGTGTCCTTATGAAATATAAAGATTAATAATAATAATTATTATTATATATGGAACAAGAACAAATAGAGATACTTAGGAAAAATAAAACAAAAACATTATTAGAATGCCTTTGCAAAAGCATGATACGTTAAAACTTATTTTATGGTTCGGCTGAATGCGTCTTGATTAACATAATCTTGGTATGGTCGTATTTATGCACAATGAAATAGTATGTTTGACTTTCTTAAATTAATTTTTAATATGTCTCTTTTTTATGGTAATGCTATACATAGGCTGCTATTTATATACCCGGAAACCGGGATTACAATCTTCTTAAATAGCATATTTGACCTCCATGGTAAAATTTGAACTTTTTTAAGTACTGGCCGGTATATTTTTTCTTTCTTATTAACGCTCGTGTTTTGTTTTTGACGGGTTTTAAATGTCATCTCGCAGCAAGAATGGAACTCACTCGTGAAAATATTCGTGCTATGATTTATTATGATTTTCGGCGTGGTTTAACGCAACAACAGTGCATAGATCAACTAACTTCAACTTTTGGTGATGAAGCCCCATCTAAAACTACTGTGTATCACTGGTTTAGTGAGTTCAATCGTGGACGTAGTATGCTTACGGACGAAGTTAAGGCAGGTCGCCCGAAATCGGTCGTTGTACAACAAAATATCGAGGCTGTGCGAAAACTTATAATGGACGACCGACATGTTACGTACCGCGAGATAGAGGCGACTCTGGGTATTTCTATGACCAGCATTAATAGCATATTACATAATTATTTGGCTGTAAAAAAAATTTGTTCGCGTTGGATACCCCACAACTTAACAAAAGAGCAAAAAGATGCTCGCGTCGAATGGTGCAATAAAATGTTAAAAAAATATAACCGTGGTGACTCAAAAGCCGTTTATAACATCTATACAGGTGACGAATCCTGGATCTATGCATACGATCCCGAAACGAAGCAACAATGAACGGTATGGGTGTTTCAAAATGAGCCGAACCCTACGAAAGTTACTCGTGCAAAAAGTACATTGAAACAAATGGTGGCCTGCTTCTTCGGTATTAACGGCCATGTAGCTATAGTGCCACTAGAAAACCGTAGAAATGTTAATTCAGAGTGGTACACGACCATTTGCTTACCGGAAGTATTTGAACAAATTCGTAAAACTAACCAGCGACGAAGAATCATTCTTCATCATGACAATGCCAGCTGTCATACGTCACGCGAAACAACTCTATTTTTGGAGGGTCAAAATGTGGAATTAACGGGTCATCCGCCGTACAGCCCTGACTTGGCACCCAACGATTTTTATTTATTTCCAAATATAAAGAATAAATTACGCGGTCAACGATTTTCGACCGCTGAAGATGCTGTCGACGCATTCAAACAACACGTTATGGAGGTACCTCAGGCGGAGTGGCAGAAGTGCTTTAAAAATTGGTTCACGCGAATGCAAAAGTGCATAGATCATCAAGGGGAATACTTTGAAAAACAATAAAACCATTTTCAGCCGTGTACGTTTGTTTGTTTTTTTGTTTCCGGATATATAAGTAGCATCGCAACGATGTTTAAAATATAGAACGCTTGATTTCATTTTTCCATTTGCATAATGAATTTGTAAGCCTCTTTAGCTTAACCTTTGCGTTTAAAAACTTTAATTAAAATATGAATTTGTTAATAAATACAGCAAATAAAATGAAAACATTGCAAATAATAAATTTTTCACCAATATTTGTTTATTTCACGGTAGATGCGTCGTAGAAACATGGAAGGAAGTAATTCCATTAACATTTTCCAGCCACCGCTATGATTACCATAACGGGTAAAGACTGCAAAATCATGATAGACGCAGAGCTAGCCACGTCAGATATGACACAATAATGAAAGCGACGAATTCCCTCTCGTTAGTTTGCTATACTATGCTTATTTCTAGATCCGGACATCTGGCAGCTGTAAAGTGGTGGAGGTCAAAGAATGCAAACCACTTTAAGAATACAAATCGTAGAGTTCTGGTTTTGATGCAGCATTATGAAAAATTATATAAATAATTAGATCATATCATTGCCAAAAGTATTTGATGGGGGAAAGTAGTCCAAAACGACGTATAATGTAATTTATAGTTGTCGCCTACTGTTTTTGTTTCCAAAATATTACGCAATGTTTCTTGTTCTAATGTTAAAATATAGGCCCCGTCCTCTATAAATAAGATAACTTTGGCCGTTTTTACCTATTTTGGTATTACTTTTTTCCAATTAAAAAACTTTGTTAGTCTGTCACTCTGACATCCACCCATTAAAAGCTGCTAGATGCCCAGATCTAGCAATAAGGATAGTATTGCAATCTAACTAGATGAGTTTCATTGCTCTCATTATTATGTCATATCTGACGTGGCCAGCTCTTAGACCATGATAACAACGCTCTAGAAAGACTTGCGTTGTACCTACATAATTTGAGGGAAAAAAATTGTATACTCAAATTTTGTAATGACAGCATTGTATTTTAATTTTCTTTTCACGTACATCGAAGAAATAGTGCAGTCAGCAGCTTAACGGGTGAGGTGTTCAAAATGAACTTTACACGCTCTTATTCTCTCAACAATAAAGTCGTATCAAGCTCATTTTGAATACCTCACCCGCTTAGATAATTTTGTTACTGACTGTACCTTATGTAAGGTAAACGTCCGAGTACTCGTGACTGTTACAGTAAATGACATATTTAATCTTAATATATTCACATTAAAGGCACAGCACAGCAGGGTGTCATTATTGGGCAGTAGCGTGTCGAGCAGTGGGAATTTTACTGTATTAACGTTTCACAGACAAGTCTCATATATTTTTTTCTTTTTAGCCTGTGTTAGTGTCCCACTGCTGGGCAAAGGCCTCCCCTTTTTTTCTCCACTCGACCCGGTCGTTTGAATTTTGCCACCATTCTGTGTAAAATGCGTCCAAGTCGTCCCGCCATCAACTGTCATATTATCATATATAAATTTTCAAAACCTGATACAATATAAATACTCTTCATTGAACACTTCATAGGAAACGAAATCCATCACAGAAAATGTATTGGTAGTATTCAACGAGGTAAACAACAGGGGGTACAAGGATTATTGCTAAAAACTATGACTTTCAGTATCGGATTAACTGTCACTAGTGTTTCAGGTAGCAGATGCTACAATTTTTTCTGTAAAATTTTGCTGATACTAGAATTTTCATATTTTTTTTAATGGTGTAAAATTTTTAGGTTAAGTATACAAAAAGACGTAACCTCTTTTTAAGGGAAGTCCTCTTTTGACCCCCTCAGTTTCCTTTCATAACTCGGCTGACGCTACGCTCTATAATGAACTATGTGCCTAACGACGTCACGGCTCACGGACAATTAGCTCTGGCTCTTTTAATTACGAATATTATGAAAACGCCTTCGTAAAGGTCGTTTAAATAATTAAGCACAAAGCCTTGATTCATTGAACGGTGGCCTAAAGGGTTAATGGGATGAAAAATGATTCGGAGCAGTGTGATACGTTTGTGGAGGATATTGACAAAGCATCGGGTGTTATGTAATTAAGCTTAGAACTGACAAAAATGGGTCAGAAGAATTCTTCAAAGACCGATTTCAAAAATTCAAAAAAATCTTAATTATTAGCTTAGGCTTTTTAGCGATATGCCTATATGCCACATATCCTATTGTTTTACCTCTGATTATTCTGTTTGTAACTTGTATTTTATGTTTCTTTATTTTGAGGTGTGCAATAAAGAGTATTTATGTTATGTTATGTTATTATTTATTGTTAGTCATTAAACATAATAACATACGTGAAATATCTGTCGGATCCCAAACTAGGTTGGCCATGTATCTTGGGACCCTAGAGTTCTATAAATGTGACACAACATGTATGAAAGGATACATCAGGTGAGATAATACGTGAGAAAAAGAAATATGCACAATAACAGGGTATTTGCGCTATTTATTTACAATCTTGGACAATGAAAACGGCGCAGCTTGTAAGGATTTTTTTAGAACACAGTTTACAGTAAAAACCATAGCATCAACTTTATTTTGATTTAAATTTCAAAACCATCCCCAGAAACCTATTAAGAATTAAAACAAATAATATGGTATACATATCATATTAAGAAACCGGCCAAGTGCGAGTCGGACTTGCGCACCGAGGGTTCCGTACAAACCTATAGGTATAGATAGATAGATAGATAGATAGATAGATAAACACTTTATTCATTCCCACAACATACATGGTAATTACAAAGAAAGATGTAGGTATTAAACATAGGCATGCAGCTTATAAATAAAAATTTAAAACTATTTCAAATTACAGTTAGATATCAAAAATAAAACAAGAAAAAAACGTAAAAGGACATTAACCATATGTCGTGGCAGAGAATTGGCGCTGGCTCAGCATAATGATGCGGCAAGGCAAGCCACATCGCTGATATTCTGCCAGGACCTTACAATATAGTTTGTGCAACGCTTTATAACGAACCTTATGTTTATGTAGTATATGTGCCAGTGTCGTGTTAATGTAAGTATATAAAGTATGTGTATGTCTGCGTGTCACGGCAATGTCTCTAATTCTTGTGTTATCTGTATTTTAACGTACATGTAATATGTATATAGGAACCTTAAAATTATTAAAAATATTTTTATCATATGATGTAACTAAAAATTATCTGTGCTATAAGACGTCGCTTCCTACCAACTTTCAAGATTCTGAGTTCACCGTAAGTACCCTGTAGGTTTTGATTCCCTTGCGAGTTTTGAAAATTTGCGGCATAAACGGCTGTATCTTTTGAATGCGTTGGCTTAGAAGTTTTATTTTTTTACAGCTCCAAGGGACAGTAGACCTGAGTATTTGATATAAATTTCAGCTTGATACCTCCACGCGTTCCTGAGAAAAAGGGTCTTGACAGACAGACAGACAGACGGACGGATGGACGTACGGACAACAAAGTGATCCTATAAGGGTTCCGTTTTTTCCTTTCGAGATACGGAACCCTAAAAACAACTACGTAAGCAGGGACCCGGACTTTGTCCTAAAACTAGCCAAGACCACCGGGGGATGGGCAGCAGCATCCTCGGAGTGCGGTGGAGATACTGCGATCGCCAACCCGCATGCCAAGCGTGGCGATTACGGCATTCACTCCCCATGAAAATAACACAAAAACCACGGCCCCGAGTGTCCGGCGACCCCCGGTGCCCTGGTTATGGTAGCGGCCAGGGTAATAGCGGGGTCAGGGGTACTAAGAATCTCCGGCAAAGATCCAGCTAAAGCTCAAAGTCACCCAAAGGGCAATGGAGAGGGCTATGATTGGAGTCTCTCTGCGTAATCGCATCAGAAATGAGGCCATCCGCAGCAGAACCAAAGAAACCGATATAGCCCGCCGAATCGCTAAACTAAAGTGGCAGGCGGAAAGGTTCTCGAGTGGCGACCACGAACCGGAAGGCGCAGCGTGGGTAGACCCCCCGCAAGGTGGACTGATGACCTGGTGAAGGTCGCGGGAGTCCGTTGGATGCGGGTGGCGCAGGACCGGTCATTGTGGCACTCTTTGGGGGAGGCCTATGTCCAGCAGTGGACGTCTTTCGGCTGATATGATGATGATGATTGTGGCCGCCAGGCTACTCTCTGGCGTCAGTCTGCATCAGCGACAGCACAGTCTAAATATTTATTTATGCGGATACAGAGCATTCGCTGGTTCGGGATCCAATTCCTCCCACTGTGGAACGGGACTCTCAGTAATAACACTCACTGCACTTGGATTCTTATTTATTACTAAAACACAATCACTCGGTACACTTGGCTAACTATGGCTATTTACACTATTTACAACTTATATCCTAGGACAGGTACATATACCCTGTCCGAGGATAGGCACATTTACCCTACTTCGCACTGTCACTAACTTTACTTGAACTACTTAGTCCACGAACAGGTACATATACCCTGCCCGAGTACTGGCACGTTTACCCTAAGAGCACTAGGTACAAACTGAGACACTAACACTTTACTTATAACGCTTAGTCCATAAACAGGTACATATACCCTGTCATATGAACCCTAGGTACGCTAGGCACTAAACTTTAACACTAGGCACATAGAAAGCCGGTACGCACACTGATATACTGATACTGTCGACTACTGGTCACTATTATCTCTTCTTCTTCTTATTTTTCTTGCTGGAACTGCTTGCTGAACTGAACTGAACTGAACTGTCGCTACGGCGGTGCGTGCCGGCTTTTATATGATTCGAAAATAGCGAGGGTGGAAATATCTAGAACAATCTGAAAGAGAGATCTATCTTCATCTCTTTTACGCTATGGAAAAATCTAGATATTTTAGACAAGGATATCTCTATCTTTTTCACACATTCGAAGACTCTAGAAGTTTTAGACAGAGAAGTCCTTTGTTTACATTGCTATCTCCTTCTTGCACTCGACTTAGGATGTTTGCGTATTTATTTACATTTTTGCTTATATCTCGAAAACTACTGGACGGATTTTGATGATTTATACCTTGTTAGAAAGGTCTTTGCAAGATCTGTCTATCTAGGACATTATCTTTACAGAATATCAATAAACTAAAAAGTTTCTTTTTCTTATTAGTTAATTTTGTATGGGAGTGAGCTTCTATCTACTCTAACTCCGGTATCCTAAGTCCGAGGCTTACAAAACTATATCTACTGGATAGTTTACTAGAAAACCTATCTCTAGAGGTATGTATGACCTATGTGGGCTGCGGCATTTTCCGGAAAAATCAAAATGTTTTCGCGGCTCTCGCTTCGGTCAAGCTTTGCCACCTCAGTCGGGGCCCGCGGTCGTCGTTTGGTAATTACGGCTGCTTGGGTCAACATTCAGTCAAATACGCCGCTCCCCCTCTGCCCGCCCTCAGTCGGGCGCGTACCATCACAGAGGGCACACATACTGCTTTTCAGCGGTACAAACAAGTCTTGTTTCTGCACAGACATTAATCAATCTAGTTTTACTTTAATAAAGTTGACCTGTGTGTACCACTTATTTATCACCTTACCTAGACACCTTATTACTAACTAGGTAGAATACAATTTATTTAGGTAGGGATCTAGGCTGTCCGTAACAGTTCTGCCCCCGCTGACGCTCCTGCGGCTGCTCCTGTTGCAACGGTAGGACAGCCAGCTTCGTGACGGGTCTCCGGAACACGCCTCCCTTGGTCTGGACGTCGGCTGATCGGACTCCACCATCTGGTCCCTGGTACACCTTCGTGACGATCCCTCGCGGCCATACGTTGCGTGGTAAATTCCCATCCACGATAATAACGTAGTCGCCCTCCTGGATCGGTCTCACTCCGTTAGCCGCTGACTGTCGTGGTGCAAGTGTGGGTAGGTACTCGCGCACCCACCGCCTCCAAAAATGGTCCGCTAGAGCTTGGCTGGCGCGCCAAGTTCTTCGGTCGGCTTCATCGCATGGTCCTGTCGGTGGAACCCCCGTCGATCCGCCCAGTAGAAAGTGTGCTGGTGTCAGAGCTTCTTCATCTTTAGAGTCCACCGAAACGTGGGTCAGCGGTCTTGCGTTGACGGTGTTTTCTGCTTCGGCTAATACGGTCATCAGTAATTCTTCTCTCGGCACCTTTGTGTGCAGAGTGGCTGTCAATGCGCTCTTCACGGAGCGCACCAGTCGCTCCCAGGCTCCGCCTTGATTTGGTGCACCGGGTGGGATAAACCTCCACGAAATGTTCTTCTGCACTCCGAACTCTTGAAGTGCAGGTATCCACTCTTTATATGCGTTGCGTAGCTCGATGTCCGATCCCCGGAAATTGGTCGCATTGTCACTGTAAATGACCGCGGGCCATCCTCGTCGTGCCGCCAGTCGTCGTAGAGCCATTATCGCTGAGTCTGTCGATAAGCTGTGGACGACCTCCAGATGCACAGCTCGCGTAGTTAGACAGGTGAACAATGCAACCCACCTTTTTTCGTGTCTCCGTCCGATGGTTACCATGAGTGGCCCAAACAGGTCCACGGCTGTGTTCGTGAACGGTCTTTTATACGGCTCGATTCTTGCCAGCGGCAAGTCTCCCATTGCTGGCACCTTCGGCTGTGTCTTACGAAGAATGCACAGGCGGCACTTGCCAGCCACTTGTAGCACCGTCGGTCGTAGGTGAATGATCCAGTGGAGCTGACGCAGATCATTCACAACCCGTTCGTTGTTGGCGTGTCCAGCTTCCCGATGTGCTCGAGCGATCATTAGTTTGATCACCCGATGCCTGCCGTCCAGGATTACAGGTCTCTTTTCCAGGCCTTGCACCGGCGCTGCGTTGATCCGTCCCCGCATCCTTATTAGACCATCTTCATCTATTACTGGGTCTAATTCGAAGATCCGACTCTTCCGGTTCACTGGCTCCTGCTTAACCAGACTTCGGTATTCCTCCGGGAAACTCGTCCGCTGCACGTACTGGAAGAGTAAGTGTTCCGCTTTCTTCCGATGTCTCACTTGCAGCGGCATTCGTTGTCGGGTCTTAAGGCACTCGACGAACTGGTAAACGCGTGCTGTCGCGTTCAGCAGTCTGTTGTAGTCGGAGAATCGATCGATGTCGGGAATAGGCTCCTTGTTTACCTTTGGTTCTTCTGTCGCAGCGCAAATTATTTCTTCCCTCTCGGCTGGATCCGTAGTCTCCTGGGACATCTTCTCCTTTGGCCATTCGTTTTCTGGTCTCTTCAGGAAGTCTGGTCCTTGATACCATCGGCTGTCGAAGGTGACTTGTCTTCTGTTATCCGGCCGGGTAGCTTCATCTGCCGGATTTTCCTTGGTTGGTACCCAGCGCCATTGACTTGGCTTCGTTAGCTCCGCTATCTCTCCTAAGCGGTTGGCTACGTAGGCGCTGTAGCGTTTGGCGTCGTTGCGAATCCAGTGGAGTACTGTTCCACTATCAGTCCACAAAACGACTCGTGCTGGCGTCAGACGGTGCTCTTCTCGGATGGTCTGCTGCAGTCTCGATCCGATGAGCGCTGACTGAAGCTCCATGCGTGGCACGCTGAGTTGTCTCGTTGGCCCCACCTTACTTTTGGCGGCGACCATGCTGACCAGGGCCGTCCCATCTTCTTGGACGACTCTCCAATATGCCACGCATGCGTACGCCTTGGTGCTGGCGTCCACGAAGACGTGTAGTTCCTTGCTCGCCGCTGCCCCCGTTGACAAGTAGCATCTGGGAATTCGAAGCGCTGCAACGCTGTCCAAAGCCCGTAGCCATTCTTTGAAGTCGCGCTTGTCCTCTTCTGGCAGTGGTGAGTCCCAGTCCAGTTTCTTGGCCCACAAGTTTTGTAACTGGACTTTGGCCGTTATTGTGTAGTGACTTAACAGCCCCAGTGGGTCGTACACGGACATCACGGCCGATAGCATTTGCCTCTTCGTCGGCGTAGTCTTCATGTCTCGTACCTCGGCCGGTACCCTCATCATGGCCGTGTTAAACCCGAGCTCGTCCGTTTCAGGGTTCCAATACATGCCAAGGATCTTGTTTTCCTTCTTCCCTAGCTGCGCCGGTGCGTTTGCGTGCAGCTCTTGTGGGATACCTTGCAGTAACTTCTTACTGTTGGACGTCCATCCACGAAGCTTGAACCCTCCTTTAGCGTGCGACGATGTTACTTGCGTGGCACGATGTACGAGCTCTTCCTCGTCCGGATAGCTTGCCACGTAGTCGTCCATGTAGTGGTTACGGACGATGTCCTCTACAGCATCCGGGAATTCTTCGGCATTGTCCTGGGCGTTCCTGTTACGAACGCTGTGCGCCAGGAAAGGCGAGCTCGCTGCGCCGAACAGCATGCTCGTCATCTTGTAGAACTGCGGGTTTCCGGTTCGGCGGTCTCCTCTCCAGACGAAAGTTTGTGAGGGCTGGTCCTCACTCCTCATCTTGATCTGGAGGAACATCTCCTGTAGGTCCGCCACCACGGCGAACTTCCCTTCGCGGAACCGGAACAGTATCCCGATCAGTGACTGTAGTAAGTCCGGCCCTTCCAGAAGAAAATGGTTGAGGCACTTCCCTTGGCTGCGACACGCTGCATCGAAGACCAATCTGATCTTTCCCGGCTTGTTGGGATTGGTCACAGCGAAGTGCGGTAGAACCCAGGCTACGTTGCTATCTGACGGCTCCTCCAGCGGCTCAGCATACTTCTTAGCAAGCAGGTTATTTACTTGCTCGGTGTAGCTCGCTGCGAATGCCGGGTCACGGTCCATCTTGCGCTCGATGCTATGCAGTCGATTCAATGCCGTGTGCAGGCTCGGCGGCATTCGTGGCTCCTCGTCCCGCCATAGCTGTCCCACCTCGTAGCGTGGTCCGTCGATTTTCTTGACCGACTTCTCGAAGATATCCAGGGCCCTCTGTGTCCCTGGATCTACCTTCTTGACATTCTTGATGCCGAGCGAGTCTATGTTGAAATATTCCCGCAACATAGAGTCCAGGTGCTCGTCATCCTCTTGGCGGCAGTGTAGCGTCACGTGCTTCTCGGGTGGGTTGACTATACGTGGCTTACCTCCGAAGACCACCCAACCTAACCCTGTCAGTACTGCTGCCGGCTCGTCCAGTCCCCGTATTCTCGCCTCCTGAGGTAGCAACACTGGCCATTGGTCTGTCCCCACAAGTAGTCGCGGTACGGCCTCGTCGTAGCAGGCAGTCTGGATATCCTTGAAGTGTTCCGTCTCCATAACCTGCTTGCTCATCCTTTGCGTTCGTAGTCCTAGTCTCTTCACTGTGGTGAAGACTAGGTTATACGCGGTCTCTAGGCCCTTTCCTTGTACGCGAACTCTGACTTGTCTGCTTACTTCTGGCACAGCTTCCATGTTGCTTACCCCTGCCAGGCGCAGCGGCGTCTCGGGTCCCGTGGCTCCTATGGCTTCGGCCAAGTCTGCTTGGATCAGACTCACTGTGCTGCCATCGTCAAGCATAGCGTAGGTATCCACCTTCCCTTTTGGACCCTCTACGGTAACAGGTACCATCTTCAAAAATACGCTGGACGTGCTGTTCACTTGTTCCACCGTCGTGTTCGACGTGATCTCCGGCTCTGTTGGTTTGGCCGCCTGCGGATGTCCGGACCCGTCGCGGGCGGCAGGTTGCGGGGCAGGTGAGGCCGCGCGGGGTGGCGGCCGGCGTACACGCGCTTCTCTCTGTGTGCTGCCCTCGCTGTGCAGTAATCGGTGATGCCATCTGGTGCATCCGTTGGAACCGCATGCCTTTGCGTGACATTTCAACTTGGAGTGTTTACCGTTCAGGCATTTGTAGCATATGCGGTTGCTTTTGGCCCAGTCCCATCTCGCGCCTGTGTCCATGACCAGGACTCGCTTACATTCCGTAGTCCTGTGTTCACCGCCGCAGCACAAGCAAGGCTCCCGAATGCCCACGGTGTTCCCTGTTGTGTACGTCTGCTCGGCGTGGTACTGCGCTTGCGTCCTACGCGCGCCTCTTCCCTGGACTGCGCGACTCGGTGATGGTCGAGCTACCTCCTTAGTCGCCGCTTCCCTCCTTTTATTGGTGCCAGGCATGCGAGCGTGCGAGAATTCTAACTCTGCGTCGCTCTCTTCCATTAAGAAGTCAGCCATCAGCATCAGCTCACACTTGCCGCCCTTTATGTGCTCCTTTGCGTAGGCGCACCATCGACTTCTGAGGTGTGGACTCAGTCTGTCTGTTATCTCTCGAACTAACAACGGGTTGTTGCTATAGTTCCTGCTGTCGAGCTCGCAAAGTGTACTTACAATGTTTACAATCTTCGTTGCGAATTCGTTGAGGTCGATGGCACTGGGTCCCAACGGCGGTAGCCGCTTGAGCTCGTCCAGCGCCTTGTCCACCAGTAAGTCGATGCGCCCGAAATTCTTCTTAAGGAGCCTTATTATTAGCTCTGGCTGTGTCGATGTGGATAACAGATGCTGCAGACACTGCCGTGCATCTCCACGTAGACAGTTCCTCAGCCGAGCCATGTTCTCGAACGCACTGAAGTTGTACCGTAGGGTTGACTCCGTGTAGGCGTAGAAGAACAGAAGCCATTCGTTAGGATTGCCCGTGAATGGCGGCAACTCGTAACACTGCTTCGGCGGTGTGGTCCTGACGGCGTCCCGTAGCTGGTCGGCGAGCCTGTTGAACGCTGTCGCTGCATCACTCGGCAGCGGCTCTACCGACGACCTTAGTCTGGCGTTTTCGGAATACGGCGTCCATTCATGTCGTCCTGGTGGCTGATCACGCGGTTCCACGGGCGGCGGCGCTCGTGCCTTAATACGCGGCCCACGCGGCGGCGATTGGGCGCGCCTGACCCGTGACGGTACGGGCGGCGACTCTACGCGCACTCGATGACGCGGCGTGTCTTCAATGGTGCGCAGCCACTCGTGCACTCGACTATCGGGTTCAGCCGGTTGTTCCCTGGCCGGGCTGATTGTGCGCGATGACCCCACGGACGATGAGTCAGTTCCAGTTCCAGAGCTCGTTTCTTCGAGTACCTCGTCCCTCTTGAGCTCGTACTCCTTCCTTAGCAGCTCTCGTTCCAACTCGATCTCTCGCCGTTTTAGCTCGACCTCTTTCCTGATTTGCTTGAGTTCGAGCTCTCTTAATTTGGCTGATCGGAGGCTGCTTACGTGTGATGCGTGTGATTTCCTCGACGGATGAGACTTGACCGTCGGTGCCTTGTCTGGTGATGGAGTTGGTACCTTTTGTGTCTCCGTGGCCTTAGGGTGGCCCTCTGGCTGGGCCTCCTTACTCCCTTTTTCCGAAACCGGAGACAGGTTCTGCGCGCGCCCACTCAGTTGCTCGCGCTCAACTCGGCGTTGCTCCGCCTTTTCCTTGTGTCGCAGCTGCTTCTTGATCGCTTGCTCGATCCTTCGCCGCTCCAGTGTCGACGGGGAACGTGGTGGTCCCTTATGGACAACCTTCGCGGGCCCAGACGGTACCATGGCTCCGGCCCTTACAGGTACCCCCGCAGAAGATTCTTGACACGGCTGCCCGGCCTTGTCCGTGACCCCATCCTGTGGGGTGCGCACGGTACCGGGTGCCCCTGCCACGTTCGCAGATACGCCTTCCGCAGTATCTTCTAGTCGGCCTTCTTCCTCTCTGATGCGGTCAGACTGCGACCTCGTATTCACTCCTGATGATACCATCTCGGCACTTTATAGCACTATATCACAACACAATGTCACACATAACACACATGCAAAGTATCAGTAGTCACTATAAGAATCCACTTTTCACTAGTCCAAGTTCCACTGAATCCCCTGATCCGGCTCGAAGGACCATAGAACTGTGGCCGCCAGGCTACTCTCTGGCGTCAGTCTGCATCAGCGACAGCACAGTCTAAATATTTATTTATGCGGATACAGAGCATTCGCTGGTTCGGGATCCAATTCCTCCCACTGTGGAACGGGACTCTCAGTAATAACACTCACTGCACTTGGATTCTTATTTATTACTAAAACACAATCACTCGGTACACTTGGCTAACTATGGCTATTTACACTATTTACAACTTATATCCTAGGACAGGTACATATACCCTGTCCGAGGATAGGCACATTTACCCTACTTCGCACTGTCACTAACTTTACTTGAACTACTTAGTCCACGAACAGGTACATATACCCTGCCCGAGTACTGGCACGTTTACCCTAAGAGCACTAGGTACAAACTGAGACACTAACACTTTACTTATAACGCTTAGTCCATAAACAGGTACATATACCCTGTCATATGAACCCTAGGTACGCTAGGCACTAAACTTTAACACTAGGCACATAGAAAGCCGGTACGCACACTGATATACTGATACTGTCGACTACTGGTCACTATTATCTCTTCTTCTTCTTATTTTTCTTGCTGGAACTGCTTGCTGAACTGAACTGAACTGAACTGTCGCTACGGCGGTGCGTGCCGGCTTTTATATGATTCGAAAATAGCGAGGGTGGAAATATCTAGAACAATCTGAAAGAGAGATCTATCTTCATCTCTTTTACGCTATGGAAAAATCTAGATATTTTAGACAAGGATATCTCTATCTTTTTCACACATTCGAAGACTCTAGAAGTTTTAGACAGAGAAGTCCTTTGTTTACATTGCTATCTCCTTCTTGCACTCGACTTAGGATGTTTGCGTATTTATTTACATTTTTGCTTATATCTCGAAAACTACTGGACGGATTTTGATGATTTATACCTTGTTAGAAAGGTCTTTGCAAGATCTGTCTATCTAGGACATTATCTTTACAGAATATCAATAAACTAAAAAGTTTCTTTTTCTTATTAGTTAATTTTGTATGGGAGTGAGCTTCTATCTACTCTAACTCCGGTATCCTAAGTCCGAGGCTTACAAAACTATATCTACTGGATAGTTTACTAGAAAACCTATCTCTAGAGGTATGTATGACCTATGTGGGCTGCGGCATTTTCCGGAAAAATCAAAATGTTTTCGCGGCTCTCGCTTCGGTCAAGCTTTGCCACCTCAGTCGGGGCCCGCGGTCGTCGTTTGGTAATTACGGCTGCTTGGGTCAACATTCAGTCAAATACGCCGCTCCCCCTCTGCCCGCCCTCAGTCGGGCGCGTACCATCACAGAGGGCACACATACTGCTTTTCAGCGGTACAAACAAGTCTTGTTTCTGCACAGACATTAATCAATCTAGTTTTACTTTAATAAAGTTGACCTGTGTGTACCACTTATTTATCACCTTACCTAGACACCTTATTACTAACTAGGTAGAATACAATTTATTTAGGTAGGGATCCTTGGCTGTCCGTAACAATGATGATGATGAAGCAGGTACTATTGCTTTTCTAATCTAACCTACATCTCCATTAAGGACGGTTCACGCTGTAGCGTTCCGTGTCCTACACGACACTTCCGACACTTCATTTTGTATAGAAAGCTTTTTGGATCCTCGGAGATCACGTGATGTTCTTTCTGTGTGTTATTTATTTGAAAGTATATATTTACACACAGTCGTAAGTTTTTAAACGGTTCTGCAAAACGTTCATTATGAATTCTGATTGGTATTTAGTTCTAACCATTATATTAGATACCTATTGTGACTGTTTGAATTCTAATCGTATGTATTTTGACTTTAAACATTTTAGTATTAGTACTTAATCATTTTGAATTCTTACCTCGAATAATATTTGTAAAAAAAATTCCCGCCGAGCTTACTTTTTACACAAATAAAGGCGCTAAAATATTAATGTTCATTATTTATTGTACGAGGGAGCAAAGTTGTTTTTTATCTTGTCATGCTTGTATTAAGACTTGCGCCAGCGAAAGGTTCCAAAATTGAGTCTCGAGCGTAGCGAGTGGTTAAAAAAACGGAATGATGTTTTTGTATTATACTCGGTATCGAGTACCATTAATTTTGATTACATTTAATATTTTACAGCTTGTATTTTCCTCGCATTGGCGTGGTGAAAAAAATTTGTATTATACTCGGCATCAAACTTTGTTCAATCTCTCCTGCCTTGCGAGCGCTTCAAGGCACGAGAGATTGAACAAAGTTTGATGCCGAGTATAATACAAACATTAAAATATTTCTTAATAATTAATTACAGGAAAAATACAAGCAATAAAATATTTAAAAAATCGAAGCCAAATGAATGCTTTTGAAATTATACATTTCAAAATCTTCTTTTTAAAATCCATCCTGCCAGATAACGTTAAATAACAAGTCAAAACTTGTACCAAATTACTTTCCCCAAATGTAGATAAAATGCTTTTTTTTCCACCCCTTTCAAGGGATAAAGAGCGCATTTCCGAGGTGGAGTGGTGAAATAGTAGTTTTCGATACAAGTGCGAGAAGTATGTCAGATTGCACGAGTACCGAGTGTGGCCGCCAGGCTACTCTCTGGCGTCAGTCTGCATCAGCGACAGCACAGTCTAAATATTTATTTATGCGGATACAGAGCATTCGCTGGTTCGGGATCCAATTCCTCCCACTGTGGAACGGGACTCTCAGTAATAACACTCACTGCACTTGGATTCTTATTTATTACTAAAACACAATCACTCGGTACACTTGGCTAACTATGGCTATTTACACTATTTACAACTTATATCCTAGAACAGGTACATATACCCTGTCCGAGGATAGGCACATTTACCCTACTTCGCACTGTCACTAACTTTACTTGAACTACTTAGTCCACGAACAGGTACATATACCCTGCCCGAGTACTGGCACGTTTACCCTAAGAGCACTAGGTACAAACTGAGACACTAACACTTTACTTATAACGCTTAGTCCATAAACAGGTACATATACCCTGTCATATGAACCCTAGGTACGCTAGGCACTAAACTTTAACACTAGGCACATAGAAAGCCGGTACGCACACTGATATACTGATACTGTCGACTACTGGTCACTATTATCTCTTCTTCTTCTTATTTTTCTTGCTGGAACTGCTTGCTGAACTGAACTGAACTGAACTACGGCGGTGCGTGCCGGCTTTTATATGATTCGAAAATAGCGAGGGTGGAAATATCTAGAACAATCTGAAAGAGAGATCTATCTTCATCTCTTTTACGCTATGGAAAAATCTAGATATTTTAGACAAGGATATCTCTATCTTTTTCACACATTCGAAGACTCTAGAAGTTTTAGACAGAGAAGTCCTTTGTTTACATTGCTATCTCTTTCTTGCACTCGACTTAGGATATTTGCGTATTTATTTACATTTTTGCTTATATCTCGAAAACTACTGGACGGATTTCGATGATTTATACCTTGTTAGAAAGGTCTTTGCAAGATCTGTCTATCTAGGACATTATCTTTACATAATATCAATAAACTAAAAAGTTGCTTTTTCTTATTAGTTAATTTTGTATGGGAGTGAGCTTCTATCTACTCTAACTCCGGTATCCTAAGTCCGAGGCTTACAAAACTATTTCTACTTGATAGTTTACTAGAAAACCTATCTCTAGAGGTATGTATGACCTATGTGGGATGCGGCATTTTCCGGGAAAATCAAAATGTTTTCGCGGTTCTCGCTTCGGTCAAGCCTTGCTACCTCAGTCGGGGCCCGCGGTCGTCGTATGGTAATCGCGGCTGCCTGGGTCATCATTCATACAAATACGCCGCTCCCCCTCTGCCCGCCCTTAGTCGGGCGCGTACCATCACAGAGGGCACACATACTGCTTTTCAGCGGTACAAACAAGTCTTGTTTCTGCACAGACATCAATCAATCTAGTTTTTACTTTAATAAAGTCGACCTGTGTGTACCACTTATTTATCACCTTACCTAGACACCTTATTACTAACTAGGTAGAATACAATTTATTTAGGTAGGGATCTAGGCTGTCCGTAACAGTTCTGCCCCCGCTGACGCTCCTGCGGCTGCTCCTGTTGCAACGGTAGGACAGCCAGCTTCGTGACGGGCCTCCGGAACACGCCTCCCTTGGTCTGGACGTCGGCTGATCGGACTCCGCCATCTGGTCCCTGGTACACCTTCGTGACGATCCCTCGCGGCCATACGTTGCGTGGTAAATTTCCATCCACGATGATCACGTAGTCGCCCTCCTGGATCGATCTCCTTTGGCCATTCGTTTTCTGGTCTCTTCAGGAAGTCTGGTCCTTGATACCATCGGCTGTCGAAGGTGACTTGTCTTCTGTTATCCGGCCGGGTAGCTTCATCTGCCGGATTTTCCTTTGTTGGTACCCAGCGCCATTGACTTGGCTTTGTTAGCTCCGCTATCTCTCCTAAGCGGTTGGCTACGTAGGCGCTGTAGCGTTTGGCGTCGTTGCGAATCCAGTGGAGTACTGTTCCACTATCAGTCCACATAACGACTCGTGCTGGCGTCAGGCGGTGCTCTTCTCGGATGGTCTGCTGCAATCTCGATCCGATGAGCGCTGACTGTAGCTCCATGCGTGGCACGCTGAGTTGTCTCGTTGGCCCCACCTTACTTTTGGCGGCGACCATGCTGACCAGGGCCGTCCCATCTTCTTGGACGACTCTCCAATATGCCACGCATGCGTACGCCTTGGTGCTGGCGTCCACGAAGACGTGTAGTTCCTTGCTCGCCGCTGCCCCCGTTGACAAGTAGCATCTTGGAATTCGAAGTGCTGCAACGCTGTCCAAAGCCCGTAACCATTCTTCGAAGTCGTGCTTGTCCTCTTCTGGCAGTGGTGAGTCCCAGTCCAGTTTCTTGGCCCACAAGTTTTGTAACTGGACTTTGGCTGTTATCGTGTAATGACTTAACAGCCCCAGTGGGTCGTACACGGACATCACGGCCGATAGCATTTGCCTCTTCGTCGGCGTAGTCTTCATGTCTCGTACCTCGGCCGGTACCCTCATCATGGCCGTGTTAAACCCGAGCTCGTCCGTTTCAGGGTTCCAATACATGCCAAGGATCTTGTTTTCCTTCTTCCCTAGCTGCGCCGGTGCGTTTGCGTGCAGCTCTTGTGGGATACCTTGCAGTAACTTCTTACTGTTGGACGTCCATCCACGAAGCTTGAACCCTCCTTTAGCGTGTGACGATGTTACTTGCGTGGCACGATGTACGAGCTCTTCCTCGTCCGGATAGCTTGCCACGTAGTCGTCCATGTAGTGGTTACGGACGATGTCCTCTACAGCATCCGGGAATTCTTCGGCGTTGTCCTGGGCGTTCCTGTTGCGAACGCTGTGCGCCAGGAAAGGCGAGCTCGCTGCGCCGAACAGCATGCTCGTCATCTTGTAGAACTGCGGGTTTCCGGTTCGGCGGTCTCCTCTCCAGACGAAAGTTTGTGAGGGCTGGTCCTCACTCCTCATCTTGATCTGGAGGAACATCTCCTGTAGGTCCGCCACCACGGCGAACTGCCCTTCGCGGAACCGGAACAGTATCCCGATCAGTGATTGTAGTAAGTCCGGTCCTTCCAGAAGAAAATCGTTGAGGCACTTCCCTTGGCTGCGACACGCTGCATCGAAGACTAATCTGATCTTTCCCGGCTTGTTGGGGTTGGTCACAGCGAAGTGCGGTAGAACCCACGCTATGTTGCTATCTGGCGGCTCCTCCAGCGGCTCAGCATACTTCTTAGCAAGCAAGTTATTTACTTGCTCGGTGTAGCTCGCTGCGAATGCCGGGTCACGGTCCATCTTGCGCTCGATGCTATGCAGTCGATTCAATGCCGTGTGCAGGCTCGGCGGCATTCGTGGCTCCTCGTCCCGCCATAGCTGTCCCACCTCGTAGCGTGGTCCGTCGATTTTCTTGACCGACTTCTCGAAGATATCCAAGGCCCTCTGTGTCCCTGGATCTACCTTCTTGACATTCTTGATGCCGAGCGAGTCTATGTTGAAATATTCCCGCAACATAGAGTCCAGGTGCTCGTCATCCTCTTGGCGGCAGTGTAGCGTCACGTGCTTCTCGGGTGGGTTGACTATACGTGGTTTACCTCCGAAGACCACCCAACCTAACCCTGTCAGTACTGCTGCCGGCTCGTCCAGTCCCCGTATTCTTGCCTCCTGAGGTAGCAACACTGGCCATTGGTCTGTCCCCACAAGTAGTCGCGGTACGGCCTCGTCGTAGCAGGCAGTCTGGATATCCTTGAAGTGTTCCATCTCCATGACCTGCTTGCTCATCCTTTGCGTTCGTAGTCCTAGTCTCTTCACTGTGGTGAAGACTAAGTTATACGCGGTCTCTAGGCCCTTTCCTTGTACGCGAACTCTGACTTGTCTGCTTACTTCTGGCACAGCTTCCATGTTGCTTACCCCTGCCAGGCGCAGCGGCGTCTCGGGTCCCGTGGCTCCTATGGCTTCGGCCAAGTCTGCTTGGATCAGACTCACTGTGCTGCCATCGTCAAGCATAGCGTAGGTATCCACCTTCCCTTTTGGACCCTCTACGGTAACAGGTACCATCTTCAAAAATACGCTGGACGTGCTGTTCACTTGTTCCACCGTCGTGTTCGACGTGATCTCCGGCTCTGTTGGTTTGGCCGCCTGCGGATGTCCGGACCCGTCGCGGGCGGCAGGTTGCGGGGCAGGTGAGGCCGCGCGGGGTGGCGGCCGGCGTACACGCGCTTCTCTCTGCGTGCTGCCCTCGCTGTGCAGTAATCGGTGATGCCATCTGGTGCATCCGTTGGAACCGCATGCCTTTGCGTGACATTTCAACTTGGAGTGTTTACCGTTCAGGCATTTGTAGCATATGCGGTTGCTTTTGGCCCAGTCCCATCTCGCGCCTGTGTCCATGACCAGGACTCGCTTACATTCCGTAGTCCTGTGTTCACCGCCGCAGCACAAGCAAGGCTCCCGAATGCCCACGGTGTTCCCTGTTGTGTACATCTGCTCGGCGTGGTACTGCGCTTGCGTCCTACGCGCGCCTCTTCCCTGGACTGCGCGACTCGGTGATGGTCGAGCTACCTCCTTAGTCGCCGCTTCCCTCCTTTTATTGGTGCCAGGCATGCGAGCGTGCGAGAATTCTAACTCTGCGTCGCTCTCTTCCATTAAGAAGTCAGCCATCAGCATCAGCTCACACTTGCCGCCCTTTATGTGCTCCTTTGCGTAGGCGCACCATCGACTTCTGAGGTGTGGACTCAGTCTGTCTGTTATCTCTCGAACTAACAACGGGTTGTTGCTATAGTTCCTGCTGTCGAGCTCGCAAAGTGTACTTACAATGTTTACAATCTTCGTTGCGAATTCGTTGAGGTCGATGGCACTGGGTCCCAACGGCGGTAGCCGCTTGAGCTCGTCCAGCGCCTTGTCCACCAGTAAGTCGATGCGCCCGAAATTCTTCTTAAGGAGCCTTATTATTAGCTCTGGCTGTGTCGATGTGGATAACAGATGCTGCACACACTGCCGTGCATCTCCACGTAGACAGTTCCTCAGCCGAGCCATGTTCTCGAACGCACTGAAGTTGTACCGTAGGGTTGACTCCGTGTAGGCGTTGAAGAACAGTAGCCATTCGTTAGGGTTGCCCGTGAATGGCGGCAACTCGTAACATTGCTTCGGCGGTGTGGTCCTGACGGCGTCCCGTAGCTGGTCGGCGAGCCTGTTGAATGCTGTCGCTGCATCACTCGGCAGCGGCTCTACCGACGACCTTAGTCTGGCGTTTTCGGAATACGGCGTCCATTCATGTCGTCCTGGTGGCTGATCACGCGGTTCCACGGGCGGCGGCGCTCGTGCCTCAATACGCGGCCCACGCGGCGGCGATTGGGCGCGCCTGACCCGTGACGGTACGGGCGGCGACTCTACGCGCACTCGATGATGCGGCGTGTCTTCAATAGTGCGCAGCCACTCGTGCACTCGACTATCGGGTTCAGCCGGTCGTTCCCTGGCCGGGCTGATTGTGCGCGATGACCCCACGGACGATGAGTCAGTTCCAGTTCCAGTTCCAGAGCTCGTTTCTTCGAGTACCTCGTCCCTCTTGAGCTCGTACTCCTTCCTTAGCAGCTCTCGTTCCAACTCGATCTCTCGCCGTTTTAGCTCGACCTCTTTCCTCATTTGCTTGAGTTCAAGCTCTCTCAATTTGGCTGATCGGCGGCTGCTTACGTGTGATGCGTGTGATTTCCTCGACGGATGAGACTTGACCGTCGGTACCTTGCCTGGTGATGGAGTCGGTAACTTCTGTGTCTCCGTGGCCTTAGGGTGGCCCTCTGACTGGGCCTCCTTACTCCCTCTTTCCGAAACCGGAGACAGGTTCTGCGCGCGCCCACTCAGGTGCTCGCGCTCAACTCGGCGTTGCTCCGCCTTTTCCTTGTGTCGCAGCTGCTTCTTGATCGCTTGCTCGATCCTTCGCCGCTCCAGTGTCGACGGGGAACGTGGTGGTCCCTTATGGACAACCTTCGCGGGCCCAGACGGTACCATGGCTCCAGCTCTTACAGGTACCCCCGCAGAAGATTCTTGACACGGCTGCCCGGCCTTGCCCGTGACCCCATCCTGTGGGGTGCGCACGGTACCGGGTGCCCCTGCCACGTTCGCAGATACGCCTTCCGCAGTATCTTCTAGTCGGCCTTCTTCCTCTCCGGTGCGGCGGCCAGACTGCGACCTCGTATTCACTCCTGATGACACCATCTTGGCACTTTATTGCACTATATCACAACACAATGTCACAAATAACACACACGCAAAGTGTCAGTAGTCACTATAAGAATCCACTTTTCACTAGTCCAAGTTCCACTGAATCCCCTGATCCGGTTCGAAGGACCATAGAAACTGTGGCCGCCAGGCTACTCTCTGGCGTCAGTCTGCATCAGCGACAGCACAGTCTAAATATTTATTTATGCGGATACAGAGCATTCGCTGGTTCGGGATCCAATTCCTCCCACTGTGGAACGGGACTCTCAGTAATAACACTCACTGCACTTGGATTCTTATTTATTACTAAAACACAATCACTCGGTACACTTGGCTAACTATGGCTATTTACACTATTTACAACTTATATCCTAGAACAGGTACATATACCCTGTCCGAGGATAGGCACATTTACCCTACTTCGCACTGTCACTAACTTTACTTGAACTACTTAGTCCACGAACAGGTACATATACCCTGCCCGAGTACTGGCACGTTTACCCTAAGAGCACTAGGTACAAACTGAGACACTAACACTTTACTTATAACGCTTAGTCCATAAACAGGTACATATACCCTGTCATATGAACCCTAGGTACGCTAGGCACTAAACTTTAACACTAGGCACATAGAAAGCCGGTACGCACACTGATATACTGATACTGTCGACTACTGGTCACTATTATCTCTTCTTCTTCTTATTTTTCTTGCTGGAACTGCTTGCTGAACTGAACTGAACTGAACTACGGCGGTGCGTGCCGGCTTTTATATGATTCGAAAATAGCGAGGGTGGAAATATCTAGAACAATCTGAAAGAGAGATCTATCTTCATCTCTTTTACGCTATGGAAAAATCTAGATATTTTAGACAAGGATATCTCTATCTTTTTCACACATTCGAAGACTCTAGAAGTTTTAGACAGAGAAGTCCTTTGTTTACATTGCTATCTCTTTCTTGCACTCGACTTAGGATATTTGCGTATTTATTTACATTTTTGCTTATATCTCGAAAACTACTGGACGGATTTCGATGATTTATACCTTGTTAGAAAGGTCTTTGCAAGATCTGTCTATCTAGGACATTATCTTTACATAATATCAATAAACTAAAAAGTTGCTTTTTCTTATTAGTTAATTTTGTATGGGAGTGAGCTTCTATCTACTCTAACTCCGGTATCCTAAGTCCGAGGCTTACAAAACTATTTCTACTTGATAGTTTACTAGAAAACCTATCTCTAGAGGTATGTATGACCTATGTGGGATGCGGCATTTTCCGGGAAAATCAAAATGTTTTCGCGGTTCTCGCTTCGGTCAAGCCTTGCTACCTCAGTCGGGGCCCGCGGTCGTCGTATGGTAATCGCGGCTGCCTGGGTCATCATTCATACAAATACGCCGCTCCCCCTCTGCCCGCCCTTAGTCGGGCGCGTACCATCACAGAGGGCACACATACTGCTTTTCAGCGGTACAAACAAGTCTTGTTTCTGCACAGACATCAATCAATCTAGTTTTTACTTTAATAAAGTCGACCTGTGTGTACCACTTATTTATCACCTTACCTAGACACCTTATTACTAACTAGGTAGAATACAATTTATTTAGGTAGGGATCTAGGCTGTCCGTAACACCGAGGTTACTTGACCCGAGCCGAGAGGCGAGGGTCAAGACTTGGGACGAGTGAAAATGACACATCCGCACGTGTGTAGAACAACGTTTTTTAATACAATTGCGAAAAAACTACAATGAAATAAAATTACATTTATATTCTGTCAGTGCACGAAAGACAGCTTCATTCAATCGCGCGTTGTTCAAGTAATACTATTGGGTCTCGCATGATACTCCTTTATGCCCAATCGCGCGTAGTTCAGGTGGGTCATTTATAAACGGGTCTCGCATAATACTCATTTATTTAAAATTGTGATCTGCAAATCGTGCGTAAAATCAAGCTTTACGCACGATTTGCAGATCAGATTACTTTTTAGCACTAGTGCATAAAATCAAACTTTACGCACGATTTGCAGCTACATAAACTAAACTTTTTGAGCAATTGTATTAAAAAATATATTTTATTATGTATCACACATTTTTTTAAATACCGCGACGGTGGCAAAGAAGCGTACGGTCCGCTTGATGGTAAGCAGCTACCGTAGCCTATGGACGCCTGCAACACATGCGCGTTGCCGACCCTTTACAAAAAGGTGGATTCACTGTGTTGCCGGCTAAAGGAACAAGAGGGCCCCTCGTCGTCAACACACTGGGTCCTCTTTGAGCTCTTTGGCAACCTTACTTACCAGCAGGAACACAACACTATGAGTAGGGTCTAGTGCTATTTGACTGTGGTTTTCTATAAGGTGGAGGTACTTCAGTCGGGCTCTGCTCCAGATTTGAGCGAGATGACATTCGCAGTACCCATACCTCTCTTTTGGACGTAGTTTGAGGACATACCCGTGTCCGGACGTAGTATAAGGACATACCCGGGTCAAAACCGGGTTATTATACCGGCATTCCAAATTCCCACACAAGCCACCAACTTTGCAAACAATTGCATCGCTACTTTTTGATTCCGTATGTCTCACGATAAAATAGGGGAAAATGTACGTTGTGTTTTTATTTATTTGCAGATTTGATCTCAACAAGAAAATGATACTGGCCGATGCTTTGGTCAATTTGGATGTGACGAGCAAATATGATCTTAGCGGGAAACTACTTGTAATCCCTATTAAATCGTCTGGCGATTCCAGCATTAAACTCAGTAAGTAGAGTAGGAGTAATGAAGAGAAGTAAAGTAGAGTATTAACAAAAGAGACACACGGTAATAGCAACAATATCGAGGGCAGCTCTCATGGTCTTGAATCATGATCATCGTTCCCCGTTCGTTGAACGCAAAAGTGAAATGATAGGCGATAAAATAGCAACCATGCTATCCGTCCTGCAGTCTTTTCGTGACCTACTTATTTTACGTACCTGGGCTTCAGAGAAAAAGACCGTCTGCATATAAACTTTTTCTCTGCAGCTGACCGTACATGAAGTAGGTCCCGACTCTTCGGTATGAGCTGAGATTTCGTTCAAGAACTCCGGTTAAAGAACCGCACACCTTACTGCTTAACGACTAGCACTTCAATGGCATTTTTATAGTACACTAGCTTTTGCCCGCGGCTTCGCTCGCGTTAAATTCGGGGTAACACGGTTCCCCTTTCCTGATTGCCTCCCGTAATGCTCGATACAAATTTCCACCCCCCATCATAGGGAAGTGGGGGGTCAGAAAGAGACAAAAAGTAGCCTATGTCACTCTCCATCCCTTCAACTATCTCCACTTAAAAAATCACGTCAATTCGTCGCCCCGTTTTGCCGTGAAAGACGGACAAACAAACAAACACACACATACACTTTCCCATTTATAATATTAGTATGGATTTATAAGGGATTCAGGCATAGTTTTAGCTGTGATCTGTTATTTTATTGGGTTGGGTTAGGATTATGTGTAATTAAAATGGTTTTTCTTTTAACTTTTACTTGTTTCGACTTTTTCAGAGAACGCAAATCTTCATATTCGCTTTTGGTATGAGCACGTCGATGGCGATGATGGTAAAACTCACTGGAAAATAACAAAACATGATATTAAATATGAAGTGGAAAAGGCCAGTTTTCGCCTGGAAAACTTATTGAATGATAAAAATATAGGTAAGTAAAAGTTCATCATTAGTTAGGTACCCATTAATTCAAGATAGTACCCTAATATAAATAACCATACATCGTTAGCGCGGGAGCAAAAATAAATGTGTTGAATGTCTAAAATAATCCTTTATCTACAAAGTCGAGACAAATCTATCGTGAATGAAAAATGTTTTGAATAACAGGTGACTGAAGAGGTTGTCGTTACGATTGCGTAGATAATATTTTTAGTATTACTTTATATGTGCTATAATCAACTCGAGTACAAAGGTTAGATATTAGAAAAAACATCGATAAATTTTGAACTTGTAGTTACAAACGTCTTACTACTGTCACTTCTGTTATTTCTTATTTGTCATAATCTTTGACTACTGTCAAATCGTTTTTGCTCCCGTGATAACGTTATTTAGTCTGGTAAAAACCGCACTGAGTGAAACGCTTGACGCTAATGATTACAGCGTTGGACGCATACAAGTAAGCGAATTCGCTTGGAGCTATTTTGTTGTGGTCCTGCGGTTACTATTGCATGGCGTTGCGTCTGCTTGTCAAAATGAATGAATTGCGGTCACCCGTCATTGCATCGCGTCAGGTTGGGACCAGACATAGAACTTTCAGTGGCACGAGTATAATTATCCTTGGGACTTCCCAACGACATTACTTTATCTACTTTATGATGAAAATGATGTTTGTGTAATATTTATTTTGATTAAAAAATAACAATATGTAAAACATTATAGTTACACATTTATGCAATATAAAAGAGGGTGGTGGCGTACAGGTTCATATTAACAGAGACTATACATATATAGAGAGCCTCAGTCTAAGAATTGTTTGGAGCTCCAACTCTGAAGCGCCATCTGAACGAGAACAACCTAAAGATACCCAAAATGTAAGAGGAAATGACATTTGCACTGCCGTGCCATCTAGTAACGAGTAGCGTTACTACGGTGCGTACGGTCTTGTTGTTCTTAGAGTTGGAGCTGCAAAAAGTTCTTAGACGGTCCCGCTCTATCACTACATAGTATAAAACAAAGTCGCTTTCCGCTGTTTGTCCCTATGTATGCTTAGATCTTTAAAACTAAGCAACGGATTTAGATGCGGTTTTTTTTAATAGATAGATTGATTCAAGAGGAAGGTTTGTATGTATAATATATGCATAATATAGTAGAGAAACACTGATGATTTAAGATGTTTCTAATGTGATGTCGTAAATAAACCCATTTTTTGCGCTTACATTGCAAACGCTGGCTGAGTCTTAAGAGATAGATCAAAATAAAGTACTACAGTATTGTACATCTTAAAAAGGTCTACAAAAAAGTCCGTGACGGTATATGTCTATATCTTAGGGATAACCCACAATAACCATTTTTATCCCGTGCCAAGCCGGGGCGGGTCGCTAGTTAAATATATACTCTCTTCACGAGTAAGTATGTGAAACAGTTATCGATAAATTCGATGTTAAAAGGATTTCCCTAGTAAATTGTCGTTTTTGTTACAAACACTTCTATGTCTGGCTTAGGACTTACGACAATGTCAGCACCGCAGTGTGAAACTAAAGACCGTAACCTTATCTTTGAACTTTTACGTTAACGTCCGAAGTTAAAATCTTGGACGCAGAAACTGCTAGTTCCCAATTCTCAACTCGGTTAATCCAGTTAACTCTTACAGCTTGCATCATTAATTGTGTTTTTTCTAACTGTCTGAAGATACACATGCTTTTTAGCATTAACAAAATAAAATACACCCCGACCACGATATCAAATTCAAAATTTCGTCGGTGGCTAATTCTTACACAACATGCCATTTTAGTCGCTTTACCTTTGTATATCTCTTCGGTCGTTCCCTCATGACTGAGGACCGTGGTCATCACCAGATGATCTATGTACATTTTGTGTGTATTAAACTTCTTCACCGGCTTCGGCTTTTCTTCTTTCTTCCCGTATAACAGCGTAGAATTTTTACGAATAAGTATGAGTCGTTTACTTGATCACGATCAGCTTGATCTATATGGAGACTCAGGGAAGTCTGAGGGAGCCCCCCTCAGTGAATACCTATTGTGTCAAGTTGCGTTTTGATTACTTACCATTTATGAAAGGTGTTATATTTTTTTTTTTTTTTATATACCTACCGGGTGTGCCCTGTAACATGAGCAAAAAATTAAAACGTAGATTCTACTACTCAAACAATAAGACTTTTGTTCAACAGCTTAAAAAAAATGTAGTCTTTAGATTCTCTTTTTCATACAAACTAAGTAGTATTTTCAATGTACATTGAAAACCATCTAATTGACTTTGATTGTCAGTTTTGTTACCCTACAGATATAATCAATTTCGCAATATATTACGTGTTCAAATAAACTTTAAAGTGTACTAAAAATTAAACCATCAGTTATTTTTAAAAGTCCCTGAACAAACACTGATTTAAACTTTCACGGTTTTTACACATAATATCTATTTGTAATAACGGGACTTAACCGCGTATATATTCCTAAAAATTACCTTCGAGGACGACATTGTCCCCGTGGTCCCGAAGAAAGAGTCTTTCTTCTCTTCGAAGAAAGAGTCTTTCTTCTCTTCGAAGAAAGAGTCTTTCTTCGGGACCCGGGGACAATGTCGTCCTCGAAACGTCGAAGGTAATTTTTAGGAATATATACGCGGTTCAGTCCCGTTATTACAAATAGATATTCCCTGAACAAACGTTGTCTATTTGAGGAGTAGAATCTACGTTTTAAATTTTTGCTCGTGTTACAGGCCACACCAGGGACACGGTCCAATGCTGGGCACAAACTTCCTGTCACACCCTTATTCAAGTCAAATTTGTTCACTGCACTGTGGTCAAACACTTCAAACAGTTAATAAAAAACCTCGATAGAAAACACGAGCAAAAAACGAAATGAATCGTAACAATATTACGAAAGTAACTTGGTCACATCATGTGATAAATAGCCGAAAAATCGCTTTTCGGTAAAAAAGGGCCCCGAGATTTATGATTCATAGTAGCCTCGGGAACATTTGAAAACCGATAAAAGTAAAATTGGACGATTTATGAACAAAGTGGGCATATTGATGAACAAAATAACAAGTTTCAATGTGAGTGTTGGAAATTGACCATAGAAGACCGCTGTTAGATCAAGTTTATTGTCAGTACAAAATACTGAATAACTTGGTGTTTTGTAATGACTACAATTATTTAATATACGACGATAAATTGATAACAGACGAGAAATTGTTATTTTGTATGAATATATTTGACTGTACTGGTCAGATGTCATCTACCTACATATATACCAGCAAGTGTTTCCATTATCAATGTTAATCAATTAATTAAATTGTAGCTTAACGCATGGACTCATTTTTGGTCTACCAGTGTGTTTGACAGCTTTTTCGTCTACATATTAACTAACAGTCTGTATTATTTACGTCTATGGTTTTAACGATTAGTGCTGACTAGTAGCGGCGTAAACAAAGTGTTGTCGGTTTTATTTATTCAGTAGGCATCCACTGTTGTATTTCAAACATTGTTTTTAAAAGGATTTATTTGCGAAAACATCATAATTGAAAGCATAATATGTTAAAACACTACTATAGAAACAATATCAATACACGAATGAATAGACGGAGAGCTAGCCACGTCAGATATGACACAATAATGAGAGCGACGAAAGCCCTCTCGTTAGTTTGCTATACTATGCTTATTACTAGATCCGGACATCTGGCAGCTATAAAGTGGTGGTCAAAGAATGCAAACCACTTAAAGAATACAAATCCTAGAGTTCTGGTTTTAATGCAGGAAATGAGAAATTCTATAAATAATCAGATTATATAATTGCCAAAACTTTCTGATGGGATAAAGTAGTCCAAAACGATATACGTCGTTTAGTCCAAAACGATATACCTCGTTTAGTCCAAAACGATATTCATAATTTGTCGCCTACTGTTTCTGTTTCCGAAATAATACACAATGTTTTTTGTTATTATGTTAAAATACGAGTATAGGCCCCGTCCTCTATACATAAGACAACTTCGGCAGGTTTTACCGATTTTGGTATTACTTTTTTCCAACTGAAAAATGTTGCTAGTCTGTCACTCTGACTTCCACCCAGCATAAGGATATTATTTATTACAATCTTACTAGACGGGTTTCGTTGCTCTTATTATTGTGTCATATCCGACGTGGCCAGCTAAACTTTTGAATTGTCACAAAAGAATACGCGTAGGTAGGTAATTAAATTACTCATTTCCAGGACAAGACTAGGTGACCTATCTGAAGTATTTGGTCGTGTTCCCTAACATCGGAATTATTTATATTAAAATTACCGATATATGTATACCTTATACCTAATTATACAGAACAAACATAACATAATAAAATGTATGAAGAAGAGCATGGCGGTTGTCTGACCTCGGACACGTAGTTATGGCGCGTTGCCTCGGCAACGTTGTCGGCAATAATTGCCAACCTGTCCAAGTCGCTCGTTTCGGCAACCGCAAGCACTCCGCGTACGTTCATAGGGAGGCGACCTTGCCACAAAATCCGTAATGTATCGTCGGGGAAGTTTTCCCGGGCCAGGTCCTTCATTCTGTTCAGTAGCTGGCTGGGCTTCGAATCCCCGAGCTCCATTTCGCCGATTAACTTTTCAATCTGCCGGATCCTTGTGTCCTCAAACAAGGACAACAGCTTGGCCTTAAGCGCGGCAAACTTGTTCGAGGCCGGCGGGCGGGTTAGAAAATCCGTGAGCTGCACTATCACTTCTTTCGGCAGCTTCGCAACGACGAGGTCGAATCGCGCGTCATCGCCCAATTTCTGAGGCGCGAGTACTGCCTCGATACGGATGAACCACACCCGTGGTTGTTCTTGCCAAAATTCCGGCAACCTTGACGATAGCGAGATTGCCATGATGTCCGGCTTGATGTCGACGTTGCTTGAAGTTGACGGGGCTGCTGTCGGCTGCGTGTGACCTCCAGCAGCGGGTGGAGCCGCCGCAGGGGGTTGGCCTTGTTGTCCTGCCGGTAGCCCGTGCATCTTCGGCCTTGATGTTCTTTCCAGAAATCACGTCGGGGTCACCACTGTGCGAACTGAAGGCCAAGACAGTTCGGCACGTTCAAGGTAAAGTTAGTGGTGACCCATAAATGAAAATCTGACTCCAATTAATATTATTATATTAAAACGTGTTATTACATTGAAATACATAGAAGAAGTCGGGAGGTGTGGGAGCAAACTTGAAGCTTGCTAACCCCCGCGCGTCCCTCGCCGCGGGCGGAATGTGCAGCGTTGTGGGATTCGTAATCAAGTGTGTTCCCACAGTAATCCTCCCCTTGTAATAAAAATGAAATTAAAAATCTAAAAAGTAAACATTGGTTTCTCTTACGGAACCATTACCTTATGCTACACATAACTTTAAATCTAATTACATACACTAACACTAGTACACAGGTTGTGCTGACTGCGTTTGCTGCGGTAGCATATTGCTCACTCGGATAGCCGTGGGAGGCGGCAGCGCCTCGACAGCCTGACGTAACCAGCTCCTAGCGCGGCGCTTGCATTGCGCGCGCAGCACGTACACCAATATAATAAACAAGACCACGCCAATTGCTATGAGCCCTGTGCCAACGTAATTAAGTTTGGTTTCGACCTGCCCGGAGATCGACTGGACCTGGGCGATCGCTATGTTGCTATTCTGGGACTTTTCGTCTCTGCTTTGTCCCAAACCCATGGTGCACACAATACAAATTATGAAAACTGGAGTTAAAACTGTCTAAATTTAGAATCGTAGCGTTACCGCTGGAATCTGAGTGAAACTGGTTACGTCGGACTTAATAGTTTACTTAAATACACAAAAATAACTCATTTAGCAAAAAGAAATAAATTGAATCTCACAAAAATCTTACATTGTAAGTAGGTTTAGTCTAAAGTACTACTTTACTAGGTTGCAACCTAATGTATTTTGTATAGCGCTATACCTGTTACTACGTTGAGCTGACCTTGTTATCATTAATGCAATTGTATCACGACCGGCCGGACCGTAAAATACTAAAGCAGTAATGCAACTCGGTGCCAGGTACATTTACACATAAGAAAACTGAATGCTTGCTAACATTGTTACCTACGAACATATTTACCAACGTAAAAAGGACTTAGCTTCTTATGCCAAAGAATGCCTAAGTTCTTTTTGTGGACATCTAACAAAAACACATTTATACTTAATCTAAATTATAAAAAGTGAACACATTGACAATCTATAAACATAAATGTAACAACCATAACGACCAACCGTTCACGCAATGCTAAGTTGCGCTACTGTGTCTTCAAGAGACTATGTGCCATAATGCATCTTGTTATTGGTCGTCGATTAGAAACCTAACTGGTCTCTTAACAGCCCTTCCGCTGCGTGTGGTCCGAGTCACCGGTGCGGGTGTGGGTGACTGTGCCGCGGAAGGCGGTACTCGATCCACCCTGTCCTTGGATGTATGATTGTTTGGGGTTCTACGAGTACTACTTGGTCGAGATTTGTCAGTGTCATTGTCGGTATCCGTCTGAAGTAAAAACGCCGGTTTCACCCGATCGATGGATACACGAACCTGCCTGCCAGGGAGTTGTAATAAAAATACCTTCTCACCGCTTTCGATGACCTTATAAGGTCCGTCGTAAGGCGGTTTGAATGGCTTACGGACTGTGTCATCCCTGAGGAAAACATGTGTACAGGTAGATAAGCTTTCGTGCACGAAAATGGACCTATCTTGCCTATCTCGTTTAATCGTAGGCTTGAGCTTAGCGATATTATCCCTAATTTTCTCGTACGTACGGGTCCATAGGGTCTCTGTCTTGCGAAATGTCATAAAATGATCCCGGCAGTCTAAGCGTACGCCCGAACGTCATTTCCGCTGCGCTTACGCCACTGTCGCTCCTACCTGACGTGCGTAACCCGAACATTACACTAGGAAGCATGTCTACCCATGAGCTTCCGACTTCGAGTTTGGCCATGAGCGCAGCCTTGAGAGATCTATGTATGCGTTCGAGGAGACCGTTCGACTGAGGCCTGTAAGGGGTGGTTCTAATCTTGTCTACCCCTAGAAACTTCATTAGCTCCGAGAATAACTTACTTTCGAATTGGCGCCCTTGATCGCTAGTCAGCCTTATCGGACAACCATAGCGAACAATCCAGCCCTCGTAGATGGTCTTAGCTACTATGTCTGCGGTTATTTCTTTTATTGGGAACGCTTCTGGCCAACGCGTATACCTATCTATGATAGTTAAAATGTACCTATACCCATCTGTAGTCGTAGTTAACGGTCCTACGATGTCCACATGTATGTGTTCGAAGGCGGCCGATTCGGGAAAACTACCTAGGTCAGACACGGTATGTCGGTTGACCTTCGCCTTCTGACATTGAATACACGACTTAGCCCAGTTGCCCACGTCCTTATTAATTTCGGGCCAAAAATAATTATTACTAACTATCTTCCTAGTCGTGCAAATTCCGGGATGACTTAACGAATGTAAGCTATCGAATATTTTCCTACGGAACTCTAACGGTAGATAAGGACGAGCCTTACGCGTGGACGTTTCACAGAGTATAGGTTTATTGCAGTTAGGTATAGTTATCAATTTCAATTCTACTTTGCTCGCGCTGTTACGCCCGGATTGCGACATGTGCAAAACATAGTCGTCCTTTGCCTGTGCGTCGGCTAATTCTGAGAAATCAATCACTGTTGGGCAGTCAATTGTTTCTACTCTAGACAGCGTGTCGGCGACTACGTTATCTTTGCCGCTAATATGACGTATGTCTGTAGTAAATTCGCTAATAAAGAGGAGTTGCCTCGCGCGTCGGGGGCTTTCTTTGCTATCATCTCCTACTTTATTAAATACCGTGCATAGGGGCTTGTGGTCGGTATACAAGGTCATCTGGCGACCTTCAAACGACTTCCGGAAATGCCTAATAGATAGATATAGTGCGAGCAGTTCGCGGTCATACGTGCTGTATTTCGTTTGCGCCGAAGACAACTTTTTAGAGAAAAACCCTAACGGCTCCCATGAGTTATTTACCTTCTGCTGCAGAACACTTCAGACGGCGATGTCTGACGCGTCGCACATCAGGGCCAAGACCGCGTCGGGCTTCGGGTGTGCGAGTGTAGCGGCCTGTTGAAGACCTGCTTTACACTGCACAAACGCCTCTTCCGCTTGTGTCGTCCACACGATTTTAGTCTTGTCCCTTTTTTTAGTGTTAATTAAATACTTATCTAGCTCGGCTTGTTTGACCGCTGCGCCCGGAATGTGACCTCGATAGAAGTTGAGCATTCCTAAAAATCTGCGGAGCTCTTCCACAGTATCAGGCTTCGGGTACTCGGTGATGGCATTTACCTTATCCTCGAGCGGCTTGATACCTGCTGTCGAGACATGATGCCCCAGAAACTCGACCGACGGCTGTCCAAAACAGCACTTGTCGAGGTTAATGGTTATTCCGTACTTCGTGAATCTCTCGAACACTGTGGATAGATGCCGTTCATGCTGCTCACTGGTGTCGCTAGCTATGATGACATCGTCTAAATAATTAAATAGGAAATCCAAACCTTGAAGTACGGAGTTGCTCATGAAGCGCTGGAACGTCTGGGCCGCGTTGCGAAGACCAAAACTCATACGGGGGAACTCAAATAATCCGAAGGGCGTAATAATACTAGTTTTCTCAATATCCTCCGGTGCTACGCTAATACAGTGGTATGCGCGGTTAATGTCTAATTTAGTAAACACTTTCTTCCCTGCCAAAATGTAGGTAAAGTCGTGCAATCGCGGAATGGGGCTTGGTTATAGCGTTAAGCATCCGGTAGTCTCCACAAGGTCGAATGTCGCCGTTCTTTTTGGCTACCACATGTAGCGGGCTAGCCCATGCACTTTTTGAAGGGCGACAAATCCCTAATTCCTGCATCAACTCGAATTCCTTCTTCACCTTAATATACCTATCTGGGGGAAGGGGCCTAGCACGCGCGAAAACCGGTGGCCCTGTAGTTTCAATATAATGAAGTACATTATGCGGTGCCGTCTCTTTAAATGAAGGAGGCTTAGTAATTTCCGGGTACTCGGACAACAAATTACGGAAGGGATGTTCAACGGCTACTACAAAAATAGAGGGTTGGTTGGTACTTACAATTTCCGCCGCGACCTTCAAAAGCGTTGTCAGGTCTATCAACCTGCGCTCGCTTAAGTCGACGAGCAGCTTATGATGGGCTAAAAAATCAGCTCCCAAAATAGGCTGCCTTACATCTGCTACCACGAACTCCCAACGATACGGTCTACGTAACTTAAGGTCCAAACTCATCACTTTAGTTCCGTACGTTTTGATTTCACTCCCGTTCGCAGCATACAGTTTATATCTCGCGCACTCGCGGCTATAAAGTCTATTTTTCGGCGGCAAGATCGACACATCCGAGCCTGTATCGACCAGAAATTGAAGTCCACTTGCCCTATCCGTAATATACAAACGACGGCTAACCGATGTAGTGCAAACCTCCGCCGTAGATTGCACCATCGCCTTTAGTTTCCCGAACCCGATGATTTCCACGCGCACGGTTGGTAACATTTTCGCGCCTTTTCGCCGAATCTGTAGTGGAAAGCACAAAGCCAATCGGAACTGTCCTTTTCGCGACGCGGCGGCTCGTGTGAAGCACTTCTTGCGCGCGACCTTGATCTCCCGAAGCTGCGTCCTCGCCGCTTCTCACTTCCGTGACGAGTCCTTGTACGTTCCATGCTTGCCATTCTGGCGCTGAGCTTTGCTACCTGCTTCGTAAGGGCTGCGACTTCCTTCGATGTTCCCGGCGCGGTATCGCACAGTGGCTTGCTCGAAGAGCATGGCGGTTGTCTGACCTCGGACACGTAGTTATGGCGCGTTGCCTCGGCAACGTTGTCGGCAATAATTGCCAACCTGTCCAAGTCGCTCGTTTCGGCAACCGCAAGCACTCCGCGTACGTTCATAGGGAGGCGACCTTGCCACAAAATCCGTAATGTATCGTCGGGGAAGTTTTCCCGGGCCAGGTCCTTCATTCTGTTCAGTAGCTGGCTGGGCTTCGAATCCCCGAGCTCCATTTCGCCGATTAACTTTTCAATCTGCCGGATCCTTGTGTCCTCAAACAAGGACAACAGCTTGGCCTTAAGCGCGGCAAACTTGTTCGAGGCCGGCGGGCGGGTTAGAAAATCCGTGAGCTGCACTATCACTTCTTTCGGCAGCTTCGCAACGACGAGGTCGAATCGCGCGTCATCGCCCAATTTCTGAGGCGCGAGTACTGCCTCGATACGGATGAACCACACCCGTGGTTGGTCTTGCCAAAATTCCGGCAACCTTGACGATAGCGAGATTGCCATGATGTCCGGCTTGATGTCGACGTTGCTTGAAGATGACGGGGCTGCTGTCGGCTGCGTGTGACCTCCAGCAGCGGGTGGAGCCGCCGCAGGGGGTTGGCCTTGTTGTCCTGCCGGTAGCCCGTGCATCTTCGGCCTTGATGTTCTTTCCAGAAATCACGTCGGGGTCACCACTGTGCGAACTGAAGGCCAAGACAGTTCGGCACGTTCAAGGTAAAGTTAGTGGTGACCCATAAATGAAAATCTGACTCCAATTAATATTATTATATTTAAACGTGTTATTACATTGAAATACATAGAAGAAGTGTCGGGAGGTGTGGGAGCAAACTTGAAGCTTGCAAACCCCCGCGCGTCCCTCGCCGCGGGCGGAATGTGCAGCGTTGTGGGATTCGTAATCAAGTGTGTTCCCACATGTATGTTAGAAAGGGCTTCTTTATTACCTTGATTGTTCTGTGTTTTTTTAATGTTGTTTTTTATTTCACAGGTGATCAAGTGAACCGATTCCTTAACGAAATGTGGAAAGAGATAGTGGCTGACGTAGGCCCGTCCATCTGTCAGTCTCTTAGCGCGGCTGTAGTCCAGAACCTGGACAAACTTCTCGCTCAAGTTCCATACGACCAGCTTCTACCGGAATAATACGAACTATTTTAGACACTAGCAATTTTTGTTTCCAAAAAGAGGACGAATAAAATTGTGGAAGAGCGAAAATGATGAAACCACCTAATTAAATGTTGAATGCGATGTTTTTTTTATGTGACTAGTGTACAATAAAATCAAAGGTCAAAGACATGGATGACGTCAAATTGCTAAAAGTATGTTTTTAACATCACCTTGTTGACCTAGTCCGAGGACTTCTTATGATGAGATACATATTTTGGCAATAATTTGGGTGTAGCCTACACGAGTAAAAAATTAAATCGTAGATTCTACTCCTCAAACTAGACAATGTTTATTCAGCGACTTTAAAAATTAACTTGTGGTTTGATTTTAAGTACACTTTAAAGTTTATTCGAATACGCAATGTATTGCGAAATTGATTATGTCTGTAGGGTGACAAGACTTACAAGCAATGCCAATTGGACGGTTTTTACGTACATTGATAATACTATTTAGTTTGTATGAAAAAGAGACAATCTAAAAACTCCATATTTTTTAAAAGTTGTGGAACAAAAGTTTTATAGTTTGAGGAGTAGAATCTACGTTTTAATTTTTTGCTCGGGTTACAGGCCACATACTGTACACCTGCGTTAATTTTGTCAATCTAGGTTGTATTGCAAATATTGTCGACACTAATTTATTGATTTTGTTGGCTTAAATTAAAACTTAGTACTTATACGTGTAGTAATTTATTTACAACAGAAAAAAATCAGCCTTATTATGTGTAGCAGTACTCTAACCCCCTTCACAATACATCCAGATTCATTATGAATGAATTCATTCATAAATTATCCATGGAATTTTGAATCTCACTGTACAGTCGCTATCAAATATATCGGAGGGTACTCAAAAATATCTCAACAATATTTAGTCCCATTATAAATCACATTCATCTTTCCTATCTTATATCAAATAGAGAAGGTATCAGTATGCAGTGTTGGCCGAACGTTAGTGGCTGGTCTTGGCCCTGGCCCTGGGCTTGTCCCTGGCCCTGGGCTTGTCCCTGGCCCTGGGCTTGTCCCTGGCCCTGGGCTTGTCCCTGGCCCTGGGCTTGTCCCTGGCCCTGGGCTTGGCCCTGGCCCTGGGCTTGGCCCTGGCCCTGGGCTTGGCCCTGGCCCTGGGCTTGGCCCTGGCCCTGGGCTTGACCTGGCCCTGGGCTTGCCCTGGCCCTGGGCTTGGCCCTGGCCCTGGGCTTGGCCCTGGCCCTGGGCTTGGCCCTGGCCCTAGGCTTGGCCCTGGACCTGGGCTTGGTCCTGGCCCTGGCCCTGGGCTTGGGCTTGGTCCTGGACCTGGCCCTGGGCTTGGGATTGGCCCTGGGCTTGGCTTTGGCCCTGGCCCTGCGCTTGGTTTGCCAGTTTGTACATAAGAACTCCGCGAAGATAACGAAGCTTCGGTACCTCTTGTGCCAGGAAAATTATATTTATCCGGGCTTTGCAAAAACTCACACGCGGCAAGCTCCTGCTGTCAGCTTTGACAAATCTTTCTGAGTTTCTCGTGTCCGCTTCGTTGTAGAGGTATTGGTCAATACCCAACCAGGGTATTTTCCGAGGATTCCCTGGATTCCATCGTCAGGTCGTCGTAGAAGAACGCAGTCCGGGATCCGTGGAAAAGCGAAAATCGTAGTCGTCGTTGAAGAATGCAATCCGGGGTCTGTTAGAAAGCGAGTTGTGGTCGTCGTGGAAAAAAGCAGTCCAGAGTCCGTGACAAATCGCAACACGTAGATAATTAAATTAATCCAAAGAAACGTAAATTACAAGCAAATATTCGAATTGAATGAATTAACTGTCAGCTGTGTTGTAATTGTCAAAGTTGTCAAACGGAAACCCGGAAGATAACGTTTTTTCATAGTGGTAGTATTGAATCAGCCGTGTGACGTCATTTTCCGGTTTACATATTTTGGTGATTTCTCCAAAAATAACTAAAAAAAAAATTAAAAAAAAATGGTTTTTGTGTTCTACAAATGTATTTCTCGAAATGGTTTTCGATTTATAAAATTTGGAAATTTAGAAATATTGTCAATTATACGTACCTTCTGTTGTATTTAATACAACATAATAGATTATATGTAAGTTCTGTTGTATAGATATATATTATACGTAACTTCTGTTGTATTTAATACAACAGAAGGTACGTATAAATATCTAACAGAACATAATTAAAACCAATGGAATGTTATGTGAAGGATAACGTGACGGCTAAAAATACTAATTTATAAAACTTATTGTATAATTAACACGCGTCACCTTATAAAATTGTCTGGCAAGTTTTTATTCAAACCTTGTATCTATAAAACAGAAGAAACTAGATTTGTTTACAAAAATGGTTTAAGGATAAAAGGTGAGGAGAATGTGACGCAGGTTCAAACTTTTCATTAATTCCTGTATAGTTCCAGTATTTAGTCTAGAATTCGTAATTATGATTATATTATATAAATACTGTTCACTGTATATTACCTGTCGTGATTTTCTCACCTGATGGTCTCATCGGAAGACCAGCACTAACAATCGCTAGCCCCATGCTGAGATGAGGCCATTTCGTGGCATTTTCTCTTTTTTTTCCCTATGTATTATGTATCTGTGTGTGTCTACGAATAAACTATATTCTATTGTGATCTATATAATAAACATTATAATTTCGTGCTATTGAATATTCCCAATAGCGTTTCATAAACATATAAATGTTAAAATTTTCCACATTGTTTTAGACGGCTCGGTATCAGGTGTACAAACATTCCAAATTAAAACTTTAATACATAATAAATACTTACCTACTCAAAGTTTTCGTTTGTGACATTTCGATATGACACGATAATGAGAGCGACGAACTCCTCTAGGCAGTTTGCTATACTATGCTTATTTATAGATATGGACATCTGGAAGCTGTAAAGTGGTGGTCGAAAAATGCAAACCACTTCAAGAAAACCAATCCTAGAGCTCTGGGTTTGATACAATATTATGAGAAATTATATAAATAATTAGATTATATCATTGACAAAAGTTTCTGTTGGGGGAAAGTAGTGCCAAACGACGTATAATGTAATTCATAGTTTGTCGCCTGCTGTTTTTGTTTCCCTAACAATACGCAACGTTTTTTATTACTATTTTACAATTCAAACATGTTGCTAGTCTGTCACTCTGACCTCCACCCATTGAAAGCTGTCAGATGCCCGGATCTAGCAATACGGATAGTCTATCAATCTAACCAGACGGGTTTTGTTGCTCTCATTATTGTGTCATACCTGACGTGGCCAGCTCTTAGTCCATTAGTTCCTAGTCTTATTGATCAAGAGTAGACCGTAGGCAACCTTTCCTCATCAAGTAGCAGAAGCTTATGTAGGGTATTTTATTTAGTATCCTGGTAGGCTGGAGAATTTTGTATCAACAAAATACTACCCTATTTTTTGACAAATACTACTTCATTGACTAACAAGTAGGCACATAGCCCATTCGATAGCACTCGTCGAGGTATGTCGAAAACAATGAGATAGCAACACACAAACCTGACAATTTAGGATTTTTGTTCAATAAAAGTTGATGCGATCTTTCGAATGGCACAAGTTTTATATCTTCTACAAGTTTTTTTTTTCATGAGGTAGAGTTATGAAGTTTCCAATTTTGGCCAATGCAACCACTTATTTTTTGGCACTTGTTAATAAGAAGTGTCTTATGAGGCGCGTAACACTGCATTTAATCCATCCCGTGAAGTCATTTATTTGCACATCATAATTGCATTACCTAGTCCATTTTCACCTTAACCCTTATTAGTACAAGGGGATATTATTTCCCACTTTGTCTATTCGTATAAAATTGATGTAATTTTTTAAATGGTAACACTTAACAAAGCTTACCATACAGTTTTACAGTTTTGGTAAATATTAGATTCATTTTTCTGGCAACACTTTTTAATCAAACTTCATCTGTCGGCAAACGTCAGTGTCAAAGTCAAAAGTGGTGCCAAATTCGTCAAAACGGTGTTCGTCGGCGAAGTGCGACCGGATTCATAAGAAAAAAATCAGGTAAGAGGATTTTGATATCAGTTATGTAAAATTAGGTATATTGTTTGTTATTTAGCATATAAAATAGTGTTTGAAACTATCGCTTTGTCCAACAAATGACTCTTGAAGTTGTAGAGTGCAAGTGGGAAAATAATTCCCTTTGTTCATTTAAGACATCAATGAAATCACATTTCAAATTTCTCTTATATGTTTTTAGTAAAATATACAACACAATTACATATTTTCATGATTATTCTGACAATAAAAACAGTTATCGATATAATTTTTTTAATTTTTAGTACACTGTCATAACTTTCTAACGCATATTTTCTGTGAATTTAGTCTTTGACTTGTAGTAGGATATAATAATGTTATGCTGATTTATAATACTAATTATGAAATCTTTTTAGACTCACCATATAATGCATAAGCATAAGATAACTAATTAAGGTTAGAGAATGAATAGATACTTGAAAAACAAAATATCTGTTCGAAACTCCTTTTGCTACTCTCTGACATCATTTAAATATGTTTTTTAAGAATTTTAATTTGTGATAGATGTATGTTACTTTGTAAATAAATGGCTCAAGTCATACTACGGTTTTTTCTTCGGCGCTTTTTAAGCGTGGTTTCTTTCATCTGGCGACCGTGACAGGACAAAACCGGCTGCTGCTATTGAAGTGACAGGTATAGATCTAGCCGGTCCTCTTCTTCTACGGTTGGGAGGGTAGGTGTGGATAGTTTTATTCACGTGTGCAGTTTACCGCGCAGTGCATCTAGAGTTGACTAAATCTCTGACAACAGAAGCCTTTCTCATGGCCTTACGAAGATTTATCGCAAGACGTGGAAGAGTCGTCACAATTTACACGGATAATGGTACAAACTTCCATGGCGCTGATAATCTTCTGAAGAGTTTAGACTGGCAAGAGATTGCGGCTTATTCCAGCGTGCGAAACATTAAGTGGAAGTTCAGTCCTCCTGCCGCGCCATGGCGGGGCGGTTGGTGGGAGCGCTTGATACGTTCTCTCAAGAAACTCCTGAGGCGAAACTTGGGCCAGAAGACCGTGACCTATGAAGAACTGCTGACCTTGCTTCTTAATTGTGAGGCTTTGATAAATCAGCGGCCTCTAACGTATATCGAGGACAATTCCGATAAGCTAAAGCCTATTACTCCGGCCTGCTTCACACAAGGGCTTCCTTCAAGCGAAACTCCGGACCTGGACCAGCTCGACCACGATTCCCTGAACAGGCGACTTAGGTATCTGCCTAAGCTGAGGGAAGACTTAAGGGAACGGTTCAGAAAGGAGTACTTGAGAATGCTCATTCAGAAGGGCAAGGAGAGGGACTCTAATTTAAGGGTAGGTGATGTAGTTTTGATAGAGACTGACGCAAAGCGTATTAAGTGGCCTTTAGGGAGGATTATAGAAACTTTCACCGGCAAAGATGGCAGTGCCAGAGTGGCCAAGGTGCGCACATTCGACGGAGAATACACGCGAGCGTTTCAGCGCCTGTACCCGCTCGAAGTGCAGCCCGACCAAGAGTTTTGGGATTTGATCCCAAAAAGTGGGAGGAAGTTATACTCCTTTTGCTACTCTCTGACATCGTTTAAATATGTTTTTTAAGAATTTTAATTTGTGATAGATGTACTTATATGTTACTTTGTAAATAAATGGCTCAAGTCATACTACGGTTTTTTCTTCGGTGCTTTTTAAGCGTGGTTTCTTTCAATATCAGTTGACAGTCACTTGAAAAGGTAAAATGCAACTTGTTTCGGACTCTAATTGTTACTTTTTTTGTATTTTTAACTAATTTTTAACCGTTATTTCCTCATTAAGTGTTTCAAGAGATAAATAATATTTAATTTTATAGAATTTTTCATAAGTATGAAAATAAGAGGCTCTATTACTTTACCAATGAATACTATGGTTCTACGAAAGTTAACGTTTTGTTTCTACATTAATATGATTATACTTTTTTAGCAAATTATTCTCTTTTATTTTTACTTCAATATTGAAAAAAAAATGAAAATACAGAAAACACAATAAAAATTGATCAAGGGTAGAACCATTTTTCGCAATGTGCACATTGAACAAGGGGAAATAATTTCCCACCGGAAATCACCCCCTTCCACTTATCCCCTTAATTTTTTACATATTTATTCTGAATCTAGATGCTAAACTTAACTATAAATCAACTCCTATTTCTCATTTGCAGAAAATTGATGCTCTGTCCTATTAAGGGTTAAAACATAAAACTTGGCTAAATAACAAAAGCTCCAGGTTTAAGGTCGGCTACCATTATTTATTACAACCAGGTTGATTAGTTATTGATAGGCTCTCGAAGGGCATAAAGTTCAATTTGCTTCTCGATGAGGTAGATTTTATGATAATATTTTTGCTGCACTGTATGTACAAAATGCTCTAAGTTTAGCTTGGGCTATCAAGTGCTAAAATACATAACTTTTCATCGTGCCCTGCATAAGCCGAATTCTGCTACTCGATGAGGTAGGATTGCCGACGGCCTACTCTTGATCTATAGTCTGCCTATCATGTGGATGAAACTTAAATGTCAATGTGTTTATTCGATGCGTTTCCGTTTTCTGCATCAACAAGCAGTACCTCTACTGTGAGTTATTAATGTTATTATCGAAAATTCTGAATACCTTTCTGCAGTCGTTAAGGCGCTAGGCGCTGATTGTGGCCGAAAACTGTTACTTTCTAAGGGATATATCTCAATAACGGGTTATTCAAAAATTTTGAAAAAAAATTATGGTATTTACCATTTCATGTACAACATTGTCAACGTTTGAATAACTCGTGTAACGTATAGTTTCTCCGTTATGTAAATGTAACGAAATGTCGTTTTACGGTTAATTTTGTTTATATCTACTGAACGGCTCATTCGATTTAAAATATTGTTGAACTAAAAAATATGTACTACAGAACACTACAAACTCAACGTAGGATATTTAAATTGATTAAATTTTCTTAAACAACTTGATCATAATTTCACATTTCGTGCGTTATTAGCTCGAAAACGGCGTTGCTGGCAGTCGTGAGCTAGCTTTGAGACGAGGAGGCTGTGTCGCTCGTCGCTCCGTGCTTCCCATGTACTACATATACTTGTGCTTGGCCCGTGAGCAATAATATCGGACTTACTGTGCCTAAAGACTAAATAACTGCAGAGGGTTCATGCGGTGCGGATATAACGTGTCTTCCCGGAATCAATAATGTATAGACGTTTTATCTTTTAAGATAATATACTCGTATGCATGTTTATGTACGTTCGTATAAAAAGTGCATTTCATTTAGATTATAATACAAGTAAAAAACAAATGAAATAAAAATGGAGAAAAAACAAAAATCATGAATCTCACATTGCTCTGAAAACAAATTTGGTCAAACTAAAATTATTATGTTTTAGTAGACGCATGTATCACGCAAAATAGGCATTAGTCGTCGAGTTGCGGAAATCTGCTAGTACTGCAATACAATAGACTAATAATTAATTTAATAAAAAACCCCAAAGAACCGAATTTATTTAAACATATTTATTTAAGAATACCATGTTCTAAACGAATGTAATATGCGTTTTATTTTAAGATTAAACACAATCTTTAATGTTATACTTTATACTAATTTCTCAAATCTAGAAATTGCGAAGTAAACTGCAAAGGATTGCAGATAAACCGGCCAAGAGAATATCGGGCTATGCTCAGTGTAGGGATCCGTAGTTACAATACATCCATTCAAAAGGTAGTCTATAAAGAAATATTTTGTGGCACTTACATTATTTTACTATAGGCATAACTCAAAAACGGCTCAACCGATTTTATTCCATATAGTTTTTATTGAAAATACGTGATAAGTATTTCAATGGCTTCACTTCCAGGAATTTTCCCAATTTTTTTGGACCCACGGTTCAAATATCAAAGAGAATTTTAACTTTCGAAGCTATTATTTACGAAAGTATTCGTTTTATCCAAAAGTTGTTTAAGGCATATTCTTCTTGAAAGACCTATCCAACAATGGGTTTCAGATACTTATTGTTTTACCACTTTGTAGGCGTAATTAAAACACATAATTACTCATACCAAATTTCAGTCTACTAACTATCACTGAGCAAAGCCTGATTGAGAATCTAATAAAAAATTGCTGATATTTAAGAGTTCAATGTATGTAAGAATAAAGGAAAAAAAGCTTTTTTTTACACCACGACGCTGGCAAACAAGCATACGACCCGCCTGATTGAAAGCAGTTATAAAGCCTATGGACGCCTGCAACCCCAGAAGATTCACATTCGCGTTGACTACCCTAAAAAAAACTTTACTATGTCGGTGAAATGCAAATAAATACAAATTTTATATTAATTATCAACACAAGTGAATAAATAAATTACTACTAAGGGTTAATACTACCTATCAAATATCTTTAAAAGATCGGCCGAGTTTTTATCGGACCATGTATAATGTAGGGTTCCGTAGAAACCGATAATATGTGAAATAATTTTCGTAGAAAATTAAGTACTAAGCCTTCTTGGTATTTTTTCATATTTTTTAGACTTACGGATTAAAAGTTAGATGGGGGCTATTTATTATATTTAGACTTTCGAAGCAATTATTTCTGAAAATATTGACTTAATAAAAAAGTTTTTTAAGTAAGATATTTTTAAAGCCGTATCGTACAACATGTTCATATTTACAAAAAAAATATTTTTAGCAATTTAGCCAGAAAACTAAGTAGCGGCACATGAAACACACCTCTAGATAAAATTTCAGTAATATATGTTTTATAATAAAAATGGCTGTGACATACGGACGGACAGACGGACATGTTTCAAAAAACTTTTAAGGGTTCCGTTTTTACCATTTTGGCTATGGAACCCTAAGAAGTGTTTGCGCTGTGTTATATTTTAAAGATCTAAAAATGGGCTTACAGCTCACATTTGTATAACGATTTCGTGCACAAATACCGCTCCTTACTATTCGCATTTTTCGCATATTTTTACTATTCGCAGCTCGCAACAGGCTTAGTTTTGTTAATTTATCGTAATTAAGTGAATTTTTACGGTTAATATTTAAAATCGCAACAAAAAATAACCATCTATTAAGCTCACTTGCACAGAAAAAAAATCCAAATTCACATGAAAACACCGCTTTGATGTGCATTCAGTTTTTTTTGCTGTACTAGTCAGTATTTTTTTATTTTTTTCTGATATGCGGAATATTTTTAACCATATTTCGTAAATTCATAAATATTTTGCCGCTCACTGTACTTCAAATTCAAAATCTAGGTTTTAATTTTTTTACATAAAAATCTACTAATCGAGATCGTTATTACTTATCTTATTTAGTAGCATTCCTAAAAAATGTCACCGTAGTACTTAATCACAGTATTCAAATAACAAAACATCCACAAAAGGATTAGGTATGATTATTATAAATCTGCCCGCGCGCCTCTGAGTAAAGTCATATTCTTTGAACATTATTGCGGTGCATCGCGGCGGATTTACGCACGATCGCAATGAGAAGGGTACGCGGGTGGCGCGGGTAGAGAGCGCCCAAACGCTCAAGGACACTCCGGCGACAATCGTCTTAACGGATCAACGGGCTTCGAATAGTTTTCCTTCAGTACCTCTACCACGAGTCATGCAAATAAGCCCAATTCGAGATTCGTTCACGAATTCGTAAATTATTTGTATGGAGAATTTATGCAGAGCCTCTAGCGGTCACTTATAGAACTAAAAATTACTGCCATACCATAAGTTAAATTATCGTTTATGCAATTCGCTCACGAAAGTTCGATTGCTTGTTTCGTTTGTGTAGATTTCAATACTTTACAAAGTGACGTGACGTGACAAACGTCACATCCTTCACACCAACCGAAACAGATTGTAGGTAAGCCAAAAAGGTTTTACTTCCTAAGTACATTTTATCTGAAGGTTTAGAACTGTAGACAATTATATGAGCAGTGAACAATAATAAGCATAGAAACCGTACTAGCTCTGAAAAATTACCATACTTTTTGTGGGTGTTCAATATGCTTGCTAGGCCGTAAACCAGGAATAATTTCCGTTGGTCATCGTGTCCCAAGCGGTAAATTTTAAGTGGTTAAGGGCGGTAAATAATCAAGCTTCGTGATGGTCAGCTGCCGTTCCTTGAGTGGGTTGAGGAACAGCAGCCATTTTCTCACATAAAATATATATAAAATAAAATGACCATCGCGTCCCAGTTGAAACAGGTGATAATTTATATGCTATTACAAATAAAATAAAAATCATCAGCCGGCTGTATAGCACTGAAAAAACCGTAAACTAGTTACATGAATATATGGTATTTAGGGTATCAGCAGACGGTTTTTCTACCTCAAATCAGCCGGCTGACGATTATCCTGATAATAAGAGCATCAAATACTGACGTTCCGCAACCCACCAACGGAGCGACAGCTGACCTACGCGAGTCATCATTATACTTCATCCTTAACCACTTCAAAAATTATAATCGCCTGGGACGCCTTGCGATTGGTCATGAAATTTGTTTCTGGCTTACTAGTGTGGGAAATCTACCGGGTCGTTGTATGGAGACCTCGCATTAATTCCTCAGTCGATTTATCTTTTGCTAGGATGTAGTATAGGTCATAACAAACACAAAACACTATTGTACCAAAAAAAAAGTGTGTCAGTTTTGGTATTTTTACAAAAATGTACAAAAAGCTTGATACTTTGTACTGGAATTTTTCTCAGGGATTATTTTTTCCACTAAACAAATTATTTTGATTACTGACAGATACTGTCAAAAGTTCAAAAAAAAATTCAAATAAAACTGTCATTTTTATTCAAAAGTAATTGGTAACACTCGTCATTTTTTTTGGAAAATGTCTCACTCAGGTTTGTAACAGTGGGTGTTACGTTAATCTTATTTTAGCATATATATTTACGAATATCCAAAAAAAAATTCTAAAAATTAAATTGTTATTACAGTATATTTCATAAACTTTATGGAAAATTTCTCAGCCTGGTTTCGTTTTTTATTCACGTAAGGTAGTCAATTCAACAGCCACAACCGAAATTTCCAAAAAATATTCCACGTCAAATCTCGAAAATAATTTGTCTAGCCTTTTAAAGCGAGTGAGCATGCAGTAATATGTCGTCGTGCTTCAGCTATTGAGTCCAGTTTAGCATGCGCGGCTACGACTCAGCTATGCTTGCGTCATAGTGAAAAAAGTGGAGTAAGTTACTTCAATTATATAATTGTCTAATTTCGTATTTGTACTTAACTCGTATCATTATAATTTTAATAAATATTTCGATGGCGTATTATTAATTAAACAATTTAGTATTTAATTGAAGCATCAGAGTATCATTGCCTCACTAAATAGAACACCATCACCACTACTCGCCAACAGATGACGCTTGTAGTGTCATAATGCACACAATGCAGCATGCACCGATACAACTACGCTTCGACACTAGTCACGCCGCCTACCAACAGATGGTACATTGATCGAGTAATATAGATGCCGCTAACGTTTGTTCAACCCAGAAACATGACCCTCGGCGCATTGCCGAGGACTTTTTGAGAAACGCCCTGCCGGTCTCAAGGTACGCATGCTATATGCCTCAACCGAGTTTGAGCATTTAAGTGTTGTGACACTAAGCCACTAGGCCAGTAATTGGTCCAAAGGGCACACCCTTAGGACAAATTACTGGCCTGGTACACATCTACCTAGCTGGGTAGTACTTGGCAAGTAATCACTAGAGAGAAGAGAGTACATGTAAATTTCTAAAGCAATAAATTATATCCCATCAAAAACATTACATGTACAATAATGCCAGCCTCGCAACGCAGTTCTCCTACTTCAAAAAGTAATGAGGTCTAATGTAAAACCAAGCCGGTGTACCGGAGTTTACTAACAACATGTCATTGTAATCTTTGAATATTAGATGTTTATATTTTTATAATAAAAAAAAACAGAAAAAATAACTTTGTTTCTGCATATATTTATATGGGATTACAATGTTAACTGTGCGGTTTTTAAAACTAGAGAACCCGGGATATTGCGGTATGTTTTAATTTTCAGTGGCTTTAAAGTCTAAGAGTTAACCCTAGAACGCAGGATATTTTTTTGGATTTTTGTACAGTCGCAAGAAAACTCTTAAAGGAAATATAATTAAAAAAATATTGACAGAGCAATATTCTACTGCGAATAATAAGCAAATATTTATACTGAAAAAGTTTGATGATGAAATTTTTGGATTTTTTTTTGTCATACGTAGAATACATACATTTAATGTCACTTCAGTAAAAAAAAGACGGAGCAAATTTCCGATGTAAGTTACACAAAAAAAATATTTTTTATAAAAAAATATGTTCAGTTATGGATTTTTTTTTTTATATTTTTAACATTGGTTACATACATCAAGTCAATATTTCTAGTGCAATAAAATTAAACTGAGCATTTTTCCAAACGTAAATATAGACGATATAAGAGTTTAGATAAAAAAAACCTAAGAAGGACAATAGTTTTTTTTGGAAAAATATATATATACCATCTACTCCTGACACTTTATCATGCTGTAAAGTTTTTTTGGACTGAGAAGTTAATGCGAGGTAAACCTCTCTATTGCCTGGCCTATACGGTTCATGCCAGCGGAGCCGGGAAATACAAGCTATGACAGTAAGACTTTTTTTACCTGATTTAAACGCGCGTGACTTTTAACGCATAAAATGTTATCAACCGACTTCAAGATTTCGAAGGAGAAGGTTCTCAATTCGTCAGGATCTTTATTTTTACTATTTTTTCATAATGTTCACCGATTGCAACTTTTTTTTAAACAGGGAAATTACGTATTTCGTCATACATATTCAAAGCTAGGAAAAGGGGTGGAATCTGTCAGTACTTCATCCATCCATCCATATATTTATTTCGTCGTAGGATATAGGATTACCTAAGAAAACCAAATTGATGAAATGTCAAATGTACAAATAACACTACTAGTTTAAAACGTCCTAGAACTACGATATATATACTAGTGTTAGGTGATTCTACATTTATTTGGTTATTTTGTCAACATGACAGTTCGACTTTTAGTGATCATAGTCGATCATAGGTTTATTTCTTATTATTTAGGTCTATTGTATAATCACAAAAGGATAAGTACCCTTTCAGGATGTTGTTGATTCTCTAAAGTATAGGCAGTGCGCTATTGTTACACATCCCACCTGCGTCGACGCCGACACGTTGGCCAAGTCCTTTAATTTATTTACCAGCGAACAAGCCGGAGCGGCGCCCGACATCCGAAATCACTACAAGACTATTAAATATAGTTGTCGTTCGTCTAACTATTGTTGGTGTCGAGGCAATCGATCCGTGGAGCAAGGGGCACGGAGCCTCACGACCTAACCAACGCACAAGGGAAACTAAAGATGCTCCAGCAAGCCGCCGGTTTTCATACATAACACAACGCAGGATTGCGGCTTTGCCGCTTCTTTCATAATGATGGTTTTATTTCTATTTATAAGTTACACGTACGAGTAATTGTAAGTAGTACTTATAAGTTTCTAGTTTGTGACAATGTTACTTTAAAAGGCTATTTCGCAATAAATAAATCTTTAATATAATTATGTACATTATAATTTCAAAGTGCCCTGTATAAATCTGGATGTCTTTTAAGTAAGCACTATTTTATAGTACTTGGATGCAATAATTCGAAGATCCCGGCCTGTAACGCAGTTGTTACTTCTTGAATATAAAATAATACACCTTCCTGGGATAAATAGTTTGCCTTGCTGGTGATAAGTTAGCTGCTACAGCAATCAATCAGAAATGAATGATGCACAAGAACCTGTAAAAGATGTTTCAATATTATTTGTTATTTTTCACAGTTTCATTGTAATTATTATGATTGAAAATGAAAGTGTTTATAACTATCATATCAAATTTCAACTACTTACCATTCATGTTAGGTTAGAGTTAGTATTTTTGTGTCGATTTAAAATCAGATTAATGGACTATTAATACATAAATCTCACAAATATTCAACAGTTCTTGGGTCTAGATTTCTTTTTTAAAATTATTCTTATTGAAGTGTTGATGTGGATATTTCTATTTCTCATATCGGCTTGAAATTTACCGTTTCATTTTCCAGTTCCAGTTATCATACTATGCAGTCTTATTAACAAATTATGCTTAATATAAGGCTTTGTCGATATTATTTCGTCAACTAATAATATATAAATATAACACAATAAATACGAATGGTTTTCACTTTCACCATGTTTTTGATATCTCACCTTATAATTTGATAGTTAAAGAGTTTTCTACAGTCGATACGGTATTTTTCGGTGACGTAAGTCAAATTAGTGTCTTATGGCAACGTTTTAATAAAACCTATCGATAATAAACTGGACTGACCTTCAGTGCGTTAACATGACAGATCACATTCGACGTGCCGCATACATCCGTCTCGTTCTACCTATGAGACGAATGTATGCAGCGCACTAAACGTAATCCGACATGAAATGTCAGCATAGATCGTTTGTATGTGTTGCTGTCGAAACTGAAGGAAAACGATTCGAAGCCCGATTATTCGTTAACGCCTATAGAAAAATATTCAGAATTTTCTACATGACTCGTGGTAGAGGTACTGGAAAACAAAACGGTAAATTTCAAGCCGATATGAGAAATAGAAATATCCACATCAACACTTCAATAAGAATAATTTTAGAAAAGAAATCTAGACTCAAGAACTACTGAATATTTGTGAGATTTAAGTATTAACAGTCAATTAAACTGATTTTAAATCGACACAAAAATACCAACTCTAACCTATAATGAATGGTAAGTAGTTGAAATTTGATATGATAGTTATAACCACTTTAATTTTCAATCATAATAATTACAATGAAACTGTGAAAAATAACAATTAATATTGAAACATTTTTACATTTTTTGCATCATTAATTTATGATTGTGTACTACACATGGCTGCAGCCGCTAACTTATCACCGGCAAGGCAAACTATTTATCCCAGGAAGGTGTATTATTTTATATTCAGAAGTAACAACTGCGTTTCATGCCGGAGTCTACGAATTATTGCATCCAAGTTCTATAAAATAGTGCTGACTTAAAAAACATCCAGATTTATACAGGGCACTTTGAAATAATAATGTACATAATTATATTAAAGATTTATTTATTGCGAAATAGCCTTTTAAAGTAACATTGTCACATACTAGAAACTCATAAGTACTACTAACAATTACTCGTACATGTAACTTATAAATATAAATAAAACCATCATTATGCAAGAAGCGGCAAAGCCGCAATCCTGCGTTGTGTTATGTATGAAAACCGGCGGCTTGCTGGAGCATCTTTAGCTTCCCTTGTGCGGTTGTTAGGTCGTGAGGCTGCCCGTGTGCCCCTTGCTTCACGGATCGATTGCCTCGAAACCAACAATAGTTAGACGAACAACAACTATATTTAATAGTCTTGTAGTGATTTCGGATGTCGGGCGCCGCTCCGGCTTTTTTGCTGGTAAATAAAGGACTTCGCCAACGTGTCGGCGTCGACGGAGGTGGGATGTGTAACAGTAGCGCACTGCCTATACTTTAGACAATCAACAACATCCCCAAAGGGTATTTATCCTTTTGTGATTATACAACAGACCTAAAAAGTAAGAAATAAACCTATGATCCACTATGATCACTAAAAGTCAAACTGTCATGTTGACAAAATAACCAAATAAATTAAGAATCACCTAACACTTTACATATGGACGTTGTTCTAGGACGTTTTAAACTAGTAGTGTTATTTTTGCACATTTGAAATTTTATCAATTTGGTTTTCTTAGGTAATCACTAATCATATATCCTACGACGAAATAAGTATATGGATGGATGGATGAAGTACTGACAGCTTTCATCCCTTTTCGTAGCTTTGAATATAAATAAATATAGGACAATCTTACACAAATCGACCTAGGCGCACAGTAAGCTCAATAAGGCTTGTGTTATGGGTACTAGACGACGATATATATAATAGATAAATATGGATAAATACATAGAAAACATCAATAACTCAGGAACAAATATCTGTGATAGACACACAAATAAATGCCCTGACCAGGATTCGAACCCGGGACCTCCTGCTTCGTAGGCAGGGTCACTACCGACTGGGCTAGGAGGCCGTTATATGTATGACGAAATACGTAATTTCCCTGTTTAAAAAAAGCTGCAATCGGTGAACATTATGAAAAAATTGTAAAAATAAAGATCCTGACGAATTGAGAACCTCCTTCTTCGAAATCTTGAAGTCGGTTGATAACATTTTATGCGTTGAAAGTCACGCACGTTTAAATAAGGTAAAAAAAGGCTTACTGTCATAGCTTGTATTTCCCGGCTCCGATAGCATGAACTACTAAGCCAGGAACCAATTTCACGACCAATCGCAAGGCGTCCCAGGCGATGATAATATTTGAAGTGGTTAAGGACGAAGTATAATGATGACTCGCGTAGGTCAGCTGTCGCTCCGTTGGTGGGTTGTGAAACGTCAGTATTTGATGCTCTTATTATCAGGAAAATTGTCAGCCGGCTGTATTGAGGTAGAAAGACCGTCTGCTGATACCCTAAATACCATATATTCATATGACTAGTTTACGGTCTTTTCAGTGCTATACATCCGGCTGATGATTTTTATTTTATTTGTAATAGCATATAAACTATCACTTATTTCAACTGGGACGCAATGGTAATTTTTTTTTGTATATACCTATTTTATGTGAGAAAATGGCTGCCGTTCCTTAACCCACTCAAGGAACGGCAGCTGACCATCACGAAGCTTGATTATTTACCGCCCTTAACCACTTAAAATTTACCGCTTGGGACACGATGTCCAACGGAAATTATTCCTGGTTTACGGCCTAGCAAGCATATGAAAAACCCACAAAAAGTAGGGTAATTTTTCAGACCTAGTACGGTTTCTATGCTTATTATTGTTCACTGCTCATATTGTCTACAGAAGGTTTACCTTCAGATAAAATGTACTTAGGAAGTAAAACCTTTTTGGCTTACCTATACAATCTGTTTCGGTTGGTGTGAAGGATGTGACGAGGCAGTATGGCTTAGTGCTTTAGCATGTCCAATTGGACGAAAAAAAAAGAAGGATGTGACGTGTGTCACGTCACGTCACTTTGTTAAGTATTGAAATCTACACAAACGAAACATACAATCGAACTTTCGTCAGCGAATTGCGTAAAGGATTATTTAACTTATGGTATGGCAGTAATTTTTAGTTCTATAAGTGACCGCTAGGAGTTAGCGTACCACTGGTCAATTTCCTTATTCGTAAATTTCACTAATTCACCAGTTTACACATTAGACAGTTTCTTAATTCGCCTATTTTCCTTATTTGCCAGTTTCACTAAGCTGTCGGTTCCTGTATTAAGTCAGTTTCCTAGTTCGCTAACTTCTTTATTCGTCAGTTAGTTTAGTTTGTCAGTTTTGATATTACGTCATATTCCCAACCCGTTACTTTCCTTTTTCGTAAGCTTCTCTGTTCGTCAGTTAGTTTAGGTTGTCAATTTACCTATTTCGTCATGTTCCCTACTCGTTACTTTCCTTGTTCGCAAGCTTACCTGTTCGTCAGTTAGCTTAGGTTGTCAATTTACCTATTTCATCATGTTCCCATACCTCAGTGCCTCAAGACAAAAGTCTTTAATCAATGTGTGTTATCAGTGATGACTTACGGCTCCGAAACGTCGTCTTTCACTATCGGCCTCATCATAAAACTCAAAGTCGCTCAGCGAGCTATGGAGAGGGCTATGCTCGGAGTTTCTCTACGTGATCGAATCAGAAATGAGGAGATCCGTGGACGAACTAAAGTCACCGACATAGCCCACCGGATTAGCAAGCTGAAGTGGCAATGGGCAGGCCACATTGCACGCAGAGAAGATGGCCGAAGGGGCCGAAAAGTGCTCGAGTGGAGACCACGGACTAGCAAGCGCAGCGTAGGACGTCCACCCACAAGATGGACCGATGATATTATTAAGGTCGCCGGAACACGCTGGATGCGGGTCGCTTCCAACCGGTACGTGTGGAGGTCCAAGGGGGAGGCCTATGTTCAGCAGTGGACGTCTTATGGCTGAGATGATGATGATGATGATCATGTTCCCAACCCGTTACTTTCCTCCTAGATATGGAGAGGCAGCGCAGGGCATTAGCCCAGCATTTATGTACTTACATTTTACCTGGAAAGTTTACATTCAAATTGTTAACTAGAAGTCATTTATTAAAGAAATAGCTAATAATAATGTATAAAAAATAATAGTAATAATTCACATCTCTGCAATGCACGGTCAGGCAGGTGACAGTTTAGTTAGAGTAATTGTATATAACCTGGAAAGTAATCTGACAACAACGGAACGCGTTGTTTGGAGGCATACTAAAGATACTCTTCTAAGTGTTCGTGCTCGAAGACCCTGTGCTAACTTGGAGACGGGGCTAAAACCTCAAAATGTTTGACTTTTTTTTAGTTTTTCGCTTATATCTCATAAACTAAGCACTTTTTCTGTACACATTGTACAGCAAAGTTAAAAAGCAATTTTCCTGAAAGTCATACGACTCATACCAGATTCTTATTCTGAGGTGTGCAATAAAGACCCAGGCAGGCAGGGCAGGGTCGTCTAGTACCCACAACACAATAGTGCTCTCCCTTATGGGAGAGGGCCTAAGTCAAAGTTCAGAGCTGGATACGGTTACCAACTTTTAGTATGTTGTTGGGCACGACACTAGGACCCCAAAACTGCCGAGAGACGGGGACATAGGTGTGAATGTCTCCCGAGTAATGACGTCATAAAAATGGCTGCCGCTTCGAAGATTGCGAAAAGTGAAAAGCATGAGCCTAATTATTGAGTAGTTTTTTATACATTTTGTAAGTTTTTAGGGTTCCTTGCCATTATAGTAAATACAAAAATCGGCCAAGTGCGAGTCGGACTCGCGCTCGGAGGTTTCCATATTCATCACACAATTTTAACAATGTGTATTATTAAGACCGACTTACGCTTGATCGCGGACTTTTTACTATTTTTTTCTGTAATCTACAAGCAAATAACGATTTTATGTTTATTTTTCTAAAATGTAGGTTCATCGGTTTCCGAGAGACTGAGGGGAATGGTCAAAATTCGCCTTTATTCTCGAATAATTTCAAAACAATAATATTATACATAGATTTATATAATTTTTTCATCCAAGGTATTATAGTTGTAGTTCTCACATCAAACCTTTTCATTTGATATTATAACAAGGTAAAGTATGTAGGTAGTTTAACAAAATGGCGAAATTTGACCATTCCCGTTGCTACTGGAATATTACAGTCGCCATCAAATATATCGGAGCAGCCAAGGTACTCAAATATATCTGAGCATGCACGTTATCGCCTTGACAATAGAGGCGTTGTTCAGATATTGTGACCACCTTGGCCGCTCCGATATATCTGATGGCGACTGTACGTAATATCATTTGATATTTACCACTTGCTTTCCTCATCGTGAGGAAACCGGATCTAATCCCAATAGGGTCTAGTTTCTTAGCCTCTGGTTTGGAAGGTCAGATGGCAGCCGCTTTCGTAAAAACTAGTGCCTACGCTAATTAATGTGTTCAAAATGACCTTGACACGACTTTATTGTTAAGGGAATAAGAACGTGTGATGGTCATTTTGAACACCTGAGCTGCTGAGCTACTTCTGCTGCTGACTATACCAATAATATTAAATTTATTGTTTGAAATAAAACCAATCTTTTTTTTAAATTTTCTTAACTCAACAACATAACTCTTCTTCTTTACTTAACAACATACTCTTCTTCTTAGAAATAATAAAAAACGGTCAAAAGCCATAGTTTGTATCTTTATAAGTAAATCAGAAATCATTATATTAATTTTATTCGCGATAAACTTATACAGCAACAGCATATAAAATTAGAAAAAGAGTACCTACTTTTTCGTGTCAGGTTGCCGGACACGGTTACCAAACCTAACGTTGCTGACGTGAAATGCCCATGGTTGCCGCATACAAAATGAGTTTTTGTAATATCAGGCTGTCCCTAAAACCAACGTCGAGACTTAAAGGGCTGGTAGAACAGCTGATGGGCTATCAGGTTAAGCAAATCTGGCCTGAATGAACATGACATAGTTTTCGAGATATTGGCACTTGTATACCATTATAACTAGTAGTCCGCCTCGAACTGAGAACTCGCGATTCCTTGCAAACGAGGCGACCAGTATAACAAGACCCTTCTGATGACTGTTTCGCGCCTTCAAGCTCCATAACCCCCTTATCAATCTTGCTCATATACGAACTCTCAAATAGTATATATCTCTGCTAGAACCCCAACAAATTTCATAAAGATGAGAAAAACGTTACTAAACTAAAGTTATCGCGGAACAACTATTCAAAATCATAAAGCCATCAAAATGCAGGGACGTCGAGGTAGCCGGCTGCAGTCCAAAGTTGTCTGTGAGAACTCACTTCGCTTACGCTCCGCTCGTTCGATAAAGCTAGTCATCTGCCAATATTTCGAAAACTATGCCATTTTCATTAGGGCCAAATTTGCCTAATCTGATCTGATAGTTCTACCAGCCCTATAAGTCTTGACGTTGGTTTTAGGGACACTCGGTATACTTATTAGACAAAACTGATGTTGTTTTGTACTATTTATACTTATTATAAAATATTGATCTATGAGGAATAATAATCCTGGCAACTATTGAAATAGGCGAATATGGGAACCGACGAATAAGTAAACGAATACACAAGGAAACTAGCAAATTTACAAAACTGACAGCTTAGCAAAACTAGTGAACGAGGAAACTGAAGGATTTACGAAAAAAGCAAACTGGCAAAATTGTCTACCTAACGTAACTGACAAATAGGAAAACCGTTCAATTAACGAAAATGACAAATAACGAAACTAGCGGATTGCAAAACTAGCATTTTTACGAAACTGATAGCCTGGCAAAACTAGCGAAGGAGGAAACTGAAAAATCAGTAAAATGCCTAACTAGCTAAATTGTCAACCTAGGAAACTGTTCAATGTGTAAACTGGTGAATTAATGAAATTGACGAATAAGGAAATTGACCAGTGGTACGCTAACTCACCGCTAGAGGCTCTGCACAAATTCTCCATACAAATAATTTACGAATTCGTGAACGAATCTGGAATTGGGCTTATTTGCATGACTCGTGGTAGAGGTACAGGAGTATACAGAAATTTGTAAGCATAAGTGAATGTACACGTAACAGCCATTAAGATATAAGGTTTTAATTATGATTATTGTGATTCATTGCATAGCTTAGCATAAATGTAATCAAATAAATATCATTAGAAAAGCAAACTCAACCAAAACTTTTAAGTGGATCAGTAAAGAATAAAGATTAGGAAAGTATTTTTCTTTACTGAATTTAAATTATCTCCGGAGTTGTACCAATTGGGAAATTGTTCGAAACAACTTTCTTTTCATGCCGTTTCGCACAGATTCAGGAAGTAAATTGAGCAAATTGTAGGTTGTTACGGTGGCAGTAGGTACATTCCTGCTGAGACAGCAAGGATTATTGTGTTTAGGGTTTCGTAAACAATAACAATAAACTTTTTTTTAACTATATTTTAATCATGTATTGCATGTAAATCACTTTAAGTAGGAATGGGACTTTCGATTGAAACTCGATATGACGATGACGTCTCTGAACCAACGTAGAAGTGTAGAACAGCTAATAAATAATTATTCGTGAAAGGCATTCCACCCACCATTTGTTCCACACCCGGTAGTTCCGGGTTCTGGGCTGCCTCGTGATTATGTCTAATGTTCAGCTATCACTTTTCAAAAAGCAAGACCGCTGCCGAACAAAATTGCCAATAATTTATTTAATTAAACATAGTATGTTAAAACATTGGTACAATTCAAAGCCATTTTATTAAGAAGTTGGATAAAAACTTCTGAGTGAATTTTGTTATCAAATTTTACGGGAACTTAATTAACATGATATTCTATTATTTTCAATTTATGAACAGACAGAACTTTTGGTGTCAGCAACGTAAATGTCATGATATGATTCCCAACGCTATTAATTTATCGATAAATCCTTATAACAGTTATGGTGCCGTATTAGAGTAAAAAATACATAAACAATACATTAAAAATACAACTATCCCCAACACAACTCCAACACACAACAAATAATCAACCAACATTGAAGTGGTATTGGAGTTGCATCGGAATAATTTTCAAGCAAATTTAGGCGTTAGCTGTATTGGGTTGTTAATGAATTGGAGTTGTGTTGAAGTTGGATCACGTCTAAACATGTTTTAAAGTTAGAATACGGCCCATGAATGTATATACAGGGTGTTTGGTAACCGGATGCAAAGCCGAAAGTAGGAGATAGTCTAGGTCATGTAGAACATTTTTAGCCATACTTGTCTTAGACAAATGTTATTAGTTTTTTTTTAATTTAAATTTTAAGATTTGTCGGAGAAAACTGCAAAACTTCAGACTAAATCGATAATTAGTACTTTTTTTACTGCAGGTAGATTTTTTTTTGTTTTATTTCTTATTGTGCAATGTCTATCAAACACTAGAAAAGTGATTTCAAACATCTGTGTCTAAAGAAAACAAGTTGACAGCGATTTAAAATTTTAGTTACATGAAAATGTAAACGATTTAAGTGATTTCAAAGTACGATAAAAAAAAAACTAAAATAGCCACGAATTTTCAAACCATTTTAAAAACATGCTTGGCTTTTACCCTTTTATTTAAGCTATCAAACACGACTGTAGCTACTGTATCCTTGAAAATAAGCCACCTAAACCAACTGGGTAGCTAAAATGTTTCACTCTACTTGTGATACTTGTGGTAGTTGTGGTGACGAATCTCATTATGATTTTACAATAAAACATTGGTTCTGAATACTAAGTTGGCGTTGACTTGACATTTGACTTGTTTTAAAAGGGTTAAGTGTACTGGACAAAACTACCACATGCAATTTTAACAAACAAAGGCTTGCGGCGGTGAGAGACAAAAGAGACTGATAGCGGCAGGCGGTGAGCGGCGTTAAACAAAGATGATCGGTTTTGTGCTTTATTGACAAAGATAAACTGATTAGCTACATGAGTATTTGTGCAAAAACTAGTAATTTAGTCTAGTTACAACTTCAGTTGCGATTAGACGTTCATTGTGGTTTAATTTCCCGCTCTCATCTCAATTTACCGTGTCAAGTTGTAGCTGCCGTAGGCGCTCCTTCACGTGTAATTACGACTTCTTCATTGTAAACATGGAGTTTACGAACGAAGAATACGCCGACATTATCTACATGTACTGCAAAGCTGACAGTAATGGAGCGATGGCCCGACGGATGTACCAAGAGCGTTTTCCAAACCGGAGATTGCCTAATGTGAGAGTGTTTTACAATTCATTCCGAAGGCTACGTGAGAATGGTATTGCTGTGCAACATGGAGGGAATCCAGGACGTAATCGCCCTGAAGTGGAGGAAGACGTTCTACAGGCATTTGCAGAGGATCCGAATACGAGCATCAGAGTGGTAGCTCGTAATCTGAACTTGTCCACATGGAAAGTATGGGCCACAATGAATCGTGAGGGAAAATATCCTTTTCGCGGCATCGGAGTTCAAGGTTTGGACGAAGGAGATCCTGCACGCCGAGTGGACTTCTGCCGATTTTTACTCAATGCGGATATCGAAGACCGACGTTTTTTGCGAAGCATTCTTTGGACCGATGAATCGAAATTTTCCCGGGAGGGGATCACAAATTTCCATAACCTACACCAATGGGCTGACAAAAACAACAATCCACATTGGAAAAAGCAAGTGTCCTTCCAAAGAAGGTTTTCCGTCAATGTGTGGGCTGGAATCATCGGCAGAGTCCTTATTGGGCCACATTTTTTGCCAAATAATTTAAATGGGGCAAATTATTTGGAATTTTTACAAAACGATTTGCCCAGGCTTATTGACGAAGACCAGCTGCCCGGTGCAGTGACATTTCAACACGACGGTTGTCCCGCCCATTACTCTCTGGCTGTAAGGGAGCATCTGGATAACTGTTTCCCGGACGGTTGGATCGGCAGAGGCGGACGAATCCCTTGGCCCGCTCGGTCACCTGATTTGACACCATTGGATTTTTTCGTTTGGGGCCGAGCTAAGGAGCTAGTCTACACACAAGAGGTCATTAATACCGTAGAAGAGCTGAGGGAGAGGATAGAAGCGGCGTTCGAAAGGATGAGGGAAGAAATGATATTCGGAACAACCACCACAGAAGTAAGAAGACGGGCTCGTGCTTGTATTCGAAACGGCGGGTCACATTTTGAAAACGAGCGATGATGTGTAATTGTAATGTGTTGATCGTAAAAATAAATAACTTATCTTTTATGCTTTTGTTTTAATTTACCCTAAACATTCCCTCTTATTAGTACAGGTAGCCTATTTTCAAAGATAAAATGGCTTGAGACATGATTGTCTTATCGCCCGCCGCCTGCCGCTATCAGTCCCTTTTGTCTCTCACCGCCGCAAGCCTTTGTTTGTTAAAATTGCATGTAGTAGTTTTGTCCAGTACACTTAACCCTTTTAAAACAAGTCAAATGTCAAGTCAACGCCAACTTAGTATTCAGAACCAATGTTTTATTGTAAAATCATAATGAGATTCGTCACCACAACTACCACAAGTATCACAAGTAGAGTGAAACATTTTAGCTACCCAGTTGGTTTAGGTGGCTTATTTTCAAGGATACAGTAGCTACAGTCGTGTTTGATAGCTTAAATAAAAGAGTAAAAGCCAAGCATGTTTTTAAAATGGTTTGAAAATTCGTGGCTATTTTAGTTTTTTTTTTTCGTACTTTGAAATCACTTAAATCGTTTACATTTTCATGTAACTAAAATTTTAAATCGCTGTCAACTTGTTTTCTTTAGACACAGATGTTTGAAATCACTTTTCTAGTGTTTGATAGACATTGCACAATACGAAATAAAACAAAAAAAAATCTACCTGCAGTAAAAAAAGTACTAATTATCGATTTAGTCTGAAGTTTTGCAGTTTTCTCCGACAAATTTTTAAATTTAAATAAAAAAAAAACTAATAACATTTGTCTAAGACAAGTATGGCTAAAAATGTTCTACATGACCTAGGCTATCTCCTACTTTCGGCTTTGCATCCGGTTACCAAACACCCTGTATAATATGAATTTTCAAGTTGCTTAAATTATTATACAATATCCATCATGAAGTTAATATTATAAATCGATTACTGGTTGTCATTCATTTTGTTTTAGTTAATTGTTAAAATTATTTATTTTTATGATATGTGTCAAATAAAACGCATTACTATTATATAACGACGATAGAGAGATATCAGCATCACAGCTTAATTTATACTTTACCCGGTGACCTTAGTATGCTATGAAATGTCACTTCGTAACAGTTATCGATAAATTTCATATTAAGAGGAAATCCCTAGTTAATTGTCATTTTTGCCACAAAAACTTCTATGCTTATGAATATTCGTTCAACGTTGTACGCTGTTCTATTTACCTTTGTTACTTGACTGTGTCCTGCATAGTACTTACAGTCACCGGCATTAGTATCTTCCTACACGAAGGCCGTAAACACATCTGACAAGCTCTTATTTGTAGGGACATAAGAGCGTGTCACATATTTTTGCGCTCTTCGTGTAGGAAGATACTAATGCCGGTGACTGTACACCCCGACTCCCACTTTTCCTGTTTCACAGTTTCTTAGTTAAAAATAAAATCCGACAGTGTTAAGGTATTAGCTATTTGCTTAAGAAACAAGCTAAAACAAGAATAAGCTCAAACGTTTTGATCCTTGTCTCTGTCTTCTTAACTCGTGACTAGGGAAATGCTATGAAATATTTTTCATAACTATGTTAAAGAATTTTCCTCTTTATATTTGCATTTGAAAGTTATTTTTCTAAACTGCTAAGCTATGAAATCCGGAGACTTGGTAAACACTTTTTCTTTCTTATTACAATTACTTTTAACTTCAATTACAATTTTATTTTCGTCTGATGTTAGTGTTAGTCAATTATTATTTGGTAAATAGGTCAATAATAAGTAAAATAAGTTAGAATAATCGTAGGTAACATTATTCGTAATAAATAGGTATGTTAAGTATTTATTTATAGAATATACAAGCATAGTGTAGGTTTTGAAACGGTGTGAAAAGCATACAGTGCGAGCCTATACTTGCTTCCCAGCAGGTAAAAAAATTATTAAAAGTACACAGATTATTCTTCCTCCTACGGTATGGGCCGGGGCTTGAACCCGCGACCTTCGGATTGAAAGTCTGACATCTTACCGCCAGGCCACCAGCGCTTTTTTAAAAGAACACAGATTATGTCATACATATTCACACGCAATACAAACTGCTTACAATACTTATATAAAATTTAATTAAAGTCAAAAATACAACAAGGATCTAATAAAATTTTATAGTGCTTTAACGCGCTGTGGAAATTTATGCATTTGCGCTAATAAAACATGACCAAAGACAATATCCAAATCTGGTAAATGAGCTGTGTAGTACAATCAGTTATTCTTTATTTAAAATATTAGCGCATGCGTGAACGCATCCGAGTCTTGACTCACTCTCTTCCGGTGGTTCGGTTTTGCATTGAAGCATGTAGTAGTTGATTATAAATAAAATAAAATATAAACAAGTGTTGGTCAGTGAAGTGATGTGTATCAATTAGTTACCGTCCATCTGCGGTACCCTAATATATAGGTATAATAAATTGGCGACGAGGAAACCGGACTGTTTAGAAAATCATCTTCCAAAATTTACGTATAGAAGAAAAAAATATCGGCCATTTTGAAGCTTTCGACGTACCATAGATTAAATTAGAAATTCGCTCTTTGATAGCAGTTAAACTGATATTAGTAATGTTGTTCCATTCATTCGTTCAATGTCGTCCATAAGCATAACCTCAAAGTTGTTTACAAATGACATTTCAAAGATCTGCAAATGTTGCTTCTTGAATTTATAGAAGACGTTAAATTAAATAAAACAAGCTGGATACAAAAATTAAAGAAAGAAGAGCTAATTGTTATATTTCATGAACTTGGAATATCGGACGTAGAGGAACAAAACTTAGACTCTCTTAGAACAACGCTAAGAGATTGGACAAATAGCGGAAAACTATGGACAACTTTGGAGTCACAATCAAAAGAGAATATGGAGATCTTTGAATCGCCATGGACATCACGGGAAATTCCAGTTAAAATGAATAATTACATTGGAAGAATAGAATTATTCAACGGCGATAACTTTGAATTGTTTGAACAGCAACTGGAATGCATTGTCACGTTAAATGATATAGATGATTCCAAGAAGACACCATTGCTGATTACAAATTTGACTCCGAAGGTTTTACAAACCCTTAATCATTTATGTGCGCCAGAAAAGCCCATAAAAAAGTCTTATAAAGATTTACTAACATTACTTGAGAATAGGTATGCAAAGTCCACTTCTAAATTTTTGGACAGAACTACATTCCATTCTAGAAATCTACTTAAGGAAGAAAGCATAGAGGAATATGTAATTGAATTGAAGAAATTGGCACGGCGTTGTGAAATTAAAAATCTTGAATATCAAGTAAAAGAGAAACTGATTGACGGGGTTAACAAACCTCTAATCAAGTTTGAATTAATGAAAAACGGTGATGTTTCCTCCCAGAAGTTAATTGTAATGGCAAGAATTATATAAACTGCCTTAAAACAGTCAAAGGTGGATCAGGAGATTGGTGAATCTTCACATGGTGATAAAGAGATGTTTTATGCGGGTCGGCAGGACACAGCTTAGGCATCACAGGCTACTGTTCAGCTAAAGAAACAAAAGCAGAGCTTTTCTGAAAAGCAGAGTTGGAATAGACCTACACAGGCTGCATCTATAAATAAAAAAAGTGTGACATGTTTTGTTTGTGGAAAAGACAATCGTGTTAGGTCTGAGTGTTCATTAAAAAATAAATTCTGTTCAGAATGCGGTCAGCAAGGCCATATATTTCGTGTGTGTCGCGTGCGTCAAACAAAGACTGTGGATGTGGTTGGTGAGGACAATATTGCGGAGGATATCCAAAATTTGTTTAAAAGTGACGAGGACACGGAGATGTACTGTACGTATTCATTAAATTCTTTTGTTTACAAGAAAGTGCCCCCAGAGCATGTAAATTTAGTAGTTGAGGGGCATTCAGTTCAATTTGAAGTACATACTGGCTCTGAAGTCAGCACATTAACAATTGATGATCATAATAAACTATTTTCTGCTGAAAGTATTAATAAAACTAAGGTGAATTTCAGAAACTTTGACCAAAGTTTGTCACAGCCAATTGGTATTAAATAAAAAAAAATGTATGTTGGAATGGAATAACAAAAGCAGTTGACGCATATATTGTTGACAATGATAAACCTAGGATTTTAGGTAGGAGCTGGCTGTATGCCTATGGATTATGGCCTCTTGGCTTAGATGAAAAAGTGTGTAATTTAAGGGTAAATGAAACTTGTGATCCAATGAAAGAATAAAAAATAAGTTCATGGAGGTATTCACACCTGGGTGGGGCGATTTTAAAGGAGAATGCATTTCTTTAAAACTAAAAGAGAATTCAAAATCAAAATTTATGCCTGTGAGGCAGGTGCCATTTGCGCTCAAAAATAAGGTCAAAGATGAAATTAGTAGACTGTTAGAGAATAAAAGCATTGAGTCAGTGAAATATAGTGAGTGGGGTACTCCGGTGGTACCAGTTTTAAAGCCAGATGGCTCGGTAAGATTGTGCGGAGACTATAATGTGACAATAAATCCCTGCTTAGAAACTAATCATTACCCACTTCCCCATATTGACAGTATCTTTCAGACTCTTAAAGGTGGTGAATACTATTGTAAACATGATCTTAAAGAAGCTTACTTACAGGCACCTTTGGATCCAGATTCACAGACCCTAACTGTCATAAATACTGAATTTGGCATCTATAAATACTAATATTTACCGTTCGGGGTATGTACCGGACCGGGCTCTTTCCAGCGACTGATGAGCATTAAATTAAATCATATAGGTACCTAATACAGTTGTGTTTATAGACAACATTTATATGTGTGGCAAAGACTTAAAGGCCATGTATAATACTTTAGAGGCAGTGCTTACAGTCTTAAAGGAATCTGGATTAAAATTAAAACCTGAAAAGTGCAAATTTTTCCAAAAAAACATACAAGTTTTTGGATATAGGATAAATAAAGAAGGAGTTCCATTATTAAAGAAAACATTCAGCCAATATTAGAGCTCCCTCCACCAAAAAGCATGACAATGCTCAGATCTTTTCTTGGAAAAATAAATTATTATTCCAGATTTTTTAAAGACATGGCAGTCATTTTGACTCCATTATATGAGTGTACAAAAAAGGCTAAATTTGAATGGACTTCAGAATGTCAACATTCCTTTGATTTAATTAAAAGGAAACTTGCAAATGCACAGGGCATACATCACTATGATCCAACCTTACCTATAATACTTTCTTGTGATGCATCGTCTCAAGGTATCGGTGCAATTTTGTCAAATAGAGGACCTGATAATGTAATTAAACCTATTGCATTTGCAAGCAAAAAGCTTAGTGACCGGGAAAAGAAATATTGTGATTTGGATAAAGAAGCGTTGGCGGTTGTCTTTGGGATAACCAAATTTTATAATTTTCTGTATGGCAGACAATTTGAACTTGAAACTGACAAAGCGGCTTTGGTGAGAATATTCAGCCCAAACAAGGGTATTCCAAAAATGGCAGCTAAACGCTTACAACATTATGTCATTTTCTTGTCTGCGTTCTGCTATACAATCAGGCACATCCCTACTAACAAGAATCCGGCAGATTATCTATCTAGGATGCCAACAGAAAACCATAAGCTACTGATTTTGATGAAAAATTTAAGGTTAGTGTCAATTACTTAAACAGTTCATATATGAATTGGCAAGTCATTCAAAAAGAGACTGTAAAAGATAGCTTGTTGAAAAAAATAATTAGGTACAGTTATGATGGATGGCCTGATGTAAAATTAATAGAATCGGACTTAAAGCCTTTTTTTATAAAAAGAAAGGAAATTAGTATTGACAGAAATAGTTTATTCTGGGGTCATAGAATAATAATATCACAGTCTATTCGAAATGATGTATTAAATGAGCTCCATAAGAGCCACTTTGGTAGTAGCAGGATGATAGACATGGCTAAATCTTATTTTTGGTGGCCAAAGTTAAATGAAGATATTATAAGTATTACCCAAACTTGTGTAAGTTGTTTATCTTACCGAAACACTCCACCAAAAACAAATTTAAAACCTTGGCCTATTCCGCCTTCTGCATGGTATCGTATTCACGCAGATTACCTTGGACCCTTGTTTGGCAAGATGTTTTTGATTGTGATGGACAGTTTCAGTAAGTGGCCTGAAGTATTTCAAATGGCCAATATTGGTAGTTCTCTAACCATGCAAAAATTTGATGACATTTTTCTCCGGTATGGGTATCCAATACATCTTGTAACTGACAATGGTACATCCTTCACTTGCCATGATTTTAAAGATTTTTGTGAGAAACGGGGAATTAATCATACATTTACAGCTCCACACCATCCCGCTACCAATGGTGCTGCGGAACGATTTGTTGAGACTTTTAAGTCTAATGTTACTAAAATTGTGGAAAGTGGAAAACCACTTAATTATGCTATTGGCATATTTTTATCTGATTATCGTTGTACACCTCATAAGGCTACTGGTGTGTCACCAGCAAAACTCATGTTGGGGAGAGAAATCAGGGGTCGTTTATCACTTTTGAGGCCAACTCCAATATTTCAAGATTTGCTATTAAGAGGCCTTATTCCCAAAACGCGCGAATTTCACGAAATGCTTCATATTCTTCGAAGGCTATGGCGAAAATACTAAGTTTTTTTAAATGAACTGAAAATAAAAATCGAAGATAATCGACAAAATACCTTCTGATTATATGCCTGTTTTTTGATGAAAACACGGTTACATTTCATTTTTTCCACGAAAACCCTATGAATATTTTGCCGTAAAAATATTACCATTGCAAATTTAAACTATATTTCTATCACGATAAAAAAAAACATTACTATAGCAGTAAATTTCAAATTACTATGAATTTTTAAAAATGACATTTAAATCACACTTCACAGGACACTTTTTGTAAGAATCGTATTTTTGGGTACTTAATAATAATAAACATGGTTCAAAATTATTTTTTTGTATTACTAATACTTCAAACTATCTTATAAATAGCATTTTATGCGGCTTTTTTCATTAATAGAGTTTTTCGACCTTTTAGGGAATAAGGAGCCTAATAAAATAAGGTTTTAGATTCTTTCGGTGGGTCTAGAAAAGCTATATTCCAAGTTGGTCAAAAAGTGATGACTCGTGATTTCAGGAGGGGTCAAAAGCCTTGGACTAACGGCACTATTGTTGAGGAATCTATTCCTGGAACAACATATTATATCGATGTTGATGGTTTAAGATGGAAGAGACATGTTGACCAAATGTTAGAGTGTAGTCAACAAGATTAAAGTCCTACTTGTGTTCTTATTGTGTTAGAAGTTCAAACAGTATTAGTTGATAAGGTTTATAATTTTATTTGCTATGCGGGGAAGAGTGTAGTACATTCAGTTATTCTTTATTTAAAATATTAGCGCATGCGTGAACGCATCCGAGTCTCTTCCGTTGGTTCGGTTTTGCATTGAAGCATGTAGTAGTTGATTATAAATAAAATAAAATATAAACAAGTGTTGGTCAGTGAAGTGATGTGTATCAATTAATTACCGTCCATCTGCGGCACCCTAATATATAATAAGCTGCAAGCGCGACATTCCCAAATCGTTCGTCTAATAAATACGTACGCTGCACATCGTAACCTCTTCATAGAGCAGCGATCCTCTCGCAAACCTTAGAAGAATAAAATAAAACAACAAAAAGAAATAAAACAAATAAATCGAGATGTGAAGCCCAAAAGCAAAGCGAGTATAGCGTGAACGACGCTGGTTTTCTATGAAGCCAGCGGGGTGTGACAAAATCAAAATCAACGTGACTTATGTTTTCGGTACCTTTATCCTTATTTTTAAAAGCGTTTTCCTCTTGTTCCTGCTGAGCTTCCACGGCATTGAGCTTTAAAAACGAAAAGTACAAACAGGAAACTGTGCATCACATCAAAACGTTTTAATTTACGTTATCATTCTCATGGTCATAGGTCTTTCTGAGTGTAACACGAAGAATAGGGAAGTGCACAGTGATGAACTCTTACTGGCTTGGCTAGAAAAAATTAGAGTTACTTGTAGTTTTTTTACACGCCTAAAAATGTATTAGTAGATTGTATGCACAAGAAGAGCCAAAAACGACCCATTTTATCCGAGGATATTTAATGTCGAGGATAAAATAGGTAACACTTTATGAGGAAATAGTATATAAATATTGTATACTAGCTGTGCCCGCGGCTCCGCCCGCGTGGAATTCGGTCTTTGTCAGTAAGCGGCTAATTCACCCCTAATTTCTCTCGCTTCCCCTGGAGGCGGAACTTGAAGGTCTTGAAGTGAAGTTGATAGATGGATACGCTAGAGGACAGTAGTCCAGATAAAATATTTTACAATTACCACTACATAAAACTACACTCCAAAATCAATAGTTTTTTTCGTCCTTATTAAATTTTTTGACATGATTTAAACGACATAGAATAGTAGGTGTATATCGGACGATACAGTACCACTTTTATATTTATACGTCCTTGACTGTACCTATTCATATCATGTCCATGGCAAATATCATCCAAATCGATCCGCCAGTCAAAGAATGAAAGTTTACTAATGTTGCGGCGAAAATTATTTAGCAAATTCTTTACTCTCTAAACTACGTATCCCATATTTTTATTTGGGCAAATTTTTATTTCCCAACTCAACATTTCGCAACTGATATCATTTTCCAACTAATGATTTGATGAATTATTGTTAGACAAATTATTACCTGGGATTTTTTTTAGATGTTAATTATGTTTTCGTCAAATGTATTGATTGGCATACCTTGATATCACAACATATTGAATGGCATTATGAAATCTAACCTAGTTTGTTGGAATGTAAGGTTCAAATTGCAGTATGATTTTATTGCATTAAGCGATAAATTAACCTACCTCTCTCTGGGAGCAGTTTCGTTTTTAGGGTCATAAAAAAAACCCTAAGCTACCTATCTCTGGGAGCAATTTCGTTTTTAGAGTCATAAAACAAATAACTCTAACCTACCTATCTCTGGGAGCAATTTCGTTTTTAGAGTCATAAAAAAAATAACTCTAACCTACCTATCCCTGGGAGCAGTTTCGTTTTTAGAGTCATAAAAAAAATTCGAACCTACCTATCTCTGACAGCAGTTTCGTTTTTAGGGTCATAAAAAAAACCCTAACCTACCTATCTCTGAGAGCATTCTCGTTTTTAGAGTCATAAAAATAATAACCCTAACCTACCTATCTCTGGGAGCAGCTTCGTTTTTAGAGTCTTAAAAAAATAACCCTAACCTACCTATCTCTGGGAGCAGTTTCGGTTTTAGGGTTATAAAAAATAACCCTAAACTTCCTATCTCTGGGAGCAGGTATGGCTTATTTAACTAAGCAAATCATTGGCTTAATAATTATTTGACAATATGTTATTTGCCTTAGCAAATCATTTGCTACACAATTATTTACCATATAAAATTTGACGTAATAAAATTTTGCAATATAAAAATGTAGCAAAATAAAAAAATACGAAATAAAATATGGATGATGACACATGTTGAATTATGCAATAAAATTAAGTTGATAGGATGCAGAATTACCAATACATCCAAATAAAGTGAAAATTAAAAAAATGTATTGAAATGGTTCAAAGATATCATGATTCAAAATATCAAAATTTTTCAATTTTTTAAAGTACGAAATATAATAAGAACAATGATACCATTCGATTTTTAACATTTTACTGTTAAACTATGAAATTGGAGGAGGGTCACTATGCAGTTGCAGAAATGATTTTTTGAGGGGGTCAGTAATAAATTTTTCTATTTGACGTGTACGATTTGGGGGGGTAGGTCATGTCCCATGTAACCCCACACCCCATCGGACCGGTCGGACCGCGCCTGAGTAAGAAATATACACATCAAAATCCATACTTCATATCATAAAGGAGAATATACATCAAAAACCTGAGGCTGAGTATTTACATGCACTGTGCAATAAATATATGGCAATTAATTTATTGTCGTTTGATTTTGTTGTACTATTATCCAATAATTCATTTAAAGTTGATATCCGTACCCCCACCTTCAGCGCCATCTGTTAGTTAAGCCAGGGTATTCGTTTGTCTTAGGACATATTTGGAAAAAAAGTTTACACCTCCTTCTTAAGTAGTGCCATAAGATTCTGGCGCAAAATTAACTCAATCGAGTGTAGTGGCTACCCCCCTTTTAGAGGTTGAATTTTTATAGCCTACCTATACCTTATTAAATTAATAATCCTTAAGGGGTGACTTCTGGGATAACAATGAAAGAAAAACCGACCAAGAGCATTTCGGGCCATGTTCAGTATAGGGTTCCGTAACTGCCGCCCTGTTAAAAACCATCCGGTCAAAAGGTCGTTTATTAAGGGATATTTGGCGGCGCTTCCGTCATAAACTAATAATTGCGTGGTGGGTTAATTGTTTGGCGTTGTAATTCTACTATCCGGCACTTACGTCCTATCACTATGCGTTTTCGACTGACAACTCAAAAACAGCTGAACCGATTTTATTCAATTTAGTTTTTGTTGAAAGTACTACGGTTCAAGAGTAAGATGGGGGGGGGGGCGCCTTTTTTTGAAGATGAAACTATCCTTTGTCCTTTCTCGAGACCCATACTATCTCTATACCAAATTTCATATAAATCAGTTCAGCGGTAAAAAATTCCTCATACCAACTTCCAACCCCCTTTTCACCCCCACAAGGGTTTGAAAACTATACGTTTCTCGGGACTCAAATTATCTCTATACAAAATTTCATCAAAATCCGTTTAGCCGTTTTCACGTGATGCGCGGTCAAATAAACAGACAAACAGATAAACAGACAAACAGACAAAAATTCTAAAAATTGTTGTAACGTGTTCTGTTCTGTTATCGATTCTAAGTATCCCCAGCCAACTTTTATTAACTTATATTTTAAAGATTATATTCCGTGTACAGACTTTCGGCCCTCTTCAGCTTTATTATATGTATAGATTTAGAGTAACTTCTTCGTATTCTAATTGGTAGCTAAATTATAACTGTGGCCTACACGGCGCACTGTGGACCGAAAATCGGCTCCCATTGACATAGATATCAAAGTTGTTATTTTTAACTTTTTTTGACGGAAATATGTTTAGCTTAGCTTTGGCATGCCATTTTCAGCCGATTTGTCACAAAAAAGGCCGAGTTATGATTTTTTTACGAACACAATGTATGGAGCTGAAGCAAAAATTTGAAATTTCTCAAAAACCGCAAAATAAACAGTAATATCCTCGCACACGCACACAGTAATATCTCCTGGTTATACTGTGATTTTTTTGTGTTTTTTTGGCATACTACATATATCTGCTAGAGGTGTGGTTTTTTTTTAAATCGATTGTTGTTTGTATGGAAAAGAGATAAAGAGATATTGTTTACGCAAAATTATCTAAAACTCGCAAAATAATATATTTAAAATGAGCGAAACCCGTTTCCATTAAAAAAACCTACAAATATCAACTTTTGTTTCATCTCTTTTCCATACAAACAACAATCGATTAAAAAAAAAACCACACCTCTAGCAGATATATGTAGTATATTAGTAACAAATGCTATTTTATGCAGCCTAAGCACGACTTAAAGTCGAACTTTTTGTTATCGATTCTAAGTATCCCCAGCCAACTTTTTTTCGATTATATTCCGTGTACAGACTTTCGGCCCTCTTCAGCTTTATTATATGTATAGATTTAGAGTAACTTCTTCGTATTCTAATTGGTAGCTAAATTATAACTGTGGCCTACACGGCGCACTGTGGACCGAAAATCGGCTCCCATTGACATAGATATCAAAGTTGTTATTTTTAACTTTTTTTGACGGAAATATGTTTAGCTTAGCTTTGGCATGCCATTTTCAGCCGATTTGTCACAAAAAAGGCCGAGTTATGATTTTTTTACGAACACAATGTATGGAGCTGAAGCAAAAATTTGAAATTTCTCAAAAACCGCAAAATAAACAGTAATATCCTCGCACACGCACACAGTAATATCTCCTGGTTATACTGTGATTTTTTTGTGTTTTTTTGGCATACTACATATATCTGCTAGAGGTGTGGTTTTTTTTTAAATCGATTGTTGTTTGTATGGAAAAGAGATAAAGAGATATTGTTTACGCAAAATTATCTAAAACTCGCAAAATAATATATTTAAAATGAGCGAAACCCGTTTCCATTAAAAAAACCTACAAATATCAACTTTTGTTTCATCTCTTTTCCATACAAACAACAATCGATTAAAAAAAAAACCACACCTCTAGCAGATATATGTAGTATATTAGTAACAAATGCTATTTTATGCAGCCTAAGCACGACTTAAAGTCGAACTTTTTGTTATCGATTCTAAGTATCCCCAGCCAACTTTTTTTCGATTATATTCCGTGTACAGACTTTCGGCCCTCTTCAGCTTTATTATATGTATAGATTTAGAGTAACTTCTTCGTATTCTAATTGGTAGCTAAATTATAACTGTGGCCTACACGGCGCACTGTGGACCGAAAATCGGCTCCCATTGACATAGATATCAAAGTTGTTATTTTTAACTTTTTTTGACGGAAATATGTTTAGCTTAGCTTTGGCATGCCATTTTCAGCCGATTTGTCACAAAAAAGGCCGAGTTATGATTTTTTTACGAACACAATGTATGGAGCTGAAGCAAAAATTTGAAATTTCTCAAAAACCGCAAAATAAACAGTAATATCCTCGCACACGCACACAGTAATATCTCCTGGTTATACTGTGATTTTTTTGTGTTTTTTTGGCATACTACATATATCTGCTAGAGGTGTGGTTTTTTTTTAAATCGATTGTTGTTTGTATGGAAAAGAGATAAAGAGATATTGTTTACGCAAAATTATCTAAAACTCGCAAAATAATATATTTAAAATGAGCGAAACCCGTTTCCATTAAAAAAACCTACAAATATCAACTTTTGTTTCATCTCTTTTCCATACAAACAACAATCGATTAAAAAAAAAACCACACCTCTAGCAGATATATGTAGTATATTAGTAACAAATGCTATTTTATGCAGCCTAAGCACGACTTAAAGTCGAACTTTTTGAAAATAAGGAATGAAAAAGTGTTTTGGTATTGTCATGGTACATCACTAGTAGAGCGGCAAGCCGAAATGTAATTTAGACGTGATAAAGGTGGAACAATTGCCGGTAGGAGATGCGATTACGAGGAATAGGGGCATGATGCTGTTTGTGTCCTTTTAGATAGGATCGCAAAATTAAAATTGCATTTCCTAATTTGAAAGAAGAAGTATATTTAACGGCCTCCTAGCCTAGTCGGTAGTGACCCTGCCTACGAAGCAGGAGGTCCCGGGTTCGAATCCTAGTTAGGGCATTTATTTGTGTGTTTATCACAGACATTTGTTCCTGAGATATGGATGGTTCCTATGTATTTAAGTATTTATCCATATTTATCTATTATATATATATCGTCGTCTAGTACCCATAACACAAGCCTTATTGAGCTTACTGTGGGCCTAGGTCGATTTGTGTAAGATTGTCATATCATCATCATCATCATCATCATATCAGCCGAAAGACGTCCACTGCTGGACATAGGCCTCCCCCAAAGAGTGCCACATTGACCGGTCCTGCGCCACCCGCATCCAGCGGACTCCCGCGACCTTCACCAGGTCATCAGTCCACCTTGCGGGGGGTCTACCCACGCTGCGCCTTCCGGTTCGTGGTTGCCACTCGAGAACCTTTCCGCCCCAACGGCCATCGGTTCTACGAGCAATGTGCCCCGCCCACTGCCACTTTAGTTTAGCGATTCGGAGGGCTATATCGGTTACTTTGGTTCTGCTGCGGGTGGCCTCATTTCTGATGCGATCACTCGAAGTTGGATCTACCTAACTGGACAGTATGTCCTAAGTATATATAATCGTCCACAACTTCGAGTGTAAAGTCTCCGATTGTAACGGGAGTATTAGACATGATCTTTGTCTTATCCATGTTCATCTTTAGACCAACTCGCTCGGAGGCTTTGCTGAGGTTATCGAGCATCGTACTCAAATCCTCCATGGTCTCAGCCAAGACTACTATGTCGTCAGCAAACCGAAGGTGAGTGATGTACTCGCCGTTTATGTTGATGTCCTCCAGTGCAGCGGTAAACAGTTTAGGAGAAATAACATCTCCTTGCCTGACTCCCCGCTGCAACGAAATAGGCTTCGAGCTCTGGTCCTGGAGTCGGACTGACATAGTGGCGTTCTCGTACAAACACTTCAGCACTTCGATATAGCGATAGTCCACTTGGCACCTCTGGAGAGATTGTAGTAGGTCTCGATCGAGTCGAAGGCTTTCTCGTAGTCCACGAACGCTAAGCAGAAGGGCAGGTTATACTCCTCAGTCTTCTGTATAACCTGACGGAGCGTATGGATGTGGTCTACGGTACTAAAGCCTCTTCGGAAACAGGCTTGTTCGGGAGGCTGGAAGTCATCTAGCCTGCGTGCGAGACGGTTCGTAATGACTCTTGAAAACAGCTTATAGACATGTCTCAGAAGTGAAATGGGTCGGTAGTTCTTCAGTAACGCGTTATCACCCTTTTTGAAGAACAATACCACCACACCTCTGTTCCATGCCTTAGGCGTTCTCCCTTCTAATAAAACGGAGTCGAACAACTTCTGAAGGGCCATAAGGACCGGTTTACCACCCGCCTTCAGGAGTTCGGCTGTAATTCCGTCTTCACCAGGTGCCTTATTGTTTTTGAGCTGTTTAAGAGCCATTCTAATCTCGTACAGGCTGATGTCCGGGATGTCTTCGGTATAATGTCGGGTCAGTCTAGCTCTAGGGTCTTCCGCCAGATCAACTTCAGGTCTGCTAGTTGATGTGTATAGCTGTCCATAAAAGCATAAAAGTCCTCTATCTCCCCCAGAAGCTCGGGTCTGGATGAAACGATTCTACCATCCTCAGTTTTTAATTTGGAGATTGTCATATAATATTTATTTATTATTTATTTATATATCCATATATAATCGTATTATATAAAATTGTACTTGGCCAAGAGAAGTGCGATTCGAACGAAAAAAAAAAGAAAAAAATACATTAATTAACGTTATGGACGATAAAAGATTTGCCGGTGTAAAGCTGATTCTAACCTCGTTTTGTATAAATCTTTTTTTACTTACATTGCTATTGTTAAGGAATAGGTTACTAAATGGACTCCACGCTCCTTGCAACCGGAAGAGCGCTAAGATGAGTAGAAGTGTTTAAAATGTGTTCATCCCATGCTCCTTTACACGCAACAATTCCATCTCTTTACAGTTAAAAGCTTCTAGTTTCTCGAGTTTGCTGAAAGCCGGTAAAGCCAGTATGAATTGAGCCTTCTGTACGCGCACAATAGGCTGAAAAGGCAACATTAAGACCAGATTTTAGTCTTAAGAAAGGAAATGACTCGGGTTAGGATAATGCTTTATGGTAGTTCATTCAGCGTTATAATAAATTCTTGTTAAGCTGTTCTTTATTTGCTTGACAGCTACTTTAGATAACCTATTTTTGAACACTCGTAATGTCTTACATAATCAAAACATTATATCGGTTAACCGTTTTTAAATAAATTTTGATATAAGAAGATCTTGAAAAGCCGTTCCTACGTATTGCTAATATACCGTAGGAATCTTAGGATAAAAAATGTCTCAAATGTCGCACGTGATAAATGGAGCATTTGAAATTTTTATGTGGACGTACATAAATATGTATTAATTACATAAGGGCAATCGTTAGACACAAAATAAACCTAGTCGCAGTCTCGCAGTTAATATTGTGAGCATCAGGATGACAGGACCATGATAGATTTTTATAGCCAGAGTAACTTTTAGTAGGTTTTAGTACCTGTTTTGTACTTACATGGAAAAATTTGTACCTCGCTAAAAATCGAGAAATATTGTAAATAAAGTGGTCAGCCATTCTGACGGCAGGTTGACAGGACCAAGCCCATTTCCCCTATAGTCCCGTGGCACTGGCAATATTTTGAGGGATAAATTCGAAAATTCTAAAGTCACTTATAACTGAAGTTGAAAATACAGTGTGTACATGAAAATCTTTCAGTGCGTTTTGTGTCGTAACTACTAAATTGTTGCTTTTTTTGTAATTCAATAATTTGAGGTTAACTTTTTTAACTTGCCATAACTTGAGTAAAAAATATAACTGTTTTGTTTTTATAATAGTTTTATTGTTGTACAAAAGTTTGTGTCATTTACGTCGAGTGCAATTTGATATAGTATGATAACGCTAGAAAACTAAGTTTAAAAAATTAGAGACCATGAAATAAGGATTAACTATATCACCACCTTAAAATATGTCAATAAAATGAATATGTGCCAAATTAAGCAATTAAAATTTATATTATTTATGTATATATTGTATGTGTTATAACTTATATATATGTATGTATAAGTATGATATTTTTATGTATTTTTAGTTAGTATTTAATATTTTTTAGAAATTTGTGTGTTGCTGTGTAATTTGCTCTCGTTACTTTAAATTCTTTGCACTACTTGTTATTTTAAATTAATTCTTCATTTCCTGCTACCCAAAGGTTGTCTGGGAGAGATCGCTTTTTAGCGATAAGACCGCCTGTTGTTACCTTTTTTTAATTTTATTGTAAAAATATTTTTATTATTATTGTATTTTTGGTGCAATAAAGAATATTTACTTACTTACTTACTTAAAATTTAAGTTTCTTGTTAATTTATTTTTTTTAGGCTGTTAGCGTTTTAATAAATTATTAAAGTAATTAGAGTTCACATTATAATAATACCATACCTTCTATTGAATAAAAACCGATAAAAAAAACTATAGTGGCTGTAAAACCTAACCTCAAATGTATATACCGTCTCCGTTCCCAAAATATTGATGACTATTAAAATTAGCCCTGCTAAAATAATACGCTCGAGATTACGATATCAAAGAAGCCATTTGGACCCAAAACAGGAAATTAGGCAATGGCATTCAATTTCCCCTCAGAATAAGCATGTCAATATTGAATAATAGGCCAGGCAATAGAGGGTTTGACCTCGCATTAACTCCTCAGTCCAAAAAAGCTTTACAGCATGATAAAGTGTCAGGAGTAGATAGTATATAATTATTTTTCCAAAAAAAAACAATTGTCCTAGTTGGGTTTTTTTACCTAAACTCTTATATCGTCTATATTTACGTTTGAAAAAATGCTGAGTCTAATTTTGTTTCACCAGAAATATTGACTTGAAGTATGTAATCAATATTCAAAATTTCAAAAAAAAAATCCATAACAGACTATATTTTTTTTATAAAATATATTATTTTTGTGTAACTCACATCGGAAATTTGCTCCGTCACTTTTCTTTACTGAAGTGACATTCAATGTACGTTTTCTACTTAAGACAAACAATTTCCAAAAATTTCATTATCAAACTTTTTCAGTATAAAAATTAGCTTATTACTCGCAGTAGAATATTGCTCCGTCAATATTTTTTTTTAATTATATTTCCTTTAGGACTTTTCTTTCGACTGTAAAAAAATCAAAAAAATATCCTGCGTATTAAAAAGTTAAATCATGTGACAAATAAAGATTTCTATTATTTCACTCGTTAGTGGAATGCGCACGTGCGGGACGCGGGACGCGGGAGCGGGGATGCCTCGCGAGGGGCCATGCGCAGCGTGTGTAAGCACTTTGACTAAACAATGTTGCTCTAACGACTTTCGCTCAAAGCGTGTGACTTCCTATACCCTTTTTTAATGATCCTCTTTAATAAACTCAAACAAACAGTTTACATTTATGGTTTTGCACGTTACTAAAATATATATTAACACTACATGAATACACCCATACTGTTAGCAATTTTATCTTGATTGGATATAATTCGCAGTGGTGCTAAACGCCTAGTCACAGAGTAAATAAAAAAGTACGCCAGTTGTAATACATTTCACTTTTGACTACGGCGAAGATAAAAGGAAGGGTTTTGATTTTAGCAGTCTATGCTCAATTGAGCCGTGGTAAAAGCCGAGACAGACGCTAGGGGAATTGATGATGAAATGTTGTAATTATAAAAAAACCGGCCAAGTGCGAGTCGGACTCGCACCCTGATAGTTCCGTACATCACACAATTTTAACAATCCCTGAACATTGCTGTAACGAATAGAAAAATTGGATTAAGGACAAACTTTGACTTTTCCTTGAAATCTGTTGCCTCCAAACAGCGACATAAATCGCGATTAGTTTACCAACTGCGTATAGGGTTGTACTTTTATTTAGTTTGCGACGACTACATTTTTTTAAAGAATTGTTTTGCTGCGAAACACCACACCTCAATCAAATAGTTCCAACGGGATTTCACTAATGGTAGAATTAAATATCAATAGTCTAGCTTTATGAGCTATGCTGCCAGAGCAATTTTTTTAACATGCATGCGTGTTGTGTAGATGTGTCATATGGAATAAATAAAATTATCTTGTAATTTTTTAATTGTGTTTTTCTTTAAGTTAAAAAAAAACTAATTGAATAGGTACCGTATAAGCTCCTAACTATGGTCCAAAACTAGTGTAAGGTCAGATTTACATTTTGTAAGTTTTGCTTACGTAAGTAGGAATGCAGCTATAGATCAGAATGAGAGACGAATATCACTATTTCATTATAGACAATAGTTTCGGCCCTTCTTATATAAGCAAAACTTATCAGTGTGAATCCAGCCTAACTACATTATTAGTTTAAGTACGCAACAATAAGGCATACACTTTTTTATAAATGGTAGAAAAAACTCAAATTAAACTGAAATACGCAATGAACTTGTAGACCATAGTTGTAGTAGTCCTAATCACTAGAGATCTTGGTGACTTTTTCTTAGTGTCACGCTGGTAGCCTATTTTTATTGAGCTGCATTGATGTTTTTATCAAAGGAAACGAGTCACTAAACATTTTTTTCTTAAATATTTGCAGAAATATTATACACCGTATTTTTTTAAGGGTTCCGTACCCAAAGGGTAAAAGCTATTTTTTTCCTATTACTTAGACTCCGCTGTCCATCTGTCCGCCTGTCACCAGGCTGTATCACATGAACTGTGATAGTTAGACAGTTGAAATTTTCACAGATGATGTATTTCTGTTGCCGTTATAACAACAAATACTAAAAAAACCGGCCAAGAGCGTGTCGGGCCACGCTCAGTGTAGGGTTCCGTAGTTTTCCGTCCGTCACAGAAAGTGTCCCCACTTAAGAGTTAAAATAACACCGCCATGTAGGATATGATATGAGCGTTCCACCTACAGCGACATCTATCGGCAAATTAAGTAAACTATTGCGCGCGAGCTTAAAGTATGGAAGATGATTTTTATGGGATCATTCTTTATTGCGTGAACCGATTTTCACCGTTTTTACTTTATTTGAAAGCACGTCATTTCATTGTGATTTTGTAGAAATAACAAGTACAGTAAACACCTGCTTATACGGTTAAATTACAAACTTAGTTCAGAAATTATTTTGTAAATTTTTTCAAAAACTATTAAACCTATCAAGTTCAAAATAATTTTCCTAGAAAGTTTTTATAAAGTTCTACTTTTGAATTTTTTTTCATATTTTTAAAACTTATGGTTCAAAAGTTAGAGGGGGGGGACACATTTTTTTTTACTTCTGGAGCGATTATTTCCGAAAATATTTACATTATCAAAAAATGATTTTAGTAAACCCCTATTCATTTTTAAATACCTATCCAACAATATATCACACGTTAGGGTTGAAATGAAAAAAAAAATCACTCCCCACTTTACGTATAGGGGAGGTACCCCAATAAAACATTTTTTTCCACTTTTTATTTTACCACTTTGTCGGCGTGATTGATATACATATTAGTACCAAATTTCAGCTTTCTAGTGTTAACGGTCACTGAGATTATCCGCGGACGGACGGACGGACGGACGGGCAGACATGGCGAAACTATAAGGGTTCCTAGTTGACTACGGAACCCTAAAAACTGAATAAAATAAATATTTAAGGGCTCCCACAACATGCTTTTTATGCCGTATTTATAGATAATGGTACGCAACCATTCGTGTGCGAGTTCGACTCGCATTTGGCCAGTTTTTTTATTTACGTTAATTTTATCATATGGCTCGATGAAGGAAACGAACTGACAAAATAAATTAAAAAAAACGTTTTTTTTAACTAGCAAAGATGTTAAATCGGTCACTAATGTAACTGTGGTGACGAAAATTTGTTCCTGTTGTCCCATAAAATGATGTCGCATAAAAGTTTTTCACATGTCAACGATCTTAAATGGAAACTTCTAGGTCTTTCCAGCCGAGACCGGCTTAGCCTACATCTGTCTCAACTTATCACCTCTTTGTATTGCGGGTTGGGGGGAGGGGGACGTTCTGACATCCTACTGCCAGTAGATTGCCAGCGGGGACTACTTAAATAAGTGGTTATCCTGTCTTCGGAGTAAGTGTTCGATTCAATCCATACAAATACAAATAATTTATCGTACAGTCACCGGCAATAGTATCTTCCTACACGAAGGCCGCAAAAATATGTGACGTGCTCTTATGGCCTACAAATAAGAGCGTGTCACATATTTTTGCGGCCTTCGTGTAGGAAGATACTATTGCCGGTGGCTGTACCTACGAAAGTGAGTATAATCAATGATGTGACATGTTACACAAAGTACATGACAATAGCCAGTGTTTGGCGTATATATAATAATGTTGATTCTATTGCATGTAATATCATTTATCTACACCAATATCATAAATCCTCTATTCCGCGTTCGGAAACCGTACCACCATTATTTCAACCAGTAACGTAACATCTCTGACAGTGTGGTAAAAACGTATTAAAATTCATTACCCACGGTAACGTTACCAAGATCCGCCCTCTCCCCGAGCACCGGCACGCGCCCGCGCGACCGCCGACACAATAGAGTTGGTCATGGCGGTGCAATGGCGGTCATTCTATTGGTTTCCGAACACATCATTTAGGATTTATAATATGTGTGTAGATAAAGCAGTGTATGCAACCGTACGTAATTAGGCCTTAAAACACTCGTATGATCTTATTATGAAACAGTCACATAAACTACTATTAATGTCTGTTATGTTTAAGTTATATCAACATAGGTGGATGCAAAGAAAATGAATTTAAAAAATCATACAGGTTGTAATAAAAATACTGGTGGTCCGTTTAAGGGCACTATTGATATCGTATTGCGACTAAGAAAAAGTAGGAGAAAATTTTTTTTAGTGCGAAAATATTTTTTTCTCAAAAATGTCAGGCAAAGTCAACTTTTCGGGATACAATTTAGGTCGAGAAGTGCGTAGTTTATGATCAAATACAAAATTAAAAAGTTAAAGAAATTGCAGTCTCGATTTCGCGACAACAATGTTGCATACCAATTCCATTTTTGTCGAGGTACAAACTTTTTAAAAAGTCGAAACGGCTATGGAACATGATGACAACAGCCAAAACAGATAATAAGTATCAATTATTTATAATGTTAGTACCGCGTGTTTTTAACTGTCTCAAATAGATTGGCGTATTTTCGGCAGAAAAATACACTTCTTATGAATATTAAAAAAATAAAAAGGCGGCAAAGCAAATGTTTTTACTTTTTCTGTGTAAATGTTATAAGTACCTTACTACCTAAATACGTTGCTACTGAAGATATTTATTTAAAGAAAATGAGTTCTACTTCAAGTGACGAAGGTATGGAATATACGCCTCCAGAATTAAGAGAAGAGGCGAATTCTGCAATGAATCATTTGTTTCCGGCAAAATCTAAGGACAAACATATGAAGGCGTACGAAGAATTTATGAAGTGGCCAGAAGAAAAGCAAGCTTCATCATTTTCAGAAACTGTATTTCTGGCTTACTTCAGCGAACTTTCTAAAACAAAATTGCCATCTACTATGTGGGCAAAATACTCTATGATAAAGTTTACAGTAAATATAAAACATAACATTAATATTAAAAGTTACTCAAATTTGACTGCTTTGCTAAAACGACAGTCTGACGGATTCAAGAGTAAAAAATCTCAAATTTTTACAACTGAAAATATCGCAAAGTTTTTAAATGATGCTCCGGACGACATGTATCTAGTGACAAAGGTATGTGTAATAAACAAGGTTTACTTTAGCTTAACAACATCTGTTTAGAAACAAAAACTAGATAGATATAAACGTATAGGTTATTTTATTTAAAGTTATGTTTTTTTTGTTGCAGGTGGCACTTATTTTAGGTGTAAATGGCGCATGTCGTTGTATCGAGCTTTATAACTTAACAATCAAGGACGTGACTTGTCATGATGATGAGATGTGGGTGAAATTACGCGATACTAAAACAAAAATAGATAGAGTTTTTGTGGTGAAGAACGAATATCTCCCCATAATTCAGAAGTACCAAGCATTGCGGCCGGCTTCAACAACCTGCGACAAATTCTTTTTACAATATAGAAATGGTAAATGCCATAACCAAGTTATGGGTAGGCATAAAATATCCAAGTTTCCCAAAGACATCGCCACCTTCCTTAATTTAGCCACTAGCGAAAACTACACGGGTCATTGCTTCCGGCGCACATCAGCAACATTGTTAGCAGATTCTGGAGCAAATTTGATGTCGCTGAAACGCCATGGAGGATGGAAATCCGATAAAGTAGCCGAAGGATATATAGAAGAATCTAAGGCAAGCAAAATAAATAAATACTCAAATAAATAAAAATATCAAATGTAATACTGATAATGATCACAACCAGCCATCCAGCTCTCACCACAAAAGTCAAAAGCAACAGTCACAATCAAACACCTCAAATTGTTTCAAGTTTCAGCCATCCACGTCTAGCGCCAACATTCCTACGCCTAGCCCGCCTGCCTCCCGCCATGATTCTCCAAAAAATGACACTAATCTACCAACATCCATAACAAATACTCAGGCCAATATACAACAAACTAGCATTAGCTTTCCTGGTAAATCAGTTAATTTAACATTCAATAATTGTACCAACATGACATTTAATTTTAAATAATTGATGTCTTCTATAAATTGTAAATTTTTAATAAAACTTATTTTCAATGTACCTATTTTTGTTTCACTGCATCATTTTTGAGAAAAGCACTATATTTGACTCGGCGTGAAGAGCCATTGCTGGCTTCGTATTAAATTAAACGGACTCCCAAGGTCGTCCGTTTAAACATAATACTCAGCCAGCAATGTGCTCCTCCTCGACAATAATGTACTATTTTTGATGGGGCATGTCGTTTCGACCGGCCAACCCTATACGAAACCATTTTTTTCCAGTTTTTCGTATTTAAGAAAAACTAAGGAAATATTTTTTTTCACGGGACAAAAAATGATGGTGGATTATACAATATTAATGTATGTCTATTGTCTATTTCATCTGTGATAACTGTAATTTTTTTCTCTGTGTGTAATATTTAATTGTTTCTTTGTTATAAGTAAACTGAAATATATGTCATATGATAGAAATCATTTAAAACAACAAAAGAAACAAGAGATATAGTGCTCCCTGCTGGCCTCGGACACCGGAGGACTTGGTCTTTTTTTCTGAAGCATATGACATCTATTTCAGTTTACTTATAACAAAAAAAAAACAATTAAATATTACACACAGAGAAAAACATACAGTTGTCACAGGTGAAATAGACAATAGAACAGACAATACCTTAATATTATATAATTACATTTACTAAATGTTCATGACAGTAAAGTACATCTTATTTAAGAGTCATTTATAAATACAACTTATGTTAAATAAATATGTTTAAATTCGGGGAAATCAAGAGTCTACATAAGTCATCTGGCAAATGCGCTGTTTTGCATATACCTTGATATATCCATTATGAAGAAATCTATAGTTGTACTATAGTTGTAGAGCCGGGTGGTGGGGGGCGAAGACAAAGAGTCGCGTGTAGCTGATAAAATTTATTGTTTTAGAGATTTACATGTACTCTGTCGTCTCTCTAGTGCTTACTTGTCGAGTATTACCCAGCTAGGTCGATGAGTACTAGGCCAGTAATTTATCGTAAGGATATATTACTGGCCTAGTGGGTTAGTGTCACAACACTAAAATGCTGAAACTTGGTTGAGGCATATAGCATGCGTGCCTTTAGACCCTATCGCGATTCTCAAATATTCCTCGGCAAGGCGCCGAGGCTCATGTTTCTGCGTTGAACAAACGTTAGTGGCATCCAACTTAATCACTGCGCCATCTGTTGGTAGGCGGCTTGACTAGTGTCGAAGCGTAGTTGTATCGGTGCGTACGGCTGCGCGGTGATGCGGATTGTGTGCATTATGATTATGACACTACAAGCGTGATCTGTCGGCGAGCAGTGGTGATGGTGTTCTGTTTAGTAAGGTATGATACTCTGGTGCTTCAATTAAATACTAAAATGGTTACTTAATAATACGCCATCACAATATTTATGAAAATTATAATGATACGAGTTAAATACAAATATCAAAATAGAAAATTCTATAATTGAAGTAACTTACACCACTTTTTTCACTATGACCCAAGCATAGCTGAGTCGTAGTTGCGCATGCTAAACTGGACTCAATAGCTGACGCACGACGACATATTACTCGTACTGCATGTTCACTCGCTTTAAAAGGCTAGACAAATTTAAAATTTCAAGATTTGACGTATTGTATGTGGATTATTTTTTGGAAATGTTAGTTTTGGCTGTTTAATTGACTACTTAACATGAATAAAAAACAAAACTGGGCTGAGCAATTTTCCATGAAGTATATTAAATATACTGTAATAACAATTTTTCTTTAAGGTTTTTTTTTTGAAAATTCGTGAATATTATGCTAAAATAAGATTATCATAACACCCACTGTTACAAACTTGACTGAGAAATTTTCCAAACAAAATGACGAGTGTAATCAATTATTTTTGAATAAAAGTGACAGTTTTATTTGGAATATTTTTTTGAACTTTTGACAGTATCTGTCAGGAATCAAAATAATTTGTTTAGTGAAAAAAAAACATACCCTGAGGAAAATTCCAGTACAAACTATTAAGGTTTTTGTACATTTTGGTAAAAATACCAAAAATGACATAACTTTTTTTTTGGAAAAATAGTTTTTTGTGTTTGTTATGACCTATACTACATCCCAGCAAAAGAATTATCGACTGAGGAATTAATGCGAGGTCTCCATACAACGACCCGGTAGATTTCCCACACTATAAGTAATTGACACCAATGTGATCCGTTCTGAAATGTTTCTCAAATTCAATATTTATTTGTTGAGTACAATGCGAGGGTCAAATTTAGCAAACTCTTTTTGATGATTGTATTACATCGACCAAAAAAACAATTTCTGATGGTATTCATTTAAGCTGCAGGATATATATGATACTCAACCATGACAATTTTTAATTAAAATCAGAATAAAAAGATAATTTATTCTTTAAGTACCTACCTACCTAAATGATGTGCTTGTTACGAATTTATATAATATCCCAAACACTATGCAATGCAATGCAAACACAATGGTATGGGTACTGCGAATGACATCTCGTTTTGTGAGGTAGGGCACAGCACAGCGAATGTCATCTCGCTCAAATCTGGAGCAGAGCGCGACTGGGGAAGTACCTGGAGGACCTTACCGTACCTTACAGAAAACCACAGCCAAATAGCACTAAACCCTACTCATAGTGTTGTGTTCCTGATGGTGAGTAAGTATGCCAAAAAGCTCAAAGAGAACCCAGTGTGTTTACGACGAGGGACCCTCTTGTTCCTTTAGCCGTCAATACAGTGAATCCTCCATTTTGTAAAAGGTCGGCAACGCCTCTGGAATTTATCAGAAGAACTTTAAATTTTTACATATAGAAAATTTAATTCATATCCAACTATGTACTTTTGATTGACAAAAAAGTGCATATTGTTTTTTCACGAACGCTCATAAAATTGCTAAAGGCATTTGCATTTCATCAAGTTTGTATAAATCTACAATACATTTGGGACAAATTTTAATTAATAGGAAAAACTCTTGATATGAAAGCTTGAATTTATATGTGCTTGGATTGCAAATTGGAAGCCTTAACGTAATTAAGGGAACGTAATGATTATAATCAACAAACGTAGGATTTATAATGGAAATGGTCGCTTTACCAAAATATTCAATTATGTGATGCAGTTATTTGTAAGCGTTGTACGCTGGAGACCTAGCGGTAAGGCGAGTGACTGTTAATCCAAAGGTCGCGGGTTTCGTAGTGCCGAAATTAGGTTGCCGAGTGAACCGCACGCTCCATCAAACCTTGGCAGAAATCCAATCCAGGACAAACGCTATGAAGAAAATGATATTTCTAAACCGTAAGTATATCTCCAGACACCACTATTCATTTCCACGTATAGCTCTGGAAGCAGAAAGGTACTAACACGTACTCAGTCTGCCTTACGAACGACGTTGGCTAATTACAAAACGCCGCCGTGGATGCGCTCGTCCGGGATGTAGGAAACCGAAGGAAGCTCCTCGCGATACACTTTAAAGCTAAAAGGCGATAGTAGCTTCCTGTGAAACTTACGCACTGTTCTTTATAATGAACTTTTATGTGACTTATTGCCAGTGTTTTTCCATTACAGTCTGGGATACATTTAGTATCTATGTGCGCTTGTGCCCTGGAGCCTGGGTCGTCCTTTATTTGGCAAATTGTGTTACTAATTTTTGCTACCTAACCTTAGTTCGAAAGTTGGCATTTCGAGGATAATTATTTATCACTCTTTTATTTATTAAAGATATTTTTTTATTCAATGACCTCCTAGCCTAGTCGGTAGTGACGCTGCCTACCAAGCAGCAGGTCCCGGGTTCGAATCCTGGTCAGGGCATTTATTTGTGTTTATCACGGATATTTGTTCCTGAGTTATGGATGTTTTATATGTATTTAAGTATTTATAAGTATTATGTATATCGTCGCCTATTATCCACAACACAAGCCTATTGGGCATACTGTGGGACTAGGTTCATTTGTGTAAGATTGTCCCATAATATTTATTTATTTATCACTTCAACCAATTTTCAACATTTTTTTTATTATTTGAAAAAAAACAAGCTTTCAGTTGAGAATTTATAAAGCGGCCGTGCATTCCGAGAAACGGTTTTAGACTTGCCGGGATTAGTATCATCCGCGCACGAGCGTCGAACTATTAACTAGGAGTTGAAGTGGTCGCCATGGTCGAAATCGGTCTGAAGGATCATTTTTCATCACATCATCCGCAAACTGGCTGAATGTACCTACTTACTTCCCTTTAGAAAGCTCGTTTTCAACAAATATTTAGATTAATTATGCATTTGCATTATAACATCGTTTTTGTATTTATTTAGCAAGTTCCCATGTTTACATTTCAGATTAAATACCATTAAATAGCTTTACACTACACATAATGTCTGTGTATTCGATTTTGTCCAAATTAGACACAAAAGCAAGTGATAAAAAATAATTCGTGCAGTGGATAAAATCATATATTTACTCTCAATCGTTACTCGTTAATCGTTATCGTTATAGTTTTCAAATAACGAAAGTTTTAGTCTTCCAATAAAACTAGCTCAAAAACTGTAGCGATATAAAACACAGTGCGTCGTATTAAACGTCCACGAATCTCATGATATAAGGCCAGACGCGGCAAACCGCCCGCGGGTACAAAAACAATTTACTGTTCTAAGCCCTGTTTTACAACGGCAGGACTTAGCAAAGGCACTTCTTGTACTTTTAGAAGTCTATTTCCATCACAAAGTCGTACCTGGGGCTAGGAAAGAAAGGAGTCATTGCGAACATTGTGGGGACCGGTAATTGTCGAAGGTAACGGAAAGTTCTGTGTTCCTCTAGGTTTCCACAAAATGTTGCCGAGTTGTATTTTGTTTTTCGTCTGAGTGACCACAAATATGTCTTATTTTTTATTACTTTGGTACACCGGCAGCATTAATGTCAAAATGACAAAGGATATTTAGGTCTTTAGCTCCGAATGTTGGCTTACGTTGCATTAATTGCTGTCGTCTGTGACGGAAAACTTTACACGTCAAAATAAAATATCCCTCCTTTTTGATGCCTTTTTGTCCCAAATAAAATAAAAAGGTTTATCAAGCAAATGTGCGGCGAGAAAGAGAAATAATCTAATATAGAAACCTAGATTGAATAACGCTATCCATTTTTACGAATATTTCTACAGAATACGACGCCAGAAAACGTCATGTCAAGAACTCTCATAAGGCAAATACTCTGCTCGTATATAACTATTACTTAGAATCGGAATATTAAATTCTGTTCTTACGAAAATATTGGAAAATTTACCTCGCGCAAGCAGAAACGTGTTTGGGTTTATGCCGTCCGCTACCAAATAGAGAATAAAAATTTTTCCCCGAGGGGCTGGGACTTAAATCCGACATATGCATTTTAACTGCAAGCCAAGGATTAGGGAAGAGTCCAGAATAAAATCCAACGAATGAGGCTAAAGCGATTTTTATCGCAGCGAAATGAAGGTGGCTATTGCAATAGTTCAGTGACCGTTATGCGTTCTTCATGTGGCATTATTTCAAAATTTTAACGTGTAACGTAATTTTGTTTAATAAAATATCAGTAAAAATTAATTAGGTCTGTTTGTTAAATGCGATGCGATATTTGATGTGAATTTGTTTTTTTTGCTGTGCAAGTCAGTATAATAGTTGGGTTTATGGTTTATGGTTTTTTTTTGGTGTGCCTGTAAATACTTTGAAAAACAAAAGTGAACCAGTTTCCATTACGTATGTAGGTGATCAGTTCGTCACCGTCAGTGAGCAAAAGTAATAGAACGAAGGGATATGACTTTCTTCACAAAATGTGTGTATGGGTATTTAATAATAGTATTTATAATCATTCGTATGCTACTGTAAAATTTGCTATTCAATCGGACCTTCAAGTTGAAAATCAAAGTACAACTGTTCGGAGTAAAATACGGTACTCGGTAGTTTCGGGCGTCCATAAGCTACGATGGCCGCTTACCGTCAGATGGGATGTATGCCTGGCTAGCCTCAGAAGTGGTATAAAAGTACTTTTTAAGTCATCTTAGTCAATAATATTATAAAATTGCTTTTTGCCTGTTCAGGTAACTATTAATTTATATTATACTGCAGAAAGTCAACTCAACTGAGATTTCAATATCACAAGGTGCCGCGGGTAATCGAAAGACGCCGCAAGTAAATAGATTCTCTTAGCCGTCGTATTGGCAATTAGGTGCGAACGTAGATTAAATAATACAAAATCAGATACGATATACAAAAAAAAATCATGTCTATAGTATGGGAGCAACCTTAAATATTTATTTTATTCTGTTTTTAACCGACTTCAAGATTTCAAAAGAGGAGGTTCTCAATTCGGCGTGTATGTTTTTTTTTTTTTTATGTTTGTTACTCCATAACTCCGTCATGTCTGAACCGATTTTGAAAATTCTTTTTTTGATTGAAAGTATATATATACAGATTGGTCCCGTTTTTGTCAAAACGCAGTTCTGATGATGGGATTCATGAGGAATCGAGGGAACTCCTCAAATCTTAAAGGCATACATATATTGATTTTTATATTTTTATCAACAAATCCATCATTTTCATTCAAAACAGTGACATTTGATGAAGTAGAACTGCTGATGATGATCAGAACGGAACTCTTCAACGACGCATAGTTCACGTTTGGCGATTTGTCCTCTTCGCTGTGTTTGTTTAGCAAGTTTAATTGTCAGGACAAATTTTCGTCAAGCTCAAGTTCTGATGATGGGATCCATGAAGAATCGAGGGAACTCCTCAAATCTTAAGGGCTTACACATAGTGATTTTTGTATTTTTATCAACAAGTCAAGCATTTTCATTCAAAAGAGTGACATTTGATGAAGTGGAACTGCTGATGATGATCAGAACGGAACTCTTCAACGACGCATAGTTCACGTTTGGCGATACGTCCCCTTCGCTGTGTTTGTTAAGCAAGTTAGATTGTCAGGACCAATTTTCGTCAAGCTCAAGTTCTGATGATGAGTTCCATAAGGAATCGAGGGAATTCCTCAAATCTTAAAGGCATACATAAAGTGACTTTTGTATTGGCGATTTGTCCTCTCCGCTGCGTTTGTTAAGCAAGTTATTTCATTGTATGGAGTCTAAGTGCACCATCTACAATAATGCATCACCGGCTACCCCCATGGAAGTCGGTTTTTTTTTCTTAAAAATTATTTAGTATTTGTTGTTACAGCGGCAACAGAAATACATCATCTGTAAAAATTTCAACTGTCTAACTATCATGGTTCATGAGATACACCCCGGTGACAGACGGACAAATGGACAGCGGAGTCTTAGTAATAGCTGGCCTATGAATCATGCCGGCGCGAGCGAGTTATATACCTACGTTTTGCGCTTCCGCCGGCGAAGCTAAAGTCAGTGGGTTACTAACGCGCTTACTAAACGCACGTCGTACCGCGCGTGACGCTACTCGGAACTCGGAACAATGTCATCACGAAAAAAAATTATTTATTGCGATGTGGATGGATGTAAAAATAGCAAAGCTAATAAAAACTTATCGTTTTTCGGTCTGCCGACGGATGTGGAAAGGTAAGTAAGGCATACAAACTTATGTTATAATAATAATAGAAATGTTATTATTTTCAAAATAGATAGGTTGGTAGGTACATCCCTTTCTTAAAAATTGTAGGTAAGTGATACTTTTACAAAGCGTTGCTGCGTAAATTGACGTAAAATGCATTTTTATTTAAGTATGTACTAGGTACCTACCTACCTGACTTTAAATTTTGTTGCGACTGGGTTATTAGTTATTAGCTTATCAGTGTGTATCTAGGTAATATATGTTATTTAAGGGAAAACCTATTTCCTTAACTATAAAACATGTCCAAGCATAGGCAACCCTAGCGATTGTGCGGGTGTGCGGGAGGTGCGGGGTGCCGCGCGTTGAAGGCCGCTCCATTGTATTATTGCCTAGGTACGTAAACCGTAGGTCTTTGCTTTTTCTATAAGTGATTCATATCTGTTCGTAAGAACTATTATATAATCTGTGGTAATAGGGTCAAGTTTTTACCCTTTGGCTACGGAACCCTAAAAACAGTTTAACAAATGACAATCGAAAATATTAAAAATATACGCGGTTAAGGCCCGTTTCTATATCAATAACAAATGACAATAAGAAATCATTAGGTATTAAATACGGATTTGCATGAAAACAAGGCGTCAGCCATTTTCCTTCTCTGAGCTTAGTAGTTTGATCTAAATAGGCCTAGGCTGAATTGATTAAGAATTCTATTATTTATACGATTAGAATATGTTATTATTCGATAATAGCGCTTCACAGGTCGTTGCTTTTTGTTTCCTAGAAGATTGGTTTATAAAAATATAGGTATGTTGACGCATGCCTTCAGCCCTTACGCATCATTTGTGCAGGAAAATAGTGCTACGGCAACCGAGGCCGTGGCATCGATCGCTAATTAAATTAATAAATAATAATAATTAAACATATTATTAGCAGTGCCGTATCTGTTTAAGGATTAGGTATTCTATGATTCAAGCATCTTTGGTAATGAAGATGAAGCGACCCGGAAATACCTGCACTTGTAAAATGTGAACCACTTATAGACGGAGAGCTATCCACGTCAGATATGACACAATAATGAGAACAACGAAATCCCTCTAGTCAGTTTGCTATACTATGCTTATTTCTTCATCTAGATATCTGGCAGCTGTAAAGTGGTGGTGGTCAAAGAATGAAAACCACTTCAAGAAAACAAATCCTAGAGATCTGGGTTCGGTGCAATATTGTGACAAATTATATAAATAATTAAATTGCCAAAAGTTGTTTTGGGGGAAAAAAGTGCCAAACGACGTATAATGTAATTCATAGTTTGTCGCCTACTGTTTTTGTTTCCGTAATAATACGCAGTGTTTTTTGTTCTAATGTTAAAATTGTAGATTAGTTACCAGGCCCTGTCCTTTGTAACTGAGACAACTTCGGCAGTGTTTGCCTATTTTGGTATTACTATTTTTCAATTCAAAACATTTGCTAGTCTATCACTGTAACATCCACCCATTAAAAACTGCCAGATGCCCGGATCTAGCAATAAGGATAGTATAGCAATCTAACCAAATGGGTTTTGTTTCTCTCATTATTGTGTCATATCATATCCGACGTAGCCAGCTCTTAGTCCATTAGGTTGCACGACATACGGCCCTGTGAGAATTTGAAATAAAAGTATCTTGATTAGTCATTTTATGACGTTTTTGCGGCTTGTAAAATACAAGTTTTCAACCGGACGTTTTACTTTTTTAGTCATTTAAGATTGCTGTAATCTCAGATGTCTTAAAAAGTGTCGGCAATAAACTAAGAGCAATGCGATAATTTTGCAATAAATTCTAAATCAAGCACTTTTTTAACATACACCATTTAAGTATAAGCAAGTCTATCAACTTATATTTGAAAATCGACAGATTTTTTTGTTTCAGAATACAGCAGAAACAGGTTCAAAAACGCGTCTCAAAAGCTTTTATTTCAATATTTTAATGTCATCCAACTTACATAACGTATTTGTTTTAAGTCAATCCGAGTACAAACAGCAACACCCTTAACCGGCCATCGGTAGACCTTATGCCGTTGCAATAGGGATTACAAATGGCCGGTTAACAGTGTTGGCGATGGTACCTAATGAAGGTAAGTCCAATGTAGATTTGACCCAAATACAGGTTAAAGTTTGAATGCACTCTATAGTCCCTAATTGGAAGAATCTAGGTATAGCTCAAAGTTGAACATTTAATAAAAACGATTTCACTATGAAACGCAGGTTAAAAATACTTTAACTTTACACTGAAGTGCATTTATGATCTTACTGTACAGTAAATTATTTCATAATTAAAAATTTCCATCAATACCGGGTGTGGCCTGTCATACGAGCAAAAAATTAAAACGTAAATTCTACTCCTCAAACTAGACAACGTTTGTTCAACAACTTTTAAAAATAACTTGTAGTTTGAATTTTATTACAGTTTAAAGTTTATTCGAAGTCGAATATCTGTAGGGTGACGAGACCGACAGGCGATGTCATTTAGGCGGAAATTGATGTACATTGAAAATACTATTATGTTTGAAAAAGAGACAATCTAAAATCTACATGACTTTCAAAAGTCGTTGAACAAACATTGTCTAGTTTGAAGAGTAGAATCTATGTTTTAATTTTTTGCTCCTATTAGGCGGTTGTCACACTGCCGCCGCGTCTCGTTGCGAGACGCGGAGCAACGGACTCGCATGCGGAGACAACGCACCGACGTCCGACTTTTCTCCGCATCTCCGTCCGAAGCTGCGATGCGCGACGACCCGCGTTATTTTCGTCTCGCGTTCATTTCAAATTCGAACACTAAGGTGAACATAGTTCCTATTTGTCGATAAAATGGACACGGAACTTATTCAGAACGCTGCACAGTGGCCGGCGCGCCTAAGTAAGGCGGCCATAATTAATTTGATTTTTACTTATTTTGTTTTCTGGTAACAAAGACTTTTAAAATACTATTTACCACTAGTAAAGTTCAATGAAACACGTATTTAGGTATATTGCATGCTAAATTTAATAAAAAGTATGAAACAAAATAGGTACATGAAAAAACATTGTGTTTATGTAAAAAAAAAACTTAAAAATACCTTAAAAGTATATGATTATTACTATTCCTTAAACTAGACATTTACTATTTCTTAAATATAACAAGGCCTTACAATATAAATAATAAATATACATTTTAAAATAATTCATGTAAAACAAATATCAATAAAAAAATAAGTGCATATAAAAATAAAATAATACATAAATTCAAACATTAAATTCTACGTTATTCAGTAACATCTAATAAACTTAAAACTTCAATAGAGAGAGTAGATTTTTTTTTTTCGGGGCAATTTTCTACTGGAGGTGACAAATGGATCTGAATTCAGCAGAAGCCTGTGAATAAGATCTTTGTTAGTGAGATCCCGAGACATTTTCCGTATGTGGGTGCGTCGAAAGATCTTTATATTTTTGTTCGTTGACTCTGCAGCCTCTTCGGACAATTCACCTAAAGGAACTAAAGCGTTTTCTATAACTATAGCACCATGTACGAGCACTTTATGTACAGAAGATGGTAAAGGATACCAATCATATACCTTCATCAGTTCTTTCGCCGTTTCTGTAGCATACTCGTCAAATTTATTTATTTACATTTATTTTATATCCAGATCATATGCACTCCAAAATAGTTTCACACCTTTCTATTAGGTTCTGTTGTATACCGGTGATTTCAGCGGATAGCGGATTGTTAATCGGATTCCACGTTCAATGTATTTTTGGTTAACGTACATGTTTTAAGGAGATTAACACTTTGCAACTCGTTGAACCATTCGAAATGTTTCATTAGAACTTTACATTTGGTTCTCGAACACGATTTCGAAAAAAACACAATTCGTTAGCAAATGTACTTTATGACTTTTTCTAAATTGCTAGTATTCACGTTATCTGCATATGGGACCATTTCAATCAAATGTTGTATCACTTGGCGACGCCTTTCTACATCTGAACCACTCTTAGACAGCCACAGTTCAAATACAAATCCCCTTGTAAATGATCCGACGTACATATCATCTGAAAAAAATAAAAATAAATGGTTAATATTGTAACGTAATATTTTCGTAGTACCGCTACGCGTAGGCCCACTTAGGCGTAGCAGGATTCTAAATACTAAAGTGGCAAAATTAAGCAAATAAAGTTGTATGTCTATTAATCTACAAAGATTAAGCTTTCAAATGAAGGTAATTTTATCCTTCAGCGAGTTTAATAACATAACTAAAACTTTCATAAAAAAAAATATTCTTATAATATTTTGCATGTAAGTTAGTCATGGCGTAGACCCGTTATTATTACTATATATTACATGTACAGAACAAAATCTATATGTAAAACAAAATAACGTACCTGATTCTTGAAGATCCATAATACTAATAATCACTAAAATACCAACTTTCACAGGAATTCACTACTAATGACCGATCGCTTAATGAGTCGGTGATAAGGGAGCGCGCAGAAACGGGTGATATGGTCACTTTCGAGGTTCGTAAGAGAATGAAAATAGTTAATAATCCAAGATCTATTTATACCCGATTGGAGTACATTTACAGGTGAATAATAATAAACGATCATTGGATATTTAAAAATGACACACATTTTTTTTTAATTATGACCTAAGACCAGGCCACTGTGCGCTGCGGTGATACTTTCAGTTTGGTTTTTGTACAATCGAGTCATAAAACGCAGAAGACACTGGGTACATCTCTATTTACAAACCAGACCTATAAATGGGTCTTTTGCTAGAGATTACCAAGATTTAAGGCAACACGAAGATTTTTTTTAAATTGCACCCGTATTCCCACCCGCACAAATTTTCGACGTTCTATTACAGCGGAAGAAAAGCCCTGGCTTACATTCAAGTAAGTAATAATCTATTACTTCAATCTTCAATTATACTTTTATAAGAATTCCTAGATTATGATTAAACGAACGACTTTCAATTTCAAAAATAAACTTATAGACGTCGATATCCATTGCGCCTACGTCCTTTCTTGCACTAAAATCCATACGGCACTGCGGAGCTCGGTGTGACATACCCTGCGGCACGCACCGCGTTTCCGTCCGAGCGCGCGAGTCGTCGTGCGTCTCGCTCCTCCGCGCGTCGAGGCGGAGCCAGTGTGTCGTACCATGCGATTTTTCTATACAAAACCAAGATTCTACATACAAAGTTAAAAAACGCATCAACGGACGCCGCTGCGAGATGCGGAGCAGTGTGACGACCGCCTTACAGGCCACACCCGGTATATTTACTATATAAACTTACTGAAGCAACTTTATTCCAGGTTTATAACTTTAAATCGCCAATAGAGACCGTGGGGATTGGAGGGTCTGCCACATTGATCTTTTAAAAGAAATTTTAAACTTTATCACGCCAATAAACAAGAGGTCCTGTGCTGTCCTCTACAGTTCTCACACTCCCTCTATAACATTTGCAAGAGCGTCGCCAAGGGGGGAAGGAAGGGGCAGCTGCCCTCTCTAGATATTAGTTATTAGAAAAACATGTAGCCAAATGTTGTACCCACAATTCATATTTTCTTCACCCTCCGTTTATATCAACTTGCCCCCCTCTGGGCCATCGGCTGGCGAAGCTCTTGAACATTTGTAGTAAAAATAACTAGAAAACTGTACATAGTTACTCTCTATTTCCCGGCAATAGCAAGATAATTAATGTTTCATTGAAGTAAATTAGATGTGCTAACTCTATCTGCCTCAGCTGAACGCTGAAAGAATATGGGCACGAAAGACAGGCGACGCCAGTAGGCCAACTATGTACATTTATATACTAGGTGTGTTATATAGTACCTAATACTGTAAAAAAAATTAAATGATATATTAATTCAATTGGTCATTTTTTTACCTGAATGATTTAATTATAAACAGACGCCGTAAATACAAGTAAAACAAATCAAACCCCACCTGAAATAAATACATGAATCAAGTTAAATAACAAATAATAATTATACGTGTTTAAGTTGTAAAAAATTGGTATTTCAAGATTTTAATTACAATTAAGTATAGGATACGGTACTATTGTTTCCTTATGAGTTTCTGAATATTGCAGAACGCCTATAAAAGATTGATTATAAAAAAATATTGTATACCATTTTTATTTTTATTAGTTAACGTTTATGCGTTTTCCGTCCAGTTTTAAGTAACGCAACTGTTTCATATACGCAATATTATAAATATTTATACTTATGAACCAATTATAGCCATATTTCTAATTTGCCTGCTATATTTTTACCCACTATGAAATCGGGCATGTCCTCGCAAGAAGGAGGGACATGATCATTAATTAAGAGGACTGCAGATGTTCAGAAGAAACGCGCAATTAGTCGCCCGAGGGAAGGAAGGCGTTAAGGGAAATATAACCTTCTTTATTACTATTGCTCGAGCAATAGGTAAGGGTTCGGCTATTCTCCTTTTAATACTTTTTATGCCGTTATCGTAAATCGTCCAGGGGATTTCATATATTTTTTCGCCGTGAATATATTTGGAGCTATAAAAACTATAAATAAATAGTAACATTTTTTTGCTTGTGCATTTCATGACAAATCTACTAAACTGCGAATGCTTTTACCTTCAGCAATCAGTTATTTAATACATTCATTTTCTTACAAGGATGACATAATTTACAGCAAAAATTTCAAACAGACCTTGCAACTATATAAATAGCACACAGACAACCTTACTATCTAATATTATAAGTCTTACTGACAACTTCTATGTGTCATTTAGTTACTCGAAACAAATGCCTATATTTATATATACAATGAGAGACAACGATTTTTGGTTTTATTTTTTTTATGATGGTTTTCTTTTCTGTTTTGGAGCGAACACTAAATATTTGTCAATTCATTCAATTTGCAAAGTATTGCCTGATAGCTATTTTATAAAACCACATTGCATATTAACATATTTACCTAAATGATTGAATTAAAACTTTTTGCCATTGCACAGTAAACAATTAATTTAAATGTTTACTCAATCAGCCTATGGAAATTTCATTGAGTTTGATAAATTTCATTCACTTCTTTGTTACAAATAATATTTATTTTACATTTCAAATATGGGTATGGGCTTTACAGGGTAGTTTTTTGTTAATTTACTAATTGTTGAATTAAACGTATCTTTCAAATTGGTTCCTTTTATTTGGGAACTAGTTATCCTAACAACTTCTTGTTACTTGCGACAATGTTGGGAAATAAAAGTTTTATTAGGTTTTATTTTATCGTTCTGTAAACTTAAACAAACAAGTTGTTTATAAAATATCAAAATGCCACGTCCACGAGTCTAGCGCTATGGGAAACCGACAAACAAAGCAACTTTTCAAGAACAAAGCCACGACCTATGCGACTGTGAAGAATATAAAGTGTAAGTTTGCAGCTTGACCAACAGCGATCCTCAATCTTAAGACGTGCACATAAGGTTCATTTTCAAAAAGGTGCTTATGCGAAAATGCATGAAAGAAATAGTGAACAAGTGACATAGCAGGAATATGTGTTTACTAGTGGTTGTGTTGCGTGGCGTTGGAAATTTGTGTTACATCGTTGAACCGAAATTTAAGGAAGAAGTTAAAAATATGTCTGGTGAAGTTTCATTTTTAGAATATTTAAATCAACTTTAAACTGACTGCACAACCACAGAAGAGATAGTTGTACACAACTAGCGAGGACTAATGGCGAATCAGATTGTTTTGTTATTTTCATTATGATTACGGATATGGCGGCAAGGACGGGGGCAGATTTTTGACAAGCGCTTGAAATCAAGGAAATTAAGCTAGAAAATAATATAAAATAAAAGTTTGTCACCATTATTTTTGCATAAAATTCATAGTTTAAACAACCATGATATTAAATTCCTTTCGCCGATACTCCATTTCATAGTTTTAGACAGAATCAAAAGTTACGTTCTTCTGATTTTGAAAACACGGTCATCGTTATTATTTACTTGACCATCATTATAATAGGTGGCATTTATCTGCATACGGCATTGCTCGTCTTATGATGAATAATTACACAAAATATAGTTATGTAGCTAACTTCTCTATCTGTTTCGTGTCATCGAAATGGTTTAAAGAAGCGTGCATATAATCGGTTTCATAGGAATTCCAGAAGAAAACATGAATTATATTGTTATGTTAGATATTATAATTATTTAACGCCTCATACACTTCAACGGAAGAAATTATATAATATTTCTAATCGACTATTTATTGGGTTTGACGGTAAGACATGCACTTGCGATTAAAATCCTCGCGTAATTTATTTTCCTTGGGAAATCCTTATTGATACATCTCTCGACCTGCGAGCGTTTGAGTCTATGGCAGTCACTTACTAATCTTACTATAAGATAGGTAGTGCTCATTATCGGTACCGTGGTACAGTTGACTACAAAGCGATGTATCCACTTTTGGGCCTTATTACAACGCAATAAGTTCAAAAATTGAATAAGTACATCTCTTTGTACAGTACCTGCTTATAGAAAGCTCTTTTTATCTTGCCCCAATGTTACTATATTTACTATAGATTCTACCATTCGGACATTAAAAAAATTACTCTAGAAAACATTATCAAGTTCGTGTATGCATCGCCTAAGTTCGCAAATATACATAGGCAATTATTGCAGTCACTTTTGCCCGCTGTATCAGACTGCAGCCATGAACGGGTATATCATCACTTTTTCCTGTGTTTTTCTTCTACACACTATTTTTCTTGTCTGCTGAGTGTCCCACTGTTCAGTTAGTCATTAAATTTATATGAATATTAACTAACCTATTTTAAAGTTCTTAAACAGCAGTGGAACACAGACAAGACTACAACAGAAAAACAGAAAATTATTATATAACCCACAAATGGTTCTTACAGTTTCTTTTATTGGAACCGTTTAGAAACTTTTTACCCTATAGTATATAATATAGATGTTACATATTCGGATATGTTAAATATCGGTATTTAGAGAATTAATAAAAAAATAATTAAAGATTGCAGCGCCATCTACACGTTTTTTTGCGCGTTTATCCTCATTCGTTTTTCAGGGTGCTTATATCGCAGTGGAACACCCGTCGCTGAGTTATTTTAATCCGAAATATATGGCAGACGTCAGATTTACTTGACTATTGCACGTCAGTGTACTATTGCGTCGGTTAGTCAGTCAGGGGGTAATGATGGTAACTCTTCATTCAGATCAAGTGTTGTAAAGCTTCCTAAGTTATGTATTCCTAGTTTCTCGGGCAAATATCATGAGTGGACGACGTTCAGAGATTTGTTTATGTCGATGATACACAACAATGACTCGCTAGACAGTTTTCAAAAGTTGCAGTACTTAAAAAGTTACCTAAGGACCTTATGGATACGTCGACCGATTGTTTAAGTGCACTGTCGAACCTGGGTATTGACGTGTCTACGTGGGATATTATTGTCATTCATCTTCTGTCGTTAAAATTAGACCCCGAATCGCGCAGGCAATGGGAACTCAACGTAGCGACTAACTCGACCTCAGACGCTCTGCCGACATTTAATCAGTTTAATGAATTTTTAACGAGTCGGTATAGAGCACTGGAGTTCCTTAAACCGAGAAGCGCCAGTAAGATCCCAAGTGCTTACGGGAAGCCGTCAAATAGTAGTTACAATCAAAACAAAGCAAATGTACTCTATGTAGCAATCGCACCCTCACTCGCGTGTGAATTTTGTACAGGACCTCACAAACTTTGTTTCTGTAAAAAGTTTTCTAGTGAGGATTTTGCCAAAAGCCACGAGTTTGTAACCAAAAATAAGATGTTTTATAACTGTTTAGGAAGTAACCACAGTGTAAGATTTTGCCAAAAAGCCACTACTTGTAGAATTTGAAATAGGAAGCATCACTCCTTGCTTCACCCAAAGGATGTCTCAACTTCAACTGCCAATCCAGAGAGCGTATTTCATGCAGATGAAACTGGGTCTGGGGGAGCCACACATGTCGCGACAGAGAACAAAGATGACATACCGAAAGTAAGCTGTTTTACGAAAAAGGTAGGTCAAGGTGAGGTGTTATTGCCCACCGCGCTTGTAAAAGCTGAGTCGAAGACAGGGGACTATCATGTCATTAGAGCGTTTATAGATCAAGGCTCACAGGCTTCATTTGTTACTGAAGCCGTGGTACAAGCCTTAGGGATAAAGAAAGTTCCCATCAGGAGTTCAATTTCAGGATTAGCTGGGTGTAAACTACCGGTAGCACCTAAGTATGAGGTTTATTTAAAAATTAAATCGCTAACTGATCCAACTTTTAACCTCATGTTAAAAGCTTTCGTTTGGAATAAGGTCACTCCGGATCTTCCTAGCGAAGAGGTAGTAGCTCCAGATTGGGCGGAGCTACAACAGCTCACGTTAGCAGATCCAACTTATAGTACACCCAATAAAATCGACATTCTGTTAGGTGGTGAGGTCCACTGTCGGATTATAACGAATGGATTGCTGTCGGGACCCGAAGGAGCGCCGATAGCACAGTGCACAGACTAGGATGGGTCTTGTCTGGTTCAGTGGGCTCACCGAGCGTACAGGAGAACTTAACGGTCTTCCATGTACGAGTGAACGAAGACGAGACGCTAAAACGATTCTGGGAAATAGAAGCCGAGCCATCAGGTCACACTAAGCTGTTTACAGCCGAAGAGCAAAGATGTGAAGACCTTTTTGCATCCACGACTGTGAGAGACACAGAGGGCAGGTACGTTGTTAAGTTGCCGTTCCGGGACATCAACTCCACCTGCAAAGGAAATTCACGTGAGATAGCAGTCAAAAAGTTACACACACTAGAGAGAAAGTTTGGAAAAGATCCGACTCTTAAGGCTAGGTACTCAGAAGTAATAAGAGAGTACGAACAACTAGGGCACATGGTACCCGTGATAGAGCCTCATTACAAAAGAAAGGAAGCAATCTACTTACCCCACCATGCGGTAATACGGGAGGACAAAAGCACCACAAAGGTTCGGGTCGTCTTTGACGCCTCTTGTAAGTATGACAACGGGATATCATTGAACGATCAGCTCATGACAGGACCTACCTTGCAACCAGAACTTCGTCACCTCATAATGTGTTGGAGACAGTACCCCGTGTGTTTCGTAGCGGACATAGTCAAGATGTACAGAATGGTAAGAGTTGCTGAAAAGGACACAGATTTTCAACGTATAGTTTGGCGAGAAAACACAGAAGATGAAATCAAGGATTACAAGTTGCTGACTGTAACTTTCGGCACTGCCTCAGTACCCTATTTAGCAGTGAAGGCGCTTAATCAAGTAGCATGTGATCACAGGGAGCAGTATCCTACAGCTGCACCACTTTTCAATCAGGAGTTTTATATGGACGATCTGATGCCCGGTTGTCAAACAGAAGAAGGTCTACAACTGTATCATGAAATGAAAGCCTTACTGAAGGAGGGAGGATTTGTGCTACAGAAGTGGGCTAGCAATAAAAAAGAGTTGTGATGAAAGAATGAATGAAAGATAGAATCTGGAAGAAGAAGAAGAAAAGAGCAACCTGGAAATAAAGATAGATAATATAACTAAAATACTAGGATTTACCTGGAATAGAGATGAAGACGAATTTCAGTACTCAGTGAAACTATCACCGCTATCGCCACCTGCAACTAAAAGAAAAATTATATCGGATGTCTCACGTTTGTTTGGTCCATTAGGATGGTTAGCACCGTGTGTCATTAAAGCAAAAATGTTTATTCAGCGGTTATGGTTAGCAGGAGTCGGATGGGATGAGGAACCACCTGCTGATATATTACAGGATTGGCTTACTTACCGAGAACAGCTAGCACAACTTATAGACTTCAGGATTCCTAGATAGCTTCACACTAAGTCGAATGACACACTTCATGAACTGCATGGTTTTTGCGATGCATTAAACGCTGCTTACGCCGCTGTTGTCTATCTGCGAGTGATTGATCCAGCTGGGAACATACATGTAGCTTTGGTGACAGCTAAAACCCGAGTATCACCTGTCAAACAGGTCAGCATCCCCAGATTGGAGCTCTGTGGAGCCGTGCTTGTGGCTAAGCTTTTGGCGAAAGTTGCTGAAGTCATGAATGTCTCCAAGGAAAACATAAGGGGGTGGACTGACTCAACTGTGGTTCTAGCTTGGCTCAATAAACATCCAAGCAACTGGAAAACGTTTGTAGCGAACAGGGTGTCAGAGATATTGACCACCATGGATTCAGCGCAATGGTCTCATGTACGTACAAAATAGAACCCAGCGGATTATGCTTCACGGGGGATGCAGCCAGCAGAGTTAGGAAAACATGACCTGTGGAAGTTTGTGCCTAAACTTCTGCAAGATAAGACCATTCATTATTCAAAACCAAAAAATAATGAAACAAATCTGGAACACTCGGCAAAGGTTTTTGTTGCAGTGGTTGAGGAACCGTTCTGGAGTAAATACTCTTTGTTCAATAAGCTCATCCGTGTTGTTGCTTATTGCAGACGGTTTTTAAGAAAGCGTGACCCATATAAAAACCAAGTATACACGCCATATCTGCAAAAATGGGAACTGGATGCTGCTACCCTAACCTGCGTGAAAATGTGCCAACGGTCCGAGTTCAAACTTGAGATAGAAAAGATCAAGGAAAACGGTTATATTAGTACAAAAACGTCTAAAATTCGCTCGTTGATGCCGTTTCTGGAGAATGGTGTTTTACGAGTTGGTGGCCGACTCGAGAACGCGTCGGAGTTAGAAACGGCGAAACACCCGATGATCTTGCCACACGATTCTCATCTGACTCGGTTGATCGTGGCAGATGCCCATGCGCGCACGCTTCATGGCGAACAGCGAGCTATGTTGAACTACTTCAGATCAGCTTACTGGATAGTACGGGCTAAGGATTTAGTGAAGCATCATGTTCACAAATGTGTACGCTGCATTCGCCACAAAGCCAAGATCCAAACACAACTCATGGGCGCATTACCTGCGGCTCGAGTTACGCCAGACCGAGCCTTCATACGCAGCGGAGTTGATTATGCAGGACCCATCAATTTGAGGACATCAAAAGGCCGAGGACATCACTCGTACAAGGGATACGTGTGTTTGTTTATTTGTATGGTCACGAAAGCCATACATCTAGAAGTAGTAAGCGAACTAACCTCTCGTGGATTTCTTGAGGCTTTCAAGAGATTCGTACCCAGACGCGGCCGCTGCTTGGAAATTTATAGCGACAATGGTACAAACTTTGTCGGAGCTGCAAAGGAACTAAAGGATCTTTTCAATGCGGAAAAGTCGACTATGATTCAAGAAGTAGCAGAGAGTCTGGCGTCAAATGGTACCACATGGCTCTTTATCCCTCCTAAAAACCCAAACTTTGGCGGATTATGGGAAGCAAGGATTAAGTCCACGAAATACCACATTAAAAGGGTAATTGGAGACTCGACGCTTACCTATGAGGAAATGTCGAGCTTACTCTGTCAGATCGAAGGCTGTTTAAATTCACGGCCTATATCAGTTGTAACCAACGACCCAAACGAGCCCAACCCATTGACCCCGGGTCAATTTTTAATAGGAGAGCCTTTAGTTACAGTTCCAGAAATGAACTATGAACGCTCTAATATTGGCACCCTAAAACGATGGCAACTGACTCAGCGTATGCTGCAAAACTTTTGGCGTCGCTGGTCGAACGAATATCTGACCCATTATTTGCAACGATATAAGTGGGCACATCAAGTTCCCGAACCTAAAGTTGGGGACGTTGTTTTGGTGAAGGAGGACGATCTACCTCCCTCGAAGTGGCTTTTCGGCAGAATTATGCAAAAACACCCTGGTTCAGATCTCATAACTAGAGTGGTAACCATCAAATGTAAATTTTTTTTAAAGCGACCAACCTCGAAACATTGTATTCTGCCAGTGGATAACTAGTTTATAAGTATCGATAGTAGGTATACGCACTGTATTTGTAAGAGTATTGTATTGTAATACTGTAGAAATAAGGCCCCACGAATTGTTCTGTAATTTTGTTAAATTATTAGTTCCATCATGTTGTTTTATATTCAAATAACCGATGATGGCCTAGACACTTCATGGTGGGCGGTCATGATGAAGGACATGTTGTCCTTGGTGGGTGGCATGTATAAAACGCTTCATATGTTTACGCCATAGTTGTTTACCTAATCTCCCGGTAGATGGCGCTGCTCCCATCGCAAACTAGCGAACGGTTGTCTGCCGTAGATTTAGTGGTAGTGGTAGATTTAATATCTTTTGTTTTTATTTGTGATGATTTGTGTGGAGATTTTGTTCGGCTGGAGTAAACAATCAGTAGTTTACTGAACTCGGTGTTTAATTCTCGCTCCCATTCGAAGACCCCAGAGTACAGATTTGTACACAACTCCAATACAACTTCTATACTGGTTGAATGTTTGTCGTGTGTGTGTATTGTTAATGTATTTTTAAATTAGAATCCGGCACCATGTCTGTCGCACTCTCTGTTAATTTCGCTTTGTGCCTTAGTTGGATCATTTTATTTTTTGACACAGCCAGTATAAATTAGTTTCCTGTATTCATTGGAGCTACTGAGCCGTAGATCAATTATGTTATGTAGTGTATTTATAGATAGACCATCAGTTTAACGACACTGTTTAGTATTCAACGTTGTAGACAAATTCATTTGTAGCCATGAAGAGCAGAACATACCACGTTTATCTAATTGTATTTTGTTATGCAGTTTTTTTAATTAAATCACTTACAACAAAAAGGGTGAGTCCTTGTTACCTTCCAGGTACTTAGCTATATAAAATGTAGACGAATAAAATGGTGTATTTTAAACTATGCAACATTTCCTTTCCATAAACACGACTTCTTAGCGCAACCTTATGAAAAATGGTGATGTCTTAGAGTCGATGCATCCATAAATCTATATCTAAAAAATAGAATAGCTAAATAAGTATAAGGCAATAAATCATAGCCCATGGGTTTAAAAACTTCTGAGACACGTGAATTTCTATTGCGAGACCACTACTTGTTTGATTTAGGTACTGAGTGATTCAAAGTCAAGTGATCTCACCAGCTGACTGTCATTTTTCGGTTGTCAAATTGAGTCCCAGACTTACGTAGCAATATTGATAATTGTTGAATTACGTATCTGGTATATTTTCAGACCTATTACATATCTGGTGAACGGCCTTGTGTAACCTATAAAAATAAGAAATATGTGGGAAACCTTAATGTTACGGCCAACAGATACAGCCGACGGGATCCTATGTACTATATCAATTTTTACGTAGAAGCGCTCATCAATTTAGACAACAATATAACTGTAAGTAGAAACTATAGACGGTCCCTTAACTGAGGCGGTTGGTAATATAATAAATTATTATTATTACATTAACACGCGACTCATATACCTTGTGGGCTATCAGCTATTTGTGGTCTTAATTTCTTTTCATTTTCGACGACTAAGCAAGATTCATATTACGGTGGTCATAAAAAAAAATAGATAGAACCCAAAAACCAAACTCAAACATTTTCCCGGCTGTGACGTAAAACTATTTGTATTGCACCGTTGTATTTTTGTAGTACACCAATAAAAAATATGCATCCACTTCAAAAGGCTTGTGTTACAAAAAATGGTATTTACAGGCAAATTTCTACGCGTTCCCAATTCCTGCTAACGGACCCGCGCTAATGGAACTGCACTATAAATGGTGTAATTTGATTTACAAAGATGAAATCATTGGGGCACTGCTGCGGGCATATCTGCCGCCGTCATGTCCTACTCCTAAGGTAAAAAAATTACTTAATAGGAAGCACATTTGATATTATCAGTATTATTACAAAAAATATTTTAGTGACGAACTGCCGGCAAAGTAAGAAATAATAAAATAATATAATAAAACGAGGCAGACAGTTTCTTTTCCAGCTAATCAATGCTTAACTCCATAAATGTTAGATACACCATTTAAATTAAAACCAAAGTACCATAATTATATACACAAAGTACAAAGTAACTACAGTTAGTGTCAAATAGTGACAGCTAGCTAGAGCCAAGTGGTCAAATGCGATACGCCATTTTTACTATACAAATAAGTATGTATGTCTGGCTTTACTTTTATTTTTTGTAATCTGCATTATGTCTGCATTAATATATTTAAATAAAATCCAACTAAATCAAGCATTTGTATTTTTCAGGGTATCTACAAAATATCTAATATAACTACGGCAGGTATACCATCATTTTTCGTCGAGCACTTGCCCTTCGCTAAGGCGCGATTATACACGAATGCTACAATATTCAATGAAAAGCTAGTAGAAGGATATATGGATATTGAAGTGAAACGAATGAATAAGATATGAAAATAGTTAAAGTGTACCAGCCAATCAGATTTTCAATGGGGCTACTAGTAGCAAAACTTAAATTATTTAAATCATAGCTTCATCCTTCCTGATATTCGTGATATATTTCTACTACTAGTAGCTACTCTAAAGTAAACTGGATGAAATTACAGGGAAGAAATCTCCTTTGTATCCAAATTTCTGTAATATATTTCGTATGTAATAAAGTGGTTACTTGCACTCTTACTACATGCACAAGATCAAGTATTTAATTTAGGCCAGGGCTATCTAGAGGGGAGCATTATGGGCCAAACATCATTAACCTACCTAAAATTACCACTGCCTGCATTTTCTACGACCCCGCCTAAGGACAATTAATATACCAGATTTGTTATGTGAACTGAAAAGTTTCATGGTTTCTATAATTTAATTTTAAACGATTTTCCCTAAACGAACAATCAGACAAATGGTAATTATATTTTGAATTTCCAAATCACATAATAGCGTATAACGAGGCCTTTAATCGTCTAGGTATAACATTATGCAAATGTTTGATGTGTTTAATGATAAGCCGATATATCAGTATAATTACGCTTAGGTACTTTATAGAAACCGGACAATATTATGAAGTTACCTACTAAGAAAATAAAATTATGAATATAAATGATAACTAACTAAAACGTTACTATTTTTTTCCATAAATCTTTCAAGATACATACAAGATGTTACAAAAATACTGGTGATCCGTTTTAGGTAAGTGTGTTGAATTAGTACATTATGATACAAGTGTGCTAAGTTGATAAATAACAGACTAGTGTAATTAATAACTTTTGGTAAATACATTAATTGTCAGAATGTTTACATGATAGAGGTACTTACGAATTAAATTTATCTAACCTTTTTTGTCATGTTATTGACTATCTGGAGATCATTTCATAAAATTAAAGACTTCATATTTAGTGTGCAATAAATTATAGTATTTTTTTTCTTACGTATTGCTCACTAGATTTTTATGATAACATTTTACTAGGTATCACAATTTTGAAATATATCCAGAGGTTAAATTGACGCTAAAGTTGTCTTCTTATTAATTGAAAATATAATTTGTTTAAATTAATAAAACACAACGAGAAAAATATAACGAATAAACAATGATTTGAGGTTAACTTATAAATGGCGCGTATAATTTTCTTTTTTGGATATGCGTGCAGCTTGAGGCAAAGGCGCGGACGTATAATGCCAAACAGCCAATATTAAAACAGACAATTCGTGATTAAAACGTAATTGATTGTGTATTACGAGTAATATAATAAGTTGAAATTATTGTTTTTCACAATCAGGATTGTATAATTTGTATTATATCGTAAATGGGTATATTTTTAATGTATTTACTTTTTTAGAATGTAAACTCCTAAAGAGTTAAAAAAAAGTAAAGGTAATACCCGACTAAATTACAACGATTCGTCTGCATACGTACAACTTGGTACTAGAGTACAAACGTCAGTTTATCGGATAATTAAATTATTGCACTAGTTCGATAATTATTGTGAAATGCACGCGTGTTTAATATCTAGGATTATGAGCATAAAAGCAGTGGAATAAGAACCTTGTTACGAGCAGGTGTGTTGAAAAAGGATTTATGCGAATTATAACAGAGTGCTTCATGGAAACGTATCGTTATATGTTTTTAATAAAAACAAGTACAAACAAGAATATATGAACCGCTTCCCTTTTAACAGTAAATTTCGAAGAAATTCCTGCTGCTCGTAGTTCCCACTATAGCGATAGCACACCATCTATTACCGCATACGACAAATGACCGAAGCACGATCGCTAATGGCTTCCAAGATGTCATGGTACACAGGCATTACCGTCACATGTATTCGAATAGCTTTCCAAGTACTGGTCGCAAGTGGACCAGTATTATGGGCACTCTATTATCATATACACCCATAGGTACAGATCTTAAACTCTTAGACTTTATCCACACCACTCTGTGGTTTTTTTAATGTCATATGGAGGCAAACGAGCAGACAGATCGCCTGATGGTAAGTGATTACCGTCGCCCATAGACACCTGCAACACTAGAGGATCATAAGTGCGTTGCCGGCCCTTTTGGTGCCATAAAAACGACTCTGCACCTGTCGACTAAATCTATTCCTGTACAGAAGTAATGTCCGCAATTACCCATTTCTAGGACGTAGGTCTCGATACTCTTTAATCGTACATTAGCGCGTGACTCGCCAGCGTACTAAGAAATAGGAATATACTTCCAGCCTGGAAGTTCCAGACTTCTCCACCTTATTCAGTACTGAGGCTAATATAACAATAACATCGACTTTAGCCACTCCTACAAAAGGGAAGTCTGTTATTTAATTATTTCTTCTAAATCGTTTACTGCAATTAATAACAACAGGCACCACGTCAATTAGTACTGGATGACAAAATATGAATGCTGCTATTACAGAAAGGGCTTCAATGAAAGGTTATTAATCCTTTACAGAACGGTAGGTGTCTGCGTGTTTCGAACTCAGGGAAAGAATAAAACTCGGTTCCTGAATTTGAATGGGCAACCGCCAGCCCAACACGTGTCCATAGAACCCTTTGTTACCATCCCTGAGCAAAATAAAACACATGAAAGGTTTATTTTCTATTGGAGTTTTGATGAACGTGAACGTTTGAAAAATGATAGCAGCGCTTCCTGCAATTGATAGGCAGTATTCATGTTTCTTTTGGAACTCAATAAATCTTAGAGAATTCAACCCGGAGTAGCCATGTCTGTCATTTTCTATGCAAGAAATATCTGCCGATTTTTGCGGGGGAGGGAACGTCAAATGTATGGCTATTCGAACGTAACGTACAAATAGCCACGTCAGATAATCGTCAGTCCATACATGTGTATGAAAACTGGTCATATGTTTTTGGCAGAGGGGAACGCCTGTCAATGGCGACTCCGGTTGGTTGAAATAAATAGTTAGTAAAAGAGTACAGTGGTGGTGCAGTGAGAATAAAATTTGTAATTTGGGTATCACTCACATTCGTATTAAGAATTTTAAATTTCAATATGTTATAGTTGTGTGTAAGAGGCGCCGCCTGTTGTGGTTGGCACCTCGCTTGCTCTTATTAACGCACTCGAGATGCACTGTAGCCTACACAAGTATATCTTCTTTCTATACATATAATAAAGCTGAAGAGGGTCGAAAGTCTGTACATGGAAGATAATCGAAAGAAAGTTGGCTGGGGATACTTAGAATCGATAACAGAACACGTTCCAACAATTTTTAGAATTTTTGTCTGTTTGTCTGTTTATCTGTTTGTCTGTTTATTTGTAGCTGTAGGGATTTTGATGAAATTTTGTACCGAGATAGTTTGAGTCCCGGGAAAGGATAAGAGATAGTTTTCATTCCGAAAATCAACCCTGGTGGGGGTGAAAAGAGGGATGAAAGTTTGTATGGAGAATTTTTAACCGCTGAAACGATTTAGATAGAAATTAGTCTGGAGATCATTTGAGTCCCGAGAAACGTCATAGGATAGTTTTCAAATCCTTGTGGGGGTGAAAAGGGGGTTGGAATTTGGTATGAGGAATTTTTTACCGCTGAACTGATTTAGATGAAATTTTGTATAGGGATAGCATGGGTCTCGAGAAAGGACAAATGATAGTTTCATCTTCAAAAAAGGGCGCCCCTCCCATCTTTTATTTAGTGGTAATTGTAAAATATTTTATCTGGACTACTGTCCTCTAGCGTATTCATCTGTCAACTTTACTTCACCTTCAAGTTTCGCCTACGGTGGGAGGGAGAGTAATTAGGGGTGAATTAGCCTCTTACTGACAAAGACCGAATTTCACGCGGGCGGAGCCGCGGGCACAGCTAGTAATATTATATTTATGTTTTTAGTAATACCAATAAATAAAAAATAAAAATAAATAAATGTTTATTCACGAAACGGCTTACAATTTTTCTACAACAGTTCTTCTGCCAAACCACAGGTGGTTTGTTGGCAGACAAGGCTCCAGTTTACAAATTCTATAGAAAGCTATATATATATTACATTATATTTCCACCACCACCAACAAAACAGTAACATCCGACTGACTATTGATACACCCTATCCCAGTGTAATAAGGTCCAGAAACGGTCACAAATAAAATACTATTTCTTTATATGTAAATTTTAATTTAATGTTAATACAGATGCAGTAAAATGAAGGTTTGGTTACCCTTTTTAAATATTTTTAATATGTTAGTCTCACGAGAGTTTTATATAAGTAGATCAAACGTATATACTAATAATGATAATAATTAGGTACTTCTATGAATTTTGAACGCGTTCATTCACTGCATCTATATTAAATCTTAATCTACTTAGGACATTCGAGTATCACATGAGAAGTGCAATATGTATACTTATAATGGTTGTATCGCATTTTTTAGTTTACTTAATAGAACGCTGCTTAATTTCTTTTTGAAGGTAGATAGAGACAATACCTAATATAGTGTCAGAAGAATAAAACGTAGTCTTATTAATAACGATCAATAAGTTTCATAAAACATTACCTCTTTAAATGAATCACGTATTTATTATTCTAAAACGGCTTTCCATCTTAAAAAACTCTCGATTTGATTCCACAAAACACTTTTAATATAATAAAAAGTATCTTCTGTTTCTGAAAGTGTTATAAGTTAGTAACACGTAAAAGCATTTTTTTCATACTTAGGTACTAGTAGTGTAATTTAATTAAGTTAAAAAAGTTTTAATTAGGGAGCCGGAGCCTCATTTACCAGCACTTGTGGTTTACAGAATGAAAAACCCTGTTTATTTTTGTACGCTTTTTCTCTTAGGGTTAAAAGACTAATCCTTTTTTCAAGTATTATTTACTGTTTTCATGAATTATATCGTTTTATTTATTTATTTAATCTTTATTGCATAATACAAGAAAGTACAAATGACCAACTTAATGCCTTAAGGCATTCTCTACCCTACCAGTCAACCATTGGGCCAAACAGAAACTAATTATTGGTGCAGGATTATAAGAGCACAGATGACTAAAAAAACAAATCACATGAACATACCTAATGATTATTAATACACGTACATAAATATGCAATACTAATATATAAATAATATGGTACCCATGTATTATCATCATATTCATCATGCAGATAATGCAGATCATTCATTAACCTTGAAGTGCATTGGAGAGGTGTTTACGTAATTTGCGCTTGAAGGAAAATTTGCTCTGTGCTTAACGTCGTCGTCGTATAGGGAGAGGAAGATCGTTCCTGAGGCGAATGGACTGACGGGTGAAAGAGTTTGCCATAAAACCAGTACGGTGAAGAGAATTGAGAGTTTAAGACTCCGGGAGGTTCGAAGCTCGCAACCAGGATGCTTCTACTAGACTAAGACCTGGCCACGTCAGATATGACACAATAATGAGAGTAACAAAACCAGTCTGATTAGATTGCTATACTATGATTATTGCTAGATCCAGGCATCTGGCAGCTTTAAATGGGTGGAGGCCAGAGTGACCGACTAGCAAAATTTTTGAATTGGAAAATATGAATACCAAAATACATAAAAACTACCGAAGTTGTCTCAGGTATAAAGGACAGGGCCTATATTTTAGTATGATAACAAAAAACATTGCGTATTATTTCGGAAACAGAAACAGTAGACGAAAAACTATGAATTACATTATACGTCGTTTTGGACGACTTTCCCCCATCATAAAGTTTTGGCAATTATATTATCTAATTATTTATATACTTCCTCATAATACTGCATCAAAACCAGAGCTCTAGGATTTGTATTCTTGAAGTTGTTTGCATTCTTTGACGTCCACCACTTAAAGCTGCCAGATGTCCAGATCTAGAAATAAAAATAGTATAGCAAACTAACGAGCTTCTTCGCTCTCATTATTGTGTCATACATATCTGACGTGGCTAGCTCTCCGTCTATACGACTTCAAGACGTTTTCCAAGTATATGTAATTTGTGTATATAGCAGCGCTTATGTTTGCAAGAAGAAAATAAATGACATGATTTACATTTTACACTCTTACGAAATACAGTGAATCCTGGATAACTGAGACTTCAAGGGACCCGCAAATATGTCTCACTTAAAGAGGTGTTCCACTTATTCAGTGTCTCAGATATCCAGGTTTAAATGATGACAATATCTGTCTCATTTAGAGGTGATACCTATCAGTTATAGTGGTGCTACTATTTTAAACAATCCGTAATTTGTAAACATTGTAGGTTAACTTTTTAATTAACTTGCATGAGTTGCAAATTTTCACATTACTTAATAAAAAAGTAATGAAAAAAATCTTAAGTAAATACACGGCACTAAAATATTAACTTGAGTGTTTCGCGTATTGATGAAAACTTGAGGCTTCATTTAAACATTTTAGTTAGTATCAAGACAGACAGCAAAACCAAACAAATAGTTTGGGTCGTTTAGATTACACATAATTTAGCCTAGTGTGAATTTGCGGGTACGTCTACCTACCTACCTAAATTAAAAAGAGACCCTCTATCCAATAGAGAGGTAATATATTGGTGTTATCTTAATTACAGAGGTCAATAAGGATAAAATTCAAAGAAATCCATTTAGTGAGAAAATATTCCGAAAAATATTTTCTCAGTCAAAGATGTAGAATACACCTGCTGTCTCCGTTATAGAGCTTATTATGACGATAAAATCGAAACCACTAATCCCAGTTATAAAGGCTCGATTTGTCCCACTAAAAGAGGTAAAACAGTGTTAAAGTGTTGGGACCTTAACATGAGTCCAAGTTAAGTTTTTTCACTTATCCAGATTCCACTTAACCGGGTTCTTCTTGTAAAATCGTGATTTAGGGTACCTACATAACGCCAGTTATGTTCATCATTAACTGTATAAAATGTTATATTGTATAATCATAAAAAGGTTCAATTCATAAGCTACTTCCGTTGGCTATTAAGAGAAATATTCGAACTTTAAAATTTATTTGTTTTATATTTATGTAGTTAGTCGTGAAAGTGACAAAAAAAAATTGTCATTTCGTCGACCAATTTCATATAAACGTTAACGTACTGACTTGAAGCTATCTCATTATAATATATGTATCTGACGCGAACTTGTATGAAAACAAATTGATAATAAGAAAATTACGATCACAATGTGCCAAATATCTGACAACTCCAATCCTGTGCATTGTGCAATATCAAGTCAAATCCAAAACATTTTTGACAAACAACTACTATAATAAAAGAGAACAGTAAATAAATTTGAAAAATCAAATCCATTTAGTCAATGTTGCAGGTTCAAGTCCCAATGATTGTATTAAAAACTGCTAGCTATTTTAAAATTTATTATATAAATATTAATAAATAAAAACAGATACAATATATTTTATTTTAAATCCCGTATTTATAGAAGGTCCATTCAAATTCAATGTGCTAACTAACTGAACAATGTTGGTTGTAAAGGAAATATTGTCTGAATAAATTTAATGTAACGAGCAGAATCTGGACTGCAGACTCTAATTCACGTAATATGCGGGTCCCGTAATGATGTAAATAAATTCTTGAATAAAACATAATTTTCAAATAACTTGACTTGAACCTAACTTAAACAGTGCAAAGTGGCCTCACCTACTACTACTACTATTAAACACCGATGATTTTAACTTACTGTTGTTTTCTGTCTATCAAGCGCTGGGGTCTCACGTTCAACTCCGGCTCGTATCAATGAATTATTACTAGAGGTCCTACAGGACTGTCCCGCAAAATACGCTTTCCCGCTTAAGGCGCGTTTTTGACAGGGTCCCTTCAAAATCGTGTTAAGCGAGTTTTACTATATTAACCTACCGATCGCTCTTCGGGGAAGTAGAAGATATTTAGGAAACCGAATCTAATTCCAATAATGCCTAGTTTTCCCTTTGGAGTGGAAACCCAGAGTGCAATTTCTTTCGTAAAAACTAGTCTTAACGCCAAATTATGGGAATAGGTTGCCAAGCAGACTCCTGACTCTATTAAGCCGTGACAATAACGACGTGATAAATGCTAAAATGAATGATGTTCTTGACTATCGTAGTCATAATATTTATCATTTATATTCGGGGTGCGGGTTCGCTTGAATGTAAAACGTCCGGAGAGTAGCGGAAAAATGTTTAATGTTGTAAAATGTTATAAAATGTTATAGAATAATGTTAATAAAATGTTGATAATGTTGAGAATGTTCAATGTTAATCGAATGCACCCGGTCGCGATGGATCTCAAAAGTACACTGAAAACTAAATGAATGCTAAATTATTGGGGCAATGCGTCTTTTGCTGACTGGACGCACGCGCCGCACGAGGCTTTAAACGTGTTAGGTGCATTGCACCGAACATCTTGGCGGGGGCAAACGATGAGATGAAATGAATTACTAAGATAAATGATACAAGATGATCAACAATATTTTTTAAATCTAAGCAATTAATTTTTAAACGATGTCTGTCTGAACACTGGCGAGCAGCTTCTGTCCACTTGTTTCAGTTCAATGTTTTCATGTTTGTCACACTCTTTCACTTTTTGCGCACTTGCACTACACTTATTGTTATTGATGCTGGTACGTCGTAGACTGCATCGCGTGTTCGGCGTAGAGGCCTCGCTCGCGACCTCTCGGGGCGGCGGCGGCGGCGGCGGTGGGTTTGCACGGGGTCTTGCGGTGATGGTGTTCGAAGCTGTTGTTCTCTCTGGGTTTTCTTGGGTTGTCCAGGCTCTTAAAAGTTGCCACTGGCAACGTGTTTTTTGGCATACGAGTAAGATTGTTATAGCAGTAGTTGCTAGAAAGAGGCAGTATATAGCTGTATAGTGGTGTATATCGTGGACAGAATAGCTGTTAATTGTATCTTCGGGAAGTTGGCTTTCTTTCAGCGCTTTTATTTTCTCTTTTATGACTTTATTTTCGCTTTCGTCTTCCAAATGAAAGCTGTTGTTTGCGAATTTTTCAACCGTAATGTTTATAACATGGTTAATTGGGTCAATTTCTGGGGCAGGTATGCTATATGATAAATCCACTTTACTTTCCATATTCATATGCGTGTGAATTGCAAAGTTGTCCGTTTTTACGATACAATTCTCCTCAATGTAAATAATGTTAGTTCGTGTCAATGTTTGCGCTGTAACTTGATCTCTACATATGGTTCGGAACTGACACCGATCACAACAAAAATATAAGTAGTGATTCGGTCGGGATAAACTGATCCACCTGTTCTGACACGCGGCTATGCTTGTTTTACATGTATATAAATTCACCTTTTCATCCTTTATACACAAATCTTTATCTGTGTTCATCTTATATACAGGGACCTTAAGTGAGCACATATATGTGAACGTATCTCGTATAATACAAGTTTCGATATCCTTTTCTTGTAAGGGCATGTATGCATCCTTTTGTAAGTTCATGGCTACGTATTTTTCTATGGGAATAACAGATATCATATTTCTGTCTGAGCTGTGCGGAACCGGAATAATGTTATAAAGGTCGTAACGATCACGAGTTATCAATGGAATGCGAATCTCAAATATCATGTATTGGTCAGTCATTCTTGATTTAACTTGTAATACTTGGTAGATGTTTTGTAAGTTTGTTTGTATGTTGTCAATTGGTAAAGTAAGGTCACTTAAAAGTTGGCCCGATATTATATTTAATTCTTTTTGTAGTTGCTGGGGACTTATAATATGTATGTTCATTTTATCGTTGTAAATGTTGGCTATCGTTTCTAATAACATATCTTGGATTGTTTTAAGGTGATTTAATAAATTGTTTGCATCCATGGCGACCACTGTAAATTGAGACATGCTCTCTGCGACTGTAATTTCTTTTGCCATCGCAGTGGTATCTTTTTCTAAACAAAGTAAGTGCTGGTGTATCATTTTATGTTGTTTTTGGATCGTATCTCGAGTTCTCAAGAGCATGTTGTATTCGGCTTCTACAATAGATGTTTGATTTTTCCACATGGTGACGAGATGTTTTTCGTTGTTTTTTAGGAGACTTATGTCCTGTTGGTATTGTTGAGCGAACCGATCGTCTAAAACTCCGAATAAAGTATTCGCTAAGTTTCCGACACCGTTTATTAATCCCCGTTTCTTGCGTGTTTGTTGTTTTAGCTGATGTCGGGATAGTACTTTATTGTAATGTTGTAGTTCGTCGTATGAATGTTGTAATTGTAAAAGGATGACGTCACAGTGTGAAAGGGTTCTAACTTGTTTACAAATAGTTTCTAATTGCTCGTTGTATTTTTTGTATGCTGATACTCCTTCCCAGTATGGGCTCATATCGTAGTACGCTACTAGTTTCCATTCGTCTCTAACTAGTTGCATAGTTCCAAGCTTGTCGAAGTACAATCCTTGGCCGTCATTGATAGGTGTCATTTTTACGCAATTTCCAGCTGTTATGAAAGTAAAAATATAGAATAGCATCATTAGCATGGTTGTCATACATCCTCTCTTGGTTCGTCTTTGACTTTTGGTTTGTTTCGGGGTTTCTTTATCGACGGGTTGTTGTTCTGGTTTCGATTTTTCCAGGGGCAAGACAGATAATTTAACTACGGGTCTCTTTAGTGTTCCTTTGGCTGTTTTTAGTGTTACTACTCTCACATATCCATCCTGACCTGCATGCACGTCGATCACTCGTCCTAGTGCCCATTTCCCTGCTGGTAAATTATCTTCATGTATGACCACTATGTCCCCTACTTCTATGTTTTTCTTGGGCTCACACCATTTTTGTCTTGCTGTTAATTGGCTTAAGTACTCTGTTTTCCATCTTCTCCATACATCACTGAATATTTTTTGTGTTAAATTCCATCTTGTGCGTGCGTCTTCGTATGTTTCTATTATAGTCACTCCCGCTCGTCCTTGCAAGAAGTGGGCTGGAGTCAGCGTATTCAGGTCATCAATGTTGTCTGTTAATGGGCATAATGGCCTTGAATTTAGACAGTTCTCCAATTCGGCCAGAATCGTGGCATATTCCTCATATGTAAGTTTTTGTTCACCCACTACGCGTTTTAAATGATATTTTAAGCTTCTGACGGCTCTTTCCCAGAGTCCGCCCGCGCTGGGCCAGGCGGGAGCATTAAAATGCCACTCGATTTCCATTTCAGCGACTTCAGCCAAGAAATTGTCGTCGATTGTGTTTTGAATCTCCTTCCACTGTTGTTTCAGAATGTTGTTCGAGCCTATAAAATTGGTACCCTGATCCGAGTATAAATGTTTTGGGGCTCCTTTTCTGGCTGCCATTCTTCTTAAAGCTGCCAGGAAAGCTGAACTCGTTAGTTCTGTTACTAGTTCTAAATGCACGGCTTTTGTGACCATGCAGACGAAAACGGCAATGTAGCCCTTCAATGTTCGACTTCCTCGCGCCTTACTTGCTTTTATGTCAACAAATCCCGTGTAGTCGACCCCAGTGTGGAAGAACGGTTTTGCTTCGTTAACACGGGCGGCGGGAAGATCACCCATCAGCTGATACTGTTTTTTCCCATCTATCTTTTGGCACTTAACGCATTTTCGCACTTGTTGTTTCACTCTGTTGTTTCCGCCTATCACCCAGTATTCTTCTCTCAATTTGCTCATAGTGAGCTTAGCGCCTCCGTGAAGTGTCATGGCGTGAGCGTGTTCTATAAGTAATGTTGCAAGACGTGAATCCCTCGGAATAATTTTTGGGTGTTTCATCTCGTAAGATAAATGCGCTTCTTCCAGGCGGCCTCCCACTCGCAAAAGATTGTTTTTATCTATAAATGGGTACAATGTATAGAGCGGGCTTTGTGATTCGACTTTGTTGTGCTTACGTAAATGTTCGATATCCGTTCCTAATTCATTGCTTTGTACACATTTAATTATAGTCAATTTAGCTTTTCTTAGCTCTTGTAATGTGATATGGCTTGGCAAGCGTTGACGCTTCGAAGTGAATGCCCTCAATATGTAGGCCACGATTCGTATTACCTTTGTTATTGAGCTATATTTTTCTAATAAATGATTTATGATATTTTGCTCTTTATTGTTTTGCACCATGTTTGATTTATATGACTTTCTCTCCTCTTCTGTCGTAGTATATGTTAAGGTTTGAGAACGTTTCAGTTCTGGCTGGAAATGAGTTAGCCAAGCTGGACCTGACCACCATAAGGCATTGTCTTTCAATTGAGATGCTGTTTCTCCTCTGCTTGCAGCATCTGCGGGGTTTTCAGATGATTTTACATAGCGCCATTGTTCCTCGGGCATCACCCGTTTTATTTGTTCTACACGATTTGCGACGAATGGTTTCCAACGACTTGGTTGACCTGCTAACCATCCAAGGACTATTTGGGAGTCACTCCAACCGAATGTTATTACTTCATGTTGATTTAAGGAATGTTTAATCTTTTTCATCAGTTTTGCGAGCAAATGTGCACCGCTAAGCTCAAGTCTAGGTAATGTTAATGTTTTCTTATGGGGCACAAGTTTCGTTTTAGCTGCCACCAGTATTACTCTGGATTGATGTGGTATTCTCGCGTATACTACACAAGCGTATGCTTCCATGGAGGCGTCACAAAATCCATGCAGTTCAATGACGTCATTCTCGTTACACCATAACCACCTTGTTATTTTGCATTCGTTAAGTTGCTCAATATCGCTTATCGTTATTGACCATTCTGAAAAGAGTTTGTCAGAAATATGGTCATCCCATTCAGTCTGTTCTTTCCATGCTTTTTGAAATAAAATCTTCAGTTTTACTATAAATGGGGCGATCCAACCTAATGGATCGTACAGTTTGGAAATTTCTGATAAAAGTGTTCTTTTTTTTAGGTTTTCTTTATGTTCGGGTATTTTACATTTGAAGGTGAAAGTATCTTCGGTCGGGTTCCAGCATAATCCCAATGTTTTTGTAATGTTGTCTACTTTAAAGTTGAATACCATTTCTTCGTCACCCTGTTCTCTGTTAATGTTCTCCAAGATTCCTTTGTTGTTGGATGACCACTTTCGTAAATTGAAACCTCCAGTTTTTAAAAGATCGTTTAAATCAGAAACCAACTTCTTTCCTTGTTCCAATGAATGTGCTCCATGTAACACGTCATCCATGTAAAATGCCTCCTCTACCACTTTCGCTGCTTCTGGAAAACTTTCTCGTTCGTCTGCTGCTAGTCTTTTTAACGTCATCATAGCTATAAATGGTGCTGATTTTGTTCCGTAAGTTAGTGTTGTTAGTTGAAATGTTTGTAATGGTTTTTCAGGACTGTCACGCCAAATTATTTTCTGTAAATGTTGATCAATTTCGTTTACGTGTATCTGACGGTACATTTTCTCAATGTCCGCTGTAAATGCGTATTTGTACTGTCTCCATTTTAATAGAAGTACTTGCAAGTCTTGCTGTAAATTGGGGCCTGTATGCATCAAATCATTTAAAGATCGCCCTGTAGATGTCTTTACTGACGCGTTAAAGACAACCCTGTGCTTGGATGTTGCTGACTCAACTCTTTCGATAATATGATGAGGTAAGAATGACTCTAACCCCAAATTGTTGGTTGCTGGTTTCATGTGTCCTAGGTCCCGATATTCATCCATAAATTGTTTATACGCTTCGGATAGTTTTTCTTGTTTTTGTAACTTTCTTTCCATGTTTTTAAACTGCGCGATTGCTCGGGTTCTTGACTCTCCCAGTTCTTCTTCAAAGTGAGGTTTCATTGGAATGCGGACTTCATACCTTCCGTCGGGTTTCCTCTTAGTATTCTCTTTATAATGTTTGATGCATTCCAGATCCTCCTGCGATTCCGGTTCGAAGGACCAATATTCGGGGTGCGGGTTCGCTTGAATGTAAAACGTCCGGAGAGTAGCGGAAAAATGTTTAATGTTGTAAAATGTTATAAAATGTTATAGAATAATGTTAATAAAATGTTGATAATGTTGAGAATGTTCAATGTTAATCGAATGCACCCGGTCGCGATGGATCTCAAAAGTACACTGAAAACTAAATGAATGCTAAATTATTGGGGCAATGCGTCTTTTGCTGACTGGACGCACGCGCCGCACGAGGCTTTAAACGTGTTAGGTGCATTGCACCGAACAATTTATTTGTTTGTTTAAATTTACACATTTTTAATAGATATATTTTTCTAAAATCATTCACTGAATAGGATATTATTAGCTACATACGTCCAAAGTAATCCGCCAAATATCTGTAACATTTATTATAAAAAAAAGATACATAAAAACAGATTTGAAATACAATGACATTGCAATAAAATAGCGGTCAACACAATAAGTAACAGAACAACTAATAGGAACTCCTACTCCCCTGTAACTCAATAAGGTAGAACTCAATATAGAACTGCCATTTCCGTCAATATCAATTTTATCAATACAATTATCACTTATCTGTGTTGGGCTTTCGCTAATTATATTTTGCTTGCTGCGTCCATTTGACAAGATATTTTGGGCAGGTGACATCAAATAGTTGATTGCAATAACTGGATCTGAAATGATGATTATAATTCTTCAGGATTGTGGGTAACTCATTTACCATATTAGGAATTCCTGCATATATATATATATACTTTCTATAAAAATAATCGATCGATACATCGCTACATATGTGACTTTGAAAGTCCTAATTGTATGAAATTTATTTAAATATCAAAACACGCGGCAGCGTATCAAGCCAAGTTCAAAAGAAGATAACTGGCGACGCATCAGCCGTGTGTTATATTACACGAACCATTTGGAGCCACTTTTGACCCCTACGTAACTCAAAATCTACTAAACATAAACATATGAAAGGAAATTGTCAACTCTGGGCCACCTTCTGATATAAACCGTATACGGTTTGTACTTCATTGTAAAATAAATACTCATTTTATTACTAAAGTAGACAAAATATTACAAAAAAATTAAATGCGAATTAGAAATACTAAATAAATAAATATTATGTAAAGTTTAACTTCACCTGGACTGAAACGGGTTTGTGTTTTTGGTTTGACACTGTCAATGTCTACCGTTACATAATCTGCGTTTGGACACTGTTCGGTAAGTTAGAACCAATGTTCTTAACTTATATATTATCTTAATATTACAATTAATATTAAGATAATATATAAGTCTACGAATACGGAAGTTTAAATTAAAAATCGACTGTAGTAACACTTTACGTACCACACTTCGCTACGCGCTACTCTCGTAGCCGATCCTAGCGTTTTCCTCGTATGTAGCGGAAAGCGCCTACGAACAGAGAGCCCGCTTAGCGGGTTCCTGGTCGTGAAAGTGTTAATACGCCTAAAGATTAAAATGCGTATTGCATTTTTGTTCGGAGTTAGAATATTAAAAGTGGGTTTCATAATGGCATAATATCATGGCAGGTACCGCGCTACTGGTATCGCACTAACGGTGGTAAACCTTATCCCTTCGCAATAGGTGTTAGGAATGTTCAATTAATAGTATCAACGATGGTTTGACAGCCGTCTTTGTTTACCAAAATAAAGGAACTATGAATACGATCAAAATATGACTTTTTATTATTTCACCATGATTCCCGTTTTTTTTTAAGTCAGCTTTTGTACATGATCTTTAAAAAACCGGTACTTTTTTTATATTAATATATAAATCATAGGCATACACGCTTTCTAATATTGTCCTTATCAGATTCAAGTTTTAAATGCATTATTTTTCAATTTTCCCATTAGATTTCGCAATTTTTTTACCACCGTCCTGATCTAGAAATTATAACGATTTTTTTAAAGGTAAAAGTCATTCCTAAACGGTCCTAAATAATCTGGGCCAGACCACCTAACAAAAATTGACGATCTCCTTTGGTACATTTATTAACATCCTTAATGCTAACTGGATTTCCAAATTGCATGCATATATTTAGCTCAATCTGTCAATGAAATACAATTGATATAAACATCTAAAAATCGGGCAATTTTTTACTAACCAACCAGTAAAAACAAGGACTACTGGTATGTATTCTCTGATATGGATTCGATTAATATACATTCTAATTATAATATAGCACTTATGTGAAAACTAGCCAAGACAAATCTCGAACTTGAATTACATCCCAGGTGAAAATTACAGTGTGTAAATTTATTTTAGGATGTTGCATGTTCTTGTAACTGGAATTTTAGGATTTTCTACACAGAATTTGGCACCCACAGAGATATTAATTCTTTCATATGCGAAGAACTTGGCTCTCATTTCACATTTATGTTTTTGATGGGATAAATAATATGCCAAGATCTTGAAAGTTAAACAAATACAGGCTCAGACACTACAAGATAAAATCATCCTTCACGCTAGTTGCCTTTCTACATGCACCTTCACAAAACATGTTATCAGTTTCAGACCAAATCTTCTCATCCACCTCGATATGGAACGGGATACGAGTAGATGCAATAAAACTATTCTCCTCGGTTAATAATGAGCGGTTCGACAATAGTTGAATAGTCTGCAAACGGTAATTGAAGTGAGGAATCGACCCTACGAATGCTGATAGCGGGAATTTCCCGCTCTCGTGAATTTTTAGCTGGTTCCGCTTTTTGCTCAGCCACTCGATTTTCAAATCTCTAGCATATGCAAAATTAGAGGTAATATATTTTTTGTATCCTTTTAATGATTAACTATACAGGATTTACGAAGCGTAATATTCTTCTGACTTGAAAAAAGAACCTGTATGTCTTAATTTTGAATCCTAATAAATATGTTTTCTGTTGTTATTATACTTTAGTGTACGTTTACACAGATCTGTAAACAGATATGCCATGCCACAAATCGTTATCAAATACAAGATATAACATTTCAATATGCAAATATCAATTTATTGAATTTAATAGATTTCAAACAAAACGAAGAGCAACGAACTAATATACCTGTTTCTTTAAACAAAATTGCGTGCAAAATGTATTAAAAGTTCTGTCGACTAAAAGCCCGTCGGTGAATTGCCTATCGGAGAACCGTTACAGATTCATTATGTAGCATGAGTACCTATAGCACATGCAATAATAATATTATTTACGTCACACCTGGCCATAATGTGAGTTTTACCGCTCGCTACGCTTACGGTAAAACTCGCATTATGGCCAGGTGGGGACGTAAAATTGTGTACTCACCACGGGCAGTAAAAAAGAAAGCCCTCTATCGCATATTTACAACCCTCGCCTGCGGCTCGGGTCCCAAATACCTGCGATTTCGGGCTTTCTTTTTTTTACAGCCCTAGGTAAGTAATGTACTATTATGTCACTGTCGCGTCGGTTTTTTTTTCACATAGCTAGAGCAGTGCCTAAGGGCACCCAGTAGAATATTCTATTAAGGACCCAAATAGCCATTTGAAAAGGTGAGAAAATAGCAAATTCTAGTTGCCTACTCATCCTTTTCGGACCAAATTTTCTATCTCATTCATGGTCCAGCGAGCCTCAATAGCTTAAACTGCAGGTTCAAATGCAATTCTTTTCCTAACAAATTTAATTCTATTCCTCTTTTATCCCCCACTCGCATTTGCTGGACGTTATAATCATTTCCATCTTTTGGAACGTTAAATTATTCGCATTCGTTTCGTACTGTTGCGTCTTACCTCCGGCATGTTGAAATTATATTTAATATGGAAAGAAATCTACCAGCTTTAGCCTCTTTTTAGAAATACGGATTTATTCAACGGGACTATTTTTTTTACTAAAGTACGGCAAAGCAAGGAAAAGTTTAATTGTTTATATACAAGGTGTAACAATAGTAGTTTATGTAACTTTTACGTAATAAGGGTCCTTAAAACATGAGTGTGGTTTTATGAAACGAGCCGCAGGTGAGTTTCATAATAAGATCACACGAGTGTTTTAAGGCCTAATTACGTACAGTTGCATACACTGCTTTATCTACACTCATATTATTTATCTAAAATGCCGTATTCGGAAACCATAGAATGGCCGCCATTGCACCGCCATGGCCAACTCGATTGTGCCGGCGGTCGCGCGGGCGCGTGTCGGCGGATGCGCGGGAGCGTGCAGGTGTACATTATGTTATCAAAACTCATAGCACATCAATAATTGAGCATGAAAAGTTAAAATTACGTTACTGCCACGGATAAAAAGCTTATCATAGTAAAATCGGTCGTGGTAATGCTAGCCATTGCCTACCGTTTTCGAACACGTTTTAGAGAACTTACAATATGAGTGTAGATAATAGTAGTTTATGTAACTGTTACGTAATAAGAGTCCTTAAAATACGAGTGTGGTTTTATGAAACGAGCCGCAGGCGAGTTATGTTATCAAAACTCATAACAGTCATAACCTATCAATATTTGAGCATGTAAAGTTAAAATTACGTTACTGCCACAGATAAAAAGCTTATCATAGTAAAATCGGTTGTGGTATCATTACCACAACCGATGGAGGTAGGAGGATGGGGATTTTTTATAATGAATGTTACAGATATTTGGCGGATTACTTTGGACGTATGTAGCTAATAATATCCTATTCAGTGAATGATTTTAGAAAAATATATCTATTAAAAATGTGTAAATTTAAACAAACAAATAAATGATAAATATTATGACTACGATAGTCAAGAACATCATTCATTTTAGCATTTATCACGTCGTTATTGTCACGGCTTAATAGAGTCAGGAGTCTGCTTGGCAACCGACCGGTAGGTATGGCTCATGCCATTGCCTACCGTTTTCGAACACGTTTTAAAGAACTTACAATGTGAGTGTAGATAAACTGATTTTATCTACACCTATATCATAAGTCCTCTATTCTGCGTTCGGAAACCGTATGTAATTACCACCTCTATTGCAACCAGTTATGTAACATCAGTGTATTATCTGTGACAGTGCTGTAAAAATGTATGAAAATTCATAACCACATCGATTTTGGTCACGTAATGCAAATCCAGCCCTCCTCTCCGATTGCGGTTATTGTCCTCCCCGACCATACAATCGAGTTGGCCATAGCGGTGCAATGGCTGTCATTCTAATGGAAGTCTACCTTAATAATATTTTACGATATAAAACTTGATTAATGAATTTAATATATAACACTTCTTAATATGTATAAAATACTTCACGATTTACGTTTTAAGGCAATTTTCATTCTATAAATACCTACCTATATAAACAGGTAAAAGCAGAACACCGAATATTGACGTAAAAATGTTTCTAGCGAGTATCTTTTTATTTTACGACCATTAAACAACTGAAGACTTTGTTTTAATTTAAGTAAGTAACATCTAAAATGAATATAAAATTATTAAACTGCCGTTTTTATAGCAAAAAGTACAAAAACCAGAAAACTAATTAATACGGCAACAAAACAATCCATCATTTCACAATGTCACTTTTTAAACAAATAGCCAACGTTGATATTGTTCAGATTCTGCGACATCATATTTTCGAGGCAATATTTTAATAACGTGGTGGATATCCACTTAAGTATTAAATTCCACTGCTATCCATCAATCATGTCAAAACAGCAATAACAATTAAAAGAAGGCATTAATAAGCCAGCCTTATGTAGAGCTGTAACAGTGTAAGTGTCAGTGAAAAAAATTACGTCCAACTAAGATGCATTTAATCTTTGTTCCTAATAAAATGTTTGGAATAAAAGCATATTTATTTACTATATCTAACTACATGATAACTTTTACTAAGTGCTCTTAACTTCAACAGACAAGATCTTATTAGGCTCGTATGCAGTCAAGATGCGTGTTACATTAAATAAGATCTTCATTGAAGCAAACATTTTTTTTTCAGTAGCTATATTTTAGACGAGCATGCTCGCGATTCGAAAAATAAACACACACACTGGACAGACACAGCTCCAACTCAATTCAACCCAACTCAAGTCAACGCTATAACGACATTGACATTTGCTATTCGAACAGATTTTCATTCAACATTGGTCTCACATTGGTCACACATTGGTCTCACATTGGTACAACATTGGTGCATGGTATTGTATTTTGGCCACATAATATATTGATAATATTTTTAAATTTAACACTTTCACTCAAAGGCTTTAACCACCTTTGATTACATGATAGGCGCGGTCTCGACGACAGTATTTTTTATATGAAAGCCCAAACTGTAACGTACACTTAACGTCATCGGAAGTCGTATTGTCATTTTGTGCGATCAATTGAACAAGATTTTCCTCAATTTGTACTTTTTATTAAGAATAACTCGGGCTTCGTTGTTAGCGGAGTATGCAAAATTGGAATATACAACAAAATGGTGGCAAACGAGCGGTATCTATCAGCTTACCTCGTCGGGTAGTGATTAAAACTGGCTTAAGCTGGTATCTGAAATAAATTGAAAGGCTCTATTAAAAGTTGTGGCTTGTCTCCTACGTGTAGTCAATTTTAGCAGCGATTAAAATGAAATTGAAATTTAATGTTAGCTGAATAATTTGTAAGCGCATTTACGCCAACTCGATAATGCTAACGAAGGGTTTTGAAATTTCTAAGTTATGATAATATCATATCGTTTTTTTTTAAATATTAGGGCGTGACGCTCACATTTATACTAACTATTCAAGATTAAATGAAATGTTACATTTTTCAAATCCAAATACTACGCTTCCAAAGGAGATCGTCAATTTTGTTAGGTGATCTGGCCCAGATTATTTAGGACCGTTTAGGAATGGTTCTTACCTTTAAAAATCATCATAATTTCTAGATCAGGACGGTGGTAAAAATATTGCGAAATCTAATGGGAAAATTGAAAAATCATGCATTTAAAACTTGAATCTGACAAGGAAAATATTTTAAAGCGTGCTTGCCTATAATTTATATATTAATGTTATAAAAGTACCGATTTTTTAAAGATAATGGACAAAAGCGTACTTAAAAACAAAACGGGAATCATGATGAAATAATAAAAAGTCATATTTTGATCGTATTTATAGTTCCTGTATTTCGGTAAACAAAGACGGCTGTCAAACCATCGTTGATACTATTAACTGAACATTCCTAACACCTATTGCGGAGGGATAAGGTTTACCACCGTTAAGTGCCGATACCACTAGTAACTGACATTGCAAAATTGAAAAGAAGATGCGTTTCGTTATCGAAGGAGCATGATATTAAGCCATTATGAAACCCACTTTTAATATTCAAACTCCGATTAAAAATGCTAAAATACGCATTTTCAATCTTTAGGCGTTTTAATACAGTCGATTTCTAATTTAAACTTCCGTATTCGTAGGTTTAGATACTATTTTAATATTACAATGTTCTAACTTACCGAACAGTATCAAAACGCAGATTATGTAACGGTATACATTGACAGTGTCAAACCAAAAAACAATCCCGTTTCAGGCCAGGGTGAAGTTAAACTTTATGTCAATGCCATAAGGACGTTAACGACTTGTCTTCCTGTATTTTAATCGCGGAAAAAATCAACATAATGTTTATTTATTTAGTATTTCTAATTCCCGTTTAATTTTTTCGCAATATTTTGTCTACTTTAGAAATAAAATGAGTATTTATTTTACATTGGAGTACAAACTGTATACGGTTTATATCAGGTGCCCCAGAATTGACGATCTCCTTTCAGTTGTTGATAATTGCCTGCCAACTGTGACGTCTCATACCTGTTTCACGTAAAAACAAAACGGAGGCTTAGGAGCGATATCACTCGGGTTTTGACGTTGTCGGTGGCGAGCGTGTGAAACAAAGGTAAGAATTCCTTTGTCAATTCACGAAACTGAGCGGAAAATTGGAACGTTTTTCGTGAAAGATGCATAAAACACTTACACCTTTTCGTGAACGGGGCATTTATAAACCTTATCGAGTTCTCGCTCGAGTAACATGTCCCTATTATGAGTCACATTTTTTATCACAAATTTCAAAGTACTTAATCAGTTTCTGTCCTAAAATCACACCAGTCAGTAAAGTGAATGCGGTAGTTCATAGAGCGGGCAAAAAGCCGAGACGCGACGTTGACCGATGGTGTGGACATTACGGAGACCATTAGAGCAAGACTGTAGTGTAATATTAATGGTACGAAACAAGCAGTTAGTGATTTGGGAAAAATATATGACCTTGAATAAGTAATTTAGTACTGAAGAACAAATCAAATTATTTTAATAAATATTTTGATTTGTTTGTGCCAGCCTTGGGTACCGGAGGCCTAGGTCACTTTTTCCTTTGTATATGACAAATATGTAAGTTTAAGCAATTTAGTATCTAGTATGTTAATAAATTACTCCTTTATTAAATAATACCTAACTCACTTTATAAATTATAAATGTGGCATTGAACTCAATTAGATATCTACATACCAATTTTCCGCCACTGTCACTGCTTAGGAAAACTATTGTTTATTTGGGTTGATTTTTTAAAAGTATGCGTAGTAGTTTGTAAAGCTGCACTTACAATAAAACTACTTACCTACTTACAATAAAGCTCTTTAGCATATTAAATGATCCAGCTGCACAGAGTACCTGCGGTCTAAATTTAAATTTGTTACGGCACAGCCAGGCCGCGAGCTCCTTTCCGCCCGTACACTAAACACTAATACTTTCTAGCCAGGCCGCGAGCTCCTTTCCGCCCGTACACTAAACACTAATACTTTCTAGCCAGGCCGCGAGCTCCTTTCCTCCCGTACACTAAACACTAATACTTTCTAGCCAGGCCGCGAGCTCCTTTCCTCCCGTACACTAAACACTAATACTTTCTAGCCAGGCCGCGAGCTGCTTTCCTCCCGTACACTAAACACTAATACTTTCTAGCCAGGCCACGAGCTCCTTTCCTCCCGTACACTAAACACTAATACTTTCTATTCCTTATCACCGCTCCGGTTCTTTGTCAAACTCTGTCATCTTACATGCTATTCGTCTTTGGAATGCCCTCCCCCTTAAGATACGCCAAGCTCAGACCAAATCTTTTTTTAAGAGCAAGTTGCGCAAACATCTTCTAGAAAAATCTCATAGCTAGAACTCATGCATGACAGTCCAGTAGCAGGTATATACAGGGTGGAATTTTGTAATGCCACCTGAAGGGGAAGTACTCTTAATATTGTAGATAGAAAACTTTACTCAAAGAAAACATTCCTTTATTTTTTTAAAGAAAGAAAACTGCATTCAAAGATTTTGCTTGCCGCACCCGGTAATCGAACTGACTAAAATCTCTAAAAGTTGCATCCTGTACTTTTATTGCATCGATCGTTAGGGTCAATTATAAGGATGAAATCTATCTTACAAACTTTATAAATTAAATGAAAGGAAAACAATGAAATCTTAAATTATTAATTCAATGGATCAAGTTAAAGCACTTTTACTCAAAGATCCATCTGTTTACTTATGTTATTAATTAATAATTATCATTGACGTCATTTTTCCATTAAAATGACGTATTACTTTTTAGATAAGACGATTGCAATTTGCAAGTGTTTGTAATGCAGACTCCTTTCTTAGATGCGACATAACTCCGTGTGTGACGTAGTTTAAATATGGAATGTTACATTTGAAAATAGATTTTCATCTGTTTACATTAAATCTTATGAGAATGTAAACGAGTTGAGAGTTGAAGTTCAGAATACGATTTATAACATTCACCACAACACGTTATTAAAGGTTACTAGAAATGAATTCCTTAGAAGAATAAATTTGTGTAACCAAAAAGGAGGAGCCCATTTCGAACAATTAATTAGTTAGTTTACCATTTTCTGTAAATAATTAAAATAATTTAAGATTTCATTGTTTTCCTTTCATTTAATTTATGAAGTTTGTTAGAGAAATTTCATTTTTATATTGATCCTAACGATCGATGCAATAAAAGTACAGGGTGCAACTTTTAAAATTTTAGTCGGTTCAATTACCGGGTGCGACAAGCGAATTTTTAAAAATCTTTGAATGCAGTTTTCTTTCTTTTAAAAAATAAAGGAATGTTTTCTTTGAGTAAAATTTTCTATCTACAGTATTAAGAGTACTTCCCCTTCAGGTGGCATTACAAAATTCCACCCTGTATATATATATATGGAGTGCATTATGATATGTGTATGTATGTATATATATATGTGTATTATTTATTTATGGATGTATTAATGTATGTATATTATTTATATATATAATACGGTTATGTATTTAGAATTTATTAGTAATATTCAGTTTAAAATTTACCATGGTTGTAATAATTTCCCGCACCTATGACCTTTTAATAATCTCTGTTTGGCCCAACAGTTAACTGGTAGAGAATGCCTTTCGGCATTAAGTTCGCCTTTTGTACTCTTTTTTCCTTGTGCAATAAAGTTTAAATAAATAAATAAAAATAAAAAAAAGCGTGCGCTTATAACCCGACTACCTCTGTTTGGTGCCTCGTTTCAATTGCCTGTATTGAAAACTGTCTACTTCGTTATTGAAAATTCCAGTATTAACACATGTTTAATACCTACAAGTAATAATTAATGGTTGGTGTTTATATGCAAATGATATCAGATAACAGAAAATACTAGGTTCTCCCGCAAATTTGTTTGCGTTAGTACTTCGGGTATTATCTAAAACACAATATATTATATCATAGTAAAAATTGTTACACACCTCATATCATATCCACAGCGCAGGTTTCGTCATAGTTGCTACAGCCAAAATTAGTATCCACAACATGCTTCGTCAATATATTGGTATTATTTTATATTGTCTTAATAAAATGTTATTCAAAATTCAAGGTAGATGCATCAATTATCTCACTTCCATTGTAAATTCCGCTCCTTTTCACACTTAAAGAATGATTCTCGTGATAAAAAACTATCCTTTGTCCTTCCCGGGACACAAACTTTTTTCATAACCGTAAAGAAGTAACAGACAAGATACACTGAAAAAAATTAAGAGCCAACTAAGATGCATTTTATTTTAGTTGCAAAAAAATATTTGGAATAATAATATATTTATTTACTATATCTAACTACGAGTATATGATAATTGATAACTTTTACTAAGTGCTCTTAGCTTCAACAGACAAGATCTTATTAGGCTCATATGCAGTCAGGATGCGTGTTACATTAAATTAGATCTTCGCTGGAGCAAACATGTATTTTTTTCAGTGTAGACAGTATATCCTCGTATTTGTAAAGGGTCGTCAACGCGCATGTGACACCGCTAGGGTTGCAGATGTCCATAGGCTACGGCAGCTGCTTACCACCGGGCGGGCCGTATGCTTGTTTGTCACCGTCTTGGTACAAAAAAGAAATTTAATATTAGTAAGCAAGCATTGTATATTTCACTTCCCCGCATAGCATTAAGCAAGTTTATACCTACAGAGCTTCGTCGTTTGTATGTCTATTAACCAGCATTTACATACAAGGCTGATGCAGTGGCGGTGCTCGCCAGTCGTCACTTAGTCGGTTTTACATTCGCGAGTCGACGCTGACGCTATGGTAAAGTAACAGTAGGCGAGACGAAACTAGGTCATTCATAATTATTATTTTGATTTATTGTTCTACCTTAGGCACTGGTCCCACCGGCGGCGAGTAAGCGAGTAGCACTACATCGCGGGCCTTGAAAGGTCGATCGATCACTCTATCCTTCGACAAACCGCAATGTAATGCTACTCGCTTAACTTTACTAGCTTACTCGCTCTTACTGGCCTTAAAGTGGGCCGAAAAGTCTTTTTAGCGATAAGATTGCGTATTGCCTACCGCTAGACACACAACACTTGAAAATTTCATTTAGTGAAGAAGTGGTTTTCATTTACATTAACTAACATACAAGAGAGAGAGAGAGAGAGAGATAATCGACTGCATTGACAAATATACGAAGTGAAGCTAAAATAACTTAATAAAAGTGTGTAAAAAACGGGACTAGTATAAGCAATAAGACATGCCCATATTGCCCATGGAGAAATTTCTCTAACGAGACGTGTTGATTTTAACTTTGATTTTAATTTTAAGGTATTCCGTAGCGATTTCGGTTGTTACAAAACCTATAGTAAACATCATAGTTCATATAAACCTATAGTAATCATCATCACTAGCGACTGTCTTTGCCATGTCGAATAGGGGTCAAGTATTTAGGATACCTACAATGAAAAAAACGGCCAATTGCGTGTCGGACGACGCATAACGGAGGGTTCCGTACCTACTATGGAAAAAATTAATATCAACTGGTCGTATCTGCATATGAAAGAAGTTTTTTTAAGATAACTCGAAAACGCCTAAACCGATAATGCATCTTCTGCATACACTGTTGCATCTTCTTAATTTTTTTCCATGTTTTTTGGAATCTCCGATTCCAATTACAATCCTCCGGTTACAATTTTTTTTACTTTCAGGGTAATTATTTCTGAAATATTCACTAAATTAAAAAAAAAAAACAAACCTTAATGTTATTTTTAAAGACAAATCGAATGAAGTACAACACGTTGATATTGTATGGAGTATCTATATATATAAAAAAATCGCCATCAATTTTACTACAAAACTAAGTAGTGGGCATACAAAATACATCTTATGTTATAATTTAATTAAAATAGATCTTATAGTTTCTGAATAAAATGGCTGTGACATACGGACGGACCGACGGACGGACAGACAGACGGACATGACAAAACCATAAGGGTTCCGTTTTATTTAGATTTTTAACCAGTTTTTTAATATATTGCAAGGGAACACGATAAAACTGATGAGTTTTCCAATAACTGTCATGACCCATAAAGCTCTATAAATGGAGTACGCTTCGCCTCATCTTTCCAAACAAAAAAGTCTGCCAAAATCTGAGGGGGGCGAGGTAGCACGCATGTGAAGTTTTCAAGTCAAAGGTACATCATTGTCGGTTGTTAATACAGTTTATTTCTAAATGAGTTTTTATGGCAGCAACGCTTTATTGACAACCGACACAGATGTGCCTTTGAATTGAAAACACCAAACATATTTGACATATTCTTTTTATACTTCATAACACTAAATGGAGCAATAGATAGTCGACTGTACAAATGCTAACATATGGTTCTTTATTGGATGCAGTCTTTGGAAATGTCAAACAAAATAGCCAAGGATTATTTTTGATTGTATTTTCAAACAAAATATAGAAGACAGCAATCCTTAAGCGCGTTAAATATGGAGAAGTGTCAAACGTCAAATAGTTACTGCCCGTCAGAAAGAAAACGATTGTCTTTGAATCGATTCTGTAAACGAAGCTTGATTTTCGATTTAGGTTAAATCTTTTATTACGAAAGTAATGATAAATAAAGTAAACTGTACTTACATCTGAAATGGTATTTCAACTTTTTGTAAACTAGACGGAATATAACATTTTTTTACATCCAAAAACAGCGCATAAGGGCATTTTCACGGAGCTTGTTATCCATTGACAGCGATGACGAAAATGCGTGACATCGATTATTGAAATAGTTTTTATAGATGTACTAGATTTTCCGCCAATACTTTTGACAGAGGGGAAATGAACTCAGGGCCTCTCCTGGTTTAGAACTCTCTGGTAGTACCTATGACAGAAAAATAAGATGCTTTTCTAAAGTTAATGTTTTGACAGCCGTATTCGAATTTTTGAAATCTCAACTTGTAACTATTGATATTGATAATATTGGTGAGTGCTATAGAATAATAGTAACAGTGTGAACTGAAAACGAATTGAACGAACCGTTACTCTTTTCATTTTCTACAGACCAGCTATTACGGAAATCCTGCTGCTATTTATTGTCTTCACTATGCGCGGCCTCTATAAATAGGCTTGTAAGGGCGTGTTTGCACTATCCAAGTGAATCAAAGAGGTACAGCGACGTTGACGGATAGTGTTTGTGGACACACAAGAGGGTGCTCTAGCGGTACCGTGTAAACAAGGTGTTATTTATTTGCTAAGTTTCTCTGTCGGATTTCTTCATAGCCCTAAGAGAATGTTTGTTGAATATTTTGCGAAACTTTGTAAGAAAATAAGTCCTTAGTGCAATGAATAAGTTGGAAATTGGGAAAGGAAAAGATATAGGTGCTTCCTTGACATTTTGTTTTATCACTAAGTATATTTATGTTCACTAATAAATAGGAGATATTTTCAAAATATTAGCAACTCTGGTAATAAATAACAGCTTTATTGCACTAAAGGTCCTGGTGCCGGATTCTAATTTTAAAATACATTAACAATACAATAACAACACAACCTATCTCAAACATAACTCCAACACACAACAAATAATCAACCAATCTTCAACCAATATTGAGGTTGTATTGAAGTTGCGTTGGAATATTTCTCAAGCAAATTCTGATATTTCTGATTCAGATGTGTATGTCGTAGCTGTATTGCGTTGTTAATGCATTGGAGGTGTATTGAAGTTCTACGTGTTTTAAAGTTAGAATACGCCCCATGGGTTTAAACGATCGATGTAATATACCCTCAATTACCTTACAATATTCATCACTAATTAGGTATCCACAGTGTAGGTATATTATATGAAATATGATACTGGCACATACAGTTCTATAAGCTAATAGTATTGGCAGTAAAATCATATACGTGTATAAAAACTATTTCAAAAATCGATGTCACGCATTTCGGTCATCGCTGTCAATGGATGAAGAGCTCCATGAAAATGCCTTTATATGGTACTAGCTTTTGCCCGCGGCTTCGCCCGCGTACTAAAAGTACTAAAAAAGGATGTTCTCAGTTTGACCCGTATGTTTGTATGTACGTATGTAGGTATGTATGTTTATCCGCTATTATCTCGCGGTTGGCTAAACCGATGTAGATGCGGTTTTCGGGAATGTATTTGTTACATTCTGGAGGTTTCGGTATAAGTACCAAGTTTTTGTGAAGGTGCTTCCCTTATTTTTTTTAAGAAATGATTGCAATAATTGTTGAATTGTTACGCTAGCAACGACTTACTATTTCACGTCCAAAACGTTGGATATTAAAATCGTTGTTGTTTTCGTTATCAGCGACCCGATAAACCATAGAAACAATACCTAAGTAAATTTTCAGACTTTGTAACCACATTTCCCCCTTTTAGGGGTTGAATTCTCAAAAAACCTGAAACATCTGTTTACTAATTTATTGTCAGGAATACTCCTGTAAAGTTTCCAATAAAACAGTCCAACTAATCTTGTTTCCCCGTATACATTTTAGACCCCAATTTAACCCCCTTAGGGAGTGAATTTTGAAAAATCCTTTCTTAGTGCACCCCTAGACCTTATAAGGAACTTACATGCTAAATTTGGAATTTCTAGAACCAGCGGTTTGGGCTGTTTGATATGTCAGTCAGTCAGTCAGTGAGTCAGTTTCTTCTTTTACATATATAGATTTTTGGGTGTAAAAGATGTTTTATTATTCTAGTTTACAAAAATATGGAATGCAAATTCACATTTAAGTATTTATTTATTTTATTTATTATTAGTATTACATAATAATAAACATTAATGAAACCGCGGGGGCAGCTTGTGGCGAGCTGACGGTGAGTGGCGACACCGCGGACCCCTATTCCAGAGGGCCCTTTCCATTTGGCCCTCGCCTCTGTGCTTGCCTTAACTGGCCGGCCAGAGTGGAGTCGCAAGAGTGGGACCTATGTTTCAGGTTGGAAGTGTAAAATGTCATAACGCCGGCGGCCTGCTGAACGGATTACCGGGATCTGGCTACCGCAGACTCACCTCTCGACAACCTCACAGCCCACGCACCGGTGTTGCCCTTGAGCCATCTTTGATGTCGCTTTTTACGGGGGCCCATCTTGCGGCGGGCGAGTCACCGTCTGCCGGAAATAAAATTGGATACCGTTTTATTAGGCAGGCGTCCGGTTCTTCATCCAATAGCCCAGTAGTTAGTCCATACTTTTCACCCAATAGCCTAGTACATTTTAGACTCCATTAACTCTCAATAGTCTTTACATAACGGCGGGTGCTGTCTCTGCGTGCGTCCCATGACACGGGTAGGGGCAGCATCCCCTTAGTGTACCCCTCACTTTTCATTAAATTGTCGAAAGGGCCTCTGCGCGTTGGCTTCGGCTCCGCATATGCCTCCCAAAGGTCCGGAACAGAATTGTTCCGTGGTCGGGAAAAACATTAATGATACACGTTTCAATGCAAATCGAAAATCACAATTCGTATACAGAATCAATTTAAAGACAATCGATTTTATATTCTGACGGGTAGTAACTGTTTTGATATTTGACAATTAACCATATTTAACGAACTTAAGGACTGTTGACTTCTATATTTTGTTTGAAATTACAAGCAAATATGATACTTAGCAGGTTTAGTTTGACATTTGCAAGGACTGCACCCGATAATAAACCATATGTCAACATTTGTATAGTTAACTACCTATTGCTCTATTTACTGTTTCGAAGTCTGCGTTTTAGTATGGGTGCATAGTAATAAAAGAGACTTTTACATTAGTGTGCACATATTTTATATGTGTGCTACCTCGTCTCCCTTAGATTTTGGCAAACTTTTTTGTATAGAAAGATGAGGCAAAGCCGCCTTTTGGAATGCACTATGCATACTAAAATAGGGTCATGGTCTTATTTATGTATTTAAAAATTTACGAAAAAACAACATTGTAACCCCATAAACAATTTTCGAATAATTACTAATATTTTTACCAAAATCTATCAACCCGTAATTTGTCAGAATATTAATTTCAAAGGAGATCGTCAATTCTGGGCCACCTGATATAAACGGTATACAGTTTGTACTTCAATGTAAAATAAATACTCATTTTATTACTAAAGTAGACAAAATATTACAAAAAAATGAAACGGGAATTAGAAATACTAAACCCACCAAAAACATAAATGTAAAAAAGAGAGCCAAGTTCAATACAAAAATTATGCTTGGCTGTGGGCTTCGGCGCAAAAAGAATGGAGATCTAAATGATTGCCAAGTTCTATGCAAAATCCAAATATGTATTTATAGGAACAAAATAACATTATGAACAAGTATTAAACTCTATTTCTTTGCTTTATTGGATACCTATAACAATTGCTGTTATTTAAACATGTGAGATCTTAAAGTAGGTTAGATTTGACTTGGCCAGTTTTCATTACATCAGTCATTTTATAAAGTTATTCAACATATATACATATATATATATATATATTTTTTTTTTTAATTCTGATAAAAACTGGCCAAGTCAAATCTAACCTACTTTAAGATCTCACATTTTTAAATAACAGAAATTGTTATAGGTATCCAATAAAGCAAAGAAATAGAGTTTAATACTTGTTCATACTGTTACTTTGTTCCCATAAATACATATTTGGATTTTGCATAGAACTTGGCACTCATTTACATCTCCATTCTTTTTGCGGCCAAGCCCACAGCCAAGCATAATTTTTGTATCGAACTTGGCTCTCCTTTTTTACATTTATGTTTTTGGTGGGATATCATTACTTTTTGTAAAGAAAACTAGGCAGGTCTTGAGATTAATTGTTTTATATATTGGGATAGTTTCAAATATCTGCTTGTAACGGTTACAACGATACAATTTAAAAAAAAAAATTGTATGGGGACCCCCCCTATGTTTTAACTTTTTTTATTTTTAGATTTTTTCCTACGCTTACACACCATTACCGAGCTGGATTCCAAATTTCATCCTTCTAGGTCATCTCTGCAAGTAGGTTAGATTTATGTACTATATGTCAGTCAGTCAGTCAGTGCTAAAATCTACAACTTTTTGACCTTCATATCTTTATTACCGTTTGAGCTAGCTTCATGAAATTTGGGCTTGTAGATGTCCTTATGGATATAATTAAACACACGTAGTTTTATGTGCTTATGTTGAAGAGGTTTTGAGTTACAGAAGGGTCAAAAGTGGCACCAAGTGGTTCGTGTAATATAACACTCGGCGCTGGCTAGCCAGTTCCTTTGCTTGAACTTGGCTTGACACGCTGCCGCGTGTCTAGATAAATAAACATTATGTTGATCTTTCTGCGATTAAAATACAGCAAGACAAGTCGTTAACGTCCTTATGGCATTGACTTAAAGTTTGACTTCACCTGGACTGAAACGGGTTTGTTTTTTGGTTTGACACTGTGAAATGTCTACCGTTACATAAACTGCGTTTTGATACTGTTCGGTAAGTTAGAACCTTGTAATATTAAAATAATATCTAAGCCTACGAATACGGAAGTTTAAATTAGAAATCGACTGTATTTAAACGCCTAAAGATTGAACATGCGTATTTTTTAATTTTTTTTCGGAGTTTGAATATTAAAAGTGGGTTTCATAATGGCATAATATCATGCTCCTTCGATAACGAAACGCATCAGTTTTTCAATTTTGCAATGTCAGATACAAGTGGTATCGCACTTAACGGTGGTAAACCTTATTCCTTCGCAATAGGTGTTAGGAATGTTCAGTTCATAGTATCGATGATGGTTTGACAGCCGTCTTTGTTTACCGAAATACAGGAACTATAAATAAGATCAAAATAGGAAAAGTCCTATAACTAAATAACAAAAAGTTGTTATTTCATTCATGATTCCCGTTTTGTTTTTAAGTCCGCTTTTGTACATTTTCTTTAAAAAACTGGTACTTTTTTTTACATTAATATATAAATCATAGGCATGCCCATAGATTATATAATTCTCAGATGGAGTGCGGCTAACAAAATTTTGTGATTCCATAAAGAGCCAGTGTCCTCGTCGTTACGACATACGCACAGCAATAATGAGTCGCTCCCCCGCCATTCGTGTCCAAACGTCTATGCAGTCAAGAGCAGTTAAAAAATAATAAAAATATGCCGTCGTGCGTTGTCAAATGCTGCAGAAATGCCACCGGTCGAAAGAAAAAAACGGATGGGATAACTTTTCACCGTTAAGTAAACAATTAATTGCGTAATCACATTAAAAATCAGTAATTTCGTTAACTATTAACTTCATGGTAGCGGTGTTGCCAGGTGGTTGAATAGGGAAACTTCCCGAACGTAAGGGGGTCTATAATCGCCGCGATATGTTGTCAATACGATATTGAAGTCCACACTACTAACTATACGTTTTATTTCACGCACGTTTTCAACGAATATTAAAACGTTACCTAATAATTAATAACTTTTATGATTTTGTGAGCAAATTATTCTTTATTCTTTTTTGAATAAAATTTTTAATTAAACATAATTATATATTTCTTAAAATTATTCCAAAAACTTCTTAAAACAAAAAGCCCATATCTAATCGTAGATTGAACGCGCGAAGTTATGTCACCACTACTGATCTGTCAAACTTTCGTCTCATTCTAACTATCGCTCCCTCTCACTCTGAGCGACTTCAGTAATCGACTGATCAAGCGATTAGAACGAGATGGAACTATAGTTAGAATGAGAGGTCAGCTCTTAAGTCAAACCGATTGTGTTGATCGATCGAGGAGCATTTTTAACCAACTTCAAAAAAAGGAGGTTCTCAATTTGACCTGTATGTTTGTATGTTTGTTCGCGATTATCTCGCGCTTGGCTGAACCGATTTTAATGCAGTTTTCAAAAAGTATTTGTTGCATTCCAAACAAGGTTTAGTATACAATAAGGCGTTGTTCATTGATTACGTAAGAATTTTTTTGCCAGAGACACCCTTCCGACCCTACGTAAGAAAAAAATATTAATAATCCTCTCTGCAGTAGAAGTAAGACATGGTCAATTCCCCTCCCTCCTTAAATCGTGTTACGTAATAAATGAATACGTAATTACACTTTTAGTTGTCTTCGTCTTAGCGAGGGCACTGCCGTGCCTCCAGATTAAAAAGGTATAAAGTATGCTTAAAATAATAGTATTGGTGATGACAAGAGAAGAGAGGCCACCACACTCAACAGTAGTCGTGTAATTTTAATAAATAGTTTATTATTCAATCAAATACAAACACTGAAAACATTGAAAAAAAAAAATCAACCCAGCAGGACTTGAACCTCGCATCGATACGCCTTACCGGGGCTCGATCGCTTTACCAATTAAGCTATGGGTTCAGTTACTGAGTTGACGAAATTCTCAATGCCTTCAATCATCTTTTTGCATTTATTTTTACATCGACTTTATAGCAGCCGTAAGCGACATCTAGGTGCTAACTACTAGAGTTAGATACCCTTCCAGCCGACCCTTTTACAAGTGTCACAATGGAAATAATAGATGGCGCTGCTATCAACTCATAATTATTTTACATATTTTTTAAAGTGGGGCATTCCACTCATACAATAGTATGTTATTCAATCAAATACAAACACTGAAAACATTGAAAAAATAATCAACCCAGCAGGACTTGAACCTCGCATCGATACGCCTTACCGGGGCTCGATCGCTTTACCAATTAAGCTATGGGTTCAGTTACTGAGTTGACGAAATTCTCAATGCCTTCAATCATCTTTTTGCATTTATTTTTATATCGACTTTATAGCAGCCGTAAGCGACATCTAGGTGCTAACTACTAGAGTTAGATACCCTTCCCGCCGACCCTTTTACAAGTGTCACAACGGAAATAATAGATGGCGCTGCTATCAACTCATAATTATTTTACATATTTTTAAAGTGGGGCATTCCACTCATACAATAGTATGTTATTCAATCAAATACAAACACTGAAAACATTGAAAAAATAATCAACCCAGCAGGACTTGAACCTCGCATCGATACGCCTTACCGGGGCTCGATCGCTTTACCAATTAAGCTATGGGTTCAGTTACTGAGTTGACGAAATTTTCAATGCCTTCAATCATCTTTTTGCATTTATTTTTACATCGACTTTACAGCAGCCGTAAGCGACATCTAGGTGCTAACTACTAGAGTTAGATACCCTTCCCGCCGACCCTTTTACAAGTGTCACAACGGAAATAATAGATGGCGCTGCTATCAACTCATAATTATTTTACATATTTTTTAAAGTGGGGCATTCCACTCATACAATAGTATGTTATTCAATCAAATACAAACACTGAAAACATTGAAAAAATAATCAACCCAGCAGGACTTGAACCTCGCATCGATACTCCTTACCGGGGCTCGATCGCTTTACCAATTATGCTATGGGTTCAGTTACTGAGTTGACGAAATTCTCAATGCCTTCAATCATCTTTTTGCATTTATTTTTACATCGACTTTATAGCAGCCGTAAGCGACATCTAGGTGCTAACTACTAGAGTTAGATACCCTTCCCGCCGACCCTTTTACAAGTGTCACAACGGAAATAATAGATGGCGCTGCTATCAACTCATAATTATTTTACATATTTTTTAAAGTGGGGCATTCCACTCATACAATAGTATGTTATTCAATCAAATACAAACATTGAAAACATTGAAAAAATAATCAACCCAGCAGGACTTGAACCTCGCATCGATACGCCTTACCGGGGCTCGATCGCTTTACCAATTAAGCTATGGGTTCAGTTACTGAGTTGACGAAATTCTCAATGCCTTCAATCATCTTTTTGCATTTATTTTTACATCGACTTTATAGCAGCCGTAAGCGACATCTAGGTGCTAACTACTAGAGTTAGATACCCTTCCCGCCGACCCTTTTACAAGTGTCACAACGGAAATAATAGATGGCGCTGCTATCAACTCATAATTATTTTACATATTTTTTAAAGTGGGGCATTCCACTCATACAATAGTATGTTATTCAATCAAATACAAACACTGAAAACATTGAAAAAAAAAAATCAACCCAGCAGGACTTGAACCTCGCATCGATACGCCTTACCGGGGCTCGATCGCTTTACCAATTAAGCTATGGGTTCAGTTACTGAGTTGACGAAATTCTCAATGCCTTCAATCATCTTTTTGCATTTATTTTTACATCGACTTTATAGCAGCCGTAAGCGACATCTAGGTGCTAACTACTAGAGTTAGATACCCTTCCCGCCGACCCTTTTACAAGTGTCACAACGGAAATAATAGATGGCGCTGCTATCAACTCATAATTATTTTACATATTTTTTAAAGTGGGGCATTCCACTCATACAATAGTATGTTATTCAATCAAATACAAACACTGAAAACATTGAAAAAATAATCAACCCAGCAGGACTTGAACCTCGCATCGATACGCCTTACCGGGGCTCGATCGCTTTACCAATTAAGCTATGGGTTCAGTTACTGAGTTGACGAAATTCTCAATGCCTTCAATCATCTTTTTGCATTTATTTTTACATCGACTTTATAGCAGCCGTAAGCGACATCTAGGTGCTAACTACTAGAGTTAGATACCCTTCCCGCCGACCCTTTTACAAGTGTCACAACGGAAATAATAGATGGCGCTGCTATCAACGCATAATTATTTTACATATTTTTTAAAGTGGGGCATTCCACTCATACAATAGTATGTTATTCAATCAAATACAAACACTGAAAACATTGAAAAAATAATCAACCCAGCAGGACTTGAACCTCGCATCGATACGCCTTACCGGGGCTCGATCGCTTTACCAATTAAGCTATGGGTTCAGTTACTGAGTTGACGAAATTCTCAATGCCTTCAATCATCTTTTTGCATTTATTTTTACATCGACTTTATAGCAGCCGTAAGCGACATCTAGGTGCTAACTACTAGAGTTAGATACCCTTCCCGCCGACCCTTTTACAAGTGTCACAACGGAAATAATAGATGGCGCTGCTATCAACTCATAATTATTTTACATATTTTTTAAAGTGGGGCATTCCACTCATACAATAGTATGTTATTCAATCAAATACAAACACTGAAAACATTGAAAAAATAATCAACCCAGCAGGACTTGAACCTCGCATCGATACGCCTTACCGGGGCTCGATCGCTTTACCAATTAAGCTATGGGTTCAGTTACTGAGTTGACGAAATTCTCAATGCCTTCAATCATCTTTTTGCATTTATTTTTACATCGACTTTATAGCAGCCGTAAGCGACATCTAGGTGCTAACTACTAGAGTTAAATACCCTTCCCGCCGACCCTTTTACAAGTGTCACAACGGAAATAATAGATGGCGCTGCTATCAACTCATAATTATTTTACATATTTTTTAAAGTGGGGTATTCCACTCATACAATAGTATGTTATTCAATCAAATACAAACACTGAAAACATTGAAAAAAAAATAATCAACCCAGCAGGACTTGAACATCGCATCGATACGCCTTACCGGGGCTCGATCGCTTTACCAATTAAGCTATGGGTTCAGTTACTGAGTTGACGAAATTCTCAATGCCTTCAATCATCTTTTTGCATTTATTTTTACATCGACTTTATAGCAGCCGTAAGCGACATCTAGGTGCTAACTACTAGAGTTAGATACCCTTCCCGCCGACCCTTTTACAAGTGTCACAACGGAAATAATAGATGGCGCTGCTATCAACTCATAATTATTTTACATATTTTTTAAAGTGGGGCATTCCACTCATACAATAGTATGTTATTCAATCAAATACAAACACTGAAAACATTGAAAAAATAATCAACCCAGCAGGACTTGAACCTCGCATCGATACGCCTTACCGGGGCTCGATCGCTTTACCAATTAAGCTATGGGTTCAGTTACTGAGTTGACGAAATTCTCAATGCCTTCAATCATCTTTTTGCATTTATTTTTACATCGACTTTATAGCAGCCGTAAGCGACATCTAGGTGCTAACTACTAGAGTTAGATACCCTTCCCGCCGACCCTTTTACAAGTGTCACAACGGAAATAATAGATGGCGCTGCTATCAACTCATAATTATTTTACATATTTTTTAAAGTGGGGCATTCCACTCATACAATAGTATGTTATTCAATCAAATACAAACACTGAAAACATTGAAAAAATAATCAACCCAGCAGGACTTGAACCTCGCATCGATACGCCTTACCGGGGCTCGATCGCTTTACCAATTAAGCTATGGGTTCAGTTACTGAGTTGACGAAATTCTCAATGCCTTCAATCATCTTTTTGCATTTATTTTTACATCGACTTTATAGCAGCCGTAAGCGACATCTAGGTGCTAACTACTAGAGTTAGATACCCTTCCCGCCGACCCTTTTACAAGTGTCACAACGGAAATAATAGATGGCGCTGCTATCAACTCATAATTATTTTACATATTTTTTAAAGTGGGGCATTCCACTCATACAATAGTATGTTATTCAATCAAATACAAACACAGAAAACATTGAAAAAATAATCAACCCAGCAGGACTTGAACCTCGCATCGATACGCCTTACCGGGGCTCGATCGCTTTACCAATTAAGCTATGGGTTCAGTTACTGAGTTGACGAAATTCTCAATGCCTTCAATCATCTTTTTGCATTTATTTTTACATCGACTTTATAGCAGCCGTAAGCGACATCTAGGTGCTAACTACTAGAGTTAGATACCCTTCCCGCCGACCCTTTTACAAGTGTCACAACGGAAATAATAGATGGCGCTGCTATCAACTCATAATTATTTTACATATTTTTTAAAGTGGGGCATTCCACTCATACAATAGTATGTTATTCAATCAAATACAAACACTGAAAACATTGAAAAAAAAATAATCAACCCAGCAGGACTTGAACCTCGCATCGATACGCCTTACCGGGGCTCGATCGCTTTACCAATTAAGCTATGGGTTCAGTTACTGAGTTGACGAAATTCTCAATGCCTTCAATCATCTTTTTGCATTTATTTTTACATCGACTTTATAGCAGCCGTAAGCGACATCTAGGTGCTAACTACTAGAGTTAGATACCCTTCCCGCCGACCCTTTTACAAGTGTCACAACGGAAATAATAGATGGCGCTGCTATCAACTCATAATTATTTTACATATTTTTTAAAGTGGGGCATTCCACTCATACAATAGTATGTTATTCAATCAAATACAAACACTGAAAACATTGAAAAAATAATCAACCCAGCAGGACTTGAACCTCGCATCGATACGCCTTACCGGGGCTCGATCGCTTTACCAATTAAGCTATGGGTTCAGTTAGTGAGTTGACGAAATTCTCAATGCCTTCAATCATCTTTTTGCATTTATTTTTACATCGACTTTATAGCAGCCGTAAGCGACATCTAGGTGCTAACTACTAGAGTTAGATACCCTTCCCGCCGACCCTTTTACAAGTGTCACAACGGAAATAATAGATGGCGCTGCTATCAACTCATAATTATTTTACATATTTTTTAAAGTGGGGCATTCCACTCATACAATAGTATGTTATTCAATCAAATACAAACACTGAAAACATTGAAAAAATAATCAACCCAGCAGGACTTGAACCTCGCATCGATACGCCTTACCGGGGCTCGATCGCTTTACCAATTAAGCTATGGGTTCAGTTACTGAGTTGACGAAATTCTCAATGCCTTCAATCATCTTTTTGCATTTATTTTTACATCGACTTTATAGCAGCCGTAAGCGACATCTAGGTGCTAACTACTAGAGTTAGATACCCTTCCCGCCGACCCTTTTACAAGTGTCACAACGGAAATAATAGATGGCGCTGCTATCAACTCATAATTATTTTACATATTTTTTAAAGTGGGGCATTCCACTCATACAATAGTATGTTATTCAATCAAATACAAACACTGAAAACATTGAAAAAATAATCAACCCAGCAGGACTTGAACCTCGCATCGATACGCCTTACCGGGGCTCGATCGCTTTACCAATTAAGCTATGGGTTCAGTTACTGAGTTGACGAAATTCTCAATGCCTTCAATCATCTTTTTGCATTTATTTTTACATCGACTTTATAGCAGCCGTAAGCGACATCTAGGTGCTAACTACTAGAGTTAGATACCCTTCCCGCCGACCCTTTTACAAGTGTCACAACGGAAATAATAGATGGCGCTGCTATCAACTCATAATTATTTTACATATTTTTTAAAGTGGGGCATTCCACTCATACAATAGTATGTTATTCAATCAAATACAAACACAGAAAACATTGAAAAAATAATCAACCCAGCAGGACTTGAACCTCGCATCGATACGCCTTACCGGGGCTCGATCGCTTTACCAATTAAGCTATGGGTTCAGTTACTGAGTTGACGAAATTCTCAATGCCTTCAATCATCTTTTTGCATTTATTTTTACATCGACTTTATAGCAGCCGTAAGCGACATCTAGGTGCTAACTACTAGAGTTAGATACCCTTCCCGCCGACCCTTTTACAAGTGTCACAACGGAAATAATAGATGGCGCTGCTATCAACTCATAATTATTTTACATATTTTTTAAAGTGGGGCATTCCACTCATACAATAGTATGTTATTCAATCAAATACAAACACTGAAAACATTGAAAAAAAAATAATCAACCCAGCAGGACTTGAACCTCGCATCGATACGCCTTACCGGGGCTCGATCGCTTTACCAATTAAGCTATGGGTTCAGTTACTGAGTTGACGAAATTCTCAATGCCTTCAATCATCTTTTTGCATTTATTTTTACATCGACTTTATAGCAGCCGTAAGCGACATCTAGGTGCTAACTACTAGAGTTAGATACCCTTCCCGCCGACCCTTTTACAAGTGTCACAACGGAAATAATAGATGGCGCTGCTATCAACTCATAATTATTTTACATATTTTTTAAAGTGGGGCATTCCACTCATACAATAGTATGTTATTCAATCAAATACAAACACTGAAAACATTGAAAAAATAATCAACCCAGCAGGACTTGAACCTCGCATCGATACGCCTTACCGGGGCTCGATCGCTTTACCAATTAAGCTATGGGTTCAGTTAGTGAGTTGACGAAATTCTCAATGCCTTCAATCATCTTTTTGCATTTATTTTTACATCGACTTTATAGCAGCCGTAAGCGACATCTAGGTGCTAACTACTAGAGTTAGATACCCTTCCCGCCGACCCTTTTACAAGTGTCACAACGGAAATAATAGATGGCGCTGCTATCAACTCATAATTATTTTACATATTTTTTAAAGTGGGGCATTCCACTCATACAATAGTATGTTATTCAATCAAATACAAACACTGAAAACATTGAAAAAATAATCAACCCAGCAGGACTTGAACCTCGCATCGATACGCCTTACCGGGGCTCGATCGCTTTACCAATTAAGCTATGGGTTCAGTTACTGAGTTGACGAAATTCTCAATGCCTTCAATCATCTTTTTGCATTTATTTTTACATCGACTTTATAGCAGCCGTAAGCGACATCTAGGTGCTAACTACTAGAGTTAGATACCCTTCCCGCCGACCCTTTTACAAGTGTCACAACGGAAATAATAGATGGCGCTGCTATCAACTCATAATTATTTTACATATTTTTTAAAGTGGGGCATTCCACTCATACAATAGTATGTTATTCAATCAAATACAAACACTGAAAACATTGAAAAAATAATCAACCCAGCAGGACTTGAACCTCGCATCGATACGCCTTACCGGGGCTCGATCGCTTTACCAATTAAGCTATGGGTTCAGTTACTGAGTTGACGAAATTCTCAATGCCTTCAATCATCTTTTTGCATTTATTTTTACATCGACTTTATAGCAGCCGTAAGCGACATCTAGGTGCTAACTACTTGAGTTAGATACCCTTCCCGCCGACCCTTTTACAAGTGTCACAACGGAAATAATAGATGGCGCTGCTATCAACTCATAATTATTTTACATATTTTTTAAAGTGGGGCATTCCACTCATACAATAGTATGTTATTCAATCAAATACAAACACTGAAAACATTGAAAAAATAATCAACCCAGCAGGACTTGAACCTCGCATCGATACGCCTTACCGGGGCTCGATCGCTTTACCAATTAAGCTATGGGTTCAGTTACTGAGTTGACGAAATTCTCAATGCCTTCAATCATCTTTTTGCATTTATTTTTACATCGACTTTATAGCAGCCGTAAGCGACATCTAGGTGCTAACTACTAGAGTTAGATACCCTTCCCGCCGCCCCTTTTACAAGTGTCACAACGGAAATAATAGATGGCGCTGCTATCAACGCATAATTATTTTACATATTTTTTAAAGTGGGGCATTCCACTCATACAATAGTATGTTATTCAATCAAATACAAACACTGAAAACATTGAAAAAATAATCAACCCAGCAGGACTTGAACCTCGCATCGATACGCCTTACCGGGGCTCGATCGCTTTACCAATTAAGCTATGGGTTCAGTTACTGAGTTGACGAAATTCTCAATGCCTTCAATCATCTTTTTGCATTTATTTTTACATCGACTTTATAGCAGCCGTAAGCGACATCTAGGTGCTAACTACTAGAGTTAGATACCCTTCCCGCCGACCCTTTTACAAGTGTCACAACGGAAATAATAGATGGCGCTGCTATCAACTCATAATTATTTTACATATTTTTTAAAGTGGGGCATTCCACTCATACAATAGTATGTTATTCAATCAAATACAAACACTGAAAACATTGAAAAAATAATCAACCCAGCAGGACTTGAACCTCGCATCGATACGCCTTACCGGGGCTCGATCGCTTTACCAATTAAGCTATGGGTTCAGTTACTGAGTTGACGAAATTCTCAATGCCTTCAATCATCTTTTTGCATTTATTTTTACATCGACTTTATAGCAGCCGTAAGCGACATCTAGGTGCTAACTACTAGAGTTAGATACCCTTCCCGCCGACCCTTTTACAAGTGTCACAACGGAAATAATAGATGGCGCTGCTATCAACTCATAATTATTTTACATATTTTTTAAAGTGGGGCATTCCACTCATACAATAGTATGTTATTCAATCAAATACAAACACTGAAAACATTGAAAAAAAAATAATCAACCCAGCAGGACTTGAACCTCGCATCGATACGCCTTACCGGGGCTCGATCGCTTTACCAATTAAGCTATGGGTTCAGTTACTGAGTTGACGAAATTCTCAATGCCTTCAATCATCTTTTTGCATTTATTTTTACATCGACTTTATAGCAGCCGTAAGCGACATCTAGGTGCTAACTACTAGAGTTAGATACCCTTCCCGCCGACCCTTTTACAAGTGTCACAACGGAAATAATAGATGGCGCTGCTATCAACTCATAATTATTTTACATATTTTTTAAAGTGGGGCATTCCACTCATACAATAGTATGTTATTCAATCAAATACAAACACTGAAAACATTGAAAAAATAATCAACCCAGCAGGACTTGAACCTCGCATCGATACGCCTTACCGGGGCTCGATCGCTTTACCAATTAAGCTATGGGTTCAGTTACTGAGTTGACGAAATTCTCAATGCCTTCAATCATCTTTTTGCATTTATTTTTACATCGACTTTATAGCAGCCGTAAGCGACATCTAGGTGCTAACTACTAGAGTTAGATACCCTTCCCGCCGACCCTTTTACAAGTGTCACAACGGAAATAATAGATGGCGCTGCTATCAACTCATAATTATTTTACATATTTTTTAAAGTGGGGCATTCCACTCATACAATAGTATGTTATTCAATCAAATACAAACACAGAAAACATTGAAAAAATAATCAACCCAGCAGGACTTGAACCTCGCATCGATACGCCTTACCGGGGCTCGATCGCTTTACCAATTAAGCTATGGGTTCAGTTACTGAGTTGACGAAATTCTCAATGCCTTCAATCATCTTTTTGCATTTATTTTTACATCGACTTTATAGCAGCCGTAAGCGACATCTAGGTGCTAACTACTAGAGTTAGATACCCTTCCCGCCGACCCTTTTACAAGTGTCACAACGGAAATAATAGATGGCGCTGCTATCAACTCATAATTATTTTACATATTTTTTAAAGTGGGGCATTCCACTCATACAATAGTATGTTATTCAATCAAATACAAACACTGAAAACATTGAAAAAAAAATAATCAACCCAGCAGGACTTGAACCTCGCATCGATACGCCTTACCGGGGCTCGATCGCTTTACCAATTAAGCTATGGGTTCAGTTACTGAGTTGACGAAATTCTCAATGCCTTCAATCATCTTTTTGCATTTATTTTTACATCGACTTTATAGCAGCCGTAAGCGACATCTAGGTGCTAACTACTAGAGTTAGATACCCTTCCCGCCGACCCTTTTACAAGTGTCACAACGGAAATAATAGATGGCGCTGCTATCAACTCATAATTATTTTACATATTTTTTAAAGTGGGGCATTCCACTCATACAATAGTATGTTATTCAATCAAATACAAACACTGAAAACATTGAAAAAATAATCAACCCAGCAGGACTTGAACCTCGCATCGATACGCCTTACCGGGGCTCGATCGCTTTACCAATTAAGCTATGGGTTCAGTTAGTGAGTTGACGAAATTCTCAATGCCTTCAATCATCTTTTTGCATTTATTTTTACATCGACTTTATAGCAGCCGTAAGCGACATCTAGGTGCTAACTACTAGAGTTAGATACCCTTCCCGCCGACCCTTTTACAAGTGTCACAACGGAAATAATAGATGGCGCTGCTATCAACTCATAATTATTTTACATATTTTTTAAAGTGGGGCATTCCACTCATACAATAGTATGTTATTCAATCAAATACAAACACTGAAAACATTGAAAAAATAATCAACCCAGCAGGACTTGAACCTCGCATCGATACGCCTTACCGGGGCTCGATCGCTTTACCAATTAAGCTATGGGTTCAGTTACTGAGTTGACGAAATTCTCAATGCCTTCAATCATCTTTTTGCATTTATTTTTACATCGACTTTATAGCAGCCGTAAGCGACATCTAGGTGCTAACTACTAGAGTTAGATACCCTTCCCGCCGACCCTTTTACAAGTGTCACAACGGAAATAATAGATGGCGCTGCTATCAACTCATAATTATTTTACATATTTTTTAAAGTGGGGCATTCCACTCATACAATAGTATGTTATTCAATCAAATACAAACACTGAAAACATTGAAAAAATAATCAACCCAGCAGGACTTGAACCTCGCATCGATACGCCTTACCGGGGCTCGATCGCTTTACCAATTAAGCTATGGGTTCAGTTACTGAGTTGACGAAATTCTCAATGCCTTCAATCATCTTTTTGCATTTATTTTTACATCGACTTTATAGCAGCCGTAAGCGACATCTAGGTGCTAACTACTTGAGTTAGATACCCTTCCCGCCGACCCTTTTACAAGTGTCACAACGGAAATAATAGATGGCGCTGCTATCAACTCATAATTATTTTACATATTTTTTAAAGTGGGGCATTCCACTCATACAATAGTATGTTATTCAATCAAATACAAACACTGAAAACATTGAAAAAATAATCAACCCAGCAGGACTTGAACCTCGCATCGATACGCCTTACCGGGGCTCGATCGCTTTACCAATTAAGCTATGGGTTCAGTTACTGAGTTGACGAAATTCTCAATGCCTTCAATCATCTTTTTGCATTTATTTTTACATCGACTTTATAGCAGCCGTAAGCGACATCTAGGTGCTAACTACTAGAGTTAGATACCCTTCCCGCCGCCCCTTTTACAAGTGTCACAACGGAAATAATAGATGGCGCTGCTATCAACGCATAATTATTTTACATATTTTTTAAAGTGGGGCATTCCACTCATACAATAGTATGTTATTCAATCAAATACAAACACTGAAAACATTGAAAAAATAATCAACCCAGCAGGACTTGAACCTCGCATCGATACGCCTTACCGGGGCTCGATCGCTTTACCAATTAAGCTATGGGTTCAGTTACTGAGTTGACGAAATTCTCAATGCCTTCAATCATCTTTTTGCATTTATTTTTACATCGACTTTATAGCAGCCGTAAGCGACATCTAGGTGCTAACTACTAGAGTTAGATACCCTTCCCGCCGACCCTTTTACAAGTGTCACAACGGAAATAATAGATGGCGCTGCTATCAACTCATAATTATTTTACATATTTTTTAAAGTGGGGCATTCCACTCATACAATAGTATGTTATTCAATCAAATACAAACACTGAAAACATTGAAAAAATAATCAACCCAGCAGGACTTGAACCTCGCATCGATACGCCTTACCGGGGCTCGATCGCTTTACCAATTAAGCTATGGGTTCAGTTACTGAGTTGACGAAATTCTCAATGCCTTCAATCATCTTTTTGCATTTATTTTTACATCGACTTTATAGCAGCCGTAAGCGACATCTAGGTGCTAACTACTAGAGTTAGATACCCTTCCCGCCGACCCTTTTACAAGTGTCACAACGGAAATAATAGATGGCGCTGCTATCAACTCATAATTATTTTACATATTTTTTAAAGTGGGGCATTCCACTCATACAATAGTATGTTATTCAATCAAATACAAACACTGAAAACATTGAAAAAATAATCAACCCAGCAGGACTTGAACCTCGCATCGATACGCCTTACCGGGGCTCGATCGCTTTACCAATTAAGCTATGGGTTCAGTTACTGAGTTGACGAAATTCTCAATGCCTTCAATCATCTTTTTGCATTTATTTTTACATCGACTTTATAGCAGCCGTAAGCGACATCTAGGTGCTAACTACTAGAGTTAGATACCCTTCCCGCCGACCCTTTTACAAGTGTCACAACGGAAATAATAGATGGCGCTGCTATCAACTCATAATTATTTTACATATTTTTTAAAGTGGGGCATTCCACTCATACAATAGTATGTTATTCAATCAAATACAAACACAGAAAACATTGAAAAAATAATCAACCCAGCAGGACTTGAACCTCGCATCGATACGCCTTACCGGGGCTCGATCGCTTTACCAATTAAGCTATGGGTTCAGTTACTGAGTTGACGAAATTCTCAATGCCTTCAATCATCTTTTTGCATTTATTTTTACATCGACTTTATAGCAGCCGTAAGCGACATCTAGGTGCTAACTACTAGAGTTAGATACCCTTCCCGCCGACCCTTTTACAAGTGTCACAACGGAAATAATAGATGGCGCTGCTATCAACTCATAATTATTTTACATATTTTTTAAAGTGGGGCATTCCACTCATACAATAGTATGTTATTCAATCAAATACAAACACTGAAAACATTGAAAAAAAAATAATCAACCCAGCAGGACTTGAACCTCGCATCGATACGCCTTACCGGGGCTCGATCGCTTTACCAATTAAGCTATGGGTTCAGTTACTGAGTTGACGAAATTCTCAATGCCTTCAATCATCTTTTTGCATTTATTTTTACATCGACTTTATAGCAGCCGTAAGCGACATCTAGGTGCTAACTACTAGAGTTAGATACCCTTCCCGCCGACCCTTTTACAAGTGTCACAACGGAAATAATAGATGGCGCTGCTATCAACTCATAATTATTTTACATATTTTTTAAAGTGGGGCATTCCACTCATACAATAGTATGTTATTCAATCAAATACAAACACTGAAAACATTGAAAAAATAATCAACCCAGCAGGACTTGAACCTCGCATCGATACGCCTTACCGGGGCTCGATCGCTTTACCAATTAAGCTATGGGTTCAGTTAGTGAGTTGACGAAATTCTCAATGCCTTCAATCATCTTTTTGCATTTATTTTTACATCGACTTTATAGCAGCCGTAAGCGACATCTAGGTGCTAACTACTAGAGTTAGATACCCTTCCCGCCGACCCTTTTACAAGTGTCACAACGGAAATAATAGATGGCGCTGCTATCAACTCATAATTATTTTACATATTTTTTAAAGTGGGGCATTCCACTCATACAATAGTATGTTATTCAATCAAATACAAACACTGAAAACATTGAAAAAATAATCAACCCAGCAGGACTTGAACCTCGCATCGATACGCCTTACCGGGGCTCGATCGCTTTACCAATTAAGCTATGGGTTCAGTTACTGAGTTGACGAAATTCTCAATGCCTTCAATCATCTTTTTGCATTTATTTTTACATCGACTTTATAGCAGCCGTAAGCGACATCTAGGTGCTAACTACTAGAGTTAGATACCCTTCCCGCCGACCCTTTTACAAGTGTCACAACGGAAATAATAGATGGCGCTGCTATCAACTCATAATTATTTTACATATTTTTTAAAGTGGGGCATTCCACTCATACAATAGTATGTTATTCAATCAAATACAAACACTGAAAACATTGAAAAAATAATCAACCCAGCAGGACTTGAACCTCGCATCGATACGCCTTACCGGGGCTCGATCGCTTTACCAATTAAGCTATGGGTTCAGTTACTGAGTTGACGAAATTCTCAATGCCTTCAATCATCTTTTTGCATTTATTTTTACATCGACTTTATAGCAGCCGTAAGCGACATCTAGGTGCTAACTACTTGAGTTAGATACCCTTCCCGCCGACCCTTTTACAAGTGTCACAACGGAAATAATAGATGGCGCTGCTATCAACTCATAATTATTTTACATATTTTTTAAAGTGGGGCATTCCACTCATACAATAGTATGTTATTCAATCAAATACAAACACTGAAAACATTGAAAAAATAATCAACCCAGCAGGACTTGAACCTCGCATCGATACGCCTTACCGGGGCTCGATCGCTTTACCAATTAAGCTATGGGTTCAGTTACTGAGTTGACGAAATTCTCAATGCCTTCAATCATCTTTTTGCATTTATTTTTACATCGACTTTATAGCAGCCGTAAGCGACATCTAGGTGCTAACTACTAGAGTTAGATACCCTTCCCGCCGCCCCTTTTACAAGTGTCACAACGGAAATAATAGATGGCGCTGCTATCAACGCATAATTATTTTACATATTTTTTAAAGTGGGGCATTCCACTCATACAATAGTATGTTATTCAATCAAATACAAACACTGAAAACATTGAAAAAATAATCAACCCAGCAGGACTTGAACCTCGCATCGATACGCCTTACCGGGGCTCGATCGCTTTACCAATTAAGCTATGGGTTCAGTTACTGAGTTGACGAAATTCTCAATGCCTTCAATCATCTTTTTGCATTTATTTTTACATCGACTTTATAGCAGCCGTAAGCGACATCTAGGTGCTAACTACTAGAGTTAGATACCCTTCCCGCCGACCCTTTTACAAGTGTCACAACGGAAATAATAGATGGCGCTGCTATCAACTCATAATTATTTTACATATTTTTTAAAGTGGGGCATTCCACTCATACAATAGTATGTTATTCAATCAAATACAAACACTGAAAACATTGAAAAAATAATCAACCCAGCAGGACTTGAACCTCGCATCGATACGCCTTACCGGGGCTCGATCGCTTTACCAATTAAGCTATGGGTTCAGTTACTGAGTTGACGAAATTCTCAATGCCTTCAATCATCTTTTTGCATTTATTTTTACATCGACTTTATAGCAGCCGTAAGCGACATCTAGGTGCTAACTACTAGAGTTAGATACCCTTCCCGCCGACCCTTTTACAAGTGTCACAACGGAAATAATAGATGGCGCTGCTATCAACTCATAATTATTTTACATATTTTTTAAAGTGGGGCATTCCACTCATACAATAGTATGTTATTCAATCAAATACAAACACTGAAAACATTGAAAAAAAAATAATCAACCCAGCAGGACTTGAACCTCGCATCGATACGCCTTACCGGGGCTCGATCGCTTTACCAATTAAGCTATGGGTTCAGTTACTGAGTTGACGAAATTCTCAATGCCTTCAATCATCTTTTTGCATTTATTTTTACATCGACTTTATAGCAGCCGTAAGCGACATCTAGGTGCTAACTACTAGAGTTAGATACCCTTCCCGCCGACCCTTTTACAAGTGTCACAACGGAAATAATAGATGGCGCTGCTATCAACTCATAATTATTTTACATATTTTTTAAAGTGGGGCATTCCACTCATACAATAGTATGTTATTCAATCAAATACAAACACTGAAAACATTGAAAAAATAATCAACCCAGCAGGACTTGAACCTCGCATCGATACGCCTTACCGGGGCTCGATCGCTTTACCAATTAAGCTATGGGTTCAGTTACTGAGTTGACGAAATTCTCAATGCCTTCAATCATCTTTTTGCATTTATTTTTACATCGACTTTATAGCAGCCGTAAGCGACATCTAGGTGCTAACTACTAGAGTTAGATACCCTTCCCGCCGACCCTTTTACAAGTGTCACAACGGAAATAATAGATGGCGCTGCTATCAACTCATAATTATTTTACATATTTTTTAAAGTGGGGCATTCCACTCATACAATAGTATGTTATTCAATCAAATACAAACACTGAAAACATTGAAAAAATAATCAACCCAGCAGGACTTGAACCTCGCATCGATACGCCTTACCGGGGCTCGATCGCTTTACCAATTAAGCTATGGGTTCAGTTACTGAGTTGACGAAATTCTCAATGCCTTCAATCATCTTTTTGCATTTATTTTTACATCGACTTTATAGCAGCCGTAAGCGACATCTAGGTGCTAACTACTAGAGTTAGATACCCTTCCCGCCGACCCTTTTACAAGTGTCACAACGGAAATAATAGATGGCGCTGCTATCAACTCATAATTATTTTACATATTTTTTAAAGTGGGGCATTCCACTCATACAATAGTATGTTATTCAATCAAATACAAACACTGAAAACATTGAAAAAATAATCAACCCAGCAGGACTTGAACCTCGCATCGATACGCCTTACCGGGGCTCGATCGCTTTACCAATTAAGCTATGGGTTCAGTTACTGAGTTGACGAAATTCTCAATGCCTTCAATCATCTTTTTGCATTTATTTTTACATCGACTTTATAGCAGCCGTAAGCGACATCTAGGTGCTAACTACTAGAGTTAGACACCCTTCCCGCCGACCCTTTTACAAGTGTCACAACGGAAATAATAGATGGCGCTGCTATCAACTCATAATTATTTTACATATTTTTTAAAGTGGGGCATTCCACTCATACAATAGTATGTTATTCAATCAAATACAAACACTGAAAACATTGAAAAAATAATCAACCCAGCAGGACTTGAACCTCGCATCGATACGCCTTACCGGGGCTCGATCGCTTTACCAATTAAGCTATGGGTTCAGTTACTGAGTTGACGAAATTCTCAATGCCTTCAATCATCTTTTTGCATTTATTTTTACATCGACTTTATAGCAGCCGTAAGCGACATCTAGGTGCTAACTACTAGAGTTAGATACCCTTCCCGCCGACCCTTTTACAAGTGTCACAACGGAAATAATAGATGGCGCTGCTATCAACTCATAATTATTTTACATATTTTTTAAAGTGGGGCATTCCACTCATACAATAGTATGTTATTCAATCAAATACAAACACTGAAAACATTGAAAAAATAATCAACCCAGCAGGACTTGAACCTCGCATCGATACGCCTTACCGGGGCTCGATCGCTTTACCAATTAAGCTATGGGTTCAGTTACTGAGTTGACGAAATTCTCAATGCCTTCAATCATCTTTTTGCAACCCCCCATACCCATAGCTTAATTGGTAAAGCGATCGAGCCCCGGTAAGGCGTATCGATGCGAGGTTCAAGTCCTGCTGGGTTGATTATTTTTTCAATGTTTTCAGTGTTTGTATTTGATTGAATAACATACTATTGTATGAGTGGAATGCCCCACTTTAAAAAATATGTAAAATAATTATGAGTTGATAGCAGCGCCATCTATTATTTCCGTTGTGACACTTGTAAAAGGGTCGGCGGGAAGGGTATCTAACTCTAGTAGTTAGCACCTAGATGTCGCTTACGGCTGCTATAAAGTCGATGTAAAAATAAATGCAAAAAGATGATTGAAGGCATTGAGAATTTCGTCAACTCAGTAACTGAACCCATAGCTTAATTGGTAAAGCGATCGAGCCCCGGTAAGGCGTATCGATGCGAGGTTCAAGTCCTGCTGGGTTGATTATTTTTTCAATGTTTTCAGTGTTTGTATTTGATTGAATAACATACTATTGTATGAGTGGAATGCCCCACTTTAAAAAATATGTAAAATAATTATGAGTTGATAGCAGCGCCATCTATTATTTCCGTTGTGACACTTGTAAAAGGGTCGGCGGGAAGGGTATCTAACTCTAGTAGTTAGCACCTAGATGTCGCTTACGGCTGCTATAAAGTCGATGTAAAAATAAATGCAAAAAGATGATTGAAGGCATTGAGAATTTCGTCAACTCAGTAACTGAACCCATAGCTTAATTGGTAAAGCGATCGAGCCCCGGTAAGGCGTATCGATGCGAGGTTCAAGTCCTGCTGGGTTGATTATTTTTTCAATGTTTTCAGTGTTTGTATTTGATTGAATAACATACTATTGTATGAGTGGAATGCCCCACTTTAAAAAATATGTAAAATAATTATAAATAGTTTATTTAAATTGTACCTTTTAGTCGCCTCTTCAGAAATAGATTTCATCAAATTTATTATAACAGGTGCTTATTCATTCTATTTAAATATATATATTAATAATCTATTTTTTTTATTCAAAAATACTGTATTCTTAATCGGGGAAATTTGTATTACATGGCAACACTCGTCTGGACACACACATTAAAACCAGCCGCCATCTTGCGTCACAGTTTGTTGTACAGCCATGCTCCGTCCTTTAATTTATTGGTCCAAGGGCATGCCCGCTTTCAAATATTGTCCTTGTCAGATTCAAGTTGTAATGCATGATTTTTCAATTTTCCCATTAGATTTCGTAATTTTTTTTACCACCGTCCTGATCTAGAAATTATGACGATTTTTAAAGGTAATAATCATTCCTAAACGGTCCTAAATAATCAGGGCCAGATCACCTAACAAAACTTGACGATCTTCCTTATTCCGCCTAGACCTAGGCGTAACTAAGCTTTACTAGGCTTAGTTGTTTTATACCATCGCATACCTATACCTACACAAAATACAAATATTGATAAACTGGAGAACTAAACGATGTGAAGTTATTTCAAAAAGAAATATACTTTCTTTAAAGCGAACATCTAACCTTTTAACGCCTAAACAAATCGAAAACCGCATTCCGATATAATATATAATTATTTGATTAGTTATCTTACTTACACTTACATATTGGTATGACTGAGATGCACTGAGGCGAACATCATTATGTACTTATTAATCATAAATTTATAATCTTATATCTGAAATTTGAATGTGCCTCCGTAGCTCGTCAATTAAGCGCATTGAATGTGATCAATCGGGGCTGAAATTTGAATGTGCCTCCGTAGCTCGTCAATTAAGCGCATTGAATGTGATCAATGGGGGCTGAAATTTGAATGTGCCTCCGTAGCTCGTCAATTAAGCGCATTGAATGTGATCAATGGGGGGGGGGGCTCTCAAAGATTTTGTACTAAGAAAATGTCTTTCAGAGAGCTTCAAACAGTTCCGGCTTAAATGAAAAGTTAAATATATACACGGTGCAAGTCCACGATGGACCTTTACGGAAATGGGAGATAGTTTAGCCATAGCACTATATTTCCCCCATAGAAACTATGTAAATGTGTAACCGTGTTCAACTTATAGCCTTTTAAACATTCACGCAAGAAACTACTTTGTGCTAATCCTAAACAGGTGCCTGGGTCAATGAACTTACTTGTAAACAATTGTTAGATGACAGGATATTATGGTAATTTATTTTCATTTATCCATTCTTAGATCTGCTTGTAATGCTGTAAAAATAGTTGCAGCATTTTCAAACGCGATTCTCTTTGTGGCTCCACTTGTTCAATTTTGGGTGAAGTTTTATGTTATTTCTTATTCAATTAATATTATTTCTAACCACAAAAAATATTTAGTTCAAATGGTGACATTGACAACAACTCATTATACTAATCAGTCATTAAGTCGTCATAAACAATTAAAGATGATATCGTAACGTAACCTCATCATAAATATATCTGACTGATAAAAAGGTTTTAGCTCGTTAACACGTTTGAAAAAAATATTTTCGAATAGATTAAAATGTTGTCGTGATTGAGCAGGTATGCAATACGTGCTTAGAGAATTCAACCAACCGGAATCGCCATTGACAGGCGTTCCCCTCTACCGAAAACATATGACCAGTGGTTATACATATGTACGGACTGACGTTTATCTGACGTAGCTATTTGTCCGTTACGTACGAATATTCATACATTTGACGTTCCCCTCCCCCGCAAAAATCGGTAGACTTTTTTTGTAAAGAAAATGACAGACATGGCTACTCCATTTGGGTTGAATTCTCTAAGAATACGTACATGCGTTACTTCAAATCATTCTATCTTCAAAATTTTAACGGCCTCCTAGCCTAGTCGGTAGTGACCCTGCCTACGAAGCAGGAGGTCCCGGGTTCGAATCCTGGTCAGGGCATTTATTTGTGTGTTTATCACGGATATTTGTTCCTGAGTTATGGATGTTTTCTATGTATTTAAGTATTTATATGTATATATGTATTATATATATCGTCGCCTAGTACCCACAACACAAGCCTTATTGAGCTTACTGTAGGACTAGGTTGATTTGTGTAAGATTGTCCCATAATATTTATTTATTTATTTATAAATCTCAGAGAAATAAACCAATGGAGTGGTAATTGTCAGTGGTAATTGTCCCCCTCTGCCAAAAGTACAAGACCACTGGTCGTAGCGGTTATATAAAACTAGTTGTCGCGCGTCAAACGCCATTCAATGAATGTCAGTCAGCGCGGAACGATCTGAGGTAAAAATGCCGAATTGTTGCGTGTTTTCATGTAAGAAAAGATCTGAATGATCTAGTTTACAGAAGGATAACGTTTCTTTTCATCTGTAAGTACAATTACGTCTAAATATCATCAAATAGTGCACGAAATTAGCAAAAAACTAAAAAATATTGTCAATCAAAAAGTGTTGCCACTTAATGGTACTACATCTGCTTTAGGGTAATTTTTAAACTTAACTCTTCATAGTACATTGTACCATCGGGTTCATAACTGCATACCCAATTCATCAATGAATTCATTCATAAATTGGGTATGCAATTATGAACACGATTAGGTTCATAACTGCATACCCAATTCATCAATGAATTCATTCATAAATTGGGTATGCAATTATGAACACGATTATACATCGAGGGAGGTAAGTTAAATATTGCAAACAAGAGTAATCGACTCCAGTGCGGCAGCAATACGTCCGCCATTATGTCATTCATTGTCATTGTTATGACAGGTTAGGCAATACACTTAAAAGATACTCCGTGGGTTAGGCAGAGACCCATTCGGCATACAGCCATAATTGTAAAGCATTGCTCTGTTAAAAAAGCAGTGTGTCTGTGTGTGTGTGTTGTTATTAAATTGTTTCTAAACATATTTTAATTGACTTTTAAATTATTCAAATTACATATTATTTTTAAATCATTAACAAAAATGAAAAGATTAACGTCAGTACTTCAAAGGTGAGTTTTACCTTCACACGCATAGCTTTTTAAATTATATACATATGTCGTCGAGGACCGCCGAGGGCAGGACAGTAAGGTGGTTTGGAACTCAAAAAACTGACACTATCAGGATAACCTAGCCTATAAGCACATTACGCACGGACGCACGGTAATGAAATAAAACATAAACACTGGTTTAACAACTGTATTGAATTCAATTTTTTTTAAAACCGTATTATGGGAAGCGCAATAAGCTACTACTGGTTCGGAAAGGAGCCCCAACTGAGAAGAACCAGCGTAAGAAACTCAGCGTATGTGTGCTTGTAGTACGGCACAATAGCTGAAATTTGTCTATGGTCTCAAAAATACAGCTACCATAAACAAATTTCCGTTTTAATAGACAAATTTCAGCTAGTGAGATGAATTTCGCACTGAATTCCGCTCTAATGTGTGGCGCCCCTTAAGTGAAATATACTTGTAGATGCTTGAAATAACGATATTCCGGTTTAGAAATTCATTCGTTCCTTTATTTTCACCATACATTTTATGTAGCATTTTAATTTTGTATGGATTATACTTTATTTATTATAAGGTATGTTATACACACTTATCCCCTTAAATAGGCACTTTTAATTTCTGATTCTGGTACCGAACAGGTAAGTTTTAGTGATGGGACAGCACAAAAATAAATGTCGATATTAACATTAGCAGTATGTTATACTTTTTATTTATAATAGAAAATGAAGAAGAGATAATAGAAATAGAAACACAAATTGGAAACAGACGCCCATTACAATCAAAATATCAACTGCGAAGGACTCTGGAACATCACGATGTCGCTTAGTGACTGATTCATCATTGTTCATTACAGTGAAAAATTCACTGAGGTGGAAAGAGGAACGTCTAGTGTAATTGGAAGCACATTGGAACGGTAATCTAAACACGTGGGTTCGAATCCCGTGATGTTCCAGAGTTCTTTGCAGTTTATTGTTTCATTGTAATAGTTATTTGTGGAAACAAATAACTTGTAGTATTTTTCACTAACTATAAAAGCAAATACACATCAAAGTATTAAATTGATAATATGAAAGTTATTCTAATTCAGCTTGCAAGATTTGTCCTGAACAAATAGACAAACTAACTTACGTAGAATACTAACATTGTAATATGCTGGTAGAAAAACTTGATATTTAATCACAACTTAACATTATAATTTTATCAATAGCTAAACCTTATACGTGGTAAAGAAAAAAATATATATAACTCACCTACGATCAATGTTTCTCTGCGTCCGTAGGAAACACCTTAGACAACCCTACACGTGATTCCTGGGTGGTGCTAAAAGAGTTACAAACTTGGCAGCTCTACTGTCCTACCTGGACCTCGCAGCACTCTCTGGAATTTCTTCATCATCTGCTTTCCCACTACCCTAGGGAAGAAATGCCTATCTATATCCAGTGACATGTAGGCATGCGATAAATAAATCTACGATAAAATGTGACATTTTCAAGTCAAAGGTCGCAGTATCGGTCAATAAGGCGTTACCATAAAAAAATCATTTAGAAATTAACTCTATTAACAACCGACAATGATGTACCTTTGACTTGAAAACGTCACAAATATCGATACTTAAGTATATTATTATCGACGCGTTCCTCGCACTGTCTACGTTTACTTAAAGATGACATTATCTCGTTCACGGACAGGTTGTCTGTGCCTGTGTCTGTACTTGTGTGAGTATATTTTATGCTAGTGTTTGATAATTTTATCGTGTGCGTGTGTAGCGACGTCAATGGAAAATGCATTAGTGTTAACAGTATTTGTGTGCGTTTCCTCGTCCCCCGCGCCGAAATTGGCAGACTTTTTCTGATAGAAATTAGTGCGCGTCTCGCATCCGGTTAGTTTATTAATCAAAGCTTTAAATACTTAGAACCAAAACATTTTTAATAAATGGCGAACCTCTTTGCGTAATTGGAAATCGACAAGAAGTCTAATGTTTGAAAAGAAATTGTCATTAAACTTACTTATTGTCATATGTCATATTCTTAAAATAAAAATGCCTTTGCTAGAAGCTCGTAATTATTTTAATTTGCTCTTTTTATAAACGAGATGCTAGAATAGAACTACATTGCGGCTAAAAGTTTACGACGACAAAGAGAAAAATATCCACCACCGCATCCAACTGGGCACAGGAGAATTATTACGTGCTACCAAAAATCAGCCCATTGTACATCTAGCAGCTCAAAATGACCAACGTGGAGGTTCCATTGTGCAACTTGCGGTTAGACTAGAGAAAGAGTCCTGCAAGTTCGAGATCAGAGGGTCGATATTTCGGAATGAGTCACCATAGTACCTACTAAAAGTTCTTAAGCATGCGCCTTCACGCTTACAAAATACCTACAGAGGTTTTAAGTTTTGCTTGGTCGAGATCGTCCTGTCCGCGAATCATATTGCTGGTGATTGTTATAAAAGACGTGGAAGGACTGTACAATATATGACATCGAGTTCAGGCTTCATTTTTTTTTGTAGCTTCTACTCGCCAAAAGACAACTCCTCGCCAAATTTTAAGTTGCGGAAACGCTTGGTTTGCGAGATAAAAAATAATCAGTTCCATATAAAATCCCGATTTTACACTGCCATGACACAATATTTTGCAGAGAAGAGGGGGGGAGTGTGATAGTGTTAGGTTCTGGCGCTTCGCCGGCCGCTGCCGCGGCACGCTCGCTTCGCTCGCTCGGCTCGCGCGCTGTAGGGTCGCAGTTCTACCTAACACTCCTCCTCGCTTCGCTCGTCGTCGTACCTACACCGACCTGCCTTATAGTCTGTCTGAAACTACTTTGAACTAACCTAAAAAGTTCCTACAAAGTGTCATGTCGTATCCCCCGCCCGCAGACCCCGCCAATTCTATTTGCGTTCTGTTTTACGTGTTTTAGTAAAATCGTACCATTTTTGATAATTATTAATCAACAAATTTACACAAAATAATGCTTATAAATTAAAACAATCATTGAATAAATATCATGTAACTATTATTGTACACAAATAAGTCGAAAAAACTGTATTTATGTAAAAACTGAACATAAAACAAATCATCACGTTTTAGTTTTTCTCAACACGTTTAACGAAACGCAAAATATTGTGTCATGGCGGTGTAAAATCGGGATTTTATATGGAACTTTGATTATTTTTTATCTCGCAAACCAAGCGTTTCCGCAACTTAAAATTTGGTGAGGAGTTGTCTTTTGGCGAGTAGAAGCTACAAAAAAAATATGAAGCCTGAACTCGATGTCACATATTGTACAGTTGAGCCAAAGACGTTATGTTATGGTTCCAATGCGTTGCAAAAATGTTGAAGAGCAGACACCATCCCATGTGCACCGACATGAGATACATCGTGTCTCGTGCACGGGCTGCAGCGAGCATTGTAAAACGCGGAGGAACATTAGAATGCCGTATGTGAAGATAAAATACAATACAATACAAATACTCTTTATTGAACACCTCAAAAAGAAAACCAGTACAGAAAATGCATAAAGTCAGAATAGAGGTAAACAACAGGCGGTCTTATCGCCAAAAAACGATTTCTCCCAGACAACCTTTAGGTAGTGGAATTGTGTTAAATAAAATAAGTCAGTAGGTGTTGCAAACAGTGAAGAAAACCGGAAAAAAAAACTTAATCTCAAAACAATATCCTAATAAATAAATAAATAAATAAATAACCATATTAAGATACAATACACTTAAACAAAATAAATTATATAGTGCCGTGTGTGTGCGTGTCACGGACGAGACAAATAGTAAAGTTTAAGGAGCTTTTTAAATGAAGATAGTGTAAGTTATGGCAATTAGTAATAAAGTAATTGATATTAATATTTTCGCATTTGATTTATTTCACATTTCGTCAATCATACTTTAGTGCTATTACGTCAACGCTCGTTAATAAGTTTACGCTCCGAGTTCTCCCGATGGCGATGACGTAATCTATCCGTGAAGTGCAGATGCAATAGGGTCATCACCACAGTGAAAAAGTAGTGAATTTGGTTTTATTATTTTTTACTTAATTCATGATTCTAACCATTACAAATCTACTGTATATCACTCAAACGATGCAATATTTCCGGGAAGGTCTGTTGTCAAAGACCATCATGTATATATATTTTTTAATTTATTTAGAAAACAAACAGTCAGATACAAAAACAGTCAGTACGAAAATAGACAAAAATTAGGCCTAAGGTTTCCTATATTACTTCGTAAACATTTAGAAAATTGTACAACTAATGTTACATATTTAATTGTGTTATTTTGTGACGATTCATTTCATTTAGAACAAAGGTAGCGCGCGAAAAAGGAACCTTGTACATAATTTTGGAAGTATTCGAGAATTCCCGGATTCTAAAGAAAATTAGGGATTATTTATGATTAAGTGTTGTTAAAGAAAATGATAAAATCTGAGTTTCAGTGTATGGCATGGATGCCATGTAATACGAGTATAAGGCGTTAAGTTACTTAAACGACTTCCATCATGTGTATAAAATTCTAGAAACGTTTATATATGCAAGGAATACAGGCAAAAGCGTAAAATTGGGTCTTAGGTTTAGTTTCTTACTTAACTTTTTACCTTATTATCTGACTTATAGGTATGTACCACATTGTTATCATTTTAAAAGTATTTTTATTTGATGACCTTATTATGAATAATAATAATATGATTGTGACGATCAATATTATCATTAATAATAAGGTCATCAAATAAAAATACTCAACTCCATTAACTAACTAGGAAGAATAATAATAATATGATTGTGACGATCAATATTATCATTATTCCTAGTTAGTTAATGGATTTGCCCTCCGCATCAATATCTAAAATCTTATAAAAAAAGGAAACACAAGATCCTTATAACAAAATTTACCTCACTCGCGAACCTTCATGAAACGACGAAATCTAATAGGTACATTGTTTACATAACTGACGCAGTTTTGTGAAAGGTTCGAACAAATTCACACTTTGAAAGGGTTTTGAATACTCGACCCGGTCTCTTGGGGGTTAAATAAAGGACTTGGGAATACAAAATCCCACCAAAAACATAAATGTAAAAAAGGAGAGCCAAGTTCAATACAAAAATTATGCTTAGCTGTGGGCTTCGCCGCAAAAAGAATGGAGATCTAAATGAGTGCCAAGTTCTATGCAAAATTCAAATATGTATTTATAGGAACAAAATAACATTATGAACAAGTATTAAACTCTATTTCTTTGCTTTATTGGATTGATATCCCCATTACTTTTTGTAAAGAAAACTAGGCAGGTATTGAAATTTAATGTTTTTTCTTGCGTTTCCGCTGCATGGTTTTCTTTTTATGCTATTGTCTACATTCTCTCGTATAGCGAACGGGTTGTATAAAGTATATTTATTTATTTATTGAATCTCATGTATGTACTTCACTTTTATACTGTTACTGGTTTAGACACGAAGAACGTTTGTGGTAATAGTATGACAATCATTTAATTCATCGTTGAGAAAGAAGCAGGATGAACATAAATGTAATAAAACAATAAATAACTAAATCGGTATTCGTAAGCGGTGCCTATGTTTTATGTGTTGCTCGGGAGCGCTTTTATATAGATTTACTTCTGTTCTGTGTATAATTATGTGGTGCCGCGCGCCGCCGACATCACACCGTAGGCCGGTCGCTTAGCGCGTATTACAAGTTTTTTGTATGGGGACATCACTTATTTTTTGACTTAACTTTATTTTTATATTTCTGTTATATAGCAAATATAATAATACATATATTGGGATAGTTTCAAATATCTACTTGTAACGGTTCCTACGATACAATTAAAAAAAATTGTATGGGGACCCACCCTATTTTTCAACTTTTTTCTATTTTTGGTTTTTCCCTACGTTTACACACAATTACCGAGCTGGATTCCAAAGGAGATCGTCAATTCTGGGCTACCTGATATAAACCGTATACAGTTTGTACTGCAATGTAAAATAAATACTCATTTTATTACTAAAGTAGACAAAATATTGCAAAAAAATTAAACGAGAATTAGAAATACTAAATAAATAAACATTATGTTGATTTTTCCGCGATTAAAATACAGCAAGACAAGTCGTTAACGGCCTTATGGCATTGACATAAAGTTTAACTTCACCCTGGCCTGAAACGGGATTGTTTTTTGGTTTGACACTGTCAAAGTATACCGTTACATGATCTGCGTTTTGATACTGTTCGGTAAGTTAGAACATTGTAATATTGAAATAGTATCTAAGCCTACGAATACGAAAGTTTAAATTAGAAATCGACTGTATTAAAATGCCTAAAGATTGTAAATGCGTATTTTTGCATTTTTGATTGGAGTTTGAATATTAAAAGTGGGTTTCATAATGGCATAATATCATGCTCCTTCGATAACGAAACGCATCTTTTTTTCAATTTTGCAATGTCAGATACTAGTGCTATCGCACTTAACGGTGGTAAACCTTATCCCTTCGCAATAGGTGTTAGGAATGTTCAGTTAATAGTATCAACGATGGTTTGACAGCCGTCTTTGTTTACCGAAATACAGGAACTATAAATACGATCAAAATATGACTTTTTATTATTTCATCATGATTCCCGTTTTGTTTTCAAGTCCGCTTTTGTACATTATCTTTAAAAAATCGGTACTTTTTTACATTAATATATAAATCATAGGCAAGCACGCTTTCAAATATTGTCCTTGTCAGATTCAAGTTTTAAATGCATGATTTTTCAATTTTCCCATTAGATTTCGCAATATTTTTACCACCATCCTCATCTAGAAATTATGACGACTCTTCAAAGGTAAAAACTATTCCTAAACGGTCCTAAATAATCTGGGCCAGATCACCTAACAAAAATTGACGATCTCCTTTCATCCTTCTAGGTCATCTGGAAGTAGGTTAAGTTTAGGTACTATATGTCAGTCAGTCAGTGCTAAAATTTACGTCTTTTTGAGCTTCATATCTTTATAACCGTTTGAGCTAGCTTCATGAAATTTGGGCTTCTAGATGTCCTTATGGATATAATTAAACTCACGTAGTTTTATGTGTTTACGTTAAAGATGTTTTGAGTTATAGAAGGGTCAAAAGTGGCACCAAGTGGTTCGTGTAATATACACTCGGCGCTGGCTAGCCAGTTCCTTTGCTTGAACTTGGCTTGACACGCTGCCGCGTGTCTAGATGATGCCTAAATAAAAATTTTGGAAATGGCGATTAGAATTCATATTGTTAATAGACTTGTAGGTACCTTATTCAAGTTTTCATTTATTGAAGTAAGGTAGGTAAATAGGAAATTGTACACTCTGTTATGGGTTCCGTGTAAGATTATAATAAAACTACAAGCTGAATCTATATTAACTTATTTTCTCTAACTTATCCTAGTTTGTGTTGAGCGCCAGGAGGGATTTGATGACGGTTGTAGGAACCCTGCCTATCCTTTATGCCACCGACTAGCTCTCATGAGCGGCGTTGTGATTCGCCTTTATTCGGGAACTCCGTAAAGGGCAGTTCCTTAGGCCCTTTACACGGCCAACACGTACACAAAACAAATGTCCAAAACAAGTGCAGAACTTGGCCACAATTAAACATTAAACTTTAGGTACAGTCGAGTTTAAAAATATGTGTACATATCACCTGTCATATTAATCTGAGCAAGTCTAATAATAATATGTAAGCACCTGAAGCATGTATTGCCATATAAATATGTGTACTAACGTCCTACAATTTTATGTAAACACGTGGAAGTTCATAAATATCTAAACAAACATAACACTTAACAGTTTGACAATCATCGAAAAGAGTACCGTACTGTCAAATCATACATTTGTCTATTTCACTTTAAGTGTGACGTCATAGAAGTGTCATTAGTATTTGATTGCACCTTCTTACCCATTTTTGCTGTTTTCGATTTATGCTCCACTTAAAAGAGGTTGTTATCAACTTCGATGACTGCCCACTTACAAATTTTTAAATGATAAGCTGTTCTTGAAGCCAATCTTCAATTGTCGATCATATACAAATAGTGATATACCTACGCAAAATTTAATAATTCAATATTCAATGCAATGAACAGTCGCCATCAAATATATCGGAGCGGCCAAGGTACTCCAAAATATCTGAACAACGCTTCTATTGTCAAGGCAATAAAGTGCATGTTCAGATATTTTTGAGTACCTTGGCCGCTCCGATATATTTGATGGCGACTGTTCATTGCATTGAATATTGAATTATCAAATTTTGCGTAGGTATTTGTGTACTTACACTTGGTTAAATAATTTTGAAAAATATTAGTACAAATATTTATGAGTTTTCAGTTGCTTACATATTATTGTGAGACTTGCTCAGATTAATATGACAGGTGATATGTACACATATTTTAGATTGGTAAATCTGTTCAGATGCATATGTACCTTTCTATGCTCATTTATATTTGAAGCCTGGGATTTGCTCATATATTTATGAGCTCGACTGTACATGTATTTTACATTTTGCCCTTATTATTTGCAATTACGTCGGTCAACAGCTCCACGTCCGTTGACGCCTTTAGACGGAATGCTGGTAAATTTGAGATTGCGAGGGTGTTGGTTAAATATTGTTGCGAACTCGATTTTTGCGAATCATATCCCTGTAACCTACCCATGCCATAACTAAACAAATTAAATACACAACTTGGAAAAAAACCAAAAATCTCAATTGCGCCGAGGATCGAACCCGCGGCCACTGCAGCGATGCAACGAGTCTTAATAGTAACACGGTGATACCCCGAGGCTATCCGGTCAGTTAAGTTGGTTAACGAAATTGGCCTATGCTATCTGTCTGTAAGTAGTTAATCCTTATTACTATTGTTATAAGATCTAAATTCGAATGCCCCGTGTCACATTCCGTAAACATGCATCTCGCTTCGCATAACATGCCTCCTCCTTCAGAAAAAAAATGCAGTATGTATTTTTTTTTTTACGTATGATATGGCTTAAGATCCTTAGAGTGCCAGACCCTAAGTCTTTCCCAAACTTATTGTTTAAACGAAATACTTCGTTGGAGATCCTTTCCTTTACAATTGCTTTGTCAAATTTTGGAGCTAATTTAGCTTTGAATTTATTACAGGCATTCGACAAGAATTTAGTCCTTCTTCAAACGATATCCCCAACTTGGAGGTGACAAGGTCTCCTTTTAGAATTGTAATATATAGAGCTTTTTTCATGGGACTGTCTTATCTTAGCTTGCACTTCCCGGAATATGTCTTTCCTGTCTCTAATGTTTTCCAGCCAGTTAGTGACATTAACTTCCTGATCTGGCTTTAACTCAAATTGTATGTCCTTAATGGCCGGTAAACTGAAATTAGGCACGGTTGCTTCTCTTCCGGAAAACAAATATGACGGAGTACGGCCGGTTGTTTCATGTACTGCTGATCGAATAGCATGTCCTATTTCTTGTAAGTGAACATCCCATTCATTGTGTTTTCTACTCGTGGTATAAGAAGAAATAATCGTGCCAATAACTCTATTTGTACGTTCCGTCGGCTTGCTTTGAGGGTGATAGTTAGGCGTACACCATATCTTACAGTTAAACTCTTCCGCTAATTCCTTGAACAGATTCGAGGTGAACTGTTTACCGTTGTCACAGATGATAGCCTGAGGCGCACCATAGAGCAAAAACTGGCCTTTTAGTAGGTTACAGATTTTATCTGCTTTCCCAGTTCTTAGAGGGAATAGTAATGTGAATTTACTAAACCAGCAGGTGACAACTAGTAACATGGTGTTGCCCATTTTACTCTTAGGATACGGCCCCATTAAATCTAGCGACGCTATTTGCCAAGGCTCCGAAACATCTCTATGAGCACCCATATGTCCTAAGGGTAATTGATGTGATACCTTGTATTGTGCACAAGTTTCGCAGTTTACGACGTATTTTTTAACGTCGGATAACATATTTTGCCAAAAGTATATTTGCCTCACTTTGAAATATATCTTGCCAATACCGAAATGGCCAGCTTTAACATCATCATGGCACTCACGTAGAACTTCTGCTCGTAGTGGTTCTGGTATGTATAATTTCCAAACGTTTTGCTTATTAGGAAACTGCTTCAGATGCGCTTTTTTTAAAAGCAAGCCGTCCTGAACCGCCCATTCTGATTCTTCTTTTTGCGTCGATATTTCTAGCACCTTTTTCTTATACCAGTCGTCTTTATGCTGGTCTAATATATCGACGGTATCAATTTCAATCTCGACGTTATTGCTTCTGGACAACGCGTCGGGGACAATGTGCGATTTGCCTGGTCTATGGACTATATCGAAGCTAAATTGCTGAAGTTTCATGGCCCATCTGGCCAACCTTCCATGAGGATCCTTCATTTTATGTAGCCATTGAAGAGCACTGTGGTCAGTCACCACTGTAAAATGGGTCCCATCTATGTATGGCCTAAACTTTTCTATAGCATGCACAATACTCAGCAACTCTCGTTCAGAAGTCGAATAATTACACTCCCGGTCATTTAGCTTCCTGCTTAAGTACGCTATGGGCTGATCTGAACCATCCACTTTCTGACAAAGGACCGCGCCAATCCCCTTGTTTGATGCATCACATTGTACGATAAAGGGTGTCGTAAAATCTGGACAAGTGACAACTGGCGCGGAGGTCAACAAAGTCTTCAACTCGAGAAATGACTCCGCTTCATCTGTCCACGTCAATTTCTTTTGCCTTTTGCCTTTCGTCAAATTATGTAAGGGAGCCGCAACTAGAGAAAAATTTTCCACAAACCTCCTATACCAGCTTGCTAAGCCAATAAACCTCTTAAGTTCGGTAAATGTCGTGGGCCTCGGAAAATTAATGATAGCTTCTACTTTGTCGGGATTCGTTCTTAAGCCATCCTGATCAACGACATACCCTAAGTACCGAAGGCTAGATCTAGCAAACAGACATTTGTCTACATTTATGGTCAAATTGGCCTCCTTCAGTACCGTCATAACTTTACGTAGCAGCACCAGATGCGCTTCAAAGTTGGCTGAGCTAATTACTATGTCATCTAGATACGCCCAGATTTTGTCTTCACTTGACCGGAAAAGCATATCCATTAACCGCTGCTGCGTCTGCGACGCATTGACCAGTCCAAAAGGCATAACTTTGAATTGATACAAGCCCCTACCAGGTATTGCAAATGCAATTTTTTCTTTGCTACTCGCGTCTAGCTCAATTTGCCAAAACGCGGATTTTAAATCGACTGTACTTAAGAAACGAGCATTTCGTAAACTATCAAGGATGTTAGTCACCCGAGGAAGTGGATAAGTATCTCGCTTTGTGACCTTGTTTAACAACCTACTATCCAAGCAGAGTCTATTGTCGCCATTAGGCTTTTTCACAATAAGAACAGGAGAGCACCAAGAGCTATAAGATGGTTCAACCACGTCTTTACTGAGCATGTCATAGAGCTCCTTTTCAATTGCCTCTTTTATAACTGGTGAAAAATTATATTGCTTCTGATGGATCGGCCCACTTGCCCCCGTGTCTATTTTATGTTTTAGTAACGTAGTTCTACCTAAGCTGAATCCAATCTGGTTTTTCATTTCGTCGATTATATCTGATAATTGCTCTTCCTGTTCTACGCTTAAACAGCTCCTCCAAACTACAGCTGGGATATTATGCGACAAAGAATCTAATTGCGCAATATTGTACGTCATTTCACTTTTGAACTTTATCTCAATGCCAAACTCATTAAAAAAATCCTTACCAAGTATCAATTTATGTACTAACCCTGGCATAATCGTAGCCGGAACAACCTTAAATTGTTCATCAAAGCTTACCGGCATATCTATCACCTCTTTGATAATATGTCTCACACCACCAGCGGTTGACATAACATCGGGTTTTTAGCCTTGTAGGCCTAAGACCCAAATTACCTAACATGCCCTCGTACTGTTCATTAATAACAGTGCGATTTGCTCCACAATCTAGTAGACCTACACAATCATGACCTAGGATATTTATTACTACGTATGATCTGTTGTCATTTTCTTTTGTCACCATCAGAGGAGAGACCTCCTCAACACTATCCGAGAAAACTGCGCTTATAAGGTCTAACCAATCCTGCCACTCTTTTGAACGCGTACTCTGGGGGAAATTTACTGGGCAGTGTTTGAACTTCCCCCTGATACGTTTCCCTTACAACGACAATCCTTGCTGGTAACTCCAAACTTCCCACAGCGATAGCAAAACAGCCGTTGCTTAAACAAAGTGCACGACCTAAAAGAGTGACCATTTTCCCGGCAATTCCAGCAACGCTTATTAATCATTTCAGCCACAACCCCTGCTGCTGCAACCTCATTTATCTCTGCCACGTTCGATGACTGTACTCTTTTATAAGCCAAATCAGGCTCTAGAATAGACTTTAAATTAGCTGGCTCGTGAAAGTTGTCACAATTGACCTTAGTCCGTTCGACTACCCTGAGAATATTGACCAAGTCTGCTATAGAGTAAAACTCATCCCTACAAACCGCCCTTTGATAGTAGGGTTGCAAATTTTTCAAAATAATGTTGAGTTTTTCTTGTTCTGGCAATTTCTTCGGCAATCTATTGAACATATTCTGTATCACTGCGATATAAATCGTTACCGATTCCTCTCTACCCTGAGTTCTTTGTCTAATTTCATTCAAAAGCTCTTCTTGATAAAAAGGTGCTTGGAATGTTCTTTTTAAGAGCGCCACCAACTCGGACCAAGTTGAGACATACTCCCTATTTGCCCGAAACCAAATCAGTGCGTCTCCCTCAAAGAAATCGATGGCGTAGCGCCATAAGTCCAAGTCCGTAGCATTCCTAGCTTCTTTTAACTCCACTACTCGCTCAACAAACGCATTTATACTCATGCCCCCTTTTCCTGAAAACTTTAACCCCCATTGGCTGATGGGAACTAATTTCCTTTTAACGAATCCCTCATCCACCGTAGACGACCGTAACAACCTTTCATTCCTACGCAACCCTGGTTGATCTGCGTTGACCACTACCCTGTCTCCGATGACCGCCTGTTCTTTGATCTTAGACTGTCAGCCTTAATTTGTAACTTATCAATAATTTTTAGCCCTAGGTCACCTAAAGTATCCTGTAAGACTTGTTTGTCCTCCGCCGACAAGTCTTCCTCGTCCGAAACGTCATCCTGTCCTTCTAATCTCTCTAGCAAAGAATTACATTGCTGTGCCAAGGCTGCTTTTATAACCGCATCGTCTTCGGATAGGTCTGAGCTATTTATGAAGGCAATCCTGTTCTGAACGTGATACAACCTCGATACCAAGCGTCTAAATAAGTTCCTGTCCGGCCTACCCACTATCTCCGAAATGTAATTTGTCAACACGTTTAGTTTACCAGAGCATAATTCTAACTCCGCCCTAAGATTTTCGGTAACGACCCGCGGCGCCTTTATTTCTCGTGCCGTTTCATCAGACTGATCAGCCAACATTAATTCCTTTAGTAATTTCTTTAGTATGGGCACAGGACTTTTGAGATTTACCCCTCTGCTCGCAAGCTCAAACTCCAGCTCGTCTTTTAACAAAAAGTTGGGATCCATTATCGTAACAAGTGCAAATAAAAAAAAACAAGGTAATACAAAGAACGGGGTAAGAAGCGTTCACCTTACAGGCTAACCTATTACTATGTATATATAAACTACGAACACAAATTTCTTTACTCCAGGTGCATAAACCCACAAAATTGACACGTAAGTACCTGGGGCAGCTTAAAAAAACTTAACCTGATACGTAAACAATTAATAACGCTACAATTCTTGAACACTTTTATATCCTACAAATTATACATGCAATTGAACATTTAAAAGAAACGTTATCTAGATTTCTACTGACTAACCTTGAAATTATAAACTTTCGAATGAAATTATGAATATGAGTACAATACCACTATGCAGTAACCTCCGTCACATTACAAAAACTAAAAACAACTAACTTTTACAAAGCACGTCAACCCACACATTTTATCGTTAGGCGCCAATTTGTTATGGGTCCCGTGTAAGATTATAATAAAACTACAAGCTGAATCTATATTAACTTATATTCTCTAACTTATCCTAGTTTGTGTTGAGCGCCAGGAGGGATTTGATGACGGTTGTAGGAACCCTGCCTATCCTTTATGCCACCGACTAGCTCTCATGAGCGGCGTTGTGATTCGCCTTTATTCGGGAACTCCGTAAAGGGCAGTTCCTTAGGCCCTTTACACGGCCAACACGTACACAAAACAAATGTCCAAAACAAGTGCAGAACTTGGCCACAATTAAACATAAAACTTTAGGTACATGTATTTTACATTTTGCCCTTATTGTTTGCAATTACGTCGGTCAACAGCTCCACGTCCGTTGACGCCTTTAGACGGAATGCTGGTAAATTTGAGATTGCGAGGGTGTTGGTTAAATATTGTTGCGAACTCGATTTTTGCGAATCATATCCCTGTAACCTACCCATGCCATAACTAAACAAATTAAATACACAACTTGGAAAAAAACCAAAAATCTCAATTGCGCCGAGGATCGAACCCGCGGCCACTGCAGCGATGCAACGAGTCTTAATAGTAACACGGTGATACCCCGAGGCTATCCGGTCAGTTAAGTTGGTTAACGAAATTGGCCTATGCTATCTGTCTGTAAGTAGTTAATCCTTATTACTATTATTATAAGATCTAAATTCGAATGCCCCGTGTCACATTCCGTAAACATGCATCTCGCTTCGCATAACAACTCTTTGTTCACAGATACTGTAATGCATTAAGCTTTAGTCTGCTCTATTGATCTAGATGCCTTTAAGACTATAATTTCTCATTGGTTAGGTTTTTAATTCGATATTGAACAGGATTGGCTTGTCGAAAGTGAAATTTGTCTTATTAGGTCATCATAATGTTATTCGTAACAAATTCTAAACAAATTATAATTTAGAGTAAAAATACCATAGACTTACATATTACTTCGTAAAGGCGGGGCCAACGGACACTACAAAGTGAGCCAGTTTGTTGATGTCATAACACGATTGTGGCACCAACGGCGATCCAGTCGTGAGCGGTACTCCATAGTGTGAGATGGTCACAAAATGTCAAAACATTTTATTAAAAATGCCCAGTTGCAGCTTTTATGAGATGAAAAATTACTACAGAAAATTAAGAAAGATAGGATCTATTTATAATCGGTAATTTAATTCAAATTGTGTTTATTTCTTGCTTAAAACAATTTTAAAGTTATCATTTTGTTTCATTGTAATACCAAGAAAAATTCTCCCCGTCAGCGATTGTGCAAATCAAGAACATAGTATATGACAGTCACTGCCCGGCGATAGTTTGTAAGAAAAAGAGAAGTGTCGTGGTTTATATGGGAACTCATACATTCTACGACACATCGTTTTCCGGACAGACTCTAATTCAGTTAACAAGAGTATACAACAGATGGCGCTTTTTGCGAATATGAAGAAGGTAACTGTCGCAATGTACTGACGGGCTTATCTTTACTACTGAAATCTCTGGAGAATACCACTCCTATTCTACGCCACGTGCTACGCCGTAGCCTTTAATGGTCCTGTCGTGTAGCAAAAATGAATCGTAGACCCGTGACGCACATACGTTTTTGTGTGCTTAAATAAACAAGGCAACTAAACTTTTAGCTATAGGACCGTATTCTAACTTTAAAACACGTTAACACACGGCGCTTCTATAATTCAAAATTTTAAATACATAAACAATACATGTAAAACACAATCTTTCCCAAACATACAACAAATATTCAACCAATATTGAAGTTGTATTGGAGTTGCATCGGAATAATTTTCAAGCTAATTCTGATATTTCTGATTCAGACGATCAGCACGCCTAGCATAACTTGACGTTAGACGCGACAATCATACTTCAAGCGCGACTCGAAGTATGGAGTGACAGGCGACAACGTAACATATGCTAGCAGGCCAGGTGTCAGCTTTATTGCGTGATTAATGCATTGGAGTTGAATTGAAGTTGGATCGTGTCTATATACGTGTTTTATAGTTAGAATACGGCCCCTGGCATTTCTATTTAAGGTTTTACCATAATTGAGTTGGAGAATTGACATTTTTCTTTAAATTTTTTGCTACTTTTATATTTATATCTGATGAAAATAATATATTCCAGTTTACAAAAATATTTTCCCTGCAGTGTGTTTAGGATAAACCAGTTAACATTATTATTTAGTTGTATTTTTGGTCCTATTGGTTACGATTTGGTTTTCATTATAAGGGTTACTTAGTACCTAAATATTTGTCCTTTCATAAATCTCACCCAGAATATTATCTCTCCAAAGTAATACAAAACTAACAGCAATGTCTTACTTGTTTACTTACCAAATAACTGCAAAAAATCAATCACATATATATAAATAAATAAATATATAATATAATATGCTGTGTAACTTATTTGAATAAAATAACGTACTCTGTGACTATTTTACTATATTTTTAAACTAGATTTTATGAAGGAAATATCTGGTTTATTTTGTATTAATCTTAATAATTTATGAGTTAGTAATATGAGTTTAACTTGGCAAAATAATCATCTCCAGAGTAAATCACAAAAACATTAAAGAGAGGGATGCAATACATTTAAGTATATTTTTACTTTATTTATTCTTATCTTTATGATAAACGCTTCAATGCAAATCGAAAATCACAATTCGTATACACAATCAATTTAAAGACAATCGATTTCTATTCTGACGGGTGGTTACTATTTTGACGTTTGACAATTAACCATATTTAACGAACTTAAGGACTGCTGTCTTCTATATTTTGTTTGAAATTATTGTGGAAGGATAAGCGACCAGAACATTTACGAGCTTACACTTAGAAGATAAATGCTATAAGTTGCAGGTATAGTTTCATTGCCAATCATAAAAAGTAGAGTAGGGTGATTATGCTAGTGTCCCGTCTAGATCCAGTTTACCGTCGACTTGATTAAACTGTTACAAATATACAGGGTGCAATTTTTTACGTGATACAAAACTAGTGTTTCATATACTTCTCCCCACAACTAACAGGCCTTACAAGGGACGTCAGTGACCACACTGACGTCATCAGGGAACGATGCGGTTCTCAAACTTTTAAAATAGGGAAAATTATTTAATAGAGGATTACCTCTATTATTAGTAATTATACTAGACATTTTAATAAGAATGCAAATTAAATGCCGTGCCATTAAAAAACAAATCATGGGGTATATCTAAACGACACCATACCAAGGGTGTGCAAGTGTGCATCTCTGTCAAAAAAATTGAGTTTGACATTTAGTATCCGATACGTTTCCCTAAGTGAGAAAGAGAACTTGTCACGCGTTAAGAAGGGACAACATGATTCGTAACCTCAAAGAAGGAGCTCTGTATCAGGGATATTACGGATACTGATTTTTTGACATCCGCGGAAGTTTTGTACTACTCACATCATACAAAGCCCGCCCTACAATAGCATTTCAACACTAAAATCAAAACAAAACAAACTCATCATTTCCTGTCGCTTTCCGTCAAGGACATAGAGCTCGATCGACGAATCACGAAAATGTAACAATATTCCGATTGGGTAATGGTGAAATTACCTACGTTACTTTACCTAGCACGTGCGCCGTCGCAGAGACGTTCCTGTACCGACTTCGATTTGATGCGGAGGCGGATGCGGATTTTGAAAATGATGCGGAAGATCCGCGGTTTCCACAAACCATAGACAATTTTCCGCACAGTATTGAATATTATCTACTTACGGTGTCCCTATGACGGAATTCATGGCCGGCCATAAACTGTTATAGTTTTTAAGGGGCACTACACATTAGAGCGGAATTTAGCTATTCGTAAACACAAGCGGAAATTGGGCTATGGTAGCGGAAATTTGTCTATGGCCTCCATACAAAAATTCAGCCTACCATAGACAAATTCCCGCTTTTGTCTATGAATAGCTAAATTCCGCTCTAATGTGTGGTGCGGTGCGCCTATGGGATATTCTTCATTAATGGGTCAATCCAAAAACAAAAATTATCATTATTCTATGTAAGTACAATATTACCAAAGTTTGATTTATTCCTATTACTTATTATAGTTTCCCCGTTATACAAAGTTAACGACATGCCGTTATACTGTTAAATTTGCGTATTGATTTCTACTAAACGGCTTAGTCCATTGAAAAAAGAAATTAAACTCATAAATATGTTACTAAAGATTACAATGTAATTCCATTACAATTACAACGTAACTTATAAAATATTTTAGCGTAATTCCACATTCAGTGCGTTGGTATGAAGTTTTACACGCAGTTACACTACACCAATATTTATTACGAGCAACTATTATTATATACATTATATAGCTATCAAATATTTGGGAATCTCAGACAAAAATGAAACGGCGTGATAAGTTTAAAAGAAACAGAGATAATACAATATGGCCGTCTGTCAGTGTAATACTCGCCAAATAGTTGTATTGCCACAATGTTAAAAAAAAGTCCTTATTAAATTACACGCCGTAAATGAATTGCCAACTAAAAGTATTATATTAAATTACCTAAAATTATATGAAGCTTATTTTAGGTATAATATAATTAAAAAACACAAAATAAACTTAGTAACGGCACGCTAACATTTTTGAACATGAATAGTGTGTTAGTTAAACTCCCTGACTGAATTGAAGATGTCAACGAATGGCATCATTATGTGACGTAGGTGAGGTCTTTTGGACGAGCTGTCAAAAATTTAAATGACCTTTATAATTAGGCTATGAGTTATGCAAAACCACGAAACTGACGCGACCGCAGCGCCCGGCGGCCGTTGTGGGAACTAATTTTGAAATCAGAACGCGCCTCTTTGTTGTGCGGTTTCAGTTACGCTACGAGTAAAATTAGGCACTACTAGGAGCAACAAAGGCCTTTGCTTTAATTTGAGGTATCACTTGAATAATCAGTTACGAAATACTTATTTATTTAGATAAAAGCCGGCAAGCTGGCTATTTACGATCAGGGTCACCTTAAATATAGCACAATAATTTATGTTTGAAGGATCTAACATTATTATTAAATGTGGAAGACCTTCAACAATCGTGATATCAAGGAATGGTTGACACTTTACATAGGTATCGTGTATCGATATGTCATCGTAAAATTGAAAATACCGTTAGGTTATACCCTATATCGTGAGATTGTAAACTAATACATTTTGACGTATTATTTCTCGGTAGATTATAATATATTGACGTGAAACCGTCAAATTGTTAAATATCAATGTCATCCGACGGAACGCATCAGATCTGGATTCGTGGATGGCCGTAAATGACAAAAACATGAACTTGACCAATAACTACTTTAAAGATATCAATAGACGTAAAAAAGTGTAAAAATATTTTTTACTAAAATATCAATCGATAAATAGCTTGCGAAGTTTTTTAGCAGGATCGTGTAAAAAGTAATCCCACCAAAAACATAAATGTAAAAAAGGAGAGCCAAGTACAATACAAAAATTATGCTTGGCTTTGGGCTTCGCCGCAAAAAGAATGGAGATCTAAATGAGTGCCAAGTTCTATGCAAAATCCAAATATGTATTTATAGGAACAAAATAACATTATGAACAAGTATTAAACTCCATTTCTTTGCTTTATTGGATACCTATAACAATTGCTGTTATTTAAAAATGTGAGATCTTAAAGTAGGTTAGATTTGACTTAGCCAGTTTTCATTACATCAGTCATTTTATTATAAAGTTATTCAACATATATGTATTCTGATAAAACCTGAGTCAGAATAACCAACTAGTTCTGTTTGTTTCTCATATTTTATACAGACATCTTTTGTTTTCATCAGATATTTGATTATTCGTTTCAGCTGAGCTACATGTTCCAAACTAGGATTGTTTATATATCTACTTAAAACATTTACACCAAAGCATATATCAGGCCTAGTTGCATTTGCCAAGAACAATAGTGAACCAATGGCTTCTCGGTATGGAAAGTCAATCCTATCATTATCATGTTCATTCTTTTGAATGGGCACACTGACAAGGTGTATTACATGGCTTAGCAGTGCTCATATTGAACTTACTTATTATTTGCTCAATATATCTTTTCTGATGGACACAGATAGAGCCATTGCTCTTTACAATTTCTAATCCTACATATTTATTTAAATCAATTTCTTTAATTTGGAATCCTGTCTTCAAATGACTAACAATTAAATGTAAGACTCTACTAGATTTAGACATAACCAGCGCATCATCAACATACAAGATCAACAGAGTTTTGGTTTGTTCAAAATTACCTACGAAAACACAACTGTCCGCTTGTGATTGTCTGAAACCAAATTTCACTAAAAAGTCTGTAAATTTCTTGTTCCAGCATCTGGAGGCTTGTTTCAGTCCATAAAGGGATTTTTCTAACTTACATATCTTGTTAAGTACTGGTGCTCTTACACCTTCTGGCACTTCCATAAATATGTCTTCTTCTAGGATTCCATATAAAAAAACTGTTTTTACATCCAATTGCTTTATGTTCCAACCCAATTGTGCAGCAATGCTTAGCAATATTCTAATTGACTCATATCTGGTGGTTGGTGAAAAAGTTTCAGAGTAATCTAGTCCTTGAATTTGTGTAAAACCACGAGCACAAAGGCGGGCTTTGTATCTCTCTACTTCACCATCTTTATTTCTTTTAATGTTGAACACCCATTTAGAAGTTATGGTTCTATGATTTTCTCGGTCGACAAAACTCCAGGTGTTATTCTCAAGTAGTTAGGTGATTACTGCTTCTGCGGCAGTCCGCGGCAACCTGCGGAGCAGACTTTTTTTGAGTTTTCTTTGTTCGTTTTTTGCTCAATCCTTAATAGATTGAGCTTACAGCTTCTGCGGCGGTCATTTTTTCTGTGGTGTGAACTTTTTCTTATGAACATAAATAAAGCCACATGTTTGTGCCCGACCATTTTTTTGGTTTTAACAGGTGTATGGCTCCGCCGTTTATGGTGTTATTAAAGTAAAATACTTTATGGGGTTTGCTTACGTATTTCTTTAAAACGATTTATTTTTATTAAGGTTAAAGTTTTTGCTATGTAGCCTCCCACACCGTAATAATTACATTTTGTGGAATGCAATATATACTACAAATTTATGTGACATTGGTCGTGGGAACTAAAAAACATTTTTAGAAAACCAATAAAATATCATTCATTATTACGAAATGTCATGGTTTCGTATTTTATTGTGTATTCAATTATAGAACATTTAAAAAAACTGGTCAGTTACAAACACGTTGCGACGTGTTGTATGATGCAACGCACAGGTGTCTGTTTTATTTAATAGTTTTTTGTCTTATACGCAACATATATGTGCGTGTGTGTGTATGTGTGTGTTGTTCAATAAAAGGAGAGCTCAAATCGATGGGAGCGTCATTCGTTCATATGTGTTTCTCTGAAAACAGTGTCAAGTGTTAAAAAGTATATTTAAAGTGGTTTAAAGTATCGCAATACAAGTACTTAATAATTAGTGTTCATTTTGAAAATCTGTGTACAACTTACAACGAATTAAAATGGAGGTAAGCTCAACATTAACTGACTGTTTATACGCATACATTATCTACCTGTTTACATTTGTATCAAGGTTGTTTTTTTTTTGTTTTAGATTTCAAACGAGAATTCTCTTGAGGGCACCTTCAAAAATTATTATTATGGCAATTTGAGTGATAATGAAACTGAAGTTTCAAAGCCACTTAAAATCCGAACTCAGAAACGAACCAACAATATTGATGTATTTTTCGAAAAGCCTAAAAAGAAACAAGCTGCAGAATATTCGTCTACTGTTGCCCAGTTGACAAATGGAGGTACAAATTACATATCATCTCGTGTAGATGACATTTCAAAGGCCACTCATCTCATTAAAATTGACGTCTATGATATGAAAAAATTGCGAGGTATACCAAACGATCAGCACTGGAAATTCGCGAATACTAGGATCAAATACTACACGCAGACTGAAGACGATGACTATTATTTCAACACCCAAGAATTAGTTTACAATATTACTAAGCATATTGCAACTAAAAACGACTGCAAAAAATATTTCATCGAGGCAAAGCCATTTAAATAAATCATCCCTTACTCCGCCCACACGTAGAGATCCCCCACCAACGAACAAACGATTTTTGGGTCTATATATAGCTAGACAACGCAAAGCAAACCATACCGTATCCCTATGAACACTCGTGGAAGTTAAACTACGAGTATAAAATGGATCTACAAAACTCACTATACGACGAAGATTTGGTTAAAATTTGTGAGGACATTGAGATGCAAAATTTAAACTTAAATGGATATTCTCCAGCTTCGCCGCCTTTACACATCAGTTATACTGAAAATCCTCTTTTGATAACGTGGGAAGACGAAGAGGAAGACATGGAAATGGACAACACGGCAATATCTATCGGTGAAGATGCATATGAACCCATGTGCTATTACACGTTCGCCAACTGTACTACAACATGTTCGTCGCCTGTGCCACAACATGATGAATGGAGGTCGGAGTGTGGAGAATGGTGTGAAATGCAATAAGATGTTAGATGTTTTAAAATGAATTTTGTCTTTATATGTGTGTTTTTTATGTTAAACGTTTGTGTTAAAATAGGAGAGACTTGTGTATAATTACTTTTCAATTAATTATAAACCAAAACTTTTTTTAAATAATTTTTTTTTTAATGATTCTCTGTATTTTACTGGTATAATTATCCTGTATGTATACCTGGAATAAGAATTAAGGAAAGAAAGTAAAGACAATGCCTGGTAAAATATTTATTTATTACACAAAAAAATAGATGTATACATATTCTTTACAACCCAATCATTATACATGGTATTATTCAAAAATAAGCTTAAAAAATCAAACATCGTTTTACCATTAAATTTAAAATATAAATAAAGTAAACAGTATTCGCCACAAACTGGTGTAAAATAATTTTGAATAGACGCATTGTTATAAAACCATTTCTTTGAATTTCTTTTTAAAAACAACTTATGATAACTAGAAGGCTTTCTACCAAAAGAATCAAAATATTCACCATTACCATGAATATCAATATGAATTGCTACCCAGTGTGAACCAGGTTTAAAATCCGGGTCTAAATTGCTTATGATATAAATCGGAAGATCCATGAAAACAGGTATTCTGTTAGCTGGATAAACATGTGACTCAATCGTGGGACAAATTTTTTTCATGCATAATTGCAATTCCTTGGTATCCATTACAAAGTACTTATTGAATTCACAGATGAATTCTTTACCAAGGTTTAGAAACTAATGACACAATGTTTCATAAATCTATTATTATATATACATGTTCTAACTAACTATTAAAATCTACACTCACATCACGATGTTTGTTGATTTCAATGATATTATCAAACTCTGCATAAACAATGCAATTAACAGTTGTGTTGAGAGCTTTTTCAAATCGAACTTCTAATCGTACACTGCCATATCTAACAAGATTCCAGTGGGAAGTAGAACTTGCTGATAAATCAGGTGTTAAATCGAAACACATCAAACAATAACCATTTCCATAGTCTTCTCGACTTATTGAGTTCCCTTCATTAAGAAAATGAATACCCGTTCCAGAAAACAAGGTGTGATAAGTTGAAATCATTAAACCGTTACCGAAAGACGGTTGTAATGTTTTTGAAGGAACTTGATGACCATCTACATACAAACTAAATAAGTTCATATCGTGGTGGTGAAAATTAAAAGGATTACTTTTTAAACTACCATTAAATGCTGTATTATCAACAAAACCCACAATACACCTTTTTGGGACTTGACCGAGGAAAATATTATCAAGCGATTTCCCTTGCACACCTGATGGTATTGTAAGTACTTTAACTTCCGCTCTTGTGGTGGGATACTTTGCAGTCGTTGAAGCTAAAACCTTTTGATGTGCAAGTAAAACGCTCGGGTTAATTTTAGTTCTTCTAATTATTAAACTTGCGTCCATTATAAGTACTTTAAGATTTTTTTTTCTTGACTACACATGAGATTAAACGACTCCTTGGATCGTACTAATTTAATACAAACTTCGACACCATTTATTAAAAACTTTTCTTGATTGAAAATATCACCGTGTAAGTGCCCTATCATTTCAACTTCCTTACTGTCTTGAATGAATTCTTGTCTTTTGGTCCAGCCTTTATTAGTGACATCAGTTCCATTCATATGACCCGAAGTGTCTTCGTACCATAACCCACACGTAAGATGAGACTGTTTTGCTGCTGGTCCATAATTTAGTAGAGTTTCCATATATGCACGGTATGCATATGTATTATTAGGCGGTGATACTAGTTTTTGATTTAAATATATATCCAACTGGTTGAAAAGTGAATGTAACCAATTATTAACTGGAGCAACATGAGTTTCTGCTGATTTGATGTTAGAACCATCTTGATTCAATATCTTGGCTTTGATATGCAGTAAAGTATGAGACAGGTCAATATAGTCATCACCTGAGCCTGGCACTTGAAATTCAATGGGACCATCATCGCTAAGAGAAGAAATAGGTTTGTAGTGTATCCACTGTCCATTTTCTATACTTGTTTGCGTTGATGGAAGGGCAAACAGATCTAACTCGGACTTAGCGCATTCGCATGAATGATTATGTAAAAATGACATGGTTTAGTTAGAAAAAATATCGCGAAATGCTTTGGATGTAATGGTGCGCTCCTGTCTCTTTCGTTGCATTTTATACCCAGACCCTGACATCAAGGAATCAATTTTTTCATCAGCTTTTCTCTTTAAATTACTGCTTGCATTCTTAAAACGAGACTTTAATGATTCATCAATTGGGTGTGAATTCATCATGTCGGACAAGAGACCAACACCGGCATTTAATGCTTCTTTTCCAACCGTTCTAAACCCGCTGGATAACAGAGGAAATACTGACCTAAACAGTCCCCCTAAAAAACTTCCTATGCCGTGTCCTCGTTGGTGAGGAACACCTTTATATACAATGCCTACTCCTGAACCTGCTTGATGAGAATAATAATGTTCATATGGACAGCGAATATTTTCACGGCTATGATTCATTTTATTCGTTGAAAATGTAGTTTCACGCATGAAGTTCCAAACTGGAATGGAACCTTTCCACCTGTATGCATTCTTATATCAATTTCCATTGTATCAAACTCTCTACGCATAACGGGTATGTAATGTGCAGGAGAAAAGCTATGCATTTTATATGCCCCATAAATGTATTTCGTGGGATCAAGCGGTATTATTCTTACTAACGATGTCATAACATCCCCCACCACTTGAGGTTGAACAATGTCCGAATATATAAATAATTGTGATGGTAGACATAAAAATAAAATAAGCAGGAAATTTTCCAAGTTGACACTGTAAAAGGTTCGTATTTGGTTTGAAACCTAGCTGAAGGTTTAGTATTGGCGTGGCATGAACGGAAACTATGTCTTTATGCGAAGAAACCACCTTGATAACTTTCGATATTCTGTCATAGCTAAATTTCACCTTATTCTTCAATAATGAGTTTTCATTAAAGGCAGATAAAAAATGATCCATGTGGTCATATGTTGTTGCCGGTATATGGGACTTATATTCAACGTTAACAGGTAATTTTTCATTTTGTAATAATACTTTCTTTTTTACGTACACTACGTTTTCATGCTCCTGAACGTTATACAAGGAACAGGGGTAATGAAACTCCACTAATCCGACAACCCATTCTCCTTCTAATTTTATTGTCTTTGGGAGTTTGGTGAGAAAGTTTGCTGTTGTGTTTTCGGGGTAATACTGTATTGAGCTGTTGCTCAACAGAGTTAAATAAAAACTATCATCACTCATATTTCTTCTAAACTCGACGCAGATATCCAACTATTGAATTTATTTGGATAACCTTTCCACTTAACAAGCACCTCCTTTCTGTTACCAACTCGTCTTGAACGTATTATTTTATCTATTTTACATGTCATGGTGGGGTTATAAATAATCTTTTGTAACTCTTTAGAATAGAAAGTGCCTGTGATTGGTTAATCTTGTAAGTCCTTTGAGGTATAAACAAAATGAGGGGATCTTTTTATTACTGATTCGATAACAAAGATTTCATCGCTCCAATTGGTTTCGTAACCTTTTTGAAATATGTGCTTATATTTAGTTATTCTGACATGATCACCAACATTGAAATTAGAAGTATAATTATTTTTTAATCTATTTCTTGGCGTGTCGTATAAATTAGTCCATACAGTCATAATGTTGTCAAAATTGACATCTATTGGACGCATTTTAATACTAGAATGATAACTATGATTATATGAATAAAGGAGATCTTGTAAAATATCAATGTATTTATAAGTATTTTTGTGTGTAAAATAGCGCCACATTTTCATTTTTAATGTTCTTTGAAATCGTTCTACAATACTCGCCTTAATGTCAGGATTATTTGTTGTATAGTAGTTTATGTTTTTACTCTTGAAATAGTTTCTTACTTCTTTGGAGACGAATTCAGTCCCTTTATCAGATTGAATGTGACGCGGAGTTGCTCTAGCTTCGGTAAATATATCATCAAAACATTTCTTAACTGTTTCTGAATCCTTCTTTTTCATGGATCTAGCAAAAGCATACTTACTAAAGACATCAATAACACAAATAATGTATTTAAATCCATCGTTATATTTACTATATGTACGCATATCACTTAAATCTACTTGCCAAAGTTCATTATAATTCGAAAGTATGTATTTGTTTCGTGTAAAACGTCTTTGAACTGGTTTATGTAACGTATAGGTTTCCTGAGACCGTAACCAATTTTTTACTTCATCTTTGTGCATTCGACCGTGCATGGCTTTAACTATCTTTTCAATACTGCTGTAGCCAGCTGGATCAGAAACATCATAGTAAATCTTATTGATATCTAATAAGGGGTCCATCTCTCCCAATCTATTTTATTTTTTGATGCTTCAGGAGTTTTGTGTGAAATTGGTGTAGAGGCTCCTTTTACTTGAGTTGATGTTGATCTGGTGTTTTTAAATATCGGTGAATCTTGAGTCTTGTTAAGCTGAAGACTATTTATATATTCTAGATTAGATCGATTGCCTATATAAGATGTAGGAACTCCAATATCATTTAAAACTGAAGCAAATTCTCCAGCCAGTGGTCTTTATTTTTCCTTTGAGGGGCCTCACAGTATCACTTATCAAATCAGTTATATTACTTTCTGGAATTACTTGATTATTCACTACGATTTCCCCTCCTTCTTTCCACCAAATCTTTGGTTTATGTTTTAAAATAGAACCAAGCAGGGAGTGACTTTTTTTTCGGTAACTTTTTGGAATTAAATTTATAATATGAGATGGAGTAAACTGTTCCGGGTAAGTGTGAGTTGAAGGAGTACTAGCAGCGTCATAGTCGTATGGATTTGGATTTGGTAATGTCGCATTATAATCGGTTTCATCTCTTTTAACCATAGATTTGTCGATGTACTTATCATAACTATCTTCATGAGCTTTTTTATATCATCAACAATAATAGGTAACTTGAACGGTTTCCGATCTGTTTCTGTAAAATGCAAAAAACGTTGCAGTACTTGAGAATATAACGCCCATTTTTCACGATCTCCTATTTTACTTTTCAATATCTTTTGCATGTCTGCGTCTAGGCGAGATAAAGAATTCAAAGATGCATTGTCATCGCGTTTAAGCTTCTCAATGAAATCTGGTTCTACTAGAATCATTTTCTTCGTGTTCTCCATTTTAATTATGTTAATGAGCTCAACAAACTACTTAAAACAGCACCTAGTATAATTGGTAAAAACCCACCACCCTTTTGAATTATAATAGTCTTCCTTAATTTTTGTTTACCCTTAGAAACTAATTTCCGTAATATATTTTTATGTTTATGTAACTTCGTCTTTTCTGTATTGTCTAATGGAACTTTCCCCTTTAAAACGTTGTAAATGCACTCACAAATAATATTTATTTCATCGTCATCACATGCTTTAAGTAAAGCTTTTCGATATTTTGGTTTTAGCGTATGTAAAGCTTTAAGTAAATGTTGATGTGTGGTTACTCTATCAGGCATCATTTAGAACTGACAAGAACAGAATGATTACTGGCATATTTAAACCCTTTTTTTGGAATATATACTGTACAACATTTGTCAAATGGAAATAACTTAGTTTTAAAACGACATATATCATCAGTGCTTTGTTTCAAATCAATCATCAGGTATCCATGGGCTGGCGTAGTTGCATCTTTGTAGGCTTCTTCAACAAATTTTGTATTTTCAGGATAAACTTGTCGAGACAAATACCGTATTTGAGTTTTGTCTCTAGGGTTTTTAAAATAAACAATGTATGTTGTGTTCAAAGATATGTCACGTTGTCCTCTCCCTTGATGAAATAGATTTTGAGTTATATAGAAAACGCTTAAATTTCTGTGATGGCTACCTTTAGTAAAAATATCAACAATACGTCCATCTGATTCTCTCATTAAATCATCTATTATAAGTAGTTTCGGTTGCTTTCCATCAAACATATTTAAATCGGGGATACCTTGAATATAATCGATACCATTTAAATTATATAGTGGCTGCATTTCATCATAGCACCACAGCACTTGACTGAATTCTGTATTACACATTTTGTCTACATTATTCAGAAAGTTAGTGACAAAGTTAGATTTCCCACAACCGCTTGGATCAGCAACAATGGCCGTAAATGGATGAATAAAATGATACATTATAGAAAATGGTCTTTCTCCGTTAAAGACTGTCAAGAAAATAAAATCCAATTATAAGATTATGCACACCTTCTTGCACACAAAAATACATATTTTGTTTTAAATTGCTTACTACATTATAATTAGAATAAAAAAGGGTTTTTTTTTTCAAATAAATTTATTTACAATTAAAGAAATGTTGAAAAATACTTATTAGCAAAAAATATATACAATTCCCATCATGCTAAACTACTACTTTTATATTACATCTACATCACATATTTTTAGACACACCTTATGAACAATAAATTATTACTAAGACTTACACATAATACAAAACAATTTTTTATTTCGAGATATTATACAAAAATTAAAACGAACACATAAATTAAAAAAATACAGTTAACATAAAAATAAAAACACATTATCATGCCCCAACTAACGAACACAAGCCGATTTAAAAATTACTTATACTATTAAATTAACAAAGCGAAGTCAATACAAAAACTTTTCAATCGTTCAGCATAATTATATATTTATTTTATTACTACTTTAACTTATAGTGACCCCAAGCTAAGGTGTCAAATGAGTCTTGACAAAGATATATTTTCGTGTCGGAATAAGATAACCAAATTTTATTGATTTTCTGTGTAAAAATTACATGTTTTATAGATCGAAATCTGTGCATTTCTGATAATATTTTTTTCTTTTCATTTAGACAAGTTTTGTAGTCTTGCATCTGAAATTTCTTAGTGACACATTTATTCACACCTTTAGCCTTGGCCGCTATTTTATCCTCAACATGCAAGGCATACATTTTAGATCTTAAGCCTAAAAATTCTTTTAAAATTTTACCTTTATTTTCGTCTTTGAAATATCCTAATTTTTTTTTATTTATACATGGAAAACCGTAAATATTATTGGGAGCATAGTTATAGTAGTTATAGTAGTTTATATCATAGTAGAAATCTTCCGTAAAAATTTGATAAATAAAACTATCTGTATCTGTATATAACAATTTAACATTATTCCTGAATTTTTGTTGCATATATCCATAATGGAAGTCATACATTAAAGTTTTTGATAAGTCTAATATACAAAATCCTAAGTATATAGGCTTGTTGTATACTAGTTTAGTTTTTTTTAACTGTACCGCAGCTAAGCTTTCAGAAAAAATAGAAATACTATGGAATTCGGGACGAGCGATATAACTTTCAATTCCTTTGATGTGATCTTTACTTTTCCACTGTGATAGCAAACGCACATCCACTCTTTTCTCAATATTTTCCATAGTTTTTCCAAAAACTGCATTATTCATTAACTTATAAAAGTCTTTTTCGAAATCAGTTTCTGCAGATGTCCTTAACGTCGTGTTTAAATCAATATACTTTTTTAGCCAGCTGGTTTGTTTAAACTTTAAGATTCGATGGACTTTTGTTAAATTTAATCCATTGTCTAAACATTGTATAAGATTCCTGTAGTGTATAATGTATTTTATTTTGTTGTTTAAATTTGGAATCAATTTTTTTTGTTTGCTCTCATCTATTATGTGCTCAGCACAAAACGGTAGATCTGAGTGAGAATCATGCAATGAAACAGGTTATTCGAGATCGACTTCTAAAATGTAGCCATATTCAGCATCGTTTGAAAGTTTAAAGTCCGTAGCTGGGTCAACCCATTCAAATTCACCAACAGGAAGACGTTGTGACATTGCCCAACCATACAAGTTATTAGCATCGAGGTAAATAAGATAAGATGATGGTTCATTTGGATCAAACTCTGGCATATAGTAATTATTTGACTTAGCATAACGATTACTGCATTGTGAGATACCACCTCGAAGCCCTTTTTTAACAAAAGAAATTTTATCGAAATCTGTTAGAAGTTCAAGTTGAATTCCAGTCATTTTTAGCATAGCGTCCCAGCTGAGACTAGGAGCTGTAAAATAATGAGCTGGGTCCAGGTTGTATGCGTCAAGACACACAGATCGAAAATTTTCAAAGACGTCGGTTAATAGGAGAACATCTGTTTTTAAATACAAGTTAGAATAATCTAACATTGTTTTACAGTTGAAATTGGTCCATACGTTTTGTGCATGTTGATAATCCTCATTTGTTATACAGCTATCTGTTAAGGCACTGTAAAAATCACTTATTTTAGGTAACGATAACGCTTCCAGAGATTTATTTGATATCATATACTCGTATGGAAATATACCCTTTTGCTTCAGAAGTTTAAAATCTTCATGTCTAGGGTATTGTTTCCTTAATTCATGGAATTGGTGTTCTCGAAGGTTTCGGGCCAATTTGTCTAAACTACTCGACATGAACCTAAAGGAATCAACAAATCTAAGTGATAAACATTTTCCATCAAATTTAAGTTCTTTGCTAAATGAAATATATTTTTCTTTATTTTGAGGTATAATCTCGATAGACCCTTCACGGAAATTCAATGCTTTTACAATAAAATGCGCATCGTAATTACTTAGATTATGAAAAAATACTGGTACAAACGAGGGAGGTTTGAATTTATTATTACAGGCCTTATGTGTCACTCCATGGAATTTTCCTGTAGTCCAATCATAACTGAAAACGCTTTCAGATTCCAACGTATTATCACATACAAAACACTTATTATTATTTTCAATTTTGTTTAAATCGTTCTGATTTAATCGAATGGGTTGTTTCCGAAAGTGAATATGTTTTATTAATTTTGATAAATCATTATAAAGCGTTTCCATAAATACTTTAGCACAATCTGAGCCTGTATATGATCGATAGCGTGAAAGACTATCATCAAATGAACACTTTATAAAATAACCAAAACTGTACACTTCATGTTGTTGAATGTTTTTTGTGTACGATTTCGATGTGTTAGGATCACAAGACGATATGGGATTTAAAAATGCCTCGAAATCTGCGTAAACAACAAACGGTAATTTAAGCTTACGGTGATATTTATCAAAAAATATGTGTTGGTTCGAAATTTCTTTGCCAAACCAATCTTTTTGCTTCTTATCGTGATTTGGGAGTTCAACAACAACGTGGCCACAATCATTTTTTTGATGATTCGTTAGTTGATCATTTGAGTAAAACGCTAATAAACACCCATCGCAAATGTGAAAGCTATAATTGGTTGTTGAAATCTGTCGGCTTACTAATCGAGGTAGACTTTTTATATAACAGTAATGCCCCTGGCTACTATTAGATATGTAAAGTAAATTAATATGGGTTGACTTACGACATTTGGTAAAGTAAAGTGGACCGTTTACTTCATGTGATTTGGAATTTTCATTATAATGTAATCCGAAAACATTAATGCTTATATCATTAAATTTTTCAACTTTATGAACATCTGTTAGTTTAACTGGGAATGGAATATCTGAAAATTTTAATTTGTTACGATGTGCAACATAAGACGACACTCTCTGTGAACTATTCCGAACCGGATACAGCGCTGAAAGAATCGCCCATTTCAAACACTCATGGTCATAGTTTTGCACGTTGATTATTGCTTTTTTTGTTTTAATATCGTGAGGTAAATCAATATATGAAGAACCACGTAATGGGTTAAATTGATTAACGTTCATGTCTAAGTATTTTATTTCCTTAAGACTCCATCCGCTGTCTTTTTTTTCAAAGTTGGAAATTTTATTTGTAAGTGAGGTTTTTAAATTTTCTAAAAATTCTTCTCTGTTATCACCTTTACAAATAGTCCAACTCAAAACATTAAAATCGAAAAAATTGTTGATTCCTTTAGATTCTTGTATGAATTCTGCGTGTAATATAAAACTAACCTTGAAAATTGTTAGCTGTCGAATGGCGTCATCTATTAAATTATTTAAAGATATTTTAATACTCTCAAAAAAAAGTTCTGGTGTCTCAAATTCAAGGTTTGTTTTCTCCAGATTTGATGATATTCTATACGTTAATAATCTATTTCCAAATGCAGTTTCAATTAGTTCAACATTAGGATATGAGTGCTGAAATTTTAAACTATTATTTTTATGAATATTACTTCGTATATGCTGGGCGTAATACCTCCTCGAAACGGTGCGTTTGCAGGTTTCACATTCGACGGTATCAACAATGACAGGAGTAGACGATGATTCAGCTGCTCGAGAAGTTGATGGTTGTGGCTCCATGACAGCTGCTGGATGCTGGCTTGATGAATTATATGGTTGAATGGTTTCTTCTGACTCATGTCTTCTTTTTATACCACGTGTTACGCATCTAAAAATAAGAAAAAATAATTAATTTAAATACTTAGGTACAAGAATGGGTTAAAAAAATACAGTACGAAAAGTCAATTGTACGGTAATACCTGACATTAAATTTGACCGGCAAAGAAAACAATACGCTTCCATAGTTAAAACACCATCTATTTCATCGTAAGGTGAAATCGACGATCGCTTAACAGTTACATGTCCACTACATGGGGTACTCGTAATACAGGGTTTAAAATCATTATCGTCAGCTAAACTTGAATCAAGTTTTCCGCTGATAAACCACAATCTTAAATATTTATGAAAACTATTCAATAACACTGATTTGCTAAACATTTTAATATCTTCGGCAGTAAACTCCATCGTGAATGCTTATTAAATGAGGCAAATTGTTTAGGATTTTACTTATATTGGGTTAATCTCCCCACTACTAAGCAGTAATTAAAGTAAAACTAGTTAAAACATGTTTCAGATATTAGTACTCACATATTCTGCTGTTGATTCTCGGCTTCCAAGCAACGTTCATGGAGTTCATTATCAAAAACTGACTTGTTGAGGTCTGAAATGTCTTCACAGCGATCATAGAGGTCGGCGTCGTATAGTGAGTTTTGTAGATCCATTTTATACTCGTAGTTTAACTTCCACGAGTGTTCATAGGGATACGGTATGGTTTGCTTTGCGTTGTCTAGCTATATATAGACCCAAAAATCGTTTGTTCGTTGGTGGGGGATCTCTACGTGTGGGCGGAGTAAGGGATGATTTATTTAAATGGCTTTGCCTCGATGAAATATTTTTTGCAGTCGTTTTTAGTTGCAATATGCTTAGTAATATTGTAAACTAATTCTTGGGTGTTGAAATAATAGTCATCGCCTTCAGTCTGCGTGTAGTATTTGATCCTAGTATTCGCAAATTTCCAGTGCTGATCGTTTGGTATACCTCGCATTTTTTTCATATCATAGACGTCAATTTTAATGAGATGAGTGGCCTTTGAAATGTCATCTACACGAGATGATATGTAATTTGTACCTCCATTTGTCAACTGGGCAACAGTAGACGAATATTCTGCAGCTTGTTTCTTTTTAGGCTTTTCGAAAAATACATCAATATTGTTGGTTCGTTTCTGAGTTCGGATTTTTAGTGGCTTTGAAACTTCACTTTCATTATCACTCAAATTGCCATAATAATAATTTTTGAAGGTGCCCTCAAGAGAATTCTCGTTTGAAATCTAAAACAAAAAAAAAACAAACTTGATACAAATGTAAACAGGTAGATAATGTATGCGTATAAACAGTCAGTTAATGTTGAGCTTACCTCCATTTTAATTCGTTGTGAGTTGTACACAGATTTTCAAAATGAACACTAATGATTAAGTACTTGTATTACGATACTTTAAACCACTTTAAATATACTTTTTAACACTTGACACTGTTTTCAGAGAAACACATATGAACGAATGACGCTCCCATCGATTTGAGCTCTCCTTTTATTGAACAACACACACATACACACACACGCACATATATGTTGCGTATAAGACAAAAAACTATTAAATAAAACAGACACCTGTGCGTTGCATCATAAAACACGTCGCAACGTGTTTGTAACTGACCAGTTTTTTTTAATGTTCTATAATTGAATCTATACATATAATAAAGCTGAAGAGGGTCGAAAGTCTGTACATGGAAAATAATCGAAAAAAAGTTGGCTGGGGATACTTAGAATCGATAACAGAACACGTTCCAACAATTTTTAGAATTTTTGTCTGTTTATCTGTTTGTCTGTTTATCTGTTTATCCGTTTATCTGTTTATCTGTTTATCTGTTTGTCTGTTTATTTGACCGCGCATCACGTGAAAACGGCTGAACGGATTTCGATGAAATTTTGGATAGAGATAGTTTGAGTCCCGGGAAAGGATAATATATAGTTTTAATCCCAAAAATCAACCCTGGTGGGGTGAAAATGGGGTTGAAAGTTTGTATGGAGAATTTTTAACCGCTGAAACGATTTAGATAGAAATGAGTATGGAGATAATTTGAGTCTCGAGAAACGTCATAGGATAGTTTTCAAACCCTTGTGGGGGTGAAAAGGGGGTTGGAAGTTGGTATGAGGATTTTTTTACCGCTGAACAGATTTAGATGAAAATTGGTATAGAGATAGTATGGGTCTCGAGAAAGGACAAAGGATAGTTTCATCTTGAACCCCCCCCCCCCCCCCCCCCCCACCTTACTTTACCGTAGGTCCAAAAAATTTGAAAAAAATAATGGAAGTGAAGCCTGAAAGGTACTTTCAATAAAAACTATCTATCTATACATCTATCACGTGAAACCGGCTGAACGGATTTTGATGAAATTTTGTATAGAGATAGTTTGAGTCCCGGGAAAGGACAAAGAATATTTTCATCCCGAAAATCAACCCTGGAGGGGGTGAAAAGGGGGTTGAAAGTTTGTATGGAGATTTTTTAATAGAAATTAGTATGCAGATAATTTGAGTCCCGAGAAACGACAAAATAGTTTTCATCCCGAAAATAAACCCTTTCACCCCGAAAAGGGGGTCGGAAGTTGGTATGACGATTTTTTAACCGCTGAACTGATAAAGATGAAATTTGGTATAGTATGGGTCTCAAGAAAGGACAAATTATAGTTTTCACTCCGAAAATCAACCCTAAGGGCGTGAAAAGAGAGTTGGAAATTTGTATAGGGAATTATTAACCTCAGAATCGATTTAGATAAATATTGGTATGGAGATAATTAATTAAAAAAGGAAATAAAATAGTTTTATCTCGGAAATTATCCTTTAAACGGATACAAAAGGGGTGAAAGTTTACATGGGGAAGAAACAACCAATAACCGCTGTCTGTATTTAGATGAAATTTGGTATTTAAATAATTTGTAATTTTTTGGTCAAGGTGTTCATATGTATAACATGTTACCCGTCGATGCTTTAAATTTACCTTTACCCGCTCTTAAGAAATATTTGAAAATGTCATGAATGTCAAAGGGTTATTGCAGGTTCGAGTATTATATATGACGGACAAAGATGCATGGCCCAAACCAAAAAACTACTACAACATTTATAGGACACCGTTTAGGTAGGAAAACATATCAAACGTTTTGTGAAGCAGTCAGATAAGAATTTATTTCTCTTTATAATTAAACAATAGGTACATTATCTGTCTCTCAAGCTGTTTTGATGATGTCTTCTTGAAGAACTACGCATTATTTTGTATCTTTAAGATCTAATGTATTACTGTTTTGAAAAAAATAAGTCCCGTCGAGTATCTTTTCGGTCATAATACTTCTTGGGCCAGAGGTGTAGGGTTAGAACCGGTGGTAGTTTTGGAACGAAGTTCCTTATTGGACGGTTCGCGGGTGGGGGGCTAGGTGAAAAAAAGTCACGTGACCGCCACGAAAAACCGTCACGTCACGAAAACGCGACACCCATACGATTGAGAAACATGTAAAATGGAATGAAATAAAAAATATATAAAATAGAATTAAGTGAAGTGAAGTGAATTGTAGTGAAAGTGAGAAGTGACAAAGTGATAAAAGTGAAAAAACTCGAGAACCTAAAAGTAAAAGATGTCAAAAATGGCAAAATTTCTAAATTTCAAAAATTTCATAAATTTCAAAAATTTCAAGTTTCAAAAATTTCAAAAATTTCCAGTTTCAAAAATTTCAAAAATTTCAAAAATTTTAAAAATTTCATAAAAATACAAAAAAAATTAAAACCACAAAATTTACGAAAAAGTCAAAAATGAAATAAAATTAAATAACATAACTTCGTTCCAACAGAGTGTTCCACGACACTCACGTATTTTATTTTTCTCTGACGTTCATTAGTGCATTGTAATGTGCTTACCTTGAAGTATGTAATTACCACAATTATTGCAACCAGTAACGTAACATCAGTGTATTATCTGTGACAGTGTGACCTACGGTAACGTAATCAAAATCCGCCCCCCCCCCCCCACCCCCGACCGCTGGCACGCATGGTTTCAGTGGATTTTTAATATGTGTGTAGGTAAAGCAGTGTATGCTTCTGTATATAATTAGGCCTTATTACGTAACAGTTTCATAAACTACTATTTATCTCTTTTTAGGGTTCCGTAGTCAACTAGGAACCCTTATAGTTTCGCCATGTCCGTCCGTCTGTCCACGGTCTAGCTCAGTTACTGTTCGCACTAGAAAGCTGAAATTTGGTGAGGCTTGATAAGAACTTTCAATAAAAACTATATTGAATAAAATCGGTTCAGCCGTTTATGAATTATCAGTCAAAATCGCATAGTGAAAGGATGTGCCGGATAGTAGACTGACGTAAGCGCCGCCAAATATCCCGTAATAAACGACCGTTTGAACGGATGTTTCGTAACTACAAACTACACTGAGCATCGCCCGACATGCTCTTGGCCGGTTTTTTTTGCATTGTTATCCCGGAAATCACCCCTTAAGGATTACTAATTCCTCAAATAGAAAAAAAAACATTTCTGCATTTGTGACACCCCCCCCCCCCCCCCATTTCAAACGCCCCTGTTCTTACCTTTCATGCTTAGACTGATTTGACGGGAGGATCGATTTGGATGATATTTGCCGCGGACATGAACATATAAATACAAAAGTGGTCCTTTATCGTCCGATATACACCTACTATTCTATGTCGTTTAAATCATGCCAATAAAAATTAATAGGATAAATCCATCTGCCAACTTTACTTCAAGTTCCACCTCCAGGGTAGCGGGAGAGAAATTAGGGGTGAATTAGCCGCTTACTGACTCAGACCGAATTCCACGCGGGCGGAGCCGCGGGCACAGCTAGTACACAATAAAATACGAAACCATGACATTTCGTAATAATGAATGATATTTTATTGGTTTTCTAAAAATGTTTTTTAGTTCCCACGACCAATGTCACATAAATTTGTAGTATATATTGCATTCCACAAAATGTAATTATTACGGTGTGGGAGGCTACATAGCAAAAACTTTAACCTTAATAAAAATAAATGGTTTTAAAGAAATACGTAAGCAAACCCCATAAAGTATTTTACTTTAATAACACCATAAACGGCGGAGCCATACACCTGTTAAAACCAAAAAAATGGTCGGGCACAAACATGTGGCTTTATTTATGTTCATAAGAAAAAGTTCACACCACAGAAAAAATGACCGCCGCAGAAGCTGTAAGCTCAATCTATTAAGGATTGAGCAAAAAACGAACAAAGAAAACTCAAAAAAAGTCTGCTCCGCAGGTTGCCGCGGACTGCCGCAAAAGCTGTTAAGCTCAATCTATTAAGGATTGAGCAAAAAACGAACAAACAAAACTCAAAAAAAGTCTGCTCCGCAGGTTGCCGCGGACTGCCGCAGAAGCAGTAATCACCTAACTACTTTCTCATGATGAGAATCTAGCTCTTGAGATATTGCTTTTAGCCAATCTTTACACTCCGGGCTACTGACTGCTTCATCGTATGTCATAGGCACATCTAACTCCATCAGGTTGAATTCACATACATTCTTTTTTCGTGGTCTCAAACAGTATGGCATTTCATTCAAGGTATCTTGATTAATTGGATGAGGAGGTACATATGACTCATCATGTTCATCGTCATGAGATGATACATAAGAGTCGTCATGCTCATTCTCTTCCTGTATCACTCTTTGTACCTCTTCGGATTGCACTGTTTCCGTCCCTGCTTGCTCTGATGAGCTTTCAGTTTCATCATCAAAACTAAATAAAATTTCAGCTTCAGTTCTTTCATAGTTGAGTGTGTTTTGTTCATCAAAAATGACATTTCTTGACACTGTCACTCTTTTTGTTTCTGGGTCATACATTCTATAATTTGTGTGTTCATACCCAACTAACATCAATTTTAGTTAGGCTTTTACTTTCTAAGTTAGTTCTAAGTTGATCTGGTACATGAACATAACCCACACATCCAAAGACTCTTACATATTCAAAACTTGGTTTCATGTCAGTCCATAGTTCATAAGGTGTAACATTTGGGGTTTGACTTGAAAAAGTGCGATTCAATATGTATACCGCACCTGACTGCTTCTGCCCAAAGACCAAGCGATATGTTACGAGCGTAAAGCATGGAGCGAGCACTCTGCATTATGGTTCTCATCTCACGTTCCGCACGTCCATTCATTTCTGGTGTGTATGGAGCAGTAAACTCATGAGATATGCCTTCGCTATCAAGATATTCTTTAACCTAGCTGTGCCCGCGGCTCCACCCGCGTGGAATTCGGTCTGTGTCAGTAAGCGACTAATTCACCCCTAATTTCTCTCCCGCTACCCTGCAGGCGGAACTTGAAGTAAAGTTGACAGATGGATACGCTAGAGGACAGTAGTCCTAATAAAATATTTTACACTTACCAGTAAATGAAACTACACTCAAAAATGAATACTTTTTATCCTATAAATTTTTTTTGGCATTATTTAAACGACATAGAGTAGTAGGTGTATATCGGACGATACCGGATCACTTTTGTATTTATACGAGTACGTTCATGTCCACGGCAAATATGATCCAAATCGATCCTCCCGTCAAATCAGTCTAAGCATGAAAGGTAACAACAGGCACGGTTGAAATTAGGGTGGCGGAGGGGAGGGGGGGGGGGTCACAAGTGCAGAAATTATTATTTTCTATTTGAGGTGCACTTGGAGGGGGGGGGGGGTCCATGACCCATGCATATTTAACTCAATCGAGTGTAGTGGCTACCCCCCTTTTTTAGACGTTGAATTTTTATAGGCTACGTATAACCTGGCGGGGTATTTTCTTGAATTGGAATTAGTAATCCTTAAGGGGTGATTTCCGGGATAACAATGCAAAAAAAACCGGCCAAGAGCATGTCGGGCGATGCTCAGTGTAGTTTCGTAGATGCCGCCCTGTTACAAAACATCCGTTCCGAAGGTCGTTTATTAAGGGATATTTGGCGGCGATAATTCAAAAACGGCTGAACCGACTTTATTCAATATAGTTTTTATTGAAAGTTCTTATCAGGCCTCACCAAATTTCAGCTTTGTAGTGCGAACGGTAACTGAGCGGACAGACGGACGGACATGGCGAAACTATAAGGGTTCCTAGTTGACTACGGAACCCTAAAGAGTGATAAATAGTAGTTTATGTAACTGTTACGTATTAAGGTCTAATTATGTACAGAAGCATACCCTGCTTTATCTACACACATATTAAAAATACATTGAAACCAACATTGATACAATGACCGCCATTACACCGCCATGACCAACCTTATTGCGCCGGCGTTCGGGGGGGGGGGGCGTGCCGGTGTGATCGGGGGGGGGGATTTGCCTTACGTTACCGTAGGTAATGAATTTTCATACGTTTTTACCACACTGTCACAGATAATACACTGATGTTACGTTACTGGTTGCAATAATGGTGGTAATTACATACGGTTCCGAACGCGGAATAGAGGATTTATGATATTGGTGTAGATCAAGATATTTATTCTTCAATATAAGCACATTACAATGCACTAATGAACGTCAGAGAAAAACAAAATACGTGAGTGTCGTGGAACACTCGGTTGGAACGAAGTTATGTCATTTAATTTTTTTTTCATTTTTGACTTTTTCGTCAATTTTGTGGTTTTAATTTTTTTTGTATTTTTTAGTTTTTCGTCAATTTTGTGGTTTTAATTTTTTCGTATTTTTTTTGAAATTGTGAAAATTTTGGAAATTTTGGATATTTTTGAAGTTTTTTAATTTCAGAAATTTTAGAAATTTTGAAATTTTGCCATTTTTGACATTTTCGACATTTTTGACATTTTTTACTTTTATATTCCCTAATTTTTTCACTTTTATCACTTTGTCACTTCACACTTTCACTTTTCACTACGTGAAAGTTTCACTAAGTGAAGTGAAGTGAAGTTCACTTCACTTTATTCTATTTTATATATTTTTCATTTCATTCCATTTTACATATTTCTCAATCGTATGGGTGTCGCGTTTTCGTGACGTGACGCTTTTTCGTGACAGTCACGTGACTTTTTTTCACCTAGCCCCACATCCGCGAACCGTCCGATAAGGAACTTCGTTCCAAAACTACCACCGGTTCTAACCCTACACCTCTGGCCCAAGAAGTATTATGACTGAAAAGAAACTCGACGGGACTTATTTTTTTGCAACAGTAATACATTATTTTATTAGATCTTAAAGATACAAAAAATGCGAAGTTCTTCAAGAAGATATATCAAAACAGCTTGAGAGACAGATAATGTACCTATTGATTAATTATAAAGAAAAATAAATCCTAATCTGACTGCTGCACAAAACGTTTGATATGTTTTCCTACCTAAACGGTGTCCTATAAATGTTAGATGATTTTGTAGTAGTGTTTTGGTTTGAGCCATGTATCTTTTTCCGTCATATAAATAGTCCTCGAACCTGCAATAACCCTTTGACATTCATGACATTTTCAAATATTTCTTAAGAGCGGGTAATGGTAAATTTAAAGCATCGACGGGTAACATGTTAAAAATATGAACACCTTGATCAAAATATTACAAATTATTTCAACACCAAATTTCATCTAAATACGTACAGCGGTTATTGGTTGTTTCTTCCCCATGTAAACTTCCACCCCTTTTGCATCCGCTTAAGGGATAATTTCTCCATACCAAATTTTATCTAAATCGATTTTGCGGTTAATACATAATTCCCTATACAAATTTCCAACTCCCTTTTCACCCCTTTAGGGTTGATTTTCGGGATGAAAACTATCCTATGTCCTTTCTTGAGACCCATACTATACCAAATTTCATCTTTATCAGTTCAGCGGTAAAACAATCCTAATACCAACTTCCGACCCCCTTTTCACACCCACAAGGGTTTATTTTCGGGATGAAAACTATACTGTCATTTCTCGGGACTCAAATTATCTCCATACTAATTTCTATTAAAAATTCTCCATACAAACTTTCAACCCCCTTTTCACCCCCTCCAGCGTTGATTTTTGGGATGAAAACTATACATTATCCTTTCCCGGGACTCAAAATATCTCTGCACAAAATTTCATCAAAATTCGTTCAGCCGTTTTCACGTGATGCGCGGTCAAATAAACAGACAAACAGATAAACAGACAAAAATTCAAAAAAATGTTGAAACGTGTTCTGTTATCGATTCATATTCAATGAACAGACTTTCGACCCTCTTCAGCTTTATTATATGTATAGATAGATAGTTTTTATTGAAAGTACCTTTCAGGATTCACTTCCATTATTTTTTTCAAAGTTTTTGGACCTACGGTTCTAAAGTAAGATGGGAGGGAGGTTTTTTTGAAGATGAAACTATCCCTTGTCCTTTTTCGAGACCCATACTATCTCTATACCAATTTTCATCTAAATCAGTTCAGCGGTAAAAAAATCCTCATACCAACTTCCAACCCCCTTTTCACACACACAAGGGTTTGAAAACTATCCTATGACGTTTCTCGAGACGCAAATTATCTCCATACTCATTTCTATCTAAATCGTTTCAGCGGTTATAAATTCTCCATACAAACTTTCAACCCCATTTTCACCCCCACCAGGGTTGATTTTCGGGATTAAAACTATATATTATCCTTTCCCGGGACTCAAACTATCTCTATACAAAATTTCATGAAAATCCGTTCAGCCATTTTCACGTGATGCGCGGTCAAATAAACAGACAAACAGATAAACAGACAAAAATTCTAAAAATTGTTGGAACGTGTTCTGTTATCGATTCTAAGTATCCCCAGCCAACTTTTTTTCGATTATCTTCCATGTACAGACTTTCGACCCTCTTCAGCTTTATTATATGTATAGATTCCTTATTTTTAAATTCACCACCGCAGTATGTGTGCAGCATGCGTACACTATGCGAGAATCTGTTCTTTATTATAGCATTGTATTTCTTGAAATATTCAAGTGCGTCACTCTTGTTCTTAAGAAAATACACATGTCTATAAGCAGTGGCCGCATCTTTGAATAAAATGAAATATTTCATACCTTGCACTGAGGGCACGCTGATGGGCCCACAGAGATATACCATGTCACCTGGCTGCAGTGGACCTCTGCTGGACTTCTGGAAAGGTCTCCGGGCTTGTTTTCCGTAGGCACAACCCTCACACACAAAATTGTCACAGTTGGTTAAGTCCACTCCGTTTATCACATTTTTATTGCACATATTCTTTATTTCTTTGACATTCAAATGTCCCAAACGCTCATGAAGGGTTTTCAAATCCAATTTTTGCTCTATATTACACTGGTTCAACATTGTCTTTATCGTCAGTTCATATAAGTTATTTCTTTGTAAAGAAGCACACATAACTATTTCACTGTCTTTGTAAATAAAAGCATCAGTCCCCTTTTTATTTATTTCATATCCCTGTCTGGTAATAACTCCTTCAGACACTAAGTTTCTATGTATTTGAGGCACATATGAAACATCTTTCAAAATACAGGTCTCCCACTGACTATCAACCCATTTGTTTAAAAGGATATCTCCCTGTCCAGCAACTTCTAGGATTTCCTTGTTGCCCGATTTCAACGGGGAACCGCTATACTTATGGATTTCTGTAAAATATTCCTTTTTGAAGGAAATGTGTGCTGACGCACCACCATCTAGAAGTCACTTATCATCTTCTTGAGGTTCTTTCCACTCACAGTGAGTAACATTGAAGGCCAACATGTCTCCATTCTTCTGATTTTTCTTAGGAGCACGACATTCTTTGGCAAAATGTCCTCGAACCCCACAGTTGTAGCAAGGGTAACGATGACCTTGGTGTTCCTTATTGGAATCATTCTTACTTGAACTAGGAGTTGACTTTGTAGAAGTGAATTCTCTTTTCTTCACCTGTTTAGACACAAGCAAGGCGGTTTCATTTTCATCTTCGAAATTCAAGCTCGCCTCCTCGTCCAGTAAACGAGCTGTCAAGTTTACTATAGTTTGGCTCTTCGGATCTAGTGACATCCATGCCTGACGTAAAGACCTGAATTTCGAGGGCAAACTACCTAAGATCTTTGTCATAATTGCAGTATCACTGATACTTTCTCCACTTTCTTTGAGCTGTTTCGCCAGACTTTCAACTTTAGCAATATGTTGCGCTATGCTATCCGTAGGATTCATTTTATACTGATAGAATCTCTCGTGAATCATCATTTTCGTTAGCTCTGACTTTTGCTCATAGATAGATTCGAGTTTACTCAGTATTTCTAGTGCAGTTTCGCAGTTTTCAATGAGCGCAATTTGATTGACCGCATCATTCTTGTTCCAATGTGTAGCATTCGTTTCCGTTTTTGCTTCTTTTATATCTAAACCTTTCGCACATAATGCACACATTATTTGGAATTTCCATTGCTTAAAGTTAGTGCCATCAAATTTTTCAACTTTTCCGGTAACCTCCATTTTGGTTTTTCACACGCGCCGTGTTTTGTTTTTTCAAGAGGCACTTTTAGCACTGAATTTACTCACTACTTTTCCGTCTTTCTATGTTTCACTATCACTCGCGTGGGCTCTGGGCCCATTACCACTTGAAGAAATAAGAAAAACACAGGATACTTTTGTATTAAACTAAATATATTAATTAATCGAACACCGGTAAGTACACAGGCAACGCATTCGACCGCACGTCAACAGCCGAACTACTAGCGCCACACGGCCATCTAATGTACTAAATATAAAAACTAAAGTGCTGTCTATGACAGCTTGCATTCAGCCAATATCAAATTTCTATATTCAATAAAAAGGACTACAAAGTCGCAAGTTCGAATCTTGCTCGACGCGGTGAATTTTTCCAATTATAAAATTGAAGGTTTGAGTTACTCAAATCTATGTACTTGCTACTAGACTGTACCTCTGGAGTATGTTGGAGACTACATTTATTTAGGTAAATTAATTTATTTCAAAAAAGGCACTGAAAAAGAAATTGAAAGGAGAATAAAATGCACGTGGAATAAATATTGGGCCCTAAAAGAAAGTTTTAAAAGCAAAATGCCGACAAAAATAAAAACTAAAGCTATGAAGATTTGCTTACTCCCATGTCTTATATATGCGTGCCAAACCTGGCGCATAAAGAAAGAAACATTAAGAAAAATCAAAGTATGCCAGAGAGGAATAGAGAGGAGCTATGTGGGACTGAAACTAAGATACAAAGTCAAGAATAAGGTGATCAGGAAAAAAACTAGGGCATCAGATATAGCCAAACAAGTTATGCGACTTAAATGGAGGTGGGCGGGACACACACAAAGAGTCGAAGATGAACGATGGTCAAAAATCATAACTGATTGGATACCCAAGGGAAGTAAAAGGAAGAGAGGAAAACCATTGGCAAGATGGAGCGATGATATTAAAAAAAATAGTAGGACACAATTTGACAACAACAGCCAAAAATAGAAAATCATGGAAAGATTTGGAGGAGGCTTTTACCGCTCTGGGCGGTCCTTATGCTGAAGATGAAGAAGAAAAATAAAAATCAATTTAGTGTAAACAAAGTTAATTATTGTAAAAAAAAATGCTAAGGAAATTAAAAGATTATATTATTATATTATATTATGTACTTGCTTAATTTTTTTGGAGGATTTTTGCTGACAAAGGCAAATAGGAGATTAAAACATTTTACTCGTTTCAATGACGTAACGAAATCCCTATTTTCTCTAGAATTCCAATTGAAGCGTCTGCAAGTTGATCCAATCACACCGTTACAAACTTGAGTATTATTCTAGTCGCTCACGAAGTTAATCGTTTCAACGAACCAGTTAATTGGCATTCTCGTTTTACATTTAGTTATTGTGCCTCTTTAGATTACACAGCACTGGTTACCTTAAAATCTGGGCTAGCCCAGATTCACGCAAGCAATAAGAATTAATGCCCTCGAGTGGAAACGAGGTGAGTTGAAATACTCCCGGTGACAATTTAAAAACGTCGTAACGGTTCTCAACGCCTAATACACATGTGACCTTCTATATTATATTTTCAAGTGAATAAAATACACCAGGGCCTGATGCATGTTACTCGAATCTTGTCTTGGTTGTATCCCCTCAGGCCATTCATTCGCATTCAGAGTTTTATTGAACAGAATAGCAGTTGATAGCCACATTGCTCAGCTATTACGTCTATAAAAGACTATAAACGGAATTCTGCCTTAAAATTTTCCAGTTAAAAAATGTAGGCACAAGCATTCTCAAGAATTGGTTTGTTAACATATTTTGTCCCGAAAGAGGGTTTCGTATTTCGAGAGTTATGTCTATGTATGTATATGTTGGTACGTTCTACAGCCTATATGTATAGCTAGATGGATTACTACGTGAAGTTTCATTGGATTCGTCTTGATTGAGTGATATAGAGCGTATTGAAATGAAATAAAAACAAAATGATGTCAAAAATCAGAGTATTAATATTAAGAGAAGTACTTAACTACCTAATACCTACCGATAGCGTTTACTATTTACATTTTGACTTCATCAGAACTAAGTTTATCCTCCAATCAAGCCATGTGATGGTTAATTTTCCACCTCGGCAATCCTGTCAGTTGAGTGACCGCATGCCAAACGGGTGAGGACACCTAATTGCCATTGAATGTATTAATGACACAAATAAATTAACTCTTATTTATCTTTTACCATGGAATTGTGGATTAAATTCGTACAGAGTCCAAATAGTTTTTTTCATTTAGGGGTGTAAGTTTACGCAATTGCAATTTAAAATAATATAATAACTATTGTCATCAATAAATATATTGCTCTTATTTCATGAACAGTATTCATATCACATGTTATTTCTCATAATTTCCTATTACAAACAAACAACTTCAATTATAACTAGGTTCTTATAAAATACAACTACTAAAACCCCTTAATATTTTGGGGCCCTTAATATTTTGTTTGGCCATACATAAGGTTATCTGACGTTATATGACGGCACGATCGGCGGTAGTCCTCGGACAGTCCTGGGCGATCTTAGTAAGCTTGTGCCAGCGTTGAAGGGAATCGGCTTAGAGATAAACCCTGGTAAGTGCGAGCTATTCTGTTGCGACGCTGGGGACGTGAGTACTCTATCGGAATTTGAGTCATTGCTGCCAGGTGTGCGGCCCTTGCAAAAGTCAACCTTTTCTCTTTTGGGCGCTCCTGTTTTTCCGGTAGGAGTCAGTTCTGCATTGGAAGAGAAAAGGTTGGCTTTAGTTAAGGCCCAGGCACACTTGTGTAATATGTCATTGCACGTCTCGCTGGTTCTGCTTCGGAATTGCTTTGCAATGCCTCGGATGATGTACATTCTAAGAACCTCTCCTACTTGGATGTTTGAAGATGACGTATGTAAATTGGACGACACACTCAAATTAGCATTGGAGTCCATATTGAACGTACATCTGAACGAGGCGCAGTGGTGTCAGGCTGCTCTTCCAGTGCGGTACGGTGGGCTTGGGATACGTCGGTGTCGTGAGGTAGGCGTGGTCGCTTTTCTTGCCTCGGCTCATGGAACTTTGGGACTAGTCGCTCGGATATTGTCTGACTACGGCGGCAACCCCCAGATACCATTTGTTGCGGAGGCATTGGTCGAGTGGTCTACCATTTGTCAGGACAATGAGCGGCCAAAAAGTCCTGCTGCTCAAAGAGGCTGGGACGACATTTTGTGCAAAAAATCGTTGACGGATATGTTGGAAAAGGCAAGCGGCTCAGATTTAGCGCGTCTCAAGGCAGTCTCCAGGTGCGAATCAGGAGCATGGTTGCACGCGTTGCCGTCCCCCCAGTTAGGCACGATTCTAGACAATGACTCGTTAAGGATAGCGGTTGCCTTACGGTTGGGCTGCAAAGTGTGCGAGGTGCATCGGTGCGTTTGCGGGGTCATGGTGCCAGAAGTGTGCAGGGCGTTTTTCGCGTCACCATGCGATCAACGAGATAGTTCACCGGGCTTTGGTTTCAGCCAACGTACCCTGTGTTCTGGAGCCTCCAGGGTTGTGCCGCTCGGATGGCAAGCGGCCTGATGGCCTTACGTTGGTTCCGTGGCAGAAGGGCCGGTGCCTCTTATGGGACGCTACATGCATCAGTACCTTTGCCCCATCCCATCTGGGCCATACCATAAGGACTGCTCGGTCGGCTGCTGAGTATACAGCTAAGCAAAAGCATGCTAAGTACTCTGCCTCGGAGCCGACGTATGACTTCATACCGGTTGCGGTAGAGACTGCAGGGTCATGGGGTGCGGAGGCCATGGAGTTTATCAGCGGCTTGGGTCGTCGACTCAGAGGGAGGGGTTGCGATCCTCGCTCCGGATCGTACCTGGTTCAACAAATTGCCTTGGCGATTCAGCGTGGCATTGCTTTTAGTGTCATGGGGACGTTTGAGCCAGCTACGGTCCGGAGTAGTCAGTGTTACTAAGGTTAAGGTTAATGTGTGTTTCAAATTGACAAAGCGTGTGGCGGATATCATCTTTGATTGTTATGTGACGAAACCTGGGGTTGATCTTTTTTTTGTGTATACACCTGACGAAGCTTGCGTTGCGGATTATAAAATTGTAGTTAAAATAGTTATGTATGTTATAAATAAAAAAATATTTTTATATTAAATTTAAATCACTACTATAACTAAATCTGACTTAAAAATAGGCGGAGGAAGTGGTATATTAAATACTTTTACGCCGATCTAGTACAAATGGACTTTGTGATATGAATATCTACACCATAACAGCAATTAAAGGTAATAAACCATAAAATTAATACAAATATTTTGGCTACTTAGTATTTAGCTCTCAAAGTAAGTAACAAGTTTTTGTTGCAAAGATTTTTATTTACTCAGCCCGTACTAAGCTGTTTTTTTTTCCTGCCCCAATATAGGAAATTACAACATCAATAACAATTACGTGTATCTATAAAGGGATGGCATTCGGTTATTTAAGTATGGAAAACCTAGAGCATTCGAATTGCAGCCAACTTTTAGGATACCAAAGACATCAAAAAATACCAAGCAAGATGAAACGTATACGAAATTAAAATACCGATCCACCATATGCAAAGAATTAAAAAAAAACACGCGACTCAGGCGTTCTCGTCCAGTAACCAAATTCCATACCCATATATATATAATGTATTTCATTAGCCAAATAACGTAGATTTACTTTACTTTTTTTTTATTCATATGGAATGGAACATTAACACTAAATAAACCTGACATTTCGCATTTGAGGTATAACTTAAAATGGACTGTGTGGGAGATGATATGAAAAGAAAGGATGTGAGTGATGAGATGACGGGTGATAGAGATGTGTGGAAGAAAAAGACATGCTGCGCCGACCCCAAGTAAATGGGATAAGAGCAAGAGGATGATGATTTCGCAAACGATCCCAGGAATAGTATTTGATGTTGAAACGTACAATATATTTTAACGAATTGGGTACCTTTCTTAATATTGAATTGCTTTTATGTCTTTACCACTTTTGCATGACGCATAATTCTAATCTTGTCCCATATAATTTCCATCTTCCTGGTCTTCCTGGTCTTCCTGGGTGGGCGTGTGCGGTTATATATGATTTATATATATGTATATATATATATATATATAGTTAGTGGAACATTAGTGGTGCCAAGTAATTAACAAACAGTTGAATGTTGATAAGTTGTAGGTGATTGACTTAATAGACGGAGAGCTAGCCACGTCAGATATGACACAATAATGAGAGCGACAAAACCCCTCTCGTTAGTTTGCGATAAGTACTATGCTTATTTCTAGATCCGGACATCTGGCAGCTGTAAAGTGGTGGACGTCAAATAATGCAAACCACTTTAAGAATACAAATCCTAGAGTTCTGCTTTTGATGCAGTATTATGAAAAAATATCTAAATAATTAGATCAGGTCATTGCCAAAAGTCTCTGATGGGGGAAAGTAGTCCAAAACGACGTATAATGTAATTCATAGTTTGTCGCCTACTGTTTCGGTTTCCGAAATATTACGCATTTTTTTTTTGTTCGAATGTTAAAGTATAGGCCCCGTCCTCCATAAATTAGATAACTTCGGCCGTGTTTACCTATTTTAGTATTACTTTTTTCAATTCAAAAGCTTTGCTAGTCTGTCACTCTGACATCCACCCATTAAAAGCTGCCAGATGCCCGGATCTAGCAATAAAAATAGTATTGCAATCTTACTAGATGGGTTTCATTGCTCTCATTATTGTGTCATATCTGACGTGGCCAGCTCTTAGACCATAAGCCACGCGCTAATGTCTTCACATTAGGTAGGTATATGAAATTAACCAGGGATGTACAGTCGAGTTCATAAATATGTGTACTTTTTTTCACCTTATTGCAATGGGTTAAGGTGAAGAAATGTACACATATTTATGAACTCGACTGTACGAGTAATCGGACTAATCGGTTTAAGGTGTAAATAGTAATAATCGTGACATAATAACGAGCATTTCAGTCGAGTACCGTGTTTAGGCCGCGAAGTTTCCTGAGTGGCCTAAGTAAGGTGCGAGATTGAAAAGCTTAATTATGTCACTATTGTAAGTATACAATACTTTTTTTACGAGTGCTTAAAATAAGTACAATGGTCTGCGATGCTAAAATATGCGACCATAAAAGCTCTATTGAAAAATATGCGCTAGCAGTTCGGTCCACAAGGTCTCAATTTTATATATATATATATATATATATAGATATGTATTTGATGTATTTATTTGTATGATCTATACCAATACGTACCTATAGTATCTAGGTTTAGTAACTTCTCCGTAGTTTTGCCGTCATGTACAAGTAATGTACAAATCTTTGTCTACCATGTCTGACCGATTTCTCTCAGTTGCTTAAAGGTTAGCTGGAAGAGATCCCTTAAAGGGATAAGTTCGCCTTTGTACACAGTCACTATATTTTTGTTGGGCATGTATTTGTTTTGTGCAATAAAGTGTTTTACTACTACTACTAAATACTACTACTAAGAGTCGCAGCCAAGCCGAGGACGGACGGGCATGGTGAAGCTATTAAAGTTCCTTACTAACTAAGGAATCTTCTGATCTTCTGATCAAGACCCTAGAGCTAGACTGACCCGACATTATACCGAATATATCCCGGACATCAGCCTGTAAGAGATTAAAATGGCTCTTAAACAGCTCAAAAACAACAAAGGCGGGTGGTAAACCGGTCCTTATGGCCCTTCAGAAGTTGTTCGACTCCGTTTTACTGGAAGGGAGAACGCCTAAGGTATGCAACAGAGGTGTGGTGGTACTGTTCTTCAAAAAGGATGATAACGCGTTACTGAAGACCTACCGATCCATTTCATTTCTGAGCCATGTCTATAAGCTGTTTTCAAGAGTCATTACGAACCGTCTCGCACGCAGGCTAGATGACTTCCAGCCTCCCGAACAAGCCGGTTTCCGAAGAGGCTTTAGTACCGTAGACCACATCCATACGCTCCGTCAGGTAATACAGAAGACTGAGGAGTATAACCTGCCCGTCTGCTTAGCGTTCGTGGACTACGAGAAAGCCTTCGATTCGATCGAAACCTGGGCTGTACTACAATCTCTCCAAAGGTGCCAAGTAGACTATCGCTATATCGAAGTGCTGAAGTGTTTGTACGAGAACGCCACTATATCAGTCCGACTCCAGGACCAGAACTCGAAGCCTATTCCGTTGCAGCGGGGAGTCAGGCAAGGAGATGTTATTTCTCCTAAACTATTTACCGCTGCACTGGAGGATGTCTTCAAGACTCTGGACTGGAGAAGGCTAGGCATCAACATAAACGGCGCGTACATCACTCACCTTCGGTTTGCTGACGATATAGTAGTTTTGGCTGAGACCATGGTGGATTTGAGTACAATGCTCGATGACCTCAGTAAAGCCTCCGAGCGAGTTGGTCTAAAGATGAACATGGATAAGAGGAAGATCATGTCAAATGCCCATGTAGCACCAACTCCCGTTACAATCGGAGACTTTACACTCGAAGTTGTGGACGATTATTTATACCTAGGACAGACTGTCCAGTTAGGTAGATCCAACTTCGAGGAAGAGGTTAATCGAGGAATCCGACTCGGTTGGGCAGCGTTCGGGAAGCTACGGCACATCTTTTTGTCCAATATTCCGCAGTGTCTCAAGACGAAAGTCTTTGACCAGTGTGTGTTGCCAGTGATGACATATGCCACTGAAACGTGGTCGCTTACTATGGGCCTCATAAGAAGGCTCAAAGTCACCCAAAGGGCAATGGAGAGGGCTATGCTTGGAGTCTCTCTGCGTGATCGCATCAGAAATGAGGTCATCCGCAGCAGAACCAAAGTAACCAATGTAGCCCTCCGAATTGCTAAACTGAAGTGGCAGTGGGCGGGGCACATTGCACGTAGAACCAATGGCCGTTGGGGCGGAAAGGTTCTTGAGTGGCGACCACGAACCGGAAGGCGCAGCGTCGGTAGACCCCCCACAAGGTGGACTGATGACCTGGTAAAGGTCGCGGGAGTCCGCTGGATGCGGGTGGCGCAGGACCGGTCATTGTGGCACTCTTTGGGGGAGGCCTATGTTCAGCAGTGGACGTCTTTCGGCTGATATGATGATGATGATGATAATGATGATGATGAACAACGGAATCTAAACAAAAAAATTGTGGGCACCTCAGCAAATACAATCAGTCCACTAGTTAGCCGATAAATAAACAAGGCAATTGTGTATCCCAGAACGGCCAGAACTGAATTGTTAGATGTTGTATACTCGTATAGTTGCCCCATGGATGTGATCAATGCAGGGTATAAAACTATCTACTGGCAATCAACGCGAGTTAATTAAAATATACTCGTTGCGGCACTCGGTCCAGCGATTGAGTCCGATAGTGTTTATTTTTATTCATCGCACTGTCAGTGCTTTTGTTAGTACAAGTCTAGACCTCATACACATACACATAGCCCTGCCTAACAGGTGTTAGGTTAGGCTATTTGTATCATTTAAGTAATTACATATTGACGATAAGTTATTGAAGATATGAAGCATGTAGCTATTGGATTTTAATTTGGCTCAAAACAGCAACTCCGTACTTGGTTTATTCGACTGGTCAAGTCATTCAAAAAAATGCGGGTAGTACCCACGTATTTTTGAATAAATTAAAAAAGGTGGTTTTGAATCAATTAAACTTACTTTTTACAGTCTCACAGAGTTTTATGACCTACCAACAACATAAATGAAATTAGGAAATCACTTAATTTAAAATCTAACTTTAAAAATTCTGTGCTGCGCGCTACGCTCGTAACCCGTAGCCACGTATTTGTAGTATGTAGCGCGTAGTAGCTACGAAGAGAAAACCTGACAGTCGGGTTCCTGGTCGTGAAAGTGTTAATCAATAAGTACCAATGTAATATAATTTGACATGTAATATTTTAGATAAATGACTATGAGTATGACTATGAATTTACTTCTGACATATTCGGAACATAAAAAATCATAGCTAAAGATTATAGACATAAAGAAAAAACATTTTTCATGACGTAACTTATTAGTTATAATCGAAGGAAGCACATTTTTAAATAATCTGTCCGAATGTTTACAATCATGTATATAGTCTACGATGATCTTTATTTTATGCTATTGCCTGCGTGGTGGTGGTAGTGCGGATTTACATGTGTTAAAAATGCTACTTCTTGTGCCTTTCACCTAAGCTTGCAAAAAAAAGCACCAATACAGTGTAATAATCGTCTTTGAACGCAGAACGTTAAATCAAACAAGCTCTAGGAAAGCGTTACTCTGTCCTGCTGTATTCAATTGCAATCCTAAACAACCGACCACATCTAGGTGCCAATATTCTGAGCCAAACATTGTTTCAAAGATATCGAAACTGCCTTAATGCAAACTGCTACAATAGTCAATGAATACAAGCGAGATATGTATGAACAAACAAATGAACACAAACTTCATAGGATCTGCTGTGAGGGTGACATTTGCCCGAGCGGCCGTATTCAGAAACAGAAATTGATTTTGGAACCCGCAAATACTAATGCCATACGTGAAGTGAGGATAAATGTATAACTTATTGTTCATAGCTTTTTAACGAACTAAATAAATTTATATTCAAAAAAATAAAAAGAGTTATATTTGGCATGTCAATTGTCACCTAAAAAAGCAATCTCCAATAAAATATTAGTTCTTCGCGCTTGATGCTCAAGCAATGTGTTTTTCAATTTATTTAGATGCGTGTAATTAAGATCGAGAATAAGCCTCTAAGCAGCGAATAACTATTCCAAGCTTACGCAAGTGATTGAAATATTAACATCTAATTTAAATAAAACAATCTAAACGGATTACATGGCGTAGCAACGAGATACATTTAAGGAAATTGTGCTGGCTGGGACATATTATTATTATGTGGAAAAAAACAGCAAATGTCTAAATAGAGGTATGGGCACTGCGAATGGCATCTCGCTAAGAGTGGTAGGGCACGTTCAGCGAATGTCATGTCGCTCAAATCTGGAGCAGAGCCCGACTGGGGAAGTACCTCCACCTTACAGAAAACCACAGCCAAATAGCACTAGACCCTACTCATAGTGTTGTGTTCCTGCTGGTGAGTAAAGTTGCCAAGAGCTCAAAGAGGACCCAGTGTATTGACGATGAGGGACCCTCTTGTTCCTTTAGCCGTCAACACAGTGAATCCTCCTTTTTGTTAAGGGTCAGCAACGCGCATGTGACACCTCTGGGGGTTGTAAGCGTCCATAGGCTACGGTAGCTGCTTACCATCAGGCGGACCGTTTGCTTGTTTGCCACCGTCGTGGTATTAAAAAAAAGTGGCCAAGTGCCAGTCGGACTCGCGCACCGAGGGTTCCGTACAAACCTGTAGGTATACAAGTAAAAGTTCACCCATCACGACAATAGAGTCATAGCTACGCGTTCATGAGGAAAGGGGTAGTAACTTTAAAATTATTAAAAATATTTTTATTATATGATGTAACTAAAAATTTACGGTTTTCGCAATTTTTCCTTTATCTGTGCTAAGGACGTTGTTTCGTACCAAATTTTAAGATTCTGAGTTCACGGGAAGTACCCTGTAGGTTTTGATTCCCTTGCGAGTTTCGAAAATTTGCAGAAATTTGCGGCATAAACGGCTGTATTTTTTTATTGCGTTGCCTTAGAAGTTTGATTTTTTTACAGCTCCGAGGGACGGTAGATCTGAGTATTTAATATAAATTTTAGCTTGATACCTCCACGCGTTACTGAGAAAAAAGGTATTGACAGACGGACGGACGGACAACAAAGTGATCCTATAAGGGTTCCGTTTTTTCCTTTTGAGGTACGGAACCCTAAAAATCATTTCATGCCAAGCGTCGTCGCACCGTTTCGTGTCAATGTAGCCATCCCGATCATGCAGTAAAACCCGTTGTTACATTTGTATTATTTATAAATGCGAATGTTAGTAGGATAATTTACACCCTTAATATACAACACTTATGTAGGAGTGGAGTAATTATGTAAGAAAATAATGTCATGCACACTGATTTAACACAATTAAAAGCTTCATTTACACCCCTTGAATTAAAGCGAAAGGATTAAGTCAACTAATCCTTTGGGTAATTGGTTAAAATTTAGTGAGAATTTTTCTTTCCATTCTTAACTTAGTAAATCGGTTTGTAACTGCCAGAATTAATCTCAATTATGAAAGAGAAGTTAAACTTTCGGAGAAGCAGCATTTTCTTTCTTATTAATTTAGTTGAATAAATCCACTTTTCACTTGTAGTACTTTGTCTAGGAGAATTATACATTTTCTGACAAATCAAAGAGGAGAAGAATAAATGTTTTAAATTCATCAGGAACAGTTGTCTGTTCGCTAAGCTGGCCGGTTAGAGTATTTATAATATTAGTAACGGCCTCCTAGCCTAGTCGGTAGTGACTGCTTACGAAGCAGGAGGTCCCGGGTTCGAATCCTGGTCAGGGCATTTATTTGTGTGTTTATCACAGGTAAATACCTGAGTTATGGATGTTTTCTATGTATTTAGGTATTTATCCATATTTATTTATTATATATATCGTCGTCTAGTACCCATAACATAAGCCTTATTGAGCTTACCGTGGGCCTAGGTCGATTTGTGTAAGATTGTCCTATAATATAATCTATACATATAATAAAGCTGAAGAGGGTCGAAAGTCTGTACATGGAATATATTCGAAAAAAAGTTGGCTGGGGATACTTTCCAGAATCGATAACAGAACACGTTTCAACAATTTTTAGAATTTTTGTCTGTTTGTCTGTTTATTTGACCGCGCATCACGTGAAAACAGCTGAACGGATTTTGCTGAAATTTTGTATAGAGATAGTTTAAGTCCCGGGAAAGGATAATAGATTGTTTTAATCCCGAAAATCAACCCTGGTGGGGGTGAAAAGGGGGTTGAAAGTTTGTATGGAGAATTTTTAACCGCTGAAACGATTTAGATAGAAATTAGTATGGGGATAATTTGAGCCCCGAGAAACATCATAGGATAGTTTTCAAACCCTTGTGGGGGTGAAAAGGAAGTTGGTATGAGGAATTTTTTACCGCTGAACTGATTTAGAGGAAATTTGGTATAGAGATAGTATAAAAAAGGGCGCCCCCCCCCCCCATTATACTTTTGAACCGTAGGTCCAAAAAAATTGAAATAAATAATGGAAGTGAAGCCTGAAAGGTACTTTCAATAAAAACTATATTGAATAAAATCGGTTCAGCTATTTTTGAGTTGTCAGTCAAAAACGCATAATGAAAGGACGTAAGTACCGGATAGTTGAATTACAACGCCAAATAATAAACCCACAACGCAATTATTAGTTTATGACGGAAGCGCCGCCAAATATCCCTTAATAAACGACCTTTTGAACGGATGGAACCCTACACTGAACATGGCCCGACATGCTCTTGGCCGGTTTTTTTTGCATTGTTATCCCAGAAGTCACCCCTTAAGGATTAATAATTCCAATTGTCAAGAAAATCCTCGTCCAGGTATAGGTAGGCTATAAAAATTCAACCTCTAAAAGGGGGGTAGCCACTACACTCGATTGATCTAATTTTGCACCTGAATCTTATAACGCTACTTAGGAAGGAGGTGCAAACTTTTTTTCCAAATATGTCCTAAGACTATCGAGTACCCTGCTTAACTAACAGATGGCGCTGAAATTAATACGTTGTGACATGAAGAATCCACTAAGGAAGGATTTTGCCAAATTAACTCTAAGTTTAGAAGTGGGGGTACGGATATCAACAAATTTAAATGAATTATTGGATAATAGTACAACAAAATTAAACGACAATAAATTAAGGTAAATGTACGTTTCCACGAACGCTTAAGACATGGATGTACGTTTCATTTTTTAAAAAGGTCTGGCATTTTCATACGATTATTATAAATACTACAATGGTAACTTAGATAAATTTGTAATCATTTTATTGCACTTAGAAATTATTTGTATGGTTAGAAACATTTAAAAAATATTTTTTAAGTTTTTTAAACCGCTTACCTTGATTTGTACCATATAGCGAACTAAGAAACGTGATTTGCATATAATACCGAATCCGGTGACCACTTTACCGAACTAGAAGAAAAATGTATGGAAATATGGTGTTGAGCGATTCTCAAACTTTTATCTCACTGTTTAGATAATAGTATCTAGCTGCGCTAAATTTGCGTCTCAAGACATTACTGAAATACTTCATACAAAACAAAAATAACCTTTTTTTATAATTAGTTAAAATACCTAATCATTTATTTTTTGACAAAAGAACTTCAACATAAAAATATTATATTTTTCTGGACTGGAATATGAAAACTATAATATAACTATATATTCATTCTATAATATTTAAAAATTAATCGACAAATAAAATATAAATTAACATCATTATCGTTTTTGCGAAAATACTAAATATACTAGTGTGAAACGTAATAGAAGTTTTTTTTAATATGAATTTTATAGTTTAATTTTATTTAAAAATATACAAAACACAATTTAATATTTAATCTTATTAATATAAAATGTTTCTTCATACACACCGGCCCATCATAAGCAGTCCCAGAAACATGTTTAAATGTTTAGAAGCGCTGGCCTTTATAAAAAGGCAGAAAAAATAATACATTTGAATGTCGACCTAGCTGTGAGAGAAATAAGGATGCTATTCTAATGTCTATCGAATAGAAACGAGGCCATGGCAGATTATAATTCGGTAGCAGAGACTATGGGCACGATTTACCGAACGCGCGTTCGGTAAATAAACCATGGAAAACATGTGGAACCTAATACGCGAACAATTTTTCAAAAAAGGACCTGAATTACAACAATTGTGTTTTATAATCACAAATCTAACATTGAAACAAATAATTAAAGGATTACGAATCCGTTTGTGTATTTGGTTTTTACTAAAATTGTCGTAAAATAACTATAAAATCTTATTAAAAATAGCTTTGCCAAAAGGCTTATTTTGAACTCAAAAAGTTGCAAAACTACAAGATTTCAAACGCGGATTTACTATAGTTTTTGCTGTCTACAGATGTTCGGTAAATGCTCATAAAATTACAAATACTTTTCATTATTTGATAAGTCTAAAAGTTTTTATTAATAGTTTATAATAAGCCAGTAAAAAATAATTTCAAAAACATACGCTTTTCCTGATTCCGTACGCTGTTCGGTTAAACCATCCAGTCAAAAAGTTAGGTCACATATCACCGGATTCACATTTAACTTTAATTCTGAGAATACGACTGCACTATATGCACTTAAAATACTAAAATACATAAGATTATTAAATAACAACACTCTAAATCCACAATTTGGAACCCACATTTAGTTTTAAACGATTCTATGATCTTAAGAAGTGTACGCGATTTCTTAACGATTTTGTTAAAGGCGCCCATACAAAGTGACACTCGACCGACTAGATCCATTGTCATGTCGCAACTGAGCCCCAAAATGGCCGTCTCTGACGCGTAGTCGCAGGGGTAGGTATTTAGCTCACAGGAAAAAATATCACAACGTAGTCTCTGCTGTACGTATTCGACTTATAGCTTAAAATGGAATATATTCGGCGAAACGGCACGTTCGCTGAAGCGGACATTTACCTTAATTGCCACACATTGCACAGTGCATGCATTGCACTCAGCCTCACGATTCTGATATCTATTCTCCTTTTCTCTAATCTTACTTCTAAGTCTTCTAAGGAATATTAGACCTAAGTTCGTTGTTAGTATATTTTCGTTAATAAGTTTTTAGGTTATGATATGAAGTATGGATTTTTATGTGTTTATATCTTACCCAGGCGCGGTCCGATCGGTCCGATCCCACCCCCTAAATCGTACACGTCAAATAGAAAAATTCATTACTGACCCCCTCAAAAAATCATTTCTGCCTTAGTGACCCTCCAATTTCATAGTTACCCCCCCCCCCCCAAATTTTGGGCTGCAACCGCGCCTGTTCTTACCTTTTCATTCTTAGACTGATTTGACTGGAGGATCGATTTGGATGATATTTGCCATGGACATGATATGAATAGGTACAGTCAAGGACGTATAAATACAAAAGTGGTACTTTATTGTCCGATATACACCTACTATTCTATGTCGTTTAAATCATGTCAAAAATTTTAATAAGGACAAAAAACTATTGATTTTGGAGTGTAGTTTTATTTAGTGGTAATTGTAAAATATTTTATCTGGACTACTGTCCTCTAGCGTAACCATCTGTCAACTTTACTTCAAGACCTTCAAGTTCCGCCTCCAGGGGGAGGGAGAGAAATTAGGGGTGAATTAGCGGCTTACTGACAAAGACCGAATTCCACGCGAGCGGAGCCGCGGGCACAGCTAGTATAATAATATATACATAGTATGGATTTTCATTCATTATTGAATTAAAAATAAATAAATAAATAAATGTTTATTCACGAAACGGCTTACAATTTTGTTGGCAGACGAGGCTCCAGTTTACAAATTCTATAGCAAGCTATATATATATATTACATTATATTTCCACCACCACCAACAAAACAGCAACACCCGACTGACCATTGATAGACCCTATCCCAGTGTAATAAGGTCCAGAAACGGTCACACATAAAATACTATTTCTTTATAATATGTAAATTTAATGTTAATGTTAATACAGATTAGTTAGCCATATAGTTAAACTTAACTTTAAATGAATAAACGAAATTCTGAGTCTTATTTTCTGTTTTATTTAAGTTTCCCCTTAGGTGTTAGCGTTTCCGCCACTTTCCCCTAATGTAAATTAAAATGTAAAACGCCTAATTCAATGGCAAACATTCGATCAGATGTCTCAATTACCGCACTTCCATATTTAATTCCTCTCCCCTTTTCACCCCATAAGGATTAATTAGTGTGATAAAAACTATCCTCTTTGGTACTCAAAGTATCGCACCTAATTTCATCTCAATGTTTCAACGTACCAGACATAGTGTGTAAATAGTAGTTTATGTAACTGTTACGTAATAAGGGTCCTTAAAACATGAGTGTGGTTTTATGAAACGAGCCGCAGGTGAGTTTCATAATAAGATCACACGAGTGTTTTAAGGCCTAATTACATACAGTTGCATACACTGCTTTATCTACACTCATATTATTTATCCAAAATGCTTTATTCGGAAACCATAGAATGGCCGCAATTGCACCGCCATGGCCAACTCGATTGTGTCGGGGAGGCGCGTGTCGGGCTGTCGGCGGATCCCCGGGAGGGTGCAGGTATACATTATGTTATCAAAACTCATATTTAGCACATCAATAATTGAGCATGAAAAGTTAAAATTACGTTACTGCCACGGATAAAAAGCTTATCATAGTAAAATCGGTCGTGGTAATGCTAGCCATTACCTACCGTTTTCGAACACGTTTTAGAGAACTTACAGTATGAGTGTAGATAAAATACTATTCACGGTCGACAAAGCCTGACTCGTTCTATAACACATGCGGTCAAATCAATCATACTTGTCACGAGCTGGATATAATTGGCAGTGCATTTCGATTTACCGCGCAATTTCTCGCCGAAACAAGAAAATTAATAACAATAAAAACCGAGGCGCGTTTTTGAGAGTCTTGAAAAATTTGCTGAAAGCATTTTGATGATCTCTTTGAGTCAATTTTGTTGTTTAGAAAAGAAATTTATTTACATCATGGGAATAATTGGTAATTCATTTTTATTCGAAGCTTTAAGAGAGTATGTGATTTAAATATTACTTTAAAACGCAATAGATGCTTTTTTAGGGTTCCGTAGTCAACTAGGAACCCTTATAGTTTCGCCATGTCTGCCCGTCCGTCCGTCCGTCCGCGGATAATCTCACAGTGACCGTTAGCACTAGAAAGCTGAAATTTGGTACTAATATGTATATCAATCACGCCGACAAATTGGTAAAATAAAAAGTGGAAAAAAATGTTTTATTAGGGTACCTCCCCTATACGTAAAGTGGGGAGTGATATTTTTTTTTCATTTCAACCCTAACGTGTGATATATTGTTAGATAGGTATTTAAAAATGAATAGGGGTTTACTAAAATCATTTTTTGATATTGTAAATATTTTCGGAAATAATCGCTCCACAAGTTTAAAAAAATGTGCCCCCCCCCTCTAACTTTTGAACCATAAGTTTTAAAAATATTAAAAAAATCTCAAAAGTAGAACTTTGTAAAAACTTTCTAGGAAAATTATTTTGAACTTGATAGGTTAAATAGTTTTTGAAAAAAAGTTACAAAATAATTTCTGAACTAAGTTTGTAATTTAACCATATAAGCAGGTGTTTATTGTACCTGTAATTTCTACAAAATCACAATGAAATGACATGCTTTTAAATAAAAAAAAACGATGAAAATCGGTTCACGCAATAAAGAATTATCCCATAAAAATAATCTTCCATACTTTAAGCTCGCGCGCAATAGTTTACTTAAATGCCGATAGATGTCGCTTTACGTGGAACGCTCATATCATATCCTACATGGCGGTGTTATTTTAACTCTTAAGTGGGGGACACTTACTGTGACGGACGGAAAACTATGGAACACTACACTGAGCGTTGCCCGACAGCCCGACGTGTTTTGATAACTGATGAAATTGTTCTTTACCTGTCGACGCACCCTCAATTGGAAACCGGCTAACACACGCGGTCGTGGCAAACCACCTATGAGGTGGAAGGACGACATCTGTCAACGGGCTGGCGAGAATTGGATCCAGATAGCAATGGATCGAGAAGCGTGGAAGTATGAAGTGGAGGCTTTTGTCCATCATCATCAACACACTGGGGCCTCTTTAAGCTCTTTGGCAACCTTACTCACCAGCAGAACACATTACTATGAGTAGGGTCTAGTGCTATTTGGCTGTGGTTTTCTGCAAGGTGGAGGTTGTAAAAACTCACTTATACTAACCAATAATATTTTAAAGCTGAACCTACCTAAAGCTTGAAATCAACTGAAACTTTTCTTTGAAAGCGATCTTACGAGGATCTTATCACTAAGGGAAATAATATGATTTAAACAACATATAAGTTACTAAGAAAATTTATTTAAGTAATAAGAAATTACTGTTAATGGAAAGTTAAATGACTATAAACTATTATATCAAATGTACCCGTTAGGTCACATTAGATATACCGCTACAGTTCAAGGGCCAAAATATGCCAGAGAAAAACTATAGCGGTGAAAAAAAACTGACGCCCAAGTTTAACCTGCACACATACACCCTGTCCAATGAGTTCAAATACACATATTTTTGCGTTGACCCTGAAGGCATACAGGCTGCAGGCCATCCATTTATTATATTAATCTATACTTTCGATTAACAATTTAGTACAAAATTTCGTAATGGCGACTGCAAAGGTGTTTTTTCAAGGCGGTAAAACTTTTTGGAATCAAACGCAATCTCGTTTACACAACAATGAGAAGGTCTTAAAATAGCTCCTCTTTAGAAGACAGGAAAAAATCTGGTCAGCTACGCAGCTAGAACCATTAAAATACTAAATATCGTGAGAGTGCGAGTTTAGAGGACAAAAGCCCCTTTATCCAAAAATCAACTGCCGATCTGAAAATTTTGAGGAGATCCTTACGTGGTATTTTGGAGGTGGATCCTGGATATCATAGCTACAATAAACGTGAAGTTCATCGTTTTTCCGTAGCAATCGAGAAAATTAGAGTACATAATCCAACTCAATACATTCCTGGCACGCAGGAAGGAGTTGATTTTCTGACGAGAAACTCATTGAATTAAAATAGCCTTACAAAACGGTCGTTTGTGAGCAGCAAGTATAAAAAACAGCCTAAACCATGAGGTTAATGTTCCCAGACTCCAGAGGGAACTATTGGTGGTAGTGTGGGGTTCAGTTAAATATGTGGGGCCAAATTTCGTTATATTTACCGATAAAGTCGCACATTAATAATGAAAATTATAAATCAGAGGTTTTCGTCGAAAAACGCTCCTGAAAATTTGAAAACTGTGTTTAGGAATAAAAATTTAATTATTTTCTCACAAAATTATGCTCAAAACAGTCCAAACGTTGTTCAAGCTTTGAGAAAAGCTAATTTCGATGATTATATTGCCGAAAGTAAACGGCCACTCCATTCTCCAGATTTGCGTTTATTACATTGATTTGGTATGTTTTTACATGCTTTGTAGGCACTTGTAGGTCACATTATTATAAAATAGCAAATATGGACAGTGAAAAAAAAGATATCGAGCATATTTGGGACGAAATAACCTTGAAAGCGGTGCGTGCCGCGTGAGATTGAGTTGAAAAATGTAGTCAGCTAGTAAAATAGGTAAGAGGTGGAGTTAGTCCAAAATATTTGCAGCATAATTTGTATATTAGTATAGCTTTAATAAAATACAGATTTCACTACAATAACTATTCGTACAAAAAAGTTATAAGACCTCCAAAGTGTATTCGAACTTTTTGGACACGGTGTACATAGTAAATTTGTATAGATTAAAGACCCACAATTTATAAAAATTATAAAATAATGGCATGATTGTCTAGTGGTACATATTGGACTACATTATGATAAGTAATAACCAAGGTCTCCTGAGGTGTGACAAACGCTAAACAACAAAATTAAATCTGAACAATGCTCAAACAAACACAGAAAACCAGAAATTAAAAGAAATAACCACAATTTTACATAAAACAAATAAAATTTGGTTTAAAATATCCTACATTAACCTACAAACTTTTAAAACAAGTATTAATTAAACATCACAATTATATCTAACTACTATTGTGAAACATACCTACTCCCTACATAATGCTATTGTTGACTATGTAAAAATCTTCATAAGATTTGAATAAAGCAAAATATTGAAATTACTGTATACACTGTATACTACTGTATACACGATAAAACAGAAGGATTTTCCTTTATGCAGTAAAACCTGTAATTGTAATAAGTTAAACATAAAAGGTAATTATGTTATAACTAGCTGTGCCCGCGGCTCCGCCCGCGTGGAATTCGGTCTGTGTCAGTAAGCGGCTAATTCACCCCTAATTTCTCTCCCGCCACCCTGGAGTCGGAACTTGAAGTAAAGTTGACAGATGGATACGCTAGAGGACAGTAGTCCTAATAAAATATTTTACACTTACCAGTAAATGAAACTACACTCAAAAATTAATACTTTTTTATCCTATTAATTTTTTTTGGCATGATTTAAACGACATAGAGTAGTAGGTGTATATCGGACGATACAGGACCACTTTTGTATTTATACGTCCATGTCCACGGCAAATATCATCCAAATCGATCCTCCCGTCAAATCAGTCTAAGCATGAAAGGTAAGAACAGGCACGGTTGAAATTGGGGTGGCGGAGGGGTAGGGGGGGGGGGGGGGTCACAAGTGCAGAAATTATTTTTTTCTATTTGAGGGTGCACTTGGAGGGGTAGGGGGGTCATTGACCCATGCAAATTTAACTCAATCGAGTGTAGTGGCTACCCCCCCTTTTAGACGTTGAATTTTTATAGGCTACGTATAACCTGGCGGGGGATTTTCTTGAATTGGAATTAGTAATCCTTAAGGGGTGATTTCCGGGATAACAATGCAAAAAAACCGGCCAAGAGCATGTCGGGCGATGCTCAGTGTGGAGTTTCGTAGATGCCGCCCTGTTACAAAACATCCGTTCAAAAGGTCGTTTATTAAGGGATATTTGGCTGCGCTTACGTCATTTTACTATCCGGCACATCCTTTGACGGATAATTCAAAAACGGCTGAACCGACTTTATTCAATATAGTTTTTATTGAAAGTACTTATCAGGCCTCACCAAATTTCAGCTTTCTAGTGCGAACGGTAACAGCTAGACCGCGGACAGACGGACGGACATGGCGAAACTATAAGGGTTCCTAGTTGACTACGGAACCCTAAAAAGGGTTAAATAGTAGTTTATGTAACTGTTACGTACTCGTATTAAGGTCTGATTATGTACAGAAGCATACTCTGCTTTACCTACACACAGAGGATTTATGATATTGGTGTAGATCAAGATATTTATTCTTCAATGTAAGCACATTACAATGCACTAATGAACGTCAGAGAAAACCAAAATACGTGAGTGTCGTGGAACATTCGGTTGGAACGAAGTTATGTTTTTTTTTTTTTTCATTTTTGACTTTTTTGTCAATTTTGTGGTTTTATTTTTTTTTTGTATTTGTTTGAAATTGTGAAAATCTCGGAAATTTTGGAAATTTTGGAAATTTCGGAAATTTTGGAAATTTTAGAAATTTTGAAAATTTTGGAAATTTTGGAAGATTTGGAAATTTTGAAAATATTGGAAATTTTGGAAATTTTAGAAATTTTGGCATTTTTGACATTTTCGACATTTTTGACATTTTTTACTTTTAGATTCTCTACTTTTATCACTTTGTCACTTCACACTTTCACTTTTCACTACGTGAATGTTTCACTAAGTGAAGTGAAGTGAAGTGAAGTTCACTTCACTTTATTCTATTTTATATATTTTTTATTTCATTCCATTTTACATGTTTCTCAATCGTATGGGTGTCGCGTTTTTGTGACGTGACGCTTTTTCGCCCCACATCCACAAACCGTCCGATAAGGAACTTCCACCAAAACTACCACCGGTTCTAACCCTACACCTCTGGCCCAAGAAGTATTATGACTGAAAAGAAACTCGACGGGACTTATTTTTTTCAAAACAGTAATACATTATTTTATTAGATCCTAAAGATACAAAAGATGCGAAGTTCTTCAAGAAGATATATCAAAACAGCTTGAGAGACAGATAATGTACCTATTGATTAATTATAAAGAAAAATAAATCCTAATCTGACTGCTGCACAAAACGTTTGATATGTTTTCCTACCTAAACGGTGTCCTATAAGTGTTAGATGATTTTGTAGTACTTAGTTTTTTGGTTTGAGCCATGCATCTTTGTCCGTCATATATAGTCCTCGAACCTGCAATAACCTTTTGACATTCATGACATTTTCAAATATTTCTTAAGAGCGGGTAATGGTAAATTTAAAGCAACGACGGGTAACATGTTATAAATATGAACACCTTGACCAAAAAATTACAAATTATTTCCACACCAAATTTCATCTAAATACGTACAGCGGTTATTGGTTATTTCTTCCCCATGTAAACTTCCACCCCTTTTGCATCCGCTTAAGGGATAATTTCTCCATACCAAATTTTATCTAAATCGATTCTGCGGTTAATACATAATTCCCTATATAAATTTCAAACTCCGTTTTCACCCCTTTAGGGTTTATTTTCGGGATGAAACTATTCTGTCGTTTCTCGGGACTCAAATTATCTCCATACTAATTTCTATTAAAAATTCTCCATACAAATTTTCAACCCCATTTTCACCCCCACCAGGGTTGATTTTCGGGATTAAAACTATATATTATCCTTTCCCGGGACTCAAACTATCTCTAGACAAAATTTCATCAAAATCCGTTTAGCCGTTTTCACGTGATGCGCGTTCAAATAAACAGACAAACAGATAAACAGACAAAAATTCTAAAAATTGTTGGATCGTGTTCTGTTATCGATTCTAAGTATCCCCAGCCAACTTTTTTTCGATTATCTTCCATGTACAGACTTTCGACCCTCTTCAGCTTTATTATATGTGTAGATAGAAGATTGTAATATTAAGAATGTGATAATAATATGATATGTCATAATATAGATATAATGGAACTCTGGCTCATTAAAATCTTAATTTTAATGAAGATTATCATTAAAATAGAATAGATGATTGCAGTCAACTATAAGGCTACTTTTTATACCTCATAAAATTACCGAGCATACGCCGATACTATAGGCTAAGCTATGTCTACGCAAAAAGCAGGGACTGCATAACCGAAAAATACCGGTATTTTTTATAACCGATATGACGTCATATCGGTTTTCAAATAGCGGTTTCGTTAGCGGAACCTTTATATTTCGCTATCGAAATATAACGGTAACCTTTATTTTTTCCGGTACCTAAACTGATTTTTAAAGGTTACCGATATTTGGCGTCGTTGCCAAACCGCTGGCTCTACCGTTTTGTGTTTCCGCGACATCGTCGCATCGTCAGTACATTACATTTAGTACACTGGCATATTGGCACAGCAACAAAGCGTGAGGTGCGGGTGTGCAGAGACTCGGAGAGTGCCCGACAAACTTGTTCTGAAACCTACCGTTAGCGGTATCAAATGAAAGGGCTTTCTGATATGATTCTAAAAATATACCTGATCATTATATTTCAGTCATTTGTATTAAATAAAAATCATTTTCAAAATATACCAAGTTTGGGCTCCTTCAAATACGATACGATAGATTTTTTTGTTATATAATATATGGACTAAGAGCTGGCCACGTCAGATATGACACAATAATGAGAACAACAAAACCCGTGTGGTTCGGTTGCTATACTATCCTTATTGCTAGGTCCGGGCATCTGGCAGTTTTTAATGGGTGGAGGTCAGAGTAACAGACTAGCAAATTTTTTTAATTGGAAAATAGTAAAAATTATCTCAGATATAAAGGATAGGGCCTATATTTGAATATTAGACCAAAAAACATTTCGTATTATTTCGGAAACAGAAACAATAAACTATGAATTACATCATACGTCGGTTTGGACTACTTTCCCCTATCAGAAAGTTTAGGCAATAATATTATCTAATTATTTATATAATTTCTCATAATACTGCATTAAAACCAGAACTCTAGAATTTGTTTTCTTTAAGTTATTTGCGTTCTTTGACCTCCATCACTTTACAGCTGCCAGATGTCCGGATCTAGAAATAAGCATAGTATAGCAAACTAACTAGAGGGGTTTCATCGCTCTCATTATTGTGTCATATCTGACGTGGCTAGCTCTTCGTCCCAAAATGATACCTAATATTCTCATATCTAGGCCCCAAGAAAGCTATTTTGAAAATATTTTTATTTAGTATTAAAATTTTCCATTATTACAAAGTTAGAATACATCATCTTAGATTCAAGTTAGAATCGGATCAGAAAGTCGTTTCATTTGATTATTACACACATTTTTCCCATACAAAAAAAATATGACGTCATAATTCCTCTTCTTTTAGGTGGGCTACGGGTACAATTGATTCATACGGCCTAAAGATCAATCGTTCCGATTTTCATGCTTTTAACACTATTTGCAGCATTTTACCAAATTTCGGGGTGTACCGTGGGCACTATAAGAGAATTGGGATTGTAGCGTTCGGTCCGCTATTTTTCGGGTTAGATATAAATTTTCGGGTTTGTAATCAAGGAGCGCTCTTGTACTGGTTTGTATTTACCTGAGCTTCGTAAGCCAGTATTTAGAGCATAATCAATTTTGTAAATGGTAGCGGATTTATATCATGAGTCTTTTAATGTTAGCCAGTGGGCACTTTAAAAAAATAAGGTCAAGTCTTGATTTACTTTCATAATCACAAATCGCAAAGTTGTTATTTCATAGTAAAAGGACTTAGGTGCCATGAAATATCCCAATAAAACGACCATTTGAGTGAGTTTATTGTAACGGGCCGGCAACTACGGAAACCCTACATTGAGCATGGTCCGACATGCTGTGGGCCGGTTTTTTTTAATAAAACGTTGAAATATTTAATTATATTTATTGTGTTTGTAGTCACAAGTGTCATGTTTGTATCAATTGACGTAAATTGGGGGTCCAAATTAGTCACATTTGAACTAGTCTGTCAGGCACTTCCAGCCATTTAGGAACTGGCAGACTGGGTTTTTCTGTACCTACATATAAATTGCTATTTACTGTTGTAACACTTTGAGGGTGTCAATTTGTAGGTTTATATATTTTATTTTATTTTTTATTTATTGACAAAACGCTTACATGACCTTACAGTAAAACCAATTCGTCACGAAACTTAAGCTAACAATTACACAAATAATCAAAAAACAATATAAAATAAAAACACACGGTAAAAAAAGTGAATCACTGCGGAACTGTTGAGCACCCAGCATCCATCGCCGCACATATATATGTAAGTTAGATGGTGTTTGTATATGTTAGGAACTAAGAGATTTCCAGCGGACAGTTGGTATTTGTAGTGGTAAGTTGTTTGTTTATAGATAGGTATTGACCATCTACATTGAATATGTTGTGGATCGAAGGCCTAAAGACGGGAAAGATCGCAAGTACTTACATTGTAGTCTGGTCGGTTGATGTATTTGAAATTCCATTGTTTTGCATGTACTCGCTCCTATAATCACGGAGGCGAGGTGCACATCGTGTTTGTCGTATAATACACACATGCTTTATATACTTTCACTTGATGTTCAGGACCATTTTCAATGGGAATCAAAACAATTTGTTAATATTTGGCCTCTGGCCCATCCGCTATGTTTTGACGTGTCTGTCATAGGTGACAGCTTAAGCTCTGTTTGAGCCAATAGTTTCGCTGCGTCGAAGCGACGTCATTCAATGAGTGATATATTTTCGTAAATTGTTGAATTTATATTTTTACCTTTTAAAAGGTTTATCTTAATTTAATTATTCGTATTTTTTAATAAGAGAATTTATGAGCACATAGTTCAAGTGTGTGTTTCATTCAAAGGTTTCATTCAAAATCTTACATTCGCTTGGATATCTCATTCACAAGGACGCCATTGTTCTTTCCACCGTGGGTAAGATAATTTCCCAGAGATTATATTGTGGAAAAGTGGGAACAATCAAAGGAAATGGTGAGCGTTTTTGGATTACGAAACGTTGTCGTGCCATATTCGGATCAGTGAATAATCATATTTTGTTTTGTTGTTTTAGCCTCGTTAGGCGTGGTAGCATTTTGCTCGCCGAACAGACCGCGGACCGTGAGCGTACCTAGCCCATGTTTGATAAGTTATTTTCCTGATTTATAAGTAAAGGATTGTGAAGGGAGTGGTTTTCTTCATATGCCCATATCCTAAAATATCTCTCTTGTTTTAAACAGCAGTATAGGGCGTGTCGTTGAGGCCTACCCTCAACGGGTTCCACCACATGGCGCTTCACAGGCGCAAGTAAAAGAAAACCCAGTTAATTCTGGTAAGTGGATTACAAGGCATCTTGCTTATCTCAGGCTTTCTTGTGGAAAAAATTAGAAGTTAATTAATGTTTAAAAGATTTGATTGTTAACTGGAAAATTTTAATTCCAGGGTTTTTTTTCTTCTTGTTTTGGTTCCGGAATTGGCCCATTGCGGGTCACACTCTGATGGCGGGACGCGCCCCATCCTTTCGGGAACATCCTGGTTCCTCGAACAGTAGCGGTATCTGGACCATTAATTTAAATTAATCATCGCTTGCTAACCAGAAGATTGTAAGTCGATTTTGTTCCATTATAAACTGACCGTCCTTGTTTAAAGGCTAGTTTTTCCTTCGAGGACACTATGTTAAAGGTGACTCGGATAATTTAAATAGGTACGGTTAGGTAGTTGAGGCAACACCGGCCTCCCCATCATGTTAATAATAAGGAATATGTTTTACTAAGAAGATGGGAGGAGCGTTCTCGTAATGTTGTAAATGATATATTTTTTTTTCTTTTAACTTAAATTTCGAGACACTGACGTATCCGTTATCCATTCTGGTTAAAGCCCAGGAACATAAGATGTTTTTTTTATAAATGTATAGATACGTAAGGACAATGTCACATACTGTGTACGTATGATAAATAAAAATAAGTTGTGTGATGATTTGTATTTTTATTTGAACGTGTCATACGATTGTCGAGGGTCTAGGATCTTAATTTAAATACTGGACCTAGACGCCTTGCTCCAAGGGAGGCCTACCTGCGACCTTGTTAAAGTTTCATTTTAGCCGTGAGTATTTGTTAATATTTTGGCAGTAGGTGATAATTCTTGCCCATTTTTCTGAGGTTTGTGGTAAATTAATTTACCAACCAATTTTTATTATTTAAAATCAAGTTGCACCCAGTCAGTCATCACTGTCTCAAGGATTACACTGTCATAAGTGTCATCTTTGTATCAGATGATGTAAATTTAGGGTAAAAATGGTTACCTATGAACCAGTCTGCCGGGCACTTCCGGCCATGCAGGAACTAGCAGACTGAGTTTTTCTGTACCTACATATAAATTTCTATTTGCTACCACTAGTCTCATCTTTGTATCAGATAACGTCTGGGGTAAAAATTGACCCCTTTAAACCAGTCTGCCGGGTACTACCGGCCATTTAGGAAGTGGCAGACTAGGTTTTTTGTACCTACATATAAATTGCTATCTGCTGCCACTAGTCTCATCTTTGTATCAGATGACGAATTTGAGGTCAAAATCGTCACCTCCGACCCAGTCTGCCGGGCACTTCCGGCCATGCAGGAACTGGCAAACTGGGTTTTTCTGTACCTATATATTAATTGCTATTTGCTGCCACTAATCTCATCTTTTTTTTTTTTTTTTAATTTATATATTAATTTAAACTTATATTATACATGTTACTGTAAACCTCGCCAAACTGTGACGTTTGATGGTAAGATGCGCTCATTGTTTTAAACAAAAAAAAATACAAAGTAACTTAATCTAACTTAACCTATTTATTTACTTACTAACATTCTAAAATCCTCTAAGTTAGGTAATCTCTCCTCGAGTGCCGCGGTGTGGATTTTGTTGTGGTAGAATTTGTGCATAATGTGCATTATGTCTCAACCTGCTTGTCCTCGAGAAGAGAGGACCTTAGCCTCAACTTCAACCTTGGTTTACTGAGCTGGGGACTTTGTCTTAATATTTTAATTTTATTAAATATTTTTGGTACTAAATATGTTGACATTATTTCGCCATAGTAGTTGTTTGCTCTAGGTTCTACTAATCGTTTTTCTCTTACACTTCTTATATTTCTCTTACACTACTTATTTTTAGCAAATAATTTGTACAGATCATTATAGTAGTATTCTAATCCTATTAAATATTTAACTTTTTTATCTATAGGTAAGATCTTACACAAGGGAAATAACAAATCGTAGTCTTTATTGCACTTATCTTTGACTTTTTTGCTTACTAAAAATTTAAGCAGTCTAGTTACTATGTTTTTAATATCACTAATATAGGTTTGAAATATTCTGCCGTATACAATAAGTCCATAGCTAATTAACGAATCCGCGAGTGCGTAATAAACAACCCGTAAGGTTTTCTTACTTAACGCTCCGTCTAGTTGGTTGTATCAGATGATGTAAATTTGGGGTAAAAATGACCCCTTTAAACCAGTCTGCCGGATACTTCCGGCGATACAGGAACTGGCAGACTGGGTTTTTCTGTACCTACATATAAATTTCTATATTTAACGGCCTCCTAGCCCAGTCGGTAGTGACACTGCCTACGAAGCAGGAGGTCCCGGGTTCGAATCCTGGTAAGGGCATGTATTTGTGTGTTTATCACAGATATTTGTACCTGAGTTATGGATGTTTTCTATGTATTTAAGTATTATCAATATCTATCTATTATATATATCGTCGTCTAGTACCCACAACACAAGCCTTATTGAGCTTACTGTGGGACTAGGTCGGTTTGTGTAAGATTGACCTATAATATATATAATATATATATATGCTACCACTAGTCTGATCTATGTATCAGATGACGTAAATTTGGGGTAAAAATGGACCCCTTTAAATCAGTCTGCCGGGCACTTCCGGCCATGCAGGAAGTGGCAGACTGGGCTTTTCTGTACCTACATATAAATTGCTGTCTGCTGCCACAAGTGTCAACTTTGTATCAGATGACGTAAAAACTGTTCAGTTTTTACATCGGAAGTGGTAATTTTTCGTGCTTTCGGCCAATTCTATTTTTTTAACTATTTTTACGGAACTCTGCATCACTTTTATGAACATGTGCCATGGGGCTTATCTTTGTTTCACGCAACGTAGCTGATCATACGGTGGCCGCCTGTACTATACGCAGTGATGCACATGCAAAGAATAAACCGGCGCGGCACGGCGGCCGCGGCGGCAGGCGTTGTCAGCTCGCTTATTTTTTATCGGTAACCGTTATTATACCGGTTTCGAACCGGTATTATAAAGGTTTCGGTTACTTTTAAATCGATTACTGGTAACCGATATTTCAAAACGGTTACGGTACCGTTATGTTGGCGCGGCGCGCGTAACCTTTACACCATTACGGTACCGTAATAGAATACCGGTTTTATACCGGTAAAACCGTAACCGAAATCAGTCCCTGGCAAAAAGTCCCAACGTGAGTTATTCCATGCAGAACCATAAGATAAACGTCTTTTAGACACAAGTCTTAAGCATTCGTATACAAATACGAATGCTTAACCCTCAGGTGACGAACATGCAGACCCTAATGGGGATGCTGATTAGCAAATCCCTCAGGTAGGCCCTATCATTGAACATGCATACCCTAATGGGTTAGCCCTTTATAATTTGGAATTGCATTTGTCTACATTATCTTAGGTTAACGCGGCCCTATCAAGCATATATGCGCAACCAACCAGCCCGACTTGCATATTGGAACATCTTACGTGTGGATCAAAATGACGAGTATGTTCAGACACCGAAGCTTATTCTAGTTAGTTAATAGACAATAGCACCCAGCACGGCCATAAACACGTCAATAATACGAGGGCAGCCTCTAATATTATGAAACCAGCCATTCTATTGTATTTGCTATTCGAAATAAGTATGAACACAACTATTATTTCATTTTATAAGCCAGTTGGATTAGGGTTTGTTACCTTTTACCCAATAATGTATTCAATATGCTTAGCGTTTACAATAAGGTTTTATTTCCAAGTTGAATCATACTTAAAATGTAGTTGTACTTATAGACTAAATTGACCGCATAACTGAGCTTTACGTTCGCAAATCTCAGTAATGTATAATCCTCTCACAGTAGAGTTCTGTACATATTACCTATATCATCATTGACTCCAATGCAAACCGTCTCATCCATATGATAAAATAGTTAAACATATGATATATTTATATATATTGGAGTCTTTAACGGTAAACCTTAAAATATACTTCCTGTATGAAACTAATTTAGACTCATTGAAATAGTATATACGTCTGTATATAGAAAATATACGTCTTGTATGAATCATATAAAATTCATCCAAGCAGTCTATTTTGGAATATATATGTTCACATGGATCACCCTTTTCAAAGATCTCCAAGTGAAATCCACTAAAAACAGAATACCACTGTTGGAAGAACGATCCTTATAATAAAACTAGTATTTTGGGCGGGTGCGCGGGGCCCGTGGGCCCCGCGGTTTTTTTTGTGTTTACTTTTTGCTTTTATGTTTTATGTTTTTGTGTTTGTATTTATTGTTTTTATGTTTTTGTGTATTGAGTTTTGGGTTTCCTTAAAGGCTCCAGGAGGAATTTGTCTTTTGTGACTGTGTTTAGTGTTCCACGTGCGAGCTCTATCTTCCCGCAGCTCGGCCTCCGGCCTCGCGTGCTGACGCGCCGGTATTGGACGCTTCGGGCCTTCGGCCCTACGCGGAGCTCGGCCTTCGGCCTTCGCGAGTTTTCAAAGCTCACCGTCGGGCCTTCGGCCCGCCGCTTCGCTTATTAAGACAGTTGGGGATAGGTGCTTGACTGTGACTGCCGTAAGTGGGGAAGTTGGGCTTAAACACGAGCCAATAGTAAAAGTGTCCGGCCGCTCACCTTCGGGGCTGCGCCCCTCAGGTTCGCTGGACACTTTTACTATTGGCTCGTGTTTAAGCGCCAACTTCCCCCGGTCGTGTGACACTCCGTGCCTTCGGCCCGACGCGGAGCTCGGCCTCCGCCTTCGCTCGCCTCGACGCTACGCCGTCGAGCCTGCGGCTCTCCGGATACGCTTATTAAGACAGTTGAACTTTTGGGTTGAGTTCATGCGTCCTACACGCAGCTCGGCCTGCGGCCTCGCGACTGGGGATTCCAAATGTCCTAAGTCGGGAAGTTGGGCTTAAACACGAGCCAATAGTAAAAGTGTCCGGCCGCTCACCTTCGGGGCTGCGCCCCTCAGGTTCGCTGGACACTTTTACTATTGGCTCCTGTTTAAGCGCCAACTTCCCCCGGTCGTGTGACGCTCCGTGCCTTCGGCCCTACGCGGACCTCGGCCTCCTCCTTCGCTCGCCTCGACGCTCCGCCGTCGAGCCTTCGGCTCTCCGGCTACGCTTATTAAGACAGTTGGACTTTTGGGTTGAGTTCATGCGTCCTGCACGCAGCTCGGCCTCCGGCCTCGCCTTAAATTTCTCTTTGGTATGAACGCTTGGACACTCTTGGTGAAGGCTACGGGCCTTCGGCCCTCCGCCGGGGTCGGCCTGCGGCCTCCCAGCCTGAAGCTCGCCCTTTGGGCTCGCTTTAATTAGTTCCATACTTCACCGACACCTTCCTGATTACACCGACGGGTGACAAAATAGGTTTAACGTTAAGCGTCAGCGAGGTTCCATGATGCTAGTACGGTTTCTATGTACTTAGTACAGTTACAAAATATCCAACTTTGGAGTTTACTTAAATAAGAGATTGATCTTTATAAATTTATACGTTCTATACCAATAAATAAGGCTTTATTATGTTTGATTCAACCATATTTGAGTAACGTGCAACATACATAGTAATTTATATCTGATTATTGTAATTTCATAATTTGGGGATACACGAGTACGAAGGACATATAAGATATACATACTTTATGTTGATGTTTACCGAAAATAGATGTCATATACTTCAGCAAAAGTGACCAAACCCTCCGGTGTCCGAGGCCAGATTTGAACTGGCGTCTTCAGCTTTCGCGGCTGACGTCCTGACCACTAGACCACCCAGTCACGGCGAAACTTGACAAATTTTCTCATGTATAAGCAATCTCTGAATTTGAAACGGCTAGGCGCCGTTAACCATACTCTAAGGGCATGCGCAGTACGTGCTTGCACCTCCTATCCGAATCACTTACGTTATTCTGGTATAGCGAGAGAGATGGTGCTGCCATCTATGAATCTTGAAGCAAATCAAATTATTTTGTTAATTTTTTTGATTTGCAATTTTTAAGTAGTTACACTACTATATATAAACTGAAAATAGATGTCATATACTTCAGAAAAAATGACTAAGCCCTCCGGTGTCCGAGGCCAGATTTGAACTGGCGTCTTCAGCTTTCGCGGCTGACGTCCTGACCACTAGACCACCCGGTCACGGCAGAACTTACAAATTTTCTCATGTATATGCAATCTCTGAATTTGAAACGGCTAGGCGCCGTTGACCATACTCTAAGGGCATGCGCAGTACGTGCTTGCACCTCCTATCCTCCTATTGATGTTTACCTACTCTTCTCATTTAGATTTAACAATACATTTTATCTGAGTACTGGCCTTTTCCCGCGGCTTCGCCCGCGTACTATAAGTACTCAAAAGGATACGATACCCATATTGATTTTCAGACTTTGTGACCACATTTGTCCCTTTTACGGGTTGAATTTTCAAAAAACCTCAAACACGTGTTTACTCATTTATCGTTAGGAATACTCCTGTGAAGTTTCGAATAAGATAGTCTAACAAATCTTGATTCGCCATACAAACTTTAGACCCCCATTTTACCCCCTTAGAGGGTGAATTTTGAAAAATCCTTTCTTAGTGCACCCCTAGACCTTATAAGGAACCTACATGCCAAATTTGGAATCTCTAGAACCAGTGCTTTGGGCTGTGCGTTGATATGTCAGTCAGTCAGTCAGTCAGTCAGTTTCTTCTTTTATATATTTAGATTAACGCTACTGTTAATGAAGTTGACATCTTCAATAAACTATTCATAGAAGTCCTAAGTTACTCGTACTTCCTTTCCACGATCATTTACCTGAACAGCTGAACTAAAAGCTGTTGGTTATTTGTAAATCACACGTTCTTTCCACTGAAGGAATAGGTAATACTTTATGTTGCACTAGTTAAATGATACTTGAAGTCAAAATGGTTTTAATCCTCGAAATTGCCTTGATTTTGGTATGTAGCTCGGATTGCGTGCGAATCGTAAATGATTTGTGATAACTGATATCTCATGGATATCATTTACAAACTGCTATTGTTATGTGGATATACATACAGATTGGTCATACAAGTAAATAATATTGTCTTCGGTTGCCGCGATAGTTATTCATGAAATAAAACAATTAAAAACGGATTTTATCGCGTGTATTGAGCTTAAATTACATCCCGACGTTTCGAACACTTTACAGCGTTCGTGGTCAACGGGTCGACCCGTTAACCACGAACGCTGTAATTGTTTTATTTCATACAAGTAAATTTAATATTTATATAATGATTCTATATCATTAAGTATATAGACCGATAGTAATCTAGTCAACAGCACCTTTCCATTTATATACTAAAATGTGTATATATATAAATCACACACTATATTTATTTATAATATTGTTGTCGTTGAGAACCAGTCACAATGGTTATTATTTTAATAGTGATTGTTCCAACGATGAGGTAGTTATAACTGGAAATGTCGACAAGTTGTAAAGACTCCTTCCAGTTATGACAAAAGGTAATTGGTAACAAAGGTAACGGTATTACCCACAATTATTTATTAATAATTATGCTAAGCAATGGTTTTGATCCAGGTTGATGGAATACGCAACTGTGTCAATACTATATATAGCTACAACCCCACTCATTTCTCACTGACATCATTGTTCTCCCAGAAGGAGTGCCGTCACCTTTTAGTTTTCGGTACCGTTGTATAGGGGAAGATTTGGTGACCCCCAGAAAAATCCGACTTCCGAGCTACCTGTTTTGGTCGAAAAAATGTACAACGGCACGACTCAACGGTAAGAGCTAGCTGGGGGGTGCTCGACCAAATGTCATAGAGAACCGCTGACAGTTTTTGAAGCGATATTTTTTTCAAAATGGCGTCCGATTTTCAAGTTGGTCGTATCGCGCTGAGATTTGGCATGGCGGAGGACTCGAGCCTCGAAATTGTCATGAGCAAAAAAAATTTAATAAAAATCCAAGATGGCGGCCAATATCGTCACTTAAAATTTGTATGGTAACTTTTAAACGGTAAGAGATGGGTGGGGGGTGCTCGACCAAATGTCATAAAGGGCCTGGAGAGAAGACGAATGGTAAAAAAAAAATTTCAAAATGGCCGACTTTTTTTTTTTTTTTTCAAAATGTTCCGAGCGCGCTGAGATTTGGCATGCTAGGACCTAGGGGGCCCGAGATTAGTGTTATGAAAAATTTTTTTGGAAAAATCCAAAATGGCGGCATGCAAGGCCAAAACCAATTTTCGACTAATTAAAGCGAGCCCAAAGGGCGAGCTTCAGGCTGGGAGGCCGCAGGCCGACCCCGGCGGAGGGCCGAAGGCCCGTAGCCTTCACCAAGAGTGTCCAAGCGTTCATACCAAAGAAATTTAAGGCGAGGCCGGAGGTCGTGTGACACTCCGTGCCTTCGGCCCTACGCGGAGCTCGGCCTCCGGCCTTCGCTCGCCTCGACGCTACGCCGTCGAGCCTGCGGCTCTCCGGATACGCTTATTAAGACAGTTGAACTTTTGGGTTGAGTTCATGCGTCCTACACGCAGCTCGGCCTGCGGCCTCGCGACTGGGGATTCCAAATGTCCTAAGTCGGGAAGTTGGGCTTAAACACGAGCCAATAGTAAAAGTGTCCGGCCGCTCACCTTCGGGGCTGCGCCCCTCAGGTTCGCTGGACACTTTTACTATTGGCTCCTGTTTAAGCGCCAACTTCCCCCGGTCGTGTGACGCTCCGTGCCTTCGGCCCTACGCGGACCTCGGCCTCCTCCTTCGCTCGCCTCGACGCTCCGCCGTCGAGCCTTCGGCTCTCCGGCTACGCTTATTAAGACAGTTGGACTTTTGGGTTGAGTTCATGCGTCCTGCACGCAGCTCGGCCTCCGGCCTCGCCTTAAATTTCTTTGGTATGAACGCTTGGACACTCTTGGTGAAGGCTACGGGCCTTCGGCCCTCCGCCGGGGTCGGCCTGCGGCCTCCCAGCCTGAAGCTCGCCCTTTGGGCTCGCTTTAATTAGTCGAAAATTGGTTTTGGCCTTGCACGCCGCCATTTTGGATTTTTCAAAAAAATTTTTCATAACACTAATCTCGGGCCCTCTAGGTCCTAGCATGCCAAATCTCAGCGCGCTCGGAACATTTTGAAAAAAAAAAAAAAAAGTCGGCCATTTTGAAATTTTTTTTTACCATTCGTCTTCTCTCCAGGCCCTTTATGACATTTGGTCGAGCACCCCCCACCCATCTCTTACCGTTTAAAAGTTACCATACAAATTTTAAGTGACGATATTGGCCGCCATCTTGGATTTTTATTAAATTTTTTTTGCTCATGACAATTTCGAGGCTCGAGTCCTCCGCCATGCCAAATCTCAGCGCGATACGACCAACTTGAAAATCGGACGCCATTTTGAAAAAAATATCGCTTCAAAAACTGTCAGCGGTTCTCTATGACATTTGGTCGAGCACCCCCCAGCTAGCTCTTACCGTTGAGTCGTGCCGTTGTACATTTTTTCGACCAAAACAGGTAGCTCGGAAGTCGGATTTTTCTGGGGGTCACCAAATCTTCCCCTATACAACGGTACCGAAAACTAAAAGGTGACGGCACTCCTTCTGGGAGAACAATGATGTCAGTGAGAAATGAGTGGGGTTGTAGCTATATATAGTATTGACACAGTTGCGTATTCCATCAACCTGGATCAAAACCATTGCTTAGTATAATTATTAATAAATAATTGTGGGTAATACCGTTACCTTTGTTACCAATTACCTTTTGTCATAACTGGAAGGAGTCTTTACAACTTGTCGACATTTCCAGTTATAACTACCTCATCGTTGGAACAATCACTATTAAAATAATAACCATTGTGACTGGTTCTCAACGACAACAATATTATAAATAAATATAGTGTGTGATTTATATATATACACATTTTAGTATATAAATGGAAAGGTGCTGTTGACTAGATTACTATCGGTCTATATACTTAATGATATAGAATCATTATATAAATATTAAATTTAATTGTATGAAATAAAACAATTACAGCGTTCGTGGTTAACGGGTCGACCCGTTGACCACGAACGCTGTAAAGTTTTCGAAACGTCGGGATGTAATTTAAGCTCAATACACGCGATAAAATCCGTTTTTAATTGTTTTATTTCATGAATAACTATCGCGGCAACCGAAGACAATATTATTTACTTGTATGACCAATCTGTATGTATATCAACATAACAATAGCAGTTTGTAAATGATATCCATGAGATATCAGTTATCACAAATCATTTACGATTCGCACGCAATCCGAGCTACATACCAAAATCAAGGCAATTTCGAGGATTAAAACCATTTTGACTTCAAGTATCATTTAACTAGTGCAACATAAAGTATTACCTATTCCTTCAGTGGAAAGAACGTGTGATTTACAAATAACCAACAGCTTTTAGTTCAGCTGTTCAGGTAAATGATCGTGGAAAGGAAGTACGAGTAACTTAGGACTTCTATGAATAGTTTATTGAAGATGTCAACTTCATTAACAGTAGCGTTAATCTAAATATATAAAAGAAGAAACTGACTGACTGACTGACTGACTGACATATCAACGCACAGCCCAAAGCACTGGTTCTAGAGATTCCAAATTTGGCATGTAGGTTCCTTATAAGGTCTAGGGGTGCACTAAGAGAGGATTTTTCAAAATTCACCCTCTAAGGGGGTAAAATGGGGGTCTAAAGTTTGTATGGCGAATCAAGATTTGTTAGACTATCTTATTCGAAACTTCACAGGAGTATTCCTAACGATAAATGAGTAAACACGTGTTTGAGGTTTTTTGAAAATTCAACCCGTAAAAGGGACAAATGTGGTCACAAAGTCTGAAAATCAATATGGGTATCGTATCCTTTTTGAGTACTTATAGTACGCGGGCGAAGCCGCGGGAAAAGGCTAGTACTCAGATAAAATGTATTGTTAAATCTAAATGAGAAGAGTAGGTAAACATCAATAGGAGGATAGGAGGTGCAAGCACGTACTGCGCATGCCCTTAGAGTATGGTCAACGGCGCCTAGCCGTTTCAAATTCAGAGATTGCATATACATGAGAAAATTTGTAAGTTCTGCCGTGACCGGGTGGTCTAGTGGTCAGGACGTCAGCCGCGAAAGCTGAAGACGCCAGTTCAAATCTGGCCTCGGACACCGGAGGGCTTGGTCATTTTTTCTGAAGTATATGACATCTATTTTCAGTTTATATATAGTAGTGTAACTACTTAAAAATTGCAAATCAAAAAAATTTAACAAAATAATTTGATTTGCTTCAAGATTCATAGATGGCAGCACCATCTCTCTCGCTATACCAGAATAACGTAAGTGATTCGGATAGGAGGTGCAAGCACGTACTGCGCATGCCCTTAGAGTATGGTTAACGGCGCCTAGCCGTTTCAAATTCAGAGATTGCTTATACATGAGAAAATTTGTCAAGTTTCGCCGTGACTGGGTGGTCTAGTGGTCAGGACGTCAGCCGCAAAAGCTGAAGACGCCAGTTCAAATCTGGCCTCGGACACCGGAGGGTTTGATCACTTTTGCTGAAGTATATGACATCTATTTTCGGTAAACATCAACATAAAGTATGTATATCTTATATGTCCTTCGTACTCGTGTATCCCCAAATTATGAAATTACAATAATCAGATATAAATTACTATGTTGCACGTTACTCAAATATGGTTGAATCAAACATAATAAAGCCTTATTTATTGGTATAGAACGTATAAATTTATAAAGATCAATCTCTTATTTAAGTAAACTCCAAAGTTGGATATTTTGTAACTGTACTAAGTACATAGAAACCGTACTAGCATCATGGAACCTCGCTGACGCTTAACGTTAAACCTATTTTGTCACCCGTCGGTGTAATCAGGAAGGTGTCGGTGAAGTATGGAACTAACTCACAAGAACGCTTTTCGTATATCACCATACGTGGCAACGAGGAGAAGCATCATCACGGGCTGCTGCTTCTGGCCTCTGGAGTTTGCTCAGGATAGCCGCCCGCTGTTCTGGCAGTGATCAGCTCACGATGGCAGACGGCTGCTACTTCTGGCCTCTGGAGTTTGCTCAGGATAGCCGCCCGCCGCTGTTCTAGCAGTGATCAGGGGGCTTAGCCAAGATGACAATCGTTTGTAGAAAACGAATCGAAACACTATCAGTCTCTCTATCGTACTATTATGGAAGAGTGAGCGAGAGCGTGTAGCGTTTCGTGTCGTTTTCTGCAAACGATTGTCATCTTGGCTACAGTACCAGCTCACGATGGCAGCGAGCAGCGTGCCACGTGCAGCAGTCGCACGTCCGATGCTCGTGTACCGGAAAACACATACCTGTACAAGTTTATAACTGTAATAGTAAAGGTGTTTCACCGTACTATGGTATATATACATATATATATATATATATATATATATACATATATATATGTAGTTTTAGGTAGGTAGCTAATTGTACTAAATATTGAACCTTTCAAAGTAACTACATTTATTTACTGGGCGACCTAATCATAATTTTTACTATTTGACTCTATATAAGTAATAAAGATTTCTCAATCAGTGTTTAACAAACGCCGTCAAGAAAAGGTAAATTAAATATCTTTATAATTTACTGTTTATAATTACGTGAATTTAACCACTTAAGTTATTTATACCACGACGGTGGCAAACAAGCATACGGCCCGCCTGATGGTAAGCAGCTACCGTAACCTATGGACGCTTGCAACTCCAAAGGAGTCACATGCGCGTTGCCGACCCTTTACAAAAAGGAGGATTCACTGTGTTGACGACTAAAGGAACAAGAAGGTCCCTCATCGTCAACACACTGGGTCCTCTTTGAGCTCTTTGGCAACCTTACTCACCAGCAGGAACACAACACTATGAGTAGGGTCTAGTGCTATTTGGCTGTGGTTTTCTGTAAGGTGGAGGTACTTCCCCAGTCGGGCTCTGCTCCAGATTTGAGCGATGATATTCGCTGAACGTGCCCTACCACACTTAGCGAGATGTCATTCGCAGTACCCACCTCTCTTTTTGGCGTAGTTTAAGGACATACCCAGGTCCGGACGTAGTTTAAGGACATACCCGGGTCCAAGGACAAGGACTTAAGTTATTTAGACGTATATTAAGCAACAAAACTGCTCAATAATATTAATTTATTTGAATAAGCGGTAGAAACCTTTAACGTAATTATTACTTGAAAATATACAATGGTATTTGCATGCAAGACATAGAAAACATTGATTAACGAATATTTTACATAACTAACATGGTACTAGCTTCCATGTGCACCTGCAAGACATCACCATGACTAGATAGAAAATGTAATTACCTATTATAGTGATTAAACGAAATCAATGCATATACCATAATATTCAATTTATCGAACCTTAGTAGAATTTTATTACGGCGGCATAACGCACACTAATGTTCAAATATGCTGGTGAATACTAATTTCACTTAAAGGTAATACGGCACAAATTACAATGTGCCTAAAGCAATAAATCAAAAACAACCCACCGAGAGGACTGACTTCTGCTGGAGGGATTGACTCTTCGCAATGGCGCCGAAGTCTCGCAATAGATCGCCTTGGTCCGGAACAGCTCTGCCGACAGCTCCCTGAAGTGCTCGTCGAGGCTTCAAGATAGGTCCAACTGGACAGGCTGAAGATCTGTACGCCCGAAGTTGCATCCCGCTACCGAAGTGCTCACGCTGCGGCAACGAACCTTCAGAAGCTTACGATGAAGGCGCCCTCTCACAGTCGATGTAACCGGGAATTTGAGAAATAAACAAGGATTAACAAAACGTATTTTCCTATAGTTGGCTTACTAATTTTACGTCCTATTGTGGAATTTGTAGAATTACTTATTTATCAAGAATGAAACTAAAACTTTAACTACAACGGATAATAAATATTGTTAACGTTATAAAATAAACTAATGCAAAGGTAACTACTAATTTACTCGAAGTATATAATTTAAGAATGAACGACGGATAATTATGTAGAATAAACAAGTGGATTTAATATGATAGGAATTCATATTAAATTCGAGAAACTAGATAGATTATCTACTCAGAAAACGTACTCTAAAGAATAAATATTCATTACGGTACACTAGATAAATATGTAACCCTCTGACGTAAGCAATGAAGGAACTCGATAGAAAGATTCACCGAGGCTGAGCAAGCGTTGATGGCTCAGCCGGTCAAAGCGATGGGACCGGTGTTCCGAAGGGTCGCAAGTTCGAATTCTGCTCGACGCGGTGAATCCTTCAAGTTCCACTGAACCCGCTAATGATTAAGACCTCCAATTGTATTTTCACCTCAGCAGCAGGAACGAGGGCTCTTTGATACCTAAAAACAGTGAGCAAAACTCAATTTTGCTGCGAGCGTGAGGCAAAATGACCTTGTTGACCTTGGAATTACAATGTAAATCCGCGCGCGAGGTCTAATACAAATTCGAAATGCTCGGAAGCTATTCGTGTTGTCTTTTTCACGTCATTAGTAAATAGAGAGACAGAAATATTGTAAACGTCATTCAATCAAATTTTATTTAATTTTAACTCGTATTCTGAACTTTCGATTTGACACCTGAAACAGAGTCAGAACGAAACGTTTCGAAATGCGCAGAAGTACTAATTTGTAAATATAATTTAAACAAATTTTAATTTTGAAATATTTAACCATACAACACCTAAAATAATTTACGTTCTTTATATCAAGATCAAATAAGTATAAACGGAAAAATTACAAGATTATCATGTGAAAAATATTATTACTTACAACAATCTTTCGTATTGTGATCGAACAGTAGTTACGGAACGCAGATAAAAAAAGTTGACTAAAGTCAAAATGGTGGTATAGATATTTTAAAATTATTTAATTTATTTAGATTATTTTTTGTGTTATTAACTTATAATTGAGGTTTTTGAACTCAAATGTAAGAATATTATAATAAATACAAGTGAAAAAAGTGATAAAGAAGGATTAAGCATCACCCAGGTTGTATTTTTCCATGTCTTCTCACTGCTGAGGTGAAAAATAGTATGTTCAACATGAGAATAAAGTTATTTACATCTTGTGCTTTTGAGTCCCTCTCTACGCTCAAGATTCTAAATTAGAATCACTCGCTACGCTCGTGATTCTATTATAGAATCTTTCGCTTGCTCAGGACGCTAAATTAGCACTCGAAGTAAATATGAACTTTCTTCTCTTGTTGTACAAATATATATTACTCATCTAACTGTTTCTACTAACAATAATTTAGATAACGTAACTATACCTTCCCCTTTATTTACCATATACAAAATATTAACATAAATACACACCGACGCAATTCAATAGTAACATTAACCGAATAAATAAAACCCCTGAATCAATACGTTAATGACCTCATTACTATGAATTTAAAATTGCACATAAATATTTACATACGTAAATATTTAAGGCACACCGAGGCACAATAAACTTCGAATTATTAACCTTCCTATTATGCATCCTATTTAGTTGGTTAAATGACAAGAACAACCACTCATACTAATAAAACTGATTACAAATTTTATAGGCAATTCAACCACCAATTCAATGACGCCATGCTATGCAATACGAGTAAACTGTGATCCTACATTTTAATTATAATCTGAAGATTATGTTGAAACTATACCCACTTCGCACGCCCTTTATAGATACTTATAGGTTATTTAGTCTTTTCCTGGTTTCTATCAAATCTGTGCGCTTAATCACCATCCTTTTGTTATACATTTGGCTAACCACTAACTCACTCAATTAAATGGCGAAATACAACAAAATAGATAGATGTACTTAATAACGAACTGAAATTCTCACCAACCACAATCTACACATAAACCAATGATTTTACTTTTAATTTTGGTAAAATAAACACGCCTCGATAAGACTATCAGATTATCTGCTGAATAACGAACTTAAAATCTCAACACGTATCAACCCGCAACTATATACAACTACAACAATTTAGAATCTTGAGCGTAGAGAGGGACTCAAAAGCACAAGATGTAAATAACTTTATTCTCATGTTGAACATACTATTTTTCACCTCAGTAGTGAGAAGACATGGAAAAATACAACCTGGGTGATGCTTAATCCTTCTTTATCACTTTTTTCACTTGTATTTATCAACCCCCCAGTGGGTCTGTAAATACTAACGCGACGGTCTGTCATACGAACTTGCTATTAAAACCCGAATAAATCTAAATTTCTTACCGAGACACGTGTACACTAGTGGTGGCTGATGTTTGGAAGCCACGTGGAACACGAGATTCTTCATGCAATGGTCTCGAGCGCTCCAACAAGGTTCCTCATCTCCGTTACCATAGAAGCGCGCGGGCCGTGGATTTCTGTTGTCTATCGAATGCTTCCATCTCTTGATAACAGATCTGTGAACAAACTCAAACACTATTTGTACTTTACAGCCTAAACTCACTGATCTCCTTTTGGCACGACGCTCTGCTGAAGAAAAAGCCCAGATATTTCCTTCCACAACCTTATATAGACTTCCATGTCTTTAGATGAGAACCCCCAAAACCGACCCCCGCTAATTCAAACGTTTCTCAATCCATTCAACAACTCTCATTTTGATTGGTCCAACTAACTGAGATTGATTCTGATTGGTTCCCATTTTTCCCGCGTATTTTACCGAGCTATTCTATATTCTATCGTGAACCATAGATTAAAGACAAATTTAAAACAAACTTAAAACAAACAATATTTAAAAAAAATCTAAAATTATGTTAATTTTATTATTTTACGTTTCTTAAAAAAAGGAAATAATCATTCATTTTGTTTATAAAATAGGCTCAGATCTGTCCATAGAGAAACTGAACGACTCTCGCAACGACTAAATTAAAAAGGTCACCTATCAAGGAACATAATTTTGTCAGCTACCCTAATTTCATTGTCGTACTGTAGCAAATTGATTTTATTTCCAAGGTAAAGACGAGGTATAGTTCAAAACAATTTACTGCTTACAGCGAAGCTGGATATTTTCAGATGTCGGTCTGTTACAAGGTACTTCCCCAGTCGGGCTCTGCTCTAGATTTGAGCGAGATATATTCGCTGTGCTGTGCGCTACCACACATAGCAAGATGACATTCGCAGTACCCATACCTCGCTTTTGGACGTAGTTTAATGACATATCCGGGTCCAGGTACACACCGTGGGCACGAATAACCCGACAGATCTTAACCACGAATTTCTGAGACCAAAAGAAGGAAAAAATATTATGTGACAATAGGTCAATTACGCCAAAAAACTAGTTTTTTTTTCTATTATTTGAACTTTTGAATAAAATAGTTCCCGCGGACCAACAGGCCGGAGAAGGTCACTCCGTATGAAACCACACAGGCTACCAGAAGCCTTGGGGTACCCCCTAAAAGATCTGGCTCTGCGGGCACGGACGCAAAGATGGCAGCCCCATCATCGTGATCGGGGCGCTGTGGGCTAATCACCTGCACGCTCCTAAACTTCGCCTTCCTATCGCCCAGGAAGTAGCGCGGCGGAAGTGGAGATGGATCGGACATACCCTTCGAAGAGGAGCATCGAACAATGCCAGTATCGCTTTCGAGTGGCTACCTAAAGATAAAAAGCGAGCCGGCGGACGCCCCGTACACACTGGGCGGCGGAGCATAGAGAGCGAGCTCGCTTTCTATGCTCCGAGCCTCGCTGCGAGCCATAGGACTGAGCTGGAGAGAGGCCAAAACGGTTGCTCAGGATAGAAAGGCGTGGAAGGATCTTGTGGAGGCCCTATGCACCTCCGGGGTGCCCTAGGATCAACAACAACATTTGAACTTTTATTGCACATAAAAAGCAAATGTTATTAATAAAATTATCGCCTAAAACAAATTGGTAAATTTTTTTTTTGAAAACTTAGTTTCTGCAAAGTTTTCCTTGTCACTTTGATATCTGTCAATAAGGACGTATAAACTAGGGCTCGCGGTCGTTTCCGGGTTTCGGGTACCCGTTTCCAAGATCCGTTTCTGAGTAACACGAACACGGTTTTCTGGCCCGTTTCCCACGTGTAATAAAGAAACGTGTAATTAAGATCCGTTTCCACGAGTAAACGGTTAGCCGAAGCAACGTTCCTTAAATACACGCGGATCTCGAAACGTCCTTGACGAGTGGCAGAGATACGAGTCGAGACGTTTAAGAGCTACTAATGAATACATGTAGTAGCTTAGGGAATTTTAGTCATGTTGAATCTTATTGCGAGTCCATAGAGTTGAAATTTAGTTAACGGTTAATTTGAACGAACCTTTTTTCCACGCAGGTAGAAACACGGGTTTGTTTTCAATAGATAAAGGATGAATTGCCTATATTAAAACAACAATTCTGCCGTTTTAGCAATATAAATATTACTTCGTTATACTCAATACTTATTTCATTGAATTAATAGTGTCTCCGTTCTTTAAAATAAAGGTTCAGGTAATTATTATTTTTATACCACGACGGTGGCAAACAAGCATACGGCCCGCCTGATGGTAAGCAGATACCGTAGCCTATGGATGCCTGCAACTAATGGGGTGTCACATGCACGTTGCCGACCCTTTACAAAAAGGAGGATTTACTGTGTTGACGGCTAAAGGAACAAGATGGTCCCTCGTCGTCAACACACTGGGTCCTCTTTGAGCTCTTTGTATTAGTTGTTTATTGATAAAAAAAAACACTATATTTGATTAAAATTAGATAGTGGTCTGCGGCGGCGGTTAGGACGGTTTGGTTAGGTATTCAAATCCGGGCAAGAAAAATAATTTGAAACTTACAATGCACAGCAGCTGTAGTATATTATTTTTACATTTAATCCCGATTTATTTACCCTAGTACAACGAAAGGTTCTCTAAATTATCGCTGAAAATTGTGTTGCCGATTATCAGTTCCCAACAAACTTTTCGCGTAATTTAACATCGCGGAATGATCATGTGCCAACTTATCAAAAGATTTTGTTTTATTTCTCTCAGTTACCAACTGTACGTTTGGCCTGTTTTTATAAAGTCACTTTTCTAAATGCCGCCTTTCGAGTATAGAATGGTTTATTTTGCGTAATATTCATTTCGCAAGGATGCCATTTTCACTGTGGGCAAATTATATACAGGTAGTTATTATTATTATTTCAATACAATAGTTTATTCATTAGACTTATATACGCTCGCTTCGCTAGCTCGGCTTCGTGCACTGTTTGCTCACGGTAGATCTAATACGCTCCTCTTCGCTTCGCTCGTCGTCGCACCTAACTGGAGTCCATCACATATGAGACTTCTGTTGTTAATATACTTACTAACGAAACGTTATTCTTTTAATAGTTGCTTGGCCTAGTGATAGATTTGACAAATGATAAGTATCCCAAAAGTTTTGAGTCATTATAATAATCAGCTTTAAAACAATTCTACCAAATGAAACGTTATCATACAAAATTTTGCTAATAGTTAGTTGTTAAAGTGAATCATCAGCGAAATGTTGCTTAGCAAGTGAAATTCGGCCAAAAAAAGTTCAGCGAAAAGGCAGAATACTACAACGAACATGTCCTATTATGAATTGATTACTACCATTTACTAATAAATTGTGTGGAATACAACGAATTGATTTACGGTGTCATTAAAGGTACAACTTACTATTTTAAACTTATGAGCATCAGCAGTAACAGAACGGTCCTTTTTAAATCAACCATTTGTTTCCATTTCGAATCAGTTTATATCTGAAAACAGGTAATTTATTATTTTGGACACTAAATTATGTCACTATATACATTATAAATGATGTACTCATAACATGATTATCCATTATTACTAAATACGCTCAACATTATCTTGATTTGTATTAGTAGTCAATTAATTGGTATTAATGCTTCTTACCAGTTAAATTAGTTATTTTTTTACAATTTTTTTATATTCTTCTGGGTAGCTCGTTGACATGCAATCATAACAACAAAAACCAACAAAACAAAAAAAAACTATTAACAAAACAACTAACACTCTTTTAAAATGGTAAGATTTACTCGGGAAGACTGTAGTATCCAACTGACCGACTAAGTGGAAAACTGAAGCCATACTAAAACTCAATAGGATATTCTATATCTTAGGCATGGTTTTTTTAAATTATATTGAAAGCTCCTTCTACCTATTAGTATCACAGTGGAATTAGGCCGCGTGGCGTCAAAACAAAAGGAAATATTTACTATGCTATAGATTAAGTAAATCCTCTTAAAATCGTGCCGCTTAAGGTCTTATGTTTAAACAGATGTGTTGACTTTATTACAACCACATAGAGCTTAAAATAGGTGGCCATTATGATTTGGAAATCTACACGTTTGCACCAAAGGGTGTCGTAAAATCTGCATTTTATTTTATTACCTGAACGCTAATCTCAAAGTGACCCAAGTCAACTAGCAGTTTATCTGTTTTAGGATCTAAGCTTAATTGAATAAGTTATATTATCGCGGGATAACCAAAGTAGCATAAGTAATATTGGTTCTTTGTTAAAAACACCTGTGCATGGTACTTTGATAAGGCCTCTTAAATTGGTGGTTAGTTATTTTGCCGCTGCCGCGTATCTCATGGTAGTGAATACCAAGGACCAGATAAAACTAACAGTTCAATTGATGATGATGATGATTTTATAAACTCTTAATATAGTATAATAATGAATACCTAAGATATTTGTAAAAGTTTCTAGTTTCATTGCTGTGGAGTCCACAAAAATGAAACTAGAAACTTTTACATCATTGTATACAAGATGATTCACGAGACGTGAGCAGAAACAACCCTACCCAATTAATTAGTTCACGCTAATGAATCAGCCGCCATCGCCATCATGTTTAAGTGAAACAATAACGCCTTTCTACTTTTTTCACCTTTTTGTTACTTATAAATTTTATTATCTGTAATCATAGTCACCTTACACAAACAAACCAATAAAGATAAAACCTCTTTAACCTTTAACTGACGATGTGCACGTCTCACAGACGTACTGAATTTTCTTTCGAGAATATTTTTTTTAATGTATATTGTGAAAAGCTCTCGTTTCTTGTACCTTCCTCTTTTGTTATTATCTAGCATCCCTTCGATGCCGGCCGTCAAACTTGTGCACATTATGCCCTAAACCGAGTCATTGCCGTCTCACGGACGTCACTACGGTGTTCGTGTACTAAAAATTTGTTAAACACATACAAATATTTCGGTCGAATGTTTCTGTTAAAACGCATCCCGCAGTGTCATTATTTCTGTCATCATCCTCTAATTGAACCAATCTAGCATCCCCGAGATGCTGGGAGTGAAACTAACGCACATACATTCGTAACAATCATCGACGTCTTACAGACGCCACCACGGTGTTAACGTATTTCACGTCTCTTGGTGACGAGCTAAAAAGTAGAAAATTCTTTCCAATAACAGTCTTAACGGCTTTTGTTTTACTAATTAGCCTCACAGCTCGTCTCCACGTGCCGACTTTGTAACTTTGGGCCCTTAACCTCCCAATATCACTTATAGTATCTTCTGACAATTTCCTCTCAGTGGTGCACAAAAAACACGATATATATTTAGCGTGTAACAGTTTATTTTATATTATTTTGATGATTAATTATTGCACTTGAGCGCTCTAATGATCATTTCTTAACATATAGGATTTTGTGTTTCTTAATCATTGAGTAATTAAAGAAAAAAAGTCACTGGAAAAAAATTGGGTATAATGACTCAATTTTTTTTGGTGTTTTTACTTAAGTGTAGAATGGACTCTAAAATTTGTACGTTTTTTTATGAATATCTATTATTCAAATAGATAAAATGATTATTTATTTGATATAAAACTTGTGTATCTGAAGAATGCAAATGAATTTTTTTATGATATATTTTACTTTTGACGTCTGTTAGACACCACCTCAGCGTGAGTGTTACTCTGAACCCACGTCGTTAGTTAAAGGTTAAGAATTATGACAGAACACTTTGATTATGAAAAAAATTGTTAAATTAAGTGAGATACGACGTTTCCAAAGTAACCAGACATCAATTTTACACCATAGAAATCTAAAGTATAAGGAGAAATGGCATCACAGCTAAAACACTGTCCCTAAATCCTGATCAACTTGATCAGAAAACTCGATCACAATGTCAGTAACATGACAACCGGTGCAGTATAAATTTAATACAAACATAAAATCACTGTTTTCGCCTTTGTTACTTGTACAAATCTCAGTACAACTATTAATTCTGTGGTGTCAATTATCAAATATAAAGCTAATATTGATATGTTTTTGCCAGAAAAATAATTTAAAAAAACGTTTTCATATGCAAGCTGTCAAAATATGCGCGAATCCGCGATAATATAACTTATTCAATTAAGCTTAGATCCTAAAACAGGTAAACTGCTAGTTGACTTGGGTCACTTTGAGATTAGCGTTCAGGTAATAAAATAAAATGCAGATTTTACGACACCCTGTGCAAACGTGTAGATTTCGCCTTTGTTACTTGTACAAATCGCAGTACAACTATTAATTCTGTGGTGTCAATTATCAAATATAAAGCTAATATTGATATGACTCACTTGTGATATTTGACATTAAGACACAAAATTGAAATAATACGTCAAAATAAATTTGCACTAGTGCCGCGGATCAGTCGGATATTCTTAATTTTATCATATCGATATTTTTACGAAGACGTGCATGTAATAAGTATACGAATAAGTAATAGGTATATTGTTAATTTATAACTATCGATTGATTGACATACTTGAATATTAAACGTTAGTATGATCGTATTTTTTCATATTTGGGGTCGTCCAGAAATCATGAGATCATATTTGGCCGATTTTTGTACCCTTACACGCTAAGCAAGTCTAATGTCGTTTCTACTGTATTGCGTTCAAGATGCTATCTCAGAAAAACAGGCATCGTAAAAATCTGCTTATGACTTAATATCACAAAATAGAGCGGATTATTTGATCTGATTAAATTTTTGAGTAAAATTGTTGCTTTTGGCTTTCCCGCTTTGAAAAAAAATTATACGTGATATCTTCTCTGACCCCCTCCCCCCCATCGTGATCATTCGTGATATTTTTCTTACAAGCGATTTCATTTTAACAATATTTTATATAATGGGTATATAAAATATTGTTAAAATGATCTCGCTTCTCAAAGCACTAGACTTTATTCTAAAACACTATATAAATGTAATAAGAAAGTAAAAAGTATATTTTATAATTATCGAAACTATGTGTAGGAAGGTATTCATTTTGTCTAGAATACCGATGAATACCTCAATATATAATCATATCTACTTATATTGTGAAGCTGGCTAAACCTAAATAAGTAATTAAAATATCCTACGATGCTATACAACCTCATCTGTAGTCAACTGTAGAGCATTCAATAGTAACCCTTATTTGCATCGGTTCTAACTGCTTCGGACCTGTTCGAGCCGGTATTAAGTACCCGTGTACCCGTAGGAACGTTTCTCGAAACGTTTCCAGGAAACGTTTCCTGGAGACGTTTCCGAATCCCGGCGGGTTCGTGTAAACCGGCTCCTTAGCACCGTCGGTCTTAAGTACACGGGTATTCGTCTCCGCGTGTAACACGTGTAGCGGGAGCTCTAGTATAAACTGTGCCCAATAGTGGCAACAACACCATCAGAAAGGCGTTTTGTGCTGAGTTATAATAAAAAGTGATTTTTTTTTAAATTGGTATTCACTCTGAAAATAGGCGTATTCCTTAAAAGTTCATAGGACATTTTAGTATCTAAATATGATCAGGAATACACAGTTAAAATCTTTCTAGTTATAAGGGCCTACGGTATATATAGGGTACTGTAGAGGCTGCTATAGATAGATTATTTACTAGTAAAATACTTAATTAATTTGTGTATTAAGCAGGAACGTCTGCAAGTGATAATTTCAATTTTATAATTGAAAGAAAAATGGAAAATTAATTTAGTACGGGTTAGCGCATTGTTATCGATGTTATTCCAATATGACTTGGGACTTCGATGCCGTTAATGTATATACACTTACGGTAAATGTCGCTACACGTCTCCCCATGACGTAAGCAATGAAGGAACCGATGGAAAGATTCACCGAGGTTGAGTAAGCGTCGATGGCTCAGTTGGTCAGAGCGGTCGGACCGCTATTCCGAAAGGTTGCAAGTTCGAATCTTGCTCGACGTGGTGAATTTTTCAATTTTTCCTTCAATTGAAGTAAAACACTTAATACGAAATCCTTTCAGATACCTTATGTACAGATTTCATTATGTGTTCCTAAGTAAAAGCATATTATTGATTTTATTAGATACATTCAAGTCCAATTGACTTATAAAGCGACGCAAATATTTTAAAATTAAATTACGTAGAGCGTCATTCGATAGTGGTGACAATCCTTTAAATTCGAACAAAGGGTAGCTTTCGAAGCGCCATTTTCAGTTTAAATGCACACAGTTGGAGATAAATGCAAATAAATGAGATATTGAGTGCACTTTCAGTGCAAATTGATACTTAATTAAGAATTATAACAGATTAAGCTGTTAAATCCAATGATTACTTTACCTACGCAGTAGCTTTTTAAGCAGAACCTAAAACCAATAACTCCTAAAAATATTTTATGATACATACTTTTATTGCTGACAGTAACTAGTTGATATCATTGGCATGTAAATTACGGAAGTATACCAAATTTTTGCTCCATCAAACACCAGGCAGTGGTTGAAATTTAACTTACTAGTACAAGATTTGAAGAACATAAATAAAAGTGTGAAAATTCGTATAATAATCTAATAAATTCGTATGAACCACGAAACCAATACCGTGTCACAAACATTAGTCTGTAAAACTAATTAAGTCACGTATTTCGGTAGTCGCAATTAGCTTGATATACACGGTGGAAGTCTACGAGTGACCTGTAAAAAAATGGGAGATAGTTTAGCCTTAGCACTATATTTCCCCCATATAAACTATGTTAATATGTGTAACCGTATCTAAATTATAACCTTATAACCATACACGCAAAAAAACGGTCCATTGACCCAGGCACCTGTAAACTTACTTGTAAACAATATTTAGATGACAGGATATTATAATAATTTGTTGTTGTATATCCATTCTTAGATCCACTTGCAAGGCTGTAGGAATAGTTGCAGCATTTGCGGAAGCGATTCTCTTTGTGGCTCCACTTGTTCAATTTTGGGTGAAGTTTTAATGTTATTTCTTACTACATGAATATTTATAACCACAACAAATATTAAGTTCAAATAGTGACATTCACAAGTAAAGTAAACAGTCGTCATTAATAATTAAAGATGATATCGTGACCTCATCATACTCATAAATATCTCTGACTAATAAAAAAGTTATAGCTCGTTAACACGTTTCACAAAATATTTTCGAATGAATTAAAATTTTACCTTGTTTTTGCAGGTACATTTTTCATGCAATAGGTTTTCCCTGTTATTTATTTGGTTTAAACTAAAACATGCAATACCTGTATGCGTTACTTCAAATACTTAAAACCAATACATTTTTAATAAAAATAGAAACCTCTTTGCGTGGTTGTAAATTGACAAGAAGTCGAAAGGTTGAAATGAAATAGTCATTAAACTTACTTAATGTCATATGACATATTCTTCAAAGAAAAATACCTTTGCTTAGAAGCTCGTGATTATTATAATTTGCTCTTTTTATAAACGAGATGCAACTATATTGCGGCTAAAAGTTTACGACGACAAAGAGAAACATATCCACCACCGCATCCAACTGGGAAGGATAATTATACGTGCTTTTTATCGTGTCACCAAAAATCAACCCATTGTACACCTATCCTAACAGCGCAGAATGACCAACGTGGAGGATCCGTTGTTGAACTTGCGGTTAGATTAGAATAAGAGTGCTGCGAGTTCGTGATTAGCTATTCAATATTTCGAAATAAGTCACCGTAGTACATATACATAAACAAAAAGGAAGCTGAGTGACGTTCATAGTAAACAAAACTGAAATGTGGTATTAGTAATAAAGTAATTGATATTAATATAGTAATTGATATTAATATCGCATTTGATTTATAAACTTATATAGATGTCATATACAAAGGAAAAAGTGACCTAGGCCTCTGGTGCCCAGGGCTGGGAACGAACCAGCGTCTTCTGCATTCGCGGCAGACGCCTTTACCACTTGGCCACCCGGGTCACAGCTGCACCGGTCGAATTTTCCCGTGTATATGCAATCTTTGTAAATGCTCAGGCGCATTTTAGCCAATCATCTAAGGTAGAACATAAGGTAGACATTATGAGTCCGTACCTCCCATCCGAACTCGTAGGAGTTCATTGAAAGCGAGAGACATGGCGCTGCCCTCAGTACAACTGAAGAACAAATCAAATTATTTTAATAAATATTTTGATTTGTTTATTTTTAAGTAGACACACTACTATATAAATCATAAACTTATATAGATGTCATATACAAAGGAAAACTGGTGCCCAGGGCTGGGAGGCCTAGGTCACTTTTTCCTTTGTATATGACATCTATATAAGTTTATGATTTATATAGTAGTGTGTCTACTTAAAAATAAACAAATAATAATAATAATAAAATGCTTTATTGTGCACCAAAAGTAAACACACATACAATATAAAAAAAGAAACAGGATTTAAGTAATCAAAATACAAACAAAATACAAATCAAAATATTTATTGAAATAATTTGATTTGTTCTTCAGTTGCATTTGATTTATTTGATATTTACGCGTCAATGATACAGCAGTGAGATTACGCCAACGCTCGGTATTAAGCTTAAGCTTCGAGTTTTCCTGATGGCGATTTTGTAATCTAGCCCCGAAGTGCATATTCAATAGGTTCATCACCACAGTGAAAAACTAGTGAATTTGGTTTTTTTTTACTTAATTCATGATTCTAACCATTACAAACCTACTTCATATCACTCAAACGATGAAATATTTCCGGGAAGGTCTGTTGGCACCTGCCACCCTGTATTTTAAATATAGCGAGCATGCTTATTCAGGGATTGCACAAACCATCATTGCAAAATCATCTTGCACAAACTGTGTCCCATACGTGAGTAAACTCACGTATGGGACACAGTTTATTAAATAAACTGGTTAAAACCAGTTTATTTAAAATGTTAATGTATTATGCGTAATGTATGCGTATTTTAAATAAACTGGTTAAAACCAGTTTATTTAAAATGTTAATGTTTTCAAGCTCATTTAACTTCCCATTAGCCTGAAGCGGAAAATATGCCACAGGCCATTCGTTTTTATTGTGCTTTAAACATGCTCACACAACTTGAAACTTCTGAATACTAATTAAAAATATTTCAGTGCTGATTAACAATCTAACTAGTAAACTAATTAGGATAGTTATACTTTATTAGGAGTCCTAAAGCCAACATTTATTATAATCGTTATAAATCTCCCCGAAATTCTGGCAATGCCCCCATTACAAAAAATTAAAACATGCTACTCAATGTAGGTCTAAAAAAATATTTCCAAACTTTTTTTCCCAATCAAGTTTTCCATTATTCTCAAAGACTCATTTGAGTGGTTTAAAAACTTACCGATATTGATTTTATTGTTATTTTATCCCACAAAATTTTAGGTCTAGTATGATTTATAGTAAATATTTCGAGATCTGTAGGTACATATAAATAGTAAATTATCTCAAAAGTAAAAAAAATAAATGACACATTTTTGAATATAAAACATAGATAAGTCAAGTAGAATAGGACCCGTTATCCATAAATTTCACCATCTGTCCCGCTTAGGACCGATGTAAATAAATTAGATAAAATATATCCATCTGGCTCCGTCTGACCGCAGCGCCTTTTCTGCAATTCTTTATTGAGTAAGGTCGTGACATATTTCGTTGTGACCATGTAAAACGTAATTTATTATTAAATCAGTTGACGTAAAATAAAAAAGGTGTTTAGAAATATGACACAGTTATGATTACAATATAAATACTGCTATGTAATGCTTTTCTAGAATACTCCCCAAAATGCTCCTGACATTTACTGTCTGTATGGGTTAGTCTCTGGGCAAAGAATGGGCCCGCCCGCCCTATAGTCATGCGAGACGCATGCTAGTCAGACTGACACTTCTTTAAAGATTTTTATAGTAATAATAACGTTGGCCTTCAAAATTTTACACTGAAGGTCAATGAAAATTGGTCACTTTCCTCATGAATGTGCCCCGTTTCCATTTGTCCTGTATAGTTAATATTTGTTACAGTCTACTTCAAAATAATGACTGTCTTTAACGCTTTCAATTCTCGAATACAATATAGCACCAGTACGACGTAAGCGCGTTTTCAACCGACTTCAAGATTTAGAAGGATTTCAATTCGTCTGGATGTTTGTTTTCGCTAAAAAAAATTGGTTTTTTTTTTAAATGTGTGTTCACCGATTATTCGAAGACGGCTAGACTGATTTGGAAAATTCTTTTTTTGTTTGAAAGAGTATATTTCACAGGTGGTTCCATTGTAACCATGTCAGGATGTGATGATGGGATCCTGGAGAATTCGATGGAACTCTTCAACTATTATAGGCACACCTATGTATAGTGCTTTGAGTATTGTATACAGCAAGCAGTTCGAGCATTTGCTTTTGGAAAGGTTAAATGAAGGAGACTAAGTCCTTTCCTTTTTTTAATTACTATGTAGGTAGACTATGACATTTACAGATTAAGGGTGGGTTGCACCAAACCGCCTGTTAAAGTAAGCCAAATGTTACGCTAATCGGAGGTACTTAACGATTGCTAACATGAATGGGTTGCACCAAGTGCAAAATAACAGAATGTAAGAGTTACGAGGGATGCCACTGTATAAACGCATTTCTAACAACATTTTCATGGTAGAATATTATTTTCATATGGCAACCCAACCATAAGTGCCAAACTAAACTTGTCAAAATCGTCAATTCGTCACACGAAGAAAAAATCTAAAGGAAAGAAAAGAGCGCGAACTAAACTTTGCACCCTGCAGCTTGAAAATCAAGAATATTCAACAATTTTAGCCATTCCTGAACATGTTTATTACTCAGTCAAAAAGTGGGCTATCCATAGCGCCCTACGAGCAAACTTTTTCAAAGGATAATGCAACTTGTGTTGCGAGTGGTGTTTAAAGAGAAAGCCAGAGTAGTCGGCTGGTGTATTATATTTTATATTATAGTGAGTAAATTATCCTTCTACTTTATTACTACTTACAGAACCCTAAGCAAGTAAAGCGGTTGATGGAAGCACCAAATGGCGAGAAGGTGCCCAGTCGCAAAACAAAGGCACCACTAGTTTTGAGAACTCTCCTTTCGAAAATTCGTAAATATAGGGCGCTGAATCCCTCCAACCTGGTTAATTATGGCTAGCATTGTAACCAACGACCAAAATATTGAACTTATTATATATGTACCTACTTATTGAAAGAGTGTTCTAAAGCATCTTTGTGAAGTACCTATAGCACATAATTATGTTACATTCATAATACACAATGTTTTTTATTTCAGGTTTGAATTTACCTTTGGTTTTGAAGACAAGATGAAATCAAGGCTTATGCAACTCAGTGCTCAACTCAAGGAACTTTTAAAGTGAAAGTGCAGTGGTTTCAAGAAATTTGTAGAATCTCAAAGTAAAAATAAAGAATATTTTTTTTAACATGATCAATACTTATTTCAATTTTGTCAATAAAATACATAATATATTTAGTTACCCTACTTTGTTTATATATTATTCAAACTCTGGCATAGGTTTCCTTTGTAGATAGGGGCAAGACAATAACATGCAATGATTATTTTCACCATTTTTCTAGCAACTGAAGAACAAATCAAATTATTTTAATAAATATTTTGATTTGTTTATTTTTAAGTAGACACACTACTATATAAATTATAAACTTATATAGATGTCATATAAGGAAAAAGTGACCTACGCCTCCGGTGCCCAGGGCTGGGATCGAACCAGCATCTTCAGCACGGGAGGCCTAGGTCACTTTTTCCTTTGTATATGACATCTATATAAGTTAATTTTTCTAGCAGTTGACATTAATAATCAATATGAACATTGCCTGTTGTTACAGGCAATGTTCATATTGATTATTAATGTCAACTGCAGACTGCATTGTTATGCAGTCTCATACTTACTAAACTTGAAACTATTGAAGTATTTTAGGCCAGATCAATCTAAGATAGTATAAACCCAACCCGTGGCCAAGGTGACCCAGCTTGTTGACCGGAGAAAAAACTTCATATACTGAACCACAGATGGTTATCAACAATATGATACAGGTCAAAGTGACTATGGTCAAGTAATGTTTTATGAAACATTACTTATCAATATAAATAGATAGTATAAATTGCTGTAGTTGCTTAGTTTGGCTAGGTGAGATTGTCCCAAAGTCATAAGAGTAAATTTCAAAAATGTTTTATTATCACTTGTATCTTTGTAAAATACATGTTACAAGTCATACAAACAGCCATGTATGTACTGACTGTACTATTATGTTTTATTTGTAAATAGGTACCTATCCTGATTAGTAGAGATATATGACATTGATAAAAAGAGACCTATATTATTTATTACTAATGAGTTTTTAGGTACCTACTTATGTTAGAGTACAGTACATAAACTCTCATAGGATCTAACATTTTTAGCCAAAGCCCAAGGCCAGGTCTTTGCTTCCTTTTTAGCCCATCATGAAACAGATACAAAATGCAAATGCATGTATTTTGTGTACAATTTGAATGAAAAAAAGCATGTTCATAATAATGTCCGATATAAAAAATACTAATGGGGAATGGAGGAAGGCATCTATCAAAGGTTTGTCAGATGGTGCCAGCATAGCTTTGTACCTATCACTAGTTTTGTTCTATGGGATTTGGCTTAAAGGGCTATAATTAATGCCAGAAAATTCCAAGTAAAACAATAATTTGCCTCAGAAGAGCAACACACATGAAGTCAAATTAGCTAAACCATGCTATTACCAAATTTTCAGTAGATAATTATTTATTTATATGGGGTTATTGTCTCTTCAGATCTGTAAAATCTGAGCTGTGAATTTATTTCACAAATTAAACTGAAATACAGTGTAAACTATATAGCGGCACTCAAGGAACCGGAATTTTTTTCATGTTATTGCGAGTTGTCGTTAAACAGAGACCTACTGTGCTTGATTTAAGGCCTATATAAAATCAAATAAAAAAACAAGATTTAAATGAATCAGTATAATAAATTTTCATAGACATTTGAATTTGTGGATACCAAACCATTGTTGAACTATTTTTGTTCCACAACACTTGACACTCTAATTTAGTTGATTGTATATTCCATATCACGCTTTATTTACATGTAGTTCTGAACATTGTTTAGTTGAGTAGAACATTGTCGAGGCTCGATTTCGGTGGTATTGGCGATAAATGTTTGGTGATATATATAATAGCACTGCTGCTATGGCATGAAATTATAATCTGGTTATCTGGCACCTTTTGAATCGTATGACGCTCCCATCGAGGCTTTCTACCGTGTCATAACATAAAACACGTGTTTCTTCTTGACCTGTTCACTCCACCGCGTCAGAGGTTTACGCTCCCTTTTGCTTTCTACCTTAAAGAACTTGCAGTATTCAAGTCTTGTAGTCAGTCATTCGTTATTTCCAAAGGTTTGGTCTTCATTGACAAAAACAGAGTGGTTTTTAAAATGATTATCATGATTGTTCTGCAGGTTTCGCTCGCTCTACGGCTGTCGGCTTTCATGACAATTACTGTAGGTTCTGGCATAGTTCTGGTATGTCTATTATAACAGAAGTCTGGTCTATTTCAACCTGAAGTCACTTGGCACTCGGTTTTAACTTAAAAGCGCACTTTTTACACAGAATTATATATTTATTATTAGATACACGAGTTGAAGTGTGGATAATACAAAACGTCAATCGTATGACCCTTTTGCGTTCAGAAACGTGCATATATTTATTACTGCGAACAATATTTTATTATTTTTCATCAAATATCGCTGTATTTTTGTCTAATCAAGCATTAATCTATGAAATACGAGACATTTTTGCAAATTGTCCGCCATATTTAAACGTAGATTTGAGTTAACCAGTGCTCGACGGCTGGTTAAGGTAAACGTAACTTTCTGACTGCTAAAGTGCATGGTGCAACAGAAAAACGAACTTGACGTCTACTGTAACCATGATGAGTTCGTTAAGTATGCGTGGTGCAACCCGCCCTTAAACTGCTAATGAACAAATGTAGAATTCTATTAGTGTTATTGTATTATGCTGGAACCACACTTCGTTATGTGTTATTCGTTATGCGCGTTATTCGTCCGAATGCGACGAAGTGTGGAGGACTTATTCGTCTGTATTTGCCTTATTCGCACGCATAACGCATAAGCGCAATAGCAAAAACGCGTATCCGTTCACTTGTCGGTTTTTTGACACACTTCAAAGGACACGAATAATTATTCGCCAAATACGGCGAAGTGTGGTACCCCCTATTTTGTTGTTCGCTTCACACATAACATATATTAACATATATTTAGGCTAATATTATAGGAGAGACCAAAGCTTACAGACTCCGCTGGCTTGGCCACCTCGAAAGGATGGGGGAAGATCGGAAAGTGAAGAAGGCATACCGTGGTTGTCCGGAAGGGCGACGCCCTGTTGGACGTCCACGGTATCGCTGGAGCGACATGGTCGAGGCGGATCTGCGCGAACTCCAAATCAGCAATTGGCAAGAGCTAGCGCGGGATCGAGAAAAGTGGCACACTCTCGTATCGGAGGCCAAGATTCACTTTGGGTCGCTGAGCCAACGGAGTAAGTAAGTAAGTATATTTAGGCAAATACAGCGAAGCCGCATAACGAATAACACATAACGAAGTGTGGTTCACCATTAAGTAAACATAGTTTTAACATTAAAATGGAATTGAAGGTCATTGGTGATTACAGACCCTTCTATTGTAAACTTTTACCCGGCTTTCTGTCCATTTGTACCCATTTTGCTTCCATATACCTGCATAAAGTTTGAAAGTAGATTACGGGGATTGAAATGACGAAAAGTAGGCTCAAAGCCCGCCCGGATATTATATTAGATTTTATATTCAATAGGAGTTTCAGAAAGGCTCATCCGAAGGCGAGGAAGGCAGATATTATTTTAAAAGTAAATAATAGCCAAGAAAAATGGGGACGAATAGCTCCGTAAATTTACGATTGGGCGTTGTGAGTGTCTGTATTGAGTAATAAAAGAAAGGTTTTAGTAATACAATAGTTTTATTACGAGTAAGTACTTTGAAAGAAAAGTGAATGACGTAATAAAAATAAAATATGGTGTGGCATACACTATATGAAGGACACACAGAAAGAACATGTCTAGTCACTGTGACAACATTTTGAGTTATAGCGCTTTTAGAATTTGGAACGATTCAATTAACCATACTATTTTCGTAACTAGATGGTTTTTATGAGTTAAGAAGTGGATATACGTTAAGATTTACAGCTGTAACAGAATTTGTTACTAATAGTTCATTGCAAGCTCTACATTTTGATGTAAAAATCTTATTTTACAAAAAAGGTGACTAGACATGTTCTTTCCGTGTACCCTCACATCACGTCACATTAGAACATTATAAACTTGTGACAAGACTTTTCAATATTTACAGATAAATCAAATTGTTATTGTAAGTATAAAGAGTTGATTTCACTCGCTTTTTTCAAATTACATCCACGACTAACATATATAGGTATAACCCGTTTTATGGCAAGCGGTTACAGTACCCTATGGATGCGGTCATTTGACGTGTACGCACATTGTCGAACTATAAAAACCTACTACTAAAACCTAAAATTTTAGAACATTATGAAAAATAAATAAAACAGGTGAGTTTCCTTATACTGTTTTAATTCCAAGGAAATAAAATAGTAAAAAAACGGAATTGGAAAACAAGTACTTAGTAAATAAATCCCATCAAAAACATTACCTGTACAAAAATGCCAGTCTCGCAACGCAGTTCTTCTACTGCAAAAACTATTGCGATCTAATGTAAAACCAAGCCGGTGAGCCGGAGAATAAAAATATAGACACCTAATAGTTGCGGGTGCAGTTTGTTAGGATATTAATTCTTTTAAATTTTTATTTCAACAAGTCAATATAATATAATAAAACACAAAAACCAATTACAAAATATGGGTTAATGATAAATCATTAACCTAGGATATTAATTGAATTAGTAAATTTCATAGTTATTTTTAGAGTATTGAACTTTTTTTCGATACCTTCCCACCGATATTTTTGCATGGCTATTTTTTTGGGGCTTACATATTGATTAATCTCGCGTCAGAAAAAAAGCCAATACAGCTGAGCCCACACGAATATTATTATTATTTTGGTACATTTAATTAACGCTGGCAACCCCTTCCCACCACCCGATCGATTTAATTTTTTTTTTGGGTGCACAGGGAGTACAGAGCAACTGTTTGAAAAAAAAATTAAAGTCGCTGAGCCCACATTTTTTTTCTTTTTTTCCCCACCCCACTACACCCGCACCCACCGCCCGCGGCCTGCCAGCACGAAGATTATAGGAAAAGGTTGTTCAGGGAAGTAGCTAACGGAGTTTCAATACAGCTGAAGCCACATGACCGATTTGGTCGCTAGCTCTCCGTCTATTAGTAAACTCCGGCACACCGGCTTGGTCTTACATTAGATCTCAATACTTTTTGCAGTAGGAGAACTGCGTTGCGAGACTGACATTTTTGTACATGTAATGTTTTTGATGGGATCTCATTCCTTTTTGTAAGTAAATACCTAACCTATACTATCTAATTATTTATGTAGTGTAAAAAAGCTAAAATTCTAGCAACAAAAAAAAACTTTCGTCGCATAAATATGTATATTTTATGGGATTACAATGTTAACTGTGCGGTTTGTGAAAAACAACCCGACTGATATTGCGGTATGTTTTAATTTTCAGTGGCTTTATAGCCTAAACTCTAGAAGTTTTCATGTGGAGCTTGAGGGACTGCTAGAAGTACCTTAGATATACGATGATCGTGATCAGTGAGTCAGTAAGTCAGTGACAATATTAGAAATATATCTTCCTTGTGTTATGGCCTCTTGGTGACAGAAATTTCAGCCTTCTAGCTTTATCGACAACAGAATTAGAGGGGGAGTTGAAAATGGCCCGAATGGCTTCTGGAAAAGGATGGCACGGCCGTGCCTTTGTTGTTTGTTTTGCTGGACTTAACAGAGGACTGCCGTGCCCCCAGATAAAAATCCCGGAAATCCCGGTTCTCGCCATACAAAATCAGAACCGGGAGTAAACCCTAGTGTAAATATAATAAGTCTCAGTTCTAGCCAAGCTCGGAAAGGTAAATTAGTGACATATTTTCATAGAAAACTGATCCATGTTGAGATTCTATGGCGCGGTGTCGCAGCCTCTTGACACTCATTACTGCGCGCACAGTTTGGATGAAAACCGCATAAACAATCTCATCGCTACGACATAGCTTACAACACAACGTACAGTCACGTCTGAAAATATGGATACATTTTATGTGACAAAAATATGTAGCCACGACTCTATTACCATGGTGTAAAGACTTGGATACATGTTTTTCCCATACAGCCATTTACAGTCGCAGATTTTTGAAAGTAGTTGCAAGTAGAAAATGTTTCATAACTGTTACGACACAATGTGGCTATGTTTGGTTTGGTTTCTATGTGTGGTAACAGTGTACACACAATATGGCCTAAAAGCTTTAAAGTCATTAAGTGTGGTAATTGTGTACACGCGTTACTGAAACATTTGCGTCGAAACATTTTATACACATTGCGTGTATATTGTGACTAGTGTACACTCTAAGAACAATGTTTTGTAACTGTGTAGACACTTTATTTTGTTACTAATATAAATTGTAAACGCCACTAGAACCTCCAAACTCTCCCAAACTTTGTTGTCAGTTCACATCTCACTCTGCTACATAAATCATGAGATTAGATTAGATTAATATTATTTATTGCACAGTAGGTTGGTCCCAAAACATAGAGTTTTACTGGTAGGATGTTAATATGTCTTACGAAAGTTTAAATTCAATACGTAATTATATTCAATTTTTTTTATAGCCATTGGTAAAAAAGGAGATTACTAAAAATTATTAACAACGACCCACCAGCGATATCATATGTGAAGTACCATCCATCGTCGAAACTATTCAACATGGTTTTTTCCCGTTTTATTATTAATTTGATAATGTTTTTACTACTTTAAGTTTCAAGTCAACACCGTGTCGACATAATGTGCTAACTTTGTAACCGATTGTAACTAAAATATTTATGTTCTTAAAAATAATTCCTTTTTTTTAATATTAAAATAAATAATAAAATGGTTTTAATACCACAATAGCTTTTTTGTTATTAACATTCGTTACTCTACCTTAAGAGAGGCTTTTAAGTCTAAAGATGTAAAAATAAGTTAAGTAATATCAATATTACATTTGTTTACAATCCTTAAATTTCAATTAATTTAGTGGAGCGTTGGAAAATTTGAACCTTTTAAATAAAATAACACACTGTACTTTTTTGCGCAATAACGTTATCATCCTGGAAACACAAAAATGACGATAAAACTTAAAATAACTACTTTTGTTCATAACAGCAATGACGTTCACAATTATATTTAACAATTTTAGTTACGTCATCTTTGTGTCGGATCTTAATAAAATGACTGATAGCAGTGACAGCAAATGAGTGAATAAATGAATGATTTGCGCTATAAGTGGTTGCAAACTGGTAACAATGTTACTACACGGTGACGTAACTAAATAACCAAATGCGACTGTGTCGACTCGCTCCTACTATTTATTAGTCTTCTCAACCGAAAAGTGTCGTAACGGCGACCAAAAATATTACCAGAATATTTTAGTGTCTACAAAATGTAGTAACTGCGACTAAAAATGGCTGTGTCACGTAAATGTATCCATATTTTCAGACGTGACCGTACAGATGTTATGAGTAATCCTTTACCATCGTGAAAATTCTGAGAAGTTCATATTTGTCATGCTTTTTAATCAACTTCAGTTTAGGAAGTGGTTATTATAGTATTTTATGCAACAGTTCTATAAGAGGTGTCAAAAAGGGTGAGTGGCGTGGGTAACAATTTAAGCCGCACGCCACTCACACGCTCAGCCTCACGCGCAGCTGGAGGCGAAAATTGTTAAGAAAAACGCCACGAACTTTTTTTTACCTACTTATACGACGTTGCAAACAATACTTTTTCTATGACTACACTTATGACTACACTTAGTTCATTTTACATAAAATGCGAAATTGAACACTTCATGAATATTGCAGTTATTTTGTCAACATAATCAACAATCATTTAAGTTTCACCTTTTAAACCACTGTATTTCAAGAATACAAAAACACACAGTCGTTATTTATTCAATTATCACTACAAAGTACTCGTATGTCTGCAGTTCTTTTCATTTTTTCTTTTTAAAAGTTTTTTTTTAAAAACTCTGCTTTTATTTACGTTGGCAGTTTATTTTCTTCTGAAGTCGTGACTGCACGCGATTCTATTTTGGCGCTTTTACGAGTATAGAACAAGATGTTTTTTTGGGGAATAAACTAGATAAGACTTTTCTTCGAGTATATTATCTATGTTATTATATATTCTATACTAAGCAAGATCTTACACCCCCCCCTCCCCTTCCCCCTTTCCCCATTAATACCGTCATCGTCCATTTTTGTATATATTTTCTGATTTGTATTTTATTCTAATAAAGAAATTTCATATAGGTAATGACGAATGTATAAATGACAGATAGAGTACGGGAGTAGAAAAATACATTTTAAGTCAAGTAATTTTCTGAACTATAACAAGGTTCAATTTGGAACAATTAATATAATTTTACTTAACGTTGTTATTTCTGTAAAACTTTTAGTGAAGAAAGACCTTTTAGATCTAAATTAATAAAAACTTACGACAGAACTTTCTGCTTCCTTTATACTCGCCTCTGTATGTGCGCCGAACTGCAACAAGCGGGAACAAATACACCCCTCTGATGTTGCTCTCGTTTCACATGCTTTGCTTTCACAATGCGGGTGTTGGTGCGCGATTAATGTAATTTTCAAGCTACATCTTACAATATCACGATGAACTCCTGCTTTAGTAGAATGACGTCACTTTTGGTCACGTGACGCCGCCATCTTGTGTTGCAAACTGCTCTACGAAATAATTTACGTTGATTAATCTCTGTTATATAGTAATGCTTAACGGACACAAGATTTTGGTTCAGTGGTACAGACTTAGCATCTCCATGCAAAGCTCGTTTATATTATTCAGACTAAGCGCATTAGTAAGTTGCAAACAAAACGGTTTAGGGTAAACTCTGACGATTCCGTAAGGCGGTTGAATCGAATGCTTGTTTTGAGTTAATTAAATCTTAGCTTGTGTATATCAAACTGCAGGGCACAGGCCTCTTAAATTTTTATGCACGAGAGAGATTGGACTATGTCATAGGACAGGAGTCCTAACAAATTGGACATCGGACATTGGACATTGGATTGGACTCAGAACGAATTGGGGTTTTCACGTTTACATTTCAGAATTACGGAGGTTCCCTCGAGATATATTCCTCAAATAATATTTCATACATACATTTCAAAAATCTTAATTGATACAAGGTACGAGCCGATTGGTTTTAATTTTTCGGGTCGCGTTTGGTATGGACTTTAAGTTTAATGGATTAAGTAATTTATTAATTAATTATTTACTGGTTTAACTATACAAAAAAATCCTCGAAACTATTCATTTACGCCGAACATACTTGGGTTCAATCGATTGCTCTTGAGGTCCTCCATCACTGGTGTTCGTTTGATCCATACTGAAATCACCGTGTAAAAAATGAGCTAATGAATATCAAATGAACTATTTCTTTTAAAAATCTATTTCATCATGGATTAACCCGAGTTTACCCCAAGTTAATATAAAGCCTTTAAGCTTTATGCTTCACCAAACCAGGATCGTGTTTGGGTTGCACTGTTTCTCATGAGACTAACAATACCTTTCTTGAATAAAAAGTTAGGAAATCACCTAATAAATAAATTACTAATATTGGAATGTTACAATATCATAAAGGTGTAGGTAACATTAGCTGTATATATTTTTTCCGATAGGTAGCCACATTTTTCTAGATGTCGATCTCATCAATCAGCTGGTATATGCAACTACGGAAAAAAAGACGTAGGTTTTAGATGGAGAGCTAGCCACGTCAGATATGACACAATAATGAGAGCGACGAAACCCCTCTCGGTAGTTTGCTATATGCTTATTTCTAGATCCGGACATCTGGCAGCTGTAAAGTGGTGGAGGTTAAAGAATGCAAACTACTTTAAGAATACAAATACTAGCGTTCTGGTTTTGATGCAGTATTTTAAGAAATTATATGAATAATTAGATAATATAATTGCCAAAACTTTCTGATGGGAGTAAGTAGTCCAAAACGATGTATTATGTAATTCATAGTTTGTCGCCAACTGTTCTGTTTTCGAAATAATATGCAATATTTTTTGTTCTATTGTTAAAATATAGACCCTGTCCTTTATAACTGAGACTACTTCGGCAGTTTTTACATATTTTGGTATTGCTATTTTCCAATTCAAAGATTCTGCTAGTCTGCCACTCTGAACTCCACCCATTAAAAGCTGCCAGATGCCCGGATCTAGAAATAAGGATAAAATTGCAATCTTACTAGACGGATTTCGTTGCTCTCATTATTGTGTCATATTTGACGTGGCTCACGTGGCCAGCTCTTAGTCCATATTATTTTAGCTGCCTTGTATTAATCCCATAAAAGTGCCAAGTTCGTAAAAAGGAGTGACATAATAATATAACTAACCAAGTTTTTTTTTTTTAATTTCAGATCTCACCTTATATTTTGCGAACCGACACACTGCTGATTTTAATATAACTTGTAAAATGGTAATTATATCTTTGGCGTCGACTCAACAAGGATTATTACTGAGAATACTCACCGGGAAACCGTAATTTTGTATGCAAACCAGCTTACGAACCGTTTTACTGGTAAGCCTCAACTAAATACACAATATTATGTATTCATTAATGACATGTGCGTTTCCGGATTACGAACATTAAAGTTACAGAGACAGAGTATGAAGAGATGAAACTGTCACTGCTCTATTTTCATGTGCACCAATAAGGCCCGGATTTTATCCATCGCCCGCCCTTATACGCTCTCATATAAAATTCACTCTTAAAGTAACACGCAGATTAAAAAGCACAATTTACTGCGAACTTTGAACGAAGATCCCATTCGCCAAGTCCCAAGAACGGTGGCTCGGAGCCAAGGCAATAACATTTCAGCCCACATAACAACACTTGGCATCAACGGCTTGACGGCCGTTCTGGATGACCTAATGTTATAGGACTCTTGCTTCACTTAAACGAGTTTTGATGGGATATTGGTGACCTTGTTTACACTACTACCCATATTACTAGAGACAGCTGGAATTATAGCGCTTATTAAGTTCGAACTCGACCGGATGTTACGGATCGTTAGGGCACTCACCATTAGCTTGACTTAAATTGTAGTACTTACGAGGTTTTAGTACGAGCCCCGAGAACACACTATTCTTCTTGAAATCATGCAGCAGACAGCTATTCTGCTTATGATAGAAAGGAATATTTATAATTACATTGCAGAACCGTAAGAAAGTAGAAATAGACTAAGAACTTAAGAAATCGACTTGTCCGCTCATGACCTCATAATGTGGAAAAAATATGATTCGTATACCACATGTCTCCAATCTAAGTGAAAATCAAAATTATCACAGATCCTTAAAACTCTTTTCCAATAAAGGAAAATAACACTTTTAAACAGTTTATGGTAATAGACGGAGAGCTAGCCACGTCAGATATGACACAATAATGAGAGCGACGAAAGCCCTCTCGTTAGTTTGCTATACTATGATTATTTCTAGATCCGGATATCTGGCAGCTGTAAAGTGGTGGACGTCAAAGAATGCAAACCACTTTAAGAATACAAATCCTAGAGTTCTGGTTTTGATGCAGTATTATAAAAAAAAATATAAATAATTAGATCATATCATTGCCAAAAGTTTCTGATGGGGAAAAGTAGGCCAAAACGACGTATAACGTAATTCATAGTTTGTCGCCTACTATTTCTGTTTCATAAATATTACACAATGTTTTTTGTTCTAATATTAAAATATAGGCCCCGTCCTCTATTAATAAGTTAGCTTCGGCCGTTTTTACCTATTTTGGTATTACTATTTCCCATTAAAAACTTTGCTAGTCTGTCCTTATCGCTAGATGCTCGGATCTAGCAATAAGGATCGTATTGCAATCTTACTAGATGAGTTTCATTGCTCTCATTATTGTGTCATATCTGACGTGGCCAGCTCTTAGACCATAACGTAAATGCGACGTAGGTAACTAAATGTGCTTACCAATTTATTTTAAAAGCAGACATAACAGTATTATTAATGAGTCATTAATAACAATTACATATTTTTTCAAATAATGAAGCTTAAACGTATCAATCGTAACTTTGCTTTCGTACAAATGAGTCATTAATAACAATTACATATTTTTTCCAATAATGAAGCTTAAACGTATCAATCGTAACTTTGCTTTCGTACAAATGATTAATGACACAACAAAGTATTCACTCAGCAGCTTAGCAGGAGCCACCTGACGAAGCTAAAGACGCACGACGGGAGGACAGTATTGTCGAAGCCGGAGATCTCCGCCGAGATAGAGGATTTTTATGGCCGGCTGTACTATGCACATGCCCCCCACTCCCGACGAGACGACCATAATTCAAGAGCCACCCTGACACTCCACTATACCGACGAACTGCCAGACATCAGTCAAGACGAGATCGTGTTAGCTCTGAGGCAGCTTAAAAATGGAAAAGCCCCCGGTGAGGATGGCATTACTTCAGAGCTTCTGAAGGCAGGAGGAGCTCCTGTTATATAGGAGCTGCAGAACCTCTTCAATACCGTCCTTCACACTGAGAGAACTCCTAAGGCGTGAAGCGGGAGTTTGGTGGTGCTCTTTTTTAAGAAGGGTGATAAAACCCTCCATAAAAACTACAGACCCATCACACTTCTGAGCCACGTCTATAAGCTTTTCTCACAAGTGGTCACGAATCGTCTCGCCAGGAGACTCGACGAGTTCCAGCCACCGGAACAGGCTGGGTTCCGCGGAGGATATGGGACCATAGACCACATTCACACAGTGAGGCAGATTATACAGAAGTCCGAAGAGTATAATCAGCCCCTGTGTCTCGCTTTTGTGGACTATGAGAAGGCCTTTGACTCCGTGGAAACTTGGGCTGTTCTGGAATCCTTACAGCGATGCCAAGTAGACTATCGTTATATCGAGGTGCTGAGATGTCTCTCCGAAGCCGCCACTATGAGTGTCCAAGTACAGGGCCAGCAGTCTAAACCCATCCAATTGCGCAGAGGGGTGAGACAGGGGGATGTCATATCCCCGAAACTGTTCACAAGCGCATTGGAAGACATGTTTAAGACGCTGGACTGGAAAGGTAAGGGCATAAACATAAACGGCGATTACATCTCACACCTGCGATTCGCTGATGACATAGTCGTAATGGCGAAGTCGCTAGAGGAGCTGACCCGGATGCTGGACGGCCTAGCTTCAGCCTCGCGACGCATCGGTCTTGGCATGAATTTGGATAAAACCAAAGTCATGGTCAATGGCCACATTGATCCAGGACCGGTCGTCGTACATGGCCACCTTCTTGAAATTGTTTCTGAGTACACCTACCTTGGGCAGATCCTGCAGTTAGGTAAAAACAATTTCGAGAAGGAGGCCAAAAGGAGGATCCAGCTAGGCTGGGCAGCATTTGGGAAACTACGCCGAGTCTTCTCGTCATCCTTACCGCAATGCTTGAAAACGAAAGTTTTTAATCAGTGCGTCCTACCGTGCGTGCGTAATGACCTACGGAGCTGAGACGTGGCCACTCACGGTAGGGCTGGTCCACTAGTTCAAAGTCGCTCAGCGAGCTATGGAAAGAGCTATGCTCGGAGTTTCTCTGAAGGATAAAATTCGTAACGAATACATCCGACACAGATCCAAAGTTATCGACATAGCTCAAAGAATTAGCAAGCTGAAGTGGCAGTGGGCCGGCCATATCTCGCGAAGAACCGACAACCGCTGGGGTAAACGTGTTCTTGAGTGGAGACCGCGACTCGGCAAACGTAGTGTAGGACGCCCTCTGGCAAGGTGGGATGACGATCTGCGAAAGACTGCAGGCAGATGCTGGATGCGGCAAGCTGAAGACAGGGCACTGTGGCGCTCATTGGGGGAGGCCTATGTCCAGCAGTGGACATAGGCCTATGAATAGGCTGATGATGATGATGACACAACAAATATTGTCAGACTAAATTTATTAAGTCCATTATTTTTATGTATCCATTAAAATGCTAACCTACATTAATACAAATATCTTTGACAAGTGACAGGTGTGTTTGATGGAGAAATGTGAGAAATACTTCATTTTAATAAAGAATTATAAGAAAATTTGCCATTAAGAGATACAAATCCTAAGCTTAACAAATGATGTCCCTGTGATTTCATAGTCTTGGATTTGTGTATAAATAATGAAGGTAATAAAAAATGTTTTTGTCACAAGATTTGGCTTTTATATTTTATAAATTTCTTTATAACTCTACGTGCTACGATACATCCAATAATAATAATGTATCTTACAATGCAAATTTTAGTCAGTGGGCACTTACTAGTTTTCCTCAACTTCTAACAAAATACTGATTTGAAATCAAGAATCTATTATTTAAAGAATGTAATTAATACGGGATGAAATTTTATATTGGGCGAGGTGATTAGGTAACTTAAACTTTTACTATGGGAACGACTCCGAAATCGCGAAAATTTTTTGGCTTCCCCGTAGAAAACGACATTTAATCGGCCGAAATGTATGAAACAGCCAAAACAATTTTCGCGATTTCGGATTTGGTCCTATTGTAAAAGTTGTTCAGTATGGCGTTCCTAATCACTTCGTTCAATATGTACCACCCAGTCTAAGTACCATATTTGTAGAGATATTAGATGTAAGTATCGCAAATGCTACTTTTTGAAAAGTTATTCATGTAACAGTGTTCACTAAGAGGATTGAAGCTTGTTAAAATGATGCAGGTAGGAGTCGTAGTCCATTTCCTGATTCCAGGTAAAAAATAAAGTCGAACATTTTTTACGCAAGTTTTTGTCGGCTGGAGAGAAAACATAAATTTTAAACGATTTTTAGAAACGCAATATTCATTGATTGTGCTTATACATAATCTGACATTTATCTTTAGGAATTTTCTTAATCTGACGGATTCAATTTTTATTTTGAGGTTATTTACGATCAGTGACACGTCAAAAGCCTCCAGTTTCAATATCTGACGCGATCGAGTAAGTACATGTGAGATTTTGTTTGTTTCAAATCTTTGAAAGCCTAATAGAAGCTAACCCTGCCGATGAAAGTATATACTTTACATTTCTTTTTACGATGTAGTCTTCAAAATGGTGTAGGTTTTGACGATGCTCGAGTGACTGCAAATTTAGCATCATGCACCCCACTATAAATATGCCTACGTTTCAGCGGCAACGAAAAATTCACTCCCATTTTAGTCACAGGAAAAGTTAGCGACAATGTGTCCTTTCAACAGACCATAAAGTTAGTAATGGCCGATAAAATTAATGCAACTTTTTTAATAAGTTTGATCAATAGCCTGATTTTGCAGTAGGTAGGTACTCGACATTTTCGTAGGCTTTTCAAGGGATAAATTAGGCGTTGTGTTATGAAGTGTATAATTTTATTACTACTGTTTATGCCGACACAAATTGATGTCTCATTTTTTATTTATTTCGGTAAAAATATTTCATCAGTAATTTTGGACGCGATAGTTGCATGCATTACGTAACTGTATAGAGAAAGAGAAATAGTACGTTGTGCATCGTGGGGATAAGAGAAATATAAAGAATGAAAATTGCAGCCCGCGCGCAAAGCCGAGTTGTTAAATAATATAAATAAAAATCCGAAACACACTAGGCAATAAGTTAGTACTATAACTCCCTCTACGCTTGCATAGAATGCCACCCTTTACGAGCAAGTATAGTGAAAAATATTACGCCATAATATTATCTTGATCCCTAATCTTACAACGTCACCTGTCAAAAAATAGTCTCAACCATATTGTCATTGTTTATGTGTAAGAATATAACGACGTAATGTATTATGTGAGGGATGAACTGTGCACAGTGAATGTACGGTACGTGCTCCGCCTAGTTATACGTCGTAATCCAGAGCCCATGGTATCCCTATGGCATACCGAGCATTCGCTACCAGGATAACTGCTATGACGACCATTTCTACATACAAACTTCCTCTATTTATTGCTTGGCTAATGGTATTTTGTAAAATATTGTTCATCATTTAATGAACTGTACAAAACGCGAAAGTTTTAACATTATATTTAACGAACTCTCATAACTCATGAGTCATGAAGTATGTTTAGGATACTTAACATTCTAAGTGTTAACTTTGACAAGGAACCTTATTTAGATTATGAGCCCATGTTATGTCGCCATCACCAACGAGGTGTTCCAGATCCTCCGTTCGACTCAAGAGGCACCCGTCTTAGCCCACAAGTCTTTCGGAGTACGACAGACATGATCACTCCAGTCCCACTTCAAATTGACCGCTATTCGAACTACATCCATTTGAGTCTCAGACCGCGTGCTTCAAAATTTTTAAATTAAACGTTATAAATATTACTTGAAACGGGATATTTACCATGTATATTTGTTTTTACGAGCACCCGATATATCCGCGCCGAAATATCGGATGCTCGTAAAAACAAATATACATGGTAAATATCCCGTTTCAAGTAATATTTATAAACGTTATGAAGAGAAAAATAAAGATTATTTGTAGATTGTTGCCATCTGGCGCAACTACGATGGAATTAACTGCTGACAGAGGAGACGCTACATATTTATTGAGAAGTCAGTTCGAGCGACCAGTTTCTAAAGCTTCAGTGACCCAATATTCTTTTATCTACACTCACATTGTAAGTCCTCTAAAACGTGTTCAAAAACGGTAGGCAATGGCTAGCATTACCACAACTTTTACTATGATAAGCTTTTTATCTGTGGCAGTAACGTAATTTTAACTTTACATGCTCAAATATTGATACGTTATGAGATGTGATAACATAATGTACACCGGCAGGCGCCCGCGCGGCCGCCGACACGCGCCCGCGCGACCGCCGGCACAATCGAGTTGGCCATGGCGGTGCAATGGCGGCCATTCTATGGTTTCCGAACACGGCATTTAGGATAAATAATATGAGTGTAGATAAAGCAGTGTATGCAACTGTACGTAATTAGGCCTTATTACGTAACAGTTACATAAACTACTATTAGCTACACCGATATCATAAATACTCTATTCCGCGTTCGGAAACCGTATGTAATTACCACCATTATTGCAACCAGTAACGTAACATCAGTGTATTATCTGTGACAGTGTGGTAAAAACTTATGAAAATTTATTACCTACGGTAACTTAATGAAAATCTGCCCTCCTCTCCGACCGCCGGCACGCGCCCGCCCGACCGCCGGCACAATCGAGTTGGTCATGGCAGTGCAATGGTGGTCATTCTAATGTTTTCCGAACACTTCATTAAGGATTTATAATATGTGTGTAGATAAAGCAGTGTACGCAACTGTACGTAATTAGGCCTTATTACCTAACAGTTATAAAAACTACTATTAATCGTAGATATTAAGCATCATAAAGGTTACCCTATTACCCGCGTAGCGATTGGAACTTAACAGACCATAACCCTCCCGGTCAATGAATGTGACCAAATATCCCGTGGGATTTTATTTGTCCCCGTTTGTTGCTTATTATTGTGAGCTTGTGAGATATACAGTCGGTGAGATAAATAATGGCCAAAACGTACAGTTTCATCACTTCCAGTATCGAAAATACATCTAAAGTAATCCATAAGTTGAAATCCAAGAAGTTGAAATTGTAAGGTAGACATAAGTTTTCATATACCACAACTACCCTTAATGTATTGTTATGTGACCGTGACTGCCAGAATGCAAATAATGCAACTATCCGAATTATATCAGAGATAATTGCAGTTTGATTTCTATTCGTTGGCGTTAATCCTTATGAGATTATTTGGATTGGAATTAGTAAACATGCTTGCTAACTTAAATATTACGTATCGGGATATCCTGTATTCAATTATTATAGTCGAGTTGACAATAATCGAATAATTGTACAAGTTAATAATCTCGTCAAGTGTAATAATTTAGCATTGCTAATTATTATTCACTTGAAGTTATTTACAAGGAGTAAATATATTACTTAGAAGGTTTTCACGTATTTTGCGAAGCGGATATCATGTATTGCTGTCACATTATGATTAAGTAAACGATACTAAATATTGATGGTTTAGTGAATAATAACTAATTGTCTTTTTTAAATTATATTTTCATCTATTTTGAACTAAGCAAATTTACTATTATACTATTTCCAATTATTTCGATAACCGGATGTGCCGGAAATATAGAATTCTTGTCCTGCCAGGTAGTAGAAGGGGTAATGGGTAAGCCCTTATAAACAAGTGTCTGGCAGTTGTGGGACACATTGGTGATTGGAGAGCTAACCAGCAAGAACCAAGTTAAGTGTAATATTGATTACTCACCTCTAAATAATATTGAGGGTTAATTAAATAAAATGTACTGGTGTGTACCTTTTTACCGTGTACCTAATAATGTATTTAAATATATAAACGTGTAATACTGTATTTCAAGTTGGTGCATGGTACAACGTACACACCAACCTTATATTGGAAATAATTTAGCCTTTCTGATTACATGGTTCTTGCTGGTTAGCTCTCCAATCACCAATGTGTCCCACAACTGCCAGACACTTGTTTATAAGGGCTTACCCATTACCCCTTCTACTACCTGGCAGGACAAAACTTCTATATTTCCGGCACATCCGGTTATCGAAATAATTGGAAATAGTATAATAGTAAATTTGCTTAGTTCAAAATAGATGAAAATATAATTTAAAAAAGACAATAAGTTATTATTCACTAAACCATCAATATTTAGTATCATTTACTTAATCATAATGTGACAGCAATACAGGATATCCGCTTCGCAAAATACGTGAAAACCTTCTAAGTAATATATTTACTCCTTGTAAATAACTTCAAGTGAATAATACTTAGCAATGCTAAATTATTACACTTGACGAGATCATTTACTTGTACAATTATTCGATTATTGTCAAATCGACTATAATAATTGAATACAGGATATCCCGATACGTAATATTTAAGTTAGCAAGCATATTTACTAATTCCAATCCAAATAATCTAATAAGGATTAACGGAAACGAATAGAAATCAAACTGCAATTATCTCTGATATAATTCGGATAGTTGCATTATTTGCATTCTGGCAGTCACGGTCACATATCAATACATTAAGGGTAGTTGCGGTATTTGAAAACTTACGTCTACCTTACAATTTCAACTTCTTGGATTTCAACTTATGGATTACTTTAGATGTATATTCGATACTGGAAGTGATGAAACTGTACGTTTTGGCCATTATTTATCTCACCGACTGTATATCTCACAAGCTAGATATTTTTTTGTGGGTTTCTGGTTCACTGATATTTAAAATGATAAAAAACTCACATCTTTGTACTAGTTTTTACATATTACATAGTTCGTTTTTAGAACGAACTACTCAAAAGGTAGTTTGCCAAAAACTGCCAAAAATGTTAGGATAAACGTCACATAGTATGGTTGTGATCCTTTTGTCCTAGATGTCCATTTCAATGTTTTTTTCGCGATTGCAGTGCCTTAAAAGGGTTGTATCATTGTTGTCATTCATCAGTGGGTACTAGACAATCCATGCAATATGCATGTAATTAATGAAGAAATAAATTAAAAAAGACAACATACATTCACGATTAGATACCTGCTAAAGTTGACAAACGGTAAATTTTGTAATATGGCAATACCAAAGCACAAAACGATGTCACGAGCAGTGATGGAAAAAATATTTTATAAGCTTCGCTCTTTTTAATGCACCTCACTTATCTCAGGCCTCGCAAAGATCCCGATTCACGCAATACCATTTATCATAATTCTCTATTCTAGCTAAATATAGCCATACAAAGAACATAAAACTTGGGGGTAAAGTGTGACAAATTATTATGTCGTAGCACAAAAAGCCAGGAGGGCAATTACGGCAGCGAATTTGTCAAAATTACGGACTTTTCAAATAAATGGATTCGTTTTTACACACTTCATAATAGGGCTCAATTTCATTGTGTCCATACTAAAAGGCACACCTGAATAATGGAATCCAAAAGCTGACTTCTTTGTGTCGATGTCGAGAATTTATAATGCTGATGGAGATGTCACCTGTAAGTAATTTGATAAATCAAGACGCTTACCTTCTATTATGAGAATTTTGTTTACATTATAATATAACGTAATTAAAGAAATTGCATGTGGCGGTAGCGAAATAAGTACAGGCATGTAAGTTTTATTTTAAAAGGCGGTCAAACTACGAGTATTACTAGTAAATTTCGACGCTTATTTAACTTGGTCGTGACAATCATGAGCAAGGTTATGTTAGTCTCGAACTCTATCCATACCTTGCCTATAGTTAGTATTTAATAATTAAACTTAAGTTAAAATTTGTGTCAAAATACTGCAAACCTTGGATAAATAAATTAAAAGGATGGAGCATGCTCGTACAACAAGCTGTGACGCAAGATGGCGGCTGGTTTGAATGTGTGTGTTCAGACGAGTGTTGCCATGTAATACAAATTTTCCGGAAAAAAAATACAGTATTTTTGAATTTAAAAAAAATAGATTATTAATATAATTAATAAGCACCTGTTTTAATATATTTAATGAAACATATTTCTGAAGAGGCGCCTAAAAGATAAAATGAAATAAAAACTAAATTTACTATTTATTTAAAGTACACGACTACTGTTGAGTGTGGTGGCCTCTCTTGTCGTCCCAATACTATTATTTTAAGCATACTTTATACCTTTTTAATCTGGAGGCACGGCAGTTGACCATGTCTTACTTGTACTGCAGAGAGGAGGATTATTATTATTATTATTATTCTTACGTAGGGGCGGAAGGGGGTCTCTGGCAAAAAATGTCTTACGTAAAAAATTAACGACGCCTTATTTTATACTAAGCCTTGTTTAGAATGTAACAAAAACTTTTTGAAAACTGTATCAAAATCGGTTCAGCCAAACGCGAGATAATCACGAACAAACAAACATACATACATACAAACATATGGTTCAAACTGAGAACCTCCTTTTTTTGAAGTTGGTTAAAAATGCTCCTCGATCGATCAACACAATCGGTTTGACTTAAGAGCTGACCTCTCATTCTAACTATAGTTCCATCTCGTTATAATCGCTTGACCAGTCGATTACTAAAGCGACTAGTCAGTCAGCCGCTCAGAGTGAGAGGGAGCGATAGTTAGAATGAGACGAAAGTTTGACAGATCAGTAGTGATGACATAACTTCGCGCGTTCAATCTACGATTAGATATGGGCTTTTTGCTTTACGAAGTTTTTGGAATAATTTTAAGAAATATATAATTTCGTGTATTTACAAATTTTATACAAAAAATAATAAAGAATATAATTTGCTCACAAAGGCATAAAAGTTATTAACTATCAGGTAACCTGTTAATATTCGTTGAAAACGTGCGTGAAATAAAAGTCTAGTTGGGAGTCGACTCGAGTCGTCTAGATATCGTATTGACAACATATCGCAGCGATTATAGACCCCCTTATGTTCGGGAAGTTTCCCTATTCAACCACCTGGCAACACCGCTACCGTGAAGTTAATAGTTTACGAATTTACTGATTTTTAATATGATTACGCAATGAATTGTTTACTTAACGGTGAAAAGTTACCCCATCCGTTTTTTTCTTTCGACCGGTGGCATTTCTGCAGCTTTTGATAACGCACGACGGCATATTTTAATTATTTTTTAACAGCACTTGACTGCATAGACGTCGGACACGACTGTCGGGGGAGCGGCTCATTATAGCTATGCGTATGTGTGTGTAGTGCGTAACCACTAGTACACTGGCTCATTATGGAATCACAAACTGTTGTTAGCAGTACTCCATCTGAAGAATTTATAAATCTGTGCTGCAAACATTATTTAAAGTTGTCAAATAAATTAGGTAAAATTACTAATCGCCTTTTTGAAAAAAAAAACAATCTCGAGCGGATCGAAATATTGCGGGAACTTGATATAATGTAATTGCTTCCGCGTTTTGTTACCGCATGGAATGTATAATGCGAATGATATTGATATTATCCACTTTTTATTAAAAAAAATGATTGGTTCGAAAGAAGGACAGAATTATAGGGATCTGGTTTAGACACAGCTGCACTGGTATTATCCATTTTTCGTGGGGTAGTTTTTGAGTGGTTTGAATATGGTCATCGTGATAGTAGCCTCTAAATCTGATCCAAATCAAAGAAAATCGGTCAAAGAACAAGGCAGTACATAAACATTGATTATACAGATCATTGCTTTGGCTTTGTGTAGCAGTAGAAGTTTACTAATTGATAAAATTACTATGATCGTACTAATTGGGCTAATTTTTATTTTGTTGTTGCATTCACTTATTTTCTTGATTCTATTTTTCTAGAGATTTCTTCTCAGAATCGCGAGCCCTTTCGATCCTGATAGGAGAACAAAAGTGTCCCAAAATTATCATATATTTTTTGTTACTTCCACTTAGTTACAGCCATAAGAAGTCTATGAAAGAATAGTAACTAAGTGGAATAAAAACGTTCCCCTCCCATTTACCTTTAATCCGTGGGTACCAAAAATTTTGAAAAATTCATGAAAGTGAAGCCTAAAAACTATATTGAATAAAATTGGTTGAGCCGTTTTTAAGTTATCGCAAAAAGTTGTCGTTTCATTGTCATAGGACGTAAGTGTAGAGACGCAAGGGAATCATAACCTACAGGGTAAATACTTCCCGTGAACTCAGAATCTTAAAATTTGGTACGAAGCAACCTCTTATAGCACAGATAAAAGAAAAATTGCGAAAACCGTAAATTTTTAGTTACATCATATAATAAATATATTTTTCATTATTTTTAAGTTACTACCCCTTTCCTCATGAACGCTTAGAGGCATTAAATTGAAATTCATATCAAATACTCAGGTCTATAATAGTTACCTTTAAGCTGTAACAAAATCAAACGTCTATGTAAACGCAATGGGTGAACTTTTACTTATATACCTACAGGTTTGTACGGAACCCTCGGTCGAGTCCGACTCGCACTTGGCCGAGTTTTTTTTTATTAATAATAGGGTAATTCCACGGCGAAAAGTAAGTAAATTAAAAAAAGTGATTTTTTGATGTCAGAATTTGAAATATCTGTTTATCGTCAAATGTTCTTTGGCTATAGGCGTTACCTATTCCGTTGTTTTTTTTTATATATAAAATAACTAAATATAGCATTGTATGACCGAACTTCTTCAAATAGGAATATGATTTTTTACAGAATTCATTTCAAAAGAACTATCCAATAACACCCCACACAATAGGGTTAAAGTGAAAAAAAAAAATCATCCTCACTCCATGTGTAGGTACGGAAGCACCCTGTTTTTTCAATTTTTCTTTTACCGTTTTGTCAGCGTGAATAATACACATACCAAACTTCGGCTTTCTAGTAACGGTCACTAAGAGCGTGGACAAACGGACAGACGGACGGACATGGCGGAGCTATAAGGGTTCCTAGTTGACTATAGAACGCTAAAAAGGGTCTATTTTGCTACATTATAATTTTAAACAAAAAAGAACCGACTTCACTTATAGTTCAAACAATGACGCGTTGTTAGAGTGAGGAGTGACTGTGAGGCAACCGGATGGCTCGCGGTATTTGAGCTTCAGAAGTGATGGGGGGGTGGGATAAAACTTTTTTTTCGCACCCCCCCTTTATTTCCGCCCCAGTCCAAGTTCCAGGTCAGTTCGGGTTGCACAGGGCGATTCGTCATCACTTCGGGAGCTCACATACCGCGAGTCATCTGGTTGCTTCGCGGTCACTCTGACTACGCGTCAGAATCACTATAGGTGTGCCTATATAGTGATTTAAATATTTTCATAAAGAGTAGGATCCCATCATCAGCTCCTGACCTGGTTACAGTGGGACCAACTGTGATGTGTGATCAAATAAAAATTATAAAAAATAAAAAATAATAATTTTCCAAATCGGTCCAGCCGTCTTCGATTACTGGGTGAACATACATAAATAATAAAAATAAATAGCAAAAACAAAGATCCCGACTAAATGAACCTCCTTCATCGAAATCTTGAAGTCGGTTGAAAATACATTAACTTTTTACTGACACGAACTACATTCAAAACCTTTGTTTTCTCTTTTACTCGTTAGCGCCTTTCCATCTTCATTCCCTAAAATGATGATTTTAGTTTTCTTTTTGTATCTAGCAGCGCCACATTCCTACTTTTTAATTAATGCAGTTAATTTGGTTGTCCGTTCGATTATATTTTCCGCGTCTTAATAAATACCCTCTGAAGCGATTGCCTTTATTTCACAATATCCGATTTACCGAATGAAAGTACATACCAAAGCAAATACAATACCAACACACATTAACGCGTAAGAGCTGCCCCTGTCAGCAGCTAATCTATTAAGCTGGAGGCCCGTAAACTTGGGAATTGAGTAGCGTATGCCCTTTAATATCTACAAGTGAAATTTTCAAAACATTACACTTAAATATGAACTGTAACTAAAGCTAGTTAAAGTGCATATTGAATTGAGGCAGCGTACTCACTCACACACAGCAAGTTTGAAATGGTTAGTTTGTTGGACATCAAAGAAGGTAATTTCTTTGAAAACCTTAATTAAGGTACTTGTAGTATATTAAGTTTATATTTTGTTTGCAAAAGTTTTGATTAAACGAAAAACTGTAAATTAATCTTGCAGAACTGTTTATAAGCGTCGCGTACATACTAAAATTACTAAAACCAAACTGCAGTATTCAAGCTTTCATTAACGAAATCTCAAGAGACAGACATATCAGAGATTAATTAAAAGTTTGTATTTCAGCTATGAATAAAGCCAACCGGTACGGTACTAAATTAAATGATCAATCAATGAATGCGATGTTTTATGGAAATTAAATTAGTTGCAAAATATACAATCTATAACCTCCAATATAAAATGTATTCGCCAAATGGCTACCAGTCCTTTTTTGTGCGGGTGAAATAATCGACCTCATATTTATAAATGTACCCACGTTAATATCGTAAAAATATTTGCAGAACAAACAAAGGCGCGAAATAAGGGATTCCGGTAGCCATCTACCGTCTGTTCCCGGCCGGACAAAACGCTTTGTCCGATATTTTCATAAAAGATTGACCTGACCCTTTGATTCTATTCCAACACTCGGCATCGTCACGTATATAGACGCTTTAATGTAATCTAAATGCGGGAAAGGATAGCTCGACCTGCTGTCTCGTTTTTTACGGAGAACGCATTCATGCTCCTCAATATACTTATGTATTATTTATTATTCCCGTTTTTGGATATTGTTTTATTTTTTATTTGTGTATTATTCACACGTCAGAATTACGTTTATATTGATAATGATAAGATAACCATCAATGACTTTTTGAAACTTTTCTAATACCTCAAATTCGAAGTGTATCTGTAGAGAAGTTCTTTTTTAAAGTATCAAAATTATGTTTTGTACAACTATTACTAATAATGTCAAATCGAATAACAAATTTCCTTTAGCGTAACAAAAATTAAATAGGTACCTACGTAAATGCCCGATTTATATTTATATTCATTTTCAGATGCTTAATATTTTTGATGAACCTTAATATATTTGATATCATTGATTAATGGCCTGTTTCACAATCTCCAGTTAAAGCATATCTGTCAGATAAATGTTTGCTGTCCTTTTCTTTTATATGACTGGAGAAAAGGATAGCAATAATTTTAACTGGCAGATAAGTTTATCTGGAGATTGTGAAACAGGCCCTTAGTATGATTTAATTTAATCAAAGGAACAAAACGTAACGTCATGGTACAATTGGAAAAATTCTAACTAAAAACTAAAAATAATATAAATTAAAACCTACAAATAATAAAATATCTCCTAAACTTACTATGTATAACTAAAAATCATGAACGCCATTAAAAATATTAATGTCGAGACAAAATTCTTCCAAACTTTTGTCTTGATCATTTCTTCTGGCACGGCAGCCTTTATGGCCATCTTGTGTATTGTCTTGCCAATGAGTGCGTAGGTGTAATATCGACGCCGTCTTCTGAATGACACTTGAGCGTTTAATGGCCCATTCTGGGCCAGAACTTGACATTATATTCGCCTTCAGACCACTATGAAATATTTATACTCGTACTCAGTTCGACTTTTTCTTTGAGATCCATACTACCTACTTAGGTCATAAACTGAAATCAAAGGTGGTAAATTTTTAAATTAAAAGTACAATAATCTTGGTACCCTACATTTTAAAATAGTTTAAAGGTAATATAACTTTTCGATTTTAAATAACGGTAAATATACTATAAAATTAGGTTTAGAAGCATAAATTTATTGCTACTTACTGAGGTTAAAAAATAGAATCTATGTGATTCATTGTCTTTTAAATTGTTATAAAAACCTTTTAATGTTATTAAAATTAGGACGGCAAAGTGTTTTCGGGAATGAATAAGGAATGAGCGCATGAGCTGGTGTGCTATTTTGTACTTGGAATCAATTCGTCTTATGTCCTTTAATTTCGCCAATGTAATTGGAGCAATAGCTTGTGAGATACTGTACTTATTAAGGCTTGAAGAAAAGCCAGGACGAACAAAGCGTGAATCACATAAAGCCGTGAACTCATCCAGTCTGTTTTATCCTTCGATTTCCCCGTTACTCCTCGCTTTCGCTTATCTGATTAAATCGATTTTCTGTTAGTGTTTACGTTAAACGGGAATGGCGTTGAACAGAAAACTCTTACCGTCAGGTTCAGCAAATGGCGTAGCCGACGCGGTAACTTTAAGAGCCCGGTAAAGTTTATTTTTTTGTCCTTTTTTCGATACTATTTTACAGTAACTAATAAGACTACTATTCGTTTGTACAGCGGCTATCCATCGCAGTTCAACGCGGCAACGCAGCGAGCGTGATGGGTACCTTTGCGCCTGGGACGACACGGGGTGGGCTTTACGATTAGGTTATTAGTTTTTATACCTATAGAATAAAATAGAATAGAATATCATTTATTTCAGTGTAAGTACACAGTTATAAAATACATACAGACAGTGGAAAAAAAAAAGAAAAGAAAATGAAGACTTATAACTAACTTGTATACTGTAACCACACTGATAAAGGTGAACACTCAGCATAATGCCAAGTCCTACTGGAGTACCTTCATTTTTGTTTCCGTATTCAATATTAGATTTGTATACATATATTGAAAGATAATTTCTTATTAAACTGCCTAAGTGGAACACTTTTTTGATTTTATGTTTCAGTTACTTATAAATAATTCACCTTAATCTAAAAGCCGTGTCGTGATTTTTGTTTGGAGAGGTGAAACGAGTTAAGCAAGAGAATGTTTACCTAGAGCAATTTTAAGAAAAACTGCCGAAGTTTAGGTGGTAATTTTGGGAATGTATTAAAGTATTTCATCGAATTTTAAATGTAAAGTTTGCGGAATGAAATCCGGACAACATTCAATTTCTTATAAAATAAATATAACATGGTTATTTTTATAATCTTTCATGGTTTTTAATAATGTATTCAATCACATTAAACGCCAGAGTAAGTTTACTCCAATGCGAGGTTTCAAACTAAAGTTGTGGTACTTTAGGTCCATCGCTGTCGACAACAACAATGTACAGATTTTTTAAGATCTAAATTTATCTTCCATCTGATAACTTTTTAAGGGAGCTTCGTATACTTGACATTTTTCACATTCTTGACCGTAAGATTATTGTTGTTCTCAAAATAATAGTTACCTTGCCACGAATTTCCATTTTAAACAACATAATATTAGTCATTCAAAAAATTTAAAAATTAAAAAAAAACCTGTTTTTACATTTTTTGACCAAAAGACGTGGCCGTATTTTCGGTTATTTTATTTTATTTTTGGAGACGATGGGCGTAACTTTTTTTAATTGTTAACTGATACCTGTCTTCAAGATATTTTAAAACAGTTTTACTGCCACATTTGAATGCCTTCCTGAGTTCTCTATAAGATTTTGTGACTCAGCGGGCTGTCATTTTCTTTAATCGATCTCTCTCAGCAAACTGGCTAATGCTGGAATGTTTCCCTGAACCAGGCTTTCTTGTGGCAATTTTTGTAAAGAAAAAGGACGCAAAAATATTATAAATAAATAGCTCTTTATCTCTATCTCATTTCCACAAAATTTTCCACGGTCTTCGCTTTCAGACGTAGGGAATTAATACTGTAGAAATTCCATACTGTTTCGCGACGTTGTTCTCCTCGATTAACCATAATTTTAAGATAAAGAATCCAATGCCGATTAAAAGTACGGGATTAATTAACAGATGTATAAGCTTTCAATTGGCATTTATATAAAATTTGAGTTTATTTCTTTACTTACTTTTTACGTCTTCAAAACTTTGCCCAGATTTCATTCCGCATACGTTAGAAATAAACGTGCTTCGAATAAGCTTTATGCTTTAATCAGATAATATAAAATATAGTGAAGGGCATGACAAAAAGGGCTACAGGTTTGCAGGAATCAACATCCTCACTAAACAAGCTCTGCATGAATTGAATTTTCAGGCATAAAATAATAATAAATGGGTTTTGGACCCGGGGTATGTCCTTAAACTACGTCCGGACTTGGGTATGTCCTTAAACTATGCCAAAAAGAGAGGTATGGGCACTGCGAATGGCATCTCGCTTAGTGTGGTAGGGCACGTTCAGCGAATGTCATCTCGCTCAAATCTGGAGCAGAGCCCGACTGGGGAAGTACCTCCACCTTACAGAAAACCACAGCCAAATAGCACTAGACCCTACTCATAGTGTTGTGTTCCTGCTGGTGAGTAAGGTTGCCAAAGAGCTCAAAGAGGACCCAGTGTGTTGACGATGAGGGACCCTCTTGTTCCTTTAGCCGTCAACACAGTGAATCCTCCTTTTTGTAAAGGGTCGGCAACGCGCATGTGACTCCTGTGGAGTTACAGGTGTCCATAGGTTACGGTAGCTGCTTACCATCAGGCAGGCCGTATGCTTGTTTGCCACCGTCGTAGTATAAAAAAAAAAATTTATACCAAAAGTTTTTTTTTTGCAACAACTAGACTTCAAACTATCTTATCAAATGCAATTCATGTTATTTCGTCGTTACCGGACTCTTAAGTGTTAGTCGAGAAATGGCAAAAGGTAAGTTGTTGTCGATTGTCAAGAAGTATTGTAGCTATAAAGTACTATCCGCAGTTCGCAACGGACTACATGTCTGAAGAATAAGAATATTTTTATTAGATGATTGGCCTACGCGTTAGCATTTACTTAGATTGTACATGCATGGGAAGATTCGACGGGTGCCACCGGGTCACAACCCGGGTTGCCTAGTCGTTAGAGCGTCTGCCGCGAACGCAGGAGCTGCTGGTTCGATCCCAGCCCTGGGCACCGGAGGCCTAGTTCACTTTTTCCTTTATATATAACATCTATATACTACATACTCATCATATTAAGTATTTATTATCTCATTTGTTAATTTAATTTATAAGACAAATATTTAAAGCATTTACCAAAAATTTACATAATTTTGTATCAATTGAGGCGAGTTTCAGCAAAATAACGCCAATTTCCAATTTAACTATACAATACTTATTTTCTAAAATTTAGCGCTACTTACTAATAAACTACATACATATGTACATTAATTTACACAATAAGTATGTAACATTCCTTAATCATGGTTTGTGTTTTTGATTAATTACAATAATTTTGTATTAATACTCACGGTACCTAACTATTATACTTACCTTGCTGTTTCCAGAGAACTGCCGCCTTAAGTTCCGGTAAAATGTTTGTTACTTGGTTTAAAGATTGAAAACTCAACTATTACGGTTGTAAAGATACTGATGAGGCCGCCTCGGGATAAGTCCGGGTAGCGGAATACCCAACATCAACCCATTTACGGTCGCGCACTGCGCTCCAAGCAGTAAAATCTCTGGACTCACCCATAAAAAAGCTCATAAACTGATATGTCATAGATATCCTCGTTTCATTTTGCGCTGCATGTACCAAAGTTTTAGCAGACTTTACCGTTAATGCCAAGTTTTATCAACAGCGTTACTGAATACAACATTTCGATGTTATATTCTATTGTCGTAGGCACATTTGTATTACATACGATTATGGGCGTATTTATTAACACACAACTCAAGTCAAGTCGGCTGCTATTTAATCCAGTACGCGAATGATATTAAGCTGCGATAACTCATATGTGCGATTCGTCGAAAGTCTGAGAACGTATTTTCTACCTTTTTTTGACAATGCGATTGACAAACTCTTCACCAATCTGTCATAAAATGAGCATTTAGCACCGAGTAAATAATAGTACCATGTGTACTATGGTTTAAGGTGACGGGATACGCAAACAAGTAACACGTTGAGGTGTTTTTGTGCAAGTTTTGTAATGAAATCAAAGCACATATAGTCAGGTTTAATGTTACTTTAATGGTTTTCTCATGTATATCATAATTAGATATATACTCATATAGGGGTATATAGTGAGGGGATATTGTTAACCAATTTGTAGAGCAGCTACTAGACCCCGTGTCGCTATGCGAAAAAAAAAACATTTATAAAAAAAACGAATATAAAAAAAGTTTTTAATTTATTATAATAATAATATGGTAATAACCATTGCTATTTCTTTTGAAAATTTTACAGTTACTTAATTATATGAGATATGACACGTCAGGTCAGAGCAACGCAATATGTTTGTATTGTATGTTTGTCGGTGTTGGCACCTGTTTGCACACATATTTGTCACGAATTAAGATTAATAAGACATTTGTCAATTCAAATTTGTAATAAGTGTCACGAATAAAAAAGATAATCGAATAGGATGAAGAAGGTTTCATTCTATTCAATGCGGATGTATTTTTTCATGACCTTTTAATTACATACAGGCTGCTCCAAGCCAAGTAATCGAATTCGTACAATAGCTAAGATAGATAGAGATATATACCTATATACATAGAAATTTCCATAACTGAGGTACAAATATCTGTAATACACACAAATAAATGCCCTTACCAGGAATCGAACCCGGGACCTCCTGCTTCCTAGGCAGGGTCACTAGTGTCACTACCGACTGTTATAATAGACTAGCAGGCCGTTTTAATGCTTTTATAAAAAAAATACGAAGACAAAGAACTTCGCAGTTTTAATTGTGTGAAAATACTGGAATGTTTATTTGCCAAATTCTGCGTGAAAAAACTTAAAGCTGCTTTACTCCCTTATATTTCGCCTGGCGTTGTGTTGATGTCTACTTCCCTATTAATTAGTTTCTGTACAGCTAGATCCGTTGCTTTAGTATTTAATTACAGAATTTTCAAAATAAAAGACAGTTGCTTTTTAATACAAATGGTTTATTTCTCTCCTTTGCCAGTTTTACATTTAGGTAGACATAAATAATTTATTCACGATTATTCATATATAGAAGAAAAGTATAATTGTGCGATTCTGAATATAGAAATTACGTTCAAACAGTCTTATTGTATATGTACAAGCTTATTGGAGACAGACAACGTAACATAGTTTTCATAGTTAGTCTTAAACAATATTGTAAAGTATTTCCTACTCATATTTATTACGTTTTTTTTTCTAATTAACAAAGTTAGTAACTAGAATGTTGACAATCACAATTCGATTTTATTTCAAGTTTGAATAAATAAATATAGTAACATAATAATGATATCTACCGTTAAATAGCTATTACAAAAAGTAAAAAATACAAAATGTCCTTCTATACATGAAATCTTATCCAATACTGATACTTCCATTATTATGTACAACAATCCGAATTCAACAAATTCAGCAATTTACACAAATCAGACCTGAATCTAATGGTCCACAAATTTAAAACTACAACATGTCTATTTATACTCGAGCTACTACGTATATCTTTTTATCAACAGATTGCGCTTGGACTTAGGTCTCTCGACAGTCACCTGCAAATGAACTACATTCACTGCGCTGTCGAAAGTCACTCGCGGAAATCATCGCGTTAACGTCACTTCAGTGTCACTAGAGCTTCTTGAACTCTCCTTTATAACATCCAGCTCTCTGTTCGAGAGTGATGAAGTGCGCGAAAATTTATTCGTTACACTGTAATCACTCCTTTCATCAGACATTTCTCGAGAACTATTATAGTCCCTATTTTCATCCGAATCGTTGTCGACAACATCGTTCACTTCTACTTCCAACATATGCTCGTCATCTTTCACACCGAAAGTATTAAAGCTCCTATCATGACTAACACTTCGTATTCTATCCAAGTTGTGCTCCAAAGTCTGCATATCATCATCGACATCAGGAGAGTCGTCAAACTTCCACTTGATATTTGAGTTAAAGTGATCTATTCCCGGGTAAACCCCTATACTATTGCTCCTGTGCCCGAAGACCGGGCATTGTCGATATTCTCACAACTCTGGGTGTCGGCCATTGCAGTTTTTGTTGAAGTTTCCTTCATCCAAGCTTAAATTTGACCGTGACCTGCCACATTCCAGCTCAGGACCTGGTCTAAATAGGCAAATATCTGAATTTTTCAGTCTACATTGTCTTGAGCATGATTCAATTTGAAATGCGGATCTATCAAACTGTCTGTAATCTGTAGGCCCACAAACATCAAAATATCTTGGATCTTGTTTGCAGATGCTACTGGGGCATCCTTTGAAGGATCCAGTGCATCGCAGAGGATCTCTATGGCATGCTTTCTGTATAGCATGTAAAGATGTAGATGAGACTGTGCGTTCTAGTATCTCGCCCCAATATTTTTCACCTATTCCCTCGAACTCTCCCTTCGAATGCCGGCCGTCGGATGTGATCGGGGAGCCGCAACAGCCCGTCGGTTTGTCGTAGTTTCCGAAAGATTTTGATCTTCGGCAGCAAATCTGTGATAAAATAAAGTAAGTTTAACCAATTTGAATAATTACTTTATTCAAAGTGGTTCATAAATATGTGAGAATATAAGACAGATATATTTTAATAGACGCTTTATTAATAATCGTAGTTGAAATGATATCGGTCATTAAAACTTTCTACTATGAACAACATACCGCTTCTGCTTCTAGTTTCGCTACTATAGTCGCTATTATGTGACTGGAGATTAATACCAGTAAGAATGTACCTAACTTGATTAGTAATACTTACATAGTACTGAAGTAACTCATTGCTGATTCTTCTGAAATGGCTATTCAGAAGCCAGTACAAGAAGGGATTCCAGAAGCTATTGCTCAAAGCCAGCCAGGTCACAATAAAGTCTAGTGTAGGTGGAACCTGCGTAAATAAAAATAATAATTACTATTAAAACTACAAAAATACGATTTCAACTGATGGGTTGTAGTTTTTGAACAACATCGTGCAAATTCATAAAAAAGTGCTAAACGCGTCGTCGACCTTAATTTAATACAATCTTCACTCTTTATAGCACAGGTACGTAAATTGTTGTATGATTAAATTACGCAAGGGTTGACATGGAAAGGAAATTTGTGACAGCCTAAATTGGGGTTTATCTCTCGAGACATTTCTCAGACGCTAGTAAAGTAGGTACGGTGTACGGTTCGTACCTTGCAACCAGTACACGCTGCTACGACTTCTTGTATAGTTGCGGGAGTGACCATTACAATAAACCCCAGAGACATTGCGGCCATGGTTCGAGATGTGCTGACACTGTGAGGTCTGACAGGAGCTTGGATCTGCAAATAAAGTTCGCTTATTTACCATTTATGCATCATTAATAGTAGCCGGCTCAAAAGTCCCCATAACACTAGTAGTGTTGCCACGCTGAATTGCCAAGGAAATCTGTGGAACCAGGTACAACAGCAGTTTGCTTATTAGTGGAAGCTCAAGAAACAACGCATTATGATAGTATTTAATAAAGACTGCGGATACTGTCACTTATTCTTTATAGAAGTGTCAGACGTATTTACAAAAATGTACCTATTAGTCGCGTCGAGTCAGTTTAAGTGCTTAAAGATCCCGATAAAAAATAACATCAATATTCTCGTAGTAATCTTTTTTGTTCATTTGAGTTATTATTTTTATTTAATACATCAATCACGTAAAAACTGCATAACGGTGGCACTACCAAATCGTTTAAAATGCTTCAGAAAAGTCCTTTTGTTACCCTTGATTACCTACCTACTGTACAAGACGTAAAACGCCAATTACGCAAGGAAAGACCGAAACCCTTCTACATATATACATACAACACTGGCCGCGATTCGAAAAATAAACACACACACTGGACAGACACAGCTCCAACCCAACTCAACTCAACGCTATAACGACATTGACATTTGCTATTCGAACAGATTTTCATTCAACATTGGTCTCACATTGGTCTCACATTGGTCAGACATTGGTCACACATTGTACCAATAAATAGCAAATTTAATGTCAATGTCGTTATAGCGTTGAGTTGAGTTGGGTTGAGTTGGGTTGGAGCTGTGTCTGTCCAGTGTGTGTGTTTATTTTTCGAATCGCGGCCACTGCCGGTCAACTCTACTGCCACGAGTGCAAAAGAGTTTTTAAGAGCAAGTTTGGCCTGGCCAGCTACATAAGAGCTCATAAAAGAATAAATTCATAATTGTTGGGGTCGCCGTCATCGAAATCGATGTGGAGGACTATATACGAGGGTGGTTTGATAAGTCAGTGACTTTTTGCAGAAAAAAAAATCTTTTTGACCTTTTATAATTTTATTTCTCTACATAATCTCCTTTCAACTCCATACACTTCATCCAACGATGTTCCAGCTTTTTCAACCCCTCCAAAAAATATTTTTTATCAAACCCTGAAAAATATGCTTCAGTTTCAGCTATGACTTCCTCATTTGATGAAAATCTTCTCCCACCGAGCCATTTCTTCATGTTTGGGAATAAAAAAAAATCACATGGGGCCAAATCTGGAGAATAAGGTGGGTGGGGCAGTATTTCATAACGCAATTCTACTAATTTGGCTGTTGCGACTGCCGACGAGTGTGCAGGGGCATTGTCGTGGTGAAAAAGGATTTTCTTCTTTGCCAGATGTGGCCGTTTTTTCACTACTTCTGCGTTGAATTTTTCCAACAATGTAGCATAATAAGGGCCATTTATTGTTTTACCTTTCTCCAAATAATCTATATAAATAACCCCTTGGCTGTCCCAAAAAACAGTGGCCATTACCTTTCCTGCCGAATTAACGGTTTTCGCTTTCTTTGGGGCCCGTTCGTTAGCAGAAGTCCACTGTTTTGACTGATTTTTCGTCTCTGGCGTATAATGGTGGATCCACGTTTCATCTACCGTCACAAAACGACGTAAAAATTCATTGGGATTACGCTTGAATTTGGCTAAGCATTGCTCGGAAGTTGTTTCACGAAGTCGTTTTTGATCGGCTGTCAGCAAACGCGGCACCCATCTTGCGGAAAGCTTTTTCATATTCAAAATATTATGCAAGATATGAAAAACTCGTTCAGATGAAATGTGTACAGTCTCAGCTATCTCACGAATCTTAACTCGACGGTCATCCAAAACAATATCGTGAACTTTATTCACGACATCATCAGTGGTGACTTCAATTGGCCTACCAGAGCGTTCTGCGTCATTGGTAGTGGTACGCCCAGAACGAAATTCTGTAAACCACTTATGTACCATTCCATGAGAAGGAGCAGATTCCCCATAATATTTTTTTAAACAGTTTTCAGTCTCTTTAATAGTTTTTCCACGTAAAAAGTAACGTTTAATTAACACACGAAATTCGCTTTTCTCCATTTTCCAACAATTTTCCGACCGTATTTGACATATGCCTCAATAACTTTTTTATTTTCCCACCTTTTTTAAAAAAAAAAACTGCCAGCTACCAAGGAGTTCAGAATCGTAATTAAAAAGTTTATATGTTAAAATGATTTTTGTTTTACTTAAAGTCACCGAGTTATCAAACCGCCCTCGTATATTCTGTACAAAAAAAAACACGAACCTAAATTATGTTTCATTTTCCCTAAATTAACTGACATTTACAACAAAATTGGGCACGCCAACGCAAAAAGGCAAAGTATGTGGAACAATACGAAATATTATTCAGTTTATTGATGAAATTTGCTTTAGAAGGATAATTTTATTATCCAAGAATTGATTGCTATTTTTTGCGGTAATATAATTATTGCTTCTATGTAATAAATAAATTGAAAATATATATAACCATAGACTATACATTTATATCAGACAGCCACAGTTTAAGAACCTTTTGAGGCTCCAAGCCTGAAGCGCCATCTAAACGAAACCAACCAAAGTTGCCGTATAATGTAGGGCTGAGTACTCTCTACCCCTTGGCGCCATCTAGTAATCAATAGTGTTACTATTATTATGGTATTACTACGGAAAATTTGAGTTAGTCTCGTTCAGATCGCGCTTCAGACTTGGGAGCCTCAAAAAGTTACTAGACTGTGGCTGTCTATACAAATGTAAGCATAGTCTCTGATATGTATTACGAACATAATTAATGAAATTTATTATTTCCAGATCTTTACATATTTTCACTTTCACTAGACACTAGTCAGTACTACTATGCCTTCACCAATGTTTTCGGCTAGTATTTAACAGCACAACGAAAAATTAAATAGATATGCCCTATTTAATATGCGAAGATATTCAAGGTAACTTGGCAAAAAATACTGACTGCACAACAACAAATGCGTAGGTATACCACCTTATCGACCACTTCGGTTTCGATGTGCAATATTTTTTGTGGGGTTTTTTTTCTAAACAATTTTAAAATATCCCTTGAACAGATACTCCCGCGCGTACCACCGTGCACCGTTGGAAGCACCCTTATCTGTGGTTTGAAGATTCCACGGTGGGACGCGCGGGAGTAAGCCATTAATACTAATCAAATCGTGAAATATTTAATTGTTTTCCCCCTCCACATATTCGAATAAGAGCGGATTTTGTGTTCTAGGAGTACGTACAATTTTATACGTTTATGGGTGAGATTAGGCGACGTGAAAAACAGAATTTCACTTGTTATCGCTTGAATCCTCAATACAAAGAGTTCTGTTTAAAAGTCCTTCGCTTTATTTAGAACTCAATTTCACCTAAATATGTCATTTTATATATATAATTTTTTATATATATATAGTAGTCTTGGCTGAGACCATGAAGGATTTGAGTACGATGCTCGATGGCCTCAGTAAAGCCTCCGAGCGAGTTGGTCTAAAGATGAACATGGATAAGACGAAGATCATGTCAAATACCCATGTAGCACCAACTCCCGTTACAATCGGAGACTTTACACTCGAAGTTGTGGACGATTATACGAGTATATACTTAGGACATACTGTCCAGTTAGGTAGATCCAACTTCGAGAAAGAGGTCAATCGACGAATCCGACTCGGTTGGGCAGCGTTCGGGAAGCTACGGCACATCTTTTTGTCCAATATTCCGCAGTGTCTCAAGACGGTCTTTGCCAGTGATGACATATGGTACTGAAACGTGGTCGCTTACAATGGGCCTCATAAGAAAGCTCAAAGTCACCCAAAGGGCAATGGAGAGGGTTATGGTCGGAGTCTCTCTGCGTGATCGCATCAGAAATGAGGCCATCCGCAGCAGAGCCAAAGTAACCGATATAGCCCTCCGAATCGCTAAACTAAAGTGGCAGTGGGCGGGGCACATTGCTCGTAGAACCGATGGCCGTTGGGGCGGAAAGGTCCTCGAGTGGCGACCACGAACCGGAAGGCGCAGCGTGGGTAGACCCCCCGCAAGGTGGACTGATGACCTGGTGAAGGTCGCGGGAGTCCGTTGGATGCGGGTGGCGCAGGACCGGTCATTGTGGCACTCTTTGGAGGAGGCCTATGTCCAGCAGTGGACGTCTTTCGGCTGATATGATGATGATAATGATGTCATTTTATTCCCTTAGCTGACCAGACACTGTCATTATTTCTGTACCCGTCCTTTTTAGGGTTCCGTACCTCGAAAGGAAAAAACGTAACCCTTATAGGATCACATTGTTGTCCGTCCGTCCGTCCGTCGTCCGTCCGTCTGTCAAGACCCTTTTTCTCAGGAACGCGTAGAGGTATCAAGCTGAATTTTTTTATATCAAATACTCAAGTCTACTGTCCCTTGGAGCTGTGAAAAATCAAACTTCTAAGCCAATGCAATCAAAAGATACAGCCGTTTATGCCGCAAATTTTCGGCACTCACAAGAATCAAAACCTACAGGTGAACTCAGAATCTTGAAATTTGGTACGAAGCAACGTCTTATAGCACAGATAAAGAAAAAATTGCGAAAACCGTAAATTTTTAGTTACATCATATAATAAAAATATTTTTAATAATTTTAAAGTTACTACACCTATATACCTACAGGTTTGTACGGAACCCTCGGTGCGCGAGTCCGACTCGCACTTGGCCGGTTTTTTATGTATATGAATAATGAGAAGGATGAGTAGAGAAATAATCATTACTGACAGTGTCTGATCAGCTCTTGTGACGCCAATGACTATAATCTCACCACAGTGACCGTATCGTGGCTGTCCAGGGCGCTCTTAGTGCAAGGCGGCGGAATCCCGTTAGGCCGCACCGGATCCGGCACACACTTGCTGCGGTTCTTGCTTACGTGGAACCCGGATCCGTAGCAGTACATCAGCGCCATGGTTGTCGGGAAATAGTAGGCGCAGCATGAGAGGATTCTACAAGGAATACATATACGTTACTGTTTGTAATTACACAATATTATAAGGTGACGGAGAGCTTTTAACTTATCTGGCAACAGGCGGCCTCGCGACGAAAAAGTGGGTTGATAAATATTCATCATTTTAGGTGTTTTTGTTTCGTCATTATCTTCAACAATAAATATTGCTATAAGAAATGATGCTCATAAAAACTTATTTTTTGCAAACAAGACTTATGTGCGGACGCCGATATGGAGTCTACGTTACATTCAGTTGCGCATTGTCTCTCCATTGTGGTAATAATCGGAGCAAGAAAGCTTTTTAAAAACAAGGTCAAAAGCCTCGATGATTAACCAAAGTAGGCAAAGAGTCACTGCAGTTCTACCGCAGTCAGATTTGGCTTTTTGCCGCCCGAGGAGATAAGCTAACGACGACAATTTAGTTTTTTCGCAAGGAATGATGACATACACTATGAAGTAAAAAGCTTTGTTAGTATGAAGTACTTTTATATAAATAAAAGAAGTTAATAGTTACCTGAACGCTACTCTACTGTGGAAAACATCACAAGCCATCAGTCCTGTAGAATTGAAGTAGTACCCAGAGCGAGGCAGCACCATACTAGCAAATAGTGACACGGACAGGATCCACGTTATACTGATCACTAACACGCAACCCTGAAAAAACGAGTAATTTTATTATTCCGGTTTATTTTGTGACAAACCTCCTTGTCACAAATAAGGTAGAAAGAAATTAGGTGACATTGTCATATGTGATTTAAATTGCTGAGATCTTTACAAACATGTAATATGTGCGGCATTAGAAACGTACCTCACAAGCGGTCGACTCAAACAAATTATAACTGGCTTTAAAAACTTTACAAATGTTGGCGAATTTCTTCGTAGATTTGTTTCAAAGCCCGCAAGTTATGAATGTGTTTAGATGTACACAAAATGGCCTTACAAAGAGAACTTTAAAGAACCTAAGCCAGCTTGGAGTCCCAATGCAGAGTCTGAAAACTTTGTGGTGGAAATACCTAGTAAAGTAAGGTTTTTAAAGCCAAAGCCTTGTTTGAGACAGGTGATTTACTCAGAAAATGTGTTGCTCGTGTTTTTATATTGAAACAACATTTTCTTGCTTAGATAACAAATGCTTCGTTGTCCAAAATATTTAAAATTACCGAGCAGGTTTTAGTATTTTATTTATATATACAAGATTTGGCTTAGTGAGGTTTATTAAAAAGGGGTTTATACACCGTCTGTACAATCAAAGTAAAAAATATATAAGGGTCTACACAGGAATTTAAGGTTAGCATTTTAATAAGTGTTCACATATTTGTCGACTTTAACTGTATACATTTCTTCATTTTCCAAACACAAAGGACGGGTAAATAAACTACTTTTATTTTAAACAAAATATTACACTCACAAAAATTAAACTTTTCCATTTAAAAATGGATAACTTAAATTAGCAGTAAAATAAGTTTTTATTTTCTGACTAAGTTTTTACTTTTGATACAAGTTTTTATTATGATCCAACTAACATATTCATAACTAAATGAAGTCAATCCGACCACTGAAAGTAGGTCAAATTTTAACTTACAATCTTATTACCCAATATCTAACTTACTTAAGATTTAATAAGTTTAGTTGTTCAAAATTAGGTGTAGAACATTGTTTGCATGTTGCAAGGTTTATATTCTAATACCATCAATGTTCTCAGTGAGATATCTCTAAGGGAACATATAAATCTAGTAATAACGTATTTACTACCTACTTATAACCTTCTTCACTTGTATGCTTCCGTTGTATCTCCTTACAATAATAATAATGGATATGCATACTTTAGGGCGTATTAAAATCTTTTAGGCATTAAATTGGCATTTGGAATTTCATGATAAAGTTAAAAATAACATACTCACCTTTTTACTGGAATGTTTTTGGTAGGTACTTGGGTGAAGTAGAAAAAGATATCTGTCGATGGCCATGCAGACTAATATAACAGCACTTTGCTGGCTCACTGCTCCTCTCAATAAAGCCTGTGAACATGCAAATAAATATTATTTCACTCGCCTTAGAGTCTTAGACAAAGATACTTTATTATTTATTACCTATTTCATATTTTGCTATAGTCTGTGCCGAAAGAGAAGTGTCGTGGTTTATATGGGAAGTAAATAGTAATAGATTGTACGACACTTCTCGTCCACACAGACAATGGTGAAAAATACTGGCCGAGTAACTAAAATAAGTATTAGTCAGTTTCATCTTACTGGCACAATGAAATGTGATAATAGTCTACATTAAAAAGTACCACTTCGCTGCTGGCGCTTATGTCGTACGTTGTACAGATTCAATTCAATAAAAGGTAAGAGCCGGCCGCCAAATGTTTTTTTTTAATACCACGACGTTGGCAAACAAGCATACGGCCCGCCTGATGGTAAGCAGCTACCGTAGCCTATACTCCTGCAACTCCATAGGTGTCACATGCGCGTTGCCGACCCTTAACAAAAAGGAGGATGCACTGTGTTGACGGCTAAAGGAAAAAGAAAGTCCTTCGACGTCAGCACACTGGATCCTCTTTGAGCTCTTTGGCAACCTTACTCACCAGTAGCAACGCAACACTATGAGTAGGGTCTAGTGCTATTTGGCTGTGGTTTTCTGTAATATGGAGTTGCTTACCCAGTCGGGTTCTGCTCCAGATTTGAGCAAGATGACATTCGCTGTGCTTTGCCCTACCACACATAGCGAGATGACATTCGCAGTACCCATACCTCTCCTTTGGCCGTAGTTTAAGGACATATTCGGGTCCATGTTACCTTTGATGTAGACTGTCACAAATAAGCTTAAGGCTTTTAACCAGAGATGTGCTAGGTAGCTGAGCGGTGCGAGGATGCGTAGAGGATGTGTAACGTTGTGAGTGTTTCCACCAGAGATGTACAGTCACCATCAGATATATCGGAGCGGCCAAGGTGGTCACAAATATCTGAACAACGCCTCTATTTTCAAGGCGATAAAGTGCATGCTCAGATATTTTTGAGTACCCTGGCAGCTTCGATATATTTGATGGCGACTGTACAAGGTAACTAAGCGGTGCGAAGATGCGTTGCGAGATTTGCTGACGGTGGGAGGATGCGTAGCAAGTAGCGTGTAGCCTCTGACAAATGCAGTCTATTAACGGATAGTTTAGTACCTCGCAACACATTCCTAGTAACTCATCCCTCGCAACAAATGCCTCGCACACATCCTTTCCTTGTTTTGTATTTAGAAAAACCTCGCTCCGCTGAGCTGTTTCCACTAGAGCTTTCCTGAGCGAGGATAGGTAGGCGAGGAAAGCTAGGCATTTCTATTGGTTCATGATCATGACCAAGGATGATTATAGGCATGGATGGACAATATCCATACAAAATCGCGTTCCTTTTATTTCAGGTTAAAGCACTAGCGTCATCTATCGGTTACACCAGACACTAAATCCTAGTTTCTAATACTTTGTTCGTCGCTTAACTCTGACAGATTAACTCGACTCCGACTCAACGGATGGCGCTGTGACACTTCGTACCGAAAACAGACGTATAGCCTGAAGGTTTGAGGAACGCGATTTTGTATAGGCATCAAGGATGATTAAGACATGGATTGACAATGCCTATACAAAATCGCGTTCAGGCTATACGTCTGTTTTCGGTACATAGTGCCACAGGGCCATCTGTCGAGTCGGGAGTCGAGTTATTCTGTCAGCGTTAAGCGACGAACAAAGTATTAGAAACTAGGATTTAGTGTCTGGTGTGACCGATAGATGACACTAGTGCTTTAACCTGAAAAGAGAACGCGATTTTGTATGGGTATTGTCCATCCATGTCTATATCATCCTTGATCATGACAAACACATTTCTCGCAACGCATCCTCGCACATATCTGGTGGAAATGCACCCTAATGCCGCTGTCTTGATAATCGTCATCGTAAATTAAATTATTAATTATGTGAGTTACCTGGTTATAAATATTTTTAAATATTAAGCTTAATGGTTGCTCAAAGTAAATATATTTATAGTTATATTAAGGTTAAAAAAATGTCTTATAAAGGCTGTCGCAAGACGACGGAGGGGCGGCGGCGGCAATGATTACGTATTATACTTTTATCTTTATTTATACTTTTAGAATTTCTAGAATAAACCTACAGTTCTACACTTTACCCTATTTTAAAGCAAAAAATGTAATAATAGTAGTAGGTTATGATGACCTTATCATAGTACCTTATGTTTACCATTTTCTAAATACTACTCTAAACGTAGGCGATTCCATGAAACTATTACAGCAACGCTACAGTCACGGACTGAAATATGGCCTATCAACCTATTTTCTTTTGTTTAATACTTACTCTATGAAATGTCCAGGGTAAAGTCAACCCTGGCTCAAAAATTAAAGCCCCCAGCAGTACCACAAGCAAAGACACAACTTTTAGTATTATGAAAAGCGTAAAATTTCATGCAACAACTGTCTCGTAAGCAATGACATGATTATAATAGCCTGTAAAGTCCCGAAAGTACAATAAAACGGAATCGCTCGTCAGTGGGTCGACAGGAAGGCATAAGTTGGTCGCTGGAGTTGGAGCGAGTTTGTGCTCGGTCACCGTGTACCATTACACGATAGCATACCTAGTGGTGTTATTTATTTGGGAATATCTATGCTTAATCTAGGAAATATTTGGGAATTTAAATTAAACACTATACAGGGTGTAGCAAAAATACTGGTGACCCTTTTAAGGGCATAATTTTATTGGTATCGTATTGCGACTAAGGAAAAAAATAGTTTTTTTGTATGGAACCTGTCGTTCTAGCCGGCCAACCCTCCATACAAAGCCTATTTTTTCACGTGCAATTTTTTTCCATGGTTTTTCATAACAAGAATACTATACTAATTATGCCCTTACACCTTGTTATTGTGACCAATATTAAAACTGAACTTCCAATCTGGAGATTTTTGTATATAAACCCCGGATTTGCCTATGGAAAAATCACGGAATTGAACCCCATAAATGTACCTACTTACTCTTATGATTTTTCCACTATGACTGATCGTTCGTCATTAGACACCTCCAATAATCATGGAACTATCAATAAAAATATTGAGAATGTATACAGATTCTGGCTATAAGCACTGATCAGACAAAAATGTACAATGTACATGTAGATATCATTAAAACATATTGATTAAATATTATAAACTTGATCATGATCATATAACACCAACACCAAAAGGATAAAAACAAATAAAATAATTATTACAATAGATTTAATTTTTTTTTTGCGGCTGTCCAAAATTAATAATATTCCCAGAAACAGTGATGTTCCCGCAGCACATCACTAGTTACACGATAGCGCAGCCCGCTCTAGCAAGTTTTACCAACTTTATTGTTTGCGGATCAACGCCTCCGCCCCTAATTATTACTCTTCAAAAACTTTAAATGCTTCCGCGTCTTCAAAAGCTATAAAGATAAATTGGTCCAAGTTTGAAATTTATATTTATAGTATTCCGATACTCTCAAGTTTGTGTATCAAAGTGTCAGAATCGATTTAATTACAAGTATCCCCCACATACATGCATTTAATAAGAAGTCTGTTATAATATGAAGTTTGTTCATAATAAGCAGAAAATGTAATAAAAAGTCATGGTACTGAATACTGTCCTTAGTATCCGATTACCGTTTAACTTTGCCTCTTCATTTAGAAACTTTTTTTCTGTTTCAAAGTAGCAACTTTACTCATTTTCTCTTCGTCTCTTGTTTAAATAAAGTTTTAGCAGGGGACACCGTAGCCTACCTTGCTTTAACTGGATTAAGCAACTCTCTAAATTTGATGGAAAATATTTTTTCCTATCCCGACACTTTCCCTTTTTCGATTTTAATTCTCAGCTCAAGCAATCCACCAACATCATAATAATGACGAGCGAATATTTTCTAAATTGAGTTCTTACCTGTATTTGACAGAATATTTCGCCGTAGGGCCAACACTTATAAAGCGCTGGAAGTAGGGCCACGGGAGCCACCAAGATTCCAGTGAACAAGTCGTTAAGAGCGAGGGATGTCAGCAAATATCTCGGCTGGAAAAACGCACCAATTTGAGACGTGATACAAATACTTAAGACTCAATTTTGCATGCGCAAAATAAATGATTACCTGATTTTCGATGTACTTAATGTACCTCCGATTGCTAAGAACGCAGATAAGGACTAAGTTTGCGAACACTATGCCCATAGATAGTGCAAATATGAAAAAGGCTTTGACTATGTCAACTGGAGCGGGAAAAGTAGTGGGCCAGCCTTTTCCGTTCAACCAGCAGGAACTGTTAACAAGAGACGGCGCTACAAGCAATGCGCCTTTGGTCGAGTCGAACATAGTCGGCGCCTGCTCTCAGCAGCGCACGATTCTCTTGAATTAGGCATTTAGATCACATGCGCAGCACTAGTACCAATAGTTTCATCGGCTTTTATCCACTCGAGTTTTCTTTGAGCAGTACGTTTCAATTTTCCATGTTATTTTCTTAAATTCATCTAGATATTTTAATTATTTTCCAAACCCTTCATGCCGTACTTTCTGATCAGCTGTTCTGTTACCTGTAACAAACAATATTAAATTTAATGCTACGTCACTTACCCCATTTGATTCACTTTCAAAATACAATGTCAATTTAGAATAAAGCATCGTTATCTCGGGGCAAAATTGTAAAACATTCTCGTCACGTTGTTAAGGAAAAAGAAAACTTGAAAAAATAAGGCAAAGTCTAAGATACTGAATCAATTTCACTGTCTTCCTGCCAGGATCAGTGTAATAAATTGTCTCGTCCGCTGTGGACTTGAAATCAGTTTATTTATTTATACTTGAAATATTTTTAGAAACAGGTTTAAGATATCTTTAAAAATAAAATAAATCCAACAACTTAAAGGGATAAAAAGGCTTTGATTTTTTATGATAAGGAATAGCATGAAATTGGAGTAATTCGAATTTAGATATCGCGATTACCATGTAACATTTAGCACGCTTGAAAAACATTACTCGATGACGAAAAACATTAAAAAAATCTTGTGTAAAAGAAGCTGTCAACTCGGAGGTTTTCTAATTGGAGTCCAAGGCAAACATTTAAGACTAACCAATTTACGAACAAATGTTTGTGTACTCTTATCAAAACCCTCAATGTTGTTTCCCTTATATTTAACAGTCCAAAATGCACTCTTCCGTTTCTATGCCAAAGAATTTAATGTCAGACGATAAATTGAAAGATATGATAAAAAAATAGTATGCAACTCGCTAGCATTCTTAACAAAGCAACGAATAAGACATGTGCTAGACGTGACATAATATATCCAAGAAAACCCGTAGAGATTTTTCTTAGTTGTAACTTCTTTAAGATTGGTAGCGACGCCATTGTCAATTTCCTGGAGGAAATCGAATTCCGTGGCATCGGGAAGAAGTGGCCTTATATTGTAGTTCACTTGGTAACATCCTTTGCCATCATTTCATGTTCAAAAATATGTATGTGGTTTGCCTTACTATAGTTGAATAAAGTGCAAAGGTGGAGATTTATCTTTGAAAGCAAGTTCGAGTGTTTTATGACAACTTTATTAGACGAGGCGTCAAAACTTATATTACGCGTTTGAACACGAAGCTCCGAGCTGTTGTTAGTTGTTTGGTTTTCATATTAAATCATATTGCTATTTCAGATGAAACTTAGGTTTTATCAGCTTTATTATACCTATTTCTAGCAGTTAAGTTATAGATCAAATCGGGGAAATTTGACAATATTATAATTGATAAAGTCCTACATAGTTTTATAACATGATTATTTCAAATTCGTCAAAATTTCTTATACGGGGTTGAGTCACCAATAGCCAGCCATCTATATATATTTTGTTATTGTAATTATTATAATAATATTTGGAAATATTTTTTACCGACGCGAAGGATTAAATATTTGGAAATATGAGAATTATTCACTTTGACTATGTAAATAAATACTCGTATGTACTATCTTGATAAAAAAAATCATAACTTTTTGAGGTTCCCAGTCTGAAGCGCTGTCTGAACGAGACCAACCCAAAGTTACTGAAAACGAAGGGCGAACCGTAGTAACGCTACTCGTACTAGATGGCGCTGCAATATTATTTCTTTACATTATTTGGTAACTTTGGGTTGCTCTCGTCCAGATGTCGCTTCAGACTTGGAGCCTCAATCATTTTAAACAAAAAAGAACCGACTTCACTTAGCATCCATCTTTCCAGAAGTAAATGCTCGAGCGGCTGTAAAAATACTCAAATCACTATAGGTGTGCCTATAATAGTTGAAGAGTTCCCTCGATTTCTCCAGGATCATCAGATCCTGACCTGGTTACAATGGGACCAACTGTGAAGTATACTCTTTCAAACAAAAAAATAATTTTCCAAATCGGTCCAGCCGTCTTCGAATAATCGGTGAACATACATAAACAAAAAATTAGCAAAAACAAAGATCCCGACGAATTGATAACCTCCTCCTTCGAAATCTTGAAGTCGGTTGAAAAGATCTTAAGCTGTGCGTCTTTATAAAATAGATACTCTTTGGTATGGGGTAGCGCATTGTTATCGGTAAATTCTCAATGCAACCTGGGACTCCGATGGCCGTTTAATAAGTGTAAGACTTCCCCGGTAGATGTCGCTAAGCGTCCCCCTAAGACGCATATGAAAATAAAGGATATGGTGGATAAATTCACAGCTATCTCTCAGTAAGTATCGGTAGCTCAGTTGGTCAGAGAGATGGGCATGTATCCCAGAGTCGCGAGTTCGAGTCTCGCCTGAGGCAGTGAATTTTTCTACTTCTTTATTTCTAAACATTGAGGTTTTATTGTAAATTTAGGTTTAATTAATTTAAGTTAGAATCGTATTTTAATTTATTAACGTATTTAGGACTAGTATAATGTTTTATTATATAGCTACCGCTTCTCATCTGTGCGGAAACTCGTTAATACTGGTCGGAAATTTTCCAAACCAAACAAACTCATTCATGTGATAGGACCTGCTGAATGAGCAGGTCCAAAACATAATTAATCGCTTTAAATATGATATAAAAACTAAAACTTTGGCTTATGAGAACTCTTTCTACACCTACATGGATTTATGCATCAAGAAAATATTACATTAAATCTTAGGGTGTATTTTAACATCAACGGCTTTTCGGAGTTTTTGTTAAATTGTTGATAGTTTTCAATTTGTTCATTAGTTCATTAGTCAAAATTATTATGTATTTTATCGGCAAAACTCCTGAAATAGGATCTCCTATACCTAAAAATTGTTTTTCCTTATTGACCTTCGTAATCCTTACATTGGTAGATGGCAGATTTATTCAAGTCAACCGTCTGTTGACATAGCAGGGTCAGCCCGATCTTAACATGCCACTGACACGGAAAGCTATACCTTTGAACATATACAATTGTTATACACACAATAAATATACAATTATACATAATAGTCTAGCATAAGGCAAAGGATGAGATTTCATATGTCGACTTTTAATTTTTTGATTAGGATCTTGTATAATCTAGGTTGAGAAAGTAAAAGACACATTTGCGAAAAATGTGTCAGTTAATGTAAAGATTTAAGTTTAGATTAAATCTACTTGTTTCTTTAACCAGAATATAAGGCGGAATAAAGGAGACAGATAAACCGTATCGCTCACTGTGTTCAAAAATAATGTTTTGGATAAATAAAAATTTATCTACCAATACAGTGTGTTGATTAATATTATATTAAAACATCAGAATATTAATTTAAAATAAAAATAAAAAAATTCTAAATTGATCTGCGTCAAATTTGCTTCGCGGTTACATTTGCCAGCAAGCAGTGCAGTTTACATGTTGTAGCTGACATAAACTACATACTCTTACGGGCCATAAAAACCCCCGACCTTGAAACCATAGATGGAGACATTGATCCTAAAATAAAAGCACCTATCCTAGTCAACCACCGCAACGAATTTATCATCATCGTCATCATCATCAGCCTATACTAGTCCACTGCTGGACATAAGCCTCCCCTAATGAGCGCCATAGCGCCCTGTCTTCAGCTTGCCGCATCCAGCATCTGCCAGCAGTCTTTCGCAGATCAGATCGTCATCCCACCTGGCCGGAGGGCGTCCTACACTACGTTTGCCGAGACGTTTATGCTTATGCCCTTACCTTTCCAGTCCAGCGTCTTAAACATGTGTTCCAATGCGCTCGTGTACAATTTCGGGGATATTACATCCCCCTGCCTCACCCCTCTGCGCAATTGGATGGATTTATAATACATACATATATAATAATATGAATACATACTATACCTACTTATATAACACAGTATACGTATATTCCTAGAAACTTATTATTAAGCGACTTCCCCTAACAAACCAAAAAGTCAAACATTAAGTATCGCCGTGTTTGGCGTCACTACGTCTGCTAATAAAATACTTGTTGTGATTATAGTTAGAGTAGGTAAATAACGAATAGGATCAAAGCTGAAAGGAAACTACTTAGTCCTAATAAAAATAAATAAATAAATAAATATTATAGGACAATCTTACACAAATCAACCTAGTCCCACAGTAAGCTCAATAAGTCTTGTGTTGTGGGTACTAGACGACGATATATGTAATAAATATATACATATAAATACTTAAATACATAGAAAACATCCATAACCCAGGAACAAATATCCGTGATAAACACACAAATAAATGCCCTAACCAGGATTCGAACCCGGAACCTCCTGCTTCATAGGCAGAGTCCCTACCAACTAGGCTAGGAGACCGTTAAAAATATATATTTACGAGTTTTAAAATAAAATAAGGCTTCAGTGCGTAATCCTTTGTAGTAAGTATTATCCTTAATTTACACTTTAAAAAACCATGAGACCATCAAAAGCAAATGCTACTTGATTCTAAAATAACCGGCCAAGAGCACTTACTTCCTTTTACTATGAAATGAAAACTCTTTGCGCTAACTTAAAAACGCTTCAACTGTTTTTTTTTCATAGTTTTTTCCATATTTTTGGACCCGCGGGTCAAGGGGACACATTTTTCTTAATTTCCCGGAGCCATTATTTCTGAAACTATTTACTTTATTAATATCTGTTCTTCAAGACCCCTATTATTTTTTAAAGACCTATCTAACGACACCATATACAATAGGGTTGAATCAAAAAAATCAAATCGCTCTCACTTCACGTGACACGCTACAGTAGCGGAGGGACTTTTTTCTACTTTTTAACCGACTTCAATTTCATAGAAGGAGGAGGTTCTGTATTCGGTTTGGGCTTTTTTTTATGTATGTTCACCGATTACTCCGAGACGCGTGGTCCGATTTGAATAATTCTTTTTTTGTTTGAAAGGATATACTTCCAAGGTGGTCCCATATTAATCTGGTGCTGTTCTGATGATGGGATCTATGAGGAATTGAGGGAACTCCTCAATTTTTAAAGGCACATGTATGGTGATTTGGGTGTTTTCTTAAGCAACTCGAGAGTTTTCTCTCGAAAACCACCAATTTGATGAAGTGGACCTGATAATGATGATTGTTTTGATGATAATGATGATGATTTTTTTTAATGTAGGATGTTCAGCGATTACTCCGAGACCCGTGGTCCGATTTGAATAATTCTTTTTATGTTTGAAAGGATGTACTTCCAAGGTGGTCCCAAATTAATCTGGTGCTGTTCTGATGATGGAATCCACGAGGAATTGAGGGAACTCCTCAATATTTAAAGGCACATGTATGACGATTTGAGTGTTTTCTTAAGCAACTCAAGGATTTCCTCTCGAAAACCACCAATTTGATGGAACGGACCTAATGATAAAGACCACATATGACATGTGGAACTTTCCTTAGTTTAAGCGGGTGTATTATGAACTTTTTCTTATACGTCTATACCGATTATTCCGAGACCCGTTGTCCGATTTGAGTAATATTTTTATTGTTTATAAAGAGTTACCTCGAAAGTAGCGGACTAATTTGGTTGGACCTGATGATGGGAATCCATGAGGGATTGAGTGAACTCTTCAATTTTAAAAGGCTCATGTATGGTGATTTGAGTGTATTCTTAAGCAACTCGAGTGTTTCCTCTCGAGAACTACCAATTAGATGGAGAGGACCCGATAATGAAAACCGCAGATGACATGTGGAGTCCCTTCCATAAATAGCTATTTGAATTGGGTAAACATTGTGTGAAAGAAGGAAGCAAATTTAGTTTATGTCCAAAGAGCTGATTGAGATCCCGAGAAAGCGTAGCAAAAGATTCTACTAATTTATAAGCCTGAGCGTAGCGAGGGCGTTTAAGGCACGAGGTGCAAAGTTAATAACGTCAATCTCGTATGGCACATATAACTCTTCACCTCAGCCTTCACACCGACTACATCTGCATCGCTGACCGACTGCACCGCGCACCCTCGGGTTCTGATTTCCACCTCAATCAGACTAGTGATACCTATTACGACTATTTTATTTTATATGCGTCCTAAACGCGGGGGGTGGTACAGTCGACTACAAAGAGATGTATCCACTTTTGGACCATATTACAACGCAATAAGGTGAAAAAGTGGATACATCTCTTTGTATTTGACTGTACATCATTAACCGACTTCAATTTCATAGAAGGAGGAGGTCTGTATTCGGTTTGGGCTTTTTTTTATGTATGTTCACCGATTACTCCGAGACGCGTAGTCCGATTTTAATAATTCTTTTTTGTTTGAAGGGGTCTACTTCCAAGGTGGTCCGATTATTAATCTGGTGCTGTTCTGAGGATGGGATCTAGGAGGAAATGAGGGAACTCCTCAATTTATAACGGCATATGTATGGTGATTTGGGTGTTTTCTTAAGCAACCACCAATTTGATGATGTGGAATTCATGATGATGGTTGTTTTGATGATAATGATGATGATTTTTTTTATGTAGGATGTTCAGCGATTACTCCGACACCCGTGGTCCGATTTGAGGAATTATTTTTTGTTTGAAAGGAACTACCTCTAAGATAGTTCCACATTAATCTGGTGCGGTTCTGATGATGGGATCCATGAGGAATTGAGGGATCTCCTAAATTTTTAAAGGCACATGTATGGTGATTTAGTTGTTTTTCTAAGCAACTCAAGCATTTCCTCTCGAAAACCACTAATTTGATGGAGTGGACCTTATGATGAAGACCACATATGATATGTGGAACTTTCCTTACATCGAGTAGGTATTATGAACTTTTTGTTATATATCTTAACCGATTATTGCGAGATCCGTTGTCCGATTATGATAATTATATAACCACTAAAAATGGAAAAATAAAAACTTTTTACAAAAAAAAGATAAACCGACTTCAAAAAGTATAAAATAAATTATTATATTATTTATATGCGTTACAAACTGATATGTTTGAAGTCGGTGCCAAGCCAAAAATTTACAATACCGGTCAAATCAGCTTCAAGTCTGAAAATCACAAAACATTATCGATACCTACTTACATTGCAAAGGTGAATGTGAATCTATCTGTTACATTTTCACGTCTAAACCACTAATCCAATTTTGATGAAATGTGATACCCATGTCTATATATTCTGATACACGTCTACTTTGTCAATAATCAGAAAAAAGACGGCAAATAAAAAAAAAACATGTATTGATTAGTTGACCTTCCATCCAAAATTTGAAATATCGCGCCTTTTTCTACTGAAAAGGTGGGTCCCACACACCCGGTATGTCTGAGTATAGAAAGATCAATCTAGCCATTGAATTCCTTTACACTTCGATATTACACCTTAAATGAAGTAGGAGAAATAATTCAAACCGAAGCACGGGCTCCGTTCGAGATATGGTTAGTCCGAAACTAGTAAAAAAGTTTATTAAGAAACATCATAAGACGCATGATTATACTTTATTTCTGTACTTGAATGAGAACCTACGTGCAGTCAATACCGTATTAGAATAGTTCTATAGTATGAAGAACAATTCACTGACCAAATACGCCTCGTTCATATTAACTGTTTTGTGATTTTCAGACTTGAAGCTGATTTGACCGGTATTGTAACTTTTTGGCTTGGCACCGACTTCAAACATATCAGTTTGTAACGCATATAAATAATATAATAATTTATTTTATACTTTTTGAAGTCGGTTTATCTTTTTTTTGTAAAAAGTTTTTATTATTTTACAGTTTTCTCGGCGTGATTAATATACGTGCTCATATCAAATTTCGACTTTCTAGTGCTAACGGTCACTGAGCTAGGATGTGGACAGACAGACAGACGAACATGGTAAAATTATAAGGGTTTCTAGTTGACTACGGAAACCTAAAAAACAGGTAAACGTGACATTACACATTTTCCTCATGACATAGGTACTTCTAGGGAATTCCTTATTTTATCACAATATTATATCATATGATTGCTCTCAAGGGCTCCAAAATCTCATAAAAGCCGTAGTTCTCCCGAGGGATATTTATTTGTTCAGATTTTATATCTGCTTCACCCGTCTCATTTCAGTAGTCGTGGGCTATAAAATGACGTGTAACGACAAAAAAATCGCTTGAGGTTTTTCTTTTATATATCGCTTCGGCGTTTTAGGTCGCTTTGAATAATAAAGAGGTAGAATGGTTGGGAAAAAGGAATATGAAAATTGTGTCCACTGCCCAGGGGCCGTATTCTAACTTTAAAACACGTATAGACACGATCCAACTTCAATACAACTCCAATGCATTAACAACGCAATACAGCTACGGCATAAACATCGGAATTTGCTTGAGAAATCTTCCAACGCAACTCCAGTACAACTTCAATATTGGTTGAATGTTGTTGTGTGTTGGAGTTATGTTTGAAATAGGTTGTATTTTTATTGTATTGTTAATGTATTTTTAAATTAGAATCCTGTGCACATTTGAATTTTACCTATTTTAAGGCTAAGTCCGAATTTATCTGTTAACTAGTTATAGTTACTACTAGGTATAGATAATCTCAATCAAGGTTATGTCCATCCCATACTCAACTGCTGCTGCAGACAGGGTCCGCTAAATAACTTCTAACCATAGCAATTAAACGCAGATCAAGCTACGAACACATCTTGAAATATATTATTTTAAACTTTTTCTAAATAATGACTTTTTATGATTCCGTAGCCAAAAATGGCAAAAAAGAACCCGTATAGTTTCGTCATGTCCGCCTGTCCGGCCGCCCGTCCGTCCGTCCGTCCGTATGTCACAGTCATTTTACTCGGAAACTATAACACGTATCTTAATAAAATGTTGAAAATATGTGTATTTTGTTATGCCGCTACTTGGTTATGTAGTTAAATTGCAAAAAATATATTTTTTGCAAATAATTTTTTGTTGTACATGTAACTAAATTTCAAAAAACAATATTTTTACCGAATGTCAACATGTAGCACATAAAACGATAGGTCATTAAAAATAACATCAAGGATTCTTCGAACATTTTGTGATGAAGTGAATATTTTTAGAAATAATCGCTTTGAAAGTCAAAAAAATTGTGTAACTTTTGAACCATAAGTCCAAAAAAATTCAAATTCCATTAAAGGTATGGAACCCCCCAATTATGCGTGGTCCGAAACCCAACTGGCCGGTTTTTTTTAGTCATGCGTGTTTAGAAAACCAAGGTCAGAGGGAAAACAGTACGAGTGAAGTAGTCAAGTCTAAAATACGAGTATCGATGAGATCTAGTAGACAAATATATGTTTACATACCCGACCTTAATGCATAACAATAGGAAACAATTAATTATTTTAGAATAATCAATAGGAAACGTAATTTTGTCCAATAAATCGCATCGATATTAAGACTTCGACTAATATCTGAAACTGCAAACTGCAAATTTAAGCGTTTACCATACCTATGCTTCTTCATAATTACTTAGTAAAGTGAAATATCGTTTATTCTAAGAGTTTGTATTTTTCGTACAGCTTCAACTTTTTAAAACAAAAGATACTCAGTGAAAAAACACACAGCACTTCAAGAATCACAAGAGCTGCAAATCTCACTTTAGAAAACACCTCAAAAGAAACAAAGTAAAGTATTTTTCACCGAGTTCAATTGTTTGCTTCAACACAAGCGCAAACCGTATTTTATCTGAAAGCGTTTCATTCAATGATACGCAAACACAATCCTTACATTTCCCTAAATAAATCAAGTTGGGATCGTTCAAGCGTTATTGGATTTTACTTATTTTATTACACGTTGTAAAGACTAATGAGCGGTGTAGCTGTACATATTTTTCCGTCCAATGGTTTCAAATTAATTTTTCAATCGTCTGTGAATACTTATAGAAAAGAATAGAATAAAAATAGTTTATTTGTAAACACATACAATACAATATAATTTTAAACAAAAAAGAGCCGACTTTACTTAGCAATTAGCATCCACCTTTCCAACAGCAAATGCTCGAGCTGCTGTAAAAATACTCAAATCACTATAGGTGTGCCTATACTAGTTGAAGAGTTCCCTCGATTTCTCCAGGATCCCATCATCAGATCCTGACGTGGTTACAATGGGACCAACTGTGAAGTATACTCTTTCAAACAAAAAAGAATTTTTCAAATCGGTCCAGCCGTCTTCGAATAATCGGTGAACATACATAAAAAAAAAATTTCAAAAAATAGATAAAACAAAGATCCCGACGAATTGATAACCTCCTCCTTCGAAATCTTGAAGTCGGTTGAAAATACTCTTTATTGAACACCTCAAAAATAAAACCAGTACAGAAAATGCATAAAGTCAGAATAGAAGTAAACAACATACATATCAAAGAAACAGAAGGAAAGTAGACATAATTCGAGAAAGTGCCACGAAAAGCATCATATAGTCACAAAAGCATTTGAAGTTCAGATAATAAATAAATAAATAGATTCTAAACAATTAAGTTTAAAGTTATGGAATAGCATTAAAATAAGAAGTTGTTTTGACAGGCTTAATGTTTTCTTACATCTAACCGGTAATGACACCATAACGTTACGCTCTGATAATTCATATCTGATATATTTCTTTATAGCCAACCCTCAATAAATCAAATCAATAGCACAAAAAATAATTTCCCCTAAAAGTTAAAAAAGCGGCGCTACAAATCTCTCCGCATCCGTAAAGTTGTCTCGGAACTACCCCCTACTAGTAGGAAAATATAAAAAAATAGGTCAAGATAATTATGATGTTCTTGAATGCGTGGATTGGGCGGACCGAAGCCCTATTCTGGCACGGAGTGAACCGCCCACTGAGAAAGTTATGGCGGCAAGAGTCACGACCCATTTAACCATTTCCTATACAATAGAGAGATTCTTGTTAGATGTAACAATTCGATCTTTTGCTTCGGATATTTTCGTCACTTTTACGTAACTGCTTTTATTGTGTAGGGCGTCTTAGTTATGAATATTCCAAACCATTTGGTTTACCAAATTATTTTATTTAGCCTTTGAATCAATAAGCTTATAGCTTACTCTACGAGTATACGAGCCTTATCAAATAGTTTATAGCCATCGCCTTAGCATATTATCTAGGAGTTATGGCATCAGCCATTAATAAGCTGAAAACGCTGGACCAATCCAAGTTTTGGGCACTGGATGCCTTATTTAGATATATAAAAATAAATAAGACAAGACTTGGTTAATTAGGGGCTCAACAATACTTTTCTGTTATCTGATTGTTCATGTGTGCATGGCAACAAACAGACAGTTTATCTTTTATCTTAACGTGTATAAGCCTGGAGCTCTATCTTAAATTTCGGTCAGCATTTTATACTTGTAAGACGATGGACGTACAGTACGTCTTAGAGAAGGCTAAGTTGTACGTTGTATATTTACTCTCCTTTTAGGGTGCGTTTCCACCAGAGATGAGCGAGGATCCGTCGCGAGGAATGTGTTTGTTAAGCACCAATAGAACCACTTCATTTGTTTGTCCTCGCACAGCGCAGCTCTATGGTTGGTTCATTAAAAAACACATTCCTCGCAACGCATCCCCGCTCATCCCTGGTAGGAACGAACCCTTACACTGACGGTTGCGAAGAAAATTTAATTTTTAGTGTCTTATCACAGAACCACTTAGGTAGTCGTAAAACAAAAAATATGTGTTTTTACACATATTTTTGCCACAAAAACATTCATTCAATTGTGCAATCAAGGTTCAGACTTAAAAGAGAATTAGCCACCAATGGAACACAACGGGAAAATGTCAATCATTGGATGCGATCTCAGCAGCTCAGCTGAGATATATAATGAGTGAGTCGTGTGAGTCGACTCGTGCGACTGTGGGTACCGGACGTCCCCAGGATAGCCCTCAGACCGCGGCGACGCGATCTGTTGGCGGTGCCGGCGGCGCGCACCGTGTCGCGCTTGAATTCCCCACTGGTTCGAGCCCTGTTACAACTGAATGCGCTCCTGGCATCAGCACCGGAGTGCGATCTGATTGCTTGGCGATGGGCGGCTGTGAGAAGTGAATGTCTGAGATTCGGTGAGGTGATGGACAAAAGGCCTTCCTCTGTACCAATTTAATTATTTAGTTTAAGTTTCATAACGCATTAGTTTTTACTGTAATGTTATGTAAATATGTTTGATAATAAAAATAAAATAAATAAAATAAATAATATATTTGATAATAAGGAAATTCCACGGCGGAAATATTTCCTGATCACTACGAAAGGTACTGGTCGTATATAGTACGTCTAAGCATAAGTAGACAATGCCGGGTGAAATCTGAAAAAGATGAATAATGATAAGAGAAACATGTAAGATTAAACTTGGTATGCATCAGATTTTCTAGCATCGATAGGTACCATTTAATATGTCCTGGTAAAATAAAAAATAAATAGAAGAACAACAAATAAAAGAATATAATTAATATATAATACTCAACATTTCTGCAATATTTTACTATTAGTGTTAATAATCATACGGGTTAATTTAAATAAATCTATACGTGTCATTAAAATAGAGTTTTATTACTGGCACAAATGCTGATTTCTGATTACTTGTTTAATTTCGTTCTGTAAAGATGATCTCATTACTGTTGTTGAAGAGACTGTGAGCAACATTTCAAGTTTTCGTTTAAAACAAAAGCTACGGGATATATAATATACTAGTACACGACTACACGTATAATTATTTAAAATACTTACTTATACAATTTTATTGTCATAATCACAATGGTGGTTGTTGTCTTGTTTCAAGATTATTGCTCTCATTTTGACATCACTGGCAGCGCAATTCACCCAAATCAATATATAAAAACACAGGAAATACATCGCCACCAATGATGTCAAAATTATAGCAATTTTAAAAGTTCAAATGGAGCAGCAGTAGTCTTCAAGTTAGTACTGTAGGTATATTACAATACAAGTACAGTAGAGATGCCCTGACTTTACTAAATGGGTCAGGGATATGTTCCATTTGGCTCATGAACTGTGTGGCGTAACCATGCCGCGGGCTCCTGCCTGTGAAACTAATGTATCTTCTGTATACTGAGTGAAATTGTATATTGTTTGTGTGGAACATTTGCGCCTTCCAACTGCACGGTAAATCCCTTGGGCAGGTTTCTATGTCCTTGTTGGACGTTATTGGCTTATTTTGACGTTTAATTTACTGAGAGTAGCTTTCGGACTAACCAGTGGTGAAGTTAATTAGTAATACGTAAAGAAAGTGTCTCCTATTGCGGCGATGTTTTGATATAAAATATATGAACAAGACATGGAAAAAATCGTCAGGTGACAACCAAAACTCACTAATTACAAAAAAAATATTGAACGAAAATCGACCTTATTTTGTTACTAGTTTGGTTCATTATAGATAAAATAAATAAAATAAAACATTTATTTCAAGCTTTCGCATTATGACTTCATAGTTTTGGTTGTCACCCGACAAAATATTATGAACAAGATATGTCGCTTAGTAACCACAACACAAGCGTTGTTGTTTTCAAAATAAATAAAAATGGAAATGTGAATTTCTCAACCATTTTAAGAAGCCTAAGTGAGATTATATGCCACTATGAGGCCCTGTGAATAGGCAGCGTGCAGGGAACTAAATCCCCTTTGCATTGTACGAAATTTTTTATTGACACCGCCGATTGACAAGAATGACAAATCGCCATCACACAAATACCGATTGCCACAGGCAATAAGCATCTCTACGTGCAAAGCGCCGGCGTGAGACGTCCCGCACTTACTCCGTATTGGTTGAGCCAGGCCTGATATTGTCACGGTGACAAACTTCACATGCGCATTAAGTTTCTACCGTTTTTACCGTCGAACTGAAGTTGAACAAGCAGCTTTCTATTTTATGTTTAGGTTTAGATTTAGATATCCTATTTAACGGTTTTTTTCTAATTCCAAGTGGTTTTTAGTAGTTTTTATACGGCGTGTGTACGAGTATACAAAATTAGTTTTTTTTTATGCCTGTTGCCTCTAAATGGAATGTTGTGTGTGCCAAAGGACTTTTCCAACACCGAAAGGTCTGCACATCCACCAGGCACGTATCCACCAGGTTTGTATTTCTCCTCTTCCTCCTGTTTTACCAAATGTCCCAAATCCCAGCTCAGCTCCTCCCCTCCCATCTTGAACACCTATCACTCCACTACATACTCTCCTCGGCCAACTCAAACATTCTACCTCAATCATAAAACGCATACCACGGGGCGCCCGTTCCACTGTATCTGAAGAACTAGCAAACTTAATCAATAATTGTGTCAAAAATAATAATAGTAACTCTTGGCAGGAACTTCTAACATTTTCATTCAAAATTCTCCATGTCTCAGACGAAACACATAGCAATATATCCCTGACACAAAAGGTCAAAAATAACGTTTCACATCCGACCTTACCAAATCTAACTTCCCATATTTCTAAAACTACCAGAAAGAAGTACGATCTGTTTGGGAAGGTCGAGGAAAAAAATCACGATGGAGACCTAAAAGGTGCAACGCGTCTTTTATTTTCTAATGACACGTTAGCACCCGACACACCGGAGACCGCAGCCGCATTACAGTCTAAGCACCCCCCAGGCCCTTCCACCCCCATTTTTGTTGACCCTCCGTCTGACCCCCTAGCCTGCCTACACGCTACCGAAACAGACATACTAACAGCTCTTGCCTCTTTCCCTAAGGGGTCGGCGTCGGGTCTGGACGGTATCTCTCCGCAACATCTGATTGATCTCACCAGTTACGGAACAGGAGTGGTTGGTGAACAGCTGACCACCAGCCTTACAAAACTGGTCAATCTCATGTTGCTGGGGGATGTTCGTCCGGACGTGACGCCGATAATCTACGGGGCTAATCTTATTGCCTTGACAAAGAAAGATGGCGGTGTGCGCCCTATCGCTGTAGGCTCGACATTCCGACGTTTAGCAGCTAAGATCTGCGTCCGGCTCACTAGAAAAAAATTACAGACCCTTTTTGAACCCGCACAAGTCGGCTTTGGTACTCGTGGAGGCTGCGAGGCGGCGGTACATGCCGTACGCACCTTCGCACAAGGTGACTCCTGCGAGGTTCTCCTAAAATTAGACGTCAAGAACGCATTTAATTCAGTCAATAGGGACACCCTGCTAAATGAAATAAAAATACATGTTCCGGAAATTTATAACTTTCTTCTCCAGTGTTACCATTGTCCCTCAAAACTAGTACACAAAGTAATGAAATCCTTTCGGCCGTAGGTTGTCAGCAGGGTGATCCTCTCGGTCCAGCTATATTTAGTTTGGCTATTAATCCGATAATCCACAATCTAAATTAAATGTGTGGTATCTCGACGATGGGACCTTAGGCGGAGGCGCCTCTTGTGGAGCCCCTGTGGACCGACTCGGCCACCACGGCCTCTCATGCTCCTCGGGCGCCGGCCGTCTTTCCCGCCACGCCGCTCTTAACGACATCCTCCGAAGGGCGCTCGTCAGTGCCAACGTCCCCGCTGCTCTGGAGCCCCAGATTGTGCGGGGCGATAGCAAGCGCCCTGAGGGGATGTCGTTGATTCCGTGGAAGATGGGCCGCGCGCTGGTGTGGGACGCCACTTGCACTGATACGCTGGCGGCGTCCTACCTCCCAGGAACCAGTAAGCGAGCGGGAGCGGCGGCGGACGCCCGGGAGCGCCTCAAGGTCACTAAGTATAGTTGTCTCGGCGTCCAGTACGACTTCTCACCATTTGGCGTCGAGACGCTCGGACCTTGGGGCAAGGGTGCACTCGGGCTCCACAAGGAACTCAGTAAACGCTTGAGGGAGGCAACAGGCGACCCTCGCGCGGGCAGCTTTCTCGCACAAAGGATTGCTATTGCAATACAGCGCGGGAATGCTGCCTGCGTGATGGGAACCCTGCCAAAGGGTCCCGGTTTAAGTTTTTAGTGATTTATTTTTAAGTTAGGTTTTTTAGGTTTAGTTAGTTTATTTTAATATTAGTTTTAGTTTGATATAGTTCTTAACCATTATTATGTTATTTAAGTTTTTATTTATGAATAATAAAAGTATTTTCTAGATATGAAATAATAAAAAGCTATATCAACATTTTTCCTTTTTATGTTTCCTAGCTGTAGAAAAGTCAGTGGAAAACGAAAAACAGCATTTGGTCAATGTTAAAAGAAAAATACATTATTAAATCAAGCCAACATGTCAAAAACTAGAAATCTGTCTTTTATCAATATCAATACACACATATGTGTATTTCTACAGGCATGCATATATTTATACATATAATAAAGCTAAAGAGGGTCGAAAGTCTGTACATGGAATATATTCGAAAAAAAGTTGGCTGGGGATACTTAGAATCGATAACAGAACACGTTTCAACAATTTTTAGAATTTTTGTCTGCTTGTTTGTTTATCTGTTTGTCTGTTTATTTGACCGCGCATCACGTGAAAACAGCTAAACGGATTTTGCTGAAATTTTGTATAGAGATAGTTTGAGTCCCGGGAAAGGATAATAGATAGTTTTAATCCTGAAAATCAACCCTGGTGGGGGTGAAAAGGGGATTGAAAGTTTGTATGGAGAATTTTTAACCGCTGAAACGATTTAGATAGAAATTAGTATGGGGATAATTTGAGTCCCGAGAAACATCATAGGATAGCTTTCAAACCCTTGTGGGGGTGAAAAAGGGGTTGGAAGTTGGTATGAGGAATTTTTTACCGCTGAACTGATTTAGAGGAAATTTGGTATAGAGATAGTATAAAAAAGGGCGCCCCCCCCCCCCCCCATTATACTTTTGAACCGTAGGTCCAAAAAAAATGAAATAAATAATGGAAGTGAAGCCTGAAAGGTACTTTCAATAAAAACTATATTGAATAAAATCGGTTCAGCTATTTTTGAGTTGTCAGTCAAAAACGCATAGTGAAAGGACGTAAGTACCGGATAGTAGAATTACAACGCCAAACAATTAACCTACAACGCAACTATAAGTTTATGACGGAAGCGCCGCCAAATATCCCTTTTTATGTGTATATATCTTACCCAGGCGCGGTCCGATCGCTCCGATCGGACCCCCCCCCCCCCCCAAATCGTACACGTCAAATATAAAAATTCATTACTGACCCCCTCAAAAAATCATTTCTGCCTTAGTGACCCCCCAATTTCATAGTTACCGCCCCACCCCCAAATTTTAGGCTGCAACCGCGCCTGTTCTTACCTTTTCATTCTAGACTGATTTGACTGGAGGATCGATTTGGATGATATTTGCCATGGACATGATATGAATAGGTACAGTCAAGGACGTATAAATACCAAAGTGGTACTGTATTGTCCGATATACACCTACTATTCTATGTTGTTTAAATCATGTCAAAAATTTTAATAAGGACAAAAAACTATTGATTTTGGACTGTAGTTTTATTTAGTGGTAATTGTAAAATATTTTATCTGGACTACTGTCCTCTAGCGTAACCATCTGTCAACTTTACTTCAAGACCTTCAAGTTCCGCCTCCAGGGGGAGGGAGAGAAATTAGGGGTGCATTAGCGGCTTACTGACAAAGACCGAATTCCACGCGAGCGGAGCCGCGGGGACAGCTAGTACATAATATATATGTTACAAATAAATTCTTTACAGGCTTTTGCTCAGCTTTATCTGTATTTTTCAACCGACTTCAAGATTTCGAAGGAGGAGGTTATCAATTCGTCGGGATCTTTGTTTTTTTGCTAATTTTTTTTATGTATGTTCAGCGATTATTCGAAGACGGCTGGACCGATTTGGAAAATTACTTTTTGTTTCAAAGAGTATACTTAAGTTTGAAAGAGTATACTTCACAGTTGGTCCCATTGTAACCAGGTCAGGATCTGATGATGGGATCCTGGAAAAATCGAGGGAACTTTTCAACTATTATAGGCACACCTATAGTGATTTGAGTATTTTTTACAGCAGCTCGAGCATTTGCTTTTGGAAAGGTGGAGGCTAAGTGAAGTCGGTTCTTTTTTGTTTAAAATTATTAATAATAGCTGTTTGTTACTGTTAAAATGTTACATGCCTCCTTTGTTATTTTGGTAGTAATAATGCAATAAAATGCTAATAAGGAGTTGATTTTTCAATACAGCCGGAAGCCACGGTCAGCAATAAATGAAATCGTGCAACAAACACTTAAATTTGGATAAACTTTTTCAGTTTTTAATACTGGTTTAGACCCGCATGACAAATGAAATACCAGATTTAATATTCTGCTGAATGGAGAGCGTAAAAAAGGTATCATATTTTTTTTTACATTTTTGAAACTATTTAGAAGTATAATATTTTTTGTTGTATGTAACATAGGTAGGTATCACTAAATTTATTGTACGCATATTTAGAAGTTTTTTTTATTGATTAAAATACCGGATGGTTTCCACCGACAGGACTGCCACATAAAAACAAGTTTACGATTTCTTGCTATTCATTCGTCTATAAAATATTACCTTACCTTCAAATATATTTGCTTGGGTATGACCGAGCCGAAAGCCTTCGTAATTCAAATTCGATAGGAATATATCCTAACTATTGTATCAGCTGCTTCCCGAATAGCAGTCATAAAAACACAAAGGGAGATGTTACGATGTGATTTAAAGGCTCCAGAAACTTTGGTATTTTCCTCCTCGGATTTTTGTTTGCAGTATTCGGCAGTAATGTTACCGAATATGTGCTGATTGAAAACCTACGAGCGAACGTAAGTAGCAAACAAATTATTGTCGGAGAACACAAACGATTTTTTTTATAAAGGCCAAAGGATTCTGTATAAAGAAGCTTTTTTGTTTGAGTTTTGCTCAAGGTTCTACTGAAGGTTGTTAAAGCATCCAAAGCATATTTTTTACAGACATTAAACTATTTAAAACGATATATATGCTGCAAGCAAGGAATATTATAATTTTGCGCGGTTTATTGACTTGTGTTTAATTGTTTACCATATTTTTTTTTATTTTGTCATACTAAAAGGAACACTTATACCTACCAAATTCCAGAAAACGCGCGTTTGTACGGGGCAACGGTGGAATGTTTCGTAAAATGCTTCTTTATCCCATTTCATTTAAAATTAGAGATTACAAATACTAAAAATACCGAAGTAAATCATTTTCACCAACATAAACATAACAGAACACAAACAAAAGCATAATTTTATTTTTAAAAGCTGATCATGTTCCGACTATGGACGAACCATGTCGATAATGTTTTCCCAGGTAAGTTGCAAGTTTCGCAATGTCGTTAATTCTAGCTAGCAGACCGAAAATAAGCTGACCATGTTGGCACTAACCTTCCAACTTTACCTTTTATGGGCCCGTTATGTTGATAGACGTTTCCTAGTTTCATTGTTGGATACCGTCACCTATTGGAATTAGTCTTAGAACATTTTACTCGTTACGTAAAGCTATAATCTGATCTCAGTCACCTACCCTATGTTACACATTGTAAATGAACCTACTTATATCTAAATAAATAACGTACCTATAAGTACCTATCTAACATTTAAGTTGTTGACAACGCCCTTTACAATGACAAAAAATAGGTACCAAAAATATGCAAATAATTAAAAAAGGTAACAGACATAAACACTGATACAAAATAAAATATACACAGGAAGCACACGTAACAGTTAAATTTGTTACCAAAATATTATTAATAAATGGGTTTAAAGGTATATACTCGTACTACCCTCAACATTTATTTTACGACTTTCCATTATTACTAAATACAGTCGCTTATTAACCCGGTACGCTTCATTGGACGATTAAAGTTTTTAATGAAGCTCTTAAAGCTCGTTTGAAACTACTTAACATGGTACTAATTGTGGTAATAATGGTTGAAGTATAATGCTTAATTATCATACATTTATGAGCAGTTTTTCATAAGAGTCCGTGACATATTCACTTTTGACTTATTATAGCTGATTATATGTATGTTATTATGCAGAACACTTTGTGTGTTGTGTAATTTTGCTTTACCGGCCAAACCGACTTTTTATCTAAATTTTCCCGACCGATTATACCGATTTTTCTACTTATACCTAAATAATAAATACAAAGCTACCCCCGTACCTAATAAAATTATAGTTGTCACAAAAGGACTTACACGCAAAATTTGCCATGTATCGAGATTTCCGTGCACGTTTTCAATTTGTCACCGAAGGGTTAGAAGATAACAATCAACTTAACCCGAGCAATTGTCTTGAAAGCGTTTTTCAAGACACATAGATCACAAAGAACTTATTTATTGAAATTACTGGACATAATATACATATTGAACAGAAATTAGAATCTAACCGAGTGTCAGCAACCTATCAAAAGACAGTACGCTTCATACACCTGATGAAAAATCAATAACAAGATTTGCATAATAACGTCAACATAACAGGCAGTGATGTGCTGTGAAAATTTAATATTACTCTAACCTACTATATTTACATTCCTCTTGGAAATATTTAAAGCAACATTGAAGAAACTGACATTAAGAATTAGGAAACAAATCTGAGTTATATTTTAGAACAGTTGCATCTCAGAAACCGGCTAAAATTGAGATGAGAATTGGAATCAATTATTTAAAGGCGTGTCATGTTTAGGCTCATTTTTAAAAGAAAATGATGACGTTGAGAAGAAGAACAAGAGCACAACAGCATAATGTAATTATAATTATTGTAATGCTACAGAAGTTGAACAATTTTATTTTCTATAAATGTATCATATGTATGTTCTATCACATCACAGGATGGGTGCCCAAGAATTATCATTTCGAATATTTCAAAATATTTGTTGGAGTTAGGTTGTTCCTTTAAACTAAAAGACAGACAACAAAGTTTGTAAATAAAACAAATATTCAAAAATATTTGCATGAACAACGTTCATGTTAATAGAACATAAGAAAAAGTGCCGAAAACATTGATTATATTTCCGATAGTTTCATCATCAAATACCTTTTACGAAAATATATGTCACAACCAATGGTAAAGATAAAATGTCAATAGAAATATCAAGTATTTATTTTAAAAATTACTTTAAGTAAGGTATATTTCGAGGTAGCCTTTCGTAAGTTACACCAAAGGAATACAGGAAATGGTACATCACTAGATGTAAGCTTATATTACGAATGCTTAAACAGCGTACGTAACGAAGTAGGGATCGTTTAAACCAAACATTGAGATGATCTTGCATGTTTATGCCTAGCTTTATACCGTACAAAATTACTACTTTAAGGCTGTTTTATGGCCAAAGAAGATGTGATAAGCCGCCTAGCTAAAGGTGTGTATAATGTTGCACAAAGCAGTCATCTAACTGTTATATTATAACATGATTATATATGTACTAGCTTTCCTCCCCGCGCTTCGTCCGCGTATAATAGAACCTGTAATTTTTATAAGATTCTACAGCTGCTGTATAGGTATCGGATCGAAATTAAATGAATAGCTCTAGATTAAATAGATCCCCATATGTTACATCAGTCTACTGGGGAAATCGGTAATTTCAGATGTAATTATGTTATTTTAACTCTGACTTTGATTTAAAAAAAGAGAATGCAATAGTTACAGTACTATAGTTTTATCAACTTCAGTGATACGCGGTAGATCACTGTTAAAAGAAAACCAAACGCTGTTCACAATGTGCGGTTATACGGCGCTAGTTCCTCCAGAAGGTAAGTTGGCTACAACACGCATCAATAGGTCTTCCCTTCCATTTACAAATTATTTCACGAACCCGCCCACAAAATGAACATCGGACTTCGCGAATAAAAACAAGAAGCTATCTAGGTAAGTGTCCGAAAGCAGTGACCATTTCCACGGCGCTATAGCATCGTTTGTCACCGGTGGCTACAGAAGAATAGATAGTGTAGTTCCTTTGTTTACCGATTCCAGGCGAGTAGATCACTCTGGTTAACCAGTGTTACAGCGTTTTTGGAATACGCGTATGCATCGGCCACGCCATGTATACGAAAATACTCAGAGCGAAATGCTTAATGTCGACACAGGTAGCGTTTGAGCGTGAAAAACCAGTATAATTATTATTTACGCATGACTGTTAAATTTCAGCAAATTGCGCGAAGAACGATTGTCAACGAAGTACAATCAATTGCTACAGATTTTTATATGTATTTAAGAAAAATCGCTCGATGTGCAAAAGTCGAAGCCGTAGCATCAATAAAGTTCAAAGATATTGTATAAATAAAGGGGCACAGTCTAATTTTGGTACTCCAAGTTTGATACCATAGATAGCGCTAAACGGCCCAATACATTATGCGGTAACTCTTATTTGCTCAGATGGCGCTCCAGTTACCGCAAATATATCTTATATATCTAGCAAAACTATCAAACTTAGAGCACAAAAATTTCTTAGGCTGTACGCCTTTTGATACATTCTCTTTGATAAGGTTAAAAACTCACAGATTATAACCGGTTCCGATTGTTAAAACGAAACAAAAGTATACGGACTTTTGTTATCATAGATTTGACACAACCAAATACATATATGTTTTTAAGCAATTGCGTCACCTGCGAGTAACTTTGCGCGTTCATCATTCGCTAAGAGCGCCGAGTTAACTGACGACTGACGAGACATCACATTGTATAGGTAAGCTAGTTATGTTTGCTAGAATGTTCGACTCGCCTGCAGTCCGTGAAGGATGGCAATAACAGCCAGTGCGCGGAGATGGCCGGCTAATGGGGTGCTACATACAATCGCCAATATCGCCATCGCCAGTCGCTTTCCCCGACTGATAATGTACTGAACTCATTCGATCTTAAGTTACAGCCAGACGGCAGAGCCGTGGATTCTGCCACGTGACCTTGATTGAAGCGAGTTGTTGGAGCGAGCGGCTACATGGCTGACAACAAGCGCCCAATTATTGCAGAGCACGCGCAGCCACCAAGGGCGTTTAAAGGTCATGTAGACTTGGCATCATCAGTGGATGATGCCAAGTCTACATGACCTTTAAACGTAAAGCAGCGTAAAGGAGCGTGACAAATTCGTAAAGCAGCTATTAAAAGCAAATTCGCTTAACGACTAATAAGGTTGATCATTGATTGTCACGCTCACTTGGAAAACCATGCATCGATTGTAACAAACATCAAAGCTAAGAAAAAACTGTCAATTCTCAAACTCAATCGCGCTAAAGTTACGGCCAGACGACATACAACCACATCCCTCTGCTACGAGACCTTGGCAGAAAACAGAGATTTTATACCATGTAGTCAGTGGACTACTACAGTGGACAGTGGCCGTAACTTTAGCGCGATTGAGTTTGAGAATTGACAGTTTTTTCTTAGCTTTGATGTTTGTTACAATCGATGCATGGTTTTCCAAGTGAGCGTGACAATCAATGATCAACCTTATTAGTCGTTAAGCGAAATTGCTTTTAATAGCTGCTTTACGAATTTGATTCGGCACGAGACTTTACGGTAATGGATCTAAATGGAATCCACTCTGTGTAAATAGCACTGAGCATACATACTTTGAAGTAGTTCCTGCCAGAAGGAAGATCTGAAGGTAAATAATTGGTTCATTTAGAGATCTTCCAGAGACCTTTCATTATATACTTACCTGTCGGAAAAGTAGGGTGTTTTAAGTTAAATATTATGAATTTGTATATCTGTCAAAGGCACCGTAGTTCCCAAAAGGATAAGTGTGGACCTTTTTAGGGTTCCGTACCTCGAAAGGAAAAAAACGGAACCCTCATAGGATCACTTTGTTTTCCGTCTGTCTGTCTGTCTGTCTGTCTGTCTGTCAAGACCATTTTTCTCAGGAACGCGTGGAGGTATCAAGCTGAAATTTATATTAAATACTCATGTCTATTGTCCCTTGGAGCTGTGAAAAAATCAAACTTAAAAGCCAACGCAATCAAAAGATACAGTCGTTTATCTGCAAATTATAGAGTTTTTCGGCACTCGCAAAACCTAAGGGGTACTTCCCGTGAACTCAGAAACTTGAAATTTGGCACGAAGCAACGTCATATAGCATAGACAATGGAAAAATTACAAAAAGTAGACATTTTTAGTAAAATCATACAAAAAATATTTTTTCAAATTTTACTACCTTTTTCCTCGTAAACGCGTGGAGGTATTAAATTGGAATTCATGTCAAATACTCAGGGCTATAGGACCTTTCAGATGTAGCAAAACCAAACTTTTATGTCAACGCAATCAAAAGAAATATCAATTTAAGTAGCATATTTTGAAACTGAGTACTCGCAAGAAACACAAAACCTAAAGGGTACTTCCCGTAAACTCAGAAACTTGAAAATTGGCACGAAGAAACTTCATATAGCACAGACAAAGGAAAAATTACGAAAAGTAGACATTTTTAGTAAAATCATACAATTTTTTTTTTTTTTTAAACTTACTACCTTTTTCCTCGTAAACGCGCAGAGGTATTAAATTGAAATTCATATCAAATACACAGGTCTATAATACCTTTAAGTTGTAAAGGTTTGTACGGAACCCTCGGTGCGCGAGTCCGACTCGCACTTGGCCGGTTTTTTTTTATCGAAATTGTTGTATTGATAGCGCTGTTACATTTTTCTTTTTTTTTCTTCTTTTTGTTCCGTAGCCAAAAAGGCAAAGATGGAATCCTTATAGTTTCGTCATGTCCATCTGTCCGTCCGTCCGTATGTCACAGTCATTTTACTCGGAAACTATAAGACGTATCTTAGTAAAATTTAGACATAAGGTGTATTTTGTATGCCGCTATTTAGTTATGTACTTAAATCGCAGAAAAAAAAATTTAAGGGGGGCGATCCTAGGGTTGCCAGGTGTCCGGCTTTAGCCGGACATGTTTGGCTTTTTACGGGTGTGTCCGGCCAAATAATTCCTTGTCCGGCCTGTGTGGCTTTTGTTAGGCTTTAGTCTGACTTACGCTACGCGCCAGTCACGCCATTTTGGCACGATTCGAAAGACCAAGATGTCCGGCTAAATTAAGCGCGGAGTCCGGTTTTTTCATTTTGGGCCTGGTAACGCGCTCCATACATGTAACTAAATCTCAAATATATTTTTTACCAAATATCAACATGTTTCACATCAATCGATTGGTCTTTGAAAATAACATCGAGATTTCATTGAACATTTTGTGACTAAGTGAATATTTTCAGAAATAATCGCTCCGAAAGTCAGAAAAATTGTGTGTTCCCTGAAACCCTTGATCCGTAAGTACCGTCCAATCCGTAAATACTTTCTTGGAAAATTGTTTTGAACATTATCGGTTCAGCCATTTTTGAGTTATCTCCAAAAAACTTCTACAAAACCTTTTGGTATTAGTTTGGTTCTTATTCCATTGAAGGTACGGAGCCCACCATTATGCGTGGTCCTACACGCACTTGGCCAGTTTTTTTAAATTGTGAGTTATTTATTCATTTCTTTTTGTTAAAGGTTATAAATTTCCGATTGCACATCTAGAAAAATGGTCGTTCACTTCACACACTAGACGAATTTGATTGTGTATTTACAAGTATCATACTTATAAAGGGAAGCTGTATTTTTTTATTGTTGGTAAAAAATTATCTTGGAAACTGGTGAGCTGTGCTTAAAAAAATTACTACATTGATATACGTTGATTATGTGATATGTACCTATTTATGTACGTCGAAAAATAGGAAATGTACAAATGTAATATTTAGTGTTCATTGTATTAATAATCTGCCAGTAGAATTTTGCGTCACAAAAGTTTAGGTGATTCCAAATGTTCGAGAGGGGATTTCCGTTTGAGCTTCAAGATGGCTGCGTCATCTTTGGAATAGTTTTTTGTGTTTTGCTCATTTACGTAGTTCAGTGTGTAATATTGATAGCTTATTGTGCGGTGACCTAACGAACAAGTGTGCAGCTAATGAAAAATTAGTCCCAAAACGCGAGTAACCATCCTTTAGTTGAACAAACGGTTAATCGGGGTCCCGGCCACCCACGTGTTTGTAAGGAGGCTATCACTTTACAATCAACAAGGCCTTAACCGAACAACGTTGCTTTTATTTTATTTTACAAAATTGAATAAAATCATAAGTGTACCTTGACATTGGCAGAATTCACCTCGCTAAAATAGGCGAGGAGTAAAAGCCATTAATTAAAAGAAAGAAAAAAAAAATGTTCGAGAAGGTTAGCGAAAAACAGGACAAATAAATGTAACGTCAGAACACTTCTTGTAATGTCACATGTATTTTCGTATTCAATGGCTGTCATTTCAAACAAAAGACAAGGTTTCGCGCGTTTGCTTCTGCAATGTACATATGAGGAGACAGAAAAAGAAAATCTATTCTAAATGTTTATACTCGTATGGGTCCCGCGGTGGCCGCGGTTTCAACGTACCAACCCACAGTTTTTTTATTATTATTTTGATAAAAACACTTGCATCTTAAGTTGACTTTGATTGCTGATTTAGTTCGACTTGTGTTTAATTATATGTACGCTGCGAATATAGTGAAAGAAACATACAAAAGGATATCGTTATCCCATTATCTATATACAGTGTGGAAAGATAAGTCGGGCCCTGGAGGGAAACTACCTTAAAACGTTGAAATAGCTCAATTCGCTGAAAGGAAACATTCTTTTATTTTTCCTAAAAACTAAAACTGCATTCACAGTTTTTTTCTTAATTTTCACTTTTTTCCATAATAATTGTATGAAAAATAATTTTATTAATATTTATGGGTTCTCTTGTGCCCTAAACTTGGTTGGTATTAAGAAGTTTTTATCCTTGTTGGAAATAGGATCCATTGGCATCAATTGTCATAAAAAATAATTACGGCAAAAATTAAAAAATAAATAGTTTTTTTGTAAACTGTACTCTTTTCCAAAAATTTGTAAATGCAGTTATGCCCCTTTAAAAAAATTAAAGAATGTTTCCTTTCAGTGAATTGAGCTATTTCAACGTTTTAAGGTAGTTTCCCTCCAGGGCCCGACTTATCTTTCCACACTGTATATAAAACAAAGTCGTGTCGGTTAAACTATTTATAACTCAAGAACGGCTGAGCCGATTTCAATGATGCTTGATATTTTGGAGATATATCCGGAATAGCACAATTTAAATATTGGATACTAAGGTGGAGAAAACTGCCAAAAAAAAAATTTTTGTTTTCCTATATTATCAATCGTTGACGGTATATAGTACATAATGTGTGCAAAAATTCAAGGATTTTGGTCTTTATCTTTAGGTGGCGCATCACACTTAAAGTTTTCAGAAGGAGAAAAATTATGACAATTGGATAAATTAAATAAACAAACGTTTCGAATACATCTATTTTATTAATTGTTTACCATGTCAATCATATCATAATCATAAAATTGGTAAGTTCTGTCTTGCTTTTATTTTGGTTTTTATATAACCGTTTCTGGCTTCTGGGCCACTAACTTTGCTGGCAGCATCTGTAACAACTTTGATACACGTTCTACTGCCTTCGTGTGGCAAGGAAACCTTTCAAAACACATCAGATTGTGTCCTGAACAAAACATATCGGCTATATCTGCGCCACTGTACTTCTGTGTGATTGGTGGTTCTGTGATGTTTTGTTTTCACCAGTCATACAGATATTTCACCTATCATAGGAACTAAACCCTTCAAATCAAAGACGAGGAAGCTGGAAAGTGCGTATTTTCCTATCGTTTTGCTTAGTCCCTCTTGCCTTAATAATTCTTGTTAGAGCAAGTTGTCGTACTCGTATGTGTGATATTTCGTCTTGTAACATCGCATATAAATGCAAGATTTACCAATTTTCGAGGCGAAATCTCAATATTTTGGTAAATAATAAGACCTTGGATATTTTTGTTAAGACGTGTAACACTAAATAATGTAACATTTTTAGGGTTCCTACCCTTATAGTTTCGCCATGTCTGCCCGTCCGTCCGTCCGTCCGCGGATAATCTCAGTGACCGTTAGCACTAGAAAGCTGAAATTTGGTACTAATATGTATATCAATCACGCCGACAAAGTGGTAAAATAAAAAAATGGAAAAAAATGTTTTATTAGGGTACCTTCTCTATACGTAAAGTGGGGAATGATTTTTTTTTTCATTTCAACCCTAACGTGTGATATATTGTTGGATAGGTATTTAAAAATGAATAGGGGTTTACTAAAATCATTTTTTGATAATGTAAATATTTTCAAAAATAATCGCTCCAGAAGCAAAAAAAATGTGTCCCCCCCCTCTAACTTTTGAACCATAAGTTTTAAAAATATGAAAAAAATCTCAAAAGTAGAACTTTATAAAAACTTTCTAGGAAAATTATTTTAAACTTGATAGGTTGAATAGTTTTTAAAAAAAAATACAAAATAATTTCTGAACTAAGTTTGTAATTTAACCGTATAAGCAAGTGTTTATTGTACCTGTAATTTCTAAAAAATTACAATGAAATGACGTTCTTTCAAATAAAGTATAAACGGTGAAAATCGATTCACGCAATAAAGAATTATCCCATAAAAATCATCTTCCATACTTTAAGCTCGCGCGCAATAGTTTACTTAATTTGCCGATAGATGTCGCTGTACGTGGAACGCTCATATCATATCCTACATGGCGGTGTTATTTTAACTCTTAAGTGGAGACACTTACTGTGATGGACGGGAAACTACGGAACCCTACACTGAGCGTGGCCCGACACGCTCTTGGCCGGTTTTTTTTTACTTAAATGACTATTGATTGTAATCATACTAATCATGGTAAACAATAAATGAAATAAATATATTTAAAACGTATTTTTATTTAATTTATCATAATTTTTCTCTCTCTTAAAACTTTAAGTGTGATGCGCCACCTAAAAATAAAGACCAAAATCCTTAAATTTTTGCACACATTATGTACTATATACCGTCAACGATTAATACAACAGGGAAAAAAAAAACAAAAAAAAAATTTTTCGGCAGTTTCGCTCCACCCTATTGGATAGAAAAATTGTAGTTGGCGGTACGAAGTTTGCCGGGTCAGCAGCAGTTAATGATAAAACACTTAAAGATTGAGATGTCGAAAAATGTAAAGACTGAGTACGTATTGTTTGAGTATAGCATATTTACGTATTGTTGATTATAGTATAATATATTTAAAGTGCTTCCCCTCCATGTGGCGGGGTCGTGGGACGCCCGGTATATATAGTTATTTATTTATATATGTATTATATGTATGTGGGTATATGTACGTATTTTATTTAGTATCTATATGTGTATTTAAGCTTGAAATTAAGATGTTTGTGTTATTTTTCTCCCTTTTGTTATTTGTGCACTACCATGTTCCTCTTATTTCTAAATCTCCTACTACCCAAAGGTTGTCTGGTAGAGATCGCTTTTTAGCGATAAGACCGCCTGTTGATACTGAAGTTAAGTGTAAACTTTTTATTGTTGTAAGTTTTTATTTTATTTTTGGTGCAATAATAGTAGATTGTACACCAAGGGGATAAAGCACTGTTTTATGTCACGGGCGCAATATTGAATCCTGAACGTAACGAAGGACTCCAGATTTTACTCCCGAGCGCAGCGAGGGGGCTATGAGTTAATTCCCGAGCGAAGCGAGGGAATTAAGACTGAGTCCTGAGTGCAGTGAGGGGTTCAAGCGCGCCCGTGACAAAAACAGCTTTATCCCCGAGGAGTATACTCTACTTTTCTCACCTCTTGCGAGACAATAAAATAGCTAAGGCTACTAGAAACGGATTTTTATTAAAGTAAATCAAAAGTAAAAACCGGCCAAGTGCGTGTCGGACCACACATAGCAGGATTCCGTACATTCAATGGAATAAGAACCAAACTAATACCAAAAGGTCGTATCTGATGCCTATGGAAAAAGTTTTTTGGAGATAACTCAAAAATGGCTAAACCAATAATGTTCAAAAAATGTTTCCTAGAAAGTATATGATAAGGCGCATCTCCTCAATTTTTTTCATATTTTTTGGACTTACGGTTCAAAAGTTACAGGGGGGGGGGCACAATTTTTCTGACTTTCGAAGCGATTATTTCAGAAAATATTCACTTAATCACAAAATGGTCAAAAAACCTCAGTGTTATTTTTAAAGACCTATCGATTTATGTGTCACATGTTGATATTTAGTCAAAAATATAAAAAATAAAAATTTTGTTACATGTATGGAGCGCCCCCCCCTAAAAATTTTTTTTTTCAAATTTAACTACATAACTGAGTAGCGGCATACAAAATACACCTTATGTGTAAATTTTATTCAGATACGTCGTATAGTTTCCGAGTAAAATGGCTGTGACATACGGACGGACAGACATACAGACAGACATGACGAATCAATAAGGGTTCCGTTTTTTGCCATTTGGCTACGGAACCCTAAAAATTTATTCTTGATACATTAGTCCATTTTATTCTAATTTTATCTTCTATTTTTATAGAACCTGCAGTTTTACTCCGTATACTGCAGCGTCTTATGACACTCGCGGCATTTGTTTTAGGTATTTAAAATTGAGGTGGCCAGCACGATTTTCCGAATAAATTCGATTTTCAAATCAGCTCGACGCGGCGGCGCGGGCCCCGGCTGGCGTCGCGGGGCTGTGCACCGTGCGCACTTTACGAAATTAGACTTTAAGCACATAACAATAAGAGCTATGGGAAGTGAATTCACATTATTAACCAGCGGGTTATAATGAGATTTAGTACAACATTATAACCCGGCTAAAGCCAAGGGCTATAATGATTTGCTTTCGGTGAGGTTTGCATGATATATAATTTGGCATTGTCGAGCAGGTGGTGTGAAAAGAATATATTATTATTATTATTATAGCCTAATGCCTCATTCACGAACAAAATGCTCTAACCATTTTACGCTTCGCTCTCGATAAAACGCTGCAAATTAGAGCATTTTTTCGTAAACTTGAAAAGGGGGCTTATACATTTGTTCCGGACACTTACCGCTGGCAGTGTCAAAATCCCAGTTATATCGCTCGGAGCGTTTTTTTCATGAAAGAAGCTTATTGTTGAAAGTTGAGCGTAGGTATCAAACGCACAATTATATATACGTACCACTATCTTTCTAGCATTTCTTCCGACCCGGTTTTTTGTCACGGCTCATTTGAGCCCTCCGCTAGGCATCCTACTCCAGTATCGCCGAACATTATTTTAACAAAAGCGACAGCTATCTGCCGCCAGGTAGATTACGGAAAGTGACTGAAAAGTAAATATCAAATTATATTTCATACATTAGGTCCGAGAATCGCAGTGCTACGTGCCAACCAACCCTTTCCGCTAGGCTACCTGGACCCGGCCTTAAACTACGTCCAAAATAGAGCCAATACTGAAGTTGTATTGGAGTTGCGTTGGAATATTTCTCAAGCAAATCTGATATTTCTGATTCAGATGTTTATGCCGTAGCTGTATTGTGTTGTTAATGCATTGGAGTTGTATTGAGGTTGGATCGTGTTATACGTGTTTTAAAGTTAGAATACGGCCCAAGTAAGGATGAATTCTGTATAACCGATGTCAAACTGACATACTCTTACAATACACTTGAATAGCCGTAGGTATAATAAACATGCCATATTTCACTACGAGCTAAGTTCACATTGACACCCCGTGTGTCTGACAGTGTCATTTCAATAGAGTTAACAATTGGGGCGAGCGGGCGTGAGCGCCATTGTACGTTAAACGGCATGTCTATCGCGTGTCGATAACTGGAGTTACATCAACATACATGTATGTATTATTGTGTTCATATGTGTACATGGTATGGTGTAGTAAGCAGAAGAAATAGCTGAGTCAAAATGATCTTGATACCAGTTAATTGTAAATATTTACAATGGTACAATTAATAATAAAACAGGTTTAGAAAATAAATAACACATATAACAAAATTTAAACGAACAACCCGCTCTCTGCCGTTCCCGGTGCAAAGGTGCCCATAAGGCTTGCTGCATTTCCTGTTTATTGTTAACAAAACTAAAGCGAGTCAAGATAATTTTGAACTTGATTGCCTGTGCTTATTGAATAAATGTAGGGTTTTCTTCAATAAAACCACTTTTCACAAATAACTGTATTTTATTTTGCTTCCCACACCAAGTTATTAAATATTTTCAAAAAAATAATGTAAGAGCAAATTTTAAATTATTGATGCACGTTCTATATCTCCCCCGCTCACTCTCCCGTTCATTCCGTTCATCATTGGTCTTGCTCATTCATTCAGTCATCCTCATCTATCACACAGCTTCATCATTCGTGCCTACGTCCATATAAATAGGATATTTATGTATTTAAACTTTGTTGCACAAATAAAAAGTGTACAAGAGGCGGACTTAATGCCTTAAGGCATTCTCTACCAGTCAACCATTGGATCAAACCGAAACTTGTAATTGGATATGGGGGATTGGTATTGGTTGTATTGGATTGGATATGGGGTCTTATTTTAAAAATGAAATACATCGCTTGCTAAATATAAATAATTTCAATTCCCCTAGGTAGGTATGAATACGTAGCAAAATATTAATACAAATTTATCTTATAATTTCAAAAACTCTTATTTAGTATCTTGACTCTTACTTTAGTAGACAATTTTGTATACGTTGTAAAATCCGAATGTTTTCTGTCTTTCATAAAAGCAATAAAAAATGTCTACCTTGAGAAAATAATTAATTCCGACATCCACATATTGGCTGTTCCGTAATTTTAAGTATTTGACGGGAGCTCCGCGCGCCTGTTCCTCGATGCATTATTAAATTACAGAGGCCTGTTTATTTCATGTTATTTTTGGTAAGTATGGCAAAATTTCAACGCAAATTCAGGCAATTTAAATTGTAATAACAACGACTTTGATTTTTGAACAAAGCTTCATTTGTTTTACCAACAATAAGGGACCTCGTGAAATAGGTTTGTGTCCTAATAAGTACAAGCACAGAATAATATAATAGCATTTCATACAGAAGATCGTCTTCCCTACAAAATTAGCGTTTGACAGAACTTTAACAGCTGAACGGTGACGCATGACGTCTCCATACAATTTTACCTTTCGGCGTTGTAGGGTTGACAAGTACGCAATGAGTATAATTGCTGGACCTGCCCAGATCTGCCTCAATCTACCTAATTTATCAGTAATTTTAATACAAAACTAGATAAATGGCCGGTTAATTGTTATTTTAGTACAAAACAACTACTATAAACTTTTTAAATATTTTATCTTATCTGTGGTCATGCCGCAAATAAATGAAAGGGATTTTGACAACTCCGAAAACGTATCCGATACGTTCCAAGGCCGTAGCTGTCACATCGTGGAGATGGACACCCTTGGTACGAGTATTTAAATTACTTATCTACTCTTTAAGTTAGAAGTAAGAAATACTTGCCAGCTAACTATGAACGCTATTTCAAGTTTTCCGCGTGTGTTTGAATATGTTAGTTCCTCATTACTGTAAACCACTTAGATTTTCTTATAAAAAAAATAGACCAGTCAATGGAATGATAAATTATTAATTTAATTTTTATTTTCCATTAACTTTGACATAACCTCACAACAAGAAATAGTCTAGTCTGCAGAAAAGAGAAAAGATGGTATAGAGTAATATCAGACGGAAGTTGAAAGAATCGCGCTAACGCAATATTAAGATAATTTTCCCATTCACATGCTCGTATTAGAAGTAACGCCGATCCCGGGCTAACCTCCCTGAATCGTGAGTACCGTCACTGGCTGGGGCTTAGATTAAATAATACTAGAGTACTAATCATTGTTATACGTAATCTTATAAATCTGACGCAAAAACAGGTGTCTCAATCTGGATTAGCGTACAGCCCTCGTTTTTTAAAGGTTATGCACCTGTCTCTGCTTGTTTTTTGCTTTTAGCTTCTGTAGACAGTACAGAAAAACGAATTCGCATGACTTCAGATAGAATGGCATATAGGTATAAGATCGCCAACCTCCGGGACGGAGAAAGTACTTAAAGAAGAAGAAGAAGTTATGATACAATATAAATAATATATTTACAACAGTATTAAAATATAGAATAAACATTGTATCTTTTACTATTATAGGATCATCCAGAACACTTATAGGCAAAGATATTACGCTACAATCGTCGGTCATTTTACGAAATGTTCGTCTTTACCTCAAGGTCCTAACGTCTTAATACTTACGTCAATGTAAAATCATTTTTATCTACACCCATATCATACATCCTCTAATTTGCTTTCGGATACCGTATGTAATTATTACCATTATTGGAACCAGTAATGTCATGTTAGTGTATTATCTGTGAGTGTTGTAAAATGTATGAAAATTTATTACCACATCGATATATCGGTAACGTAATGAAAATCCAGCCCTCCTCCCCAAGGACCCAGGACCCAGGACAATCGCGTTGGCCATGGCAGTGCAATAGCGATGATTGTAATGGTCTCCGAACACGTCATTTAGGATCTATACATATAATAAAGCTGAAGAGGGTCGAAAGTCTGTACATGGAAAATAATCGAAAAAAAGTTGGCTGGGGATACTTAGAATAGATAACAGAACACGTTCCAACAATTTTTAGAATTTTTGTCTGTTTATCTGTTTATCTGTTTATCTGTTTTTCTGTTTGTCTGTTTATTTGACCGCGCATCACGTGAAAACGGCTGAACGGATTTTGATGAAATTTTGTATAGAGATAGTTTGAGACCGGGAAAGGATAATATATAGTTTTAATCCCGAAAATCAACTAGGATAGTTTTCAAACCCTTGTGAGGGTGAAAAGGGGGTTGGAAGTTGGTATGAGGATTTTTTACCGCTGAACGGATTTAGATGAAAATTGGTATAGAGATAGTATGGGTCTCGAGAAAGGACAAAGGATAGTTTCATCTTCAAAAAGCCCCCCCCCCCCCCCATCTTAATTTAGACCCGTAGGACCAAAAATTTTAAAAAAATAATGGAAGTGAAGCCTGAAAGGTATATTCAATAAAAACTATATTTACATAGAATAAAGCGGAAGAGGGTCGAAAGTCTGTTCATGGAATATATTCGAAAAAAAGTTGACTGGGGATACTTAGAATCGATAACAGACATTCCAACATTTTTTAGAATTTTTGTCTGTTTATCTGTTTGTCTGTCTATTTGACCGCGCATCACGTGAAAACGGCTGAACGGATTTTGATGAAATTTTGTGTAGAGATAGTTTGAGCCCCGGGAAAGGACAAAGAATAGTTTTCATCCCGAAAATCAACCCTGGAGGGGGTGTTTTTTTACCGCTGAACTAATAAAGATGAAATCTGGTATAGTATGGGTCTCAAGAAAGGACAAAGGATAGTTTTCACCCCGAAAATCAATAATAAGGGGTGAAAAGGGAGTTGGAGATTTGTATAGGGAATTATTAGCCGCAGAATCGATTTAGATAAAATTTGGTATGGAGATAATTTGAGCTCTGGAAATGGAAATAAAATAGTTTTATCTCGGAAATTATCCCTTAAGCGGATGCAAAAGGGGTGGAAGTTTACATGTGGAAGAAACAACCAATAACCGCTGTACGTATTTAGGTGAAATTTGGTATTTAAATAATTTGTAACTTTTAGGTCAAGGTGTTCATATTTATAACATGTTACCCGTCGAGGCTTTAAATTTACCTTTACCCGCTCTTAAGAAATATTTGAAAATATCATGAATGTCAAAGGGTTATTGCAGGTTCGAGGACTATATATGACGGACAAAGATGCATGGCCCAAACCAAAAAAATAACTACAAAATCATCTAACATTTATAGGTTAAGGTAGGAAAACATATCAAACGTTTTGTGAAGCAGTCAGATTAGGATTTATTTTTCTTTATAATTAAACAATAGGTACATTATCTGTCTCTCAAACTACGCATTACAAACTACGCATTATTTTGTATCTTTAAGATCTAATAATGTATTACTGTTTTGAAAAAGTCGAGTTTCTTTTCGGTCATAACACTTCTTGAGCCAGAGGTGTATAGTTAGAACCGGTGGTAGTTTTGGAACGAAGTTCCTTATCGGACGGTTCGCGGATAGGGGGCTAGGCGAAAAAAAGTCACGTGACCGTCACGAAAAAGCGTTACGTCACGAAAACGCGACACCCATACGATTGAGAAACATGTAAAATGGAATGAAATAAAAAATACATAAAATAGAATAAAGTGAAGTGAAGTGATGTGTAGTGAAAAGTGAAAGTGAGAAGTGACAAAGTGATAAAAGTCGAGAACCTAAAAGTAAAAATGATTAAAATTTCGAAAATGTCAAAAATGGCTAAATTTCTAAATTTCAAAAATTTCAACTCAAAAATTTCAAAATTTCAAAAATTTCACAAATTTCAAAAATTTCATAAATTTCAAAAATTTCAAAAATTCCAAAAATTTCAAAAATTTAAAAAATTTAAAAAATTTCAAAACTTTCAAAAATTTCAAAATTTCAAAAATTTCAAAATTTCACAAATTTCACAAATTTCAAAAATTTCAAAAAAATTCAAAAAATTCAAAAAATTTCAAAATTTCAAAAATTACAAAAAAAAATAAAAAATTAAAACAACAAAATTTACAAAAAAGTCAATAATGAAATAAAATTAAATAACAACTTATTAAGAAATAAATATCTTGATCTACACCAATATCATAAATCCTCTATTCCGCGTTCGGAACCGTATGTAATTACCACCATTATTATAACATCAGTGTATAGGTATTATCTGTGACATTGTGGTCAAAACGTACGAAAATACGGTAATGAAAATCCGCCCCCGACCGCCGGCGCAATAAGGTTGGTCATGGCGGTCATTCTAATGGTTTCAATGGATTTTTAATATTTGTGTAGGTAAAGCAGTGTATGCTTCTGTACATAAGTAGGCCTTATTACGTAACAGTTACGTAAACTACTATTTATCTCTTTTTAGTTTCGCCATGTCCATCCGTCTGTCCGCGGTCTAGCTCAGTTACCGTTCGCACTAGAAAGCTGAAATTTGATGAGGCCCGATAAGAACTTTCAATAAAAACTATATTGAATAAAATCGGTTCAGCCGTTTTTGAATTATCAGTCAAAAACGCACAGTGAAAGGAAGTGCCGGATAGTAAAATGACGTAAGCGCCGCCAAATATCCCTTAATAAACGACCTTTTGAACGGATGTTTTGTAACAGGGCGGCATCTACGAAACTCTACACTGAGCATCGCCCGAGATGCTCTTGGCCGGTTTTTTTTGCATTGTTATCCCGGAAATCACCCCTTAATGATTACTAATTCCAATTCAAGAAAATCCCCAGCCAGGTTATACGTAGCCTATAAAAATTCAATGTCTAAAAGGGGGGGTCGCCACTACACTCGATTGAGCTAAATTTGCATGGGTCATGGACCCCCCCCCCCCCTCCTCCAATTGCACCTCAAATAGAAAAAATCATTTCTGCATTTGTGACCCCCCCCCCCATTTCAACCGCGCCTGTTCTTACCTTTCATGCTTAGACTGATTTGACGGGAGGATCGATTTGGATGATATTTGCCGTAGACATGAACGTATAAATACAAAAGTGGTCATGTATCGTCCGATGTACACCTACCACTCTATGTCGTTTAAATCATGCCAAAAAAAATTAATAGGATAAAAAAAAGTAAGTATTCATTTTTGAGTGTAGTTTCATTTAGTGGTAACTGTAAAATATTTTATTAGGACTACTGTCCTCTAGCCTAGCGTATCCATCTGTCAACTTTACTTCAAGTTCCGCCTCCAGGGTAGCGGGAGAGAAATAAGGGATGAATTAGCCGCTTACTGACACAGACCGAATACCACGCGGGCGGAGCCGCGGGCACAGCTAGTTTATAATATGTGTGTAGATCAAGCAGTGTATGCAACTGTACGTAATTCGACCTTAAAACACTCGTGTAATTTTATTATGAAACTCGCCTGCAGTGTATTTTAAGGACCCTTATGACGTAACAATTATATAAACTACTATTATGCTCGACTAGCTTTTTGAGGCATTTGGCAGAAATCCCCAACAGCTTCTTGATGAAATTGAAATATTTTCTTGTATGTTCATATGTTTTAAATCCGGTCATAGATAAGTATGAATATTGCGCGTAACAACGGTGATAAGAATGCATTGCACGTTAGGAATTTGCATGAGTGCAGTATCTGCTCTAAGTATTACGTAATCTATGCGAAGACAAGCACTGGTAAATGAAAGCTCGTACGCGGATCATAGGATAATGCCTTATTGAACAGTACAATATCGCTGTTATGTCCTAGAGTCCTGCCTGATACTCAATAGACGTGAAGTTCTATTGTATTATCACTGGAGAGCTTTGCCTAAAATGCCAGGCAATTAAGGTATTATATAAATATAAAACCTATTATCTACTCATGACCTTGTTTTCAAAGAGTGTCTCATTAAAGCTTCTGCTATTAGTTTATCAAGGTTTAAGGGTAAAGAAAGACCTTGAACACAGTCCTGCAGATGAAGATATATAATGTAACCCGGTACCTAATAGTGACGGTCACAAAGTGGGTTATCACACTGATTCGGTTTTCGCATGACATCCCAGAATCCATCCATCCCATCTTCGACTGTAGATACCAAGAAGATGGAATAAATTTTGGAATTAACCATTATCAAGTTATCCTATATTTAAACCTTCTTGTCTCTGCTACAATGCTGTTCTGTTAATGCCAAGAATAATCGAGAGAAATATCGAGTAATGCGTATTCCCTGTTAGTACTGACCTATAACATAATACAATAAATCGACCCCCTGTCGTGAGTACTCAATACAAGGGTCCTAATTGCAAATTCACGGCGAGATGTGTTGGCCCCCGAAATCACAAGGGTTTCATTAGATGGGACGTGTTATGGTTGGGGTTGTTTCACATTTGCCTGTTGGTAAAGTTTAGATGTTGTAAGAAGATTTACTTTGCTACCTCTTTTAGTAACATAGTGAAAATCTGGAATATGCATTTATTCCAGAAACTTGATATCTTGACTTTACCCTCTATGTACATATTGGAAGCTTGCGTTTTTGTTAAATAACACTTAAATCTATTTCAAATTATACGAAAAATCGCCCTCGCAATCGTCACAATAGATAAGAAGTACTCCCAAAAATCTCTGTAAATAACGCCTACTATAGCAAAACTATTTATGTAATGGCAGCTAAATTATTCAATAAATTACCAGACTTCATAAAAGATCAAGACATTAAAGAGTTTAAAAAGTCCGTAATAAGAATATAAAAAAGAGGACCTACGATATAAATGCTTTTCTAAACATAGATTTCTATTCAACTCAATAATACCTCTCTTCTCAGCATATTTGCGTCCACTGCTGGACATATGCCTCTTTCATGGATTTTCATGTTGTTCTTGACGCGGCGGTTCTGTGCCAGGTCGGCCCTGCCGTCTTTTTAATGTCGTCCGACCATCTGGCTCGTGGCTTCCCGTCATCTCGTCTTCCCATTCGAGGCCTCCAGAACAGAACTCTTTGGCTCCATCGGTCGTCGTCCCTGCGGCAGATATGTCCGGCCCATTTCCACTTTAGTTGCGCAACTCTTTTGGCAATGTCAGTAACTTTAGTGCGTTGGCAAATGTTGGTGAATAATACCTACCTACCTAAATACTTATTGTACTTACTTTCTTAAAACTGAACTCTAGTAAAGAAAGTAAGTACAATAAGTACCCATTGTAAATATTTCATTCTAGATATTAAGTGAATTTGATATTGTATCTACGCCTGAAAGGCCAAATTATAGTGACTCTACAATAAACTTATTAAGTTACCACTATGTATACCTATAATTTGGCAATAAATGGTTTGATTGATTGATTGAAAAATGTTGATACAAAATTTTCCTATTGACATGAACACTTTTGACGAAGCCTGTGGCGGATAGGTTTTTTGCATCCCGGATTGACAGTGAAATAATCGATTCGATTGTATTTGGTATTCGATACATACAATTCCAATACCCTTATTTACATATAAGCAGCGCGAAGATGAGTACTCGGCTCCGGATTCCTCATTTGCTCAAAGAAATCGAATATTCATCATCAACGAGAACCAGAATCAACCTAGATTAATAATTCAAACCTTATAACTGAGATGCCTAAATATTCGCAAGGGTACATACCAAATGAATAGTAATATGTTATAAGCTGAAATCTTCGGAATTTGCGCATTGAAGTCAAAATTCAATAGGGTATTTTGTATGCATGGGCTGCGACCTGAAGCTAGGAGCACAAATAGAAGTGCATACATAACTAATAGACGGAGAGCTAGCCACGTCAGATATGACACAATAATGAGAGCGACGAAACCCCTCTCGTGCGTTTGATATACTATGCTTATTTCTAGATCCGGACATCTGGCAGCTGTAAAGTGGTGGAGGCCAAATAATGCAAACCACTTTAAGAAAACAAATCCTAGAGTTCTGGTTTCGATGCAGTAGTATGAAAAATTATATAAATAATTAGATCATATCATTGCCAAAAGTTTCTGATGGGGGAAAGTAGTCCAAAACGACGTATAATGTAATTCATAGTTTGCCGCCTACTGTTTCTGTTTCAGAAATATTACGCAATGTTTTTTGTTCTAATGTTAAAATATAGGCCCCGTCCTCTATAAATAAGATAACTTCGGCCGTTTTTACCTACTTTGGTATTATTTTTTTCCAATTCAAAAACTTTACTAGTCTGTCACTCTGACATCCACCCATTAAAAGCTGCCAGATTCCCGGATCTAGCATTAAGTATAGTATTGCAATCTTACTAGATGGGTTTCATTGCTCTCATTATTGTGTCATATCTGACGTGACCAACTCTTAGACGATAAGGTGTCGTTCTAAATGCATACAGAGTGTGGGAAATGCAAAATCTCAGAAGATATCATTACAATTACTCTCGTCAATTACGCACAATTATTATTCTCCGAGTTGTTGATACATCGGTTGCCCTGAAATTTTGATACGCTTGCGCTTGGCATGCAATAGGAATATGAGATCTGATTGACGCTCCCATATTGACAGTACATAATACATAATACAAGTTTCGTCTTGACTCAACCACTGAATACTAAGTCATATTTGGAAAATATGATATAAACACAGTTACCGTTTCTTGGATGCTTCTCTTTCGACTTCAGGCGTAACGAGATGTTTATATGCTCGTTTCGTCTACGTAACGTTAAGTTGGGGAAGTAAATCGAACCAAAAACAGTGTACGTAAAATATAAGTCTAGAACATCTAGGCCATAAATATTATGGGTACTCATTATAGCTTTATCGTCATGGTGTTGTAAAGTGGGGAAATCGTTTGTTTAGGAAATTCACTAGGATACTTATTATTTAAATGCGAGGCTGATGTGAATCCAACCTCCTGACTTTAGGTGACTAAAAACTTCCAAATGGAAAGAGGGACAAGCAATGTTTTGACATCCTAAATAACAATTTAAAAATGGGAAAACGACATCATGTTTTGACATCCTAAATAACAATTTAAAAAGCGTGTACTGAGCTTAAATTACATCCCGACGTTTCGAACACTTTACAGCGTTCGTAGTCAACGGGTCGACTGAGGAAAAATATACAATTACCTCCGTTCAAAAACTATTACAATATGCAAACCTTCAAATCCGTTCTTATGCAAAACCGTTTTTAATTGTTTTATTTCATGAATAACTATCGCGGCAACCGAAGACAATATTACATAACTAGTCTTTTAGTCCCTCCACTTTGCCTGCGGAGAAATCTTTAATATATCGTCTAACAGAATGAAAAGTCCGATCATCTTATTACACAGATTCGAGAAGAGAAATGGACATAGAGAGTATTAAATATCTTATTGTTATAATAAAACCATTGGGAATAAGTAAGTACCCATGTAAACAACAAAGTTTCAAGAAACCTTCCAATTCTCCATAATATTGATGTACTTACCTAACTTAATTGATGTGATATTTCTTTTCTGAAACTTTCATACAAGTTAAATAAGATTTGTTTTTCGTGAAGAAAAGTAATCTCCCAAGAGAATAAATAAAGAGAAATGAGCATAAGCAGGTGAACGTCTGCCATTTTACGCTTTTCGCATTACTTATTCACATCTCATTTTGATGTCTTTTAAATTTCATTATGCTTATGACATGGCTTTCATTTGAGTACCCCTACGTTCATTTGCTTTGTATTAACTTCCTTAAATACGACAACGTGTTTTGGATCGTTGTATAAAAAAGTAATCCACATACCGCAAACAAACATAAACATACACGCTAAGAAGGCTATTTTTTTACTAAATAATCTTGTAAGTAAGTTTACGAAATTATGATTTCAACTGAAGAACAAATCAAATTATTTTTAATAAATATTTTGATTTGTTTATTTTTAAGTAGACACACGACTATATAAATTATAAACTTATATAGATGTCATATACAAAGGAAAAAGTGACCTAGGCCCAGCCCTGGGCACCGGAAGCCTAGGTCACTTTTTCCTTTGTTATGACATCTATACACGGTGTAACATGAGGAAACCGAATAATTTTAACAGCGTATTCCTGATCATAATTTGAGACTAAAATGTCGTATAAATTTTTCTGGAACAGGGACCGTAAGAGAAGAGGATCTTAAACAACCTCATGTATTCACGATAACACCATATGAGTTTATTTTGAAATAAAAATGAAACTGAGAGTTGCTAAGGAAGGAGTAGTGGCCGTCAACACAGTGAATCCTCCTTTTTGTAAAGGGTCGGCAACGCGCATGTGACTCCTCTGGAGTTGCAGGCGTCTATAGGTTACGGTAGCTGCTTACCATCAGGCGGGCCGTATGCTTGTTTTGCACCGTCGTGGTATATAAAAAAAGTGGTGGTGCGTCCATAGAACATGATTCCCACCGGCTTGATAAATTTTCTGCAACTTTGAAATTTTAGATCCGGCTTGCCTACGAATATTTTTAACGCACCGCCACTGCTAGGGAGGTTGTATCTTCAGATCTGTCCATCGGATCTATCTGGAGGACGGAATGTGTGGCGAGAATCAGACGTATTTACAGAGACATCTTTTTCAGTATATAACTATGTAGTCGTTTTGTAAACTACATCACAATGAACTCATTGTGATGTAGTTTACAAAACGACTACATTCAGAATACATCATTTGTTTGCCTTGTAACAATTTTTGCTTTTCATTTCATCAAAGGGATTGAGTTATTACATTATATACGAGTACTACCAATTAAAAACTAATTCCCAATTCAATTGTTACTTAAAGCAGATCTCACACTTGTAACCGCCTAAATCCTTTTCTTAAAGATGATACCTATAGCACACGTCATACTACAAAACTCGTTGGAGCGCCTTTGTGTGCACGTCAGACACTTCTGTACACGCCTCAATGTGTGCTTGCGTCTTAGGGCGCCGTTTCCACTGTCGTAAATGACGTTTGACAATACACCGCCATTTTGCTTTTTATCGATGCGCTGCCAACCTGACGGATTAGCCTGCTAGGTCCCTAAAAATCGGCCGCCGCGGGGTGAGGTAATTCCGATCGGGGCGGGACAGGCGGAGCGTGGCCATTCTGTACGAAATACTATTATTTATTCTGTGCTCATAGGTAAGTAGATCAGTAAATGTATGATTTGCCCATCTTCAACTCAATTCGGAAAATGCGCTTTTGATAGTCTCAGTTCTTTCAAAAAGCGGAATGAAGTTTAAGAAAATAGAACCGTCAATTCAATAATTCTACTGACCGGCGAGGATTCCCCGCCATTTCGCTGCTATGCAAGGAATATTCCGACGCCTTTATTTTGAATTCCGGAATAAAGCGTGCAATTTCGCGTCCCATCTGAGAACCTTTTTAGTACTGACTACTATAGCGACTACTTATGTCGCTTTGTTGGTTATGTTTAAATCGTTCAAATTATTATTTAATTGTTCTCTAGAGTGTAATAGTCACCTGGTAGTGTCAGGCACAGATGTTGCTCGCTAATAAATTTGTTAATATTTGTGGCGATAGGAGGTCATTTTGATAAACTGTAAGGCGGTAAATATTTAATATGTTATACTTTCAAAGTACATATCAAAATTGTGAGATTAAGAATATGAATTTTGATTTTCTCAAATCGGTGAACTATATACCAAAGAGTTTATCAGAAGTGAACATAAACAGTGAGTATTTTTAGGGATGATTTATCCAAATTAAAATTACATATAGGTATTAGGTAAACAATGAAAACATATACGAGAAAGTTGCAACGGACATCCGAATTCAGAAGACAGTAAGTACCTAATCTGTTGAGCCGTAATATTCGTTAAGCAAGCACATCAGTCCTCAGAATATCAAAAATTTATAATACATACGAGAGGCTAAACCCATGCTAAACCATATTTATGTTGCCACATTTGTATGTTTGACCGCGCCAGAAAACGCGCTCACTCTCTTCACTTTATTTCGCTTCAACAAAGTTTCGCATACAATCTACGATTGCTTTCATCAATTAGAGGGCAACAGGAAGTTAAACTAAATTCCTCTTTCATTTGTTTATCTTTCCCGAACTAAATTGCAATGTAAAGCGATGAGAACAAAAAACGACTCTGCATTGATTGCGCTACGAAACTGGACTAAAGTGATTTTATTTTCAGTTTTAACAATGTAGCGAAAAAAAAGAAACATTCGTTGGAATGAAATTTAATTTTACATTAGAGTGCCTTGGAATTCATCCCGTCGTCTGTTACTCTCGGCCATCTGTTTTCAGTAATTTTCTCTTTCTATGTAGGTATATATTTGTTGTTCTCAGGCATTAAAATACTTCCTAGTTTTCTTATTAACACTTTTACACTGATTTTAGTTAACACGTTCACTACGGCATGGGGTCGAATGTATCCGATGTAGAACTTTCCTCCGGTGCGGGATAGATATCTCTGGATTTTGTACGAGTAAAAAAGTGACAGTTAGTGTTTTGTCAATGTCTACTCGAAATTAGGCGATTGACGCAATAAAAACTCATCGGGTCCTTTCGACCCCATGACGACCAGAGCGAAAGTGTTTTCATCCGGTACGGTCACCGGGTCTTCAAGATCCGATGCCCGATAGACCCGGTAGCCGTCCTAGATGAAAGTTTAGTGAGCTAGTGCAGTTCAAGTGTGTAGGTGGTATTTAGTTGCAGAGAGATTATCAATCATGAAGCGATCACGGAAAATGTTGTTTATGTGCAATAATAATGAGAACGAGCATGAGACGATGAAAAAGAAAAAAGAGGAAGTACCTGCCAGAAAAGTTATTATTGGTAAGCGAAATATCAATTCAAATAATATTTACACGAGCCCGTCAACTGGCCAGACACTTCAAGTACTGCAAAATGCAGCCCCTGCCACTCCATATAAGTTTAGTCTGTTTTCATATTAAAATTAATAATTTTCGATATCGATATTTTATTTCTACCGCCAACACTAGAAAAGTATCGACAATGTAAAAACTCAGTGCGGATACTGGGTTGAAAAGATCCGACAGATTGTTCTTTGTTTTGCTAGCAAATCATTAAGTGAGTCTACCTGCGATTTTAATATTGGTTAGGTTGACTATGTAAGAATATGTTATTTTAAACACATATTCATGATTCGTCATAACTACGTAGATAATCACAATTAAACAAGAGCATACCCAACGGATATTTTCGACCCAGTAACGCACTAGAATATAGTTATGCGTCGGATCTAAAAGACCCCATGCCGTACCCAGGTAAAGTCTTATAAATTCTTAGCCGTAGTGAACGTGTTAATTGAGGTCAATACAATTATAAAACAAAAATGTTTGCTATCATAAGTAAAATGGTAAAAAGTTAAGAAGCAAATACTTAGGTGAGATTCCCAGTCTCATCTTACAAAAGCGAATAGGTCCACTGGTACACTTTCCAAAGCCAGACAAAATCTAATTCCTAAAACATGGAGTAGATACCTAACCAAAGCAACATGGATTACGCACCCGCAATAGTACTGACATCGATTTCAAAATATGAAATGATGATTAGTAAGTAGCTTGTATTCCAAATTAGATACTAACCTAGAGTAAACTGGAACTGATAAATGCAGAAATCACAAAATATTTTTAATGTACCTACTGTCAGTCAAAGATCATAATTTTAGTTATTAGATATTATTTAGCAAACAGCGTTGCGTGACGCTTCCAAATGTTTGAGCAGCGTGCGCTGAGGTCGCTATCACACCTACGTTTGCATTTGTTAATCACGAATGACGCGACTGATGCTTTGCTGTTCACCTTGTTTGAGAGTAGTGCGATTTGCATACTGACCCACTTTCCGTCATTTGTCTGCTTGTCAAAATTCCTCTCAAGAATACCGTACACGCACAATGCACCGCCTTGTGGCGTTATCGCGCCAGTAAGGACAATATTTAAGTTAACAACATTTAAAAAGATTAGATCATTAGAGCCTATCTATATCCAGTGACATGTAGCCATACGATTAATAATAAATTAGAGTAATTCCCATGTGGTTCGCAAAATCCGCTTAGCAAAACTTGACCACAATACGAGTACTTAATTCGATTGGTCCTCCACTTAATCGGGGAAGTATAGAACTGGGCATTCTTCCGCTCCATTAGGTAAGGGATGGAAACTACTAATGTCCCGTATTTGGGCCACACAAATATCGCAGTCCTTATTATTACCCATTTAACTTGTAGCAAATATATAGATATTTCAGTTGTCCTGGAAAATATATTCTTTAAAGTAAATACCTATTCGCATCGCATTCACATGCCGAAACGCACATCTAAAAAAAAATATTTTAGTAAAACCTAATAAGCACCGTAAAATATTTGAATAAAAATGCTAAGTTTTAGAAGAGGTCGGTACACAAATACTACTTTTCTTTTCATGCTCGCATACTTTTCTTTCACCATTGTGCAAAGTCAAGCATTATTAATAATAATTATAAACAAGCAGCGATAAAATGATCATAATGGCGTTGCCAACGTTATATACGAAAATGAAAGCATGATGAAAATGAAATTAACAGGGGAGGGAATAATTTTACCTTTCAACGGCGTGCCAACCACTGAAATTAGTTATGTTCAGAGACAAGTACATTCAGGCTGTCAGTTTATATACACAAAATTATATTCTTTATAACGGCTGATAATCTTTAGCGAAGCCTCAAACCCATACGATGATTCATGGTGCTTTCAGATATGTAAATACTGTAATGTAATGCAGATTTCTGGAAGACATCGTGTTCAATTAGAGTTATTTATAATGTTTTTAATAGATATTCTAGTTTTGTTTTTTTTAAAAAATAGGGCTACCCGCGTAATTAATTAAGATCAAGTTTCAAACTTCTTACTGTGTTCAAAACGTATTGAATTGTACGGTCATCCCTTACAAAAACTTATTCTAATATGTCTAAGTCTCACGGAAGTTTTATACTTTAAAAAATCAGCCATGGTCTTACACCTAGCAAAATTATAAAATTGTGGGTTTGATACGCTTGTGAGTGTCTCGTCTGAAAACAATATTAAACTCGGCAAGTTTTTTGGGAACTGCCCGTCCTTATTATTAAGCTGTCTCTGGTATGTTCATTAAAGGTATGTAGGTCTAAGTTAACTGTGAGACTTAATTGAGACCAGGTAAATCCATACACGGGCTTAAATGCAATTTCGTGGTTGGTTGGTGAAAAGGCACTCGCTACTATATTTTGAAATCAAATGAGAACCAAACAGTTTTCAAGAAGTGTATCACAGATTTTTTTGTTACAAGCGCGTTGCGATGCGACTCATGTTTACCTTCAGGTAATTATAAGAACAAATAAGATTTCAAATGATAATAAAACAAGACACCCACGTTTAAATAAACGGGTTACAAATACTTCAAAGCTATTACTGATGGCATACTAATTAAAAGAGCGGGTTTGCTCGGTTAACCCAATTGTAATAATGAAAGGTAAGGTAAATGTACGCTTCAGCGAACGTGCCGTTTCGCCGAATATATTCAATTTTTGGATATAAGTCGACTAGTTACAGCAGATACTACGTTGTGATATTTTTTTCTGTGAGCTAAATACCTACCCCTGTGAATACGCGTCAGAGACGGCCATTTTGGGGCTCAGTTGCAACATGACAACGGATCTAGTCGGTCGAGTGCCACTTTTTATGGGCGCCCTTAACAAAATCGTTAAGAAATCGCGTACACTTCTTAACATCATAGAATCGTTTAAAACTAAATGTGGGTTCCAAATTGTGGATTTAGAGTGTTGTTATTTAATAAGCTTATGTATTTTAGTATTTTAAGTGCATATAGTGCAGTCATATTCTCAGAATTTAAGTTAAATATGAATCCGGTGATATGTGACCTAACTTTTTGACTGGATGGTTTAACCGAACAGCGTACGGAATCAGAATAAGCGTATGTTTTTGAAATTATTTTTTTACTGGTTAATTATTAACTATTAATATAAACTTTTTGACTTTTCAATTAATGAAAAGTATTTATAATTTTATGAGCATTTACCGAACATCTGTAGACAGCAAAGACTATAGTAAATCCGCATTTGAAATCTTGTAGTTTTGCGACTTTTTGAGTTCAAAATAAGCCTTTTGGCAAAGCAATTTTTAATAAAAGTTAATTATTTTACGACAATATTAGTAAAAACCATATACATAAACGGATTCCTTTTAATTATTTGTTTCAATGTTAGATTTGTGATTATGACACAATTGTTGCAATTCAGGTCCTATTTTGAAAATTTGTTCGCGTATTAGGTTCCCAAATTTTTCCGTGGTTTATTTACCGAACGCGCGTTCGGTAAATCGTGCTCATAGTCTCTGCTACCGAATTCCAATCTGCCGTGGCCTCGTTTCTATTCGATAGACATTAGAATATCATCCTTATTTCTGTCACAGCTAGGTCGACATTCAAATGTATTATTTTTTCTGACTTTCTATAAAGGCCAGCGCTTGTAAACATTTAAACATGTTCCTGGAACTAATTATGATGGCCTGGTTTGTATGATGAAACATTTTATATTAATAAGATTAAATATTAAATTGTGTTTGTTTAAAGATTAAACTTTAAAATTCATATTATAAAAACTTCTATTACGTTTCACACTAGTATATTTAGTACTAGCTTTCCGCCCCGCGACTTCGTCCGCGTATAATAAGTACCTTAGAATTTTCCATAACGCTGAAAGAACTTTTATTGTATTTTAATAAGTTATGTTCCCACAAAGTTAAAAGTCTCTAGCTCAAAAATGTAATTTCCCTCATGCAAACTTCGCACCCCTATTTAACCCCCTCAGGGGTGGAACTTTCCAAAATACTGAAAGTAGTTTTATTGTGTATTAATAAGTAATATTCCCACAGAGTTTAAAGTCTCTAGTTTAAAAAAAATCTGCCATACAAAGTTAGCACCCCTATTTAACCCTTTTAGGAGTAAAATTTGCCAAAACGCTGAAAGTACTTTTATTGTATTTTAATAAGTAATATTCCTTCAGAGTTAAGTCTCTAGTTTAGAAAATTATATTTCCCCCATATGAACTTTGAACCCCTTTTTAACCCCCTTAGGGTTGAAATTATCCAAAAGGTTAAAAGTACGTTTATTGTATTTGAATAAGTAATCTTCTTACAAAGTTAAAAGTTTCTAGCTCAAAAAAATAAATTTCCCCGATACAAACTTTGCACCCCTTTTTAACTCTCTCAGGGGTGAATTATCCAAAACGCTGAAAGAACTTTTATATTTTTATAAATATCAGCGAACGCACGAAGTTTCAAGTCTCTAACTTAAAATTTAAAATCCTACACATACAAACTTTTAACCCGCGTTTTTATCCCCTTATGGGTTGAATTTTTCAAAATCGCTTCCGTACACATTATAAATGTAACCCGACCTGCAAATTACAACTTTCTAGCTTCAGTTGTTACGGCCTCGCTTTAATACAAACTTTTCAACCCCGTTTCAACTTATCCCTGGTGGAATCTTGAAAAACGCTGAAATCAGTTTTTTTGTTTTAAGTTAGTAGCCTGCAAACGAAATTTCAAGTCTGTCACAAAAAAAATTGTAATTTCTATACAAACTTTCAACTCCTTTTTTACTCCGAAAAACGCTGAAATTAATTTTACTAATTTTTAATTATCAGTAAGCGCACAAAGTTTCAAACCTCTAACCTTAAATTTTAAGCCCCATCCATACAAACTTTCAACCCCCTTTTTACCCCCTTAGGGGATGAATTTTTCAAAATCGCTTCTTATTATTTGAACACATTATAAATGTAACCCGACCTGCAAATTACAACTTTCTAGCTTCAGTTGTTACGGCCTCGCTTTAATACCAACTTTTCAACCCCGTTTCAACTCCTCTGGGGTGGAATTTTGAAAAACGCTGAAATCAGTTTTTTTGCTTTTAATTTCTTAAACTGCAAACGAAAATTCAAGTCTGTCACAAAAAAAAATCTATACAAACTTTCAACCATTTTTTAACCACGTTAGAGGTTGAATTTTAAAAAACTCCGAAATCACTTTTATTGTTTTTTAATTATCAGTAAATGGACGAAGTTTCAAATCTCTAACCTTAATATTTAAGCCCCACCCATACAAGCTTTCAATCCCCTTTTTACCCCCTTAGGGGTTGAATTTTTCAAAATCGCTTCTTATTACTTGTACACATTATAAATGTAACCAGATCTAAAAAAAATTAACTTTCTAGCTTCTGTAGTTTCGGCTCTGCGTGGATCAGTCAGTCAGTCAGTCAGTCAGTCAGGACAAAGGCATTTATATATTGAAAGAATAGAATAGATTGTACCAAAAAAACGATAATGATGTTAATTTATATTCTGTTTGTCGATGAATTTTTAAATAAGAATAAATATATAGTTGAATACTCCATAAAAATAGAATATTTTTATGTTAAATTAGTTATGTCAAAAAATTCATGATTAGGTATTTTAAATAATTATAAAAAGAAGGTTATTTTTGTTTTGCATGAAGTATTTCAGTAATGTCTGGAGACTCAAATTTAGCGCAGCTAGATACTATTATCTAAACAGTGAGATAAAAGTTTGAGAATCGCTCAACACCATATTTCCATACATTTTTATATTAGTAAAAAATACTTTCTTAGAAAAACCTAGCAAAATTTGGGTTATTTCTGCTCAACATTAATAGGACTACAGAAAGTGATCCAAATCTTAATTGCCATGTGACGCGTTTTTACATACATTCTGTAGGGATCGTTACAAAACGGTTTTTTTTTTGTATGGGATTTTTTTTTCATAAATGGTAGTTTTTAAAATAGCTCGTCGTAAATAAGTGCCTTTCATCCATTGGTTAACAATCTACTATTTATACATATGTAGGTACAGTTCTATGATTAATATCAAACCATATCAGTCACTATGTAAACAAAATACCCATTTCTCATGACTATGAGTGATGAGGTGCCTCATGTCACATGCTCTCCTGCATCTTTCTAGATTCCATAATAAATTATTTAGGTATCTACATAACGGCAAGATAGAAACATTGCACTGCTAAATATTAACCAACAGTCTTAGATAATGAATGTGTGCCATACTCGAAAATATCGGATATGCAAAAGACACAAAATATAAAAGTGAATTCTAGCATCGAAATGCGACTATTTTGAGACGCTAACTAAGAGAGAGAAAGAGAATTTCACCCGTTACCCCTATCTCAGAATAAGTAATAGTACAAGTCATAAGGTAGATTATCCTTCCTGAATTTGACGTTTAGCTACAGATATGAAAACATTAGCTGTCATGCGCTCTTAAAAAAATTCAACATGCTTCACCCACCCACCCTTAGAGCCCACGACACTGAATCTAGTTCGATAAGTCTCCTAGATGAGATATATATAATTAGTCGCGTCTTTAATGGGGGAACACGAAATGCCGATGCTGCAATGCAAAAAAAGTGGTTGCGTATTTTTAACCGACTTCAATTTCATAGAAGGAGGAGGTTCTGTATTCGGTTTGGGCTTTTTTTTTATGTATGTTCACCGATTACTCTGAGACGCGTGGTCCGATTTGAATAATTCTTTTTTTGTTTGAAAGGGTCTACTTCCAAGGTGGTCCCATATCAATCTGGTGCTGTTCTGATGATGGGATCTATGAGGAATTGAGGGAACTCCTCAATTTTTAAAGGCATACGTATGGTGATTTGGGTGTTTTCTTAAGAAACTCGAGGATTTTCTCTCGAAAACCACCAATTTGATGAAGTGGACCCCATGATGATGGTTGTTTTGATCATAATGATGATGATTTTTTTAAATGTAGGATGTTCAGCGATTACTCAGAAACCCGTGGTCCAATTTGAAGAATTCTTTTTTTTGTTTGAAAGTAAATACCTCTGAAATGGTTCCACATAAATCTGGTGCTGTTCTGATGATGGGATCTATGAGGATTTGAGGGAACTCCTCAATTTTTAAAGGCACATGTATAAGTATGGTGATTTAGGTGTTTTCTTAAGCAACGCGAGGATTTTCTCTCGAAATCCATCAATTTGATGAAGTGAACCTCATGATTATGGTTGTTTTGATGATATTGATGATGTTTTTTTTTAATGTAGGATGTTCAGCGATTACCCTGAGACCCGTGGTCCGATTTCAGGAATTCTTTTTTGTTTGAGAGGAACTACCTTTGAGATGGTTCCACATTTATCTGGTGCTGTTCTGATGATGGGATCCATGAGGGATTGAGGGAACTCCTCAATTTTTAATGGCACATGTATGGTGATTTGGTTGTTTTTTTTAAGCAACTCAAGCATTTCCTCTCGAAAACCACTAATTTGATGAAGTGGACCTAATGATAAAGGGCACATATGATATGTGGAACTTTACTTACATTGAGTACGTATCATGAACTTTTTTTTATACATCCTCACCGATTATTGCGAGATCCGTTGTCCGATTATGATAATTATATAACCACTAAAAATGGAAAAATAAAAACTTTTTACAAAAAAAAGATAAACCGACTTCAAAACGGATAAAATAAATTATTATATTATTTATATGCGTTACAAACTGATATGTTTGAAGTCGGTGCCAAGCCAAAAAGTTACAATACCGGTCAAATCAGCTTCAAGTCTGAAAATCACGTAACATTTCGATTCCTACTTATATTGAAAAGGTGAATGTGAATCTATGTGTTACATTTTCACGACTAAACTACTAATCCAATTTTGATGAAATGTGGTACCCATCTATATATACTCTGATACACGTCTACTTTGTCAATAATCAGAAAAAGGCGGCAAATTAAAAAAATATATAAACACGTATGGTTGACCTTCAATAGAAAATTTAAATATCGCGCCTTTTTCTACTGAAAAGGTGGGTCCCACACACCCAGTGTGTCTGAGTATAGAAAGATCAATCTAGCCATTGAATTCCTTTACACTTCGATATTACACCTTAGATGAAGTAGGATAAATAATTCAAACCGAAGCACGGGATCCGTTCGAGATATGGTTAGTCCGAAAACTAGTAAAAAAGTTTATTAACAAACATCATAAGACGCATGATTATACTTTCTTTCTGTACTTAAATGAAAACCTACGTGAAGTCAATACCGTATTAGAATAGTTCTATAGCATGAAGAACAATTCACTGAACACATACGCCTCGTTTGTATTAACTGTTTTGTGATTTTCAGACTTGAAGCTGATTTGACCGGTATTGTAACTTTTTGGCTTGGCACCGACTTCAAACATATCAGTTTGTAACGCATATAAATAATATAATAATTTATTTTATCCTTTTTGAAGTCGGTTTATCTTTTTTTTGTAAAAAGTTTTTATAATATATGTATTTTTTAAATTCTGTTTCTAGTACGATAAGTCTCCTAGATTTCCTTTGTTCCTCGAAGCAGGGGAGGGGTAGGGCTACACGATAATGCGGTGCTGCAAGCCCCCGTGCGTGGCCTAGTCAGTGGCAGCAGCATCAAAAGGTGGAGATATATGCAAAAACAAAGCGCCTAAGACAGAAACTACCTTAATTAAGATCTTGCTTCGATAATCGGTAAATACGGAAAAACATATATAAATATACATACAAATTCGAACTGAGAACCTCCTTTTTAAGAAGTTGGTTAATAACAGCACCACGTTTTATCCCCCGCCGTGAATTAGCAGTTTTAGCATGATACGTACAGACGCAATTTTCTCACCATCAAGGAAACTTGCGAAAAAATACTAAAAGTCATGATTTGCTCAGATTACAGCCAAAACCGCAAGCCAAAGTATGAATAGTAAAACACCCTCATTTGATCCCCTTATTGCTAATAAGTTAATGAGTTTAACTATGCAAATCAGCGCTCATCAAACGCTTGATCGCCCGAGACGTTAGCTGTCGTCGTTAGTGATAATTACCGTACCTGTACCACATAATAGATAACGTTACTACGTACATAATTTACACTGTCTAATAAACCCGTTTTGCACGCTGGACTTAAATTGTTGAGCCATTTAAGGTTCAAGCTATTTTCTTTTATTTAATACTTACTCTGTGTATTGTCCAACATAAAGTGAACCCTAATTGGCTTAACAATGAAAGTCCATCACCGTATGTCGTTAAACTACGTCCAAAAGAGAGAGGTATGGGCACTGCGAATGTCATCTCGCTAAGTGTGGTTTTCATCTTGTTCAAATCTGGAGCACAGCTACGGTAATGCCTCCACAAAACCACAGCCAAATAGCACTAAACCTGGGCTGCGATTCGAAAAATAAACACACACACTGGACAGACACAGCTCCAACCCAACTCAACTCAACGCTATAACCACATTGACATTTGCTATTCGAACAGATTTTCATTCAACATTGGTCTCACATTGGTCTCACATTGGTCACGCATAGGTCACACATCTCTCGCATCTTTAAAAAGTGCTTCAATGAGTAAAAAAAGGAATGAAATTCGTGTTTCTATAAACTGTTAATGCTATAAAATAATATCTACTAAACTAGAAACAATAATAAATTAAGTTTTAATAAATAAATAGCTAATGACATTGGCTGTACCATCATGTACCTATTTGTTGCGCAACACGAGAAGCGCGGCTCGGCGTGTATGAAAAGGCGGCTTTCTTTGATACGTTCGTACTATTGCAAGATTCATCCAACAAATCCAATCGGTTAGGCTGATGGGGTGTCTTACACTGGCCCCACATTTATAGCGATCACGAGTGGGAAGCACGCATCGCCAATAGCAGCCACACACGCCCTGGATTTTAAAAGATTGTTTACTCTTGACAGTTTTCAGAGCATCTTGAAAACTGTCTCTGGTGAAGTAAAGCCAATTCTGATGTTTACGGTCGATGGCGGACTAGACGAAAATCCGCGGTACCAGAAGGACATTGCCCATGCTGTGTGTCATTTCTTGGACCAAAATTTAGATTACTTGGCAGTGGCTTGCGATACTCCTGGACGCAGTGCGTTTAATCGTGTGGAAAGAAGAATGGCTCCATTGAGTCATCAGCTTGCTGGCTTGATGTGGGAGTGCACATGACAAATTCGGCAGTCAGCTCGACACCCAACAGCGCACTACAGATGTCGACTTAGGGAAAAACTTTCAGTTTGCTGGGGAGACGCTCGCTGAAGTCTGGAGTGAGGTCATTATAGATGGAGAGAGCGTTATGGCAGAATACATCAGTCCAGATGAAACTTCGCCAGACAGTGAAGTAAATCATCCCAGAGAATGGTACGATAAGCATGTAAAGGAGTTACAGTACATGTTGCAGATCTCAAAATGCCTCAATCTAGCCTGCTGTTCAAAGTCTCGTAGCAAATTACGCACCATTCTCCCTGATGGATTTCTTCCACCGCCGCTTTTACTCACGTCGAATCTGGAAGCCGCAACTCTGTTGAAAGAAGACGCCAGTCTCTGTCCCCTTTACCTTCAGCTGGCACTAAAAGTAGAAGTACCTCTTGGAGATTTTAAGGAAATGCCATACTTCTACTGTCCTTCTGTACAAGATGAGCTAATGCTGAGATGCTACTCGAACTGTGGTAATTACTTCGCTACACAAATCACCATGAAGCAGCACAAGAAATCTGTTCACGGTCGCCAAATTTAGGTGCAGATTACGATTTAAGACACGATCAACGAACGCTCTACCTCAATCCCTCTCCGTCGCAGTGCGCGAATCTTAGGGCGGCGAGGTAACGAAGGCCTACAAATAGTGAATAACCGTGTCACGGGTCAGGCACTAGACGTCGAGTGGGCTGAGGCTGTTGGTGGGGCTGACTCTGTAGACGAGCCGAGTCTGATCAAGAATCGCAGCATTCCAGACCCAATTTGATTCGGTACTTGGAGGAGTTGCTGAAGTCCATATGAGAAAACATTAGATAAATAAAAACTGTTATTTCATATTATGTCAGTTGATTGTTAATTGTTGTTATGTTGATTATTTTAAAATATAATAATAAATTAATCATTTTAAATGGTATTTTTATTGTACAGTTAAGCTAAAAACGCATTTTTTTATGATGGTTGGATGATTTTAGAGGGGGTCAAAAAATTTACCCTAAGTTGTATTTTATATTGTATGTATAAAAAAGACGCCTGATTACTTTTCAAGTTTTACTGAATATGGTCGCAAAGTTTTGTCTTGAACATTCATCTAGACCAAAATTTCTTGAGCATTCAACGTTGTGAAATAATTTCTTCGTCTACATAAACAGTACAAGGCTTTAACTGTGTCGGAACCTACAATTGACAAGATATTTTAACATCAAACAGGCTTTTCTACAAAAAGTTTTTATTCAAAAAGAATTTAAGAAAATAGTAGATCGGTTTCCGGCCATACAATCAAACTTAAAACCTTGGGAACATGCCAAGTGTGCCCAATACCGAACTGATACTGCCTTGTTTGCCTGTAAATAAAATGTACACGGTCGGGATAAATGGACCAATGGGAACAAAGAATGAAGTGAAATAACACAATTTAAGTCAACTTTTTAAAAGTATGTTTTTCGAAAACAAACCTTTAATAATATTGACAAAATCTCCAAAACTCGTTAATTTAACTATATATTCAACAACTTTATAAAATGTCGTAGCTTCTGTAATAGGAAAAAGATTGTAATTTGCAGGGATTGAAAGGTAATTCAGTTACGAAAGATTTAACTAGTTTGTTGAGAAGTTACAACTTTGCGATGCATATTAAGACGCCAACGAAAATTAACCCTTGCCTTGATCAAATTGCTAACAACATTCGTAATGTAAAACCAGATACCCACAAACTAGAGTTGTCTGATCATGATCACTACAAAGGACAAAGCACAGTCTATTATATTAACTTGGTTTGAAATGAAAAGTAACTATTGTCGTGAAAATTTGTGAGACTGTCAGGAATCCTTCTGTGAAGTTTTAAGTTCTAGCAATGCTCAGGAAGCGTTTCAAATATTTTATGAAATATTTAAACTTTTCTATAATGTGTGCTTTCCTCTTATAAAAGTTAAAGTGAACAATAGACAAAATAATACGAAGTGGCTATCTACAGGTATTCGTAAGTTTTGTCAGGTAAAGCGAAAAATGCTATTCCGAAACAGAAAAAGTGAAAATAATATTGACTTAAAATTTTACCTTTAGCATGTATGTATATTTTAAATTTATGTAGTTTCGTTGAAAAGTTTTCTAAGTACCACGTTTAATGTTCTGATATATTATATTGTTTAAGTAGTCCCAAGATCCCGGTACAAGAATATGCTAAATCAACCGCTTTAATAAGGATATTCATAAAATAAACATTTACAACATGAGTATTGTAATATACATACCAGCCCAAATAAAAACACTTGAGGGAAAGGAATTTGCAAAAACGCTAAGATATTCGCTTCTTGATCACTGCTTTTAAAAGGTTGAAGAATTTATAAGTTGCGAAGAGTAATGTGTGTTGTATTAGGGTTCCGTACCTCGACAGGAAAAAACGGAACCCTTATAGGATCACTTTGTTGTCCGTCCGTCCGTCCGTCCGTCCGTCTGTCAAGAGCCTTTTGCTCAGGAACGCATGGAGGTATCAAGCTGAAATTTATATCAAATACTCAGGTCTACTGTCCCTTGGACCTATGATAAAATCAAACTTCTCAGCCAACGCAATCAAAAGATACAGACAGGCGTTTATGCCGCAAATTTCCGCAAAATTTCGAAACTCGCAAGGGAATCAAAACCTACAGGGTACTTTCCGTGAACTCAGAATCTTAAAATTTGGTACGAAGCAACGTCTTATAGCACAGATAAAGGAAAAATTGCGAAAACCGTTAATTTTTAGTTACATCATATAATAAAATATTTTTAAGAATTTTAAAGTTACTATTTACCCCTATATACCTACAGGTTTGTACGGAACACTCTGTGCGCGAGTCCGACTCGCACTTGGCCAGTTTTTTATTCTAGGTTTGCCCTGTCCATTTCTTGGTACTACCGTGTTGTACTACTGTACTAAACCAGTTTATTGTAACAGAATCCTAATAATTTGTAGAAACTTAAAACAATATATAATTGTATAAAAATGTAGTCTTCATAATTTTTTTTTATATATTTAAAACAGTCGGAAAAGGTGATACAATTGATTTTTACGATACCAGGATACCACTGTAATGTAGGTACCCTTCTCTAAATAAATATTTGTTTGTTTTTATTATTATTTAACTATAGAACTACTAAAACAGTACCTAATAAAGCGTAAAAACCCTATTTATTTAAATATTGATACAAAACAGTGAGTGACTACGACAACTAAAGTCGTTACGTGACAAGGATTATCCGAGATATGTTTCGCGCAAAAACACTTTCCTACCAAAATGCTGACGACTAAACATTTGGTACAAGTAGTGTCTGTTCCTTTATCCGACTGAGCGTAATATTAAGCCGTCACATTAAAGAACACATAGAGTAACACAACTTTCCAAGTCAGAAAAGTATTTTTAGTATATCTGAGGCGCACAATATTAAACATCAATTACTTATAAATTTGGAAACTAACTTGATAACTTATTTATTATCTAAATCATCATTTTAACATACATCATGCATTCGAAAAAAACTACATTTTACTGGTAGTAACACAAAGTGTGACAAAAAGCATTCTTTTAGTATATTTAAGCACGATATTTTCTCAATTAGCACAAAACAACCAAAGATGGCAATTAATAAAATCGTTATGCCTTAGTCGTGAATACAAAGTTACTCTATAACACATTAACACAAGTAGACAATCTGCAGAACCTAAGAATTGTTATATGAAGTTGAGCTACTGCTGTGCTATACCTACACCGATCTCTGGCTTCGCTTGCTAAGGCAATCGCATGAGATTACCCCCGCCACAGGGATTTGCTTGCCGTACTAACCGACCCGGCGAATATTTGGATAACGCGGGGCTGCTACCATCACTTGCCAAGCATGTGTCTCCAACGAGCCGGTACAAAGTGTCATGTATACTATATCTGTGCATATGATAAACGCGTAAGGAGAAATCTGTTTGCTCGCAAACTACGTATACAGTACTGCACAGAATTTTATGAAATATATAGTAATAGCGATTTCACACTATGTTCGATCCGAATCCAATCTGAATCCGTGAAAATATGGTCCGAAGTAGCCGTAGAACTATTTCGGACCATATTTTCACGGGTTCGGATCGGATTCGGATCAGACGTAGTGCGAAACCGCTCTAACAGCTTATGCCGGTACCGATACCGGTACCGGCTTGTAGCGGTACTCGAGGAGAGATTACCTAACTTATTTTAAGTGCAACAATGTTTACATAGAGGCTTACAATGTTAGTTAATAAAAGGGTGCATATACAGTTAGGTGTATAACTGAGTCAAAATTAGTACCTTAGTAAAATGTAAATAATTTGATAACAATCAAAGTTACATAAAAGTTCTAAACGTAAAATATTAATCCTTGGGTACCGCTACAAAACTGCTTCACAAATTATTTTCTTCCGACTTATACATTTTTCTCAATTTCATACCGAAAACTGTGAAATTTCACCTAATTTATTTTTCCCATTATTTCATTTTTTCTTAGGCATTCCCAATTCAGTAACTCATTTAAAGTAAGGAATTCCACGACCATTATTTTAGTTATCAAACATTTAAATCAGGCTTATTTTTGTAATTAGTTACTGGCAATGTATTGTCAGGTGCAAAACTGAGTCAGGCAAATGGCCGAACAACTTTCTCGTTAGTTAATTTTTGTAGCGGACTTCATTCTGAGATAACCATAAAAATACGTGAGTGATATAAAAGTCATACACCTCATTTTAAAGAGCATATAATGTACTATTTCAACTAATTGTCTTACCTGGTTGTGTAAAAGAAAAATATCAATATCGGGTTAAATAAAAAAAATGTAGTTTAACGGTTTTTGGTTCAAAATCATGGACGAATAAAAAAATCAAGATTGTGAATGCAATGAATCGAAATTGGCTTTCATATGGATACATAGCTGACACCGAGACGAACAAATATAACCTGAAAGTTTTTATTTTTTTCATAATTGATAAGACTTATCTTCATTTAACGATGTCGGTGCAAAACTGAGTCAGTACCAAATATTATCTAATAGAGAAAATGTTTATTTTTATCTACAATAACATAATAGGTCAGTAAGTTTATTAGCGTTGTTACCAATTAATAATAAAATAGTAACTTAATAACTAGCCTCTTCTGAAATAATGAAAGAAACATGTCAAAGTGATGCACATTGGTTCAGTTATGCACCTAACTGTAGGTTAAGTTAGATTAAGTTGCTTTGTATTTTTTTGTTTAAAACAATAAGCGCATCTCGCCATCAAACGTCATTGTTTGACGAGGTTTATAAGTTAAATATAAGTTTATATTAATAAATAAATTAATAATTAATAACATCAAATAAATAAACATCGGAGAAACATTTAGTTAGATAGTTTTTTCTCCACGGGAGAAGCCGCGGGAACGGCTAGTGTTCAATAGTCGGAAGTTTGAGCAATAAGACTAACTACATGTGCTTCTCGAAATACGCAAATACACAGCCGCCTTTAGATCTTAAAATAAAAATTACTTGATACTCAAATATGTACCTGTCAACTTATTGAAAAGGTCACCTCGACTAAATATTTGGAAGTTGTTTTAGACCAGCGGCTCTCCTGGTACAGCCATATTGAATACTTAAACGGAAGAATCAGGAAGCTTATATGGCTATTTAAAATTCTTAAACATGTTGCGTCTACACAACTTCTTACCCAAATATCTTTGTCACTTGCCCAGTCAATTGTTACGTACTGCGTTCCCATATGGGGCGGAGCCAATAAAAGTAAGTTTCTACAGGTTGAAAGAGCACAAAGAATGTAGTTTACTATCCATAAGGAAGCTGTATGTTCTAGGATGTGTCACACTTGACAATTAAGTATTACACTCCCATTGTAACTCGGAGGAGAAAGCGCAAAGCTGCACCAGTGCCCTCATTTAACTCCAAATTTGCTCAAAGACAATTCACTCATCAATCTGCCAAGCTATATAATATTATAAATGATCTACTTAATATTTACCCACTACAACTATACGACTGTAAAAAAATCGTAACAGAATGGTTAAAAATGTTAACATATGCCGAAACTGAATCAATCCTGCAATAGAATAAAATATATAAATAAATATGTAAACACACACACACACACACACACACACACACACACACACACACACACACACACACACACACACACACACACACACACACACACACACACGCGCGCGCGCGCACGCACGCATGCTTAAACTTATTATAAATGTAAATATGTATGGTAATATTTGTAAAACAAAAAAAAACTTGTTACTAATTTGAATTATCTTACCTATAAGGTAAGATAATTCGAATTAGTTATATATAAGTTTAAGAATTTAGAATTTGGTTAACTGCTGCCTCATAATTAATGGAAGAGCAGAGCCTTCTGGCACAAGCACAAGTTTACTTAAAAGAAGGTGTAGCATGACGCTACGTATCGTACGACATCTGTCGACTTTCTTTAGAACTTCTGAACTTCTGTGTCTAAGGCTAGGTCACGGTTGATATATAAAAAAAGCGTACATTGTGATTCACGGCATTACAGGTAGATGGCGCTTCTATCAGTCCGTATTTTGTAATACGTCTGGCAGTTATAAAATTGAGATAATACTCGCGCTAATTTTGAATGTGAATTTTTGAGGTATTCCAGATTGTCAAAAAGAAAAAAGTTGATTTTTGATTGAGTCTGTCAGAGCGCCGTGAGATTTTGGAAAGAAAAAGAGATAATCTGGATTTGGTCTGGGGTTTTTGCTATAATTTGCTTAGTTGCATCGTGGTGAAGTGCGATTTATTTCAAACATTATATAGCAAGTGCTATTAATACATTATTGGAGCAAAAATAAAACCAAAACCATTGCCGGGCAAAAAAGGCCATATAAATTATACAGTGTGTTTTTTTTAAGTGGGACAGTATGGGGAAATCCTAAAGTATAAGAGATACAGGGAAACTGTCTTAGGAAACATTAAGTACTTTTTTGTGAAAAAAAATTGGTATAGTCAAAATTTTGGTCAAGTGTGAGTTGTCCCTAAAAATGATTAATTTTGATGAAATTTTTTTTTGATGCACATCTACTCAGTTTCATGAGGGGATCATTTTATTGTATGGGAAGAAAAAAATCGGGACAGCAGAAGTTAGGTAAATTTAATAAAATAATTTTACATTAAAGTAAATGTTCAAAGTGGCCTCCCTCTTGTCGAATGCAGGCACGAGCGCGTTTCAGAACACCTCTGGTTGCTTTAGACAAGGCGTTGTGATGTATGTTGTTCAAATGATAATGCACTGCGTCTTTTAACTCTTGTACCGAGTTGTAAGTATCTGCATAAATTCGACCTTTAAGGTACCCCCAAATGAAAAAATCCAACGGTGTTAAATCTGGTGAACGTGGTGGCCATTTAATAGGGCCATTTGTGCCCATCCAGCGATCAAGAACATGTTCATTTAAAAACTGTTTAGTATCGATACTATTGTGGGCAGTGGCGCCGTCTTGTTGGTAGATGATATTATTCAAATTATTTAATGGAATTGCCATATCTACTAAATCCACAGCCATGTTTAATATTTCCTGATATTTTTGACTATTCAATGTTCCATGGTAAATTTTAATGGCAAAGATTTTATTATCTAATATTGCACACCAACAATTAAAGGAAAAGCGGACCTGGTTATGGGTTGCCGTAGTTCGGAAGGGGTTTGTACGTGCCCAAAAATGATTATTTTTTCTATTGTACATGCCATTGTTTGAAAAATTGCATTCATCTGTCCAAATAATCCGGCTTGGAAAAGACGGGTTTCTAATCGAGCATGCTACAAACCACTGGCAAAATGCTAATCTCCGGTCAGTGTCTCCTAGAAGCAATGCTTGTACAAGATGACCTTCTATGTAACACTTGTACTTGTAAGCCTTCAATACCTTTCGTACTGTAGATTTATGCACACCGATATTGTTAGCAGCTTCCCTCAATGAGGCTTTTGGGTAGGCTTCAAAATATCCTAAGATTGCGATAGTTGTAAATTCATTTATTACTGTGGCTCGTCTCTTCCGTTTTGGTGTAAAACAGCCCTCCTTTCTTAAATTTTTCACCAGTTTGTCAAAAATTTTGCGGTCCGGTTGATTGCGGTCCGGATAACGTTCCCGATACCACTGTAACGCATTCACAGATCTACGATAATTTACAAAATACGCTTCAATTAAATCTACTTTATGCGAGTTTGGTAATTCCATGACGAAAACTTAACATAATGTAAACTTTAAACAATGAAATATCAAGTAAAATACTGTTTGTTTCAAGAAGTTCCAAATTTAAAATTTGTTTTTTTTTTAAATTAGATTTGTAAGGTAAGGTGCTCGCGTAAAAATACCTTAAAGTATTTTAATCCTTTTTAAACCAAATAAAGTGTTCCAAATTCAAATGTAAAACTGGAATAGGCAATATTTTTTTTAATAAAAACCTTGCAGTGGGCAGTGGTAGGCAATTTACACGGGTTGTAATAATGAAAACGATTTTCTTAAATTTGACTAACTTCTGCTGTCCCGATTTTTTTCTTCCCATACAATAAAATGATCCCCTCATGAAACTGAGTAGATGTGCGTCAAAAAATAATTTCATCAAAATTAATCATTTTTAGGGACAACTCACACTTGACCAAAACTTTGACTATACCAATTTTTTTTTCACAAAAAAGTACTTAATGTTTCCTAAGACAGTTTCCCTGTATCTCTTATACTTTAGGATTTCCCCATACTGTCCCACTTAAAAAAAACACACTGTATAGCAAGTGCTATACACTGGAACCGCCTGATCCGGAAGGATTCCGGAAGGCGCTTGTGGATGCCGGGCCGGCGGGACGGTCTGCAGCTGCCGCGATTTCCGCGGGTTTCTTCGCCACATCATCGGAGAGTTAGAGTCCGCATCCAGCGGGCTCTCCAAGTGAGAAAAGGAGTTCAGCGAGCTATTGGGTCCGCCTAAATCAAAGCGGACACTTGTCCACGAACTCTTTTTAATTTAAAGCAACAGCTTTAGCCATCCTGCTTTCGAGAGTATCAAATTATTTACATTTTTGTTAAAAACGTTAAAAATCGGATTCCTTTTCTTTGTATCCAGTATTTTTGCGCCATAATAGTTTTTTTGTTGTTTTGCTAAATTCCCCAAATTCCAATTGCCTCGTTTGACGGGCGTATAAAGACCTGGTTCTTTAATTTAGGCTACGTTCAGCCAGCTAATCATCTGTCACCATCCATATCACCCGCCTCATTAACCCATTATTTTCCTGCAGCCAAATTATTACTAGCCGAGTCTTTATTTTTACTTACCGGTTTTGCTAACTATTGAATGTGTAATGTCCTTGTTTAGGTACAGTTGTCTTCATTTTTAAGTGAAGTGCTAATATTAAATATTTTTAATTATTGTAATTTAATTACATTCTGGCCACTAGGGAGGTTGTTGAATGTGAAAGTGAAATAGGTACAGTTGTCTTTTAAATTTTTGTTATTGTAATTTAATTGCATTCTGACCACTAGGGAACTTATTGAATGTGAAATACCCTTATTTAGATGCCGTTATTGTGATTTTTACGTGAAATGCTAAATTTTAAATAATTGATTATTTTTGCTAATATTAAATATTTTTACTTTGTCGTCAAAATTAAACGTGTTAATGCAATTAAGAAGTGTTTTACTGCAAAGGTTCTTGTTTTGTTTCGAGTAAAAACCTGATGTATTACCAATAAATCATTTTTCATTAACATTTTCAAGTTTGCCTTAGTAACTCGGTAATCGGCGAAAAATCCGTTGTCATAGATTTGATCTTAATTTGATATTGAACAAGATTGGACATGTCAGTAGTTACGTTTGGTTTAAACCGAAGGTCAATAGAAAAGTAAATAAATGTAAACAAACCATTGCACCTTCATTGCTTCGCAACCACATACTTTTACAGAACAGTCATGGTACCATACCGAAATATCCATGAATTTACATATTTTACTTAATTCAGCGAAAACAAACTTCTGTAATAATATTTTGATATGTTTCAAATACTTTTTGCCTACAAATGCAGTTGTCGTCAGCCATGTTTGCGTACATTTAGTCACTTTTCTATTGACCTCCGGTTTAAGTATTCCGATTTTTTTTCTTGTTATCACGTTCCTATCAGATAAATATTAAAATAAAATTGCTTTAACATCAATACGATACGTAATATTGCTTTTCAAAATTACACATTGGTTTTTTATATTATCATATTGATGACAAAGGGAGATAAAAGTGATATTAAATCCGTACTAATGTACCGAATTTTTTTTTTACAAGAACACTTATTCCCAAAACGCGCGAATTTCACGAAATGCTTCATTTTCTTCGAAGGCTATGGCGAAAATACTTAGTTTTTTTTAATCGACTATTGATGCATATAATAGACGGCCATTGGAGCAAATTATTTTAGAATTAATTTTAACGAGTAAAATATGAAAATAATTCGTTTCCTTGGAAGGCCTTTCTGGATTTTCCAGTTAGATGTACCGTATCATTTCAAAATTACTCAAAAAAGTGGTAATAATTCTTATTCAATTTGAATTAAACTCAATTGAGTATGTCATGGCTGAGACGGCCATGGAAATAAAAATCGAAGATTCATCTTGGATAATAAACAAAATACCTTCTGATTATATGCAACTTTTTTGATGAAAAAATGGTTACATTTCTTTTTTCCACGAAAACCCTATAAATATTATTCCCTGAAAAATATTAAAATATTACCATAGCAAAGTTAAACTATATTTCTATCAAGATATTTAAAAAAGTATTGGTAAATTTGAATTTAGTATGGATTTTTTTAAATGACTTTCACGGAACACTTTTTCTTTTACGGAACAGTTTTTCGACCTTTTAGGTAATAAGGAGCCTTAGTCTCATCTGTAACTATGTTATTTATACAACCCTTGCCTAATGATTAATATCTAAATAATCCATTTTTATACGTACATATTACACATACCCACACGTATATATTGTTTTGCCTCTGCTTTATTTGAGGTGTACAATAAAGAGTATTTATGTTATGTTATGTTATACCCACCCTAATGCAAAAATGAAGAAAATATTTTTCACTCAACTCGCAGTCGATTTGCGGCTGGTATTTTGTATTTGCATGAAAATTAGTTAAAACATTACAAAGCAATACCAAAGTTCCAGGATCCAAAGAAGAGGGCAAAATCATTGCCAAGTTCTAAAATTGGTGACAGAATATTGTTTTAGTATTAATAAAACTAGAAATAAATAGACCTCTGTTTTCATACAAAACGAGATCGCATGATTGAAAAATATTCAAACCCTTATGTTAAACTTTCATTAACTGTTTTATATTTAGCATCATCAAAAGCGGAATTTAGTCACATTTTTGAATTTATGGCACAAATGACCGGTGAAAAAAAACATTGGCGAGAGAGAGCAAACATATCTCTACATAGGCTCGCAAAATTTTACTTGGGATTTAAAGGAAAAATGTCGCTCTTGGTTAGATAACAGTCTTAAGAATACTCTTAAGACTACCTATGATGTATTAATAAATTAAGAAATATTATAGGACATTATTACACAAATCAACCTAGTCCCACAGTAAGCTCAATAAGGCTTGTGTTGTGGGTACTAGGCGACGATATATATAATAGATAGATATAGATAAATACATAGAAAACATCCATAACTCAGGAACAAATATGTGTGATAAACACACAAATAAATGCTCTGACCAGGATTCGAACCCGGGACACCCTGCTTCATAGGCAGGGTCACTACCGACTAGGCTAGGAGGCCGTTAAAATATTATTAAGTATTAGTAAATAAAATTTCTATGTAAGAATACTTACTGCTAAGAGCTGTTTATTCCTAACATGCAAATCGAGAACTCAAATGAATTAATCTGTGACCTCAATATTCATTAAAATAGTGCTTGATCGGAGATCTTATTATTTAATACTAGGTTAATCGAGCGATTGACTCGTTCGTTCTTTATAATAGGAATAACTCTACTAAGTCAAATGCCGTCGGCTCCGTAAGCAGCAACTTTTCTATACAATCTGAGGTAGTAAAATCTACTTTAGTGCTCAAGAGGCTTTTAGTGAATAGCTGCGCTCCCGCACAATAGCTCAACTTTCAAGTTTACGTAAGGGTTTAGATTTGCTTTTTATTAGGATTGCGGTCTGCACAAATCTGTGAAGGTCAGATGCTCAATATAATGGTGTTTTTGAACCTCGATAATGACAAATTATATATAATGAACTATCTAATATTCAAATAAAATTAGTAACGCTACTTTATTAGAGATAAAGCCCTTTAATATGTAAATTATATAAAACATCATAACGTGTTATATCTGAGTCATAAAAACCGGCACACAAGAGTTCAGAAACAAATGTCGTGCAAACATAGGATTATGTATACAATAACAAACTTATCTCTTAAACAAAAATACATGTAAATTCCCTTCTTATGAGCGCTCCAACAAAATAATGCGGCCATAAAGTCACCAGAAAAATAAAACTCTTGTAAAGAGGCAGAGCCATCGAAAACCTTAACAAAGAGACCGGATAAATGGAATGATATACCTACGCAGTTAAGAGATATTTGAGTTAAAATAAAAGAAAATGGAGTAACGTGAAGTTAACGAACGTCAGTGGTTAATACTTGTAATAGTCTAGAGCAGAGCTGTTCTAACAGTTAAGAGATAAAAGTGACAGTGGACTTAGACCCAGCTTATAAGAGATAGGTTTTACTTTTTTATTGAATCTAAAATTAGTAAAACACTTTCTGATGATGAGACTTGTTAGATACTCCGTTATTCTCAAAATCGCTTCAAAGACAACAACTTTGGTGTAAGGAGATAGGGATATTAATCATATTAGATACATGGAACGACAGATCAACAAAAAAAACGATGTGTGCCTATAATATTGGAAGAGTTCCCTCAATTTCTCTAGGATCCCATCATCAGACCCTGACCTGATGACAATCTGTAAAGTATACTTCAAACGAAAAAAAATAATAAAAACGAAAAAATAGTCTCCGAATAATCGGTGAAAATACATAAAAAAATCGGCCAAGAAAGTGTCGGGCCACGCTCAGTGTAGGGTTCCGTAGTTTTCCGTCCCTCACAGTAAGTGTCCCCACTTAAGAGTTAAAATAACACCGCCATGTAGAATATGATATGACTTATGAGCGTTCCACGTACAGCGACATCTATCGGCAAATTAAGCAAACTATTGCGCGCGAGCTTAAAGTATGGAAGATGATTTTTATGGGATAATTCTTTATTGCGTGAACCGATTTTCACCGTTTTTACTTTATTTGAAAGCACGTCATTTCATTGTGATTTTGTAGAAATTACAGGTGCAATAAACATCTGCTTATACGGTTAAATTACAAACTTAGTTCAGAATTTTTTTTTTCAAAAAGTATTCAACCTATCAAGTTCAAAATAATTTTCCTAGAAAGTTTTGATAAAGTTCTACTTTAGAGATTTTTTTCATATTTTTAAAACTTATAGTTCAAAAGTTAGAGGGGGGGACACATTTTTTTTTACTTCTGGAGCGATTATTTCCGAAAATATTTACATTATCAAAAAATGATTTTAGTAAAATTAAAAAATATTCATTTTTAAATACCTATCCAACAATATATCACACGTTAGGATTGAAATGAAAAAAAAAAATCACTCCCCACTTTACCCTAATAAAACATTTTTTCCACTTTTTATTTTACCACTTTGTCGGCGTGATTGATATACATATTAGTACCAAATTTCAGCTGTCTAGTGCTAACGATCACTGAGATTATCCGCGGACGGACGGACGGACGGGCAGACATGGCGAAACTATAAGGGTTCCTAGTTGAGTACGGAACCCTAAAAAAGCAAAAACAAAGATCCCGACGAATTGAGAACCTCCTTCGAAATCTTGAAGTTGGTTGGAAAACAAGCAAGTGGCTGCACTGTGTCTGGTGGACTGTGAGCGAGCGAGCGAAGCGTGTTTACGCATCCTGAGCTGTGATTTGTTGCCGGCCTTTTATTGTCTTTCTTCTTTTTAGAGTTCCGTTAAGCTACGTAAGCGTCATAATTCCAGAGTATTTGTCTTCTACGAGTATAAAACGTTATATTTACGTATTTTGGCTCTTTGATAACATATTCATATACGTATACAGTATCCAAACCCCATCGCCAATAAACACGAACATTAATTAAAGTGTAAACGTAAAGCCAAGGTTAAAAGTAGAACTTTAAAAATAATACAATTTCATGTTTTATTAAATATATAATCGTCCAAAAATCCTGTTGTTAAGTTCCTTAAATAATAAATAATTAGAAGCCTAATATTATTCACAAAAAGTAAAAATCAAGAATAATAATTGCGCTGCGCTATACCTATGTTTAGTGCTAAGCGAGCGCCCTCATTTAATACGTTATCGATATTATTTTGATAACAACGTCAAATTTTCATTGCAGAATAAGGCTTCAGGTGGCATGTTCTGATTTTACAAACATGATATCAATCCTGGTAATCTCACTCAAAAAATGTTGGAGTGAATGTGGGAAGCCTTTCAATTTTATTGGAGGTTTTACATTCGAACGTGTTTTTTTCACCCAACAAAGGTAATTAAGTACATCCATCTGATCTCCTCGTTACAAAACAACCGAAATTAATGGTCTGAGTTGCTACACTTAATTAAACTTTATATTTTGGAGTATTTCTGTAAATCGTAAGGAATGCGATATTTCGATGTACCTACGTATACAGTAGTTATCAAGTTGATCGAGTAAAAAAAAAATTTAATAAATCTTACAATTAATCTTTGTATGTTAAACTGTAATATTATTTCACACAGTATCGGCAATTCGTAGTAAGGATTAAGTTCTTTGCATTGATATTTTTTCCTAATATAAACGATATTTATAGAAAGTATTTAAACTTAATTTACAGCCATTTTCAGGGAGGTAAGAAAGTGGCCAGTTTTTTTTTAATCATGGACTTAGCATGATCAATTGGGAGGTTCAATGAAGATATTAAAGTAATGTAATTAAGCTTTATTAATCCCTTACAAGGTTTTCTTAAAAGTATTACTTTTAGTTTATTCAAAGTAGGTAGTTAGTAGTAGTAGAGTTTTTTTAGGCGGTAAAAACCTCCTTTAAAAAAAGTACCTTTCCATAAAATAAAATAAAAACACGGTGTAGTGTAAGATACGTAAGAGTAATAATTATTATATTATACTTATGGCCTGTTTCACAATCTCCAGTTAAAGCATATCTGTCAGATAAATGTTTGCTGTCCTTTTCTTTTATATGACTGGAGAAAAGGATAGCAATATTCTAACTGGCAGATAAGTGTATCTGGAGATTGTGAAACAGGCCCTTAGTCGTAAATATGTCGCAATTATCGACATCTCATTGTTATGTACATATAAGGTATTATCAATAAAGTATGAATATGAATATAAATATGTATATTATGTACCTAAACATAAAACAAAATAAATAACTAGCTATGAAATAACCTTTTTTTAACACACGGACAGCATTTAGGAATATAGCCCAATAAAAAATATGACAAATTCGTTGTACAGCAGTTGCTCGCAATTTCAATAAGGGTAAAGGCAGTTCTCTCACTTTTATTACAATTTTACTGCCCTTACTTCGGTATAACTTTTCTGAAATTAAAAATGTTTCATTAAAATAGCAGGGCGAGCCGCATTTGGTGTTTTATCTCATGGTTGTAATCCATTTGGTCCGAAGTAGAAATTACATCGCGTTTTACATAAAATTATGCGATGTGTACTTTTAATTGAGAAATGTGTTTATTGTTCCTGCATCGAGCCTTCCCGCTTAATTGTTTATTTATCTGCATTTTTAAATTTAAATGGTCTGAAATTCTTAGTTCAATAGAAGGACGTCATAGTATTTGCAATTTTAGGCAAGGTTAGATTAATATTAATATAAAGAAGAGGCCATTCAGCAGTGTTAGCAGTGTATTATATTTGATTTTCTATAGTCAAATGCAACATAAACGGGTCAGAAACGAGTCTTGGTATATAAATTATAATAAAAAGTGTAGATTTTTATGGTTTTTTAAAGTATTTAGACATTTACTCTAGTTAGTTATACGAGCCGAGCGTTGCCTTATCGTCCAAAAAATGAGACTGAAAGACGTAGCACCTTTATTTTAAAAGTACACAAATACTCGTACGTAGATGTAGTTGTAGATAATATATTTTTTAGATAAAAGAGAATTTAGAATACATATTCAAACTGTAGGTTGTTTCTCTTTCCCTACTTTCGGTGGAAATCTGACAAAATAATTGACATGTGGTGGTCATTGTGGGCCGTCCGACTTTCAATCTGGAGATCTCGGGTTCAAACCCCGGTTCGTACCAATAGGCCCCAGGCCCACGACTCCATCGTGGCAAAAAGCCGAGACAAAATAATAAATCTACTTAAATATTAATGTTTGATTGTAGACTACCGTTAGATTGTATTGTATACGTCATGACCTTCATGAGAAGTTAGAATCCACCACAAACCACGGTTTAGGCGTATCACTCACTTAGCGGAATCCAACCTAAATTTCTTCGGAATTCAGTCTGAATTACTTCGGAATCCAGTCGACCATAGACAAAATTCAGCCAGAAGGCGGAGGAATATGGTCTATGGGCTACAAATGAATTTTGTCGATGGTCAACTGCTTTCCGCTTAGATATGAACTGAATTCCGCTAAATATGTGTCACGCCTTGTTTAATAAACCCGAGATGGCCAAGATTAATCGCATCGACATAGATAAATTCAAATGAACCGGTACGAATGTTTATGAAAATGTTAAAAGTTTGGTACAAGACCCGTGCTAGCTTGTATGAACGTTCAAAATACGGCCTAATGATGGCATGAATCAACTTTTAACTGAATTAAATACTCAATAGTGTCGGAAGAGTTCACAACCTTTGTTATACAAATAATTACTTACGTGAGTTTTTATTCGCGTGTTAGGTTGTATGCCTTTTTTTCAAGTCATTGTAGCTGTCTAAAATGGCGGGTTAGACTGAATTCATCATGTAATTTTACAATTCAACCATTTATATTTCGACAAAATATCTAATAACCATTTATTACCGAGACGCAGAACGAAGCAGAAACCTATCCTTATATTTAATTAATGAAACAAGTTCCGCAACGCCCGTAAACTTTATTTAAAGGTAAAGAATTTAAACCAGAAAGAATCTTTATTTTGAAGAAACAATTCCGACTTTTATTCAAAGAAAAGGCAGGGCAGCTTTACAAAGCGTCAAATTACGGTAATGAATAAAAGAGTAATTTGAGCAGTAAATTAAAAGCCTTGCTGACAAATGCCGGGTTCATTGTGACCGAAGTGAAATATTTACCCGAAAATCTCGCTGTCGATGTCGGGTTATTTCAGAGTTTAACATTACGTTGACAAATTATTCGGGGGCGAAACCCGAGGGAAAATATACGAAATGGAAGTTCCTCGGAAAAACTTTTACTTCGTTATCTCACGGACGAAGCGAACACTGACCATTTCTTTATAATTTTTCCGAGTTCCTTAGAGCCTACATTCATTAAGCGAATGTCACTCTCGTGTTGCAAAACGTGTTTGAGAGAGAGAAAAATGAAACCTTATTCTGTAGCATCACTTCACTTACCCACACGGCAAACAATGTCAACAATAATTTGAACCGTCGTACACACACACAACCAACCAAGACCGACTTTTCGAGTTCAGTCTAAAAACTCATGTAAGCGTCATCACTATCAAATTTGAATTTTCCCGATTCATTAAAGTGCTTAATTCGCTCGTAGCGAAGTGACTTGCGCAGAAGCACTGCGCACACGTCCTGTCACGGTCGTGGTTGAATGGGGACTGAAACGCCGCTGAAACATTTGGCACTCTCCACGGAACGTTCGCGGGATAAAGTTCCATTCCACTCGCTAAGCTGATTACAGACCTTGTCTAAGATTTCTACGTGCACAACGTTAACTGCTTATTGGCACTCCCAACCGCCTGTAGGCTTTTTTATTGTGAAGCTTTAGTTTCTAATATTGGGATTCTTCAGTTAGCCAAATACAAAGATTTTTTCTAAGAAATTGCCATTGTATCTTAAAACATATTGAGACGGATCACCTATTTTCTCAGAATGATAAATACTAGATAGTTCACCAGACTGCTCGGTTTATTTGAGTTCTAGAACAACACTTTTCAGAGTAAAACTTTGAATAGACAACTATTGATATTGATATCGTAGACGTTCAGTTTAGCTGAGCTCGCATAAAGTTTGTAGACGTGCGATATGGGCAGGTATTATTTTAGTAAGTATATTGATTTGAATTGCATAAGTTATCGAAACACGAGGGCAACGAATTCGATATTTCACTTGAAATTTAGTATTGTGTAAAGTTATTAAATTCGAACTATTTTGTTATACTTAAATAACTAATATTTCGTGTTGTGTGTATGTAACTTGTAAATGATTTTAATTAAATGGTAGTATAAAATACTTTACTTTATTTCTCTGACCAGCTTCTATATTTTCAAACAAAAAGATGTAGCAACTAATCGACATACAGACATAGCGTACTATGCCAGTTGCCAGTTTTACAAAGATTACTAACCTACATGGCATTTAATAACGTAAAAGATTAACAAAAAAAATAACACTTGCACCAATGTAAATCTTCATTAAGTAGAATACATTTTAGTTGGTTGAGGCACGTGTAATCTCAGATTGAATATCAATTACATATTCAATATTCATAATCTATTAAATCAATGTTTTCAAAAACAACATAAGTAGTATAACCATAAATCAAAAGGCGTATCCCTGATAGCCGGTCATAATACTTCTCGGGTCAGAGGTGTAGGGTTAGAACCGGTGGTAGTTTTTTTTTCTCTGACGTTCATAAGTGCATTGTAATTAAATTAATGAATAAATATCTTTAAAAAGTAATATAACGTATTTTTTATTTAGGCTATAAAGTGTCCCACTGCTGGGCAAAGGCCTCCCACCTAGAATTCCAATCATTTAGGGCGATCTGGCCAGTTGTTCAGAAATGCATCCAGGTCATCCGGCCATCTCCTCCTGGGTCGGCCACCCCGCCGTTTCCGTTGTGGCATCCACTCCGTGGCTAGTTTAGCCCACCTCTTTGAATGCATACGGCAAAGATGGCCAGCCCAGTCCCATTCGAATCATAATAATAAAATAACTTACGATGTTACTATTGTAAAATAATTAATGTATAAGTATATTTAGATGTTACTTCTCAATAACGCAAAAACAGCTCAACAGGTTAAATTAAAATTAAGCATATCAATAAAGTTGTAATAAGATACAGAAGAGGTACTTTTATATAATGTAATTACTAAGTGGGCGAAATGGGGGTTGAAAGTTAGTAAGAAAGCATTAAGGAGAACTAAAGCTTAACGCATTTTGTGCGGATAAAATCACTGACAAAACTTGTTGAAATGAATAGTGTAATAATGTTCTTTTCGTGCATATACTTCATGGTCATGCTCTACTAAAATCTATAGACCGGAAGGCTCGTGAACTTGTACAGCCAAGAAGCTCTCCAGAGAAACAATACATCTATTGAAATTGCCCTCTTCAAGCGTCGTCGGAAAGGTCGAGGTCAGTGTCAAGCAGTGTTTCAACACAGTTTATATTAAAACTAAACCTTTCTTCGAATGCGCTTTAGTTCGAAAGTTGCGTCTGCTTCCATAAGCAAAGAAGAAAATTTAGTTTTCTAATTCAATTAAGATGTACTTAATAGGTGTTTTTCTTTGACATATTCCTAATCCACATTTAAGAACTCAGAATCGTATTTTTCAATATCTATAAATCGTTTTTAACAAGTATAACGAACCCGCATTATTTAACAATATTCTGATCGGTTAAGTGACCTAAAAATCCTATTGGACATTTTAGGTTTTACTTACCTACGTACTACAAAGGTTGTCTAGAGGAGAATTATTTTTACTACAGAAGTTATAATATTTGTTCGGACTTATTAGATATTCGTAGATATATCATAGGAGTTAATAGCGCACTTCTTTATCTTTTGAGCTTCCTTATATTTTTAATTTAATGTTCAGCTTATAGGTATTGTTCTGAACTAGATGTGATAATAAATCACGCTGAAAAGCAAACACTACTTTCATATTATGTACCTAATTACACGTAATAAAAACATTACGATATACGTTGGTAAACTAACAACGAGTTATGTACCTATGTAAATTTAAACTAAACAGACTTCACTATATTTGAAAATGACCTTTCAGGTTTGCGAGGCTGCCTAAAATCTAATTAATGTCCCATATGACTCTCCTAACGCTGACTAAGGACTGATTTGCATAAAACAGTTATTAATTTTACAACCCACAGCTCGGGTGATTACGATTTAAATTCATTATGCAATATGATGGTAGATTTATATCGGAAGCTGAGAAAGATTTATACGGTCATGGGGTAAGGAAATGCAGGATTTTGCCTGTAAATTATGGCTGTAGAAGAGCATCTCCCAGAGCTTCTAATTTACCGTCTTCAACGTACAATATCGTTTCGTGTGTAATGACGAACTCAGAATGGTAGTAGAATGTATTTCAGTGGTATATAAAGCAATATACCTCCATAATAATGAAAATGTAAGTATTTTCACATGCTTTAGCTTAACTAGTGCCATGAAATATACCAATAATACATCATTTTTGACCATATTTTAGTTAAACATAATTATATTTTATGATATTAGCTACTAGAATAAAACACAACAAAAGTGAAGACCCCATTAATATAGATAATCTAAAAGATAAACAGATTATAAGTACTTTTCAACTAGAACTGAGAAATAGTTTTGATGGGTTAGCATTGGAAGACAGCATTGATGGCAAATGGGAACGAATAAGAGATACTGTAAAGAGGATTGCAGTGAGGGTTCTAGGTCGGAAAAAGAGGAAAAAGAAAAGGAAGTGGTGGAACCAAGATTGTGAGGGTATAATAAGGGAAAGGACAAGGTACAAGATGCTATCTGACCAGGACGAGTTGTGGAAAAGTAAATACGAAGAAGTGCGTGTGGAAGCTAGGAAAGTTATTAGGAGAGCAAAACGCATGCACTTAGAAAATATAGTGAGGGAAATGGAGACTCTGATCAGAGCAAACGAATCGAGAAAGTCCTGAAGAGAAGATCCTGTAAGAAAGGGTATCAACCCACAACTCAAGTGCTAGAAGACGAAGAAGGCAACCTGGTCACAGATGGCGAAGAAATAAAAAGCTGCTGGCGGAACTACTTTCGGACACTACTGAACTGCCCTCCGATCGTCGAGCTTATACCCCAGACCACAGAAGGTAATGAGGATGAGAGAGTGGAATCCCTGAGCTTTGATGAGGTCAGACAGGCAATAATGAACCTCAAGAATAACAAGGCGCCAGGGGCCGACGGTCTGCCCTCAGAATTGTGGAAGTATGGCGGAGGGACAATGCAGTCCAAGCTATATGAGCTATTGCTAAGAGTTTGGGAAGCGGGGACCCAACCGCTTGAGTGGAATACGGGAGTCATTTGTCCCGTTCACAAAAAAGGATGCAAGAGGAAGTGTGAGAACTACCGGGGTATAGCACTGCTTCCCACTGCGTATAAAGTGTTGTCGTATGTACTCCTCAAAAGACTGGAACCGTACGCGGAAAAAAATCTCAGCGATTATCAGTGTGGGTTCCGTCGAAATCGCAGTACGGTTGACCAAATCTTCCTTCTCAAACAGATCATGGAGAAGAAATGGGAATATGCGCAATGTGTGCACGTGGTTTTCGTGGACTTCGCTAAGGCATACGACAGCATAGATAGGGACTCTCTATACGCCATACTTAAGAACTTCAACATCCCTAACAAGTTAGTCACCATGGTTGAGGCTGCAACGAGGGACAGTAATATGAAAGTACGGGTGCAAGGCGATCTGACGGATGCTTTTCCAGTTGTTACGGAGTTAAAACAGGGCGATGCCCTATCGCCAATGTTTTTCAATTTAGTGCTGGAGCATGTCCTCAGAAAAGTACTAGCCTTGGAAGTTGGACTAGAGCTAAATGGAAAGCATATGGTAGTAGGGTATGCTGATGACCTAGCTCTATTGGGTGTTAGTAGAGCAGAAGTCCAGGTGGCGACTAAGACCCTTGAGAATGAAGCCTTGAGAATAGGCCTACGTATAAACCACGATAAGACTGAGTATCTCTACATGCGACGTTACAAGACTGGTCGAGACAAACCTGCAAACCTACAGGTTGGACATACTGTGTTTAAAGGGGTGGCCAAATTTAGATACTTAGGTTGTACGATCAATGACAACAATACCTGTGGCGAGGAGATCGACATTCGCATTCAAAATGCCTTGCGGTGCGGTGCAGCTTTGCATAAAGTCCTGGTGTCCAGGCTTCTCAGTAGGAAAACCAAGATCCAAATTTACAAGACCGTAGTGCGGCCTATCTTAACATACGGATGTGAAGACTGGACACTCACTTTAAGAGAACAGAACAAGCTTTTGGTGGCAGAGAGAAAGATTCTCCGCAAAATCCTCGGCCCGACGCAGAGACCGGATGGCAGCTGGAAGATCCGCAAAAACGCCGGAATTGAACAACTTGTGGCTGAACCAAATATTATTGGTGTGACAAAGGCGCAAAGGCTTCGGTGGCTCGGTCATCTTGAGCGGATGGGAAGCGAACGGGAGGTGAAAAGAGCTTACGAGGGAAAACATTTGTTACAAATGACAACTCTAGGTGTTGCCATACTATAAGGACGCGTTCAGAAATCCGACCAAATTGAAATAATCGATTGAGATTCGATGAATACAATTGACAATTTATTAATAACCGTTCATAATGGCACCGGTCTGTGCGAAATGTCAGAAAATTGTATCAGTTAAAGATATACTGAAATGCTCAAAATGCAAAAAAGTGTATGACTCCGAATGCGCTAACCGACTAAAGTTATTTAACTTAATATCGAGCGAAAGTAAAAAAAAGTGGACTTGTTCGCAATGCGTTCCAAATACAAAATTTCCAAATAAATTAAACTCACCAAATGAAGTGGACAAAAAAACCCAACAACAAATAACAAAAAAGGATGCGCAGAATATTACTCGCAGGAAAAAAGGGTGCAGTTCTAATTTAACAAATAATCCCAAAACCCCGACTACATCAGTACCAAATCCTGAACCTTCTGAGATAGAGGAAATTTCCGCAAGTGTAGATGAAAATACAACTATATTATCGGATACAGAAGAAATATCTACGAAAGAAAATGAAAATTCTCCGAGTAGAATTGATACTGCTGAAGAAATTTCAACAGTCTCTAGCACACTCGTCAAATCAAAATCAATTGATTTAGTGACACAAGTAAACGCTTTAAATGATAGTTTCCTAAGTACAAATGAAAGTCTCTCTAAAAGTATGAACCTCTCCATTGGCAGCGATAAAGTTACGGAACTAAAGTCGGAACTTCAAAAATTAAAGTTGGAACTTAGCAGCACGGAAACCGAATTACATAACATAATTATGGAGAGAAACGATTTAAACCACCAGGTGGAGAAGCTGACGCGTGAGGTTCAAACACTTAAAGCCATTTGTAGAAGCCCACAACCAAAAAGCAGCCGTCAGAGCTTATCAAATAACACAACTGGAAAATCTGTAGAGGCTCGAACGGCAGTAACTTTGCTTTTAGAGTCGAAAATAAAGACCTTAGAAAACGAACTCTCGATTGCACGACAAGACATTATCTCACTTAATACTACAGTTAAAAAACTTGAAAATGAGCTAGTTATAACACAAGAAACTGAAAAAATACAATCATATAGTGCTAAAGGAAATGATAAAGTAGGCAAACCAAAATTGAAACCGAGCATGAGTGATGCACGATCAGATAGTAAGAGCAGGAACAAATTATGTATCATATCAAGCAGCAAAAGATTGAAGTTATTACAAAACTTAAACAAACATGCTTTCTACGATAGGTTCGAGATCTGCCATTACCTTACTCCTGGTGCTGGAATAGCCACCTTACTAGAAAACATACAATTAAAGCTGTCTGGATATACCAAAAGAGATTACTGTATAGTGATGACTGGTGAAACCGACTTCAGAGACACGGAAGACTATAAAGCACTGGTTGAAACTATAAGAGTAATTTTAGAAGAAATTACCAACACTAATGTAATTATAGCAGCACCAACATATATTTACGGTGCACCAATGTACAATTATAGAGTGGAGGTTTTTAATACACTACTGAGCCGAGATATTTACAACCATCGATATGGACTATTCTTTGACTGAAATGAGAATTTAACACTGGAGCTTTTTTCGGATATTTCTGGTAAACTTCAGAATGCAGGAGTACAAAATATACTTCAAAATATAGCCGAAACTATATCGTTGCATCAAACAAGCAGCGTAGAATATGAGCAACAGAATGAAGCTGATCCAGATACAGCCGAAACTATACCATTGCATCAAATAAGCAGCGTCGAAGAAGATGAGCAACAGAAAGAAGTTGATACATTTTTTTGTCCCTCAACATAGCGTATTCCGCGTTTTTCATCAGAACATAGCCGGAATCATTTCGAAACGAGATGAGATCGAAATTGTACAAGACAACCTGAAAAATATAAATAACTTTCTAAGTGTCATTTGCTTCAGTGAAACTTTCTTAAGCAAAGGTTCATAAGATAATCTTGCATTTAACGACTACGAATTAGCCTCGTTTTTCTCTAGATCAAAAAGAGAGGAGGAGTTTGCATTCTGGTAAATAAATGCCTAGACTTTGATAACTTGACCTCCCTGCAAAACTTTGCTATCGAAAAGGAATTCGAATGCTGTGGGGTAGAGTTTGTTAACACTAATATCATTGTTGTATGCGTGTACAGAACACCTGACTCAAATGTAAATATTTTCTTTAATCAATTAAGCAAACTATTACGCCTTTTACGATCTAAACCTAACAAAAAAATAATCATTTGCGGAGACGTTAACATTAACATACTAAATGACAATAAAATAACAAGAGATTATATTAGTCTACTAGACAATTACAATATGTATAGACACATTCGGACCCCAACACGTAAAAATAGCTGTATTGATCATATCGTTAGCAATGTCAAATCTGGAAAAGGTGAGACACTTCAGTTAGGTCTCTCAGATCATGACACATGCCAGATAGCTACGTTTAAGACAAGGACGGCTATTAAAGACAGGGTATGGTATATTACAAAACGAGACTACAGCTCAGAAAACATTGACAAATTTAAAGAATGTATAGCAAGCCTTTCGTTTTCACAACTCTACGAAGAGAATTGTGCCGATAAGTCGTTTACTTTATTTCATGATTTATTGACTCTTTTCCATGATTTATGTTTCCCGAAAGTAAGAGTAAAAATTTCAAATAAAAATAAACGCAAAACGTGGATCACTAAATCTCTTAGAAAATGCTGTATTAAAAAAAGGAAACTGTATTTCGAATATCAATTTTCTAACAGGAATAAAGAAACAAATAAAAGAAGACTTATTAACTACACCCGAAATTTGAGGAAATGCATGGCACACGCGCAAAAAATACGAAATACTAAATTTATAAAGAATGCGAAAAACAAATGTCGAGCTGCGTGGACCGTTGTAAACGATAGTTTCAATAATGGACGCAAAAAAGAAATAACTAGTATAAGGGACAAACATAATAATAAACAGTTACATAAAGCCCAAGACATAGCTGAAGAGTTAAATGATTTTTTTGTTAACCTTAACAATTCACCTAGCTCAAAACCTCTACATTGCTATATGGGAAATTCAGCGAACTGTTGCGATAGTTTATTTTTGACACCGACCGATCCGTGTGAAATAAATAAAATAATTTGCTCCCTTAAGAACACTCCATCTACCGGTTACGATGAGATCCCATCAAAAATCTTGTAAGAGACTTCACATGTACTTTCATTCCATTTGTCAAACTTAATTAATATGTCTTTTGAACAGGGTCAATTCCCTACAGCATTGAAAAAGTCAGTGGTTAAACCTATTTTTAAAAACGGCGATAAACTAAGTACCGATAATTATAGACCAATAACTTTAATCCCAGTCATTTCAAAAATATACGAACGTGCAATGTATAATCGAGTGGAAATATTTTTCAATAAACACGGAATTCTAAAGCAAAAACAATATGGATTTAGGAAAAAAAGAAATACAGCCTTAGCCAACTTCCGCCTCAATAACATAATTACGGATTGCATTGACAATGGTATACCTGTAGGCGTGTTATTTCTTGACATGAGCAAAGCCTTTGACACAGTGTGTCATTAACAGCTACTTACCAAATTGGAAAGGCTAGGTATCCGAGGTCCTCCACACTCATGGCTAAAAAGTTACTTGTCAGGAAGAATGCAGTGCACACAAATAGATAAAATAGAAAACCATGAACTCAAATCTTTTAAATCTAGTTATAAATTAAACTGTTTTGGCGTACCACAAGGTAGTATTTTAGGGCCGCTACTATTTATTACTTACATTAATGACTTACCTGAAGTCACAAAGCACGAATGCGTACTTTTTGCCGATGATACGACAGTTGTAATTAAAGCTACAGACATAAATAATTTTGAATTAAATGTTAATACGGCCTTACAAGATGTAATCACCTGGCTGACTCACAATAATTTGAAAATAAATTTGAATAAAACCAAGTTCATGCAATTCAGATCCTACAAAGCTGAAGTTCATAACATAAAAGTAAGTCATTGTAATGTTGATATTGAGGAAGTTAACACTACAACGTTCTTGGGACTGTCGCTAGACACGCACTGTTCTTGGAAAAGTCAAATCGCAAATATCAGCCCCAGGGTGGACAGGTTTCACTTTGCCCTCTGGAGATTACAACGAACAATATCCTTAAAAACAGCCCTAATGACATATCATGGATATATTGCGTCCATCCTAAGATACGGAATTATTATGTGGGGTAATTCAGTAAATTCCGATCAAGCGTTTATTGCACAAAAGGAATGTGTACGGGCTTTGTGTGGAGCAGGGTATAGAGAAACATGTAAACCTCTGTTTCCTAAACTAGGCCTATTAACATTACCCTGTCTATACATATACGAGATCTCATTATTTGTCATGAAGAATCCGGAACTTTTTCCTCCTGTGAGAAATATTTCAAGTAGACCTTTAAGACGATATCAAATGACAATCCCATCGCACGATCTTCTACTTAGAAGGAAGAGTGCTTATATAATGGGTATAAGAATATACAACAAAATTCCTGCGGCACTAAAAGAGCTGCCATATTCCCAATTTAAACACAAATTTTATAAATTATTATGTGAATGTTGTTTTTACAGTATTGACGAATTTTTTAGCTTTAGGTTTCAAGATATAATGTAATAAAAATGTATGACGATAATAATTATAATTTAATCCAATTTAATATAATAATATAACGAATAATGTATAATGATTAATTGATTCTGTGCCTAATGTAAACTATGCATGTAATGTACTAGGACTCATTGAATTTTGTTTGTATTGCACCAACTATCTTAAGATTCACATGCCTAATGGCAGTATGTAGTATATAAGTGCATGCCCTGTGTGTATTGTATGTTATGTCCATGTGAATAAATCATTCATTCATTCATTCATTCAACCGACAGGACGCCGCCCGGTCGGTCGGCCTAGGTATCGATGGGCGGATGTGGTGGATGCGGATCTGTGCGAGCTCCAAGCTGGCGACTGGCGAGAGACTGCACAGGACCGGGATCAGTGGCGCGCAGTCCTGTTGGAGGCCAAGACCCACTTTGGGTGACTGCGCCAGAGGAGTAAGTAAGATATTAGCTAAAGAAACAAAAACTTACAAAATAAAAACGTGTTGGAAGATTCCGAAACCGAAGGTTAAATACTTGGTCTGGGCTCTATAACTTGATGATACATTTTGAATGTTGTTGACATTCGAAATATATCATTAACTAGTGTTAATGAACTGATTATTAGCAATATTTTACATATTATTATATAGTACACAGTATTATACAGTATGTCATATACTGTAAACGTTTCTTTGTGGAATCAATTCTAAATAGGTACCTACATATGTAAGAAAATGTGAAAACTAGATTTTTATCCAAAAAATCCTCTTGACAATTGTCACTGTCAGTGTCAGTGGCAGTGACAATTGTTATGAGACAAGTGACACTAGGTACGAGTATGCGTATGTCAATTGTCACGTTGCGAAGATCTGTAAATAAAATTTTGTGAAAGTAAACAGTAGTTAACTAATAAACTTTGACGTCAATGTAATGAAGAGATTTATGACAATCACTTCTAATGGAAGTACTTTTATAATTAATATTTTGTAGCAAATACGCTTCCCGCGTAAAATATTATTGGCAGCTTCAACTTTGCGAATTCCGAATCGTACTAAACCATGAAATTAATGCCTCGCCGAAATATGGACAGGTCCATTTTAATGTAGAACTTTTACCATTACTCATAGCGACGCAGCTCAGGAAGGTTGTTCGAACTTTTAAAACTCTCAACTTGATTTTTTTATTGATATTAATGAACTTGATGCGACTCACAAACAAACGCTAGCGTGATTTACTGCAACTCGTGTCAGACTTTTATCATGCCAATAACAAGTCAAGGGGTTATTTAAAATTTTCGAATAGGCCTTCAGGTTATGAGGATGAGTAGCTCATTGGAGGGAAAGTTTCGATTTATCCTTTGTCTTTGCTCAGTGTGGTGTTGACAAAGCAATAGGTATTGTATTTTATTTCGTACCTAGTTTCATCATTTAATTAAATTATAAATTATTTGTCGTCAATAAAATAAAAATGCAGTTTCTGTAAAAACCATCGAATGCAATTCGCATTCGACGTAACGTAATTACATAAGTAGAGTAGTATAACGGTCTCATAAATATAACGGCCTCCTATCCTAGTCGGTAGTGACCCTGCCTATGAAGCAGGAGGTTCCGGGTTAAAATCCTGGTCAGGGCATATATTTGTGTGTTTATCACGGATATTTGTCTCTGAGATAAGGATGTTTTCTATTTATTTATCTATCTATTATATATATCGTCGCCTAGTACCCTCAACACAAGCCTTATTGAGCTTAGTGTCTAGGTTGATTTGTGTAAGATTGTCCCATAATATTTATTTATTTATAGTATAATAACATAATGAGTAGAGTGTAATTACATAAGTAGAGTATAGTAGTATTTTTGTTGATGTTATTGTAGCAACGACCTATTATCAAGTCGGTTTAATTTTAACTAGGTACAAAATTTTATAGGAAAGAGTTTCTTTGGAAACATGGAATATTACTAGTATTTACTTACAAATTTTGTTTCAATACGAGTGCCAAGTACAAATACTATTATAACTTCAGATCAGGTAAAAGATATTTATTCTTCAAATTAAGCAGATATACTTAAAGTACATATAGAGACGTTATGAACTGGAATATCTGTATTAGTTATACTAAATAAAGTACGTGTTATACCATCACTTCGTAAAAAAGTAGCAGCGCAAGTTAGTCATCCATCATTTCCATCAATTCATCATAGCTACAGTGCAGACAATGGCATTTCCAAGTTACACAGGATACACGTGTCTCCGTACTCCCGTGTAAACTTTGCATTATGCTAGTGTCAGTCTCGACACTTGCATTAGACATGTCATCTGTATGTATATGCTGCGGAGACGTGACGTAGGTGCTGATCTACCCTCATAGTAGAAGCATAGCACTTCGACAAGAAATCTTGGACCTTCAGCACATAGTAGTATACTAAGTGTAACAAAAATACTGTGATTCGTTTAAATGCATAAATATCGGGTGTTCCAGAAAGTATAAGCACGAGTTATCATTGATATAAGACGGTTTTTATTTTTATTTTGACAAATATGCTTTTATCAATATTGGATTTTAACTTATTGTTAAACAAACTCAGGCACCAATTTATTGATATCGTCAAATATAATCCACTAATCTCACCTTGGATCTATCGCGCGACATAAGCTTCAGCACAGATTTAACTCCAATGTCTTTGGAGGCTTCCGACCAGTTTCTTTTGAAGGTCTCGATGAGAACTGCTGGCGTAATGGTTTTATCATTGATATCATTGGCTAAAAAGTCGCGATTGGCCTGGCTTCTGGACAGTTCGCCGAACCCATCTCCTTAGGTACCTAATGATGCGACTCTTCTGTCACTATACCAATATAACGTGGTCTTCGAGTATGGTACAGGTGCCAAATATGGTTAATGTGAAACAAGACTATCATGCTCGCGGGTCATGAGCAACAAGCGGCGATTCAAGTACTCCTAGATGAAGATATCAGCCTTAATTTATTGAGTAACGAATGGCTTAGACAACTTCACAGCACTCATAGATACGTACCTGTTTTTTTCTATGAAAACGCCTTTACAGGATCATTAACATCCTGGCTTTCTCATACGGTGTAAAGTTGGTCACTGGAAGGATTTTGTAGTCAAATTTTATAGTGCGTTTCGACATCTATAATAATTAATAATGCACGACGATTTTTAGCACAGTAGGCTATCAAAAAACTTTTTCACGTTTTGGTTCGCACATGCAGCTTGTTTAGTGCTCCGTTTTGATACTTTCTGCTTTTTTAAGGTCTTTAAATCAATTATTGCCTTGGCCCGTTGAACATTGCGAGCCGTTTTTTGTAGTTTTTTGGCCACCTCCCTCACAGACGAGTTATTTTTTATATATAACACCTTGTGCAATCTTACGGTCCAAATTTCGATCTACAGGCCCCCTTTTCGACCACTTTTTGGTGCACCGTTAAAGGAGAATTCTCCACCAGAATTTGGAATAATCGTACGTATGGCTCCGATACTAACTCCCACAGATTTCACCAACTCTTTGAGCATTATGTTAAGAACTACCTATACCGTATTTGTGCAGAATTAGTTTTCGTTTATCTGGAGAAATGCCTCACATTTCGCATATTTTGCATATAATTTATGCGACAAATGTACATATTTGTTGCTAATTTAGGAAATAACAATTCCATATTATTGTATTTTTCTAGTCAGTATCATGAACAAAGATGTGGCCTTGCAAATTCGTGCTTATACTTTCTGGAACACCCGATAGTATCGTCTTGCGAATAACAAAAAGTAGGAGAAAAAAGTTTTGGGCGCGAAAAGAAATATTTTTTTGTATGGGGAGCGTCGTCCCAGCCGGCCAGCCCTCCATACCAGACCTTTTTTTCAGTTTTTCATTATTAGAATACGATACCAATTACGCCCTACCTTTCCAGCATTTTTGATACACCTTGTATCTGTATAATAAATAATAATAATACTAATAGTAGTATCATGTTATCCGGGTCTTATCTTAAACATGTTCTCTTTCTCATGCAATTTAAGGCCAGGTGTGTCATAAATCGATTAAGTAACAGAGGGGAGTCCCTCTGTCCGCATCTTACAAATTATACATTGACGGTAGAGGTTGTGCGGGAAGAGAAGTGTCGTGATACTAATGAATTCTAAAACACTTCTCTTTCCCTACAAACTATATCAGCAACAAAATTGATAACTTACTCAAATGAATGCATAGAGGTGTAAAATTCAATTTATCTGTTTAGTAAAAATACCAACTGACAATGTTTACTATACTATGTATAGGATCGTAGGTGCATACTACTTGACGTAACATTTAGCGTGCAAACTCACCGTAGACAGACTATGATGGGCTCTCGAAAACTGGGTTAGTTCCCCTTTGACTGGATCTAATAATTAGTCAATTCGTAGGCCCTCAGCAACCATGTTTTGTTTCTTCTGCGCTCCGAAATCACGTCTTAAATTTATTTGGACTAATTAGATTCTCTAGAGAGTAGACCCAAATTGTTTCAGTTTTGTTTTAACTAGTCCTATTTCTACCTAAGTACATATTTATTTTCCTGAATTGATTCATTTTAATAACTGCAATTTTTTAGGTTTTTGGACCACGTTCAAGTCAGCACAGGGTCCTCGAGTTCATAATGTACAGTTACGAACCCGGATTGTTGAGCCACTTGCCATTGTTCGTAATTTAGCCGTGAAATGACCGATGTAACTGACAGTTGACAGCTAGTCGGTAACGTCGGTCATTCATAACACGACTAAATTACGCAATAGTCCGGGTTCGTGACTGTACCTACCCCAAAACAACCTGTTAAAGTTCCATTAAGTTTGGAATACATTCCAACTGTCGGACTCATAATATTTTCATGTGTGTCATCATTTTAAAAACTAAAACCACGTGGAATTTTCATCGACGAAATATGAAACTGACTTCATTAAATGTCATTATTTCATTTAAATTTCTTTTTTGTCACTGGCATTAAGAGTATATTCGCAATGTTATTTTTTCTGAATTGAATGTAATTCCATAGCCTAGCAGTGATTGATCAAAGCTTTTAACAATCCAACGGCGCGTCTACCTATAAATTTATCATAAATTTAAATAATCGAATTGAAGTCAACACTGTCACCACTTTCAAATCAAAGGTTTTCATCAGCGCCTTAAATTTATTTCGTATTGATCTTTTCAAATAAGTACAAACAAAAGAAAAGCTTATCCAAAAGACTAACACTGTGAACTTTTAACTTATTAAGCTTTGTGGAATTCATAATCAGCTCTTTTTGTTGTTAAAAGTTACACAAATGGCGTGTTTTAAGAAGTCTGCGTATTTTCTTTAATTATTTAAATCATAATAAGCCGGGTCCGGTTTTTATTCGAAATTTGCAGTGGAATTTTGTTGGAAATTCCCAGTACCTAATTAGGGATGGACCTTCATTACCTATACGAGAATAATTACGGCTGACTGCGCAGCGTTTTTATAAGATTACTCTCATTATATTTTTATAGATAAAGTGGTTGATTCTGGGTTTAAATTTCGGAAAAAGTCAAATATTTACCGTCAGATAGGGATACTTGTATTTTTATGGTTCGATATTTAAAAATCTAGAAAATGTGTATGTGAGTGATATATCTATCTACATACTTATTACTGAAACATTATAATACAATTCACTGGTTCTTTATTTATATAAAAAAATAACGTGCTTTTCCAGAAACATAAAAAGAAAGTCAAAAACAAAAATGCAAATAATGTTTTAATATTATGTTTAAATAAAAATAAAATAAAGCGCTTATGTTAATTATGAAAATTCAAGACTATTCAAAGTCACCCTTATGATGGTAACAATTTTTGTACTAAAGTTTGATGTCTAATATAATGTCTATTTAATAACAAATGATAAAAGATCCGTTGGTAAACATACGGTAAAAAGTCGGATTCAACCCTCTAGTTCTTGATTAGCCCTGAAGTTGGTGGTTCTTTGTCCGAACTAGTTAGCGCAAGTGTACTCTACCCTCCGTTAATTCTTTCGTGGGTTGAATTACTTTGTGTGAAAAATATCCTATTTGCACTTGATTGCGTTTTGAAGCCAAAAGTAAATTCGTCTTTTGTTTTACAGGTATCAGAAAGTCAGAATTAATTTGAGTAGAGAATTAAGTTCAGGAGAATATGACAAAATTGAAGGTAATTGGCTAATAACAATAAGATTTTCTTTAAATGGATTATAGGGAGATAAAACACAGTACAAGCAGGAGTACTTAATATTAAAGCATTCCCCTAAAATCCATACTAATCCATATCCATACCATATTAATATTATAAATGCGAAGCAGACAGATACACATCTGTCTGTCTGTCTGTTACTCTTCACGCTTAAACCGCTGAATCAATTTAGATAAAATTTGATATGAACATATTAGAGACTCGAGGAAGGACATATGATAGTTTTTATCCCAGAAATCATCCCTTTAGGAGGTGAAAACGGAGGTGGAAGTTTGTATGGAATCGTTGCTCACTGTTGACTTAAAATAGCATATGCGCTAAATTAATATTTGTTATTCGATTTTACTAAGGCGTTTTATTCATTGTTTATGTTTAGGCGAATGTTAACCCCACGCAGACGAAGTCGCGGGCAAAAGCTAGTACGACATATATATATATAGACGGATATTTTACATGTGTGAATCGTAGGAATACTTTTTAATGAATTAAAAAAAAATATTTACCTACAATGCAATATGTGGGCATGCCGATTACACATTAATGACCTGACAAACTTATGTGTATAACCTAAATGTTTATCAAGATCAATTGACAGGTCACAGATCGGCCGATAATGACCTGTTTTCGAAAGCAATTAGTAAACAACACCTATTAATTGCATTCAATCGGATTGAGCCGTTCACTATACGATGTACTCGATCGCTTTGTCTGCTTTACTCGAATGAACTTTATTATAATAATAATAAAGTTTATATTTGCTCTGTAATTGTTACAGGATGATTTAGTCATCTGTGGTTGTATAATATAGCAACATTTACTTTAGCGCCCTGATTCAATAGATACGAGTCGTTATCTAGGCCTAATTACCGACAGCTGCCTTCAGTGAAGGAAGCCGCAGTAAAACTACCTCAGTAATGTCTAGTTTTTGCGTTACGCCTTAAAGTAGTTGTATATTTCAATCAATTTAACCTTCTAGAAGCTTGTAGCGACATCTACCGTTTGAATTCTTGTACTACTAATAATTGTGACGGCTATAGCACAGAATAACTAATAGTACTACCGTACAGAAAATTCACTCCTTAACAAAAGTCAGATTTAGGTATAAAATTATACCTATACTCGCCGCCTGCAAGCAAAATTGAAACTTATAACCGCGCACGAACCGTGAACCTTCTTTGCGCGCCGCAGTTTTATGACCGAGCTGTGAGCGTCGGCACGGGGTTGTCACTTGACAAATTTTTGTACCTATACCTCCTGATTTATTATTTTTAAGATAAATATGTAGGAATTACAAACGTTGATTATGTAAACATGAAATTATTATCCGGAGATAGAAATTTTTATAGAGATTATGTCTGATTCTCACGGAAGTAGGTATGCCACAGCTGTATTCCTTTGAAAATATGTCGGTCAGTTCCTAATATTGTTTCTGGGCAACCGATATTCAATAAATTAAGAATGTTTATTTTAACTATTACTAAGTAAGGACTTCGGGACCTTTCAATATCGTCCGGAATTTAAAAATGTTATTTCTGCTTCCTTGTTCTTCCGTTTATTCAGACATCCGTAAATACATCTTTTATACGGACTAGATCGAGATAGATTTCGAAGCCATTGTGTATTTTAAATTTTGCGCGAGCGCCACGTGACACGAGTATCGTGCGAGCTGAGCGGCAGCCCACTGCCATACGCCTGCCCGGGAGGCGCGCCGGCCAAATGTACCTAAACTGCGTAGTGAAACCCCCCTGGCTATAGTCTGCGAACAAGCTGTGAAAAATCGCAATAGAGCCTAGCCAATCAAGTAGGTACCTACGTCCCCACGTTCGCTGGAAGAAGGTTCATACACTCTAGCATTTCCTCAGCTCTAAAATATTTTGAACTTGTGTAAGCGCAAGTTTTAGTTGTACTTGCAATACTAGCTCAGCTGATTCTTTGAACGGTTCATGTCTTTGTATCTACAGGTTGCGCTAACTACTAGGTACTTTGGTTTTCAAACTTATCATGGCTTGACAAACTTCACGTGGTTTAAGAATTCAGTTACCACAAGTCCTATAATTTAACTGTCAAAGTAAATTATTTTAACTATACTACGAATTTCTTTGTCTATCATTAAGAGGGAAAAAATATATTTGATTTACCGTCCAATACAAATACTCTTTACAGAAAGTAAGTTAAAACATAATTTTATACAAAAAAGAACCGACTTCACTTAGCCTCCAAAAGGAAATGCTCAAGCTGCTGTAAAAAATACTCAAATCACTACGAGTATAGGTGTGCCTATAATAGTTGAAGAGTTCAAAATACCATCATCAGATCCTGACTTGGTTGCAATGGGACCAACTGTGAAGTATACTCTTTCAAACAAAAAAATAATTTTCCAAATCGGTCCAGCCGTCTTCGAATAATCGGTGAACAAACATAAAAACAAGCAAGCAAAAACAAAGATCCCAGCGAATTGATAACCTCCTCCTTCGAAATCTTGAAGTCGGTTGAAAAGTTAAGATAGCTGTGTCTGCCGCCATCGTATAAATCAACTGTAATACTGTAACCACTTTCACTGTGGGCCATGCCAACCGTATTAATCAACGTCCGTCACATGGCTGGAATAAGGGCGTCCGCGTCTTAACTAGTCGTGATAGGATATGTCTTACTGATCAGTGTTTACTACTCTGACCCACGGCTTTGCGTCATTCTACAACGATGAAAATTAATGGTATCTATTATATACAATATCACAATCAATATATATTCAAATATTGATTGTGATATTGTTTATTATTTATTTACACAATACAAGATAAATTTATAGTAGTGGTGTGGAGGACCCAATCTCCCCTATCTTCACGATTCTTACTCAAAAACTTTAATTTGCATTAACTATCTGTTCCAATTACACGAACAAAGGCGCAACGTTTGTTTTGCACGTTCGGTCCATAAAAGGTTTGCACGGCGCGACGCTATACTGGGATCCTGGCAGGGTCACCATGTACGGACGGCAGTTAGAAACAAGTGATAACAACGTGAGTAGGTTAACCTAGCCACACATATAAACATTAGGACTTGTGTGCTATTCTTACATAACAACATTGTGTACCGAATATTTCTTCCTGAGATATGAATGTATATTGGCAAAGGTATAATTTGGAGTTCGTCACATACGCCTTTTCCTCGAATATAAAATTGCCTGAATAAACTACGACGTTAACGACTATTACTAAAGAAGACTGGTAGAAATTAGGTATGGTATTTTTGCCAAAATAATGACACATATAAGTATATATGTATATCGTCGCCTAATACAAACTATGATTAATTTGTGGCTAGGTACTGACCTAGCCCCAAATATTAATCATAGCGCGTACTGACGCGTGACATTATAACCAGATATTTATTTATTTATTGATATGTACATAGTATCCCACAGTCTAATACTTCTTAATTTAATGTCAATAACCACTTCGTGATGCAAGGGCCTGATTTTAGTTAACGAACTCCGAATCGCGATTAGTCCTCATTGGTAACTCGTATTAGTGCTCTTATGGTAGCTATATATCTATAGGTAGATATTAGATAAATATACTATAGACGTTGTAATTAGAGGTTACCGTAACTTTAGTAACGTTAATTACCAGACTGAGGAGGATCGGGGTGGTTATTGATTTTAAATACATTAGGTACTTTTGTAGGTACCGACGTATTTTAGTATAGATAGATTAGGTAGGTGCAGTGGCCATCAAATATATCGGAGCGGCCAAGGTATATTAATATCTGAATATGCACTTTATTGTCTTGACAATAGAGACGTTGTTCAGATATTTGTGACCACCTTGGCCGCTCCGATATATCTTATGGCGACTGTACCTATTTCCTTGGCATATCCGAAGGCCCGAATTATTTGACTTTACTCAGTAATAATATTTGGCGGGCGTCAATATTATGCGATGGGCAGTCCCTAGCGAATTTAGATTTAGCCTGGGCCGCGATTCGAAAAATAAACACACACACTGGACAGACACATTGGTCCAATGTGTGACCAATGTGTGACCAATGTGAGACCAATGTGAGACCAATGTTGAATGAAAATCTGTTCGAATAGCAAATGTCAATGTCGTTATAGCGTTGAGTTGAGTTGGGTTGAGTTGGGTTGGAGCTGTGTCTGTCCAGTGTGTGTGTTTATTTTTAGAATCGAAAAAAAAAATCTCAGTAGAGAAATATCTTCGATTTCGGTAAAAAATGGATTCTGGAAGGGTCATACATGTCTCTATCTTAACAGCCGTAATATAATAGGTTCACACTTAAACTCTTATGTGGATATTTTTAGAGGCCTTTATACCAAATAATGAAATTATTTTAAATTTCTTAATTAAAGGAAAAATATTTTTTTTTTTTATAAAACACGACTAACATAAGATACCAATATGTACGCTTTCAGATTTCAAATATTGAAACAATATAAAATTACAGATAATATAATATATATACATATATTAACAGATACTGTAAACGCTGAAAAAAAAGTGTAATGGCAGCACCGATCAAACTATACTAGGGATACACAATCAACCCAAAAAAATGGCCCCACAATAGTACCGCAAAAATGTCTCGGACGGTACTTTGTTTGACAGTCTTATTACGGTATTTCCGGACCGATACGACCTTCAAACCTTCAAGAAAAGAGCGTATTCCCATCTTAAAGGCCGGCAACGCCCTTGTGACCCCTCTGGTGTTGCGGGCGTCCATGGGCGGCGTTAATTGCTTACCATCAGGCGATTTGTCTGCTCGTTGGCTCCTATTTCATAAAAAAAAACGGTATAAGACTGGCCAGTCTTATACCGTCTTTTTTTTAGGTTACAAATTTTCAGAAGCCATATTTTCAGTAAATCTTGTTTTAAACTGTACCTCCTTTACATTGTTTCTTGAAGAATGGCACTCCTTTTTTTGTTTATCTAACTCTGTTAACAAGCATATATATGTACTTTCGTAATAATTAGAAGAAAATCTTCTGTTTAATCAAGATCGTTCGCACTTCGAGTTCATAGTCAATTACTCGTAATGGTACAGAATAAGGTTTTTATATTATTTGATGATATATCTTGTTAAAATTAAGCTCAATAACCAATTGTCTCAAAATGTAATAACTATGCAGGGACCGGAAAACCCCTCTATTTGATTAATATTTTCGATATAGGGTTACTCCATTAAAGGGCTACCCAATGATATAGTTACCCTACCATTGGGTAACCCTTAACCTTTTTGAAAAAGGTAAACCATATTCAATGTGGTTTCCTTGTCGAATGCCTTAGCAATATAGATTCAAATAGCTTGAAAGGAAAACTCCATTCGGAGTTTTAATATCGGTAAGCGCTTACCTTTTGGTAGGTCAACGATGTGCTTAGCAAATAGCTGGGATACTTAAAAGCAACCCTATTAAATACCCGATCTAATACCCCTTTAATGGTAGCCGGTTCCGGTCCCATAAATAATGTCCAAAATCGGCAAAAATCGGATTTAACAGGGACAAATAAATAAGTGTAATGTCAATATACCTAATAGGCTACGTGCTAAACTAGAACTACTAATGATTAGGAAGACGCTACTGTAAAGCGACCACGTAAAAGGTTATATATAATTTTCTGCCACTCCGGCGGAACAGAGTACTGTCTATTTTTTGGTACTGGATTTAGTGTACCTAACAAGCGGTATTGTTCTCTCAAGCTTATTCGCATAAAAATAAAACGGAGCGATACCAAAATGTGTGCAAATTTTATTCAATGACGTAAGTTACAATTAAAAATAAACAAAAGTAAATACATTCTGAAATCAAGGCGCATTGTAAATAGGCCGTCATCAACAAGCTGATAATCGAAACTGTGATTCAAAGCACATCATTAATAAAGATTGATGAGCGCCTGCCGTTCTGAGTGAGGTAGGTAATATAAATGAAGCCCAGAAGAACACCTGCGTATAAAAGTCCGACAGGCGCCTAGTTAATCAATTGTACCATCGACGGAACAATCAGCGGCATAATACAGGTGTAGTACAGAGTACAGACCCCGCTTAATACGATTTCTCGCATAATACGCCATTTATTAGCAGCACAGTCATGTCTGAAAATTAGTGTCCGACCGAAGGTTCGGTTTCGGTTTCGGCCAGTTTCGGCCAAAAAACGGCCGAATCTTTCGGCCGCGCCGAAACTTTCAACATTGTACTTAATCTGCCAAAATGGCAAAAACGGAACCCTTATAGTTTCGTCATGTTCGTCTGTCCGTCCATCCGTCCGTATGTCACAGCCATTTTAATTAGAAACTATAAAACGCATCTTAATAAAATCAAGACATAAGGTGTATATTGTCTCTATTTAGTTATATGGTTAAATTGCAAAAAAAAATATTGTTCGGGGATCGCTCCATACATGTAACTAAATTTCAATTATTTTCTTACCAAATATCAACATGTAACTGAAATTTTTACGATTTAAACATGTCCATCAAAGTTTCGGTTTCGGCCAAAACTGGATTCAGAGCCGAACCTTCTGTTTCGGTTTCGGTTTCGGCAAAAAAACATGTTTCGGTCGGACACTACTGAAAATATGGATACTTTTATGTGACAAAATTGTGTAGTACCTACTACTCTATTACCAAGGTGTAAAGTGTACATGTTTTTGTCACATTAAATGTATCCATATTTTCAGACGTGACCGTACCTCCAACTTCAGATCAGATCCTGCAGGTCGCATAATACGCTTTCCCGCTTAAGACGCGTTTTTAGCTCGGTCCTTTCAAAATCGTCTTAAGCGAGTTTTACGGTATTCAAAATGACCTTCAAGGCACAGATGAGATGTTCAAAGTGTGTCAATACGATTTTGAACACCTTATACTTCTTCTGTTGATTATACCAACAATTATTTGCTGGGTGATCGAAATTTGGACTGGACTGGGTGATTGAAGTCACGTATAAAAGAGTTTAAAAAAGGGATTTAAAACTACATCATACTCGTACTATCTCTTACGTTCTAAATTTGAAATTGAAACTCTCTTTGACAAGATTTGCACGCATTTAAAAGTATGATTTGAAAAATATAAAAGAGTAACTGTGAATTTCATTTGACTGCCGTTATCCGTTTTGTCGTTATAAAATATTCATATGATGGACGAATGGATTCCGCAGGTGTTGAAATTGTTTTTCAAAATATTATTGGAATGGCATTAAGCATTGGTGATGGTAAAACTTTATGCTGGTTTGAACGGAAAGTTATGATTGTTATTTTCGTATTTTTAAATGATTTTTCCTGCAAAACGAAGCAACCGATTTACATACAGATTGCATCTTTTTCCTGGTTTTGTAATGCATCTGATTATAATATTTATTTTATCAGTTGGTATATTTTAGTTATTTTGCCACTTAAAAACTCTTTTTGTATCATTTTTGATAACTACTAGGACCGAAATAATAGTTAAGTATCTCACCGTATGTTGATATCACAGTGTAAGTACATACATAGTACATACATTGCAATATGTTAGAAAACGTACCATAAGAATATAATATTCGTGCATCTGTCAAATAAGATACGAGAACTAAATGCTTGACCATTGTCTCAGTTAACATCAAGTTAACTAATACATTTTTTTATGCTACAGAATTTCTTACAGAGTGTAGCATAAATAAATGTATAGTCAAGTAAGTACAAAGATTATGACAAGGGTAGGTTTAACTTAATCGCACTTAATTAAAATAAACATACTTAAATATACTAAAAACTAAAAAGTCTATATGTAAAATTGGCCCTTGTGGTATGGTGCCGAGGACGCTGGTAGCATTTCCTCGCTGGTCATCATCTATCGTTTCACATAGGAATCAAATTTGACTAAAAGACAAGTATGCACGGCTCGTTCGTATAATTTCGCTTATGAACCCCACTCTGGAACACGTAAACCACGACCGTGTGATTTTACTTCGTACTAAATACTACTGATGACGCTAGACAAAACACCGTAGCACAGAATAACTAATAGTACTACCGTGCAGAAAATTCACTCCTTCGCAAAAGGTAGATTTAGGTATAAAATTATAGCTATACTCGCCGCCTGCAAGCAAAATTGAAGCTGTGAGTGTCGGCACGGGGTTGTCACTTGACAAGTTTGTGTACCTATACCTACTGATTTATTATTTTTAAGATAAATATTTATGTAGGAATTAAAAACGTTGATTCTGTAAACATATTTTTTTTATCCGGAGATAGTATGTCTGATTCTCACGGAAGTAGGTATACCACAGCCGTATTCCTTTGAAAATATGTCGGTCAATTCCTAATATTGTTTCTGGGCAACAATTAGATCAAGATTTAGGTTTCGAAGCCATTGTGTATTTTCAATTTTGCGCGAGCGCCATGTGACACGACTATCGTGCCGTGCGAGCCGAGCGGCAACCCACTGCCATACGCCTGCCCCAGAGGCGCGCCGGCCAAATGAACCTAAACGTAGTCCGTATGGGACTGCAACGACGACGGAGCAGTGTTACGGTGTGGTTTACCGCGGTAAACCGAGCGACCATTGTGAGTGGGATAGACGCGCTCCGGGAGCGCACGGGTCAATCTGTGTGTACCTAGCTAAGGTTTGGGCTACTAAGTACTGCGGTTCTGTCCATGTCAGTGGTTAAAAATACTATCTATAAGATTTGATTCCTGCCGTGTTGCAACAGATGGAGCTAGCTGCTCGCTATATACGTCATATTATATTTGGCCGCGTTCACGATTCTTACATTTATAGCCACTTTCCTTATATTTAACACTCTCACCGCCATACGGCCCGACGGCGGGTCGTAAGATTTCGAGTAAGACACGCCAACTACCCTCTGCGGTGAGTGAGTTTAGCAGGCCCTGCGGGTCGCCGGCGTACCGTAACTTTCGCGCCTAAGTACATCAACATTATTGTTTCATTTCAAAACTATATTTGTATTGCCACGCCACACCTGTTATTAGTTTATTAGTTCGCCGGCCGCACGTATGGCCTGCTGTGATTTTCGTTTATTGTTTCGTTTATATTTTTGCCTACCAACATTTACATTATGTGGGATTCTGATGACGATTCCGACTACCAACCATCTTCGGACGAAATATCAGACAGCGTGTGTCTGATCTGATGAGAGTTCTTCGGCTAGTAGTGTAGAACTAACCACTGCGAAAAGACGGCGTCAAGCTGCTAGATCTCAAAAGACGCCACCGCCAGAACCTAGTTGGAATATACCAACTCATGGGCCGAGAAAAAAAACAGTTTCAGTTTTCTGCTACGACAGGTATGAAAAACATTGATCCGAGTTGTAAAACTGAATTAGATTTTTACTCATTATTTGTGGACGATGACATTATTGATTTGATGGTACTAATGACGAATTCATACGCAAAAAAAACAAAATACTACACCCTGTTACTCGAAATAGTAGATTATCTAAGTGGAAGGATTGTGATGCAGCTGAAATGAAGAATTTTCTCGGTTTAATCATATGGATGGGTCTTATGAAAACAAAAAATAATTTCAATATACTTCACTTTTTGTAGCATTTTTGTCATATTTTTAACCTTTAATAAGTCCCTCAAAGGACATCGTCAATTTTTGTTAGGTGATCTGGCCCAGATTATTTAGGACCATTTAGGAATGGTTCTTACCTTTAAAGAATCGTCATAATTTCTAGATCAGGATGGTGGTAAAAATGCATGGAGTAGTGTCCAATAGCCATTAGATTTTATAGTTGTAATTAGTCTTAGTTTATTTTACCATGGGTATTACATATAAATATGGGCTCTTTTTTTAGCTCTTTTTTAATTGTTAAATATATTGGGAAAACTGAAAAATCATGCATTTAAAACTTGAATCTGACAAGCACAATATTTGAAAGCGTGCTTGCCTATGATTTATATATTAATGTAAAAAAGTACCGATTTTTTAAAGATAATGTACAAAAGCGGACTTGAAAACAAAACGGGAATCATGATGAAATAATAAAAAGTCGTATTTTGATCGTATTTATAGTTCCTGTATTTCGGTAAACAAAGACGGCTGTCAAACCATCGTTGATACTATTAACTGAACATTCCTAACATCTATTGCGAAGGGATAAGGTTTACCACCGTTAAGTGCGATAGCACTAGTATCTGACATTACAAAATTGAAAAAAGATGCGTTTCGTTATCGAAGGAGCATGATATTATGCCATTATGAAACCCACTTTTAATATTCAAACTCCGATCAAAAATGCAAAAATACGCATTTTCAATCTTTAGGCGTTTTAATACAGTCGATTTCTAATTTAAACTTCCGTATTCGTAGACTTAGATACTATTTTAATATTACAATGTTCTAACTTACCGAACAGTATCAAAACGCAGATTATGTAACGGTAGACATTGACAGTGTCAAACCAAAAAACAATCTCGTTTCAGGCCAGGGTGAAGTTAAACTTTATGTCAATGCCATAAGAACGTTAACGACTTGTCTTGCTGTATTTTAATCGCGAAAAAATCAACATAATGTTTATTTATTTAGTATTTCTAATTCCCGTTTCATTTTTTTGCAATATTTTGTCTACTTTAGTAATAAAATGAGTATTTATTTTACATTGCAGTACAAACTGTATACGGTTTATATCAGGTGGCCAAGAATTGACGATCTCCTTTAGTACTAGAGATCTGCTTTTTTTTTTAAATTGTAAACAAACCATAAAAGTCGTCATCTAGTAGCTTCATTTGCCTTTATCAGCAAGCCACGCACTACAAAATTAATACACATTTGCGAGGTCGTAGCGGACCGCATGGCCTGCTAATAGACACAGGCGGTGAGCCCGCTGGCCGCCCGCTTGGCCTGCTCCACTCGTCATACCTTTTTTGCCGTGGCCAGCACGCAAAGCCCATGATGCGTCTGCCGGCGGCCCGTATGGCTTGTTAAACTGGAAAATGCTATACAGGGTGCCATCTGAGACGTGATCAGTTATATGTTTTTAGTAGGTGATTATTGGGTGTTTGAAATATCAAGTCTCCGAATCTTCGATTCTCCGAATCGATATTTCAAACCCCCAATAATCCTCTGATTCGAAATGCCCAATCGGGTTCGGGTTAAGTACATTTCATTATTTTTTAGTAGTTATAAAGTTTATAAACATGCTTAAATGAGTATCAGTTTCATTACACAGTAAATCGTCACGTAGCTTAGACGTTAGTACATTGTTTAAATATGAAGTTTGTTAAACAAGCACAGTCACTAGATTTATATAAAAATTTCTCGGTTTCTAATAAAATATATTCTCGTCATGGCAAACTTTTACCGAGCACCATTCGTTGTCTCATTTGCGGACCATCAAACTGCGGGAAAACTAATTTAATTATCGGACTTCTTATGCACGAAAACGGAGTGAGATTTAAAAATGTCTACGTTTATTCCAAAACCTTGTTTCAACCAAAATATTTATTTCTAGAAAAAGTTCTTCAACGTGTACCAGGGGTAACATTTTTTAAATACAATGAAAATGAGCAAGTGATAAATCCAAATGAAGCAAAATCAGATTCAGTAATTATATTTGATGACATAGCATGTGAAAAACAAAACAACGTTCGCGATTACTTTTCTATGGGACGCCATTGCAAAATAGATTGTTTCTATCTGAACCAAACATACAGCAAAATTCCTAAACAATTAATAAGGGATAATGCTAATCTTATTATTCTTTTTAAACAAGATGAACCTAACTTACGACATATATATAACGAACATGTAAATACGGATATGTCTTGGTCACAATTCAAAGAAATGTGTGCAAAAATTTGGTGCACTCCATATAATTATTTAGTCATAAATAAAGACTGTGAAAGAAATAAAGGATGCTACAGAAAGAACTTTGACACGTTTGTGATTCTAAATTAATACGAGCATATAACAATTGACAATGCTTGATACTCTTCATTTCAATTCGTAACGCCAACAAAGAAAGAATATTCTTTGCGATAAATATGGAAAAGGTAACTAAGCAAGAAATTGTTAAGTCTGCAGAGGCAGTTAAGCGGAAACTTAAAATGATGCGTGATATGACATGTGAAAATGAAAAAATTCTTGAGTCAGTTCTTAAGCCGATCACTGATCCTCTCAATCAAATCGCAGGCCGAAGTAGTATAAACGGAAGAATGGAAAAAGTAAATGATATTAACTTTGACTATCATAGTACCCCAAAACAACCAAAGTTGAATCTTAGCGAGATTAAACCTAGTTTATCTCACGATGATACCATTTTAGAACTAAATGCTCAGAGTATCAATGATAATGAACTTCAATTAGATGGCAAAGAATTAGAAAATGCTGAAAAACGCGAACCAGGTTCGAGTGACGAAAGTGAAATAGAGAACGATGATTCAAACAATGGTACATCAGATGATGATGTTTTCACGAGTGTTAACAGTGAGGAACGAAACTATTCGTCTCCACTTTCATTTTCTGTTAAGGCATTTGCAGATGTACCCTACGGAGTAAGACTAGAAAGAGGAAAACTTATGATGGGTACACAGAGGGTTTATGTGTCTGACAAAACCATTACTATAAATGCTAATACTTTTGAAAAAACTGAAGGGCTCGTTCAACTGTTATTTGCGAAAATACCTAATTTAGATTTAGTGACTGAAAACGACAAAGAAAACTACAAATTAATATTAAATCAAACTAACGCCCACCGCAGGGATTTTGACCCAAGAAAACCTATCAAAAGTAACAGAGGTAGCAAATATTTACAAATAATTAAACCATTATTTAAACTTATCCGAGTCTGTGACAGTACGGAGAATCTTGCTGTTGGCAACGGATTAGGTTTCTTAAAGAAAGTAAAGTCAAATACGGATTATGTTTACTGGGATGATCCAAACGAGTTAGTTGATAGGTTGAAGTTACTAATCGCTTCTCGAGAAGCTGGTAACACCGGTCTTGACAATGAGATAATCTCGATAATTGAAGAGTTACGTGAAGCCAACATTATTCCATAAAAGCATCCATCTCGATTATTATTACTTCAGTTTATATCGACGCATAGTCAAACGCGCACGGATAATGAATATTGATAAATTTGGACATCACGTACATAAACGTTTACGTATCGCAAACTATGATGAGACATTACAAAAAACAGAAAACGGAGATTTCAATTTACGGTCATCAAGACTTAAAGGTTTGAAATCCCCGCTTTCGAGCGATGAAGCGGTCAATAAAGAGTATGTTGATAATATAAATAAAACTAATCAGTCTAATATAGCCAACGTTATAATTCGCCTTCAACACATAAACTCAATCTTAGAAGAAATTGACAAAAAGTTTTGCACCAAAGCGGATGTTATTAATATCGTAAAGGAAAAACAAAAATGAGCAAACAAGAAGTTGTAAACGAAATTCATAAGGATGCAAGAAAGAACTTTAAACGCTGTTCTGTGATATTAAAAGGAACCAATGACTTGTGGCAAGCTGATTTAATCGATATGATTAAATTTTCTTCTGTAAATAATGGTCACAAGTATATATTGGTTGTAATTGACTGTTTTTCAAAGTATGCGTGGGCTGTACCTGTAAAAACAAAAACGAAAATGGAAATAACGCGTGCATTTGAAAGCATATTGAATGCTGGTCACACTCCACTAAATTTACAAACAGATAAGGGTAAAGAGTTTTATAATGATGTATTTCAACAATTGATGAAAGTAAGACATATAAATCACTACTCTTCGTATTCCACGAAAAAAGCTTCTATTGTGGAAAGATTAATAAGAACACTGAAAGCTAAACTGTATACACACTTTAGTTTACTTGGAAACTATAAATGGATTGGAAATCCACTAAATAATACAATTAAAACTTATAATGGAACTAAACATCGAACAACTAAATTTAAACCAACTGATGTAAATTCTACAAATGAGCATGTCGTGCGACAAAACATCTTAATTAGACAAAAACATGTTATTCAAAAGAAAATAAAGCTAAAAATAGGTGACTGTGTACGAATCTCGAAGTATAAATCAGCTTTTAAGAAGGGTTATACTCCTAATTGGTCTACAGAGCTATTCAGCATTATTAAAGTTAAAAACACTAATCCAGTAACGTATAACATTGAAGATTGTCATAAAAATATAATACTTGGTTCGTTTTATGAACAAGAACTACAAAAAACAGCTCATCCTAATGTATATCTGATTGAAAAAGTTATTAAAAGAAAGGGAAACGGGCTGTTTGTGAAATGGTTAGGCCTTAGCGAAGCAGAAAATAGCTGGATTAATAAAAATGATTTAGTTTAACTTAACTATAAATAAAAGATATACTTTTCATTTCTCATCATTAAACAATAAGTAATGCAAGGAAGCGGACTTGTTAATAGTGTAATAAATAATCTACCTTTTGAATTACATTTGCCTGGATACAATTATTGTGGACCAGGTACAAGACTTAAAGAAAGGTTGTTAAGAGGTGACCGAGGCATAAATAAATTGGACGAAGCCTGCAAGCAACACGATATTGCGTATAGCAACTATTCTGACCTTACACAGCGTCACAAAGCTGATAAAGAGTTAATAAAAATGGCAAAACAAAGAATTAAATCATCGAATGCTAGCAAAGGTGAAAAATTGGCTTCTTGGTTAGTTAACAAGGTTATGAAAACTAAATTGAGGGCTGGCGCTGGAATTAAATCATTTAAAACAATCGTTTCAAAAATTCGATCACATATTAAAAAGCATAAACCTAAAGGTGATTCATCAACAATTAAGTGTGCATATAAAGCTGCAAAAAAGTTACTTCGTAAAAATGCATCTATTCGTTTACCACGCATTATTCCAATTCCGAAAACTGGAGGAATCTTGCCCTTGATTCCTATTTTTGCTGGTTTGTCAGCTCTGGGTTCATTAGCTGGAGGAGCGGCTGGTATTGCAAAGGCTGTGAATGACTATAAATCAGCACAAAAGAACCTACAGGAGTCAGAACGCCACAATAAAATGATGGAGTCAATTGCCATTGGCAAAGGCTTGTACATAAAACCTTATAAGAAAGGTAGTGGTTTATTTTTTAACGCATCAAAAAACTAAGCAGAAGGCTGCCAAGGAGAGCTCTCACAAACATAGATCTATTAAAATTTGGACGTGACATACCACATTTCAGAGGCGTTTTCATGCGTGACAATTTACCAAAACGACCTCGGCGTGTGGAGTGTGCAATTGTTAATTTAGATAGCTCAACGAATATGGGGACTCACTGGGTGGCCTATGTTAAATTAAACGCATATTGTGAATATTTTAATAGTTACGGAGATTTAAAACCACCTGTTGAACTTATTAGATACTTAAAGAAATATGAATTTTTTTATAATTATCGTACGTATCAAAAATTTTATACTGTAAATTGTGGACAATTATGTTTAAATTATTTACATAACTTTTGGAAAAAACAATATAAAATGTGACACACTACTCGAATATTATCATTTCCTAAAATGTCGTTCACCATATCTGTAACCGGATTAACTTCAACGCTTATTACGAATTATTCCCCTCCTTTACAACTGGAAGGGGTGTACGAGTGTGGGCTTTTATATTTTTCTACGTTTAATTCAATACCCAACATCGATAGTAGAAATAATCAATTCTGGTATGGTAATAATGAGTGTATTGAAATACCGGAAGGATCATATGAACTCGAAGATATCGGTGATTACATAAAAGATAATGTAAAAGATTGCACTTTTAAATTAATATGTAATAATAACACACTAAGAACTAAAATATTTTGTACAAAAGATGTTCATTTTGAAAAGTCAAACTCTATCGGAAGAACATTAGGTTTCGGAAATGAGACACTAAAATCCGATATAATAAACTGTTCACAATTTCCTGTTAACATTATATCGACAACCGTTATCAGGATCGAATGTGATATTGTGAGCGGATCATTTGTAAATGGAAAACCTAGCCATATAGTTCATGAATTTGTTCCTAATGTGCCTCCCGGATATCGAATTATAGAAGTTCCAAGAAACCTTATTTATTTTCCTGTAAATCAGGACACCATAAGTTCAATTAATGTGCGCATTCTCGACGCAAACAATCAACTTGTAAATTTAAGAGGAGAAGATATTCAGTTATACTTTCATCTCAAGAAAAAACTATAATGATTGACTTTAATAAAAACTCGTCGTGCGCGCCTAGACATATCAGTTTGCAAACTACTTTGAAAAGGAGAACACCTATCAAATTAACGAAGGAAAACAAAAAGTTTTTAAAACTAATCGGGTTATTAAAATGAGTGAAATACTTAGTGTAGCAGAGTCTTATGCAGAAGACAATGCTATTGAAAGCTTCGAAATTCATTCCTACAGACCATATGTAACAACATTCAATAAAAACGATGAAATTCGGATACCTATTAATCAACAAGACTTGTATATTTTACCGTGTGCTAGTACCTTATATTTAGAAGGTACAGTCAAAGTTATAAACAGAGAGACAAAACACGAAGTGAATAGCATTCATTTCACAAACAATCCGTTTCTATTCCTGTTTCAAGATATTCGATACGAATTGAATGGGGTTGAGATTGATAAAGTGAAAAATGTAGGTATCACCTCAACTATAAAATCTTTATTGTCTATGAATAGCAATGAATCAATGATGTCCAAGGCTTGGGGATGGGACTTAAACGGTACAAAAAATACTCAACACGGACGTTTTGCCGTATCTTTGCCTCTAAACAAAATTTTAGGGTTTGCTGAAGACTTTACCAAAATAATAATCAATTGTAAACATGAGTTGATTTTGTTGCGAAGTAATACAAATTTGAATGCAGTCAAACTTAATACAAATGAAGTATTAGAAGATATTATTATTGATAAAATCGTATGGCGAGTGCCTCATATTAAAGTTTCAGACCGTCAACGTATACAAATGTTGAAGTTGTTGGAAAAGGACCGACCCCTAAATTTAGCTTTTAGAAATTGGGATTTATATGAGTATCCGCTTTTACCTAAAACAACAAAGCATACCTGGGCAATTAAGACGTCATCTCAGTTAGAAAAACCTCGGTTTGTTGTATTAGCTTTATCAACCAACAGAAAAAATAAGTCGGATGCGGATTTCTCTAGTTTTGATCATTGTAATTTACGTGAAGTCCGCGTATTTTTAAACTCTACTTATTTTCCATATGAAAGTTTAAATGTGAAGTTCGAGCATGACAATTACGCAATATTATATGAACAATATACAAGGTTTCAACGGTCGTATCATGGACGTCGAGCTGAACCGTTGTTAACTATACAAGAGTTTAAACAATGTGCTTTATATGTTTTGGACACATCTAGACAAAATGATCGCTTGAAGACGGGTCCTATAGATGTGAGAATAGAAATTGAGAGTGATTCAGAAATTCCAGACAATACGTCTGCTTTTTGTTTAATATTCAACGATTGCATTGTGGAATATAAACCATTAAGTAGTATCGTGAAGAAAATATCATGAATTTACACCATTACATTGTCGACATACAAGGCTTCAGGGATGCAAACAACAAATTCATTATTAAAGAGCTAGCTCTGGCTGCTGATGACTTTACTCTAGTGTTTTCAATAAAGCCTCCGTTTCCTTATTCACGGTTAACGCACGAAGAACGCCGACATGTGCGCTGGATCGAGAAGACTTTCAGCTTTCGTTGGAGTGAAGGTTTTATTGAATACAAGCTATTTAAAGACATAATAATCCCTTATCTTGAAAATAAAAAAATATATGTAAAAGGCGTAGAAAAAATTAAATGTGTTCAAGAATTATGTCAAAATTGTGATGTTACTGATATTGCACAGAAAGGATGCCCGAACTTTTTAAAACTTTATAATACGTATTTTAAATGTAATAGTAAAATTACTTGTATGGATCATATTATTGATAAGCACTGTTCATTAAAAAATGTAATTTGTATTAAGAAATGGTATAGAGAAAATCTTGTTCTTTTATAAATAAATAAATCGTATTTTATAAACCTAAACGAATTTTATTACTTGTACCTAATTTTATTGCCCGTTCATAAAAAATATTAATTCATCTACAATGTACAGTTCGTGTTACTTAAAACTTAGTTTCATGATATCATAATATGATTGAATATAATCTTTGAAAATTGTACGTTTTGCTACTTCGTAGCGTAACGAGAACTAAACATGTAAGTAGATACAATAAAATGGGTAATAAAAATAAAACAAATTAAATCTGTTGGATAAAATACATTTATTTTCAAATCTTCAACTATAACTAATAACAATGTTTAGATAAAAATCAATTAAAACATTATGTATTAACGGCCTCCTAGCCTAGTTGGTAGTGACCCTGCCTATGAAGCAGGAGGTCCCGGGTTCGAATCCTGGTCAGGGCATTTATTTGTGTCTTTATCACGGATATTTGTTCCTGAGTTATGGATGTTTTCTATGTATTTAAGTATTTATCTATTATATATATCGTCGCCTAGTACCCACAACACAAACCTTATTGAGCTTACCGTGGGACTAGGTTGATTTGTGTAAGATTGTCCCATAATATTTATTTATTTATTTATTTTATTTATTTATTAAGGCTAAACCCAGTCAATTGATAGCATGAAGTAGTAACATTATACTTAAAAAAACGAAGTATGTCCCCATGAAAGGGTATGAATATTATCCTTTAATATAATCCGTTTGTCATCATTCGAAGACAGGGCAACTTTATTAAGAGCTTGTGTAAAAATTTCATGCTTTATAGACAATAGAGTGTTTTTTTTGCGTACCAATTCCTTATTAAAGAGCACATTCTTATAATCACGAAATCGAAGAGCCTTAACTGCATGTGTTTTTGTGCCTTTAGCTTTCTTTAACTGTTTTTCTTCGGTTTGAATGCAGTATAATTTGGACCTGAGACCTATAAATTCAACGATTAGTTGTCCTCCAAGTTCATCCTTAAATAACCCAGGTTCTTTTTTATTTTTTTGACGTATGCCGTATATATTGTCCTCAGCGTAATTACTCGTATCAAAGAAACGTTGAAAATTTAATTTTAAATCTCTATAGATATCGTCTGTTTTTATAAAATACAAAAATGAATCTGTATCAGTAAAGCACAAACTAACATTTTCTCCGTAAAATGGTTTAATATGAGAATAGTGAAAGTTATACATGTGAGATTTTGATATTTCCAAAACTGTAAATCCTATGTAAATAGGTTTATCGAGTGTAATAATTTCTGGATTCATTTGAATGGCAACTAAATTTTCGGTAAAGACACTTGCACTATGAAAATTAGGTCGTGCTATTAACGCTTCAGCACTTGTTTTTTTCTTAGTTGTATTCGTTGTATCATTCCATTGATTAACTAACATAACGTTTGTTCTATTTTCTGTAGCTTCTAAAGTTTTACCAAATAAGCTGTTATTGAGGAGTTTATAAAAGTTCATTTGAAATTCTGATTTCGCATTTTTTCTCAACTGTGTGTTTAACTCAATGTACTGCTGTATAAATCGACTTTGTTTAAACTTTATAGCTCTATGAATTTTTTTCAGTTTTAAACCATGTTTCACGCAAGTTTTTAAATGCACGTAATGAATTACATATTCATATTTATCGTATAGGTTTGGGATAAGTTTAGAACTCTTCGATCCGGGAGGTATAAACTTTTGGGGACAAAATGGGAGGTCATTGTGTGAATTATGGAAATCTTCTGAATATTTCATATCGACTTCTAATATATAACCATATAGACTATCATCAGGAACTTCAAGGAAATTAATATTTTCTATTTCATCTTTGCTTAATAATTTGAAGTCTGCAAATGGTAAATAACTGCACATTGCATAGCCATAAAGATTATTGCAATCGATGTAAAACAAAAAAGAATCGGGAACAGATGAGTTATAACACGATAAGTATTTATTATTAGCACGTGCGTATCTAGTAGAACAAAGGCAAATACCCCCGCGAATACCTTTTTGAATCATTCTTATTATTTCCAGATTACTTATGAGTTCTAATTTTACATTGGTAATTCGTAACATTGCGTCAAAGCTTAAACTCGGTGCCGTCATATAAAAAGAAGGATCTAATTTATAGTTTAACATAGAAGTCTGTCTAAAGTTTTCAAATATATCAGCTAACAACAGTACATCAGACTTAAGGTCTGTGTATTCCCCCAAGGTCTTTAGATTAAATACGTTCCACACACGCACACGCACACGCACAAAAATTTTAGTTTTGTTTAATGAGTTGTAAAAACGATGTTGTGGTGGTAATTTTTCTTCTTCATAAGCTTTCCAACAAGTTACATAATCATACGGATATACACCTTTAGATCTAAGGAGCACAAAATGATCTCGAATGGGAAAAAACCTACGTAAGTGAACAAAGTCTCGATCATTTAAATCAGCTGCTAATTTTTCTAAACTAGTTCCTAAAAACTTGAAAGAATCAACGAAACGAACCGGCCAATACTCGTTTACACCTATTTGAATAAACTTTGTAAATGAAATGTAATTTTCTTTATTTTTTGCTATAACTTTTAAGTTACCTCTCATTTCTCCTAACTGGCGAATAAAGAAGTGACAATCGTAGCCCGATAAATTATGGAATAATACGGGTATGAACTTAGGTAAACGAAATTGAATATTGCAGAACGAATGAGCTGCGCCTCTAAAACGACCAGTTAAGTGGCAGTGGTCTCTAACAGCATCGTCTAACAATAATTTATTACAAAGAAAACAATACTTCGCATTACGAAACTGCTTTTCCTCTGCCTCTGTGAGATTTATAGGTACGGCTCTTATAAACTTCTGTAATCTTAGCAATATCACTTTTTAGATAGTCTAGAAATTTTTCTACGCAATCTCGCCCTCGATAACTAACATATCTGTTAAGAGAACTATCATAGGAACACACAATATAATACGCAAACGCAGCTGGAACATGTTTTCGTAATGTGCTAGTACATTTAGAATCAAATTCGTTACTTGAGTTTGGTTGTAATATACATTCAAAATCCGCGTAAATTACGTAAGGCATGGCTTGCATTCTTTCATAGTTCTTAAATTGAATATAGGCACCGCTGTCAGGTAATACCGTAGCAACACCACCACACACATGCTTATTCAACTTATCCGCGCTGTGAAAAAATATTAAGCATTCTTCACAAAGAAATATTTCTTCATTATGTTTCGTTAACTGCTTTTTTAGAAGTCGACCTAAATTTTTTATGAGACAATAATGTGATTGATTGCCATTTTCCAACATTAACAAATTCACATGATGTTTCCTTTTTTTATCTGTTTTGTACAGTGGTCCAACAACTTCGTTTTTTCTTAATCCGTAAACATTAACGCTTATGTTCTTATTATTTTTTTCAAAAATGTTGATGTCAGAGAGACCAACAGGAAACGTCATGTCATTTGTGTTGAGTTGGTTTTCAAAATGTGGATAAGATGATATTCGATCCTGATTGTTTTTAACGGGAAACAATGCCGCAATTATACACCATAAAAAACAGTAATTGTCACTATTTTTAATATTAACGCAAGCCCTTCTGAGTTTTATGATTTTAGGCAATTCTATAAATTTTGAAGCTCTTAGTGGATTATATTTGTTTATGTTTACTTCCAAGTATAGGTTTCGTAGAAAACTCCAACCACTATCCCTTTCTTGAAATTCGTCAATTTTCTTACTCAAAGTCTCTAATATCTTCGAATATATTTCTTTAAATTCAAAAACTTGATGTAAAATTATATTTTGCGTAGCGAATGATTTAATTTCACTTGTGTCATTTTTTGGCATACAAAATTCTGCAAAAAATTCAAAGTTAGCCTTAATAGACCCGAAAGACGCCCTTCTAGCTTCTAGAATATTACGCACATGCTCGCGAATAGCGCTCAAAAACCTAACCGGTGTATCATGGAGACGGTTTTCCGGACCACGCACTCTATATGAGGCGATCCTGCTACGGAAAGCACAGCTAATTTTTTCAATATCTGGAGTTAATTGAACAGAATTGTTATTTTTATGTAAGTTAGTACGCAAGTGTGCAGAAAAGGCTCTACTCGGAATACTTATGTCACACACTGAACAAAATATCGAACTATGACGCATTTTACTAGTTGTAATATCGCAAGAATAGACTGGGTTTAGCTCGTTTGGAAAAAGCTTTGATGGAATTATTGTTTATTTTTATCTGGGAAGAAAGTTCCTTCCTCTGTAAAGTCTTCCTTACAAAACTTTAATATATTATTTATCCCATCCACGACAGGCGAATTGGAATCAACACGATATTTTAAATTAATCAAAGCTTTCTCCCGACGGTCTTGTGCTGAAATGTTTTGAATATCATTGACGTTATACAATTTTAATTCAATATAAAGGTCACCCGTTAAAGAAGTTGTACGACGCACGTGTCCACCAGCAACGCGTCGCGACAGCACTGACGTCAGAGTTCCAGCACGACGTTGTACTTCGACAGCTTCCTCGTCACTCCAGTTTGAAAACCAGCCAGGTTCCAAATCCCTCGCCTTTGGATGAGCACTTGTTTTCTTCGTTGCCTTCGTCGGCTTAACCTTTTTACTGAAATAATAGAAAAACCTATTTAGTTTTCTAAATAATCAAAGAGCTATAAGATATTATTTCGCAAATAACAACTAAATACTACTTGGTAGTGATTATAGTGGATAAATACCTTTTACTTGCTGGTTCTTTCACTAACTCGAGCTGCTCGCGGCGATTGCTTTCTTCGTCGCTGTCTCCCGAACAGCCCAAGTTTACATCTTGTTTCGGTTTTGAAGAAGCGCCTTTCCGTTTTAGCGCAGCTTTTAGTTGAACCCTGTAATTTAAAAAAGTGTAATGAGTATCCGTGAACGCGAGAAGTACTAATAAATTTATTAAAAATAATACGAAGACGATAAATTACATAATAAGATAAAAATACATACCTTTTCGTTGTAGATTCATCCGCTGACTCACTTGCGCGTAAGTACGTTTAACATAATATTCCGAGTCAGACCTGCGAATATATTAATTAATTAATTGAGTTTCCGCTAATCTCTTAACTATAAAGCTAAGGGTGGGTTGCACCAAACCGCCTGTAAAAGTAAGCCAAATGTTACGCTAATCGGAGCTACTTAACGATTGCTAACATAAATGGGTTGCACCAAGTGCAAAATAACAGAACGTAAGAGTTAAGCGGGATGCCACTGTCTAAACGCATTTCTACTCACATTTTTATGGTAGAATATTTATTCAATATGGCAACACCACCATAAATGCCAAACTAAACTTGTCAAAATCGTCACACGAAGAAAAAAATCTAAAGAAAGGAAAGGAGCGCGAACTAAACTTAACTTTGCACTCTGCAGCTTGAAAATCAAGAATATACAAACATTTAGCCATTCCTGAACATGTTTATTACTCAATCAAAAAGTGGGCTATCCATTGCGCCTTACGAGGAAATTTTTTCAAAGGATAATGCAACTTGTGTTGAGAGTGGAGTTTAAAGCGAAAGCCAGAATAGTCGGCTGGTGTATTGTGCATTATATTATAGTGAGTAAATCATCCTGCTAGTTTATTACTACTTACAGAACCCTAAACAAGTAAAGCCGTTGCTGGAAGCACCAAATGGCGAGAAGGAGCCCAATCGCAAAACAAAGGCATCACTAGTTTTAACTCTTGAAAATTCGTAAAAATAGGGTACTGAATCCCTCCAACCTGGTTGATTATGGCTGGCACTGCAACCAACGTCCTAAATATTGAACTTAAACATGTAAATCTTGAAGCAAATCAAATTATTTTGTTCAATATTTTTTGATTTGCAATTTTTAAGTAGTTACACTACTATATATAAACTGAAAATAGATGTCATATACTTCAGAAAAAGTGACCAAACCCTCCGGTGTCCGGCGATAAATGTTTGGTGGTATAACTTCATGCCCTTATTAAAAGCATTAAAGAAACCTCTCTGATCATCTGGCATCTTTTGAATCGTATGACTTGCTCCCATCAAGTCCCGTTCGTGGCCTGTTCTACCGTGTCATAAAACTTGTTTTTCTTCTTGACCTGGTCATTCCACCGCGTCGGAGGTTTACGTTCCCTTTTGTCTTCTACCTTGCAGTATTCAAGTCAACCGTTGTTTCCAAAGGTTTGGTCTTCATTGATAAAAACAGAGTGGTTTTTTAATGGTTGTCATGATTCTGGTCCTGCTCATTCTACGGCTGTCGGCTTTCATGACAATGACTGTAGGTTCTGGTATGTTTGTGATACATAACAGAAGTCTGTACTATTTCAACCTGAAGTCACTCGGCACTCGATTTTAACTAAATAACGCACTTTTTACAAAGAATTTTATGTACTTATTATTTAATACCGTTATCTGATCTAAAAATTGTGAATAAAACCAAACGTCAATCGTATACGCCTTTTTACGTTCAGATACTCGCTTACATCGCATCGCATCGCATTACTGCAAACAATATTTTAATATTTTTCATCAAATATCACTGTCTTTTTGTCTAATAATGCATTTATCCTTGAAATACGAGACATTTTTGCAAACTGTCAGCCATATTTAAACGTAGATTTGAGTTAACCAGTGCTCGACGGCTGGTTAAGGTTAACGTAACTTTCTGACTGCTAAAGTGCATGGTGCAACGGAAAAACGGACTTGACGTCTACTGTAACCATGATGAGTTCGTTAAGTGTGCGTGGTGCAACCCGCCCTAAGAGAAACCAATTTCGAACACACGTGTATTATATTTATTCTAGCTAGGGCTGTAAAAACTGCAAGTTAAAGTAGTTATACATATAATTTACCTAAACGAAATGTAATTTAGAACCATACGGTTATTAAAACAAGGTTAGAATAGAACACAAATTAAAAAATATATATAATATATTATAACTTACGAACATTTTTCAAGGTGAGTAATTTCGCTGTGAAGTCAAACGCACCGTAAAATCACGACCACTTTGAATAAAATCAAATCTAGAAATGAAAAATAACTTTAGATTTTATTATGAAGCAATTTTGCCGCTAAACCAGAAGTTGACAACCTACACGCAAATAATATCCTGCATAAACTGCAAGACTCATAAAAATAAATGAAGAAACAGGCGTTTTAAAAAGGTTTAACTTCACTGTGACTAGAAAATCAACTCAGCATATCATGTTTACTGGAAAATAAAGGCTCGTGTTAATATCGGTACATCAAAGTGAAGTCATGTAACAAAAGATGCCGACCGCTAACATTAGGCTTCATTCATAGTGAAAGCTATAATATGATTTAAATACATACATGATGCAATACACCAATAAAACACGTAACTGGTTTGAACCTGTTCGAAAACGTGTTTATTTCTATACACCTATAATAATTCAGGTTTGCACCTGTTCGAAAAACGTGTTTACGTACACTAATAATAATTGCACATCAAGCGAAAAAAAAAAATAATACTACTATAAAATAAAACCTGAAGAAAACAAAAAAGTATTTCTGATTAAGGTTTCAAACAGAACGCATTACTAGTTTCAATAAATTATTCTGTATTTTATTTCACATTAAAAATGGTGAGTTTTTGACTTTTTAATTATTATAGCGTTTGAATTTTCGTTCCGTAGATATTGATTATTTAATAAAGTCTTTGTTTTCTTTCAGAGCTCACAACCCATGAACTCGGTTGCAGAAGTCACCGTTGCTACTCCATTTTACTCACAATTTGGTGAAAAGATGAATGAACCTTTCAACTACTCGCAAGATATGGATGCTTATTTAAAATATCAAGATGCGCTTTTAAATCCCTCGCAAGAAATTCCACTATCTCAGTCAAAAAAAGTAAGAAAAATCGTCAAAAAAGGAAAAAAGAAGGCGGAAATGGGATTAAATTCACACGTTATCAGAAAAGTGACGAAAGGAAAGCGTCTTATAAAAATCAGCATTTCAGACATTGAATCCAACTTGGAAACTAATGGCGTTTCGGTACAATACGTAGTGCAAGATGAATATGATGAGCTATTGAATGCGACGGAAGGCCTAGTGGGAAAAATTGTTAAAAAGTTGAGTGAAGTGATTAGTTATTAATAAAAGATTCTTATAATTTAAGTTATTATTGCTAGTTAATGTATGGAATAACTTAAAGAGATATTTAATACTTGGTATTTTATTTTATTGTATTAACTCTTTATAATATTTACCACGTTATTTACATATCTTTTGAATTCTCCTGTTTGTAAAAATAGAAGATTTAAAATCAAAAATTTTACCTAAATAGCTTAATAATTATTCCACGATAATGTTGTTTACAATAAAAGTATTAGTAATATATATGAAGTAGTATATTGATTATGAAAGGAATGTTTTACAATGCTATTTGCGTACGTCATATTATTGTACCTATAAATTAAGTTTTTATTGTTACTTAACGTATGTTATAATTTGTAATAAATAGTTACCTAAGTATGATTTTTATTTTTTGTTTCCATTTTGTTGCTTAGAAAATTATAACCTAACTAGTAGGATCATATTATGCTGATTTAATATATTTTGTTCTTCTTTTATGTTAAATATTAAAAGCTAAAATATTAGTTACATACAAATTACAACCTAAATTACGTAGGGTTTGGTTTAGATCGTTAAGGCAACCTTTGAAAAGTATATTTACATCAGTAACTGCTATTTTCGAAAACCGGAGAAAACAACTTCAATACAAAAGTAGGTACGCGCTTGCTCAATAAACAGACATTGCGCTAAACATAGAATGACTCAGGTTACAATAAATGCGCGATCAACTTTGTTTAAGCATGAAAAGCAATATGATTCAACCATTAAAACGTAATGTTAATCTTTATGATAATTGATATAAGGCTTTGATTTGTTAGTTAGGATTTTAGAATTTAAATTATTTCAATGTTCAAAATTTAAATCAAAGAAATTTAATTTTTATATTGCACTGATCAAGGCATAGATTACGATTGTCTCGTAAAACATGACGTTCGAGTACGTCATACGTAACAGCCAATAATATAGCCTGGCCTGAATCACGCTATTGAAGTTTTTTACATTCGTTCATATAAATAAAAGTTCTTGATTATACTTCGACGGGAAGTTGACGACCGGACGACCCCAACACGTGAACCATGCCTCGGATTGGCCACCTGACGCGCATGTAGTAATATGTTGAATTCTGAAACTCTGTATCCGGGGTATTTCAATTCTTACGCGGTCGATAAGTATTGATTACCCACACCCGAAGCACAAGGGGTAAATGCACGTTTGATGAGTCTGATCAACTTGTCTCTCGTGTTGTGCAAAACACCGTAGCCTCGGCTATGAGGGTTTATGCCAGGAATCGACTTCCTGGGACCCTTGCATACAATCTGAGGGTTGGCCGCCTTAGATTGCATGTTGTGTTAAGCTTTTGCTGTTGTTTAAAGATTAACTTTTCGACTTGCGATTTTACAGAACAGAGTTAAAACTAAGTCATAAAACGAAAAACGCGTCCTTAAAACCTTATCATGAATTTTAAATCAAGCTAAGCTTAATCGAACGTTACGGATCATGCGATCATAAACGAAGAAACAGATTAGGATATGATATACAGGCTCAATGTACTTAACCCGAACCCGATTGGGCATTTCGAATCGATTCTCCGAATCGATATTTCAAACCCCCAATAATCACCTACTGTTTTTCTAACTCCATAAACAACTAGCAGTTGAATGCCCTAACTTTTACTAAAATCAGACTTTTTTCTTCTTTTTTTTACATGTTTTTGTAATTTATTTTTCATTTGACGGGGTTTTCGGATATTTAAACTACGTATTAGAATATTTAAATAAGTAAATTGAATTACCTCTTTGAAATGGAACTGTCGTTAATAACAATTTTGTCATTTATTCCGGATAAAATGTAATTTAATATTTTTTTTTACCTTAAATATCTTATAAAACTGTTTTACACTAATATTATCACTTTTGAAAGAAAAAAAAATTACAAAAACATGTAAAAAAACTTAATGGAATCAGGCGTTACTTTGCGGAAGTCCATAATATCAACTACAATAATATTGCTTTGCTATTCCGCGGTATAATAACGTGCTAGTTGATTAGTGACTACCCGTTATACTTATTTGCGTATTTTTTGCATGCATTAATGCATAACAAACCACCACTAATAATACCAAAACTCGACACGTGTTTCGCCTCTCTACGAGTCATCCTCAGGAGCTGCTGGAGATGTTGTCGGTCTGACGTCCGGGAACGGAATGACGTGTCCAGAATGGTCGGCCATATTTATAGCATTACTACCACCCCTACCGTGCAAGTGCGAGTGAGATGCAAAAATTCGAAGTAACGGCGATGACGCAACATTCAACTGTTCGTTAATAATTATTCCCCTATTGTTGTACCTAATTATTTCTAAATGTTCTAGAACGCTCAGACGCAATCCTTTTTCACAAACATGTAAAAGATCAAAAGAATGATCCTCAGGCAGAGAATGACCATTTTCCAACAAATGTTTCGCGAAATTGGATCGTTCCGGATGGTTATGTCTATATGAAGCAACATGCTCCTTATATCTTGTGTTAAAACTACGTCCCGTTTGCCCCACATACACTTTATGGCAGTCATCACAAGTCAACTTATACACTCCAGACTTCTTCCCATTCTCTAGTATATCCTTCCCATTACAAAGTCTTGAGCGCAAGGTATTATTGGTCTTAAAAGCTACGTTAATATTGTTGGATTTTAAAGTGTTATGAATTGCATCTGATAACTTTCCGACATACGTAATGCTCGCTTGAAACTTTTTAATGGGATCAGACGATCGTGCAGCATACAACATATTGCTAACCAGACTATTTTGCTTCTTTCTGATGATACCATCCACGACAGACCTATCGTAGCGATTCGAGATAGCTAAATGATAAATATTATCTAATTCCATCTGATAATGCTCATCAGAAAGAGGCACGGTTAACAACCTATGGACATAACAATGAAATGCCGCTAACTTATGCTGCCACGGATGAGTGGAAGATGCCGGAATCACCGTGTCGGTATGTGTTGGCTTGCGGTAAATATGGAACTGATGTTTATGATCTACTCTTGTGAGCGTTAAATCAAGAAAATTGAGTGAGCCGTTCTGTTCTAGTTCCTTCTTAAACTTGATCTTTGGGTGCTTGTTATTGAGATCTGTTACAAAAGCGTCCAGCTGGTCCACACTCCCCATCCAACAGATAATCAAATCATCCACATATCTAAAATAATACAAAATATGCTCATTAGCTACAATGTGCTGGTTTACAAAGTGATCCATAAAAATGTCCGCCATTTAGGGGCTCAGCGGGGAACCCATAGCTAAACCATCACTTTGCAAGAAATATTGCCCCCCAAACCTAAAATAATTCTGTTTCATACAAATAGTAGTTAGTTCTATTAATTCCTCAACCTCCCCTGGATGTAGTCGTTGCTTTTCAAAAAGATCCCTAAGAATGTTCAAAGTATCCAAATATGGTACATTCGTAAATAAACTGTCTACATCCAATGAAAGGAGTATAGCATTTTCTGGAATGTTAATGTCCTTGATTCTATTTATTAAATCCAAGCTATTCTTCAAACAATACTTTGGCTGAAATTGGGACTTGACTTTAATAATATTATTCAATTTCTTTGCTAAATTATACGGGGTGAAATTTAATTCACTGGCCAAATTGAAACACCCGAAAGAACTCAAAAAAATATTAAACACGTGTTTTTTCTTTTAATACCGCTCAGTACATTTTTTTCGAAATAAATCATCATCAAGTTGTCCTAAAAACCTCGTACGTTATGGTGAACCGTCAACTACCCACTACACCCGCTTCTCTCTTATCAGTTAAGGTCATTGACACCCCGCCCCTCCCGCTGTTTGCAATCGCGTCACCAATTATGAACCCTATTGCAGCGAGATAAGACGCTTACCTACATAAGTTGCTAATTTTTCCTTCATACTTTAACGAGCTTAGGACCGTCAAAATGCAAAGGCAACCCATTTTAAATCAAAAATGTTATTTCTGACTAATTATTATTAATAAAACGTCCGTGGCTTAAAAACAATGAGTAAAAACTAGGTCGGGAATCTTTGCATTCAGGCGTATTTAAAAAATTGAATCAACTTATGTACATTTGATTAAAAATCGACGCAATTAAACTATTTACATAATCACCCTCGGTACTTACTGAAGCAAGTAATTGCACTTTAGTTGTACTGCAATAAATGTTCGAACTGTAATCCGTGCTGCTCCAAACAAAGTGCGGCACGTTTATGCACATTGTTCTTTAGTTTTCTAAGCACTACAACGTTGTTTCGCACTTGGTCAAATGCACGCAATTTTACGTTTTAAACCGTCCAGGCTTTCGGCTTCGTCCACGTAGACGCGTCTTTTGGATTCAATCCTTGTCTGCGAAGGCGCGGAACTGATTCCATTTCGTATAATCTTTGGGCACCACGTAAACACTCACCACTTAATAAATAACACCGTACCATTTCGTAATATTCCCGGTTCGAAAACATTTTTTTAAACCTTAGTACGCGCGCTATTATTATTTTAAGGTTGGCGAGTGACGAGTGACTGATCATTAATGCTTACCGTTATGTTTACCGCTAGCGCGGAATGGTTTGGTCTACCCTCGTTTATAAAATTGATAAACCTGCCTACCATCGCCAACACTAACTGGGTGAACCCTATTGCAACGATATAAGGTTTAGTGAAGGTCAGATAAGGGTTTTGCTGATGTTGTTGTTAAAACCTACTATTAGGTTTGTTTACATTTGTGGTAATAGGGTGACCACGACTCGTGGAAAATATTTAAAAATTGAAAAATTAAAATTAAAAAAAAATGTACTCTTTTTTTTCGCTAAATAGATTCCTTAAGTGTAACCTAGTGCCGGGAATGAATATGGCCAGTGATTTAAATTTCACCCTGTATGTTGGTACGCCCAAATATGAGACCACTGGTCGAATCGGGATATTATCTTTATGAATTTTCGGAAGTCCATAAAGCATAGGAGCACGTGGGTTCATAGGCACAATCATATCTTTCTGATGCTCGGTTTCAAAAACAAACGAAGAGCTTTTTATTGCATTCCTTAAATCTTTTTGGAACCCTGGAGTAGGATCTCGCCGTAGGCTCGTAAAGGCGTCACCTTGAATAAGATCTAATATTTTTTGATTATAGTGTCCTCTGTCCATGATTACAATACAATTGCCTTTGTCCGCTTTTGAAACCACCAAGTCATTATCTTCCACTTTCTGTTGTATAGTATCCAAATATGGTACATTCGTAAATAAACTGTATTTACGAATGTACCATATTTGGATACTTTGAACATTCTTAGGGATCTTTTTGAAAAGCAACGACTACATCCAGGGGAGGTTGAGGAATTAATAGAACTAACTACTATTTGTATGAAACAGAATTATTTTAGGTTTGGGGGCAATATTTCTTGCAAAGTGATGGTTTAGCTATGGGTTCCCCGCTGAGTCCCTTAATGGCGGACATTTTTATGGATCACTTTGAAAACCAGCACATTGTAGCTAATGAGCATATTTTGTATTATTTTAGATATGTGGATGATTTGATTATCTGTTGGATGGGGAGTGTGGACCAGCTGGACGCTTTTGTAACAGATCTCAATAACAAGCACCCAAAGTTCAAGTTTAAGAAGGAACTAGAACAGAACGGCTCACTCAATTTTCTTGATTTAACGCTCACAAGAGTAGATCATAAACATTAGTTCCATATTTACCGCAAGCCAACACATACCGACACGGTGATTCCGGCATCTTCCACTCATCAGTGGCAGCATAAGTTAGCGGCATTTCATTGTTATGTCCATAGGTTGTTAACCGTGCCTCTTTCTGATGAGCATTATCAGATGGAATTAGATAATATTTATCATTTAGCTATCTCGAATGGCTACGATAGGTCTGTCGTGGATGGTATCATCAGAAAGAAGCAAAATAGTCTGGTTAGCAATATGTTGTATGCTGCAGGATCGTCTGATCCCATTAAAAAGTTTCAAGCGAGCATTACGTATGTCGGAAAGTTATCAGATGCAATTCATAACACTTTAAAATCCAACAATATTAATGTAGCTTTTAAGACCAATAACACCTTGCGCTCAAGACTTTGTAATGGGAAGGATATACTAGAGAATGGGAAGAAGTCTGGAGTGTATAAGTTGACTTGTGATGACTGCCATAAAGTGTATGTGGGGCAAACGGGACGTAGTTTTAACACAAGATATAAGGAGCATGTTGCTTCATATAGACATAACCATCCGGAACGATCCAATTTCGCGAAACATTTGTTGGAAAATGGTCATTCTCTGCCTGAGGATCATTCTTTTGACCTTTTACATGTTTGTGAAAAAGGATTGCGTCTGAGCGTTCTAGAACATTTAGAAATAATTAGGTACAACAATAGGGGAATAATTATTAACGAACAGTTGAATGTTGCGTCATCGCCGTTACTTCGAATTTTTGCATCTCACTCGCACTTGCACGGTAGGGGGTGGTAGTAATGCTATAAATATGGCCGACCATTCTGGACACGTCATTCCGTTGCCGGACGTCAGACCGACAACATCTCCAGCAGCTCCTGAGGATGCCTCGTAGAGAGGCGAAACACGTGTCGAGTTTTGGTATTATTGGTGGTGGTTTGTTGTATTTGTTTGCGTATTTGTTTTTGCGGCGGGAGGGTGGGAACATTAATGCATGCAAAAAATACGCAAAAAGTATAACGGGTAGTCACTAATCAACTAGCACGTTATTATACCGCAGAATAGCAAAGCAATATTATTGTAGCTGATATTATGGACTTCCGCAAAGTAACGCCTGATTCCATTAATTACTTAAAAGCGGCTAGCGTAGCCGAACAAGCACGACTTTATGTCAAATTAACCAAGCAACATCGTGCATCTGTCCAGAATGTATGGTTTAACCAGCAGTGCAAGCGTTTGAATGTTGTACCTAACTATATTCATTTTCGCTGCAACAATACTACCAGAGCGGCAAGGTTGGCAATTGAGAGAGCTCAAAGAGTTTGGTTGATCGAGGAATCTCGCCATTGGTTCACAGTTCGAGATAATTTGAAATTGCATCTTAAAGTGTTATATTCAGAGCTTACATTTAAGTTGCATAATCTCGAGTTTGACATTCTGGACCAAAAGGCGAGGTACTTTGCATCCGAACTTGCACATGAGATGTATACTACTCAACTCAACAAGTTACAAAGGCTAAGGCGGTCTAGTCCTACTCCAAATAGCAGGCGACGGGATATGGGATCATTGGCGCATCATGATTTCTACCCTCGTATAAAGAATCTAACCGATGTAGAGTTTTCGGAAGCCGAAACTGATTTATTGGAAAAAGGCTTAAAATATAACATCCAGCCGAGAATTACTCAGAAAGCTTTAGAAAATTTGGCAGTGGATTCAGAGGTTGCAATAGTGCGGGGACGTGGTGATGTGGATACAAAGATCGAGGTGGCTAAGGTTATTAAGAGCACTGATCTAGTATCGGTTGTGAGAGTCAGTTCTGATGGTTTGCTATTAAGATCTATACAACAGAAAGTGGAAGATAATGACTTGGTGGTTTCAAAAGCGGACAAAGGCAATTGTATTGTAATCATGGAGAGAGGACACTATAATCAAAAAGTATTAGATCTTATTCAAGGTGACGCCTTTACGAGCCTACGGCGAGATCCTACTCCAGGGTTCCAAAAAGATTTAAGGAATGCAATAAAAAGCTCTTCGTTTGTTTTTGAAACCGAGCATCAGAAAGATATGATTGTGCCTATGAACCCACGTGCTCCTATGCTTTATGAACTTCCGAAAATTCATAAAGATAATATCCCGATTCGACCAGTGGTCTCATATTTGGGCGCACCAACATATAATTTAGCAAAGAAATTGAATAATATTATTAAAGTCAAGTCCCAATTTCAGCCAAAGTATTGTTTGAAGAATAGCTTGGATTCAATAAATAGAATCAAGGACATTAACATTCCAGAAAATGCTATACTCCTTTCATTGGATGTAGACAGTTTATTTACGAATGTACCATATTTGGATACTTTGAACATTCTTAGGGATCTTTTTGAAAAGCAACGACTACATCCAGGAGAGGTTGAGGAATCAATAGAACTAACTACTATTTGTATGAAACAGAATTATTTTAGGTTTGGGGGGCAATATTTCTTGCAAAGTGATGGTTTAGCTATGGGTTCCCCGCTGAGTCCCTTAATGGCGGACATTTTTATGGATCACTTTGAAAACCAGCCCATTGTAGCTAATGAGCATATTTTGTATTATTTTAGATATGTGGATGATTTGATTATCTGTTGGACGGGGAGTGTGGACCAGCTGGACGCTTTTGTAACAGATCTCAATAACAAGCACCCAAAGATCAAGTTTAAGAAGGAACTAGAACAGAACGGCTCACTCAATTTTCTTGATTTAACGCTCACAAGAGTAGATCATAAACATCAGTTCCATATTTACCGCAAGCCAACACATACCGACACGGTGATTCCGGCATCTTCCACTCATCCGTGGCAGCATAAGTTAGCGGCATTTCATTGTTATGTCCATAGGTTGTTAACCGTGCCTTTTTCTGATGAGCATTATCAGATGGAATTAGATAATATTTATCATTTAGCTATCTCGAATGGCTACGATAGGTTTGTCGTGGATGGTATCATCAGAAAGAAGCAAAATAGTCTGGTTAGCAATATGTTGTATGCTGCACGATCGTCTGATCCCATTAAAAAGTTTCAAGCGAGCATTACGTATGTCGGAAAGTTATCAGATGCAATTCATAACACTTTAAAATCCAACAATATTAATGTAGCTTTTAAGACCAATAACACCTTGCGCTCAAGACTTTGTAATGGGAAGGATATACTAGAGAATGGGAAGAAGTCTGGAGTGTATAAGTTGACTTGTGATGACTGCCATAAAGTGTATGTGGGGCAAACGGGACGTAGTTTTAACACAAGATATAAGGAGCATGTTGCTTCATATAGACATAACCATCCGGAACGATCCAATTTCGCGAAACATTTGTTGGAAAATGGTCATTCTCTGCCTGAGGATCATTCTTTTGATCTTTTACATGTTTGTGAAAAAGGATTGCGTCTGAGCGTTCTAGAACATTTAGAAATAATTAGGTACAACAATAGGGGAATAATTATTAACGAACAGTTGAATGTTGCGTCATCGCCGTTACTTCGAATTTTTGCATCTCACTCGCACTTGCACGGTAGGGGTGGTAGTAATGCTATAAATATGGCCGACCATTCTGGACACGTCATTCCGTTGCCGGACATCAGACCGACAACATCTCCAGCAGCTCCTGAGGATGCCTCGTAGAGAGGCGAAACACGTGTCGAGTTTTGGTATTATTGGTGGTGGTTTGTTGTATTTGTTTGCGTATTTGTTTTTACGGCGGGAGGGTGGGAACATTAATGCATGCAAAAAAAAAATACGCAAATAAGTATAACGGGTAGTCACTAATCAACTAGCACGTTATTATACCGCGGAATATCAAAGCAATATTATTGTAGTTGATATTATGGACTTCCGCAAAGTAACGCCTGATACCATTAATTACTTAAAAGCGGCTAGCGTAGCCGAACAGGCACGACTTTATGTCAAATTAACCAAGCAACATCGTGCATCTGTCCAGAATGTATGGTTTAACCAGCAGTGCAAGCGTTTGAATGTTGTACCTAACTATATTCATTTTCGCTGCAACAATACTACCAGAGCGGCAAGGTTGACAATTGAGAGAGCTCAAAGAGTTTGGTTGATCGAGGAATCTCGCCATTGGTTCACAGTTCAAGATAATTTGAAATTGCATCTTAAAGTGTTATATTCAGAGCTTACATTTAAGTTGCATAATCTCGAGTTTGACATTCTGGACCAAAAGGCGAGGTACTTTGCATCCGAACTTGCACATGAGATGTATACTACTCAACTCAACAAGTTACAAAGGCTAAGGCGGTCTAGTCCTACTCCAAATAGCAGGCGACGGGATTTGGGATCATTCTGCGCATCATGATTTCTACCCTCGTATAAAGAATCTAACCGATGTAGAGTTTTCGGAAGCCGAAACTGGTTTATTGGAAAAAGGCTTAAAATATAACATCCAGCCGAGAATTACTCAGAAAGCTTTAGAAAATTTGGCAGTGGATTCAGAGGTTGCAATAGTGCGGGGACGTGGTGATGTGGATACAAAGATCGAGGTGGCTAAGGTTATTAAGAGCACTGATCTAGTATCGGTTGTGAGAGTCAGTTCTGATGGTTTGCTATTAAGATCTATACAACAGAAAGTGGAAGATAATGACTTGGTGGTTTCAAAAGCGGACAAAGGCAATTGTATTGTAATCATGGAGAGAGGACACTATGATCAAAAAGTATTAGATCTTATTCAAGGTGACGCCTTTACGAGCCTACGGCGAGATCCTACTTCACGGTTCCAAAAAGATTTAAGGAATGCAATAAAAAGCTCTTCGTTTGTTTTTGAAACCGAGCATCAGAAAGATATGATTGTGCCTATGAACCCACGTGCTCCTATGCTTTATGGACTTCCGAAAATTCATAAAGATAATATCCCGATTCGACCAGTGGTCTCATATTTGGGCGCACCATCATATAATTTAGCAAAGAAATTGAATAATATTATTAAAGTCAAGTCCCAATTTCAGCCAAAGTATTGTTTGAAGAATAGCTTGGATTTAATAAATAGAATCAAGGACATTAACATTCCAGAAAATGCTATACTCCTTTCATTGGATGTAGACAGTTTATTTACGAATGTACCATATTTGGATACTTTGAACATTCTTAGGGATCTTTTTGAAAAGCAGTGACTACATCCAGGGGAGGTTGAGGAATTAATAGAACTAACTACTATTTGTATGAAACAGAATTATTTTAGGTTTGGGGGGCAATATTTCTTGCAAAGTGATGGTTTAGCTATGGGTTCCCCGCTGAGTCCCTTAATGGCGGACATTTTTATGGATCACTTTGAAAACCAGCACATTGTAGCTAATGAGCATATTTTGTATTATTTTAGATATGTGGATGATTTGATTATCTGTTGGATGGGGAGTGTGGACCAGCTGGACGCTTTTGTAACAGATCTCAATAACAAGCACCCAAAGATCAAGTTTAAGAAGGAACTAGAACAGAACGGCTCACTCAATTTTCTTGATTGAACGCTCACAAGAGTAGATCATAAACATCAGTTCCATATTTACCGCAAGCCAACACATACCGACACGGTGATTCCGGCATCTTCCACTCATCCGTGGCAGCATAAGTTAGCGGCATTTCATTGTTATGTCCATAGGTTGTTAACCGTGCCTCTTTCTGATGAGCATTATCAGATGGAATTAGATAATATTTATCATTTAGCTATCTCGAATGGCTAGGTCTGTCGTGGATGGTATCATCAGAAAGAAGCAAAATAGTCTGGTTAGCAATATGTTGTATGCTGCACGATCGTCTGATCCCATTAAAAAGTTTCAAGCGAGCATTACGTATGTCGGAAAGTTATCAGATGCAATTCATAACACTTTAAAATCCAACAATATTAATGTAGCTTTTAAGACCAATAACACCTTGCGCTCAAGACTTTGTAATGGGAAGGATATACTAGAGAATGGGAAGAAGTCTGGAGTGTATAAGTTGACTTGTGATGACTGCCATAAAGTGTATGTGGGGCAAACGGGACGTAGTTTTAACACAAGATATAAGGAGCATGTTGCTTCATATAGACATAACCATCCGGAACGATCCAATTTCGCGAAACATTTGTTGGAAAATGGTCATTCTCTGCCTGAGGATCATTCTTTTGACCTTTTACATGTTTGTGAAAAAGGATTGCGTCTGAGCGTTCTAGAACATTTAGAAATAATTAGGTACAACAATAGGGGAATAATTATTAACGAACAGTTGAATGTTGCGTCATCGCCGTTACTTCGAATTTTTGCATCTCACTCGTACTTGCACGGTAGGGGGTGGTAGTAATGCTATAAATATGGCCGACCATTCTGGACACGTCATTCCGTTGCCGGACGTCAGACCGACAACATCTCCAGCAGCTCCTGAGGATGCCTCGTAGAGAGGCGAAACACGTGTCGAGTTTTGGTATTATTGGTGGTGGTTTGTTGTATTTGTTTGCGTATTTGTTTTTGCGGCGGGAGGGTGGGAACATTAATGCATGCAAAAAATACGCAAAAAGTATAACGGGTAGTCACTAATCAACTAGCACGTTATTATACCGCGGAATAGCAAAGCAATATTATTGTAGTTGATGTAAAAAAAAGAAAAAAAAATGTCTGATTTTAGTAAAAGTTGGGGCATTCAACTGCTAGTTGTTTATGGAGTTAGAAAAATATATAACTGATCACGTCTCAGATGGGACCCTGTACATGGGTGGCGGTGAGAGTGTTAATATTTTTATCTTATAAATTCAATCATGCTATAAATCCATAATAAGACCTGTCATCAAGTATGGATCAGGTGACGGATTAAAAGAGATTGGTAACGAAGATGACAATGTTGAGATGGATGTGTAGACTGACGAGAATGCATCGAATAAGGAAATAAGAGAAAGCCTGAAAGTTGCACCCATAATTGACAAATTAAGGTCAAATCGCCTAACGTGGTACGGGCACGTTATGCGGAGGGATGAAAGTCATATTACGCGAAAGGTATTAAGAAAGAATGAATGTGGAGGAATGTAGGAGAAGAGGCAAACCTAGGAAATGCTGGTTGGATTGTGTGAGAGATGAATGAAAAGAAAGGATGTGCGTGATGAGATGACGGGTGACAGAGATGTGTGGAAGAAAAAGACCAAGTAAATGGTACAAGGGCAAGAGAATGATGATGAAAAAAGCGTAAAGCGTCTTCTGCCGCGAATGCAGAAGACGCTGGTTCGATCCCAGCCCTGGGCACCGGAGGCCTAGGTCACTTTATCCTTTGTATATGACATCAGTAAGTTTATTATTTATATATTAGGGTATCTACTTAAAAAATAAACAAATCAAAATATTTATTAAAATGATTTTAATTTGTTCTTCAGTTGTATTGATGATGAAATTCATTCATCATGCTGAATATTCATTTCTTCTCCAGTTTTTCGTTTTACTGTTGTGTCGTTTTTATTTGTTTCAATGTTGTGTCGCACTCCGTACTTTAACTCATTTATGGACCCGATGGAAGACCTACGTTAGCCCACCATGCTGAGTCGGGACCATTTTTTCTACTTTTTACCTGTTTATACAACATGTACGTACCACTAATAAATTATTTTTATTTCTTTCAATTTACATAAATGAAGCACAGTTAAATGTTTACAAATGTGACGCTTCGATAGTAAAATCAAATAAGTATTCATAGTCAAATTTTGAAATCTAAAAGCTTGCTCAAAGATAAAATTCCGAGTCCGGGAGCAACCCCAAAGCTAGTCGATTAATTAAGCGTAAAATACAGTTATTTCCCGATGTCCTGGGCCATTTGCATTTCTATAAGAAAATTATGCAAACGAATCAATAGAAGTCTCAAGAAATTATTACATGAATTTTCACGGTCCGCTATTTTACTTGGCCGGCTTGATGATACAAACAACTTCCGAAAGTTGTTACTAAATTAAATATTTGCTCTTTATTTATTTCGGTACGGCCTTGTTAACATCTTTTATATCCATACTAATATTATAAATGGGAAAGTGTATGTGTGTGTTTGTTTGTTTGTTTGTTTGTCCGTCTTTCACGGCAAAACGGGGCGACGAATTGACGTGATTTCTTAAGTGGAGATAGTTGAAGGGATGGAGAGTGACATAGGCTACTTTTTGTCTCTTTCTAACCCCCCACTTCCCTAAAATGGGGGGTTGAAGTTGTATGGTTTGTTACCCCGAATTTAATGCAAGCGAAGCCGCGGGCAAAAGCTAGTGGTTCTATAAAAGTGTTCTTTTATAGAGCTCCGTAGGCGAAAGGTAACAATCGAATGCTCTATTAGCTACTGTTGCTGTGCTAGGCATCTGTCTGTCTGTATGTATGTCAGTCACATTAATTGTTAAAGAAGTATATTGTGGTAGACGTGTGCGCCGCGCCGGCGTGGCGTAGCCGCGCCGTGGGACCCACGCCGCCGCCGCCGCCGCGGATTTCAAAATCCACGCCGTTGAAATTTCAGAATTCGGCAAAAATTTGCCAATGACAATTACCGATGAAGGAAAGTCAGTTGAAAATTTAACAACGTATATTGACGCCATGCAAACATCTACACATTGTAATAGTTAGGATTTAGTCAATTCCTTTTCTTTTAGTAGATTAATAAATGAGTATGATTTAACCGCTCACCTAACAAATATGAAGTCGATGGCCTTATTAATAAGATTGGTAACGAAAATAATAAATCTGCCATCAAAATTGTACCACCAACTAAATCATCCTGAGAAAAGAAATGTTTTCGGTGGCAGGATTGATCCTTAATACTGAACGGTATGTTTGGACCTACTGCGAGTCAAAAAAAGATCTTCATCATCACTAGTTCCCTCAGAGCTGAGGATCATGTCCTTCTGTTGAAGACCAGGTTCCTCCATAGGCTTCTATCCCTCGCTAAGCGCATGGCTTCTCGCAGTTTTAATTGCATGGGTGCAGTGATTTGGGCACACCATCTTGCAGGGGGAGGGCGTCTTAGTCTTGTGCCTTCAACTTTTCCCATCATGATGATCCTCTCCAGGCTATCCGAGGAGCGTCAAGAGAGGTGTCCGAAGAATGTCAGTATGTGGTCCTGGCACGTCGTAGACAACCGGCGTTTTATGCGTAACTCCTCTAGTATGGACTGATTAGTGCGCATCGCAGTCCAAGGTATCCGTAAAAGCCGTCACCAACACCACATCTCAAACGCGTCGATACGGCTTTTTAGATCTGCCTTGATGGTTCAAGTGTCAGAACCGTATAGGAAAATTGGAAACACCAGGGAATGCATGTCTAACCTTAGTCTGCCTCTGTATACCGCGATCTCTCCAGATCCTATCTAACCGAGTCATAGCACCCTTCGCCATTTGAATCTTCCAGATGATTTCACGTTCACAGCTACCATCGCTAGATATAAGTGAGCCGAGGTAGGTGAAGGCGCTGACGCATTCAAGGTTCAGTTCTAGGCTTCGTGGAGGAGACTGTTTCCGGTGTACGAACATTAACTTGGTTTTGGCATGGTTGACGTGAAGTCCTAATTCGATGCTCTCCGCTTCTATTCGCCGGAACAAAAGACACATCTCCTCATTGGAAGTCAAGAGCGTTGTGTCGTCAACATAGCGTAGGTTGCTGATCGTTTTGCCGCCAATTGATATGCCACTGTCCCAGTTCTCGGTGACCTTACGTAAGATGTATTCGCCGTAGATATTAAAGAGCTTCGTAGACAATATACAGCCCTGTCTTACTCCTCTTTCCAGCTTGAACTGGTTCGGCAAGGTGTTCTCAATGCGTACTCTGGTAGTACTTTCGGCGTACAATTTCTCAATAAGGTGAGCTAAATGAGCAGGGACACCCATCTCCAGGAGCACGTACAGCATGATTTTCCATCTAACACAGTCGAATGCTTTGGCGTAATCTATGATGCATAGGACTAATGGCTTGTTCCGTTCACGACATCTCTCGATGATCTGGCGCACAATGAAAATTTTCTCCCGTGTCCCTCGTCCGGACACAAAGCCAGCCTGCTCTGCAAGTATTTGCCGCTCCAGGAACTTTGTCAATTGAGAATTCATGATGTAAGGAAATACTTTACTGGCATGCGATATAATATAAGTTCTATAGTTGTCACACTTTAGTGTCGAGCCTTTTTTGTCGAGAGGTATAACCATGGATTCATTCCAGTCTCTCGGCCTTTGCAGCAAATCTGGTGTAAGAACTGTGTACCTTCGCCACCTAGATTCTTTAAGAGACTAGCGCATATACCATCAGTACCCACGGCACTAACTTTCAGACGACTGATAGTCTTCCATTTCGGAAATAAGTATGTCCGGCTCTAGTGGATGCACAGCGTCATTCCGCACTAAAAGATGTTGCGGAACTTCTCGACTTTGCCCTGGTCCGATAAAGTGTTTCCATCAGTATCTGCCAGCTTCTAGGTTTGTAGTCGCGGGTGAGAAGTTTGACTTTCTGGAACAAGTCTTTAGAATGGGCAGTTGCAGCATGGTTTTCGATTTCGTCAAACAAAGCATGGATTTAATTATTCTTATCGCGTATGCATGCCCTTTTCACGCAAGTGTGTAGCTTGGAATACTCCTTTCTTGCTATGTCTGTGTTAAGGCCTTGTTCTTTGAGAGTCCTCTGTCGCTCAATAAGTTCCCAGGTAGCATCAGAAATCCAGGGTTTCCGTCTTGCTTGGCTCCCAGGATTCCATGTTGTCTCTGTATCTTCAAAAAGGATCCGTTATAACGTTCTTTATCTTGAGAGGCAACCTTCTGGCGAGCTCCCGCAAGACAGGACCGTCCAGCTTGTCACATTTCTCGGTACCTGGCCTTGATACACGCTTTAGATGGAGTTGGCTTTAAAAGTATCTTAATTTATCACAATTATGAAAAACATCAACATAAAAGCGATTTCCGAAAAATAGGCAGGACTGAAGTGTACTAGAAAAAAACACCTTAAATAAGCAAACGGCATGTCCCTTGTTCCTTAAAAGTTTTTGCTATTTCACATCTTTTTAATGCGAAACGTGAGCCTTGCGAACGCAGCCAAAAGTGACCTTGACGCCGGCGTGGCGCAGCCACGCCGCGGATTTTTATGGCGGCGCACACGTCTATATTGTGGTGAGATGTGTTTCCCGCCTTATAACACAGACAACAAAGTACGAGCCGTATGACCGACATAGGAGACACAAGGCAATCAAAAATTGTTTTAGAAGTCAATTTAATAGTTATAAGGCGTGTCGGCAAGGCACTTCCACACTAGTCGAGCTGGCTCGCGCGGCAATTTCATCGCGAGGCGGTGCTTCAGGTGTGAAGACGCCTATAGACCAAATTTTCGTGCTATTTTATGGACACCATACAATACAGTCCATAGCCAAAATTTTAAAAATTCCTGCTAATAAAGGATGATGTTTTCCTCTTAATTTGTGCGACACATTAATTGAAAACTATAAGTTTTAGCAATAAACTACAAAGACAACACTATAGTAGAGAATTTAAGGAAGAACAGGGCCGCGATTCGAAAAATAAACATACACACTGGACAGACACAGCTCCAATCCAACTCAACCCAACTCAGCTCAACGTTAGAACGACATTGACATTTGCTATTCGAACATATTTTCATTCAACATTGGTCTCACATTGGTCTCACATTGTCACACATTGGACCAATGTGTGACAATGTGAGACAGTGTTTATTTTTCGAATCGCGGCCCATATTCTCCATTATAAGTTTTGTGGGAACTTCATCCGTTTTTTTTTTTAAATATGAAAGACTGCAAATTGGAACTTCAAAGTAGGAGGGAGGGGGGGAAACACCTACCTACTGGACAACCCGTTTCTATGTTTTTTTTTACTGTTATAAGCTACTAGCGACCCACGGACTTTTTTGTAGACCTTTTTAAGGTGTACTATTGTTGTATTCTAGTATTAGTTTTATTGTAGTATTCTGTAGAACATTATTTTGATCTATCTCGTAGGGTTCAGTCAGTCAGCGTTTGCAATGTAAGCGCCAATAAAATGTGTTTATTTCATCACATTAGAAACCTCTAAAATTATAAGTGTTTTGTCTGCTATATTATGCATGTATTATACATATAAACCTTCCTCTAAAATCACTCTATCAATCAAAAAAAACCGCATCAAATCCGTTGCGAAATTTTAAAGATCTAAGCATGCATAGGGACAGACAGCGGAAAGCAACTTTGTTTTCTACTACATGTAGTTAGTGATGTGCATGCAAAGTTTCAAGGATTTTAAAATACATTAACAATACAATAACAACACAACTTATCTCAAACATAACTCCAACACACAACAAACAATCAACCAATATTGAAGTTGTATTGGAGTTACGTTGTAATATTTCTCAAGCAAATTCTGATATCTCTGATTCAGATGTTTATGCCGCGTTGTTATGCATTGGAGTTTTATTGAAGTTGGATCGTGTCTATATGTGTTTTAAAGTTAGAATACGGTCACTGATTTTACGACTTGAAGTTGGACGATAACTTGAAAGAAAACCCAAAAAAAGATTTTATACAATTTTGTTATAAGCTATGTGCATGCAAAGATTCATGCTTTCTTCAGGATGGGACCAGATTTTATGACATGTAACTAGTTGGACGATAACTTGAAAGAAAACCCAAAACAAATATTTTACAATTTTAATACTCACAGCAGGTTATATAAACACATATGTAAGTTAATACTCAGCAATTTCGTTGATCGCTACGCGTTGTAAAAAGATTTTGACATTTTTGAACACCTTCTTTGCTATCACATCCACGATAGGGTGGCCGAATTCATTGGCAATCTGCTTCCAGTTCTCGTTCAAGAATTTTATCATGGGCTCACCTGGTGAAAGATAAAATATTTTTTAAGGTAAATATACACTTAAGACCCATTTACACATTGATTAGTGTTAAGTGTGAGTCCATACATTTTCTACTTGTGTTAAGTAACAAATGTATGAACTCACACTTAACACTAATCAATGTGTAAATGGGGCCTTAGGGAGTTTCTAACCTTTACTTTGAATGAAAATTCTGGTTTATTTCTCAAAAATTACTTAGTCTATTCTAGTAGTCCACCTCGAACTGAGAACTCGTGATTTACTTGCAAATTACTTGACCAATATAACAAGACCCTTATGAAGATCGCTTTTGCGCCTTCTAGCTGCATAACCCTTTGATACCCCAACCTGACCTGCTACAACCCCAAAAAAAATCATAGAGATCAGAAAAACGTTAGCAAAGTTATCGCGAAACTCACAAGTTCGAAAATATACTATATTAATAAATTGCATAGTGTTATGTATATTTCTGCCTGGCTTTAGAAATACCAGATCCGTAACTATGGGCCGCCAGCGTCGGCATGTAGCCAGCGGTGCGACGAAATCACGAAGGGCGCCGCCCGTGCCTTAATATGTAGTTATAAATATAAAGTATAATATGATTAACTTACTCAGTTCCTTATTTCCATTGAATAGATTAGTAAGGCTGTAGTGTGCGTTGTCTCTCACTTCGAATTCATGAGAATACTTGTTAGGAATAAAGTGGTCCTTTCCTTCTGCGTCCTTCTCAACCTCGTAATGTATAACCAGCTTCATAATGATGTTTTCTAAAAATATTATAAATTTAACGTAAATTATAAGTATTTACAAGTATTTTTTTAACTTTCTGTCTTGACTACACGAAATTACTAATTGCTAGGTGCTGAGTGCGGATGTCGGGGCTTTAACTCAGGACCTAGATATTTACATTACAAATCCGTAGTCAACTCGAGGAATTTATTTATTTGCTTAAAATAATTAAATTCAATTCAATTCAATTCAATTACATTAAATAAATATTTTTTTTAGTTTTTATTTATTGATAATAGTCATATCCATATCCACAGAACACATTTTCTCACTGGCAGCGTGGCGAGATTCGATTGGAATGATTTTATCGTTGTAGCGTTAAACTGACACGGTAAAATATTTTGGTGTTCTTTATCTCGCTAAATGAAAGCAAAAATGGATGTTTCCTTACTCATTTTCAGTTTCATCTGTCCGTCACCAGTGATGGGTAGGATCAGGATCTTCCCGCCGGCGGTGTAGTGTCCCTTTAGAGTGCAATCCATGTGAAAAGCTACCGACAAGGTCTTCTTCTGGAGATTCCACCTGGAATTATAATTATCATTTGTAATACTAGGTACAGGCACAGAAAAAGGTTTATTTAATTTAAGTCGTTTTTTGTTTATATGTGGTAGGTACTTTTGTACCGACAAACTCTAAATAATATCTACTTGTACCTTAAACTATTCGATAAAAAACTCATCATACAAAATACTATTACACTCTATTCACAAGCAATCAATTATATTTCATATCCTTAAATTCACATTAATGCCCCATTCCTGCTTATTTTCAAGATTTAAGATAGCGATAAGAAAAAAATGTCAATAATAATGTTTACTAACATGACTCCTTTAACCTATATTTATAGTAAATTTTTAGTAGGTAAGTTCATATCAGTCTTACTTCGCGTAATCCACTGTAGCTGTCTTCATGCCCTTCAGTTTTCCCTCTTTCAAGGTGAACTTGAGACCCGCCAACTCAAAGGCAACATCGTCCATATTCATAACGTCCAGCACTTCAATCCCTTGATCCGGCAAACCCGACATAAACATTGGGAAAGCCTTCTGGAAAGCTGGGGTCATGCATGCAGAGTCTTCCAGTTTGCACTTATCGACACCGGGTAATACTGAAAAAGGAAAAAAATATGATCGTGCTTGCCACAAGTGTTGGTTGGTTGATGGAATATTAATATTATGGGACAATCTTTCAAAAGATAGATCGGGCCAAATAGAAGAGGCAATCCAAGGCAGCGGTGGCGGAATGCCATCACCAAAGACCTGAACGCCTGTGGGTTGGATAAATACGATGTTAACGATTGAGCGAAATGGAAGCAGAAAAGCAGGAAAACGGACCCTGCACTGCACGGGACAAACGCAAGGAGGATGATGATGTTTATGGAACAATCTTATACAAAACGACCTAGTCCCGCAGTAAGCTTAATAAGGCTTGCGTTGTGGTTTGTGGGTATATACAAGACTAGACGATATATATTACATATTTAGATATGGATAAATTCTTAAACATCCATAACTCAGGACCAAATATACCTGTGTTGAAGACACATATAAATGCTCTTACCATCATTACTATACCTACCTACATAGACGTAACGAATTGCCAAAAATGTATAATTGTAGTGTTATGGATTATAATATAATGATAACGATAATTTAATGATTAAAGGCTTAGGTAATAAGTTATATTTTGATTTCAGATTTCTAATTCAAATACAATCGGAAGTACCTACACTGCAACCTCTCTATAAAATGTAGGTACACAAAATGTCGTTACGGACTCAAGGAAAACCTGCATAAATTGCATTACGTCTTACATAAGTAGTAAATGCAAGAGCAAATATACATAGGGTTGACGAGTTGATGGAACTTTAGCCGCCGCGGCATCGGCAGGGCTATTTGGCCCGCCGCGGTCTCACCAGACAAATATACGATACTGTAAAAGACTACGATAAGGCCATCCCACCGCAATGGGACAGCGACCCGACACACCAGGAGCCACAGCAGGAATACCTACTTAGACTTACGAAACTAATAAAATTATTAACCATGCCTAAGTCCGTCTATGACTGTATTTTTTTGTTCTAGAATAGGTATACTAATAGCTCACCAAACGAAGACGACTAACTGCCTGATAGGGGAAATAATTCGTGTATAACCGAATTTTGGTGTAGTTGTAGATAAAGGTGTTAAAGGTGTCTTACACAACATACTAAAATGGGCTATAACAAACATGTAATCATTTTTGTTTGTTTTGCTTAATCTTAAAATAAATCTTATACATATTTAAAGAGGTGAACTTGCAAAGGGCTTTAAGTGGTTCCATGCCGGTGACCTTGGACTCGCCGTGACTTTGGTTTGATTTTTAGGGTTCCGTACCTCGAAAGGAAAAAACGGAACCCTTATAGGATCACTTTGTTGTCCGTCTGTCTGTCTGTCTGTCTGTCTGTCTGTCAAGACCATTTTTCTCAGGAACGCGTGGAGGTATCAAGCTGAAATTTATATCAAATACTCAGGTCTATTGCCCCTTGAAGCTGTGAAAAAATCAAACTTAAAAGCCAACGCAATCAAAAGATACAGTCGTTTATGCTGCAAATTTTAGAGTTTTTCGGCACTTGCAAAACCTACGGGGTACTTCCCGTGAACTCAGAAACTTGAAATTTGGCACGAAGCAACGTCATATAGCATAGACAATGGAAAAATTACAAAAAGTAGAAATTTTTAGTAAAATCATACAAAAAAATATTTTTTTTAATTTTAAACTTACTACCTTTTTCCTCGTAAACGCGTAGAGGTATTAAATTGAAATTCATGTCAAACACTCAGCGCTATACGACCTTTCAAATGTAGCAAAACCAAACTTTTATGTCAACGCAATCAAAAGAAATTGCAATTTAAGTCGCTTATTTTTAAACTGAGTACTCGCAAGTAACTCAAAACCTAAAGGATACTTCCCGTAAACTCAGAAACTTGAAACTTGGCACGAAAAAACTTCATATATCACAGACAAAGGAAAAATTACGAAAAGTAGACATTTTTAGTAAAATCATACAAAAAATATTTTTTGAAATTTTAAACTTACTACCTTTTTCCTCGTAAACGCGTGGAGGTATTAAATTGAAATTCATGTTAAATGCTCAAGGCTATAGGACCTTTCCGATGTAGCAAAACCAAACTTTTATGTGAACGCAATCAAAAGAAATAGCAATTTAAGTCGCATATTTTGAAACTGAGTACTCGCAAGAAACTCAAAACCTAAAGGGTACTTCCCGTAAACTCAGAGACTTGAAACTTGGCACGAAGAAACAACATATAGCACAGATAAAGGAAAAATTACGAAAAGTAGACATTTTTGGTAAAATCATACAAAAAATATTTTTTGAAATTTTAAACTTACGACCTTTTTCCTCGTAAACGCGTGGAGGTATTAAATTGAAATTCATGTTAAATACTCAGGGCTATAGGACCTTTCCGATGTAGCAAAACCAAACTTTTATGTGAACGCAATCAAATGAAATAGCAATTTAAGTCGCATATTTTGAAACTGAGTACTCGCAACAAACCCAAAACCTACAGGGTACTTCCCGTAAACTCAGAAACTTGAAACTTGGCACGAAGAAACTTCATATAGCACAGACAAAGGAAAAATTACGAAAAGTAGACATTTTTAGTAAAATCATACAAAAAATATTTTTTGAAATTTTAAACTTACTACCTTTTTCCTCGTAAACGCGTAGAGGTATTAAATTGAAATAAGTAATAAACATACTACAACTTTTGCTTGTTATAGGTTTGTACGGAACCCTCGGTGCGCGAGTCCGACTCGCACTTGGCCGGTTTTTTCTAATGAAGAGGATTTTCCTGATCTCAAGTTAAATATAAACGACAGCTCTACTATTTTGAATATTTACATTCATCAATGTATATAACAAATTATTGCAGGCAATACACCTCCTTAAAAACTATCTCCGCCAATATGTATTCCCAGGTTCAAAAACTAATATTTATAAGACGTATTTAACAACGTATTTTATGTACCAACGACGAGTAGGTAATTTTTTTTAGGGTAAAAGTTTTTTTTAAGAAAATAGGCTTAGAAGGTAGACTGACCTTCTACTTTCGCCACTTAGGTAACAAAGAATGTTTGGCATTTCGATCACTATGCGTACCTAAATCTCTACTAACGCGTATTCCTTGTGGATCTAAAGAGAATGTAAACAAATAATAACAAATGACTATGTCATTCAGTTAATGAGTACAACCATGAAATTATCATTTTAAAATTTTAAACTGGAGTATACTCTTCGGTCACAAAGTGAGGCCGAAAGAGATGGTTATCTAGGGACTGTGTCTCGTTTTGACTAAGGAGGTAATGACGTCATCAGACATTCAAAATGTCAATATGTGTCAAATGTGGCAATTTTGTAACGAGTGCGAGTGAGACACATTATGCTCTCTATCGGACGGTTTTTACTACTTTTTACTAATCACCTATGAACGACTGTTTTGCTCGGTAATCAGGTTCAACTGCGGTTAGGGAAATAGAGTAAGAGTAATGTCCAGTTTCTCTCTTGGTCCGTGGTTACAACTGTGCATTTATATTATTGGCCGAATGACTAAGCCACCTCTTTATCTGTTCAAATTATTTAAAATCCGTATTATAATTATAGATTATAGCTAACTCGCGAACTGAAGCGAGGGAATTCTCACGTAGGACGAAATTCTTCCGATTCATTATGTTTAATCGATATCGGTAAACCACATTCAACACTTAATGTGTATTAATGAAATAAACACGTAATAGATGTACCTAATTTAAAGGTCATTCATTTGTAATTAGCGGCGTCACAATTTTTATACTCGTTAGAGATCAATGCACTGAATTATTTGTAATTGGAATTCGGTTATATATACTTATACCTAATAATTAATTAAAATTAGCATACTCAGAATCAGAATCAGAAGAATATAACCTGTTAGTCATTTAAATTCGATAATAAACAGCATCGAGAGATAGGTCATTAAGACCATTCTTTTTTTTTTGCAATTGGCTATCATGATCATATCAAATAGAAATCAAACGAAGATCAATACGATACGTCAAACATTGGTTTTCAGAATGGTAATTGGTTTAGATGCCATTATAATGTTCAAGAATATTTGTTATCAAACAGGTTATGAATTTAAAGTCAAAATACCGCTTACATTTTAATAGCATATATTTCAGAAAGGTCACCAACTTAGGTTATTTATTGAAATCTTTATGTCCCATATACTCGCCCACTATAAACATAACCACCGTAACGTAAATGCTGAAATTTCTGGTATATTCGGTATTTTTGGTGAATGAAATGCTATTATTATAGTAACCAAAATATACTTTATAGGTGATAATAGAATCGTTGGTAAATAAAATAAATTATTCTGTACATAACAAAAAAAATGTTAAATAAAAAAAAGTTTTATAAGTGAATGTCGATATCTAATAAACGCATGGTTCCGTAAGTTTTCAGACAAGACACATTTTGGTATGGTATAGATAGGCGCTTAGGCATTAAATCATTAATTCTCTTAACCTACTTTTGTAAGTAGCTTTACACCTACTACTACTGCTTTTGTTAGTAGGCTTTCACATAGAGATCAAAAATACCTTTGAATTATATACGTACGTACCTACGTGCAACAGGAATATTGGTCGTATTTTTATAAATAAATATTATTAAAGTTGTGAACATTGATTTAATTCAAAAACTGCGCAAATTATGAAAGGGTGCTTAAAGATAAGATCAAGTTAAAAGATATGTATTCTTCAATTTAGGCATATTACAATGCACTTATGAACGTCAGAGAAAAGCATAACTACCACCGGTTCTAACCCTACACCTCTGACCCGAGAAGTATTATGACCGGCGACATGGGACTTATTTTTTCAAAACAGTAATACATTAGATCTTAAAGATACACAATAATGCGTAGTCCTTCAAGAAGACATATCAAAACAGCTTGAAAGACAGACATTGTATCTATTTAGATTTAGATTTATTTATTTCATAATAATAAATATTTCTTAATAAAAAAGAAAAATAATAATAATAAAACCCAAATCTGACTGTTTATCTGTTTTCTCTGCAGACATTGTACCTATTTAGATTTATTTATTTCATAATAATAAATATTGCTTAATAAAAAAGAAAAATAATAATAATAAAACCCAAATCTGACTGTTTATCTGTTTTCTCTGCAGACATTGTACCTATTTAGATTTATTTATTTCATAATAATAAATATTGCTTAATAAAAAAGAAAAATAATTATAATAAAACCCAAATCTGTTTGCTTATCTTTTCCGGACTGTATAAAAATATAAATAGAATATACGAGTAGATGAATATTATTCTCCTATCGAGGGATCCAATTAAATAATGGTGTTATATATATACTTTACCTGCACAATTAATAAAATTCACAGCCATGAGAGACACGACAAATTTAAAAATCACACCCATTTTTGAAATAAAATGCAACAACAATTACACTAGGTCTTTGGTAGAGCTCAAGCTTGATTGTGAGTCAGGAATCAGCGGTCCATTAATATATAGGTCTCGACTCTAGTGTCATGACAACCGCTGCGTCACTTCTTAGGTTATTACAACGTAGTGGCCATTTTCCTACAATTATAAACAACATGCTGGAACTTATTATTGTATATAATTATATTATTAATCTAAACTGGCGTAGCGTCTAAATAGTTGTTGTTTTAGACACCGTTTTAACAGTAACTTTTGCACATACTGAGTTAACCAAGAAAATAGCAAAAGTTTGTTATTGTAAAATGGATAAATATTTATAATGCGTATGTTAATAATATTTACGTTCTAATGCAATGTTTAATAATTAGAAGCTTTATAGTTATGACAATCATGTTTAAATTATAATTCCTTATGTAACATTGAATAACTAATATTATAAGCTTTAGCTTTAGTTCCATATTGGCACTACCTTAGGTTAGATTAGTAGTTAATAATTAGTTGTGCATGGTTATTTAAGTAGAATATACGCACTTAACCTGTACCTTCCAACTGTATTTATCACTACATTTTGCAAATAAATATTTGATTTGATTTGATTTTTGGTTATTTATACAATATTTCAAGCGGCTTTACTCGAATTGGGTACCGAAGTGGACAATTTTTGGTTTTTGTGCGCTCAAGAGCAAAGAAACGCAGGTCGAAAAAATTAGCACATAAAAGTCCCACCCTTATTTCTGTATGCAATTAATATTTTCATTATCCTAGATTTAAAATTTCTATCGCTTGACTCTAAAAATATATATGCAACTCTTTATGGTTTCTGGCAATGTTTTGAGAGACAGTCAGGCGCTTGAATTTCAAATACCCCTTACGCGTAGTGCTGAAATATCATGAAAACTGTTGTTACACCTGTCATCTAGAGCTTTAGAGCCTGCTAGCCTAATATGGTCGGAATTTTACGCCTGTCACCATAGCTGTCACGTTCTAACAAGTATGTAAGTGCGAAAGTGATGCATGACGTGATAGACGAATGACATCCATGATACGCGTTCTGGTATTCCCCTATGTTCAGCACTAATTTAATCAAAGCATATTTTATAAAAGATTCATGTAGCTTTCAAATGAATATAAATACGAATAGCCAGTTGGAAGAAATACGTAACTAAGGATTTTTCAAAAATTTGTTGATTACATTACCGAAATCAACAAAAAATGAGCATCTACTAGTATCCAGTAATATTAGTATGGAAGTATGGATATCCATATCCATACTTCCATACTAATATTATAAATGGGAAAGTGTATGTGTGTGTGTGTTTGTTTGTTTGTCCGTCTTTCACGCAAAACGGGGCGACGAATTGACGTGATTTTTTAAGTGGAGATAGTTGAAGGGATGGAGAGTGACATAGGCTACTTTTTGTCTCTTTCTAAGCCCCCACTTCCCTAAAATGGGGGGTGGAAGTTTGTATGGTTTGTTACCCCGAATTTAACGCGAGCGAAGCCGCGGGCAAAAGCTATTCCATACTAATATTATAAATGGGAAAGTGTATGTGTGTGTTTGTTTGTCCGTCTTTAACGACGTAATTTTTTAAGTAGAGATAGTTGAAGGGATGGAGAGTGACATAGGCTACTTTTTGTCACTTTCTAACCCCCCACTTCCCTAAAATCGGGGGTGGAAGTTTGTATGGAGCATTCCGCAATTTTCAAGGTAGAAAGCTAAAAATTGGTATGCGGACTATTTGTGACTAACAAAAAAATCGTGCATCATTTTTTTTGGAAATCTGCACCCAACCCCTTAAAAGAGGGGGTGACATTTTAATAATATTCTGTTCCGAGTTCTCTTCTGTGTTTTAAATCAGGAAAGGGGAACCGTGTTACCCCGAATTTAACGCGAGCGAAGCCGCGGGCAAAAGCTAGTTCTATATACGTACTTGTAAGTGACTTAGTAACTAAATATATTCACCTTACCAGATTGTCGAAAGGCGCAACGGCACTAAAATGTATACGTTTTGCTTAAAGTTTAACATGTCACGTGTATAAGTACCTACTTAAGGACATAAAAAAAGGCGTAGATAATATTATATCGTCTTTGGCGTAAGTATCCAGTTACGCGTTTTCATCCTAGTCGGCATAAGTACAGTCGCCATCAAATAAATCGGAGCGGCCAAGGTATCCAAAAATATCTGAACATGCGCTTTGTCGCCTCGATAATAGAGGCCTTGTGCAGATATTTGTGACCACCTTGGCCGCTCCGATATATGATGACGAGTGTACAGTCGCCATCAAATATATCGGAACGGCCGAGGTACTCGGAAACATCTGAACATACACTTTATCGCCTTGACAATAGAGGCGGTGTTCCGATATTTGTGACCACCTTGGCCGCTCCGATATATATGATGGCGACTGTACAAGCACGAGTTTGATTTCGGCGCATCTGTCATTACTCATTACAACATAGTAGAAACAGCGTGAGTGCCTATTGTTCTTAGACACTTGCGTCTCTACTTTGTGCCTACTTTGTATTTATTTAATATTTTTTCACTAAGACGTAAAGGCATTTTTATCATGCGTACAGCAAAAATATTTCCATTTTTACAAGAAGTCTTTACGTTTATTAACACAGATATAGCAGAAGTGTTACTATTTGGAGTTTATAATTCTTTTTTTCGGTTTCAACTTTTCTCGATTACGCCGAATTCTTCCTACTGGCGACAGCATTCCATAATTGCGCTTAGTTTGGTAGACCATTTTAATTTTATTTACATATTTATTTTACTAATTATTCAATGTATGGTATAGAGGGCATGCGAGGACTGTAAGGGCACAGGACAGGACTTCAATGTAATTTAGCGTGAAGTGCTGAATTAGCACTACTAATGTCAATGAATTAGCAAACTATCAACTAGACTTGAAATACGCCTTTATTTCTAAAACACGTATCTGACTGTCTTAAAGCTATTTTTTATTGATTTTAATTTAAACGGGGATCAATCGCGTACACTTTAATATTTTAAGGATGTTATCATAGTCAGTTGTTAAAGATCTGACCATTCTTGGATATCCAATATTCTCACTATTATCGCATATTAGGGAAGAGTGGCGATCCCTGAAGTCAGACAGGACAAGATCCTCCTTGGGTCACTAAGCCCGTGTATTGAGTTATGGGTTTTAACTTATTCACTGATGACGTGCGATTTGGAATCGCAATAGTTACAGTTTTATTAATTTATATGTATTATATAGGACTGCCGAGATTTAGGCCTTTATTATCAACCGACTTCAACATTTCGAAGAAGGACGTTCTCAATTCGTCGAGATCTTTGTTTTTGCATTATTTTTTTTTATGTATGTTCACCAATTATTCGAAGACAGCTGGAGCGATTTGGAAAACTCTTTGTTTGGAAGAGTTTACTTCACAGTTGGTCCCATTGTCATCAGGTCAGGATCTGGGTTCCTGGAGAAAACTTAGAAAAAGCGAACTCTTCAACTATTATAGGCACACCTATAGTGATTTGAGTATTTTTTACAGCAGCTCGAACATTTGCTTTTGGAAAGGTGGAGGCTAAGTGAAGTCGACTTTTTTGTTTAAAATTATATCATTAGACAAGTCATCGTGCATATTTCCACATAAAATGGCAGCATCTAGGTTCTCACTATGTGTTCTTTGCCGTTTTTCATAAGTGTCTAATTTTGATTGTGTTGACGTTTACCAGTTTAAAGTGTGTTTATTTTACTCCGCAAATTATTTTGCCTATGAAACAGGAGGTTCCGGGTTCGAATCCTGGTCAAGGCATTTATTTGTGTTTATCACGGATATTTGTTCCTGAGTTATGGATGTTTTCTTTGTATCTAAGTATTTATATGTATATATCTATTACATTTATCGTCGTCTAGTACCCACAACACAAGCCTTATTGAGCTTACTGTGGGCCTAGGTTGATTTGTGTAAGATTGTCCCATAATATTTATTATTATTTATTTATTAAATTATGTCCGTGATTAAATAATTGTACTCTAGAAAACCTAAGAGTACGCAGTAACTTGAAGGTAGGTACAATGATATAAATTTCTGCAATTACATTTCCGTATTTACATTTTTAAGTTATGTTATGTAAACAAATCATTATTTAACGACAACAGGAGCGTATAAAAAGTAGGTTACAAATTGAAAGTTTTTGTTTAAAATTTGACCGTGGATACAAGGTGGATACATTTACTGTCCGCAGGAGCACCAACCTACAATACTCAACCTACTGAAGATCGAAACGAGGCGATTGACAATCTTTACAATACAATACAAAACAAATATGAATACTACTTTCAATGGATTTGGTACGTATAAGGCTTAGAGATCCTGATGATTATCGAAAACGATCGATGGTCGGCAAAGTCGATAGAGGGTATCGCGGAATTCGCCCACCCGTTAGTCTGGCTAAATTAAAAACATAAAATTATTCATTTTAAATTTTGAATTGTTTCTTTAAATCGGCTGGTAGAATGGACATTAGCGATGCTATTAAATTATTTTAAATAATTATATGGATCAGATTTGTAACGATTTACACGTTGTAGGTATGTAATTACTTGTTAATACTCCTAGTGATAAAATGGAAAATGCTGTATGACACTCGGCAGCAAAACATTCGGTGACTTGAAATCCTCGGAACGCTTAAGATTCCACTTTTTCAACCCTATTTTGAAATCTTTTGCTTATTCAGTTTAGGTAAATACATCAACTTTTAACTCTCGTATGTAAAAATATCAAATTAATAATGTAATGTGTACGATTCCCAAAAATTCCTTCAAAAACCCTCTCGGGGTTGAAGCACACCTAACAAGAGTCAGACAAAAGTGAAAATAAATACCTGGATATAAGTAACTATTCAAATGAGTTATTTAAAAAACAACCAATATTAAGTACTTACTGTTTATTGTGTTTTAGAAGACAAGAGATATGATATTAACATAAATTAAACAAAGACAAAGTGGTTTGCCCTTTGGTTATGATTTTTGTTAATTTTATTGCATCGCTAAGGTATTGCTTATATTCTGACTTCGTTATTTAAGACAATAAATGTCCTAGTTATTTCGACCCGGATTTTCTAAGATTCAAATACAAAATATGTTGGTATTTTGGTGTCGAACCTTGCCAAATTACTCAAATCCGTGCTAATATCTAAATATATCTATCTATCTATACATATAATAAAGCTGAAGAGGGTCGAAAGTCTGTACATGGAATGTATTCGAAAAAAAGTTGGCTGGGGATACTTAGAATCGATAACAGAAGACGTTCCAACAATTTTTAGAATTTTTGTCTGTTTGTCTGTTTATCTGTTTATCTGTTTGTCTGTTTATTTGACCGCGCATCACGTGAAAACGGCTGAACGGATTTTGATGAAATTTTGTATAAAGATAGTTTGAGTCCCGTGAAAGGATAATAAATAGTTTTCATCACCCTGGAGGGGGTGAAAAAGGGGTTGAAAGTTTGTATGGAGAATTTTTAATAGAAATTAGTATGGAGATAATTTGAGTTCTGAGAAACGACAGAATAGTTTTCATCCCGAAAATAAACCCTTGTGGGGGTGAAAAGGGGGTTGAAAGTTGGTATGAGGATTTTTTTACCGCTGAACTGATACAGATGAAATTTGGTATAGAGACAGTATGTGTCTCAAGAAAGGACAAAGGATAGTTTTCACCCCGAAAATTAACCCTAAAGGGGTGAAAAGGGAGTTGGAAATTTGTATAGGGAATTATTAACCGCAGAATTTATTTAGATAAAATTTGGTATGGAGATAATTTGAGCTCTGGAAAAGGAAATAAAATAGTTTTATCTCAGAAATTATACCTTAAGCGGATGCAAAACGGGTGGAACTTTACATGGGGAAGAAACAACCAATAACCGCTGTACGTATTTAGATGATGATTTGGTATTGAAATACAAGTGGAATAGTGACCCAGTGTCCTAAAAATAGTACATCATATTTTAAAATTTCATCTTCTGGAACAAGATCTAATTTTGATTAAAAAAGTTGACCTCGTGGGCCATTATGGCAAAATTGTATCGTCCTAATAATTAAGCGGATGCAAAAGGGGTGGAAGTTTACATGGGGAAGAAACAACCAATAACCGCTGTACGTATTTAGATGATGAAATTTGGTATTGAAAGAGTTTGTAATTTTTTGGTCAAGGTGTTCTTATTTATAACAAGTTACACGTCGATGCTTTAAATTTAACTTTACCCGCTCTTAAGAAATATTTGAAAATGTCATTAATGTCAAAGGGTTTTTGTAGGTTCGAGGACTATATAATATATGACGGACAAAGATGCATGGCCCAAACCAGAAACTAATACAAAATCATCTAACATTTATAGGACACCGTTTAGATAGAAAACATATCAAACGTTTTGTGAAGCAGTCAGATTAGGATTTATTTTTCTTTATAATTAAACAATAGGTACATTATCTGTCTCTCAAGCTGTTTTGATATGTCTTCTTGAAGAACTACGAATTATTTTGTATCTTTAAGATCTAATAATGTATTACTGTTTTGAAAAAAATAAGTCTTGTCGAGTTTCTTTTCGGTCATAATACTTCTCGGGCCAGGTGTAGGGTTAGAACCGGTGGTAGTTTTCAAAACTTTCAAAAATTTCAAAAATTTCAAAAATTTTAAAAATTTCAAAAATTTCAAAAATTTCAAAAATTTCAAAAATTTCAAAAATTTCTATTCTATTTCTAGGATTTTTAATATGTGTGTAAATATAGTAGTTTATGTAACTGTTACGTAATAAGGGTCTTTAAAACATGAGTGTGGTTTGGTTTGGTTTGGCCTAATTACGTACAGTTGCATACACTGCTTTATCTACACTCATATTATTTATTCTAAATGCCGTATTCGGAAACCATAGAATGGCCGCCATTGCACCGCCATGGCCAACTCGATTGTGCCGGCGGTCGCGCGGGCGCGTGTCGGCGGCCGCGCGGGAGCGTGCAGGTGTACATTATGTTATCAAAACTCTTAACACATCAATATTTGAGCATGTAAAGTTAAAAATACGTTACTGCCACAGATAAAAAGCTTATCATAGTAAAATCGGTTGTGGTAATGCTAGCCATTGCCTACCGTTTTCGAACACGTTTTAGACAACTTACAATGTGAGTGTAGATAAAAGCAGTGTATGCTTCTGTACGTAATTAGGCCTTATTACGTAACAGTTACATAAACTACGATTTATCTCTTTTTAGGGTTCCGTAGTCAACTAGGAACCCTTATAGTTTCGCCATGTCCGTCCGTCTGTCTGTCCGCGGTCTAGCTCAGTGACCATTCGCACTAGAAAGCTGAAATTTGGGATCAGTGTGTGCATTAATCACGCCGCTAAAGTAATAGAATAAAAACTAAAAAATATTTTTATTAGGGTGCACATAAAATGGGGGTGAATTTTTTTTTCGCTCCAACCCTATCGTGTTGGTATTATTGAATAGGTATTTCAAAAAGAATAGAGGTCTTCTAATACATTTTTTGGATGAAACTGATAGTTTCGTAAATATTAGATCTGAAAGTTCAAAAAAGGGCGTCTCCTCCATCTAACTTTTGAACCATGGGTCCAACAAAATAGAAAACAATAATGGAAGTGAGGCCTGATAAGAACTTTCAATAAAAACTATATTGAATAAAATCGTTTCAGCCGTTTTTGAATTATCAGTCGAAAACGCATAGTGAAAGGAAGTGCCGAATAGTAAAATGACGTAAGCGCCGCCAAATATCCCTTAATAAACGACCTTTTGAACGGATGTTTTGTAACAGGGCGGCAACTACGAAACTCTACACTGAGCATAGCCCGACATGCTCTTGGCCGGTTTTTTTCGCATTGTCATCCCAGAACCCCTCCCCCCTCCCTCTTCCCCCCAAGATCCCCTTAAGGATTACTAATTCCAATCCAAGAAAACCTCCAGCCAGGTTATACGTAGCCTATAAAAATTCTACGTCTAAAAGGTAGAGTAGCCGCTACACTCGATTAGTACACCTCAAATAGAAAAAATCATTACTGACCCCCTCAAAAAGTCATTTCTGCATTTGTGAGCAACCGCGCCGCGCCTGTTCTTACCTTTCATGCTTAGACTGATTTGACGGGAGGATCGATTTGGATGATATTTGCCGTGGACATGAACGTATAAATACGAAAGTGGTACTGTATCGTCCGATATACACCTGCTACTCTATGTCGTTTAAATCATAGCAAAAAAAATTATAAAGACAAAAAAATTTATTGATTTTTGAGTGTAGTTTCATTTAGTGGTAATTGTAAATAATTTTATCAGGACTACTGTCCTCTAGCGTATCCATCTGTCAACTTTACTTCAAGTTCCGCCTCCAGGGTAGCGGGAGAGAAATTAGGGGTGGATTAGCCGCTTACTGACACAGACCGAATTCCACGCGGGCGGAGCCGCGGGCACAGCTAGTTAAATAATAAACTGACTGACTGACTAACTGACTGACTAACTGACTGACATGTCAACACACAGCCCAAACCGCTGGTTCTAGAGATTCCAAATTTGGCACCTAGGTTCCTTATAAGGTCTAGGGATGCACTAAGAAAGGATTTTTCAAAATTCACAAGAGTATTCCTAACGATAAATAAGCAAACACGTGTTTCAGGTTTTTTGAAAATTCAACCCCTAAAAGGGGCAAATGTGGTCACAAAGTCTGAAAATCAACATGGGTATCGTATCCTTTTTGAGTACTTATAGTAACGCGGGCGAAGCTGCGGGAAAAGACTAGTTTTTAATATTTGTTTGTAAGCTCATGTCATGTGCTTCTTCTGCTTGTGCTTTACGTATCGTATGTAGCTTGGCAATCAACATAACAATTTCCAACTTAGATACAGTGCCGAGCAACCGAGTGCTATTTTAAAATCATTGGCGTAGGTATCGATGTTTCATTTCTTTATTGCTAGCGTATACTAAAAGTTTTCTTCTCTTCAGCAAAATAGTTCCTTCTTTAGGCACAAAATAAATTACAACAGGTTCGCTGCCTTAATTTGGCTGTCTCTCTCTCTCTGCCTATTTATAGTATAATATTTCGGTCTGGATCTAAATAAAACTAATGGGTCCATAGTTACGGGCCGCCGGCGTCATGTGTCATGTACTTCTAGCGGCACGCCGAAATCACGGAGTGTGCCGTCCCTGCTTTACGTATAATCACTATAATCAGCTTGCACTTGCCCGAGATGAAATGCAAACCAGTTTAAGTCAGGGTCAAGTTTACAACAACTGGGGCTGGATAATAAATTATGTTGATCTTTATAGCGTAAGCATTATCACGATGTGCAGCAATACAATAGTAAAAACAATATTTATGGTTTGCTTAACATGTTTACCTATTTAATAATAGGAAAGTATAGAAAACATTTATTCAAACAACACATCTTACAAATAATACAGCAGTAAAAATAATAAAATAACTAAATCTAGATGTGAAGCCGAAATGGTCTCCACTCAGCAATGCAGTTGGCATGGCTAGCGTGGTCAACGGCGCTGGTTTTCTGTGGAGACAGCAAGTAGAGTGTGCGGAACAGCATACAAAAGTTGGTGACTAACATACATAGACATAGTGAATTTAAAATATGAATATAATTATTTGTATGTGTAGTATAAAGATAGATAGAGATATTTTATAGAGATGGAAGTTTAATTAATATAAAGTTTGGATTTAAATTTAGAGTTCGCAAAACTCCTTTAAGATGATAAACAAACGGACAATCTACAATAGGTACATAGAAAATTACACTAGCTATATCTTGGCTACATCTACCTGTCCGCCGGATCTGTCTAGCGGATGTGCCCAGTGGGCAGATCCGTCAATGTATGGCGGGAATTGGACACGGGTGTGTCTGCGCTCAGTATAAGTATATAGTGCCACATGTATACAAGGTGTAACAAAAATGCTGATAATCCGTTAAGGGCGTATTTGGTATCGTATTCTAATTATGAAAAAACCGGCCAAGTGCGAGTCGGACTCGCGCACCGAGGGTTCCGTACAAACCTGTAGGTATATAGGGGTAGTAAAATATTTTTATTATATGATGTAACTAAAAATTTACGGTTTTCGCAATTTTTCCTTTATCTGTGCTATAAGACGTTGCTTCGTACCAAATTTTAAGATTCTGAGTTCACGGGAAGTACCCTGTAGGTTGATTCCCTTGCGAGCGAAAATTTGCGGTATAAACGGCTGTATCTTTTGATGGCGTTGGCTTAGAAGTCTGATTTTTTCACAGCTCCAAGGGACAGTAGACCTGAGTATTTGATATAAATTTTAGCTTGATACCTCCACGCGTTCCTGAGAAAAATGGTCTTGACAGACAGACAGACGGACAACAAAGTGATCCTATAAGGGTTCCATTTTTTCCTTTCGAGGTACGGAACCCTAAAAACTAGGAAAAAGATTTTTTTCACGTGAAAAAGAAATGGTTTTGTATGGAGGATTGGCCGGCGTGTCCCATACAATACGAAACGTCGCAGTATGTTTGTTACACTTGTATGTATTAACGAATCTATCTGCGAGGCATATCCGCCAGACAGATCCGGCGGAAAGATCTGTCCGTGTCTCCCTAGCTTATAGGGAATAAACTAAATCTACAATACATATATTTTTGTATGTTATTTAAAAAAATATTAAATAATAAAAAAGATTTATCTAGCTTTTAGGCTGTGTGAAAACGCTTGACAACACAGCCTAAACCCCATCATTTCTATCAACAATCAGGTCTCAATTTCAGTTGATGAATTCCTAATTATATTTTAATGATCGCAAATATAGCTATAACTTCTTGTTTAATAATAACAATAACTTTGAAGGAGTCAAGTTTTCTATAGACCTGCAACCGACGGTCTTTTCATCAATGTATAACTTGTAGGTAGTATAGGCACCCTTAAGATAATGTGTTAGTAAAAAAGAAAAGAGGTGTTAAATCCAACAAGTTCATTCCTAAAAATTCGACTCTATAGGTAGGTAAATGATCTATGTGTCATTAGGTATAACTAGTTCTTGCATTTATTGCGTATGTCAGTGCAAGCCTGTTTTGGTTTGGCTCGTTCAGTGTGATATGATATAAACCTCGACAGGAAAAAACCTTTGCAAGGTTACCCTCGCGTCCATCTTTAACGCCTTCTGAACAAATAAAATAATTTATAAGCGCAAACCGGAATGACATCTTGTTCTACTCAAAGTTCACGTCCAACTATCTACATCTTAGTACACAATACCAGCTATAACACTACTATAGTTTGCAGGTTTTTCTAAAATCTAACGTTTCCCGCCCGATTTAACTCCGTTTGCTATGGTTTGATGATGGCATATAGGTAATGACTTGTTGACGTGTTCTTGATAACTTTGAATGACAAGAACGCGCCGCTTGAAAGAATCTTGAGTAATCTTGCATGTAGCGCCAGACGCCAGGAATGTTTTGGTATCAGAAGTTACTCTGTCAAATTAACAGTAAGTGCTGCGAGGTCCAGATAGGACAGACACATACTGCATAGACAGTACTGCTAATGTTCTCAAGTTTAATGCTTGCGGCCCCAAGATATCCCAGTTCACCGTTCCTAGATATGAAAAATCTATGTCACAAATCATCATCTAGAAGAAATTTTGTGCGCCATGTTTGGCGGTTGACAGCAGAGCTATGACTGAAACAAAGAGTAGTATGGACTTGTAGTGATTTTCACTACAACTTTTGGGACAAAAAAAATCTTAGGGATGTCATCTCCTGTTACTCAATGGTTAAAATTCAAAAGTTGACAGTCACAAGTGAGCTACTTTTACTCGATGGACCAGCGCCAAATACTACATTAGCAAAGCTACTTTTATGGCACTAAACGAATTGTCATAAGGAAACGAATTCTCAAATACTTTAAGAAGTTTTCCCAAAAAAACACTTCTTTTAATTCTAGTTTTTATTTCCATTTAATTATTCCAAAAGAAGATACAAAGTATTATTGCTACTTGCCTAAATATTCGTCATAATCGTACTACTACCTATGGGTACAAATCATTAACATATTCCGTAGACGTAATAAAACAGTAATTATGTTCCATATAATGTTGTTACTAGGCACATTATTTTATAATCCACATCTTACTAACGTCGTTACTAGCTGGTGCCTGCGGCTTCAGTCGCGTGATATGTATCTCATTTTTTGTAATACTCCCTTTCCGTTCCGACTCCATTTGTTTAATCCCCTTTAGGGGGTGAATTTTTTAATGTCTTGTAACTTGTAAACGTTTTATAAGGAACCCGCTGCGTGATTGTTAACTTTCTAGTTAGAAAGTCAACAATCACGCAGCGGGTTCCTTCGAATTAAGTTTCATTAGGTAATATTTAGTTTCAGCTGTTCGTTATTAAAAACATTCAACCCTTTTTATCCCCTCTAGAGAGAAGAGATGAAGATGACTACTAAATTCATATTTTTTGCCTTTTTGAAATCTAATTTAAAATAAAAACTATACTTATTCTTCATACAAAATTACAATCTGCAGTGGTTTCCTTCCTTCCTTCTTACTTCCGACCCTTCAATTTATTACAAATACAAACTTTCAACCCAGAGAAATAAAAGAAAACATATTTTTGTCGTTATTACTGTATTAAGGTATATACAATATAGATATTATAGTCGATTGAGTCGTAGTCGTGTCCAAATAACATATATACGGGTAGGTATACAGTACATACCTACCCGTATATATGTTCACAGGCTCCTGAGAAGTGTTGTGCGTGTTCTTATAGGTCACAATTAATGTGTAAATGTTCTCATGTCTCATCTCCTTAGTCTCTTTTTTATCTTCTTACAATCGTTTAGAATTTGCAATATATGAAACGTATTCCCACTATAGAATAACTAGTCATTAACTATCTCACCTGCAGACAAACTTTGGAAACAGTTTTGCAGGGCACTGTATAAATTAATGTATACTTTTCGAATAATAAAGCAATCTATATATCTATAAATCAATGTAGGTATGAATGAAGTTATTTTTTTGTGATCTTTTTTATTATCAAAAATAGTTAATGGCGCTTATAGTTTGTGCGAGTTCTTTGGACTCATGCCCTCTTTTATTATGCATTTTGATGAATTGTAATCTCGAAAATTAAAAGCACGATCAAATACACGATTATAGACCTTAAGGCATAGACTTGAGTTCGTTATCTTGATTAAGTTAAATTACGTATTTAATGCGGTATAGGTTCTGTAAGTTGGTAGGTATCTACAGTAAAGGGTAATGTAAATCGTTCACCTTGTAGATATATTTATATAGAGGTATCTATATGAAGTGACCCGTATGCAATATCCTTGAGTAGGTAACTAGGTATATACTTGTTAGGCGTCCTCTAGCTGTCTCTGGTTTAAGGTTGTTAATTGCAAAGAACTTGACATTGATGCAAAAACTCTATGCTCATTAGGATATTTGAAGTACAACTACTTATATCAATCGCAGCAAAACATTTTTAACACTATGATGTATTCGAAGAAACGATAACTTTATTACCATTAAGGATTTTTAAAGCATACATAACATCATTTGAATTTTGCGTAGTGTTTTAAAAACGGAAAATAACTATTACACTTAATTGTTCCTAAGATGTTTGGCCTACCTCGCATAAAGGCAGTAACGGCAATTAAGAGGCTCATTGAATTGCTTACCGTATTTTCGCGTCATAAAGTTTTAGGACTGGACTTTTTAGGACTCCAAGTCTTGTTACGGTCGTATCAATGTTACTCGTCGCTCCATTACAAGGTGCACAAACAACCTACACGAATAAGTAACTAGATCTTGATTAGTACCAGGATACAAATTACAGAGAAAGAGACTAGTAAATTATTCTGTCAATTAAAACAAAATCGCTCGGTTCCTTGTAGCGCTTTTACGTCCGCTCACAGTAATGCCATATAGGATGTAAGAAAAATAGTGGTGATCCGTTTAAGGGAATTATTGTTATCGTATTTTGACACTAAGAAAAAGTAGAACACATTTTTGGAGCGAAAAATTTAAAAAAAAAAAAAAAAAAAAAAAAATGTATGGGACACGTGGTCCCAGCCGGCCAACCCTCCATAGAAAACCAATTTTTTATTTGGTGCATTTTTTTTTATTTTTACTTTTTTTGTTTATTATACCAATTATTTCCTTAAAAGGATCACCATTGTTGTCGCAGATAGCTTAAAATTACTGTTGTTTTTGTGCAACTAGATCTAAGTCAATCATTTTCTCTATTTATACCAATTTGTTTATTTTTGTAATTTAATAAAGTGTATAAATTCGTGTTTACATGTCTAGTTCTTAAGCATTGATTTATGTCTTAATTTTATTGATATCATGTCATAATACGCAAAATGTCTAGATTATAAGAATTTTGTACTAATTTATGAAGAAATGTCCCATATAAATATCAATTTTAACCCTCCTACCAACATGTAATACTGTAAGCTTATTCGTGAATAAATATCTAATTTACACGGCACATACCAGCCACTAGTACGAGCACGCTAGAAAACCCATAAAAGAGGCCAGCATTCGTACTCGTTGTGTCTACCTGCAGGAGCTGCGCAACTGGCAAGCGGGAACCAGGTCTCACTCCCGCCGCCAACGCCAGCGCTGCGGCCCTGCTACCAGAGCATCGGACACGCCGAACCAGGTAGAGGACTCAGCTCAGGGCTCTCTCATGGCGCCTGGGAACCCTCCCAGGCCCCGCACAAGAGGACAAAGGAGGCAACAGCAGCAGCAGCAGCAACAACCACGCACCCAGAGGCCACAGCGGCCCCGCAGCGAGCTTACACTCGCAACAAAGCCGGTAAACAACCAGCAGGACGCGTTAGCTCAGCAGCTGTCAAACATCACCGCCGCGCTTGCCGCGGCCATGGAGCAGTTCACAGAGGCCGTCTCCAAACTCTCCAAGTCTGGCTAGGTCCAAGCCGGCTTACCACCACAGCAGCAACTGTAAGTAGTTTGCTCGCAAGCCACTCTCGATCTTTTACGGCCTAAAAGAGAAAGAGTTACGAGTTGTATATTGGAACGCGAATTCCCTAACGGGAAAAACGAACGAGCTCCGTCATTTTCTCCACAGCCAGAACATCGACATCATGCTCATCTGCGAGACGATCCTGAAGCCCTCGCAGCACCTCAACATCAACGGATACCAGGTCTACCGCCTAGACCAGGCGAACCCTCTCAACGCACACACATGGAGAGGACTAGCCGTCCTAGTGAAGAGGACGATCGTCCACCAACTGGTGGACCCACCGCCGCAGCCGACTACCCTCTCCGCCTATGGGGTAGATATCAAACTAGTCGGACATGATCTGCGTTTGTTTGCTATTTACAGACCCTGCGGATACTGCGACGCCACCGACATCCGCAACGACCTCCAGGCGCTCATAGTGGACTCCCCCGTGCCGACCATCCTGGCCGGGGATTTCAACGCCGAGCATCCCGCTTGGAATTCCTCCGCCTGCTCGCAGCCGGGCAGGCGCATCTACGAAGCCGTGGAAGAGCTCGAACTAACAGCGGAGGGGCCCTACGAGCCCACACACTACCACTTCGACGACAGGTGGCGCAGGGGTACCACCATTGACTTTGCGATCTCTCGCGGAGTCAATGCTGTTATGCGCCACGAGGTATTGTATGATCTCACGTCAGACCACCGCCCGGTGCTGCTGACTATCGCCGACGTGCCCACCACGAGGCTCACCAGAGGTCCCAGCCGCCGCTACGACTGGGAAGCGTTCTCAGAAACACTGGTAAACACTCCCCGCACAGGTCCCATCTCTACCGCAGCAGAAGTCGACGCAGCAACCGACGCAATCACCAAGGACATCAAGGCTGCCCTCAACGGAGCAGCACACACGGTCCCATACACCGACCGGCGCAAACCTCTCCCCAGGCCACTACAGGCCCTCTTGGAGAAAAAGCGTTGGTACAGGAAGCAGTGGCAAAGGCTAAGGGCTCAGTCGGTCAAGACAGAGCTCAACCGCCTAGAACGACTGCTAAGGGAAAAACTTAGCGACTATCGCGCCCAAAGCTGGGAAGAGCACATTGACAGTATAACTAATAACGTACCCTCTATTCACAGGTTATGCAAGCAACTCAGCACTACACCGGAGCCGATACGACCGCTAGAAGGAGCGGACGGAAAGCTGAAATACGGAGCTCGGGACCGGGCAGAGATTCTCGCCCTCAGTCTCGAACACCAATTCAGACCGAACCCCGACTCAAACCCGCTACACTCGGCCGACATCGTGGAGCGCGTGCAGGAATACCTCAGCACGCCCATCCAACCACACGATGACCCGATCTACTTTTCTCCTTCACAGGTCCAGACAACCATCAGGCGTCACTGCAACCCGAGGAAGGCGCCGGGCCCGGACGATATTCCGAACATGGCGCTTCGTCACCTACCGCTAAACACCTTAGCGGCGGTGGCACGCCTGTTCAACGGAATAATGCATTCGGGTCACTTCCCGACCGCCTGGAAGACTGGACGAGTCATCGTCCTACCCAAACCTGGGAAGGACAGAAGAAAAGCCGAGAACTATCGGCCCATCACACTGCTCAGCAACCTCTCGAAAGTATTCGAGAGGTTGCTGCTCCGGCATCTCACACCACACATCGCTCCTAGGCCGGAGCAACACGGGTTCAGAGCCCAGCACTCGACCACCACGCAGCTAACGCGAGTGCTACATCACATGGGACAAGCCACCAACAAAAAGGAACACACCGTGGCCGTGTTTCTGGACATGGAGAAAGCTTTCGACAGAGTCTGGCACGACGGTCTAATCTACAAACTTTCTCTGTCCACAGCTCCCCGACGCATCGTGAGAATATTGGCATCCTTCCTGGCAGGCCGACGCTTCCACGTCCAAGTGGAGGGCGCCCACTCCCTTGAACGCCCCATCAGAGCGGGCGTTCCACAAGGGAGCTGCCTGTCACCGGCCTGCTACGCTCGCTACACCGACGACATACCAGTCCTTGGCGACGCCAAGCTCGCCCTCTTCGCGGACGATGCCGCCTACTACACGTCGTCATTCAAGATTGCACACGCAGTCCAGAAGATCCAGCCGACGCTCGACGCCCTTCCTGACTGGCTCTCCAAATGGAGACTATCAGTCAACGTGGGCAAGACGCAAGCCATTATTATTTATTACTAATGCCATTAAACTGCCTCCTCCTCCTTCTCTCTTAGGTCAGCCTCTTGTATGGTCGCCCACAGTGAAATATCTGGGGGTCACCATCGACAAAAGGCTCACGATGACGCAGCACGCCGCGGAAACACGCCGCCGAGCCCTGACCGCCCGCGCGAAATTATACCCCGTGTTCAACAGTAAGCTCCCTGTACGGACCAAACTCGGACTGTACAAAGCTTACGTTCGAACACGACTTACCTACGCCGCACCTGCCTGGTATTCTTTCTGTTGCAGGACAAACAAGGAGAAGCTAAGACGGCAAGAGACGATGGCGCTACGCATCCTCACCAAGGCACCGAGACGCAAGAGGAACGCCACCATCGCCGAAGAACTACAGTGGGAGGGCCTGGAGGAGTTCGTAGTCAGGCTCGCGCGGGTCATGTTTGACCGCGCGGACAACTCTGGCTACGAACACCTCCAGAACATCGCGCCCCACTACATCAGGCCTCCCGAGCGCAGGGCCCGGGCTCTACCACGGGCCCTGCTTCACCTCGGATAGCAGCAGACGCCAGCACCGCGGCTGGGCCATCGGGCCCGCCGCGGACACCGCCGCCGCGGCCGGGCCATGGGGCCCGCCGCGGCTCGCCGGAATTAGAAGCAGATGACATCACCGCGGCTGGGCCATCGGGCCCGCCGCGGACACCGCCGCCGCGGCTGGGCCATCGGGCCCGCCGCGGCACGCCGGGACTCGCGTCGAAGCAGATGACATCACCGCGGCTGGGCCATCGGGCCCGCCGCGGCACACCAGGGCCAAGACACGAAGCAGATGACATCACCGCGGCTGGGCCATCGGGCCCGCCGCGGACCACACCTGACACCATCGCTGCGGCAGGGCCATCGGGCCCGCCGCAGCCACACCAGACGTCAAGTCGTCCCCAAAAAGACGACGAGCGACCATCCCACCGCAGTGGGATGCGGCATGACACAGGAGTCATAGCAGCAATGCGGGCACTCCAACCCCTGCCCCCATCATAAGAGGAGCAGCGGAAGACACCAAAGAAGACGTACTCGTTGCTCATTCACTTCTCACCGCTCACTTCTACAACTACTCCCAGCGGGGAAACACCTGCAACTACACTGCTCAAATGTTTTACAATTCTAAATAAGTGTTTTTATTCATCTCCCTACATGACCTGGTAAATGGTACAGCGGGTCAGCGCTGCTTGGTTCGACGTGGTAATCCGGTCTGCACACAACAGCTGGTCCTTCGAGCTCCGGATATCAGAAAACTGCGGCCAATTGAAGAAAGAAACAAGTACGCGCTGAGCTGGATTAATTTCGCTCAGAATCTTCATACGGTGTCCGGCCTAACCGCTGCTGGACGGACCGCTCGTGTAGAGGCCATACTCCACGTTCGTGTCCTGGCAACTTTCGTTGCAACGTCACATGGTTGACGTCTTCACACTGCTTTCGGACGCTCTGGCACTTGCACTTAGCCTTTGCGCGAGATTCAGTGCATCAGGGATTAACGCCCACGAGTAAGTAAAGTGAACGTAGGGCCGCTTTCACTGCACTAGGCAGTGTCAGCCATTAGGTATTAGGTAGGTAAGGTTAGGGAACCCCACGTGCGTCAAGAAGAAAGAAGAAGATGTCCGACTATACAATCAAGATGTCTCTTCGCTCACACAAGGGACAACCTGCCAGAGCCATTACCCCGCCGTCTGGTAAAACAACCTCCGGCGAAACAAATACATGGGACATAGGCACCAGCGGCAACCATAACGACGGCCATATCGTCGAGTCGCCGCCGGCACAGGCGCCGGCGCCCGCGTATTCGGATATATCGGGAGACGAAGTAGGAAAAACGCCAGATAGGAGTCCTCCGGGGACATTGTGTAAAGTTAACACGTCCGTCCGTGAAAAGGACCGCGTTTCTCAGTGCCGCGACCGCGTTAATAGTGAAGTGCGCGAAAATCGTAGTGCGAGTAGTGTAAAGTGCGACGAAAAGTTAGCTTTGTTACTAGCGGAACTCGAGGTTCATAAAGCCGCTCTCGCCGTTGCTAATAAACAGTCGGAAACTGCCAAATTAAGGCTACAGATTGCCCAGCAGGAGGCGCAATCTGTTAGCGGTAAGACCGAATCTGTGGTCGATAAAGACGAGCAACGTGTGAGAAATTGGGTAGAACGACAGTCCCAGCTAGATCAAAGCAATTATGTAACTAAAATTGAAGCGTCCGCCGCACACGCTACGCGTAATTTCGCGCCCCGCGAGTCGCATATAAGCACACGTCTGCCGCCCGAGCGGCTGGAAGTTCCAACTTATTACGCTCCCATTTTGCATAGGCCCCCAGAATTACCCACTTTCGACGGTAATATCACCGAGTGGATCGCATTCCGTGCCGAATTTGAAGATACCGCGCCGATGTTTAGTCACGTGAATAACGTCAGTAGGCTTAGGCGCGCGTTAAAAGGCGAGGCGCGTACCGCGGTAAAATCCATCGTGTATACCGTCAAGGACCCGTACGAAATAATGGAAGCCTTAGAAAGGCAGTTCGGGGATCCTGAAGAGATCGTGTTGACTGAGCTACATAATGTTAAACGCATGCCGCGCCTAGCTGAAGATAACAGCAATATTGTGTCTTTTGCTGCGCACGTCGCAAATGCAGTAGCGACGATAAAATCATTAAAACAAGAAAAATATTTGTATGCGCCAGAGCTAGTCAACAAGATCGTCGATAAATTGAACCTTATTGTTAGGTACGAATGGAGCAAGTTCAAACAAGCTAATTTAGACTCGCCCGATTTAGTCGCGATCTCAGAATTTCTGTTAGAAATCAGTTCCGCGGTTAAAAGAACGAATCGAAGTAGATATACGAAGCCGCGTGTAAACTCGATATCCTTTGAGCCGGAAAGCAGGTCAGGGCGTCGTGACGCCCCCGCCCACGCTCCCGCTCCCGTGTTTTCCCGCGATTCTTCGAGCGATTCGGACTCAAATTATAGCTACCAGAGCACTCGCCCGCGAAGCGATGAAGTCGAAGCTCGCGTGTCGGAGCATAGGTCGCCGACGGTAGCTCAAACAAAGCCCCGCGAGGCTAAAGAGCCCGCGTATACGGGAACAAAGCCCAAACAACATTCGGTGCCAGCACGGTTTACGTCTCGCGATAAGTGTTTAATATGTCATAATCACGAACACAAAGTAGAAGCGTGTACTAAATTTTTGAATGCATCGGTAGCCGAACGTTGGGATTGGGTTAAAAATGTAAAGTTGTGTTATAAGTGTCTGGACGCGTCGCACTATGGTCGCTTCAAGTGCAAATACGTAGCTTGTGGCGTCAAGGGATGCGAAGCTGGGCACCATAAATTGCTACACGGTTTGAACGCAACTGCGCCCGTGGAAAATATTACTAGCAATATTAACACAATTGCCATCCCGCCTACGTATTTGGGGGAAGTGTCCATAGATGCGACACGGCCGCTAGACACACCACATCAATCGTCGGATCCGACTGTAGCGTTCGTAGGCTACATGGTGCCGCGAACGACGGACGACGAAGTCCTAGCTCCCGTAAATGAGCAGGATATAAAATAAGACGCAGTTAGAAACGGATTCGCCTCCGACAACCCGAACGTAATCTCGGACGTAGTTCCGAGCAAAGAGGGTACGTCCCTCAGCGGGGGAGGCGAAAGCGAACGCACAATAGGTTTGCCGCCAGTAGAATCTGTAGAACCCGTCGCGATAACGGGCACAGAACGCGTCAACAAACCGGTTTGTTCCGTAAATAACGTACAAAAAAAGGTCGGAATACCTACCCGACGTAAGTAGGTTTTCGAAATACACAAGGTTAGTTCGCGCTACGGCCCGAGTTTTGGTTGCCGCCGAGGTTTTCAAAGCCAGATTGTCTGTTAGAAATCCTGATACAGAAATGAACGACAATCACATAAGTTTGGCAAAAACTTTATTGATCAAACGGAGCCAGAATGAATCGTACGCCGAAGAAATACGACGGCTGGAAGTCGGGCGCGCGCTGCCTGAGAAGTCTTCACTACATCGAGTCGACGTGAAATTGGACAGAGATGGCGTGATAGTGACAGACAGAGACGGAACACATATACCCGTCCTGCATGCTGAAGATGGATTCACAAAATTATTGATCCGCCATTTCCACGAAGTGTCCAACCATGACGATCACGCGACCATTTTCGACGAGTTGAAGCAAAAATACTGCATTGTCAGACTGCGCGGTAGCATTCGTTATCTGACGAATAAGTGCCAAAGGTGTCGGACCTGTAACGGGGCCAACCTCACGGTTCCCGTAGGCGACTTACCGCAAGAGAGGCTCATAGCGAATCAACCGCCGCTTACCGCCGCAGCTGAAAATGACGGCCACCGCAGAGAAAAGCGAGGGAACGTACTGTACACACGTCTCATCACACGAGCGATGTACCTAGAGCCCGCCGCCTCCTTATCGGCGCCCTCTACTTCCCTACCGCTACGTAAAATGATATCTCAGAGCCGTGCGCCTACCGTTCTAAATTCAGACGATGCCACGAACCTTTTTGGCACAGAACGGGAGCTATCCGAGGCAATTAACTCTCTGCCCGATAGTCTCACACATCCAATGACAGAACGGCGCTTGATCCAGAAGAAGATCCCGCCTGACGACCACGTATGGAAGCGCTGGATACGAGAATATCGCCTCACCTTGATGCAGCGATCCAGTGCTCAACAAAGGTCTACGAAGCTACGCGTAGGCGACATAGCCGCCGGTACTACGCCACGAGTTACATGGTCTAGAGGCGAAATCGCACAACTCTTTCCCGGTCCCGATGACCAATAAGAGTAGCCATTGTACATATATAAACTCACGTAGAAGATGTCCGCCGCCCGGCTTCCAAACTCATTCTCATCTGCTCCACACCAATAGACTGTGCTGACGCACGTGGGGGAGAATTGTCGCAGATAGCTTAAAATTACTGTTGTTTTTGTGCAACTAGATCTAAGTCAATCATTTTCTCTATTTATACCAATTTGTTTATTTTTGTAATTTAATAAAGTGTATAAATTCGTGTTTACATGTCTAGTTCTTAAGTATTGATTTATGTCTTAATTTTATTGATATCATGTCATAATACGCAAAATGTCTAGATTATAAGAATTTTGTACTAATTTATGAAGAAATGTCCCATATAAATATCAATTTTAACCCTCCTACCAAGATGTAATACTGTAAGCTTATTCGTGAATAAATATCTAATTTACACGGCACATACCAGCCACTAGTACGAGCACGCTAGAAAACCCATAAAAGAGGCCAGCACTCGTACTCGTTGCTCATTCACTTCTCACCGCTCACTTCTACAACTACTCCCAGCGGGGAAACACCTGCAACTACACTGCTCAAATGTTTTACAATTCTAAATAAGTGTTTTTATTCATCTCCCTACATGACCTGGTAAATGGTACAGCGGGTCAGCGCTGCTTGGTTCGACGTGGTAATCCGGTCTGCACACAACAATTGTTTTTGTCACACTTTGTATAGTAAAAGTAGGTAAGTAGTAATGTAATTGCCTTAGGTCTGTACCATCGATCAAGATTCGTGTCAAATATAGATCGACGATAGACACACAGAAACACTAAAACGTGTAAATTCGTGCAAAATATTTTAGACACAAATTTGATAGCTGAATTAAATGCGTTGTGTAGGTACGTTTATTTGTCAAACGTTGGCGCTTGAGATTCTAGTAAGTATACCTCATTAAATAAATGTTCGGTGCAATTCAGTGCTATTTACGTCACCTTACGACTTTGCTTTTAAAATAGTTTAGACTATATACTTGTCTTAGTCCTGAAAGTCGTGGTCGTGAACGATTGGCACCCTTATAAGTATAAGGTAAAAGTGGTAGACTGTCTAACAAAGCAGGTGCCTTTGACTTGTAAATTTCAAAGTGAATCGTTAGTACAGTCACCGGCAATAGTATCTACCTACACGAAGGCCGCAAAAATATGTGACCCGCTCTTATGGCCCTACAAATAAGAGCATGTCACATATTTTTGCGGCCTTCTTGTAGGAAGTGTAGCATGACGCTACGTTTATCGTACGACATCTGCCGACGTTCTTTAGAACTTAAGGCTAGGTCGCGGTTGATATATAAAAAAGCGTACATTGTGATTCACGGCATTACGGGTAGATGGCGTTTATATCAGTCCGCATTTTGTAATACACGACTGGCAGTTATAAAATTGAAATGATATTCGCGCTAATTTTGAATATGAATTTTTGAGGTATTCCAGATTGTCAAAAAAGAAAGTTGGTTTTTATTGGAAGTGTCGGATCTACTGAGAGATTTTTGAGGAAAAAACAGGAATTATCTGCAAATTGTCCTGTACAAAATCCTTTTGAGTCCTTTTTGTTCCCTGAAAGTGTACACCACAGTTGGTTAATTCCCTAGAAGAGGGTGGCCGTCGGTATAGTTTTTTCCAGTGTCTGAGGGTGCGGGTAGTGCCTGCCGAGGTCGCCGGTGGGACCGTTTGAGCCGGGAGGACTCCGGAAGGCGCTCGTGGGTGCCGGATTTGCGAGACGATCAGCAACCGCCGCGTGTTCCGCGCCGTTCTTCACCGTCATCGGAGGATTAGAGCCCGCATCCAGCGTGGCTCTCCAAGTGAGACAGAGGGTTCAGCGAGCTGTTGGGTCCGCAAAGCAAAGGGGGCGCCTGCCCACGAACTTAATTTAAATTCAGTTTGAGTTTTGACCATTTCCTGACTTTCAAGAATATCATTTTATTTAAAAATTTTTTAAACGTTATAAATCCAATTCCCTTTTTGTATCCAGTGTTTTTGTGCCATAATAGCTTTTTTTGTTGTTTTGCCAAAATCTTCCCAAAATTCTAATTGCCTCATTTGACGGGCGTACAAAGACCTGGCTCTTGAATTTAGGCTACTTTCAGCCAGCGAATCATCTGTCACCATCCATATCACCCGCCTCATTAATCCATTATTTTCCCGCAGCCAAATTACCAGCCGAGTCTTTATTTGTACTTACTAGTTTTGCTAGTACTCCCTCTTTTTATTTTCCTTTTGTACGGTAAGTAGACGTGTACGATACTAAGGTAACTATTGAATGTTAAATTCTGTGTCTTTATATCGATATCGCTATCGTAATTTTTATGTGAAGTGCTAATTTTAAATATTCTGATTATTGTAATTTAATTACATTCTAACCACTAAGGAAATTATTGAATGTCAAATATCTTTATATAGATACCGTTATCGTCATTTCTATGTGAAGTGCTAATTTTAAATATTCTGATTATTGTAATTTAATTACATTCTATTCGGGTCTACGATACTAAGAAAATTATTGAATGTGAAATACCTTTATCGATATCGTTATCTTCATCTTTATATGAAGTGCTAATTTTAAATAATCTGATTATTGTTGCTAATTTTAAATAATTTACTTAATCTGCAAAATTAAACGTGTTAATGCAATTCACGAAGTGTTTTACTGCAGAAGATACTATTGCCGGTGACTGTAGTATATTACTTTCAGTAAAACTGGCTTAAGACCATTCTGTGGGGCTCAAGCGGGAAAGCGTTATTATACGGGTCTTCAAGTTGCAGGGACTGATATAAAATGGCGTATTATGCGAGAAATCGTATAAAACGTGATTGTATTAAGCAGGTTCTACTGTATAGCCTATTCCTTTGCCTACACTTACGAGTACTTATTGACTAAGAGCTGGCCACGACAGATATGACACAATAATGAGAGCATGGAAAGCCCACCTGGTTCCCAAGTAACACAGGAAGCATTATAACATATGAATAGTTAACTTATTTAGAACTCAAGGACCGTATAATCTCTTATAAACGTTCACCGAGCAACTTGTCGCATTATATGATGCTTTGAGATGTATAACGGTTGTATAAAGGCATATCTAAATACTTTTGCAAAGCCTTTAGCTTTAGTGCAGCAAACCACAATGCAACTGTACAGCTTTCAGCTGTTTTAAAGGCTTAAAGTGCTTTAGGTTCTACAATAGCATTATATGATGCTTTACGCTGTATAACGGTTGCATAATGGCATATGTAAATGCTTATGTTAAGCCTTTAGTTTTAGTGCAGCGAACCAAAATGCAACTGTACAGCATTCAGCTGTACAGTTGCGTTTTGATTTGCTACATTAATGCTTCGGTGTGGTTTAGTGCTTTAGGTTCTACAATAGCATAAATAAATGCTTAATGCTATTTAAGAGCATGAATATCAGCCATTATAATGCCACGTAAATTCGCTATACAGCTTTCAGCTGTTTTTAATACCTTAGGGTCAACAGTAGCATTTATAAGTAGGTAATACATTCCGAATGCTGTATAATAGCAATAATATAAACCATTATAAAGCCAAGTAATTCTCTATAAGGGGCTGTTCATAAATTACGTCATTTCAAATGGGGGGGTCTGGACATTGGATGATGGTTGGATGATGGTAGCATGATGTAGTCATTCCGAAGATCACATATTCTCTCGCATTTTTAAAAAGTTCATCAATGTATAAAAAACCGGCCAAGTGCGTGTCGGACCACGCATAGGAGGGTTCCGTACCTTCAATGGAATAAGAACCAAACTAATACCAAAAGGTCGTACCTGATGCCTATGGAAGAAGTTTTTTGGAGATAACTCAAAAGTGGCTGAACCGATAATGTTCAAAACTATTTTCTTTGAAAGTTTATGATAAGGCGCATCTCTTCAATTTTTTTCATATTTTTTGAACTTACGGTTCAAAAGTTACGGGGGGGGGGCTACACAACTTTTCTGACTTTCGAAGCGATTATTTCAGAAAATATTCACTTAATCACAAAAAAGTCAAACAAACCTTAATGTTTTTTTTAAAGACCTATCGATTCATGTGTCACATGTTGATATTTGGTTAATTTTTTTTTTTTTTTTTAGTTACCTGTATGGAGCGCCTCCCTAAAAATATTTTTTTTTTCAAATTTAACTACATAACTAAGTAGCTGCATACAAAATACACCTTATGTGTAAATTTTATTCAGATACGTCGTATAGTTTCCGAGTAAAATGCCTGTGACATACGGACGGACAGACAGACAGACATGACGAATCCATAAGGGTTCCGTTTTTTGCCATTTGGCTACGGAATCCTAAAAAGGAATGAAATTCGTGTTTTTTATAAACTTTTAATGCTATAAAATATTCCCTAGTAAATAGTTTTTACAATTAAGCTAAACACGCATTTTTTTGAAATGACGTCACTGTATTTGGCAGGGGGATTTCATTCGAATTATGATGGTTGGATGATTTTAGGGGGGGGGGGTAAAAAATCATAAAAAAATCGATGACGTAATTTATACTGTTTATAAATTACGTCATAGCGTACAGGGGCTGTCCCCTATACAGCTTTCAGCTGTTTTAGTGCCTTAGGGTCTACAAAAGCAATTTTAAGTAGTATATAATGCTTAATGTTGTTTAATAGCATAATTATTCACGTGTAATGCTGTAGGCATTAATAAGTTTTTTTTAAGGGTCACTGAGCTGCTATTGGACTAAGAGCTAGCCACGTCAGATATGACACAATAATAAGAGCAACAAAATCCATCTGGTTAGATTTCTATACTATCATTATGCTAGATCCTGGCATCTGGCAGCTTTTAATGGGTGGAGGTCACAGTGAAAGACTAGCATAATGTTTTAATTGGAAAATGGTAATACCAAACTAGGTAAAAACTGCCGAAGTTATCTCAGTTATAAAGGACAGGGCCTATATTTTAAGGGGCTCCGTGTCGCCAACGACCTTAAATCTGATTCCCTTAGTTTTTTAATGATTTTCATAGCTTATCATATCAGTGACGGCTTTAAACAATATAGTATCCTATATTTACTTCAATATTCATTGTCTTCGATATATTTGACATCAAAGTCGGCCCGGTTTAGGCTAAAAAAAGTGGTTTTAATTTCATAAATTTTGTGTTAATTAGTTAAAAAATAAAATCTCTCTACAGTTTTTAGAGACATCAAAGAGGAACCCTAATATAAAATAAAATAAAATAAAATAAATTCTTTACACCATTCGAATATCGATAAAAGTGTTTTTAGACCATATTATTATATATAATAAAACTAAGTTGAGAAAATGTGCGTGCCGATAAAACTTAAAAAGGAGTCCCAGCACGATAAAGGGACTTATATAGTGTGATAGCCCTTTATTCCCCCTCGAACAAGAAAGTTCCTGTTTTAACCTAAAGGGTGTGTCTTTAAAGATATAAGGGCTTTTCCAACCCTTCAACTCGGAAAGTAAGTGTAGTGGCGCCATCTGTTGTCGAGTAGTTGAACTTCATTCATTGTCCAAAGTGGCGCCATCTGTTGTCGAATAGTTGAATTTCATTCATTGTACACAATATGGACTTAAACGAACGATTATTCCCAAACTTTCTCGAATATCCTAGCGCCAACTTTCTCGAATATCCTAGAGCCTAGCTTTCTGAATATATAAGAGCCCGGTGTCACCCGCCAGAGTTAGTTTGATTTGAACAGCGAAACAAGCGATTTCGAAACGAAAAAGAAAGAAATTATCTGTGTGTGAGCCTTTATTTTGAAGTATCACGTGTGAGTATTTTTAATAGTGTGTTTAATTAATTCTCGATTTCGAAGCGAAGAAGAAAAAAGTTATCTGTGAGCCTTTATATAAATAAATGAAATATCAAATGTGAGTATTTTTAATAGTGTATTTAATTAATTCTAATGGTTTTTTTTCTTTTTTTCTTTTAATTGTAATTTCCTTAACTTTCAAGTAGTCGCGCGGCGTTGAATCGATGCCTTCTATATACTTTGGCCGTAAACAAAATATCGCGCGACCGCTTGAAGATTAAATAATTTTTTTTTTCTTTGTCTCAACGTGCTCCACGTTTACGTAACAATATATTTGTCTATAAAATGTTCATTTAATTTATATTTTACAGAATACAATGCCTAGACGTAAAAGAGGTTCTGCAGCGAAACGGAGGAAACAAAAAGAAAATCGAAGAAATTAAACGGTAGAAGAACGCGAAGCACGTTTACAAAATCAACGAACCAGAATGAGCACCCTGAGAAGCGGAAAAAGCGAAGAAAGAAAAGAAAATAAAAGTATTGCTACTGCTTATTGTTTTTCTCTAGTCTCCACTACCCAAAGGTTGTCTGGAAGAAATCGCTCATTAGCGATAAGACCGCCTGTTGTTACCTCTACCTAAATTTATCTAATTGTAAAATGTGTGCTTGTAACTGTATGAGGTGTGCAATAAAGAGTATTTATTATTATTTATTATTATTATTGAAGAATCGAGCATTTTAAAAGATAATCTAACAAAGGAAGCATTCCACTACGAACCGACGAAGAAATATTACGATCATAAATATGTTGTGATCGGAAAAATGAATAACATTTGCCAATTTTGCCACGCGAAAAAATTCAGTAAAGAAACACCAGGTCTCTGTTGCATGAATGGAAAAATTCGATTACCACCACTGGAAGCACCTCCACAGGAATTTCTACATTACAAGACCGGGGAAACACCAGAATCAAAACACTTTCTTCAAAATATAAGATCATACAACTCCTGCTTTCAAATGACTTCTTTCGGTGTTACTTCGACTGACACTAATAGAGACAAATTTGAATATGTATTTTCAATTCAAGGGCAAATTTATCACAAAATTGGATCGTTACTACCAATGCCTAACGATGACTATAAATTTCTGCAAGTATATTTCATCGGAAATGAAGAAAACGAAATTGATCAACGATGTACAAATTTTATTGGATTGAAACGCGAAATAATCCAAGATGTATAGAGGATCTTACACAAATACAATCAACTGATTTACATATTCAAAACAACACTAGACCGCATGATTTCTGATGACTATAAAATTGTAATTCGAGCCGATAAAAGACCACGTGGAGAACACGAACGTAGATTTGATGCACCTCAGATAGATGAAGTCACCATCGTAATTGTGGACAATGAAAATACAAGCCGTGACATAATTGTACAACGAAGAAGAAAAGGACTACAACGCATTGCAGAGACACACCGTTCATATGATGGTCTTCAATATCCGTTAATATTTCTGCACGGAGAGGATGGTTATCATTTCAATATAAAACAAATTCATCCTAAAACAGGCATAGAAACAAACAAAAAAGTCACTTCCAAGGAGTTCTATGCTTACCGCTTAATAATCAGAGACAATGAAATATACAATCACATTCTCAACACTCGCCGTTTATTCCAACAATTTCTGGTAGATATGTACGCAAAAATAGAAGCAGAACGGATGCTTTACATAAGACTGAATCAGAAGAAACTACGCACAGAAGAATACATCCACCTTCGAGATGCGATCATAAATGACGGCAATGTTGACGATATTGGAACAATGGTAATCTTACCCTCATCATACATAGGAAGTCCAAGACATATGCACGAATATACTCAAGATGCCATGACCTACGTAAGAAAATATGGACGACCTGATCTCTTCATAACATTTACATGCAACTCATCATGGCCAGAAATCAAAGAACAACTAAAATACGGACAAACCTCCATGGATCGGCACGACATGATAGCCCGAGTTTTTCGACAAAAACAAATAAGATTTATTGAAGTCATCACAAAATACCACATCTTTGGAACCGTTAGATGCTGGATGTATACAATCGAGTGGCAAAAACGAGGATTACCTCACTCACACAATCTCATATGGCTACACGATAAAATTTATCCCATGGATATCGACAAAATCATCCAAGCTGAATTTCCCAATCCACAAAATGATCCGGAACTATACAACATAGTAGTGAAAAACATGATTCACGGACCATGTGGACCATTAAACTTCAATGCGCCATGCATGAGTGATGGAAAATGTACAAAAAAATATCCAAAACCATACTTGGACGATACAAAAACTGAAGATGACGGCTATCCCAAATATAGAAGACGATCACCGAAAAACGGTGGCTTCACAGCAAAAATACGAATACAAGGCAGAGACGAACTGGAAATAGATAATCAATGGGTAGTACCATATAACCCACTACTTTCCAAAATGTTCCAAGCACACATAAACGTTGAATATTGCAATTCAGTAAAATCTATTAAATATATATGTAAGTACGTAAACAAAGGTAGTGATATGGCAGTATTTCAGATAGTCCAAAATAGCGAACAAAATAATAGAAATGATGAAATCCTCATGTACCAAATGGGAAGATACATCAACAGTAACGAAGCAGCGTGGAGGATTTTTAGTTTTCCCATACACGAACGCGAACCAGCTGTGCAACATCTAGCAGTACATTTGGAGAATGGACAGAGAGTTTACTTCACAAAAGACTCGGCTAGAAAAATTGCAAGCGAACCACCTCAGAACACAACATTAACAGCTTTTTTCCAACTTTGCCAAACGGATCCATTCGCAAAGACGTTACTGTATGTCGACGTCCCTATTTATTATACGTGGGACAAAACAAGGAAAATTTTTCAACGACGAAAACAAGGAATGCCAGAAGAGGGTCATCCAGAAATAATGAAAACTAACGCAATAGGTCGAGTATACACTGTACATCCAAACAATGCCGAATGTTTCTATCTCCGAATGTTGTTACACGAAATACGGGGACCAACAAGTTTCACAGATCTCAGGACTATTGACGGCTACATATGCCAGACTTACAGAGAAGCATGTCAACGTTTAGGATTATTGGAAAACGATAACCACGGGGAATTAACACTACAAGAAGCCAACTCACAGCTTCAGCTGAACAAATTCGAGAGTTATTCGCCATAATTCTAACAACATGTAACCCATCAAACCCAAAACAGCTATGGGACTCTTTCAAAAGGAATATGAGTGATGATATATTGTACCAAATCCGACAAGCTAATCCAGAACTGACTATAGAATTCAATGACGACATCTTCAATGAAACACTCATTCGCTTAGAAGATAAATGTTTAGCAATAAATAACCAGACCTTAGTAGAAATTGGAATGCCAGCACCACAAAGAAATACTTTCAGTGTGCTAAACTACGAAATTACAAAGGAAAAAAGCTACAACGTCAATGAACTACTTGAATACATTGCTCACAACAAACCACTCCTCAATGACAATCAAAAAAAAATTTACAACGTTATAATGAACCGAATAAATAACAACACTGGTGGAATTATTTACTTGGACGCACCAGGAGGCACCGGTAAAACGTTTCTAATAAATCTAATACTGGCGGAAATACGTGCTGAAAAACACATCGCACTGGCACTAGCATCATCCGGCATTGCAGCCACACTTATGGAAGGAGGACGAACTGCCCATTCTGCCTTACAACTACCGTTGAATATAGCCGAACAACAATTCCCGGTATGTAAAATCTCAGGAACATCTGGACGGGGTCAACTTCTAAAACATGCTAAAATTATCTTCTGGGATGAATGCACCATGGCCCATAAAAAATCACTAGAAGCCATGGACAGAACATTACAAGAATTGCAAAAAAACTCTGAAATGATGGGAGGAGCTCTACTCATACTCTCAGGAGATTTTCGACAAACACTTCCAGTTATTCCCAAATCAACACCAGCAGACGAGATCAATGCATGCTTAAAAAAGTCACATCTCTGGCCGCAAGTACAAATACTGCAATTAACAAAAAACATGAGGGTTGAATTATCAAAAGATGAAACAACAGCACATTTTGCTAAAATACTTTTACAAATAGGCGAAGGTACATATCCTACTGACCAAACGACCGGCCTCATTGAACTCAATAGTGATTTCTGTAACATAGCCACTACGGAAAACGAACTAATCGACAAAATTTATCCAAATATTATTCAGAACTATACCAACGTAGAGTGGTTATTTCAAAGAGCAATTTTGGCCACTAAAAATAATATTGTTGACGATATCAATTTTAATATTCTAAAGAAAATACCTGGTGAAGAGAAAGTATATAAATCGATCGACACGATGGTATCCATTGAAGAAAGTGTCAACTTTCCTACTGAATTTCTAAACTCTTTACAAGTACCAGGAATGCCATTACACTGCCTTCGTCTGAAAATTGGATCTCCAATCATACTACTCAGAAATCTCAACTCCCCAAAACTATGTAATGGAACGAGGATGATCGTAAAACAGCTATCGAATAATGTCATTGAAGCTGAACTTATTTCTGGAATGAACAAAGGACACACAGTATTTATACCTAGAATACCACTGATCTCTTCTGAATTGCCATTTCAATTTAAAAGATTGCAGTTTCCAATTAAATTAGCCTTTAGTTTTACAATTAACAAAGCGCAAGGGCAAACTTTGAAATATTGTGGCATCAACCTCAAAGAATCCTGCTTCTCTCACGGTCAGCTATATGTAGCTTGCTCAAGAGTAGGAAGTTCGAAAAATTTATATATATATATACCCCGGACAATAAAATGAAAAATGTTGTTTATAAACAAGTAGTGTAAATAATGAGAAAATGTAAATACATGTAAATATAGAAAATGTTTTCAAAATATATTTTTTACTTTTTTCGTCATAGTATGTTTTTTTATTTCATCTACCACGTAATCTCATATCAACTCCCGAGCGAAGCCGGGTATCATAGCTAGTTTTAAAAAAATCATAAAAAAATAACGGCTCATTTATTTGAAGATCCGGCTCTACATAATGGAGATAAAAGATTCAAGAACCGATAACCGTTTGCCTTATAACTCTATATGTAGTGAAAATGTTGGAATATCGACTCAAAACTGGTCAAAAATCGCTAAATACGTTAGAAAAAAAAACATTGCGTATTATTACCCAACAGAAACTTTTGTATAATGTCTCATAATAATTAGTATTTTTATAATTTCTCATGATATTGCATCAAACCCAGATCTCAGGATATGTTTTCATGAAATGGTTTGCATTATTTGACCTCCACCACTTTAAAGCTGCCAGATGTCCAGATCTATAAATAAGCATAGTATACCAAACTGACTAGAAGGGTTTGGTTGCTCTCATTATTGTGTCATATCTGACGTGGCTAGCTCTCCATCTATATAGACCAACGCCATTTTGTAAATAATTTATAACCTAAAAATAAAATCATGCGGACCTATTTATATAAGGAAAATACCTATATAATAATTAAATAACTTAATTTAAGACTGCTCAACCAACACTATTATGTTAATAATGCAAAACTCGTTCTATACGAGGATTACACAATTTTTTTGTTTATTTGACGCATATCTTTTTATAATATTTTATAGCAAAACCACAATAAATCAAAGGCGCATGAAAATTTTCAATGAAACTTATATACACATTTACAGTAAACTACATTGCGCAGTAATATTTGAAGGATATAATAACATAAAAGAGTCAAAAACTTTTATAAATTTTGTTACGATGCAAATATGACGTGTCACTCGTTCAGTTTTTTGTACCGTCTTCGTCCATTTTATATTGCGAGACAAAGTAGTTAAATCACAACGTGCATTGTATTATAACATTTGTTCCGTCGGTATTAGAGACGTTTTTGCAATGACGTAAGGTTTATTTTACTACACACTTATGCTAGTATAATGGTACTGTATTGTGATTGGCAACTTAATCGAGTGTACTAATGCTTCTTTATTGCGATTAGCAACTTTTTTGCCGTAGTAATGCTTCTTTAATGCGGTTGGCAACTTAATAGAACGTACTAATGCTTCTTTAATGCGATTGGCACTTTCCATGACAACAATAATGCTATAGCGCAGCATTAAGGCGCCTGTAATGCTATTAAATAACCTATATAGGATCTCAAGCTGGATAATTTGTGGCCATTTAAGACTCATATCAGCACTATAAACGTTTATAATGCTACTGTAGAACGAACTCAAAATGCTAAAAGCATACAGAAATACTGTAGGGGCCGGGCCGGTGGAACGGAAATGTTGTTAAATGATATACACCTGAAAACAAATCTACTCACGAAACACGATTACTGTATCATACTAATTGGCGAGGAGGATTTTAAATCTTCAAAGAACTACCATAATCTGGTAATTAGCATAAGAGAAAAATTAATAGATTTAGACCATACTAATTTTATTTTATGTTTACCGACATATAAATGCAGCGATGCCAACCGCCTCTATAATTGGCGAATTGAACTTTTTAATCACTTACTATACCTAGATATTTGCACACACGGACACGCCTATCTTATTGATTCTAATAAACGTCTCACATATGAGTGTGACATGTTCCACAGGCTTTCAGGAGACATAAATCACCATGGTATGAAATGTATTTTCACGCAGATCGATGAAGCTATGTATGACATTAGAAATAATCATCTACATAACGAGAGTCAACTGGATAAAGATTCTAGTTCAATAAACCATTCGGTCTCGGAAACCGGGGAACAGCAGTTTTTTCGTGCCTAGCCACATAAACGTCCTTCACCAGAATATTGCCGGCCTAATAAACAAGACAGACATGCTAACAATTCGTTTAAATGAACTAGAATCGGATAACGTAAATATAGACGTTATATGTATCACAGAGCATTTTATAATGGCCGGCCACGAAGACCTCTTGACTATACCGAGCTATGAGCTAGCAGCGTGTTTCTCAAGAAAAAACAAACGCGGTGGGGCCTGCATACTGGTGAAACATGGACATCACTTTAAGGAATTACCAGAAATTGCAAAACACTCCATCCCAGGAATTTTTGAATGCTGTGCCGTAGAACTGACTGCCCAAAACTCTATAATTGTTTGTGTATACAGGACTCCTAGTTTTAGCAATCTGACTCTATTTTATGAAAAACTTGACATTATTCTAAAAAAAATATGCTTTAATGTTAAGAATAGAATTATTTTATGCGGTGACTTTAATATTGACATAATGAAACATAATTATTTATCTTTACAATTTGAATATTTTATTTTAGGTTTTAATTTAAGATTAGAAATAAGACAGCCAACACGTTTATGTAGTAATACATGCATAGACAACTTTGCACACAACATAAAGCAAGGTCAAAATAGTCAAGTATACGACTTCGGTCTATCGGATCACACTGCGCAAGTTTTTAAATATCCCGGGAATAAGATAAAGAAAATAGATACATGGCGTGTTGCCAGACGAAATTACTGCCGAAAAAATCTTGAAATGTTTAAGGAATATTTGGAATGCTTGTCCTTTTCTAACATTTATATTACTCGAGATCCTAATGTTGCTTATAATCATTTTCTCGATGACTTCCAATTGTTATATAATTTATGTTTCCCTATAATTATTGTGACGATTAGGACCAATAAAAAAGTTAAGTGGTTATCAAGGGGCATAAAAGCCTGTAGTAAGAAGCAAAGGCAACTCCTCTGGCAGTATCGACGTATGCCCACCACTACCAATAAAATCATTTTGAAAAACTATTCTCAGAGGTATAAAAGAATAATAAAACTAACACAGAAGGCGCAAAATAACTTTAAAATAGCCTCAGCGAGAAATAAGTCAAAGGCAACTTGGCAGGTTATAAACTCTACTAAGGCTTATTGTAAAAAAAACGACATTATCAAGTTAAAATCCGAAACAAATATTGTAACAAAACCCAAAGATGTAGCAAATATGTTAAATAACCATTTCATAGAATGTGTTCAAAACTTGTCTAAAAATTATACAAAACAGTGTAAAATTACTAAGAATGTACATTCTATGTTTATGTCCCCATCCACAGAACAAGACATAAAGTTAATAATTAATTCCTTAAAAAACACAAGAAGTGTGGGCTTTGATAAAATTAGTACCAATGTAATCAAATATGTTCGTGATACAATAGCCACCCACCTCAGTCACATACTAAATTTGTGTATTGATACGGGCACATATCCAGACAAGTTAAAGATTTCGATAGTTAAGCCTCTATTTAAAAAAGGTGATAAAGAAAGCCCTCAGAACTATCGGCCAATAGCCTTAATACCAGTGTTCTCCAAAGTTTTTGAGAAATTTATATACCAATCCTTATATAGCTTTTTTGATACATTTAACTTATTATGTAAAGAACAAAAAGGTTTCAGAAAAGATATTAACATAAACATGGCTATATATGATCTTATACATAATGTTATGGAATGCGTTGATAAGAAAATACCCATATGTGCTTTATTTACAGACATGACGAAAGCTTTCGATCATGTAGATCATAAAATATTACTTAGCAAACTTAATTGTTATGGTATTAGAGGAAACGTATTAAATCTTATCAAATCATATCTTTCTAATAGGCTTCAATACACTGAGGTAACAAAAAGTTGTGTTAAAAGTAAAACAGACCAAGTATTTTCATCCGATGCAAGGTGTGTAAAATATGGAGTACCGCAGGGAAGTGTCCTAGGCCCTTTGTTGTTTCTGATCTATATTAATGATCTGCCCACAGCCATCAATCGACCAATGATTTTATTTGCAGATGATAGCACGTCTATTGTAAAATGTAACGACATTGATAATTATGAAAATGATATGAATACTGTAATAAATGATATAATAATATGGCTTAATAATAATAACTTAGTAATTAATTTGACAAAAACAAATGTAATGCATTTTTATCAGCGAATTAATCCAAAAGACATGAATGTTAATTATGGAGGGACCGCGATTGAAACAGTGGAAATGACTAAATTCTTGGGTCTATTCATTGATAGTAAACTGACTTGGAAATATCACGTAAATGAAATTTGTAAAAAGCTAAGTAAATCAGTTTTCGCTTTACATAAGCTTTCAAAAATAGTAAGCAAAGAATCTTTACTTGTCGCTTACCACGGACTTGTAGCATCAACACTTAGATATGGAATTATATTTTGGGGCAATTCGGTTGATAAAAATACAGCGTTTTTAGCACAAAAGAGATGTGTACGAGCTATGTTTGGCCTCAAAATGACTGATAGCTGTTTTCCATATTTTAGATCGCTAAATATACTGACCTTACCAAGTCTATATATCTTCGAAACCGCTATCTTCGTTAAATGTAATCCTAATTTGTATGAAAAAATTGCTGACACACGAAGGCTTCCGGTAAGACCTCAGTATGAGAACGCATTGCGTAATAAAAATTGTGAAACCGCTTTAGTACGCAAAAGTTTATTGGGAATGGCACCACAAATATTTAACAAAATACCTAACAGTCTAAAAGACTTGAAAATTGGAAAATTTAAGAAAGAGCTGAAACTATTATTAATTAATAAATGTTATTATAGTGTACAACAATTCTTAAATGATATTGATGTATAATTTATTGTGTTATACAAAATTTTACTTTGATCTCGTTTTGATTTTCAAACAGGTATAGGTAATCATTTGTTATTTTAAATAATTTAAATTTCACACAGTCATTATTTCTAGTTAAGCTTTTCATATTATTTGCATGAAATTCTTGTATTTAGATATATTATATTATGCTTGAATTATACTTTAAATGTTATAATTGTGCATGAAAAATAATCGTACGCCTATTGGCAAAACATAGTGTTTCAAAATATGTTTAATTATAAGACCAAATTACTGTACCTATGTTTTACGAATAAATGATTCTGATTCTGATTCTGATTCTGATTCTGCCGTTATACTGCTTTGATATGTTACTTGGGTTAGTTTGCTATACTTTGCTTATTTCTAGATCTGGACATTTGGCAGCTGTAAAGTGGTGGAAGTTCTCCGCCTACATATATGTTGATCAAAAAAATTAAATTAAAGTAGTTTTAACCTTAATAGTCCATTATTTATATGTCTTTGATATACTGAAAATGATATTTGTAGCAGGGAGGTGGTATTCGGATATTTTCCGCCAATACACCGACCTGCACTGCATGTGATACGACAGTAAAATAGCTATTTATGCAACAAGTGCGAAAAGTGGATGATTTCCGACGAGTGGAATTTTATTCACGAGCGAGCAAAGCGAGCGAGTGTATAAAGGAATACGAGTCGGAAATCATCTTTACCCACATGTATCATACAATGTTTTACTATGCATTGTGCGAGTAAATCAAAAAACATATCATGGCAAATAAATTTAATTATTAAAATTAAAAGTTATATTTGTACAATTTTCAAACTTAAAAGACATGGGTTTTCCCGCAAATTGTACAGTTTGGCTCATAATATGTTCAACATGATCTTGCAAAACATCGTCATTTTTCGAGTGTGAGCTACAAGCCGGTGGTGTTGGAGGACGGTCTACTCCAAGTGAACTTGATGTGATCGTCTCTGTTCTAGGTCGTTTAGCAGCAGGTTCTTTATTAGGAGTGTCGGGGCGGGGGGCGGCATTCAGATTGACGGAATTTACTATTTGAGCAGCAATCTTTTGACGTGACAACGTCTTATAATCATGAAGTTAAATACAATCTGGAGGTCATACTTCGACCACAAAGTGAAGCCGAAAGAGAGGGTAATGTAGGGGGCTGCATCTCATTCTAAGTAGAGTGACCATATGTACTATGATGTATGTGGGATTGGGATAGTATGAAGATAAATATAAAATTAAATATGCTTGTCGTCTAGTAAGTATTGTCCAGAAAGAGAAGTCTCATAGTTCATATGGGAACTTATACATTCTACTGACTGTAGTGGTGACTTAAGAGTATGTAGCGTAGATATATGTAGCTTCTATCTTATAGAAGTATGTAGCGTAGGGATCTTAAGAATCAAATTGGTATACAAAGATATATTGGCATTTTACGGGGAAAATAGACATTAATACTTACAGGGACTTATTAAATCATACGCGGGGCTAATGTTTTCATCTATTTTCATATAAATTTTCATTGGAAATTGCATAATTTGGATAAATATTCAAGAAAAACATTCTCTATGGGAGATAGGAGATTATCGAACTAGGTCATTTAAGCATAGGAATTTGGTCTTTAAAATAGTATAAACTAAAGGATCAATAAGGTTCAAATTGGCTTAAATCAATCTAACGAAACTACCACAAGGCGGACGTTTCGAACCTCTCTGACGTCACGAGGGTAGATAGCGTTTATATACATAATTTTAATGCTATATAAGGGAAGGGCGTACCGTAGGGAATGGCTTTGCCTCCGACCAGAGCTGCGAACACCTTGACTCCAACCAGATCTACGAGCACTTCGCCTTCGGACTACGGGACTTCACCTGACTTCTGCCGCTGAATAGAGCTACAAGCACCGTGCTACTAGAGTCAGTCATAAGGAGCTGGCCACTTCAGATACGTTGACGCAATAATAAGAGCAGAGAACCCCTTTAATTAGTTTACTATTTTAAACTTATTGCTAGATCCAGGCATCTGGCAGCTATTTATCGGAGGACGTCAGAGTGACAGACCAGCAAAATATTTCAGTTATTAGGTAAAAACTGTCGAAGCCTATCGCTAATATAATAACAAAAAAGTAAAAACATTGCGTATCGCTACGGAAAACAGTAGGTAGGCGACAAACAATACATTAACGTAAGGTCATTTTGCACTATTTCCCCCAACAGAAACTCCTGAAAATTATATAATTTCATTAATTACATGATACTGCACTGCACCAAACCTAGAACTGTAAGATATTTATTTCTTACAACTCGTTTACATAACACCGATGAACAATTGCCAGATGTCCGCGTCTTAAAATAGGGGATAGTAAGTGTAGCAAACTAAAACTAAGTAAGTACAGGGGGTTCGTGGCTCTCACTATTGCGTCATATCTGATGTGGACAGTTCTCCGACTTTAATATACTTAAAGGTAAATAAAGAAAACATCAATAACATTAAACTGCTCAATGGTTGACTGGAAGAGATCTCTTCCATGTACAAATATTGTATATTCTTCCTGTTTTATTTTTCTTTGTACAATAAAGTATATTTTAACGGCCTCCTAGCCTAGTCGGTAGTGACCCTGCCTATGAAGCAGGAGGTCCCGGGTTCGAATCCTGGTCAGGGCATTTATTTGTGTGTTTATCACGGATATTTGTTCCTGAGTTATGGATGTTTTCTATGTATTTAAGTATTTATATGTATATATCTATTACATATATCGTCGTCTAGTACCCACAACACAAGCCTTATTGAGCTTACTGTGGGACTAGGTTGATTTGTGTAAGATTGTCCCATAATATTTATTTATTTATTTATTATACTGCCACTAAGTACTACAATTTTTTGTATGGCCTTGTGCCATTTTAGGACCCTTTCGAAAGGGCCTAAAAAGACCCGCGGGCCACTCCTGTCCTGTGCAAGTAATACTTAGGATCAGACCATGTACTTATGTACATTTCTGTAAAAACATCGCAGCTTGCCGACATCATAGTCACCCTATTGTTTGACAAACTTAACTTGTTGTTAAATCGTAAAATTGAATGATTGTGGATTACGGGTCAAAGGAAAATCTACTTTATTATAAAGTCTCACCCCTGAACCCTTTTACGCAACATATCTTGACCATTTTTACTTCAAAATGTTGTTACGAAATGTTCGGCGTCATTTGAAATAATATCAGTGACATGACATATTATGTCAGTGATGGGACTGATGGGATGGGGATACCAGACCGTATTTTAAATATTACAAAACTTACAACTATCTGCAATATTAATTGCAATTCTTTAATTTAATGAATGAATAATAATTACGTCGTAAAAAAATTCAAAGCAGCTAAAAGGGAACAAAGTATTAATTCAAATCTTGCAATAAATTATTATAAGTAGGAAGTAACTTCTAGTGTGTTACTAAAATAAATGTAGATAAATAAAACCACATTGGTAAGTTTCATAAGTTGGCAGCATTGTGCGAGTGAGACACCGCCCCCTACATTATGCTCTCTATCGGACCGTTTTTATTACTTTTTACTAGTGACTTATGAACGACTGTTTTGCTCGGTAATAAGGTTCAACTGTGGTTAGGGAAATATAGTAAAAGTACTATCCGGATTGTCTTCTGATCCGTGCTTATAATTCGATGGAGCCGGCTGCACGCACGATAAAACATGACTCATGCGGCGTTACCTCGCTCTGAGGCGTTCCATTTAAGGCTTGAAGTGCAAGCGAGAGCGCGGAACGAGCGACAAAGAGGCACAATCGGCCTTCGCGTTCGGCAGCGTTCGACATCTGTCTCTCTCCTACTTGAGTGAACGATGCGTCCGCGTGGACAGCTGCTATACAATAATACATTTACATGTTTTCGTCAAGTATGAAGTGCAGTGAAATTAAAATTTTCTTTTGAAAAATGCAACCATTCCATCAGTATTTTCTTATGACGTTGTCACGTTCAACTATCGTCAGTAAACCGACTTTACAGACAACCGATTTTTTTTTTTCGATGGAACCTTCGACATGGCTCTCTGCCACCGAAGTAGATTTCCACCCACCGTGGCGCTTGAGGGTCGACTATCGGCCCCAGATTCAGCCAATAGGGTCGCAGAGGTGCGCCTAAAACTGTGGCCGGTGTACAATTTCGGTTCTGAAAGTCCGAGAAAAACCGCTATCTCTTTAGGCATACCGCCAAATTTGTTGACGCCAATATTCTGGGCTGTACACTTTCCATTCGCGTAATTTAAAAAAAACGGTTACTTTTCCCTTATCTGTGCGCAGAGCTTCGTACTTCTTAACAATATCGTAGCATTGTGCATGAATTACAAATGATCTTGCGATTTTTGTCTTGGTATTAGGTATTTTAACCAACAGAATCTCTCCGTGATTTTCTATATTATCAATGGTTATATTGGCCAGTTCTTCTCTTCTGCAAGCTCCCGTAATGCCAAAAATTAAAGCAACCTGGAAACAACAATGCTTAATTAAATGTTGCACGTTGTCTATAAGAAGTTATTGAATTTTAAAGTATGTAACAAATTACGGGGGGTTAGCGTACTAAGTTATACGTCGCATTATACATCAAAAAAAAGTACGGAAACGTCACATAAGTCATGATGTACTTATATACTATTTATTTATTTTATACTCGTTATCATAACTAAGTAAGCTAGCGCCACAATATATGTATATTAAATAGATTAACTTACCTTAGTTGCTAGGTATTTATTATCTGGGGCCTCGTTCAAGAACTTTTCGACGTCGTTTGCTATTAGGACTTTCGACTTTTTAGGTCTAAAACCATCATTTTTCCTTTTAAGAAATGCAATTTTTATGTCAATGTCGTTTTTACATTTTATTGTAGTCCTCAGCATGGAATACAGCGACCATAATGTGCTTGGCTTATATTTCTTGGCTAATTCGTTAAAATAAGCCAGAAGACGTTTTCAGAGAACGACCCGGCATTTTTGTTGTTTTTCCAATGCAAAAAGTCACTGTAGGTGTTTAAGTATTTTTCTTTTGACTTCGCTGGTAGAAGGCTCATGTTGGCTTGTTGCGCTTCATCTCTAACATTTTCGGGTGTTAACATTTTTATAAATTTACTTTATTCGAACTCGACATTTTTATAAATTTCTATTAAAACACAAACAAAACTGAATAGTGAATGACGAGTTGAAGACAAGTTTTCCAATGGCGGGCTTTTTTCTTCTTAAATACATGCGCGTTATAGATTTCTACTACTGCGCATGTGCGAAAAGCGGCTATGTCAGAATGCAATAGAGCACAAGCATTAGTTACATTCAGCCAAACTTGTTAAGTGATTATTTATTTTATAAAATCGTGTATTTATAAATATATATCATTTTTATTTATACGAAGAATAATATAATTAGTTTTAAATAGGTATTTATTTCTTATATAGTGAAAAAATCTGTAACTAACGTTTATTTTTAATTATTATCAGCACGTAGTAAATCTCTTTGTATAAGGCTGAGAGCGGAGTCAAAACTGAAAAAAAAAATTGATAACAAAAAGCACTAGTGCGGAAAAGTACTACTTTCCGCATGATATGGCTCCGTAGGAAACGCACTTTTCGAGCACATGCATTGTAAAAGAAGTTATTAGGGTTCCGTAGCCAAAATGGCAAAAACGGGACTCTTATAGTTTCCTCATGTCCGTCTGTCCGTCCGTTCGTCCGTCCGTATGTCACAGTCATTTAGTTGTATAGTGAAATGGCTGAAAAAAATACTTTCAGAGGGAGCGCTCCATACAGGTAACTAAATTCCAAAAATATTTTTTACCAAATATCAACATGTTGCACATCAATCGATAGGTCTTTAAAAATAACATAAATGTTTCCTGTAACATTTTGTGATTAAGTAAATATTTTATAAGAAATAATCGCTACGAAAGTCAAAAAAATAGCGTCCCCCCTGTAACTTTGGAACTGTAAGTCCAAAATACGAAAAAAATTGGGAAGATGCGCGTTATCACATTCTTTCTACGAAAATTGTTTTTAACATTATCGGTTAAGCCATTTTTGAGTTAGGTATTTACAAAAAAAAACTTCTTCAATAGCCATCAGATACGACTTTTTGGCATTAGTTTGGTTATTATTCCATTGAAGCTACGGAACCCTCCATTATGCGTGGTTCGACACGCACTTGGCCGGTTTTTATCATTAAAAAAATTAAAATAAGTTACGTAGAAGCCAATTTATCACCTTACTAATATAATATTTTGTACATTTACATTTCCGCTGTCATCTTCATAATGTTTTGCTGAATAGTATAACAATTTCAGTGTACCATCCATAGAAACATTAATACATTTGTAATACCTTAGTAGAATTAGTAAACTAATCTATACATCTCAGTTAGAACTGTTGAGGAGCTAAATTCATGTTTGTTATGTAATTACTAATTAATAATGAACCTTAAGCATTGTGTACATTTAACTCTGTTTGTTCTCCTAATAAATTAAATATAATAAAAAAACATTTTGTTTTGATTATTATTGACGAGTCGATAATAATATCTGTAATTCATTACGCATTGTCGGTGTTTTTTTTAAATATCAATAGGACGATTAAAGTTGTTATATCTACGTGAGTCAGATACAGCGAGATTCATTAATTTATACAAGAGGGGAGATATGGTACCAGGCGCTCGATTCTATGCCATCAAATATAGGTTCCGGCACCTATATTGAATTAGTCGTGTGGCAGTCTCTCAGTCACACTTTGTGCAATGCGCAAACTATGGAGGTCTCCCTTTCATACCCGTGTTAACTATACTATACTATATAGGTTTATCTCTTTTGCCCATGATGCACATACATTATAGCGGTGTGTAGCATTTTACAAGCGTGTAGGTGCAGGACTACATTTCAGTTTTGTTTACTATGAACGTCACTCATCTTCCTTTTTGTTTATGTCAATGGCGAGATTGACAATATTCTACTTATTCAGGGACAGTCAATGAGGGTTTCTTCGATCGATTTTTTCACCAGATGGCAGCACATGGCGAACGGAATTTTTGACAGCAGCTGTCAAAATCCACCAATCTAAAAATATATGAATGAACATGGTTGGCGGATTATGCCAACTAGCCTCGGCTTTTGGCCTTCACATGCATTGCCGTTTACCCTCAGGTCTTCGGCCCTCGAATTCGCTACGACACTTCACCATTGAGTTTTTTCCGGTCTCTGTCATGCACATGCTGCTGCTGAAGCAATTCTCGCTGTGATGCGATGTTCCTCCGCGCCTGGGCCTATGGCCTTCACATACATGGCTGGAATAATCAATCAGTAACCAAATTGGTGGACTTTGACATGTAGGAAGCACAAGTCTTTAATAATGGCCTGGATAAAGTCAATGAAAATTGCAAAACCTAAACGCACCAAACTATAAACCGATGAGGTAAAATACTGTTGTTTTATTATCATTCTATCCATCTCAAACCTAAACTAATTTGTACGGCAATTTGTTTTTTTACTGAGTAATTTCTTTACAGACTTTAGACAGTCCATAGCAAACTTCGAGCAACAATGCAAAGAAGTACAGACTCAAACAAGAATACTGAAAATATGGTTCGTGAAAATTTGTAACCGGCCAGTCTTATACCGTAATAAGACTGTCAAAGAAAGTACTGACCGAGTCGTTCTTGCGGTACTATTGTGGGGCCATTTTTTTGGGTTGATTCTGTATTACTAGTATTATTTGATTGGTTATAGCAAAGTGAGGTTTTAACTAAGCCCGATATGTGAATCATGCATTTCGGTTTGAAACGGAGAGTTCGTATCCATTGCTTTATTTTATTTTATTAATCTTGCATTGGCTTGATTATAATTCATAATAAGTATGCTTTGTTTCGTGTGTATTGTGATAAAAAGTTGACAGCGCGCTTAGCGACGGAATAAACAATTGTACATTATTTATCCCTTATCCCGTAATTATACTTTTTTGTGTGGTTAATTGCGTATTGCTTTGATTTATTTATTGTAAATGATATATTTTTTTAGGTGTTCTAACTTCTATCAAACTACTTAGGTAACTAAACTAGGTAGTAATAAAATAATGTTATTTCAAACTTCTATATCATTATGATTAGAGCACAAATCAAATTATTTTAAATAAATATTTTGATTTGTTTATTTTAACTAACCCAACCCTGCCTCAACCCTGGGCACCGGAGGCCTAGGTTACTTTTTCCTTTGTATATAATTACTTCTATGTATATAAGTTCTATACCATTATGCTTACATTTTACTAACATTCAATCTTTCAATTACTTGATCATCTTAAGCTATGGAAGCCATGGACCTTAAATTAACTTATAACAGACCATTCTCACTTGGCTTACCTATCCTTTATTTATTTATATTACGAGAGTCTAAGCGTAAGTTTCAGATCACGACGTTCGACATGAGCCTACCTACAAACTGAATACCTATAACAAATATGACTCCAGGCGAGTTAACTTCTTTTTAGGGTTCCGTAGTCAACTAGGAACCCTTATAGTTTCGCCATGTCTGTCCGTCCGTCCGTCCGTCCGCGGATTATCTCAGTGACCGTTAGAACTAGAAAGCTGAAATTTGGTACTAATATGTATATCAATCACGCCGACAAAGTGGTAAAATAAAAAGTGGAAAAAAATGTTTCATTAGGGTACCTCCCCTATACGTAAAGTGGGGAGTGATTTTTTTTTTCATTTCAACCCTAACGTGTGATATATTATAATAATAATAATAATAAATACTCTTTATTTCACACCTCATACAGTTACAAGCACAAATTTTACAATTAGATAAATTTAGGTAGAGGTAACAACAGGCGGTCTTATCGCTAATGAGCGATTTCTTCCAGACAACCTTTGGGTAGTGGAGACTAGAGAAAAACAATAAGCAGTAGGTGGTGCATAGAAACAAAAGAGACGAAATAGATAACACAGCACATTCATATGAATATACATACTTAAATAAATACAAAATAAACATACATATACGTACATATATACATATATAATACACACAATAAGAAACAACAGTGTCAACTTAAAAACCTAAGGAAGAGATAAATAGTATTCCTTAAGTTGCGATTTAAAGCTACCAATAGATTGCGCGCGTTTAATGTTGAGAGGGAGAGAATTCCACAAACGAACGGCCTGGAACGTAAATGAGCAATTATAAAATTTGGAAGATGAAGATGGCACTTTTAGGAGCAATTTTTGAGAGGATCTAATAGAATTAAGATAAGAGAAACGCTCTTTGAGGTAGCGGGGAGTTGCAGGGTTAAAAAGTATAGAAAAGAGTAAAGAAAGTATGTGAGAGTTACGGCGGTGACGGATAGGGAGCCATTTGAGTTGAGAACGAAAACTAGAAACATGGTCGAATTTGCGTAATCCGAAAATGAACCGAATGCAGGCATTTTGAATACGCTCAAGCTTATTAAGTTGCTCCTCGGTTAGGTCTAAATAGGAGATATCTGCATAATCAAGAATGGGGAGAAGTAACGACTGAGCAAGCGCAATTTTAGTATCATTTGGCAGGAAATTCCGGAGCCGTCTGAGAGACCCATGGCAGCAAACATCTTCCTGCTCACTTCACTCACCTGAGGCACCCATGATAGACAACGATCCATGATTACGCCAAGATTTTTCACTTGGTTGGAAAAAGGAATTTGGATACCATCGAAGACTATCGGAGGGAGCCTGAGAAAGTCAATTTTGGAGATTTGTTTAGCGCTACCCATCACAATTACCTGTGACTTTAGGGGGTTTACTTTTAAACCGTAATTTTGACTCCAATTTGATATGCGGAGCAGATCAAGATTCGTGGCTTCTATAACTGAATTGAGATCGCTATGCATACCCTGCGAATATATTTGAAGGTCGTCGGCATAGAGGTGATACGAAGAGGAGAGATCAAGAGTTATGGAATTAATGAAGATAGAAAATAAAAGAGGAGACAGCACACCACCCTGTGGAACACCAGCTGATGTGCTGCACCAGGAAGAACACGAAGAATCTAGTTTAATTTTTTGCCGACGACCAACCAAATAGCTGCGGAACCAGTCAATCGCTGCAGCCGATATATTGTTGGATAGGTATTTAAAAATGAATAGGGGTTTAGTACAATCATTTTTTGACAATGTAAATATTTTCGGAAATAATCGCTCCAGAAGTAAAAACAAATGTGTCCCCTCCCTCTAACTTTTGAACCATAAGTTTTAAAAATATGAAAAAATCTGAAAAGTAGAACTTTATAAAAACTTTCTAGGAAAATTATTTTGAACTTGATAGGTTGAATAGTTTTTGAAAAAAAAATACAAAATAATTTCTGAACTAAGTTTGTAATTTAACCGTATAAGCAAACTTGTTTATTGTACCTGTAATTTCTACAAAATCACAATGAAATGACGTGCTTTCAAAAACTCTTAAGTGGGGACACTTACTGTGACGGACGGAAAACTACGGAACCCTACACTGAGCGTGGCCCGACACGCTCTTGGCCGGTTTTTTTATTTGGATCTGCATATTAATAAATAATAAACAAATAAATATTACGGGACAATCTTACACAAATCAACCTAGACCCACAGTAAGCTCAATAAGGCTTGTGTTGTGGGTACTAGGCGACGATATACATAATAGATACATATACACGATGCCCGTGAGCATTGCGAGAGATTTTAACCACGCATTTCTGAGGTCGAAAGAATGAAAAAACATTATGTGACTTTTGTTGTAAAACGCCAAAAAAAAATTTTTTTTTTACTTTTTTTTTCACTTTTTTTGAATGCTGTTCTACATAAAAAGTAAATGTCATTAGAAAAAAGTAACGGAAAAGTAAATTGCTACATTTTTTCTCGTAAAAACTAGTCCATGCAAAGTGTTTCTTGGGTCTTTGATATCAGTCAATAAGAGATGTCTAGACTATGCCCCATACCGGTGAGATCGCCATCAAAAAATCATTTTACACTGAGAAACAATTCAAAATGCAATTTTTGTAAGTAGTATTTACTCTGAAACTATGGCGAATTTCGAAAAAGTTTAAAGGACATTTTGTTCTCTAAATATGATAATGAATACACTGTTAAAGTCTCTCGCAATGCTCACGGGCACCGTGTATAGATATAAATACTTAAATACATAGAAAACATCCACAACTCAGGGATAAATATCCGTGATAAACACACAATAAAATGCCCTGACCAGGATTCGAACCCGGGACCTCCTGCTATTTATTGTGTGCGTTAGTTTTTGTCTTAATATCGGAGTTGCCAGATACTTATTACTTTTAAATTCTACTCTCAGTTAATATTACTACGTGACAATACTCGTACACCATATTTTACAGCGTTTTTTAAATATTTTCTATAGGTCCATTTTGATTTATAATAGAAATATTTTCCAAAGAAAAAAGTCCAAAGAAGAATCATATTTTGCTATTCACATTTTTATGCCGGTAGGAGTGTTGTATATAGGTATGTATATACGTTATGTATTGCAATAAGATTAAATTTGTGGGGGTAAAGTAGGTATTGTATTCTTTGTTAGGGTGCCGCAGTCAACTATCTTCCCTTATAGTTTCGCCATGTCCGTCCGTCCGTCTGTCCGTCCCCGGCTTTGCTCAGTGATGGTTAGTACTGGAATACTGAAATTTGGTATGAGCAGGTTATGTGTTTTGATCAGGCCGACAAAGTGGTAAAACAAAGTCTGTAAAATATTATTTTTTAGGGTACCTTCTGTGCACAATAAGTGGGGGTGATTTTTTTCGCTCCAACCCAATCATGTCGACGTTGGATATGACTTATAAAAGGGTCTTCTAAAACAATTATTGGATAAAACTAATTCTTTCGTAAATAATAGCTCCAATAGTGAGCCCCCCCCCCCCCCCTTTCACATTTGACCCGTGAGTCCAACCAAATCAATGGATCCGATTTTGAGTTATAATATAACTCAAAAACGCATAGTAAAAGGACGTAAGTACTGTATAGTAAAATTACGTAAGTGCCGCAAATACCCCTTAATAAGCGACATTTTGAACGGATCTATTATAACAGCCTATACCCTAACCCCATGCTCAATATAGGTGCCGGGCCATCCCATATATGCGTGGTCTCGGCCGGCTTTTTTATTGTTTTTGTTGTACCTCAGTAGGGAGAACAAAAATGAAACTGGCCGGAAACTAGCGCAACTACCTAATTAAATAAGAAAGATTTGAAGTCGTTTAAAAGTGTACGGTCTGAGAAAAACGCGCCTATAGTTTGACGGTAGGTACTTTTTTATGGACTTTAGGCGGTATTGCCTGTAGCCAAAGTCAAGTATTAAAAGGCGGGAAATTGGACGCTTGTAAGCATAGCTGGGCACCGTTAATCAAATAGTTAACTTCGTTAATCGTTAATCCGCTACAAAAAAAGTTAGCTTCGTTAAACGTTAAAGCGTTACATTTCGGAAGAATTAACGCAAGTTAACGTTAATCGTTAATCCGTTAATACAGGGTGACTGGTAATTCGTCGTATTCCTTCAAGGGGGTTATTCTACAGCTTATTTGGAGTGATTTAAGTCCAGTCAAGCAGGGATCAAAACTCATTGGTTTTCAAGTTATTCAAGATTTTAGATTTTTTTAATAAATACCCGCTTTTTGACCTGAAACTAGTATTTTTTTTTAAACTACGTATTTTTCATATAAATAAAAAGATTTTCCGAATAGCCAATGAATCACTGATTACGTAAAATAATAAAAAAAAGTACAAAACGTATCAAAATTTTGCAAATAAAAGCATCTGAAGTCAGAAGTTTTTTTTTTTTTTTTTTCAAATCTTGTTACATTTTAAGGCATAACTAAAAAAAAAGTAATAACACTTCGCGTACAAATTACAGAATTTATTTCCTCAGTTCATAAGCTTTCTAAAAGGTACAATTTATGACATTTTATGCTCATTTTTGACAATTAATAATAATAATACCAGAGCAGGTACAGGACTTAGCGTACTTGACTTTACTTGTTTGTGTCGTTTTAAACCCGCCGAAGGCATACTTTTTCTCCAGTTACTTATCTTATCTTATTCCTTGAGGTAGTAGGCACTGCAGATTGCCTTTGGTGAAACAAACAAACTGATTAAGGGTCATTAGCTAATGAGCTAATGAAGTTAAATTACTTTAATTAGTTTGTTTGTGTCACTTTAATTCTTACGGCGGGTTTTTCGCCTTCTGTTCCTTATCTTATCTTAATTTTATTGGGTGGCGATGCTTCTCATGGGGTGGGGGTGAGACTAACCAGGTTTAAATAGGTCATGTAGTAATTAATCAGTTAGTTACTTTCAACTTTCTTTCCAATTCGGACGATATTGATAACTAAGTTTTTTCTCAAATGGCTACTTACGAATTTGAAGAATACGCAGATATCATTTATTGTTACGGACTCTGTGATGGTGACGCCGCTGCAGCTAGAAGGGAGTACCAACTTCGTTACCCTAACCGCCGTTTACCTCACGTAAGCGTGTTTGGTTCATCGTACCGTCTTATTCGGGAAACAGGATCAGTTAAACGCCGTCAAGCTAATGCTGGAAGACCTCAACAATACGATCCTGCTGAAGAAGAAGAAATCTTGCACTTTTTTCGGGCAGACGGTACTACTTCGACGAGAATTATGGCTAACCGGCTCGGTATGTCTCAGTAGAAGGTGTGGTTTACCCTGCACTCAGCTCGACAGTATCCGTATCATTACACTCCAGTACACGCTATTGAAGAGGGCGACCCAGCAAGAAGGATGGATTTCTGCAGATTTTTAATTAATGCTGATATCGAAGATCCCGAATTCCTAAAGAGAATTCTGTGGAATGACGAATCTAATTCCGACCGTGACGGGATAACAAATTACCACAATCTGCACTTTTGGGCTCCCAAAGGTCAAAACCCAAAGAAATCAAACGAAGGAGCTCACCAACAAAGATTTTCTTTGAACGTGTGGATGGGAATCGTGCACGATAATTTAATCGGACCTTTTTTTCTGCCAGCTCGATTAACCGGCATCGCGTATGAAACTTTTTTGAGGTATGAGCTACCGACGCTACTGGAAGATGTGCCGCTTGCGACAAAAATTAACATGATTTATCAGCACGATGGCTGCCCTGCTCACTTTTACCGGGGTGTGCGGCAGTGGATGGATGAAAACTACCCAAGAAGATGGATTGGTCCAGGTGGCCCAACCCCTTGGCCAGCCAGGAGCCCAGATTTAACTCCGTGTAATTTCTACATATGGGGTCACATGAAGGCGTTGGTCTACGACAGACCGATACGTGACGTAGAAGACCTACGGCAAAAAATCCTAGCAGCTGCACAGACGATGAAAGACGGGCTTTCGAGGCGAGTGACAATCACTGAAGTACGAAGAAGGCTTCGTTCTTGCATACGCAGGCAGGGCAAACAGTTCGAGCAAGATTTATAATTTTTCCTTTTTAAGATTATATTCTATTTAATAATGAAACTGTATTTTTCCTATTTTTCTTATTCCCCTACTTAATTACTTACCAAAGTATCACCCCGGGCAACTTAAAGTCTCAGAAGATAAGAAACTGGAGACGAAGTATGCCTTCGGCGAGTTTAAAACGACACAAACAAGTTAAGTCAAGTACGCTAAGTCCTGTACCTGCTCTGGTATTATTATTATTAATTGTAAAAAATGAGCATAAAATGTCATAAATTGTACCTTTTTAGAAAGCTTATGAACTGAGGAAATAAATTCTGTAATTTGTACGCGAAGTGTTATTACTTTTTTTTTAGTTATGCCTTAAAATGTAACAAGATTTGAAAAAAAAAAAAAAAAACTTCTAACTTCAGATGCTTTTATTTGCGAAATTTTGATATGTTCTGTACTTTTTTTATTATTTTACGTAATCAGTGATTCATTGGCAATTCGGAAAATCTTTTTTTTTATTTGAAAAATACGTAGTTTAAAAAAAAATACTAGTTTTAGGTCAAAAAGCGGGTATTTATTAAAAAAATCTAAAATCTTGAATAACTTGAAAACTAATGAGTTTTGACCCCTGCTTGACTGGACTTAAATCACTCCAAATAAGCTGTAGAATAACCCCCTTGAAGGAATACGACGAATTACCAGTCACCCTGTATGTGTAAAATTGCATTTTTATATCTTTGCATTAGTGAACTTATAAAACCTGTTGGTTAAGGTTCTAGAAGTTAACAGGATAGGAACAAAACAAAATACTTGTATAATTCAAATGTGTAATTTAATCGTCGGGCATAAGGTTAAGGTGCATATTCCCCTACATGAACATTAACATGTTGAAGTTCTCGTCTGAAAGCGAGGCTCGTTTTGGTGTTAAAATGTCTTTACCTATGGAAAATCTCTTCGCAGTTTTCTCACTCGCACGCGCCGGCAAAATATATCTAGTTTTGTTTTTTGTCTCGCTGCCACGCGCCGCCCGGCACTTGTCGTTGTCGTTCATTTCATACTTGTCTGAACTTGTTTTTCGCGCCGCGCCGCGGTGCCGTGCGGTAAATAGTAGGCATTGGATTAACGATTAACGGACTTCTGCATATTAACGGAAGTTAACGTGTCCGTTAACATTTTTAAAAGTTAACTTAAAAGTTAATCCGTTAATCAAAATGTTAACTTCGTTAATTAACGATTAACGGATTAACGAGTTAATGCCCAGCTATGCTTGTAAGTTAATAAATAAATAAATATTAAATATTATGGGGATTATTAATCTTACACAAATCAACCTAGTCCCACAGTAAGCTCAATAGGGCTTGTGTTGTGGGTACTAGGCGACGATATATATAATAGATAGATATAGATAAATACTTAAATACATAGAAAACATCCATAACTCAGGAACAAATATCCGTGATAAACACACAAATAAATGCCCTGACCAGGATTCGAACCCGGGACCTCATGCTTCATAGGCAGGGTCACTACCGACTAGGCTAGGAGGCCGTTAGTTAATCCATCTTTGGGTAGAATGTTTTCCATCGATATGTCAAGTTGTAAAAATGTGGCAACGTGTTCGGTCAGTGATACCTGCTCCCTACAAACAGTACGGATATGCCCGTCCCTGGCGACTACAGGTTGTCCAAATAATGGTTACACGCGTTTTGAGAGTAATTCTTCATTAGCTGCACACTTGTTCGATAGATCACCGCACAATAATCTATCAAATATTACACACTAAACTACGAAATGAACAAAAAACTATTCTCATGACACAACCGTCATGTTCGAGCCTCAAACTGTAATCTCTAAGTAGGTACTTATTTAGATTTTAAATTATGCAAAACATATGGCACCGTGTAAGCTTTATCTAGTTACTTAAGATGTGACTCTTGGGGCTCGATTTCAAGATAGAATTTACGCCTCTATTACCCTATTCTCTTTTCTCTTATCAAAGATTGTGCAAGTAAACGCACATTAACTTTCAATCATAGTCAAGACCTTTTAAATAATAAAACTAAGACGCCTAAATAAAATTAATGCGCAATTACTTAGCCAGTACAAATGGAACCCACTTAGAGCTGAGCACTAGGACTGAGAGGCACTTGATTCCATATTTTGGTTTGGAGCTCCAAGGCCAATAATTTGAGTGACGTGAGTGCCTTTTCTAGGGCTATTCTTTTTTGTACATACCTAGCAGGGCTACCACTTTGTTTTATTTTAAAATAAGTGATTTCTACAGATGAATCGCGAGCCCTTTCGACCCTGATAAAAGTGATGCGTACAATAAAAAAATTGGCCCTTTACCCACCAATCAATAATTGTAGGGATACAAAATCAGCCCAAATAAATGGCCCAAAAGTCTTATTAGGTACATAAGACTGGCCGGGTACAAATTTTCACGAGTCATATTTTCAGTAAATCTTGTTTGAGTCTGTAGGTAATTGTAGGTAAAGCTTGACCAGAAATATGTGATCATGCGCCATGTTGCGGAATTTCATTAGAACTAATTACTTACACTGGCAATAATTTTAATGACAGGATGATTATGCATGTGTGAGTGCATGATAGGCTGTCACTCTCATTGTGGCAGTTTACTTGAATAATAATAAAGTGCTGAATATTAAATAATAATCGACAAAAAATCCCAAAATTATCCATAGTCAAGAGCGAAACATTGTAAATAGTGTATATAATAAACTGCTGTGAATAATACGCTCGGGAAATGAAACTATTTAGCTGTGAAACATTTTCAAATTAACATCAAATCAAGATGTCACTATACCATAGAGAATATTACGCTCTATGATTATACTGAACTGTTGCCATATAAATGAGAGTAATACCGCCCTCTTGACAATAATCTAATCATATATTTCTGGTCAGGCTTTACCTTTATATTGTTGCTAATGTTGCTCGTTGCCTTTACCGACGACTTTACTTTACGATGAAGTAAATACATGTGTGTTTTATAAAACAAAACATAAGCTTAATATTTATTTTTTATTGAACTATTAGATAACAAATTTTATACCAGATAAAATGTAAACATAACAGACGTATTAAATATACTTGGCAAGTCGAGAAATTAGACAATTGCTCATATCTTGGTAACCAATTATATTTGACCCCCGGTTATTAGAGACTTATGTTTTGCAACTTAACTTTATATTTAGTAACGGAATACGGTTAATCGGTAATCAAAACCTGTGTGTCAATTTACTTTCATCGTAATTCGACAGAAATATCGGATCTATTATCTGCAGCCTCACTTTGTCGTTACGCATTAATAGCCATTTTCCGATACTCAGATCAGTCTGTCTTCATCCTGCCTTGTTCTTCTTAAAGTGCCATGCCCTAACGGGCGTCGGTGGCCACCTTTGTGAAATCTTTCCTATTCTCGGCCAGTCTTGCGAGCGTGGCCGCGTCCTCAATGTTTGTTCATTTTTTGATGTTATCGAGCCAGTTCACCTTTCTTCATCCATCCCCCCCCCCCCCCCCTTCCCTCTATTTTCCCTTCTATATATTATAGCTGTTAGTAGTACTTTTTACGTCTATATAGGTGGTTCCTTCTTTTTTAAATATCCATGTTTGTTCCTTTTGCGGTCCAAGATACTTTTAGCGTACGTCTATATAGCCGCATTTCGAAGGCCTCTATTTTGTCTTCCATCGCTTTCTTCAGCTTTTATGTTTCAACACCATAACAGAGTATCGATAATACGTAACATTTTACAAGTCTCCATCTTAGTTTCAGGTTAAGATCTTTATTCACATAAAATTTCTGCATTTTTATGAAAGTATTCTATTCTTATTATAATTTCTTGTTCTGGACCCCAGTTTTCATTCAGCCAGTAGCCAGGTATCTGTATCTTGACACTCTTTCTATCGGTTCACCGTCTATTTTTAGATTGCTTGTTGTAAATCTAGACTTACATTAGTAAGTCTAGATTTACCATCACTTTCGTCTTACTGACGTTCATTTTAAGGTTGTAATGTTTTACTTTGGCATTTAAATGGTCCACTAGTTGTTGAAATTCTTCCTTACTAGTGGCAAGTATCTTGGTGTCATCCGCATATCGTACGTTGTTAATCTATCGTTACACTTTATGTCCATCTCAACACCGTCCAATCCTTCTGCAAATAAGCGATCTGATTACAGGTTAAATAGACTAGGAGATAGTATGCAGCCTTGGCGTACACCTTTTAGTATTTTCAAATCATTTGTAGCCGATTGTCCGATCTTGATATGTGCAGTTTGGTTCCAGTATAGATTCATGATGATTTTCATATTTTTACTGTCGACATCTGTACGGTTTATCGCTTCTAATAGTTGCTGGTGTTTAACAGTATCAAATGCTTTTCTCTCTCATGCTCTCAAAGCTCAAAGAGGACCCAGTGTGTGACGACGAGGGACCCTCTTGTTCCTTTAGCCGTCAACACAGTGGATCCTCCTTTTTGCAAAGGGTCGGCAACGCGCATGTGACACCTCAGGAGTTGCAGGCGTCCATAGGCTTACCATCAGGCGGGCCGTATGCTTGTTTGCCACCGTCGTGGTATAAAAAAAAAGTGTATACAATACGCATATCCATAAACCTTTTTTTATTGTAAGTAATTTTTTACAAGCACCTAGACCGCCAGAAAAACCTCCCTGGTTCCGATTCCATTTCTAAATCTGAATTGGGTGTCACTAATTTTGCAATCAATTTTGCTATACATTCGATTGTGTAATATTTTTAGGAAGATTTTAAGAACTTGAGACTTATTAGGCGGTATTCATTACAGGTTTTTGCATTAGGTTTTTTGGGGATTGGTAAGAAGGTCAACCTGCCTAATCTTGTCAAAATAGATTTGTTTCTTAAATAGTAACACCTAAAAGTTATTTTAACATTTACTGAGGATATTACAACTAATCATGAAATGTAACTTCTACAGATACTGCAAATTCCTGACTATACACGAGATCCGACTTCGCCTCGTTGGTGGGAATCATACCTAATTTACACATACATACGGCCTTGAATTCAAGTTCAAGGGTGGCCTAATCGCATTCCAAGAATGGGCTAGGCTAGACGAAGGTTCGGGTCAGAGCGAGCATCGATAATCAAAGCGAAGTTTCAAAATGATTTTGACATGCTCTCGTGCTATTGAAAAGTCTCCAGCTCGTTTTAAACACCTCGCCGGTTTCGCTACATCTTCTGCTGACCGTACTGCGTCTCAATCGCTTAAGTAATGCAAAAGTGACATGAAGATGACTTTAGACTAATAAGCATGTTTGAAAAAAAACGCTACGAGAGATATCGCTTGGATTTTGACGCTGCCTGTTGGTGGCGATGGCGACCGTGTGACATAAACGTATGAGCTACCTTGCCACATCCACGAAACACGGAGAACGAGGCGTAAAATGGTCGGGACGATTTTTTCGTGTTTAAATTTCGATGTTTAATGCTTCCAAGTATATGTAGGTAGGTATGCATGCGAGTTCTTTGGTTGTTGTTAAAGGTAACGCTTGAAACGCTTACTCAAGGCCGGATAGCCTGGCGGGGGCAACGTCCATTGCAACATAGCGAAGTCGTCGAAAAAGTTATTAATAGCTACATATTACAAAAATATTTCAAATATGTGGTCCTAAGAAAGTAACCGTCCCCGGTGGCATGGTGCAAGCCCGGCAACCGTGACCGCGCGATCTTTGCAGACTTGCAACACTGCACTCGACATTGAAGGAACAAAGTATGCCAACATGTGTCGCACCACGTGGATGCCGCTCACATGCCGGTGCACTTGATTAAGCTGAATTTAAAGAAATCTGTGGAAATGCGAAAATCGTTGTGGCAATCTACGAGTACGAAGCGAAGAAAGAAGAAGCGTTTTCGTTTTCTTTGCAAACAAGTGATGCTCTTTTAGATTTATCTCATAGATCTCTTATACAAGGTGTAACAAAAACCCCCGTGATCCTTTTAAGGGCATAATTGGTATCGTGTTCCAATAATGAAAAACTACGAAAATATTTTTTTAATACAATTGCTCAAAAAGTTTACTTTATGTAGCTGCAAATCGTGCGTAAAGTTTGATTTTATGCACTAGTGCTAAAAAGTAATCTGATCTGCAAATCGTGCGTAAAGTTTGATTTTACGCACGATTTGCAGACCAGAATTAAATTAATGAGTATTGCGCGATTGGGCGTAAAGGAGTATTATGCGAGACCCAATAGTATTACTTGAACAACGCGCGATTGAACGAAGCTGTCTTTCGTACACTGACAGAATATAAATGTATTTTTATTTCATTGTAGTTTTTTCGCAATTGTATTAAAAAACGTTGTTCGACACACGTGCGGAAGTGTCATTTTCACTCGTCCCGAGTCTTGACCCTCGCCTCTCGGCTCGGGTCAAGTAACCTCGGTACTCGTGCAAAATGACATACTTCTCGCACTTGTATCGAAAACTACTATTTTTGTGCGATAAAATAAATTGGTTTTGAATGGAGGGTCGGCCAGCCGGGACTTGTCCCATGAAATTAATTTTTTCGCATTCAAATTTTTTTTTCTCCTACTTTTTTTTACTCGCAATACAATACCAATTATGTCCTTAAACGAATCACCAATATTTTTGTTACATCCTGTAGACATTTAGGTACAGTCGCCATCAGATATATCGGAGCGGCCAAGGTGGTCACGAATATCTGAACAACGCCTCTATTCTCAAGGCGATACAGTGCATGTTCAGATATTTTTGAGTGAGACCTACACGGTATCAAAATTTAGTTGATCGTAATTTCATCGTTTTCCCAACCACAGCCTCGACCCTACAACCCATAGAATCTCTATAGCTCTATTGTGATTCAAAATTCAGAGTAGCCCGCTCCGGACAGGAAGAATCATAGTTTCTGTTTTTAACAGGTTAATGGTACGACATTACAATATTGGAATTATTTGGAAAGGACAACAAAGAAGAAAAATTGTTCTCATCTGTATGTTTTATTCTGAAAATCTTAACCTCTTTTATATTTACAAACTAAAGAACCCTCTTTAAAAGGCAGCTTAACTAATAATGACTTCGATATATCTACTTAAGTACTAAAATCTAAATGTACACGTCACACAGCATAGGAATAATATTAGGCAAGATACAACTTTAATTTTCTATCTCATAAAAATGAGTCACCAGCATCGATATACTTAATATGTAAACTTTTATAATTTTTAGAGTCCTTTTCGCAGCCCTATCGGATTCCATATCAGAACTAAACTGGGAAAATATATGTATGTAATATATATATGTTGGGATTTATGGGTAAACAAAGCCATTGAACCATTATGGCAGAGTGGCAGTGTCTTCTTCCATTGGATATCGGATTGAACAACGTGAAAGCCAATGGATCGATAGTGGTCTGTTGCGTTAAGTCCGTTAACAACGTTATTGAGTAACAAATATTTATTAAATAAATTTAAACGAACTAGCTCGATGACAGGTACACTTATTCATACGTTATGATCCCTGGTGTTAACGTCTTGTCCTATCACTTCACACAGTATATTTACGAAAATACTGTGTTGTATTCTTCATAAAATTATTTAGCTTTTAACATGACCGATTTGATCAACTCATTTATGTGTACAGTCACGTCTGAAAATATGTATACATTTAACTTGACAAAAATATGTAGCCTCGACTCAATTACCAAGGCGTAAATTCTTGGATACATGTGAGCGCATGTACTGTACATAATTTAAATGGTAGTGCATGATTAAAATAGTAGTGCATAATAATAATTAACCTCCATATAAGAATAACTTTTTTCCCCTAAATATACATTTAAATTTGCACTATTAAGAAAATAACACACGAGCATAGCAATTGGTAACTAGCGTTACGCTCTGCCGTGTATATACCCAACTGTATATGTACCTACAAGTTGTACTAATCTACCTTACAGGAGTTTACTCACATAATCTCGTCCGGAAAATATCACTAATGTGTTTGATCATTGATCACTTAAAACGGAAGAGAGAAAGTTTTGTCATAATAATAATCAGTTAATCTTACCTAATATTATTTTTCCCTTATTTTTAATCTAATTTCAGTTCTGAAGGAAGGGTGCTGTGCCATTTGTCACCTAGTACAAATTTTCAAAACCCTCTTTAGAAATGAAATTATGATATGACACTTCTATTGAGCCAAGTGTAAATAAATCCTTAAATCTATGACTAGTTTTTGGTATGAAATGAAACTTAAACATCTAACATTTCGTCGATGGGCTCGGTCTGCAGATACTTCCTAATTGCGTTGAATATCTTTTTGTTCGGTTTCTGCATCAAACTTCCTCCGAATTCCGTGGACAGGAGCTTCCAGTTTTCATTCATAAACTTCAGCATACTATCACCTGTAAAATGAACAATCAATAGGCATGATGATTTTTTTTTCATGTATAGTATCAATCAATTCGTTTTGTTGTGAGGATCAAATGCCGATATAGGGCTAATTGCGTTAAAGCAACACAAAAGTCAGAAATGAAACTTAAAGTCTGAGATTTGCATTTGTTTCTCAAAACGCTCCTAACAAAATGACGTGCAGAAGTGACGTCACGATCAAATAGTCGCCTTGTTTAAAGTATGGAAAAGCTATGAAATTGCTATTTTTACTGTGAAAAAATTGCGTTTATGTATATTTATGAGCCTAGTCAGTTTTGTAATATTATTTCGCTAGGCAACTCGTTCGTTGCTTACTGAACTTATGGCCTGTTTCACAATCTCCAGTTAAAGCATATCTGTCAGATAAATGTTTGCTGTCCTTTTCTTTTATATGACTGGAGAAAAGGATAGCAATAATTTTAACTGGCAGATAAGTTTATCCGGAGATTGTGAAACAGGCCCGTAAGGGCCGGGTATAGGTGGGAGAATTTTCAGATTCTGTCAAAATACCCTGATTCACACACAACCAGACTTCACACACAATTGATTTTACAGCAAAATGTTAAAAATCTAATGGTTTCATTGTTTTATTAAATTTCGTACTTTAAAGAATCGGTAAATTTTAAAATTCTGGGTCAGTATTTTCGTTTTATTTATTACAGCTTGGTGCAAAACACATGCTATTTTTTAATATTAAGTTTTATCTACACTCATACTGTAAGTACTCTAAAATGCGTTCAAAAACCGTAGACAATGACAAGCATTACAACAAACGATTTAACTATGATAAGTTTCTTATCTGCGGCAGTAACGTAATTTTAACTATGCATGCTCAAATATTGTTAAGCAATGAGTTTAAAATTTGGAACATCGAATTTGATAACATAATGTTACCGCCATGGCCAACTCGATTGGTCCCGCGCGAGCGCCGGCACAATCGAGTAGGCCACGACGGTACAATGGCGGTCATTCTATGGTTTCCGAACAATTAATTTAATATATATAATATGAGTGTAGATAAAGCAGTGTATGCAACTGTACGTAATTAGGCCTTAAAACGTAACAGTTACATAAACTACTATTTTCTATTGTACCTATCATTTATAACTACTCTTAGAAACACCTTTATTTAATTTTACAACTTTATTAGTGCGATATGATATTTTATACAATCGTGACCTAATAAAGAGCTTTTCAGTCAAGTACGAAGCTTTCTGAGTGGCCTAAGTAGGGTTTGTTGGTTTGAAAAGCTTAATTATGTCACTATTGTAAACAATACATTTTCTACGAGTGCTCAAAATAGGCAAGCCGCTAAGAATTAAGTTCGACGAATTCATGACGTGCTCCTTCTATACAATTTAGTAACTTTAATCTCCCGGTGGATTGTACCGGCGGTCGGGAAGGAGGACGGTCTCCCCATTATAGATTATAGTCGACGAGTAAGAATAGTATTTTTCGATACAAGTGCGAGAAGTATGTCACTATGCTCGAGTACCGAGGTTACTTGACCCGAGCCGAGAGGCGAGGGTCAAGACTCTGGACGAGTGAAAATGACACTTCCGCACGTGTGTCGAACAACGTTTTTTTAATACAATTGCGAAAAAATACAATGAAATAAAATTACATTTATATTCTGTCAGTGTACGAAAGACAGCTTCATTCAATCGCGCGTTGTTCAAGTAATACTATTGGGTCTCGCATAATTCTCCTTTATGCCCAATCGCGCGTAGTTCAGGTGGAACATTTATCAGCGGGTCTCGCATAATACTCATTTATTTAAAATTCTGATCTGCAAATCGTGCGTAAAATCAAACTTTACGCACGATTTGCAGCTACATAAACTAAACTTCTTGAGCAATTGTATTAAAAAAATAATAAAATTATTGTATTAAAAAAATCTTTCTAAAGAGGCCGCGGAAAAAAGGATAGGCAGACATTATACAGTATCAAATGTATGCACACAACACAAGTTGGTACTTACTCAAAACCTTATTGCCATTGAAGAGGTTGGTCAGCGAATAGTGAGCTCCGTCTTTAATATCAAATTCATTTTTAAACTCCTTCATGTGAATCGTATCCTTCCCTTCCTTATTCTTCACCAGGGTAAAAGGTATCGAGAACTTTGAATTGTAGTTTTCTGAAACAAAAAAAAGTTGCATTTACACCATTGTGTCAAAGACGTGATATTTAGTGTAGGTATTAGCTGGAGAAGTTGTAAATGACTTCCAACTAGTTTAAGTTCAGGTCGCCTAAAGTTGTACTGCAACGAATAAAATAAATCACACGAGAGTTTTTTTTTATCGCTGTTTTTCAACTTTGGGTCAAATTAAATCTAATTCGTAGAAACTTACAATACCATTTTCAAAAAAAGGAGGAGATATTTTGTTCCCATTCCGTATTGGGCTAGTGTGGGGACAGCCCCAACCCTCATGTGCAAGCTACGGCCAACAGTGGAACGTATCGTATAAATAGGCTGGTGATAATTGCATCAATTATCTACTAAAGACACCTCCCATTTAGCAATTAACGTGTCACTCCAGTTGTGCTAACCCACTAAAAAACTGGATGACACGTGCGTATTTTACCTAAATGACAATATGTAAAATAAGCAGTTATATGTATGTATAACAATTGGTATTTAAGGGGCTTCACTTAGTAATTAAAAGTGTAGCCATAAAAAAAGTGTTAGCAACTTATTATAATCAGTGTGCTTCAGCATTTTGACACACTGATTAGCAGCCATCAAACCTCGATTCGATTACAAAAAACCGGCCAAGTGCGAGTCGGACTCGCGCAAGAAGGGTTCCGTCCATTATCTATAAAAACGGCATAAATGTCATGTCTGTTGTATGGGGGGGGTGCTATGATGGGAAACCTCCTCGAGTGCCAGGGCCCTTCTCATTCTTTCTGATCCGGTTGATCCGGGGGAAAGGGAAGGGTTCCTGGACGGTGCATCCTGGGGGCAACGGTAAGCGATCTCTTGGTGGACCCCAAAGATTTCTTACCGGTGCTGCTAATATCCTGTGTGGGGGGGCGGGGGGTTCCGCACAGGGATATCTCTCATTTAGGGAGAGAACTCCTGAGTATTGGCTGGAGGGGGCCTTCGAGCGAGGGACAGGAATGCCGCTATCCTGTATAAAACTGCGGCCCCGTAACCTGTCTAGGCAGAGGGCCTATGATGACGGACCGGGGGTCAACACCAAGCCGTCGCTGGGTGTTGGCTGCGAGGATGACAACCTCTATAAAAAACTGAGGGGCCTTCGGGCCGGGCGGTTCGGCCGCGGTGAAGGACAGGAATGCCGCTGACATATATAAAACTGCGGCCCCGTAACCTGTCTAGGCAGAGGGCCTATGATGACGGACCGGGGGTTAACACCAAGCCGGTGCTGGGTGTTGGCTGCGAGGATGACCACCTCTATAAAAAATCGCGAAGGCAACCTGAGTGGGTGGAACCCGGGGTTTTTCCACCTGCTCCCGGCGTGGAGGTTGTCATGAGGGAGCAGCGTGTGGTGTCGCCCTGCACGCTACCTTCGGAAAGGGGAGCTTCGGCTCCAGGGGCTTCGGCCCCAGTGAGGGGACAGCTTCGGATGTCGCAGCAGGCGGTGTTCGCGGAATAATGTTCGCGCTACCATGTCACCGTCTCCAATGCTGCACGACGGGTATGCCCGTGGATGGTTTAGTTGGTAGTGTTGGCCCTTGCTGACGAGTCCAACATACCCGTCCTAGTTCCCCGGCTAGGCGGGATGCCTAAATGCATTATTTATTTATCGTATGGCAAGTAGGTACACTGTCTAAATTACAATACTTATATTCTAAATTTACATTGCTCCAAGTAGTTAATAGCTGCGCTCGTTACTTTCTTAAAATCTTCCATATTTATGTTATTCTGTATTTTTAACCGACTTCAATTTCATAGAAAAAGGAGGTTCTGTATTCGGTTTGGGCTTTTTTTTTTATGTATGTTCACCGATTACTCTGAGACGCGTGGTCCGATTTGAATAGTTCTTTTTTTGTTTGAAAGGGTCTACTTCCACGGTGGTCCCATATTAATCTGGTGCTGTTCTGATGATGGAATCTATGAGGAATTGAGGGAACTCCTCAATTTTTAAAGGCATATGTATGGCGATTTGGGTGTTTGCTTAAGCAACTCGAGGGTTTTCTCTCGGAAACCACCAATTTGATGATGTGGACCAGATAATGATGATTGTTTTTATGATAATGATGATGATTTTTTTTTTTATCCGTTCAGCGATTACTCCGAGACCCGTGGTCCGATTTGAATAATTCTTTTTATGTTTGAAAGGATGTACTTCCAAGGTAGTCCCAAATTAATCTGGTGCTGTTCTGATGATGGAATCCATGAGGAATTGAGGGAACTCCTCAATTTTTAAAGGCACATGTATGGTGATTTGGGTGTTTTCTTAAGCAACTCGAGAGTTTTCTCTCGAAAACCACCAATTTGATGAAGTGGACCTGATAATGATGATTGTTTTGATGATAATGATGATGATTTTTTTAAACGTAGGATGTTCAGCGATTACTCCGAGACCCGTGGTCCGATTTGAATAATTATTTTTATGTTTGAAAGGATGTACTTCCAAGGTGGTCCTAAATTAATCTGGTGCTGTTCTGATGATGGGATCTATGAGGAATTGAGGGAACTCCTCAATTTATAAAGGCATATGTATGGTGATTTGGGTGTTTTCTTAAGCAACTCGAGGGTTTTCTCTCGGAAACCACCAATTTGATGATGTGAACGTCATGATGATAATTGTTTTGATGATAATGATGATGATTTTTTTTAATGTGGGATGTTCAGCGATTACTCCGAGACCCGTGATCCGATTTCAGGAATTCTTTTTTTGTCTGAAAGTAACTACCTCTGAGATGGTTCCACATTAATCTGGTGCTGTTCTGATGATGGGATCCATGACGAATTAAGGGAACTCCTCAATTTTTAAAGGCACATGTATGGTGTTTTGGTTGTTTTTTAAGCAACTCAAGCATTTCCTCTCGAAAACCACTAATTTGATGGAGTGGACCTAATGATGAAGACCACATATGATAAGTGGAACTTTCCTTACATTGAGTTACGTAATATGAACTTTTTCTTATATATCTTCACCGATTATTGCGAGATCCGTTGTCCGATTATGATAATTAACTATATAACCACTAAAAATGGAAAAATAAAAACTTTTTACAAAAAAAAGATAAACCGACTTCAAAAAGGATAAAATAAATTATTATATTATTTATATGCGTTACAAACTGATATGTTTGAAGTCGGTGCCAAGCCAAAAAGTTACAATACAGTCAAATCAGCTTCAAGTCTGAAAATCACAAAACATATCGATGCCTACTTATATTGAAAAGGTGAATGTGAATCTATCTGATACATTTTCACGTCTAAACTACTAATACAATTTTGATGAAATGTGGTACCTATGTTTATATTCTCTGATACACGTCTACTTTGTCAATAATCAGAAAAAGGCGGCAAATAAAAATAAAAAACACGTATGGTCAACAATAGAAAATTTAAATATCGTGCCTTTTTCTACTGAAAAGGTGTGATCCACACACCCAGTGTGTCTGACTATAGAAAAATCAATCTAGCCATTGAATTCTTTTACACTTCGATAAAACACCTTAGATGAAGTAGAATAAATAATTCAAACCGAAGCACGGGCTCCGTTCAAGATATGGTTAGTCCGACAACTAGTAAACAAGTTTATTAACAAACATCATAAGACGCATGATTATATTTTCTTTCTGTACTAGAATGAAAACCTACGTACAGTCAATACCAGAATTAGTTCTATAGTATGAAGAACAATTCACTGAACACATACGCGTCGTTCGTATTAACTGTTTTGTGATTTTCAGACTTGAAGCTGATTTGACCGGTATTGTAACTTTTTGGCTTGGCACCGACTTCAAACATATCAGTTTGTAACGCATATAAATAATATAATAATTTATTTTATCCTTTTTGAAGTCGGTTTATCTTTTTTTTGTAAAAAGTTTTTATAGTATTTGTTGTTATAGCGGCAACAGAAATACATCATCTGTGAAAATGTCAACGGTCTAACTATCACGGTGCATGAGATACAGCCTCGTGACAGACAGACAGACAGAGGAGTCTTATTAATAGGGTCCCGTTTTTACCCTTTGGGTACGGAACCCTAAAAAGCAAGGAGAGACTTCACTATTTCAATCAAAAGTAAAATATCTTCCCTCTATCTTTAGTGTGTTAGTAAGATAATTCTTACAACAGAGACCAAATTTAATTCTTAGCTTAGGAGGTATGAAGCGTTAGCTTTTTGGAAATAATAAAGTCACCTAGGCCAGGGTAATTGCAAACATGGGCTAAGATAAATAGCTAGGTAGTTGTATCATAATATATGCATATGCACCGAAGTTGCAAATACTCCGGGTCGCCTTATATAGTCAATGTTAGTATAAACTTGCTCCTCAAATCTAGATGTTTAGTAGTTGGCAAATACTAGACTGGACTAACACGAGGAAACTAGTGCAATATACAGACTGACCTTCTAATTCGAGGTCTTCTTTCAAAGAGCTCAGTTAATTTGAAACAAATAGGTCCCCATTAACCGGGGGTCAAAAGTAACTTGTTACCGAAATTATATTTTGTTTTTATAGTCCTCAAGTCCACTCCCATATTATCTACGTGACATGACGACACGATGAAGTGCATGGCACACAGTCGGAAAAGTTGTGCTGAGCAAGGGTAAATACCCAAAAAAAATGGCCGGACGGAATCATGTGACATCAGTACCAGAACACGTTGCATCATTTAGCCCAGGGGTCGGCAAACTTTTTTGACAAAGAGCCTGATGGTGGAAAAATATGGAATTTTCAGAAGCGCCATAGAGCCGCAGTTGTCTGTTTTATGATTTTTTTACTGTAAGATTTGATTTAAAAAAAATGAGGGGAACTTGAAGAGGCACAACTGACCCTTTGAAGAGCCACATGAGGCTCGCAAACCGCGATTTGCTGACCTCTGATTTAGCCCTTTAATCGTAGAGGTAGTATACATAATTGCAAAATAGCCCACGACACTGAACCTAGTTCGATAAGTCTCCTAGATGAGATATGTATAATTAGTCACGTCTTTAATGGGGGAACAAGAAATGCCGATGCTGCAATGCAAAAAAAGTGGCGGCGTATTTTAAGTTTTTTTTTTGACAAAATAAAAAATCTGGTTTCTAGTACGATAAGTCTCCTAGATTTCCTTTGTTCCTCGATGCAGGAGAGGGGTAGGGCTACACGATCATGCGGTGCTGCAAGTCCCCGTGCGTGGCCTTGTCAGTGGCAGCAGTATTAAAAGTTTGTTTGTAGACGTATGCCAAAACAAAGCGCCTCAGCCGTGGTGGGAACAGAAGAGATAGTATAAAAGAAAATGTTACTAATCTGCTGTTAACATTATTTATTTTATTTATATAAACTTTATTGCACAAAAGAAAAACTTGATGTACAAAAGGCGGACTTAATGCCAGGAGGCATTCTCTACCAGTCAACCTTAAGGCAAAGCAGAGAAGTTGTCGGCGGTGCTTACGAGAACAAAAGTTAAAGAGTTACAATCTAGGGTAAGTGAGGGTAATAATGTACCTACTAGTCGACGGACTCATTAAATAAAGTTTTATCCACTTAAGATCTTTGTTTATTAATTAATCATGATTAGTTTATTACATACCAGAATGATTATACAGGATATAGCATATAGCAGAAAATGTACTAATCTTTAAGACTGCTGTAATAAATTTACAAAAAATATGCGTTGCTTGTTAAAGTAAAAAGTTTAATAATCAACCTGTTATTTTTGACCCCCGATTAATGGGGTAAATTAACTCTAGTATTAGCTCCTAGAATGGATACCCCGATTTAGGAATCAGCCTTGATAATAAATAGCTCCAAATTCGATTGCTGAAGAAATGGCATTGATCGATACGCGTACGGTCCTCTATTGTGTACAGTCACGAACCCGGATTGTTGAGCCACTTGCCATTGTTCGTAATTTAGCCGTGTAATAAATGATGTACCTGACAGTTGACAGCTATAGGTAGTCGGTAACATCGGTCATTCATAACACGACTAAATTACGAACAATGGTAAGTGTCTCAACAATCCGGGATCGTGACTGTACATGATGTGCTAATAGTTAGATTCTAATTTAGGTACTAACATTTTAAAATGATTTAATTTTGTCGTCATTCACACATGCGTCTTACTCGAACTTATATAACATACAGGCGAATGCTAAGAAAATGACATGACTACCATCGTGACATCAATTACTAAATTCGAATATACCTCTAAGTAGGTTGTGAAGCCCTTGTTTGACATTTCCTACAGAACATTAACCGTAAAGCACTGTATATTTAAAGCAATGGCGCGTAGTTACAGTCTCCGAGAGGCAACCGGAGGGCTCGCGGTATTTAAGCTCCCTACGTGTTGTCGAACCACCCTGTGCAATCCCCTTCCCTCATTTTTTTCCGACTTCCAACTCTGACGGATCGATAACCGAGACTACGGTATTTTGCACTGCCATTATTTTGTCTATGGTAATAAAAAATACAAATCTTACTGAGTTCTATTTTGATGTCGCCATCCCCGCTGATGGGCAGGATGATCAGACGGCCAGCCGCCTTATACTTCCCAACGAGCTCTACATCCGCGTGATACAGTATCACCAGCTGCTTCTTAGCCATGTCGAAGCTGAAATGACCATGAATATTAATTAGAACATATTATTTTATAGACGGAGAGCTGGCCACGTCAGATATGACACAATAATGAGAGCAACGAAACCCCTCTAGTTTGTTTGCTATAATATGCTTATTTCTAGATCCGGACATCTGGCAGCTGCAAAGTGGCGGAGGTCAAAGAATGCAAATAACTAGAAGAAAAAAAATCCTAGAGTTATGGGAAATTATGTAATTAATTAGATTATTCATATCCAGAAGCTTCTGTTGGGGGAAAGTAGTGCCAAATGATGTGTAATGCAATTTTTAGTTAGTCGCCAACTGTTTCTGTTTCCGCAATAATAGACAATGGTTTTGAATCTCATGTGTGTCTCCCTCTTGTTCTCTATAAATGACACAACTTTGGCAGTTTTTACCTATTTTGGTATTACTATTTTCCAACTTAAAAACTTTGTTGGTCTGTCACTCTGACCTCCACCCATTAAAAGCTGCCAGATGCCCGGATGTAGCAATAAGGATGGTAAAGCAGTCTAACTAGACAGATTTCATTGCTCTCATTATTGTGTCATATCTGACGTGGCCAGCTCTTAGACCATTAGGAAGCATTGCATTTGATGAATACTCAGCGAATTGTCTTGGTGCGCTTTCCTAATTTGAAAGATGACATTTACTTAACAATTCAGTTTAATTGTTGACATGACAGTTTAGTAATCCATATAAAATATCTGTAATTATTTAGTTTTGATTATTCGTACAGTGTTTCGAATCGGTGCCTGTCAAATGGATATTTTATGTTATGCCTATGTGGACTAAGAGCTGGCCACGTCAGATATGACACAATAATGAGAGCAACAAAATCCGTCTGGTTAGATTGCTATACTATCCTTATTGCTAGATCCGGACACCTGGCAGCTTTTAATGGGTGGAGGTCAGGCTAGCAAAATTTTTGAATTGGAAAATAGTACCACCAAAATAGGTAAAAACTGCCGAAGTTGTCTCGGTTATAAAGTACATATAGGGCCTATATTTTAACAATAGAACAAAAATCATTACATCATTACGGCAAAAAAAAAACAGTAGGCGACCGACTATGAATTAATACGTCGTTTGGCACTTCTTTTCCAAAACAGAAACTTTTGGCAATTATTATAATCTAATTATTTATATAATTTCGCATAATATTGCATCAAACCCAGAACTCTAGGATTTGTTTTCTTGACGTGGTTTGTATTCTTTGACTTCCACCACTTTACAGCGGCCAGATGTCCAAATCTAGAAATAAGCATAGTATAGCAAACTGACTTGAGGGGTTTCGTTACTCTCCTTATTGTGTAATATTTGTCGTGGCTAGCTCTCCGCCTAATGGCATCATCTATTTGGATACTGTTTAGCGCATTATTATCATGGCGGAAAATTCCCGTGCCTTCTGGATACAACAATTTACGAGTACATTACAAGCTCACTCTATTTTATTGATTACTGTTTTCTTAAGCCCCTTGATACTGGAATTGGTCAGGTCCAGCCGAATGTCACGTGCATAGTGTCCAGAGGTTCCGTGCCCAGCGTGGGCATGCCGGCCGCGAGGAGTGGTGGTATGACCTGAGTTGCTGCCGTCAGGCAATCGAAGTCCGATGGCTTGCATTGTGGGTTCAGAAAATACTCACTCGATTTTATCGATGACTGCCTTCCTGAGCCCCTTGATACTGGAATTGGTCATGTTGAGTCGGAGTCCGGCCAGGACCAGCCAAATGTCGCTGACGTGCATTGGTGTCCAGAGGTTCCGTGCCCAGTGCAGGCATACCGGCCGCGAGGACTGGCGTCATGGCTTGAGCTGCTGCCCTCAGGCAATCGGAGTCTGATGGCTTGCATTGTGGGTTCAGAAAATACTCACTCGATTTTATCGATCACTGCCTTTCTGAGCCCCTTTATACTGCTATTGGTCATGTTGAGTCGGAGTCCGGCCAGGTCCAGACGAATGTCGCTGACGTGCATGGTGTCCAGAGGCTCCGTGCCCAGTGCAGGCATACCGGCCGCGAGGACTGGTGTCATGGCTTGAGCTGCTGCCGTCAGGCAATCGGAGTCTGATGGCTTGCATTTTGAGGGTGGTGCTGAAATCATAAGCGTATACTTTAAATTAAGGACTTATACAGTTTTCGAAAAGTGCCATACTTAATTATTGTACTTAAAGGCATTTATCTTAAATGGGCTGTGTTTTGTTTTGGTGATAGCAAAAAATATATCGCTACTGGTCTGAAACCCTATTCGACATGCCTAACTTAGCACGTGGATGCGAAATCACAAATTTGTTTGACACATGTACTGAGTGATTCAATTCATGTCACCAGCGACTGCCAGTTTTCGGTTGTCGAATTCGGCTCCTCGGGTATTTAAGATTGTCAATTTATACGAATTGAAAATTATTCGTTATTTTTCTTCTTCTGTTTTTTAGCGATAAGTTTAAATTTCAGTGTATAAAGCGATAAATTTTCATCTAATTTGGGATCTACAAGGAATGTTATACACAAAATAATAGTAGATAACTTGAACCTGGGTATTTTAAGATAAGAAATTAAACACCCAAATTTTAATGAAAACCAGGAAACAACCATTTTGATACCAATTATAACCAAGTTAATTCTAAGCAAACGAAACTTGCATAAAATAAACAAAATAATCACATTTATATGTTTCCTATCTGAGAAATAGCTTCGCATACCTACATATTAAATAATATTAGCCGCACACGTAGTGCTTTTAAAATCTCAGGAAAATATCAAGAAATATCTAGTTTTATTAGTACAGTGAGCAGCACAGGTAGTGGCAGGTGGTGTAGTGTTTAGAGGGATCTTGGCGCAACCTTATTGTTAAGAGAATAAGAGCGTGTATAGATCATTTTCAATACCTCACGCTACTTATGCTACTGAACTTATTTACAAGCAATTTTTACTGCTTACATCTTCACGTGTGCTATAAACAACATAGTTACTTTATTATTAACCTTATGCTCATAGGGTGATATAAAAAACGCAATAGGTAAGATTGTAATTTGAAAAGCATTTCAATATGGAAAACAAATAGCATGGCAAATCGTTTTCCTTATGGTGACATAAAAGAAAATATATTGAGAAGAACGACTGATGTTATTTCTGTGTTGAATTTATTGTACAGTAGATTGTCAAAGGAAATACGATTTTTAGTTGAAGGATTGTTGAAAAATCATTGTTCTGTAATAAAATTATACCGGTATTTATGTATGTTAGTCGTCAGTAGAACAATAATCATCATCAGCTAAATACACCTGTAGTAGTTGTAGTAGCAGTAGTAAAACACTTTATTGTACAAGAACACACAACGAAAGACATATATCACAACATAAAGGTACAAAGGCGAACTTATCCCTTCCTAATATACCTGTAATGTGCAAATCCATAATATGATCGAATAACTTTAATTTGGTAAGCATTGAACCCGAAAAATTATTTATTACAAAAGAACCTAGGACTCTAATGTCACTCAGTTTGTGACGCGCATTAAAAATGTAATCGTGTTCGTACTGCTCTTAAAGGTCAAACATCGTTAAGGACATCTTGAAACGTCTTGAGGAATGGAAACGTCCTAAACAAACGTAGGTATCGACATCACTACGTCACAGACACTATTTTGATTCTCAAACGTTAAATTCTGGGGCAATTGAATGAGCGGAGCGTAAGCGAAGCGAAGAACTTACAGACAACTTCGGACACAACAGAACTGTCAGCTGGATAGCTAGACGTCCCCGCATTTCGATGGCTTTTTGATTTTAAATAGTTGTTCCGAGATAACTTTAGCAACGTTTTTCTGATTTTTATGAAATTTGTTGGGGTTTTAGTACAGATCAATATAATTTAAGAGTTGATATTAGCAGGATCGATCAAGGCGTTATGGAACTAGAAGGCGCGAAACAATCATCATAAAGGGTCTTGTTATATTGGTCTCTCGTTTGCAAGGAAATCGCGAGTTCTCAGTTCGAGGCGGACTACTTTGTTTGTGGGATGTGGCTTAGTGGATTCTGAATACTCCGCAACTCTGGGCCTATAACTAAACCTAAACCTGGCTATGCACACCGCAAGACGGCCATATCCACTAAGTTAGTTAAAATTACCCCAACATTTAAATTTTGGGAATCAATGTGGTGTCTGTGACGTATTGATGGCGAATGATACCTTGTTTTCTTCTGCCATGGACTAACGGAGTTGATTTTATGGCATTTGTAGATATTCTAAACGATCTGCACAAACCAACCCTGGATCAACACATTACACGAAAAGAAAAATAATAACTTGCCAACCAACCAAGGAACGGAGTATCCTGAATCTAAACCTTAGAGACAAACAACGTTATACGACAATTTTATTAGAGAAAAAACATAAATTATCGACGCACTATCACACTGCCAGAAACTCAAATGGAAATGGTCTGGTCACGTGGCACGCATGAGCAACGAAAAATGGACCAAGAGAGTCACCTCCCGGTAAAAGAAAGTCAGGTCGCACCCTGGAAAGATGGACAGACGAACTGAAAAACTTGCAAGTGACGAATGGATAACAATTAGCCCAAGACAGGGCAATGTGGTGTAAAATGGAAGAGGCCTTCGTCATGAGGTCCTTCATAATTTAAATGTATAAAAGCTACTACATTAAATTACTACCTAGTTGAATATGAAAGTGTTTGGTATTATTATTTATTTAATTTGTATAATCAATTAATTATTAAGGTATTAAATGGTTTCAATAAATAAATAAATGTGTACAACAAAATTATTCTTACTGCACACGCTCGCTAGTTTCTGTTGCAAAATGTAGGCTAATTCTTTACAGGTCCTTATTTTGAATAGCTTTTGTATTCATTGCACGTTTACATATTGATGTTCGTTTGTCTTTTATTTGGCACTTATGTATGTCTAAAAAGCCTTTACATTTTTTTGTAGTTTTTATTATATTAAGTAGTAAGTTTCAGGTTTGAAGGTTAGTAGGTTCAATATTAACCACATAATTTGTTAAGTAGTTTTATTTAGGTATATATAATTTTAGGTGTTTATGAAATGTATTCAATCAACATCGTCATTGATCATCGTTATCCATTATTTTATTACTTTGGGCTTACCATCAAAATGATGACAAAAACTAAATATTGACTTTCTAGAAAAGCATAAAAACTAAAAAAGACAACTAATTCAATAAAATGCTCGTTCGTTCATAACGGCATAGTATCTACTTACTGCAAAAATGATAGCGATAGCGCCTTTAACGTAAACATACACAAATGCTTATGAAATCCCCACATGCCAATTTATTTACTCTAAAATAAAATACAGGCAGTAGGGCATGACATAATAAAGTCGAATCGTACGTATTACCGGTAAGGAATTTTGAAATGCCGTTTTTGAATGTAAGGAAATTAGATAAGATACACCTATGTATTCAATTTATTATTAAGATCTAAATTTGGATCCGGATATGTTCTTATAAACTACGTCCGGACACGGGTATATCCTTAAACTACGTCTAAAAGAGGGGTATGGGTACTGCGAATGTCATCTCGCTCAAATCTGGAGCAGAGCCCGACTGGCCTGACCTTGCAGAAAACCACATCCAAATAGCACTAGACCCTACTCATAGTGTTGTGTTCCTGCTGGTGAGTAAGGTTTCCAAAGGGCTTAAAGAGGACCCAGTGTGTTGACGATGAGGGACCCTCTTTTTCCTTTAGTCGTCAACACAGTGAATCCTCCTTTTTGTAAAGGGTCGGCAACGCGCATGTGACACCTCTGGAATTGCAGGCGTCCATAGGCTACGGTAACTGTTTACCATCAGGGGAGCCGTACGCTTGTTTGCCACCGCCACCACTAATAAATTTATTCTATTGCATTAATATTTAAGGCATAACGAAATGTTTTTGAATGTTTTCAATTTAAATTCTGCTTTGTTTACAAAATTGATACACGCATACCTAAAATATTTGCGTTAGTTTTAATTTGATAAAAAAAACTTACACGTGGACAGCAACGCAGTCACTTGCATCAAAACTACGAGAGAGTAAACCATAGCACCCATTTTGTATATTTTTAAATATTTTTTAATCCAACACCAAACTCGAAGCTTGCTCAATGTTTAATGCAGAGCGACGTTTACAACTGATATATATAAACTCAGCCGAACATTGCGTGTGTCAAGGTAAATTAATAATCAACTACGCAAAGCTATCTGGTCACAGTCAGACTACTCACAGGGCGAGACGTTAACCATTGGCGTACGATAAGGCATTCCTCACTTTGCTACTTATATCGGTTGTAACCTGGCGAATTACCTGTCTTATTTAAGGAAAGACCATCACACCAGTGAAAGAGTGCATGTTTATTTAAATTTTGTAAATATGTAGGCTCGTATCAAACATAAATTTCCGTTAAAGTTTTGTACTTAAAAATGGGGTTAGTTTTATTGGATGCCAAAGCACTTGTAATATTAATTTGGTGATAGAATAGAATAGTTTATTTGTATAAAAAGGGTATAAATTGATGTTACATGTGGTTTTCCAGTAATGCCATGCATTATGCAAATATTGTTAATAAAACTAGTATCCTAACTAATATTCTAAATGTATATAATTATGTCTAATACTCTTCGTATCAATACTAAGGTTAGTATAAATAATAACAGTATTCAATATAAACAAATAGTATCAAATTAATAAAATTTCTGCAATAAAACTTTTTGTCAATTATACATATATTATCCATTAGCTATAAGGTAAAATTTTCCATAAACTCTTTAATAAATGCTATTTTGAATTAGATGATTAAACAAAGATTTTCTAAATAATTTAATTGGTAGAGCCTTAAAGTCATCAGTAAAACTAGTAAAAGTATTAAATAATTTAATTGCTATGCAATTAACGTTATTCCTGGTCAGTGATAGATTTGTCTTTGTCGTGTATAAATTATGTCTATGTACCCCTCTTTGTCATTTGGTATATTTAGTGTATACTCCTTTTGCATAGCAAAATTTGCAAGAACGTTTTTAGTATATCGATAAAAACGTCTAACAGTGTTTACTTAATTTATATTTTAAATAGGTAGTTCATCATGAACATACGATTTGAAAGTACTAAACAACACTTTACAGAGATGGGTTGTTGGTTACCTTTTTCGCCTCAAAGCAGAAAAAGAAGCTCCGTGTAGTGGGGCTTCGTCAACTTTTTGCGAGTTCCAGTTATATTTGTAAACATAATCTTTAAAAGTTATGACTATTTATTACTACGATTTAATCTTTCAACAAAGATCAAATCTAAAAGTATACAAATTGATAATTAATACTTATTAAAATAAGAAGTAGCCGCTAGCTGGGCCCATAACCTGTCGAAACAAACATTCCCTTTAATCTCCGTTATTGATGTCTATAATTGCGGTGCAATGGAGCATAGATAGAGAAAATTATTTTGTCTTCTTGTTACGGTTGTTATATCTCCCCGAAGAAGAGGATGAGTGCCTTTATTTTTTTTTCTATTGTAATATTAACTTATACTGTGTAATGTTGGGGAAAAAAACTTTATTCGATGGCCCGTTTCAACGGTACTTTATAAAATTTTCGATAGATCTGCTATCGCGCGTATCTGATCGAAAAATACGGTACCTATACCGTTTTATACCGTATCGCTCTAAATAAAATTCAACTCCTTCCGTCGCTGAACTAAGCTAAACTTTAAGAACAACTTCAACTTACAAAAGTTACTAACTTTGTAGTTTCCCGATTTACAGTTAAAATGCGGATTCATCTTACAACGCAGCTGGAATATTATGCATATGTACCAAATGTTGCACTTTAAAAACAAAAAGTCCTAAGTTAAATGTATTTTCTTTTGGAGTGCGCCATTTTGGAAAATCAAGCAGAATACTGTCATTTGGTTTTATATTAAAGTGTAACATACGGCGAGGACGGGGTGCGCTTATTTGAAGAACGCTCATTACATCTTGCGGTTTTTGATTTAATTATGTTTAAATTGCATTACTATATGTGTCATTTTAGAGATAAAGGTCCCACTTTGTCGATATAATACACAATATTAACTCTATTCTAAAGAAGTGTCCATGTAAATCAACAAAGTGCCTTTTCACTAAACTCGTTCACACATGAACACAGGACAAATAAATTTGGGGTCAATAGAAAAGTAAAGTAATGTAAACAAACACATTTACCTTCATTGCTTTGCAATCACGCACATATGATAATATATGTAAAGAACAACCTTGGTTTGATTGTCAGCTTATATACATAAACTTGTTATTTATATTAATTTTTAGTAAAAATTACTTATATTTCAACGAAAACGAATTTCTTTAACAATGTTTTGTTATGTGACAAATGCTTTTTTTTGTCTAGAAACGCAGCCATATTTGTTTTAATTATTTTATTTTTCTATTGACGCTGAATATAGATAACAAAACATTTTTATAAATATTTTAATTCGTTTATTTTAAGTAGACATACTACTGTTATGATTTTTAAAGTAAAATCAATATTTTGAAGTAGCAATCGTCGCGATAATATTTTTATTTAACACTGTCAACACTAAAGTGGCATTTGACAGCCCGCTTTTAATTAGCCAATCACGGGCGAGTATTTGAACGACCAATCCGACTCGTTTCCGGTCCGGGTTTTTTTTTACGCGCCATGTTGGGCGCTTAAGGCGCATTCTATCCACTGTCATCGAAGCGAACGGACATAGACTTAACTACCTAATAAATCATGATAAGTCATTATAGCTAACTGTGAATATCGTGATTTCTCTTGTGATTGGATAATATTAAATAAAATAAGTGTTACCTATACCGATTGAGTTTGGATTTATAACAACTCAGAAGTGGGGACGAACAACAGCAAGCAAGGTACGTTATTTTGAAATGTTTATTTGAAATCAATGATTGTGATCTAAACGAACCTTGCTGTAATTTTCAAACAAATATAAGTGATTGATAACGACAATGCCTTTGAGTAATTGAAAGTTAATATTGAAAATGTTTTTATATGGTAACTTATCTGGATTAGTAGCTGGCCCGACCGTCATTTTCGCGATCGTGTATGTTGCTACTCGTACTATTGAATAGGTAGCTAGCATGCGACTATGTGCGTTGCTGCTAGAAGGCCACGTGTGCCTATGATTGATTGTTGGGTTAGGTAGTCGTTTCGCGACCATGTGCGTTGCTGCTAGAAGGCCACGTGTGCCTATGATAGATTGTTGGGTTAGGTAATCGTTTCGCGACCATGTACGTTCCTGCTAGAAGGCCACGTGTGCCTATGATTGATTGTTGGCCTAGGTAGTCGTTTCGCGGCCATGTGCGTTGCTGCTAGAAGGCCACGTGTGCCTATGATTGATTGTTGGGTTAGGTTGTCATTTCGCAACCATGTGTGTTGCATGCCCAGAGGCCACGTGTGCCATAATAGTCGATTACTGTACTGGAATATTTAGCTATTACGTGACTATGTATGTTGCTACAAGTGAACACGTGGGTTCGAGTCTGGACTCGTGTCAAGGTTCGAAATTAATTTTGTGCTTAGTTCGAGTTTGGGTCTAGGCTCCAGACTATTCTCAAGTCTCAAGTCTCGAGTCTAAGTCGAGTCTAAGTCGAGTCTAAGTCGAGTCTAAGTCGAGTCTAAGTCGAGTCTAGGTCGAGTCTAGGTCGAGTCTAGGTCGAGTCTAGGTCGAGTCTAAGTCGAGTCTAAGTCGAGTCTCAGTCGAGTCTAAGTCGAGTCTAAGTCGAGTCTAAGTAGAGTCTAAGTCGAGTCTAAGTCGAGTCTAAGTCGAGTCTAAGTCGAGTCTAAGTCGAGTCTAGGTCGAGTCTAGGTCGAGTCTAGGTCGAGTCTAAGTCGAGTCTAAGTCGAGTCTAAGTCGAGTCTAAGTCGAGTCTAAATCGAGTCTAAGTCTAGTCTAAGTCGAGTCTAAGTCGAGTCTAAGTCGAGTCTAAGTCGAGTCTAAGTCGAGTCTAGGTCGAGTCTAGGTCGAGTCTAGGTCGAGTCTAGGTCGAGTCTAGGTCGAGTCTAAGTCGAGTCTAAGTAGAGTCTAAGTCGAGTCTAAGTCGAGTCTAAGTCGAGTCTAAGTCTGGGTCGAGTCTGGGTCGAGTCTGGCTCGAGTCTGGGTCGAGTCTGGGTCGAGTCTGGGTCGAGTCTGGGTCGAGTCTGGGTCGAGTCTGGGTCGAGTCTGGGTCGAGTCTGGGTCGAGTCTGGGTCGAGTCTGGGTCGAGTCTGGGTCGAGTCTGGGTCGAGTCTGGGTCGAGTCTGGGTCTAGTCTGGGTCGAGTCTGGGTCGAGTCTAGGTCGAGTCTGGGTCGAGTTTGGGTCGAGTCTGGGTCGAGTCTGGGGCGAGTCTGGGTCGAGTCTGGGTCGAGTCTTGGGCGAGTCTTGGTCGAGTTTAAGCCGAGTCCAAGCAGTGTCTAAGCCAAATCTAAGCAGAGTCTAATCAGAGTATAAGTCGAGTTTAAGATAGTCCGAGTTCAAGTCTAAGTACGAGTTGTGAGTTCGTATTTTGGCTCGAGTCCGAGATTGAGTCAGAGTTTGATTAATTAAGTTCAATTTCGGGTTTGAGATTAAACAATGGCTCATGTTTTTATTTATTTTTCCGAGGTAATGGCGTCCGATACAGAGGATGAGGCATCGGGTGTACCACAACGGGATCGCACTCCAACCATACAGAAGAAGAGGAGACTGGAGGCGCCGCCTCCGTCCCATGGGCCAAGGAAGAAGACTCGCAGGCCTGTTCCAGCGACGGTTTGGACTGTAGAGGACGTGGAGCCGATCAATCCAGTCACGCCGCCGCTTGAACAACTCTCTGAGGTACCACCGGACCAGACTGAGGCAGCTCCAGCACAAGGAGTGACTATCAGCGAGGTACTACAGCTTATCAATTCTTTGCAAGGAGGGAACAAAGACAAGATACATCACCTAAATAGCAATCAATTGAATAATGTCGTACCAGAATTTGATCCCTCCAGTAAGACGCAAAGCATTGATAACTGGATCCATAAGGTCAATGAATGTGTTAAAATATATGACTGGAACGAGAAGCAGACCATACATTTTGCACTACAAAAACTTGTAGGATTTGCCAAAAAATGGTTTGAGTCTTTGCCATCCGTTGTGTATAGTTGGGATGAGTGGCAGAAGAAACTTAAGAGGGCTTTTCCCAACGAACAAAATTATGGTCGGCTTCTCGAAGAAATGTTAGCCCGTACCACGCGTGCTGGGGAAAGCTATCGCGAATACTTTTACGATAAGCTAACTTTATTGAATAGATGCGAAATCAGAGCAAAGAAGGCTGTACAGTGTATATTACATGGCATTCTCGACAAATCAGTTAGGAACGGTGCTCAAGCGCTGAATTGTGAGGAACCGGAGGACTTATTAGATTATCTCAGTTCTCAGCGACCCCCTGACGCGTCTTTTGTTAGAAAGCGTAGTGAAACTATCTCTAGACCAAACGCTGCTCCAGCCGGAAACTCCATGACTTGCTTTAACTGTCGTGGAAAGGGGCATTCTTTTAGCAAATGTCCTCAACCGATAGTCAAATGCCAAAAATGCCACAGGGTTGGTCACGATACTGTTACTTGCAAACTTAACCCTTTGCTCCCTAGACCAGACAATAATACTAGCAAGACCGTAGTCGGTGGAGAACGCAAAGTCCTTAGAATCTCCACCGTTAGTAATACGAATGATAAGTTTTTTAGGAAGGCCTGCGTCAATGGAGTTGATTATGTAGCGTATATAGACTTTGGAAGCGAATGCAGTTTGATACGGGAAACCGAAGGTGAACAACTTAATCTGACTATGTTATACAGAATTACCTGTGATAAAAGGGTTCGGGGAGTTTTTAGTTTCGCCTTTGTACAAAAGCTTCGCCACTGTAAAACTTGACGAAGTTGAAGCCTCCATAGAAGTACTAGTAGTTAACGATGCGCTTTTGCAAACGCCTTTACTGATTGGCCAGAATTTCACAGAGTTACCTTTCGTAACAGTTTTAAAAAACAACCGTAAGTTGTTCTTTTACAAAAGTCCGACTACAGAAATGCCACAAGATAAGTCTGTGAAATTGCTGACTCTAAATTCTGCCGAGGTGCAAGGGGTGAGCCTTGTTGAAGTGTATTCAGAGGATTCTTCCTTTAACGGCGACGTTTATGTTGAAGGGCATAGTTGCGGTGAACCCGGGAAAGAGTACCATTTACATCAGGGTGCTTATAGTATCAAGGACGGGAGAGGGCATTTAGTGTTGACCAATTTAACTAAGAATGCCTTGGTACTAGACTCAAATGTTCTTTTAGCTAGAGCTTCACCTTTTGTAGAAAAGAAAGTTTATCAGGTGAATAGGATTACTTGCGATATGTCGTCACTGGAGCCAATTAAGAAAACTGATATCAATGTAGGCAAGGATGTGAGTGAAGAGTTCGTGAATAGGTTACATACTCTCCTCCAATCCTATCGTGATTGTTTTGCGTTTAATTTGAACGAGATAGGATCAGCTAAAGATGTTGAGATGGCAATCGATTTAATAGATGACCGGCCAGTAGTCTACAGACCCTATAGGCTGTCTCATTCGGAAAGGGAACAGGTGCGCGAAACAGTAGAAGAACTTTTAAGCAACGACATTATTCAAGAATCTAACTCGGATTATGCTAGCCCCATCTTAATGGTCAGGAAGAAAACGGGTGAACAGCGATTATGTGTAGATTTCCGTGCTTTGAATAATAAAACAAAAAGGGATTGTTTCCCACTCCCTCTCATTGAAGACCAATTGTCGAACTTAAATGGTAACCGCTATTTCACCACTCTAGATCTTGCATCTGGTTACTACCAGGTACCCATGGCGGAAGGTAGTCGACGCTTAACAGATTTCGTCACACCAGATGGACACTATGAATTTAAGAGGATGCCGTTCGGCCTTGCTAACGCACCAGCAGTCTTTCAGAGGCTTATTAACCGAATGCTTGGGTCGAAGCGATTTGAATCCGCGTTGGCATATCTGGACGACATCCTTGTGCCATCTGGTGATTTAGAACAAGGTATTGAGAGGTTAGAGGATGTTTTGAAACTCATAAGGGAAAATGGGCTTACGCTTAAACTGTCTAAGTGTCGATTCTTTGACAACACAATTAATTACCTTGGCTATGAGATTTCTGCTAATGGGGTTAGGCCAAACGAAGATAAAATTTTGGCAGTAAAGACATTTCCTATTCCTCAAACGGTGCATGAGGTACGGCAGTTTTTGGGGCTGGCTGGGTATTTCCGCAGGTTCGTGAGAGGATTTGGTGAGATCGCTAGACCACTCACGAATCTGCTAAAGAAAGACGTCCCATTCAGGTGGTCTGACTTAGAGCTTGCGGCTTTCACCTCGTTGAAGGAAATGTTAGTAGAACGTCCTATATTGGCCTTATATAATCCGAAACTTGACACAGAGCTGCATACGGATGCAAGTGCTCTTGGAGTGGCTGGAATATTGTTACAGTGGCAAGAAAGTCCTAGAGTATTAAAACCAGTAGCCTATTTTAGCAGGCAAACCACTCCAGAAGAGCGCCACTTGCATTCGTATGAGCTTGAAACTTTGGCTATTGTGTGTTCTTTAAAAAAGTTTAGGGTGTATCTGTTAGGTACTAAATTCAAGGTTGTAACGGACTGTAACGCCATCAGAACTGCACTTACCAAGCGCGACTTGGTGCCGCGAATTGCTAGGTGGTGGCTCCAAATCAGCGAGTTTACTTTTGACATAGAATACAGGCCTGGTATACAAATGACTCATGCCGACGCTCTTAGTCGTAATTCTAGATTGATCGATGCTGACGACGACGCGCATACCTATACTGTTTATAACATTGAAAAGGACAATTGGCTTTTGACCTTGCAGCTGTCGGATCCCGATATAGTACGTATCGTAAAGATTCTTAAGCCTCAAAATGACGAAGAGTCTAGGGATATTAAGAAAAACTATGTGTTCAAGGACCATAAGCTGTATAGGAAAGTAGACGATAAATTGCGTTTAGTAGTACCGCGGAGCGCGCGTTTACAAATATGTCGCGCGAACCACGACGATATCGGACACCTAGGTATAACAAAGACTATTGAAAGGATCCAGGGTCAATACTGGTTCCCTAAACTTCGTCGTTTTACAAAGAAATACGTGGAGAACTGTATATCTTGTGCGTATAATAAGGATAGTTCTGCCAGACAGAAACAAGGTCAATTATATCCGATACCCAAAGGCGACAAACCGTTTCACACGATCCACGTGGATCATTTGGGCCCATTTGTAAAAAGTGTAAAGGGTAATTCTTACATTTTGACAATTGTAGACGGGTTTACTAAATATGTTTTTGTGAAACCGGTAAAGAACACAAAGACCAAAACCACAGTAAAAGTATTAGAAGATATTTTTCATGACTTTATTTATCCCTCGCGGATCATATCCGATCGTGGCACCTCGTTTACTTCGGTGGCTTTCAAAAGGTTCTGCGATTCTAATGGCATAAAGCATATTTTAAACGCGGTGGCTTGCCCCAGGGCAAACGGTCAAGCCGAAAGATTTAACCAGACCATATTAAATTCCATGATGAGGCATACTTCAGGCCAGGACGAAAGTAGTTGGGACTCGTGTATAAAAAAGGTGCAATGGGGCATAAACAACACTATTAATGCCACCACTCGGAAGACTGCTTCGGAGGCTCTTTTCGGAGTTAGGTCTCAAGATGGACTCTCTAACAAACTGGGTGTTGAAATCGACATCCCTCAGAAATCCATAACGGATATGAGGAGGGAAGTCGATGACAACATTCAAACAAGCCAAAAGAAACAGAAAATTAGGTTTGACTCCGGAAGGGTCGCCGCCGCAGTCTTTAAGATAGGGGATTTGGTCAAATTAACACGAACTAATTTTTATAACAAGGGCAGTAGCACAAAACTGTTGTCTAAATTCATTGGTCCCTACAAAGTTATTAAAGTTTTAGGGAACGATAGGTATAAAGTTGCAGATGTTCCTGGCTTTAATAAAAATAAAAGACTGTTCAAGAGTGTTGTCGCAGCCGATAGGATAAGACCTTGGATTAACCTTAGGTTTCTTAAACCTGGGTTAAATAAGTCTTTATCTAGTGGAAGTTCAAGTGAAACGTCAGATTGGGAGACCGACGATAATATTCCATTGTCAGAATTACAACAGCGGTCTCTAACAACTTAGACGTGTATCTTTGGTTAATTACATAACGGTTATAATTGCATACAAAATTTGGCTTGTAACCGAGTGTTATGATTGTATTTCGGTAATTTGACAAGAATTTGTTATTATAAAAATTTGTGCAAAAGGTAAATGTAGGTATTTTGTGATGAGATTATGTAATAAGTATTGTTTGATTATGATATGATGATTGAATACAGTTTGTAGTAAATTCGAATCCTATAATGTTTTGTACATAAAGTCCAAAATGTAATTTGTCATGTTCAGATCTGTAATGAATAGTATATGTGAGATGTTGTGTACACCGGGACGGTGTACGAGTCGGATGGCCGAGTGTTATGATTTTTAAAGTAAAATCAATATTTTGAAGTAGCAATCGTCGCGATAATATTTTTATTTAACACTGTCAACACTAAAGTGGCATTTGACAGCCCGCTTTTAATTAGCCAATCACGGGCGAGTATTTGAACGACCAATCCGACTCGTTTCCGGTCCGGGTTTTTTTTTACGCGCCATGTTGGGCGCTTAAGGCGCATTCTATCCACTGTCATCGAAGCGAACGGACATAGACTTAACTACCTAATAAATCATGATAAGTCATTATAGCTAACTGTGAATATCGTGATTTCTCTTGTGATTGGATAATATTAAATAAAATAAGTGTTACCTATACCGATTGAGTTTGGATTTATAACACTACTACATAAATTACAAACCTATGTAAATAGATGTCACCATTACCATTTTTTTTTGGATTTTTACAATTTATATTGTCCGGGAAAATTTAGGGTGGTGAACTCTTTTGTTAGCATTTCTTTAATGATTTTCCGGATATATGTTGAAGTTGTGGTATGTCATTTCGGTGCCATCACGAATGGAACATTCAAATCCTTTACTTAAATTATACAGTACAACTTCAATATTGGTTGATTATTTGTTTGGTGTTGGAGTCATATTGGAGATAGTTTGTGTATTTAATGTATTGTTTATGTATTTTAAAATTAGAATACGGCACCAGGTGCTGTCGTTTAGGTCATGTGTTAACGACGTTATGTTTCATATAGACAACGTGACTACCTACCATAAAATACATTGTGATAATTGGTTATATTAAACCGTCACGGCCAGTACCAAATTTTGCAATTCTGTCGTCTCGTGAGATTTTACAGTTCAACATTATAGGCACTTCTTCGGTTTTTTTTTGTGTCAAATAGGACTTCTGATTTGTTGTGACAGTACTAAGTGTCCTATCAAAGGGTCCACACATTATTGATGTAATCATATTAGTGCTTTCTTTTAGTAAAACAGTTAGCAATACTCGTATCCAAACAACACAAACGAATACCAATGTAAACAAACCTTGCCATTGGCCAAATGATCTTCGTTGAAATGCGTTGGTTGAATGTAAATGTGGTCACTATAAAACAACAGCAAAGCGGCCATGGAGCTCGATGCCTATTCCATCCGTTTGTCTAACTAATGAATTAAAATTAGGTGGTTTAAACTCACACAGCGTCCCCGCGACAAGTCATGCAAATTGCGTTTGCACACGACATAAAAAGGTCATATACGGCTTTTCGTGAGCCGAAGATTTCTGTGGCATGATTATTCCTTAGGATCCAAGGATGGATTTGAGAAGTGGAGCCACCAAGATTTTTGATGTTGATTCTTAGGGGGCGCAATAAAACATTTCGATATATTTTTTTCCATTTAAATTTTTAGCACCGTCAACAGTTTTTTTAGTACACCCGTATATATAACGTTATAGTTTGACATAACTTTTTTTTATGAATGAACAAATAATAGACCTCTCTAAAGCGCATACATTTTTTTCAAGATTTTAATTGTTTATAAGTTATGGATTTTCTCCTTGTGAAATAGGGAATTCCATTTTAAGTTTTTTTTACATGTTTTTGCATGGGAACGATGTCAAAATGACGATCGGCATTCCCGATTAATACGAAAACGATACCAAACTTGGTCTAGTGGCTTAACTGGTGTGTGTCTTATGTGATGTGAATTGACTGGCCCCTTTGGATGTATCTTATGTGGTGTTACACTTGTCCAATAGATAAATGATAAAGCTTTTTGTTAGCATTTAAAAACAGCTCTTGCAAAATTTGTCCAATAGTTACCCAACTTTCATGAAACCATCCGACTAAGGACTTACAATAAAAGTGGTATTTTAAAATTTAAAAAAAAACATACAAATTTCACATCCAATGTTATATATTACATTAGATACGTTGCCAAGAACTCGGACTAGGGGCCGTATTCTAACTCTAAAACACGTATAAACACGATCCAACTTCAATACAACTCCAATGCATTAACAACGCAATACAGCTACGGCATAAACATCTGAATCATAAATATTAGAATTTGCTTGAGATATCATCATCCTCTTGCTCTTATCCCATTTACTTGGGGTCGGCGCAGCATGTCTTTTTCTTCCACACATCTCTATCACCTGTCATCTCATCACTCACATCCTTTCTTTTCATATCATCTCTCACACAGTCCATCCACCTTTTCCTAGGTTTGCCTCTTCTCCTACATTCATTCTTAATACCTTTCTCGTAACATGACTTTCATCCCTCCGCATAACATGCCCGTACCACTCTAGGCGATTAGCCCTTAATTTGTCAGTTATGGGTGCGACTTTCAGGCTTCCTCTTATATATTCATTCCTTATCCGATCCATTCTCGTCACTCCACACATCCACCTTAACATTCTCATCTCCGTTGCATGCAATCTCTTTTCATCCGTCACCTTTAGGGCCCAACACACTGATCCATACATGACGAGAGGTCTTATAATGGATTTATAGATTTTCCCCTTCAGGCGAAGGGGCATTCGGGCGTCGCAAATGGTTCCCGTGACCTGTCGCCATTTCATCCATCCTACGCTAATCCGGTTTTTGACGTCCCGGTCAATATCGCCATCGCACTGCACAAGCGAACCGAGGTATTTGAAGTCGGAGCAGATCGGTAATAAAACGCCATCGAGTTCTATGGCTGCAGAACTGGAGAGACCGCCGAAATCGCAGAACATGTGTTCTGTTTTCGATCTGATCTTCAGGCCAACACTCTCCAGTCTTTGCCGCCACTTCTCAAGTCTGCTCTGTACCCCGAGTTCGTCTTCACCCACAAGGACAATGTCATCGGCGAAAACCATACACCAGGGTGCCTCTTCCTGTATGTCCGACGACAGAGCGTCCATAATAAGCAGGAAGAGGTAGGGGCTTAGAGCCGAACCCTGATGCAAGCCTACCGTGACACTGAACCTGTCGGTGGGCCAGCCGCTGACCGGACACGTGTACAACATCTGTTATACATTGACCGAATTAGCTTTACATACTTTCCACGCCCGCTTTTCTCTCTTAGGACCCACCACAAAATCTCTCGGGGTACTCGATCATACGCCTTCTCTAGGTCAACAAACGCCATATGCAGGTTCTTTTTTGCGTGTCTGTACTTTTCGCACAATTAACGAAGTGCAAAGATGGCGTCTGTTGTACCTTTTCCCGGCATAAACCCGAACTGGTTTTGTGTTATATCACTCTCATCTCTCAGGCGTCTCTCAATTATTTTCTCCCATATTTTCATACTATGTGAAATAAGCTTTATTCCTCTATAATTGTTGCAATCCTGGACATCCCCTTTGTTCTTGAAAATGGGCACCAGTAAACTGTCGCACCATTCGTCAGGGATAGTTTCTTCATGCTATATTATAAATTTGCTTGAGATATATGGAGGAAAAAATTATTATGGCCACAAAACCCCTTTTATGTTTAAAATGTTTTACTTATTTAGGCTTTCTTTAGGACATACGGACCTTTTTGTTACGTTTTTTAAAACTTTTCGGCATGAATTTTTATTATCTGGTGATTTGTTAATAGATGATTTTTGTAGGTATTTTGCAGATGTAATATATAATTACCATCTGGTACCTTAAATTGCATTATAGTAGTAATAAATAAATCATGATTTTATAACTAAGATGTACTTTTTTATATCGATAACCACAATTTTATTCTAGAAAGCACATAACAACTTCGTCGGGGACTTAACATTGTAAAAATATGATACGTACTTTTTTCAGAAATGAAAAGCCATCGAATATTTTCCGTATTTTTAGTTGTTGAGTATGCCTAAAATAAAAACAGCATTTAAGATATTTGTGTCCTTGCCCAAGTTAAGGGTTCGTAAAATGCGTTAAGAGTCCGGTAACGATTTGAAAACGAAAATCGCTAATAATGAAATAACGCACATGACTTGCATTTGATAAGAAAGTTTGAAGTATTTTTATTGCAAAAAAAATATTTTTGATCCATATACATATATATTATTATTTAGTAACCGAAAACTCAATTCTTAAAGAGCTTGTTTGGTGAAGACGTTGATTCGTGCAAACTTATCGCTTGATTTTATATAATTATTTTTAAGACCCCTAATATGTTTTATATTATTGGATTAAATATTTTAATACATTGCCCAAAATACCACCTAACATCAGGATTTTTTCTTTAAATTGCTGTAGCTAAACAAACTCTTGCTTTAAATATATATATGAAAATGAAAAAAAAACCGTTCCACTCATTTTCCGACGTATTTATATATTTTACATACCTACTAGTTCAACATAATTCTAATCAATAAAAGTCTGACTTTTTTACCTCGCTTTTTAGCAAAAATGGCGAAACAGCTGTTAGATTACGGTGAATTATTTATAAATCAACGGGGCGGAAAGGTTCTTTAGTGGCGACCACGAACCGGAAGGCGCAGCGTCGGTAGACCCCCCACAAGGTGGACTGATGATCTGGTAAAGGTCGCGGGAGTCCGCTGGATGGCGGTGGCGCAGGACCGGTCATTGTGGCAGTGGCACTCTTTGAGGCCTATATTCAGCAGTGGACGTCTTTCAGCTGATATGATGATGATGATGAAACGTAAAATCAAAAAAGTGTTTCACTTATGCAGTTTAAAAAGAATTGATCTTTCAAAATACGTATACAAACTAATTGAAGTTTTGTTAGTTTCTGCGAAATAGTATCAAAAAGTTGAGCTAAATCGAAAAAAATCTTTACCGGACTCTTAACACAGCCTACCACGGTCACGTTTCATCCGCTCTCAACTATGGTCTTATCCCATGGGGTAGCTCTGTAGATGTCAAAAGTGCATTTAAAATACAAAAGGATTGTGTTCGTGCAAAAGTGTAACGCTCCAATTTGCAGCTACTGTATTGCAGCCAATTTTCAAAAAACTTAAAATTTTACCTGTAGCATGTATGTTTATTTAAAAAATATTATGTAGTTTCGTTAAAAAGTTTCCAAAGTACTATGTTAAACGTTCTGATATAAATTGTTCCAGTAATCCAAGATCCCGGTACATAAATATAATAAATCAGCCGCGCTGTAATAAGGATAGCTATAACATAAACGTTTACAATATGAGTATTGTAATATGTAATAAGTTACCAGCCCAAATGAAAACACTTGAGGGAAATGAATTTACACAAACACTAAGATGTTGGCTTCTAGATCACTGTTTTTACAAGGTTGAAGAATATATGAGTTACGAATGTTACGATGAGTAATGTGTATTGTATGATTTGTATGTATAATTTGTTTTATTCTAAGTTTGTTTTGTACATTTCTTGATAAAAACTACCGTGTTGTACAAGCCCAATTTATTGTAACAGGATCCTAACAATTTGTAAAAGGTTAAAACTATAAATGATTGTATATAAAAGTAGTCTTTATAAAATATTCTAATACATTACGTAGATATTTTAAATATTTACATACTGTTTAAAACAGTCGGAAAAGGTGATACTATTTATTTTTACAATACCACTGTAATCTACCCTTTTTCTGTAAATACATTTTTGTTTGTTTTGTTTGTTTGTTTAAAACCGGCAGTATCTGAAAAAAGTTGCACATAAGATTTCAATACAATGATGGTTGCGGCCAAATAGCCCGCGGTCAAATAAAGACGACGCCCGGCGCCAATCAGTAGACCTGTCGCTTTAAGGTCTGTCCACACCAGGTTTTGCAGTACCGGTATTTTTCAATCGACTTCATGATTTCGAAGGAGGCCGTTCTTAATTCGTCGGGATCTTTGTTTTTTCTAAGTGAAGTCGGTTCTTTTTTGTTTAAAATTAACGAGTATAGTGACGAGACATCAATATGCCACTCGACCGAGACAGTAAAGTGGTCGAGTGACTGTTTGCGTTTACACGCGTTTTTTCATTTTTTTGGCGAGTCAGTCAGTGTTTTCATTAACGACGTGCGCCTTACTCTATTGCAAAAAGCAAATAAATCGTATCAAAATACATGGATGGAGATTTTTTTTCCTAACTAGTATAAGAATTTTTGGAATCGGAGTAGAAGAAATTTGTGTTTGTGTGAAAGTTTAAGTTGTACTCAATGGCAAAGTTGATTTACCTTGGAATTGGAACCCTTGCAACGCTCAACATTCTACCGATGGTAACGCTGATTTTTCAACAAAAGCTATGAAAAGCAAGAACTAGGTAAATGATGCTTCAAATTACCCTAAAATCTATCAATGCACATAACATTCTAAAAACGCTAATAAAAATTAAATTCGGTAAAGTCATTCATTTGAACATTTTAAACAGACCTTTATGGTACGACCGGTCGTCTGTGTCAAGGTCGACCGTGGTTACTAAATGCATTGAAAAGAATGTTTGTTTTTATTGCAGTACGAAAGGAGACAAATTCGACTTGATTTAATAGTACCTCATGATATGGCAAGCTAACAAATGTTTATTTTAGAATCGGCATTAAGTATCCAAGTAACTTGGCTTAAGCCCTTAGCGTTTTGTGATAGTAGGCGGTATATATTTTCTTTACTTATTTACAGGTTTTTATTTCACTTAAAAGTGACCAATTACGGCATCTCGCCCGTCCACCCAGTGACGAGCCTTTTGACAATAAACTAAAACAGGTCGAGAAATTCAAGTATTTGGACAGCACACTGATAAGCATGATCTTGACGTGGAGTTAAGCAACAGACTGTGCAGCATTTTTTTTTAGCATTTAGTAAGCATACAGCCCGCCTACCGTAGCCTATGGACGCCTGCAACTCCAGAGGTGTGCCTGCAACTCCAGAGGTGTCACATGAGCGTTAGTGACCCTATACAAAAGGAGGATTCACTGTGTTGACGGCAAAAAGAACAAGAGGGTAAAAACACTGGGTTCTCTTTGAGTTCTTTGGCAACCTTACTCACCAGCAGGAACACAACACTATGAGTAGTGTCTAGTGCTATTTGGCTGTGGTTTTCTGTAAGGTTCCCGACTTTCCCAGTCGGGCTCTGCTCCAGATTTGAGCGAGATGACGTTCGCTGTGCTGTGCCGTGCCCTGCCACACATAGCGAGATGACATTCGCAGTACTGTACCCTCTTTTTGATGTAGTTTAACTTTAAGGACACACCCGTGTTTGGCATAGACTTATATGTTACTTCGTAAATACGTGGCCAACAGGCACTACGAAGTGGGCCAGTTTGTCGGTGTAAAAACACGATTGTGAGACCAACGGCGATTCAGTCGTTAACGCCCGCTAACAAAACAAAGCGCCTGATCTTTTGAAATATAAAATCATTTTAATAACGTAACATCTTGTTGCAGTTCAGGCGCTAAGTTTAGGTTACATAACATCTTGTTTTTGTTATAAAAAGATCAGCCGTTTTGTTTTTTCATACATCTACAATCTTTTGATGCTGCTGCCACTGAAAAGGCCACGCACGGGGGCTTGCAGCACCGCATTATCGTGTAGCCCTACCCCTCCCCTGCTTCGAGGAAAAAAGGAAATCTAGAATCCTTATCGTACTAGAAACCGGTTTTTTTGTTTTTCAAAAATAAAAAATAAAATACGCCACCACTTTTTTTGCATTGCAGCATCGGCATTTCGTGTTCCCCCATTAAAGACGCAACTAATTATATATATCTCATCTAGGAGACTTATCGAACTAGGTTCAGTGTCGTGGGCTCTCTAACTATTAGCAACGTTTTTCTGATCTTTATGCAATTTGTTGGGGTTTTAGCAGAGGTAAATATAATTTGAAAGTCCTTATGACCAGGATGTATCAAGGGGTTATGGAACTAGAAGGTGCAAAATCAATCTTCATAAGAGTCGTTATATTGGTCAACTTGTTTGCAAGTAAATCGCTAGTTCTCAGTTCGAGGCGAACTACTAGTTAATTCAATGCAACATTTCTTCTGAATAAGCGAATAAGTCATTGAGTTGCCTTCTCTTAATCACAGTTAGAATAGTAGCAATGTCGCAAGCTTAAAAAATAATGTTAAATGGCGTCCCAGGGTGTAGAAATACGCTTGTCGATAAAAATCATATACTTATGTATGATGTTTAAGTATGTGATTAATGCAATAGGCAGATTATTTTTTTAGTTAGCGATGCGTAGTTATTGAGTACTATACTCAATAAATAAGTAACTTTGTATGTAGGTATTATGTTTATTAATGACAATACTAATCTTATTAAAATATTCACTTAAACTTTATTGCACAATAAAACAAAAGGAGAAATATTTTTTTTTTAATAAATTCATATACAGAGTGGACTTCCTTACTGGGGCAGTGAAGGCTATACCAAAATTGTCTTAGGAAACCGTCCCTAACTTTGAATTAACAATGATTGACATTTACTCATTTTGAAAAAAGTTACAGTTAGTGAAAAACGTCAGTTTGTCAAATTCTTGTGTCAATCGATTGCATTTGTTATTCTTAGGGCCTGTTTCACAATGCCCAAGTAAAGTCCTGAATAAGCTACTTGCCACTTATCTGGCGTTTCACAATCTTCAAATAAGCTTAACTGGTAGATAAAGTGCTAAGTTTTGCAGGTAGTTTTATCTGGCAGTTAATTAATTTGTTAATTATCTATCCTTTACTTGGACATTGTGAAACAGGCCCTTTACTAATGTTAATTTTAAATAACGCCTACTGTAGAAAAGCTATACTCATGCTTCAACTTACTTTTGCTGTAACTATTTGTGAAGGCTCCACACATAGTTACAGCTGTCACAACACAACTGTGCTAACCTGTTAGCATACAATATTGTAGACCCCGTCGTGACTAGCACGGCGGATGATAGTTTTATTAAGACGAATCCCGATTCATACTGCAGGGGCTCAGATTTAGAGAGGCAGCCGTCTGGTGATATCAATTTAAACTGACTGCTACGACAACGAGTGCACCAGCCGGCTCCGTTCCTAAACATAACTGTGATGCTAGCATAAGTAGTAAAACTGATGTATTGTACTTAGTTCACCAAAATATTCAAGGGTTTACCAGTAAACAACTGGAAATTGATTTATTTGTACAACACTCGAACATTGATATCCTCTGTATAACGGAGCACTGGCTTAAAGGTCATGAATTTATGTTTAATTTCCACAATCATAGTGTAGTAAGTAAATTTTTTAGAAAATCCTGCATTCGTGGCGGGTCATTAATAATGGTAAAACATGATATAAAAAGTAAGGAGCGGAAAGACATTGTTGAATTGTCTGTGGAACGCCATATTGAACTTTCTTGTGTCGAGTTAGAAGAATTTATAATTATATGCGTGTACAGGCCTCCATTGGCAAACTATAACACATTTGAGTCAGTGATAGATGAAGTTCTTACAAGTGTTTTTTGTAGTAATAAAAGTGTTATTGTGTGTGGTGATTTTAATATCAACTTACTTGAAGATTCATCCATGTGTGTAAGGTTACTTAGTACTTTCAAATCCTACAATTTAGTAAATTTATTTTGTGAGCCTACACGAATCACAGCAACCAGTGCTACATGTATAGATAACATTTTCAGTAACAAGGATGCGACTAGTAAATCTATAATAAACAACTTAAGTTCTGACCACTGTGGACAAAAAGCCTCTTTTAGCGGAAAAACTAAGGATATTCCACAAGTCACTATGTGCAGACCAATTTCCGAAAGACGATTAGATTTATTCAGTCGGAATATCACGAAACAATTATGTTATGTTCCATTTACCCAGGAAAACCCTAACCGTATGAGTATTGAGTTGTTTAACTGTATTAAAAGGGAATTTGATGCCTGTTTCATTCCGAAGAAGGTGCAAGGCAAGGTCAAGACGAAATTTAGCGACTGGGCTACGCCGGATATTCATGAGAAAAGACGACGGCTCTATGATTTATATGACTTGAGAAGAATTAATAAAAGTCCGGAATTCCTAGATTATGTCAGGAACTTTTCTAAATCTTTTAAGATGATGTGTGCCGCTGCTAAAGCTGATTATCTGTCCAGAAAGATCCAAAATTCCAAGGATAAAGTAAAAACTGTTTGGCAAGTAATCAACGATGAAACTGGGAAACGTAAAATCAAAGATCCGCACTACAACCTACGTATTAATAATAATTTAGTGAGTTCGGACCTTGAAGTTGCGGATCATTTTGAGCAGTTCTTCTCTAATATACCGGTAGAAACAACAAAGTCTCTTCATTCATCGCCTGACGTCGCTGAGGCAATACTGAAAACAAATATAGCAGAGTGTACAGATTTCTTTAAATTTTCATATGTTACTCCGAACTTAGTTATTAAAACATTTAAATCCCTAAATTTAAAGAAAACTGAAGATCTTTGGGGCCTATCTGTTAAAGTTCTACATTCTATTGTTGAATCGATTGCACCACATTTAGCTGATATATTTAACAAATGTATTGATACAGGAATATTTCCAGACATAATGAAGCACAGCAAAGTCATCCCCTTGTTCAAATTAGGATCGAGAACAGAACCAAGCAATTTCAGACCAATTTCAATACTACCGGCACTGAGCAAAGTTTTCGAGAAACTAATTCTAAATCAACTTGTGTCACATTTTAACCGAAACGAATTGTTCGCCAGAAATCAATTTGGTTTTACCAGAGGTCGCTCGACTACTGACGCAGGTGCTGTTCTTCTTAAGCACATCTTTGCCGCTTGGGAAAAAAAACAAGATGCTGTTGGAATATTCTGTGACCTATCGAAGGCATTTGATTGCGTTGATCACGAAAATCTAAAGAGAAAACTAAGCCATTACGGGATCAAAGCTGGTGCCCTTAACCTCGTCTCATCATACCTATCGGATAGAACACAACGAGTGGTTATTAATGGAACTCAATCTTCTGGGTCCCCTGTGGCACTCGGAGTGCCTCAAGGCTCAATACTTGGTCCTTTCCTGTTTTTGGTGTACATTAATGACCTACCTAAAATTGTGCAAGATAAACATGATATAGTGTTATTTGCTGATGACACATCTCTGATATTTAAAGTGGACAGAAAAGAAAACAGCTTCGATAGTATTAACAGTGCACTCTCCAAAGTAGTAAATTGGTTTACGGCTAATAACCTACTTTTTAACGCCAAGAAAACGAAGTGCATCAAATTTACACTTCCCAACGTCAAGCAGATTAACAGCAGCAAGATTATAATAAATGATGAAATAATGGAATTCGAAAATCAAACTGTTTTCTTAGGAGTCACTTTAGACTCGAAATTACAATGGCATCCACATATAGCTACCCTAGCTGGGAAACTTAGCTCTGCAGCCTATGCCGTGAGGCGAATCAGCCATCTAACAAACAGTGAAACTGCCAGGCTGGTATACTTCAGTTACTTTCACAGTGTTATGTCGTGTGGAATTCTGTTGTGGGGTAAAGCAGCTGATATTGGGACCATATTTGTGCTACAAAAACGAGCTGTACGTGGCATTTATAAAATGCGCGGTCGAGCATCCGTAAGAGGAAAATTTGAAGAGGCGAATATTCTTACCGTAGCATCTCAATACGTACTTGAAAACATTATGTATGTGCGGAAAAACATCCATAAATTCAAGCTCAACAGTGATATCCATAACTATAACACTATAAATAAAGATAAGATGGCTGAGCCTGGCCACCGCCTCGGTAAGGTTCGTACGTCTTTTGCTGGGAACTGTACACGTTTTTATAACAAAGTCCCCGCTGATGTAGTGAATTTGCCACTAAATAAATTCAAGTCTTATGTTAAGCGCTATTTGTTGAGGAGAGAGTACTATACTTTAAAGGAATTCATTGAGGATAACGATGCCTTTAAGCCTGTAGCTTGATATAGTTAGTACAATACAAATTGAGAAATTATTAGGTACATTACTCTATGAAGCAGCTTTACTAGTGTCCAGTATTACCTGTTTCTCATTTTTATTTTATTTTGTTTTTATTTAGTATTTGGACACTTAGAGACGTTATACATCTCTAAGTCTTGCATTCGCAAATATTTATATGTATAGATATATATTTAATGATCCTGACGCTTAGAGACATGTACATCTCTATGTCACTTTTATATTGTAATTTAGTTCACGCATGTCAAATACGAGCACAGAATATTGTTTCTCACCAGACTAAACATGGCTAGTTTTTATTAATTAATAAAGCCCGCCAGCTTGAACATGTCATGCTCGCTTAAAAGGCTCTGCTTATGGTGGCGTCGTTGATCGGGTCGCCACTTTCCCGAAGAAAGGTTGAGGGAGGCGATGGCTGAGATATGCGTCATACTCGTGAACGGGTGCTGTTTGTGGAGACCGGTCTGTTTAGGCTAACTGGGGCAACACATTTACGTAACTTTTTATTAATCATATTTAATTTTAGTTTAATTGGCTTTAGACACAACATTCGGTGCTTGATTATCCATATTTTTTTATTATATAGAATATATAGATCAAGACACTTGGAGACCTTATACATCTCTAAGTATAATTTAGAAATAGTATGTTTATTGTATACTAGAATCACTTAAGTACTTTTTTTTATATTATTTAAATTCAAAGTTTGTTTCTAACTGTTGATGATGGATTATTATAATTTGGAAATTTATGTAGAAGACACAGTTCAGGTAAGAAAGTATATCAAACTTGTATGTAATTTATTTTCAATAGTCAGATTTGGACTCATCTTTTTTCTTTGGTATTTTTCTTAAACTATAACCTATTGTTGGTTAATCTAACCTTGGTTTGATATGTTTTCTTATAGAACAACGCACTTATATGTATTGTTTAGTTTTGATGTACTGTTGTTTTGAAAAAATAAGTCCCGCCGAGTTTCTTGCCGGACATAATTCTTCTCGGGTCAGAGGTGTAGGGTTAGAACCGGTGTAGTTTGATTTTTTTTCTCTCTCTTTTACTTTGACGTGTAAAAGTGCCCTTGTGGCCTACTTACTGAATAAATGTTTGAGTTTGAGTTTGAGTTTGACATTTTTGTAATAATATTTATTTGGACATAGGTATAGTCAACTACAAAGAGATGTACGAGTATCCATGTTAGTCTTACAAAATGAAGTAAATTTTCATTTGCCACAATGAATTACCCTTGGTTCGTGACATTTCTAGTAGCAATCAAACCTTACATTATCATCGACTCGTTTAATATGCAACAATGATGTATCCCACAACGTTTCCTCTTAATTTACACTTACAAGCCTCTTTTATTATCTATCTATATGTATTGACAAATTAAGGTAAACTCCTAATGTTACAAAGAAATGTAACCAATATCTTTAAATTCAGAACAGAATCCAAACAAAACATTTTTGCAATGCAAGGGCATTTCTTGTCGATAAGTATAACATACCGTATCGATGACCACACAAAACATCGCATTGTGGCGATGTTAGAGACTGGAGCATCCGTGACGGACGTTTCTGAAGAGATAGGAGTTACGGTGAGTTTTACTTATTGTACAAAAGTTTTATTTACTTTACTTGATATCAAGCAGGTAAAGCCTGACAAGATTCTATTTGGCCCTGAGAAAGTTACAAACAGCATAGCTTATATATTAGATTGGCAATAATTTAGTGTCTTCTTGCTTCATATTTGTAGAATATCAAAATGTAGTCTCGAATTAATCCAAGTTCCAATTTTTGTTTTTCAGAGGAAAACTGTATCTTTATGGTGGAATCGATGGCGTGGAGAAGGGACCGTTCAAAGCCATAAATCTACAGGACGTCACCGCGTGACCACGGCAAATGAAGACAGGCGATTAGTCGAGGATGTTCTTGTAAATCGTTTTGTGAGCGTACCTACTTATGCGGCTGACTTAAATGTGAGCCAAAATACAATACGTCGAAGATTGATAAGTGCAGGACTACAACATAGCCAAAAAAACAATTTTGAATGATCGCCATAAAATACTCAGATTTAATTTCGCAAATAGATACAAAAACTACGATTTTGAAAAGGTAATTTTCGTAGACGAAAAAGTATTTTCTACCAATGAACTAGGGCGTGTATCACTTTGGAGGTTAGAAAATACACGTTATGAGGAACCTAACATGCTACCGACGCAACAAAGTGGCCGATTGACATTAGGGTTTTGGGGTTGGATGTCATCGTCTGGACCGGGAGAACTAATTGAAATACCTACTCGCATGAATTCAAGAAATTATAAAGAAATTTTAAAAGACGTGTTGATGCCCACCGCTAAAACTGTATTCGGAGACGAATTAATAACTTTGATACAGGATAATTCGTCAGTGCACAATTCACGTATTGTCCAAACTTGGTTTGAAGACCAGGACGAGCTCCACCTAATTAAGCTTCCACCCAAAAGCCCAGACATGAACCCGATTGAAAACTTGTGGGGATTGATGGTGCAGAATTGGAACCCAACAGATATAAGAAATAAAGAAAATTTAAAAGAACACGTGTTCCAGTTATGGGATTACTATCGAGGGAACGATTTCTGCGAAAACTGTGTTTGTTCAATGCCCGATCGACTACAGTCGGTGATTGATGCTCGCGGTAGTTATACTAGATTTTGAGTTTTTAAATCGGAATTATTAATTAAGTATTTAAGTAATTAAGTATTACATTAAGTTTTTTTTTTTTGTTAATTTAATTAATTGATTTTTTGTTGATTTGATTGTTAAAGAAACAATGTTGATATACATAAATAAATATCTTCCTCTTCTTGCAAGCTTTTCGTTGCATTTTCATTCTGTCATTTAAGAATAAACTTATAAAACGATATTAAGTGAAGTAATCGTTACCTATTATAAATTAAGTTAAAAAAAACGTTTAGACGGAGAACTAGCTACGGAAAAAGGTATGCAATTTATCTGTCTAGTTAGTGTAAGTATGTTCAGCGGTGGGTGTGAGAGCTAGCTACGAAAATAAGTTTGCAATTTATATAGTTAGTTTGTTGAATTGCAATTTTTGCAATTTAAATTGCAAACCTATTTTCCTAGCTAGCTTCCACACCCACCGCTGGACAGCTGCCAAAACGCCCGGATTTATTGATAATGATAGTAAGGTGTATTAATAAGACGGATTTCGTGCATGCCTTTTTCCGTAGCCAGCTCTTAGTCTAGTATCTTCCTTGGACTATGTGCCCAGGTAATCTATACATATAATAAAGCTGAAGAGGGTCGAAAGTCTGTACATGGAAGATAATCGAAAAAAAGTTGGCTGGGGATACTTAGAATCGATAACAGAACACGTTCCAACAATTTTTAGAATTTTTGTCTGTTTATCTGTTTGTCTGTTTATCTGTTTATCTGTTTATCTGTTTGTCTGTTTATTTGACCGCGCATCACGTGAAAACGGCTGAACGGATTTTGATCAAATTTTGTATAGAGATAGTTTGAGTCCCGGGAAAGGATAATATATAGTTTTAATCCCGAAAATCAACCCTGGTGGGGGTGAAAATGGGGTTGAAAGTTTGTATGGAGAATTTTTAACCGCTGATACGATTTAGATAGAAATGAGTATGGAGATAATTTGAGTCTCGAGAAACGTCATAGGATAGTTTTCAAACCCTTGTGGGGGTGAAAAGGGGGTTGGAAGTTGGTATGAGGAATTTTTTACCGCTGAACTGATTTTGATGACAATTGGTATAGAGATAGTATGGGTCTCGAGAAAGGACAAAGGATAGTTTCATCTTCAAAAAAGCCCCCCCCCCCCTTCCATTTTACTTTATAATCTTAGGTCCAAAAATCTATCTTATACATATAATAAAGCTGAAGAGGGTCGAAAGTCTGTACATGGAATATATTCGAAAAAAAGTTGGCTGGGGATACTTAGAGTCGATAACAGAACACGTTCCAACAATTTTTAGAATTTTTGTCTGTTTATCTGTTTGTCTGTTTATTTGACCGCGCATCACGTGAAAACAGCTGAACGGATTTTAATGAAATTTTGTATAGAGATGTGAGAATGAGTGTATATAGTGACAGTGAGTGACAAAGTGAAAAAAGTAAAAAAAGTCGAGAACCTGAAAGTAAAAAATGTCGAAAATGTCAAAAATGTAAAAATTTCAAAACATTCAAAAAATTTCAAAAATTTCAAAAATTTCGAAAATTTCAAAAATTTCAAAAATTTCAAAAATTTCAAAAAAATCAAAAATTTCAAAGATATCAAAAATTTCAAACATTTCAAAATATTAAAAAATTTCAAAAAATTAAAAAATTTCAAATATTTTCATAAATTTCAAAATTTTCAAAAATTCAAAAATCTCAAAAATCACAAATATCTCAAAAATCTCAAAAAATCAAAACTTTCAAAAATTTCAAAAATTTCAAAAATTTCAAAAATTTCAAAAATTTCAAAAATATCAAAAATTTCAAAAATATCAAAAATATCAAAAATTTCAAAAATTTAATTTAAAAAAAATACAAAAGAAATAAAAACTACAAAAATTAGGAAAAAGTCAAAAATGAAATAAAATTAAATAACATAACTTCGTTCCAACCGAAACGCACTCCGGTATTTTTTTTTTCTCTGACGTTCATTAGTGCATTGTAATTTGCTTACATTGAAGAATAAATATCTTGATCTACAACAATATCATAAATCCTCTATTCCGCGTTCAGAAACCGTATGTAATTACCACCATTAATGCAATCAGTAACGTAACATCAGTGTCAGTGTGGTAAAAACGTATGAAAATTCATTACCTACGGTAACGTAATGAAAATTCGCCCTCCTCCCCGACCGCCGGCACAATAAGGTTGGTCATGGCGGTCATTCTAATGGTTTCCGAACACGTGACTTAGGATTTTTTTAATATGTGTGTAGATAAAGCAGTGTATGCTTCTATTAGGGTACACATAAAATGGGGGGTGAATTTTTTTTCGCTCCAACTTTATCGTGTTGGGTATTATTGAATAGGTCTTTCAAAAAGAATAGAGGTCTTTTAATACATTTTTTTGATGAAACTGATAGTTTCGTAAATATTAGATTTGAAAGTTCAAAAAAGGGCGTCTCTTCCATCTAACTTTTGAACCGTGGGTCCAAACAGGGCGGCAACTACGAAACTCTACACTGAGCATCGCCCGACATGCTCTTGGCCGGTTTTTTTGCATTGTTATCCCAGATATCACCCCTTAAAGATTACTAATTCCAATTCAAGAAAATCCCCAGCCAGGTTATACGTAGCCTATAAAAATTAAACGTTTAAAAGGGGGGGGGGGGCAGCCACTACACTCACTACAGATTGAGTTAAATTTGCATGGGTCACCCCCCCCCCCCCCTCACCCAAGTACACCTCAAATAGAGAAAAACGTTACTGACTCCCTCAAAAAATCATTTCTGCATTTGTGACACCCCACCCAAATTTCAACCGCACCTGTTCTTACCTTTCATGCTTAGACTGATTTGACGGGAGGATCGATTTGAAAAAGTGGTACTGTATCCGATATACACCTACTACTCTATGTCGTTTAAATCTACTTATATAGACTAGTAGAACTAGTAGTACTAGTAGACTACTAGAAATATTACTTATATTTGTAATAACATATTGATAGATAATAAATGAAAGATGCAGGAGTACATTCATAGGAACTTTGATTGGATACATAATAATAGCACTTAAAATGAATCGATGATAGTATAAGATTTGGTGGATACTGAAAATGTCACGAAGCAAGGGTAAATAATTTTTGCATACTAAAAGTTCCTTCATTTTGTAAGACTAACATGGATACATCTCTTTGTAGTCGACTGTACTAGGGGTTCTGAAATCGATTGTCCTACATGCGGTTCCACCGTGTATGTAGAATGGCCATTTCAAGTTGCTAGTAGAAACCTTGTAAAATATATAATTTTATGTAATCTTAGGTAATTTCTATTTACATTTATTTTGCTTCTATCACCCATAGTAGAAACGTTTCTTAATTTGTAAAGATATTTCTATAAAAAAATTCTCATTACTTTTGGTGGTTCGTCGACCGGTGTGAAATCGTCCATTCGGCAAATGTTCCCTATGCCTCATTTTTTCAGATTATAAAAATAACGGTCAATTTCGCCAATGTATTTTTTTTTTCAGCCAAATCAAGGAAAATTTTACATGGGACTACTTTTTACGCTTCTTCTTCTTTTCGTGTCGAGGTTCCCTTCAGTTTCATACTTGAGGTTCCCAGTAGGCGGATAGGATGCAAAATGGCGAATTTGAAACTCGTTTTCCCAAAAACGAAGTATAGGTAAGCGCCATCGATACGCGTGTCAGGAAGTAGATAATATTTGCCAGGCGTTTGTTTCAGGGCCCCAATTCGACATGCCAAACTGTGAAATGTGGATGTCACACTTGTGGATAGTTAGAATGATATCCATCCTGTCCACACGTGTCCACACCTAAGTGTCAAGCTGTCAGTAGGTCTCTATAGAGCGTTTTGTCTATGGCCATGGCCACCATTTTAGATATCACTCTCGAGTGATTCCACCCCGATTTAAACTGTCACAAAAGTGTGATATCATAGTTGTCTCGCAAGCGACTGTCAGTTATGCCATGTCGAATCGGGCCCTGGTTCAATGATGGCAGCAGTAGTCGCGTGGATAAAGTGACATGACATAGGCTTGTATAAAATTACAGAGACCGCCGTTTTCAACCGACTTCAAGATTTCGAAGGAGGAGGTTATAAATTCATTGGGATTTTTGTTTTTTTTTTGCTATTTTTTTTTCATGTATGTTCACCGATTATTTGAAGACGGCTGGACCGATTTGGAAAATTATTTTATGTTTGAAAGAGTATACTTCAGGTCAGGATCTGATGATGGGATCCTGGAGAAATCGAGGGAACTCTTCAAGTATTATAAGCACACCTATAGTGATTTGAGTATTTTTTCAGTAGCTCCCGCATTTTCTTTTGGAAACGTGGAGGCTAAGTGAAGTCGGTTCTTTTTTGTTTAAAATTATTATTGTTCACATAATTATTGTCATGCTATTCACGAGACATTATGCATTTGTAATCATAACAAATCTATCATTGGCCTGCTGGACTGGTCTATTTAACATTTTGAACCCAGCAAACACATTTAACTGAATTTTAGTCCGTATACCACCTTTCCAAGAGCAAATGCCCGAGCTACTGTAAAAAATGCTGAAATCACTATAGGTCTGCCTATAATATTTGAAGAGTTCCCTCGATTTCTCCAGGATCTCATCATCAGATCCTGACCTGGTGCCAACGGGACCAACAGTGAAGTATACTCATTCAAACAAAAACTAAATTTCCAAAATGGCGTAGCCGTCTTCGAATAATCGGTGAACAATGAACATACATATAAAAAAATGCAAAAACAAAGATCCCGATGAATTGTGAGTGTCCTCCTTCGAAATCTCGAAGTCGGTTGAAAACTACATCTATTAGTAAAATAATAAAGCGTCCATGTAAATCGACAAATCGGGCCTTGTCTTTAAACTCATCCACATATCTATAATTTATCTGATAATTTATCCAACTAAGATATCCGGGAATATCAACGATTCAACACGCAAATTTAGAAATAAATGTTTACAAGTGATGATGCCGAATGACTCATCGACTGGTCGCCAATGTCGATATTTATCTTAGATGGCGGAAAATTTTGAATAGGTATTTACCCTAATAATCCGTTGACAAACTCGAGGAAGAAGTTTATTTATTTGCATTATTTAAGTGGAATCAGGATTGTCCGACAAATACTTACCTAGTAATTATCTGTAATTTTTAATAAATTACCGGCCTATGTAATTTATCCAGCTTAGTATGTAGTACAGTACAGTATATATTTTGTTAGAACATTCTAGTGAAATTTTATTTATAAGCAAATGTTAATCACCATGTTATTTTAGAGAACTCGTAAAACTGCGAAATTGCTTTTAGCATTGACTTTGAAACGACTTAATAGCTGACCAAACACTGTCATTATTTCTGTAGCCGTCCTTTTCTATGTATATGGAGAATGAGAAGGATGAGTAGATAAATAATGTCATTATTACTAAAAGTGTCTGGTCAGCTTAAAAGCCGATACGTCGTCATTAGTTTGATGACCATGCATATAAAGGGTTCCGTTATAAACAGGGATCGGAAACTCGGGAGCTATTATACCTAAACTTCGGGCTCAGTACCTACGCCGCGTCGATGTTGACTAGTATGGAGGCGGACTCAATTTAATTTTACTAATAAATTTCCCGGGATTTCCCGAAATACCGAAAATTAGAATAACAGCCATACAAGTGTATTAAAGTATTTAAATAGACTATTTTAGTTGTTCCTATGATCAAAATACCTATAATTAATTAAGCCCTTAAACGGACTAACACGTGGCTTTTTGATACATTCTGTATGTCGTTAAAACGGCTTGTATGTTGACGAAATTCGCTAAAAAGGCATAACCCAACGACAATTGATACGTATTAACCATTTTCTGATGTTGCATACAATCCCGGGATCCCGGGATTTAAATAATAAAAAATATTATTTTTAGAAGCCGACACCATACTTGCTTAGCTTTTTCCGGAATTTTGCTAGTTGTAGGTATAATAGCTCCCGAGTTTCCGATCCCTGGTTATAAAGTATCTGGTCGTTTCGGCTATAAAGATCTATAATTAGATATTTATATGTAACAGTATTTAAATACAGTATTTAAGTTTATGCCGTTCAAGAATTGGGCTTTTTAGCCACGAGCGGCGCTGTCGCTTGTTCACAGATGCTGCTTAAATCATCTGAAAAGATGGACAAGGCCTGATGATGATGATGATGATGAATTAAATACCGTCAAGATTTCGGTTTAAAAACACCTACTTAAAACTTGGTAAATATCTAAAAAATAAAATTATTAAACATTAAAGAAATTATTGGTCTAACAAACTTAGATCCTAGTTCGCAAATTTATAAAATGGATATGTATTATACAGGTATAAGTAGTCTTTGTTCAAGTAAGAAATAAGTAATCTAACCTGTCTAGCAACATCATGTTAATTGCATACAGAGTGTTATGACTGTTATGAGAGGCAAATACAGCCATATTGTGAGAGGTGATTAGGTTAGTCATGTTGAACAATTTTTTAATATGGGTTTAACCCCGAAATCACATTTTTTTGTGATTTTGGAGTTGGTCCCATAGTAAAAGTTGTTTAGTATGGCCTACCTAATCACCTCGCGGCTAGTTATTGAAAAAACACCCAGTATGGATAATCTTGTACACTATAGATAGATATTTAAAGCAAAGATACATTAATTACTTAACATGTCTAGTGTTAAAATTGGCCTCTAATTTGAGTACTAGATTAGATGGCGCTTTACGGCCCCATACTCGTATATTAAGAGGCTGACAACACCCGATGACCTTCAAATTGACTTTACTCAAACAGTGTTTCAGCTATACGAGTAACTACTTGTTTTGAGAAAGTAAAAAAAATATATGTTAATTAATTCATTATTTTGTAAAATTTGCAATGAGCTCCCATACTAATCGTAACACAGTGTTTCTCTTTCACTCGCGCTGAATAAGATAGGGAGGGAATTTAGCTGTTGTCAGCCCCTTAACTCAGGTTGTCAAAAATTAAAGTTTGACAATTAAGTTACCCCAAAAGAGAAGGTGTTTTACTTAATAAGTGTCATATTGCGCTATCAAATACGGCGCACGATTATTCTTACACGTTGCGCATTACATTCAAACACTATCTGTGTATTCAAATTACGACAGTTAGGTCCCTTTTTTTTTCATGTGCATATACATTCTGTCCTCTACTATAACTACTTATTTTACCTCTATTTTTTCTATCATGATAATACTTATACATTTCTCTCATTTTCTCAACTTTTTGCTTTACATCATTGTAGTTTACTTTTTTATATCGGTCTTTGGTAGGTAAGAAAGATGTTACTTGTCTTCCAATCAGCAACTCATTAGCGGATCCTAAATCTTGACTTATAGGTGTATTTCTGTACTCTAACATAGCTAAGTCAATATCTTTCTTTTCTTCTATACACTTTTTAACATTTTTTTATCGACTGTATGTGTCTTTCAATAAACCCATTAGATCTAGCATAATAGGGTGAATCCTCACTATATGTTTAAATCCCCACTCTTTACGAAATTCCTTAAACTGCCAACTTCTATACTGAGATCCATCATCTGTATACAATATTTTGGGTATGCCCCAACGTGCAAATACACTTTTTAATGCTTTAATGTGACACTCTGCTGACTGATCTTTTATATCTACCAACTCTACATATTTAGTCAAATAATCTGCAATTAACATGTAAATCTTATTATTTAGAAAGAACATATCAGCACCTACTATGTCCCACGGTTTGTTACTTAATTCTCTTAACATCAGTGGTTCATGGGAATGATTTTTTTGATATTTTAAACACTAGTCACAATTTTGAATTAAATCCTCTAATTCTTTAATCATAAATGGCCAAAAGAGTAAACCTCTGATTCTATTTTTACATTTTTCAATACCTAAATGACTATAATGAATTTTCTTAACATCTTCGGTACAACAACTGCAGTATTTTTGAAAATTAATCCATCTGAAATATAAAGGTCATCTTTTATGGAATGATAGTATTTTAATTGCAATGGAATGTCTTTAGGTACTGGCCATGAACTTTGAATGTACTTAATCAATAAACATAAATCCTGATCTCTTTGAGTTTCATTTTTTAACTTATCCCATGTTTCTTCACTAAAACAGATACCTGCTGCTTTCACCATACATACTTGTAATTCTACCTTTTCATCAAGTTCCTTGTTACAAATAGTGTCATTTACATAAGCTCTAGCTAGACAAAGCATCAGCCACTAATAGTTCTTTACCTGGTCTATATTTAATATCTAAGTCATATCCTTGTAATTGAAGTCTTAGCCTTTGTAACCTCAATGGAGTTTCGTTCATTGTTTTTTTTTTTAAATATGTTCTAATGGTTTATGGTCTGTTTCTACATGTACATGTCTTCCGTAAATATATTGGAGGAATTTATGGCATCCATAGACTACAGCTAAGAGTTCCTTTTCGATTTGAGCCCATGTTTTTTGAGTTTCTGTTAGAGCTTTAGATGCATATGCTATAGGAGCATTATTTTGAAGAAGAACTGCACCTAGACCCGTCCTACTACTATCAACTGACAAAGTTATTGGATAATTATTTTACTTGTTTTAAAGTGGGTATTCCACTCATACATTAGTATGTTATTTAATCAACATCGATACGCCTTACCGGGGCTCGATATCGCTTTACCAATTAAGCTATGGGTTCAGTTACTGAGCTGACGAAATTCTCAATGCCTTCAATCATCTTTTTGCATTTATTTTTACATCGACTTTATAGCAGCCGTAAGCGACATCTAGGTGCCAACTACTACAGTTAGCTACCCTTCCCGCCGACTCTCTTACAAGTGTCACAACGGAAATAACAGATGGCGCCTGCTATCCACTCATAATTATTTTACTTGTTTTAAAGTGGGTATTCCACTCATACATTAGTATGTTATTTAATCAAATGTTTGTTGATGAAATGAAATGATGTTTGTTCAAGTCAAACTGGGTTGATTATTTTTTCAATGTTTCAATGTTTGTATTTGATTAAAGTTATTGGACTTTCCATATCAAAGTATTTTAAAACTGGCTGTGAAGTTATCACTTTTTTAAGTTTCTCAAAATCTTATTTCTGTTTTTCACCCCATATAAATTCACTATCTTTTTTGAGATGTTCCCTTAATGAACAAGTAATATCTGACAAATTGGGTACAAACTTTGCTACATATGTTACAATACCTAATATTGTTTGCAATTGTTTTTTGTTATTGGTTTCTTCCATACTAACTATAGCTCTGACTTTCTCTGGATCCGGTCGAATACCATCACCGCTTTTGAGCGGTGAAATATGTGTCCTACATATTTTACCTCCGTTACTCCAAACTGACATTTTTCTAATTAAACTTCACTCCAGATTTTTCTGCTTTTTCTAATACCATATTAACCTTTCATTATGCTGATCAAGAGTTTCTCCCCATACTATGAGTTCATCAACATACTGTTCTACCCCCTTTATCTCTTTAAAAATATCTGCAAAGTATTTACTGAATACTTCCGGAGCTGAATTTAATCCGAACGGCAAACGTTTATAGCAATATCTACCAAAGTTACCAGCATTAAATGTAGTATACAACTGACTATCATCACTTAATTTAACCATATAAAATCCTTTTGATGGATAACACTGAAGTATTTAGCGGAAGGCATTTTGGCTACTAATTCCTCAAAAGTGCTCATTTTATAGCGTTCCCTAATTATGTATTTATTTAAATTCTGTGGATTCTAATATTACCACACGGTTTCTTTGTAACTACCATTGAATTTACCCATTCCGTTGGCTCAGTAACTTTCCTTATGACACCTGCACGCTCCAGTTTGTCCAATTCGGTTTTAACTTTTCCCTCTAATTGAAATGGTATTTTCCGGGGTCGCTCAGCAACTGGTATATGATTGTCTTGTAATTTTATTTTATATTCATATTGAAGATCACCTAAACCTGAAACAGATTATTATATTTCTGCACTATTTTGTTTACATTTTCATCATCAATTATCTCTACAGGTTTTACAATTCCCAATTTTACTGCCGTGAGATAGCTAAGTACACAAGTTCTTTTAAAACTTACTATATAACAAGTTGTCAAACATTCCTCATCGTTATTTTTTATTGTAGCCTCACATGATCCTTCTATTTTAAAAGGTGACCCATCAAAATTACTAAGTTGTACATCATCAGGTCTGTACACATTGAAATTTAATCTACGAGCAGTATCACTTGTTAAAATATCTACTTGAGAACCTGTGTCAATTTTGAAAATTGTTTCTACATTGTTTACACTTAATTTTAGCAACCAGTCTCTACTTACGGATTCACATTTTTTATTTAAACACATAGCTACAAAATGGTTGTATATGCCGCAGTTTGCACATTTCTTGTTAAACGCTGGACATTTTGCATAGCCGTGTTGATTGCTGCACTTGCCACAAGCTTTCTTGTTGCGATATGATGGTTGTCTTCTTCTGTTGTTAGTATATGCCGGTTCTTGTCTGGTGTGCGCTTGACCCTGCTGTCTGCTGCTTGACTGGCTCGGTTCTCTTGTTCGGCTCCTTGAGGACTGTCTTTTTTCACTGAAGTGCTCCTTTTTTGGTCTTCCTACTTCTATTCTTGCTACCTCATGTTTATTTTTGATAGTATCCATCTGCTTTTTTGTAGTTTTAGCTGCTCTACTCATATTTATACATTTTTCCAAAGTCAATTCTGTAACACTTAGTAAGTCTTCTTTCAGGTCATTGTCTATCAGTCCGATTATTATTCGGTCTCTGATAAGTCCATCTTTCAGTTTTTCGAAATTGCAATCCATGCTGAGTTTTTTTAGAGCTGTTACAAAGTCTTCAATGGTCTCACCCGTTTTTTGTTTACGATTGAAAAATATGTGTCGATTGTATGTTTCTTTGCTCGGCGGGCTACAATGTGTTTCTAATTTTTTGAATATTTCCGCGTATGTGAGTTTATCTTTATCCTCGAAAGTATTATATACAACGAGGCCTTCATCTCCAATACTGTGTAGTAAGAGAGCACATTGCTGTTTTTCACTAAGTCTGTCGACCGCACCGCTTGCCTCGAAATATAATTGGAATTTCTGCTTCCAATCTTTGAACGCTTGTTTGATATTGTTACCTGATAGGTTTAAAGGTGGTGGTGGTCGTAACATATCCATTTTTAGGGTTCCGTACCTCGAAAGGAAAAAACGGAACCCTTATAGGATCACTTTGTTGTCTGTCTGTCTGTCTGTCTGTCTGTCTGTCTGTCTGTCTGTCAAGACCATTTTTCTCAGGAACACGTGGAGGTATCAAGCTGAAATTTATATCAAATACTCAAGTCTATTGTCCCTTGGAGCTGTGAAAAAATCAAACTTAAAAGCCAACGTAATCAAAAGATACAGTCGTTTATGCTGCAAATTTTAGAGTTTTTCGGCACTCGCAAAACCTACGGGGTACTTCCCGTGAACTCAGAAACTTGAAATTTGGCACGAAGCAACGTCATATAGCATAGGCAATGGAAAAATTACAAAAAGTAAACATTTTTAGTAAAATCATACAAAAAAATTTTTTTCTTTTCATTTTAAATTTACTACCTTTTTCCTCGTCAACGCGTGGAGGTATAAAATTGAAATTCATGTCAAATACTCAGGGCTATAGGACCTTTCAGATGTAGCAAAACCAAACTTTTATGTCAACGCAATCAAAAGAAATAGCAATTTAAGTCGCATATTTTGAAACTGAGTAAGTACTCGCAAGAAACTCAAAACCTAAAGGGTACTTCCCGTAAACTCAGAAACTTGAAACTTGGCACGAAGAAACTTCATGTAGCACAGACAAAGGAAAAATTACGAAAATTAGACATTTTTAGTAAAATCATACAAAAATATTTTTTTAAATTTTAAACTTACTACCTTTTTCCTCGTAAACGCGTAGAGGTATTAAATTGAAATTCATATCAAATACTCAGGTCTATAATACCTTTTTGGGGGAGGCCTATGTCCAGCAGTGGACGTCTTTCGGCTGATATGATGATGATGATGATGATGATAATACCTTTAAGTTGTAAAGGTTTGTACGGAACCCTCGGTGCGCGAGTCCGACTCGCACTTGGCCGGTTTTTTTTTTAGATTTATTTTAGGTTTTTCTTGTTGACCAAAATGGCGTCCTATAGAAAAATTGTTTTGTTGTATCCCGATAGTTTTTAATTGACCATTTCTTTTTGTCCTTAGTTCGTCCGCAGCGCCATGTAATATGTTATTAATAGAAAACCACGTTTAATGTAATATTTATGTATTTTTAATAACAATTAAACTTACAGTTGCGAGAGCCATGTTAGTGGCTTCCCAGCTTGAGAGAGAGAGAGCATGAGTGAGAGTGAGACATGAGAGCACCATAGTATTGCCATACATAGACTAGACTAAAGCACCTCTTACAATCAGTAAATAAAAACCATATTAAGAAAAAACACTCCTCCGTCCAGTGACTGATAATATTTTTATATAAAAATCTTTTAACATTAGACTATTATCGTAACCATGTCACGTCTATTATTCCTGAGACCGGAAAATAAGGAGTAGTCCGATTTTCAACCAGTAAAAAAGACAACTTTCCCGAAAGTTTTTGAGAAAAAAAAATCCTTATACTACTAGCGCTTAATTACTAATCTTTTATAAAGGGTGTAATCGATAAGTGTTACAAGCAATTATACCGCAAGTAAAAAATATATCAAAAAAACTTAATTAATATCCAAAGAAAGTTACCCAATGAGTAAAAAAAAGTTTTTTATATCACTACGGTCGCAAACAAGCATACCTACGGCCCGCCAGATGGTAAGCAGCTACCGTAGCCTATGGTCGCCTGCAACTTCATAGGTGTCACATGCGCGTTGCCGACCCTTTACAAAAAGGAGGATTCACTGTGTTGACGGCACAAGAGGGTCCCTCATCGTCAACACACTGGGTCCTCTTTGAGCTTTTTTGAACTTTTTAATTAAACAATAATGACATCGTCAATATTTGTTAGGTGATCTGGCCTAGATTATTTAGGACCGTTTAGGAATGGTTCTTACCTTTGAAGAATCGTCATAATTTCTAGATCAGGATGGTGGTAAAAATATTGCGAAATCTAATGGGAAAATTGAAAAATCATGCATTTAAAACTTGAATCTGACAAGGACAATATTTGAAAGCGTGCTTGCCTATGATTTATATATTAATGTAAAAAAGTACCGATTTTTTAAAGATAATGTACAAAAGCGGACTTGAAAACAAAACGGGTATCATGATGAAATAATAATAAGTCATATTTTGATCGTATATATAGTTCCTGTATTTCGGTAAACAAAGACGGCTGTCAAACCATCGGTGATACTAACTGAACATTCCTAACACCTATTGCGAAGGGATAAGGTTTACCACCGTTAAGTGCGATAGCACTAGTATCTGACATTGCAAAATTGAAAAAAAGATGCGTTTCGTTATCGAAGGAGCATGATATTATGCCATTATGAAACCCACTTTTAATATTCACTCCGATCAAAAATGCAAAAATACACATTTTTAATCTTTAGGCGTTTTAATACAGTCGATTTCTAATTTAAACTTTCGTATTCGTAGGCTTAGATACTATTTTAATATTACAATGTTCTAACTTACCGAACAGTATCAAAACGCAGATTATGTAACGGTATACATTGACAGTGTCAAACCAAAAAACAATCCCGTTTCAGGCCAGGGTGAAGTTAAACTTTATGTCAATGCCATAAGGACGTTAACGACTTGTCTTGCTGTATTTTAATCGCGGAAAAATCAACATAATTTGTATTTATTTAGTATTTCTAATTCCCGTTTCATTCTTTTGCAATATTTTGTCTACTTTAGTAATAAAATGAGTATTTATTTTACATTGCAGTACAAACTGTATACGGTTTATATCAGGTGGCCCAGAATTGACGATCTCCTTTAATTTTGAAATATCCAAAATATTAAGTTTAAAGGCCCTATACATTTAATAGGCAAACGTTCGATAAGTGGCTTAATTTACTTCAGTCATCAATATCATCATCCTCGTAGTGTTCATCCCAGCTTTTTGCCACGGCTCAATTAAACCCAGGGTCTGCTCGGCAACCTGATCTCATGAATTGGCGTAAAACAACTGCCATTGGATCTTCCAACACAGAAGGGAAACTAGGCCTAATTGGGATTGCCAAGGTCCGGTTTCCTCTTGAATCATTTGACTGCAACCTGGCATTACGGTTATAATCAGGGCTTGTAACCGGTTTTCGCAAAAAGCCCCGAAATAACCCAATATGTTTACATATTTTATGGTTTTTACGTAGAACTCGTATTGTTTTTAGGTTATGACTTTATATTGTAAGATTTTTCGATTAAATATGAAATAGTAAACGGAAGAACGAAAATAAAACCGGTATTTTAGTATGGAGCAAAATACCGGTTACAAGCCCTGGTTATAATGCAGTACTATTGCAGTTAGAGTAACTGCACAGGTACGACAATAGAATTGCATTTCAGCTGCATTGCGACTGCATTGCTGCTGTCGTTTTATTGGTATCATGCTCTAGTTTCTCCAACTGCAACAGGACTCCATTACAACCGTGCAGCCAGCTTGCAGTCGGCGTACGGCGACAGAACTGCAAACTAACTGTACGCGGACTGCATAGTTGCAATTTGCTATTTTCATGAAGTTGCGTCAACTGCATCAGATCTGCCCTCGAACTGCCATTTTGCCGTTTGAACCAGCCCGCAGTTGCTTTCGTAAAAACTAGTGCCTACACCAATTCATGAGCTTAGGTTGCCGAGCGGACCCCAGGATTAATTGATTCCGTGCAAAATCTCGGAAAACGTTAAGAGTATGATGACAGTAGAGAAACTAAATCATTTTTATGATATTCTTTTTATTTGCGAAATAATCATCTGTAATCATATATATATACAGGGTGTAATCGTTAAGTGTATGTGTGTTTACGAGTATGTACTGTAGAGGTTGGATATAAACCTCTATATTACTGGTCGTTTTTTATAATATATACATATGTATATTCAAGATTCAAGCATCCCTGTGTTTTTACTGAGCTACACCTCCTCACAGTACTCGTTAAAGGATGAAATCCAGACAGATCATCAACCGCCAGCCGAAACCACTGGAACTAGAAACTTAAAATTATACCACAGTTTTCTTTAATAAGATTTTTGGAAATTCCACCCTCAGGGTTTAAATGGGGGTTCAAAGTTTGTATGGCGGAAAATTTTATTTTTAATCTAGTGACTTAAAACTTTGTAGAAAGATTACTTATTAGAACACAAAAAAGTACTTATAGGATTTTGAAAAATTCTACTCCTGAGGGGGTTAAAAAGGTGTGCAAAATTGATATGAGGGATTTTTTTTTTTGAGCTAGATACTTTTTTTTTATACCACGGTGGCAAACAAGCATACGGCCCGCCTGATGGTAAGCAGTTACCGTAGCCTATGGACGCCTGCAACCCCAGAGGATTCACATGCGTGTTGCGCGTTGCCTACCCTTTAAGAACCTATATACACTCCTTTTTTGAAGAACCTCATATTGTAGCCCGCTGGGAAAAGACTTTAAACCTTGTGGGAAGATTATTTAATATTAAAATCAATAAAACTGCTTTTATGCCTTTCGGAAAATTCCAGCCCTGAGAGGATTAAATAGGGATGCAAAGTTTGTACGGAGGAAACTTTATTTTAAGCCAGAAACTTTCAAATTAGTGGGACGATTACTTATTAAAATACAATAAATTTGCTTTCAGCGTTTTGGAAATTATTACCCCTGAGGGGATTAAATAAGGGAGAAAAGTTTTTATATGGGAAATTTATTTTTTTAGGCTAGAGACTTTAACTTAATAAAATACAATAAAAGCACCTTCAGCGTTTTGGAAAGTTCAACCAATGAGTGGGTTAAATAGGTGCCGCAAAGTTTGTATGGGGGAAACTTCTTTTCTTAGCTAAAGACATTGTGGGAAGATTAGGTAGTTATTAAAATACAAAAAAAATCGCTTCATCGTTTTGGAATATTCCACCGCTAAGGGGGTTAAATAGAATTGTTTTTTTAAACTTAAAACGTTATGAACTTATATTAAAATATTTAAAAAAAAAACCGTTAAGGAAAATTCGTGCGTCTAAGGAAGTGAAAATATAATCCACTACTCTTACAATGGATGGAAACAAAAACTAAAACGTCTATCAAGTGACGTTTTTGTTGTGAATTTGCGATGTTCCGGCGAGACTCTGTCAATAGTCTGGTCATTTTATCGCCAATTAAAACCACCACTATCTAGACACGCGGCAGCGTGTCAAGCCAAGTTCAAGCAAAGGAACTGGCTAGCCAGCGCCGAGTGTATATTACACGAACCACTTGGTGCCACTTTTGACCCTTCTATAACTCAAAACCTCTTTAACGTAAACACATAAAACTACGTGTGTTTAATTATATCCATAAGGACATCTAGAAGCCCAAATTTCATGAAGCTAGCTCAAACGGTTATAAAGATATGAAGGTCAAAAAGTCGTAAATTTTAGCACTGACTGACATATAGTACCTAAATCTACTTCCAGATGACCTAGAAGGATGAAATTTAGAATCCAGCTCGGTAATTGTGTGTAAGCGTAGGAAAAAATCTAAAAATAAAAAAAGTAAAAAAATAGGGGGGGTCCCCATACAATTTTTATTTAATTGTATCGTTGGAACCGTTACAAGCAGATATTTGAAACTATCCCAATATATGTATTATTATATTTGCTATATAACAGAAATATAAAAATAAAGTTAAGTCAAAAAATAAGTGGTGTCCCCATACAAAAAACTTGTAATACGCGCTAAACGACCGGCCAACGGTGTGTCGTCGGCGGCGCGCGGCACCACATAATTAAACACAGAACAGAAGTAAATCTACATAAAAGCGCTCCCGAGCAACATATAAAACATAGGCACCGCTTACGAATACCGATTTAGTTATTTATTGTTTTATTACATTTATGTTGATCCTGCTTCTTTCTCAACGATGAATTAAATGATTGTCATACTATAACCACAAACCATAAACAGGAAGCGTATTAAAAAGGTTGCAGATAATGAATGGGCAATGCGCACTATTATATCTAACATTCAAGAAAATGTAGACAATAGCATAAAAAAGAAAACCATGCAGCGGAAACGGAAGAAAAAACATTAAATCTCAATACCTGCCTAGTTTTCTTTACAAAAAGTAATAATATCCCACCAAAAACATAAATATAAAAAAGGTGAGCCAAGTTCAATACAAAAATTATGCTTGGCTGTGGGCCTCGCCGCAAAAAGAATGGAGATCTAAATGAGTGCCAAGTTCTATACAAAATCCAAATATGTATTTATAGGAACTAAATAACATTATGAACAAGTATTAATCTATATTTCTTTGCTGTATTGTGTAATATATATCTGTATCAATACTTATTTATCAAGTTGCTAATATTCGAGGAATAGGACTTCAGACCGGCCGTTCACCAAATAAACAAGCTTTGCTAATTATATCTGGTATTTATCCTTGTAAAATCTCAAGTGCCAAATATTTCAAACAAATATGTGTACCTACCACAAATGTGCGATCCGACGTACGGTCAGCTGCAGAGAAAAAGGCCCATGTTGCATACAAAGTTTGTATGCAGGGGGTATTTTTCTCTGCAGCTGACTGTATACTCAGCAGGCAGAAGTAGTTATGCGGGCGAGGTGTTCAAAATAACCTAGACACGCTGTTGTTTCAACCGACTTTAAGATTTAGAAGGAGGAGGTTCTCATTTTCGTCGGGATCTTTGTTGTTGTTCTTATTGCTTTTTTGCTTTTTTTATGTATGTTCACCGTTTATATGAAGACAGCAGAACCGATTTGGAAAGTTATTATTTTTTGTTTGAAAGGGTACACTTAACACTAGTCATCAATTGTCATCTGATGATGGGATCCTACTGTACAATTTTTCTAACAACCAATATTTGACGGCTGTCATTTCCATACAATTTATAACCTAAAACGCAAAATATGTATGTGGATGACAGCCGTCAAATATTGGTTGTTAGAAAAATTGTACAGTAGCTAAATTGAGAGAACTCTTAAAATATTATGTAAGCACACCTATAGTGATTTGAGTACTTTTTTGCAGTAGGTCGGGCATTTGGTCTGGGTAAGGTGTAGCATAAGTAAAGTCGGTTAGTTTTTCTTTAAAATTATCTTTACAATATTTCACCCGCTTGGCTTCATTTATTTATTTATTTATCTGCTGCAATGCTGGTGATAGTGGTGATTGAACGTAACTTTTAAACCTGCGAACTAAAAACATTAAGTGCCATTTTATTCGACTTAAAGTTTCTTAAATAATCCTCTTAACTTTGATTGCATCAGGCGTTATTTTGCGGAAGCATATATGACCTCTTACATAAGGGTACCTATAAATAAGGTGTTGTAATGGTGGTGTCCTGAACCTCATAGGCCTTGTTGGTAGCAAGGTAATCTGTAGGTAAGTAATTTTATTCAAAACATTTGCCGCGAAAAAAAGGTCATAACATAACAGTGATGTATGGTACGTAGATATCTACCTATGCTATACACTACACAGCAATAAGAAGAGGTCGTTATATAGGAATATTTCCATGAGACTAGTTTTTTTACATTAATCTCGATTTATAGGTTTGCGTCGCGAATGTCGTCATGTCAGAAATAATTGCCAGTGACTGGTTCCAGTAAGTGTCAACCACTCAACCTGTAACCGCAAGAACCCGACTTGTAGGTACTTAAACAAAAGTACAGCCCTGTACAGTCGCCAACAGATATATCGGAGCGGCCAAAATGGACATAAATATCTGAACAACGCCTCTATTAGCAAGGCGATACAGTGCACGTTCGGATATTTTTGAGTATCTTGGTCGCTCCGATATATTTGATGGCGACTGTACCCGTCTGCCGTGACCCTTCTCAAAAACAACTTTCTACTGGTTATCGAGATGCATATTATTTGAACGCAAGTCTGACGCTGACGTTCTAAGTGTTCGGTATCGGGACTATTATCCAAACGTTCTTAAAAGTACATCTTTATTTCCTAACTTGTGAATAATAATATAATAGTTTATAGTAAATGTGAAATTGTCGTTTAATATTTTAAAATTGGCTACATGCAGGCTAATGATATGAATGATAAATATACTTTATATTATGGAGGTATATTAGACCTAACAACTTGTTTACACTTTGCCTAATTCAATGCATTACTTGTTTCCACAACAAAGTGACTCGTTTTCATTGCTCTTCAGTGCACATATTTTGCACAATTCCTACCGATAACATTTTTATTGTGTTCGGTAATTCACTTTGTTTTTATTGTTTTACAAAACATATATAGAGATCAACTTTTATATTAAACTTCCTCCTAAAAACATTTCGTATTTTAGAGGCGATACAAATTGATTACTTATTTCGTAGAATGGTTCCATTTTTTGCTCGTGGCCAATTTTAATCGCCGCGCAATCTTATAGTTATTAATTTTATATAACAACTGACACATCTAAACATAAAATATATATAAAACATGTGAATGTACGTCATAGTTTGTTTATGAAAAAGCGGTTAGTTTGCGGACATAAAAGAGGAGAGCATTGATATTTTAACGCCATTGTGCAAGAACTTTCGGCGAGATAACACGTTCACGATGAAGTTTGAGTTAATTTTTTGTGCAATCTATATAATTGGCTCAAGAGCAGCTAATTTACGTAAGTTTTATTTTTAAACTAGTTATAAAGGTCCTTTACACCGAATCAATAAGTAATCAGAAAAGGTCAACAACCAGTCACTCTATATTGCACTATATATAAAAATAAACTTAAGTAATAATATGTTGGTAATCTATTGTGCAAGTTCAGATTTACCTATTCTAGTATTTAGACTGCAACAACTCGCGCCCTGAGGGATCCGTACATCACACAATGACTTTACCGTTGAAAGCCTTCTGTCTCCATACATCGACTTAGGTCGCAATTAGTTTACCAACAGATTTTTTTTTGTTGTAGGACATAATAAAATTTACGATTTTTGCGTTTACTTCGGCTGTAAGACCTTCCTTCTTGCCACAATTCATGATACTAGGCCTATAGAAAGTACCTACCCTATAGTTTTTGTAAAATTGTAATAAAAAAATATGATGTACTTAACAAAAAAATAACGATTCTTGCCATATTTCATGATTCTAGGTCTATGTGAAGTACCCTATAGGTTTTGAGTCCCCTACGAAGTATTAGAAAATAAGGCTTCTTTGGCCGTATCTTTGGATTTGGATTGCGTTGACTGAGAAGCTTGATTTTTTTACAAATTCAACGGACCACAGACAAGAATTTAATGTTAATTTCTTGATACCTCCTCGCGGTTCCGTTTTTTTCCTTTTGAAGTAAGGAACCCTAAAAAGGAAAAGCACCAAACGTATAATCTGTGGGTTTTTACCCTCATTAGGAATTTATCATCCAATAATACCATAAACAATTGAATGAGATAATAACTGTTAAGGGCCGATTATGCATGTTGAGGTAGACAAACTCAACAAAAATGGCACTTACGTGAATACGCGAAATCGCATTTTTTTTGTGGAGTACAAAAATGATTAAATATTAAGAATTATTAGAATATTTATTTTGCCACACCTTTTGTACTTGAAATAACCAAATAAACTTACAGAATCGTTTGCTCTATTTAGTAAAACTTGAAATTCTATAAGTCCTTCCTTGTTGTTGTCAAATACTCGAACGTCGCTTCCATTTGGGTTTCACGTTTTCCGTTATCTGTCTGTAATCAAATCTTACGATCCATTTCCCGATGTTCGATTGAGCGGAAATTTGTCATATTACATACATTTGTACGAATTTTCTACGCACGAGTAAGAGGTAGATCTCGTTAATAATACTGTCTAGTTAGTTCTACATATGTAGATGTAGATATATATAAAAGAACAAACGGTTCATCAAACGTAATTACGTTACCATTAAGATTTAATTCAAGTTACTTTGTACCTAAGCGCTAAATATCAAATTACTTACAATGATTTATTCACGACGAAAATGCGATTTTCGCAGATAAATCATTATTATATTATTCATCCTTCCATGTCAACTTCTCTGAGAGCCAATAAGTGTGATGTTAACGGTATTCCCTGAGCAGCGTTTTCAATAGCTTCTTGGTCCTTTTATCCTAAAAGGTTAAGAAAAGTTTCAGCCATCTGCTTCAGACTGTGTCATTTCCTTTGTATAGGGCGTTAACTTCAGAAGGGCTTCCTTGGGGGCTATTATCCGCCCCAATTTAGGAATCACTTTGACGGTCAGAAACAAAGAGGAATCCCTAACAGAGCACTTCCTTGTAGCATGGAAATAAATTAATCCGGTGACCCTTGTCGGCCCGATTGCAGCCCTAGAAGACTTGTGGGCGCCTAAATAGGTGTTAACAGTTCATGCCACGCTTAGCCATCCAATTTTGGGTAAAGGGTGCAGAAGGTTTATATTACTTAGGTACTTACATATGTGCTGGCTAGTGTTTGAATTTAAAATTTTATTAAATACACAGTGAATCTTAGTAACCCAACAGATTTTAACCATAAATTCCTGATCATAATTGGAGACTAAAATGTCCTCTATTTTTTTCTGGAATTGGCCTAGTTTCAGAGTTATTACCAATTAAATAAAAAAACATTTTTTATGTGACTCAGTGCAAAACGCTTTTTTGATGGCGATTTCACCCTTTATGGGGTCTATTAGTCTAGACATTCTTATTGATAGATATCAAAGTGCCAAGGAATACTTTACGTAAACTATTTTTAACGAAAAATAATGTACTAATTTATTTTAATCGACAGTTTTACCAGTAACATTTATGTTTTTATGTTCAAAAGCATTTAAAAAAATCGAAAAAAAGCAAAAAAATATTTTTTTTTGCGAAATTTACTTAAATTCATATAACATTTATTACTCCTCATGACCTCAGGAATTTATGGTTAAAATCTGTCGGGTTAATAATATTAATAATAATAATAAATATTATAGGACAATCTTACACAAACCGACCTAGTCCCACAGTAAGCTCAATAAGGCTTGTGTTGTGGGTACTAGACGACGATATATATAATAGATAGATATACATATATATAAATACTTAAATACATAGAAAACATCCATAACTCAGGTACAAATATCTGTGATAAACACACAAATAAATGCCCTGACCAGGATTCGAACCCGGGACCTCCTGCTTCGTAGGCAGGGTCCGACTCCTACCGACTGGGCTAGGAGGCCGTTGGGTTACTCAGATTCACCGTGTATATTCCTGGGTTCTCTTAAGAGTGTACCAAAATATGTTGATTATTGACATACACAGATTTTATCATGTTGTTAGTGCAGAGAACAAGACCCCTTTTGCATACAAACTTTGTATGCAGCGTGGCCTTTCTTTCATTACAATTGCTCAAAAAAGTTTGTTTATACACCTACGGGAGTAATGTTTACATAATATATCACTTTATTAACTTAAGAGGTTACCACAGTTATTTTGCAAATTTAGCTATACATAGGTACTTAAATCAGACATGAGACATGTCCTCCCGTCCCACCGCCAAAAATCGTACACGTAAATTTAAAAAAATCTTGTAAAAATTTGCAAAAAGAAAACAATTATCTAAGTGACCCCCTCCAAAATATCAGGCTGCCTCCGCGCCTGACTTAAATACTACTATTGTCTAACTGTTTAATAATGTTACATTTAATTTTTAGCATCCTATATAACACCATGCTCAAGAAGCCTGCCAACCGACGCACTGACAGAATGCGTTACCAAGGAGGCTAGAAAGATTCAATCAGAATTCGCCAAAGGCGTCCCAGAGTTTGGTCTAGAACCCATCGATCCACTGCCCCTCGAGGATATCACAGCCAATGCGGGAACTTTCATCATCAAGAGTAAAAACTTACGTTTAAAGGGTCTTAAGAAAATGGAAATACGTGAAGTCAGGTATGTTGTCTTAAAGTAAAACATAAATTATGCGAGAAATGGCTCAGTCAGCGTTGTAAAGGCTGATAAGAACGAAAACGGTGAATCCTCCTTTTTATAAAGGCTCGGCAACGACGTGAAACCTCTGAAGTTGCAGACGCCTATAGACCACGACAGCTGTTTATAATTATACTGGCCGATATGCTTGATCGCCACCGACGTTTAATAAGAAAATGAAATCAGATAATACCTACTACATTTGATTTAGATAATTTAGACCTTCGAGGACCACGTGACGCTTTCTATACTTACAAAATGAAGAATCGTGTAGGAAGGGGAACATTACAGCGTGAAGAATCCTTTATTAGTTGAGTCGATGCGTTGTGGAATAAAAATATTTACAAATAAATAATTAGTACAAACTTTGAATCCTTTCAAGCCATATTTTAGACCAACACCAAAGCCTTACATTTCCACACTTGGTAATAAAACGTCCTTGCAAAGTTTGATGTGCAGTTAGGTAAAAATATTCCAAAGGCCGCATCGTTAATAAACAACGAAATGCAAATGCACGTACTCGTATATGGTCACTTGGCAAGGCAATCCGGTTGGTTGTAATGTGTAGTTGCAATATGACTTCATATTTTCCAGAGACCAAAGTGTCCATTAAACTTGTTCGCAGGTGTTGATTGAACTTAATTCCCATAATTCCCGGACCCGGGGCATGTCGGACCCGGGGTATGTCCTTAAACTACGTCTCGACCTGGGTATGTCCTTAAACTACGCCAAAAAGAGAGGTACTTATGGGCACTACGAATGGCATCTCGCTAAGTGTGGTAGGGCACGTTCAGCGAATGTTATCTCGCTCAAATCTGGAGCAGAGCCCGACTGGGGAAGTATCTCCACCTTACAGAAAACCACAGCCAAATAGCACTAGACCCTACTCATAGTGTTGTGTTCCTGCTGGTAAGTAAGGTAGCCAAAGAGCTCAAAGAGGACCCAGTGTGTTGACGATGAGGGACCTTCTTGTTCCTTTAGCCATCAACACAGTGAATCCTCCTTTTTGTAAACAACGGCAACGCGCATGTGACTCCTTTGGAGTTGCAGGCATCCATAGGTTACGGTAGCTGCTTGCCATCAGGCGGGCCGTATCTTTGTTTGCCACCGTCGTGGTATTCAAAAAAAATTACCAATTTGTTTACATTTACTCAACGCCGTGCACCCAAGGCCATAAAAGTATGGAAACGAGCTTAATATGACAGGAAATAATCTACAAATCGATAATTATCAAGCAAACAGTTTCATTATTTAGTTCGCAGATGTTGTTGATTATGTACATTTTACTTCGATTTTAGTAATGGTAATAATCATTTTTTTCTAAAATTCACAATACTGAAAACTTTGCGGTAGGCCGAAATCCACTTATTTTGAAATACTTACTTTTTTAAATAATATACCGTGTTTTTTGTTGATTTAATTGCAAAGGTATATTCCTGAGCTTAAATTAAGTATATTTTTCAAAGACACCAGCATCCTAATTAGCTCCAGTTCTGAAACAATCGATTGTAAATTTTTTAAACTTTGTGATTGTTTAAACCTAAATTAAATTATTTGCGTGCTCACCGACACCGCAATAAATGATGCACGTACCTACCTATGTTACGTCAATAAAATATGCTTCTTTTGTATCTCGGAGTAATGTAATGTTTGAAATTACATTGACCTGGAGTGCGATTTTTGAATCTCACCAAGTGACTAATTCTCACCGATGTGAGTGATTTCCGAAAGTAAATCACTCACATCGGTGAGAATTAGTCACTTGGTGAAATTCAAAAATCGCACTCCTGGGCCGCGATTCGAAAAATAAACACACACACTGGAAAGACACAGCTCCAACCCAACTCAACCCAACTCAACTTAACGCTATAACGACATTGACATTTGCTATTCGAATAGATATTCATTCAACATTGGTATCACATTGGTTTCACATTGGTCACACATTGGTCGCACATTGTAGCAATGTTGTACCAATGTGCGACCAATGTGAGACCAATGTGAGACCAATGTGATACTGATACCAATGTTGAATGAATATCTGTTCGAATTGCAAATGTCAATGTCGTTATAGCGTTGAGTTGAGTTGGGTTGGAGCTGTGTCTGTCCAGTGTGTATGTTTATTTTTCGAATCGCGGCCATGTCATAATTTTCAATTGTTTGGTTGAGTTAATCATTAAACCCTAATACCCTAGTTACATTAGTAACCGATAAAACAACTTTTATAAAAAAAGAAAATTGAAAAGATTTTTTTGTAAAACGAATTATACCAATTCGTTCCCTTAATCGTACCTAACCATATGGTATAAGCATATGCTGAAATTAAAGTAAATCAATAAAAACACGTTGTATAACTATTTCTAAAAATGTTGGACTTTTTTAATGGCTTATAATTTTCCGGGTATCTAAAACATGAATCGGCAACTTTTCTAAGGCATATAATAATATAAATTGGCCGTGAATTAATATTTTAGCGACAATATTTTTTTATAAGCCTCAAACATGAGGCATCATATTATTGAAAAACGGCAACAATATATAGCTGACCAAAAAATTAACCGGGAACTTAAAATAATAGGTTGGCAACAAAAATATTAACTTGGCATCTATTATTCAAAGCAGGCTTGGTTTAAATATTTGTTGCCAGCTATTTGTTTCTACCTAATTAACAATTTTTTGGGTATCAATTGCTGGTATCATTTTAATTACGGGAGCACTAAAATTTCAGGAAACTGGAATATTTTTAAGGTTCCGTACCAAAAAAAGTTTAAAAGGAAGCAATGTCACAATGTCTATTTGTTCCGAAATTGGTAGATCGATTGAGTTGAAATTTTGTAGGTTGTATGTCCCCTGGTGCTTTAAGGGGGTAATTAAGAAAATTAAATAAAATGTTTTGCAAGCCATAGGGTCATTGTTAGTAACCATCAGGCGGGCCGTATGCTTGTTTGCCACCGTCGTGGTATAATTTTTTTTTGTCTGTGGGACCGGTATGCATGTTGGTTAGGTAAAGGTCGTTTTCCACATGAATCTTCAATGGCAATAAATATTTTAAAAAATTAAAATTCTGAATAATTTGTATTTTTAAATAAGCCTACGAAGATTTAGGTGCGAAGACGAGCAAAGGAACAAGGAGCTTAACTTTGATCAAAAGTTAAAGTTCAGTGCATTTGTCATAAAAAAATTGCTAACAAAAATATATAATAAAAAATTTGATCTGTATGGAACCCATAGTATGCAATTTTCCCTCTCTTTATTAAGTATTTTGAATGTATACTTTGAGCACTTGAGCTTTAGGTAATACCTACTTCCAAAAGGTAGGCACATGAAATAGAAATAGAAATCATTTATTTGTTTAAACATGGTAAAATACATAAGTATAGGTGTCATGATTGATGTCATTTTGTATCACATGTTTAGCCAACATATGGCAAGATGACTACTATCTAGGTATAATCAAATAATTTAATTTAATATTTTAACCATTTATTTTTTAGTAGAAACACTACGACATTACATTAACCCTTACAGCACGAGAAATTTTTTTTTGGATTTTTGGTTTGAAGTTGCATTTTTCGGTGCATTTAAGGCCCCATAAAAGACAAAAAAATACAAAAAAAATTCTCCCTCCCAAAAATTTTGTGAAAACCCACCCGCACGACCGTTTCATTTCGTTGCGACCCCTAGTAAAGTTGTCATTTTTTTTTTTAATATAAGGGTAAATTACAGAGTTCAAAGGATTTAATAAACATTTATTAATAAAATTTTAGTTTTCTTACATGTTTTACATGATGTGATTAAAAAAAACGATTGATCATATTTTCAATTTATCATAGTCAACACAATTTAAATTTGTCGACTTGCGTCCTGACCCGCACGATCGTGCGTTATAACTTTAGGCACAAAAAAATTACTAAAATTTCTGATTAAACTTTTAATTATCTACATTACTTGTATACGACAGAAGAACGTTTTATTTAATAAAAAACGAATTTAACACATTTAAAAATCACAAATTAAAAAAAATTGTGAATACCTACTTCTGACCTGGTCGTCCGTCTCGTACACGTACCTGCTTGACGCTCACCGCGCCGACGACTGGCCCCCTAACTAAACGCACGCGGGTTTAAAATGAATAATAATCGAACGCACGATCGATCGATGAAAATGCAAATGAAAAAATGAAAATAGTTTATTTCATAAACAGTTGGTACATAAATGAACAACAGGGTTGGGTCTTCCTAGTAGGTAAAAGGATACCTGTGTCAGGAAGTCCCGCTCCTCCATAATAATCGGTGGTTGTGTTTTCTTATTAACATCTTATTATTTTCTACCTATAGATAGCCTAAATTACTATCATCTTAAATTACCATAGCTAAAACATAATTTCGAAGACAGAGCAGCCGTAGATGAACAGACCTAATGTAATGTCATGAAAAAGTGTGTGTGTTGGTGTTAGTGTGTGTGTGTGTGTGTGTGTTTGTGTGTGTGTGTGTGTGTGTGTGTGTGTGTGTGTATGTGTGTGTGTGTGTGTGTGTGTGTGTGTGTGTGTGTGTGTGTGTGTGTGTGTGTGTGTGTGTGTGTGTGTGTGTGTGTGTGTGTGTGTGTGTGTGTGTGTGTGTGTGTGTGTTACATAATACATTTCAGTTATAGTTAAGTACATTTAATTTAGTACAAGATTAAGTAGTAGTGCAGTATCTTCATAGTTAAGCATCTTCAACCATTCCGTCACAGTTTTTTTACAGTCATATAATCTTTGTTCATAAATATTTAATTTTACATTTATTTTGTTATAAAGGTATGCAGATTGTGTATTATACTGTCTTTTAGCATACAAAGATTTATATGTTGTGAGTGGGGCAACCTTGTTTTTACGTCTTTTTGTAAGCAGCTTGGGATTACAATTTAACGTTTTATGTAACCTCAATATTGTACGGAAGACATACAGTCTTCGCATTGATAAATGGTCACTAATCTGATACAGTTCTAGTGTGGGAAACCTGTATGGCCTCGAGTACATGACCTTTAACAAGCATCGTTGCCCTCTCTCAACCTCCAAAAATTTGGTCTTACCCGCTCCACCCCAAATGGTAATACAGTAGGTCATGATCGATTCCGCGAGAGTTATATAAAGCTGGTTAAGAAGTGTATGGTTAGCAAAGTGTCTAAGAATTTTAAATATCCATATAAGTTTCCTAATTCTACCATTCACAAACTCAATATGCGGATGCCAAGAAAGGCGCTGGTCTAGAATTATACCAAGGTATTTAGTGGAACTAACCCTCTCAATGTCCTTACAATCACATAAACCACTATTAATTGCTCACATAGCAGGTGTGTATTTTAAGTTTTTAGTTGGTATGTGGTTGTGTGCTATTGTACTTGGTAAAGCATATGTAGTTAGTTTTATTAACATTTAGAGTGAGCAGGTTAGATTTCAACCAAGAGGACACCCTCTTTAGCCCCACACCTGCACTCTCGAACACCGACTCCCAGGATTCTCCCTCAAAGACAATGACTGTATCATCAGCATAAGACTGGATAGTTCTATTTTTTAAATTTTGGGTAATTAAGTCATTAATGTATATCAAAAATAATGTGGGCCCCAAGATACTTCCTTGGGGACCGCCAAATGTGATGTTAACTTCGTTACTTATGTGGTTTCCGAGCTTAGTTGTTTGAGTACGACCATGTAGATAGTCACTTAGCAATCTCAATGGGATTCCCCTAATACCAATGCGCTCCATCTTGCGTACAAGTGTAGGGAGGGAGACGGTGTCAAAGGCCTTTTTTAAATCGAGAAAAACAGCCAGGTATTTTTTTCCTTTTTCTACTTTATCAACAATTAAGCTTGTGAGTGATAGAATTGCATCCTCAGTAGATCTAGATCTTCGAAAGCCAAATTGAAAGTCCGTAATTATGTTAATTTTTTCTAAATATGTTATTAGTCTGTTATTAATCAGTTTCTCAATTATTTTTGAGATGGATGGGAGGCCTGTAGTTGTTGACGTCATCTCTCTCTCCACTCTTGTACACTGGGGTGATAATAGATTGTTTAAGTGGTCCGGGGAAAATTCCAGTGCTGAAACAGAGGTTAGCTAAGTGACTAATAACAGGGGCAATATGGTTATTTAACAGTTTGAGAAATTTTGTAGGTATGTTGTCCCAACCAGGGGCGCTTTCCAGTTTTAGGCTCATGATGATAGTAAACACATCTTGAGGGTCAGCGTCCAGAAGAGCGAAGGATGAGGGCAACCAAGGGGGCAGGTCTAGACTGTCAATTGTAGACCGTGGGAGATTTACTGAATTATTTTGGTTGTTGATATCCTCCGCCAGTGTTTTACCAATGTTGTTGACGTAATTAACAGAATCGGATGGGAAAGGATTGATGTTAAGTAATTCAGTGTTTTTAATTTTTTCTGATTTATAGTGTGTTATCTTTTTGATAGTTTTCCAAAGAGTTTTAGAGTTTTTAGCAGAGTCAGTCAATTGTTCCCTTTCGTACTTGCGTTTTAGTTTTTTGATTAGATTGTTGCAGAAGTTGCGGTATCTTTTAAACGTAATCCTTAAGATCTCATTATGTGGTTCTGTGCGGACTTTTAATTGTAACTTATTCCGGTTTTTAATACATCGAACGATACCAGGCGTAATCCATGGCTTAATAACCCGCTGGCTTCTCGGTATCAGCTTTATTGTTTTACTATCTTCCAGAGATTGATTCATGGTACTAATTAGCTGTTGTGTGATGTAATAGGGACCATTACTTAAAAATAGAGACTCGAGGTTTTTTTCTAAAAGGCTTTTGATGGCTTTATCATAGTTAGTATCGATGCCGTACTGAAGCGGCAAACTTGATTATTTTTCAAACTAGATTTTTTTAAAGTTGAACGCACGATCGTATCAGCCGGTGCTGTAAGGGTTATACAACTTGTTTTATTTAAATGTCAATTAACAACAGGTATTGATTATTATAAACTGCAATATGTTTTTTTCTTTTCCTTTAAAACTTAAGAAGCTGTGTAGAAGTAAGGTAGGCGACTATACCTCTTTTTTTTCTCACAATAGAACATTAACGATCCATTTCGCCTATGTATCTTTTTTTCAGCCCTATGAGGGAAAACTAGGACAATCGCACGATTATTCTAATCTAAAAAAAGGAAGTAGTTATAGGTAGATATTTAGGTAATTCCTACACAAAATGCACCCTTCATATTTTCTATTCACTAGGTAGGTAGGTATTTAGGTAATACCTACACAAAAGGCACCATTCATTATGCTCTATTAACTAGGTTGGTATTTTGGTAATACTATACAAAAGGCACCTTTAATTTTTTCTAAATCATATGTGGCATATGAATTTTGGTTCTAGATATCTGACTATAGATACTTACCTACCAATATTCATAGACCCTAGTAACTTTTTAAGAATCCATTTTATCTTATAATTACAGCTCGTGTAAAGTTGCCCGTTTTACTAATATTGAATATGTAATTCACTTTAATTGCTTCCTAAATATTTTAAAAGTACCTTTAATTCAATAGGTAATCGTTTTCTATTAAAAAAAGGCTTCTTAAAATGCTTCCCAGTTATAAATTCAGTTTTCAATATAATTATTTGATACCTACCTATAGTTAAACAATGGCTATTAAGACATTAAAAAACAGCCCATATTGAAATAATTTACGGCCCCAAATTAGTCGCCAACCTATTAATTCTGGTACCCATTTTTATTTTTTAAAGCTGCCCAAATTCAATTATTTAGCAGCCTGGTTAACTACATGCCTTTTTTAATTCTTTGGTGAAGCGTAATGTGAATATTTGGTCACCAATTTCACAACAAAAATGTTTGAAATCTTTGAATTAGTATACAATGCAGTTTTTGTTTCCATACTTTTGGCCTTGGTTGTAAATGCTAATATAATTATGAAATGTTTTTCCTCTCCTATATACTATTTTAATAGTTACGGAGTTCAGGTTTTACTTACTGTTTACTTTTACAAAATTAAACATAAGTAGGTATTCTATCACTCCCTGATGAGTATGCCGCTTATTCGAGTCCAGAGCCCGAGCTTTCGAGCATACCGACGTCACTCATTCTATACTTCGTTTTTTTTAGATTAGAAAAATCGCACGGTTGCCGTCGTGCAATTTCTGAGAAAACAATTTTAAAACCCTCCATTTTGCCTCTTATTGTCTTAAACGTATCACTAATAATGGAAAGAAGTATTCTGGTTTAAAAAAATCCTGACATGGCTGAAGAAAAAAATTCATGGGCAAAATCAACCGTTATATTTCTAATCTCAAAATTAGGTACCTACCTATAGTATTGGTGATTGATTTGATTTAAGTGATCCGCACTTTGTAGGAAGCAATTGAGGATCTCGATTTTGCCGTTTTTAAATGACTGAATGTCACTGCTAAACTTGTTATTCCTTTCAAAAAAACGATATCAAGAAAATTTGATCCAATGGAGTTTTTTTATACCACTTCGATGGCAAGCAAGCATACGGCCCGTCTTATGGTGAGCATCAGCTACCGTAGCCTGTAACTGCAACTCCAGAGTCTATTCTACATATAGTTTGTAATTGTATAACACACTTGTGATTTTTGTTGACCTAAAGACTACAAATTCCAACACACTTCAATTTAAGTCTACAGTTGAATGTGCTAATTAGTTTTATACGGACAGGTTTCATCTCTCAAAAAAAAACCTGTTTTAGTGGGTTTTTATGTATCGCAAAAATACTGGGATCGTTTTTTACAGTCGCCATCATATATCGGAGCACAACGCGTCTATTTTCAAGGCAATAAGGTGCATGTTCCGATACTTTTGAGTACCATGGCCGCTCCGGTATATTTGATGGCGACTACGTCATATTTGTTTATTTTTGCCAATGTAAAACTTCGTCAGTGAGCACGGAAATTTCATGTCGTAAAAAACTAACATATCTCTTGAAACTTACGTATAAAATTAAGCAATTGTTTTTAAATATTTTTTCAGATGGAACTTTGAGGAAAACACGGGATCCATGAAGCTGTTTGGCAACATGACATTCCTGGGTGACTACGAGACCGATGGCACCCTCATCCTCATACCTATCAAGGGAAAAGGGAAAATCTCCGTCAAATGCTGTAAGTTTCACGAAGCGCTTTTATATAGCTCCAGGGAGCGTAGATAAGATGTCAATCGTAAGCACCTACGAAACGCCAATTGAAACACGATAATGTATGAACACTTTTCGTTCACATCTGTCATCACATATTAATCTATGCTGTCATCCCCGTACATTAATCGTCTTTCGATTGCTTGGCGTTTCGTACTTAAGATTGACATCTTGTCTATGCCCTCTGTTGTACATAAAGATAGCCGGTCATTTAAAGAGATAAAGATAGACATTTTACATGGTAGATTTTTTTTTTAATTTTTATTGCACAATACGTTCCTACAAGATAGTACGAATAGCGAATTTAGTGCCTTAAGGTTAAGGCATTCTCCACCAGCAAATTAATGCGGTAAACGGAAAAATTATGTAAGTATATGTTATAAATATGCATCATCACATATAAACATGACTCATGCAAACAAAACAACTAGTTTTAAAAAATACCATAAAACATTGGTCAAAATATTCTATACTTGAAACAGCTATTCGTTATCACCCGATATCAATTCTAATTTCTGGTTGTATGTATTTCTTTTCGAAATTCGGTTATATTTTCTGTATTATTTTAGGTTAGAGCTAAAATAATAGATTAACACATATTAGCATGAATGTTCCTATAAAGTTCAAAGACACTTTAGTCCGGTTTAATGCCAAATGCAATCGGGCGCTTCTGTTTTACGTGCCAAGCCCGTGAATAAAACTTATTACTACTTTTTTTTATTTAATCGTAGTACCTACCTACCATCACGCATGTTACAATACAAACAACGCTTAAAATAAACTCTCAATTTATAGAACCTATCTTGATATCCGTACCCATGTTTAAAAACGCAATTTAACATTAATAGAACGCAAGCGTACCGATGCCGAGTTAAATTTCTCAAAATTGTTTCTTTCATTGTTGTAATTTCATACTCGTAATTTTAACAGAATTTCGAAACTGTTAAAACGGTGGAAAGAGTCGCGTAATTAATACGAGTAAATACTTTTCTGGTTAATTTTTCTTTCATCTTTAGATCAAACTTAAACTAATCGTACCGCCTCTCTGCCTCCGAACGTTTAAAAAAGTAATAATAAAGTCAATTACTATAATTACATTTTTTATAATTTCCTACAGTTAAATCATCACCCAGTAACTGCTAATTTAAATTACTGTGTTATTATATTAGTGTCGTTAACATGAATTGTCAATTTGCTCAAGTGTCTACGATCTTGGTGAAAGTTTGCCAACCCAAAGGCAGGGTGATTACGCAAATATCTTCACAATAACCAGAAGGGGACGTGTTTAATTACTTATGGCAAATTACAGGCGCCCGCTTGAAATTACAACGATAATTGGCCCTCATATTTAATCACAGAATATATTATATTATCAACGATGGTACTAATTTTATATTTAAGTACCTACCTACCTATTATAATTATTTCGTGAGGTGAAACCATAAATTATAATGTCACTTAGGGTCACAGAGTCTAAACCCCACCTCATTAGGTTAGTTCACAGGCGCGCCACATCAACGAAAGACGAGTGTCGATTTTGAAGTATCGGAGCTATCAACATGGCGGTTATAGTGTATAGGTTTTGACGTCCTCAGATCTTAATATGGCGGATTTTCGGCCGCATTGGGTTTTTACGTATATACTCGTCATCTCTTTTTGCTTATGAATATGGCGCTGAGTTAAAACGAGGCGAATATATTTTTATGTGTTTTGATTTACATATGTCAATTGTCGGATCCCCTATAAGTACATCCATGGGTTAGTTTCATGCGAAAAAAAACGTTGTGTCAATTGCACTTTTTTTTCGTACCATATTGTCTTATATAGTCTGGCAAACCAATTCTGCCAGTAGAAAAACGCGGCAAATTCAAAATACGTACATGTGGCAACCCTTTGCGATGAGATACCGTATTTTGTGACAAACATTTCAATTCACATTTCTTTTACATTGAATTTGTTTCTTGTGCCTTTCACTCTCTCATCTTAAGCGCGAGTGAGAGAGAACTCCTGCAACGTTCTACATGTAATTTAAATTCGTTTGTATGTCATATGTCAATTGCCTCAACCAGATTGTCTGTTGCAGTTGATGACAGACCCAACGAAATATATCCGTCTCCTTTTTACACACAGTAAATGTCACATAATGAAAGGGGCGGAAATACCAACTAAAATTAAAAACACAGAATTTGATGATCATTGCTGCTTTTTTCACTGATTCTTAGTATTGTCATACTTTTATTCGCTGTACATTGCTACTGCGTTCGTTGTCTGGCCAGACGATATTTTCTTAATTTTCGTAACGAAAATGAGATAATTAAGAAAAAAATAATAATCAAATGCCATATAAGTAAAAGTATGGCCAATTTTCGTTAGAACACTGAGAAATTACGAAAAGATTAGCTAAAAGTTTATTTTTTTTACAAAGTTGACTCTACAACAGGTTTTTAAAACATATACAACTGCTTAAGGCCATGCATAATTGATATTGGGACTCGAAAATCAAATATCAATAATCGGTGGTATGAATTCAAGCTGATAAACAAGTATTCGTAAAACGAAACTTTAAGTACCTACTTACTTAGATGCAAACCTTTTGAGGTACTTAGTCATTTCATATTATACCGAATTAATTCTGACTTGTCTTAATATGTAAATATACGTGTATCAATCCAATGATATTTACTATGGATGGGTTATATTCTAACAAAATGAGCAGAAAAAATACTTCCAGGGTTATTTCATAACATAACCTAGCAACGATTGTGTTATGTTTATCTGTTTTGACAATCATTACATCTTTGTCACTCTCATTGTTAGAAAATTACAGTTTGTCTCTTTCTCGTTGGCGGGATACATTAAATTACATTAAATTACAATAATCACAAATACCTAAATTAATTTTTACATGGTTTTCTTACGGTTAAAATACCTCTGCCCATCAACTTTCATGACACAGCCAGTCATCACTTACTTATCACAATAATTATCGTGCCGTGAACATCAATTCAAATTCTAGTGTAATTATTCAAACTTCTCATTTTGTTACAGTAAATACCGATATCCTAATAAAGTACAAGGTGCGAAAAATCAAAGACGCCAACGGAGAGGAACACCTTGAGACGTATGATCTCACCCAGACTGAGGAATACGGGCGGGTGGTGTTCCATCTCACCAACTTACCAGGTGGACCTGCTATTGGTAAGTGAAAGAACTATGTTAGCGACATTGAGTAACAGCAGATGACATCCCTAAGATTTTTTTTTTCCCAAAAGTTGTAGTGAAAATCACTACAAGTCATAGCTATGACTGAATCAAAGAGTAGTATACGAGCTGTCAACCGCCAAACATGGGGCACAAAATTTGTTCTAGATGTCACATCTAGTAGAATACATAATAATTCAATGGTTAGCGAGCCTAGAACAGTCAGCAGCATAAGTAGCTTGTTTCTGTAATAATACGCAATTAATAAATTAATTTGTTCAAATCATAAAATGTAAGGCCAGCCCATAGACATAAGGCCAGCCATCCATAAATGAGACATCTTCGTCATCTTCGTAATATTTTACGTACTTTGACATTCCGTTTCCCGAGTTAAATAAGTTTTTGAAAAAATAACATTTTTAATACAAGTTTTTAACGCCGAATGTAATTTTTGTTGAGAATGTTATAGTCTACTGCTCAACGAGATGATTCTAACAAACCCAAACACAATGAGCACCCATTGTTATATCCAGAGTTCTTATGACCTTCGGTCTCCATCATCAGATCAGCTCCATGTAATCATAATATTGGATTATTACGCGATAAACATGTGACATAGGTATGCGTGCAAAAATTCAGCAAAATCGGAAACCGGGAAGTGGGTCAAATTAAACTTGCAAGATATTAAAGACAACGGGACAGATGAAACTAAATAAATGCTTGTAAAATATAAATTGCTAGCCTGTAACTTCTAATGTTTTACCGCTAAACAGCTGCTAGACGCCCAGAAAATCGTGTCTATGAAGCAAGGATCTGATATCATCCTTGGTAGGAAGGATCCCTTGAAGTAATATGTCGATTGCGTGGCCAATTTTAAATATTTTTTTTCAGGTGAAACGATAAACCAGGTGATGAACAACAACTGGAAGGATCTGATCAAGCAACTGGGCCCACCATATACCAAGGCCGTGGCCAACAAGGTCCACCAAGTCGTCAATACACTTTATTCTAATGTTCCATTCGACCAACTTTTTGCGCCTTAAGTTAATTTTAATGTTAATTGTAGTTATAGTTAATATAGTCTTTGTGATTTAGTACGTATTTTGCATATTAATAAATTTTAACTAAGTAATTCTCATTAGTTTTATTACCCATTGTTCAATATAAAAGACTAGGTACGTTAAATAAATTGGTTTGAAGGATGCCTAGTAGGTTACGTCCTAGGTAGTTAATCGATTGCGTTCAACAAAATATTTGTTAGGGCAAGTAGATGGTTCATGACAACAAAAACAGTCTAGTCTCGTAGTTTTTTATTTTCTCTTTCTGCTGCACTTAGATTATATATACCCTTATATGAATTAGTCCCTATCTACACAACTTAGTTACTTAAATATATGTAGAGAAAATGCCTTACAATCATTTTTTATCAATTTTATGATATTTCATCCCAACACGCTTCGTGGCAATTCCCTTCAATCTCGCCGCTCAGTCCGAATAAATTATACTTAAAGAATAAGAGCTGCATAACAATAATGGATCTGCTGCCTTGGCCCCGGCAATTCAAACCACTTGCACCTAGCCGACTGTAATGAAAAGTTCCATCGTGTAGAAAATTAAATTTCTCTCTTCAGGGCATTAGGCAGGCTCGTACCAATCTCGGCATAATCGGGATTTCATCTGAGTCGCGACTTGTGACTTCTGTCCTGGCTGATCTCGTTTCTATGCAAATCGGTACAAAACGCTCGTAACGGCTGAATAATTTAATCGATTGTTCGGAATCCACCCGAATACCTATCTGCTTATTATACTTTCTTACTTTTTTCTTGGGTGGATTTGGAAAATAGACTGGGGCCGATTTTTGACTTTCGAGCATTCAAATTCAAGGATAAGCTCGAGATATAATCGTATACAAAAGTTTGTCGCCATTATTTTCGCATAAAATTAATAGTTTAAATAATCATGATCTTAAATTTCTGTCGCTGTTTTTTTTTAAACACCATTTCATCGTTTTAGGCAGTGTTTTAAATGAGAGATTCGAGCGCTCGATTCTCAAAAATCGCCCCCGTGTTTTTGTATACCGAGCTGATGGCCATCAAAGATACAGTTTCTGGCAAACGGTATCCTTTCAATACATTTCAATAGCATTATGGGTTGTCACAACTGTCACAAGCGTACTTTACCAACCCTTCAAAAACCTGTTAAATCCATTCTTTAAGAATTATACCCATCCACTATTCGAGGTAGCGGTGGTGGTGTACTTGTAATTCAGTGTAATTGTGGTCAGGCATTCAATTGTGCTTGTTTACGTATCTACAGTCAAAGATCTACAGGCAGATATAGTACGATTTTTTTAAGATGTCGGAATTGTCGGTAGAACTCCTTAGTGAGATTCCGACATCTTAAAAAATTACCACTATACGTGAACTTTTAATGCCACTTGGTGTGATATGGAAGGTAAGAAAATAGTGTTGGAGGATGTGGTCTACATTTGAAAATAACGGTTAGTTTTGTAGATAATTTAATTATTCGGTCCTCTCCCGATACGGTCCTATACCCCAACGCTACCTACTTACATTAATAAATTAATGCAAAAAAATCATTTGAATAGCCTGGTTTTTTCATGTTTTCGTCCGCGGCCCGCGCAAGTTGAAATTACGAAACTCGTTTGCACACTACAGCAGTTCGCAATTTGGGTTAAATGAAGTTTTGAGTGCAACCGAATTCATCATCATATAGACAGTAGGTACGAGTAAGCATACGGGACTTTAATGGTATGTATTTAGCACAACACAACATGTACGTATAAAAGTTACGTGTTATCCCACCTATTATTAGGTATACCTTAACACGTAGGGGAAGCCCGGGCAAGACGCATATGTTAAGGGAAAGATGAAAATAAACACCCCAATTGTTAATCAAAATAACACGTGTTAAGGTCATCTGAACACCTCACCCGCTTAGGTACTTCTGCTGCTGACTGTACCAGTTCATTGGTTACAATTATTCTTATTGAATAACTATTAACATTAAAAGCTAAGGTCCATTAGCATTTCATGATCTGATTAAGTACTTGCACGATAACAATATATTTTGTATATGTTATACCTAATCTTAAAACTAGCCCGCTCACCATCATTTAGATTAATCGTATGGAACCTATCTATTGTAGGAGATAACGCAAACTAATTTGGCCCCTAAACCGGACAAAAGTATAATTTATCCAGCAAACGCAGCAAATTATATTTAATCTTTGACTAAGTTTATATCGAATTAATAAATGAGCATACCTAATGTCAAAGAGCCATTAGCAACATGGGGCCTTATAGGGATCAAAGCAAGTAACAGAGACACTACACGTTAACTTCCCTTTTGTATGTAGAGCAATATGTAGGATTTCGATATTCTAAATTCCAAGGATATGTTTTTTGTTTTATAGTATGTAAGATATGGAGTATAGACAGTAAAATAATTGAGTAACATAACGAGTTCATTTCGAATATTAAACTGATAATTGCTGCTCATTGGACCCCATATACTTTGTTGAGAATAGTTACATTATTAATTGGTTATTATATTTTTAATTTGTACCATGTACAGTTAACTTTGGAAAATGCTATCAATAATCCTTAAACTTAAACAACTTCTTATATCTTATCTTTTACATTTTTGTTAAAAACGTTATAAATCGGATTCCTTTTCTTTGTATCCAGTATTTTTGTGCCATAATAGTTTTTTTGTTGTTTTGCTAAATTCCCCAAATTCCAATTGCCTCGTTTGACGGGCGTATAAAGACCTGGCTCTTTAATTTAGGCTACGTTCAGCCAGCGAATCATCTGTCACCATCCATATCACCCGCCTCATTAACCCATTATTTTCCTGCAGCCAAATTATTACTAGCCGAGTCTTTATTTTTACTTACCGGTTTTGCTAACTATTGAATGTGTAATGTCCTTGTTTAGGTACAGTTGTCTTCATTTTTAAGTGAAGTGCTAATATTAAATATTTTTAATTATTGTAATTTAATTACATTCTGGCCACTAGGGAGGTTGTTGAATGTGAAAGTGAAATAGGTACAGTTGTCTTCATTTTTAAGTGAAGTGCTAACTTTAAATATTTTTGTTATTGTAATTTAATTGCATTCTGACCACTAGGGAACTTATTGAATGTGAAATACCCTTATTTAGATGCCGTTATTGTGATTTTTACGTGAAATGCTAAATTTTAAATAATTGATTATTTTTGCTAATATTAAATATTTTTACTTTGTCGTCAACATTAAACGTGTTAATGCAATTAAGAAGTGTTTTACTGCAAAATGGCGCCCGAACAGCGATTTGGGGCAAATTTTCTATTTATAGTTTATCTTTAAGTTTATTTTTTAATTTTTAGCATTTAATTTTTATTTTAGGTCTAGTTTTATTGTTTATTGTAATGTTATCTGTTTCTGTGAATAAATATCCATTTAGACTTCTTATTGTTATTATTTTTTAAACAAATAGTTCCAATTATCCGTTTTGCCCGATCACCTCGGGCAAAAGGGATATACCTCAAAGGCAAAAAGGATACATATATGATAAATATATGAATTAGGCATAGCATTCATAAAAAAAATAGCTGTTAACCCTTGAATAAGAAGTACAACCCTCATGGGCCTATTTTTGCACTGGTTACACTGAGTCTGTCTTCGGTGGGTGGGTCAATGTATCTTTCAGCGCACACCAAAAAGAACACTATAAATTATTCTCTGTTTTTTTTGTTTTAAGAGCAGTTTTTGTTTGTAAGTTTTGCTGGGGCCTAGCAATTACAAATCTTAAGGTTTTTTTTATGTTTAGTACCTTTTTGGAGTTTTCCATACACGCATAGCTATCCGTTTTGCCAATATCCGTCTTGCCCGAAGTACTAAATATTTCGCATTGTTTATGCCAACAATGCGTTTATCAGGTGGACAAAAAGTTATAGTCACAATTTAAGCCAAAGTTAATATAATATAGTTTTAACTAACAGTATTCGTCAACATACGAAACGTAATACAAAAAGTTCATACACTTGCTTTTCCAAAAATCACAACAAAACAGTCAAAAACTTTGTTTTTTTTTTCTCCACAACAAGTACACACGTTGTTTGCTTTATGGAACTGTCATGGCGTCATCTTATCGATGCTTTACCGACTTAAGCAAGCCTAGATGCGCTATCTATTGTATAGCTTTGGTAAAATCAGATATTCTTCTTACCCACACTATGCGTATCGCCCGGGCTTCCCCTAACTTTGACGCTTAAAGGAATTTTTAGTGCTCCGGGGGACAAAAATGCAAAAATAGAATAGTGTCAGTAGTAGTCAATAGTACGTTACCTCACTAGGCGAGGGTGTTTTTGTACTCATTTGATTTCAAAAAATATTTGAAATAGGAGTTTGATGCCTACCTTTATAGAAATTAACAATCATTGCACTACCTCAATATTATTAGGTATGGACTTTTGAAGTCTGAAAATGTACAAATAAGTTTAGCAAAATCAATGTTACTTTTGTCTACAATCGTTCAATTTCAATACTGCTTTTTAGTATACCTAGTTTGCTCACTCACATAAATAAATGTATGTCAACGTGTGAGTGGTACAGATAAGTTATACAATATGGACCATTAACCTGGGAAAAAAAATAAAAGACCGCCAAAAGTGGGCAAAATTGTATACTTCTACGGTACCTATAACGTAAAACAATCACCTTGGTAATAGAGACATTGCGCCTTAGTCGTGGCTACATTTTTTTTTCACATAAAATGTATCCATATTTTCAGACGTGGCTGTACCAACTCTGTATTTACTAAAAATCTCGAAATTTCCTACTTTTTCCCTTAAAAAGTTAACTTTACTATGAAATCAATAAGACTGATTGAAATTCATAAGTCGGAGCGGGGAGACGTTCGCATTGTAATATCCGGTCCACAGATTAATCGAAACGAAGAGGTATGCTTACGGTTATATTAGGGGAAATAGTTTGATTTTCCGGAGATTAAATTTGTTTTGCATTTGAACTCGACATCGACAACTTGGGACTACATTCGACGATAGTTTGATTATTTGTGGAATCATTTTTTATTGCGTCTTTTAAGCATCTACAAACAAATAAAAACCTAAGGTGCGCCGCAAAGAGTGCGCCTACCAAAAATAGCTAGGTAGGTATCCACCAAGAATATATCAGGAATAGCTACATTCTCATGGTGCTCCCACATTAGCTGTTATAAATGTTATATAACAAAGTGTAACAAGGATAAGGCTAAGTAGAACTATGTTGCTAAAGAAAGATAGGTTGCTGTTATACATTTATATTAGCTAGTGTGGGAGCACCATTAGTACCTACTGTAAATTACCTATCGCCGCGTTCGTGACTAAAGAATTGTTAGACAATAGAAATAGGAACTCGATTCCCACAGGAATAACTATTTTTTTTTAATATTAGCTGTTTTAAATATATTTTTCTACTCCAGCACTTCTATATGCTAATTAAATGACTGATAGTGGTATCTAAAACTAAATCATTTAAGTGAAAGCGCTAAAGTCTATTTGTCTATAGGTACTTTCTATAACTGCTAGCAGTCACACAAAACGTATTGTGCAACTGTTTTTGTTTTTTTAATACACTGACTTCCAGGTGCCATGTCTAAAAAGGGTTCGTTCTTGTTTACAATATAAATTATATTTTCAAATTGATATACACTTGAAATTATTTTTGCACAAACTATGATAAAAACATTATCATGTTTTTTTTAAAGTATTAATATCTTAAATTATTTAGTTTCATATTTATGAAAAGCCTAATAGTACTTTAATGTAAACTTTTGCATTGAGAGTTACTTGAACGAAGCCATATTTTTTTGCAATTAAAAACCAACTCGTGATCAGTCTATGACATTTAGTAAAAAGTTAATATTTAAAAAGTTTCAACACAATGTACGGCTTAATTTTTGTATTTAAACTCGTATATTATGTTAATATCAAGAAGTTTATGTTAATTTTGATAAAATAAGTGACAAGAAAACTTCACAGTGAATATCCGAAGACTTCGGCACAAAAGTAAGAGTTATTAGTTGATAAAAAAAATCTTAAAACAAAATTGATTTATGTACTCGTGATACTTAAGAACTTTAAAATTATTTATTAATTGAGTTTTTGCTACTGTCGTAGAAAAAGTTTCGTGTGCAACGGTACATAATTAGTTCTTAAAATTCTCGGGTCTGTTATTACAAAATTCGGCTTCGCCTCATTTTGTAACTTCGACCCTCGAATCTTAAGAACCCTTATTATGTACCTGTTGCACAATAGTAGATTGTGTAACAAGGGAGCAAAATGAAATATTTACGGCGAGGGCGTATATTGATTCCCAAACGAAGCGATGGAGTCTATAATAGAATCCCGAGCGTAGCGAGGGATTCTAAAGTAGACTCCTGAGCGTAGTGAGGGATTCAAGTGTTAACGCCCAAGTTGAAAATAGGTTTGCTCCTATGTGACACATACTGCTTTTCACACCACCTTAGGGGATTTTTTTTTTTTTATTGTTGAATCATATTTATTTTGACTTTATATGTGCTTAGTGTGCTTCTTGATTATAATGAATCTATTAATTTAATAAGAAATTTGATTGTGATGACGGACTGGCTGAAAAAAAAAACGAATGTCCTAGAACAGAAAAGTGCCACTTTGTTCCCTCCTAGCAGGGAAGAAAAAGCCCGTATACGACTAGGTGGTGTGAAAAATACTATTTGTTGTTTATGGAACCTTTGTCAGTATGATATGTCGGCTCCGATACAAAGTTTGTATACTTTGTATAAGTAATGACTAAATCTAACTAAACATCGAAAAAACTGTAGGTACACTAATTTCGCAGTTTTAGATAGGAGTTCCGTCAATATCGACTGGAAAATACCAATGTCAGTTACCGCATAACCCCCGTCTTCAAATAATTGCACCCTCTTGGCTCGAGTCCGAATACATTCCATTAGGAACTGTTGCACATCCTCGACAGAGTCGCAAACTTCGCAATTGGGCGACTCTGCTTTCTTCATCAGATGTGCAAACTTATTTGATGGGATGTGACCGGACCGAAGCCTGTGCGACAATTTCGTACAATTTCAACTCGTTTTAATTCACCCATTTCCCACCAGGATACGGCGCTGACATTGTTTGGTTCTGTACCTACCAGATGCCAAACATAAAACATTAGTTATTTTTCAATCCAGGTCATAGAGAAAAGGAACAACAGGGCTAGCTCCGGTTTGCCTACTAATATTATTGATGCGCCGCAACTGCTTTAAATTTTAATAACCTCCGAATTTTGTGTGACTTGAACTTCCACGGCACAGTTCGATCCTCGTAACGTTTACTCAGAATTTTCAACCCAGTTTTAATACATCAAAAAGTCACTTGAATAACCGCACCGGTGAGCCACATTACAAAGCGATATTAAAATTGCATCTTCACAAGTCGACAGTCCACTGGAGATCATAGTGGAACTTACCTAACCTATCTAGGTGAATCATTTCAGTCTTGCAAGCTGTTATTTATTATCTTTTATTTGGTACCTTATTACTTGATGTTTTAAGGTTCTCTATGTTATTTTATGAAAAGCTTTTATAGGTTTGAGAACTTGTTATTTACTTAAATAACTAATCTACGTATACTTAAGTGTCCGGTAAAGTTTTTTTTCATTTCGCTCAACTCTTCGATACTATTTTAGAGTAGTAACACTAACTAATAAGACTACTATTCGTTTGTGTACATATTTTTAATTTTCATACATAATTTTTAAGCAAGAGTATGTTTACCTAGAGCAATTTTAAGAAAAATTGCCGAAGTTTAGATGGTATTTTTGGAAATGTATTAAAGTATTTCATAAAATTTTTAATGTAGAAATAAACTTGGCTTTATACTTCAATCAGATAATATAAAACATATTGGAGGGCATAACAAATAATAATAAAAAATCAAGCGACAAGTTAGCACGAATCAACATCCTCACTAAACAAAATTATTTCAAACTATCTTATCAAATGCAATTCATGTGCGTTATTTCATTATTAGATTTTCGTTTTCAAATCGTTACCGGACTCTTAAGTAGAGTTCTAAATCATTCTAAAATGTTTTATAGCGAATTCATATTGATTTAAAAAGAAAATTTTTAAAAGAATTAAGTGTACCAAGGAAAAAGTATGTTTTTTAAAAACTTTCCGTGTAGCTATGTTACGATACAATATTTTAATGAAATGTAAGGGCCAATTCTTATTACATTATTAACTCTTTGACGCGCGAGCGCACTCGGTTATATTTTGAACGTGTAATCACGCGCTGACGCCGAGGGCACGACTTTTCGTGCGCGTGATTTTACTTCTTTGGCGGTCAAAGGGTTAATTGACTAGGTTCGACTTAGATTTGTAACACCTTACGCCCTCCGTGCATGGCGACCGTGACAGGACCAACGAGGGTCGATAACCCGTTAAACTGCGTTCTTATATCTTCACTATCATGTGTTGGTAGGTATGCCATCTAAGAAATATTAGTTTATGAAACTGTTACGTAATAAGGGTCCTTAAAATACGAGTGTGGTTTGATGAAACGAGCCGCAGGCGATTTTCATAATAAGATCACACGAGTGTTTTAAGGCCTAATTACGTAGGTACAGTTGCATACACTGCTTTATCTACACTCATATTATATATCCTAAATGAAGTGTTCGGAATCCATAGAATGACCGCCATTGCACCGTCATGGCCAACTCGATTGTGCCGGCGGTCGGGCGGGCGCGTGCCGTTGGTCGGGAAGGACGACAGGATTTACATTCGGTTATTAATAGACCCCGTTATCTTGTCGCATAGATTTTGTTTTTCAGTAGAGCGTGAATGATTTTTTTATCGACCTTCTTGATATCGATGTTTATACATTACAATTGAATTTTCGCCTTTTAAGTCTATACTCAATTTCAATTAAAACTTTTTGTTTACAAATAAGTACATAACCTTATTGGTCTTACGTGAAAGTTTATTGTAATTATTGTGGAAAAATAAGATTAATCCTAACTAACGAACACCCTAGACTTTTATTTCTTCATTTATTATTATATATATCTTTATACAAAAGTAATAAGTAGTACCTAGTGACACCTCTTTGAAATTATCAGTGACATACAGTATCGACATTTAGATAGTCGATAAAAAAATCATTCACGCTCTACTGAAAAACAAAATTTATGCGACAAGATAACGGGGTCTAGTTATTAAATTCGATGTTCGGAATTCGAAACTCGTAACGTATCAATATATAAGCATGTAAAGTTAAAATTACGTTACTGCCACAGATAAAAAGCTTATCATAGTAAAATCGGTTGTGGTAATGCTAGTTATTGCCTACCGTTTTTGAACACGTTTTAGAGGACTTACAATGTGAGTATAGATAAACTAACTTTAAAAAACAACCTATTTATTAAATAAACAACACAATTGGCATCAAAAATCGATTTATTGTTAACATTTTTTACCCTTTCACGTATTGGTCAATTTCACAAAATACTTATTCCTAAAGGAATTGTTAGTACTAGTTACTTATAAATAAAGTAAATCTACAAGCGTAATTATTAACGAGAAAACAATTAAAACTTACATAAGTATTTTATTACAATTGTAAAATTCCTACATTATTTTAAATTAATGACAATCATGTTCAATTTAAGAATAAGTTAAAATCTCACTACGATATTCACTTCGTGTTTTGTTATCGGGTTACAACATGGTCATATCTTCCGTCAAAATGTTTGGTCGGGACCCCCTACTACACAGTCGGAAACTAGCAAAGTTACCTTGGTCGGAAGGCTTGTTTCCGACCGTGTAGTTCGGGCTATACTTGTAGGACTTCGCACACCTATCTACTACGTTTAAAGCCATGTTACACTTGTCCTAGTTAGCTTCCTAAATGATTTAGTCACTAAATTTAGTCAAGTGTAACCGCATTTAGTAAGTAAATTTACTATGATTAAATAATTTTAAACTAAAAAGAACCGACTTCACTTAGCCTCCACCTTTCCAAAAGCAAATGTTCGAGCTGCTTTAAAAAAAACTCAAATCTCTATAGGTGTGCCTATAATACTTGAAAAGTTCCCTCGATTTCTCCAGGATCCCATCATCGGGTCCTGACTTGGTTATCCCGACGAATTGATAACCTCCTCCTTCGAAATCTTGAAGTCGGTTGAAATCAAGTTAGGATCCTGATTAGGACACTAAAAAATGTAAAGTATAAAACGGTTTTTTAGACTAACGTGTGCGCAATCGCGTCGCCGTCGGCGCTCTTCAAAACCTCCGACGAATCATTCGCGTACGAGTGCCAACACAAATGCGCGGCTTTCACACTGCTGCGGTTTCCGCGTGCGGTGCCGGTGCGCGAGCGCTCTACAATTGTATAGCGCTGTCACGCTTGCACGACGTCGGCGCATACGGCTGCGGTACCTAACATATTCGGCTCCCCATTCGGCGCACGCAAGTTAAAACGCGACATTACAGTTTAATACAATTGTCTGTGGTCAAATTGTTTAAATTGAGGTGCAATAAAACTTGAAATATTGTGAAAAAAATTTACCCTAGTTGAAAACACATCTAGAAATACCTACTTACATTATGTATGACTTATTTAGATCTTAATTCACAGAATTAAAATGTGATCGTGTGCTAAAATTCAGTTATCTAAGGACTAGCTAATCAGCTTATCAGACTTACAAGTAAACGGCGCTGTTTCAGAGCTTCCTCGATACCATAGACAAATTAAATAATAACCTGTTACATTTATTTGTCTATGCTCGTCACAAAACACAATTAAATTAAATTACAAAGACACAACGTACCTACAGTCATACACGCATACACGTATTTTACGTTTTAATACAAGGTAAAGATGTTATTGTAACAAGTAAAATCTTGTAAGCGTTCGTCTCTCCCGCTCTGCCATGTTTGAAGCAAAAAAACTGCAAGATGCATTTAACCTATAAATAAACACATCGCACTCAAGGCAAAGGATGGCTGAACATTTCGTTGTTACATTATACTAACTTAACCCTTTGAACGCCACAAGTCATATACAATAATTTTAAACAAAAAAGAACCGACTTTACTTAGCCTCCACCTTTCCAAAAGCAAATGCCCGAGCTACAGTAAAAAACACTAAAATCACTATAAGTGTGCCTATAATACTCGTAGTTGAAGATTTCCCTCGATTTCTCCAGGATCCCATCATCAGATCCTAACCTGGTTACAATGGGACCAACTGTGAAGTATACTCTTTCAAACAAAAAAAGAATTTTCCAAATCGGTCCAGAAGTCTTCGAATAATCTATTAAATAATATCTTATTTAATAAATAGTCTTAAATAATAATTCAAATAAATAGCAAAAACAAAGATCCCGACGAATTGATAACCTCCTCCTTCGAAATCTTGAAGTCGGTTGAAACGTCACTCACTCGCCAAGATCACGGATGCAGACGAGCCAATATAAACTTTCATGTTTCGTGTCGTTTCGTGTTTTTGGCGCTGTGGGCACGACAGCTCATGACGCTTCAACCGTCCTTGGCATTGAGAAGGTTAAACAAATTGAGCACTTTAATTCTCAAACACTTCAAATTATACCCTTGACCGCCATTCTATTTTGTACCGTTTGCCAATGCCATTACGGCTTAATTTGGCGCGGTGAACAAGCTGGCATTGCGGTCAAAATTATACTTTAAAGCTCGGTGTCACCGGAAGTTATTTAGCGAAAAGAATCCATCCTCAAAAATTTGACACTGAAATAAATTACTTACAATATTGACATAAAGTTTAAATTTTATTTACAGATTTTTATGGATCTGAGCCATTTCCCTAAACTACGTCCAGTTGTATGTAGTTCTTAACAAACGTATCCTTCGCTGCGCATCCTCGCACATTTCTGTATGAAACACAACCTTAGTTGCGCCACATTAGCACTTTAAATTAAAATATTACAATCATTCAAACAATAATCCACTGTATCACACACTTAAGCAACCACTCTGTGACAAAATCGGACAGCTTTTTTAACAGTCACCATCACGTCTCTTGTTCAACAAGAGCTGCCGTTGAAAGCGAGATCTGTTGCGTCCTGAGGGGCTTCTTACACATCGCTTTAACACATGGGGCTAATAGATACACCAGTACTGCAGCCGCAATGAGAGAGATAGCACAGAGGGCCCACTGCGCCGCGCGGATTGAAACCGCAGTCTCTGAGATAGGCCGTCGCAATTGGCATGAGTCTATTAGGGATGTAGAAGCATTGTAGGGGCCGGTTATGCGAGCGTTCGGGCCGCAGTTGGAAGTCTGCCAGCCGATCCAGCCGGCCGATCTGTTGAATAGCACCTGGAATTTAAGGTAAGCTCAGGGGGGTTTCACTATGTAGACACAGACCTCCATTGTACCCGTTTTTCCCGATCCCGATGCGCTTGCCGCATATGAGGGCTAATGAGGTAACGGTTGGCACATCGCTTATCACCTTATGCGTGAATATGTGATGTTTTAAAGTCATAGGTATATCATTGTCGATTGTTAATAGAATTTATACGGGCGGTTAACGTCTTATTAACAACCGACAATGATGTGTACCTTTCTTTGATTGAAAACGTCACATTTTTAAAAGCTTTCTCCCTTTGTTAAACGTTAGTCACTATTACAATATTACACACTAAACTACGTAAATGAGCAAAAACACAAATAACTATTCTAGACGCCGCAGCTATTTTGAGGTCAAACGATTATCAACGTCACATATTATCATTTCAGACAGTGTTTATGACATGTGTCAAACCTGCACGGATATATGAAGCACGTTGAAAACCCTATTTTATTTTTTAAGAGCACATGACAGTTATTCATTCAACGTTTCCATACATGTAGCTGAATGTTAAATTTAGGAAGGAGAATCTTCTGTACATGTACTATTACTTATTCTGTGGTAAAGTTACTTTTATACATAGACTAATTAACCCAAGACCCCGCATAGCCGGGCGACCCCCGCAGCCATGCTCGAAGTAATTTCACTCTATACTAAGACATTAATATTGAAAGTGACAGTAAACATAGTATGTCTCCATGGCAACCATTAATGTCTGACTCTCTCTTACGCCCCACGGAAGAATCGCGCGTTTTGGCAGCTTAGGTTTCAAAGAAATAACGCGCTAAGCGGAGCATAGAGAGATCTTGTATATGCGTTTATATTATTGTAAGTTGTGTTGTTTCACTTCTGAGCCATGTCTATAAGCTGTTTTCAAGAGTCATTACGAACCGTCTCGCACGCAGGCTAGATGACTTCCAGCCTCCCGAACAAGCCGGTTTCCGAAGAGGCTTTAGTACCGTAGACCACATCCATACGCTCCGTCAGGTTATACAGAAGACTGAGGAGTATAACCTGCCCCTCTGCTTACCGTTCATGGACTACGAGAAAGCCTTCGACTCGATCGAAACCTGGGCTGTACTACAATCTCTCCAGAGGTGCCAAGTGGACTATCGCTATATCGAAGTGCTTAAGTGTTTGTACGAGAACGCCACTATGTCAGTCCGACTCCAGGACCAGAACTCGAAGCCTATTCCGTTGCAGCGGGGAGTCAGGCAAGGAGATGTTATTTCTCCTAAACTGTTTACCGCTGCACTGGAGGATGTTTTCAAGACTCTGGACTGGAGAAGGCTAGGCATCAACATAAACGGCGAGTACATCACTCACCTTCGGTTTGCTGACGATATAGTAGTCTTGGCTGAGACCATGGAGGATTTGAGTACGATGCTCGATGACCTCAGTAAAGCCTCCGAGCGAGTTGGTCTAAAGATGAACATGGATAAGACGAAGCCGTTACAATCGGAGACTTTACACTCGAAGTTGTGAACGATTATATATACTTAGGACATACTGTCCAGTTAGGTAGATCCAACTTCGAGAAAGAGGTCAATCGACGAATCCGACTCGGTTGGGCAGCGTTCGGGAAGCTACGGCACATCTTTTTGTCCAATATTCCGCAGTGTCTCAAGACGAAAGTCTTTGATCAGTGTGTGTTGCCAGTGATGACATATGGTACTGAAACGTGGTCGCTTACAATGGGCCTCATAAGCTCAAATTCACCCAAAGGGCAATGGAGAGGGCTATGATTGGAGTCTCTCTGCGTGATCGCATCAGAAATGAGGCCATCCGCAGCAGAACCAAAGTAACCGATATAGCCCTCCGAATCGCTAAACTAAAGTGGCAGTGGGCGGGGCACATTGCTCGTAGAACCGATGGCCGTTGGGGCGGAAAGGTTCTCGAGTGGCGACCACGAACCGGAAGGCGCAGCGCGGGTAGACCCCCCCAAGGTGGTCTGATGACCTGGTGAAGGTCGCGGGAGTCCGCTGGATGCGGATGGCGCAGGACCGGACATTGTGGCACTCTTTGGGGGAGGCCTATGTCCAGCAGTGGACGTCTTTCGGCTATGATGATGATGATGATGAAGTTATGTTCCCCATCCATCTTCCAAGCCTTTGTCCTAGTTTTAAGCTACGGCTCAATGAAGCGTGGGGTCCGCTCAACAATGCATTATCAAAGCGACTGCAATCTAATGTTTTAACTAGGCCTTATCGAGCCCGGTAAATGTCAAATGACATTATGTGTACCCAAATGCAAAATTCCATGGACACTTTATAAATGATTTAGTAGTAGCGAGTTTTGCGGCTCACTGTCCATACGTTTCTAAACACTCAATGGTACAAGCCAGATTTGAACCCGCGACTTTAGAAGACTTTAGAAGCTTAGGTGACCTTTTTAATTGTAACTTATGTTCAATCGACATAGTATTGCTATGTATCTGTCGAGTCAATTTTCACTTTTCTGCACAAGATTTAGTAAGCTCCCTTCACTGGGCCATTTCAAAAATCCACCCTGTATTTACCTGTAGCCCTTCCATAGCGGTGTAGCCGAGCACGGTCTCGGGCCCGGCCTCCAGCCCCAGCTTGTAGCACACGAAGTCCGACGCGCCCGACCTCGTCGAAACCACTCGCATGTAGTTCTAATGACAAAAATAGTAGATTGTTAACCAAGGGTTGAAAGTAACCCATTACACCTGAGATAACACAGCAAATTACTTTCCACCCTAGGGATGAACAAGCAATTTTCCACCCGGCTATCTAACCAGGAAAATAAAACTTTCCGAACAGGAGAGATGAAAAGGAATATGCATACTATACTCAGTAAACAAATCGAATTAGAAAGATTTTAAAACAATAAAAACCCCACTTGCGGTATGACTTCGCGAGCGATTTAATTTTTCGAACGAATCGACATCTCACAGTCACAAATAGAGGGCCTACCGCCAAACACGAAAATCTAAATTTCGTTATCTGTCTCTCTAAAACTCTTGCATATTCGAGCGCTAGAGAGGCAGATAACGAAATTTCGATTTTCGCGTTTCGCGAGTGGCCCTCTGTAAACAAACCGTCATGATACATAAATTACATATTTTGATAATGAATAAATATGTCATTTATGCATCAATATACAGGCCTAGTATACATAAGGATGTTTTACAAACTGCTAATAGAGTCCGACGGCAGAACATTGCAGTAATGCCTCCTATTTATCGCGGTACTGCAGCTGCGGCTAACTTTTAGTCATGTATTGACGGCACGGCTCAACTGCAGTGTAGCTGGAGCGGAGGGCAAGGATAATATTTTTTAATAGATAGTACTCACCATAAGGGGTCTCCACACCGAGGCTTTTGGTGCGGAACCCCATAGTTTTTGAGAAAAAAAATGTTAAGGTTCCCATACAAATTTCATTAACTTGGCTTTATTAAGGTTATGTTAAAAGTGTATGGCGGAAGCAAAAGGAAGTCTTGATAGAGTTTATCACGAAAAAACAGACAGGCAAAGACCCCACCGCATTAGAAAACAAATGTGGTACGATAGCTATTTTTAACCTTGATAGGTTTGTTAGTTACCTCTTGTCTTTCAGAGCGGAATAACGACTGGTTAACAGGTCATAGTTGCTTAAATATACGACCCTCTCATTTTAACTCGTAAAAGTACTGTATTTCAATATGAAATTAACGAAAAACATCATCTTGTCATAACCTGTGTAGGAACGTATTCAGTCTTGACAAATCAATACGCCATAGAGCCGAGTTAAGGAAATTTGTATGGGAACTTTAACATTTTTTTTCTCAAAATCTATGAGGTTCCGCACCAAAAGCCTTGGTGAGGAGACTCCTTATGAGTGAATACTATGATGTATAAGAAAAGGTCTAGGTATTTTCGCCGAAAATTGTAATGCCGAATTTCACTTGCCAACCAACTTTTCGCAGAAGTTTCATTTGGCAAAATTTTATTTTCCAACTTTACATAATCCAACCTAACCGAACCCAACCTAGTAGGTAATTTTAATTTCCTAACTATGGGGTTGGGACATGAAATGGTTGCGAAATAATGAAACGTCTGCGAAAATTTGGTTGGCAGGTGAAATTCGGCAAAAAGGCAGGACACCATAAGAAAAATATGAGCCCTGAACTCCGCGCCAGCTAAAGTTCAGCCCTCCCGATGGCACTCACCTGCGGCGGTATCTCGAGTGTAAAATACTGGTTGTCTGCGTTGACGCTCAGCAGATCTATCGCGAGCCACGGGAGGGACCACTGTTGCGGCTGCGGCCAACACCCAGCCTAGAATAGTACATTACATCAGAGGCCGGGAAAACACGGATTTCCGGCCAAGTAGGTATAGACGGCCGAGCGTAGCGAGGCCGGATAGAGATACGAGGCCGTGAATCCGTTTTCACGCCGAGGCATGTATAGTGCTTTTCTCAAACATGCAATGAAATAAAATAAAATAAAAAACCAAAAGGACAATGTTTTATTCAATCTAAAAAGCGACCAGGAAGTAAAAATTAAAAAGTTAAAATCAGCTGTTCGTAAAACCTGCCGCCATCTTTGACGCTGTCTGAATGAGGTTGGACGTTGAAACAAAAAAAAAGTTACTTTGCAAGCCTAGGCCTGAAAAGTTGTATGAAATCCCATTTCAGGCCGCCTCGAGATGCTGCGCCCGAAAAAGGATACTTCCGAGTCTATTATAAGGCACGTAAAGAGAATATTTCATTGCATGTTTGAGAAAACGATTATTACGTGCCTGTAACCTTTAAAATAAAGTAATATCTAAACTTTTAACCTTTTGAAGAGCCATTAAAGTGGTCGTGTGCTGTCGTGCCTACCACGCCAACGACCACTAAAGTGGTCATGGCAGACGGTTAAAGCAATTTTACTGTTGACAGATAAGGTTTATTAAATTCGTTTCTCACTAGTTGAGATGTTAGTGTGTATGCCACATTTTGATGCGAGAGAAAGCGTTCAAAAGGTCAAGTATTTTTCATTATTTTAGTCGGCTATACATAACTAGTCACTTGCATTTTTCATTGGACTCTATTGCCTAAGTAATAACGGTGATGGCCGGTAACTAGAGATACCATTGGCCAAGCTATTTGATATGTAAAAGGACACATTATCTTCGTGAGTTTTTACTAATTTTATAGGCCCTACTTACATGTAATAGTAGTTTTTCTACTCCAGCACTTCTATATGCCAATTAAATGACTGATAGTGGTATCTAAAACTACATCATTTAAGTGAAGGCGCTAAAGTCTATTTGTCTATAGGTACTTTCTATAACTGCTAGCAGTCACACAAAACATATTGTGCAACTGTTTTTGTTTTTTTAATACACCGACTTCCAGGTGCCATGTCTAAAAAGGGTTCGTTCTTGTTTACAATATAAATTATATTTTCAAATTGATATATACTTGAAATTATTTTTGCACAAACTATGATAAAAACATTATCATGTCTTTTTAAAAGTATTAATATCTTAAATAATTTAGTTTCCATATTTATGAAAAGCATAATAGTACTTCAATGTAAACTTTTGCATTGAGAGCTACTTGAACGAAGCCATATTTTTTTGCAATTGAAAACCAACTCGTGGTCTGTCTATGACATTTAGTCAAAAAGTTAATATTTAAAAAGTTTCAACACAATGTACGGCTTAATTTTTGTATTTAAACTCGTATATTACGTTAATATCAAGAAGTTTATGTTAATTTTCATAAAATAAGTGACAAGAAAACTTCACAGTGAATATCCGAAGACTTCGGCACAGTACAGATAAGAGCACAAGTAAGAGATATTAGTTGTTAAAAAAATCTTAAAACAAAATTGATTTATGTACTCGTGATACTTAAGAACTTTAAAATTATTTATTAATTACGTTTTTGCTACTGTCGTAGAAAAAGTTTCGTGTGCAACGGTACATAATTAGGTCTTAAAATTCTCGGGTCTATTATTACAAAATTCGGCTTCGCCTCATTTTGTAACTTCGACCCTCGAATCTTAAGAACCCTTATTATGTAACTGTTGCACAAAATACTATTATGTAACTGTTACGTAATAAGGGTCCTTAAAATACGAGTGTGGTTTTATGAAACGAGCCGCAGGCGAGTTACATAATAAGATCACACGAGTGTTTTAAGGCCTAATTACGTACAGCTGCATACACTGCTTTATCTACACTCATATTATATATATTAAATTAAGTGTTCGGAAACCATAGAATGACCGCCATTGCACCGCCATGGCCAACTCGATTGTGCCGGCGGTCGGGGAGGCGCGTGCCGTTGGTCAGGAAGGAGCACAGGATTTACATTATGTTATCAAATTCGATGTTCGGAATGTTGAACTCATAACGTATCAATATATGAGCATGTAAAGTTAAAATTACGTTACTGCCACAGATAAAAAGCTTATCATAGTAAAATCGGTTGTGGTAATGCTGGCCATTGCCTACCGTTTTTGAACACGTTTTAGAGGACTTACAGTGTGAGTGTAGATAAATTATCTTACCTCTCCATGGTACCAAAATTCGTCTGAAATCACATTTGTCTCGGGAACTGCGTTTCTTATTTGGCCAACAACCTGCAAACATTCAAACACAAGAAAGATATATCCACTGAAAATATTTACTAATATTAACGATTTTAAGCTAACATGGTCACTATCATTACATTGCGATCATCTTTAGTTTACGATTGACACATGATTTTTATACTTGTTGTCCTGATCATAAAGTCAACATTAAAAGCATGACACTATTTGGTGCAGTGTTTTAAATATCGACTTTATTTTGTTCGCGATAAGGTAGCATTTCAAACGGATAAAACTATCTGTCAAGTTTTAACTAGCTTTAATCAAAGTGTACGGCGGCTTTCACACTGCTGCGGTTTCCGCATGCGGCGCCGGTGCGCGAGCGAGATAGCGTTCTGCATGTATATAGCGCTGTCACGCTTGCACACCGTCTGGCATCCGGTTGGGGCGCCAGTGTGATAATCGCCTAAAACTACTGTTAAAATGGATACATCGTAAATACCCCGCTTTCAACAGTATTACTAATATTTGATATCAATATAATTTAGACCAAAAAGTGTAATGCACGAAATTGATTATTTTGCTCTAATAATCATACCTCTCTAAATACGGTGTCGGGCAACCGAATGTTCGTAGTTCCACTATCCACTATGCTCTTCTCTTCATTAAGCTTCAAGCATATCTCACTGTTAAAATCCTTCACAGCATCTTGCGTAGGAGCAGTGCTATTGGTATTCGTAGTTTCGTCTATGACTCTGACAGATAATACGCCTACTTCGTACCAGCGTTGACGGAGTACTGGTGTTTGGTATGTACGGTTATTGTTTTTGTTTTCGGTAGCGTCATCTGAAAATAAAGTTTAGTAATTTAAAAAAAATGTTATACGTTTAATGCTTTTACCACATTTCAATGACAATGGTGTACAGTCGCCATCAAATATAACTGAGCGGCCAAGGTACTCAAAAATATCTGAACATGCACTTTATTGCCCTAGTAATATAACACCTTGGCCGCTCCGATATATCTAATGACGACTATACTAATCTCTTGCAGCGTTCTGTACAAGGTATTTGCTATTGCCGTACAGATTCTGCCAACAAACTGCTGTGCAGTTTGGCAGATAGGTGAAATTGATTAAATGTATCTCTTTTTGTGAAAATAAAGGAAAAAAACAAAGTTCACAAGGCTAATGGACAGACAGGCCAGACAGTTGATCAGCAAAAATTTAGTAATAGTCTTTATCTAGTCATATTGTAAGTTCTCTAAAACGTGTTCGAAAACGGTAGGCAATGGCTAATAGCATTACCACGACCGATTTTACTATGATAAGCTTTTTATCTGTGGCAGTAACGTAATTTTAACTTTACATGCTCAATTATTGATGTGTTATGAGTTTTGATAACATAATGTACACCTGCACCCTCCCGCGCGGCCGCCGACACGCTCCCCCCCGACCGCCGGCACAATCGAGTTGGCCATGGCGGTGCAATGGCGGCCATTCTATGGTTTCCGAATACGGCATTTTGGATAAATAATATGAGTGTAGATAAAGCAGTGTATGCAGCTGTACGTAATTAGGCCTTAAAACACTCGAGTGATCTTATTATGAACTTACTATAAACCACACTCATATTTTAAGGACCCTTATTACGTAACAGTTACATAAACTACTATTGTATTTAGCGCCCAATGGGTAAAGAACCCAAGATAATTTAAATAAATTACAACATAACTAATATAAGTAATTTAAATAAACACAATGCTTAGTTTTTTTTTACAATTATTATTATTTAATTTCACATTAAATATTAAAAAGATTACCTAGCATTTGGAAGTTCCCGTAGTGAGTCGCGTTAGTGGCACTTACTACTCCACAAAGCTCGAGTTGAAATGAAATGGGTTTCTGGAGCGCGTGGTCCACGGAATCTAGCCAGGACTCCACCACAATGTTCTCGCCCCAGGCTCCAACGGGGAGATATGCTAGACCCAGCAGTCCCTAAAATCGAAAAATAATGATTTTAGCGTGTACACACCTAACGCACCGCCTCGCGAGAAAATTGCCGCGCGGCCGAGTTGCACCCACGCGTGGCCGCAATGCCTCGGGCACGTCCACACTAGCCTAGGTGCCCCGCGCGGCAATTTCCTCGCGAGGCGGTCTACTACAGTCATTTTACGGGCGGCTAGTATGGGGAATTGGAAATAATTAATAATAGCTAATATTTTTAGTGTAACGGATATATCATGATACAAGTATTTTTTACGCAATGAAATCCTACAAAACATCGTTATTCGCTAACCGCCACAAATATGTACACACATATTACAAGCGTTTTTCTTGCAGGATTTTAATGAATATATCGTTTCTAAGTCATTTAAAACGTATAAGAACAAACTACCAATTATTACTATTTGTTTCAAACGAATTAGGATATATATCGCCCGCGCCGTACATTTTGTTATTTATGTGGTTTTACATGGACACGGTTTCTTGTTTTTCGCTTTAAACAGCAAGAAGACTTAAATATCGTCATATTTACAAATAAAAATAATTGATATTATTGTAAATAAAAATATACAAATTTTTTATATTTTTTTTTTACCTATTTAACTACTTCCGGGTGAAAAGTTGGTAGGATTTTTTCATATATTATCTATAAATATTCCATAAGAATGATTCATAAAAAAATCAGGCTATTATAAATTAATGTTTGACGCAACCGTATCTTTACTTAAAGGCCTTTTGTAGAATATATTTTAAATATAATTATATTGTTATGAAAAGTTGTCATGCCGCACACACGCCCGCACGGCGACAACATAGTAAACGAGAAACGAGTTGCTGTGCCAAGTTTTTGTTCCTACCTGATAGTATAACTTTATTACTGCGCTTGCTATTTAAGCGTTGTGCATAATTGTGTAATTAACCTCACTAATGAACAATATAGTTTTTTTGATCGCCAAGCGTTGAACAAAAACGCCATGCAAGCACATTGTTTAAGCGAAGTCGAACTTTGCGGAATCCCGCATAGTCCATACCGCATTAGCTAAGATACCGCAATAACTGAAATCGCGGTTAAAAGGTTAAGTGCACATTTTTTCATGTAGGTGTATTATAGTTAGTTTTTTTTTTTGAGGAATATATATATCTGTCTAGTGGTCAGGACGTCAGCCGCGAAAGCTGAAGACGCCAGTTCAAATCTGGCCTCGGACACTCCGGTGTCCGAGGCCAGATTTGAACTGGCGTCTTTGGCGGGTTTGGTCACTTTTTCTGAAGTATATGACATCTATTATCAGTTTATATACACCGTGGGCTGGAATAACCCGGCAGATCTTAACCACGAATTTCTAATACCAAAAAAAGGAAAAAATATTATGTGACTTTAGGTCAATTTCGCCAAAAAAAGTATATTATTTTTCGTTTTTTTTTCCATTTTTTGAATGTTTATTGCACATGAAAAGCAAATGTTATTAATAAAATTATCGCCTAAAACAAATTGGTACATTCTTTTTGTAAAAATTTAGTTTCTGCAAAGTTTTCCTTGTCACTTTGATATCTGTCAATAAGGACGTGTACACTATGTCCAATAGTCGCAACAACGGCATTAGAAAGGCGTTTTGTGATGAGTTATAATAAAAAGTGTATTTTTTTTAAATTGGTATTAACTCTGAAACTAGGCGTATTTCAGAAAAGTTTATAGGACATTTTAGTATCTAAATATGATCAGGAATACACTGTTAAAATCTGTCTAGTTATATGGGCCCACGGTGTATAGTAGTGTAACTACTTAAAAATTGCAAATCAAAAAATATTGAACAAAATAATTTGATTTGCTTCAAGATTGAAATATATATCTTTAATTTAAACCGAAGTAAAGAAAATAATAAGCATCAGCTGTTGCTAATTGTTTAATCATAGTTTAACCCTTTGACCGCCAAGCATCACATGGAAAAATCATGCCCTCAGCTCCAGCGCGCGAAGGCATACTGGTTATATTTTGGACATGATATCATGTGCTGGGGCAAAATCACGCGCACAGAAAGTCGTGCCCTCACTTTCTGTGCGCGTGATTTTACGTTGTCTTTGGCGGTCAAAGGGTTAAAAAATAATAAATATGTACCTGCCATCCAGAGCCATTCATAAAGAACTTATGGCTCTCTGTAATAAGTGCCAGTTCACTTCTCACTTCTGGAATATTGGGCAGTGATGGGAATTGCACCCAATCTGATGCCAGGTGTCCAACCCACATCCCTTGGGAATATTTAGCTTGCACCTGTAATATTTGATTATTAAATTGCTAAAAGTTGAATTGTTTATTAAGTCGCAATTAAGTGCATTACAACTGCCATGATAGAGATTTCCTAGTTGAAAATACGCTAGAATAGTTATGATTGGTCACATTGCTTGTTGTTGGAAAAGTTAACCATACCAGTTGATAATGATTCACTAAAATGACCCAGTACCAGCCTTAAAAGATTATTTATTTATTTATTATTTACTAGCTTTTTCCCGCGGCTTCGCCCGCGTACTATAAGTACTCAAAAAGGAGGTTCTCAGTTAGACTGGTATGTTTGTATGTACAGTCGCCATCAAAAATATTGGAGCGACTAGGGTACTCAAAAATATCTGAACACGCACTTTATCGCCTTAACAATAGAGGTGTTGTTCAGATATTTATGACCACATTGGCCGCTCCGATGTATCTGATGGCAACTGTACCACATTTTCCCCTTTTAGGGGTTGAATTTTCAAAAAAACCTGAAACGTGTTTACTCATTTATCGTTAGAAATACTCCTGTGAAGTTTCGAACAAAATAGTCTAACAAATCTTGTTTCGCCATACAAACTTTGGACCCCCCTTTTACCCCCTTAGGGGGTGAATTTTGAAAAATCCTTTCTTAGTGCACCCCTAGACCTTATAAGGAACCTACGTGCCAAATTTGGAATCTCTAGAACCAGCAGTTTGGGCTGTGCGTTGATATGTCAGTCAATCAGTCAGTCAGTCAATCAGTCAGTCAGTCAGTCAGTCAGTCAGTCACTTTCTTCTTTTATATATTTAGATTACAAAAGAGAAGAAAACTGACTTATGTGGATAAAAACTAGCACAGACAGTCAAATCAACACTTTATATGTTTATACATTGTTCTTATTAATTTAATTAAAGTATGTAGGTACTTACAAAAAATTTGGATTTGACCTCATGTATTAAAACTTGTATATTTGTTATAGAGAAAATTATCTTGTTGTTAGGCCACAACCGTATATAATTGTAGCTAGTTCTAAAATATCTTATAACTATTTAAAGTTATAAGATATGTAAGTATTCCTTACCTGTTTGCCACTATCCCACATGGTGCTAGATTGATTTGCCTTGAAGAATGACTTGCCGCCTTGACGAGCTTGAGATGCTATAGCCAATGTAGTGCTGCCTGTATCAACTAGTAAATTAAACTGAAAGGAAAAACATAACTTTGTTGTAAAAGTATATTTAATGCTCAATAACATGGTTTTAGTTATGGTTCCAACAACTTTACCTTTTGTGGTGGATGACCTAAGTTCACTTCTACTGAATATGCTTGACCTGCGTCTCCAAAGAGATTGAACTCTTCTCCAAAAGTGTAACTCAAAGAAACAAGCACCACAAAACTGTACACACCGTTTTGCGTCATTTTAGCTTTTTGGACTTATTCATATGGAGTAACCAACGATAGGCCTCTTTCCTCTGTTGCTATATCATGGAACATAATTAAATTAATTCTACATGAAATCTTTTTATACGCGTTAACAATAACAAATTACCGGAGTCATCGTGCACTTTGTTTATTTATAGAAATTATACTAATTATAGCGCAACACCCGTGCCAATATTTCCAAAGCATTTTTGATCATCTCTTATTAGTCTGTGTTTTTGACAGTTGAAGTTGACTTGACATTGTTTGTAAAGAAAAGGAAAAGGGCATTGGAACCCTGGCAACATTTTAGGAACTCTATATTAGACATGGCAATTTGTAGGGCCCAACCTGTTGTGTTGGGAGGTGTAATAGGAGGTTGGGCCCGTAGGGAGCTGAAGGAGGGTGAGGAAGAGGCAGGGTACACAACAGGTTGGACCCTACAAATTGCCATGTCTAATAGCCGTTACATACACCACCACACATCCACACAATCCTGTACTTGACTTTTTTCACAAATACTATGACCCAAAGAACCTAGAATTTAAAACACACGCTTAGCATTAAAAGGAAAAAAAAATAGTTGTAGAAAAAAAACTAGACAACTAGTCTATCCCTCCCTCCCTACTACACTACACTACTCCTCCTCCCTTCCACCACACCACAGGCAGATTAGAATATAATAATAAAAAGTCGTTAGAATATAGTTTGTTGTTTACTTCTTTAATGAAAACAGAATCGGCATTTTTAGTTCCTTAGCGTATGGCTCACTCAACAACATTATAGGTTTTGTTGCTAAAAATGAACGGATTTATAGCCGTTCACTGTGGTAAGTTACTACACTACACAATTTTACTAGTATATTTATTTTATTCTTCAAAGCCATAATTATATTTATAAACGTCCATATAGGTGCCGGCTACCACAGTGATAATTTAAAAAAAGATTATCAGAAACTGTGCCATGTAGCTTGTAGGAAGGCAAGTGAATCTCTGAAGCAGGGAGGTAATGCGATTGATGCCATTGAAAAAGCAATAATAGGTAAGCAATCATTGAAGTGCTACAAGTATTATAAATTCTGTAAACTTCTAGATAATACATTGCAATTTTACAGAACTAGAAAACAGCCCACTAACTAATGCCGGCTATGGATCAAACTTAAGTTGGGATGGTGCAGTAGAATGTGATGCATCAATCATGAATGGCCAGACATTACACTTTGGCGCATGTGGTGCGGTATCTAATGTCTGGAATCCTATTACATTGGCAAAACAACTTTGCGTGAAACAGTGTGACAGTCTCTCACTAGGCAGAGTGCCGCCTTGCATCCTGACTGGTAAAGGTGCTAAACTCTGGGCAAAACGAATGGGATTGGAAATAGTTGATGACCGCAAGATGATTTCAGCCCGAGCTTACAGAAGCTACAAGCATTGTAAAAGAAAACTAAAAAGATATTCTCAACAAAATGATATTAAATTTAGTCCTCTAGATACTGTAGGAGCTATCTGCATTGACTCTAATGGTTTAGTTGCCGCTGGAGCTAGTTCAGGAGGAGTATCTTTGAAACATGAGGGGAGAGTCGGGCAGGCTGCCTCATTTGCTAGTGGCGTATGGGCCGTTACCAGTAGAGATGGAATCCAACAGTCAATAGCATCTTGCACCTCGGGATGTGGAGAGCACTTGATTAGAACACAGCTAGCAAAGAACACAGCTGAGAGTTTATTAGAACCATCACCAGTATTAGGCTTAGATAAATGCTTAAAAGAAAAGTTTTTAGAATCACCCTATTTGTGGGATGTGGGCCAACGCCTGGGAGGTACTTTGGCTTTACGATTTGACCCCCAAGCTGGGGAAGGGGAGGTGATTTGGGGACATACAACTAAGACAATGTGTGTTGGATTCATGTCTACTGAGAGTGAGAGGCCAAAGGTAATAAAATAGTGTGAATCATTTAAAGATAAAAAAAAAGTTACTCCTAATAATTAACTTATTCTTTTCTTACAGTGTGTGTTCTCATATCTTCCGCAAAAAGTGGCACCTGGACAGAAAGCAGTGGTGTCAGGACATCCCTTCACTGTGCCTGTGCAACCCAGCCCTGTAGTACAGTGGGAAATCAAGACTGAACCCCAACTGATTGAAATTAATCACAATGGATCTCTTGGACAAATAGTGAATTAGTTCCTAATAAACCAAATATTATGCTTCCATTACATACCATTGAACAGATATATAAAAACAATACATGTAATTAATATGTAGCATGCAAAAGTGAGAAAAATAAATGATTACTATTAGCCTATTAGGAAATGTTTATTTTATTTACGAGGCTTTGTTGTGAATCAACTATTAATAGTCCTAGCGGTACACCAAAAAACGCTGCAAATGGTGTTAAAAGTATGAAAATTGGAACGATTCATTTGACGTTCATTTTACAAAAGAATATGCAACCGTATCGTATCTCGTGGGGCCCAAACTAGGTGTTTTGAAAATTATTTTAATTTAAAATAAGTGACTGAAATATACTGATGTGATATATTTTTAGAATCAGCTCAAAAAGTCCTTTCATTTGATACCACACACGATAGGTTTCAAAACAAACAAAAAAAATGACGTCATAAGTTCATAACATAACTGCTGCATACTGCTCTCGTTTCTTGTATATTTTTTTGAGGCTGCGGGCCAAATTGATTCATATGGCCTAAAGATCAATCGATCCAATTTTCATGCTTTTAACACCATTTGCAGCATTTTCTTGAATTTCGGTGTACCGCTAAGGTAACACTTATAATTTCAAAAACTTTGTGTTTGTTCCAAATTCCGTGACATATTTATTTTCTGAATAAAATGGCTGTGATATATGGACAGAGGACGAAACATAACAAATATATAAAGGTCCTTTTTGAGACATTATGACGGAGCCTTCTTAATAATCCACAAGGTTTAATGCTAATAGTGTGGTATAAAACACTGCTTTTGTCGATCCCGCATCAATAGGCGAGACCCTAGTTTAATAGACGATTCATATCAAATGGCCGACGTCTTACAGAAGCCAAAATGAACTTCATTGTTTACATTAGCATGTAGAAGGTTCCTGTCTCTAGAGACGCGCGCATTCTTGGGTCTAAAAAGAATAACAATGAAAATCCTGATTTTATTAATAAAAAGGTTTTATTTGTGCCTGTAAATGTAAATAATAAATTCGGTGAGAGGCAATTAAGAACAATAATAAAACTGTGTTCAAAAAAATATAGTGCCATTTCGCGTAGGTAAAATACAAGTTATAGAAATAATATTACTATAAAACATTTATAATGCCAATACATCATTTCAGTCACAACTTAAATGCAAAATTGAATCGATAATGTCACTGGAATAATTTTAATTACCTATCACATTAAACATTACTAAATAATAGTAATATTATGCTTATTGTACATATTAGCATAAACAAAAGATACGGCACAAAGTGGTGCAATATATCGTAGCCGCAGTTTTAACAGCCGAATTAAATGGTTCTTCGAAGCGTAATAAGTACTTTTAGAGGTAAGGGTTTTGCCAAAGTCAAATGCTTGAAAATCTAGTTATAACGCCAACAATCATTACAGTTTTAAACCTTATTACAAAGGAGTAAGTTGCAAGGGTAAACATATTTTTGGCCTTTATTGTACACACCCACACAGCGAACAGACACTGTCAAAACTGCAGGTACATTAGACTGATTTAAACTTTTATGCTGAGACCACACTTCGCCTATGCGGACAAATATTCGTGTTGCGTCTCTTTCTTATTGTATAGAATAGGCCATTACACGTATTTATTTGTGTGTTAAGTCTTTCTTCGGGACCACGGGGACAATGTCGTCCTCGAAAAATCGAAGGTAATTAAAAAAAAACGCGGTTTAGTCCCGTTATTACAAATACATATGCAGTGCAGGTACATTATCTTGCACAACTGTGCTTCTTATTCCTTTGCCATATTGGACAAACAAAATTTGCATGTGCATAATTTGACATGCATGTCATGAATAAGACTTAATTTAGTGACAACTTGAGTGTCGGGTCATTGGTCTCTCAATGCCTTTTATAAGTCAGTTTGTGACCTAAGTTGCGAAAATAAAGTTATCCGGCACCAAGTGACCATTATGACCTTTTTAAAGCACCATTATTTTTCTGAATAGTACCAATTGGTCATTATAATATACAAGGTATATAATTTATTCAATTTTTACCTGGACGATTGTAATTGATAATTTTGTTAAACGATTTAATTTATGCATTTCAAATACATTTATATAAATGATATTTTCAGGAAGAGGGTCCGGTTGGCAATAGAGGCCATTTATCACCACAGATTAAATACAATTATGGCCCTGTAGACTTTTTAATCTGATAAAGTGGTATATTTTATTGTTAAACAAGATGTAAATAAAACAGGCGTTCAGATAACCTTAGTATTACCAAAAGAATCGTTTTGTATGCTAGTCAAGGTATATATCTATGGGCCACTAGTTTCCTGAAAATAAACATATAACTATTTCATTTCATTGTATTTTACTGGTGCCCTTAACAAATATTGTTATGCTAAGATAAAATCTACAAATTATATTAAATTAACTTAATCTAGATATTACGTCGATTTACATTGTCATTGTTTCCACATAAATCAAACTTTGTACTGAAGTAAACTAAATTACTATTTCATTGCATTATTATCGAAGTGGAGGAAATCATACTTTTGTTGCATATTTTTGTTTCTGTTACTACCCATTACGAACAAGCAATTATGATTACGAAGAACATAATAAAGTGTCACTTTGGCAGTTATATATGAGGCACTGAACTTATTATATGTTATCCTAATCTAATGGTGTTAGGAAGGCCGTAAGAAGGAAGCTTACAAGTGTACGTACTACGTGTAGAATACATAAATACGTATATGTTATGACATTATTATCCTTTAGGTACCACAACTGGGTATAACACCCGTTACCATTAAGTCTTGCTACGCAAATATATTGAAACAGTACATCATTTACAATATCATAAATAATATCAGCTAGAACATATTAATTCATAATGTAAAATATCACATACCTAAAGCTATATTAACACAAATTATGTAATAGTATATAATGCTTATTAGTTATTCGAAAATTACGGATTACGCTAGTTTTCAGTGAAAGTAAGTTTAAAACTAGTAAATAACATTCACAGAATTCCTGGCAAGGTTTGTTAACTAAAAAAAGTTGCCTTTTTTAAAGTAGTGCGGTCACTACTGACGTTACTTACCAAATATTTAGTAACTTGCGAAAATTTTCCTTGTAGGTAATTTTAAAACCCTAGCCTCTAATCATACCAATCCTAACTATTGTCTTAAGTCGTTCACACCAATCACGTTTACTTTCAAATGAGTATAAACAAATAAATTAAATGCTGATAATAATACTGTAAAACAAATTCATGTGATTTGTCATATCACTGATTGAAAGCTGCCAATCACAAAAAAAAACATTTAAACGTAAGTTTTAAGGACGAATGTCAAGGCATCTCATCAGTCTCTTTCCTAGTCAAACATTTCAATAAGACACATATAATCACACACATCCATATTCATACCAAATCGCAGACTCCTTTGAGTTTTCCGGTTTCTCAGTGCGACTTGGCCTTCTGTCATGTCTCGGCTCCTCTTTCTCATGTAAATTATTTTCTGGCAAAGTCTGTTCCATTGACCGTTGGAGGTCGCTCGACCTGTCCATACTTTGACACGCGTTGTCACCTATGACGGTTGATATTCTATTGTAGACCAAGTAAGTGGGGTTTTCTTTCATTGGAGTGCTTTGTGGTCTGCTGTTGAGCGTAACGTCTGGGTTGTCGTCGGCTACGTACACCGTGCGTCGTGAACCAGCCGTCCCAAATACTGGGGAAGGAGTTGATACTGAAACATAACAAAAGTTATAAGCATGTGAAGGTAAAGGACGGAGCAAATGTAGTGTTAACTGTTAATCTGGAAATTAGAATTACTTAGTAATCATATGTAAAAAAAAAAAGAAAAGCTTTGTATTCTATTTTATCAGTCAAACCCCTTAGGACAGAACTTATGAACCAACTAAGTATATGGGAAGAAAAAGTGGATAGTGATGCAACAGAATAGATGCTAGAAAGCTAGTACTGATGGATATAGATGGATGAATCTGGGGTTATAAAAAAAAAGTTAACAGTAAATATTAGATTAATATGTTGATAATTTTAATCAAAAAAGAACTTCACATAGCCTCCACCTTTCCAAAAGCAAATGCCCGAGCTACTGTAAAAAATACTGAAATCACTATAGGTGTGCCTAAATGATTTCTATAATATTTGAAAAGTTCCCTAGATTTCTCCAGGATCCCATCATCAGATCCTGACCTGATGCCAATGGGACCAACTATGAAGTATACTCTTTCAAACAAAAAAAAAGGATTTTCCAAATTGGTCCAGCTGTTTTCGAACAATCAGTGAACATATGTACATTCTCTGAAATCTTGAAGTCGGTTGAAAAAGAAGAAAATCACGCAAAAAGAGAAGAGTTCGAAGATAAAAAACTTACATAGAAAAAAAATTTATCGTCGATAAGGGGCAAGGACCTTGCTTAACAGACAAGGGTATGATGTCAAAGTTATATATAATAAATCTGCTGAACCTAAAACTGAAAGACATAATAAAACTGGGAGATATTAGAAAGAGGACAAAAACAATACATGTTAGTTACACAATGTAAAGAAAGGATAACAAAGAGAAATGGTCTAAGATAAAGTATCATGGTAACCAAGAGATGGTAAAAAAAAGGAAGGAGGTCAGATAATTAGATGAGAAGATGATTTCAGACAAAAAGGTCGTAAATGGAGAATTATGGGAGAGACCTATGCCAAAGGCAACCAGACAATATGTGTGAGGGAAAAGGCATCAGTAATAAGAAAATCTAAGTACCTGCTGGCAAACCCGTGTCCCCTTCCAATCCCTGGAAGCTGTTCCTATGAGATGGCGGCACAGCTTTATGCGGCCGTCTTCTCAACGAAGCTCTTATCAAAGCGTCATCTCCTCCGCCACTATGTATTGATGTAGTTGAAAGCCTCCTCACGAAATTTCCCTCACTTAACCTAGTGGAATCCAAACTAGGTATAGACCCAGATGTATCAAAATCCGGTTTCTTTAGGAATTTATCATCAAATCGCCTGCCGAAGGAAAAATCGGCACTGTTTCTTGGTGATTCTCCACTAGGATTTGATGAACCCTGATCTTGTTCGGAACTTTTAGACATCTTCTCCATATCTTGGCTTCCTGGGTCTGATTCGCCAGATTCTGAACCGGCAAGTGTCAACTGGGACTTTGAGCGACCGGCGTCTTCGATCCGCTTTGTGTTTCTGGAAGGAACTTTATTGATCAAGTCAGTGCCAGCTTTTTTTACTCTTTTTACAAATGACGCCCCAAAACCTCGTCGTTTTGTTGTACAGTTATCTAATTTTTTATAATGTTCCATAATTTTTTCTTCCAATTTCTCTTTCTGACGGCACAAAGCATTAACTTTGTCAGCAAACATTTTCTCTTCCTCGTGATAATGTTGCTTGTCTTTCAAAGAATGTGCTAACAGTTCATGGTATTGCGTAAGGAGTTGTGATACATGATCCATTAATGAACGTCTATCAGCGTCTAAGCTCTTATTCATTTGGACAAGCATTTCGCAATGCTGATTAGTTTTGTTTATCTCCAACTCCATACTCGTAATCACTTCAACTTTCGTGTTTATTTCTCCTGACATTTCAGTGTTTCTTAATTTTAATTGTGTCACTTCACTTCTGAGACTTCTGTATTCTTCTTGCATGTTCCTATATTCATTCTTCAGCCGATCACTAGCTGTAAACAGATTTCTGAAGTCATCTTTCAATTTGGAATGTTCAGCTCTTAGATTAACTAAGTTTCTTGATTCTATCTTCAAATTCTCTTTTTCCATGTCATACTCTGCAACTTTCTTTTCGCAGCTTACTAATTTCTCTTTTAATTCCCTATTCTCAATCTTAAGATCTCTTAGAGTTACTTTGACTGGCTCTCTCTCACTGAGCAGCATTTCATATTCAGTGTTCAATTGCTCATGCAGAGTTTGTAAAGCTACCTGATCTCTCAACAAATTGTCTTGTTTATCTTTAAGCACTTCTAGCTGCTTCAATATTTCTTCTTTTTCAGCAGCCAGCTGGCTATTTGCCAGTTGTAGTGTCATTTGCTGTGAAATTAATGAGCCATTTTGTGAGTTCAGTGTTGCAATATTTACTTGTAATTTGGCATTTTCGGCTTGGCAACTTTCGAGCGAAGATTGCATGACTGCAAGATCAGAAGTTAACTGTTCTATTTGAGGATTAATAACATCCTCTTCAGGTTCTTTCTTTTCCGTCACATCACAATCGCATGGAACTAACTTTGTCAGATTTATTTTTGCCGCTATGTCAGATATCATTCCTTCATGATCCGAATTGGTCATTATTTTTTCTAGCATGTACTCGACGTTTACATCTTTAGATATAATTTCAGAAACATGAATGCCAAGCTTTTCAATACAATTCCTAACTTTATCAAAGTTCACTTTTTCCGTTATCAAATCTTTTTGCAAAGTCTGAATAGTCTCACTGTCTACTTTCTTTTGCGACTTCAGCTCTTGTGTTTTCTGCTCCAGATCCTGTAGTTTATGCAACATGGTCTGATTGACGTCAACTTCACGAGTCAATCTTTCAATTTCTTTCTTCTTCAATTCTATCTCAGTAGTAAGCTTGTCAAGTGAAACATCTTTTTCCTCTACGGCTTCTCTTAATTTACTCACTTCTCTTTGCAGATTATGGGCCTCTTTTTCACTATATGTTAGCTTTGTTTTAAGTTCTTCTGTCTGAATTATTAACCCGGTCACTTTATCTGCTTCTGGTTTCAGCATATTTAATTCTTTAGTCTTGGCATCTAAACTTTTTTCTAAATCATCAGCTCTTCTCTGTATGGAATCACATAGCATTTGGATGCGTTGCTTGTCCTTTGTCAAAGATTCCAAATGTTTTTCAAAATCTTGTAGTTTATTCTTCTCCGATTCACGATCTACTGACTGCCGATCTATGAGTGACTTTTGACTGTCTAAAGAATCTTGTAACTTCCGGTTTTCTTCCAATGCATTTTTGAAAACGTCTTCAAGTTCCGAATTTTGTTGCATCACCCTATTGCAGTTTTCTTGTAACTGTTCACATTTTAATGTCAATCTCTTTTTTTCTTTTTCTAGATCTAAAACTTTATCACTACTTTCTAGTAATGATTGCTCTCTCAGGCTATCTATTGTAGAGAGAAGTCTTTTATTTTCTAATTCTAGTTTTAAAGCTCTCGCTTGTGCATTGCTTGTTAATTGCTCCGATAAACTATTCTCACCAGATTCTAAGGTACTTTCACATTCGTTGTCTGTGTCTAAATTGCTATTATTACTTTCACTCAGTACGGATTTCGTTATATATTGTAGATGATTATTTTCTTCTATTAATTCTTGGATCTTCTGTTGGTCAGCATCTCTTTCCTAAAAAAGACAGTTAAGTTGTATAAACTAAGTCTCCGGCATTATATTTGCGCATACTCAAGAAACTGTTACTTTAACGATGTTTCACAAAAAGTTGCAATACTCACCAGAGCTATGTCATTGGCTTCTCTCTTTAATTTGATCATTGCAGCTTCTAACGTCAAACATTGCTCCGCCCTTTTCCTGGCCCTTTGCAGTTGTTCTTCTAAGGCATCTCTGGTTTCCATCAAAGCCTTGTTGTCCTCTCGTAATTCTGCTACCCTGGTCTTGTAATACTCCGCGTCAGCAAGGCGGTCGCGATACCTCTGAATATCTTGTTCTAGCCTAAATCAATAAACAAGTAATAAGTAAAAAACTATTTTAAATCTGATAAGGGGAAACAGTTTCATTTGAACTTTGTGGCACCAGTATCGTCTAATAGTAATCTTCTTCACTCCCTTCACATTCGATCTTATACGGTTCAATATCGATTACGGCGTACTCGTTTTCGATAGAAATTGGAAACATACTTTTAAGCACCTTTTTTCCTGAGAAAAGTAGATTTTAACAGCATATTAGGACACGACCAAGTGAATTACCAGTTTAATAAAAAAACCAACCTGTCACATCGTTCCGCCTTCTCTCTCAAGGCGTCAACTTCGTCCCTGTAACCAACTGCTTTTCTGGCTTCGTTGAACCACTCTTGGCTGTCTGTCCGTAACTTAGCAAGAACAAGTTTCGTGTGCTCCAACTCTTCACGACATTCTGACAGTTGTTCTGATTTTTCTTCTCTGTAAAAAAAAACATTTCACAGTCACTTCTGTACGCAGGTTTCAACATTAATGCATAATGTTTCAGTGAGGTTGGACCGAAGAAGTTTGTTTCAGATGGTGGTAATGCTAAGACCAAATTATAATGTTAAGATAAAGAAAACTGTTGGACGCAATAGCCTGACATATGCGTCTCAGACTTATTTCTGAACGAACCTAGATCATTAAAAATATTGGGAACATGGGAAACATGGGTCATCAATAATGATTTTCTGACGTAATTATGTAATAAAATAAAACTGGTTCCATTCCATCACCAACAGCACACAACCAGTTAAGAAATTAGTTAATAAACAGTAAAAAAAATTAAATGGTCATAAAACTTTTTTTTTTAATACTACGACATTGGCAAACAAGCATACGGTCCGCCTGATGGTAAGCAGCCTATGGACGCCTGCAACTCCAGAGATGTCACATGCGCGTTGCCTACCCTTTACAAAAAGGAGGATTCACTGTATTGACGGCTACAGGAACAAGAAGGTCCCTCATCGTCAACACACTGGGTCCTCTTTGAGTTCTTTGGCAACCTTACACACCAGCAGGAACACAACACTATGAGTAGGGTCTAGTGCTATTTGGCTGTGGTTTTCTGTATGGTGGAGATACTTCCCCAGTTGGACTCTGCTCCAGATTTGAGCGAGATGACATTAGCTGAGCCATTCCCTACCACACATACACCACACAAGCAAAAAAGAAATAATTTTATTGAAGCTAGAGAAGGTCCACCAAGGGCGGTAGTGGGTAGTGGTCCACCAAATGTTGTATTACTGTTAGCACACAAATTATTATATTATTACTTACAACTCTTGTCTCTGCTTTCTCAACCGTGCCTTCCAATCTGCCAACTCCACAGCCAAATGCTGACTTTCCCCATTACTCTGACTGACGTTTTGCGTCGACCTGGCTGTACCGTTCTTGTTCTCATTTTCCGTTTCATACAACCCTTCGTTCAGCATCACTGTGGCCCAGTTTTGTAAGTAATGGTCTCTTTCTTTAGCTAATCTTCTCATATGGTTGAACATTGCAGGTGATTGGAAGAGGTCAACAGCATCTGGTGTTAGTACAACTGTCTGCATATCGGTAACCTTGAACAGGGAATATTTTGATTAGTATGTTTTATTTATTTAATATATATCGAGGGTTGAGAGGTGAAACCCGATAAGTAGAAATAATTTTTGATTTAAATAAGCACCTAACGTATGTCAGCTTATTGTTAAATTTTCAAAAACCTATTAGCTCGAGTTATCGGGTTTCACCCCGCAACCCTCGATATATATATATAAAATGGCTATGACATTACAAATAGACGGACATGATAACGCTATAGGGGAAATTACCGCAAATTGGAAACAGGTGTCCATTATAATGAAAAAATCAACTGTCAAGAACTCCGAACATCACGGGATTGATTCGAACCCGCGTCCTTTGGATTGCCGGTTCAACATGCTTTCGATTACACTACAAGCGTTCCGTGTTAGCTACGGAACCCTATCAAGACATATACCTATAGCACGCTATAGCAAGTTTTGATTATAATATAACTCAATAGAGTTATAGGTACGTAAAATTTAAGTAAAGCCTGACCAGAAATGTATGATTATTGTCAAGAGGGCGCTATTATTCTCATTTATATGGCAACAGTTCAGTATAGTCATAGAGCGTATTCTTCTCTATGGTATGGTGACATCTTGATTTGTTAACTGTCAGCTGTGATGTTAATTTGAAAATGTTACACTGCGAAATAGTTTCATTTTCCGAGCGTATTATTTACAGTTGTTTATTACATACACTATTTACAATGTTTCGCTCTTGACTATGAAAAATTTTGGGATTTTTTTGTCGTTTATTATTTAATATTCAATACTTTACTATTATTCAAATAAACCGCGACCATGACACTGACAAAAGTGACAGCCTATCACATGCCCTCACACATGCATGTCATTCTGTCAGTAAAATGATTGCCAGTGCAAGAAATTAGTTCCAATGAAATTCCGCAACATGGCGCATGATCATTTCTGGTCAGGCATATAAAAATAACAATATTTTTTTGGTACACACTTTTATTGCTGGCTGTGCCTAGCAATGCCATGTAAATTATGGAAGTAGGTATTCCAAATTTTAGCTTAATCAGACGCTGGGAATGGGAAGTGGTCGAAATTCAACTTACAAGATTTGAACCCCATAAATCAACGGTCGAGGTAAATAAAAATGTGTAAAAAGGTAACATATAAATACATTCTATACAATATTACGATACGACACATTGATTGTGCCCTGAGGTAGAATCGGTCGATCCCTTTTACTAACATTCTATATCAAACAATCAATCTAATAACATTAGGCATTTTTCTTCAGGACTAATTCATTAGTACTAAATGCTTGCGACAATAACTATGTACTTTGTTATTACGAATAATATTCTACAGTCCTTCGAAAAGTGAATAATGTAGCGTGAACGTGAAATGGCATCGCAGTGACACTGGTGATGCGCGTTACCGATTCATCAAATATTTTATGTTTTTATCTATAACTTATAATGTTCTTGAAACATGTTGCCTACATTGACTCTTAAAGTATAACTTTACTTAAAACAAGAGTGGGGTGTAATGAAACGAGCGCAGCGAGTTTCATTATAGGATCACACGAGTGTTTTAAGGCCTAATTATGTACAGTTGCATACATTACTTTATCTACACACATATTGCAAGTACTCAAAGATGAGTTCAGAAGCCGAAGGCAATTGATTGACCTGCATTACTAGGTAGATAGATACAAGTGCTGAAACATACCCACAGGTGTAAGCTTAATAAAAATAAATAAATTAGAACTGATAAGGAAAGTATATTTATTTATTATAATATAGTTAATAGTAAACATTTACATTTTCGCAATTAAAAATGTCTCAACAAACAATAACTGACAAGTTGATAACAGAAATGGCGGCCGTACAAATTTCTGTCGCGAGTTTTTTTTAATATTAGCCAATGAACGAAGTCCTTATTCTCATGTCATCCGAGATCAAAATGTCGTGCGGTTTATGTAAAAAAATATATCGTACTGACATTTCGTATCAACAACATTTTAAAATCTATGGATACTAGAATAGAAACCCATTGAAATTGTGTTGGTTTTGACAGTTGTTCCAAATTTGAAACTCATAACTTAACAATATTTGAGCATGTAAAGTTAAAATTACATTACTGCCACAGATAAGAAACTTATCATAGTGAAATCGTTTGTTGTAATGCTGGTCATTGCCTACGGTTTTTGAACGCATTTTAGAGGACTTACAATATGAGTGTAGATAAAATAAAATTATAATCGCAATGTCCATAGAAAGAACCATTTTCACTACTCTTAGTAAAGTTGTCTCAAATGTACCTTATTCTCCACAGAATTTACCATAATTTAAACTGAACTGTCCAAATAAACATAAGCAAACATGGGTGCATCAACAAATATTCGTCCAAGCAAACATCGACCGTTACGCAACTTTTAGTTGCGAAAAGTGACACTTCAATACAAATTGGAGTCTTTATGTCAAGGTTGATCATGATTTATGAAGGACAGTTCTTACTCTGCACTCTGAGAAACTTCAAAATAATTTCATGACAATGAAGATTTTTTTTTGTTTTTGCGGTCATTACGAGTCTACATTAAAAGGTATTTTTAGCGGCCGGCGCATACGCTTTTATTGCTTGCATACAATATTTTAAAAAAAAACTAAAAAAAAACGTTTATTTCAGAATTTTAAAATTCGATAGTTCAGTTAGTTAGTAAAACTTAAAATATAATTAAGGGTATTGACTTATAGGAAGGTACAATTATGTAATCGCATATAGAATAACAATGAAACAGTTGTAAAGTGTAAAACATATGTTATTCTAAAGACTGAAAAACGTTAATAAACAAGTAACTGCCAAAAATATTTTTTTTAATTATCAATAAACATAACTTAAAACATTGTTAAATTATTTAACCTAAAAAATTAATCTGTGGAACATACGACGTAAGCGCCCTCCGTGAAATGGTACCTTTTCATGTAGAATGCGTATAATACGATTTTTATAATAGTGTATAGTATGATTTTTTAAAGATGTCCGAATTACCACCTTACACAACCTGTTATTCTTATGGGACTAAGGTTGTGTACACATAATTATGTCTATTAATTGCATTCATATTTCAGGCTCAATATCTTAAACTTGCATTTTTTTAAGACTTAATCTATAATACAAAAAAAAACTGAAATGGCTGAGTGAAACGTTAGATTTCGAGAAGTACATTGTCCTGTTTTTTTTTAATATCTGCCTGATGTCTAAAATTTAACTATTCATTAATAAACATTGCTATCTTATTGCCTTTTGTAACTTTCATTGAGTAGTTTTTACAAGTATCTTTTGTAGTCACAACATAAGGGATCAATATTATTCTGCGTCTGTAGGAAACACCTTAGACAATCCTACACATGATCCCTGGGTGGTTCTAAAAGAGTAACAAACTTGGCAGCTGCACTGTCCCATCTGGACCTCACAGCACTCACTGGATTTTCTTCATCATCTGCTTTCCCACTACTACTACCCCAGGGAAGAAATGCCTATCTATATCCAGTGACATGTAGCCATACGATAAAAAAAAAGTCACAACATAAATTACATAAAATATTATGCTACAGTATCACAATCACATACCTGTTTGATGCATTCCACTATATTGTGTTGTAATTCCACATCCAATTCCTTAATCCTAGTGATGAATGTCTCCTTATTAGGACACTGTACAGCAGCTCCAAGCAACAGTAATATCAGCAATTTCATATTCTCCAACCCTTCTCTTGACTCCGGTGTTTTCCCCAAACAAATACATTCTGGCACCACTAAGAGTGTCATCCCCAACTCTTCTTCATACAAGCTCTTCACATTTTTGATGATAGCATCAAAGTTCTTAACCCTCCCTAATATTAAAGCCTGGTCTTCTAGACCAGCTAGTTTTGTGATGTGGAAGGAAGGCTCCGGGTCTATCAGGAGGTAAACTTGCTGTAGAATTTCCCCACTGAAGAGAGCTGAGTACTCTTTTACGCATTCTGGACTTGGTAAGCATGATTTTAACTGAAAACAGAGTATGAAGATAACTTAATGTTAAATTTAACTTGTTTTTTAGCAATTTTCAAGTGTTTTAGACTTAATATTACTAATATTAGGGTATAGAGAAACTGTAATTATTATTGTTATGCTTAGACTGTAAAGTCTTATTAGATTAGTATTTATTAGATGTAGATCAGTCAGTTTTGGTGAAGTTTAGTGAGGCCCTACTCCACTCCTGGAATTTTTTGTATTTACATTAATGATAGTTTTTGTTATTGTCCACTTGAGGCTTGATATGATATAAACTAATTTGACCTATCTACCTTAACTTGAAGTTATATTAAACTGAAATTATAGGAGATAATATTTAAGATTACAAATGTATACTAGCTACATTAAATTCAATAAAACTCAATGGGTATCTTAGAGCTTGACCTAACTACATGTTTATAAAATCATTATCACATATCACTGTGATCATGAACTATCCGAAAAAGTTCAGAGTGTTATTATTATCAGATATGATAAGACACCCGCATGTTCATAGCCACAAACTATAACATAAAAATATTTAAAAACAAATACATAAAACTGAAATTGACTTCATCAACATATTTCAGACAAATTCTAACTTGAAAACACGAAAAATATGCAATAATATCTATTACGAAATACCTCTGTTCACTGAAGTATAACGATTAGCAGAATGAAACAATTTTTGTGTTTCTATACTACTTACAAAGACATTAAATTACCATTACTACAACATAAGTAAAAACGCAAGTTCGTTCAAGCAGAACGGCTGTGTGATTTTGTCTCACGGCTCATTATAACACTCAAAGAAACAAAACCAAAGGTATCACTTACCCAAGAAACGAGGGGGCCGCTCAAGAATTCTTCGATCTCAGTAGCAGAAGCGGCCATTCTCGCCAAACGTTATGATGAACGGAGCCGACTCCTTTGGAAGTGTCCCAAGCGCATGGCATCAAAATATTCCTCACAGTTCACACGAGCTACAAATTTGCTCAACATCTGCTACGGAATACAAAGAAACACGGAGAGTAACTACACTACAAGCAAACAAATTTTACGATGTCTTGTCTCGTTTCATTGAGTTGACTTGACTGACACTTCATGCCAACCATCAGTGTTGCCAGGTGGTTGGCAGTCTTTTATGACCGTTGTACATATTCTGACAAGGTTTTTTATAAAAATGTGTAGCATGAACTTGTAAATTTATTCATAGGGGCGTTGCACATGCAATTTTGTTAATATAGTCTGGCCAGCCAACGAACGCAGTAGCAATGTACAGCGAACAAAAGTATGACAACACTAAGAATCAGTGAAAAAGCAGCAATGATCATCAAATTTTATGTTTTTAATTTTAGTTGGTATTTCCGCCCCTTTCATTAGGTGACATTTACGGTGTGTGAAAAGGAGACGGATATATTTCGTCTGATCTGTCATCAACTGCAACAGATAATCTGGTTGAGGCAATTGACATATGCCTTAAAAATGAATTTAAATTTAATTGGGAACGTTGCACAAGTTCTATCTCACTCGCGCTTAAGATGAGAGAGTGAAATGCACTAGAAACAAATTCAATGTGAATTGAAATGTCCGTCAGTGAAATACGGTGTCTCATCACAAAGGGTTGCCACATGTACGTATTTTGAATTTGCCGCGCGTTTCTACTGACAGAAATGGTTTGCCAGACTATATGCAATTTTACTATTCATTAAAATTTGTTAATTGTTTTCGAACGAAGCTGCTGACATCGCTGACGTTTGGACCCAAGGAAAGTCATTGCCAATCTGTGGTCAATCTACAAAGCAAGCAAACGGAGCCGCGAACTTAAAATGCTAGGTATACGCAGGGAAGTTTTCTAAAATTAATCGCAATACTTGAAAATACACACCCTTGGTTCTCCTTAAATATATCATACTTTTTCATGAAGTAATGTGATACAGAACAAAGTAAACGTGTGTTTTTGAAGAGTTAAGTACTCAAGCCGAATATCGATTTTGTGGACGTCTGACTTTTCACCAAAACTTAGATAAACATACGATGTTTACTAAAACAGCGACTACGAAAGTTAAATTCCAAGACCAGCAACTGGATGATTACATCTTAGAGGTATAGTTCCCCAGCATCTTTCTAACAATAATGCTGTGATAGTAAGCTTTTATTTAGTATAACTGTGTAAGAAAAGCGACTTTTCTTTCAGAATTCTGTACTAAAAAGCAAGCTGCAAAGTAAAATCGATGCACTTTCGATAATGGGTAGAGAGTTAGACAAATGCAGCATGGAAAGGGATAAATACAAGGTGTTAGTGGAACAGCTCAAGAGCGTACGCAGCACGCCGCACCAGCAGACCAGTAGCATGTGCAGGCTCACCCCCACGTACACCATCAGCGGTGGTGAACTACTGGCAAGGACGAGAGATCTTAATGATATGCTGAAATTAGAGGTAATTTTTTTAAATTAGCAGTTGCAATCACTATGACGTCTAATTTGATTTTAGAAACATGAATCCTTGACATTCCCTCTCTTCATTCCATCGCTCCCAGGCCTCAGTATTACAATATACTTGAACTATTTTAATAGCTAGCTACCATTGTTCTTGGGCCAACCCTATAAACCTAGCTGCTGGATCTTTTACAGATCCTGAGAGCCTTGAACTCTTCTGGGCGTGATATGTACAGGACTTTAATTGTTTAGCCATCACTCTATAAAATGTCCAGTATAAAGTGACCCTTAGTACAAGTATTTGTATTTTGTATTCTTCTTCTTCTTCTTCTTCTTCTTCAGCGAGTATGCGCCCACTGTTGGGCATACGCCTCTCCAAATTTCCTCCAATAAGCCCGGTTCGCGGTTACTGTCCTCCAGAGTGGGCCTGCAATCTTTTTAATATCGTCCTCCCATCTGGTTGGAGGTCTATGATTGTGCCTTTTTGAATGAGGTCTCCATGCTAGGACACGCTGGCTCCACCTCCCATCATCTCGACGACTAACGTATCTGGCCCAGGCCCATTTCAGAGTAGCAATCCGTTGACCGATGTCTACTACTTTGGTCCGTCGCCGGATCTCCTCGTTTCGGATCCGATCGCGAAGAGATATACCGAGCATGCTACGTTCCATGGCTCTTTGAGCAACTTTGAGCCTCTCCATTCCGCACATGGTCAGTGTCCACGTTTCGCAAGCGTAGGTCATGGCAGGCAATACGCATTGGTTAAACACTTTGGTCTTGAGCGATTGAGGTATTTTGGCTTGGAACACATTTTTCAGCTTACCAAAAGCAGCCCAGCCCAAGTGAATCCTTCGGCTTATCACCGCCATCATCGAGTCCGCTCCAAGCCGTATTTGCTGTCCAAGGTAATAATTGTATTCTGTCACTTGTTCTAGAGGTTGGTTATCCAATGATATGGGGCTGCCAGATAAATTTACAGTTGCCATGACTTTCGTTTTATCCATATTAATTTTCAGCCCATCACTTAGCGACGCAGCATACAGTTCCTGTATCATGTGTTGTAGGTCGTGTGCAGTTTCGGAGATGATGACGATGTCGTCGGCATAGCGGAGATGATTTAGGCGTACCCCGTCGACGTTTATCCCTCTACCCTCCCAATTGAGGGTTTTGAAAATGTCCTCCAAAGCATTTGTAAACAATTTCGGCGAAATTACGTCTCCTTGGCGTACTCCTCTTCCAATTGGGATTGGGTCTGTTCTCTCCTTGAGCTGGACAGTCATAGTCGCTGTTTTGTAGAGGTTTCTCAGGATCACTATATACCTTTCGTCAATGTGGTTTCGCCTGAGAGATTGTGTGACAGCCCAGTGTTCTATTGAGTCGAACGCCTTTTCATAATCTACATAGGCTAGAAACAAGGGTCTGTCATATTATATTGTTTTTTGTATGATTTGCCGTAATGTAAATATATGATCAGTCGTACCGAATCCCTTCCTAAATCCTGCCTGTTCTGTAGGCTGTTGTTCGTCTAGGCGTTGAGTTAATCTAGTTGTTAAGGCTCTAGAGAATGTCTTATAGACCTGACTAAGTAAGGATATAGGCCGGTAGTTCTTCAACTGGTTTATGTTCCCTTTCTTATGGAAAAGTACAACTATGCTGTTGGTCCAGTCTCTCGGTATTTCTCCTGTAAATAGAACGTCATCGAACAAAAGGCGTAGTTCTCTGGCAATAGCACATCCACCTACCTTCAGCAATTCAATAGAGATGTCGTCCTCTCCTGGCGCTTTGTTCTTTTTCAGTTGTTTGATCTCGTAGGTACTGACTTCGGGTATGTCTTCAGTGTAATGTCGGCCTAGAGGGGCACGTTTCTCACCCGGGTTTTCGTGAGCTGGCTCCAGCACTGTGGACGCATATAATTGTTTCTCTTCAGTGACTCTCTTTATTTCTTGGGTATTACAAGTGAGCTTGCCCTGTGCATCTACCAAGGTGTTTATCCCGTTTCTCCCTTTTGTCCTTTGCCATATTTTGAAGCCCTTATTATTCTCTATCACCTCTTGAATTTGCTGGGTGTCACCTCTTGAATTTTGTATTAGTTTGACCAAACCTATCCGGAAGTAAGACAGAAGTGTGCATTTGCATGTGCAAGAGTACTCTGCCACAATGTAAAATGGCATCTCCTGTGCATCTATGCAGAGTCTGCACTCTCACAATTCATGTACATATATGTACATACTAAGCTGTAAGCACATGCTTATTTAGGCCAGGTGGCCAGTAAATATTCTTGGTGTATACCTACAGGTGTAACATAAATACTGGTGTTCCATTGGTACCATATTGCAAGTAAGAGAAAAGTAAAACATTTTTTTATAATTTTGGTTGACACGAAAAAAAAAATGTTGTATGCCACACATTTTAACCGGCCAACCCTCCATGCAAAACAATTTTTTTTTTTCGGGAGGTTTTTTTTTACTTTTTCATAATAAGAATTCTAATATGTGCTCAGAATCACCAGCATTTTTGTTACAACTTGTATTAGTGGTAGCCGTACAATTTTTTGACCCGCAGTTCTTAAAAAAAAATCCCTTAGGCGGGGCGTGCCGAGACATTTTATTATTTGTATGGAAAAAACTTTTTTTTCAGTAACCTATCGTGTGTGGTATCTAATGAAAGGGAATTTTCAGACGATTCTAAAAATATATCACATCATTACATTTCAGCCATTTTTTTTAATTAACACAAAAATAATTTTCGAAACATACCAAGTTTGGGCTCCTCCAGACACGATATGGCTGATTTTTTAAAAATACAATATACCACAAATGATACATAATATCCTCATATCTAACCTCAAAAAAGCAATATTGAAAATAATTTCATTAAGTATTTTTTATTAATTTTTCAATATTACAAAGTGACACAGTTCTACTTCAATACCTATTTGGCGTGACTTATGGAACTGTAGCACAGAATAACTAATAGTACTACCGTACAGAAAATTCACTCCTTCACAAAAGGCAGATTTAGGTATAAAATTATACCTATACTCGCCGCCTGCAAGCAAAATTGAAACTTATAACCGCGCACGAACCGTGAATCTTCTTTGCGCGCCGCAGTTTTGTGACCGAGCTGTGATCGTCGGCACAGGGTTGTCACTTGACAAGTTTTTGGACCTATACCTACGTAGTCTTGCCATAAATTCTGTCCCACATGAAATTACATTTATTTTGAAAATAAAAGAAGGCTTATAAATAAATCAGGGTTATTTTTATTAATTATATTATAAAGATTCTATAAAATAAAATATTTATTCAAAATGTCCACCTTTTACTTTCACACACTTCCTTAAACGGTCCGGCCACTGGTCTATGACGGCACGGACGGTATCGATGGGTATTGAAGCTGCTGCCCGCACTAAATCTACCTTCAGAGACTCGACATTACGATGAGGTTTAGAGCAGGCTCTCTCCTCCAAAATATTCCACAGACCATAGTCCAAGGGGTTGAGATCGGGGCTTCCTGAGGGCCAATCTTCAGCCGCAATAAACTCGGGTAAATGCGTCGTTAACCATCGTTGTGTTGTCTTAGCTTTATGTGCAGGGGCAGAGTCTTGTTGAAATATCCAGTGCTTACCGGCAAATAAAGTATCATTTAGCGGCTTAACAACTCTCTTCAAAATGTCGTTTTGATAGTTCGTAGCACGTATTTTTACCCCTTGTTCACAAAAATGAAGCTCTGTGACGCCTTCATAGGATACTCCCCACCAAACCATGACATATGCAGGATGGTGGCCCCTTTCTACCCTTGGAACTTTTTCAGAAGCTTCTTGGGAACTGTGAGCATATATTTTATCATTTTGGCGGTTGAATTTTTGCTCCACGGTAAAGATTTTTTCGTCTGTGAACAGAATATTACGATATCCGCCCTTTGCGTGCCGCTGCCACAACACTTTAGCTCTCTTCGCTCTTATTTTCCGTAGGGCCGCTGTCAATCGCTGTCCTGTGCTCCGACGATAAGCCCCAAGATTAAGGTCTTGTTTTATGATACGGGACATAGTTCTAGGGGGAATTTTCATTTCCCTAGCCATGATTTTCTGCTTGCGTAGCGGATTTCTCCGAATTCGCTCAGCTACCGCTTTAATCACTGCCGGTGTCCTTGTTTGACGTGGTCGACCGCTCCTGGGCCGGTCGTCGACTAAACCCATGTCGTTATATCGCTTGATAGTACGATAAATAAATTTCTTCGTTATATTCAAAGGTTTCAGCAGGTTGAAAATGTCACTCACTTGCTTGTTGCACTTGTATAACGCTATCACTGCGACACGATTCTCTTTGATGCCCCACTCCATCTTTAGGGAAACGATACCTGGATCTAAATGTATTTTTTCTGACAGCCAAAAGTCTATTTAAGCATAATCAAGAAACAAAAGTACATCAAACATTCCATTATTAAATTTAAAATGATGAAAAAGTTGGGACAGAATTTATGGCTAGACTACGTACTGATTTATTATTTTTAAGATAAATATGTAGGAATTACAAACGTCGGTTCTGTAAACATATTTTTTTTATCCGGAGATAGTATGTCTGATTCTCACGGAAGTAGGTGTAGGTATGCCACAGTCGTATTCCTTTGAAAATATGTCGGTCAGTTCCTTATATTGTTTCTTGGCAACCAATATTATATCTTTTATATGGATTAGATCGAGGTTTCGAAGCCATTGTGTATTTTTAATTTTGCGCGAGCGCCACGTAATACGACTATCGTGCGAGCCGAGCGGCAGCCCACTTCTATACGCCTGCCCGGGAGGCGCGCCGGCCAAATGTACCTAAACTGCGTAGTGACACCCCCCTGACTGTAGTACATATTAATCATAAAATGATACGTAGTATCCATTGCAGATAAACAATCACTTTTGCAGAACACGTATAATTTTTTTTTTACTTCACACAAAAATTATTTTACTTCACACAAAAAATATTTTACTTCACACAAGATATATTGAAGCACAATTTAAACAGAATATTTTTATCGAACAATGGTGGATGTCTACCTTCCGCACGAATGGAAAAAAGAGTAGGTACAAGAACAGAACTCGGCTGAAAATTTAGCTATAAAGAAATATGAATTGATGAGATGCGAGTGGTATGAACGATGATGGCTGATTCACTGGATGAAGGAAACCTAAATTTAAAACCGAATATTTATAACGCCCGTCAGATGTGCCTATTTGGAATTTTGAGAAGTTTAAAAATGCGGATCAGAGATATTCAACCAAGGTTGGCAAAACAACAAAAAAATCTATTATCGCACAAAAACACAATAAGTAATTAACTGGTTACAAAAAGGGAATCGGATTTATAACGTTAAAAAAATCTAAATAAAATAATAATCTTGAATCTCACGAAATGGTGGAAACTAAACTATGAATTTAAATAAAATACGTTAGGCAGCAGCTCGCTGAACCCTATGTTTTACTTGGAGAACCACGCGGAATACGGGTTCTAGTCCTCCGACGACGGTTTTACTTGACAAACCACGCGAAACACGGGCTCTAGTCCTCCGACGACAGTTGCCGATCGTCTCACAAGATCGGCACTCACGAGCGCCTTCCGGAGCCCTCTCGGCTCAAACGATCTCAGCACCGGCGACTACGGCAGGCAATATCCACCCTCAGACACGGCCAAAAAAGAGCACTGGGTACAGGAAAAACTGTATTGGCGATCACCCTCTTCTAGGGAACTAGATCACTGGTAAAAACTTCCAGGGAACAAAAATCGACCAAAATGAATAATTCTGACTTTTTCCTTCAAAACTCCAAGACCATCTGTCTCTCTCCAAATAAACAAACTCAATCTTTATACAATCTCGAATCTCAAAAATTCTAATTCAAAATTAGCGCGAATATTACCTCAATTTTATAACTACCAGTTGTCTATAACAAAATGTGGACTGATATAAGCGCCATCCAACCGTAATGGCGTGAATCACAATGCACACTGTTTTTTTCATAAATCAACCACGACCTAGCGACCAGAGAAACTAAACACGGAAGTAGTTCCAAAGAACGTCGATAGATGTAGCGTCATGCTACACCATATATCCAACGGGAAATACCTCTTTAACCCTTTAACTGCGCCTTTTCATCAGCTGGTATAGTTTGCTTAGTTTTTGATACAAAATATCAAGGTTGGACTCCTTCAGATACGATATACGCAACTTTTTTTTTTGTACAGTAAGTATATCACATATGATACGTTATATCTTGATATTTAACCCCAAGAAAGCAATTTTGAAAATAATTTCATTTAGTTTTTTTTTTATTGTTGCGATTTGACACACGTGGATGAATGAAGCTCGACGCCAACTGTTTGTCACCGGTGATAAGACCCTCTCTTTAATATCTCCTACTGCCGCTGCCCTCCTTCAGCATATAAAAAGGGCAAAATATCAGGCTGGAGAAATATGGGGGCGAGCACTAGAAAGTCACGTAGCAACCCGACCATCTCCAGAACAGTGGGGATGGAAGAGAAGACCTGACCTTTCATTAGAGTCTAATTGGACTATATATAGCCATGCAGTTAAGGAGCTAGATAGGTATGGATGCAAAATTGGAAGCAAAACCAACCCGTGCTCATGCAAAAAAATAACCTCCCTTGTACCCCAGCCTGCAAAATTTGCCACGCTGATTGCCATAACGCGAGGTGCGCTATTAATTTCTCAATTTACGCTTTTTACGTAAATAAGTGAGTTCATTTATACAAACCGCTTTTTTATTTGCAGCAAATTGTATATAGAAGACGGAGAGGAATAAATATAAAGATAGAAAAATGTAAAAAGCAAGATTAATAGTATGTGTATTATGATTATGAGATAAAAACAACAGGAATAAACATCTTTAATTCATCTTTCAGCCACTTTTTGAGTCAGTATCTACCACAAAAACTATACCAACTGATGAAAAGACGCAGTTAAATGGTTAAAAAGGTATTTCCCGTTGGATATATGGATACTACTTATCATTTTATGATTAATATGTACCGTGTCTGTACTACAGTTCCATAAGTCACGCCAAATAGGTATTGAAGTAGAACTGTGTCACTTTGTAATATTGAAAAATAAAAATAAAATACTTAATGAAACTATTTTCAAAATTGCTTTTTTGAGGTTAGATATGAGTATATCATGTATCATTTGTGGTATATTGTATTTAAAAAAAATCAGCCATATCGTGTCTGGAGGAGCCCAAACTTGGTATGTTTCGAAAATTCTTTTGTGTTAAATAAAAAAAAATGGCTGAAATGTAATGATGTGGAATATTTTTAGAATCGCCTCAAAATGCCCTTTCATAAGATACCACACACGATAGGTTTCTGAATTAAAAAATTTTTTTCCATACATATAAAAAAATGTCTCGGCACTCCCCTCCTAAGGAATTTTTTTAGAACTGCGGGTCAAAAAATTTGTTTTGACCTCTAGTATGCGTGTGCCAAACGGCTAAACTGTAGATCGATTTGCGGTGTTTCCTTGAAATTGGGCTTGTACGGCTACCACTATATATAGATATACCAAAATCACAGACTATTTGTTTAATATTATTTAACTTTCAGGTAGAGACACTTAGAAGTAAACTGGAAGATGCCTCTGGGGATATAATTGCATTAAGAAAACAACTGCAAAGGACTGACTCCACTGAGAATATAGGGAATGGAAAACAATTTACTGCTGTCTCTTACACACCAGATGATTATGAACAGCTAGTTCAAGACCTGGAAAAAATTCAGAAGAAGGTAAATGGTACTAAAATTATTAAAGTAAATTAAGTACCTATTCTATATTGTACCAAAAAAAATATGGTAGCAAAAGATGTTCAATATGTAAAAAGCAAATATTCTTCTAGACCCTTTTCCAGACGTAGTACGATTTATCAACCACATCCAAGTCAATTTAATTTCAACCTTAATCTTTCGATTTAAAGTTCAAATTGGTTTTACTATCGCAAAATTAAACTTTCCTCTATATAAATTACCAAAAGCATTACCAATTTTGAGAAGATCTGAAATAGTGCAGCCTGGAGAAGAAATAAAAAGCATTCCTCTTGTTTGAGCTGCAGCCAAATACTTATTTCTATTATGTTTCAGTCTATTCTTCTTTAATCGTTTTGCTTCAAGAAATGCGGAAACTATCTGAAGCTAGACTCAAGATATGATACAGTTTATATTTTTTTGTATAAATAAATAAATTGAAGCTTTTAGGCTTTTAAGGGAAAGATAAATATATTCTCGTCATGATTTTGAACTTTATACTAAAGTATTAGGGCTCAATTTTGTGAATTTCTGAAAGTGTTATGCGTATTAATAAGGGAGTGTTTGATTTGTTTTTAATGGATTACAGTATCAACAAATCCATCTCGACTACCGAGCCACTTTAGATGAAAAAGAGGAGCTAGTTGCTGATAGAGACTACTACAAGACCAAAGTGCAAAGATTGAACCATCAGATCAGCTTCATCCTAGCCAATAGAGTCAAGTCCCAACAAGACAATGGTGCTCCCAAACCAGTGGTGGACTTGGATGCACTGGTGATGGAGAACAAATATCTTCATGAGAGGATAACACAGCTGCAAGTTGAGAAGGAAATTATAAAGAGGACACTAACGAAATATAAGGTAAAAATATATATTAAAGAGTAGGCAAGGCGCATGTGAATCCTCTGGGGTTGCAGGCGTCCATCAGGCCCGTATGCTTGTTTGCCACCGTCGTGGTATAAAAAAAAATAAAAAATTGTGTTGGCTTTAAGGATACAAATAAGTATAATGCACAAAACAAACGGGTAAACACTAAACCTACAGGATACAATTATGCGCTAGAATGAGATACGTACCTACATATGCTGCTACCAAAGTTGGACAACCATAGAAATGCACCATCCTGAACAATTTACTGCCTATTTCATTAGTTGTTTAAGACGCACCACACATACCACACATAGGACGGAATTCAGCTATTTATAGAAAAAAGCGGATGTTTGTCTATGGCTATAAAATTCAACTACCATTTCCACTTTTGTCTATGAATATTGCGTAATTCTGCTCTAATGTGTGGTGCCTCTAACATTGAATGTTGAAGGAATAAATCATGAAACCTAAGCCTTATCTACATAGATTTAAAGTCGATTTCCCAAGGTTACTAATGTTAGATAATTAGTGTATTTATATACTTCAATTTATATTTGTCGCAAAGTTTTTATCCACAGGAAGTACCGAATGTCCGGTTTCATGTTATCATATTTGTTTTCAGACATTACTTGAAAACAGAAATAACAGTAACTCACTTAACTTATCAAAAGGATTTGCAGATGTTATGACTCAGAAACAAGGTATATATAAAAGTATAGATAAAAGGTTTACAAACAAAATTAACTTAATAACACTTTGCCCATTTTATTTTCTACATAATACAATAGTAGATTGTGTAACAAGGGAGCAAAATGAAATATTTACGGCGAGGGCGTATATTGATTCCCAAACGAAGCGATGGAGTCTATAATAGAATCCAGAGCGTAGCGAGGGATTCTAAAGTAGACTCCTGAGCGTAGTGAGGGATTCAAGTGTTAACGCCCAAGTTGAAAATAGTTTTGCTCCTATGTGACACATACTGCTTTTCACATCACCTTAGAGGAAAATATTTTTTTTTATTGTTGAATCATATTTATTTTAACTTTATATGTGCTTAGTGTGCTTGTTGATTATAATGAATCTATTAATTTAATAAGAAATTTGATTGTGATGACGGACTGGCTGAAAAAAATACGAATGTCCTAGAACAGAAAAGTGCCACTTTGTTCCCTCCTAGCAGGGAAGAAAAAGCCCGTATACGACTAGGTGGTGTGAAAATACTCATAACTCATAAGAGTCATACTTTTGGGCGGCGTGATTTGAACATGGACTTTATTCTCAATGCGTTAAGGTCGAAAACAATAAGTCATTCATAAACTATTAGTAAGAATGGTTGGTACAGTCACGTCTGAAAATATGGATACATTTAATGTGTCAAAAATATGTAGCCACGATTCTATTACCAAGGCGTAAGGTCTTGGATACATGTTTTTGTCACATTAAATGTATCCATATTTTCAGACGTGACCGTACAATCACCGGCAACAGTATCTTCTTACACAAAGGCCGCAAACATATGTGACACGCTCTTATTTGTAGGGCCATAAGAGCGTGTCACATATTTTTGTGACTCTTCGTGTAGAAGATACTATTGCCGGTGACTGTACAGTACGCCAAATAAAAGTTTTTACAATTTTGCACCCTATTACAAAGGAGTAAAATGCAGAAGAGTAAATATATTTTTTTAAGGCAGTAGTGGTGATTTTTCTATAAAAATAAGTGTCAATCTTTGGGTAATTGACTCTGCTACATTTTACAGCATATTTTAAAATCAAACATTTCTTTTTCAGTTCGAGAATACTTAGAAGTGAACTCCAAAACTGGCCTGAAAAGAACTTCGGCAGCCGAATTAAAGTCTATTTGTCACGGGCTTTTTGAGGCACTGAATGATAAGTCAATAGCTCTCCAGCATCAGAGGAAAACTAATCAGTAAGAACACTAAGAACCTTTAAAATGATTCTAATAATTATATATACTTATTTTATTACGGGTGATTTCCGCAACTTCCCAATTTGTCATGTACCCTGCCTCTCCCTTCCCCTCCCTCAGCTCCCTAAGTGCCCTAACTTGTATTAAAAGTCTCAATCTGACAGATTGGGCCCTAGAAATTGCAATTTCTATCGGCAACTTTAAGGCGATTCACAATTCAATTATACAGATAAAAAAAATCCGCAAAACATAGACAATGTAGAAAACTGTTCATCCCTACAAAAAACCACAACCCATGTAATGGGCTCCATTGAGACATTTTTCCGCAGTTAAGGTTCCCCCTTAACTCACGAAACACAAAACATGTAAAATTACGTGTAGTCGTGCGCCAATGTAGTGTAAAAAACTGTAACACTGACCACATATTTTCTTTTCCACAGGATACTAGCAAATCGTATTACAGAACTGGAAAAGACACTAGAAAATTGGTGTGACGGACATAAATACATACCCATATTTCCGTCACAGATGTTACTCGACGAATATTGCGCTGACGCTGACTCTGCGTCCGTCAAATCACAGGATTTAAAAAAAAACCAAAATGACGAAGAGATTGGAGCTAAAAATAACGTTTCTGATAGTGACAATGATGTTAAAAGTACTGATAGTTCAGAAGGAAACTACGAATTTAATGACGTTGATAGTGATGATAGAAAGTTGACTTCTAAAACTGTTTTGCCAATTGAATTAGAAGAGCTTGTGAAAGAAGCGTTGGCTGAAATGAAAGCTTCAGCTAAAACTGATAATATTGAGGAAATTTCGGCTCTTTCATAGTTCTAATGCCTTAATTACCCTTATAACTTTACTATGGATGACCTCAAACTCGGAATATTTAAAAACCAAGATAACATCTAAAATATGTGTATCGTATGGTAGGTACCCACATTTAGCAGTTCAAATCAAAACATGACAAGATTGCAAATAATTCTAGTCAAATTATAGAAGCCTTTATGTTACGCCAAAGATCTGAATAAGGATATATTTTATTTTTATCTGAATTTTATTATTATCGTTCACATTCCTAATCTATACATCTAGTCCAATTTAATCAATGTAGCATAGGATCTGTTTGTATTTCGTTATTTCAGTGTAATAAATATATTCCAATGAACACAACTTTTATTTCAATAAAAAACCTAATAGGTAAAATAATTTATTGTGTATAGTCATAATCAATATTAGTACAACCTATGTTAAAACATTTATAAGATACACTTGGATAAGGTAACCTTTTCGTAATACGGCTCCAGTTGCCAGAATACATAATAAGTTTTTATAATATTTAAGTAGGTTAGAAACCTCAACACGTTCTATATGACCGCCACAGTATGTATTAGCCAAGAACCGTTATTTTAATATAAGTCTTCATGCATTACAATAAAGTATACTATTGTATGTTTACAAAATAGTCTGAGCGGTCATAAGGTTGAAAATATAGAACATACTCTTTGACAAAGAATATTATATATAGTGCACAAAATTAGTGACGCATAACTTTCACCGTAGTGAAAAATGGTGTCAACATAAATTCAGTCTTAATAATAATGTAAACAACTAATTCACTCATATACTGAATAACTAAGCTTTATTATTTCGAAAATAAAGTATTATGGCGTGGCGAATTCATTACTCGTCTAATCCAAGCCATTGAACTAAATATAATAGATAAACATATCCGGAACGCCCATCATACTTATATTCGGGGTCAATAGAAAAGTAAAATAATGTAAACAAACGCATTTACCTTCATTTCTTCGCAATCACGCACTTTTAAAGAACAACCATGGTTTCATTGTCAGCTTATACACATAAACTTGTTATTTATATTTATTTTTAGTAAAAATATCCGTCAATTACTTATATTTCAGTAAAAACGAATTTCTTGAATGATGAGGTGGTACGTTTAAAAGTTCGTTTTTAATATGATGGACGTTGGAAATAGTAGGTTAAAAAATCGGTTTTAATATGATATTGCTTAGAAGCCTTAGATAAGAATAATTATTAAAATAGTTCCTTTACAATACATTTTTCTGGTAAGTATACGATAGACTCTGGATATTTATATTTAAACATTAAATATGATAAGATAACACTTTGGTTTTATTTCTTTATATTGCTATCGGTTATTTAATATATATGGGAGTAGTTTAAGAATTTGATGAAAATAACAATGCGAATTAAGACGATAGATTAAAATATATGCATAATATGCAAAATCAACTTTTTTGAACAAAACAGGTCCCATTTATTCGGAAGCTGAAAATTCAAAATATGTAGGTACTTCGTTTAGGCCACAGGGTCGTAAATTTCCCAAAATATATTGAGCCTTACGAGGTTAAAATAGATGCAACCTGTAGGCATCCCGATATCTCAGAAGATATTTCCGTACAAGGCGGGAAGAAGTTGATATCTCGAGATTTAAATTAGAATAAATTTGAACCCTATGTAATCATATTTTAGGTTCAAATTTCTTCAAGTTTTCATCTCGAGATATCAACTTCTCGCCGTGTACGGATTTATGTCTGTCTCATTTATTTCTCAAATATAGTCCGTTGCCTGGAACCAAACAATAGTCTTATGGAATGGATTTATATAAACTTGAATTTGGATGGCAGATATTTAGATCGACACATACTTTAGGATACAATTGCTCTTGGATCTATGTATACCTATATGAATTGTATTATGATTATTTGATAAATAGTTATGTTAAGTAATAAAAGTTGCGTCGGCAGATTACAAAAACGATTTCCCGGATATAACAATTAAAATAATTATATTTAGGATCTCCGTTAACAATTAGTACCTAATTATTAGCCTCCAGTGTTTTTATTTCATTTGATAGTTTCTGTAACTCCCAGTTTCATAGCATACAATATAAAATAAAAATACGATATACATTCGGCAGGCGCACCATATAAAACAGTGTTTAGAAATAAAATAAAAAGTAATCCACTGCCCTACATAAGATATGTTGGAAAAATTCGCAGCCAACGGGTAAGTCTCGGTAGCTCAGTTGGTAGAACGGCGGGCTGGTTTTCCTGAGTCGCGATTTCGAGACTTTCTTTTATTCCAAACATTTTTGTTTCATTACAAACGTCGCAAACAAGTATGGAATTTTATCTACACCAATATCATAAATCCTCTATTCCGCGTTCGGAAACCGCATGTAATTACCACCATTATTGCAACCAGTAACGTAACATCTCTGACAGTGTGGTAAAAACGTATGAAAATTCATTACCCACGGTAACGTTACCAAGATCCGCGCTCTCCCCGAGCGCCGGCACGCGCCCGCGCGACCGCCGACACAATCGAGTTGGCCATGGCGGTCATTCTACTGGTTTCCGAACACATCATTTAGGATTTATAATATGTGTGTAGATAAAGCAGTGTATCAAGTGTATGCAACTGTACGTATTTAATTAGGTCTTATTACGTAACAGTTACATAATAGTAGTTTATGTAACTGTTACGTTTTAAGGCCTAATTACGTACAGTTGCATACACTGCTTTACCTACACTCATATTATTTATCCTAAATGCCGTATTCCGAAACCATAGAATGGCCGCCATTGCACCGCCATGGCCAACTCGATTGTGCCGGCGGTCGGGGAGGCGCGTGTCGGGCTGTCGGCGGCCGCGCGGGAGCGTGCAGGTGTACATTATGTTATCAAAACTCATAACACATCAATATTTGAGCATGTAAAGTTAAAATTACGTTACTGCCACACATAAAAAGCTTATCAATATCATAGTAAAATCGGTTGTGGTAATGCTAGCCATTGCCTACCGTTTTTGAACACGTTTTAGAGGACTTACAATGTGAGTGTAGATAAACTAGTAGTATGATTCACTGTATAGCCGTGTAATGTACGAGCGCGGCCGCGGTGTGGCGGTGCAGCTGCGCGGCGTCGCTGCGCGCGCGCGCGTGTCCGGCCGCGCACGGCAGCACCAGCGCTAGCAGCGCGCGGTGCGAGCGCTCGCTGTAGCGCGTGTAGCACTCCAAGCCTTCCTGCAGCTTGAGGATTAGGCTGTCGTAGTTCTTACGGACCACCTCGAGAATCTAAAAAAAAGTTAAATGACGGTTATGAATTTTAGAGAAAAAAGAACGGACTTCATTCACTTAAGCTACTCCACGTATAATAGTTGCGTGTGCACTTAGAGGTCCGCGCCGCAGGCCGATGGCGCGCCGGCCTCTAGACCGGCGTGGTGTTTTTTTTAGGGTTCCGTAGCCAAATGACAAAAAACGGAACCCTTATGGATTCGTCATGTCTGTCTGTCCGTCCGTATGTCACAGCCATTTTACTCGGAAACTATACGACATGTCTGAATAAAATTTACACATAAGGTGTATTTTGTATGCCGCTACTTAGTTATGTTATGTAGTTAAATTTGAAAAAAAAAAAATTTTTAGCGGGGGGCGCTCCATGTAACTAAATTGAAAAAAAAATTTTTTAACCAAATATCAACATGTGACACATCAATCGATAGGTCTTTAAAAATAACATTGAGGTTTCTTTGACCATTTTGTGATTAAGTAAATATATTCTGAAATAATCGCTTCGAAAGTCAGCAAAATTGTGACCCCCCCCCCCCTGGAACTTCAAAAAATATTAAAAAATTTGAGAAGTTATCATATACTTTCTACGAAACTTGTTTCGAACATTATCGGTTCAGCCATTTTTGAGTTATCTCCAAAAACTTCTGCCATAGGCCTCAGATACGACCTTTTGGTATTACTTTGGTTCTTATTTCATTGAAGGTACGGAACCTTCCTATGCGTGGTCCGACACGCACTTGGCCGTTTTTTTAGAATTAGGACCTTTATAAATAACCATGAATAACCCTCTAAACCTTTTTTTTACACATAGTATAATTTAATCTTAAACCTTATACTCGTACATATAGTAAACACACCTAAAGACTGTATTGACAAATATAAGGACAACTGCAACAAGCCGTCATTCTTGTTTTATTTGCTTTAAAAACATAAATTATTTATTATGTTGTAGATGATATGATGTTAAATCAATTACTAGAATTATTTTTTCGGATCACTTTTGATTTCATAAACTGAGAGGCCATACACAGGAACAACGAATAATACTCTTGGACAAATACATACGAGAAAACGGTATGTCCATGAGAAAGATCGCTAAAATCGTGAGGGTGTGTGTTTCTGCGATTTAAATTGCATTAAAAAGTTTGGGTAAGACTTCTCTTTTAATGACAAGTCGAAAAATCGTCGAAAAACTGGCTCGAATAATCGCAATATCGACTCAAAGATACATCGAAAAATCAAAAACTCACTCAGTGCTTCAATAAGATATGTGGAAAAAAGTAGAGAACTTCTGTAGGAATGGTTCAAAGGGCCAAGAATCGCAACGACTGGGTAGCCCTCGGAAGCAACGGAAGCCAAACCAACTCCAAAATAGGCTGCAAAAGTTAAACACCGTCTTCGAAATTTATATGACACAGTTTTACTTAAAAATGAACAGTGCATAATTCTAAGCGACGAAAACCCCTTCAAACTGGATTTTTTGTTCTACCGGGCCTGTAGTACTCTACTATTCGCAAAGGAGAACACCTAAATGAGAACAAAACGTCAATTTTTTCCGAAAAATTTGGATCTAAGACAATGTGTGGTAGGTAATATGCGAATGCAGTATGAAATCTACGGCGTTCGTCACTACTTCCACGATGACTTTACATAAAGAAGTGTGGACAAAATGAATTTTGTCACTGATTAGACGCCACAGGGGCTCTACTTTATTTTGGCCCGATTTGGTAGTTGCCACTGTGCCCCCTGCATCAGAGAGTGGATGGAAACCCACGACGTGCGTCATGGTGCTAAGAATATGAATCCGCCAAATTACCCTTAGGTACATCCCATCGAGGACGTGATGGGCAATCATGAAGAGAAAACTTCGGCAAAGCTTCTCGGTAGCGGATTCCTTAAAAAAATAAAAAAAAACTTGGCTCAAGCGTCGAAACTGGTCACAGTAAACGTTGTCCGAATCTGATGAGAAACGTCCGAAGCAAACGACGAAAAGTCGCCCGAAAGCAAAGGTTACAGGTGTCTTAGTCAACACTAAAACGTTTAAAAAGGCCTTCCAACCAAATGCCCAAAACATACTTACGCAAAATAATAAACTTTTAAAAAGGTATTACACATTTCACTTGTCCTTATAATTGTCAATACACTCTTTATGATGGACAATGCACCATTAATGGAATGTATAGCACAAATCATGCTGGTAATGCTGATGCTGAACAAATGCTGATGGTAATCTGGCCCATAATGTAAAAGAGAATGCTGATCTTCTGGGTAATCTCTTTGTCTCGAACTCGACCCTGAACGATGATGGCAGCACCGTGCCGCCTACCATCCCTCGGTGCGCATTCTCGATGCCGGATATTAACATCAAACAGAATGATGTCCGGAGGTAGCTGCTATCTTTAAATGTTTACAAGTCGAACGGGCCAGACAGCATACCAGCAGTTGTGCTCAAACGGTGTGCTCCTGAGTTGTCCCGTGCTAACGCGCCTTTTCGCACTCTCGTACCACAAACGGCAAGCGCCGTCAGTGCCGTCTTTATGGAAGACTGCCCTCGAGCACCCTGTGCCTAAAAAGGGCGATAGTTCAGATCCGTCGAATTAAAGGCCTATCGCTATAACCTCCCTTCTCTCCAAGGTTATGGAGCGCATAATCAATGCGAAGCTCCTGGGATACCTAGAAGAGCATGACTTGGTCAGTGACCGCCAGTATGGCTTCCGCCACAGTCGCTCGACTGGTGATCTTCTAGTGTATCTCACTCACCACTGGGCTGTCATTGAGAGTCAAACAGAGGAATTTGGCAGTCAGCCTTGATATAGCTAAGGCGTTCGATCGTTTCTGGCATCGAGGTATTCTGTCGAAGTTACCAGCTTACGGACTGCCCCAGGGATTGTGCAGATTGGTTGCTAGCTTTTTGTCCCGCAGAAGCATACGAGCCGTAGTCGACGCTAGTTGCTCTGAAAGCATGGACATAAACGCTAGTGTCCCGCAAGATTCCGTGCTATCCCCAGCGCTATTTTTGCTGCGTATTATCAATGATATGTTGTCTATCAGCGACATTCATTGTTATGCGGACGATAGTACTTGAGATGCCTGTTACACGGGCCGTGCCAATATCCCTCGTTCCGTTGTGGTAGAGAGTCGCAAAAAACTTGTGTCCGATATCGAGAATACTCTGTCTGGAGCCTCGGCGTGGGGTCCGGACAACTCGATCCGATTCAACCCTGCAAAGGCTCAAGTTTGCGCGTTTACCGCTAAGAAAACCCCCTTTGCTATGGTCCCTCAGTTTTAGGGCACAACTCTTACAATGTCAGGGAGTATCGGAATCCTCAGTGTTGACATTCCTAGTGACGTCCAATTCCGTAGTCACCTTGAAGGGAAGGCCACGCTTCAAACGGCTCGGTGTGTTCAATAGAGCGAGGAGATACTTCAATCCGGGGCAGAGACTGCTTCTATACAAGTCGCAAGTCAGACCCCATATGGAGTACTGCTGCACCTTTGGGCAGGAGCGCCTGGATACCAGCTTGGGCCCTTTGATTCGGTACAAAGGCGCGCTGTGCGAATCATCGACGATCCCAAACTCACGAGCGATATTGAACCTTTAAGTCTAAAGAGAGACTTTGCCTCCCAATGTGTGTTTCTATCTCTTGTACTTAAATGGGTTGTGCTCTGAAGAACTGTTTAACCTTTTGGCCGCCGGACCTGGTCCGCAAAGACGCTCACTCACACGCCAAAGCAAATTTTAAGTAAACAAGTTAAGCAACTAATAGGGATTGCAAGTAGTGATATCGATATTTATAATCGTCGGTAAAAATCTTCTGAATTTGGCTTTGTTTTTTACCAACTTTAATTTCTTTCGAAAATGCCAAAAATATACATATTTTTTACACACGACAATGTTAAATAATTTTTAAGAAAAAAAACCGACTTCAATGGGGGTAGCCGGTGAAGGATTATTGTAGATGGTGCACTTAGATTCCATACAATGAAATAACTTGCTTAAAAAACGCAGCGGAGAGGACAAATCGCCAAACGTGAACTATGCGTCGTTGAAGAGTTCCGTTCTGATTATCATCAGCAGTTCTACTTCATCAAATGTCACTCTTTTGAATGAAAATGCTTGATTTGTTGATAAAAATACAAAAGTCACTTTATGTATGCCTTTAAGATTTGAGGAATTCCCTGATTCCTCGTGGAACTCATCATCAGAACTTGAGCTTGCCGAAAATTGGTCCTGACAATCTAACTTGCTTAATAAACATAGCGAAGAGGAAGAATCGCCAAACATGAACTATGCGTCGTTGAAGAGTTCCGTTCTGTTCATCATCAGCAGTTCCACTTCATCAAATGTCACTCTTTTGAATGAAAATGCTTGATTTGTTGATAAAAATACAAAAATCACTATGTGTAAGCCCTTAAGATTTGAGGAGTTCCCTCGATTCTTCATGGATCCCATCATCAGAACTTGAGCTTGACGAACATTTGTTCTGACAATTAAACTTGCTAAACAAACACAGCGAAGAGGACGAATCGCCAAACGTGAACTATGCGTCGTTGAAGAGTTCCGTTCTGATCATCATCAGCAGTTCTACTTCATCAAATGTCACTGTTTTGAATGAAAATGATGGTTTTGTTGATAAAAATATAAAAATCACTATATGTATGCCTTTAAGATTTGAGGAGTTCCCTCGATTCCTCATGGATCCCATCATCAGAACTGCGTTTTGACAAAAACGGGACCAATCTGTATATATATACTTACAATCAAAAAAAGAATTTTCAAAATCGGTTCAGACATGACGGAGTTATGGAGTAACAAACATAAAAAAAAAAACAAAACATACACGCCGAATTGAGAACCTCCTCTTTTCAAATCTTGAAGTCGGTTAAAAAGAAGGTCTTCATCATAAAAAACAACCACTTAACCATATCGATTTATGACGTAATATCACCGCACTAGGCTGTACGAGAAGAGAAGTCGTCTATACACGACAGCGGCGCACAGGACTTGTCTGGAGTGCAGACCGACAAGGACTGTTTTCGCGCGGATTAAGTAATAATAGTCTCTAGGTCAACGGCGTAAGCGCTTGTCGGTACGTAAACTTATTAAGCGTGCCGTTAGAGCTGCGCATCGTGTGTCGATAATAAAATGTACCGGAACAGGGCCCTATTTCTCGAAGCTTATTAGACTAATAATATTAGCCCATGAGTAATATTTTTTACAAGTATACTAGTGTGCGTTTCTCGAAGCTACACTAGTAAAGTATTAGCTATCAGTCAGCAAGTAATAAATATTAGCTAATATTACACTAATAAATTCAGATTTGTTTCACAAAGGAGGCCAATGACAATATCACTTGTAAAATACACGTATTAGTCTCAAAAGTAACTTTTATATCGAAAAATCAATAAAATGCAGTTAAATTTATCATGTTCTAGAATAACAAAACATTTATTATTTATCATAGAATATTTCTACGTAGACCACCACAATGGCAGATTTACTTGTCTGACTTTATACTATTTACATCAGCTGAAGAAGCTCCCTAAACTTCAGCTATAGTTATGTCTCTCTTTCGTTTTACGTATTCTAGTTACTCGTTACCATCAATTGCCAATTAACAAGTGTTCAAATGCTTAAATAAAACCGTATTTGCGATTTGATATTTATTAAAATATTCTCATATCGAGTAAACATTCTCATCCCTAGCTGTCGCGTATAAACGACAACGGCGACGAGGAACAGGAAAAACATTGAAATTCGGAGCAAATTTTTTGATAGCCTTATTATGACAAAATGGATTTATAAATCTGCTTTAAATGCAAATGTTTGAAAAAATAAAGACCAGCATTAATATGAGTGTAAAAGAAGTTACATTTGTATTTTTTTTCACACATACCGGGCGCATGAATTTGTGTCTTGTATACACGACAGCGGCGCCAGTGTACCGTTCTATCGTTGTCGTGTATACGTGCCAACGGCGGCCAAAAGGTTAAGGTTGGCGACAGCCATAGAACTGCTTAAATTAGACGTTTCATTAATTTCTGTTTATTTTAAAATAAGTGGTGCCATACTTCTCATGACTAAATATGAATAGGTAGGAGTGATCTTGTGGGGGGGGGGGAGGCTCTCAACTTTATCTTGATATCTGCATCAGTTAACCTACTAGGCCAAGTTTGGTATCGTTTTCGCATAAACCGGGGATGCCGAATTCATTTATGGTATAATTTTGACACCATTCTGAAGCAAAAACATGTAAAATTAAAAAATAACTAATTTTGAAATTTCCTGTTTCATAATGAAAAAATCTATAACTTATAAACAATTATGAAACTTGAAAAAATAAAAGGTGCTTTAGAGAGCCCTATTATTCAGTCATTCAAGAAAAATCTAATGTCAAACTGAAACGTTATATATACGGGGTGTAGTAAAAAAAAAGTTGACGGTGCTAAAAATTGAAATGGAAAAAATCTAATCAAAATATTTTTGCGATCGTGGAATAATAAGGTTGAATAAGGATAAGCATAATAATTCATTTATTGTGGTAAAACAATATAAGTAATGTTGGTACATTCCGTTTCATGCCATTTCGCGTCATAATATCCAAGGAAATTTCACTTCTATGTCGGTCGATATTCTAAAACAAATTATTATTACAAATACAAAGGGTAAGCATTTTAATATAACAAATTATTCGAACAACTAAAATAAAACTAAAACTAAACACTATAGCACAATAAAACTACACACAAGAAAATTTAAACGAGCACTGAAAACTACGTCGTCGTATGTCGTGTGCAAGTATACCTTTTCAAACATAAAATATTCTTACAATATCTTCGAACAATCGGTGAACATAAATAATAAATAAATAAAACAACAAAAATCTCGACGAATTGATAACCTCCTTCGAAATCTTGAAGTCGCTTGAAAAAGCAAGTTAACCCGTACTTCGCTCTTTCGGATTTCAATTCCCATGTAGTCTCCATCCCAGTATCCAAACAGCAGAAGTTAGGGATTACCTCCTTAGCTATCACAACTCCTTTCTGTATTTACCTGATCCTCGGTGGGCGTGGACAGACTCTGCGAGTTGAGCCAAGACTCGATCTTGGGCGAGAAGTGCTGTATGATAGCTCGCACGTTCACCAAGCAGTTGGCGAGCCGTAGAGCTTCCGCCTTGAACTCGCCATCACCAGTCGAGTAGCGAAGCGCTGGAATACCAAAACCAGTTATATAAATAAAAGTAGCGAGCGTTCAACTTTTCAACTTAAAACATATAAATATTGGTAGTAGATTGGAAGCAGTGCGGCACGGCACAATGATACTCAATTTATTATCCATTATTCGGGCATATGCAACCACATACTTTAGCAAAAGTTCAATGTAATTTCAACCTCTTTGACCGCCAAGAACCTTTTTAGATGTTGGTTATTTCAATTTCTTCGCACATTCTAATTAAAACAACAGTCATACATATTAATAGGTATATCATGTTTCATGTATCAGACTCAGGCTAAAGAGTTATAACATTATTTTATACAATGCAGAGTTAAAATTCTCCACAAACTTCACTGACATATGACTGACGTACCTACGGAAGAGCGTCGCCATTTTGTTTAAATCACGCGCACGGAAAGTAGCGCCAGTACGTGATATCACGTCCAACATATAACCGGTTTGCCTTGCGCTGGCGCTGAGGGTACGATTTTTCCGTCCGATTCTTGGCGGTCAAAGGGTTAATGTTGAAGTTTGATTGCACTTTTGCAAAAAATACTAGTCTAAGTTTCAAAAAGTACATCAAGTTTTATCTTTAGCGTTTTGTTAATCTTTCAAGGTTGAAAGAGTAATAAACCGAGGTGATGTTACCGGTTAAACCTGCCGTTAAATAATCGTAGTACTGTAATAGTTCCTACCTTTACAACCTCTCTTCTCGAACACTGGCACGGTGTTAGTTTAAATTAGGAATTCCCACGTCCTATGTCAGACGATCGGGATTCTTTCAGATAGAATCCCAAAGGGTCAGCCTAAACAGCTAGTCGACATTTGTATCTCGATAAATAAATAAATATATTCATTACTAGCTGTGCCCGCGGCTCCGCCCGCGTGGAATTCGGTCTGTGTCAGTAAGCGGCTAATTCACCCCTAATTTCTCTCCCGCTACCCTGGAGGCGGAACTTGAAGTAAAGTTGACAGATGGATACGCTAGAGGACAGTAGTCCTAATAAAATATTTTACAATTACCACTAAATGAAACTACACTCATAAATTAATCCTTTTTTTTATTAATTTTTTTTGGCATGATTTAAACGACATAGAGAGTATAGTAGGTGTATATCGGACGATACAGGACCACTTTTGTTTTTATACGTTTATGTCTACTGCAAATATCATCCAAATCGATCCTCCCGTCAAATCAGTCAAAGCATGAAAGGTAAGAATAGGCGCGGTTTGAAATTGGGGGGGTCACAAATGCAGAAATGTTTTTTTTTCTATTTGAGGTGCACTTTGGAGGAGGGAGTTCCATGACCCATGCAAATTTAACTCAATCGAGTGTAGTGGCTACCCCCCTCCCCTCTTTTAGACGTTGAATTTTTATAGGCTACGTATAACCTGGCTGGGGATTTTCTGGAATTGGAATTAGTAATCCTTAAGGGGTGATTTCCGGGATAACAATGCAAAAAAAAACCGGCCAAGAGCATGTTGGGCGATGCTCCGTGTAGAGTTTCGTAGATGCTGCCCTGTTACAAAACATCCGTTCAAAAGGTCGTTTATTTTGCGGCGCTTACGTCATTTTACTATTCGGCACTTCCTTTCACTATGCGTTTTTGACTAATAATTCAAAAACGGCTGGACCGATTTTATTCAATATAGTTTTTATTGAAAGTTCTTATCAGGCCTCACCAAATTTCAGCTTTCTAGTCCGAACGGTAACTGAGCTAGACCGCGGACAGACGGACGGACATGGCGATATAACTGTTACGTAATAAGGCCTAATTATGTACAGAAGCATACACTGCTTTACCTACACACATATTAAAAATCCATTGAAACCATTAGAATGACCACCATGACCAACATTACTGCGCCGGCGATCGGGGGGGCGAATTTTCATTACGTTACCGTAGGTAATGAATTTTCATACGTTTTTACCACACTGTCACAGATAATACACTGATGTTACGTTACTGGTTGCAATAATGTTGGTAATTAATTACATACGGTTCTGAACGCGGAATAGAGGATTTATGATATTGGTGTAGATCAAGATATTTATTCGTCAATGTAAGCACATTACAATGCAATAATGAACGTCAGAGAAAAATAAAATACGTGAGTGTCGTGGAAAGTATGTGAATCGAGTGCGATTGGAACGAAGTTATGTTATTTAATTTTATTTCATTTTGACTTTTTCGTAAATTTTGTGGTTTTAATTTTTTTTGCATTTCTTTTTAATTTTAGAAATTTTGGAAGATTTGGAAATTTTGGAAATTTTGAAAATTTTGGAAATTTTGGATATTTTGGAAATTTTGGAAATCTTGGAATTTCTGGAAATTTCGGAAATTTTGGAAATTTGGAAATTTTGAAAATTTTGTCATTTTTGACATTTTCGACATTTTTAAAATTCTCGACTTTTAAGGTTCTCGACTTTTTTCACTTTTATCACTTTGTCACTTCTCAATTTCACTACACTTCACTTCACTTTATTCTATTTTATATATTTTTTATTCCATTCCATTTTACATGTTTCTCAATCGTATGGGTGTCGCGTTTTCGTGACGTGACTGTCGCAGATAGCTTAAAATTACTGTTGTTTTTGTGTAACTAGATCTAAGTTAATCATTTTCTCGATTTATACCAATTTGTTTGTTTTAATAACGTGTATAAATATTGTGTTTCTATGTCTAGTTCCTTAGTATTATCTGTGTCTAATTTTATTGAAATTGTGTCGTAATACCCAAAATGTCTAGATTATAAGAATTTTCTACTTATCTATGAAGAAATGTCCCATAATAATATCAATTTACACCCTCCTACAATCATGTAATAGTTTAATATTATTGGCAAATAAACGAAAGACTTACACGGCACATACCAGCCACTAGTACGAGCACGCTAGAAAACCCATAAAAGAGGTCAGCACTCGTACTCGTTGCTCATTCACTTCTCACCGCTCACTTCTACAACAACTCCCAGCGGGGAAACACCTGCAACTACACTGCTCAAATGTTTTACAATTCTAAATAAGTGTTTTTATTCATCTCCCTACATGACCTGGTAAATGGTACAGCGGGTCAGCGCTGCTTGGTTCGACGTGGTAATCCGGTCTGTACACAACAGTGACGCTTTTTCGTGACTGTCACGTGACTTTTTTTCGCCTAGGCCGGATCCGCGAACCGTCCGATAAGGAACTTCGTTCCAAAACTACCACCGGTTCTAACCGGTTCTAACCTCTGGCCCAAGAAGTATTATGATTTATGACCGAAAAGAAATTCGACGGGACTTATTTTTTTCAAAACAGTAATTACATTATTAGATCTTAAAGATACAAAATAAGGCGTAGTTCTTCAAGAAGACATATCAAAACAGCTTGAGAGACAGATAATGTACCTATTGTTTAATTATAAAGAAAAATAAATCCTGATCTGACTGCTTCACAAAACGTTTGATATGTTTATCTACACTCACATTGTAAGTTCTCTAAAACGTGTTCGAAAACGGTAGGCAATGCTAGCATTACCACAACCGATTTTACTATGATAAGCTTTTTATCTGTATCAGTAACGTAATTTTAACTTTACATGCTCAAATATTAATGTGTTATGAGACTTATGAGTTTTGATAACATAATGTACACCTGCACGCTCCCGCGCGGCCGCCGATACACGCCCGCGCGACCGCCGATACGCGCCCGCGCGACCGCCGGCACAATCGAGTTGGCCATGGCGGTGCAATGGCGGCCATTCTATGGTTTCCGAATAATGCATTTAGGATAAATAATATGAGTGTAGATAAATCAGTGTATGCAACTGTACGTAATTAGGCCTTAAAACACTCGTGTGATCTTATTATGAAAACCACACTCATGTTTTAAGGACCCTTATTATTACGTAACAGTTACATAAACTACTATTTCCTACCTAAACGGTGTCCTATAAATGTTAGATGATTTTGTAGTAGTTTTTTGGTTTGGGCCATGCATCTTTATACGTCATATATAGTCCTCGAACCTGCAATAACCCTTTGACATTCATGATCATGACATTTTCAAATATTTCTTAAGAGCGGGTAAAGGTAAATTTAAAGCATCGACGGGTAACAGGCGTCACTTCCTTTCTTTTTTTAAATTTTTTGGACCTACGGTTCGAAAGTAAGATGGGGGGGGTTTGAAAAAGAAACTATCCTTTGTCATTTCTCGAGACCCATACTATCTCTATACCAATTTTCATCTAAATCAGTTCAGCAGTCAAAAATTCCTCATACCACCTTCCAACCCCCTTTTCACCCCCACACGGGTTTGAAAACTATCCTTTGACGTTTCTCGAGACTCAAATTATCTCCATACTCATTTCTATCTAAATCGTTTCAGCGGTTAAAAATTCTCCATACAAACTTTCAACCCCATTTTCACCCCCACTAGGGTTGATTTTCGGGATTAAAACTATATATTATCCTTTACCAGGACTCAAACTATATCTATACAAAATTTCATCAAAATCCGTTCAGCCGTTTTCACGTGATGCGCGGTCAAATAAACAGACAAACAGATAAACAGACAAAAAATCTAACAATTGTTGGAACGTGTTCTGTTATCGATTCTAAGTATCCCCAGCCAACTTTTTTTCGATTATCTTCCATGTACAGACTTTCGACCCTCTTCAGCTTTATTATATGTATATAGATAAAAGTTAATCGCGTAGTTATTCATTTGACTCCCCGACAGTACCTAAATTATGTCATGTATAAACTATAGTTATACTATATTTATCCTTATCTGTCCTATCATGTGAACAAACACTTCTTAAGAAAGAAATATCACATTTTCTACTGGGATTATCACTTGAAATATTCACAATCACAAAGGATTGAATTCAATTAAGTATCAACCGAAAGTTATCATTTATAAAAAAAAAATCTTCAATAATAGAAGTAACGAACGAATATCCGCTAAAATAACTGACATTACTATGAGTACAGTCACCGGCAATAGTATCTTCCTACACGAAGGCCGCAAAAATACGTGACACGCTCTTATTTGTAGGGCCATATAGACCGTAAGCCACGAACAAATTTGATGACCAATCGCGTCCCGTTCGATAACTCGTATAATGATTAAGGGCGACTTGTGATGGAGCCTCGTGAGCGTCAGCTGCCGCTCCGTCGGTGGGTTGAGGAACGGCAGCCACCCAAACACGTAAAAAAATTAAATAAATTCAGTCATCGCGTCCCGCTTGAAACTTTGTCAGCCGGCTCTATCGCGGTGGAAAGACCGTCAGCTGGTCAGGTGAACATGTAAAAAAAATTTTTTTTTCAGTAATCGCGTCCCATGTGTATCTTTGTCAGATGGTAGTTATAAAATCGTCATGTATGAAGATATAAAATCGTCAGCCGGCTGTATCGCGGTGGAAAGACCGTCAGCTGATACCCTGAAGGCCGAAACGCTGGAGCCACTCGGTAGCATATATCGCCTATTAAAATGCACCAGCTCTTCATTTCATCACAAAAGTGATTAAATGTGATATATAATGAAGCCATGTAACCACCAGCTACCGCTCCGTTGACGGTCACAAGGCTTAGTATATAAATCAGCCTTTACCACTTATGTGATGAAATGGATAGCTGGTAGGTACCTTTGAATTTGCGACATATACTACCGAGTGGTTCCAGGCGTTACGGCATTCAGGGCATTAGCTGACGATCTTTCCACCGCGATACAGCCAGCTGACGGTTTCATATCTTCATAATATCATATGAACTACCATCTGACAAAGATACACATGGGACGCGATGACTGAAAAAAAAATTTTTTTTTACATGTTCACCTGACCAGCTGACGGTCGTTCCACCGCGATAGAGCCGGCTGACGATTTTTTATGCTTTAAATAGCTTATAATCTATAGTCTGACAAAGTTTCAAGCGGGACGCGATGACTGAATTTATTTCATTTTTTTACGTGTTTGGGTGGCTGCCGCTCCACAACCCCCCAACGGAGCGGTAGCTGACGATTACATGGCTTCATTATATATCACCTTTAATCACTTTTGTGATGAAATGAAGAGCTGGTGCATTTTAATAGGCGATATATGCTACCGAGTGGCTCCAGCGTTACGGCCTTCAGGGCATCAGCTGACGGTCTTTCCACCGCGATACAGCCGGCTAACGATTTTATATCTTCATAATAGCATATGAACTACCATCATCGATACATTCAGTGAAGCCGCGTGTGTAGGTGTCCCGCGGTTTTAAGCCTGGTCCCGCAATGTGATCGTAAATGTACCGCGAAACTCTGAATCACAGTTGGCAACCCTACTCACGAGGCTCCATAACACGTCGCCCTTAATCATTATACGAGTTATCTAACGGGACGCGATGACTGACGGTATTTGCGCCTGGCTTACGGTCCAATAAGAGCGTGTCACATATTTTTGCGGCTTTCGTTTAGGAAGATACTATTGCCGGTGACTGTACATCGACACAAGCTTGTTTACATGATAAAACATGTAAGGATGAATTCACTATATGGAACAATGGTGACTTACCCATGAAAAACAAGTTGTCAAAGACTTGGTGCATCCTAATAAGTTCGTAGTACAGTTGGTCGTAGGACGCTGGCGTCGGTAGGAACGTGTCACCGAAGGTTATAAATAGGTTGAAGATGTTTACCACCTGCAAATTATATGACAGCGTCAGTAATCATAGGTCCTCTTAAATTTGTAAATGGAAACCTGACATCGAAAAATGCGAGTATTTTTTAAATTCAAAATAATAAATGTAACGCTATAAGAGATGTCCGTGTCATTGTGTTAAAGTTCACAAGTTAGCAAACCTTCTGGTGATTAAGTAGCAATTCTAACTGTTACTCGAAACTTTAACGGGTTAAATCTCCATACTTTATTTGACTGTAAAAAAAACGTTTAATTTTTTTTCATAATGTACCTAATCGAAAGACAATTTTTTTACACTAGCCTATTTATTTATTTATCAAACCAACAAAAACATTATTATTACAGAGAGAGACCCTGCAAACTATCTCAATATATAGGCACCTACTCTATAACTTGTATAACTTACTTGTTGTGCCATGATAAAGATATTGTGTCTCCTCAGTAGCGTGCTCTCATTGGTCACAAGAAACTTCAATAGCGCTATAAGAGCTGCCCACAACGGCCTCCAATCTCTTGCGAGTCGAACTCGACAGCGCTTCTGGTAGCTGAGTAGTCTAAGTAATACGCCGACGCAAAGCTCGTACAGTTCCCCAGGGAACTTCTTTAGTAAGTGGCACATCGTGAACTCTACTAGAAGATCTGGAAGATGATTTTGAGCTATAATGCTAATACGGTCAGGTTTAAAATTAAATAAAAAATAAGACTCGCAAAGTATACTAAAAGTTTGTCACACTAGCCTTATACAAAACGTAGCGATTGTGAGTAGCACGAGTAATCATACTTTTGTAAAATTATGTATAGTTACCTATCAAAGTAGATGCTAGTGGTTGGGACGGTGGCTCCTCTGGAACTATTTTCCTATGACGCATAGGTAGTCTGTATAATTGTACCTGAAAAATATGTTCCATTATAAACCAAACATTTCCTCCGTTAAAAGTTTAAACAAATAAGATCTATCCACAAAGTCTATTTGGTCCACGAACCAGATTGATGATTGGTTTGATGTGATGTGGCTGTACATAAAAGAGGAAGAGGTAGGCCGAAGACTGCCTGGATGGATGACGAATGTCCGGAAGGACATGACGGAGCTCGGCCTAACTCCCGACGATGCTTATCAGCGAAGCAAGTGGCGCCTCAAGATTAAGAGTCCGGTAACGATTTGAAAACGAAAATAGCTAATAATGAAATAACGCACATGAATTGTATTTGATAAGATAGTTTGAAGTCTTGTTATTGCAAAAAAATACTTTGAGTACACATTTTTTATTATTTAATACCCGAAAACTCAATTCTTGCAGAGCTCGTTTAGTGAGGACATTGAATCGTGCAATCTTGTCGCTTGATTTTTTATTATTATTTGTTTTGCCCTCCAATATGTTTTATAAAGCATAAATCCATGTTTATTTCTATATTAAAATTTTTATGAAATACTTTAATACAATAAATACCACCTAAACATCGGCAATTTTTCCTAAAATCGTTCTAGTAAATACTCTTGCTTAAAAAATATGTATGAAAAAGAAAAAAACTGTTCAACTTATTCCTTAAACGACTCATTTTCCAATGTATTTATATATTTTTTCTACTCCTGTACTTTTATCTGTCATTTATACATTCGTCAACACCTTTATAAGAACATAGATAATACACTCGATGAAAAGTCTATCTAGTCTATTCCCCAAAATAACACTTGTTCTATAAAAGCGCCAAAATAGTATCGCGTAATCGCGTGCAAACACGACTATTAATATAAAATAAATTACTGCCAACCTAAGAAACCTAAATAAACGCAGCGTTTTTAGAAAAAAAAACTATAAAAAAAAATTTAAAGAACCACAGACCTACTTCGTAGTTTTTTACGTTTCCCGTTCGTTTGTTGGGGCGAATTGAAAACTTTGAAAGTAATTTAGGTATTTTTACTAATCTCTGTAGCTCTTTAATAATTGATCAAATAACGACGATGTGTATTTGTGTTAGTAATGTTAGTATTATTGAAAAATAGTGTTTTAAAAGGTAAAACTTAAATGATTGTTGATTATGTTGACAAAATAAATGCGATATCCATGAAGTTTTCAATTTCGCATTTTATATAAAAGTAAGTGTATTCGTAGAAAAAGTATTGTATGCAACGTCGTATAAGTAGGTAAAAAAATGTTCGTGGCGTTTTTCTTAACAATTTTCGCCTACGGCTCAAATTGTTACCCACGCCACTCACCTTTTTTAACCCCTCTTATACAACTGTTGCATAAACTACTATTACATACTAGTTTAACATAATTTTTATCAATAAAAATCTTACTGTTTTCACCCCTCCAAGCAAAAATCGCGAAACAGCTGTTAGATTTAGGTAAATTATTTATAAATGAAACATAAAATAAAAAAAGTCTTCCACTTATATAGTTTAAAAAGGAACTATGTTTCAAAATAAGTATACAAACTAATAGTAGTCTCATTAGTTACTGTAAAATAGTATCGAAAAGTTGAGCGAAAACGAAATAGTAGTTTATGTAACTGTTACGTAATAAGGGTCCTTAAAACATGAGTGTGGTTTTATGAAATGAGCCGCAGGTGAGTTTCATAATAAGATCACACGAGTGTTTTAAGGCCTAATTACGTACAGTTGCAACACTGCTTTATCTACACTCATATTATTTATCCTAAATGCCGTATTCCGAAACCATAGAATGGCCGCCATTGCACCGCCATGGCCAACTCGATTGTGCCGGCGGTCGGGGAGGCGCGTGTCGGGCTGTCGGCGAATGCGCGGGAGGGTGCAGGTGTACATTATGTTATCAAAACTCATAGCACATCAATATTTGAGCATGAAAAGTTAAAATTACGTTACTGCCACACATAATAGTAGTTTATAATTACGTACAGTTGCATACACTGCTTTATCTACACTCATATTAATTATCCAAAATGCCGTATTCGGAAACCATAGAATGGCCGCCATTGCACCGCCATGGCCAACTCGATTGTGCCGGCGGTCGGGGAGGCGCGTGTCGGGCTGTCGGCGGATGCGCGGGAGGGTGCAGGTGTACATTATGTTATCAAAACTCATAGCACATCAATATTTGAGCATGAAAAGTTAAAATTACGTTACTGCCACAGATAAAAAGCTTATCATAGTAAAATCGGTCGTGGTAATGTTAGCCATTGCCTACCGTTTTCGAACACGTTTTAGAGAACTTACAATATGAGTGTAGATAAAAAGCTTATCATAGTAAAATCGGTTGTGGTAATGCTAGCAATTGCCTACCGTTTTTGAACACGTTTTAGAGGACTAACAATGTGAGTGTAGATAAAAAAAACTTTACCGGACTCTTAAGAAAGCCGACCCCGCGTAACGGGAAGTGGTGAGGAGAAAGAAGACTCTCTAATGCCCGTGAAAAATTGAGAAATTGTTGCAGTTCTGTTGTGCGGATCTGGCGTGCGCTACAAAATAGTTTCGTGTACACTTTTACTTTGATCCCTTACCTTAAAAGTAAGATTCTGGTCGTGCATGATAGAGTTAGCGAACTGCTCCTCCACGATGCAAGTGAGCGTGATGAAGCAGAGGCTGCATTTGTTAACGCTGCTCTCAGTTTTCGTGTCCGCCATGACTATAGAACTGTGCACAAAATCAATTAAAATGTCTCTTCAAGACTAGTTTACTAACCGAGAAAAGGCGCATTACATTAATTTTGAGTAATATAGTACACTTAAGGACCATAAGTGACTCCATTATCCTTGAGTATATATAAAATGAAGATATTTCTCAAATTATTACAGTGATTATCAAAAATAAAAAAGTTACATACCAATATTGGAAGAAAGTCACGAGTAGGTTTGTTGGCTGCTCGTTGTCCAACGCTTGGATTTGTGCCGGATTAGGGGGACTCTGAAAATAGACATTGTGGAAAAAAACCGGCCAAGTGCGTGTCGGACCACGCATAATGGAGGCTTCCGTACCTTCAATGGCATAAGAACCAAACTAATACCAAAAGGTCGTATCTGATGTCTATGGAAGAAGTTTTTAAAAATGCCTGAACCGATAATGTTCTAAACCAATTTTCGTAGAAAGTATGTCATAACATAAGGCGCATCTTCTAAATTTTTTCATATTCACAATTTTTCTGACTTTCGAAGCGATTATTTCTGTAAAGTATTACTTAATCACAAAATGTTCAAAGAAACCTCGATGTTATTTTTAAAGACCTATCGATTGACGTGCAACATTTGGTAAAACAAATTGAAATTTAGTTACATGAATGGAGCGTCCCCCTAAAAATATTTTTTACTGCAATTTAACGACACAACTAAATAACAGCATACAAAATACACCTTATGTCTAAATTTTACTCGGAAACTGTAAGACTTACTTATAGTTTCAAAGTAAAATGGCCGTGACACACGGACGGACGGACAGAAGGAAATGACGAAAATTTAAGGGTTCCGTTTTTGCCATTTTGGCTACGGAACCCTAAAAACGGGCACTAGCATGCCAGGCCATTTAATTTTCTATCAAGATGTTATTTAACTACTTTTTACTCGACGTGACTAGTATTTATAGAAAGAACTGGAATCCATAGTTTGATATTATGGAGCATCCTGTAATAGGCGAGCGCAGACCGGTCCCGCTAGCGCGACCGGCTTACTAAACAAAAGAACAAGGGAAACGTTATCAGCGCCCGATGCAATGGTTTCTACTGTGTACTTTCAATTTTAAATAGATTATAAGTAGTTATGTAGTATGTAACAAAAAATGCAAAAAAATATTTATATAAATTACTGCGGAATCGGTATCGAGACAAACCACACCGCACAGTGTGGAATTTTACATAAAAATCGGACATGGGTTAAATAATGGCGTAATATAAAGCTCAATTAATACTAAATATAAATATGTAATCCCCACTAGTTAATTCTTTATAGTTTTCAAGAAATCACATTTTTAAGATTGCTTTCAGAAACTCCAAAAAAAATCATAAAAGTGGTAATATTTCATGAATACGTGCCTTTATAAACTTTCGTGTAATATTAAACGTTATATCTCTTACGACTGATAATTTTAAGACCAAAAATATCCTTAAAAAAATATTCTGATCTGAGAAATTTGCAATTTAGCAGTTAAACTATTTAATTTTTTTAAATAAAAATCCAAAGGTATGCGGGATTAATTTTTAACTAGAGATCTTCTTTATACCATATTTAGTCGACATTATTCATTTGAGTAACGTTAATTCATTTGAGAAATTGTGTACCTACCTACAAAACCTACTTAATTTAAATTAGAGAAAAGTGACATGGGCGTGATGGACGAAGTAATTCAAATCCTAGAAAACTTTCATACAGGTATCAGGGTCATTTAGGTATCAGAAGAGATCTTAATCTCACTTTCTCACTCAATTTTTTTCCTTTAAAAACAGTATGGGAAAATGTCGCTTTATTCACACATGTGCAAAATAATTTAGTAAAAGTTTTGATTTGTTTCTTCACGCGTTAGCTTGTAGGATAGAGTTTTACCTTGCTTATGCACACTGTTTTTTTCATTCCATAGAGCGTTTGCGTCACAAAGTTTTGTGACAAAATATATTTTTTTAAGACAAGCTTTTATCGCCGACTATACTTTTCTTTCAACAGTCGTCTCGTCTACTACTCATCGAGACGATTCTAACAAACTTCTAAGCACAATGAATGCATTGTTTTATATAACCTAGTCCTTATGGCTACCTCCAGATCTCCATCATCAGACCAGCTCGATGGTACCAAAACATTGTAATGTCACCTGAGTTAAGTAGCTACACTATATTTCAGCTCAATTGGGCAGTAGGAAATGGGTCAAATTGAAGCACCGTGAAGTCCTCGATCTATACGTATGGTGTCCAATCACAGACTACCTACTAACCTACTAATAATAACCTATGATATATAATAATGACAGATGGGTTATGCACGCTCCAAAAGTGAAGCATTTAATATGAGTGAATTCAAACAACTGTCGCTAGTCACGCTCCGGCAAGCGAGAGATGCGGACGTGTCAATGAGCTCCCGTCACCCGCGAGGGAAAGAGACAAACTGTAATTTTCAAACAATGAGAGTGACAAAGATGTAATGATTGTCAAAATAGATAAACATAAAAGAATCGTTGTTAGGTTATGGCATAACTCTGGAAGTATTTTTTGTGCTCATTTTGTTAGAGTATTACCCATCCATAGTAAATATCATTGATAATAACCAGTTGGATGACCGGAGCATAGTTAGGTAATTTTACAGTAATTACTGTTATTCGATTTCTGTTTTACTAAACTAAATGTCGTGTGACAACCCTAAAGATCAGAATTATCAGAAAAACATAGAACTTTAATAACTTCCAAATCCAGAGACGATAATTAATGAATTTTTGATATGATTTTTTAAGTCAGTAAAAGAATATTTTTTTCTTGAAACTAACTTCGCTTACAGTATCAAAAGGTAATAAGACAGATATTTAGTTTTTTTATACAAAGTACAATATCTTTGTTATTTAAGGATTAGGAACATTGCTATTTGAAACTTAAAAACTGTGTAACAATATACTGACGATAAGCAGTAAAGTTCAAGCCAATAATTAAAGCATTTGGAGTAAATTAAGAATTTCACTTTTAGAAAAAAATTCAAGTCTGCACATTAATATGAATATCTTAAAAAGTATAATTAATTTGCATAGACAGACTTTGCTATTTCGTCGAACACCTCCAAAGCTATCTATTAATGCCATAAACTGCCTCCGGTTAATGGCATGTCCGATTTTGATGTAAAATTTCACACTGCACCGGTTTACCGATACTCTTGTATGAAAATGTTATTGTTACCTTAATAAATAAATAAATAATAAATAAATACGAAAGATCGTGACTACATCCGTACCTGTTGCGGGGGCAGCGTGGCGGGGGGCGATGGCGGCGCGGAGGCGGCGGCGGACGAGTGCGCGAGCGTCGTCATGAAGTTGCGGTTCAGGTGCGCCGCTTCGTACAGGGCGAGGAGCATGCCTTCCTCGCCGCCGCTAAAAAGTATACTAAATATCAGTGCAGGGAAAAAAGGTACCACTTTGTCGACATGGAATTATTAGCACTTCCTAGAACCACACAGTATACGCTATTTATTAGTGAAAAAATTAAGTGTCTGTAAATTGAGAGGGCTTTTCGTCCACATGTGATGGTTTGTACGAGTTTTCTTGAATCTTATATTTCTGATTTCAACAGAACAAAAACATTTTGTATAAAAGGCCATTCCGATTGTGGGGCAGATGTATTAGGGGGCGTCCATTAATCGCGTCATATTGTATAGGGGGGGGAGGGGGTCACGAAAAAATCACCAATGATCACCACAGGGGGTAGGGGGGTCTGGACACATATCACGTGTAATTTTTTTGTTCCTCCGTGCTATACTGTATTATGGTCAATAAAATAAAATTTATCAACTTTTAAATGAATCAATCGTCAAAACCAGAGTAGCGCGCGGATTTTTGACTAGCAGCTGGAAAATTTAATTCTAGCGACGGGACCCATGAGGAATCAAGGGAACTCCTGAAACCTCATAAGCGGACGTATAGCTATATTTTTAAATCTAGAAACCAAAAAAATGCATTTAAATAGTGCTATTTAGTGAAATAGAAACTGCTCGTGAAGATCAAAATGGAACTCCTCTACGACAAGGTTTTTGAAGTAAAAAGTTCTTTAGCGGCGCTGTGCACTTTTTGTGATGGGGAAAAAATGTTACATTTTTAATGTAATATAAATTGTCATGTTTGTGTACGATATGGCAATAAATGAATATTGTATTTTACCACATAAATGATAGTACTTTTATACTGATAATTAAAGCAATTCGTGCAAAATAATTCCCTAACCATTCCAAAATATCAAAAATGCACGTTAATATTCAAGTTTTCACTTCTGCCGGCACTCCCGGAGTGCACGCCGTTTTTTTTTACGTCTTGGGACTAATTGGTATGAGATGCACTATAAGTAGGTTTTTAGGGTTCCGTAGCCAAAATGGTAAAAACGTAACCTTTATAGTTTCGTTATGTCCGTCTGTGCGTCGGTCCGTCTGTATGTCACATTCATTTTACTCAGAAACTATAAAACGTATCTTTATAAATATTTGAACATAAGTTGTATTTTTGTGTGCCACTACTTAGCTCTGTAGTAAAATTGCTGGAAAAGATATTTTTAGATACATGTAACTACACTCGCGTGCAAATAATTCGGGTCAGTACGAAAAACTATAATATCTCCTAAAATAATAAAGCTAGGAGCCTGAATTAAATTGTATATTATAGATAAATGCATAGTTAATAAAACAACGTCAAGAGTTAGAGATGATATTCACTTGTTTATTTAATTAACATAGTAAACACGATATCAATTAATTATAGGTAAAAAGCAACCGTGGTACCTCACACACAAAACTAAAAACAAAAAAAAACTAAAACATATCATACTTCGTATTTCCTCCTCGGGCTCTTCTTACAGCTTCTAAACGATTGGGCATACTGTTTATTAAGTTTCTTATGCGTTCTTGCGGGATATTAGCCCATTCTTCCACTAACGCCTGTTATTAGTGTGTGTTAGAGACCTAAGTCTCTAAGTGTAGCTGGGGCGGGGTTTCGATTTCTTACACGCCTTCCGAGCTCGTCCCATACGTGCTCAACGGATTTAGGTCCGGGCTTCTCGAGGGCCAGTTCATAGTGTTGATGCCAACCTCTTCAAAATAATCTTCCACAATCTGTGCGGTGTGTGGCCTGGCGTTGTCATGCATGAACATTGAGTTTTCACCCATATTAATTAAATATGGGCCTATATGCTCATTAAGAATCTCTTCCACATACCTGGCACTAGTTAACGTTCCATTTTCTATCAAAACTGATTGCGTGCGACTCTCTTAAGAGATTCCAGCCCAAACCATAACAGACCCACCGCCGAAAGCAACTTTTTCTTCAAAACAGGCTGGAATAAAACGTTTACCTGGCCGTCTGTAAACTCTTCGCCGCCCGTCATGTGCATAGAGCATAAATCTGGATTCGTCAGAAAACATAATTCTTGCCCATTCTTCGGCACCCCATCGCATGTATTCGCGTGCGTAAAGTTTCCTTGCAGTTCGATGCCCTCTGTCAAGTTTTGGGCCATTTGCCGGTCCATGTGGGGTCAAATTAGCTTCACGAAGCCGCCGCCTTACAGTCCACTCGCTGATGTCATCTCTTCGGGTCTCCCGAAGTTGGTTTTTGACTTCAACTGCAGTGAGATGCCGATTTCGGAGCATTGTTGTAACAATAAATCGATCTTCTCTAGCCGTAGTACATCTCGGCCTGCCGGTTCCTGATCTTCGAAGGTTCCTGCCAGTTTGTAGGAAACGTTGGAGGACCCTCTGCACCGTAGATAGTGACTCGCCTGTTATTCTTGCTGTATATCTCTGACTTCTGCCTTCTTGTAACAAAGTGACGATACGTGTACATTAATCTTGTGTTAGCGACATGATAGTAATTCAATAATGACATCAAGGTCAACAAAAACTGCCTTTTATCATTTTGCTTTGTCAGATTGAAAACAAAAGTGAGAAAACAATCAAAAGTGAAATAAGCTCAATTTGAATTTGGTATCAAATTCGACTTTTTTTTTAATAAAACTTTTTCCAGAATTCTTGTAGTTGAAGGTTAATTCGATATTAAATTATCTTTAATACACAGTTAGTTTCCTGCACATACCGCTATTCATTTGCAAAATATAAGGGTTTTTGTCACTGACCCGTATTATTTGCTCGCGAGTGTATTTGTAAATTTTTACCAAATATCAACATGATGCACGTCACTCGATAGGTCTTTAAAAATAACATTGAGGTTTGTTTGAACATATTTTTATTTAGTGCATATTTTAAGAAAACATCGTCCCGTAAGTCTAAAAAAATTGTGCCCTCCCCCTGTTTCTTTTGAACCGGAGATCCAAAAAATATGAAAAATATTGAGAGCATTATCGATTTTAGAATTTTTGAATTGAATACGATCTTTTGATATTACTTTTTTATAATAGGTACGAAACCCTCCATTAAGCGTGGTCCGACACGCACTTGGCCGGTTGTTTTCTATTAAAGATTATTTTATTTTATATGTATGTACATGTAGTTTCATTTTTTTACCCTTCACGTGTACGTAGGTTCACGTGTTAGAAAACTGTAGGTACTTACTTACTTTAGTTAGCAAAAAATTACACGTCATATTGGACGGGGGGGAGGGGTCCTGAAAATATCACCAAAGATCACCATGGGGGAGGGGGGGTCTAAAACAAGCCAAAAACGTATGACGCGATTAATGGACGCCCCCTTACTCACTGTGACATTAAATGATCTGATCTTACCTATACCCTTCTTCCTATGGCCTGTGTTATTTGGTCGATTTCAACATTTACAATTGGAACATTGCATTCCTTCTGAGTTCGATTTGAACAACAAAATAAATTCAACTTTTTTTAATAAACAATTGATTTCAAAATCAAATGACAATTTTACTTGTATAATGGGTAAATATTGACAAGGGAGTGTCTCACTTAGAGTATAGATAAGGATGACCATTATTTATTTTTCTTTCGCTAGTTATGTTATAACACTCAAAAAAGGGGAGACCTATAGGATTTCTAATGCTACCGACAAAAATCCAACCTATATGTTGCAGTGCAGAGAGAAAGGTCCCACTATCGATATGGAGTCATTAGTACTTCATAAAACTACACAATATATGTAGTGAAAGAATGAAGTATCTATGTGTACCGACAAATGGGGCCTTTCACTAAACTTGTCCACAAATATACCTGTTTCTTTGTCCCCTCAACACTGGCTGCGTATCGTCGCTAGTAAGGAATATTCCGCCCACCATGCTAGTGAGGGAGGAGAGCCACCCACCCCCCGTGTTGCCTTGCATGCCGCCGAATACGGACATTACGAAGTCATTCAGCGCTGCCGTTATCACCTGGCCGTAGCTGTAACATAAATATATGGAAGTATGTATTATATTGTATTGTATATTGTTAGTATAGTCTGGCCAGCCAACGAACGCAGTAGCAATGTACAGCGAAAAAAAGTATGACAACACTAAGAATCAGTGAAAAAAGCAGCAATGATCATCAAATTTTATGTTTTTAATTTTAGTTGGTATTTCCGCCCCTTTCATTAGGTGACATTTACGGTGTGTAAAAAGGAGACGGATATATTTCGTCTGATTTGTCATCAACTGCAACAGATAATCTGGTTGAGGCAATTGACATATGCCTTAAAAATGAATTTAAATTTAATTGGGAACGTTGCAGGAGTTCTATCTCACTCGCGCTTAAGATGAGAGAGCACTGCACTAGAAACAAATTCAATGTGAATTGTAATGTTCGTCATGAATACGGTGTCTCATCACAAAGGGTTGCCACATGTACGTTTTTTGAATTTGCCGCGCGTTTCTACTGACAGAAATGGTTTGCCAGACTATATGTATTGTATTGTATGTGCTTCCCAAGTAACACAGGAAGCAATATGACATATGAATAATTAACTTATTTAGAACTTAAGGACCGTATAAACTCTTATATACGTTCACCGAGCAACTTGACGCATTATATGATGCTTTAAGCTGTATAACGGTTGTATAATGGCATATCTAAATGCTTTTGTAAAGCCTTTAGCTTTAGTACAGCACCTTCTAGAAACATTGGGACTCTGTACACATGTCATCCAGAGGCTTAGTGTATAATATAGTATAGGTTTTACTAACATAGTTTTAAGGGAATGTATACTATGGACAAATGGTCTGAAATAAATTATTTGAAGTCGTTTCTGCTCTCGATTTTGCGTGAAGTAGCAAACACTTAAATAAAATGTAATAGCAAAATCATTTATCGCACTTCTTAGTAAATTCCTCCCCCCCATATCATCCCCTTAAGTAATTATTTTCGCAATCGTAACTCAAATTACCCCAGCGGTGAAGGGGTAACAGACAGACACTCACTTTCGCATTTATAATATTTTATTATTAGTAGGGAAGTAGGTATTTTACGAAAACATAGTATAACCTGTATAAATCATGTACATTAGTGATGTGATGATCGTTAACCCTTTTCCAAGCCGCACCAATCCAGGTTTTAAAAAAACCGGCCAAGTGCGTGTCGGACCACGCATAGGAGGGTTCCGTACCTTCAATGGAATAAGAACCAAACTAATACCAAAAGGTCGTATCTGATGCCTATGGAAGAAGTTTTTTGGAGATAACTCAAAAATGGCTGAACCGATAATGTTCAAAACAATTTTCGTTGAAATTATATGATAAGGCGCATCTCTTCAAATTTTTTCATATTTTTTGAACTTACGGTTCAAAAGTTACGGGGGGGCTACACAACTTTTCTGACTTTCGAAGCGATTATTTCAGAAAATATTCACTTAATCACAAAATAGTCAAAGAAACCTCAATGTTATTTTGAAAGACCTATCGATTGATGTGTCACATGTTGATATTTGGTTAATTTTTTTATTTTTATTTAGTTACCTGTATGGAGCGCCCCCCTAAAAATATATTTTTTTTTCAAATTTAACTACATAACTAAGTAGCTGCATACAAAATACACCTTATGTGTAAATTTTATTCAGATACGTCGTATAGTTTCCGAGTAAAATGCCTGTGACATACGGACGGACAGACAGACAGACAGACATGACGAATCCATAAGGGTTCCGTTTTTTGCCATTTGGCTACGGAACCCTAAAAAAATCCCAAATATCTTCAAAATTTCCAGTTTTGGTAATTAATTTTAAAGAGACTTAAATTGTGCGATAATCAACCTAATTTAAACCTTAAATCGAAACTTTAAGGTTGGAATTCCATCGACATTGGTGTGAGTGTCTAAGCCTTGTACGTTTCGTAAACTTCTAAGACTTGATTCGCTGTAGGATTAGAACTTCGTGTGGGATGAAGCAAAAGCATTTTTGCTTCATCCCACACGATAGTCCCACGCAATAGTGGGGAAATTGAAAACGTTAAATATGAATCGAACAACATTTTGCCCCCCGTTGCTATATGTTTAAGGGGCTGACAGCAGCTAAATTCCCTCCCTATTTTTTTAAGCGCGAGTGAAAGAGAAACACTGTGTTACGATTAGTATGGGAGCTCATTGCAAATTTTGCAAAATGATTGATTAATTGAGAAATATAAAACAACTAAGTTTTTAGTATTAGTGTGGTGGAATTTTGTCCTTAGTTACAGACGTATAAGTCAAAAAACTACAGACATACAACTGTTTAAAGCTAATTTTAAGATGTAACTTTGGAATTATTTTCTATCGAGCCGATTTATTCCAATCGTGTATCGGAATTAACGAAGTTCTTCCAAATATAACGATTAACATTTTTTTTTTTTTACTTTTTTCAAAACAAGTAGTTATAGCTAAAAAACTGTTTGAGTAATGTCGGGTGTTGTCAGCCTCTTAGGTCCCTTGGACAAACAAACATTTTTTTATGAAACATTATGAAGATGTCCGTCGGATAGCGGGGACCAGACCAGAGTAAACAAATTTAAAAACCGTAAAACTACCTAACTTCAGTCAAAATTTTCCAACTATGGTCCAAAAACTAACCCAAATATCTTCGTTCTGGCTTGACTTAATTATGTAAATGAAGCAGTTGTAATAGACGGAGAGCTAGCCACATCACAATAATGAGAGCAACGAAACCCCTCTAGTCAGTTTGCTATACTATGCTTATTTCTAGATCTGGACATCTGGCAGCTGTAAAGTGGCGGAGGTCAAAGAATGCAAACCACTTCAAGAAAACAAATCCTTGAGATCTGAGTTTCACGCAACATTATGAGAAATTATATAAATAATTAGATTATATCATTGCCAAAAGTTTCTGTTGGGGGAAATAAGTAGTGCCAAACGACGTTTAACCTTTTGAACGCCACGCATCGGACGGAAAAATCGTGCCACCAGCGCCAGAGCGAAATTTGTACGAGCGCACTCAGATACCGTAGTGATTGGAAAACAACATATCGACGAAACATTTCTTTCCGCCTAATAGTGGATTTAGTTAGGCAAAATCACTTTAGATATTTAGAAATCATAATAGTAAAGAATATTCATTTCGTATTTTTCTCATACACCTAAAATCAACTACAAAAATATGAAAATTAATATACAATTTTATTTTATTTTGTCAATATAGCCACAGCACTACTTAAGTGATAACGTCACGCGCTGACGTGTTATGACGGCTTTGGCGCTGGTGGCACCGTAACTTATTATGAATGTTAGAGTTGGGGGTGAGAGATATTCATTCATTTCTGTATCGATATTTCCGTGGTGTAACTGTATGAAGGAAAATACGTTAGGTTTTTTAAGTGTTTAGTTGAGAAAAAAAATGTTATCTACACTCACATTGTAAGTCCTCTAAAACGTGTTCAAAAACGGTAGGCAATGGCTAGCATTACCACAACCGATTTTACTATGATAAGCTTTTTATCTGTGGCAGTAACGTAATTTTAACTTTACATGCTCATATATTGATACGTTATGAGTTTAAAATTCCGAACATCGAATTTGATAACATAATAATAATAATAATAAAAAAAAAAAAAATGACGCCGTCAAAGTCAGTCGTGATTTTTCTGATTTCCGAATATTTTTGATAAAATTATGTTTTACGGGCATTTATACATCTGTTTTTATACGATTATTTGCGGAAAAGTTGCCCGCCACTTAAATGAATGTTGCGCAGGGCGTATGTAATCGCAAATATGGTTACAACACGTAAACAGAATCCCGGACATTAAACGTCAAACAAGGAAAAGGAAGGAAATGATTACGAGAAGTAAATCACGACAGCAGCAAGCGTCCCCACCAAACGCACGCCCACCATCCTCGCCCGCCTCGTCAGTCTCCTCACCATCGTTGTCGGGCAATGAGTTCGCTACTGTGCCCGACACCAGCGAGTCGAGCGACGAGTGCGGGCCGCCGCTGCCGCCGCCACGACCACCTGCGCGACGAGGACGGCCACCGCTGCCGGCACGCTTGGGGCCTGCGGGACAACCTGTCCCGCCCAGGGCCCCCGCTGCCGGTGGTATAGTGCGTCGCATGAGATGGACTTCATCCATGAATGAAAACGTCATGCGCGCCTATTATGGGGCTACAGAGGGGGGAACTAATCTGTGCGCGTATCGTGACCGGATACTTCCTCTGTTTCAGGCCCTTGAACCAACCATTGACACGACTGCGCAGCGGTTGTCGGATCAGGTGCGCGTCATTCAGCGGCTAAAGCGGTTGGATGACGCGACACTTGATCGGCTTCGCCTGGAGACTCTCTCTGTTCGCGCGACCACCACCTCGGCGCGGGATCCGCTCGCCACGTCGCCGGATCCGATGCCTGCACCCGACTTGGCATCGGGGGCACCGCGGGTTGATCCCAGTGCCGATGAGGAGGGGATCGCGAATCAGAGTGTGAGTAGTTCAGCCAATGAGCAACTGAGGAGGACTTTGGAAGAGGCAATTACGCAGTATCGCTCCACAAACATCCCTAGGCCACGATTACCACGCTTGCCTATGAATAGACGCAATCTAGCGTTAATGGCAGTCCTAAATGATTTGCTAGATCCATTCCTGCGGACTAGTAAAGACTTAGATGATACGCACTCGATAATGTACTGCGGAGCCATCGCGGCGTGCCGTGTTGCTCGAGTCAAGTTTCCGGACGCTGAACGTGCACCTAGGACCGCCGGGGGTGTCCCCGCATGGCAGGTGCGGATCGAGCGTCGTATCAACTCATTTAGGACTCTCATTGCAAAGCTGATCTGCTTCAGGGGGGGCAATAACCGCCCCCGAGTAATGCGCTTTGTGCACCAGGCGTTCGCGGGGACGGATATCAAGCCCCGCGACTACATGGCCAACGTCGTAGAGCGCATCGACTTTCTGAAGCAGAAAGTTTATGCATGGGCAAGCCGTATTCGCCGTTACAGAGAGCGTGTGGACCGATTCAAGCAGAATCGTCTTTTCCAAAGTGACCAAAGGAAGGTATACCGAAGGTGGGAGGAAACCGACCCCCGTGTGTCCGACGTGCGACTGCCGGATGCTACTGCCATGACTAATTTCTGGCGTAGCATCTGGTCAGCGCCCGTTGAACACACGGAGGGCGAGTGGATGAGTGTTGTTGAACGTGAGTGCGAGTCCATCGAACCAATGGGGGCTATCACCATCAGCCCCGACGACGTAAGTTGCGCGATCCGTACGGCCCAGAACTGGAAAAGTCCTGGCCCGGATGGGTTGCACAACTTCTGGCTAAAATGGTTTCGGTGCTCGCACTCGCGGCTGGCAACGCAATTTCAACAAGCCCTTGAACTTGGCTCCCTCCCGCCTTCCTTAACAACTGGTGTAACCTTCCTGCTCTATAAGTCCGGTAGTACCACGGAAGCGAAGAACTACCGACCCATCACGTGCTTGCCTACGCTCTACAAGCTTCTTACATCCATTTTGAGAGCAAAAATAAACGCGCACATGGTCGCAAACAACATTTTGGTCTCCGCTCAAAATGGATGTAAGGTTGGGTCCCGTGGTACTAAAGAGCTCCTCCTCATAGACATGACCATTTGCCAACGAGTCCGGCGGAACAGGGGGGCCCTCTCGGCCGCTTGGATTGACTACAAGAAGGCCTATGATTCGGTGCCTCATTCATGGCTGGAGAGGATCTTAGAGCTGTATAAAATTGATGCAGCTTTGAGGTCCTTCCTTGGCGCGTGTATGAGGCAGTGGACCACAGTCCTTCGTCAACCAGGAGGCGGGGATGACCCCCCTGGCCCGCAGGACTTTATAAGGATCGAGCGAGGAATATTTCAGGGCGACAGTCTGAGTCCCCTGTGGTTCTGCCTAGCTCTAAATCCGCTCAGCAATCTGCTGAAGGATTCAGGGCTAGGTTGCCGGCTTCGGAGAGAGGGTGAAGTCATATCTCACCTTCTGTACATGGACGATCTCAAGTTATTTGCACCAAATAATCGAGACTTGTTGGAACTACTGAAGACCACTAAAGTGTTCAGTAGTTCCATCAAGATGGAGTTTGGTGTTGATAAATGTGCGGTTATGCATGTACAGCGGGGGAAAGTAGTAAATTCAACAAATATACAGCTTTCTGAGACAATGACGTTCAGATCTATCTCTGAATCAGAAACCTACAAATACCTTGGTATGTCACAGTCTTTGGGCATTGAGGATGTGGGTATTAAACAGGCGTTGAAGGAGCGCTTCTTTGGTCGGCTGACAAAAGTACTTAATAGTCTTCTGTCAGGTGGCAACAAGGTGCGCACCTTCAATGCCTGGGTAATGCCCCTACTCACATACTCCTTTGGCATACTAAGGTGGACACAGACCGAGCTGGATGCCCTGGATCGGAGAGTCCGTCTATTGCTCACCACACACCGTATGCTTCACCCACGCTCGTCTGTTATGAGATTGTACATCCCACGGAAGTGTGGAGGTCGCGGCTTTTTAAACGCCAAAAATCTCCACAACCGTGAGGTGTACAATCTCAGGAATTATTTCCTTAACAACGAGTGTGAGATGCATCGTGATGTGGTGGCTGTAGATAAGGGTCTCACGCCGCTCTCCTTGGCAAACAAGAACTGGCGCAAACCTGTGGTGCTAAGCACCGAGGATCGCAGGGCGGTATGGAAGAGCAAGGAGCTACACGGGCGGTTCTACAGGGCCCTCACGGGACCCGACGTAGACCTGCTCGCGTCGGTGAACTGGTTACGATTCGGGGACCTCTTCGGAGAAACCGAAGGTTTTGCCTGTGCAATTGCGGACGAAGTTATCATGACGAATAACTACCGGAAATATATCCTGAAGGACGGTACGGTCGACATTTGTCGGGCATGCCGCCGTCCCGGAGAGTCACTCAGGCATATCATCTCCGGTTGTTCTCATCTTGCTAACGGCGAGTACTTGCACAGACATAACCTCGTAGCCAGGATTATACACCAGCAGCTTGCTCTCCTATACGGTCTTGTGGACCACGAAGTGCCGTACTACAAGTACACACCTGCGCCAGTTCTCGAAAATGGTTGTGCCACGCTCTATTGGGATCGATCTATTATCACGGACAGGACTATTGTAGCCAATAGGCCTGATATCGTGGTAATAGATCGACCGCAACGCCGGGCCATGCTCGTCGACATCACCGTCCCATGTGACGAGAACCTCGTGAAGGCCGAGAAGGACAAGTCCAGCAAGTACCTAGACTTGGCTCACGAGGTAACCGCCATGTGGGAGGTCGATTCGGCGATCATTGTGCCGATAGTTGTCTCTGCGAACGGTCTCATAGCGAAGAGTCTCGACCAACATCTTGAGAGACTTTCGCTACGGGGTTGTGGTTGGATTAAGGGTCAGATTCAGAAGGCGGTAATCTTGGACACGGCGCGCATAGTCCGACGGTTCCTCACTCTGCGGCCCTAACCACCGGCAGCCTGGGCCTTGCTCCGCTGCCGGCGGCACCCTAGGTTAGGTTTTTATAATGTTTTTATTGTTTTTGTATGTTTTAGATGTATTTTTATATTTTATTTTGTAAAAATATTATAAAAACTAACCTGAGACAAAAAATAAATAAAGATAATAATAATAATAAGTTGGCAGCTTGTGGCGAGCTGACGGTGAGTGGCGACACCGCGGACCCCTATTCCAGAGGGCCCTTTCCATTTGGCCCTCGCCTCTGTGCTTGCCTTAACTGGCCGGCCAGAGTGGAGTCGCAAGAGCGGGACCTATGCTCCAGGTTGGAAGTGTAAAATGTCATAACGCCGGCGGCCTGCTGAACGGATTACCGGGATCTGGCTACCGCAGACTCACCTCTCGACAACCTCACAGCCCACGCACCGGTGTTGCTCTTGAGCCATCTTTGATGTCGCTTTTTACGGGGGCCCATCTTGCGGCGGGCGAGTCACCGTCTGCCGGAAATAAAATTGGATACCGTTTTATTAGGCCGGCGTCCGGTTCTTCATCCAATAGCCCAGTAGTTAGTCCATACTTTTCACCCAATAGCCTAGTACATTTTAGACTCCATTAACTCTCAATAGTCTTTACACCATGGCGGGTGCTGTCTCTGCGTGCGTCCCATGACACGGGTAGGGGCAGCATCCGCTTAGTGTACCCCTCACTTGTCATTAAATTGTCGAAAGGGCCTCTGCGCGTTGGCTTCGGCTCCGCATATGCCTCCCAAAGGTCCGGAACACAATTGTTCCGTGGTCGGGAAAGACATACAAATAATAATAATAATAATAAATACTCTTTATTGCACACCTCATACAGTTACAAGCACAAATTTTACAATTAGATAAATTTAGGTAGAGGTAACAACAGGCGGTCTTATCGCTAATGAGCGATTTCTTCCAGACAACCTTTACAACATAACGTAAATCCTGTCCTCCTTCCTGACCAACGGTACGCGCCCGCGCGACCGCCGGCACAATCGAGTTGGCCATGGCGGTGCAATGGCGGTCATTCTATGGTTTCCGAACACTTCATTTAGAATATATAATATGAGTGTAGATAAAGCAGTGTATGCAACTGTACGTAATTAGGCCTTATTACACTACTATTAACAATACCATTAAATAAATAAATTTTATGATAAAAACTAATGAACATCGGACAGAACGGGTGTGTAGGTAAAAAAAACACCTCGCGCACATTTCATTCTTTTGTACCTAAAGAAACTTGGTATATACCTGATAATGACATATTCTTTGTTCACTTAAACTCGGTCTCTCACCGAGAACATTCATATTGGTTGACATTTTATCTAAAATATAATTTCATTATTTTTACTTATTTGAATGAAATGGACCGAAAGCCCACGTATCGTGGTATTTATCATTGTTTAAGGATTAACAAGAATGCTGCGAAGCAATAAGATTAAAAGAAACGTCATACACATTGTTAGGTTTTAAATACGGCCCTTATAACACGCATTGTATTGCGACTTAAATAAAACTTTCTTTTTTAATAATGCATATATTAAAGTAAAAATTTAAAATATATACCTTTTTTAACATTACGATATGTAGTTCCTAAGACTAATCTTCTACACGAATCACAGTTTAATAATTACTTTTATTATATAAGAAAGCTTAAAATGCGAAAAACATTCATAATTACAGTGTTTGGTTAATGTTCATACAATAATCAACATCGACCACTATGCTTTCAAACGAACAACACTATATCGAAGTGACGTCACGCCGCTTGACGTGATTACCCGTCAACGGCGAGGAGGGCAGTACCTTTTTGTTCTTTTAAATAGCTCTGAGGTATTTTCTAATTTTTTCTTGAGTTACGGGTTATTTTGAATTAAATTTTAACTTAAAAGATAGGTGAATGGTAGAGCTATAATAAATATACAAAAATATTGATATAAAGGTTGTTTATTAAGGAGTATTTTGATTTCTCATTTTGGACGTTCTAACACGTCATGGCGCTGAGGGCACGACTTTTCGTTGACGTGTTTGAACGGCTTTGGCGGTCAAAGGGTTAATGGAATCCATAGTTTGTCGCCCACTGTTTTTGTTTCCGGAATCATACGCAATGTTTTTTGTACTTATGTTAAAATATAGGCCCTGTCCTTTATAACTGAGACAACTTTGGCAGTTTTTTTCCTTTTTGGTATTACTATTTTCCAATTCAAAAATTTTGCAAGTCTGTCACTCTGACCTCCACCCATTAAAAGCTGCCAGATGTCTAGCAATAAGGTTAGTATAGGAATCTAACGAGACGGATTTGGTTGCTCTCATTATTGTGTCATATCTGACGTGGCCAGCTCTTAGTCCATAAGACATAAAGTGTTCATAAATAAATGAAAAAACTAGATACAACCAAAAGTAAGATTGTGATCGATACTTAATTACGTATTGACCTTGTAAGCCATAGTTGCAGTACTGGACTATAATTGGGTGGTTTTACGGAAGTTGATTCGCCCGTACGCTAGCTGTGGTAAAAAAGTGAACTTTGGAGAGACTTCATTTTCAGTACGAACTTCTTACCCATTTAATGCTAGTTCATCATCAAGTATTGACAGCTTAACCACATAGGGGTTAGTGGACTCCTGTTTCTTGTAGCTCACCAGAAACATGAGCAGCATCACCACGTCATATCCTGTAGTAAAAGATAATCCTCTTTTAAATTGTGGACGAGTTTTGTGAAAGGTCTCACTTTATCGATACACATAGACTTCATTGTTTGACTAATACTCGTAGATAGCACATATTGTGTAGTTTTGGAAAGTATTAATAAATCCATATCGACAAAAAGTGGGACCTTTTTTCATGCACTGTCACAATTAATTTTAACTTACTTATTAAACATAATTCTAGAATGTGATATATTTTAATTTAGTATGATTTTTTGTAATATAATAATACTAGCGACTATTGTTGCTTATCATCGATCTATAAAAGTAGGGATAAATGGCCAAGGCAATATCCGTGCCAATTCTCTTCTAAATGTTTCCAATAGTTTGGTGAATAGTTTACAAGCGCGGATACAGGGGGGGGAGGGCAACAGGGGGCAGTCCCCCCCCCCCCTGAAACGCAAACCTCGTATACTATGGGGCCCGTAGGTGCGGACCGCGAGATTTTTTGTGAAAGAAGGTGCCCCCCCCTGAACAAAATCCTGGATCCGCGCCTGATAGTCTATATGTATACTTTTTGTTTTTTAATATCATAGACATATAATATAAAGACGGGTAAATTCAAAGAAAGGTCATGTGAAAACACAACCCATTTTCACGTTTACAAAACTACAAGGTAAAGTGGATTAATAAAATAGTTACCATGCTGTTGCCTCTCAGTAGAAGTGCACAGCAACTGCATTAACGGCTCAAATAACGAATTTGTCATCACATACTCTACCAGGGGATTCTCGTTTATGTTGTCTATGCCCGTCGCTATTATTAGGAGTAGCTTTAGAACCATAGACTTCAAACTTTCCGGGACATCACCTACAAAAAAAATAAAAAAAATATTGCTATTAGAAAGAAAACGTTTTTATTGTAATGTGGCACGAGATAGCATCTTCTATCTTTTGTACAGAACTGATTTGAAAGGGAAGAGTAATGTTGAAGGCGACTCTATCGGCGCCATTGAATATTGATAAAAATTAAAATATGTTAAGCCTAAACTATGTACATTATACAGTGAAATTCAAAATTGCATAGACAGCTTAATGAAGTTATTCAAAAATTGTCCATGCAATTTTGAATCTGGGCGTACAACAAAAAGTGCTTACTAGCAGCCTGACTTAGATAGATTATTTATTTTAATTTAAAAAAAGAATTCATGGCATCCCTAAATTGTCACTCAACATGAAACCCAATTCATTGTATACCGTTAAGTAGGATTTTTGTAAGAAGAAATCCTTTGTGTGCTTCGCCATTTTGTCTGTAAGGGTGTCACTAAATTGATTTAAATAGATTATGGGGTAAGTGTAGATACAGAAGTGGATAATAGAAATATTTAACCAAATCCCTGTTTGAGCGTGAGTAAAAAAATAGGTGCATATAATAATAATTATTTTACATGTTTTTAAAGTGGGTATTCCACTCATACATTGGTATGTTATTCAATCAAATACAAACATTGAAAACATTGAAAAAATAATCAACCCAGTTGGACTTGAACCAACATCGATACGCCTTACCGGGGCTCGATATATATGTTTTCAATGTTTGTATTTGATTGAATAACATACCAATGTATGAGTGGAATACCCACTTTAAAAACATGTAAAATAATTATGAGTTGATAGCAGGCGCCATCTGTTATTTCCGTTGTGACACTTGTAAAAGGGTCGGCGGGAAGGGTATCTAACTCTAGTGGTTGGCACCTAGATGTCGCTTACGGCTGCTATAAAGTCGATGTAAAAATAAATGCAAAAAAGATGATTGAAGGCATTGAGAATTTCGTCAGCTCGGTAACTGAACCCATAGCTTAATTGGTAAAGCGATATCGAGCCCCGGTAAGGCGTATCGATGTTGGTTCAAGTCCAACTGGGTTGATTATTTTTTCAATGTTTTCAATGTTTGTATTTGATTGAATAACATGCATATAATAAAATTAATAAATATCATAATATTTGTCCCATAGGACAATCTTACACAAATCAACCTAGTCCCACAGTAAGCTCATTAAGGCTTGTGTTGTGAGTACTAGGTGGCAATATATACATATAAAAGATAGATATAGATAAATACTTAAACACATATAAAACATCCATAACTCAGAAACAAATATCTGTGATAAACACACAAATAAATGCCCTGACCAGGATTCAACCCTGGGACCTCCTGCTTCATAGGCAGGGTCACTACCGACTAAGGCTAGGAGGCCGTTAAAACAACAATAATATGAAGTTCTTATCTTAACTTCATTACTATAGTAAAAGATTGCAGTAGTGGATTACTGATATGACTCACAATTGTCATAAAGTATGCCAGTGATAAGAGGTATTGATTATTTTAAGAAAACTGTATTGACACAGTTTGAGTGTTGTGGTTCTAATTTATTTCAGGTTCAATGTTGTAATTTAATAGTAATAATTACATGTTTATTAACCAACATATGTAAATCAATGCTTTTTTCATAAAGCCATATTTTTGTCATGAAATTTGGAAAACTATACACTATACAGCCATAGCCAGTACCTTTTATAATGACAACAAAGGGATCATCCTATTATGGCGTTAAATTAACTGGTGTTATTTTGATATAAAAGATTGCCCAGGTACTTATTTCTTGCACATTATATCCAATACTGTGCTATAATTGCCATAATTGGACTTAGTTATGCAAAAATGTTCCAACCCACAATGGCCCAGTTGTGGGTTGTTGTGGGTTGGAACGTTTTGCATAGCTACATCCAATTAATAATGTTATAAAAGGTTTTTACCATATTTAAAACTAGTCTAAAGGTTTGTAAGATTAAAATTGTAATGTTGTTAATTAAATAGGGTTTATCAAGATTACTCATCGAAAACAATATAATTTTTAATAAAGAGATTAATTAAGTTTTACAGTTGTGGCCAGATAACTAAGGACAAGATTATTTTTGCCATACAACTGCATACAAATATGACATTTTAAATTTGATAAAAATATAAATTTTGCTTATGCTATTTATATTTTAAAAAATACTGACGTATCCGTGTTTAAACAAGACTTAATATGGGCCATAAACATCTTCCATAAAATTTGAACTTTAAAAAATACAGACGGTCAAATCAACACTTTTTATAAGTTCATACTATAATTAGGAACGATGTATGAAAATCGTTCCTAATTACAAAAAGTGTTGATTTGACCGTCTGTATTTTTTAAAGTTCAAATTTTATGGAAGATGTTTATGGCCCATATTAAGCCTTGTTTAAACACGGATACGTCAGTATTTTTTAAAATATAAATAGCATAAGCAAAATTTATATTTTTATCAAATTTAAAATGTCATATTTGCATGCAGTTGTATGGCAAAAATAATCTTGTCCTTAATTATCTGGCCACGACTGTACATGATGATTTACCTGACAGTGTTGAACTGCAATGCTCCAAAAGCTTCTGCATCTTAGCATCAGCATTTTCTGATCCAATTAGGATTGTTTTGACATTATTGGGCTCTGAACCCAGCCGCTGGTACATGGTTATCAACAGGGCACTTAGTGTCTGGAGGGCATAGACTAATCTGAGAATGAGAAAATGAATGTTAACTTTTTAACCTAGTACTAGTAACTTCCAGCATGGATCCAAGATTTCATTAAGGGGGAGGGGGCATTTTCTTCACAAAAAAAAATTGCGTACATGGTTATCAACAGGGCACTTAGTGTCTGGAGGACATAGACTAATCTGAGAATGAGAAAATGAATGTTAACTTTTTAACCTAGTACTAGTAACTTCCAGCACGGATCCAGGATTTCATTAAGGGGGAGGGGGCATTTTCTTCACAAAAAAAAAATTGCGTTCCCCACCTATGGCTGTCATAGCATGTCAAGGTCTCAACCCCACAAGCAAACCATAGAACTACTCACTTACATTAAATTTGAAATATATTAAGCAAGGTCCAGCTAAGGAGTTAGTGAATCATGAAAAGGAAACATGGCTCGACTGTACATTAGCTGACATCGAGTTCAGGGCTCATATTTTTTTTATAGATTGTACTCATCATAAGGAGACTCCCCATCAAATCTTATGGTACGAAACCCCAAACAAAAAAATTATTGTTCCCATACAAAATTCACAATCACGTGCTGCCTGTCAAAGTTTGCGTGCATTCATTTGCACTTGTTTGTAGGAACATTTTAGGTTAGTTCAAAGTAGTTTCAGACAGACTCTAAGGCAGGTCGGTGTAGGTACGACGACGAGCGAAGCGAGGAGGAGTGTTAGGTAGAACTGCGACCCTACAGTGCGCGAGCCGAGTGAGCGAAGCAAGTGTGCCACGGCAGTGGCTGGCAAAACGCCAGAACCTAACACTGTCACACTCCCCCCCCCCCCCCTTCTACCCCCTTCCACTAACATACGGCCCTAAGACGACTATGAAATGCGCCCATTGAACTGCCCAATATTGACGAAAGTGACTTTTCTATAGGAACTTTCAAATTTTTTTCTTTAAAAAAACATGCATTTCCGCACTTTTTGCATTTCAAATTTACAATAGGGATGGCTAATTCTACCATTAAAATAAAAATGAGCGTACTTGGCCATGTCAGCTAAAGTACAGTCCTTCCGGAAACATTGTAGTATTAATTGCTTATAAATTATGCAGCTTTGATAATTAGATTAGCATTGCAAACTCCATTTACCTTATATGATGCTCTTGACCCAGCATTTCAATACACTGAGCTACCAGCAGGTTCATGTTGTCCTTCATGTTGAGCAGCTGTTCCACCGAAAGTTTGTTTATTTCGGCTTCCAACTGCGGAATTTTCGGCTTCAAAAGGAAGAATTCATCCCAAAATGTTGGACTATCACTTGTGAGGTCTTCTCCTCTGAAGAATGACTCGTATATTTGTACCACCTTCTCTTTTAGGTGTCTTTTAGACCCAGAACCGCTACGTTTTCTCATAGCCATAGCCATTTTATGGCTGTACTTGATAAGTTAACCAGTATGAGTTTTGAGCCAGTTTCTACCTCCAAGTTACTTTAGATGTTATGATATCATTTAAAATGCTTATTTTCTCAAAATGTATTTGATTTGTTTACATAAACTATAATAAATGAATATTTCTTTAAATTTACATATCTGCGGCACAAAATGCAACCCAGAGAAAATATTTTTAAAGTGACGTGACACTGACATTTGTGACATGGCATGACATTGATAGTTAGCAGCTGGTTTTTCCGTGATTTTTCACTGCGCAAAATAAGAAAGCACTCAAAAAAAATATCTTAAGCGGTCTACAGACATCAGCAACTAGTCAACTGTGACGTCAGTTGACATCCTCACTCCCAACTTGACGTTTAATTTCACGCACGTTTTCAACGAATATTAACATAATATGCACTAGTTAAGGACCATCCATCTACTGTCTCTTTCTCTCATTGTATAGAATCTGGAACAGCGCCAACTACAAAATGTTTTTACCGGACTTCATATCTACGTAATCTGTGGACTTCCCCATTAAACAAATAAAAAAAACCGGCCAAGTGCGAGTCGGACTCGCGCACCGAGGGTTCCGTACAAACCTTTACAACTTAAAGGTATTATAGACCTGAGTATTTGATATGAATTTCAATTTAATACCTCTACGCGTTTACGAGGAAAAAGGTAGTAAGTTTAAAATTTAAAAAATATTTATTGTATGATTTTACTAAAAATGTCTACTTTTCGTAATTTTTCCTTTGTCTGTACTATATGAAGTTTCTTCGTGCCAAGTTTCAAGTTTCTGAGTTTACGGGAAGTACCCTGTAGGTTTTGAGTTTCTTGCGAGTACTCAGTTTCAAAATATGCGACTTAAATTGCTATTTCTTTTGATTGCGTTGACATAAAAGTTTGGTTTTGCTACATCTGAAAGGTCCTATAGCCCTGAGTATTTGACATGAATTTCAATTTAATATCTCCACGCGTTTACGAGAAAAAAAGTAGTAAGTTTAAAATTTAAAAAATGTTTTTGTGTATGATTTTATTAAAAATGTCTACTTTTTGTAATTTTTCCATTGTCTATGCTATGTGACGCTGCTTCGTGCCAAATTTCAAGTTTCTGAGTTCACGGGAAGTACCCCGTAGGTTTTGCGAGTGCCGAAAAACTAAAATTTGCAGCATAAACGACTGTATCTTTTGATTGCGTTGGCTTTTGAGTTTGATTTTTTCACAGCTCCAAGGGGCAATAGACCTGAGTATGTGGTATAAATTTCAGCTTGATACCTCCACGCGTTCCTGAGAAAAATGGTCTTGACAGACAGACAGACAGACAGACAGACAGACAGACAGACAGACAGACAGACAGACGGACAACAAAGTGATCCTATAAGGGTTCCGTTTTTTCCTTTTGAGGTACGGAACCCTAAAAACCAAATAAGTTTTTATATAATACCGGCTGTACACTCTCGCCAAGATACACCGAGACAGGCTGAGTGCGAGAGTGTACATGAGTGAGTTCCTGCTCGTTTTGCCTCGAAAAAAGTGCTTTAGTCTGAGAGTGACAGCCAGAATTGTCTGTCCGTCTGCCCTCCCCGCTTCCGTTTCAATCCGATTGTTTATGTCCTTGTCTATTTTTCCCCGTGGTCTGGTGGTCTATTCAATTTATTTCTTATCTGTGGATGTAATGGCTGGCTGGTTTGCGTGGAATTAGTAATTTGGAATTTGTGTTTGATTGCAATTAAATTGCAGTTTTTGATAAGAATTCATACCGAATACATACAATATGAAGTCAAAAAAGCGACACCAATCATCTTCAGAAGAGTCAGAAGAATCTGATGGCAGTGTAGAATCAAAGAGTTCGTCGGAAAGCGAGAGTGAAGAATCCTCCGCGTCAGAACACCGGCACAAGAAAAAAAGAAAACGTGCTGACTCCTCAGATTCTGAGAGTGATTCCGACGACCAGAGGCGTTCAAAGAAACGGAAACATAAGAAAAAGAAGAAGAAACATGGCAAAAAAAAGAGGCGTTCGGAGTCGCCTGAGGAAAGCCAGTCAGTCGAGGAAGTTTCTTCCGCCAGCGAAGGTGAAATCTCTCCAAAAAAAAAGAGAAAACACAAACACAAGCACAAACATTCCAAACGAGGCCGCGGCTCTTCGGCCAGCGTAATTATTGGTTAGTAAAATGTTGTCCTCACAGTTTCCTTTTAGTTAAAATAGTAGCATCTAAAAAGTTTCATAACGAATTATAATATTTGTTTGTCACAGAAGAAGAAGAGCCAACAGAACGGCGTCTGCATAGCGTTGTCAAGGAGCGCCGCGAATCGTCAGAAGAACGCGGTCAGCCTCGAACTTATTACCCGTAAGTCCATATTTACCTAATTTTTGACCTTAGACTTAGACAGGCTTACTGGATATTATAGTTTAGCCTTGCTTTCTTTTTGAATTCATTAGCCTATTTTAGTGTTCCAAAGCTGGGCAAAGGCCTTGCCTCTTCTCTATTCAGTCCTGTTTATAGTGCTTCCCCATCATTCCGTAGTGAATGCATCCAAGTTGTCCTGCCATCTTTCCTTTTTTTTAGCCTGGTTAAATAAAATAATTCTTGTGACCATTTAATAACCTATTTATTTAGTACTTAGTTAATGAGGTTCTGTTAATTATATTGTAATAGGTTTATTATTGAAAATTTTTGGCCTCATTACAAAACTGGCACCTCTTGTAGGCGAGATTATCATCAGTCAACTGCGGAAAGTGTTGAAAGGGATCGGGAAGTGCAGCGGTTTTATCGGGGCTCCAGCAAAGAGCGCAGATACCAGGAGCATTATCGCTACCCCCAAGAACGCAATGACAGGTAGACCTCAGCATATTTCGTCTGAGAAAAAATCACAGACTTTTGTTATAGTCATATGGTGCTTTTCTACTGATAAGTAATTTATATCTAGTATGGGCATTTTATTTTCATATCACCGAGGTTGTCTTCTTTTAGATCTTGCTATTGAAAAATACCATTATCACAAATATCATCATTCTTCATGTTTTAACCAGTTATTTCATCATGCTTTTTGTGTTAACCTGATTCAGTAAAGTTCATTTACTATTTATTCTTCATTTTCCTATTCTTTCTAAATCATGGTCAAGTTATTTTACTCCTATGTAGGTCATAAACACGAGGTTGTACTTGCCATATGATATTTGCTACTCATTGCTTTGAATAGATTCCTATGATAACCATCAGGTGTCTTCTACTTTATCATTAATTTCTACATTGTATTTTGAACATGAAAGTTTTCAATTTGAAAAAAATTATCATTATACATGACATATGCAAAATTCATGTTATACATATCTTCTTATGTGGCAGAAAAAATTCTGAGCATTCGCAACATGCCATTATGTGCAGAAAGTAACTTACCTATTATGAAACATATTAATTTATATAGACATAGCTATGACATTATTTTTTTTTATATTGAATGATTGTTAATCAGACTATATTGACAACTGGTTTATATCTAAATAACGGCACTCCTAGCACTATGAATGTGGAAATAATTTTAAACACTTTTTTGGACATCTTTTTAACACTACTAAATTGCGTAAAATGTATGTACTAGTAAAATAAAATGTACGTAAAATGTTGTTTTAAAGTGTTTGTATTAGGACAAAGGCATTATCATCAATAATACAGTATATCATCAATAATATATATATCTAACTAAACAATTCATATTGCTCCTAGTCATCAAATACAATATAGTGCAATATTGCTAATAGTCATCCTAAAACAAAATATTTTCAATCATCAATGTCAGCTCATTTGCAAAGTAATAAACTTAAAAGTTAGTTTGTAAACTCATTGCAGATTCCAATATGACAAATATAAAAATCTGACTCATTCCAATGTGGAAGAATATAATGAAAGGCAGAGGCAATATGATGAATATAAAAGGTACTTTCACTAACAAATTCTCAATGTTGTTTAGTAAATTTGGCATTCATTGCATTGCATAGCACAAAACAAAATTATACTAGAAGGCATGCAAGATTTTTTTGTACCAGTTTTTTAGCTTTAGTAAAGTTATTATGTGTTAGTAGTAGCCTCTAGCCTCATTGGCCTGAGATCCTATCAAAGCTTAAAATGTATCTATCACAACAATACTTATTATATTTTGAATAGATTGTGTTCAATACATTGTAGTAACAATTTCAAAAATATCTTTATTCAGTAGAAGAATTGGATCTATGTATGTAGATATATTTTGTCAATACTTATGACGTTTTTATGTATTTTTGAATTAATGTAATGACTAATGATAACAGGAGTTTTACTTAATGTTTTAATTAATTTAATAATAACATTTATTTTACATAAATTGTGTTTTAGGAACCAGAGGTATGAGGAGCACCGGGCACCCGTAGAAGAGTACCTCAAGCGCCCCAGAGATGTCAACTATCATTCCAGGGAGGACCCAAGAGGTATATATATATATGTGTTAACAATAAAACATACTAAAGTGTATGATTTCCCAGAATATTTTATAATTTACTAGCGACCCACCCTGGCTTCGCACGGGATAAAAAATGGTTATAGTGGGTTATCCCTAAGAGATAGATATATACGATCGCACTTTTTTTGTAGTTTGTTAGACCTTTTTAAGGTGTACAATACTGTAGTACATTATTTTGATCTATCTCATAGAGTTTAGCCAGCGTTTAAGAGCAAAAAATGTGTTTATTTACGACATCACATTAGAAACCTCTAAAATGATTAGTGTTTCCCTGCTATATGATGCATGTATTATACATATAAACCTTCCTCTTGAATTATTCTATCTATTAAAAAAAACGCATCAAAATCTGTTGCGTAGTTTTAAAGATCTAAGTATACATAGCGACAGACAGACAGCGGAAAGCGATTTTGTTTTATACTATGTAGTAATGTAGTGATTTTTATTGCCAGGGTTCAACCGTTACAACCAATATGAGGACAGAAGGCCGAAACGACCAGACTATGACAATGGCAGGGATTACAGGGAAAGGTAAAAGGAAGCAAGTTTGAACCTCAAGTCGAACATTCACTCGCACTCTAAGTAATTTGAGCTGACTATTTGAATATTGAAGTAATCATTATTGTGTTCATTTCTCAGGAGACCGCCTCCTGAGGAACGCTACCGCGAGAGGGAGTATCCGGACAAGAGGGACAGATTCCGTGAAGAGGGCTACGGCTCTGAAAGGTACGTGTTTACATTTCACCAACAAATACTTTATTGCGCAATAATTACATCCTCAGTGGTAATAAATAACTACAAATTTAATTAACTATTGAATTGGTTAAATGTTATAAATATTATGCTATTTCATGCACCGCAGCATGAGTTTACGAACTTAAAGTAATCGCCAGTGTATATTCGCGAAGTTAAATGACTATATTTGTTTTTACAGTGACATCTCTACAGAAAATTATAATGAGTTAAATCAGAACATGTTGGTGTTGCAAAGATATTTTAACATTTGCACATTACACGATAAAAACTCTAGGCATGTGTGAGTTAGTGTTATAGATTTTTTGATGCATACTTGATATGCGGTTGGACCAAGATGGATTGGAATCGCTGATTTTTCTTGATCAGGAGACCTCGAGGCTGATGACTTATAACACAAGCTTCAACTAGATATGACTACTGGTTGCATTTGTACTTCACCATGTCTAAATCTTCCATTACTTTGGAATATATATTCAAGTACGTGTACATATTGTTCATTACATTTTGCAATATATTTTCTATATGTAAAGACAAAAATATAGGAAGAATTTTGTATCACTGAAAATTATTAAACTGAGGAGCATTAGATGCAAGAATTGAAAAGAGGTATACAAATGAAGCATCTTTGATCGAATGACTACAGAAAGTAGTGATTGGATTCAATGGCGAAAACACTTCTCTCGTATGACATGCATTTTATTTTGCCGATTATATCATTTTGTACTGAATACACAAAGTGTAAGCCTGCAATCTTAATTTATATAAAGTCTATCATTTAACATAAACACATGTTATTGAAGAAATTCATAATTCAAGATGTTATTATCCAGGAAGCACAGTTATAATCAAGAGAGATGCAAGGATTTCCTTGGACTTGATTTAATAAACAAGTTATATTCTCGAGGAGTTACTGTCTCAGTATACACATAGTCAATAAATCGAGAGGTACATGAGAAATAGATGTTTGATAACATTGGGATCTCAAGAATGTATTTTTTTAAAGAAAGAAAGAGGAATCATTTAATGCTAAATTTTATAGCATAAAACAATCTAAATTCGAAGAAAATGATATTGAATGGTGTTGTAATGAAGGACACGCATTTGTAGCGTGCATTAATCTTATATCGAAAAACAACAATATATGTTTGAGATATATTTGTGTAAAGCTTAGATTGATGTGAGGAAGAATCCTTATAAGATAATTATATAATAACCGGAAAATTGATAAATAGCAGTGAATATAACAAATCAAAGACTGAGTATTTAGGAAAAGAAAAGAAGAAAAATTAAAGGAATTTAAAGAAAAATTTATTATGTATCTAAAATGTATAAAACCTATACTCGAAAAATATAAAATTGTTATACTATTAAGTCGCTGTCTATACTCATCGTTGGATAATGGAATTAATGAAAGCTCCTGATTAATGTTTCAAGAATGCACCCACTTATACTGGATACATTTAGAATGGCATTACGAAATAAAGACAAATCTTGGGCATTAAATTGGTAGCAGAGGATCCAGCGGGAAAACACTTAAGAAAGAGACAAATTAAAAACAATTGTTTTTAAATTGATAAATTTATGTTTGAAAATCCATGATAGGATCTGCATAGTAGGTATATCATCGTGAAATCGGGATTTATTTTGGGAGTCACGGTAAGTCTATAGGAGTGCTATTGCTTCTTGGAGTTGGTGGATTTTTGTTCGTAATACAGATAAGATAATGCTGAGTTGTTATTACTTAATATATTTTGAAGTCTGGGCTCTAAAAATCCCTAAATAACCATACTATATTAATAGTTATTATATCCTTACCAAAAATTAAGACGATCTTTTACTATTCACTTGTATTGTGCAAAATCTCTGATTTACATTAAAATTACAAATAGGTACTTTTATGTTCGTTACATCAAAGATCGTTTTGATTCTTGGTTATGATGTGTACCTGACGTCATTTATCCAGTCACTTGATTGATATTTTTTGTTGAACTCTATTTCCTAGGCAATAAGGCTGGTAACTAGAGCTACCAGAAGCAAGTGAGTGGCTACAAATGATTTTGTGTATGTTAGGAACTGAACGATTAATTTTATATGTCTGACCAATGCAAGCATCCTCAAATAAAACATAACTCTCTACAGGTTTTGATATTTGCTACATATTTTTTTATTCCTAGCATTGACAATTGGTATACATATTTTTCAATTCAGAAGATTGCTAAAACTAGCTTTTTGTTAGCTGAGTTTTCTTAGTTCCCTACAATATGGTTTGAAAAATGAATTAGCGACACAAACGTGTTACGAATATAATGTCAAGAGAATACTGAAAGCATTGATTTGTCTAATAATTTCTGAAAACAAAATTCTTGAGATAGGAGAGAAATATTTTAACACTTTCACGACCAGGAACCCGCTAAGCGGGCTCTGTGTTCGTAGGCGCTTTCCGCTACATACGAGGAAAAAGCAAGGATCGGCTACGAGCGTAGCGCGTAGCGAAGTGTGGTACGGAAAGTGTTTATGTAATTTTTGTAGCAATTGGCAACATTTTTATCATTGAAGATCAGTAAAGGTATGCTATAGTTCAGAACCCCATTTCGAATTTTAAAATTTAAACGTTTATGTTATAAAAAATCAGCCGAGTCGTCATAAAAATCACCGTGATATGTTACACCCCGTGTATGTTGCCTATGCCTTGTGACATAGTGTATTGTGCGACATGTGGAGTCACGCGTCCGTTTTACCGCAGGCCCCGCGACGGACGCCGCGAGCGCCCGTTTCGGCCAGAGCAGAAGGTCTTCCCGCCTCACCACAGGTATTAATAATTTTAAACTAAAAAGAACTGAGAATCACTATAGGTGTGCCTATACTAGTTGAAGAGTTCTCGATTTATCCAGGATCCCATCATCAGATCCTGACCTGGTTACAACGGGACCAACTGTGAACTCTTTAAAAAAAAGAATTTTGCAAGCCGTCTTCGAATAATCGGTAAACATACATAAAAAAATAGCAAAAACAAAGATCCCGACGAATTGATAACCTCCTCATTCGAAATCTTGAAGCTGGTTGAAAACTAAATAGTTAACGGCAATAGCAGATATGCGGGTGAGATGTTTAATAGTACATTATGATACAAGTGTGCTGTTGATCATTACATACGAAGCGATATTGTGCGCACAACGCACGGGAGTGCGCTAAGGAAGCTGAGCCTATGTAATAATCAAGCACACGCGTTTCGTATGACGTTTTTCAACACACTTGCGAGGAAATAACAGAATAGTGTAATTAATAAATACATTAATTGTCAGAACGTTTACAGGATAGAGGTACTTATGAACCTAAGATAATTAAATGTAACTAACCTTTTTTGTGAGGTTATCTGGAACTCTTTTTCAAATCATTTCATAAAATTAAAGACCACATTTATTGTGCAATAAATGATAGTATTTTTTTCTTACGTATTGCTCACTAGATTTTTATGATAACATTTTACTAGTATGTGTCACAATTTTGAAATATATCCAGAGGTTAAATTAACGCGAAAGTTGTCTTCTTATTCACTTAAAATATAATTTGTTTAAACTAGTAGTCCGCCTCGAACTCAGAACTCGCGATTTCCTTGCAAACAAAATGACCAATATAACAAGACCCTTCTGAAGATTTTTTTTCGCCTTCTACCTCCACAACCCCTTGATCGATCCTGCTCATATACGAACTCACAAATTTTATGTATTTCTGCTACAACCCCAACAAATCTCATAAAGAATAGAAAAACGTTACTAAAGTTATCGCGGAACAAACTCTCAAAATCAAAAAGCCATCGAAATGCCGAGACGTCCCAGTAGCCGAATAGCCCACCCAATGAAGGAAAACTTAGAGGAAATAATTCGTGTATAGCCAAATTTTGGTGTAGTTGTAGGCAAAGGTATCTTACACAACATACTAAAAGTACCGATGGATGGGGGCGCCGCTAACGGGGTGGGAGGGGTGTAAAGGTCCCTTATTTTGGGTTTTCGTAAATAACTCGGTAACGGTAGCTCATACTAAAAAATGTTCTATTGCTTAATTCATCCACATATAATTTTCTATAAAAAAGATTCTTTGCACTTTTTTGCTGGGATCAATGTTTAATGAGATATCGCGGAAATACGATATACACTTTTTTAAACTTTCGGAGCTAATATTTACGAAAGTATTAATTTCATCTAAAAATTGTTTTAGAACACCCTTATTATTTTTAAAAGACCTATCCAACGATATCCCACACATTAGGGTTGGAGTAAAAAAAATATTTACCCCCCCACTCCATGTGTACGGGAGGTACCCGAAAAAATAATATTTTTTCATATTTTGTTTTAAAACTTTGTCTGCGTAATTAAAACACATACTCATACGAAATTTCACTTGTCTAGTACTAGCCATCACTGAGCAGGGTGAGCAGGGTGCCTACCCTTATAGTTTCGGCATGTCCGTCTGTCCCCGTCTGTCCGTCAACGGATTTGCTCAGTGGTGGTTAGTACTAGACGTCTACACGGACGGATGGGGTCAGACGGACATGGCGAAACTCTAAGGGTAGGAAGTGAGGTAGCAGGGTGAGCAGCCTGCTCAGTGATGGTTAGTACTAGAAAATAAAAAAATCGTATAAGTATGTGTTTTATTCACGCCGGCAAAGTTTTAAAACAAAATCTGAAAAAATATTATTTTTTCGAGTACCTCCCATACACATGAAGTGGGGGTAATTTTTTTTTTTACTCCAACCCTAATATGTGGAGTATCGTAGGATCAGTCTTTTAAAAAAAATAAGGGTATTCTAAAACAATTTTTGGATGAAACTAATACTTTCGTAAATATTAGCTCCGAAAGTTTAAAAAAGTGTTTATGGTATTTCCGCGATATCTCATTAAACGTTGATCCCAGCAAAAAAGTGCAAAGAATCTTTTTTATAGAAAATTATATGTGGATGAATTAAGCAATAGAACATTTTTTAGTATGAGCCACCGTTACCGAGTTATTTACGAAAACCCAAAATAAGGGACCTTTACACCCCTCCCATCCCGCTAGCGGCGCCCCCATCCACCGGTACTTTTAGTATGTTGTGTAAGATACCTTTATCTACAACTACACCAAAATTCAGCTATACACGAATTATTTCCCCTATCAGGCAGTTAAGCGTCTTCGTTTGGTGAGCTAGAAGTTGTTTGTAAGAACTCACTTCGCTCGTTCGATTAATAAAACACAACGAGAAAAATCTAACAAATAAACAATGATTTGAGGTTAACTTCGCAATTTTCTTTTTTGGATGTGCGTGCAGCTTGAGGGTTAAGGCGCGGACCTATCTGACAAACAGCCAATATTAAAACAGACAATTCGTGTTTAAAACATAATTTATTGTGTATTACGAGTAATATAATAAGTTGAAATGATTCTTTTTCACAATCAGGATTGTATAATTTGTATTCTATCGTAAATGTGTATATTTTTAATATATTTACTTTTTTTTTTACTTTTTTAGAATGCAATCTCCTAAAGAGTTAAAAAAAGTAAAGGTAATACCCGACTAAATTACAACGCGTCGTCTGCGTACATACAACTTGGTACTAGAGTACAAACGTCACTTGATCGGATTATTAAATTATTGCACTAGTTCGATAATTATTGTGAAATGCACTTGTGTTTAATATCTAAGATTATGAGCATAAAAGCGGTGAAATAAGAACCTCGTTACGAGCAGGTGTGTTTGAAAAATGATCTTGACACATAGACATAGGATATCAGGTGTAGACGGGGCAAGGTAATAATAATACCAAGACTGAACGGGATGGTCTTATACAACTTTTAATATGGATGACGGAGAAGGCGCTATTATCGTTGATCCGTGCCATAGTGTCACATTCTGGTTTTGTGTTAGATTGTGCCATAATTCAAATACATTCTTTATAGCTCGCGTGCTAATTTCTACTCTGAGGTCATTTTTAGGGTTCCGTAGTCAACTAGGAACCCTTATAGTTTCGCCATGTCTGCCCGTCCGTCCGTCCGCGGATAATCTCAGTGACCGTTAGCACTAGAAAGCTGAAATTTGTTACTAATATGTATATCAATCACGCCAACAAAGTGGTAAAATAAAAAGTGGAAAAAAATGTTTTATTAGGGTACCTCCCCTATACGTAAAGTGGGGAGTGATTTTTTTTTTTTTTTTCATTTCAACCCTAACGTGTGATATATTGTTGGATAGGTATTTAAATATGAATAGGGGTTTACTAAAATCATTTTTTGATAATGTAAATATTTTCGGAAATAATCGCTCCAGAAGTAAAAAAAAATGTGCCCCCCCCCCCTCTAACTTTTGAACCATACCTAAGTTTTAAAAATATGAAAATATCTCAAAAGTAGAACTTTATAAAAACTTTCTAGGAAAATTATTTTGAACTTGATAGGTTGAATAGTTTTTGAAAAAAATTACAAAATAATTTCTGAACTAAGTTTGTTTTAACCGTATAAGCAGGTGTTTATTGTACCTGTTATTTCTGCAAAATCACAATGAAATGACGTGCTTTCAAAAACTCTTAAGTGGGGACACTTACTGTGACGGACAGAAAACTACGGAACCCTACACTGAGCGTGGCCCGACACGCGCTTGGCCGGGTTTTAAATCTCCTTTTTTTTCTTAGAATTCATCTGAATCCCTGACATTTCGTCAAGTTAAAATACCTTTATCATAGAAAACTGCCCTCGTCAAATGTATGCTACACCGTCCACTTCAAAGTTTAAAGCTTCTAACATTTATTTTGACCAATCAGGGAACAGTCGCGAAGCCCGGATCCCCGCTACAAGAGCCAGGAGCGCCGGCGCCCCGACGAGCGGGAGAAGTCGGGCCCGAGGGACGAGCGCCCGCGCGAGCGCTCCGAGCGGCCCGCGGACTCCAAACCCAGGGACAGGAAGTCCAGGTACCGTCTTTACAGCGGTACTTACAACTATACACAAAGTACTAGTCGGCAGCACAGGGCGGACACGTCATACTACAAAACTCGTTTGAGCGCTTATGTGTGCACGCGTCTTTACACACTTCAATGTGTGCGTGAGTTCTTACCTTCAAACAGACTGATCCTACCTACTAGTTTCCTACCAATCGGCCGCCGCGGGGTGAGGTAATTCCAATCGGGGCCCCGCCCGTAGCGTGACCATTCTGTGTGAAATACTATTATTTATTCTGTGTTGGCAGTATGCGGTAGGTACCAAATTAATCCAATTATAATACGCAGCGCCCTATGCTCCAGCTGTCTAGTTTACGATTACAATATCTGCACCACTTAGCGTATCTATGACTCGAACTAGATCATCATCTCTTCCTAGCCGATACGGCTACGGCGACTGCTGCTGGTATCATGGGTTCCTTAGGTGTGCTTCGGCTAGGCAGCTTCGGTGGTGCGGGCACGTGTTTCGCATGTCGGAAGACAGAGTGGCAAAGCGCATCTTCTTCTCAGAGCTCCAGAATGGTAAGCGTAAAAGTGGTGGCCAGTACAAGGACGTTCTGAAAAGACACATGAAGAGATGCAACTTAGAGCCCTCTGACTTGGAACAAAAGGCAGTGCTGCGGACGGTATGGCGCAAGCTGATCCATGACCACATCGATGCATTTGAGATTAAGCGTCGTAATGAGCCTGATAAAAAACGTGAAGATCTGAAGGCTTGTCCGCCAATAGCTATAGCATACAACTATGTAGGAGGTGTGTTGATATGTCCAAGGTGCTCTCGTTACATTCAACAGGAAGATCGGGGACACAAGCCATCTAAGGGCGCATCAGAGAGTAGAACAGCAACAGTCTCGTAATAGCTGATAGAACACCTGTACAATAAAGGAACCTATCGCACAAAGCACAGTCGCCGTGGGCGAAGTCAGTCAGGAGGTTCATCATCATCCTTAGGTGTACTCGAATGTGACTGACATAACCAACTTTTGTGGCGAAAGTACGCCCGCACTTGTCACATGTAAGGATCCCATTCATATAGTTGTAGTCGATTGCCGCAGGTGGTCGGGCCTCGAGTTGATCTCGCTTAATATCGAGATCTATTAAACGTCGCTCTTGAAAGTTGTTGTTGTATGACTCGAACTAGATATTAAGAGAAGATATGCTAAAATATTTGTCTTAATCATAAACTATTTTTGTATTATCATATAAACATCGGTATCAACGTTCAAATTTCGTGGCACTTGGTAAGGGTCGCAAAAAAAGAAATACATAGGTATCATTGTTTTATTTATTAGTAATAAATAACATTTAATTTATTTTTATTCTTAATCGTACTTTGGTAAACTGTACATATATTTAAAGAGGTTTATATTCTTAATACGTCATAGAACCTCAATACTCATTTCATTATCCATTTGTAAAAAAAATTCTAAATGCCAAATAGGCAACAAATGTCAATTTAATTGTCATGCAAAATAATATGTGGTAAAATCTTCAACGATAATAGTTCTTAAAAACACTTACAACTACAATTTAGCATTGATAAATCTTTACCCAACTCCCTATCAGACTTGAGAAAATGGATTTGACGCAGTATACTGATTTTATATTCACTAACGAAGGTGCTTGCTGTACTATTTGCGAAATGAATATAAAAAAGAAAAGGTACAATATAGAGAAACATTTGAAATCAAAATCTCATCAAGATAAATTATCTGATTCACGCTGCCATTTACAGGATATAATACGAGATAATGCTGATTTCGAAATTAAAGACGATATCGTATATTGCAAATTGTGTAATTCGAAATTATTTCCCTCTAAATCTAGTAACCACCGCCATTTAAAAACAGATTTACACAACAAAATTCATAAAAATAATGCACAAGAAAAATTTAATAAAGATTTAACAGAGTTTATGATTTGTTCGAATATACCGTGGTCAAAATTAGACAATCCTAAATTTAGAAATTTTGTAGAAAACCTTTTAAATCATAAATATGGAAACGATATTACTGTGCCGAGTGAAACAAAAATGCTTACCTGAATTGTATGAAAAGAAAAAAAATGAATTGAAAGAGAAATTACAAAATAAAATGATTTACCTCAGTGTTGATGAAACATCAGATTCCGTGGGAAAAAAAGTGGCAAATATTTTGATCGGAGCTCTAGATGGAACTAGTACCCAGCCACATTTATTTGCTTCTAAGGTATTGGAGGCGACTAACCATTCGACAATAACCAAACTCGTTGAGGAAACCCTTGAAGATCTTTGGGGCGATGAATACAAAAAAACATGGATAAATTATTATTTTTTATAACGGATGCCGGTTCCTACATGGTAAAAGCAGCTAAAAACCTTGTTCAGAAATATAAAAATATGACTCATGTAACATGCATAGCACATGGATGTAATCGAGTCGCAGAGATAATTAGAAGTCTTTACCCGACCATAAACAGTTTGATTGACTGTATCAAAAAAATATTTCGTAACGCTCCTTCAAGGACAAATTTATTTCATCAAATGTGTGTAAATATTCCTCTACCACCCCGACCCGTGATAACAAGATGGGGAACATGGTTAAATGCTGCCTCATATTATCACATGCATTATGATAAAATCAAATCTGTCATCGATGCCTTAAATCCGCGTGAAGCGAGTGCAATTTCTAAAGCAAAAAAAAATTTCCGTAACCGGAATTTAAAAACTGAGTTACTATTCGTCGATACACACTTTAGTATAATTGCTAAGTCAATGAAATTATTGGAGGATCCAAAACTGAGTCTAGCAGAATCATTAAACATTGTTCATGGTTTGCAAAAAAAAATATCAACGTTAAGGTTACATCAAAATGCCAGAAAAGTTTATTTTAAATTAAAAAGTGTATTAAAGAAAAATCCTGGTTATAAGACTGTACAAATAATTAACCAACTATCTAAAAACAACGAGGCTGAAATACCAGAAAGTGTAAATAAAAACTGTGTGCAAAATTTTCAATGCTTGACATACCTTCCTATTACCTCAGTCAGCGTGGAAAGATCTTTTAGTCATTTAAAATGGATATATTCTTACAGACGTCAAAGATTGACAGCAAAATCTATGGAACAAATTTTAGTGATCTATTCTAACTCGTAAAATATTGTATGCCACACCTGGACATAAAGTGGCTTTTTCCGCACGCTACGCGTACGGATAGAGCCGCTTTCTGGCCAAATGTGCACATATTTTTCCAACACGGGAGGTAATAAAGAAAGCCCTCGATCGCATAATTACGTCCCTCGCTTGCAGCTTGGGCCGCAACAATTGCGATTGCGCGGCCTTTCTTTGTTTTACCACCCTAATTAGGAAATGTACTATTTAGGGGCTTTTTTATTTACATATACAAAATAAAGGTTAAAAATACTAAGTGATTTGTTTGTATTTATTTTTCTGCCAACCGTACATTGCCACGAAATTTGAACGTTGATACCGATGTTTAAATCAATGTATCAACTCTCGAACAATCGTCAATTTTACTCTTAACAAATTTAACACTGACTGGCAGATTGAGATAAAATTGTACGCTAATTTTCTTCCATTTCTAGATTCACAAATGTCGATGAAAAAGACTACTCTTGGGGTAAAGCCGAAGCGGGCAAAGAAGAAGACGCGCCCGGCGATAAGGAGAAACCGAACTTCGGGCTGTCGGGCAAACTGACGGCCGACACCAACACGGTCAACGGGGTCGTCATCAAGTACTCCGAGCCTGAGGACGCTAAGCAGCCGAAGAGGCGGTGGAGGTGAGTTCCATATAAAAACCTATCATAAAATCCCTAATATGTTGTCGTCTTTTCTTTTTCTTCGCCAATGAGGTGTTTTTTTAAACGATTGCAGGACGTTTCTGTAAGTAGATCTCATTGGTAAAAATAAATATGTGTCATTGTTTTGGTCAAGGTACCTTTTGGAGATTGGTGCTTATTGTTTGTTGCTCGAATCGAATACAATATTGAATCAATTTATTTAGTTAAGGAGAACCAACAGCTTTTAAGTTACAGTTATACAATCAAATATACATACATACAGACATGCGAACAAGAAGAGAAAATTCGAAAATGTGGTTAAAATCTCTCGCAATGCTCACGAGCACCGTGTATAAAAGTATCAAAACATTAGTGCTTAAATGTATGTACTTTAGGCTTTGCAAGTAAAAACTCCTACAAAGAAGAGAAAAATATATACATTTGGAACAATTATTCAAACAAAAAGTAGTTAGGTACACTCACATGAAGCAACGCTTAACCATACTTTGTCTCGAATTAAGAACTTTGCAGTTGAATATATCAATATCCATTTCTTTCGTTAACTCGTTTAGTTTACGACTCGCGCGAATCAAGAAACTGTTCCGTCTGTAGGTTGGAATCTGTACGACATACTAAACACCGAATGCCGAATGGTACTTTTACCAAAATAATAGTACATATATTTTCTTAATAAGTGTGCAGTTCGGTTAGGAAGACTCCTAACAAGATTAAATCACCAATTAATGTACCATTGCGTACATTTTCCAGGTTCTACCCTTTCAAAGGAGATAAAGCGCTGCCGATCCTGTACATCCACCGGCAGTCCGCGTTCCTGATCGGACGGGACAAGAAGGTGGTGGACATCGCGCTGGAGCACCCGTCCATCAGCAAGCAGCACGCCGCGCTGCAGTACCGCTGCACGCCCTTCACGCGCCCCGACGGCTCGCAGGGCCGCCGCGTGCGCCCCTACGTCATCGACTTGGGTGAGTGCCATCCGAGCAGACTCGCTACATGTTTAGTACAGTCGGCGGTCCTGATCGGGCGGGACAAGGAGGTGGTGGACATCGCGCTTATGGTGTTTCTCCCCTTCCCTCCTCAATTCTTCCCCCTCTCCCTTTTTTGTTTGGGTTCTGGAAAATTTGAGTGCTTCACCCGAAAGAGTGAAGCGCATTGAGTACATGTGTATTAATCAAAATTAGAACACTTTTGCTATGCTGCAACGCACACAGAAATTGTTTTTTTTTCAAACCTTTTTTAGGGTTCCGTACCTCGAAAGGAAAAAACGGAACCCTTATAGGATCACTTTGTTGTCCGTCTGACTGTCAAGACCATTTTTCTCAGGAGCGCGTGGAGGTATCAAGCTGAAATTTATATCAAATACTCAAGTCTAAATAGTCCCTTGGAGCTGTGAAAAAATCAAACTTAAAAACCAACGCAATCAAAAGATACAGTCGTTTATGCTGCAAATTTTAGAGTTTTTCGGCACTCGCAAAACCTACGGGGTACTTCCCGTGAACTCAGAAACTTGAAATTTGGCACGAAGCAACGTCATATAGCATAGACAATGGAAAAATTACAAAAAGCAGAAAAAAAAATGATACAAAAAAATATTTTTTTAAATTTTAAACTTACTACCTTTTTCCTCGTAAACGCGTGGAGGTATTAAATTGAAATTCATGTCAAATACTCAGGGCAATAGAACCTTTCAGATGTAGCAAAACCAAACTTTTATGTCAACGCAATCAAAAGAAATAGCAATTTAAGTCGCATATTTTGAAACTGAGTACTCGCAAGAAACTCAAAACCTAAAGGGTACTTCCCGTAAACTCAGAAACTTGAAACTTGGCACGAAGAAACTTCATATAGCACAGACAAAGGAAAAATTACGATAAGTAGACATTTTTAGTAAAATCATACAAAAAATATTTTTTTAAATTTTTAACTTACTACCTTTTTCCTCGTAAACGCGTAGAGGTTTTTGCTTGTTATAGGTGTTTACGGAACCCTCGGTGCGCGAGTTGGACTCGCACTTGGCCGGTTTTTTTTTTCATTCCTATCAAAAGCCTATTGATGTGTTATATTCGTTATGTACCCACTGAAATCTATTACTTAATTGTGTGAATATTGTGACGAGAAAATAATAAGTTTATCTATTTACTAGCTGTGCCCGCGGCTCCGCCCGCGTGGAATTCGGGGTCACAAATGCAGAAATGACTTTTAGAGGGGGTCAGTAATGATTTGTTCTATTTGAGGTGTACTAATCGAGTGTAGCGGCTACTCCACCTTTTAGACGTAGAATTTTTATAGGCTACGTATAACCTGGCTGGAGGTTTTCTTGAATTGGAATTAGTAATCCTTAAGGGGATCTTGGGGGGAAGGGGGAGGGGGGGGAGGGGTTCTGGGATGACAATGCAAAAAAACCGGCCAAGAGCATGTCGGGCTATGCTCAGTGTAGAGTTTCGTAGTTGCCGCCCTGTTACAAAACATCCGTTCAAAAGGTCGTTTATTAAGGAATATTTGGCGGCGCTTACGTCATTTCACTATTCGGCACTTCCTTTCACTATGCGTTTTCGACTGATAATTCAAAAACGGCTGAAACGATTTTATTCAATATAGTTTTTATTGAAAGTTCTTATCAGGCCTCACTTCCATTATTGTTTTCTATTTTTTTGGACCCATGGTTCAAAAGTTAGATGCGAGACACCCTCTTTTGAACTTTCAGATCTAATATTTACGAAACAATCAGTTTCATCCAAAAAATGTATTAGAAGACCTCTATTCTTTTTGAAAGACCTATTCAATAATACCAACACGATAGGGTTGGAGCGAAAAAAAAATTCACCCCCATTTTATGTGCACCCTAATAAAAATATTTTTTTATTTTTTATTCTATTACTTTGGCGGCGTGATTAATGCACACCCTGATCCCAAATTTCAGCTTTCTAGTGCGAATGGTCACTGAGCTAGACCGCGGACGGACAGACAGACGGGGACGGACATGGCGAAACTATAAGGGTTCCTAGTTGACTACGGAACCCAAAAAAGAGATAAATCGTAGTTTATGTAACTGTTACGTAATAAGGCCTAATTACGTACAGAAGCATACACTGATTTTATCTACACTCACATTGTAAGTTCTCTAAAACGTGTTCGAAAACGGTAGGCAATGGCTAGCATTACCACAACCGATTTTACTATGATAAGATAAGCTTTTTATCTGTGGCAGTAACGTAATTTTAACTTTACATGCTCAAATATTGTTGTGTTATGAGTTTTGATAACATAATGTACACCTGCACGCTCCCGCGCGGCCGCCGACACGCGCCCGCGCGACCGCCGGCACAATCGAGTTGGCCATGGCGGTGCAATGGCGGCCATTCTATGGTTTCCGAACACGGCAATTAGTCTAAACGTGCCGGCGGTAGGGGAGGAGGGTGGATTTTACTTATCGTAGGTAATTAATTTTCATACGTTTTTACCACACTATCACAGATGGTAATTACTAGGCATCGGAGTTTTTGTCGCATGGTAAGACTAATAGCAAGCTATGGAGTCGACATTTGCCATAAATGTAAACTCTTATTCATACTCATACTCATTTATTTAATTAATTAGGTATTTTTTTGTAATGAAAGACCACAACGTTGACGAGTTTAGAAACGATTATTTAATGTTATCTTTGGAAAATAAGTATTACAATAAAAAATAATTACCATTTTTACACTGATTTATATACGAAAATTCATAAACAAACAAAAGATAGATAAAACACGTAAAAAATATGTGTATAAAAATAGGAGAACATGTTGGGCCAGGCTCAATATATGGTTGCGCAGTCGTCATTTTTACAAGGACACTACGAGTAGACGTATCAGAATAAAACGAGCTTAGTACATCGCGATATAAGTGCAAAAGTAGAAAATTCGCAACGAATGACGATGCGATGAATTAAAACACGGCAGAAGGGAATGTTTTAGTCCACACTAGTGGCGAATTACCTATTCGCAGGTGTATAGTTTTACAGTACATCTGAAGATTTAGACATAGGCACGTAAACTGATATTTACATTTACAATTATGAATTCATCCGGACTTAGTTGAAATGAGAACCAAAACATATTTTCGGCAATAGAATGTTGGATCTTTTAATTAGTTGAAATTTCCATAGAACATGAAGCTACAGGAATAAGAGCTTCAAAGTCCTGATATGACATGATATATGCATCATCCTTTTCATAATTACAGTTATGGAATGAGTAAACAACTGCGACCTTTTCCATATTTTCGGGGGTAAATCGGGTTCTATGATGATCAAATATCCACTTGTGACTAGAAAACGATCGTTCTACATCAACTGATGTTAACGTCGCGTATTCTAATATTCTTTCGAATTGCTGAGAATTTGCCATGGCTCTAACCTCTACGAGGTCCGGATTTCTGTAGAGTACTTTATCCAATTTATCTTGAACTGTTTCAGGGCCGAAACGTGTAAAATACTGTCTAATTTTGTCTAATATACGGAAAGTTTGCTTTATGGATATGTTGGTACATTCTAACATTGTAATCGACTCGACAATAAGTTCATAGTTATCCTTTATAAAACTTAGCTCTCTTTGGATATTTACGTTCGACAATGCGGCTTGGGCTTTTGATATTGCGATAGCTCCTCTGCTATTTAATTCAAATATAACACTTTTTATTTTTTCATAATAAGTTTCATAATAGAAAGCAGCACTCAGCCAAGTAGCCCACCTCGTTATTACTGGTTGCGGCGGTAATGGCACATCGGGAACCATCTCTTTAAATAGCCTCGTTCTTTGTGGCGATTTGAGAAATATCTTTTTGACGTTTGAGACCAAAGTGTTAACTTCGTCATGCTCTGATCTTATTTCTTCTGCAACTCGATGGAGGGCGTGTGCTAAACACGTAATATGTTTCATATTGTAAAATTTTCTTTTTAAAATTTTACCAGCGAGAAGCATGTATGCAGCACTATCCGTGCAAAGTATCAAAAATTTATTAATGTTCTGTGTATAGTCGTTTTGCCACAAAAAAATTAAACTATCTTCTACTAATTTAGCAATTGAGGATCCATTCACCTTTTCTATTACTTTACACGACAGTAAATACGGTCTGGATGGAAACCCTTGTAGTGATTTTACAATTACATTAACGACACAGTTTCCAGCAACATCCAATGTTTCGTCTACAGAAAGCCACAAGTACGAATTGTTTAATGCGATTCTTATTGTCTCTATGACTGGGGTATAATTTTTTTGCAGATAATATTTTCTTAAAAGAGATTCTTCTGGTAGTTTTCAACCGACTTCAAGATTTCGAAGGAGGAGGTTATCAATTCGTCGGGATCTTTGTTTTTGTTTTTTTTTTTTTTTTTGTATGTATGTTCACCGATTATTCGAAGACGGCTGGACCGATTTGGAAAATTCTTTTTTTGTTTGTAAGAGTATACTTCACAGTTGGTCCCATTGTAACCAGGTCAGGATCTGATGATGGGATCCTGGAGAAATCGAGGGAAATCTTCAACTATTATAGGCACACCTGTAGTGATTTGAGTATTTTTTACAGCAGCTCGAGTATTTGGTGTTGGAAAGGTGGATTGCTTAGTGAAGTCGGTTCTTTTTTGTTTAAAATTATTTATTTGAGCAATTACAGCAAATATGCTTTTCCATAAATTTACGAAAGTTAGGATTATTGAGTCTATTCCAAGGGATGTTACAGTTGATTAGAAATAAACAAAGGTCTATATAGAAGTCACTTGCAATTCCAGATTTTTTTTTGTGCTGAGCACTATTTATTCGTGACTTTGTCTTTTTTGAGCTGAGTGATCACAAACAGTACATTGTATAACGGACCGGTCGGGATCATATTTTAGTTCCTCGTGGTTTTCTATCCAGTTTTGTATAAAGCTTGAAGTTCCAGTGGATTTCGTTTGATGAAGAATACTGTTGATATGTTTTAAAATAAATGTATGTTTCAATTGGGTGAGTTGTACTTCACATCTCAAGCACACTATAGCAGATTTTTCATAGTCATATTGTAAATCGTTGTATGGCTCTATCCATGCCAAATTTGCAGCTATTTCTGGGTTAGGCATAATAACTAATTATGGAATATTCCACAGCGTATTCACAGATATAAATAACTACTACGTTTGCAATAACCAGTGATTGACACATCAGTGGCGGTACTTCCATACAAGCCCAAAAGCCGGGCTTGCCCTAGTTGCCTCACCGAAATGACGTATTTTAATCGTCGCGCTAAATAACCCGTATTAATTATTTCGGGTGAGCTGTTTATAAATTTTGCCACACGCAACAAAGTGTCGCCACTGCCGCGCAAACGACTGAGGCAAACGAAACTAAACGTAGCGCATGCTGCTGTCCCGCTCGCACTCACCACCGCCGCCGCCTTGCAAGCGGCATGCAAGCGGGCATTCATTTCGCCTATACAAATCGCCCTTTTGGTGTCTGTACCAGGGATCGGAAACCGGTTCTATTTTCAAAACGTTCTCGGTTCAATAACCTAGACCGTTCTCTGAAGCGTTCTCGTTCTCGGTTACCGGTTAGAACAATGTTTTTAGGAACGAACATTTCCCGAACGAACAGTTCCCAAAAGAACGATATAAAACGTTCTTTCAATAGCGCTCTTTGTTCTGGTTACCGGTATTTACAATGGTTTTGGGAACGAACATTTGTAAGCTCGTATCGTTCTCAAGGAACGTAAAAAGAACCGTTCTTTCGATAGCGTTCGACTTTGGAACAAACATTCGCTGTATCGTTCCCAAGGAACAATATTAACCCGTTCTTTTGAATTCAACACAAATGAAATAAGTCGTCATCGCCAACCAATGAGCGTTAGTTATTTCAGTGTATGCCTCAAGTTAAGTACCTACGAGTATTTTCGTTTTACTAGGCAGCGACGTCCATTATTAGTTCGAACTTAGACGTGAACTAGCGTGGAGGTTGGTTTGGTTGAGATAATTTTATTGGCTGATTGCTTTTATATTGGTTGTGAAATACAAACTGCGTAAGAACTTTTTGTGCTGCTGCACTGCGTCGAGAAACCTGGTCCATGTGAAGTAAGTAGGTATTTATATCAAAATAAATTTTATACTTTCATAAAATATCCGAGAAGTGAGTAGGTTTATGTGCGTACGAAGACACTTTATACGTCCCTGGTCGCTCCAAGTTCAATTATATTTTTGTGTAGGTATTTATGGCGGTGGGCTTACTATGGAATAGCAAGTGCTATTCCATAGTAAGCTATAAGTATCTGTTAGTAAGAAGTTAAGAACTATTAAGTATATTATTATAATCAGTGGCTGAGCGTTGATTAACTCAAACCCGATATCCATAATCCGAGAAGTGAGTGAGTAGGTAAGTACGAGTATGTGTGCGTGCAAAGCGGCTAGTGGCTTTTGCCGGAATCACAACAGGGTTGTTTCCACCTACAAAAGTTAGGGTTGAATTGTATCACATTAAGACGCGTGCCTACCTCGATAACCTTGAGCATCCGGCGTTTGCGCACCGGGGCCCCGCTTCACCGCAGGTATATTTCGCGATTCACCGCTGCGAGTTATAAGTACCGGCGTTATAGTCCAAGCGTCTGTCGCGGTTCGATCTCCTCTGTATGTTACTCGAATGAAATAAAAATACTAATCATATAATAGGGATACATATCACGCATGTTTAGAACTTTAGGTAAAGCAATGTGAATTCTGTTAATAATCATCATAATCAATTTTTTTACAATAAAAATTGAATAAAAATGAAATAAAAATGAAAAATAAAATGAAATAAAAATGAAATAAAAATGAAATAAAAATGAAATAAAAATGAAATAAAAATGAAACAAAAATGAAACAAAAATGAAACAAAAATGAAACAAAAATGAAACAAAAATGAAACAAAAATGAAACAAAAATGAAATAAAAATGAAATAAAAATGAAATAAAAATGAAATAAAAATGAAATAAAAATGAAATAAAAATGAAATAAAAATGAAATAAAAATGAAATAAAAATGAAATAAAAATGAAATAAAAATGAAATAAAAATGAAATAAAAATGAAATAAAAATGAAATAATAATGAAATAAAAATGAAAAAAAAATGAAAAAAAATAAAATAAAAATGAAATAAAAATGAAATAAAAATGAAATAAAAATGAAATCAAAAGGAAATAAAAATGAAATAAAAATGAAATAAAAATGAAACAATGAAATAAAAATGAAATAAAAAGGAAATAAAAATGAAATAAAAATAAAATAAAATAAGAATAAAATAAAAATAAAATAAGAATAAAATAAGAATAAAATAAGAATAAAATAAGAATAAAATAAGAATAAAATAAGAATAAAATAAGAATAAAATAAGAATAAAATAAGAATAAAATAAGAATAAAATAAGAATAAAATAAGAATAAAAATAGAATAAAAATAGAATAAAAATAATATAAAAATAGAATAAAAATAGAATAAAAATAAAATAAAAATAAGTATTTGCTTAAAATGAAAATAAGTATTTGCTTAAAATAAAAAATTCACACTGAAAATGTAGAATGTGAATTAAAATAAGTTTAACCCTTTACCGGGCAAGACTGCCGACTAGCCGACTAGTCGGCAGTCAGGTGGCCGACTAAGTCGGCTAGCCGACTATGGTCTTCGCCTAAGTTCGGGAGTAATCGGGAACGTTCGGGTCGCCTAATACGCTGCGGCACGTGGTGGCGTTCAGGTTTTGACTAGTTTTGTTTACCTTTCCGAGATTTACTTGTTGCTCCGGTAAAAAATAGGAAACAAATCGTAATTGTAAATAATTAAATAAACAAGTAGTGATCTTTATGAACATTATGTTTAAAATGAAGAAATTTGATTAAATGATGGTAGTTTTTTTTATATCCTTATTTTTTTGGAAGATCTAGGCAGCCGACTAATCGGCTCATTTTGCCGACTAGTCGCCGACTATAAATGTGGCCAGATAGTCGGCTTTCCCGACTAGTCGGCGACTAGTCGGCACATCTCTACTTACTACTAATAGGTTTTTTGAAATGGCATTCCATGCTTTCTTATTATTCTATGGCCCACACCATCTCGTTTACCTTGCTGTATCGCTTCATATATGTATAGGTCGTATATTGCTGGCCTAATATTACAGGGTTCTATGTTAGATTTTGAGGATAGTTAAATTTAGACTTTCAATAGAGGTTCAAATTTCAATTCGATTATAGTAAAACATGCAACCCTGTAATATTGGGCAAACGACATTAAAGCACGCTTGACATACGGAGTTATACACTATACATACAGCAAGTAGGTCTAAAGTGTTATAAAAATAATAATTCACTTATCATGATGTTTATTTTCACTCCACTTTGACATCTAATAATATATAATGATAACATTGGCACGTGTCTAAGACTTAAAAAAAAAGCGCCGTGACGATGCGCTCGAGTCGCTCGACCCACGCAAAGTAACAAACAGCCATCACAGCATTTTGCCATTGAAAATTGAACCGTATTTCATCTACAGCGGCTTCGATCATTTCGAAGCGCGCGAATATCGAGCGCGAGGATTCGGAGGAATGTGTGCTTTATGAACAAGGTAGACGATTTAAATTAGCACGCAGTATGCTATAAGGGAAGCCCTTATATAAGGCTAACACTTATAAGCGATATGTAAGGTTTGGTGAGCGGATGATAAGGGTTTCGTAAGGGTATTGGGATAGCGCTGCTAGCCTTTATATAAGGGCTTTAAAAGCAATATGAAAGGGTATCGTCGGGGAAAGGGTATGGTTAGTTAAGCCTTATGCAAAACCCATACAAAACCCTTTATAAGGAATAGCGGGCCGGTCCCTGGTATATATACATATAAAGGGTATTCCGCTAATATTACAAAGCACACATTGTCGTGCAACATGCTCTAGTTTATAAGCAGGGATGGGCATTATTCGAATATTTTTTTATTTAAATAATCATTCGAATAAACAAATTATTCGTCGTGAAATTATTCACGAATAATTTATTCACGAATAAATCATTCGTCTGCCCTTTCGAATAATAAATGATTTATTCGTTATTTTATTCGAATAAATAACACGAATAATATTTTATTACACTTTTAGATTTGATATTAAACTGCAACTCTAACTTATTTTTGGGTCAAGGAAATGTATCGCAGGTAGCCAGCCTGAAAGTGACGGATATATGAAAGAGCGAGTAAACCACATAACTTAACTTTCTTATCAATTTTGTACCAGTTTACTCATATTTATTTCGTAGTTATTAGTCTTTTGCATAGTTCGGTCTAAACTAGTCGCATCATAAATAATCTCTATTACTTTTATGAAAACGAATTGTGCTAATGATTATGACGATAATTTTCAGTGCAGTAGATACTATACGATATATACGGACTTGAGTGAAAAAAGTGATGCAGTACTAGAAAATAACATGAAATTATAATTAACTATAATTATACTAAGTGACAATTTCTTAAAAAATATTTCTATAATTTAAACGAAAAAAGTGTTGTTGCGACCTATGTTGTTGGTTGGTTACCTAAAACTGCCAACATAAAAGGACTATCTCAGCGTGGCACTTGGCTCATCACAGGTGTGACCCCACAGGCTACACTAACCGCTTACCATCGGGCGGGCTGTATGCTTGTTGGCCACTAACATGATATTTTTTTAAAGAAAATATAACGTATTTTTATTATACACTCAATACATAGGTACTAGTTTAGTGAAGAGCTCATGACAATTGTCAAAAAAAACGATAATCCAAGAATTGTCGATATTTTTCGACAAAAGATTAGGCTTGTGTTGTAGTTTCGGGACAATTGTCGTGATCTTCGAGACATATGTCAAAACCACTTAGTACTAAAGTAGTAGTTTTAGTGATAATAAATGAAGCTATTCTTTAAATATCGTGCTGGTGGCAAAGAAGCATGCCGCCCGCCCAATGGTAAGTGGTTTCAATAGCCTGTGGACGCCTATGAAGTCAGTAAAACATGACATATGTCACGTATGTCAGCGTGGTGAATTAGAAGTCAGGTCGCCTATGGTTAGTAACTACTAAGATAAAACATTATCTAGTTGGAAAATAATATTTGGGATAGAAAACCGCCAAATAGTTATTATAACTGCCCTACCACATGAATACTTTATTCGCCGCCGCCGAAAGTTTATTTTTAAATTATTCGAATACGAAAAATTCATTCAGATGAATTATTCGAATAAAAAAATATTCGAATGAATTATTCATGGAATAATTTATTCGACGAATAAATACTGTCGAATGATTATTCGAAATTTTTATTCGTCATTCGCGAATAAAATAATCCCACCAAAAACATAAATGTAAAAAAGGAGAGCCAAGTTCAATACAAAAATTATGCTTGGCTGTGGGCTTCGCCGCAAAAAGAATGGAGATCTAATTGAGTGCCAAGTTCTATGCAAAATCCAAATATGTATTTATAGGAACAAAATAACATTATGAACAAGTATTAAACTCTATTTCTTTGCTTTATTGGATACCTATAACAATTGCTGTTATTTAAAAATGTGAGATCTTAAAGTAGGTTAGATTTGACTTGGCCAGTTTTTATCAGAATAAAATATATATATATATATATATATGTTGAATAACTTTATAAAATGACTGATGTAATTATTCGTTTTTTGTATTCGAATAATTTTTGACCATCTCTAAATTAGAACTATACATTTAAAAGAACCGGCTTAGTGCGTGTCGGACCACGTATAATGGAGGGTTCCGTTCCTTCAACGATATAAGGAAAGATAATTATCAAAAAGTCGTATCTTCCTACGGAAGAAGTTTTTTTAGAAATAGCTCGAAAACGCCTCAACCGATAATATTCAAAACAATTTTAATTGAAAGATGTATTTTCTCTTTTATTTTTTGCATATCCAGTTCAAAAGATACACAAGTGTCCATAAGATTATGTCTGAAAATATTGGCTAAATCAAAAAATCTTCTGACAATCTTCAACGTTATTTTTACTACAAAACTAGATATCGGCATGCAAAATATAAGTCTTATGGTTTCCGTCTAGGGTTTGCTCCCGGTACTCGTTTTCTATACAAATCCAGTACCGGAACCGGGAATTCCCGGTTCTCGCCATACAAAATCAGAACCAGGAGCATTTCCTATTTCCGTCGTTTCCGAGTACAATGGCTGTGACATACGGACGGACGGACATGACGATAATAAGGGTTCCGTTTTTGCCATTTTGGCTACGAAACCCTAAAAATGCCATTAACATAGCAATTATATGCACACATCAAAGAGGTTGAAATAAGAACGGCGAAACTCGTCTAGGGGAGTCGGCGTAACAGCTAATTTGGTTGTGTTGACCGGGCACAAAGCGCAAGAGGACTGACAGTAGCTCTTTGGCCGTTGTAGAGAAATAAGTGTAAAAAAATAGCATAAGAATTGCAAGACCAATAGTGAAGTGACAAACTATTTGGCGCGTTATCGATAGTGAATATTTGCCTTCCTATAGCTTTAGGAGGAGTTTGGTTTACGTCACAGATCAGCAATGCCCATGTGCGAGCGGTAGGACTAGATATGGTGTTTGACCTAAGATGCTTGTATATCACTCTTGCGCTTTGCGCCCCGTTAGCGCCAGTGTCAATTTGAGATTTGTGGAGTTAACATTATCATAAAATGGGTTTGTAACATCATTTTGTGCCATAAATTGGTGCAATAATTAAGAAAATACGGAATGGTAACATATACGAGCGTATTATACCAAAAATAACAAACTAGAATAATATTAAGAATTATTCGCCAATGCAGTACAAAGAGGGCAATAGTGATGTAACATATTGATTGGCGGCATGTCGATATGAAATGTACTTTTCAGAGGCGAATTCTATGAAACTCGTGTCATGTTTCTAGGTCCTATTTTCGATTTAAGCTGAGGGTGATCTGTCAGTTTTTAAGTAACAGAATAATTTTATATAAATGGATGAAGTAGGTATATCATGAATTCATGACAATAGTTCCAAAAATACTCATTAATTATACACACCTTTGTTACAGTTAGTTCCTACGTAATGCTAATTGATTATAATGATTATTCAGATTCTCTAATCAAAGTATCTATGAAAGTATCGACCTGCACCCCAACGCTATTAGCACAGATATCTGACAGGTAAGACATTTATTTGTCAAATATACTGACACGAGTGGTTTTCATATATAATGACGTTTATTTCCAGTCTATAAGGACCAGAGACAAGCTAAAACCACTTTAGTCTTTGGTTATATCATTTCTATGGATACGCGAACATAAAAAAGACAAGGTCCTAAATACAACACGTGCAACAGACGTCACACCCACACAAACGCTAACACACACCTTGCTGATATTCATAAGCTGTAAGCATTTTCAAAATATAAGAACCCTTTTGGCGGTTGTTTATTAAATATTTCTAACAATTCGAACGATTAAACGTTGTAATATTTCATATCTTTACACAGTCATAGCGAGGTGATATAATATGATAAGATAACGATATATATTATTTTTACATATTTTAAATTATTATCTGACTCTGTAAATATCGATATGAGTTACTCATATCCCATCACTTTTATTAGCCATTTCTGTCACTTTAGACAACAACATGTCAAACGTACTGACACGGTCGATTCCTATAGAAACCATAGACAAGGACGCCTCTATCCTAAGATCGACTAACGCACTAAAGAGGCTGGTTCTCTGTGTTACATACTATTATTGCCTTTATACTTTGCCGTGGACGTTCAAGATATAATGATGCGTTCATATTCATAATCATAATAAATGAGACAGGTGCATGCAGTACTGAAGATCGAGTAGATGGTAACCACGGCGAATTATAAAACGACATATTGGTCTCTGCTCTAGTACTCCCACACAAGCGCTGATACTGATACACACCTTGCTGATATTCATAAGCCCTTTAAGCATTTTAAAAATATAACAAGACCCTTTGGCGGTTGTTTATTTAATATTTTGAACAATTCTATAAACGTTGTAATATTTCAGATGTCTGTAAAATACATAGCGGGATGATACGATAAGATAATGATGTAAATTATCTGCCCATATTTTTAATTATTATATTTTAGAAATATGGATATGAGTTACTCATATTGTACCACTATTAATATGGATGGTATAGGAAGGATGGAACTCTCTTCTAGGAAAACGGTCGAAAAAGTGTCCAGCGGTAAGCACTAAACAATAGTTCCAAATATCTTCGGGTGGCGCTAGGTATAGTTCAGCATTTGAAATGAATTACCGATATTTAATACTTATATGACTTCGTAAATAAAATTAATATTCAGTGTTTTTCATCTCCGCAAATAATTATTTTGGATTTTTTTTTTAATTTAAATTAATTTAATCAAATTTAATATAATTGTGGCGCTATCAGTTTATCGCCTTTTGACTGACACTTTTTCAAGCAATAGGAGAACACAATTAATAAGACATGCATTTTTTGAGCAACATATTATTTGCTGACGCTGCAATGCAAAAGACACTTGGATTTACGTGTTTCACGCGTGGGTACTGCCTATTTAACTGTCTCTTCTGTGTCTGTTACTCAATAACAAAAATGTTTTTGAGAAATTTTGATAAAAAAATAATGGTTACGTATTTAAAACAGTAATTAGGAATGGAAAGTGGTACCGTCCCGCTTTGATTTTAAGTTTTGAACTATTAGAGCACTGAGAAACTGCAGAAACTGGCATGATTTTAATTTTAACAATCGAGCTCTCAGTTAAACAGGTTATATTTTGGACGTAATATCACGTGCAGGCGCTGAGGGCACGACTTTCCGTGCGCGTGATTTGACGTCTTTGGCGGTCAAAGGGTTAAGGTATTTTCGTTGATATTCTCGAAAGATCTTGTCAGTATTAACGCTTCGGCGGCCATCAAACGACTGATTCAATATAGGTCCTGGAACCTATATTGAAGGCACAAGATCGTGTGCCTGGTACCATATCTATATGGACTGTAAGCCAGTAAAAAATTTAACAAAAATAAATAAATTAAAAACATGTCGAAATTACCTCCAAATTACAAATAGACTTATTGTTAGTTTCCTTAGGTAACTCGGATTTACTTTATAGACTTACCATTAAAAATAAAACTACATATAAACTAGACTAATACTAAAATCTAAAACATACTTCCAAATAAAAAATGGGCTCCAAGTCGGATCCGAGCGGTAGGGTGCCCAGAAGGCTGGCGGCATTGCCGCGTTGGACGGCAATACCGATGCGCTGGGTAAAGTATGCCCCAGTATAGTTAGTTATACATACATAGGCTAATTTTTTTTTTGTTTAAAGCGACTTATAGGATTTTAGCTCTGGGTTTTTGTAACAGACATTTTTTCGAAATCTACACCCCGAATTAATTGAAAACCACTACCATGGCGTTTTTTATGAAAAATGTGTATTACCGCCATCTTGAATTTCTAAACAGACATTGTTTTCGGAATTTACACACCCGAGTTAGTTGAAAATGACTACCAAGACGATTTTGACAAAAAAATTCCATATCCGCCATCTTGGATTTTTAGGACTTTATTCTCGAAATCTACATCCCCGAATTAATCAAAAACTGCTACTATAGCGATATTGACGAAAAAAGTGTATGACCGCCATCTTGGATTTCATAACAGACATTATTTTCGAAAACCACATACCCGAATTAGTCGAAAAGTACTACCATGACGATTTTGACAAAAGTTCTCCATTTCCGCCATCATGTATTTTAAAACAGACTTTATTTACGAAAACTACATACCCGGATTAATCGAAATTGACTACCATAACGATTTTGATGTAAAAACTTTAAAAAGTGCATGGCCGCCATCTTGGTTTTAAAACAGATATTATTTTCGAAATCAACACACCCGAATTAGTTGAAAATGACTACCGTAACGATTTTTACAAAAAAGTGCAACGAATTGGAAATATAAACCATCTTCGAGTGAAAAAGAGACAGTGCGAGGCGGTGTCGATATCCATGCGTTGGCGCCTACAAAAGAATACGGTGGCCTTGGCAAGGCCGACCTGCGATCGAGACGGGTGCGCGGCTAAGAACGTTTAATAAAGTTCTTGAGAACGTTTTACATTCCGTTCCTGAATGATTTTGTTCTTTGGGAACGTTTAAAATTCCGTTCTTTAAAAGATTTTGTTCTTTGGGAACGTTTCAAATTCCGTCCATAAAAGATTTTGTTCTTTGGGAACGTTTCAAATTTTGTTCTTCAATATCGGTAACCGAAATGATTTTGTTCTTTCGGAACGTTTTTAAATCTGTTCTTCTTGAGTACCGGTAACCGAAATGATTTTGTTCTTTTAGAGAACGTTCCCGTAATAAACCGATATATAGTATGAACGAAATAAAGATCGGGTTCCGAACGATAATGAACGGTATTTTGGGAACCGTTCCCGATCCCTGGTCTGTACAACGAGCAACAATTTTTGCCCGGTGTACCTATAGCAAAATACGGCGATTTAAAACCAGCTTTTTGGTGTGAAGTTGGCCGCATGCCGTAAGATCGCGCGACGCAAGTGAGCGTTAACGGACAACTTCAAGTTTATTATATTACAAAAGTTGAATTTGATATGCAAATTAATTGTTTGAGCAAGTCAATGTGAATTTAATGGTATTGTGGTGAGGTGAGGTTACGAGTTAGTAAAAGTGCTTAATTTTTTGTAAAACTTGTAAAAGTGTTAAAATTACTTATTAAAGTTATTAATAATGGATGAAGCCGTTTTTTGTGACTGTTTGAGGTACGTCCAAGTGTTGATCATGATCAACAAAGGCAAGGTAAAATCTCTGAAGTTTGTTCAAAATCAATGTGTCATTAAACCTAATACCCGGCTTGTGTTATTTGTAGGCATGTCTCAGACAAACCAGTTGCATAAGCGAAAATTTAGTAGGGCTGCTTACAAAATACACTAGGCTAGATTGTTAGTTGTTTTCATTCTAAATAACTTATATTGCTGTTGTAGCATATTCTTTTCGATAGATGATGACATTTTGAGTATATAAAGATTGAATAGTTAGTACGAAATCATGTCTTTAGGCTTGCCCTACTCCAAACCTCTGGGCACGCTACTGTGACACATGACATATACCAATCAATTTTATCAGCGGTCAGTACCTACATGACATTAGGTCTTTCGCAGCGATGTAGTTTGTATAGTTGAATGTTAAAATAGTTTAAGTTATAAAACTTATAAATTCATAATCTAATAGAAAAATATTTTTTATATAATTCGACTAAGATAATTATACACGACCGACCGCTCTAAAAGCATTTTGAGATAAATTAAATAAATGAGTATGAGTATGAATAAGAGTTTACATTTATGGCAAATGTCGACTCCATAGCTTGCTATTAGTCTTACCATGCGACAAAAACTCCGATGCCTAGTAATTACATACGGTTTCCGAACGCGGAATAGAGGATTTATGATATTGGTGTAGATCAAGATATTTATTCTTCAATGTAAGCACATGACAATGCACTTATGAACGTCAGAGAAAAAAAAATACGAATTAATATTATTAAAGTTTTGTGGTTTTATTTTTTTGAAATTTTTGAAATTGTAATTTTTGAAATTTTTGAAAGTTTTGAAAACTACCACCGGTTCTAACCCTACACCTGGCCCGAGAAGTATTGTGACCGAAAAGAAACTCGACAAGACTTATTTTTTTCAAAACAGTAATACATTATTAGATCTTAAAGGTACAAAATAATTCGTAGTTCTTCAAGAAGACATATCAAAACAGCTTGAGAGACAGATAATGTACCTATTGTTTAATTACAAAGAAAAATAAATCCTAATCTGACTGCTTCATAAAACGTTTGATATGTTTTCCTATCTAAACGGTGTCCTATAAATGTTAGATGATTTTGTAGTAGTTTCTGGTTTGGGCCATGCATCTTTGTCCGTCATATATTATATAGTCCTCGAACCTACAAAAACCCTTTGACATTAATGACATTTTCAAATATTTCTTAAGAGCGGGTAAAGTTAAATTTAAAGCATCGACGTGTAACTTGTTATAAATAAGAACAACACCTTGACCAAAAAATTACAAACTCTTTCAATACCAAATTTCATCATCTAAATACGTACAGCGGTTATTGGTTGTTTCTTCCCCATGTAAACTTCCACCCCTTTTGCATCCGCTTAGTTATTAGGACGATACAATTTTGTCATAATGGCTTACGAGGTCAACTTTTTTAATCAAAATTAGATCTTGTTCCAGAAGATGAAATTTTAAAATATGATGTACTATTTTTAGGACACTGGGTCACTATTCCACTTGTATTTCAATACTAAATCATCATCTAAATACGTACAGCGGTTATTGGTTGTTTCTTCCCCATGTAAACTTCCACCCGTTTTGCATCCGCTTAAGGTATAATTTCTGAGATAAAACTATTTTATTTCCTTTTCCAGAGCTCAAATTATCTCCATACCAAATTTTATCTAAATCAATTCTGCGGTTAATAATTCCCTATACAAATTTCCAACTCCCTTTTCACCCCTTTAGGGTTAATTTTCGGGGTGAAAACTATCCTTTGTCCTTTCTTGAGACCCATACTGTCTCTATACCAAATTTCATCTTTATCAGTTCAGCGGTAAAAAAAATCCTCATACCAATTTCAACCCCCTTTTCACCCCCACAAGGGTTTATTTTCGGGATGAAAACTATTCTGTCGTTTCTCAGAACTCAAATTATCTCCATACTAATTTCTATTAAAAATTCTCCATACAAACTTTCAACCCCCTTTTCACCCCCTCCAGGGTTGATTATCGTGATGAAAACTATTTATTATCCTTTCCCGGGACTCAAACTATCTCTATACAAAATTTCATCAAAATCCGTTCAGCCGTTTTCACGTGATGCGCGGTCAAATAAACAGACAAACAGACAAAAATTCTAAAAATTGTTGGAGCGTGTTCTGTTATCGATTCTAAGTATCCCCAGCCAACTTTTTTTCGATTATCTTCCATGTACAGACTTTCGACCCTCTTCAGCTTTATTATATGTATTGATACATTCTATCAAGTCTGATCACATCAAACGACCTAAGGCGACCTAAGTCTTACGAGTAGAATTTTGCACTTTCTATCTATATCTTTAAATGCCAGCGCCACGACTTTAGCAATTACATTTGCGTCATATTTGTGGTATGATTACTCGCAAACTTGCAAATAGATGCCATTGACAAATTTTCTAACATTATGGCAGAGTCCGCAAACGGCACGTTCGTGAACAACAAGAAGATCGAGGGGCGCCGCTACGTGGAGCTGCTGGAGCGCGACGTGGTCAAGTTCGGGTTCTCGGCGCGCGAGTACGTGCTGCTGCACGAGAACAGCAAGGACGACGCCCTGGACGACGACCACCACGAGCCGCCCGCCACCACCGCCACCGCCACCACCGACCAGATCAAGAGGGAGAAACGCGTCAAACAGGAGCTCGTCGAGGACGGGGAGTAGACGTAGCCGTGGTACAGTCAGCATCAAATAGATAGTGACAGGGAATACTTCCAAATTTACCGCAACATCTACAATAACCATTAATACCGGTTCGTCCAGAGTGATCAAATTCTTCGGGCCATCCGACGAGTACAAATATACCGGAGCACGCACAACGCCTAATACTTGGTTACTTCCAATCCGCTGTTAGCACTGGAACACCCACAACACCATCGGTATCGTAGCATTCAAGGTATCCAAAATTACGGGACACGCTAGAAAAATTAACTTTATTTTTAATGACATAGAACTCAAAAACATATTGATGTCAGTACAACGTATCAAATCGATATGCATGTAAGTGACAAAATGAACGATCAAAATTTAAAATTCTAAGAAGTTTAAGCGACGTAACCGTTATAAGCCTTATTGCATCCGGAATAAAGTTTGATTTCATGTTGTATACATATTTATGAATACTTTGGCTGCTACGCAACCAGTGGCGGTGTGGTTGTACCGGTATTATTGCCGGCTTGACTGTTGTCAAGTATTAAGATTTGTGAGTGCTCCTGTATATTTGTAAACGGTAAATGGTCTGAAGAATTAGATTACTTTGTTTGATTTATTATTAATTGCTACTCTGGATGTGACAATATATTTGGATATCTTAACAGCCACGCTATATATGATGCTGACTGTACGGTCACGTCTCAAAATATGGATACATTTAATGTGACAAAAACATGTATCCAAGACTTTACGCCTTGGTAATAGAGTCGTGGCTACATATTTTTGACGTGACCACGTCTTATAATTCGATGGAGCCGGCTGCACGCACGAAAAAACATGACTCATGCGGCGTTACCTCGCTCTGAGGCGTTCCATTTAAGGCTTGAAGTGCAAGCGAGAGCGCGGAACGAGCGACAAAGAGGCACAATCGGCCTTCGCGTTCGGCAGCGTTCGACATCTGTCTCTCTCCTACTTGAGTGAGCGATGCGTCCGCGTGGACAGCTGCTATACAATAATACATTTACATGTTTTCGTCAAGTATGAAGTGCAGTGAAATTAAAATTTTCTTTTGAAAAATGCAACCATTCCATCAGTATTTTCTTATGACGTTGTCACGTTCAACTATCGTCAGTAAACCGACTTTACAGACAACCGATTTTTTTGGCACATTAAATGTATCCATATTTTCAGATGTGACTCTACCAGTCGATGTTTAATATACCTGTTTTTTAACCCTTTGCCATATTGTGCGTAGGGAACGCAATACCGGTATTATGCTATACCAGAATACGGGTATAACATTCCCTAATACTGCATTATTCTGCCGCCAGAGTACAGCACTAGCACATATCGTAAACCATTAGAGTACATACTAAACCTTAACAGTTTTTTGACAGGTTTTCACAGATAAAATAAAATAAATAATTTGTAACGAATAAAACATATGTCATTTATGAATCTTAGCGGTTTGTTTACAGAGGGCCTATCGCGAAATACTCTTGCATGTTCGAGTGACAGAGAGGCAGATAACGAAATTTTGATTTTCGCGTTTCGCGGTAGGCCCTCTGTTTGTGCTAGTGCCGCCCCCTACGCAGAGTTTTGAGTAATATACCATTTTTTTTTATCGTATGGCTACATGTCACTGGATATAGATAGGTATTTCTTCCCTGGGGTAGTAATAATGGGAAAGCAGATGATAATGAAAATCCAGTGAGTGCTGCGAGGTCCAGATGGGACAGTGCAGCTGCCAAGTTGTTACTCTTTTAGCACCACCCAGGGATCACGTGTAGGGTTGTCTAAGGTGTTTCCTACGGACGCAGAGTAACATTGATCCCCAATGGGGATCAATATACCATTGTACAAGGTGATTTGATAGGTCATACTGAACCACTTTGTCTATGCAAGCAACTCTGAAATATGAAAATTTTGGCCTCCTTACAAACCGTCGACGTCTGATCGGCCGAAATCTATGTAACAGCCAAAAAAAAAACGCGATTTCAGAGTTGGTCCCATGGTAAATGTTGTTTATTAAGGCCTTCTTGATCTACTCGCACAATATGACTAAAGGTTGACAAAACATGTTTACCCTTGTGCACCTTACTCCTTTGAAGTACATGTGAAAATAATTTCTTAATTATGATATCATAGATTGTGACTGACTTGTCACAATCAAAGTGCTATAATGTGGTATTTTAAATAATTTTATAGAACCTTTAATGCGATTTGAATACCTAGTAGTTAACTTTGCATAAAGGGAGCAAACATTACATAAATCATTGTATTTAAATCGACTTTTAATACAAAAGGTATCTTTACTTTTGCGCGCTCTGAATGAGTTTATGTGACTTTATTTGTCACGGGATATTGACAAGTAGTTTTATATTTTTTTCTCATTGCTGAAATATGTTTCATTTTTATTTTTATATTAGGTTTAGATGACAAAAAATCGCGATAAAATAAGTCACTTATTCTCGATATGTGTCTATAGCCCTTATTGCCTGTACTGGAAAATGTTTGAGTGTTCCATAACTTTATTATTTATAGTTTAATTTTAACTGGTAATTCGTCAGGTTTTATGGAAGGCTCGGCAGTCCAGTGCAATAGTATCAGTATTTAGATTTAAGAAAATCAAAGGCTGTGCTGAGTACGGCGCTCCTATTTGGTTATTAATGGTCTAGGAGCCTTTGCTACATTAAAATTAGTTTCATCACATTGTTATTTACCTACTGGTAATTTAATTGCTGTACATATTTATATGTATAACTGCTATACCGTGGCCAACAATAGACACTATTGTCGTTATATTTATCGTAATCAAATATTATAAGTAAATTCTAAAATAAAATAAACGTCTAGACGAATTATTGTTTTATTAATTTGTGTACAAATAAAACTTCGACATTTCGACGCATTCAATAATTAGGAATTGCTCGGAAACTTATAATAAATGCATATTACATTCTAAACACCAGTCCCATGCTTAAATAACCGTTGTCTTAATTAATATGTACAACGAATCGACTATTTACAGCTTAACTAAATAAATAAATAACATTAAATACTAAAACGTTTAGATCGGTGGAATTATGTACAGACAAGACAGCTTTGTTTGCAAACAATATCTATGCATGCAATAGCATGCAATAACTGGCTGTACACATGAATAAAATTTCCTAGTATCACAGTTCAAAAAGAAGTCTTGAAATGATCGTTATCTAGTGCGTCTGAGCTCTGCCGCTCCCGAGTCAACGCGTCGCATAACGAAGCTCGTTTCACTAACCCGTTTCGTAATGGAATTATAGTTGCGTTAGGGGGTCTAGTGTTGGCTCGTAGAGAGTGCGTGCGATATATGGGTGGTTTTATCAGTCTGTTGGGCGCGACGCCGATAATGCTATGTCGCGTCGAGGGGATGTTGGGGAAAGGTGTTCTCGGGACTTCGTAGCCGTCGCACACGGCGCTTGTAGAGTCGCTATCGTACATGAGCTCGAGGTACTTCGGCACCCGTTCGGGAAGCAACCGTGACGGCTCCATTTGGTGCTCGAGATCCTCATCTGTGGAAGGATTCATAGATTTATTGGGCGGTCGAGGGAGATGTTTAGGAGAAAGAAAGAAAGCATGCTTATGTGAAGTTAATTGACCCAATTTTGATACCGTTATGAACGTCACAATCTTGAGTTGTTAACCGGACACGGAAACTCGTGCCCTCAGCGCCAGCACGTGATATCAGGTCCAAAATATAACCGCTTTGCTTTACGCGTTGGCGATAAGGGCACGATTATTCCGCCCGATGCTTGGCGGTCAAAGGGTTAAGTGAAGGTATCCTCCTATACCCGAAAATATTTTTTAAATAAAACTGACATTTATTTTTCTTTCGATAAGAAACAAATGAATTATATTATTTTCTACACTCGATTATAAATTCAACTGGTATCTTTTCTTGTATGATGACGGGCCTTAGGAGGCCTAGTACAAATACCGTACTAGTTTAATTACTACTTCTACAATATGCCATTTTCATTTTCATGACGACTACACAGAAGATAAATTTATCAATCGCTGATAGTAGCTTTTTTACGGCCGGTCGGACAGCTGCCTTAAACTAATGACAAAATGAAAGCAATGATGGTTACAAACCTAGGCAGGCGTTGTCATTCTCATCCAGAAGATAGGTGCGGTTGTCGACGGCGTCTGAACATGCCATGCAGAAGAAACGAATGTTAGTTAATGTATGGATTATAATGTAGATTATTCACTATCCTAGCTAATCAACATTCGAATGTGTTTTCGACGTTTAGAGAGTAATGTTTTAGACATAAAGTATTACTCTCTAAACGCACTTATTGATAACGATAACTTAACAATTTTATTGGATTCAGACTAGGATTCTTTGGCGCATCACATTCAATAGTTTTTCTTCTGCAAAACTTTCTATAGCGGACCGGGTGTTACAAGTGGACAAATTATACGATGATTAACCATGCACATGCGCTATAAATTTATTATTTGTAATGATAACCCAAGTTAGTATACAATTTTGTCTCTTTCTAACGAACACATGGCAAACTATCAAGGTCATTTTGGATTTGAAAGACGTTTACCTATGAATCACCCTATATTTACACAAACTAGAGGCTTATACCCCACACATAAGACATATTCCCGCAACTCACCGTCCCCCAGCAGCGTGAGGTAGTGCGGCGGCGCCGGCGTGGCGGTGAGCGTGATGTTGGGCGACGTCTTGTCGCGCAGCGCCGTCACCAGCTCCAGGCACTGGCGGAACGACGGCCGCGCCTCCGCGGAGTAGCTCCAGCACTTTTGTAGGAGCTCGTAGCTGCAATCAAAATATACTTAATTGATTTCTATTGCGCTACGGCAAGATGCTTTCCACGCGTTAAAAATATTATGTTCGTCTTTTTTGTCTACCAAGAACGCCTAAAGATGTCATGGTCACGAGCTCTTGAGTAGTCATACCCACTGCGCCAAGAACACCTACCTATAAGTGTAATGGCGTACGTTACGCTGTCGAAGTTAACCTTTAGATACCCTTTCAAGTAAGGTTTATAGCGCCCGTGACCTTGGCATGTGAATAGAGAACATGCGTGAAAATTTTTTAATTGAATTTGTTCCATAAACACGTTCAACAACCCCAAATTAATGTAAATAAGTGGAAATCCGTAATAATTTTTTAAGTTTTTTAAAGATATTGCGGTTTAAAAACGTAAAATTTAAGTCATTTTTTTTATACCTCAAATGTATTTTCGAAACTTCAGTTCGATTACTTATGTTCTAACAAGAAAAAAAATGTATGACAACTATATAGCTAAACGCATTTTTTCGTGCCTAAAATTACAAAAATCTTCCAAAAACTTGTTCCTTCCAAACAGTTTTCTGCAACTTTATGGTCGGTGACGTCACGAACCTCACACTTTTTGTATGTGGCATTTTGACGCACGGCGCAGTCGCCTAACGTATTTTCACATTTTTGACGTTTCAGGGCTATCATAGATAGTAGGTTTATTAGAGACATTTGGATCTACAGGGAAATAGAATCGAATAACGTCTTCCAAAAAAATCATGCATGTTCCTAATTGACCGCATGCAACCTGGGAGCAGGATACACGAGTGCGAGCTCTAGTTGCTTACAAGAGTGAGGGGCAGTTGGGCGGGCGGTCGGGCGTGCCGCCGGCGCGCACGTAGCCCAGCACCTCGCGGTTCGTGCGCGCCGGGTACGGCTGCTGGCCCAGCGACAGCACCTGCCGACATCATCACACACATGGAATCACAACACAACACGACACAACACGACACGCACATTTATCGTCGGTCGACAACCAAACCTCACTATAGTCTGGCAAACCGTATCTGTCAGTAAAAACGCGCGGCAAATTCAAAATACATACATGTGGCAACCCTTTGTGATGAGACACCGTATTTCATGACGAACATCAATTCACATTGAATTTGTTTCTAGTGCATTTCACTCGCTCATCTTAAAGCGCGAGTGAGATAGAACTCCTGCAACGTTCCCAATTAAATTTCAATTTATTTTTAGGCATATGTCAATTGTCTCAACCAGATTATCTGTTGCAGTTGATGACAGATCAGACGAAATATATCCATCTCCTTTTTACACACCGTAAATGTCACCTAATGAAAAGGGGGAAATACCAACTAAAATTAAAAACATAAAATTTGATGATCATTGCTGCTTTTTTCACTGATTCTTAGTGTTGTCATACTTTTGTTAGCTGTACATTGCTACTGCGTTCGTTGGCTGGCCAGACTATAGCTACTAAACCGGAGGTCACTAGAAAAGTACATACATGTAAACAAACCATTTTACCTTCATTACTTCGCTTTATATACCTAATCATGTTATTTACATTAATTTTAGTAAAAATATCCATTAATTACTTATATCTCAGTGACACCGAATTTCTGTGATAACAGTTTGTCATATGTGTCAATTGCCTCCAAATGCATTTGTCAGTCAGCCATGTTTACTGACCTCCGGTTTACCACAAACTAATAGTCATAATGAATCGTATTAGTAACACAATACGGTTGATGTTAATTTAATATTTTTTTTATAATTAGCCACCACCAAAATACAAGATAACACGACAGCAGCTAGCAATACTTCATGCACGATAACTCGCTTAGGCCTCCCACAGGCCGTACTTATTAACACTTTGACTACCGAGAACCTACCTGGTAGGTACTCGTAATGTTTGCTCAGATGCCGGGCACGCGGCGTGCGGCATTGCGTTGCACGTCGTAGCCCGCCTGGCGGGTTCTGTCGGTTTCTGGGGTGTTGTTCAAAATTTTGCCCGGTTGCGAAAGTGTTAAGCGTACCTACGTGTGGCAAAATTGTCTAGTGACATTACGTCCTATTCTCGGTCTCTTCGCATCTGCATCGACTCGGGAGCAGGAATTTGGACTCCTAAACTATGAGTCATAATACGATAATTTTATTATTTACTGATTATGGCTCGTTACGGTTAAATCTAAGCAGAATATGAATACGTACCTCCCAGCAAAGGACGCCCCAGGCCCACACGTCTGACTGGCAGGAGAACACCCCGTCCACAAGGCATTCCACGGCCATCCATCGCACTGGCAGCAGTCCTTGAACAACAATCATGTCAATATATGAGAATCTTAAAAGACCTTTCATCTCTGCGCTGCAAATATTTATAAAAATATATTTTCTGAATACTGATACAGCCAAAGAATTCACCTTCACACTCCTTTCTATTAGTTAAGCTTATTAAAAATGTCCCTAGCGAGTTCGAAGTCGACAATCTTGACAACTCTTCCATTGGCGCGTGTGGCCACTAAACAGTTGTGACACGCGAGGTCGCGGTCGCGGTAGACGAAGTACATCTCTTTGGCACGTCCACTCACATGTTCCGAAGGTCCAGCAGTGACTAACACGTTACGTTAATTATTAGGTGTACAAACAAATGTACTCACCTTCACCCTCTTTCCTATAATAGTCATTCTTATAAATATCCCTAGCGAGTCCAAAGTCGCCAATCTTCACAACGCGCCCGTTCGCGCGCGTGGCCACTAAACAGTTGCGACACGCGAGGTCGCGGTGGACGAAGTGCATCTCTTCCAAGTAGCGGCAGCCTTTGGTCACGTCCACACACATGTTCAGGAGGTCCAGGAGAGTCAGTGACTCTGATGTGTACTGCAACAAATGGTTGTTAAGTATTTATAAGGTAGAGGGAATTATATTATATATAGAGGGAATAATAATATTTACCAGTATTTGAACTCTATTTCAAAGTGTTAGGGTTCAATGTCGCCTGATTTCTGACACCCTTATGCCTTACAGAGGGTTAAAACACTTCAGAGTGCAGACCAAATATTTGATAAAAGAAAATATGCATGACGGTATGACGCCCGACTTTCAATCTAAATTGTGTGATAATTCGGTGCTCTTCAATAAAGTAGACGGTTTTGAGTAGATATATGGTATAAATGATCTTCCACAAATGAGTATATGTAAAACAGAACTTTAATATAAGTAAATCTTCAAGTTAAACTTAACAAGGTAGCGCTTGATCGTGCCGTAGGTGGATGGGTAATACTGCTCGTATGTACTGTACCTCTGAGTTTTTCGGAACTTATTTGCTTTCCGGTGAAGGGTTTTCCTTCATCGTGAGGAAACCGGATCTATTTCCAATAAGGCCTAGTTAACCCTTTGGATTGGATGGTCAGATAGCAGTCGCTTTCGTAAAAAACTAGTGTCTACGCCATTTCATGTTTCAAGGGTTTACAGTTTGCAGCATAATCGGTTCAATTGAGCTGTGGCAAATAGTCGCGATAAACGCTATGAGGATAATGATGACATGATTCTCATGAAAACAACAAGCCAATAGTGTAAAATATCAAAAAAATAATTACCAACGAAGCCCGCTTGGCTCGCAGATAGCTTAGCAGATCACCAGCCTCCATCAGCTCCATGATGATGTAGTGCGGGTCGTTATCCAAGCACACGCCGAGTAACCTCAGGATATGCTCGTGTTTGAAGTTGGACATCAGCGCCGCTTCCTTTAGAAACTCGTTCTTTTCTTGCTCCGTCGCTCCTTTGCGCAGCGTCTGTGAACGGAACATGTTTAAACACGAATTCCTGGTATGGTCTTGCTGTTACAACCACCGCAACGCAACCGCAAACATGTTATAATCTAGCAATCTGAAAACACAAACGGATGCTATTTATGATTCGTGTAAATTACACACTTCATACACGGACATTTTGACACCGGTTTTCGCAAAAAACCCAATATATTTCATTATTTTATGGTATTTATGTAAGGTATTATATTTAGGAAATAACTTCGTATTATAAGCTTGTTCGATTAAAAATTAAATAGTAAACGAAAGACTTTTGTATGGAGCAAATACCGGTTTACAACCAAGGGTCCCACCAAGCATAAGAGCCGTAAGTATATTGGAAAACTGGTTTGAATTTCGAATTTATTGCCTCAGGATACAATTAAAGATTTAATGAGTTTTCCAATAGCTGTTACGGCCTTCAGTAGACGTCCTGTTGCATCTCTAGCTAGACAGCAGTAACACCACTTCACCTTAACAGTGACCTTAGTGGTCGTAGGTGGATGTAAGTTTTCCCAGCGGACTTCAGGCTCCATTAAGCCGAGGCAAAAAGCTGGAAAAAATGATCGAAGGATGATGATGATTAGAGTTTCTCTCTGTGCCGTGCCGCGCCCTCAAACTCCCTTCCAGAGCTCCAGATCCTAAAGATATCGTCAAAGATGTAGTTTTACAATTAAGAGGTTCTTAGCCTGATTTCTTCACGCCGATTGTGTGGCTGTCTGGCAGACTGGCTAGCTTCGCGTCCGCCGTCCGTTAATTGGCAGCCCTTAACTTGTCTGTAGAATAAACCCAACTAAACTCACACGCAGTTGTAGTAGAGTCATCCGCTGCTTCTCTTCTTGGGATGGGGGCAGGGATTGGAGCGCCCGCAATTCTGCTGTCTCCTGTGTCGGGTCGCTATCCTACTGCGGTGGAATGGTCACTCGTCGTCATTTTGTGGACGACCTGGCGTCTGGAAAGTACTGACACGCACCTTGACCGCGACTTTAGTGTCCGTAATAGAGCCTTCGATGTGCCGCGCCACGCCCTCAAACACCTCCCCGAAAGCCCCCGATCCTAAGAACTTCGTCAGCGTGATCTGCTCGCGCCGAATGTGCGGGAGACTGGCTAGCTCTGCGTCAGATGGGCAGTGGACACCCTGCAAGGTAACGTTAAGCATTAGACGCAAGACACACTTGAACGAAATTCAGCGCGGTTTTCGACCAGTATCATAGACATTTTTGCAACTTCCGGCTGCTTTTTGTCTAGAATAGCTGAATTCCGCTAAGTGTGTTCTGCATCTTAGTTCGGTAGATATACATCAGAGTTCAGTAACAAGTAAATATCGACATATGTATGAGAAATGGCCCTCAATTATATTATTAAAATGTGAAGCAATGATATTAAAAATTCTTAAGCTTTTGGTGTAGAATCTTGAAACCAATTATTTTTACGAAAGCAAAAATTTTATTACTGAATAAGGCCTCATGAGGGTACTGGAAAACAGAGTATATATTAGTTACAAAGAAAAAACAAAAAAGTTTATTCCGATACCGGGAATCGAACCCGAGCCTCCTGGGTGAGAGCCAGGTATCCTAGCCACTAGACCATATCGGATGATGAAGAAGTGTGCCAATTTTAGTGTCTGGTAGAGATATTCGCTATTGTATAAAAATAAACATCTGTCCCATCTTATGCATAGTTGAATTGTCAGTTAGTGATTGCAGAGCGTAAAAATTTTTTTGGTTAATCGTTTCTTTGATAATAGCGGAGACAAGAAAGTGACCGATATGAAAAATTATATTGGTTCTGTTTAAGGTATGTAAGTAATTTATTTATTTAAAACGACTCAAACTTTTTTAATATCATTTTAACTAATTTTTTAGCACAAATGAGATTTTTTTTAATAAATAGGCATGCTGATTTTTTTCCATGTATGGTATCAATCGATTCATTTTGTTGTGAGGATCAAATGTCTGTATGGGGCCAACTCCGTTACAGCAACACAAAAGTAAGAAATGAGAGTTAGGGTCGCTTGCACCAAACCGTCAGACACCACTAAAACGTTCGCTAAATTTTATTGTATGGAAATTTTCATAGAACCCTGCCGGGTGACGCTGATAAGTCCGTCAAAAGTGGTTGGTGCAACTGGCCCTTAAAGTCTGTTGTACATGTTTCTCAAAACGCTCTTAACAAAATGATGTGCAAAAGTGACGTCACGATCAAATAGTTGCCTTGTTTAAAGTCCGGAAAAATTATGAAATTGCTATTTTGACAGTGAAATGTTGCGTTTATGTATACAGGGTGATTCAGTACCGCCGCGGGACCCGCAATGACGCCGCGGGACCCGCAATGAGTTGCTGCGCGCCGCACGGGTGCGCCGTGGGGCCGACACATCCGACCTCGGCCTGCCTGGAGGAGCCTCTCGTTTCTATGTGAACGAGCGGTTGACGAGGCTGAACCGGACGCTACTCTACGGCGCTCGGCAGGAGTGCAAAAGGCTCGACTGGCGCTACTCGTGGACCAAGGACGGGCGTGTCTACGTGCGTCGCCAAAGCGGGGAGCCTGCAAAGCGGATTAAATCCGTAGGCCAAATAAAACAGGTTTTTGGACTGGAATAGGTTTATTGGTTAGTGGTTTAACAACTATTTGGCGTTTATTTATTTCTTACTCTAGAATAAATTTTTTCATATGTTTCTATCATAGGGCGACATGCAGTAAGGCTCAATTATTTTGTGTGACTACTTTTCTCTACAGGTCTAAATGGGAAATGAATATTTTTAACAATTTTAATGCTCTCCAGTATTTTCCACTCGCAAATTTTAATGGCGGATAAACAACTCAAGGTTGGTTTGTTAAACGCGGGTTCTCTAGGCACAAACCACGACAATTTCATTGCGGCCTGCACCCAACAGGAATTCGACATCTTAGCTATAAACGAAACTTGGCTAAAAGTTGGGGAGGAGGGGCGAGCGCCAGTGCTGCCAGGATTCAAGCTACGGCACAAACCCCGCCCGCCGGGCCCGTGCACCCGTGGGGGTGGTATTGGGTTTTATATAAAGCAAGGCGTCAGTGCCCGCACCTTAAAATACCCAGTTGACCCCCGGCATAATGCGGTTGAACAAATGTGGGTGACTTTGAGCCTTAGTGGGAAGAAACTGTTTATAGGCACAGCATATCGACCTCCAAGAATGGACGTTGATTTGTTTTTTGATGCTATCTCTGACACGATTAGCTCCTTCAGAAAATATGATCATATAATATTGTTGGGTGATTTTAATATAAATGTTTTGGCAACTGACTCTAAGCTCGCTAAATTAAATATCTTTTTAACCAGTTTCAGCCTTGCACAGTTAGTCACTGAGCCTACGCACTTCACAGAATCTAGTCAAACTCTGATTGATATAGTCTGCACCGATTTGCAGGCCAAGAAGGTTGGCGTAGTACCTCTGGGGTCCCTTCATGGTCATTTCCTTATAAGCTGTGAGTTTAATCTTAAGCGCAATAAAATGAAGCCGTTTACCATAACATGTAGACCACTTAATAGCATCAACCCTACCTATTTCGACAGGGACTTGCAGAGCATAAAGTGGGATCTGATACCCACGGGTGTTGCCAACGACCTAGCTAATGAGTTTAATCAATGTGTTATATCCTTGTTTAATCTTCATGCACCTATTAGGACAACTGTGGTGAAAGCTGCCCAGCCCCCGTGGATCACTGACACAATCAGGCTCATGATGCAGCTGCGTGATAGAGCAGCCATAGATTATCATAAATCTGGGTCTGATGGTAAGAGGCTATTCTACAAGGAAATGAAATCTACTGTGGCGCAAGCCCTGTATCATGAGAAGGTTGCTTATTTCAAACAAAACATTAACAGCAAAATTAAAAACCCAACATTGTTATGGAAAAATCTTAAGTCTACCTTGCTACCAAAAAACGAAACAGAGCTTCCAGCTACTTTTAATGACCCTGACGTGATTAATAAGCATTTCTTAAACCTGTCTAGTGTCTCGCATGTATCCATATCTCAGCTAACTTATTTTGAATTCCACAGGTTTAGTAATTCAGTATTTCAGATACAGCAAATCAAGGCCGATATCATTATCAAAATTATAAGAGACCTCAAGTCTAATGCAGAGGGATGTGACTGCATAACTTTGAAAATGTTGCTAATGACTTTACCATATACACTAGATGTAATTACGAATCTTATAAATACATCCATTATAACATCTACCTTTCCTGACGTCTGGAAAGTTGCAATTGTGCGTCCACTGCCCAAGGTGGCTAGTCCATTGGAGCTTAAAGACCTAAGACCAATTAGTATCCTCCCATGCCTGTCTAAAGTAGTGGAGAAAGCTGTATGCAGGCAGATGACAGATTACATTGAACGAAACAATATTTTACCAGATGTCCAGTCAGGTTTTAGGAAGGGTCGAAGCACTGTAACGGCTTTGCTTGATGTCACTGATAACCTGCTGCAAGCTCAGGACCGAGGCATGTGCACTCTCTTAGTCCTCCTTGATTTCTCTAGGGCATTTGATTGCATTGATATTAGCTTGTTGCTATCTAAGTTGAGATACTACGGTTTTGACAGCAGAGCAATAAAGTGGTTCAACAGCTACCTTACTAACAGAACCCAGTACGTAAGAATGACATTACCTGATGGGTCCTCTTGTCAATCTAACAAATTAGAGCTCACTAGAGGTGTCCCACAGGGTTCCATACTTGGCCCAATCTTATTTATTTTATACTCTGCTGACATCGCTATACATATTAGAGATTGTAAATTCCATATATATGCAGATGATATACAGGTCTACATCTCATTTGAACAGTCGGAGGCTGATAGCGCCATAGGTAAACTAAACTCTGATCTAACTAGAATAGCTTCCTGGGCAAGGGAGAATGGTTTGTTGCTTAATCCAACTAAAACAAAGTACCTAATTTTCGGCACCCAACAGCAGTTGACTAAACTTAGACCATCTGTACAGATTGAGCTGATGGGTGGGCCCATAGAACGAGTCTGGGAAGCGCGTAATTTGGGCCTTTTGATTGATCATGAACTACGTTACGAAAAACACATTCTAAACGCAGTAAGAGGATGTTTTTATAAATTAAAAGTGTTGTACAAGATTAGACCTTTTTTGAGTGAAACTTTGCGAATCCAGTTAGTAGAATCACTAGTTATGTCTAAATTAAACTATATGGACCTTGTATATGGCCCACGTCTGCTCTCTAAAACCAAACGTCTGGTCCAAAGAGTTCAAAATGCATGTGCAAGATTTTGTTTCAACATCCCGCCTAGGGCCCATGTCACTCCATTTTTGAACAACAGTAATACCTTAAAGATGCTACACAGACGCAAGATGCACCTAGCATGCCTTCTTTTCGGTGTTATAAACTATCAGATCCCTTCATATCTGTTTGAGAAATTGTCATTTCGGAAGCCACGTGGTATAAGACTATGTGGGCCGCAGCTTCTCACTCATCAACATTCCTCTGCTGCCTTCCGCGGGAGTTTCAGATATCTTGCTACCAAATGCTGGAACAACCTGCCTCCGCCTATTCGGGACCTAAAAAGTAGACATAGTTTTAGGGTCAATATTAGAAATTTTTTATTCAAGCACCAACTGAGGCAAGAAAATCTAAGGCACGATACAAGTTGTTTTTAACCTTTTGGCATCTCCTTATTCGAACCCTTTAGTAAACAGCGGTAAGATATTTGCCGTCACAGTTATCTCATTTTACTTATATATTTATTAATTATTACTTAAGTCTTATTTATACAACAAACGGTAAGATAACCCATGTTTTGAATCAATTAATTCAATATGCTCGCAACCTGTTTCTAAAGTATTGGGCAAAGAATTCACTTGTTTTCTAAACTTGATGAGTACGTACATAGTCATAGTATTTATTCATATACAATACGAGATTGTGTTTACACACCTGCGTTTTGCGTCCCGTAGGCATCGGAGCTCAGAGAAAAAGTCCCATTTTTTATACATCGGAGGTATCCCGCGGCATATCACTGTGGTGTTTTATTGCTGGCTTTAGTTCCTTCCTAGTATACTCCCTCTTTGGACCTGGAGATGATATTGTGACACTGTTATTTTTTTAAGGGTAATTTTAAGACATAAACTCGCTTTGTTGCAAATTCAAGATACTTGGGTACTTACTGTAGTTAAAAATGATCCTGTTTAGTTTTATTGGTTTCACTGTCGTAAATTCGCAATATGTCTTACTTTGTTTGTTATAAGTGTAATTTAAAGTAGTTTGGTCCTGTGTCCGTGACCTACTTTTTGCTGCATGACGTAATATGGCGTCGGCGTCTATGTCGGGATGAATGACATGGACGATATCATAGTAGTAAAAAGTAGTAAACCACAGGCTATAAATGCTTCGCTTCCTTTGTCATCGACGCTTGTCGATGGCCACGGCTGTTCCAAAATCCAACCTAGGGGGGCTCTACACACGTGGCATTTTGTCGCGCGATTATCTGAGTCAATCTGTAGACCGTATTAAAGCGGCCTCCATAGGACGGAATTAGGAAACGTTCGAAGTTTTAAATTGTTTTTGTGTTTATGTTTATAATTTTTTTTTTTTTTCCTGTTTTTATTGTTTTTTTTTCTCTTGTTTTGATTAGGATATTCTTACTTTGGGGATGTGATCGTGGCGTCAATGCGCCGTGTCGTCAAATGGTTGCAACGGAAGACCAGCGCTGGCCCTGCCGGCATTTAACGCTGAGTTGCGACCATTTCGTGGCAATTAATGTTTCGGGTTGTATATGTTATTGTTTATTATGTTTTTTGTAATTGTCATGAATAAACCTTTCATTCATTCATTCATTCATTCATTCATTCATTCATTCATTCATTCATTCATTCAGTAGACGTGAGCAGGATTAACCCTACGCATTCAGTTAATAACAAGCTATTGTTTGATACCAGTATTAGTGTGATTAGCGCAAAAAAAAATGTTTAAAGTAAGAAATAAAAAATTTAAATTATTTACGACACGCATGGTCACTCTACAATTAGAATACTCCGTCGAGTAGTGATACTCTCTTGTTTTTCTGTGATATGTGTCAAATTGATGGTTGGGTACTTTGGAAAATCGTATCTCACTTAATTTGACAATTATTATTTTTCTTAATCAAAGTGCTGTCATGATTGTTAAAGAGGTTTTATCTTTATTGATTTGTTTATGTAGGGTGACCATGATTACAGAGAATAAAATTACTACGTAACAAAAAGGTAAAAAGAAAATAGAAAGGCGTTATTGTTTCACTTAAACATGATGGCGGCCGATTCATTATCGTTAACTAAGTGTGTACGGTTGTTCCTGCTCACGTCTCCTGAATCACCCTGTATACATACCATATGGTTACCGTACAATTTATTTTACAGTAAAATGTTAAATTCGAATGGCATCATTGTTTTATTAAATTTAGTACTTTAAAAACTCGTAAATCTTGGAACCATTTCACTAGTTTTTATTTTTAATTTTCACATTATTTGCATAATTCAACATGTGTCATCATCATCAATGTCATCATCCCTATTGTACCGTAAATCACGTATATAGGACGTTGAACGTTAAGGGGTCAACTTATTTCGCATACTTTTTTACACTGCAACACAATTTATTTTAGTACAGTAATAGTATTTAGTTTATCTACACTCATATTGTAAGTTCTCTAAAACGTGTTCGAAAACGGTAGGCAATGGCTAGCATTACCACGACCGATTTTACTATGATAAGCTTTTTATCTGTGGCAGTAACGTAATTTTAATTTTAGATGCTCAACTATTGATGTGCTATGAGTTTTGATAACATAATGTACACCTGCACCCTCCCGCGCATCCGCCGACAGCCCGACACGCGCCTCCCCGACCGCCGGCACAATCGAGTTGGCCATGGCGGTGCAATGGCGGCCATTCTATGGTTTCCGAATACGGCATTTAGAATAAATAATATGAGTGTAGATAAAGCAGTGTATGCAACTGTACGTAATTAGGCCTTAAAACACTCGTGTGATCTTATTATGAAACTCACCTGCGGCTCGTTTCATAAAACCACACTCATGTTTTAAGGACCGTTATTACGTAACAGTTACATAAACTACTATTATGTAACTGTTACGTAATAAGGGTCCTTAAAATACGAGTGTGGTTTTCATCACACGAGTGTTTTAAGGCCTAATTACGTACAGTTGCATACACTGCTTTATCTACACTCATATTATATATGCTAAATGTTCGGAAACCATAGAATGACCGCCATTGCACCGTCATGGCCAACTCGATTGTGCCGGCGGTCGGGCGGGCGCGTGCCGTTGGTCAGGAAGGAGGACAGGATTTACATTATGTTATCAAATTCGATGTTCGGAATTTTAAACTCATAACGTATCAATATATGAGCATGTAAAGTTAAAATTACGTTACTGCCACAGATAAAAAGCTTATCATAGTAAAATCGGTTGTGTTAATGCTAGCCATTGCCTATCGTTTTTGAACACGTTTTAGAGGACTTGCAATGTGAGTGTAGATAAATAAATATTACTACCTAAATAGGGTCTGGGGTACTATTTCCAACGAGAAAAAAAAATGCTTTTTATATTAAGTGACGTTTTGGTCTTCGTATTTCAAATTTCAATGTTAGGAAAATTATTTGTAGTAATTAAGTACTGTAACCGAAATCCTTGTACTTGTGGGCTAGCTCACCTGATTGTAGAGTATGTTAGTGGAGTGTCGGATAGGCAGCTGCCTCAGGGTCGCCAGTTCGACGTCCGGACCGCGCCGCGGCACCGTGTTCAACATTTGATTTTCCAAAGCGGTCTTTTTTTCGTTACGTTTGTTGTAAGCTGAAATGTAATAGATACATCTGTTATCTCAAAGGAAAATGTTACGTTACAAGGAAACATACGTAGTAGCTTCTCGAGGATATATAGTCTGGCAAACCATTTCTGTCAGTAGAAACGCGCGGCAAATTTAAAATACGTACATGTGGCAACCCTTTGTGATAAGACACCATATTTCATGACGAACATTTCAATTCACATTGAATTTGTTTCTAGTGCATTTCACTCTCTCATCTTAAGCGCGAGTGAGATAGAACTCCTGCAAGGTTCCCAATTAAATTTAAATTCATTTTTAAGCCATATGTCAATTGCCTCAACCAGATTATCTGTTGCAGTTGATGACAGATCAGACGAAATATATCCGTCTCCTTTTTACACACCGTAAACGTCACCTAATGAAAGAGGCGGAAATACCACCTAAAATTAAAAACGTAAAATTTGATGATCATTGCTGCTTTTTTCACTGATTCTTAGTGTTGTCATACTTTTGTTCGCTGTACATTGCTACTGCGTTCGTTGGCTGGCCAGACTATAGGTATCGCCAGGAAAGATGAGGTGAATGATTACGCACACAGCCACATTAGGTACTGATTGCCAAAAAAGTGAATGAATGAAATGAATGAGTGAAGTTAATGTAAATGTAATTAAAAACACGATATATTTTAGGAAATAAGGCAGAACAAAGAGTAAGTATACTAATATCGAACCTTTATTTATCATTCAGATACCTCTTCATTTAAATAAAACTAATTGAAAAAGAAAGTATTACCTAAAAGGAAATTTGTCAACTTAGTCTTGCAGTCCGCTGTTGAATATGCTATAAATAAAGAACAGTAATTTCAAAATCCCGCCGTCATTACATGACATGTTGTGTGCGTGACCGCAACTAACGTGGCGACACCTATAAGAGGGAGCAAATTTCCAAGACAAAATATTTTAAAAAGCTATACTATAGTGACGATCGTATGCATCATCCTGCAAATATGGAGCTGTGAACTCCCGAAGTGTACAGAGACGTAGCCAGAGTTGAAGTTGAAATGGCAGTGGTAATACTGGTAGGTACGGTAGGTAGGTAGGTGGGGTAGGGCAATTACGTCATTGTCGTAGTCGATGGTAAAGGGCAATGGTATTTTAAGGTAGGGCATTGTCCCATAACGCTCCCCATACGGCCCTGGAAGTGTAGCTTTTAGCCTTATCGAACGAGCGGAGTGTAAGCGAAGTGAGTTCTTACAAACAACTTCTGGCTACTGGGACGTCTCGGCATTTCGATGGCTTCTTGATTTTGGAAGTTTGTTCCGCGATAACTTTAATAACGTTTTTCTGATCTTTATGAAATTTGATGGGGTTGTAGCAGAGATATATAAAATTTGAGATTTCGTATATGGACAGGATCGATCAAGGGGTCATGGAGCTAGAAGGCGCAAAATAATCATCATATGGGTTTTGTTATATTGGTCATCTCGTTTGAAGTTCGAGGCGGACTACTAGTACTATAGTAGTCCGCCTCGAACTCAGAACTCGCGATTTCCTTGCAAACGAATGACCAATATAACACGACCCTTATGGTGATTTTTTTGCGCCTTCTAGCTCAATGACCCCTTGGTCGATCTTTCTCATATACGAACTCTCAAATTATATGTATCTCTGCTACAATCCTAACAAATTTCATTAAAATCTGAAAAGCGTTACTAAAGTTATCGCGGAACAAACTCTCAAAATCAAAAAGCCATCTCGAAATGCCGAGACGTCCCAGTAGCTAGAAGTTGTTTGTAAGAACTTGCTCCGCTAGTTCGATAATATGTTCCATCCACTGTTGACAGTCGGTACTCACTGTAGAACACACAGGCGGCCACAGCGAGAACTAGCGCAGCGAGTGCGGCCACAGCGACCGCGAGCGCGGCCGGGTGGGGCCGCAGGGCGGGCGCGAGCGGCGCGGCGTCGAGCTCCGCGGCGGGCGACAGCGCGCCCCAGCCGTAGCGGTTGTGGGCTTGAACCATCGCGGAGTAACCCTCGGACACCTCGCCCGCGCCGATTAGCCAGTACGTATCTATCAAACAACCATAAGCAAGGCAACTGTCAAAGTAACATTTTTTTAAATACCACGACGGTGGCAAACAAGCATACGGTCTGCCTGATAGTAAGCAGTTACCATAGCCTATGGATGCCTGCAACTCCAGAAGATTCACATGCGCGTTGCCTACCCTTTAAGAACCTATACACTCCTTTTTTGCGAACCTCATACTGTAACATATCCAACATTGGTCCTTAGAAAAGCTAAATTTGTATGGCACGAAGTAGTTTTTATTTATTTTCGCGAAAATTACTCAATGTTTTGTCTCGAATTGCTCCGAAATTGAAATCCACCGGTTTCTGAAATAAGTACTTATACACTAGAATCAAAATGCTGTAGATTAGCGCCTTAGGGAAGGTTTTTGCCTAAGAAAAGCTTTTTGACTGCATACTAGTTAAGGACCATTCATCTTCTGTCTCTTTCTCTCATTGTATGTGTCTCTTTCTCTTATTGTATGGAATCTGGAACAGCGCCCTCTACAAAAAGTTCTTGCCAGTTCAAAGTCACCGTTCTTCCCATGTACTAGGGAATTTAATAAGAACAAGTAGGGAGTTCTTAAAAGATAAAAAAGATAAAAGATATTTATTCTTCAATTTAGGCACATTACAATGCACTTATGAACGTCAGAGAGAAAAAAAAAACTACCTCCGGTTCTAACCCTACACCTCTGACCCGAGAAGAATTATTTATGACCGGCAAGAAACTCGGCGGGACTTATTTTTTCAAAACAGTAATACAGTAATATTACATCTTAAGATACACAATAATGCGTAGTTCTATAAGAAGGCATATCAATACAGCTTGAGAGACATACAATGTACGTATTGTTTAATTAAAATAAAATAATAATAATAAAATCCAAATCTGATTGCTTCACAAAACGTTTGATACTTATGCTTTCCTATCTGAACTGTGTCCTCTAAATGTTAGATGATTTTGTAGTATTTTCTGGTTTGGGCCATGCATCTTTGTCCGTCATATAGTCCTCGACCCTGTAATAACCCTTTGACATTAAACTTTTTTCAAATATTTCTTAAGAGCGGGAAATGATAAATTTAAAGCATCGACGGGTAACTTGTTATAAATGTGAATACCTTGACCAAAAAACGACTTATATGCTTTGCGGATACGACTACTTCTGATAGCAAGCTTGTTTTTATTTCTAGAGTTATAGCTGTGGATGTCAGAATTTTTTTTGAATGTATGTATATTCTTTACAACAAAAATAATATTGTCATAGATATATTGGGAAGCAACAGTTAAAATATTAATTTCTTTAAATAGTTCTCTAACTGATGCACCTGCCTTTAAGTTATACAGAAAGCGGATGGCTCTTTTTTGTAAAACAAATATAGTCTGTATGTCAGCTGCTTTGCCCCAAACCAGAATACCATATGACATTACACTATGAAAATAACTGTGATAAACTAAGCGAGCTGTGTCAATATTCGTGAATTGTCTAATTCTCCTAACGGCATGAGCGGCCGAGCTTAATCGAAGAGCGAGTTTTCTTATATGAGGACTCCATTGTAGATTTTTGTCCAACGTCGAACCAAGGAACACTGCTTTATCTACTATCTCTAAACATTCACCATTCAGGAGAATCTTAGTGTCCACCGGTGCAACGTTTGGCAAAACAAATCTAATACATTTGGTTTTCTTAGCATTAAGTAGCAAATTGTTAATAGTAAACCAGTTCAGTACAGCAGCTAGTGTGTTATTGATTACAGTAAAATCGGTAGATTGCCGGTCAACTTCGAAAATTAAAGATGTATCATCGGCAAACAGAACGATATCACAAAGGTTTTGTACTACACAAGGTAAATCATTTATATAAACCAAAAACAGGAATGGGCCCAAAATAGAACCCTATGGCACTCCTAATTTTACTGAAGTCCCTTTAGACTGGGTTTTATTTACAACAACTGTTTGTGTTCTGTTGCTAAGATATGAAGACATGAGATTCAAGGCATTTTCTGACAAACCATAATGTTCTAATTTAAGAATGAGGTGAGGTTGTAAGATCTACACAATCAAACGCTTTAGAAAGATCACAGAATATACCAATTGCATCGTAATGTTTTTCCCAGGCAATGAAAATATGTTTGATGAGTACCGCAGCAGCGTCGGTTGTGGAACGTCCCTTTGTGAAACCAAACTGATTGCTTGTAAGCAATCCATGTCTGTTGAAGTGGCCCAGTAGATCATTTAACATTAGCTTTTCAAAGACTTTACTTAGTACAGGAAGTATTGATATCGGCCGGAAGTTATTCAGATCACTAGAATCACCCGATTTAAAAAGAGGTATGACTTTACTACATTTCATAAGATCTGAAAAACGCCTTGTGAAACTGAATTATTATAAATTAAGGCTAAGTAAGGCGCTATGACGTCTATGATATGACTGATGACTACAACTGATGTACCCCATAAGTCTTCTGTTTTCTTTAAATTCAGAGATTTGAATATTTTTACAATTTTTTCTGAATCTACAAGGTCAAATTCAAATATCATCTGACATTTCTTAATATTAGTGCAAAGTAAGGAATGAGCTTGAAACGAAGATGATTTTAGACATTTTGTGGTATTTAATGCTATGTTAGAAAAATAATCTTCGAATGCCGAGGCAATATCTTGTATCGATACACTCAGTAATCGATGTTTTTCCCTTATACCCCTAGTATACAGGTCGTCCCACGACTTTGCCACATGGAGGGGAAGTACTATAAATACTGTAGATAGGAAATTTTACTGAAAGTAGACTTCATTTTTATTTTTAAAACAATACGAATAGCATTCAAAGAATTTTAAATAATCGCTTGTCTGAACCGAGAATCGAACCCGCTAAATGGGGTAACATAACGCCTGCAATTTTACTGTACTTGCAGTACGCCCTGGGACGCCCTGTATACTAGTGATCGCTCCCACTTTTATCTGTAAGTAGATATATTTTTTGTAAGTATTATTTTAGAGAGGTCTTAAATGATCGCTATGAAATTATCAGTATGTAAAATCTTAGATCGCCTGTTAAAAATTTGGTAACATTTATCACATCTGACTCATCTGTCACATGCTGTTTTCATAGCTCAACAAGATGACCAAAGGAGATCGTCAATTCTGGGCCACCTGATATAAACCGTATACAGTTTGTACTTCAATGTAAAATAAATACCCATTTTATTACTAAAGCAGACAAAATATTACAAAAAAATGAAACGGGAATTAGAAATACGAAATAAATAAACATTATGTTGATCTTTCCGCGATTAAAATACAGCCAGACAAGTCGTTAACGTCCTTATGGCATTGACATAAAGTTTAACTTCACCTGGACTAAAACGGGTTTGTTTTTGGTTTGACACTGTCAATGTCTACCGTTACATAATCTGCGTTTTGATACTGTTTGGTAGGTTAGAACATTGTAATATTAAAATAATATCTAAGCCTACGAATACGGAAGTTTAAATTAGAAATTGGCTGTATTAAAACGCCTAAAGATTGAAAATGCGTATTTTTGCAGTTTTGAATTTAAAAGTGGGGTTCATAATGGCATAATGTCATGCTCCTTCGATAACGAAACGCATCTTTTTTTCAATTTTGCAATGTCAGATACTAGTGATATGAAATAATTTACTTGTACCTTGTGTGTACCTTGCAATTAACGGTGGTAAACCTTATCCCTTCGCAATAGGTGTTAGGAATGTTCAATTAATAGTATCAACGATGGTTTGACAGCCGTCTTTGTTTACCGAAATACAGGAAGTGTCAATACGATCAAAATATGACTTTTTATTATTTCATCATGATTCCCGTTTTGTTTTTAAGTCCGCTTTCGTACATTTTCTTTAAAAAATCGGTACTTTTTTACATTAATATATAAATCATAGGCATGCACGCTTTTAAATATTGTCCTTGTCAGATTCAAGTTTTAAATGCATGATTTTTCAATTTTCCCATTAGATTTCGCAATTTTTTTACCACCGTCCTGATCTAGAAATTATGACGATTTTTTAAAGCTAAGAGTCATTCCTAAACGGTCCTAAATAATCTGGGCCAGATCACCTAACAAAAATTGACGATCTCCTTTATACGTGTCGCTACAACTTATGTGGGAGACCGTACCTAATGCAACTTACGCAGCCCACCGTATAATATCGCATCATCGGGAGCCAATCAGCGCCGATATCACGACATCTACAGCCTCTGCGATTGGCTGACGACGTTGCCACGGAGGAAACGAACCCCACTACAGGCATTCGCTTCACATCCTTTAACCACATGCACGCATACGTGCAATTTTTTTATATATTACTTTTGCCTATTTTTCTATGTACAGTCGAGTTCATAAATATATGAGCAAATCCGAGGCTTCAAAAATAAATGAACATAAGAAGGTACATATGCATCTGAACAGATTTACCGATCAAAAATATGTGTACATATCAGCTGCCATATTAATCTGAGCAAGTCTCACAATAATATGTAAGCAACTGAAGCATGTATTGGCACATAAATATATGAACTAACGTTTAACAATTTTATGTGAACACGTAGAAGTTCATAAATATCTAAACAAACATAAGATTTGAAATGAAAATAGATGTCATATACTTCAGAAAAAGTGACCAAACCCTCCGGTGTCCGAGGCCAGATTTGAACTGGCGTCTTCAGCTTTCGCGGCTGACGTCCTGACCACTAGACCGGTCACGGCGGAACTTGACAAATTTTCTCATGTATATGCAATCTCTGAATTTGAAACGGCTAGGAAGTTCAGTCATTATAGATTTTGACCCGTGAATAATTAGTTCTTGGACTTTTTTTTCGTAGGTCCCTCGGGGGGGTCACTGGGAGTGTAAATTCAAAAAGTAGACTGAATCAGGCTCCTGCGTATATTCGAAAAATGTTTTTTTCCAAATAAACGGTTTTTCTTGAATAATTCGGCCATTTTTGATTTTACAGTAAAACCGTACGGACAAAAATTGTAGGAAATTTGATTCTCTACAAGTCATCAAAAATGGCCGAGTTATTCAAGAAAAAGCGTTTTTCGAATATACACAGGAGCCTGATTCAGTCTACTTTTTGAATTTACACTCCCAGTGACCCCCCGAGGGACCTACGAAAAATAATCCAAGAACTAATTATTCACGGGTAGGGTCGGTTTTTTTGGATATAATGACTGGCCTAAGGCGCCGTTGACCATACTCTAAGGGCATGCGCAATACGTGCTTGCACGTGATTTGCAATTTTTTTTTTTTGCAAAAAAAATTGCAAATCAAAAAATATTAAACAAAATAATTTGATTTGCTTCAAGATTCATAGATGGCAGCACCATCTCTCTCGCTATACCAGAATCACGTAAGAGATTCGGATAGGAGGTGCAAGCACGTATTGCGCATGCCCTTAGAGTGTGGTCAACGGCGCCTAGCCGTTTCAAATTCAGAGATTGCATATATATGAGAAAATTTGTCAAGTTCCGCCGTGACCGGGTGGTCTAGTGGTCAGGACGTCAGCCGCGAAAGCTGAAGACGCCAGTTCAAATCTGGCCTCGGACACCGGAGGGTTTCGTCACTTTTTCTGAAGTGTATGACATCTATTTTCAGTTTATATATAGTAGTGTAACTACTTAAAAAAAAAAATTGCAAATCAAAAAATATTGAACAAAATAATTTGATTTGCTTCAAGATTCAAACATAAGATTTAACAGTTTGACATTCTTCGAAAAGAGTACCGTACTGTCAAATCATACATTTGTCTCTTTCACCTTGTCATAGAAGTGTCATTAGTATTTGATAGCGGCTTCTTACCAATTTTTGCTGTTTTCGATTTTTAATCGACTTAAAATAGGTTGCTATCAACTTTAATTACTGGCCACTTACACATTTTTAAATGATAAGCTGTTCTTGAAGTCAATCTTCAATTGTCCATCACAAACAAATTGTGATTCATGTGCGTTGCACTCAATATCGAATTATAAAATACCTATGCGTATTTGTGTACTTTCACTTGGTTAAATAATTTTGAAAAATATTAGTATACAGACATTTATGAGTTTTCAGTTACTTACATATTATTGTGAGACTTGCTCAGATTAATATGACATGTAATATGTACATATATTTTTGATTGGTAAATCTGTTCTGATGCCTATGTACCTTTCTATGCTCATTTATTTTGGAAACCTCGGATTTGCTCATATATTTATGAACTCGACTGTACCAAATGTACTAGTTTGTTATTAAACACTTAAAGTAAAAGGCCGTCTTCCACATTATTGCTGCTGAACCCGTCCCAAGAGCTATCAGCTGAACCTCAGCCATATCCACGCGCGTACAATACGGTTTGTTCAAACTTTTCATTTCATGACATCAAAAAGTACCCAACTGTTCATATAAAGCGTAAGTAGTACTAAATTACCGTAAAAAAGTTTTATGTTAAACCGTTTTATTTCAAGCAGAACTAAAAACTAGAACCAGTCAGTTAAGTAGAAATGGTCGAAAAATCGTTTGCAAGATTTAATGCATATAAATGTACAAACAAATCATTAAATAAATATACGGGGTACGGCTAACCTGTCCCGTTATGTAGTAGTGCGAGACCCTCTCGTACGATGCGGGTCTTCAATTCGTCGTCCAGATCGCTCGGTAAGTCCTTCGGCAGAAGTTCCAATACGTCCTTTGTCATGTTTTCGTTGGTCTGGTATGACCTAAGGCGAAAAAGGTTTCAATTAATTAGAAATATCGCAAATTAAAAAAGAGGTTTTTTCCAGGCATGCCACTAAGTGTATCGGTGTATCGGTTTTAAACAAAATTGTACTGTCATTAAATCTCAAATATGTACGATTGTACGGTCATTTGATATTTACCAGTCGCTTTTCGGTACAGGAAAATATCCTACCTAATAATAAGGCCTAGGTTACCTATTGGTTTGAAGGTTAGATAGCAAGCATGCTGCTGAGCGTTATATCAAATAATAAAATTCAAGCTTTCACCGAAACGTAATGTTTGTATTTACTATACCTACACGTGTATGTTATACTGTTTTCAGCTTGTTAAATAACTGCCTTAATACCTTTGTTTATAATAAAAGTTATAACCTATAGTTGTCTTATGATTTTTATTTAACAATTTGACAATGTATAACTACATACTCAGTATGTTAAAGATTTAGCATGTAAGTAATTTGGTGTAGTTACTGTTAACTTACGTGTTTTTTAAATAAATTATTATGATTATGATTATATCGCTGCCACTAGTACCACTCAAGTATGAAAGGTAACATCTGTAGAAAATTTTCAAATTGTTTTGATACCTAGTTGAGTACGACTCCACCTGTATGATGTACAGTCAAGTGCAAAAATACGTATCGAAAAAACCGTCTCATAAATATGGTACTACGCACTTATTACAACGGAATAAGATACTATGGGACATATTTTTGAGTAAGATGAGTACACCCATATTTTTACACTTGACTGTAAGGGTACATTGCGTAGTATTGAACTGTCTGTAAAGTCTCTACCAGCGTAGATAGATACCTGTGGTGCGGGCGGCCCCACACGCGGTAGAGGTCGACGGCGGCGCCGCGCGGGTCGGGCTCGGCCCACCACGCGCGCAGCACGCGCGAGCCCAGCGCGTCCACGCGCAGCGCGCCCACCGCCGCCGGCACGTCACCTGACACACATAACTGCTCTTACAACATGTTCACTTCACACTGACATTTTGCTCCGCGAGCAGACGTATACAACACACTCTTAACCTGTACCTTCCAACTGTATTTATCACTACATTTGCAAATAAATATTTGATTGATTGATTGATTGATAACTAGTAGTCCGCCTCGAACTCAGAACTCGCGATTTACTTGCAAACAAGCTGACCAATATAACAAGACCCATGTGATGATTTTTTCGGGCCTTCTAGCTCCATAACCCATTGAACGATCCTGCTCATATACGAACTCTCAAATTATATTGATCTCTGCTACAACCCCAACAAATTTCTTACAGATCAGAAAAACGTTACTAAAGTTATCGCGGAACAAACTCTCAAAATCAAAAAGCCAACGAAATGCCGAAACGTCCCAGTAGCCGAAGTTCTTTGTAAGAACTCACTTCGCTCGTTCGAATATGGGCAGCAGCATCTTAGCATTTTTTTTAAGCTTCGAATATCGACGGACACATTAGCCATTGCTGCCAAAAATTACCTGTATGAAGAGGCGCTGGGCAGGGGATTACACTGGAGAGTGTATGACAAAGTAGCTGATCAATTTTGAAAATAGCTACAACAGAATTTTGTAAGTGGTAGTTGACCTCGTAGCACATTACTTACCAATAGTTTCAAAAATGAATCGTTCGTCATGTGGCCAATGATACGGCGGGCCAGCGACCACATACTGCAGGCGCAAGCGGAAGCGGTAGCGGACGCCCGGGCGGAGCGGACTCGCGGCCCATAGTCCATTGCGGTCCACAGAGATCGCATCATGCCACGAGTTCCCTCCTGATTGATTCATTTCTGAGTATTCCACTGCATACCTTTAAAAATATATAATAGGTACAATTTAATCATGAACATCGACTATTTTAATTAATAAATAATATTATGGGACAATCTTACACTAATCAACCTAGTCCCACAGTAAGCTCAATAAGAGGCTTGTATTGTAGGACGATATATATAATAGACACAGACGATAGATAAATACTTAAATACATAAACTAGTAGTACGCCTCGAACTCAGAACTCGCGATTTCCTTGCAAACGAGATGACCAATATAACAAGACCCATATGATGATTTTTTCGCGTCTTCTAGCTCCATGACCCCTTGGTCGATCCTGCTCATATACGAACTCTCAAATTATATGTATCTCTGCTAGAACCCCAACAAATTTCATGAAGATCAGAAAAGCGTTACTAAAGTTATCGCGGAACAAACTCTCAAAATCAAAAAGCCATCGAAATGCTGAGACGTCCCACTAGCCAGAAGTTGTTTGTAAGAACGCACTTCGCTCGTTCGATAACTCAGGAACACATATCCGTGATAAACACACAAAAAAATGCCCTGACCAGGATTCGAACCCGGGACCTCCTGCTTCATAGGCAGGGTCACTACCGAATACGAGCCGCCTCAGTTGAAATTTAATGTAAAAAGTTAATGTGACAAAAATATGTAGCCACGACTCTATTACCAAGGCGTAATAATGTCTTGGATACATGTTTTTGTCATTACTAGTAGTCCGCCTCGAACTCAGAACTCGCGATTTCCGTGCAAACGAGATAACCAATATAACAAGACCCTTCTGAAGATTTTTTTTCGCCTTCTAGCTCCACAACCCCTTGCACGATCCTGCTCATATACGAACTCACAAATTATATGTATCTCTGCTATAACCTTTACAAATTTCATAAAGATCAGAAAAACGTTACTAAAGTTATCGCGGAACAAACTCTCAAAATCAAAAAGCCATCGAAATGCTGAGACGTCCCACTAGCCAGAAGTTGTTTGTAAGAACGCACTTCGCTCGTTCGATAACTCAGGAACACATATCCGTGATAAACACACAAAAAAATGCCCTGACCAGGATTCGAACCCGGGACCTCCTGCTTCATAGGCAGGGTCACTACCGAATACGAGCCGCCTCAGTTGAAATTTAATGTGACAAAAATATGTAGCCACGACTCTATTACCAAGGCGTAATAATGTCTTGGATACGTGTTTTTGTCATTACTAGTAGTCCGCCTCGAACTCAGAACTCGCGATTTCCGTGCAAACGAGATAACCAATATAACAAGACCCTTCTGAAGATTTTTTTTCGCCTTCTAGCTCCACAACCCCTTGCACGATCCTGCTCATATACGAACTCACAAATTATATGTATCTCTGCTATAACCCTTACAAATTTCATAAAGATCAGAAAAACGTTACTAAAGTTATCGCGGAACAAACTCTCAAAATCAAAAAGCCATCGAAATGCCGAGACGTCCCAGTAGCCGAAGTTGTTTGTAAGAACTCACTTCGCTCGTTCGATAAACTACTAAGACTCAAAATACTAATAGTCCGCCTCGAACTCAGAACTCGCAAATTCCTTGCAAACGATGTGACCAATATAACAAGACCCATATGATGATTTTTTCGCGTCTTCTAGCTCCATGACCCCTTGGTCGATCCTGCTCATATACGAACTCTCAAATTATATGTATCTCTGCTATAACCCCAACAAGTTTCATGAAGATCAGAAAAGCGTTACTAAAGTTATCGCGGAACAAACTCTCAAAATCAAAAAGCCATCGAAATGCTGAGACGTCCCACTAGCCAGAAGTTGTTTGTAAGAACTCACTTCGCTCGTTCGATTATGCATTTTTTAAGATGAGAGTGGCGCTGTAACCAGCAATTTTAAAACTTCCGTTGTTATCTTCGAAATAATGGTCGGCCCTCACTCGGTCGCAGAGTCGCGTTGAGTACCTACATATTTTAATTTAATAAACAATTAGCACACTTACTTATGCAATTTATACGATGTAGGCGGTGGCCACAAAACTAGCAGTCTGTAAGCTTCAGCAGTTTTGAGCGAGATGGGCGCGGGCAAAGGGTAGGTCCTCAGTTGCAGCGGCGAAGAGTCCGTGGCTTGAGTGCTATGGTTGGAGAGCGCGCGCACCCACACAGTGTACAACGTTGAAGGAGTAAGCCGTGTCATGTTTGCGCTGCGACCCTCTGACACCTCGAATGTATTGTGTTCTGAAAAAATTTGAATAATTTTATTAGCTACTGTTTTGGTCTCTCTCTATCTCTCTTCTTTGTCGATCCCTCATTAAAAGAGATCATCTACTTGGTGTTACAACTTTAGTGATGCGTCTCGATCTATCGGTGCTCTCTTGAATAGGGGGCAAATACACAAAATAACCTCCTCGGTTAAAGTGTATCCATAAAGGCTCCCAAACTTTAGAAGATAAGATACATTGTTGCTCGGGATGGGGCTGGTAGATACGTGAAGGCATACAATACGTGGAATTCATAGTACCGCAAATAGTACAATTCTAATATAGACTTTGTGCTCATGAAGGTAAGGTAGAAAATCAAGTACCTTTAAATTTATGTTGCTCAGAGGCGTCGTCGGTCCTCCAATGCAGCTCATACCAATACCCCGGGTCAGGGATCCATTCCACTCGCGCCAGTACCGGGCTTAGTACTTTAAAAGTCACTCCTTTAGGCGCCGTGGGAGCTAAAATGTGGGAAAATATGTCTCTCATCAAACGAATGCACATTATTTCAATCTTCCGGCTGATATAACCTCAGCACCTAGTACCCCGATTTTTAAAGCAAGGCTCAAAAAATGGCTTCTCGAGCAGGCGTTCTTCGACCATACAGAGCTGTTCTCTAGTAGTTGTAAGACGTCAGGCAAATAAATGTACGATATATATATATATATATATATATAATTAAAATACATATACATAGGTATATGCTATAATTTTGTTTTATAATTAAGTTTGACATGTAATTGAGTATTACCAATAAATATGATTATGATTATGATTATTTTATTAATTATTTTCGTTATTGTCACAAAGAACCAGCTCTTTCGGTTTAAACTAGAAAATTGAATAAAAACAAAAAGTTGCACAGCTGATTATTTACTTTCTAGTTTGACTGACACTTAAAAGTTTAATAGCTAGGCCTAGGTTGTACTTAGTAGTTATACTAATAATTCTTAAGATAGGTAAACAAGATTAACTTAGAGTCTCACCTTCTGCAGCGGTTTGGAACACAACCGGTGACCCTGTAAGAGCTTTAATCTCGTGTAATCTCGCATAATAGTTGGTTGCTTCCACCGTCACTGTATATTTCGTAAACGGTTTTAAATTCGGAATAGACAACTCCGTTTTAGTAGTCGTTATAAAAGGGCACAGCTCTTTGCTACACGTCAGATCATTTGAAGTCAGCAAGCGATAGTACACAGTATACTCCGTTAAGGGCATATTGTAGTCAGTATCTGTACATCGCGTCGGTTTCCTGATAAGAGGTAGACGTAGAGTTATGCTACTCGCTGTAGTCGACGCTACTTGCGGTTCTAACCTTTGTGCCTCAGGGAATAAGCACCATTTTTGCGGATACTGCTGATTTCCCGGATCTAACGCCATTATCTTATAACCGTGCGAAGTTTTCACTTGTTCGATTTTATTCCTCTTATGTTTGTTAGTGTAATAAATTATTTTTTCCGTGGAATTGAACCAGTAGATGTATTTGCTGTCGAGTGTGATTGACATGGGTGTGAATCCGTATTTTTTCTTGTCAGTAGCATCGACTACGACCCTGCATCGACACCCTTTAAGGTCCGCAGCTTTAATTTGATGTACCCAAGGGTCTACCCAGTACAGTTCATGTTTATTACTAGTCGTGTCCAGGACAAAAGGTCTTGCTACTTGAGGGCTCTCGCAGTTGCAACCGTCCTTCGACGACATGTTGAAGAAGTATCGGATGTTCTTCCCGTCTAAGGATGACGTCATTAGTGTTCCTAGACTTGGATGGTTGCTAATTTCTTCGTACCAGTACAGTGACCTAAAATAGAAGGAAACGTTAGTAAAAAATCCAGACACCTATGAGTTCTTCGGATCACAAAGTTTGGCAAGCTTAGAACAGAGCTTTAAAATCCATACTAATATTATAAATGGGAAAGTGTATGTGTGTTTGTTTGTTTGTTTGTCCGTCTTTCACGGCAAAACGGGGCGACGAATTGACGTGATTTTTTAAGTGGAGATAGTTGAAGGGATGGAGAGTGACATAGGTTACTTTTTGTCTCTTTCTAACCCCCCACTTCCCTAAAATGGGGGGGTGGAAGTTTGTATGGTTTGTTACCCCGAATTTAATGCGAGCGAAGCCGCGGGCAAAAGCTAGTAAGCCAATAAAACTAAGACGGATGCAAATGGTGGTCTATTTAAGTACAGTCACCGTCAAATATATCTAAGCGGCCAAGGTACTCAAAAATATCTAAACATGCCTTTACAATAGAGGCGTTGTTCAGATATTTGTGACCACCTTGGCCGCTCCGATATATCTGATGGCGACTGTAGATCACTTGAACTAAGTTATTTTAATTGTTAACCAAATATAAGAAAATAAAAATAAAGACAAAGATAAAAAATAAGTTATACGATTTCTTTTGTTTTCGGTTCTTTAATAAACATACCTCTGCACAGGCATGACTTGTAGGTTATAGATAGGATTCTTCCTGGTGAACAGCCAAGTAAGCCTCGGTCTGGTATTCTGGGTAGCCAAATCAGCGCGGTAGACTACGTAGCTCTCGGACAGCGAGGTGATCTCGGACTGGGAATGGTACACCGAGCGGCCCACCCAGTCCGTGCAGATACTTGTCGCTGTGCCGTTGATTGATGCCAACTGGGACATAATGTGAAAATTAATCATCAATATATTTCTTCTTCTCTTACATTTTAATAAAGATTAAATGTAGCTATAATTAAACTTAATGTAGGTACAGTACAAGTATTAAATGCTTAAGTGACATATACCATGTCATGATTAGACAAACTCTAGTCTTATATAACTATTTAGTTCTTGCAAGACCCTAACAGGGTACCATGTGTTGCTGAAATAATTGTAACAACTTTATGTACCATGGTGTCGCAATAAATGATTCTATTATTTTCTACTCTGGTCCAATCAAAACAGCAAGTCGCAATTAGGATCCAAATACTTTGTAGGTGTTTGTGATCACTACCCAAACTCCGGGATCAGAAGGTTGGAATGTCAATTTAAAGTCACTGAATAACACAAGAAAAGTTTATTAAAATGTTCCACAATTACTGCATGAATCAAAGTTAACACTGAAGGTCAATAATATTAGTAAATTTAGCAAAAACGTTAAAGTACACTACACATACGTTTGTACGTTTGGGAACTACCGGACAAGTCGCAAGGCGGGGGACAACTGCCGAGGCCCGCGCCTCGCGGCTCGCATCTAGAATGCGATGTCAGCATTCTTGTTACAATGTGTCCCTACAATAGTCCTCCCCAATTTTTGGATTACCAAAAATTTCATTTTTTTTTTATTTTTATTTTTATTATCAAACATATTTACATAACATTACAGTAAAAACTAATGCGTTATGAAACTTAAACTAAATAATTAAATTGGTACAGAGGAAGGCCTTTTGTCCATCACCTCACCGAATCTCAGACATTCACTTCTCACAGCCGCCCATCGCCAAGCAATCAGATCGCACTCCGGTGCTGATGCCAGGAGCGCATTCAGTTGTAACAGGGCTCGAACCAGTGGGGAATTCAAGCGCGACACGGTGCGCGCCGCCGGCACCGCCAACAGATCGCGTCGCCGCGGTCTGAGGGCCATCCTGGGGACGTCCGGTACCCACAGTCGCACGAGTCGACTCACAAGCTCAGGACAGTCCAGCTCTCCGCGCAGGGCCTGACACGCAAACATTAGCAAACTGCCGTTTCGTCTCACCTCCAAAGAGTTGTATCCCAGTGTCCCAAGAAGATATTTGGTCGGGTAGAGGAAGGGGTAGTAGCCATACATTTTTTTATATAAAAACCTTAAAAATGCTTTTTGTACCTTTTCAAGTAGTAAGGCATACGTAGATTCGTAAGGGTGCCACACGATGGACGATGTTTCCAGCTTGCTCCTTACTAGGGCATTATATACAAGTTTTATAGCCAAAGGATCACTAAAGTAACGAAGGTTGCGCGTTATAAAGCCCAGTCTTCGATAGCAACTAGCAGCAAGCGATAAAATATGCTCATGAAAGGTGAGCCGCGTATCGAAAACTACACCCAAGTCTTTAGCGGAAAACACGCGATTGATTTGTTCAGACCCAAGCATATACAGGGCGTGTATGGGCGTATGAGCACGGGTGAATGTGCATACGCTACACTTAGTCGAGTTGAAAAGGAGCTTGTTTTCCACACTCCACCGATAAACCGAGTCGATGTCCCTTTGCAAAGACTCACAGTCCTCACTCTGTTCCACTCCATACATCAACTTCAGATCATCTGCGTAAAGAAGGCACTGAGCAGACTGAAGAACCGACTTGAGGTCGTTTATCATGATCCCAAATAAGAAAGGCCCTAATATGGAACCCTGACTAACGCCAGACCGAGTATGATATGGAGCAGAAACAAAACATCCATGTTGGACATACTGCTGTCGATCACGCAGATAACTAGCGAAGAATGATAGCAATGCTGGAGAAAAGCCAATACGATCAAGTTTCGTCAGCAACACATCGTTATCGACGCGATCGAAAGCCTTGCGGAAATCAAAATAAAGGACATCGATTTGGATGCCCCTGTCCAAATGTTCAGAAATACTTTCAACCAAAAGTAGTAGATTGGTGTTAACAGAGCGGCCGTGTCTAAATCCATGCTGTTCATCACACAAGAATGGTTTTACCTGTGCGGACAGAGTTCGGTGGAGTATGGACTCAAAGAGCTTAGCCAGAGTGGGAAGGACAGCTATGGGCCTATAATTTTCAACAGCAGCAGTATCATTCACCTTCGGGATTGGTCTTACCCTCGAGACTTTCCAGCAACGTGGGTATGATCCACCGCTGAGCGCCAAATTAAAGATATACGCTAGAGGGATTTTCAGGTAATCCATGCAGCCTTTGACTACATACGCTGGCAAGTTATCCGGACCTATCGCACAATTAGATTTGAGTCGCTTTATACCGGATTCAACCTCCTGAATAGATATTTTATCTATATGTATGTAGTTAGCGGCACGACACTGATCAACGGGTCCCTGCACGTTAGGGTCGAGATGCGGAGTATCAGGCAAGAACACCCCTGAGAAATAACTCGCAAACGCACCCGCAACCTCTGCCCCTGCAAATTCTTTTCCATCATACTCCACACTATTAACGAACCCTCCCTTTGTCTTCAAGCTATGCAAGTGCTGCCAAAAAGCCCTGGGATTGTCCTTCACCTTACGCTGAATTTGATCAATGTAGTGATCGTAGGTAGAGGCTATCCGTTGCTTCACCTCAGACCTCAATTTCGCGAACTTATTGTAAACTTCTTTGTTTTTGGTGGTTTTCCACTCTCGGTGCAAGTCACTTTTTAATTTCAAGTCACTAATGAGGTCCGCAGTGAACCAAACTGGATAGCGTCTAGCTGGTTTCTTAGAACGAATTCGTTTAGGTACACATTGGTCGAAAATTCCGTACAATATTTGGTAAAATGTATTTACAGCACGATCAACATCCGCAACACTGAGAACTTCACTCCAGTTTACCTTCGAGACTAATTTGTACATGAGTTCATAATTCCCTTTAGTGAAATTCCAGTCTCTCTGCATGTCAACATTGCTAGGTTCCAGTCGTTCAGCCTGCTGATGGTGCTTTCGACAATCCGTTTCGATCAAAATCTCCAGAGGAGGGTGGTACGCATCCGATCTCGGAACCAGTCCTCCTCTAGTAATTTCTAAAACTTTCGTCCCTGATATGCGCTCCGACACCAGCACTACATCTAACTTACCGCCATATGCATTCCTCACCTCATTCATCTCTTTTAGACCGCATACAGCTAAAAAATAACAGTAGTAACATAAAACACTTTGGGATGTATATATCGGATTCAAGTTCAAATCACCGACCATAAGCACCACACCCTTTAATGTATCGAACACTGACTCAACTTTCCGAAACCATCTAAAGTACGTTTCATCTGTTGCATTAGGAGGAATATAGACCACACACATATAACAAACAACTTGATCGACAACGAATGTTGCCCATAAATCTTCTCCACTTGAAGTCTCCAGTTCTCGACAGCGCCGCAGCAGAATACCAGGTCGCGCCGCGATAAGCACGCCGCCGCCTCGCGCGCCCGTGGCGCGGTCCCGGCGCAGCACGCTCCAACCGCCGCACGTTAGCTCAGCGTCGTTAACGGCATCAGTGAGAAAAGTCTCGGTGACTGCTACAACATCGGAATCCAGGGATAACAAACTGTGCCTGAAGTAGCTAAGCTTGGTGTTGAGGCCTCTAACATTTTGATACGTGACGTCTATCATCGACTCCACTTTCTGCGTGTCGATCGGAGGTGCCCGAATCCTTGGCGTTGTTGTTGTACGATCTCCGAAAAAACCACGCTTTTACCCTCGCATTCTCAGGCCAAACTTCCGGTGATAAGCATTTGTCATAAACCTCCCGGGGGACGCCTATTTTGTATGACTTGTATGCTCCTTTTGGCTTAAGTTGCTGTACCGTGCAGGTTTTATCTGGATACATGGATTTTAGATACGCACGTATGTCATCTTCGCCTGATACCATATTCCACAGATGTATAAACTTGAGGAACTCTACCGCTTTAAGTGACGTTACATCAGGCCCCGCCGTACCTCGCAGAGAGGAAAAACGTTTCCTAGTTTCTCTGGGCACTTTGTCTTTACCTGCTGCTCTTGGGCTTTCATTATCTGTCGAAAGAGACCCCACTTCTCTATCTGTTGAAAGCGTCGGAACCGGAAGACTTTCCCCTGATGCTTCGGCAGACGGCTCTGCGCTAATTGTTCTATCAAGCGACTTGACACCTGTGGCTTCTGTGTCTTCTTTGCAATCTTTCCTTGCTACTAGCGTCGATTTATGTTCGGTCCGGGATTTACGCCTTCTTTTAGACTTCTTTCCTGGGGCTACATTGCTAGTAGACCCATGTTCGTCGGATTTCGCGCACCAACAGCAGTTCGTTAATGGAAACTCTAATTGGTCAAACCTCCTGTTAACCATCTCAAGCTTGTTGGAGCAATCAGTAAGCGCTACATGGTACTTCGCTACAGTAGAAAGGGCGTCAGCTAGCTGCTCCGACAAAACGCTCATTTCTTCTCGGATCAGATTCATTTCAAGTACAATAGATGCCTCCTTACCCGTAGGCTGTATTTGTACAGACTCATCCCTACTGGTGCTCCCTGTTGATTGCGCCTGAGGGAGTTTCGCACTCCTGTTTCTAACTGCAATATTCTTAGCGGCGACAGGCGTACCAACCGGAGTCGCGCAACTTGACCCAGGCTTTTTAAGAGTGATAGGACACTCAGGGCATACCCACGCATCTCTTTCCGCCAAAGTGAGCTTATTATTTATACACGACGAGTGATACAGCTTACCGCAAGAAGACGTCATGCACTGAACATACTCCTCACCAACGGCGAGCTCCGACTGGCAACCGTGGCAGATTAACTCAGCACTATCGCCTCTTTGCATAGACATCATCGTGTGAGTTTCAATTCTAATGTGCAACACAAAAACGTTCAAATTAGCACTGATTAACACCGCCCGGCGTAGCGTTTCGCGTAGCTCTCGTAGTACCCCGTAGCATCCGGCGTAGCCGATGCTCCTAGCTCCGGTGACGTCAACGCGCGCGACACAGTACACTATTTCGATCCCAGCACAGAATTATCGATGGCTCAGCGGTAAAGACAGCGGCCTATCAATCCGATGACGCAGGTTCGAATCCAGGGAACTTGCAAAAAACTGATGTCTCTTTCTAAGTCCGCCCACTGGGTGGAGCCAAGCCGTAACAGTTCCGCAAGCGAGACAAGGAAACGAAATTGCACTTTTAGACCAATCACAATTTAAACTTTGGAATAAATTGTACGCAAATTCACTGCAAATGACACGTCCGCTCTCGGTGGCGGCGACTGACGACTCATAATCAAACATAATCATATATTCAACCAGTATGAATAGCTTGATATCGCTTCGCTACCGGTGGGCGTCTCGCTTTAAACCTAGGTTAAGCTCTAAAGTCTTTATACCGTATGTTTTAATTTCCGAACCGTTAGCGGCATATAATTTACAAACACTTTCACCAATTGAATATTTGTTTCTCACTGGTATAACACTAACCTCGGCACCTGTATCTATTAGGAAACGAAAACCACTGTTAGTGTCTGTCACGGATAGGCGGTGCGACGGTGGAGTAGTACAAGCTTCCGCCACTTCTTGTACTCCTACTGGTTTTCCGTCGTCTTGGTTCTCCACGCACAAGGTGGTACACAACGTTGCGCCTTCTCCCTGTATCTATAATGGTATGAACAGAGCCAATCTGGGCTATCAGGCGTTCTTCTGGTGCTGCTCCTTCCACGCGATGTAGAACGGTGGCGCATGCCACTCCTGGATACAGATCTTCCCCTTTGTCGGAACCGGTCACGGTTCGACTGCTTCGTCTGCTCTTCCAAACTGCATATCCTGCCCTCGAGTCTCTCTAAGGCAGCTAGGACAGCCACCATATCCGGAAACTGCGTCGCTCCGCCGCGCGAAGTTGACGCCTGCACCTCCGCAACGTGTGGAGTGGGCCTAACCGCCTCCAACACTTTGTCCGCTATCGCAGCCAGGCTATCTAAGTTCTGACTGTCGGCCACGGCGACTGCTGCTCGTGCTGCCTGAGGTAGATGGTTCTGCCACAATATGCATAATGTTTGATCAGGCACCTTACCCCTAGCGAGGTCTCGCATTTTCCGCAACAAATGCGACGGCTTCTGCTCGCCCAGCTCCATATCACTGAGTAGTTTCTGTAATTGAGCCTTTGCAGAATCTTCGTAAATTGCCAAAAGCTTCTCTTTAAGGGCTTCATACTTGCCAGTAACTGGCGGTTGTAGCAAAAGGTCGGTAATCTGCCCTATCGCACTTTTCGTTAGCTTCCCTAAAACTAGGTCATACCTCGCCTGGTCCTTGAGATGCTGAGGATTTAATATGGCTTCTACCTGAATAAACCAGTGCCTCGGTTGATCGGCCCAAAATTCCGGTAACCTAGATGCGACTGTGACAGCTGCAAGATCCAGTTGCGCGTCAGTCCTCTCGTTCGACGCTGCAGGCGGCGCGCCCGCCGGCGGCTGCGGCGGCTGCGGCGCAGCGACGCCGGGTGCTCCGCCAACACCGTGTGTCATGTTTGCTAATGACTTAATTTCCTTGCCCCGGCTAGTTCCCGCAAAGTGAGTTGCCCCCAATACGCGGATAAACAGAAAAAATAAATAAAATCCGTTTGGTAAACACAGTCTTTAAAATTGTCTTTCACTACACTGTCAGTTTAGTCTTTGTGTGCCCCGTTGTCGGGGTCACCAATTGTAGGTGTTTGTGATCACTACCCAAACTCCGGGATCAGAAGGTTGGAATGTCAATTTAAAGTCACTGAATAACACAAGAAAAGTTTATTAAAATGTTCCACAATTACTGCATGAATCAAAGTTAACACTGAAGGTCAATAATATTAGTAAATTTAGCAAAAACGTTAAAGTACACTACACATACGTTTGTACGTTTGGGAACTACCGGACAAGTCGCAAGGCGGGGGACAACTGCCGAGGCCCGCGCCTCGCGGCTCGCATCTAGAATGCGATGTCAGCATTCTTGTTACAATGTGTCCCTACAACTTCTAATTAAGAACGCTTATAATTAGCACAGTAAGCAGAAGAAAGAAAACCAAACGTAAGTTAAGTAAGTGCTCAGACTTAGATAATAAAAACGTAGATCATTGTCTTCCAGGCAGGTGCTAATTGTAACACAAGGGTTAAGCAATGGCGCGTAGTTACAGTGTCCGAGAGGCACCCGGGTGGCTTGCGGTATTTAAGCTCCCTACGGTTCCAACCCGAACTGGCCCACGTTGGACTTTGTTTGGCATTCCCCCCGTCCCTCATTTTTTTTGCTTTAAATTAATTTATGTTGCTCAGAGGCGTCGTCGGTCCTCCAATGCAGCTCATACCAATACCCCGGGTCAGGGATCCATTCCACTCGCGCCAGTACCGGGCTTAGTACTTTAAAAGTCACTCCTTTAGGCGCCGTGGGAGCTAAAATGTGGGAAAATATGTCTCTCGTCAAACGAATGCACATTATTTTATTAATTATTTTCGTTCTTGTCACAAAGCGAACCACGGTTCCAACCCGAAATGGCCCACGTTGGACTTTGTTTGGCATTCCCCCCCTCCCTCATTTTTTTTCGGCTTCCAACTCTTGACAGATTGATAACCGACCAGCCGGTTTGAATGGCAAGTTGCATGCTCGTTCTTCATCACATAAAGATATTTGAAATTGAAGGGAAAGGATGAAAAACAAAGTCCAACGTGGGTCAGTTCTAGTTGCACAGGGTGGTTCCACAACACATAGGGAGCTTAAATCCCGCGATCCACCCGGTTGCCTCGCGGACACTGTAACTACGCGTCATTGCTCTGATTACAAGGGTTAAAGCCAGCCGGGACAAATGCAACTGCGGCTATTATTTACACGCACAACTAAAGTATTAGAGACCCTTCCACCGCAACCAAGTATTCCCTTTTCTTACTTGGAAAAGTATCGATTCGAAGTGCTTCTATGGCTGCGTATCCACTGAGGTGGAGATGAGACGTGTAAGAATCAAACATTAGCATCATTCCCCACTCGTCCCCGCCTCAATAGAAAGGCAGTCTATTGGTTGATTCCCACACATCTCATTTCCGCCTCAGCGAAAAGGAAGCCTTACTCGTTATATGTGCCTGTATTTTGCCAATTGCCCGGACTGATGCTATGAAAAATGTGCCATCTTACTTACCTTAAAATGACCACTAGCGTCGATCCTCGACGAAAATATCTCATCCAAATTATTAGCCCAATAGACCACATTCTCCTCAATAGACACAGCGAAGTCCACCGGCGTCCCAGTACTCTTCGGGATCGTCTCACTCTCGCCAGAGTCCAGGTCCACGATCTTGAGGAATTCCTGGGAGGATATCATCACTTTTGGGATGGGGTTCACGTGGTCGGCTGACGCTGAGGCGATGCTGGAGTAGTCACCGAATCCGGCGTCGGTGTGTGCTCGGACCTGGAAAAAAATACCAATTACAGCCGTACTTATGCTAAGAACCTACCAATAAGCTAGAGTTACTGAGCTGGTAATATTTATCACGTCATTCTTAAGCTGCCTCCCAACTTACGTACGTAATTAGAACTTACATTGTTTTACCGACCTAAGAATACAGGGTGCGTCTAGATCTTTCACCTCAAACTTACCAATTGCAACTATTTCAGATCTCTCAAGGGTATTTGGCATCCTACTTGAGGATTTGGCGTAAGGTTCAAAGTATAACGAACAAGATTTCTTTAATGAGTGCAGCGCTATCTACGCATTTATCCTGATTCTAAAGCTGAGCACTAGACCCTACTCATAGTGTTGTGTTCCTGCTGGTGAGTAAGGTTGCCAAAGACCTCAAAGAGGACCCAGTGTGTTGACGATGAGGGACCCTCTTGTTTCTTTAGCCGTCAACACAGTGAATCCTTCTTTTTGTAAAGGGTCGGCACGCGCATGTGACTCCTCTGGAGTTGCCAGCGTCCATAGGTTACGGTAGCTGCTTACCATCAGGCAACTGTGCTGATTGAACGTCAGTATTCCCATTGACGAAAGTGACACAAAACGCGTCCGTGCGTCAGTAACAACTTTGCTGTTACAGTGAAAAAACAATTTTGATCTCTAATTTTCTATTTAACGAATAATGTTAAAAAAAAGAAATGTCTAAGTTTCTGCCTACGCAACAACCTAGGATGACACAAATTATTATTATTAGCTAAGTTGGATGGCTTGAACTCTGTATGCGAATAATAAGCATCTTTAATATTATCGAAACTTCATAATTTATCGGTACGGGTCTAAAACTGATGGCGCCACAAATAGCATGAGCATACGTTTCTAGCCCGGTCAGTAGTGACGCTGCCTACGAAGCAGAGGGTCCCTGGTTCGAATCCCGGTAAGGGCATTCTTTTTTTATATTTTTATACGGATATTTGTTATTATGTATATTATAATTTAGTATATGAGATTAAGTAAATAAACATCCATACATATTTATAAAATAATTATTTGCGGAGAAGAAAAATACTCTGAATATTAATTTTATTTAGAACGTCATATATCGATAATTGCAAATTTAAAAAATATGATAAGTAAGCGTATTTAATGCAGTTCTTAAATATTTACATATTTAGACACTTACAATAAAAAGTTAATTTCATACGCTCAACTATACCCTAGCGCCACCCGGAGAGATTTGGAACTATTGTTAACGCTTACAGCTGGACACATTTTCGACCTTTCCCCTATATAAGATGGCGGTCCTTTACTTTATGGTTCATGGCCAGTGGTAACATAGGCAGAGATAAACGTTAAACCGTATTCATGTCAGGCGAGTCCCGTAGATGGCGTTAATATAAATAAGAAATTATCCTAGTTCACTCATCATCAGTTTGAGGGGTTTGATGGTAACTATTAATCTTCTTAGCTATTAATGATGCTATACTGCCCTGCTAAGCCAAAAGGCGCTATCTCAGAAAAAAAATGAATGCAAACTTATACATTAAATTCTGTAGCTCAGAGTTCCATTATCAAGAGAATTTATTTTGAAATAGTGCCATTCGGTTTACCAAGGCAGTGTAGCAATGTTAAAAACCATCGATCAATTTTGATGTCTGCGTGAAGTATAAAAATAATTTTGAGTAATTGAACGTCACATTTACATTGCTTGGAAAGACGACAACATTGCTATGGAACGTTCATGCAGCGTAAGGCGTCAACTGGAGACCACAGGCATTCACGAAGGTATGCTTACTGTGTGATAATTATAACGTTTATACTTAATCAGTTAACTACATATTTTTCTTTTCCTGTACAGGATTCAATATACATTGCCCAAGGAGAGCATTTTGCGTTCAATTTTACCACAGGCGTTTGCGTCGACAGCATCATAATTTGTCGCCGCTCACGAGCGAGACAAGAAGAATAAATTGGATACAAAAATAGGAAAAAACTGTTTGTCTCTTCCGCGGTAAGTTTAAAAACAGCAAAATGAAGAATTTATTGCAAATATTTATATCGGTGAAAAAATGGTCCTTCGTACTGGATTATCCGGTACGAAGGACCATTTTTTCTGACTTCACCTCCTTCCTGAATTAGGTTAGGCATGATGTTTATGTGATAGGTACTATGACCGCCTACATCCATTGGAAACAAAGTTTATGTGGCCACTATTGTTTTGCAGTGGGAAAAGTAGAAAATAGGTCAGATAAGTTTAGTGACCAGGCCCTCCGGTAGCCAAGATGACAATCGTTTGCAGAAAACGAAACGGAACGCTCTGTCACGAACGCTCACACTTCCATATTAGTGCGATAGAGAGACGGATAGCTTTTCGATTCGTTTTCTGCAAATGATTGTCATCTTGGCTAAGCCTCCAGATACCAGATACATAGATAGATTATTGATATATGATTTGATTGTATATATTAATACTTAATTGATAATATAAATGCCAAAATGCTTGTTTGCCACCGTCGTAGTACAAAAAAATAAAACTGAATAAATAAATTATTGTAACTGACGATTCGTAAGTGCTTGTTGCTATGCCTACTTGAATAAACACATTTTTGACTTTGACTTTGCCATTCAACAAAATTTCTGCTCCATAGGACATCGGATCTACGAGTATTGTTAACTTACTGACTAGATACCTAATAGATGGACTGCGTAAAAATCAATACCTGAAAGTAATAAGTGGCTCCAGTGGCGATGTTAGGAATGACTAGCTGCGTGTGTGTCGGTGCTAGGCGCGTGTCGGCGCAGGCGCGCGGCGCGGCGGCCGCGGGGGCGGTCCAGCAGCGCGCTTCGTACCCGCGCACGACCCCGTGCGCGCGCGCCGGGGCTTCCCATCGGAATATCGCAGTTAGAGCGCCACCACTAATAAAAAAAAAATTGTCTCAAAAATAATATTTCAAGTAAATTTTCTTTTGGTGCAATGAATTTATTTCTTTGTTAATACTACTAATAATTATAACTAGTAGACAATAAGCGGGGTAAAAATTTATTGTCTCCCCGCTCATCGCCAGTTAGCTGCGGCAAGCCGTACGCCGGGATGTCGTTGGATTGCACCTCTAGCCAAGAGACATCAACGTTGAAGTCGACTAATCGTGACGTGTTACTGTTAGTTGTTAGTGACGTCACCTGCTAGTCGGCTGCGTGTAGACGCGCGGGTGCCGCGGCGGCGCGGGCGCGGCCTGCGGCGAGTGCCGCGGTGCGCGCGCCGACGCACTGCCTCCCCAGTGTGTGTGCGCCCTAACGGTCACCTCCACTGCGCTGTATGGCGGGATGTCGTTGGACTGCACCTCTAGCCACGGGACATCGACGGTTTTCTAAGCATAAATATAAATGCCCCGGTTTGAAAATAGTATTTATAGGTCTTACTTACCAACTAACATCTTAAATTATGATTGAGAACGTTCGTCAAAGGCAGTGATAAACTTAAGCCGGGACCGTATCTCAAATTACATTTAGGATTGTAAATTAATGTGATAGGAACTTTAATGTTTTTTACAGTTCACGATAAATATTATGTTCATTGCAGTGTTATTCAGTAGTCAGGTAAGGTACCTACTTCTTTAATTTTGATAAGCTCTAACAAGTTGAGCCCAACATCGTAGTAGACACAGCGATTGCTGACGTTAACCATCAAGGCCGACCTCTAGGTCACATTAAGCCTATATACTGGATACAGCTACTGAGGAGATTTTGACGCTCCCAGGGATAGCTTAGAATGACTGATTCGATATTTACCTCTACTTTGAGCAGCCCAGAGAAGTTGAGCCCGACGTCGTAGTAGACGCGGCTGTTGTTGACGTTGACCCTCAATGCCGGGCTCCAGGTCACGTTGAATCGGTCCCATATACCGGATACAGCGATTGAAGAGGCGTTGATGGTCTCAGGGATGGCTATCAGAGACTCTGTGGGCAGAAATGTGCGTTTGATGAAAAAAAAATCTTTAACCTTACAAACTCGGTACATAAGCGTATATACTCGTACCATGAAAAAACTGAAGATCAACAATTTACAAGGGTACTTCTTACACATTTAGACCAGAGACCAAAGCCAAAATGACAATGAAGTAAAAAGTTATGTGTAACATCGAAATGACAGTAGCAAATGAAAATATACATGATCATTATTTAAGTTCATCGATAAACGATCGTCACCTGTTTTAGGCCTCGAAGCGTCCGAAATACGTGTGCCGCGTGGGGTCGCGCATGGCACGACACGTCCGCCACCCACACCAGGCGTCCGCTGTAGTAGCTCGGCGGGCCTAGAGTAGCCGTGCCGTCTAGTAACGATACTAGGGAGCCCGAAACACACTCACCGCTGTGCTCGAACCACGTGGGGTCGCGCACGGCGATGACGTGCACGCGCGACACCAGGTCGGCCGTGTAGCGGCCCGCCAGGTCTGACACCACCGCGCGCGACGCGTCTGCCACCCACATCAGCCGTCCGCTGTAGTAGCACAGCGGACCTAGAGTAGCCGTGCCGTCTAGTAACGATAGTAGGGAGCCCGAAACACACTCACCGCTGTGCTCGTGCCGCGTGGGGTCGCGCACGGCGATGACGTGCACGCGCGACACCAGGTCGGCCGTGTAGCGGCCCGCCAGGTCCGACACCACCGCGCGCGATGCGTCCGCTGTAGTAGCCCAGCAAGCCTAGAGTAGCCGTGCTGTCTAGTAACGATAGTAGGGAGCCCGAAACACACTCACCGCTGTGCTCGTGCCGCGTGGGGTCGCGCACGGCGATGACGTGCACGCACGACACCAGGTCGGCCGTGTAGCGGCCCACCAGGTCCGACACCACCGCGCGCGATGCGTCCGCTTTAGTAGCCCAGCGAGCCTAGAGTAGCCGTGCTGTCTAGTAACGATAGTAGGGAGCCCGAACCACCCTCACCGCTGTGCTCGTGCCGCGTGGGGTCGCGCACGGCGATGACGTGCACGCGCGACACCAGGTCGGCCGTGTAGCGGCCCACCAGGTCCGACACCACCGCGCGCGATGCGTCCGCTTTAGTAGCCCAGCGAGCCTAGAGTAGCCGTGCGTCTAGTAACGATAGTAGGGAGCCCGAACCACACTCACCGCTGTGCTCGTGCCGCGTGGGGTCGCGCACGGCGATGACGTGCACGCACGACACCAGGTTGGCCGTGTAGCGGCCCACCAGGTCCGACACCACCGCGCGCGATGCGTCCGCTTTAGTAGCCCAGCGAGCCTAGAGTAGCCGTGCTGTCTAGTAACGATAGTAGGGAGCCCGAACCACACTCACCGCTGTGCTCGTGCCGCGTGGGGTCGCGCACGGCGATGACGTGCACGCGCGACACCAGGTCGGCCGTGTAGCGACCCGCCAGGTCCGACACCACCGCGCGCGACGCGTCCGCCACCCACACCAGGCGTCCGCTGTAGTAGCACAGCGGGCCTAGAGTAGCCGTGCTGTCTAGTAACGATAGTAGGGAGCCCGAACCACCCTCACCGCTGTGCTCGTGCCGCGTGGGGTCGCGCACGGCGATGACGTGCACGCGCGACACCAGGTCGGCCGTGTAGCGGCCCACCAGGTCCGACACCACCGCGCGCGATGCGTCCGCTTTAGTAGCCCAGCGAGCCTAGAGTAGCCGTGCTGTCTAGTAACGATAGTAGGGAGCCCGAACCACACTCACCGCTGTGTTCGTGCCGCGTGGGGTCGCGCACGGCGATGACGTGCACGCGCGACACCAGGTCGGCCGTGTAGCGGCCCACCAGGTCCGACACTACCGCGCGCGATGCGTCCGCTTTAGTAGCCCAGCGAGCCTAGAGTAGCCGTGCTGTCTAGTAACGATAGTAGGGAGCCCGAACCACACTCACCGCTGTGCTCGTGCCGCGTGGGGTCGCGCACGGCGATGACGTGCACGCGCGACACCAGGTCGGCCGTGTAGCGGCCCGCCAGGTCCGACACCACCGCGCGCGATGCGTCCGCTGTAGTAGCCCAGCAAGCCTAGAGTAGCCGTGCTGTCTAGTAACGATAGTAGGGAGCCCGAAACACACTCACCGCTGTGCTCGTGCCGCGTGGGGTCGCGCACGGCGATGACGTGCACGCGCGACACCAGGTCGGCCGTGTAGCGGCCCGCCAGGTCCGACACCACCGCGCGCGATGCGTCCGCTGTAGTAGCCCAGCAAGCCTAGAGTAGCCGTGCTGTCTAGTAACGATAGTAGGGAGCCCGAAACACACTCACCGCTGAGCTCGTGCCGCGTGGGGTCGCGCACGGCGATGACGTGCACGCGCGACACCAGGTCGGCCGTGTAGCGGCCCACCAGGTCCGACACCACCGCGCGCGATGCGTCCGCTTTAGTAGCCCAGCGAGCCTAGAGTAGCCGTGCGTCTAGTAACGATAGTAGGGAGCCCGAACCACACTCACCGCTGTGCTCGTGCCGCGTGGGGTCGCGCACGGCGATTACGTGCACGCGCGACACCAGGTTGGCCGTGTAGCGGCCCACCAGGTCCGACACCACCGCGCGCGATGCGTCCGCTTTAGTAGCCCAGCGAGCCTAGAGTAGCCGTGCTGTCTAGTAACGATAGTAGGGAGCCCGAACCACACTCACCGCTGTGCTCGTGCCGCGTGGGGTCGCGCACGGCGATGACGTGCACGCGCGACACCAGGTCGGCCGTGTAGCGACCCGCCAGGTCCGACACCACCGCGCGCGACGCGTCCGCCACCCACACCAGGCGTCCGCTGTAGTAGCACAGCGGGCCTAGAGTAGCCGTGCTGTCTAGTAACGATAGTAGGGAGCCCGAACCACCCTCACCGCTGTGCTCGTGCCGCGTGGGGTCGCGCACGGCGATGACGTGCACGCGCGACACCAGGTCGGCCGTGTAGCGGCCCACCAGGTCCGACACCACCGCGCGCGATGCGTCCGCTTTAGTAGCCCAGCGAGCCTAGAGTAGACGTGCTGTCTAGTAACGATAGTAGGGAGCCCGAACCACACTCACCGCTGTGTTCGTGCCGCGTGGGGTCGCGCACGGCGATGACGTGCACGCGCGACACCAGGTCGGCCGTGTAGCGGCCCACCAGGTCCGACACTACCGCGCGCAATGCGTCCGCTTTAGTAGCCCAGCGAGCCTAGAGTAGCCGTGCTGTCTAGTAACGGTAGTAGGGAGCCCGAACCACACTCACCGCTGTGCTCGAGCCGCGTGGGGTCGCGCACGGCGATGACGTGCACGCGCGACACCAGGTCGGCCGTGTAGCGGCCCGCCAGGTCCGACACCACCGCGCGCGATGCGTCCGCCACCCACACCAGGCGTCCGCTGTAGTAGCACAGCGGGCCTAGAGTAGCCGTGCTGTCTAGTAACGATAGTAGGGAGCCCGAACCACCCTCACCGCTGTGCTCGTGCCGCGTGGGGTCGCGCACGGCGATGACGTGCACGCGCGACACCAGGTCGGCCGTGTAGCGGCCCACCAGGTCCGACACCACCGCGCGCGATGCGTCCGCTTTAGTAGCCCAGCGAGCCTAGAGTAGCCGTGCTGTCTAGTAACGATAGTAGGGAGCCCGAACCACACTCACCGCTGTGTTCGTGCCGCGTGGGGTCGCGCACGGCGATGACGTGCACGCGCGACACCAGGTCGGCCGTGTAGCGGCCCACCAGGTCCGACACTACCGCGCGCGATGCGTCCGCTTTAGTAGCCCAGCGAGCCTAGAGTAGCCGTGCTGTCTAGTAACGATAGTAGGGAGCCCGAACCACACTCACCGCTGTGCTCGTGCCGCGTGGGGTCGCGCACGGCGATGACGTGCACGCGCGACACCAGGTCGGCCGTGTAGCGGCCCACCAGGTCCGACACTACCGCGCGCGATGCGTCCGCTTTAGTAGCCCAGCGAGCCTAGAGTAGCCGTGCTGTCTAGTAACGATAGTAGGGAGCCCGAACCACACTCACCGCTGTGCTCGTGCCGCGTGGGGTCGCGCACGGCGATGACGTGCACGCGCGACACCAGGTCGGCCGTGTAGCGGCCCGCCAGGTCCGACACCACCGCGCGCGATGCGTCCGCTGTAGTAGCCCAGCAAGCCTAGAGTAGCCGTGCTGTCTAGTAACGATAGTAGGGAGCCCGAAACACACTCACCGCTGTGCTCGTGCCGCGTGGGGTCGCGCACGGCGATGACGTGCACGCGCGACACCAGGTCGGCCGTGTAGCGGCCCGCCAGGTCCGACACCACCGCGCGCGATGCGTCCGCCACCCACACCAGGCGTCCGCTGTAGTAGCACAGCGGGCCTAGAGTAGCCGTGCTGTCTAGTAACGATAGTAGGGAGCCCGAACCACCCTCACCGCTGTGCTCGTGCCGCGTGGGGTCGCGCACGGCGATGACGTGCACGCGCGACACCAGCTCGGCCGTGTAGCGGCCCACCAGGTCCGACACCACCGCGCGCGATGCGTCCGCTTTAGTAGCCCAGCGAGCCTAGAGTAGCCGTGCTGTCTAGTAACGATAGTAGGGAGCCCGAACCACACTCACCGCTGTGTTCGTGCCGCGTGGGGTCGCGCACGGCGATGACGTGCACGCGCGACACGAGGTCGGCCGTGTAGCGGCCCACCAGGTCCGACACTACCGCGCGCGATGCGTCCGCTTTAGTAGCCCAGCGAGCCTAGAGTAGCCGTGCTGTCTAGTAACGATAGTAGGGAGCCCGAACCACACTCACCGCTGTGCTCGTGCCGCGTGGGGTCGCGCACGGCGATGACGTGCACGCGCGACACCAGGTCGGCCGTGTAGCGGCCCGCCAGGTCCGACACCACCGCGCGCGATGCGTCCGCTGTAGTAGTCCAGCAAGCCTAGAGTAGCCGTGCTGTCTAGTAACGATAGTAGGGAGCCCGAAACACACTCACCGCTGTGCTCGTGCCGCGTGGGGTCGCGCACGGCGATGACGTGCACGCGCGACACCAGGTCGGCCGTGTAGCGGCCCGCCAGGTCCGACACCACCGCGCGCGATGCGTCCGCTGTAGTAGCCCAGCAAGCCTAGAGTAGCCGTGCTGTCTAGTAACGATAGTAGGGAGCCCGAAACACACTCACCGCTGAGCTCGTGCCGCGTGGGGTCGCGCACGGCGATGACGTGCACGCGCGACACCAGGTCGGCCGTGTAGCGGCCCACCAGGTCCGACACCACCGCGCGCGATGCGTCCGCTTTAGTAGCCCAGCGAGCCTAGAGTAGCCGTGCTGTCTAGTAACGATAGTAGGGAGCCCGAACCACACTCACCGCTGTGCTCGTGCCGCGTGGGGTCGCGCACGGCGATGACGTGCACGCGCGACACCAGGTCGGCCGTGTAGCGGCCCACCAGGTCCGACACCACCGCGCGCGATGCGTCCGCTTTAGTAGCCCAGCGAGCCTAGAGTAGCCGTGCTGTCTAGTAACGATAGTAGGGAGCCCGAACCACACTCACCGCTGTGTTCGTGCCGCGTGGGGTCGCGCACGGCGATGACGTGCACGCGCGACACCAGGTCGGCCGTGTAGCGGCCCACGAGGTCCGACACCACCGCGCGCGATGTGTCCGCTTTAGTAGCCCAGCGAGCCTAGAGTAGCCGTGCTGTCTAGTAACGATAGTAGGGAGCCCGAACCACGCTCACCGCTGTGCTCGTGCCGCGTGGGGTCGCGCACGGCGATGACGTGCACGCGCGACACCAGGTCGGCCGTGTAGCGGCCCGCCAGGTCCGACACCACCGCGCGCGACGCGTCTGCCACCCACACCAGGCGTCCGCTGTAGTAGCACAGCGGGCCTAGAGTAGCTGTGCCGTCCAGCCGGGAAACCAGTGAGCCAGAAACCTGATAACCACAGGAAATCTTAATTAAAATTGTAACTTTTTTGTAACACTAAATATAACTTAAATTAATAATTTCTTGAGGGACGACCGCGTACGGTGGACACGACCAGAGAAAGCCCAACACAAGGTGGCCCGACACAGCGGTGACACTCACAGAGAACTTTTGGATGCAGCAGAAAACCGGCTGTTGCAGTTTGTGTCAAGAATGGGCTCAATATACAGTATAAGTACCTACACCTATATTCAAGGATTTCCCATACAAAAACATACAAAAAATACCGGTACTGCATTCCCTACCCTACTAGTTAAAAATAAGACGTCTTTCAATTTATATGCTAGTGATTATGACGATGCTGCAAGGAGGCTTCTGGCTGTATTCTACTCCTAATTAGGGCTTTTATCGGTTCTAAGAGTTGACAAAGTGTAAACAAACCTCATTAACGCTCTGTGAGAATTGGTCTGCGGTTCTTGCGCGATGAAGTTCCGAACCGTCATAGCTCCTTACCAGCCAGTACAGCCACTTCTTTTCCAGATCGGCAGTCAGGCCCATAACTACAACACAAATTTAAGAGTTCACTTCCGAAGATCCGGACTTTTGCGTCAGGCAGTTCACCAGACAATGACTTGGGACTTGGGACTTGAATGGTTTTTAAGAACTTCATGATAAAATAAAATGATCACTTTCTTTCTTACCCTGTTTCCCGCTAAACAGCTGTGCTGGGTAATATACCATTCTCTTCTCGCCATTCAGCCGCGCAGCCTCCACGGCGTGCCCCGTGTTCCAATAAATGTACGCTCCCAGTGAATCGATAGTCAGCTCTTTGGCTACAGTGACTATGGGGACTGGCTCTCGGTTACCGCCGTCCAGGTTTCCTCTGGTAATCTAGCGGGAGAAACAAAATAAAATATATTTATTTATTGTTCCTTGCTTGTATGGTGACCAATTTGAAGTTCGTATAGCCAACTGGTCTAATAAAATAATTGCGAAGCAGAACATGAACCAATAAAAAGATAAAATGAGAATAGCTTTGCGTTACCCACCGATTAAACCGCCAACTTTAAAAATTCACTAATAAATAATTTTAAACAAAAAAGAACCGACTTCACTTAGCATCCACCTCTCCAAAAGCAAATGCTCGAGCTGCTGTAAAAAATACTCAAATCACTATAGGTGTGCCTATAATAGTTGAAGAGTTCCCTCGATTTCTCCAGGATCCCATCATCAGATCCTGACCTGGTTACAATGGGACTAACTGTGAAGTATACTCTTTCAAACAAAAAAAGAATTTTCCAAATCGGTCCAGCCGTCTTCGAATAATCGGTGAATATACATAAAAAAAAATAGCAAAAACAAAGATCGGTTGAAAAATCGGTGTTATCCACGTTAATCACCTGACCCCGATCACCCAGGTGATTGGATTTGACGATTTTGTCTTCTGAGATCCCCCAGGTGATCCTATTGGACGTTAGGTGGTTAGGTTAGGTTCGTTAGGTAGCTTCAGATGCCCGAAGGCCAAACCGCCCAGAAATAGGAGCCCCGCAAAGCGGGGCTCCGTCTAGTTAAGTTGCGGAGGAACTGTTTTTTGGAAAAGAAACACTTATGGATAACGTAAATGGATCACCTGGGGGATCTCAGAAGACAAAATCGTCAATACAATCACCTGGGTGATCGAGGTCAGGTGATTAACGTGGATAACGTGGAAAAATCCCTGTTGTTGATGCCGAAACGTTTGCAAATTTCATGCGTCGACGTAGTCGTCAAGTATACCTATGGTTTCTTGAGTTACCTACCTGAAATTAGTTAAAATGGGAAGAGTAAGGTCAACTTACCAACTGCTGCTTAGGGTTGGACCAGTAGATCCTCTTGCCGACCCAGTCCACGGCCAGGCTGCCGACGTTGTCCATGTTGTTCATGAATCCCTTCTCGCGGGACGTAGTGTTGTACCACATCACGGTCGATACATTTGTCACTAGGTACAATTTGTCTCGGTACCAGGATATATCGGTTATGTGGATTTTCTTTAGATGTGCCCTAGACGAAAACACAAGGGTAGAATCTCGAAAAGCTGTTTTTAATAGTGATATTGATAATGTAAGCATAAAATAGTTGTATGTATCTTACCTGTGTATCAATGTTTGTAAGTTGTCACCAGTCAAATCAGTTTGCAGTAGACCATCCGGGCCAGACCATACCAAAGTACTATGTAAAGTTGTAGGAGAGGACGCCAACGTCTTACCCATAAACTCTGACGACCAAGGCCCTGTAAAATGTATAAGAAAAAGATTTTCTGTAGTTAACTTTCAATATATTTTTTTTATCATATTGATATACCTGCTGACACAGTCCGAGGCTAAAAGTAGTAAAACAGAAGTATTTGACAACTAGAAAAATTGCGTAGTAAATACAATAACTGAGTATGAGATTTTTCTTTTGATTACTAACCTTCGCCGGATTCTGTAACTGCTGCAACTTTGATGACATAGTTAGCATCTTGCTTAAGATCTTCAACAACATACATCGATCCATTTATGTGTTTCCTAAAACATAAAAAAACCCAGTTATTTTACTTTCAAACTTCCAATTCCTAGTGTTGACCGATTCACAAAATGATTTAATAAAGTTATTAAGGTCAGTGTCCATTTTCAATACCTTCCTTGCTTCGCAATCACGCACTTTTAAATAACAATCATGGTTATAATGTCAATTTATACAATAAACCTGCTATTTATTTTAATTTCTATTTGTAAGTGAAAACGATAATAATATTTTCTCAAGGGTTAAATGCTTTCTTTGCCTAGAAATGCAGTTGTCAATCAGCCATATTTGTTTAACTTATTTTACTTTTCTATTGACACTGAATTTACTAACAGTAGCAGGTCTAACCTACGTTTATTTATTTGGTAAGAAAACACTTACCTATCTATAGTCTCATTACTATCCATATGCGTTAACCGCAGATGAAAGGTCCACTGCTGCCACGCGCCGCTACCCTGATGCCCCAACAAATGTGGCGGCGACCAAGACACCTTCGCACGAGTTATCCCCATCACACTCTGTACCCCAATCGGAGGATTCACAGGCACAGGAATAGGCTGACAACACGCTACTAACACTTGCCGTGTGGCTATTTTCTTAGTGTTAAACGCTAAGGGGTATTCATTGTGGAAGTAGTTGTCGCTGCCCTTGTGGTATTCTTCTGCTAGCATCTCTTTGCCGTTGGTCCAATAGAAGAGGCCGTTCACGTACGCTATCGAGCGCGTTGACATGAACATGGGTTTTTGCATGTTGTGCCGAAAGTCTGATATTTCACGTCTGTAAACAAGTACAATTTTACATAGCAGAAGTATCTACTTTAATTGGTTTAAGTTAAAATATCAAAAATGTAACAATAATTATTGACGTGGCGAATAAAATGATTGCCCAATATTAATAACTGATAATCAAGTCATGCGTAGTAATGTAATATAACACGTGTATATTAAATACAATTTAATGGATCTTCAAGGTCTAATCTGCAATGCCCCAAACGCCAAGCGACACGGTGATCACAATGTTTTGTCTATGATGAGCTGCCAAATCAACAGCCTGAAGTTCTTGTGGTTTACGATGAAGCCACCGAGGTTTGCGTTTCGCACTATATTCTCCGACGGCACCTCATGCTGCGTTTGACATATCTTGAATATCCTATCTTGTGACTTACCCGTCAAGAGACACGGCCAACACCGTATTTCGTCTAAGATGAGCTACCAACAGCCTAAAGTCCTTATGGTCCACAGTAAAGCCACCCAGGTGCGCGTCCCGGACTATCTGTTCCGGTGGCGCCTCGTGGCGGACCCCATTCGATATATCTGCTAGATCCAATCGGTAAAGGCCTCCGCGGTCCACTCCTCGGAGAGCCCAGAAGAGATATCTACAAAATTAACAATAACCTTTAAGATCGACAGTCAATGCGTAGCGTAAAACGCGAAGCGTAATTAATCTTGTATCCCTCCCATAACAAGATTCCCAAAGGTACCTTATAGTAATTAAATAAGGTACCTTTTTTTGTTATGAATCGCCTCATTTTTTACTCACCCGTTGTAGGCATCCACTTCAAAATGAATCGGCGGGGAAGTGAACCCAGACAGCGCAACCAATTGGTTCTTCCCATCGAAGTCACATCTCAAAATCTCCCAGTGCTCTGACCACTCCTCCTTCCCATGTCTTACCCTCCCTAACACGTACAGGTGTCTGTTCAACCAGTCGACGGATAAGTCTAGGGGTTGGTAGGTGGTTGTGTTGGGTGTGAGGATCGGTTCTGGGGTGCTCTTGGTGCTGAGAGAGCTTCGGTAGACGTAGCCGTTGGAAACGGAGACGAAAAGGTAGTCGCTTGAGACGTCGAGACCGACACCTGAAATATTATCAATTTAGTACAGTCGCCATCACATATACCGGGCATCGGAGCGGCCACGGTGGTTACAAATATCTGAACAACGCCTCTATTGTCAAGGCAAGTACCTTGGCCGCTCCGATATATTTGATGGCGACTGTACATGATATAAAACAATACACATCATATTATTGTTGCTGTGTTGGCATACCATATTATAAAGGTAAAAGGAAACGAATTAAAACATTCCGCCCAACAAAATTCTATATAGGAGTAGGTTCCTACCTATTAGTCACGTGTTATAACAGCTTACCAGTTATGCTGTGATTAGCTTCAGTATTAAAAAGTTCAACCGGGTCAGATAACATGTCGTTGGCAGGCGCCGCTAGGATGTTCTGCTCTCCACCCAAAATGAGTATAGGTTGTTGACTAGGCACAGCTGAAATCAAAAAATATTTATTTTATTTGTCTTTACTGCATATTTCTACTTTGTGGGCAAATATAACATGGTGCCCCCTAACTATTGTGGACCCAATAACAATGTGAAATTAGGACAATAAAAATAAAGCGAAAACGCTACGAGGCGCGTCATTAGATACAGGGAGCACGAGCGAGACGTCCCTTATAAGTGACAACTAATCGGCAATTGGCACATTGAGGTTCCCCCCACAATTTCCAGGTTTCCCTTAGTATTCAGATCTTGAATTAGTAACTCCAGATCTTCTGAGAATTACGAGAGATTACAGTTGTGTGAGGACTTTAGACACTTTTCAAAAAATCTTTCTTTTGACACACAGACTTGACACTCTTGACAGAATTGAATTACAAGATGTAAAGTACGTCTACAATTATCCTGCGAACCTTACGAGTATGTTTATTTGCTACCATCGTGGTGTAAACTTACATGAGTTAGGTTGAGGTGGTGTGGAGACCATTACGGAGGCCGGTGGTCCCTCACCAACGGCGTTGCGCATGGCCACTGAGACCTCGTACTGGCGCCCCGGTGCCAAGTTTTGGAACATGTAGAAGAGTGTGTAGTTTGAGGCCGGCATGTCCTGTGGATTTTAATATAGTACGTTTTATTTCCAGGGCTCGGAACCGGCTTTCCGAAAAAACCCCGATATATCCCAATATATCTATTATTTTATGGTTTTTTGTAGAACTCAATATTGTATTTAGTTAATGACTTCATATTATAAGATTTCTCGATTAAATATGAAATAGTAAACGAAAGAACGAAATAAAAACGGGTATTTTAGTATGGAGCGAATACCGATTTCCGAGCCCTGGGTCTCACGTCAGTCAAAATCAAAAAGCAATCCTTCATTTACAATTTTCCGTCTTAAACTTAACTTTTATAAGTTCCTACGTAATTGTACCCAGGCTCTGGCAGGCTATCCAGCCACATGTGACTCATAAATTAGGTAGGTACGGCTATTAAATATTTAAGTGACTTTTTTACGACTTGAATTATTATTTTATCTGTCAATTTTTACTAATTAAGGAAACATTCATTGATTGAAGATTGAATTTTATGTTAATGTTAGCGAGCTAACCGGAACTATATACACGAGGCGATTTTAGTTCGATAATGAGATTATAATTGCGCGGTAATGTTGTGACCTAACAACCGACCGTACATTAACAAAGTAGTAGGCACATGTACGGTAAACTCGTGTAGATAAACTAGTTATTTTACTATAAATTAAGTTGTTGGCAAGTAGGTAGGTAGTATTTTACTATACCTACCAAAAAAACAACCGTTATCACAGAAATAGCTAGGTTATCAATTAGTCAGAAAAAAACAGAGCCTGCGGTATTAAAAACATGTATAGGCTAGGCAGTAACTATATATTGTTTGCCACGGGAGTATTGAAATAAGTATAAACAACCAACCAATTTACTTATAACAATTTTCCAATTAGGCTATTAATCACTTCTCATTGAAATAACGTCATACGTATGTAGTAAGAAAATAAAGAGCACCTTACATCAGCATAATTCCGATGGACTTGATTAGCTCACCTCCATCAAAATGTTAGGCTGAGTCTCAGCATCCGAGAGCCGCAGTACATACGAGATCAGCGGCCCGTTGGGAAATGACCCCGGCTCCCATGAAATGGCGATCCTACTTGAATCCGGCGCGGCGGCTCGCAACGCTGACGGGGTGGAGCTTGGCTTGCCACTTGAGAGTGTTGAGATGACCACCGACGGTGCGGAGTAGACTGGCTCGCTGGCGCCGCTGCGGCCGGAGAGGAAGATGGCCACTCGGAACTGGGGAGACAAGACGTTCCACGCTATCAAATATATATGTGGGACGAGTTTTCACACCCTTTCGTTACGTAAAGGGTTCGGTCGCAAGTAAATCGATGAATCAATCGCACCAATAACCAAGAAGTTGGAAAGTGCTTTTTTCGATTCAACAACAAATGTTTATTATTAGAGACCATTTGGATTCAAATATCAGTCTCACAATCTTGGATGAATACTCACAATCTAAGCACAAAAAAAATTATGTTAATACGAGAATTATTAATATCTCGTCCGAAATTGATGGTTTCATCCCTTGGTTAACAATTTACTATATTTTCTTGCTAAATCAGAACTTACCCTATATTTGGTGTAAGGCCGTAAGCTCTCTACATGTATGATCGAGCGGTCGGAATGACTAGTATTAGAGTAGTACTGCCAGGTCCCGGGCAGCTCTTCATATCGCCACTGCACCAGGTAGCTCAGGTTACCTAGCGTGGGTGCCTCCCACACCAGTGAGAGGGAGGTCGCGGTCAAACTGTCCGCGACTAGGGCCGGCGCGGGAGGAGTGCCGATTAAGTCTGAAATAAAAGTTCAAAGCATATCATAAACATGCTGAAGAACACGTGTCTTTTCTGTCTTATACTGACCGGCTGGAATCTCCCCGGATGTTGTTTTTGTAAGATTTTAGATTCCAATAGTGGGCAATAGTTTAGCCAAAATTCTTAATATTTGGGAACAGGAAATAAAAAATGCTAGTAAAGCATTTGATTTTAATTGGTTTGTCTGATTTTTCAGCATGTCGAGTACTTTTACTATGGCTCACGAAGAACAGGAAAACCAAATAAGCTTTTTCCATATGATATTTGTTTGCGCGCCGCCACTGGCAGGTCTTATCTTCCGGTAGCTTAGCAACGTAATGATGGCAATATTGGCAAGCAGCACGTACAATAAATAAATGACAATATAATGTAAATAAAATATGGGGTACCTATACTGCCATTTCGGCGAAAATCCTTTCGCCTAGTTTCATTTCCCAAACGACTTATCGGGGAACGTTTAGTTAATAGCATACCAACGGTTACCAAATTAATTGTTTCGCATAGTTTTATGTGGGCGAATTTAAATTTGGCATAGGTTAGCTTATGCAAATAAAAATATACCAAAAATAGGTATGTATGTCAAACCATATGATGCCATCTGATGATTCTGCTAAATGAAACTATGGGAAAAATAATTTGGGAAGTGATAATTTGCCATACGATTTTCGCCCACATATTAGTAAACCATAAAATATTGCCTTTTCTGTGATCTGTGGGATCTGGACTGACCTCTTAGCTTCTGGAAGTACGAGTTAAGAGCTTCATTGCATCCCATGACACAATAAAGCTCGCGGGAGACTACCGCTTCGGATGTGACATTCTGTAAAAAAAGCTCCTAATTATAAATATATTTCAATTTCTTATTGACAGTGGTAAGGTGATGTACAGTCGACTACAAAAAAGATGTATCCACTTTTGACCTTATTGCTTTATATTAAGGCCTAAAAGTGGACAGATCTACATCATTAGTCGACTGTACAGTATTCAAAAAACGTCGGTAGAGAAAACAAAACTCGCTTGAAAAGCCCAAAGGTAACAGATACATTTATACAAAAAAAAATTCCTTCGCGTCCAAAAAATCCTCCTACTTTTTCTCAGTTGAAATACGATACCAATTATGCCCTTAAACGAATCACCAGTATTTTTGTTAAACTCTGTATGATTAAAGGTTAGATTCGGCTGTAGAATGACAGAGCATTCGTTGTTCAACTTACACATATCGTTTGGCAAGAAAGCTCCAACCCTTGTCTCCACAAATTGCAGCCCAGCGTACACTGTAACAAATAACATAATATTTAAACCAGCTACAACAAATGTCACGGCTTAATAGTGCGTATAATAAGGGCTGTTTAACGAACGGGGTTGAAACGGGGCAAAAAAAAGCAACAGCCGTGACCAATCTTAGATCCCACAAAAAGTTCAGAGCAAATCGTGAAGACGGACATGACACTTTAAAATGGCTTGACCAAAGTATTTAGTTGGAAAAGTTACAAGATTTTTAATTCCTGTTAATTAAAGTAAACTTGAGGTGCATAATTGTCATGTAGTTTTAAATAACATTAGCGTCAATTTCGGGATAGAAGATAAAAATGTGGACAAAGTGTGTAGTTTACACCAATTAGCTGCTAATGGTACGGGCTCTAACACAATTAGGTGCCGCCCACCGATGTTTAAATATAATTGCTGTTTAAAACTGTCTAAAATAGTTAATTCCAACTAAATTATACATTGAAGAAATATACGTATATATTTTGCATTTGCACTCGGATTTTGCATTTAGAACCACTTCGCCACAAAAGTCGTCCAATAATCGGTTATTGAACGACTTTTGTGGCGAAGTGGTTCTAAATAATTAGGTAACTAAAACTAACTGAGGGCACGGCAGTGGGGGCACCAAGTCGAGCAAAACAAACAACGAAGGCACGGCCGTACCATCCTTTTCCCGAAGCCATTCAGGCCATTATCGAACCACTCTAACTCTGATGTGGATGGCTAGCTCATTCTATTTTTTATAAAAATATAGACATCTAATATTCAAAGGGTCACATGGCCTTGTGTTGTTAGTAAACACCAGTGATTCTATTGACACCGGCTTCGTTTTGGTTGTGAGACTGGCGCGTAATGTTTTTGTTGTTGTACATGTAATATTCTTGATGGGATCCTATATTTCTTCAAACGTTCTTACCTAAATAAGTGAACATGTATCAGTTACGGTTATTTCTAAATACGAAGTAACTAGATACAAACTATAACGTTTAGATGAAACTATCAAAAGATCATGAACTTAACATGTTTGGATTGTTTAGATTTACAAATGAATGCTTTCATGTGTTTTGTTCTAATTTCGCGTGTTTATGTCTCACACGTGTTCATGCTGATCTGTTAAACAACGGGCCCGGGACCGTACTCACTCAAAACATCTCAACTGTGAACTTGTGTCTGTTTTAACTTGACTTTGATATTTATTGCAAGCATGTCTTATCGGAGCTCAAAATGCACTGTTTAGCTTGAAGCGCTGCATTTATCCTCTAAAACCTTTTAAGTTACTCCTTATCTACAAGTGGTATATTTTCACTTCAGGAGTCAAAATTCTTATCAGTTCTGTTGTTTAGAGGTAGTTTTTTTACCTGGTTAAGTTTATGTATCCCTCAAGTTTCATGCTTTTCTCACGTCTCTCGAGCGTGAAAGTAAGACGTAATAATAAAAGAAGTTTGTAACGGATTTTCACGGTCGGGTGGCGTCCTTGGGTTACCGGACACAGGTTCACTATCGGAATCTTGAACGCAACCTATTATTATACGCACCTGACCGAGTCAACCCGAGGGTCCCGTAAAACAGTTAATGTGGGTGAATCCTTCCACATGTGACAATCTTTAACACTATTATTAAACTTAATCAGAAACATCGAAAGGATGTAACTGTTGGGCACAATGGTACCTAAATCTATGTTTACGTGTTCTAAACTAATTTTTAATAAAAAATTGACAGCAAAAACCAAGGTTTTGCCTACGAAGCTTTAGAAGCAACAAAAAATCTGGCTACATGAATACATTGAGAGATTTTTCATAATAGGTCAGTCACAAAAATGATGTATTATTGACCGTTACTGCAGTATTTCTAATTTCCATAGTGGCCTAGGGGTCGCCCCAAATTAGGTTAGCGTTGAGATGTTGAAATGTAAAGATAAATCAATTAGCATCTCAGTGGGTGGCGCTGTTATAATTATGTTATCATCAAATGTCATTGGAGCAATTATTCAATTTCACAATCCCTAGATAAAAACGCTAAAATGTAGATTAATTTAATAGATGCGTGTCCCGTGTTAAACGCATGTTAAACGTTAATTGAATATGAGTTCATCAATTATTTGCCTACATACATATACTACTGTATTTAATAAACACGGTCGTAAAATGGTGGCAATAAATTATTACCTAATGAGATCTGTGCCAAAGTTGAATAACTCAAAGATAATTCGGATGCGAATTTATGACGATATCTATCCAAAATAAGGGAAGAAAAACGGGCGAGTGTATAAGCGAGGTCTTTGTCATTGGAGTCAGGCAGGTGATCCATGTTTACAGCGGAATGCTTACGCTTAGTTAGGTATACTATGTATATACTCGTAGTATATCCTTTTGTCAAAAACAGCACAAAAAGTGTTTGTTATCGTATCACATACATCGATCGGTCGATCAACTGGTGATCTTCTAGTGTATCTCACTCACCGCTGGGCTTCAGCCATTGAGAGTCAGGGAGAGGCATTGGCAGTCAGCCTTGATATAGCTAAGGCGTTCGATCGGGTCTGGCATCGAGGTCTTCTATCGAAGTTGCCAGCTTACGGCCTGCCCGAGGGATTGTGCAGATGGGTCGCTAGCTTTTTGTCCGGCAGAAGCATACGAGCTGTAGTCGACGGCAGTTGCTCCGAAAGCATGGACATAAACGCTGGTGTCCCGCAAGGCTCCGTGCTATCCCCAACGCTGTTTTTGCTGCATATCAATGATATGTTGTCTATCGGCAACATTCATTGTTATGCGGACGACAGTACTGGGGATGCCTGTTACGCGGGCCGTGCCAATATCCCTCGATCTGTTGTGGTAGAGAGTCGTGAAAAACTTTTGTCCGATATCGAGAACACTCTTTCTGGAGTCTCGGTGTGGGGTCAGGACAACTTAGTCCGATTCAACCCCACAAAGACACAAGTTTGCGCGTTTACCGCTAAGAAAACCCTATTTACTGTGGCCCCTCAGTTCCAAGGCACAACCCTTACAATGTCAGGGAGTATTGGGATCCTCGGTGTCGACATTTCCAGCGACGTCCAATTCCGTGGTCACCTTGAAGGGAAGGCCAAGCTGGCATCCAAAAAGCTCGGTGTGATCAATAGAGCGAGGAGATACTTCACTCCGGGGCAGAGACTGCTTCTATACAAGTCGCAAGTCAGACCCCACATGGAGTACTGCTGTCACCTTTGGGCGGGAGCACCTGGATACCAGCTTGGGCCCTTTGACTCGGTGCAAAGGCGCGCTGTGCGGATCGTCGACGATCCCAAACTCACGAGCGATATTGAACCATTGAGTCTAAGGAGAGACTTTGCCTCCTTGTGTGTTCTATCGCTTGTACAATGGGTTGTGCTCTGAAGAACTGTTTGATATGATGCCCACGGCAGCTTTTTATCACCGCACCGCTCGCCGCCGGCAGGGTGTTCATCCTCACACCCTGGAGCCTAATGGGTCGCACACTGTACGGTTTAAGAGGAATTTCCTCCCACGAACGCTGCGACTGTGGAATGAACTCCCTGCCGAGGTTTTCCCAGCGGGCTACAGTATGAGGTTCTTCAAAAAAGGAGTGTATAGGTTCTTAAAGGGTAGGCAACGCGCATGTGAATCCTCTGGGGTTGCAGGCGTCCATAGGCTACGGTAACTGCTTACCATCAGGCGGGCCGTATGCTTGTTTGCCACCGTCGTGGTATTAAAAAAAAAACATAATGTTCAAATAAACCAATTTCCGTGCAGCGTAATGAGTAATGTTGACAATTAAAGCGCGCTTGCGCACATCGGTCTGCGTTTGGGCATAATTGCGGGTCGCGACCGCGCACTCCCATCAGCGAAGTAGGACGCCAATCAGGACCGGGACCGCGGGATTAGCGTATATCACTCATCGCTTCGTCACCACTTGGAAAGGGTTCCCTTTCTTGAAGCTAATAAAATTGACACTTTGTGATTAAAAAGGCTTCCACATATCCGCCAAATATTTCAAACAATAGTTATATTAATAACAAATCAATAGTTACTCGTACTATATATTTTTTTCAGAATTTTTGATTATATAGATTACAAGTAGATAGGTTAAAAGTAACCATTTTACGTAATTTCAGGTAGGCACGCGCGCACGCATAGTTTAAACGCCGTAAATTGCAAGACAAAAACGCAACGCAGGCACATCGCGTCGCTGCGTGGGCATTTTTATTTTAACTTGTACTTTAAAGGTCGTGTTTCAGTATTAACGTCTAACCGTCACATTCCTGACAAAATGTATGGGATTTGACATTGACCGTCAGTTTCGTGACGATTGGTCCGGCCGTTAATGGCACACAATGGTCAATGTCTCAAGTCAAGTTCCACTGTGGTCGGGTCTATTTAGATTTCCAAACCTCAAGGTAATAAAGGAAGATCTCAAATTATCGCTCATGAGTCGCATGACATGAATGTTGAATGAATAGAATAATTATAGGTAACCAAAATTGTACAGTGTTTGATTGTTGAGTCAACTTGAGTCCAAGTAACTGTTAGATACAAAGTTATGTATGTATGTATGTATGCATCTAAACACTTTATTGTACATAAAAAGTAACAAAACAAACATGATAAAAGAAAAATAAACAAAGTACAAAGGCGAAATTATCCCTTTAAGGGATCTCTTCCAGTTAACCTTTGAGCAATTGAGAGAAAAGTATAAGATAGACAAACATGCACTATGTACTTAGTGTACTTACGGAAACAAATATCTAAAAAAGAAGGGATAATATCTACTTAACCTAAGGTATAATAAATACACATATAATACATAATCATATATATATTAATAAAATAAGGTACCAACTCAACTAGAACACAAATCATTCGGGGAGCCACAAATAATTTATGTAACTTTCCCTTCAGTGATGCAGTCGGTAGACTGGGATTGTCTAAAGGACAGCGGCAACTCATTCCACAACTGCACAGCACGTACTGAGAAAGACCTGGAATACGACCTAGTCTTCTTCAACGGTATGGCAAGAGTGAGGTTCGCACTCGACCTCAAGCGGTGACCACTACCAACAGCCAAATACCTAAACCTTTCAGAAAGGTATGGTGGGGAGTTATAAGAGTAACTTGGACACAAATGAATTATTCTCCCATAGTTTTATGTTGTCTATGAATTCGTACTGCCACTGCGTCGGTTGGCGTGGCCTGTGCCGCTAACAGGTCTCTTCCGCCATGGCTGTCACAACACTCCGCCCAGACGCACCCTCCGTCAATTTATTGATGCCCAACGGACGAGCTCATTCGACATTCCATATTGCCAGAGACAGATATTAATAGACTATCAACCTCGGCACTCAGAGGTAGATAAATAGTTTAGGTAAGATAAATACTTAATTATATTTAGGCTTGTAATATTTTGTATGCGCTTTGATTTCCGCTAATATTTACGATGCCTTCAGTTAAATAAGCTCACTAAAAATAGCGTTAGCACAAGCAGAGATACAAAACAATTAAGAGATACCGACCATATCAAAAGCTTGTCAACAAGTAGATATACGTTTTTATTATTCAATTGTCTCTATATTTACTAACCTGTCAATCTGCCCAACGACAGAGCTTATAAAACGACCAATAACCAGTACAAAGATAACGCATTGACGTTAAGTGAAACGATTTAAGTGTTTGTTTTTATAGTGATTGATAATTTATAGACGTTTTGTTTACAATTTTATATCGGAGTAAAATACCTATAAAATAAAACATGAGTTCTGAAATATGAAACGTTACTATGAACGTAGCAGCAAGTGCTGCCATAGAAAAAGGAAAAAAATATCTGACAAATAGTCGCTCTATCCGAGAAGTTTGTATTATCATGGGGTTTGATTTCTGGTTGCAAAGTGCCTATTGCCAAAACGAAACACTTAGGCAAATACGTACAGTGAGAACCTGATGGCGTGTGCCTACGGGTTACCATGAGAGAACCTTCCAAAACATAAACCTTCTGACCGACGAAGTTTGGTATAGCAACCATACTATGTGGGTTCAAATACTTAACGGAAGCCAGAGCACCTCGTATTATTAGGGCCAGTTGTGGGGTGGTGTTATGGGTGTAAAAAGTTAGTGTAACTTGTAACTTCACTGATGAAGCCATGATGAGCGACCTAATCAGGAGAGAGAGAGGGATCATATTTAAAATCTGAGAACACCACGCGTGCCCTCGAAATAAAATAATTATCTCTATGCACATTACATTAGACACGGGCGTTAGGCGGGCACGCGCCGCTCTCCAAACATCATGTAAAACTAATAAAACAATAGAGTAAATTATCCTAATTACAGCATCCTGTCTCGTGGCTTAATAATAACAAAACAATAGCTAGGCCCTTCAGTGATTAACGTGGCACGTTCGGAAACCCAGTCGGAAGTCCAATTGGGACCAGACGCGCGCCGGATGCTAGCGATGTGAAAGCACTCACATATAATTTGTTGGTTAATTACTGTACATACAGTTTTACTTATTAATTATATGCATGGACTCTGGTTGCCGGAAGAGTTTATTCAACGTAGGATATCGCAATGGGCTCTGAATTTAAGTTTTATAAAGAAAATAAAGAGTCATCTCCCGTACGCGTAGCACATTTAAGCTGCTAAGTTTAAGCTACTCCTTACCGCTATATTGTCGCCGTAAATGTCATATAATATAATTTATATAATGCACAGTTGTTTGCATAATCAATCCCTGACACAAATTGATACTTAGCAATCCAAAGCTAAACTTATCAATGAGATTTATGTTTCATGAAATATTTTGAAACCTCGTTGGCAACTAAACTAACCTCTGCCCTGGCCCGATTGACAGTCAGTAACACTTATTGATGTCGTGGCGTGATTGAAAATAATAGGTAAAATATACGTTACTAATATCACGTTTTCTTTAAATTAATTGATTGGCACCATTTAATTATCAGGCTGCGTGTTCCAATTGCATATCGAGCTAAGGCGAGACTAAAGTTCGGCGAACCAGTAACTGTGCGCTCAAAATCCATAACGACTACTTAAATTGGGTATGAATATATATAACACACCACATCCATGCCGAAAGAAACCTGCACCGGAGAAGCAGGTATAACCACAGGGGGTATAATCACAAAGTAACAAGTGACAGTGAGTGAAGTGGCTCTGAGAAAGAACGGGACGATCACACATATCACACTCCACCTGCTAGGAATGCCTAAAGTCAAAGGAGGAGAGATGTAATGCCATATGCATGGTACTCGTATTCCACAGAGGGTTCAGCGTTGGTGAAGTGATGCTCCTCTTTATCACTGATCGCTTCATAAACGGAGAGTTCACTTCATGCTGGCTTGCCTACGTTTACGATTGGAACAACATACTCTTGAGGCGCCAGTTGCGAAACCGCTGTGTTGACGTTTTTCTAACAGTCCGTTACTGACCTGAGATAAACCCTTACATCGCGTGGCACATAAAATTGTTTATTGACTTAGATACTCGCCTTACATACGCTCATCATCTAATAATGCAGTGGGAACCGCATGTCTTGGGCAGACAGAGGTTAAACCGGAGGTTATGATTGGAGATGGGTGAAGTCAATTGGCAATGAATGATTCACAGGTCTTGCTTGAATGAAATAGCAAAATATGAAAGTAAGCATATTTTAGTCACTTGTAAGATTTCAATACAAATATTATATATGGATTACGATAAAAAATTGAGTACCTGAGAATTTATCAAAGTATTTCTAAAGCTGCTCATGAAGAAATGGAAGGCAAACTTAGCTCCCTCTTCCCTACGAATATTCTAACACACTGCCACTGCTAACCTCAGCCAGGGCCTCAAGTGATAAACTCGATTTTCTGCAACATCCGAGCGCAGGCCCAAAAATACGTGCGCAGCTCACGCGCAGGCCCACGCCAACCACTTGTGTGTGACAATTGGATAATGTTAGCACAAATTGGGGCCCACAAGCACATCCGAGCTCTTCTGTCGAGGGCTCTCGCCTGGTATGCCGTCTGTTGGCCTTCTGGTGGCCAACCCACTTGTACCACTTGTAGGACGCGTGGCCGTTTAGCGTTCAACGACTAAAAATGAAGAAGAATTTAACCACCTTTCATAAAACTGTTTATGTCTGCGTTAAACTACAAATTCTACAATTCCCTTTCTACGAATACAAAATTCAAACGGCAAACGAATTTTAAAAACAGGCAAGACTAGGCGTTGGCTTTTCTGTGTCCTTAATTTAGCTTCTTGGGCTGGCAGTTTAATAGGATCTTCTGTGCAATTATCACGTTGTAATTACCCGTAGTTTGATGTCTAGGTATTTATTTAAGTGAGTATAAATATTTATCAACATCTAATAAACGATAGAGCCCAATGGTAAGGCTTTTCTTTCGTCAAACATATAGATGGAGAGATAGCCACGTCATATATGAGATATGACACAATATTGAGAGCAACGAAACCCCACTAGTCAGTTTGCAGTACTATGCTTAGATCTAGACATCTAGCAGCTGTAAAGTGGTGGAGATCAAAGAATGCAAAAAACTTAAAAAAAATCCTAGAGTTCTGGGTTTCATGCAATATTATGAGAAATTATATAAATAACTAGATTATATCATTGCCAAAAGTTTCTGTTCGGGGAAAGTACTGCCAAATGACGTATAATGTTATTCATAGTTTGTCATCTACTGTTGTTGTTTCCGTAATAATAGGTACGCAATGTTTTTTGTTCTAATGTTAAAATATAGGCCCTGTCCTTTATAACAGGCACTTTTTACCTATTTTGGTATTACTATTTACCATTTCAAAAATTTTGCTAGTCTGTCACTCTAACCTCCACCCTTTAAAAGCTGCCAGGTGCCTGGATCTAGCACTAAGGAAAGTATAGCAATCTAACCAGATGGGTTTTGTTGCTCTCATTATTGTGTCATATATAACGTGGCCAACTCTTAGTCCAATAAGCTTACCATGGGATATGGATTGCCATATGTACCTATTTATTATCCGCTTGATGGTTTCTTGACGAGGGTTTGGTACAATTTAAGCACAACTTAGCTAAATGATGGCTAAATGAAACGATATGGACTAAGAGCTGGCTACGTCAGATATGACACAATAATGAAAGTAATGAAACCTGTCTAGTTACATTGCTTTACCATCCTTATTGCTAGATCCGGGCATCTGGCAGCTTTTAATGGGTGGAGGTCCGAGTGACAGACCGACAAAGTTTTCAGTTGGAAAAAAGTAATACCAAAATAGGTAAAAACTGCCGAACTTGTGTCATTTATAGAGGACAGGGCCTATATTTTAACATTAGAACAAAAACATTGAGTTATTTATGTTAAGGAGAACCAACAGCTTTTAAGTTAAAGTTATACAATCAAATATACACAGAAAGCCAATTAAAGGAACTCACAGGTAATAACAATATAGTCTAAATTAAACTAATGCTACTAACGCATATACATGCGAACAAGAAGAGAAAATTCGAGAACATACTAATTCTAATACAAAAGTATGAAAACATCAGTGCTTAAATGTAATAGGCTTTGCAAGCATAAATTCCTACAGAACACTACTACCCCTTGGTATTAATTTCCCTTAATAGAAACTGTTGGCTAGGATATAATCTAATTAATTACATAAATCCCATAATATTGCATCAAACCCAGAATTCTAGGATTAAGACCTCCACCACTTTACAGCTGCCAGATTTCCGGATCTATAAATAAGATAGAGAGGGGTTCGTTGCTCTCATTATTGTGTCAAATCTTACGGGGCCAGCTCTCGTCTAATAGTAAGGAAACTAAACAATTTGATTATATAAATGTCCGATTAAAGAGCTGATGACAACAGGAAAGAGACTGACTGACTTATTCTATTTTTGCCACATTGCAGCCGTTGAGGGTCCAATAAATGGACAATAAATCTAAACACTTCACGTTGAGTGCGCGACAATTCGCTCAGAGTCCGGGAGTGGGCAGATCCTGAGGATAATGGGCAGAGCGGGGTGCGGGGGGTCGTGAATGGGCGCAGGCGCAGCGCGGGCGCGAGCGGTGGTCGCCTAATGAGGAAATAGGAATTAGCGGGCGTTGTCGACTGCACTTATCATAAAGAACAGTCGCATACTGCTTCTGACCTTACCGTTTGCTGGAAACTGGGTACTTTGAATATATTTTACACAAAGCTGACATTGATGAACCTGTGAGTGATGACAATGAGGCAGACAGTTACGAACAAAACGATATTGACACAACGAAGGTGGCGGTAAACCGCAAATTTTTGAAAACAAACATTAAAAAACCTAATAGGGTGTTTCCCATTGAACTAGGAACATAACGTTTGGCATGAAGCTATGTCTTGTAGTCCAATTAAAGGAAAATCATAAATTTTAGTTCCGTTAAACCTAGGACCACAAAGGTACGGAACCCTCGGTGTGCGAGTCAGATTCGCATTTGGCCGGTTATTTTGTTTACTAATTACCTACCTTATAGGTTACATAGAGTCATACAACTGAGACAATTACCGTATGTAGTATATATGTATCTTCTAAATCACCTATAATGTTTTAAACTGTAGTTTATGTTTCTTGATGTGGTAGAGTCAACTAGAGTTTGTGATAGCCCACTTCCAGGCAATAACTAGCAGGAAATGCTTAGCAACACACGTTCTACGAATGGATTAAGCTATTTATTTGGGTGCTCTGCGTCTGTGGTATGAAGCCGTCTGGGTCCTAATTGAGGTTAGGATTATTTTGGAAAATGTAATACTCGTAGGTAGGCTTATTGCGAAGATTAAGCAATTAAGGCAGGCCAAAAATAGACAAAGACAAAGATGATACCTATATCGTAGGCATGTGACAACATCACAGGTTCAGCTTCAGGTTTTTGAGCAATTGGATGTAATAACTACCTCGTTAGAAATGTAAGAAAACTGATGTTTCATGCTGTTTAAATAGAAAAAATATTCATGTTGAGTCCAGTCGATTACCAACAGAAAGACATTGTAGGTGTCTACTAGTTCAAATAAAAAAAACAAAAGCTTATAATAACATATAATAAATCCCATTCCATACGTCTCCAACTACCAGATGATAGATGCGTCACAGCTTGCAATCCGTAAGTTACGGTGTTAAAGGATCTGTCTGAGACGAGACAGCAAGTAATCTAGGCGCGAACTAAAAATAAACACTTGTAATCAGCGTTGATTAGCTAATAGAAATGGAAGGGGCATTTCGTCTGCATGCCTCACTGCCAGTTAATGGCCGTACGCACATTACACGCTTCATTGGTGAAAGTTCTCATGAGAAAAGCTAGGACGAAATTATGACAGACAGCCGAAGAAAGTATTAGGGTACCTTCCTACCCATTCTTGCATGAAAGTGTCGTGCAAACTGCAACAACATGCAGAAAACCTGACAACCGTGTGAGTTTTGAATTGACGTTTGAATTTTACTCAACAATGTAATCAGATCAAATAATCCGCTTCATTTTTACGATGCCTGTTTTTAGGGTTCCGTAGTCAACTAGGAACCCTTATAGTTTCGCCATGTCTGCCCGTCCGTCCGTCCGTCCGTCCGCGGATAATCTCAGTGACCGTTAGCACCAGAAAGCTGAAATTTGGTACTAAAATGTATATCAATCACGCCGACAAAGTGGTAAAATAAAAAGTGGAAAAAAATGTTTTATTAGGGTACCTCCCCTATACGTAAAGTGGGGAGTGGTTTTTTTTTTCATTTCAACCCTAACGTGTGATATATTGTTGGATAGGTATTTAAAAATGAATAGGGGTTTACTAAAATCATTTTTTGATAATGTAAATATTTTCGGAAATAATCGCTCCAGAAGTAAAAAAAAATGTGTCCCCCCCCTCTAACTTTTGAACCATAAGTTTTAAAAATATGAAAAAAATCTCAAAAGTAGAACTTTATAAAAACTTTCTAGGAAAATTATTTTGAACTTGATAGGTTGAATAGTTTTAGAAAAAAAATTACAAAATAATTTCTGAACTAAGTTTGTAATTTAACCATATAAGCAGGTGTTTATTGTACCTGTAATTTCTACAAAATCACAATGGAATGACGTGCTTTCAAATAAAGTAAAAACGGTGAAAATCGGTTCACGCAATAAAGAATTATCCCATAAAAATCATCTTCCATACTTTAAGCTCGCGCGCAATAGTTTACTTAATTTGCCGATAGATGTCGCTGTACGTGGAACGCTCATCTCATATCCTACATGGCGGTGTTATTTTAACTCTTAAGTGGGGACACTTACTGTGACGGACGGAAAACTACGGAACCCTACACTGAGCGTGGCCCGACACGCTCTTGGCCGGTTTTTTTTATATGAGATGCCTGTTATAATTATCACCGGACGCATTATAATTATCACGTGAACTTGTGGCGGGGGGGGGTCAAAAATGGAAATATGATCACATGATTTCTGGACGACCCCCTAAGTCGAATCACACAGAGGAAGTCTATAATTTTATGTATAGCTCCAAAATTAGAAATATATAAAACATATGAAAGTTGGAATACATCATCTGAGGGTTTTTAATTTCATATTATGCGCCTCTTAAGTTATTGCGAGAAGTAGTTTAGTAGCTAGACTAAAGTTAAATGTTTATGTTGAGACTGCTTTTAGAAGACAAATAAATCTAGAAAATTAGAATGTATTTGCTATAATCAACAACGGAAATGCCTTACCTAAAAGGTCAATTACCATGAACAGTCCTTTCATTTCATTTGACAACAATAGGTATTAAGGAAACACTCATTAATCATAAGCATCCTTATGTGCTACACCACTCCTTGTTCTTATTGAACTCTCATAATGACTAGTTGTTCTATAACTTTAAAATTCCTAATTTAGTTTGTGGCCACAAAGTTCAGTTAGTTCATTAATATTCTGAATATTCATGCATGCACCTGACGGCAGTCAATGTCCGTCCTCGTTGTAGTTCCACCACAATACCATGGAAATCGTTGTTTTGATGGTTTTGCTCCACTGGCGCTTTGAATATTTTATTCAAATACCTATGCAAAGACCGTCGGTTCGACGAGTTCCCACGTAAAAAATTAATGACCAAAATAAAAATATAGTTTACGTTGCTTTACTTAAATATTCATGTTGTGGTATTAAATTAAGGGCTTAGAAATGCTACATTTCATGTGAATATGTACCTACTAAAGATGTATGTATCTAGTGATGGCTGAAATTGAAAAAAATTGCGGCCATGCCATTTTTGCAAGTTTGCAATTTTCATACACAAATCACAATCTCTTACAATTTGTATACATACCTATGTATGTATCTACTAGTGAACTTTTTGAATATTCCAAAATATTTTTTCCTTCTCTCAAGTCGCTCACCGTTGACGCAGTCACAGTTAGAAACATGAGCTTGAGGCTTGATATGGTGGCCGGTGACGAATTTACACATATTTTTCCACCGACCTCGCCTCTGCATTTTTCCGCTGCACAATTAAACGTCAATTTCACACATAAATTTCACAGGTTAACCTTTGGCCGGTCATTACTTCCCATAGTGATTGTTCACTTCCGAAAGGCATCGAACCGTGAGTGGATATGGATTGAATTTTGAATTCCAATAGATCCGGTCCGGGGATGTCGTGTTCTGACACAGTGCATGTTGCGCATGAACTATTTTTATGCTTCAGTATTTTTGTGATGGTTTTGTTTGCCTATTATAGGTTTGTAAATAGGGTGCTGGACCTTTAACGCAACAGCAAATCAAACTATCAAAGTTGCAGCATTCACACTTTACTCTCCTTTGGACATGAGCGGCATCAAGTGAAGTTGTGCACAATCAATATCAATCCGCTCCATGCTTTGGTAAAAGAGTAAATGTCTACTGTAGAGGTTGGATAGAAACCTCTACATATTTACTGGTCGTTTTATATCAAATATTATATTATTCTATATTCAAATTAAAAGCCAATGTAAATAATAAATCATAAATAAAAATCAGTTGCCATCGAGACAAATAAAATCTTAATGAAATTAAGAATATGAAGCTCTACCTCTTGTTTTACTGAGCTACACCACCCCCCACAATACTTAAGTGACAAAGGCTATAGCTAGTTAATTCATCCGCTTTCTTTTACGATTTGTACCACTTAAGTGACCTCTTGAAGTTAATATTTACCGAGCCCAGCAATCCCAACATCCTGGGCGCAAGAACCAGGAGTATGTACTCCTACTATGTAGTAGTGATGGAGTTGAACTCTAAAATAGATCCGAGGGGGAGCAACTAGCAGCTTCCTTCCTGCGCGTGCATCCGGCGGCGGCTCTCACGCGACCCTCGCACGCACCATGGCCTATGGCGAATTGGTCAATGACCATTTCACTTCAAAGACTTCTTTCTATTTTCAAATACATATTGAGGGCTGATGAACATATTAACAGCGGGAGTTCAACATATTTTAGGCTACTTGAAGTGAAGGAATAATTTAGCCAAGTACTTTTCTTTTAACAGACTTGGAGGCTGCGACTAATTGACGTTGTTAAAAAAGACAAGCTGATGATTTGTCAACGCCCCCATTTTACTAAGCGATGGTAATGATTTATTTTCTTTATGTAAATATTTTTTTAAATACATGCGAATTTTTTTGCAATCAGAGGAATACAAACCACGTAGGAGAAAATACAGATGTTCCGCGGGTTTCAAACCATTACACAGCTATTGTTTTTACATCTCACTCCAAAAAGAAGAATACGCACAAATTATTTAACTGTTATACTAAAAGGTTATTCACTATCAACATTGCAAAGCCTTACAAGCGTCGGTGAAACCGAGCTTCTATTTCGAAGCATCCGACTCATCAGTACCTCTACCACAAGTCAGACAAATAAGCCCAATTCGAGATTCGTTCACGAATTCGTACATTATTTGTATGGAGAATTTGTACAGAGCCTCTAGCGGTCACTTATAGAACTAAAAATTACTGCCAAACCATAAGTTAAATAATCCTTTACGCAATTCGCTGACGAAAGTTCGATTGTATGTTTCGTTTGTGTAGATTTCAATACTTAACAAAGTGACGTGACGTGACAAACGTCACATCCTTTTTTTTTTCGTCCAATTGGACATGCTAAAGCACTAAGCCATACTGCCTCGTCACATCCTTCACACCAACCGAAACAGATTGTATAGGTAAGCCAAAAAGGTTTTACTTCCTAAGTACATTTTATCTGAAGGTAAACATTCTGTAGACAATATGAGCAGTGAACAATAATAAGCATAGAAACCGTACTAGGTCTGAAAAATTACCCTACTTTTTGTGGGTGTTTCATATGCTTGCTAGGCCGTAAACCAGGAATAATTTCCGTTGGACATCGTGTCCCAAGCGGTAAATTTTAAATGGTTAAAGGGCGGTAAATAATCAAGCTTCGTGATGGTCAGCTGCCATTCCTTGAGTGGGTTGAGGAACGGCAGCCATTTTCTCACATAAAATATATATAAAATAAAATTACAATCGCGTCCCAGTTGAAACAAGTGATAGTTTATATGCTATTACAAATAAAATAAAAATCATCAGCCGGCTGTAAAGCGTTGAAAAGACCGTAAACTAGTCACATGAATATATGGTATTTAGGGTATCAGCAGACGGTCTTTCTACCTCAATACAGCCGGCTGACGATTTTCCTGATAATAAGAGCATCAAATACTGGCGTTTCACAACCCACCAACGGAGCGACAGCTGACCTACGCGAGTCATCATTATACTTCGTCCTTAACCACTTCAAATTTATCATCGCCTGGGACGCCTTGCGATTGGTCGTGAAATTTGTTCCTGGCTTAGTAGTTCATGCTATCGGAGCCGGGAAATACAAGCTATGACAGTAAGCCTTTTTTTTACCTTATTTAAACGTGCGTGACGTAAAATGTTATCAACAGACTTCAAAATTTCGAAGGAGGAGGTTCTCAATTCGTCAGGATCTTTATTTTTACAATTTTTTCATAATGTTCACCGATTGCAGCTTTTTTTAAACAGGGAAATTATGTATTTCGTCATACATATAATATAACGGCCTCCTAGCCCAGTCGGTAGTGACCCTGCCTACGAAGCAGGAGGTCCCGGGTTCGAATCCTGGTCAGGGCATTTATTTGTGTGTCTATCACAGATATTTGTTCCTGAGTTATGGATGTTTTCTATGTATTTAAGTATTTATCCATATTTATCTAATATACATATATATATCGTAGTCTAGTACCCATAACACAAGCCTTATTGAGCTTACTGTGGGCCTAGGTCGATTTGTGTAAGATTGTCCCATAATATTTATTTATTTATTTATATTTAAAGCTAGGAAAAGGGATGAAAACTGTCAGTACTTCATCCATCCATCCATATACTTATTTCGTCGTAGGATATAGGATTACCTAAGAAAACCAAATTGATAAAATTTCAAATGTACAAATAACACTACTAGTTTATATAACGTCCTATAACTACGTCCATATGTAAAGTGTTAGGTGATTCTTAATTTATTTGGTTATTTTGTCAACATGACAGTTCGACTTTTAGTGATCATGGTGGATCATAGGTTTATTTCTTACTTTTTAGGTCTATTGTATAATCACAAAAGGATAAATACCCTTTGGGGATGTTGTTGATTGTCTAAAGTATAGGCAGTGCGCTACTGTTACACATCCCATCTCCGTCGACGCCGACACGTTGGCGAAGTCCTTTATTTACCAGCCAACAAGCCGGAGCGGCGCCCGACATCCGAAATCACTACAAGACTATTAAATATAGTTGTCGTTCGTCTAACTATTGTTGGTGTCGAGGCAATCGATCCGTGAAGCGAGGCACACGGGCAGCCTCACGACCTAACAACCGCACAAGGGAAGCTAAAGATGCTCCAGCAAGCCGCCGGTTTTCGTACATAACACAACGCAGGATTGCGGCTTTGCCGCTTCTTGCATAATGTAGGTTTTATTTATATTTATAAGTTACATGTACGAGTAATTGTTAGTAGTACTTATAAGTTTCTAGTATGTGACAATGTTACTTTAAAAGGCTATTTCGCAATTAATAAATCTTTAATATAATTATGTACATTATTATTTCAAAGTGCCCTGTATAAATCTGGATGTTTTTTAAGTCAGCACTATTTTATAGAACTTGGATGCAATAATTTGTAGACTCCGGCATGTAACGCAGTTGTTTCTTCTGAATATAAAATAATACACCTTCCTGGTATAAATAGTTTGCCTTGCCGGTGATAAGTTAGCGGCTACAGCCATGTGTAGCAAACAATCTGTTTAATAAAATCTGTATTCGATATTGCTCAATACATGTAAAGAATCTATAAAACACAACCGTTAGCTAGTTTACGTATGTAACAACGCCATCTTTAGGGAAATTGGAACAACAACCTAAACATACTCCCGCCTTAAATGACGAAGTCATTTGAAAAGAATATAATAATATCTGATTCACATTGGTTATGTCTAAATTAAACTCAAATTAAAGTAATCGTTGGTTACGAACGCAAACTAGTTTTCTATATCGCATATTAAGGGACATAATTTGGAAATTGAGCGTTGCAAAACTCCTAATGATGTACGTATGTCGTAAGTTCTCGTAAGTTGGTCTCTCCCAGGGTACTTCTTTATAACACGTCCCATAGGCCAACGACCAGGAGAAAGCCTTTGGTCTTTTATCAAAACTAGATCTCCTTCTTGGAATTCTTGACTAGACTGTCTCCATTTAGGTCTCTGTTGCATTCTGCTCAAATATTCTGATTGCCATCTTCTCCAAAAGTCCTGAACCATTCTGGTTGTCAACTGCCATCGATCAAGTCTGTTTATTTTAACTTCTTTCAAATCTTCAGATGGTATGACAATTGTGGGTTCTCCTATAAGTAGATGGCCAGGTGTTAAGGGGTCTAAATCATCTGGATGGTCACTAATGGGTGAAAGAGGACGAGAATTGAGACAAGCTTCAATTTCCGCCAGAACTGTACTCAATTCTTCAAACGTCAGTGTAGTATCTCCAACTATGCGTTTCAGGTGGTATTTTGTCGACTTGACGCCTGCTTCCCACAGACCGCCAAAGTTAGGAGCACCGGGAGAGATATATTTCCATTTCGTTCCTTCTTTGTCTAGCATGGAAGTAAACTCGTCAGGTACACTCGCTTTTCCTTGCTTCCACATCTCCAATAACTCTTTCTCAGCACCAATGAATGAGGTTCCCTGATCACTCCACATTTCTGCCACATAACCTCGTCTTGACACGAATCTCTTAAATGCTGCTAGAAATGCTTGAGTTGTCATGTCACTTACTAGCTCGATATGTAGTGCTTTCGTGCACATACATACAAATAAGCATATGTAGGCCTTATAAGACTTCGCACCTCTGCCTTTGCTCATTCTGACATTTATTGGTCCAGCAAAGTCTGTTCCCGTAATCAGGAATGGTCGACCTGGTTTAACTCTCGAGTCGGGTAAATCTCCCATCTTCTGCTCTCTATTCTTCGCATTTTGTCTTAAACATGTAACGCACTCCCGCACGAAACGTTTAACGCTGTTCGCTGCGTTTATCAACCAATATTTGCCTCGCAAATATGTAATCATCATTTGTGGAGGACCGTGCAGTGTTTTAGCGTGAGCTTCTCTTAATATCAATGGTAATAGTACGTTGTTCTTTGAAATGATGATCGGGTATTTGCGTACAAATTCCATATCAGCGTGCTTCAATCGACCACCAACTCTTAGAATATTTTTATCATCGAGGAACGGGGATAGAGCTTTTTTTCAGGTCTTCAATTTCCTCGGAGAATTCTATTTCTTGTGACATTCTTAAACAGGTCATGAGCGCATCGTTTCTTTCTTCATACGTCAGGTAAGAAGGTAAGTCTTTCTTTTCTTTATCTATTACTTTTAGCCAGCGTGTAAGTTTCGCCAGCGACGAAAACTTCTTTAGTAAGGTAAGTTCCTCTTCATTGTCATTTGTGACTAAAACTGTTACTATATTCTTCTTCTTTTCTAATGCTGTATCTAGTGGAGTTCCTTTTTCTAATCTTAGTTCTTGTTCTGTCAGCATTTCAGGTCCATTCCACCATATCTCTGTGGACATAAGCTTGGTAGGCATCATTCCTCTTGAAGCAGAATCGGCAGGATTTTGCTTTGTGTTTACGTAGAACCAGTGGTTAGCGTCAAGTATATCTGTTATTTCTACGACTCGATTCTTCACAAAAGGTTTCCATCTCATTGGATCTCCGTGTATCCACGCCAAAGTCACTTGACTATCTGAGTAAGCGTAGACGTTGTTTAAGTGCACATCTAGTGTATTAGCTACTTGTTTCAGAAGTTTGCTCAATAATGTAGCAGCCAGTAACTCCAAACTAGGAAGGGATACTGTCTTGATCGGAGAAACCTTCGTTTTTGCTGTCACTAGGGATACCTGGATTTCCTTATCTGCGCTCACAACTCTCGCGTATATAACTGCTGCATAAGCTGATGCTGAAGCGTCGGCAAACCCATGAAGTTCTAGCGTTGATTGTCTCGTGGTGTGCATCCAACGATCTAAGTTCACATCTTTTAAGGCAGGCAGTTCTCTCTTATACTGCAACCACTCTTTCTGTAGTTCGTTTGGAAGTTCCTGATTCCACGAAATGCCTGTCTTCCACAAAACTTGCATGAAAATCTTCGCTAGTATGACGCTTGGTGCGATCCATCCCATTGGGTCGAATATTGATGCTATCTCAGATAAAACGCTTCTTTTAGTAATTGGTGTGTTGTCGTCTACATCTTTGATGTGATTAGGTATCAATAACTTGTCTGTCTTAACTTCCCATGTTATACCTAAAGTCTTCACGCTCTCTTTGCGCTTTATCTCAACTGTCTGTGCTTCTTCTCTCTTCTCTTGCTGATCTAATGCTTTCATAAACTCTTCACTATTTGAGCACCATTTCTTTAACGGGAATCCTCCGGCACCTAAAATATTAGTAACTTGTCTCTGGATTTCTATAGCTTTTTCTTCATTTTCTGTGCCGGACAGCAGATCATCCATATAGAAGTCTCGAAGTATCATTTTCTGAGCTTCTGGGTAATCAGATCCTTCATCTATCGCTGTCTGTCTTAGTGTTTTTATTGCTAGATATGGTGCGCAAGATGTTCCAAATGTGACTGTTAAGAGTTTGAAGTCTTCTACAGGTCCCTTTGGGTCTGGTTTCCATACGATTCTCTGGTAATTCGCATGTTCATCTTTTACTCGTATCTGTCTATACATCTTCTCTACGTCGGCAACTAAGGCTATCTTATATGTTCTCCATCTAATGAGAATGGCTCGTAGGTCTTCTAATAATGGGGGTCCGATTAGTAACTCGTCATTCAATGATACCTCGTTACTTCCTTTGCATGAAGCATTATAGACCACTCTTACTTTGCTCGTTTCTCGCTCCATTTTGATTACAGCATGATAAGGTAGCCACACGCCATTTTCTTCGTCTTTGTTTTCTATCTTCTTCATGTGGTTTAGCGTCACGTACTCTTTTAGAACTTTGTTGTACTCTTCTAATAGTTCTGGTTTATTCTTAAGTCTGTTCTCTGTAGACTTCCAGCAACTCAGTGCTATCTCTCGGCTGTTAGATGGTAGAACTGGTGGCTCGTGTCTCATTGGCAGCTCTACTATGTAACGCCCGTCTTCGTCTCTAGTGGTAGTTTTCTCGTAAAGTTCTTCTACTCTGATCTCTTCGGCTGTTAGCTTATGTTTCTCTTCTTCTATGTTCTCTAGCTCCCAGAATTTCTTTAGCATGTGGTTCAGCTCGATATTTAGATGCATGCTAATGAATGGTTTCTCTTGTTGCTCTTGCTCTGTCTTGACTGTGATTTTTCCCGATATTAACCACCCCAGATCTGTTTGTATGGCTGTGGGAGAGCCCGGAAGGCCTTTAATTAGACCAGGCTGTAACATCTCGTTGTAAACCTCTACTCCCAACAGAATATCTATAGGACTTGGCTGGTAATAAGTCGGATCAGCTAGTTGTAAATCTCTCAGGTGTATCCAATTCTGGATGATAAGCTTCTCTGATGGCATGATGTTTGTAACTCTCTTTACTATGTAGGTTGTACAGGTAGGTACATTTCCAGGCACGTAATATCTTTTAAGTCCCATAGTTTGAGCTGCGGACTCGGTTATGAACGACTCTTCAGAACAGGGATCCAACAAGGCTCTTAGTTTGAACTCTTTTCCTTGATCATTCATCACATTTATCTGTGCTGTAGATAACAATCCTGTCTTGCTTGCTGTAGTAAGATGAGTTACTATCTCTCTCTTGTTTCTCATCTCTTGCTTGGATTCTTGTTTAGTTTCTCTCTCTCGCTTGGAATCTTTGTTATCTCTCTCTTGTTTTGCTTCATCTTTGTGCTCTTTCTCTTTGGATTGGTACGTATTGTTGTGCAACAGTGTGTGATGTCTTCTTCCGCATTTTTGGCATGAGAATTTGTTCTTGCAGAATCTGACAGAATGACCAGGGATAAGGCAATTGAAGCAAAGTTGATTCTTTTCAATAAAGTCTGTTTTCTCTTCTAGTGTTAGCTCTTGAAACTCTTTGCATTGATTCAATGGATGAGACTGCTTGCAAAATCCACACTTGATGACTGGTGATACGTGAAATGACTTTGACTCGACAGTGAAGTTGGGTTCTCTCTGGGTGCTGCGGTTGGTGCTCTTCATGTGCATGTTCATAGTTTGGTTGGGCTGCATCATCTCTAAAACTCGGAATCTCTTCTCTAGGAACTTCTTGAACATGGACATGGTTGGTAACTCAGTAAGGCTCAGAGAACTTGCTGCCTCTTCCCACTCTTTATGTGTTTCTGTATCTAACTTGTCAACAATAATATGAATGATTATCGTATCCCATGAACTCGTATTGATACTTTGTACATTCAGCTTGTTTAGGCACTCCATAGTTGTATCTAATATCTCTCGAATAGCTTTTGCTGTGCTTGTTTGAATTTTCTTTTGATTAATCAACTTGTTAAGGATTGAATTTACAATGACTCTTTTGTTATTGTACCTGTTTTGCAGAGTGAGCCATGCCAACTCGTAGTTATTTTCAGTGACAGCTAGATGATCCAACAGCTGGGCAGGTTCGCCAGACAAGTAGCTCTTCAAGTAATGCATCTTTTGAACGCTGCTCAAGTTTGGTTTGTTATGGATGAGTGAAGTAAACATGTCGTAGAACGAAGTCCAATCTTGGTCGTTTCCCGTAAACTTCGCTATGTCTATCTTCGGGAGCTTCACGTCATCCCTGGTGCTTATTGTTGGATTAATGCTCATTCTGCTCGTACACGGTGTAGAACCTTCTAGCATGTCCGTCATATCTGCCTTAAAGTCGATGAACGTATCTTCACACGCGTAATACACATCTTCCTTGAAATAATCAAAATTGACCTTATCTTCCGCTTTTGCTATCTTATTCAATCTCCGGTTATTCGCTGCAAACTGATTCCAGTAATCTTCCAATGATTCTTTTCGAGTTTGAATGTATCCTCTTGTTAGTCTAGCTTTAGGGGATTTCTTGAAGTTTATTTGCGCTTTTAGTATCATTGCGCAAATATTCTCTTGCTCGGCTATTAATTCTGTTAGTTCTTCAGACATTTTGAAAGATTATTGTAGGAAACTTGAAAAAATTCCAGCGGAAAATTCTTTGACGTGAAAAAAATTTGACGTATCTCTATATTCAAATTAATATTTTTCCAAGTCTTTAAAACCGAATCTTGTAAATAGTACTGGTGAAAAGCGGAGATTTTTTGAATTATACTCGTAGGTTTGAAATATCATGAACGTATTTAAATATCTTGAAATCAATAATTTTAATTTTGAAATTCTATTGACAACTTTGATGACAATTTTGATTGTTGACGTTTTGAAAACTTGTGAATGTCGTAGGTGCACTGATAGTTTTTTTTTTGAACTCTAACTATACGGGTTTAAGATTCACTTTTCTACTTCACTGTTAATGTCGCTTAAGTCACTTTACTACTCAACTCGAAGGACCACTTTGTTTAATACTGTTGCTACGTTACCAAAATCTGTATTCGATATTGCTCAATACATGTAAAGAATCTATAAAACACAACCGTTAGCTAGTTTACGTATGTAACAACGCCATCTTTAGGGAAATTGGAACAACAACCTAAACACAATCATAAATTAATGATGCACAAGAACCTGTAAAAGATGTTTCAATATTAATTGTTATTTTTCACAGTTTCATTGTAATTATTATGATTGAAAATTAAAGTGGTTATAACTATCATATCAAATTTCAACTACTTACCATTCATTTTAGGTTAGAGTTGGTATTTTTGTGTCGATTTAAAATCAGTTTAATTGACTGTTAATACATAAATCTCACAAATATTCAGCAGTTCTTGAGTCTAGATTTCATTTCTAAAATTATTCTTATTGAAGTGTTGATGTAGATATTTCTATTTCTCATATCGGCTTGAAATTTACCGTTTTGTTTTCTAGTTCCAGTTATCAATGTTATCAATGTTATCATACTATGCAGTATAAGGCTTATAGTATGCAGTATGCTTAATATAAGGCTTTGTCGATATTATTTCGTCAACTAACAATATATAAATATAACACAATAAATACGAATGGTTTTCACTTTCACCATGTTTTGACATCTCACCCTTCAATTTGATAGTGAAATAGTTTTCTACAGTCGATACGGTATTTTTCGGTGACGTATGTCAAATTAGTGTCTTATGGTAGCGTTTTAATAAAACCTATCGATAACAAACTGTACTGACTACATCCGTCTCGTTCTACCTACGAGACGGATGTATGTCAGCATAGAGCTTTTGAATTTCTTGCTGTCGAAACTGAAGGAAAACTATTCCAAGCCCGTTGATCCGTTAACGTCTGCAGAAAGGTATTCAGAATTTTCGATAATAACTCACAGTAGAGGTAGTCCCAAAAAAAAATTAAGAGTTCTTGGACCACTCAAATTAACATTAGTGGCGATTGGCGATTTAGATGTTAGTTCTGATGGTTGTACGTTGTTACATAGACTACAGTTTTATATAATTTTGATTCACATAAAATAATTCTCATATTATAATTTCAAAGAATGGTCAATTAGCAGAATACTTACATTGTAGAAAGTTTAATCATAGATTTTTATTGCACAGGAAATTTTATATTTCGAAATATATTTCATTTTTCAAAACTTGTTTCCAAGACTACAAATTCATAGAATTTAACTAACCTAACTTTCTTTTCTGGCATCAATTTGTTTCAGCGTGGGGCTCTAACCTAAACTAACCCACTTTTCTGGCAACAGTTGTTTCCGCGGGGTTCGCAGTTCTATCACTAGGGCTCCCGGTCGTATCCGGGTCTCGTGTACCCGTTTCGAATATCGTTCTGAATAACACGCTACACGGTTTTCTGGCCCGTTTCGCACGTGTAATTAAGAAACGTGTAGTTAAGATCCGTTTCTACGGGTAAACGGGTAGACGAAGAAACGTTTCTTAAATACACGCGGATCTGGAAACGTCCTTGACGAGTGGCAGGAGGTACGGGCCGAAACGTGTTATTCAGAGCAATGACGCGTAGTTTCAGTGACCGCTAGGCAACCGGATGGCTCGCGGTATTTAAGCTCCTGAAGTGATGAGGAACCGCCCTGTGCAACCCGAAATGACCCAACTGGAGCGAAAATAGAGGGGGGGTGAAAAACATTTTTTTTATCGCGAGGCAACCGATTGAAACAGCGGTTGCCTGTAAGAATGTACGCTGGTTATATAACAAAATTTTAATGCCATCCCTCCTGGTTGGACTGGTACCCTGTACGTAAGCGAAGAAAAAAATTCAAAAAAAATTGTCAGGCAACCGCTTGAAAGTTAGCATGCTCGTTCTTGGTCACATACAGACACCGGAAACAAATTGCCATCCGCCCAGGCCATATAAAATAATAAACAAAAATGTCATATAAAATAATCACAAGAAATAAAATCTACTCCTAAATAAAACTACGCTGAACACAATAAAAAATAAACAAAAAAACCGGCCAAGAGCGTGTCGGGCCACGCTCAGTGTAGGGTTCCGCAGTTTTTCGTCCGTCACAGTAAGTGTCCCCACTTAAGAGTTAAAATAACACCGCCATGTAGGATATGATATGAGCGTTCCACGTACAGCGACATCTATCGGCAAATTAAGTAAACTATTGCGCGCGAGCTTACAGTATGGAAGATGATTTTTATGGGATAATTGTTTATTGCGTGAACCGATTTTCACCGTTTTTACTTTATTTGAAAGCACGTCATTTCATTGTGATTTTGTAGAAATTACAGGAACAATAAACACCTGCTTATACGGTTAAATTACAAACTTAGTTCAGAAATTATTTTGTAATTTCGTTTCAAAAACTATTCAACCTATCAAGTTCAAAATAATTTTCCTAGAAAGTTTTTATAAAGTTCTACTTTTGAATTTTTTTTCATATTTTTAAAAATTATGGTTCAAAAGTTAGAGGGGACACATTTTTTTTTACTTCTGAAGCGATTATTTCCGAAAATATTTACATTATCAAAAAATGATTTTAGTAAACCCCAGTTCATTTTTAAATACCTATCCAACAATATATCACACGTTAGGGTTGAAATGAAAAAAAAAAAATCACTCCCCACTTTACGTATAGGGGAGGTACCCTAATGAAACATTTTTGTCCACTTTTTATTTTACCACTTTGTCGGCGTGATTGATATACATATTAGTACTAAATTTCAGCTTTCTAGTGCTAACGGTCACTGAGATTGTCCGCGGACGGACGGACGGACGGACAGACATGGCGAAACTATAAGTTGACTACGGAACCCTAAAAAACCTATCCGACAACGTCGCCCCGCGACCCTCCAGTAAATAAATAGTCATTGAAACAATAATATTCGAACTGAAAATATACGAACCAAATATTATATGAAGCCTTTTCTGTAAAACAAAATTCTATGATATTTCAGTCTGCGAAAGAAGGGAACACCAGGGGGGCGATTTTAGAGATTCGAGCGCTCGAATATGACATTTAAAACTCTGAATAAAACGAAGAAATGATGTTTTAAAAATAACAGCGATAGTAATTTAAAATCATGATTATTTATACTATTAATTTCATGCGTAAATAATGGCGACAAACGTTTGTGTGCGCTTATATTCGAGGTTAAATTCTATGAATTTGAGCACTCGATTGCCAATAATCGGCCCCCAGTTCTCATACGAAATTGCGAATGGCTCTTCATCTCAAAAATGCAAAATATATCGATGCGATTCATTGAACAAAAATGTTTGTGTACTACATCATTCCATAACAATAAGGTTTAGAACCCACAATTATATATTTTTGTCAAATAAATAGCATAAAGACCTTGGCTGTTTGTAGGTATGAGTAGGCCAAAGCACTCACTAGCGCTTTTAATAGCCGTTGCAAATTTAACCACGAAGTGAACAATGGTATGAGGGCTGCTTAATTGAGAACCCTTGGTTTAATTCCGAGAATGTAAGTATTGTTTGGATTTGTATGCTGATCAGAATAACATTTGAAGAAAAAATGTGATAATTTTTTTTCGTACCTTAACTGGTCTGCAAAAAAATATTTAAGTCAGCAGAAAAATCAGTTGGCCAGAGTCAAATCTAATGTAACCTAACCTTTGCTGACCTGATTTTTCTGCTAAGCAACATTTATTTTGACTGACCATTTAATTACTTATATTTTAAATGCAAATGCTCGCTGTAAAAAAATACTCAAATCACTATAGGTGTGCTTATAATAGTTGAAGAGTTCCCTCGATTTCTCCAGGATCCCACCATCCTGACCTGATGACAATGGGACCAACTGTGAAGTATATTCTTTCAAACAAAAAAAGAATTTTCCAAATCGGTCCAGCCGTCTTCTAATAATCGGTAAACATACGTTTAAAAAAAATAGAACAGCAGAAAGAAAGATCCCGATGAATTGAGAACCTCCTCCTTCGAAATCTTGAAGTCGGTTAAAACAAAATTATCATATTTGTTTTATGGCCTGTTTCACAATCTCCAGTTAAAGCATATCTGTCAGATAAATGTTTGCTGTCCTTTTCTTTTATATGACTGGAGAAAAGGATAGCAATATTTTTAACTGGCAAATAAGTTTATCTGGAGATTGTGAAACAGGCCCTTAGTGTCGGTTAATACAACACATCCTCCTTAAGAGGGGTGTCTTTGCTTCATTCCAAGAACACATGAAGTGTTTAGAGTGGAGTATTACATGCGATCCTGATAATCCGTGTTTTTGATATCAAAGCGGTGAAATTCTGAGAAAGTATTAACATGTTAAATCTTAACGACGTGCTACAGAGCCTCTTAAGACATCCAGCAGTAGAGACGAGAAAAACGTATAGATTGTTAAGCTACAATAATGTGTAAATAATGATTAAATTTTGTAAAATAGAAGGAATTTCTTGCTGAGAGAGGTCGCAATCTTATTGTTATAGGTTGAGTCGACGAAGTGGACGTCAAAGAATATTTATGTATTTTATTATACAAATACGTAACACAGCATAACAGTAATGCTACCAAGGCACTGAACTACAGACTCAAAAATCATCAAAGAAAAACTTTAAAAAAGTTTGATTATTTCATGCTCATGATTTAAAAAAAAAAAATTGCACCCAAATTATTGTGCAAACTGTGGCTATTTTTCTATCGTTATTTAATTTTTATGCTCTTCCTGTTTACATATTTAATTATTTTTATTGTAATTGTCATGTAATTGTGATTTGTCATTGTTGTGTCAAGCTCCGTGACATCACTCACGTGTGGCCCCGGCGGAAGACCAGCGCTGGCCTACCAGGCTAGCACCATGCTGAGTCGGGGCCATTTCGTGGCAACCATATAATTAGTCCTTAGATTAAATGTTTGTATGCATGTTGTTGTTGTCGCGAATAAATGTTTTCTATTTCTATTAATTGTTTATTTTTATTTTTATTAATTAGATATATAAGTAATCACATTCGCATTTTACTCCCATCTCCCTCATTTTAAGTCACAATAATGTAGGTAAACATATCTGTAACGATTTTCTATAATACATATAATATATAAGTACTATAAACTTTATCCTTTAATTCCATATATATCTACTCGCGCGTTATTCTATTAATTTTTCCGTTTTGTTTTCCTCTCACGTTGTGCATGTCTATTATTTTTTATGCAAAATATCTTACGTCAACTTTCTTTTTTTAAACAACGTTACAGTCCTTAAAGGCCAGGACAGAATAACAGAGCCTTTTCTTTATCGCGCACATTGCTGAACACATTGTGAACTTCTGTAGTTACCTATACTCGACTAGTGTTTACCTTTAGGTATGCATTTTTCAACCTCTGTTTTTTATGTTCTGTAGTGTGTGCTTTATTAAATAAATTTATATCTATCTATCTATCTATCTATCTTTGAAGTCGTCAGTCGTCGACGCATCGACTGTATCTATTTCTCCCTACGCTCAGACGACGTTCCGCTTATCCTATTAAAGTTAAAGTACACTTTTTGATATTTTCCAAATGATTGTTACCCAGAACAAAGGTACATAAAAAACATTGTCTATCCCGATATTCTTGATACTTTCTTCGTGTATTCAAGTTCAAGCTCACATACCGATGAGAAAGATTTAAGAGATACAAAATACAAGAGAAGATAGCAGTCTTTGTTTTTACTCGTCTATCGACCGGTAAAGTAAACACTCGTCTGGTTGTTACCGATGTCTGAAAGAGTGCACTGATGTATGCATTTTGTTTCTCTCATGCTCACCTCTGCCGGCGTGACGAGTGATATTACCAATGCAAACGATATGGTAGGTTCTGTAACTACCTGCTCGTTTTGGCTTTGGTGAATTGGTAATTGGTCACACCACACGAGATGAATCATGCATAGCTACTTGGAAAACCATTGAACGCGTTGAATTGTGATTTAGTTGTTTCGGAGGTATTTTTGCTCTTTAAACTTAAATTTTTGCATCGTCCATGGATATTCTTTCGTCGTTCAATTCAAACAAACTAAATAAACCCGTGAACTAACTGTGAAGTTAACATTTTTGCTAATTTGTGCAATGGTCGTAGCAAAATCAAAGTGACAATGCATAATATAGTTCGTTGATGTTGAATTTTATAGCATTAAATATGATGATAAAAATAAACAATATTTCAATATTTCATAGAAGTTTCTCGATTCCAAAAATTTATTTTATTGAAAAATTAATTGATGATAACTCTATACAATAATTCAATATTTTACGGTTAAAATTGCAATTTTATTATTTTCTATTTATGCCTTAAAGAGAATAGATCCCCATCAAAATAGAATAAACTGAGACCATAACAAAATATAGTCAACATGCGTATTACTCATAACTTCCTAGTACAGATAGATTTTGATTTCGCATACAAATGTGGTATGCGTTTTTTTTTAAATAATATCTGCATTAGACTAATCTGCATCAGTGATCAATCAAAATTACGAGACGGCAAACAAATATAACGACACAAAGTTGACCATTACAAAGCCGTAAGCAATAACAAAATATGAAACTGGAAACAAGTCAATTGACTGGAATGAATAAGGAGGGGTGCGTATGCGCACAATGTTCCCGATCCTTACCCGATCCGAGCAGTTATGCGAAATCAAACAATTTATTTGTGTTAGTATTTTGGTAAAACTACCATTTGGCGGCCGGTACCTACGCTTCTATTGCTGTATTCGATTACTAGCTTTTGCCCGCGGCTTCGCTCGCGTTAAATTCGGGGTAACAAACTTCCACCCCCCATTTTAGGGAAGTGGGGGGTTAGAAAGAGACAAAAAGTAGCGTATGTCACTCTCCATCCCTTCAACTATCTCCATTTAAAAAATCACGTCAATTCGTCGCCCCGTTTTGCCGTAAAAGACGGACAAACAAACAAACACACACAGTATACAATTTCCCATTTATAATATTAGTATGGATTGAATCAGTACAATGTAAGCGCCAACCGCCAAATGGTACCTTTACCAAAATAATATCACATTTTAAGAGTTAAACAGTTATTCAATTATTTTAAACAGTTATGCGAAGCACCGTGCGAAAAGAATGATAAAGCGTTTGAAGAACACAAATTAGAATATTGTACTTAAGTGTTTTTATTAGAGTAAGTACATACCTACTAATCCCAAAATTGCTGGTTAGTCATAGATACATAGAAAGAAAAACAAAAACTTATTCATTAAATACAAATAATTTGAATACGCGTACTTCCAAGTTCGTTATTTTAGTGACATTAGAATTTTGTATAATCGTTCATACAATTTAATTTACTTTATATTATTTTTCTTAGTGGAATAAATAGTCAATAAATCGAGGAATAATAGTACAACATAAGTATCCACTTATGTTGGGTCGGTTCCCCAACATAAGTATCCACTCTCCCATACAACTTTGTATGGCAATGTGGGTACTTAAGTTGGGGAACCCACCGTACATTATGATACAAGTGTGCTAAGTTGATCATTACATACGAAGCGATATTGTGCGCACGAACGCATGTGACTGCGCATAAGGAAGCTGAGCTTATGTAATGATCATGCAGACGCGTTTCATACGACGTTTTTCAACACACTTGCGAGGAAATAACAGAATAGTATAATTAATAACTTTTGATAAATACATTAATTGTCAGTTAGTTTACAGGATAGAGGTACTTACGAACCTAAGATAATTAAATTTAACTAACCTTTATTGTGATGTTATTGAGTATCTGGAACTCTTTTTCAAATCATTTCATAAAATTAAAGACTTCACATTTATTGTGCAATAAATTATAGTATTTTTTTCTTACGTATTGCTCACAAAATTTTTATGATGACAGTTTACTAGTATGTATCACAATTTTGAAATATATCCAGAGGCTAAATTAACGCTAAAGTTGTCTTCTTATTCATTGAAAATATAATTTGTTTAAATTAATAAAACACGACGAGAAAAATCTAACAAATAAACAATGATTTGAGGTTAACTTATAAATGGCGCGCAATTTTCTTTTTTGGATGTGCGTGCAGCTTGAGGCAAAGGCACGGACGTATAATGCCAAACAGCCAATATTAAAACAGACAATTCGTGTTTAAAACGTAATTTATTGTGTATTACGAGTAATATAATAAATAAGTTGAAATGATTCTTATTCACAATCAGGATTGTATAATTTGCATTCTATCGTAAATGTGTATATTTTTAATATATTTACTTTTTTAGAATGTAAACTCACAAAGAGTTAAAAAAGAAGTAAAGATAATACCCGACTAAATTATAACGATTCGTCTGCATACGTACAACTTGGTACTAGAGTCCAAAAGTCACTTGATCGGATTATTAAATTATTCCACTAGTTGGATAATTATTGTGAAATGCACTCGTGTTTAATATCTAGGATTATAAGCATAAAAGCGGTGGAATAAGAACCTCGTTACGAGCAGGTGTGTTGAAAAGGATATTATTGCAGCAGTACAACATTACAGGGTTACCGCCGTTACCGGCACGCATATTCTCTGTAAGTGTAAGCGTTCGCAACAACGCCCTGTGGCGTCTCGCCCTGAGGTCTCGCCACTCGAAACTTTTTTTGCGTAGGGGCGTAAATTGGTCGCTGCTGATAATTTCGACATTAACCAGTAGCCGCCTGTCAGGGTTTGGCGGGAACAGCCCGTTTTATGTCAGTTTTTGTGCTCTCCTATGATGGATAGGATAACAGAGCAGTTAAAAATGAATGAATTGTTTGTATTTATGGTAGCGATGTGATTTGGAGTAGGTACGAGCACTTCCTGCAGGGTCTTTTGAATTTATAGAAGTTAGATCACGTTTTCGGACTGTATAATGTCCACATTTATAGTAGGCATTTTAATGCAGTGTTTGATTAATACATGTCATCGCTATGAACACTGATAATACCAACTTGATTATGTTTCTCACTCAATTCCTAATCCGTGCTTGTTATGAGATCTAATATTGTTAAACAAAATTCTGTTTGGGTATTAATTAATATCTTTCTGGGTCAAAATAGCTTAAACCTTGTAAACTTATTTGTATATGTACATTTTATTTTCCTGGGTCAATGATTCTCTTAAATAATCCTTAGAACCAATTTTCTGTTGACATATTTCTTTAGGAAGTTCACGGCAGGGTGTGACAGTGTGACTAATAAACCCATTCGAGTTATGGTTACCTTTATATTTAAGTTAATTCTTCGTAAACATAATATCTACATATGGTTTATTGGATTGGATTTGTAAGTATATACATTATTTATATATTGACACACCGCTTCGCGCATAGTTGTCTCCGCTGTAAAGAAAAGTCTGCGTGTTAAGTATGTCAGTATTTCTCTTCGTTAAATTAATAATGATTAGGTAATAAGTACGACTACCAACTAGGCAAACTTGGAAATTTTTAAATAAATTTCGCATTGTTACCATGATGACTTTAAATAGTGCCAATTGAATAATAAATATTATCAAATAAATGGTCGCATTCTCTCACATATTCGGAATTTACTTTAGACCTAACTACGTTTTTAACATTATTTTAAAATGACATTTGAGAATAAGGCCTCAGTATCATTAGTGTTTATATGTCAATGCGTATATTATTAATCGGTAGAGATTCACGCACCTATTAAAAACACAGTATCGCATTAAAAGGCCATAGGTCTACGATATGGTAAATATCTGCTATTAGATAAATTAAGAGTAATTATTTTTGTATGGTAACATATATTCCACTAACAGCACGTCGCCACTTAATGTGAAAAAGAGAAAAACACCTGATAACTCCGATAAACTGTCCTTTTTGTAATTGATTTAAAGTATATTATACCTACCCATATATAACTTTAAATATTATCTCGTTCGAATGACCGACGTAAGTAAACTTCGCAATTAAAAAGCTTCAATCATCATCATTTATTAAAACACAATTTTAATTAGTTTCAACACTTTTATGGCATCAAGATTACACAAAATAGCTTGCCGGGACAGTTTCCGTTAACCATTAAAGTATGTAGTTTGCCCAATAGCAAAGTAGTCTGAGAAAATATATAAAATTCCGCAGTAAATTCAGCTTATCGAGGTAGTTTTACGATCGACCGCGTCACTTGTCCTGATACTGTGTCTTGTATAACAATAATAAATTTGTAACAACTAGCGTAAATAAGAAAAAAACGTGTTCGTATGAAAATAAATACACGCCGCTTTTACATCTCTGAATGGTATCAATTGTTAGATTTGAATTGTCGGATATATAAAACTCAATACGTATGTGTAAGTATAAGTTGTTCTTATTAAAAGATATTAACTTTAAGCTATTAACTTCAACGGCCTCCTAGCCTAGTCGGTAGTGACCACAAGTGACCCTTCCTATGAAACAGGAGGTCCCAGGTTCAAATCCTGGTCAGGGCATTTATTTGTGTGTTTATCACGGATATAAATGTTCCTGAGTTATGGATGTTTCCTATGTATTTAAGTATTTATCTATATCTATCTATTATATATATCGTCGCCTAGTACCCACAACACAAGCCTTATTGAGCTTACTGTGGGGCTAGGTTGATTTGTGTAAGAGTGTCCGATAATATTTATTTATTAATTATAAATATAAATGGCGCTTAATGAGTTTACCCTGTCAGTGTCAATCCATGTTACAGATGCTTAGTAGATTGGTGGCTTAGGAAATGCATGTAAAACAACGTGTAAATAATATAATAATATTATTTATCTACACTCACACTGTAAGTCCTCTAAAACGTGTTCAAAAACGGTAGGCAATGGCTAGCATTACCACAACCGATTTTACTATGAGATAAGCTTTTTATCTGTGGCAGTAACGTAATTTTAACTTTACATGCTCAAATATTAATGTGCTATGAGTTTTGATAACATAATGTAAATCCTGTGCTCCTTCCTGACCAACGGCACGCGCCCGCGCGGCCGCCGACACGCGCCTCCCCGACCGCCGGCACAATCGAGTTGGCCATGGCGGTGCAATGGCGGTCATTCTATGGTTTCCGAGCACTTAATTTAATATATATAATATGAGTGTAGATAAAGCAGTGTATACAACTGTACGTAATTAGGCCTTAAAACGTAACAGTTACATAAACTACTATAGTATTATTACCTGCTGGACGCTGCAGTCGGCACCACAGTTGACGTCGAAGTGGCCATCTCCAGTACGGTTCTGAAACGAAGTAGTACTGCTGTAATGTAAATCGTGAAAGTATGTAATGATATTTATTAAAAATTCATAGTAGAATATTAGACTCATTCCCTACGAGATATTTTAGCGCTCGAACGGAGAGTGAGCGTCAATAGTTCGAGTCAGAAATGGGTGTGCACTTCTGAGGGTCATCTACCACATGTGCTTTCTAAATATACCGAATTTACTCGCATTTATTGTCGACCTTACCCTAAACGGATGCTACTTTCCTCAAAACGTCGACGCCCATGCACACGACATTTTTTTAATTAAGGTCCATATTTTTTCCAGATATTGTCCACCGGAGATACAGTAGCGATTCCTTCCGGTGCGTGTGCGCAACGGAGCGTGCTGTACCTGTGTACTGACAGCAATTTAACATAACTGACCATTGTTAGATCTTATTCCGTTGCAATAAGCCTTACGATTGGTCAAAACATTGCATGGTCGATGGTACAGTCGAGGACAAAGAGATGTATCCACTTTTTCACCTTATTGCGTTGTAATAAGGTCCAAAAGTGGATACATCTTTTCGTCCTCGACTGTACCATGGGTTACAGGTGAAATTACCTGGGTAATAGGTATGTTTGCCTGCTGGGACTGGATTGTTTTTAAGCAAAACAACGATCCCTAATTTTTAAAATAAATAATTTATAAAATAATCCAAGCATTACTAATCTATCAGTCTTGCAACTTACAATCTATTTGTTATACGCGAATACATAAAGTTAAATACAACAGAGAATGGGATAATAAAACACAGCAAGCAGCCGGGGTGTCAAAAAGGCTAAAAGATAAAGCTTGTCCAACACAAAGACTCGTAGTTCAGAAACTTACTTTATTTTCCTAGTTTTAATCATTTATATTTCAGACTGACTGTACTTTAGATATTTAAGTTCCTACACTACACGTTAGGCACTTTAGAAATTCAGCAACATTAGCAGCGTTAAAACTTGCTGAGCTAAGTTACTTACTTTTATTTAAGTGTAGTATTTAACTGTGTACAAGAATCGCTGTTAGTACAGTCGCCATCAAATATATCGAGGGCTTGCAATCCGAATATTTTAAATAGTAATTTGTATGGAAATTATTCGAAATATTCGTATTATCCGGATAATATCCGGATAGTTGCAAGCCTTAATCGGAGTGGCCAAGGTATTCAAAGATCGGAACAAGCACTTTATCGCTTTGACAATAGACACGTTGTACAAATATTTATAACCACCCTGCCCACTCTGATTTATCTGATGGCGACTGTACTAGGTAATCTAGGCACTTTAAGCATGTATTATGCTTTTTTAAGTTTGTTAGAATACATTTTAAATCTTAAGAATTTCAAAGTGCAGAGTAAGTAGTGCTAGTAAGCCATGATATCGTGTTCGACTAGGTACTTCGAATATGTTTTGTAGCCTAATATTTTCATACCCACAATTTAACCTGTTTCAACTGTCAAATTACTTGTGTCGTTTAATCGACAGGCGGGTTTCATTGTCGCGAACACAGCCTATACTTTCAACAAGGATCCCTGCAAAACAACCATCGTGAGACCGGAACCCGTTCGGCAGCACCTCGCGGGCTTCGCGCCGAAACTCAACACCTGCGGTTTTGTATACGAGATTTGTTGGTTACACTGTGTCCAAAAACGTCCACGGGGATATTGGCTTCACTTCACGGCTAGAGAATAATCTGTTTTTTCAACCGACTCCAAGATTTCGAAGAAGGAGGTTCTCAACTCCTCGGTATCTTTGTTTTTTAGGGTTCCGTACCTCGAAAGGAAAAAACGGAACCCTTATAGGATCACTTTGTTGTCCGTCTGTCTGTCTGTCTGTCAAGACCATTTTTCTCAGGAACGCGTAGAGGTATCAAGCTGAAATTTATATCAAATACTCAGGCATATTGTCCCTTGGAGCTGTAAAAAAATCAAACTTAAAAGCCAACGCAATCAAAAGATACAGTCGTTTATGCTGCAAATTTTAGAGTTTCGGCACTCGCAAAACCTATGGGGTACTTCCCGTGAACTCAGAAACTTGAAATTAGGCATGAAGCAACGTCATATAGCATAGACAATGGAAAAATTACAAAAAGTAGACATTTTTAGTAAAATCATACAAAAACATATTTTTTTAAATTTTAAACTTACTACCTTTTCCCTCGTAAACGCGTGGGTGTATTAAATTGAAATTAATGTCAAATACTCAGGGCTATAGGACCTTTCAGATGTAGCAAAACCAAACTTTTATATCAACGCAATCAAAAGAAATAGCAATTTAAGTCGCATATTTTAAAACTGAGTACTCGCAAGAAACTCAAAACCTAAAGGGTACTTCCCGTAAACTAAGAAACTTGAAACTTGGCACGAAGAAACTTCATATAGCACAGACAAAGGAAAAATTACGAAAAGTAGACAGTTTTAGTAAAATAATACAAAAAATATTTTTTTAAATTTTAAACTTACTACCTTTTTCCTCGTAAACGCGTAGAGGTATTAAATTGAAATTGATATTTTTACTCAGGTCTATAATACCTTTAAGTTGTAAAGGTTTGTACGGAACCCTCGGTGCGCGAGTCCAACTCGCACTTGGCCGGTTTTTTTTTATGTATGTTCACTGATTATTCGAAGACTGCGGGACCGATTTGGAAAATTCTTTTTTTGTTTGAAAGAGTTCACAGTTGGTCCCATTGTAACCGGATCTGATGATAGTGATGATGTGATCCTGGTGAAATCGAGGGAACTCTTCAACTATTATAGGCACATAGACCCGTACCAATAAATTATGAAATTTCGATAATATTAAAGATGCTTATTATTCGCATACAGAGTTCAGGCCATCCAACTTAGCTAATAATAATAATTTGTGTCATCCTAGGTTGTTGCGTAGGTAGAAACTTAGACATTTCTTTTTTTAAACATTATTCGTTAAATAGAAAATTAGAGATCAAAACTGTTTTTTCACTGTAACAGCAAAGTTGTTACTGACGCACGCACGCGTTTTGTGTCACTTTCGTCAATGGGAATACTGACGTTCAATCAGCACATATATGTGGACTTTTACAAGCCTATATAAAATTAGAGTTGATCGATTAGGTACTGTGCTTTCTAAAATATCGGTATCTATTATTTGAATAAATTTGTGCCATATTAATCAATGATATTTATTTAATTTTTTTTTTTTCTTGTATGACCCCTGTTAACAGTACAATAAAATATTAAAGTTATTAAAGTTTGCATCAATATTTTTATAAAAGCGTATCGAAACAATGTTTGAAATTTGTGTCATTATAATCAATGGATTATTTTTATTTTTCAGAATGAAAATTTGTTTTGCGTAACGGGCATGCGCCGGGAAGGGTAAGGCGCGGGCGGGATTCATGTGCCGACCAGGCTGCCTAGCGGCTTGTTTGTTTTCTATTATTACTCTATACATACATATAGTAATAGTAGTAATAAGTGCGACAAAGACAAACAGCGATTTTTCAGTCGCTGTTCTTTATTTTTCATAGTAAAGAAAGCAATAATATAAAACTTAAGTAAGTTAAGGATAATTAATGTAAACGTAGTCCATAAGGCACTGCAACGGCGGATCTGTGTGCCAAGGTAAACCTAGTTTACCATTTAAACAGTATTTTGGCAAATTGTAACTTGTAACTAATAAATATGTAATTTATGCATCAAGACGGTTTGTTTACAGAGTGGCTACCGTGAAACGGGAAAATCGAAATATCGTTATCTGCCTCTCGGTTGGACTAGCAAAGGGCCGGGCTGGACTTAATAAATTTTTCATCAGTGTGATGACATAATAAGGCTATGTTTTTATTAACTTATCGACGTGACTTCATTATAACGTGTACTTTTTATGATTATTCCGCATAGAATATGCTAAAATAAGCGTGTTTTATTTGAAAAACTTTTCTTTATAATCAAAAATGGACGAGATAATGGACTTAGAACTTGTATATTATTTGGACTTCGCAAAAAACCATCGACGGAACTTCATTATAACGTGTCCTTTTTATGAATATTCCGTATAGAATATGGTAAAATAAGCGTGTTTTATTTGAAAAACTTTTCTTTATAATAAAAAATGGCCAAGATAATGGACTTTGAACTTGTATCTCCCGATATACGTCATTATAACGTGTACTTTTTATGATTTTTCCGTATAGAATAAGCTAAAATAAGCGTGTTTCATTTCAGAAGCTTTTCTCTAAAATCAAAAACGGCCGAGATAATGGACTTTGAACTTGTAAATAATTTAGACTTCAAAAAAAATACCATCGACGGGACGTTATTATAACAAGTACTTTTTATGATTATTCTGCGTAGAATACGCTAAAATAAGCGTGTTTTATTTGAAAAACTATTCTCTAAAATCAAAAATTGCCTAGATAATGGACTTTGAACTTGTATATCGGGACGCCATTATAACGTGTACTTTTTATGATTTTTCCGTATAGAATAGGCTAAAATAAGCATGTTTTATTTGAAAAACTTTTCTCTAAAATCAAAAATGGCTGAGATAATGGACTTTGAACTTGTATATAATTTGGAATTCGAAAAAAAACCATCGACGGGACTTCATTATAACGTGTACTTTTTATGATTATTCCGTATAGAATATGCTAAAATAAGCGTGTTTTATTTTAAAACTTTTCTTCATAATCGAAAATGGCCGAGATAATAAACTTTGAACTTGCATATCGAGACGTCATTATACCGTGTACTTTTTATGATTTTTCCGTATAGAATACGCTAAAATAAGCGTGTTTTATTTTAAAAACATTTTTTTCTAAAATCGAAAATGGCCGATTGGACAAGGAACTTGTATATCATTTGGAATTCGAAAAAAAACCGTCGACGGGACGTCATTATAACGTGTACTTTTTATGATTTTTTCGTATAGAATACGCTAAAATAAGCTTGTTTAATTTCAGAAACTTTTCTCTAAAATAAAAAATGGCCGTGTTAATGGACTTTGAACTTGTATATGTAAAAGCGTGTTTCATTCGACAAACTTTTCTCTTAAATCAAAAATGGCCGAGATAAATGGACTTTGAACTTATATATATTTTGGACTTCAAAATAAAACCATCGACGGGACGTCATTATAACGTGTACTTTTTATGATTATTCTGTACAGAATACGCTAAAATAAGCGTGTTTTATTTGAGAATCTTTTCTCTAAAATCAAAAATGGCCGAGATAATAGACGTTGAACATGTATATAATTAGGATTTCGAAAAAAATCCATCGACGGGACATCATTGTAACATATACTTTTTATGATTTTTCCATATATAATACGCTAAAATAAGCGTGTTTTACTTACGAAACTTTTCTCTAAAATAAAAAATGGCCGAGATAATGGTCTCTGAACTTGTATATAATTTGGACTTCGAAAAAAAACCATCGACGGGACTTCATTAAAACGTGTAATTTTTATGATTATTCCGTATAGAGTATGCTAAAATAAGTGTGTTTTACTTAAGAAACTTTTCTCTAAAATCAATAATGGCCGAGATAATGGACTTTGAACTTGTATATTATATGGATTTCGAAAAAAACCATCGACGGGACGTCATTATAACTTTTCGCCGAACAGGCGTGCCATCAAGGTCACGCGCTATAGTTAAGAAGATTTCCTCTGAACGCAAATATTGTTTCTGTTTAATTTTAGACGAAATATCATTGATGAAAGTGACACAAATTGAAATATCTACTTTAAAATCCCTTTTTGATTATTAGAATGTGGACTCTGATGACTTTAATAATTTATTAAAACGATAACAGCCTAAAAAAACGAAATTACCAAGAAACTTAAATTTTCATTGCTTAATTTGACACATATTGATTTTATTGACATATTTTGAGGTGATGATATAGTTAGTCCTTATTTTATGAACTCTAATTTTTTATACGTAGTTTTTAGCGTTGTCATACTATATAAAATTGCACTCGACGTAAATGACACAAACTAGTTTTGTACAACAATAAAACTGTTCTAAATACAAAACAGTTATATTTTCTAACTCTAATATTCTTTTACTCAAGTTATGGCAAGCTAAAAAAGTTAACCTCAAATTATTGAATTACAAAAAAAGCACCAATTGAATATGACACAAAACGCACTGAAAGATTCTCATGTACACACTGTATTTCTAACTTCAATAATAAGTGACTTTAGAATTTTCGAAACTTAACCCTCAAAATATTGCCAACGAGACGGGACTAACACCTATAGTGATTTAAGTATTTTTTACAGCAGCTCGAGCATTTGCTTTTGGAAAGGTGGAGGCTAAGTGAAGTCGGTTCTTTTTTGTTTCAGTCTATTGTAATTCTAATAATAATTCAACTAAACTGTAATTTTATTTTATTTATTTTCATGTCTAAATATTGTATATGTTTTATTTCATTTCTATTTTTATGTCTAATTGTGTGTTATTTAATTTTTATTTATGGATCTTCGTTATCTGAAATAAACGAGTTTTGATTTTTGATGTACTAGAATTTTATATCCATAATATTTTGTAGGTACCTCCGGCGTATACGTACGGACAGTAGACGAATCGCAGGAGCAGAAAGAATTACAAAGCTCCGTAGCAGATCTACGAGACTACCAAGTAAACGCGAATCGAATCTGCATGCATCTTTATAAAATCAATATATTTGCAGATTCCGTCATCCATCATAGAAAAGGATCAAGGACAATCCCGTTTGAACGTCAACAAAAGATTGAGCAACAACGCAGCTATATTTAGCGAGAATGCGTTGATTACAGCAGTTCGTTAATTGTGACAATTAGTTGTGCGTTGAACCTGCGCCGGCGTCGCAAAATCGCCGCCGGTTTGCATAGAAAACACAGCCAGGATACTGATACAGGATAAACCATTTAAGTATCGGCATCACATTAAAATCGTTAAATGTAGTTTGTACGCCTTATAAAAAAATATGATCAAAAACCTTCACGAATATTTATATTGAAAAGTGTTTTTTTCTTTTTAATATTAAAATGAACATCATTGTATTTATTAAAGTAACTTACATTTTAAAACATATAAGCCAAAATTAATCTAAACTATTATAATCAACCCCATCGTGACAAGAATGGTACTCCTTCACTGTAATATTGATGCCCTGTGAGAAAAAGCTGCCAGCCTTAATTCTGATCTCCGGTTTTATTGACTAGCCTTTTACAAAGTTCTTAAAAATGTAAACAGGGGCTTGTTCCCTTGTTCATTACACAAAATACCTAAAAGTGGTATGAGTGATGGGGGGTACTTTGTAACTTTTTGCTATATGGGACGCTGCAAGTGCCTGTTGCATCTTGGGCCAGCACGTCCGTCCAGCATTAGACCCATATTCCAAGTTATCAAGGTCATGATGGCATGACCTAGGCAGTCATACACTATTATTATTGTGTGTATGGCTAGGCAGTCATACAATAATAGTGTATGACTGCCTAGGTATTGTAGCAAAGAAACTTAAACAAAAGTAATTCATTTTACAGAATACCGTTATGATTATTGTTACAACGATGAATAAATTATTTAAGGTGGAATAGAGTAGAGCACTACAAGAAACAGAAAGCTGCTAGGAAAAGCTACGTGTTCAATGTTTGTGTTGTGTTTTAGGAGAAAATTACCACGTTTTTTTTTAATTAAAAAACTATAAAGTTTAGGTTCCTCAAACTTTGTACATTAATTACTAATGTAGAGGCACACCATCCATAAAAATTACAATGCCAAACTTGAGGGGGGCAGAATCATTTAGCTTATCCTGGCACGACCTTTCCTGGGACCTTTATTATTTATAACCTCTGACCTGTAAAACCACGTAAAAGCTAAACCTAAAAGAATGTAACCAGTTTAGCGTTTTATCCTTGAACAAATTGTTAAGTAGGTTAGTGGCTCGACGGCTCGCGGGTCTATTATCAAATTTGGTGGCCATACCGTATCAACGACAAGTGTGACGGTACCGGCTTGTTGATGTTGAATAAACAGCGCTTGCCTTTTTGTCTCATTCACGACTATCCATGCTTTGATGTAGTTAGATACGTGTAGATGTTACGCGTGTTAGTCACTTACGTACCTGCAAATCTGCATTATATGTAAGTGAATAGTTAGCAATTACCTACGCTATGTTAATTTATTGGGCATTATAGATAGATATAAAAAAAATCATAGGGTTATAAGTATAACAGAGAGTTCTAAACCAGGATAGGCCCTGAGTATCATTTCCCCTCTGTCAAAAGTATTGGCGGAAAATCTAGTACATCTATAAAAACTATTTCAATAATCGATGTCACGCCATTTTCGTCATCGCTGTCAATGGATAACAAGCTCCGTGAAAATGCCCTTATGCGCTGTTTTTGGATGTAAAAAAATGTTATATTTCGTCTAGTTTACAAAAAGATGAAATACCATTTCAGATGTAAGTACAGTTTTACTTTATTTATCATTACTTTCGTAGTAAAAGATTTAACCTAAATCGAAAATCAAGCTTCGTTTACAGAATCGATTAAAAGACAATCGTTTTCTTTCTGACGGGCAGTAACTATTTGACGCGATTCTCCATATTTAACGCGCTTAAGGATTGCTGTCTTCTATATTTTGTTTGAAAATACAATCAAAAATCATCCTTGGCTTTTTTGTTTGACATTTCCAAAGACTGCATCCAATAATGAACCATATGTTAACATATGTACAGTCGACTATCTATTGCTCCATTTAGTGTTATGAAGTATAAAAAGAATATGTCAAATATGTTTGGTGTTTTCAAGTCAAAGGTACACCTTTGTCGGTTGTCAATAAAGCGTTGCTGCCATAAAAATTCATTTAGAAATAAACTGTATTAACAACCGACAATGATGTACCTTAGACTTGAAAACGTCACATGCGTGCTACCTCGCCCCCCTCAGATTTTGGCAGACTTTTTTGTTTGGAAAGATGAGGCGAAGCGTACTCCATTTATAGAGCTTTATGGGTTATAAGTATAGACGAAGCCAGTAAATAAACGCGAAGGTTTTAGTTCTTACATGTAAGTCCACAAAAGTACTAAAAAATTCACGTCCAACTTTATATTTTATTTATACTTAGATATATGTAGTTATTATTTAAGTAAATAACATTAAGTTTTAGTTACAGATATTAATGTAGTGATCTAATTCTCATTTAAGATAAATACAATATATATACACTAATTCGCGTAATATACATACTTATCTTAAATCAAATAAATTATTCTATATCTGTGTAAATATTAAAGTAAATTGCAAAAAAATCCTAGCCCTTTCGCTCCGCATTGTTTGCAGTTAGGTATGCATTCCTTATGCACTTTTTTTTGCTTGTATGTAAACAGTATTTCCACAACAATCATTTAAAGAAGGATAGTTGATAAACTATAAATAATGATTACATGTATCAAATGGGAAACGGTGTATTTTCGCGCAACAAACCTGGAAAGGACATTTTTCATTGCACCGATCTACAGCTTCCGCTCCAAATTTCTCGACGATGGCAGTGTAATCGCAGCCAATTGGCCGAGCGGACAAAGCCAATCCCAGCAGCGCGAGCACTAGCCATTTGTGCCAATTCAGTGGAGCACTCATTGTGGACACCATCACTCGGCATATCCTCACAATCACATCACATCTTCACCCAAACGTCAGTCAAAAACAAAACACTTCCTTTTTTAAGGCAGGAGACGTTGGTCCTTCGATTCCGGCGGCATGCTCGCGCGTTTGAACGGAACGGTTGACGTAAGAGGGTGCGCGCGCGCCGCGAAAGCTACTTGCGGACTGAAGCCGCGCTACGGAGCTACGGTTACGATTATTCTGTTGTTACGGTCCGGCGGCGCTACTATTATGCTACCTGCCGGCTTTATTGCGCTACAATTATCTTGCTTTGTGTGTTTACAGTTTACATTGCTGAATTACATAAGTATGTGTACATTTGGGCGCATTATATTATTTATTGTATACCTACAATAAAATTAATCGTTAGTCAGTTGGCTTATTAACGATTAATATTTTATTTATTTAAGTTGGCTAACGAGTCTAAACCTTATTTAAAAAAAATGTATGTTTTAAATAAAGTTTTACTATTTTAAAATTAATATCCAATACTTATAAACATATTATATCCTCAATTCCTCATGTAACAATAAATAAATATGTAAACCGATATTGAACCAAGACATAATACACATTCTGATTGCTGGTGCTGACAGATAGAGGGACAGGTAAATCATAGACCTAATAGGGTCCCGAAACTTCGGGTACGGAACCGTAAAATGTCCAGATGACGTTGGCTCTTGAGTCATTGGACTGCTGTAGGTATATATTGCAATTAGATCAGAAACGTATTGAATTGCTCACGTACAATTCATTATAAAAGACTCGGTATGAGTCTGGGCAACATTACAGTAACATTTGACATGACACTTTTTTTTCTCAAGTTACTTTCCAGGACGCCTATTCGACATTGCCAAACTGTTAACACGTGCATGGATACTGAATATATATGCGAGATCAATGCTTGTGTCAAACATGTACTAGAATGTGTCAAAGTGCAAAGTTATCTCACTAATAGCGACTGTCACTTTTCGGTTGTAGAATTGGGCCCCAGTCACCGATCAAATAATACTAGGGATACACAATAACCCCAAAAATGACCCTATAATAGTACCGCAAGACCGACTCGTGCGGTACTTTCTTTGACAGTCTTATTACGGTATATCAATAAAAAATACTGTCGATAAACACGTTAAAGTACAACACTGACAATTCCCACACGTTGAAATGAATAATCAACGGTAGTTTAGGCGCTAGGCCGCTAGTTGGGTTTTTATTACAATATATTATCAAGTTAAGTATGGAATATTTTATTATATAAATAAAAAGAAATACCTTTATATTCTTACGAATTCTAACATGCCGTTTAGCGTAAAATATGAATATATCTAAATGTGTTGCAAGTGTTGCAACTTATCGATGAGAAAGTCAAATGTCGATAGATAATTAAACTGTTGTACTACACTATTTTTACGCTCACATATACAATTTATTTACCCACGCACTTCCATTTCTCACGGTCTGTGGTTTAAACGTAAAAAGCCGAAATTCTCTCTACAAGATCAAGACTATGAAATAAGGTTGAATTTCTTAGTCCATTGAAACTATGAAATAGGTAGCATGTATGTATGTATAACAGATAATATAATTAACAGTTTGCACAACCATTTCTGTACCCATTTCTGTTCGAGAGCACTGACTCGCCACTGTACTCGGTTGGTGTAATCAAGGGAATAGGGTTCGGCCACGAGTTTGCACGGCGGCGGGCGGTAGCGGCGAGCAGCGGCCAATGCGGCTATATGAGAGAGCGATTTACCGCGCTCCGACTCCGACCTTCCGTTCTAATGGCCTAAGAGCTGGCCACGTCAGATATGACACAATAATGAGAGCAATGAAACCTGTCTAGTTAGACTGCTTTACCAACCTTATTGCTAGATCCGGGCATCTGACAGCTTTTAATGGGTCGATGTCAGAGTGACAGACCAACAAAGTTTTTAAGTTGGAAAAAAGGAATACCAAAATAGGAAAAAACTGCCAAAGTTGTGTTATTTATAGAGGACAGGGCCTATATTTTAACATTAGATTAAAAACCATTGTCTATTATTGCAGATACAAAAACAGTAGGCAATTAAGTAAAAATTGCATTATACATCATTTCGCACTACTTTGCCCTGACAGAAACTTCTGGATATGATATAATCTAATTAACTACTTAATTTACCATAATATTGCATCACACCCAGAACTTTAGGATTTGTTTTCTTCAAGTAATTTGCATTCTTTGACCTCCACCACTTTACAGCTGCCAGATGTCCGAATCTAGAAATAAGCATAGTATAGCAAACTAACTAGAGGGGTTTCGTTACTCTCATTATTGTGTCATACATATCTCACGTGGCCAGCTCTCCGTCTATAAGTCTTATTTTAAGACTAAGCATTTGCTTAGAAATAAAGGAAAAATCGAAAAACATCATCACCATTTTTTCTAAGCATTTTGGTATCGTTAGCAGACGTCTCTGCAGTCGTGGCCAGAACAAGCGTCGACAAACGCACATTTCCGAATTTCCCGAGCTACACCTATGTCTCTCAAGATGCAATTACGGCTAAAAAGCTTAAAAAAGCTGCTAATGATAAAAATTTAAACAATTCTTGACAAACAAATTCGGCATTCGTAGCTTTTTGGCATTCTTTGGATGATTACATGCAGTGAGCGTTTTTGACGTGATAACGTCTTTAAAATCGTTTTAGTCGGGTGACATGTTCAGAAACTTGTGTCACACCAAAACCTCACGAGCGCGATCGCAGGTATAACGAGAGAGAGACGGACCGATCTCCCGTCTCATCTCGAGCGCTGCCAGTCATTCCGTGAAACTTGTCACGCGGAATCCTCAAGAGCGGTTAGACGTTATCACGTAAACATCTCGATCGTAAACCTACTTTATTTGTGAAATTCGTACTCGTACGAGTCGTACGTATACGTACAGTAGACAGGGGGAAGCCAAGCGTCGAGCGTACACGTACACGTACACGCTCGGAGGGTGTGTTTCGTGGCCGACACTTTAGTACCACGATGAACTCAACGGTTTGAATTATTTGTGGCGTGGCGTAGGCTGGTTCAAATAGAAATAGCGTGGTAAATCGTGCAAATGTAGGTAATAACTGGTACGCATGGTACAGGAGCGGTGTTGTCAAACGTGTGACGACATGGCTATGGCCACTATTTTTTTGCCATAAAAACTCGAAACAAATATTTATGACAAAATGTAACACATTTGTATTATTTACAACACGTCTAAAACACATATTAAGAAACAGATATTAAGCAATGTCACGAGCTGTGAACTAAATATGTCTAATTTTTCACAAGGCAACATTGGAAACGCATTATTAGTGGACGGTTTCATAAAATAAAGAGCAATGTTATCTTTTTTGTTGTAATGGGTTTTGTATTTTATTTTTAATCAAATAAGCAGATAGTCACTTTATTGCATTCTACTGGATCATTAAGTGATGCGTGCACACACATCAATCGTATATTTGAAGCATGCATAGTTGAAGGACAAACAGAGTACAGCTTTGAGGTTGTTAAGCCAAGTGAGGAGTAACGGAGATAAAAAAAATGTTTTATTAAAAAAAAAAAGGCTAAAATGTAATGATGTGGTTTTTAGAATCTTCTTAAAAAGCCCTTTCATATGATACCACACGCGATTGGTTTCTGATTTCTTTTCCACAAAAAAAAATTATGACTCAGCCAGCACTTCCTAAGGGAGTCTTTTTTAAGAATTCGGGTCAAAAAATTTGTTTGGGTAAACCGTACATCAGGGGTTTTCGAAGTGGGGGGGCGCGACCACATTTGAAGGGAGGCGCGGACCTCGGGAAATTTGAACAGGGCTCATTTACATCCGTTTCCTTGCATCGAAGGGAAGGGGGGCGTGGGAATTTCATTTTAGGCAGCAGGGGGGCGTGCCTAAAAAAAGTTTGGGAACCCCTGCCGTACATCGATTTTTTGCGTACACCTTCCACTATAGGTATGTAACGAATCGTACAATTAGGGCTTGCAATCCGAATATTTCGAATAGTAATTTGTATGGAAATTATTCGAAATATTCGTATTATTCGAATAATTGCAAGCCTTGCGTACAATAGACGTATTAGACGTGTTATGGACGTTCTGGCTGGGCCGCGGAATGTAGCTAAAGCGTGGGATGAGCTACGAGTGGATAGACCACGGTTAGTTTAATTGAACGAGCGCGCCGGCCTTGTTGATGCTTTGATATACGGCGTTATAAACTTTCAAATTAGGTTCATTGGGGTTAACGCGTGAGCTGAGAAAGTGAAGTATTATATCTGTACTAAGTCGAGGATTTACCCAGCAAAAGTTTTTAAGCCAGTCCAAAGAAACGGGGAAAAAGATCAATAAAATAAATATACAATTCAATAGGTTAATTAAAGTTGTGAGGACGGAGGAAGTGTGGACTATACTGTAGGTATTTCGAAATTACAAATTCGACTAGTAATTTTTATATTATCAATTAAGTATTAATATATACAATCAAATCATATATCAATAATCTATCTATGTATCTGGTATCTGGAGGCTTAGCCAAGATGACAATCATTTGCAGAAAACGAATCGAAAAGCTATCCGTCTCTCTATCGCACTAATATGGAAGTGTGAGCGTTCGTGACAGAGCGTTCCGTTTCGTTTTCTGCAAATGATTGTCATCTTGGCTACCGGAGGGCCTGGTCACTAAACTTATCTGACCTATTTTCTACTTTTCCCACTGCTAAACAATAGTGGCCACATAAACTTTGTTTCCAATGGATGTAGGCGGTCATAGTACCTATCACATAAACATCATGCCTAACCTAATTCAGGAAGGAGGTGAAGTCAGAAAAAATGGTCCTTCGTACCGGATAATCCAGTACGAAGGACCATTTTTTCACCGATATAAATATTTGCAATAATTATTTTACATGTTTTTTTAAAGTGGGGCATTCCACTCATACAATATTATTGTATTAATACAATATTATTATTATTGTATTGTATTGTATGAGTGGAATGCCCCACTTTAAAAAAACATGTAAAATAATTATGAGTTGATAGCAGCGCCATCTATTATTTCCGTTGTGACACTTGTAAAAGGGTCGGCGGGAAGGGTATCTAACTCTAGTAGTTAGCACCTAGATGTCGCTTACGGCTGCTATAAAGTCGATGTAAAATAAATGCAAAAAGATGATTGAAGGCATTGAAAATTTCGTCAACTCAGTAACTGAACCCATAGCTTAATTGGTAAAGCGATCGAGCCCCGGTAAGGCGTATCGATGCGAGGTTCAAATCCTGCTGGGTTGATTTTTTTTTTTTTCAATGTTTTCAGTGTTTGTATTTGATTGAATAACATACTATTTGCAATAAATTCTTCATTTTGCTGTTTTTAAATTTACCGCGGAAGAGACAAACAGTTTTTTCCTATTTTTGTATCCAATTTGTTCTTCTTGTCTCGCTCGTGAGCGGCGACAAATTATGATGCTGTCGACGCAAACGCCTGTGGTAAAATTGAACGCAAAATGCTCTCCTTGGGCAATGTATATTGAATCCTGTACAGGAAAAGAAAAATATGTAGTTAACTGATTAAGTATAAACGTTATAATTATCACACAGTAAGCATACCTTCGTGAATGCCTGTGGTCTCCAGTTGACGCCTTACGCTGCATGAACGTTCCATAGCAATGTTGTCGTCTTTCCAAGCAATGTAAATGTGACGTTCAATTACTCAAAATTATTTTTATACTTCACGCAGACATCAAAATTGATCGATGGTTTTTAACATTGCTACACTGCCTTGGTAAACCGAATGGCACTATTTCAAAATAAATTCTCTTGATAATGGAACTCTGAGCTACAGAATTTAATGTATAAGTTTGCATTCATTTTTTTTCTGAGATAGCGCCTTTCGGCTTAGCAGGGCAGTATAGCATCATTAATAGCTAAGAAGATTAATAGTTACCATCAAACCCCTCAAACTGATGATGAGTGAACTAGGATAATTTCTTATTTATATTAACGCCATCTACGGGACTCGCCTGACATGAATACGGTTTAACGTTTATCTCTGCCTATGTTACCACTGGCCATGAACCATAAAGTAAAGGACCGCCATCTTATATAGGGGAAAGGTCGAAAATGTGTCCAGCTGTAAGCGTTAACAATAGTTCCAAATCTCTCCGGGTGGCGCTAGGGTATAGTTGAGCGTATGAAATTAACTTTATATTGTAAGTGTCTAAATATGTAAATATTTAAGAACTGCATTAAATACGCTTACTTATCATATTTTTTAAATTTGAAATTATCGATATATGACGTTCTAAATAAAATTAATATTCAGAGTATTTTTCTTCTCCGCAAATAATTATTTTATAAATATGTATGGACTTTTATTTACTTAATCTCAAAAATTATAATATACATAATAACAAATATCCGTATAAAAATAAAAAAAAAGAATGCCCTTACCGGGATTCGAACCAGGGACCCTCTGCTTCGTAGGCAGCGTCACTACTGACCGGGCTAGAAACGTATGCTCATGCTATTTGTGGCGCCATCAGTTTTAGACCCGTACCGATAAATTATGAAGTTTCGATAGTATTAAAGATGCTTATTATTCGCATACAGAGTTCAAGCCATCCAACTTAGCTAATAATAATAATTTGTGTCATCCTAGGTTGTTGCGTAGGCAGAAAGTTAGACATTTCTTTTTTTTAACATTATTCGTTAAATAGAAAATTAGAGATCAAAATTGTTTTTTCACTGTAACAGCAAAGTTGTTACTGACGCACGGACGCGTTTTGTGTCACTTTCGTCAATGGGAATACTGACGTTCAATCAGCACATATATGTGGACTTTTACAAGCCTATATAAAATTAGAGTTGATCGATTAGGTACTGTGCTTTCTAATGTATCGGTATCTATTATTTGAATAAATTTGTGCCATATTAATCAATGATATTTATTTACTTTAATTTTTTTTCTTGTATGACCCCTGTTAACAGTACAATAAAATATTAAAGTTATTAAAGTTTGCATCAATATTTTTATAAAAGCGTATCGAAACAATGTTTGAAATTTGTGTCATTATAATCAATGGATTATTTTTATTTTTCAGAATGAAAACTTGTTTTGCGTAAACGGCATGCGCGGGGAAGGGTAAGGCGCGGGCGGGGTTCATGTTCCGACCAGGCTGCCTAGCGGCTTGTTTTCTATTATTACTCTATGCATACATATAGTAATAGTAGTAATAAGTGCGACAAAGACAAACAGCTATTTTTCAGTCGCTCTTCTTTATTTTTCATAGTAAAGAAAGCAATAATATAAAACTTAAGTAAGTTAAGGATAAATAATGTAAACGAAGTCCATAAGGGACTGCAACGGCGGATCTGTGTGCCACGGTAAACCTAGTTTACCATTTAAACAGTATTTTGGCAAATTGTCACAGATAATTTGTAACTAATAAATATGTAATTTATGCATCAAGGCGGTTTGTTTACAGAGTGGCTATCGTGAAACGCGAAAATCGAAATATCGTTATCTGCCTCTCGGTTGGACTAGCAAAGGGCCGGGCTGGACTTAATAAATTGTTCATCAGTATGATGTCATAATAAGGCTGTTTTTATTAACTTATCGTATATAACACATAAAAATAAGCAACTTTTCTTTAACACATTTTTTTAACTCGATAATTTCGAAGTTATGGGGCCCTGAAGGTTAAGTACAATTTGGACTATTTTGGTTGGAATGGTGTCATTATGACACATACTTTATTTTGTAGAATGTGTTAAAATAAGCAAGTTTTATAAGAAACATTTTTTACCCAAAAACATCGAAGTTACCGGACTTTGAAGATTAACTACATGGACTAATTTGGACTTAAAAAATAAAATGGCGTCTGGGTATCATTATAACGTGTACTTTTAATGATTTGTTCCGTATAGAATACGCTAAAATAAGCGTCTTTTATTTGAAAAACTTTTCCCTAAAATCAAAAATGGCCAAGATAATGGACTTTGAACTTGTACATAATTTGGACCTCGAAAAAAAATCATCGTCGGGACGTCATTATAACGTGTACATTTTATGATTTTGCCGTATAGAATACACTAAAATAAGCGTGTTTTACTTGAGAAACTTTTCTCTAAAATCAAAAATGGCCGAGACAATGGACTTTGAACTTGTATATAATTTGGACTTCAAAAAAAATACCATTGACGGGACGTTATTATAACAAGTACTTTTTATGATTATTCTGTATAGAATACGCTAAAATAAGCGTGTTTTATTTGAAAACCTATTCTCTAAAATCAAAAATTGCCGAGATAATGGACTTTGAACTTGTATATCGGGACGCCATTATAACGTGTACTTTTTATGATTTTTCCGTATAGAATACGCTAAAATAAGCATGTTTTATTTGAAAAACTTTTCTCTAAAATCAAAAATGGCTGAGATAATGGACTTTGAACTTGTATATAATTCGGACTTCGAAAAAAAACCACCGACGGGACTTCATTATAACGTGTACTTTTTATGATTATTCCGTATAGAATATGCTAAAATAAGCGTGTTTTATTTTAAAACTTTTCTTCATAACCAAAAATGGCCGAGATAATGGACTTTGAACTTGCATATCGAGACGTCATTATAACGTGTACTTTTTATGATTTTTCCGTATAGAATACGCTAAAAAAAGCGTGTTTTACTCAAGTAACTTTTCTCTAAAATCAAAAATGGCCGAGATAATGGACTCTGAACTTGTATATAATTTTGACTTCGAAAAAACAACCAGCGATGGGGTATCATTATATAGCATATTTTTTATGATTTTACCGTATAGAATACGCTAAAATAAGCATGTTTTATTTGAAAAACTTTTCTCCAAAATAAAAAATGGCCGATTGGACATGAAACTTGTATATCATTTGGACTTCGAAAAAAAACCATCGACGGGACGTCATTATTATAACGTGTACTTTTTATGATATTTCGTATAGAATACGCTAAAATAAGCTTGTTTTATTTGAGAAACTTTTCTCTAAAATAAAAAATGGCCGAGATAATGGACTTTGAACTTGCATATAATTTTTATTTGAAAAAAAAACTATCGACAAGACGTCATTATAACCTGAACTTTTTATGATTTTTCCGTATAGAATACGCTAAAATAAGCGTGTTTTATTTTAAAAACATTTTTTTCTAAAATCGAAAATGGCCGATGGACATGGAACTTGTATATTATTTGCACTTCGAAAAAAAGCGGTCGCCGGGACGTCATTATAACGTGTACTTTTTATGATTTTTTCGTATAGAATACGCTAAAATAAGCTTGTTTAATTCGAGAAACTTTTCTCTAAAATAAAAAATGCCCGTGATAATGGACTTTGAACTTGTATATATGTAAAAGCGTGTTTCATTCGACAAACTTTTCTCTAAAATCAAAAATGGCCGAGATAAATGGACTTTGAACTTGTATATATTTTGGACTTCAAAATAAAACCATCGACGGGACGTCATTATAACGTGTACTTTTTATGATTATTCTGTACAGAATACGCTAAAATAAGCGTGTTTTATTTGAGAAACTTTTCTCTAAAATCAAAAATGGCCGAGATAATAGACGTTGAACATGTATATAATTAGTATTTCGAAAAAAATCCATCGACGGGACGTCATTATAACATGTACTTTTTATGATTTTTCCATAAAGAATACGCTAAAATAAGCGTGTTTTACTTACGAAACTTTTCTCTAAAATAAAAAATGGCCGAGATAATGGTCTCTGAACTTGTATATAATTTGGACTTCGAAAAAAAACCATCGACGGAACTTCATTAAAACGTGTACTTTTTATGATTTTTCCGTTATGAATACGCTAAAATAAGCGTGTTTTACTTAAGAAACTTTTCTCTAAAATCAAAAATGGCCGAGATAATGGACTTTGAACTTGTATATTATTTGGATTTCGAAAAAAACCATCGATGGGACGTCATTATAACTTTTCTCTCAAATCAAAAATGGCCGAGATAATGGACTTTGAACTTATATATTATTTGGATTTCGAAAAAAAACCATCGACGGTACGTCATTATAACATGTACTTTTTATGAGTTTTCCATATAGAATACTCTAAAATAAGCGTGTTTTATTTAAAAAACTTTTCTCTCAAATCAAAAATGGCCGTGATAATGGACTTTGAACTTAAATATTATATGGATTTCGAAAAAAAAACCATCGACGGGACGTCATTATAACATGTCCTTTTTATGATTTTTCCATATAGAATACGCTAAAATAAGCGTGTTTTATTTAAAAAAATTTGCTCTAAAATAAAAAAACCGGCCAAGTGCGAGTCGGACTCGCGCACCGAGGGTTCCCTACAAACCTATAACAAGCAAAAGTTGTAGTATGTTTATTACTAATTTCAATTTAATACCTCTACGCGTTTACGAGGAAAAAGGTAGTAAGTTTAAAATAAAATAAAATATTTTTGGTATGATTTTACTAAAAATGTCTACTTTTCGTAATTTTTCCTCTATCTGTGCTATATGAAGTTTCTTCGTGGCAAGTTTCAAGTTTCTGAGTTTACGCGAAGTACCCTAAGGTTTTGAGTTTCTTGCGAGTACTCAGTTTTAAAATATGCGACTTAAATTGCTATTTCTTTTGATTGGGATGACATAAAAGTTTGGTTTTGCTACATCTGAAAGCTGTTTTTTTTACATGAATTCCAATTTAATACCTCTACGCGTTTACGAGGAAAAAGGTAAGTTTAAAATTAAAAAACATATGTTTTTGTATGATTTTACTAAAAATGTCCACTTTTTGTAATTTTTCCATTGTCTATGCTATATGACGTTGCTTTGTGCCGAATTTCAAGTTTCTGAGTTCACGGGAAGTACCCCGTAGGTTTTGCGAGTGCCGAAAAACTATAAAATTTGCAGCGACTGTATCTTTTGATTGCGTTAGCTTATAAGTTTGATTTTTTCACAGCTCCAAGGGACAATAGACCTAAATATTTGATATAAATTTCAGCTTGATACCTCCACGCGTTCCTGAGAAAAATGGTCTTGACAGACAGACAGACAGACGGACAACAAAGTGATCCTATAAGGGTTCCGTTTTTTCCTTTCGAGGTACGGAACCCTAAAAATGGCCGAGGTAATGAACTCTGAACTTGTTCCTCCTTTTTGTATGCGCATGTGACACCTCTGGTGTTCCAGGCATCCATATGCTACTGCTTACCATCTGGCGGGCCGTATGCTTGTTTGCCACGTTGTGGTATAAAAAAAAAGAGTAAAATAAGAATACAATTAAACAAAATAAACGGAATAAAAACAGAATCAATACAAAATGACAAAATAAAAACAAAATACAGACGAAAAGAAAAAACAAAAATAAAACAAAAGTAAAAAAAAAAATACGTTAGTGTCGTGGAACACTCGGTTAGAACGAAGTAATATTATTTAATTTTTGACTTTTTCGTAATTTTTGTTGTTTTTGAATTTTTTGAGATTTTTGAAATTTTTGAGATTTTTGAGATTTTCAGATTTTTGAGATTTTTGAGATTTTTGAAATTTTTGAGATTTTTGAGATTTTTGAGATTTTTGAGATTTTTGAGATTTTGAGATTTTTGAGATTTTTGAGTTTTTTGAGATTTTTGAAATTTTTGATATCATAGAAATTTTTTAACTTGACTTTTTTCACTTTGTCACTTCTCACTTTCACTTTCACTTCACTTTATTTTATTTTTCATTTTTTTTATTTCATTCCATTTCACATGTTTCTCAATGCTTTTTCGTGACGGTCACGTGACTTTTTTCGCCTAGCCCCCCATCCGCGAACCGTCCGATAAGGAACTTCGTTCCAATAAAACAGAACTAAATAAAAATATTACGTTGCGTTTTCTACCCATAATTTCACGATGCTTGAAATCTTCGAAAATGTACTCAACAGTCTAGTCAAAACACAAACAAAGCAGCTACCGCTCAAAAAGGTATTGGCGAGACACGCACGAGTTCATTGCCCTACTCGCCGGCTTCCCGCGACTCGCTCCTCCGCTCAGTTCCTTTGTCGAGTATGTCAGCTTTATCACCCCGCGCGCGCCTCCGTGAGCAAGTACCTACATCGTAACAGCTAAGATGCCAGCGCCTGGTTGACCCATGGATTAGCTTGTTAAGAAGCGAGCCGGGGGTCTACTTCTAGTGGTCATTACAGAAGTAAGCCGAACAGGCGTACCATCAAGGTCACGCGCTAAAGTTAAGAAGATTTCCTCTGAACGCAAATATTGTTTCTGTTTAATTTTAGACGAAATATCATTGATGAAAGTGACACAAATTGAAATATCTACTTTAAAATCCCTTTTTGATTATTAGAATGTGAACTCTGATGACTTTAATAATTTATTAAAACGATAACAGCCTAAAAATACGAAATTACCAAGAAACTTAAATTTTCATTGCTTAATTTGACACATATTGATTTTATTGACATATTTTGAGGTGATGATATAGTTAATCCTTATTTTATGAACTCTAATTTTTTATACGTAGTTTTTTAGCGTTGTCATACTATATAAAATTGCACTCGACGTAAATGACACAAACTAGTTTTGTACAACAATAAAACTGTTCTAAATACAAAACAGTTATATTTTCTAACTCTAATATTCTTTTACTCAAGTTATGGCAAGCTAAAAAAGTTAATCTCAAATTATTGAATTACAAAAAAAGCACCAATTGAATATGACACAAAACGCACTGAAAGATTCTCATGTATACACTGTATTTCCAACTTCAATAATAAGTGACTTTAGAATTTTCGAAACTTAACCCTCAAAATATTGCCAACGAGACGGGACTATTTAGCGCCTTTTGACGGACACTTTTGTAAGATAGAGATTGCTATCCTTACCTTCTACCATCCATACCACTGGCTACGGAGCTGACGTTTACAAATCCCATTGTGGCATAATGTCGGTAGATGGCGATACTAGTTATTACTATGTCATTTTACATTGAACCCTTATAGTTTCGCCATGTCCGTCTGTCTGTCCGTCTGTGATTTTTTGGATAAAATTAATGGTTTCGTAAATAAGTTATTAAACATAAGTGCCGCAAAATACCCTATTTAAAACAACCTTTTGATTGGATGTTCTGTGACGTAACACTAACTACGGAACCCTACATTGAGTATGGCCCCACATGCTCATGGCCGGTTCTTTTTTAATGTTTCAAACATTTTTCAGTTAAACTTTTTTCTACCATTTTCATAATTATATGAATTCGGTTAGGATTTAAAATCGATAACCGAACCGAATACCTATAATGCCTATATACCTACCTAGACATAATGTGAAAAATTATTATAGGCCTAAAATAATCGTAGGGATGGTTATAAGTAGGTAAGTATAAGTAGGTTCCTAAATTTTTACTCATGATTTAATTTATTACCAAGGTTTTACAGCGACTGATAAATAAATTACTTAATGATACTAACGTCAACTGTTATCGTGATTCCCAAGTATTTCAAGTACCAAATGTACCTAATACAAACAATATACAATACGTGATCAAATAATATGCCCCTTCTGAACATTATGGCCTTCCATTATACGATTAAGTGCCGTAAAATACTAGCCTATAGAAATTTAAAAAAGTATTGAATTGAAAATCAACAAGTGGTCTAAACTCTACACTAAAACTGAAAATCATAAAGGCAAATTCGACTTGCTTTAATGATAAGTCGGAAAATGGCGGCTGTAAATCACTCATGTAAAATTTTAATATAATTATGTAATATGACTTTCGAACTGTTACGTGATGGTGAATATGGTGATATGTCGGCTTCTAAATAGTAACGTTTCAGTGGATATATCACATGCCATGCTATAAGATTAGGATAAAACAAAAACCGGTTAAATACGTGTCGGACCACGCATAATGAAGGGTTTCATACCGTCAACGCAATAAATCTGCATATGGAAGAGGTTTTTTAGGAGATAAATAAAAATTTCGTTGAAAGAATATGCAAAGATATATATATTCTCAAAATTGTTCATATTTTTCGGATCTCCGGTGCAAAAGATACGAGGTGGACTCTTTCGATGTGATTATTTCTGAAAGTATTTTTGCCATTTTGACTACGGAACCCTAACAAAACCTGCATGTAAATAGCACTAGGTATTTCTTAAGACATAAATATTTATCATAAGTTATCTCCCTCGTCTACTTATAACTCTTATAAGTATCCGTAATAAATTCATTCATTTTATCCGACGATACAACAAACGCGTCAGTTCCAGCGCACTGCATTTCAGTTCACAGTAGATTGTAGATAAGCGTGAGCCGTAAACCTAAACACTGCAACTCATAACTAGCAATAAAATCTAGAAACACTATGTATTCAATCTCCACTTCTGTTCCATCAGTCAAAGTGTAAACCGAGCGTCGAGTGTATTTTTCTAGTTTGGTTACCATCCAAGTTTCCCGATTCGGAGTGCCAAAGTACGTCTTACGTAACCACATTAGCAAGTATAGTTCGTTGTAGACCAGCACAGCACACTAGGACAATAAAATTATCAAACAACACCGTTTATTATTCAGAAAATTCTTTATAACGTAGATAATTCAATAACAGCTTTGTTGTCGTCAAAAAGTTATTCTACGAGGCCTAATAATCTAATTAAGATAAAGATAAGATTATAGTGCGGTAACAGTAAAGATAAAGGGTTTTATTGTTGTGGTGTATAGAAAGGCGGTATTGTTGAAGTTTTTCGCGTACTTCCTGCCGGTCTCACTTGACTGAGTTCAGTGCATCGGGAAGCTTCGTTCAAGAATCGAGTCTCCAGCAAACTGCCGCAAACATGTCCAACGACTTGGTGGATTTTAAGGTCAGTCATACATATTCTTGTGTGTCTTGTATTAGATTACTTAACACCCCAAATATAATTATAGAAAATATATATGTATTATAGCATTAGATGCAAATTATTTAAACTATGTACATGGAAGGTACTAAGAATAAGGGTCTAGGTAAGAAAATATCTAAGCTCTAAACCTTAATAAATAGCTCATCTCATTAGGTAATAATTTGAATTCACTAGGTGTACCTATATTGTCAACGAAATAGAGAGCCAAGAAATTTGTATATAAAAAACCGGCCAAGTGTGTGTCGCACCGCGCATAGTCCTCGTACCTTTAATGCATTAAAAAAAATAGTAAAAAGGCGTATATTATACAATGTGTTTGGACACCTATGTTGGAGCCGTTTGTCGATAAAATTCATTGTAGGTACTATACGTGGTTAACGGCTCCAACATAGGTGTCCAAATCCAAACACATATAGCGCTATAGCGGGCACTTAAGTAGTGATTTAAGGAATGGAAAGAGTTTGCAGATAACTCAAAAATTGATTATGTTCAAAATAATATTCGTTGAATATTGAAAAAGGCATATCTTCTCGAAAATTTTCTACGTTTTTGACCCACGGCGAGACACATTTTTAGGGTTCCGTGATCAACTAAGGAACCCTTATAGTTTCGCCATGTCTGCCCGTCCGTCCGTCCGTCCGTCCGCGGATAATCTCAGTGACCGTTAGCACTAGAAAGCTGAAATTTGGTACTAATATGTATATCAATCACGCCGACAAAGTGGTAAAATAAAAAGTAGAAAAAATCTTTTATTAGGGTACCTCCCCTATACGTAAAGTGGGGAGTGTTTTTTTTTTCATTTCAACCCTAACGTGTGATATATTGTTGGATAGGTATTTAAAAATGAATAGGGGTTTACTAAAATCATTTTTTGATAATGTAAATATTTTCGGAAATAATCGCTCCAGAATTAAAAAACAATGTGTCCCCCCCCCTCTAACTTTTGAACCATAAGTTTTAAAAATATGAAAAAAATCTCAAAGTAGAACTTTATAAAAACTTTCTAGGAAAATTATTTTCGACTCGATAGGTTGAATAGTTTAAAAAAAAATTACAAAATAATTTCTGAACTAAGTTTGTTTTAACCGTATAAGCAGGTGTTTATTGTACCTGTAATTTCTACAAAATCACAATGAAATAACGTGCTTTCAAAAACTTTTAAGTGGGGACACTTACTGTGACGGACAGAAAACTACGGAACCCTACACTGAGCGTGGCCCGACACGCTCTTGGCCGGTTTTTTAGACTTTAGGGATGATTATTCTGAAAACATTTACTTACTTAGTTATAAAATGTAATAAGAAACCTGAAAGTTATTTTTGAAGACCTACAGATAAATATGCAACATGTTGATATTTGTAAAATATTTTTTGGCGTTTGTGCCCCCTTATAATATTTTTTTCAACAATTTAACTACAAACTTTTGTGTGCCCCTACTTAGCAGCACAAAAAAAAAGACTATATAGGGTGATTGTGCTAGTTTTCGTCCACTCTTGTCAGTTTTCCGTCCATACTTATTTATATGTTTATCTTCAAGTTATTCCCAAAATAAAAGCTTAAAAGTAAAAATCTACTAAAGAATAAACTATAAATATAAACTATGTTGACCTTAAAAAGTTTTTCCCATTTATTTGCAGTAGTTTAATAAAGTGGACGGTAAACTGGACCTGGACGGGAAACTAGCACAATTACCCTACCTACGCTTTACGTTTACGAGTAGAATGGCTGCGAGACATACGGATGGGCAGACGAACATGAAACCCTTAAAGTTTGTACTATTACATTACCTTAGTTTGTAAACCCTTGTTATCCGTAGTCAGGATGGCAAAAAGTGCAAAAACGGAACCCTAAAAACTACCGATTTGTCTAAGTCCAATATTTTAATTTAAATAGAATGAAAAAATATCCAACACAATATAGGAATGCCTATGACATTTAAAGAGTTCCCGCGGTTATGTCAGATCAGATCCTGACATGATGATTGATGACAATAAAACCACTTGTGCAGAAAACCATATTAACAAAGAATTTTCCACATTGGTCAAGTCAAGACAGAAGGTATATCTTCGAGAACTCGGTAAATTTGCATAAAAAAGGAAAAAAAAATCCTAACAAGTTGCAAACCTCCTCCTTTTCAAGTCAGTAAACAAATTAAACCGACAGAAATAAACTGTTTAGATTTATTTACATCGAAAACCGTTTAACTACGAACTTGCCGCGTCATGCATAATTGCACATAAGTAACTACCTACTCACTATTAAATTTTGTTGTGGTGGTTGTTTTCAATGAATGACTCAAACAAAGTACCTACATTGAATTACATACATTCATCACGTACAGATGACCGAGGTTTCATAGGTACCTACACTACCTACCTACATAGAACAACATACAATAAGTGATGTTGGTAGAATTCTCGGTAATCCCCCTATAAAGACAGTCATCGTTTCAGCCTCACTCAGAAGAGTTAATCTAAGTCAGCAATTGCTTTGTTTATTTTCCTCGTATATCTTTATCAGTTTATATGAATTATACCTACATACTCGTACCATAGCCCTATATTATATGTTAAACTTAACCTTTATTTATTATCAACAAGCTGTTATCAACATTAACTTACAATATAAAAGAGACTCGAATATACTCATCCTCGTAACAGTCATATATTAGGATCCCGGTTTCAACAAAGTGTCTAAACATAATTTGATAAGCATGTTTATTACGCAAACAAGTATAGTTGACATACAAATATTGTAAAAAACTTATGAAACAAATACGGTCAAAGGCCTTAACCATCGTACAGTAATTTCATGGCAAAATGTAGCACCCACAAAACAGGGGCACAATACGGCACCATTATTTTCCAGCGTGTGACATGGTATGGCCTTGACTTGAGGTTTGACAAATTTTCTCTTTTCTACTAAAGTTAAACTTTTTCGAATGGATATTTAGTCGTAGGTAATATAGCATTGCTTGAGATATCAATAAGATATACTAGGGGCTTATTTCAAACGGTATTATTAGCGTGTTGTCGTGGAAATTCATAGGATTTGAGAATTCGGGCACTATTAATAATATTAGTCTGTCTAACTAATACCGTTCCAGAAATATGTAGGCCCTGAGCCTATTAGTTACATCTTCTTTTTGTCGGATACTTTTTACCCGACTACGGCGAAGACAAAAGGAAGGGTTATGATTTTAGCAGTCTATGTATAACTACGAGTATGTTTGTATTTATGTTCTATCGTAGTGTCAAAACTATTCATCCGATTTAAAAATCGGATCTGAATAAGGTGTCAATCGATTCGCTATTATGGCCCGGGTAACATAGGCTACTTTTTACCGACTTCCACATGTTTTTTTTTCGTAGTCGGGTTACAGTTTTTTTTGATGGATTGTGTTCCTGCTCCTCTAACCTATAGCTCCTCCTCCTCTAACTTATAGCTCCTCTAACTTATAGCTTGTTATTTAGATGGATTGTGTTCCTGCTCCTCTAACCAAGTTACCATAAAGTGTAAGACGTTACGAAAAGTGAAAGAAGTGCTTTGGCTTTATCGGAAAAGTAAGAAAAGGAAGTTACTTACATTTCACAAGTCTTCTAAAGGTCTACTTGCACTGCACTGACTGCATTAATCACAATGGTCGCAGCACCGTGGTTAGAGGTCTTCTTATCTGTCATAATCCACCAATCATGTTTATTAATTTTTGTTTATTGGTGAATTTTGACAGCTGCTTTAAGAAAAGACGTCTTGTCACAGTGCTGCCAACTGTTGAAAAAATCGATTGACGAACACCTCAATGATAAACTGATCAACTTCACTCAACGGAGAAGTATAAAACAATTCCTACTAATGAAATTTTGTTAATTTATTAAGAGCGTTCAATGCGTAGAAAGGCAGTTTTCGCGTTTACTTACATTTTTAAATCGGTCACACATAGAAACGTTTACAGTTTATGAAAAAAAGTGCCATGGAATATGCCAAAAATTATGGTTTTACTACAATTGCTCAACAAAGAAACTAAAGCATATATTTACGTTTCTAAATGTGTATATAACTCAATATAACTTCAGACAATTTATGAATCAATCGCAAAATAAAATGACGTTTTGGAAGATTTCGAAATTGAAGGTGTTTACAAGATGATAAATTTTAAATGTCTTTATCACACTAACTGGTTAATAAACTGCTTATTACAAATATGTAAATAATATTTCATAAACTGTAAACGTTTCTATGTAGAATCGATTTAGAAAATGTACGAAAACGCGAAAACTGCCTTTCTACGCAGTGAACGCTCTTAACGGTGTCAGACCACGGTTAGGCACCTATTGGGTAACTATCTAGTGCTGAGGGTGAATGAAAAACAAAAGTGCATTTTAAATATTATTTCCCTTTTTACACTAAATAAGTGGTTCCATAGGAAAATGCTTACCTAAAATGAAAACGCACACCTACTCAACATAAAGATTGTATCGGCCACTCCTACAAGTCAAAGTCACCGCAAAGTCATTTGATACGGCGAGCGACACCTATTTCAATGTTTACCTGAACCTAGCTAAAGCGATGCAGAAAAATATTACTTAAAGACTGTGTACGATAAAATCCGGGCATGCATGATCTGGTATATCTTTTTTCGGTACCACATATTAAAGCAACACTTCTTTTAAATAATTTGTGGTCATCAAGCTACATAATAAAACTACAAACATAATATAACGTTACGTTATCTGTGACTTTGATCACTATATATTCCACAGTGCCTATATTTTTTTGTCCACGGTGTTCTGACAGTGTTTACCAAATTTTCCTGTGAAAAATAGTTTTTTATTGTTTATTAGATAAGCCAAATTATACCTTATTACATTCTCTTTTCATAATAGCTTACATTTTTCTAATTGTACTTAGATGTAAATAGTTCTGAGGTGTTCCAGCTTTGGAGACTTGACTTTTTTACAAAAATATGCCTCCCATATAAAAACTACTTTTAGTGCTTGGAGTAGAAAGTCTTCCTGACTGCCTCAAGCAGAAAAGAGTTTCAATACGTATTTTTTTTGTAAGATAACATTCTAATGAGCATAAAACAGCTTGTGAAGATTATCAAAAAAAGCTGGACAAAAAATTTAAGATATGATGGAATATATTTGCCAAAAACTCACACAAGCCCATACAATTGTAATATGATTCTATTTTTAGTATATATTACTATAATTCCAGATTATTAAAATAAAAGAAATGCTTGAATATGTGGTACCGAAAAAAAGATACAACAGATCATGCATGTCCGGATTTTATCGTAAACAGTCTTTATATATTATGAAGGTTATCAATCAATACTTAACTAGATTAACAATATGCACGGTCCTCGTGAGGATTGCGAGAGATGTTAACCACGAATTCCTGAGGTCATAAAGAGTATTAAATTTTATATGATGATATGTCAATTTCTCCATTTTTTTTTGCTTTTTTAGATTTTTTTAATGCTTTTGCACATAAAAAGTTAATGTTAGTAGCAGAGGTCGGCGAGGGTGAGCTATTTGCCTTATAATTTGACATGTCTTACGTCATATTATAAGATTTATATTATAAGACAAATAGCTGACCCCCGCCGACCTCTGGCTATTTATTAGTAAAACTATGGCTTAAAATAAATTGCTACATTTTTAATCTTAACAAATAGTTTATACAAAGTGTTCATTGTCACTTTGATATCTGTCAATAAGGGTGTCTAGACTAGACCCCATAAAGCGCGACATCGCAATGTTTTTTATTTAATTGGCATTGAAACTCTGAAACAAGCCGACTTCCAGAAAAGTTTATACGACATTTTAGTCCCTAATTATGATCAGGAATACACTATTAAAATCTCTCGTAATCCTCATGGGCACCGTGTATATCTATCCCATCAAAAACATAAATGTGAAAGGCTGCCAAGTTCGATACTATGGGAATGCTTCGCCTATAAAAGAAGTGAGATCTGAATAAGTACCAAGTTCCATAAAAATACCTCAAATCATAAATAGTTATAGGAATGCACACTTGATTTCCAGCAGTTTTTAAGGTACATTTTGAATAAGTATCACGTTACATAGAAATACCTAAAATTATAATAGTCAGAGAAACGCACACCGGTTTTTTTAGCAGTTTCCTGATAACATTTATTATTTTCAGTACTTTTTAATGATGTTACTTGGCAAGTTTTCACACACCACACACCTTTTCAATGCAATGAATCGACACCTTTGGACTGCAATGTGTCAAGTATATAATTTTCTATTAAAACTTGCCAAGTTACATCATTAAAAAGTACTGAAAATAATAAATGTTATCAGGAAACTGCTAAAAAACCGGTGTGCGTTTCTCTGACTATTATAATTTTAGGTATTTCTATGTAACGTGATACTTATTCAAAATGTACCTTAAAAACTGCTGGAAATCAAGTGTGCATTCCTATAACTATTTATGATTTGAGGTATTTTTACGGAACTTGGTACTTATTCAGATCTCACTTCTTTTATAGGCGAAGCATTCCCATAGTATCGAACTTGGCAGCCTTTCACATTTATGTTTTTGATGGGATTTCATTTATTTTTGTTAGGTGTAGGTTCTTTATTATTTTTAACCAACTTCCAGATTTCAAAAGAGGAGGTTTTCAATTCGGCGTGTGTTTTTTTTTTTTTTTTTTTTATGTTTGTTACTCCATAACTCCGTCATGTCTGAACCGATTTTGAAAATTCTTTTTTTGATTGTAAGTATATATATACAGATTGGTCCCGTTTTTGTCAAAACGCAGTTCTGATGATGGGATCCATGAGGAATCGAGGGAACTCCTCAAATCTTAAAGGCATACATATAGTGATTTTTATCAACAAATCCATCATTTTCATTCAAAACAGTGACATTTGATGAAGTAGAACTGCTGATGATGATCAGAACGGAACTCTTCAACGACGCATAGTTCACGTTTGGCGATTTGTCCTCTTCGCTGTGTTTGTTTAGCAAGTTTAATTGTCAGAACAAATTTTCGTCAAGCTCAAGTTCTGATGATGGGATCCATGAAGAATCGAGGGAACTCCTCAAATCTTAACGGCTTACACATAGTGATTTTTGTATTTTTATCAACAAGTCAAGCATTTTCATTCAAAAGAGTGACATTTGATGAAGTGGAACTGCTGATGATGATCAGAACGGAACTCTTCAACGACGCATAGTTCACGTTTGGCGGTTCGTCCCCTTCGCTGTGTTTGTTAAGCAAGTTAGATTGTCAGGACCAATTTTCGTCAAGCTCAAGTTCTGATGATGAGTTCCATGAGGAATCGAGGGAATTCCTCAAATCTTAAAGGCATACATAAAGTGACTTTTGTATTATTATCAACAAATCAAGCATTTTCATTCAAAAGAGTGACATTTGATGTAGTGGAACTGCTGATGATGATCAGAACGGAACTCTTCAACGACGCATAGTTCAGGTTTGGCGATTTGTCCTCTCCGCTGCGTTTGTTAAGCAAGTTATTTCATTGTATGGAATCTAAGTGCACCATCTACAATAATGCTTCACCGGCTACCCCCATGGAAGTCGGTTTTTTTTTCTTAAAAATTATTTTATCACTTTTGCTTTAGGAAATGTCTCATTCCACTTAGGTATGTACTTTATACTATACCCTTTATACTAAGCGTCTAATTCTATTTTACTATTTATTTATAGGTGATTTTTACAAATAAACTGGCTCCCTACACCTATAAAATTTACCTACTTACATATAATTACATACATCAATAACGTACTTTATTCTGTTTGTAAGTACGCTACCTACATAGATAATTAATAACTTGGTAATACCTACCTACCAGTAGGTATTATAATTGGTGGCCTATTATGTAGCCCTAGAAGTGCACCATCCCATCTCATCCCGTGGCGTATCGGAGGGTGAGATGGGCAGTAGTATATATAATTCCATCTTAGAGTATATATGATTTCCATGTTCTTGAATCTGCGATTTTATTAGTTGTAAAATTAGAAATTATTAAGACTATGCGAGAAAAAATAGTCTCTCATTTCCACTCCATACCTACTTATAGTAGAACAAAATTACACATTCGTTGTTTTCGAAACTGACTCACACTTGGCCGTTTTCAGATTTTTACTTTATTTCGACCTAAAGACAAACCTTCGAGCCAAATTTCAGGTCGGTACGACCATTGGAAGATAGACCCACTTAGTTCATTATGACTTCATAGTAGAACAAAGTTACACCTTCGCTATTTTTAAAACTGACTTACACTTGGCCGTTTTCAGATTTTTCCCTTTACTTTGACCTTAAGACCTATCTCCATGCCAAATTTCAAGTCAGCACGACCATTGGAAGTGGTCTAGGTTTTTGATGAGTCAGTGAGTCAGTGAGTCAGTGAGTGTATAGTAAAAATAGCGATTTTCTGACGTCAATATCTCAAGAACTGCTATAGGTAGAATAATGAAATTTTGTATTCTAGACAATTAAGGGGATGTCAACAGACACTCGAAATTTCATATGCGTAGATAAAATATGTTTTGAGTTATAGGGTGGTCGAAATTGGCCCGAAATGGTTCGTGTAATATAACCCACGGCCGGTGTGTCGCTTTTTTTTGCTCGAACTTGGCGGACACACTGCCGTGTGTCTAGATATTTTATTACTATATATGCGAAAGTAACTCGGTCTGTCTGTTTAGGGACCATTTACCTTTTTTTTTTCATAGACAATAGCGAAAATTTGTCTATGGCCTCCGTACAGCAATTCAGCTACCATAGACAAATTTTCGCGCTGTCAATGAATAGCTGAATTCCGCTCTGAATTAACTCTCTAATGTGTACCTAACTACTGAAGAGATATTTATGTTTGGCTTATAAGACGCACTCTAGGTTATACAATATAGTCAAAAAATTATCCATGCCCCGCGAGGCTCGGGAGACACAGGCCAAAAGAGAGAATGAACCCTACGCAGGCAGTCGTGGGTAGCACTAGTTCACAATAAACATGTACCTACGAACAACAGAGCGTCAACGGCGGAAAGCGACATAAAGTATGGATTTTACTGATGAACAATTACGTATGATGACTATGAAATGTCCAGTGACTTAAACTGTGATCTAGTGCCGTAGTTACTTCAACAATTACAAGGAAGGGATCCCCCGGAGATGCAATCCGGGTATTTTGCTAATCAACCTTCTTATACTTGCAGGAATTTTTTAATACTCACAGCAACTATCATTGGTATAAGAATATCTACTTATTCAAGGTGAGACGCTAAGATGCTCTTTAACATAAATACCAATATTATTTGAGTTCACATTTCGATTTCGACGACCTACTAATTTTTTATAGGATTTTAATGGGCATCTAAAATATTCAGAAGATTGCCATTAGCCAAAATACTAAAGCGGTGCAGACTGCAGACACAGTCAGTAAAAAAATCATGATTTCTTTACCCGTCATTTTCTATGTATATGAAAAGGAGAAGGATGAGTATAGAGAAATAATGTCATTATTATTGATAGTGTTTGGTCAGCTTATGGCGATTTTAAAGAAATTTTGAGGACCGGGGATGGACCTAGGTTAGGTTATGTGCTATTGGAAATCCGTCCCCGTGGTTCGTAGGCGATTGAGAGATAATGAGATAATGAATGACACAAACCAAATTCAATAGGGACGGATGAGCAGCAGGCAAGCAAATTAGTAAATAGCCTGGTATCTAAACGTTATCAATTATTTCTTTAATTGACTCGTCACGCTTGTTATGTTGTAAATAATAATATTGTCCTACTAATTTATCACTGTTTCCAGAGAGAACTAGATAAGTACAGTGATGTTGTTATTCATTGATGACGATACGGTACGGCAAGGACTGAACATCAAAACTAGCGAACTCTCCGGTTTCAAAAGGGGGATTACCCATACCCATCTGGAACGGAATACAGACATGCCCTTCGTCACGTATAGAACGATACATTTAGTTCTGACTAAAAGAGACTTTATGACAAAAGAATAAGGTTTACCAACATTTTGGTTGATGCATCATATCGCCGGGGTATTACAAAAGCCTTAAACTGACAAAAACGCCATAACAGTTACGTCCTTCTTTGATTGATACTGCTGCCAGTACGTATGCGTGGTTAGTGCACAGAGTTACCACATACAAATTATAAAAGTTCTGACAATGTTCAGATTTTATAAATAAAAATCTGACATGCGTTCCCTCCATTTCACCCTGCCTTCCGGACATGCTCCAATTTTAAAGAACTTTTAAATCAGCCGTCTAATCTGCTTAACTATTAAGTACTACATTAGCCTTATAATTATTAAATACTACAAAAAAATAAGTATACCTATTTCACTCAGTCATCAAAACATTCATTAATTATAAATCCCATTAGAAACGGGGAGGTAATTATAATGTATATTTTTGTACTATGGAGTTCCCGATACTTTGGCACAGTTGCATGCGCCAATACCACGTTGTATCACTGAGTGCGTATATTAGAGTCCCCATTTCTGAATAATACCAAAAACCCTGACGTGTCCATAAAATTCCTGACGTCTAGCAGCCCCACATGCGCAGGCGCACGCGTCCGGGGGCACGTCGCGTCGCCACACCCATCCTTTCACAAGTCTACACATCAACCTGTTTTACTAGTTTGCGGACTAGCTCTTATGCCCTTTAGAGTAAAGGTCACATGTTGGACATTGATCTTATCGATGCGGATGATGTTATAAAGTGCCAATAAGTAAATCTAGGTTTTTTAAATGCGAATGGAATTTGGATTAGCTGGGTTTTAATGTCGGGACCGTTGGGGGACTTTGACTTCAAATTCTTCATCAGAAATAGTGGTAACTGAAAGGGTGCCAAGTTTGGTAACTGGCGTCTTAAAGTGGAAAAATTGCAATCGAATAGGCAGAATAAATTTGTAAATATTACAGACAGAGACAGCAGTGAAAACACTAAATGTTTGATTAATTTAACACCTAATTCGAAAATTCCTAATTCAGTATGACGGAAAGTTTTTTAATGTTGAGGAAGGAAAAAGGCGTTATAGGAATGATGTATGCCATTGTATGCGTATATTGTACGTGTAGTGTACGACTACGTATGTGTTTGTGTATGTTTGCACAAGTTGCACGCAATAGTGGTTGCAAGAAGGACCCAACCTTGCGTTAGCTTACTCGTAATTTCACAATCGTTGCACCTCACGGTTAAGATTTCAATATAAAAACAATAACTACCCTACATAGGCAAGGTATCATTCATCTAGCATTGTCTAGCCAGGTTTAAAAAAAAAACACGATATTAACGATCATGTTGGATATGCGAGCTACATAATTTTCAGGTCTATAAAACTATAAATACTTATCTATCTAACTAGTCTTATTTAAAATGTTGTGAGCACCTCGAACTTGACCAACTTTTTTTCTTTGCACACAAATGGGGGGCGATTTTTGAGATTCGAGCGCTCGAATATGACATTTAAAACTCTGAATAAAACGAAGAAATGATGTTTTAAAAATAACAGCGATAGTAATTTATAATCATAATTATTTATACTATTAATTTCATGCGTAAATAATGGCAACAAACTTTTGTGTGCGATTATATTCGAGGCTAAATTCTTTTAATTCGAGCGCTCGATTGTCAAAAATCGGCGCCCTGACTAGGTACTTACCTACTTACTCGTATATATAGACCTCGTACTTAGAATTTATGCACTCAGTGCGCCAACTGACAACTTTTGCAAAATAAACTTTGTTTAATTTATGTACCTAGGTATTACCACAATATCAGATTTATCACACGCATGACAGGAAAATCTTTCAGGATTATTGCGTGTTTTTCATCATGTAACGTCACAGAACGTGTCCGGTGAGATGACGCAATAGCAATACATTAAAATTAGAAATTAACTGTTGTGCGAGCAGGCCCACCAAATTAGTGACCTTGAAAAGTACCTAGGTGTAGGTACACTCTAAAAATTTGTTCATGAGGTTCTAAACATTATACAACATTATCTCAACTTTTAAAGTTGCTCTCTTTATACTAAAGTTGCATGCACGTTTATGACGTAACAGGTCTCAAATTAGTTAGCAGGTGGCGTCAGAAATATAAATGAAAACAAACAAATATCTAAATGTGGATTATTGCAGTTTATAGTTTATTTATGGTGAAGTTGGCAAGGTGTGTTATTTCCTAGGTATCTGTTGTGATATAAAACGTCGTATTGCGTGAAGGGAGTCACGTGACAGAAGACACAAGGTGGCAGGCCGCGTAAATCCAAACCCTTATACTGGAGGCGTTTAGGATTTTGGAGTCTGCACTTTAGCATTTTGTCATTATTGTGCCTTTGAGAATCGCAATTTCATGATATGCACGAAATAAAAATAGAGTAAATTAGATAATTTCTTCTTTAAACTGTTTACAATTTGTAGTGATACTTAAGTATCACTACAAAGTTCGTCATCATACATTTTTATTTGTAAAAAAAATAATTTAAAGCGCGAAGCGTAAGTGAGTCCCGTCAAAACGAAAACGTGTCCGGAGGTGAAAGGGTAAAAAAATAATATACGTATTCACGTATAAAAAAAAAGGTAATGGAATAAATGGCATTCTCAAAATATAAATGTAATCTACTCATTTTCATCCCTCTTCATTCTCGTCTTTTCATTTTCCTTTCCTCTGGGGTAATAATAGTAAATAATATACACACGAGCTGTGTCCTTTCTGGCTTGTTTGGGCAGACCAGAAGTAGCTGACTGAACACTCAAATTAAAATAGCAGTAAGTAACTATAACATCAAATTGGATGATCTGATCGGATTCCTTCGAGGAATGCAACTGAATTTTCTAGTAACTTTCGCTGTTAAAAGCAGGGCCATTTCAACTAGGGTTCACACTCGCGCGCGGGCCCTCGTCGCGTGACGTCACTGCGCGGGGCGCGGGCAGCCCGAGGGTGTGCCTCGGCACATGCGCCGCCGTTCAAGGTGACCCTAATGTCGCGCCGGCCACACACAAGCTTCCGCGGTTGCAACGCTTATACTCCTTTCACTTCGGTCTGCCACTCCGAACGTCTCCAGTCTCGCGATTCGCGAATAATTTTGTGACCAAGTGCAAGTAAAGGCATCATCCTGTGGACCTCAACGCTCCTCATTCATCACCTCTTATCGCAGTCATCGCGACTGACGAGACAAATCGATATGCGTCAGGCGCGAGATATAGTGAGTATGATTTTCTAGTTACGTTACGTTACGTAAAATGTTTACGTTAATTAGTAAAATTCCGGTATCTGTATAGTTCTAGTAGATGCCTAGCATATCCTCCCGCCCTTTAGATGCCTATGGCTTTAAAGGCCATAAGGCTTTATAAAGATTTTAGGTTAGGTTGTTAATTGGTCCGGCTACTTTAACTACAGTAGGACCAAGATTAATCAAAACAATATAAATGTATATCTTATTTGTTATGAAACAAGAACATTTAATGCTAATTAACTTTGTTATTAACATCTACCACTTTGAGGTTATAAACATTAAATGAAAAACGATGGTCGATCTAAAGATCTTCTAGTACCGACGACGAAACGATATGACCTACAATTGATTACGTTGATAATGATAAGAAATAACTAGGTAATTGAAAATTATAATGATTCCAAGATAAGTAAAGGTCATGACCCAAGGTCAGTTAAGGACACATGTCAAGCATGGTTAAGAAGGGATAACCTCTAACGGCTCTAACTAATCTAAGGATTATATTCTACCTAACATTATATAATAATAATATTAATATCATCATAGTTTTAAATGTTCCTCATGAATCAAAATTGGTTTAAGGTTATACTCGTATTAATTAAGAAAGAATTGTAAAGAATAGTGAAATATTGTTTTCAACACAGCAGGCGCTTTGTTTTGGCATACATCTACAATCTTTTGATGCTGCTGCCACTGACAAGGCCACGCACGGGGGCTTGCAGCACCGCATTATCGTGTAACCCTACTCCCCTGCTTCGAGGAACAAAGGAAATCTAAGAGACTTATCATACTAGAAACCGGTTTTTTTTTTTCAAAAAAAAATTAAAATACGCCACCACTTTTTTTGGATTGCAGCATGGGTATCTCGTGTTCCCCCATTAAAAACGTGACTAGTTACTAATTATACATATCTAGACTTATCGAACTAGGTTCAGTGTCGTGGGCTCTAGTCCTACAGTGTGATAAATTGATAATCGCCTAAGTGAGCACTTAAGATTAAGCACACCTATTGACATTTTTATTATTATGCATTAAAATAATTGTGTACTTGTTTCATTTAAAGACTTATCAGTTTAATCATAGTTGCTAAGAGTAAATAAAAATATATTTATGCAAATATAGACGTCATAAAAATAACCATACAGTCAGTTTCAAAAGACAGTAAATACCTGCAGAACGTGTCAACTAAAGACACACGTATCTTATCATAGGGTTTACAATGTCTTGAATATGAGTAAGGATTCGCCTTTAAGGATTTACAGACAGACATTGTGATAATTTCGCGCGTTCGTGACTTCAACAGTGTGTTTCTAATTAGCATTGTATTAGCAAAGCAGTTAGGGGGATATAACCGGTTTTCATTATCTACTGCCCGTCTTATCGTCAACTTCTGAGAATATTTGTACAAATGATATAGTGATCATTGCTATCGGTCGCAACTCAATTAATTGGCGGTTATTTACTAGGTATAATCTAAAGCTTAACCTTGTAATGGTATAAACTATACGCTATGTATACAGGCGCCATACTTTCACGCATTAAATAGTTTTCCTTGATAATGGTTATTACCCTTATCATATCTATATACCTTTGTCTTTGGCTTAAACTAAAACCAACAGTTTTGCGGATTAGTTAAATGGCTAAACGAGTATTAGTAAATAAATGTATTTTTTCAACTCGTCGACTGTAATGCTTGAATTGAGATTGTGTAGATCGAACTACTAGCGCATACTTTCCGATAGAGCTTTTATGGTCGCATTTTGTAGCATCGCCAACGATGGTACAAAGGATTTTCATACAATATTGTAACACTGTTGCCCGAGCCCGCGCGGCCACGCCGCCGTCGCCACCGGGGGGCTCGGGCAACTTACTCAATTGTATAGAGGCAGCAGGTCTTTCGTCGAACTCAATTCTAACCGGCTTGCCTATATTGAGCACTCGTAGAAAAAGTATTGTATACAAGAGTGACATCATCAAGCTTTTCAATCTCGTATCTTACTTAGGCCACTCAGCAAGCTTCGTGGCCTAAACACGGTACTCCACTGAAAAGCTCTTAATTATGTCACGATTGTATAATAGTAGATTGTACAACAAGTGCATAAACCGTACGATTTTACGCGAGGCGTTTATCCATCCGAGCGAGCTTGCGAGCGAGGATTGATATAAAGTCGAGTGTAAAATGGGTTTTATAGACGAGGGTTACACTCTAATTTTCACTTCAATTGCGAGGAAATTATTTATCGGTAATCGTAAAACAATTTCAAGTTGTAACAAAAATATTACAATGAAAACAAATATGGTTCCCACCAATTATTTTTTAATGTTTTTTTTTTAATTTTCAACATGTGAATTTAGACATAGATACTTGTTGTCTGCCAAGTCATAAAAACATTTCGGGGCATTTCTAAATTTATCAATTCTATTATCAACTCCTATTTTATTTGATTTCATTGATTTAATTATAGAAAACACGCAATTCTAATAATTGTAGCAAGAATATAATTGTTGTGTACAGACCGGATTACCACGTTGTACCAAGTAGCGCTGACCCGATGTACCATTTACCAGGTCATGTAGGGAGATGAATAAAAACACTATTTAGAATTGTAAAGACATCTGAGCAGTGTAGTTGCAGGTGTTTCCCAGCTGGGAGTTGTTGTAGAAGTGAGCGAAGAGTTGAAGCGAGTTCAACCTGATCTGGGTGAGTGGGGGGGGATCGAGCGAATGGGGGTTTTGTCGCTGGTTCGCTACTCCTAGCCTAGCTGAGAAGACTCCAGCAAGAAACTCAGCTAGGCCCGACGACTGTCGGGGTGACTCTATCCGGTATGCGGCGGTACCGGGTGGATAAGGGACTGAACGTGTCGATGTGGTCGCGACTGTTCCGAGGTGGGCGTCCCCGCCGGCGGGGGCGCCGCAGTGTACATGTGGGGGAGGGCGCACGCACAGCGTTCCATTTCTCATGAATGGCCGCTGTGAGTGCGTCGTCCTGGTCCGTGACGTAGTGTCAAGGCCGCCGAACCGAGCGGCCCCTAATCAGTGACTTCCGTGTTAAGAGTCCGAGGGGGGGAGGGTTGGGAATGTAGTTCGCAGCCTTCCTAACTAACGGATTACTACTGTGCGGAGCGTTGTCAAAATAACGCCGGGCATTCTGCTTAAAGAAACCATAAAGGGAGTCAAGCCACGCGTCATGGTGCAAACTGAGGGTCGTCTGGTACCACGGGGCCCCAGTCGCCCTACGGAGGAAACGATTCTGAACGACCTGAAGCGGCTCGAGACTTGACATACCCACGTGGGTAAAAACCACACTTGAGTATGCCATGATTGGACGAACACAAGTCTTGTAGAGTGTCAGCTTATTTCTAAGTGACATTTTACTAAACTTGTTAATCATCGGCCCTAGCCTTCCTAATACGAACAGCGCTCTATTGCGTACCCTACGGATGTGGCTTTTGAAAGTCATACGACGGTCGAGAGTGACGCCTAGATATTTGACCTCGTTAACCCACGGAATGGGCTGGTCAAAAAGCCGGACCGGAGCCACCTTCCTGCCTGTCGGACCTATGGCAGTAGACTTCAATACGCCAAAGACGAAACCATTGACCTAAGCCATTGATTGCCTCTTGGAGGTATTTCCGAACACGAATGTAGCGATTGTGCGTCGTAAAGAGCGCGGTGTCGTCCGCGAACAACCCTAGTTCGACACGCGGGTGCCTAGGAATATCGTTCGTGAACAACGAATAGAGTGTAGGCGAGAGAACGGAGCCTTGCGGGCACTCCTGCCCTAATAGGATGTGGAGGTGAAAGCGTTCCCTCCAGTCGGTAGCAAAAGCTTCTGTCCGTAAGGAAATCTCGTATTATGAGTACGAGTCTGTCCGGCATACCGATCTGATATAACTTGTATATCAACCCGTTATGCCAGACCTTGTCGAAGGCTTTCGCCACGTCAAGAAAGATCGCTCCCGTCTTCAACCCTGTTCGACGCGAGAAGCCGTCCAGCACGTGCTCCGTGATGCGGTGCACCTGTTGGACGCACGAGTGTCCGGCACGAAAGCCGAACTGCTCGTCCGTGATAATTGAATTCTCAGTCGTGAACCTGAGAATCCGAGCGAGGATGATTCCCTCATACAGCTTAGCAAGCGAGCTGAGTAAGCTGATGGGCCTGTAAGAGGCTGGCGAGGCCCGGGGTTTGCCGGGCTTCGCTATTCCGATGACCGTGGCACGTTTCCACGCGGCTGGAAAGTGACTATTGGACAGGGCGGCATTGAAGATGCCGACCAGAATGAGTAAGAGATGTTCGGGCAGAAGTCTCAGCATGCGGTTGGAGATGCCATCCGCACCCGGGGACTTCCTTACTCGAAGATACCTTACTCGATCGTGGACTTCCTTAACCGACACCGGTACGAGAGGTGAAGTTACGGGGAGACGCGATCTCCTGTCCACCTCAGAATTTACCCTCTCGACATGGGCTTCATCGGCAGGCAGGAGGCTGGGCGAACATTGAGACTCTAAACTATTGGCGAGACATTCTGCTTTCTCGTCGTCCTCGAGTGCGCGGGTTGGACTACCGGGGCGTTCCAAAGGGGGGATAGTCCAGACGGTATCTGATTTGAGAGATCTAGCTAGTTTCCAGTAAGCCTGGTGACTTTTTTTTTTTTTTTTTTTTATACCACGACGGTGGCAAACAAGCATACGGCCCGCCTGATGGTAAGCAGCTACCGTAACCTATGGACGCCTGCAACTCCAAAGGCGTCACATGCGCGTTGCCGACCCTTTACAAAAAGGAGGATTCACTGTGTTGACGACTAAAGGAACAAGAAGGTCCCTCATCGTCAACACACTGGGTCCTCTTTGAGCTCTTTGGCAACCTTACTCACCAGCAGGAACACAACACTATGAGTGACTAGGCTTTATCTCCCCCATCAGATCCCTAAAAGAGTTCTCCCGAAATTCGGCAATTCGCTGTTTGGACTCGTGACACAAGCCCCTCAGGATTTGACGATTTTCGGGGGAAGGCCATTCCCACCACCTCCTCATGGTCTTTCCTGGCTCACGCCGTACAGACCGAATCGCGGGGCCGTGTTGTGGTACTTGCTGTTTCCGCTCATTTCGCACAGACACGTTGCTTCTGGTCAACCCTACAAATATTTTGTCCCGGCCCTTCTCCCTTTCTGGGCAGGCCACTAGCTGGTTGTGCGTCTGTCTCCCCTTTTTGGGCTTGACAACACAAAAACGGTGCTTGGCATCGCCTCCGCCGTTGCTTGCTCTTCACTCTTCGTGCTGCCTCCTCTTTGTGTGCCATGAGTGCGCAAACTTGCGCAGCGCTTCGAAGTTGTGTTCGCTGGATATTAGGTCTTCGTGGAATACTGGGCCAATTCGTGCTCTTATCAGTGACGACAGCATCTCCTCCCTCTCCTGCGCGTACAGCTTACATTCCCAGAGGTCGTGATCCCGGCTCTCGTTGCTCTCACCGCATGGGCATGAGGCGGACTCGCACAGGCCTAACTTGTGTAGGCGCTGCCTGAAACACCCATGCCCGGTGAGAATCTGGGAAACCACATAATCCGGTTCGACCCAATCCGAACTTAGCCTCACAGCCACGTCCGGGAAGAAGCTGTACAATTCGCGCCCGTCCTCGCTGGCCTGCCACCGTTCCTGCCACAGGGCAACGACTTCGCTCCTAACCTTCGATTTCAGTTTCCTGTTCTCCCTGGGGTCCAGCTTGTCACCCTCCTGCACAATACGTCCTGCACGACAGACTTCCAGGTCGGCAGGTAACACGCCCGCCAGCACAGGTAACGCCGCTGAGCTGCACGACCTGTAAGCCTTCGTCAGTAGAATCAGCGCCGGTCTCTTGTTAGAGTAGGTCCTAATGGCGCGATTTTTCCTAGTCAGCAACTCTCTCAGTTCCCTAGGCAGGGGGCGGCGTTGGATTTCCTCGGCCGACACCTCCCTAGAGGCTTCGCTTTTGACAGCGTTGAGGTAGTTGGTGAATAGGTCGATCGCTTGGTCAGTCTGTTGAGTTGTGGTAATAATGTCAGGTATGTCTCTAAGTATGGGGGCGTCTGTCTTTAGGAGACCTTGTTGCACCTTGTCCCAGTCCACGAGTGTCCTGGTAGGAGGTGCTTGATCGGGGTGAGGGCCCAGTCGCAAGAGGACCGGCCTATGATCTGAAGTTAATTCGTCTAGCACTTCTATAGAACGCAGAGTAAGCGCTACGTTCTTTAGAAGGGCTACGTCAAGTATGTCTGGTCGGTGTCCTTCAGTATGGGGGTAGTGGGTTGCTTCAAGGGGAGGGAGGATATCGAAAGGGAGGCTTTCGATCAACAGACGATTGAGCAGCCTACCGTTGGGGTTAGTCGCGACGCATCCCCAGTCGACGTGTTTGCTATTTAGGTCCCCGGCCACGATGACCGAGGGGCCTAGGGCTGCTAAAATATCTAGGTCAGTCTGTAGTATGTTAAGTGATGGAGAGATGTAGGCTGACGCAATCGATATGGGGGGATGACCGTCCATCGATATGCGGCAGACCGACACTTCCATATTTGTCAGTGGAGGGGGGTTGAGAGAGATGCAATGTAGGAAACTTTTATAGAAGATGCAAGTGCCCCCGCGGGCCCTACCAATCCTATCGTTTCTAATCTGAGTGTAACCAGGGACGCGGAAACATTGCATAAACGGTTTATAGAATGTTTCCTGGACTAGGAAGATGTCGACGGAATGATCGCGCAGAAAGAGTGTAATCTCATCCTTCATTCGGCTTAGGCCATCGGCGTTATAAAAACCGATGGTTAGCGAACTGGGTTTAAGCTTGAGGCAACTATTATTCATTCTGGTGGAGAGCGACTTGACGGCCTAACACTGAGGCGAAGAAGTAATTGCTAGCGTTTGCTATATAAGCCTCATATTCCCTCTGCTCCTGGGGAGAGAGGGTATTTGAGGCCAGTATAGAAACTGGGAGGGGAACTGGGGCAGGCCGGCCTGCTTGAGGTGCGGGGGTACCTCGGGCAACGGGGCCCCCCTGGGACGAGGGCACTGAGGGTGCCGGAGAGGGTGCTGCGACCGCAGAGGGCGGCGGGTTCCTATTGGCAAGCCCTAATCCTACAGCCTTAAGGGCGGGGAACTCTTGTGCGCTAGTGGTCTGAGGAGCTACCTGAGTCTTGCCTGACCTGCGCCCGTCAGGTTGCGAGGGCTTCGGTTTGCTGGAGGTGTCCTTCCGCTTTGGAGCACAGGGGCAGCCTCCCCAGTTGGCGGTATGCCCATGGGGAAGTTTGCGCTCCAAGCAGTTGACACACCGCCGGCCTACCGGGTCCTTGCAACCCTTCGGACGCGGGCAGTTGCGAGACGAGTGGTCGCCAGCACACTTGACGCAGCGGGGGGGGGAGTTACAGCCACGAGCGCTGTGACCGTACCTCTGGCAGTTGTGACACTGCGTGACGTAGTTCCTCTTGTTGGGAGGTTCTACCCTAACCGTAACACCTAACACGTTCTTGATGGCTTGAAGAGCCTGACGCGAGCTAGGACTGGGATCAGTCTTCACCAGAACAATATCATATTTGCCCCTAGACTTATGATAGAGACTACACACCTCCCGAACGTTGATTCCCTTCCTCACTAGATCCTCCTTTACCTCATCATCCTCAAAGAACCTAGGTACATTGCGGATGATGGCCCTGTGGTCTTTCTCTTCGGGGAACGTTCGCCGGTTGAAGGACAGCTTGAGTTCCTCGAAGAGCCTGGCCAGGGCTCGGTAAGTCTTGGATCCCTGGACCGTGATCTTAAGCCCGTAATAGGGTTCGGTCTGAAGATCCGTTCGGTGTATGGCAATGCCCCTCTGCTGGGCCATGGCCCGAGCAGTGGTCCATCGCTGTACATCGACCAGTACCAACGAGTCGAGCCTATTATGGTCGATCCCTGGTGCCGACGACCCGCCGCCGCTTGCCTGAGGGGCACTACTGGCCTGAGGGGCCTGCACAGAGTGTGCTGCGACGGTAGGATTCGACGGGATCGCAGCTGTTGTCGAAGACCCGCCGTCTCTTGCCGGAGTGGCACTACGGGCCTGAGGGGCCAGCACAGAGGGTGCTGAGACGGAGGGAGTCCGCGGCGCCTTCGGCGCCGGCGCCGAAGACGTTGGAGACTTCGACCACGTACGTTTTCCCTTGCGGTTGCGAACTTTTTCCCAACCTGAGGTGTCGGTATCTGTGTCCATATCGTCGGTTGAGTAGAGAAGGTCCCTGTTTTCATCGTCAGTCAGTACGTGAGTCAGAGAGCGGGTTGGACACAAGCTGGGGGCGCGCTTGGAGTCCCGGTCTTTTCGCGCGTAGGAACGTGTCCTAGGCGAACGTGACCGGGACTTCCTCACGCTAATACCCTCAGGGGAGGCCTTATGGGCTGGAGGGGATAAAGAGACAGACGCGGCTGCCTTTTTACTGGGTTTCTTCTTACGAGCGCCCCCAGAGGGCGGCAGGACTGCCTTAGGGGTAGGGGGAGGGGGTTTAGGTTTGGAGGCCGACGGCGCCGGCGGCGGCGGCGGCGGTCCCATGGTGGCCGGAGGGGCCGGGGCAGGCAAAGTGACTGCCGGTGTTGCCTTAGGGGCCTGGATGCTCGAGACTTTGATGTCGAGCGTTGAGGGGCGTAAGATGTGACTACGGCCCGCCCGGGCCACAGGCTTACCGAGTTCCGTACGCAAGTGATCGTTCTCGGATCTCAGGGTACTGATCTCGGTCGCTTGTCGCTCGAGATTAGCCCGAATGGTCGCCATCTCCTCCCTCAGCGTCGCTATCTCGTCCTTTACCTCCATTCTACAGTGAGTCGCCGCACGCACTTAAAACTACGATGATACGCGGGAACTTAAAACTACGAGTGTACGCGGGAATGAGGTGAGCCTATAGTATTTGTCAACGTCCACTTGTCCGCCGTGTCGGTCAGCTAAATGTGTACCTAGTTTGCGGGAAGGAGTCGGACTGGTATGAGTTTATCGGGCTTCGTGGTGGTATCCACCCCGTTTATGGCTTCGTTTGGCACTGTTATAGTATCCACCACAAACGGCCACTGCGAGCGTGGTCTTTTCAACGGGCAGAGACGCGCGGGTCTGACTTGAGAAAGTCTTAACTAACGGGTATCCACCAGGTGTATTGCTACAACCAGGAGTCTAGCCCACTCAGTTTGAGCGACGAGTACGAGTGCTCGTCTATTTTATAGGATTTCTAGCGTGCTCGTACTAGTGGTGGTATGTGCCGTGTGAGTTATATATTTATTAACGAATAAGCTTACAGTATTACATGTTTGTAGGAGGGTTAAAATTGATATTTATATGGGACATTTCTTCATAAATTAGTACAAAAGGCTTATAATCTATACATTTCGGGTGTTACGACATAACATTAGTAAAATTAGACATAGATCAGTACTTAAGAACTAGACATGTAGACACAATTTTATACACTTTATTAAATTACAAAAATAAACAAATTGGTATAAATCGAGAAAATGATTATCTTAGATCTAGTTACACAAAAACAACAATAATTTTAAGCTATCTGCGACAATAATAAAAGAACAAGTTTCAGTATTCTACGAAATTTTACTGCTCAATTAAATTGTGCAATATATTTTGAATCTGTTTGGCTGTTGAGCCTCATTCTTAGTCTTAAATAGAAGAAAATTTTACTTTATGCCCTAGAGCTTAAAATACGATTTTATGTCGCCCACGCACGACTTAAAGTCGATCTTTACGAGCATGAGAAGTGAAAAATACTATTTCCAAATGGTTCCAAAAATCTAGATTTTTTTGTGATGACATTAGTAGACAATTACACTGAGCATAACGAAAACCATGACAAAGACTAAACTATCGGGTGTTCCAGAAAGTATAAGCACAAGTTCTACATACAAATTAAACAAAACAATATTATTCGTCATACTTATTTTTATCATGAATTGTATATTTAACTTATTATCTAAACAATTATTGTACCATTTCTTCCAGAATAATTAATTGTAAGCCAATGACCGAACCTTAGACCTGACACTCGACATAAGCTTCAGCACAGACTTGTTCCCAACGACTTTGGAGGCTTTCAACGAGTTTCTTTTAAAAGCCTCAATGGAATCCGCGGCCCTAGTATTTTTCCGGAGATATGCCTTGGTTCTTATTTTATCTTTTGTGTAATTGCCCCCTAGTACACTTACTCAAGAGCTTTTTCAACCATCTCCATGTGTTAGGTGATGGAGCTCAAGGGCAGTGCTTTGAGGTCCTCTGGATCTGGATAGCCGATTCCAAAGTCCCTCATTCTTTGTCTGGCAAGAGCGTGCCTTGGTTAGTGCCCAAAAAGTCTCAATAGGCCTGGCTTCTGGGCAGTTCGGAGGATTCTTGTCCTTGGGCACGTAGTCGACTTTGTTATCTTTTTACCAGGCTAACGTGGCCTTCGAATAGTGCACGGATGCCAAATCCGGCCAAAATAAGACAGGTCCATCATGCTCACGGATCATAGGCAGTAGGCGACGATTTAAGCACTCGGTGATGTAGGTATCGGACTTCATTGTTTGCGTAGTGACAAATGGCTTGGATAATTTGCCACACTCACAAATAGCTATTCCCAGACGGATGTTGAGTGGCCCCTATTAGTTTGTCTCTATACAAGTCAATAAGATCAATAAAGTAGCAAGCTTTGTCTGTACAGCATTTAATTGACTGTCAATTTCAATATAGAGTTTTATTTTCTTCAATAGCGTTTAATTAAATTCTAAATAGAGGTCATTTTGTACTTGGAAGAGACCTGCAACAACCTGAACAGATAGTCAGGCTAAAGTATTTTAGCACTGGCCAAAAAAAATGCTTTTTTAATGGTTTATGTATTATTCTCACATTAATTACAAAAACCAGTAGGTAATTGGACAACACAAACAAGAAAAATTTACATCTGTGACAGTTATAAAACATTGCCATAATTATTATTTGAGTGGCTGTCATTGCCTTGCAGGGTTATTGTATTCAACTCTACTTAACTTTATTAATCAGATAGACGCTAAATGATAAGAAAAATAAAACGTTTGATTGAATCATATGTAAGTAAAACAACTAGTAACTCTCCCCATCAAAAATCCAGAGATACCTAATCTTTCACTCACAAAATACACTTATGTTATGAGAATTCATTATTTAATTATTAATGTATTTATAACACGTTTCCGTGGGTATGTATGTCAATAATTCAGTAATTTTTATAAGTCCCGATTTCTCCACCGATAATCTTATCATCATTTATCACGGACATGAATCGCTATTAATACTATCTCCAAACCGATATGGCGCTGTATCAGTGATTAAGCCAACTCTAGTAGCATGACTAGGCGTCTGGCTTTAGCAAATTCTATGCTGCCATAATAAGACTTTAAATCCGATGATAAAATAGTTAAAATAAAATCGTTTGGCACTAGTTTTAAAGTTTAAAATCAAATGATATTAATAAATACTGATGCCCTTTTTAGGGTTCCGTAGTCAACTAGGAACCCTTATAGTTTCGCCATGTCTGCCCGTCCGTCCGTCCGTCCGTCCGCGGATAATCTCAGTGACCGTTAGCACTAGAAAGCTGAAATTTGGTACTAATATGTATATCAATCACGCCGACAAAGTGGTAAAATAAAAAGTGGATTTTTTTTTATTAGGGTACCTCCCCTATACTTAAAGTGGGGAGTGATTTTTTTTTTCATTTCAACCCTAACGTGTGATATATTGTTAGATAGGTATTTAAAAATGAATAGGGGTTTACTAAAATCATTTTTCGATAATGTAAATATTTTCGGAAATAATCGCTCCAGAAGTAAAAAAATATGCGCCCCCCCCCCCTCTAACTATTGAACCATAAGTTTTAAAAATATGAAAAAAATCTCAAAAGTAGAACTTCATAAAAACTTTCTAGGAAAATTATTTTGAACTTGATAGAATGAATAGTTTTTGAAAAAAAATTACAAAATAATTTCTGAACTAAGTTTGTAATTTAACCGTATAAGCAGGTGTTTAATGTACCTGTAATTTGTACAAAATTACAATAAAATGACGTGCTTTCAAATAAAGTAAAAACGGTGAAAATCGGTTCACGCAATAAAGAATTATTCCATAAAAATCATCTTCCATACTTTAAGCTCGCGCGCAATAGTTTACTTAATTTGCCGATAAGGGTTGCTACTTATATATCCGGAAACAAAAAAACAAACAAACGTACACGGCTGAAAATGGTTTTATTGTTTTTCAAAGTATTCCCCTTGATGATCTATGCACTTTTGCATTCGCGTGAACCAATTTTTAAAGCACTTCTGCCACTCCGCCTGAGGTACCTCCATAACGTGTTGTTTGAATGCGTCGACAGCATCTTCAGCGGTCGAAAATCGTTGACCGCGTAATTTATTCTTTATATTTGGAAATAAATAAAAATCGTTGGGTGCCAAGTCAGGGCTGTACGGCGGATGACCCGTTAATTCCACATTTTGACCCTCCAAAAATAGAGTTGTTTCGCGTGACGTATGACAGCTGGCATTGTCATGATGAAGAATGATTCTTCGTCGCTGGTTAGTTTTACGAATTTGTTCAAATACTTCCGGTAAGCAAATGGTCGTGTACCACTCTGAATTAACCGTTCTACGGTTTTCTAGTGGCACTGTATCTACATGGCCATTAATACCGAAGAAGCAGGCCACCATTTGTTTCAATGTACTTTTTGCACGAGTAACTTTCGTAGGGTTCGGCTCATTTTGAAACACCCATACCGTTGATTGTTGCTTCGTTTCGGGATCGTATGCATAGATCCAGAATTCGTCACCTGTATAGATGTTATAAACGGCTTTTGAGTCACCACGGTTATATTTTTTTAACATTTTATTGCACCATTCGACGCGAGCATCTTTTTGCTCTTTTGTTAAGTTGTGGGGTATCCAACGCGAACAAATTTTTTTTACAGCCAAATAATTATGTAATATGCTATTAATGCTGGTCATAGAAATACCCAGAGTCGCCTCTATCTCGCAGTACGTAACATGTCGGTCGTCCATTATAAGTTTTCGCACAGCCTCGATATTTTGTTGTACAACGACCGATTTCGGGCGACCTGCCTTAACTTCGTCCGTAAGCATACTACGTCCACGATTGAACTCACTAAACCAGTGATACACAGTAGTTTTAGATGGGGCTTCATCACCAAAAGTTGAAGTTAGTTGATCTATGCACTGTTGTTGCGTTAAACCACGCCGAAAATCATAATAAATCATAGCACGAATATTTTCACGAGTGAGTTCCATTCTTGCTGCGAGATGACATTTAAAACCCGTCAAAAACAAAACACGAGCGTTAATAAGAAAGAAAAAATATACCGGCCAGTACTTAAAAAAGTTCAAATTTTACCATGGAGGTCAAATATGCTATTTAAGAAGATTGTAATCCCGGTTTCCGGATATATAAATAGCAGCCTATGTATATGTCGCTGTACGTGGAACTCTCATATCATATCCTACATGGCGGTGTTATTAACTCTTAAGTGGGGACACTTACTGTGACGGACGGAAAACTACGGAACCCTACACTGAGCGTGGCCCGACACGCTCTTGGCCGGCTTTATTTAGTGTTTTCTATTCTCAAACTTTATGTTATCAATTTCGCGAATGTAAAAAACCGCACCTAAGAATGATAAAGATATTAAAAAGATACAACAACAATTCATAGCCGCTGACGCAAATTTTGCAGTAATGTTATGAAATACTATTACTTACTTATCCTGACCTGACATAATGTTTCAATACTTTTATAATTCGGCGCCAGGTCTTGTAAATCAATTTGTAGGTCTAGTGACCTACCCTGTAGTAAAAAATTTATGTACCTGTAGGCTTAGTAGCCTACAGGTACATACATTTAGTAATAACATTCTCATCGGTCTTAACGACTCTTTGGCCTTTAGGAGCAGCATTCCTATTACGTCCGAGCGCATTTTTATTTCCTGGCGAATCGAGTTTGTTAATGTTGACGAGTTCGGTGTTTGATGAATCTACACATTCAAATTTTAGAACTAGTTTTTAAACCTTTACTTTTCTTTCTTTGCATGTGTATTTTATCCAAACGATGGAAAACATCCAAATATTGCCATAGTAACGAAAGGTCATTGTAATTTGGTGTCTGCCTTGAACTGTTACGTCAAATAGCTGACATACCATGCCAAAGACTCCCATAACAATCATAGACGGATCAACTATTGGGCTTAATTGAGGGCTATGACATGACTTATGAGAACGATATCCTAGAATGTTGTCCTGCTCTGTCCAACGACCAATGATTTAGGTTTTTTCTTAGATGAGTAATTTAACTTAATTTCCCGATAGTTGTCGTTATATTTTGTGCTCCTGAATCATGCTGCAGGTTTTTTCGCAACACAATGATTTAAAACCGTTGTTCTTGTCTCTTCGGTTTCCCTTTTTGAGTCATCCACACCTCACTGTGTAGGTATTAGATGGAATCAGGACGGTATGTTTTTCGTTAGACATCTAAGGTAAAAAATATTACAATGGACAGTAAAATCAATTTAAATAGTTGATTTTATTTCTAGGTCAATCTTAAATAGGAACAATTACTGCTAGATGACAGCATTAAATTGAGTAAGATTGAACGGTTGATCAAGCCACCAAAGTATTCGTTGCTCATTATCCACTGCTAGAGACTGTGTATTCAGTTGCGTGCATTGTCAAAACGGAGGCGTTCGTCGTCACGAGGTATCTAAAATAAACAACACACTATGCCAAGAGACGGTTCAGTGTGCGTTCATCCTGACGTCCGAACAAAGCAAACATGGGTATATAATTAGATTTTTGTCCATTAGAGACGCGCCAAAATTTTACCTCCTTCAATCTCTTCAAATTTTAGTTTATTAACCCCATAACTTAAGATATTTGGCAGTATTGGCAAAAACCTAGGGATCATTGACCAGTATATAATTAATGACTTTATTTTTGAATAATTTAAATAACCTAATGTTAAATTTTCTTCGAATCATGAAACTGCAATGCGCAGAGCACGGCATGGTAAAATTGTTCGTAAGAATTTAGCATCAAAACTAAAAATAAATATAGGTAGGTATCTAATTTACGTAGACACTAAACCGGCGAATACCTATGTAAATTAAGGCATGTCTACACGCTTAATTTAACGCGCTTCGTATTTTAATATATGATGTGTAAAATCGTATTAAAAATATTACATTTATGATGTGACCAATAACGGAGCAGGAATTTGACAATCCAATTGCAGAAAAGTTACAAAATTACAAAATAACAGTAATCCATCAACTACCTAGGTATAACGGATAGCCTCGCATGTTGAAGTTTTAGCGATAACTGCACCCATACTAACGCAATTATAAATAGAGGTCGAGGAATGTGTATGACGTCCTGAGCGAGCCCACGCGCCGACCAATCAGAAGCAAACACAGAGAGGCTCGTCTGGGTTCATGCGATAAACATATCCGTTGCACAAAAGGACACAAATGCAAATTACTTTATACCATAACAATAATACTATAGGTTACCTCAAAGTCAAGAGTTAGTTATTCACAAATAATTTGAATTAGATTCAGATTCGCTGACGTAGTTAGAAAAATCGGTTAGAGCTGTTCTATCGCGCTGCGTTTTCGCACAGTAGAGTGAGAAAACAGTAATTCGTCATGGCTTACGGATGAATGAAAAGAGCGCGGTATTGAACAGATCGTGTTCGACGGCCACCAGCCGTATTCCTCAATTCTTTGCGCGCGTAGTCGGTCGTGTCGTGCGCAGCGTGTGTTGTGCCAGCTTACATAGAACACAAACACTCGCGGTGTGTTTAGTATAAGAATAGAAATACTACATAACATAACTAATCAAAATGGGCATGGCTATCAATAATCTACCCCAGGTGAGTGGCCTCTGATTTATTATATGTGTATTGATTTTAGAATTAATTTTACTAACCGGCTACTTTGGTTTGAATTGGAAAGTAACAGTAGTCGTAATGACCGCTTTGACCTTGTGTAACTTGTTCACGATAAAGAACGAGTCGCCGTATCTCGTTAGTTCGTTTTGCATCCGCGCGTAATGCAATCCAGTGCGAAGGATTAGTGGATTACATAAATGAAACAAATTATTAATTTTACTAATTCAAGAAAATTCATCTTTATCAATTTCAGGCAAACATGTAAAAATATTGAAAGTATAATTTTATTTTCTTGACAATGAGTGAAACTGGTTACCTAATCTAGAGACACATTGAGTGCTATTTTGACACATGTAGTGTTTTTCTATGTAGAATAAGGAAATTGTATTCTTCATTTTCGTAATCATGTAAGAGGAAAACTAATACGTCCTTTTATTTCGCTACCAGTTTGTATAGCGATAAAATTAACATAAAAATGTGATAATTCTCTCTATTATTACAAAAAAAACAATACCTATACTTTAAAGCAGTAGGCAGACAGCTATTATCACAGCAAATGTTAAAAATCGCAAGTAATCTTTACAACCGTGCAGCTTTATAATTTACAATACGATCGAGTGCAAATTACACGTGCCGCCACTTAGGACCTATTAAAACAAGTCAATCTCAAGTGCAAGTTCATGTTACGTTCTCCACATGATATCGACTCAGCTCGAACCGTATATCTTGGGTTTAAAATTATTTTTACTTGTTTATAAGTGAAGTACGGAGTAAATTTTTATTTTACCGCTTACATTTCCGCGAATGATTGCCTCACAACAGTATCCTTGCATTCATTTGCAAAGGGTCAACAATCCCTGTAGCTGTCTTTGGGTTAAAATCTATTCCCTCTCGCTTATAAAGGGTCGTGTGCCACGTAGTGGGACGTGATTCTTATGATTTTTTTTCTCTTTGCAGATCCGCGAAGAATGCGAGATCTTTCAGTGGTCCGACAAGCAGCTGCGAGAGGTCATGGTGCGCCTCCACCGTGACATCGAGAAGGGTCTCGGCAGAGACACCCATGAATCCGCCATCGTCAAATGCTGGATCACTTACATACAAGACTTGCCCAATGGAAAAGGTAAACTTCTTCCTGACAAAACCAAATGGTAGTTTCTAGGATAGAATACAAGACAAAACTGCTTATATTTTTCTATTTTCAGAACGCGGTAAATTCTTGGCGTTAGATTTGGGCGGAACCAACTTCAGAGTATTAATAATAAACTTAGGTGATAATCATTTCGACATGCAGTCGAAGATTTATGCTATACCTCAAAACATCATGACTGGTACTGGACTAGCTCTGTTTGATCACATAGCCGAATGTTTAGCCAATTTTATGAAGGTATAAAACATTTTGTTTATTATAAAGACGTTATCAATTAAGAAATCAATTATTTAATTAACATTGGTATGTGGTTTAGGAACATGGCGTGTATGAAGAACGTCTGGCTCTCGGATTCACATTCAGTTTCCCTCTAAAACAACTTGGTCTCACGAAAGGCATTTTACAACGTTGGACTAAAGGATTCTCTTGCTCCGGTGTTGTCGGCACAGATGTCGTCCAGGGATTAAAAGATGCCATCGCGAGACGCGGGGTAAGTGTCAACTTATCATATCACTTTATTTCGTTTACATGATTAGAAAAACCCCTCAGTATCACTCAATTGAAAATAAACTTGTGCAGTGTTCCTCATTGATGCAGAGGCATGACATAGCAATAAGAATTACACCTTTTTCTCCAGAAAGTTTCATATTTCTGGTGCCCTCCGAGCAAGCTTTTGCCAGAGGCCCTTGTAATGCCCTTTAGATTCTTGCAAATGCCGTCTTCAGAGCCCACGCCTTTCCGATGAAATGTATATATACTTAAGGAGTAATTTTACAGGATCTTTTATTATCTGTGATGGGCATCCTTAACGATGCTACCGGCACTCTTTTATCATGTGCACATAAGGAACGCCATTGCAAGATAGGCTTGATAATCGGTGAGTTGACGATGATATCAGCTCTCTTTCTTCGATGTAAGGCATGAATCTGGCAGCCGAAATGAGAGCCCAGTAGAGGTTTTCCAGGCAACTTATGACAACTCAGTATAGTCGAACCTTGAGTTTTCTTTATTTGTTTTTTTTTATTATTTTACAAAAATCGTTTAAATAAACGTAAAATCGTCTTTAAATTATAATTTGCACACCAAGTCAAAAATCTTTTTTTTTTACTTTCTTGATCTATAAAACGGAAGATAATAGATTCCTATTCCTAGTTTTTTTTAGTTTCATGCACAGCACATAGCTTATTTTGTTCTGATTAGAATGCAGCTTCTTATGTTTTTGGTTTGTCCAATTGATGGAGTCCAATTGTGTAATGGAATCTTTTAATAATCGTAAGTATCTGGAATCTTATAGTGAAGTATCGTAAATTAAAAATGAAGTCATTGAATAACAATCAACTACAAATTGCTTATTGGTGATCGAACTGACGACTGAGTTGCTATAAATAAACTCGAAAGCCTCTAGAATCATCTTCAACATGAGGTCGATCCACAACTCTGCATATCACACTCAATTCAAACTGGAATAATATTTCATCTATCTATTCCTAAACGCATGTATTCTCACTCTTGTAGGACGTACAGATTGACATATGTGCTATTCTGAATGACACCACGGGTACATTGATGTCTTGCGCGTGGAAAAACCACAACTGCAAAATAGGACTCATCGTTGGTAGGTTTACCTTGTTTATTGGCGAGTGGTGGTGTGCTTTCCTGTTGTTTTATGTGTCTGATGAGCTTGAGTTTACAACTTTACACACGCCGGTAATAATCAACTGCTACTGACGTCAGTTTACCGTCATCTTCAATCATAATCAAGGGACGTCGTGTGTTTAGTTAAGACTCTTCTTGCTATCTGCTTCTAACTCTCATAACATAGTACATGACATAATTAATATTTTTAAAGCATGATTTGCCTGTATCCCTAAGCATGTTAAATTTAATCTAATCCTAACTTTAACGTTGGTGAGCAATATTACTATGAATGGCATGAGTTAATCAACATAAAGTGTAAGAGAAGTTAGTATTTCCACACGTAATTGAAAAATATATACTAACGCGCTTATGCTGCTAATTTATTAAAACTTGAAATGGTAGTATTTATGACAAGTGTGTGGCAAAATGGTTTTGGCTCTGTAGTAATCGTAAGACTTGACGACGATCAAAGTACAAAGTAGCATGATATTGCATTTACCTTTAAAAGTTTTTGTTTTCCACTGTGTCATTAACACTTTTGATTACTTAATAAATATCTTGCACAATTAAATGTTTTAATATCTTATATATTTAATTAGGTACCGGCAGTAACGCATGTTACGTTGAGAAGACTGAAGCCTGTGAACAATTTGAAGGAGGCTGCAGCAAACAGGACATGGTTGTTAACACAGAGTGGGGAGCATTCGGGGACGACGGGGCACTTGACTTCGTACGCACAGAGTTTGACCGCGAAATCGACCAACATTCCGTTAACCCAGGCAAACAAATGTGAGTCGGTAACCAGCAAAGTTTTAAACAGGACAAAATATTCTTTCTCGTAATTTGTACTGAATTATTTAATGTTCCGTTTCAGTCAAGAGAAGATGATATCTGGCATGTATCTGGGAGAGCTAGTCCGGCTTGCGCTCGTCAAATTCACGCGGATGGGTCTACTGTTTGGAGGCCGAGGATCAGATCTGTTCTTCCAGCGAGGCAGCTTCTACACTAAATACGTTTCTGAAATTGAGTCAGACAAACGTGGAGATTTCACGAGTTGTATGGAGGTGCTTGAGGAATTAGGTAAGTTCAACCCAGTCAGTAGTTTAACTTTTGCGAGCGTAATACGCTCTGATTGAAAATATTCGAGCATTTAGGTCGGTGGTTCGATTACCTACCTATTATTATTAGTATTTATTAGGACCATACGCGATTCATCCTTAAAGAGCCATATCAACAGTTAAAGGAGTAACACACCACTGACATGGCATCGATCGAAACAATTGATCTGTTTTCGTTTAATAGTCGCTATTAATATAAGACACGTGAGTTATATACACTCTAGAAAAATACAAAAGGAGGAACACGATCTCATGTCATCGTAGTTGATTTATTTTATGGCAGATCATTTTGTATCGTCAGTTAGTTAGCGGCAAGTGGCTGTGATAGATGACTGGTATTTTTATAGTGTTGAAACGTTACGATAAAAACTGTTAGGCGTTCGGTAGGTCGGTACACATGTTATAGGGTTACATAAGCTAATAAATATTGCGCACAAGTTGCAGTTAATACGTTACATCACATCATAGTCGGGCCTTAGCCTTATATTGACGACAAACAAAATCGATCGAGACGAATGAAGACGAAATAAATCCCATATTCGAGAATAAAAGCGTGTAAGCGTGCGTTATAAGCGTGTTAAGCAAAACTTTCCACGATTTTTGCGAACACGAAGCAAAGGTTATTTATTATCCCCGTCGGGTAAAGTCGATGACGTAAATAGTTACTTATTATGTAAAATCGTAACCAGTATCTACTAACAAAAACTAAGTGTTAACCGTGCAATTGTCATTAGTTTGACCCCGCGTTGAATATGTACCATATAGTGAAAGTGTAGAACACAAACAACAACAGGCTCGTCTTCAAAATTTGAGGATAATTTTAATGACGCTATAAGGGAACGTAGGTAATAAGGACTGTAAATACTTTACAGATGTAACGACTAAAAAGACCTCATAACTTAAATTACTTGAGTAAGTAAACAAAACAGTCTGATGACATACATGGGCTTGCAAATCATTGGTATAGATCAAAGACCTACCCCCGACCCTTAAGCTGATAAAATAATCAGTGCTGATCTCTATGCCCTCAACAAAACAAATCATTATTGCCTATACATATACATACAATAGGGTATAAACTGTATCTACGCGATAATTTTTAATGATACGAAGTACATTTATGAACCATAGAAAGGTTCCAGTTTTTTAAAGATTCGTTGTTAATTGTCAACAATCGACAGCACTAATTTAGTATATGTTACCCTAGCCAACTGTGTTGCCTCAACCTATGAGTACTGTGCGTTGCATGTTAAGAAATAAATACCTACACAATTACACAATTAATTATGGCAAGTTGGCAATAGACTTATCGATACAAATGACCCAAACCCGATAAGACTTAAAAAAACATAGGAGCCCTTATAGAAAATAAATACTAAAATTATAAAAAGTATCTCTGCCATCTGCGGGGTAACCTCGATTGTTTACAAAATTTCAGCATCAGTGCTGCACAAAAAAATGCCTCCAATAATTTTTTTTTTTTTTCAGTTGGGTACTTTCCTGGGTAAAAAATTCTATTCAGTCCGTCAGTTAGATTATCATAAAATATTGGACGTACGGAAAATACGTGTCCAATATTTTTTGATAATCTAATTTGACAGACTAAATATATGTATATTTCTAGGAAAGTAGCCAATTCTGTAAAAATATACAGCCAACTAAAAGACCCATTTTTTCGGAGAGAACCCTAATTCATATACGTCAATACAGATAACGAATACCTACGTCCTTATTAAAATTTTCAACCAAGTTCGGGATGACGCAAGTTTCCGCAGTTCTCGGTTTATTGACATTTTTCCGTTTCTCGTTTGACATGTTACCAAACAGGCTTTGCTATTAACAATGGATAACGAGCTTGAAGCCTTTTTGAGAACCAATATAAGTATGATCTACCGCAGTGTTCATCATGGAATAACAACCTTGTATTGTAGGTATTCAAGCAGTTCTATTGTGAAGTCTAGACTTGTATTTTGTGTCATTATAATTACGTTTATATTACATTGTTAAAATTGACTATCATCGGTGCTGCTGTATGTTCCTATTAATCTAATTAAACATGGAACACAATATACATATGTAGGTACTTAATTATCAGAGCTCGGATTTTTCACGGCAAAACAAAACACTAGCGTAATTTAGCCAGTGCTTGAAATATTATTTTATCGATATCGATAATTCAGAACTAGAAGAAATAAAAGTCACCAAATAAAATTAATATGTAATAAAACTAATAAAAACATTTGTATAAAGTTACTATATATTAGTCATGCGCAAAATGTGTCACTTAAAAGAAAAGATTGATATGCATCTTTCGTTCGCTGTGAAGTATATCACTCTTTTAGTTCACTAGTTCAATTTAGTTCAGTAACTCTAGAGGTGCATCTTACTGTCGAGTGAAACGGAATATGGCTCCAGTGGTATGTGTGAGTAGACCAACATCTTTCGGTCGCTTTCGGCCGCGTTCGGTTCTATTCGAGATCATGACGACGAGATGTGGTGCGGTGTCCGTCCATTCCATTTCACTCACTCTCGCTCGGAGCGAGTGAGTAGGTAAACGATTTTATGAACTGATATACTGAAGTATTGAACTATAAGAATCCGAACTGAACTAGTGAACGAAAGAGTGACACCAAGTGAAGTACTTCATTTGAATCACTCATTCGCGAACTACTCATGTCTACTATATATTAGAAACAGACGCAATTTCTTCTTCAAAATCTACGTCAGTACACACAGCAGCACATGACATTTTATTTGGGTAATAGTGATAGGAGTAGATGATCATTATCTTTTCAACATTCTCTGGGAGTAAACAGTTGCGTTTATCACTATAAATCCATTTATGTACACTAAATGTACGTTCAACTTCAGTTGACGTCAAGGGAGCAAATTTATAGAATTCATTATCAGTTCGGGTAATATTTTCAGATATGTCTCTTAAAATTTCGTAATCAGGATTTCGTTCGAGCACGGCTTCAAATTTACGTATCACTGGTAAAAGTTTACTCCAGTTTACGTAGCAACGAACAGTATCCAGAATGAGGAAGGATTCCGCAATGGATAAAGTCGAACATTGCAATTGTTCTATTGAAGAGGCTATTACTTCGTAGTTGTCGCGAATGAAATTTAACTGCGGTCGTAGTTTGCGTGTTTGAAAACATTGTTTTGCAGCTCTTATAGCTGCCGAGTCATTAGCAAGTATGGAGACGACATCACGTATTTGCTCATAGTATTGAGCGTAATATACCGCAGCAGATATCCAAGTTCCCCATCTGGTGATAATTGGCTTGGGAGGTAGGGGAATGGACGGATATTTTGCCTTAAAAAGGCGTACACGCTCTGGAGATTTTAGGAATATCTTTTTGACATTCGATATCAACCCATCCACACCTTGAAATTATCTCGCACTTCTTCGGCAACCCGGTGCAGACCATGAGCTAAACACGTAATGTGTTTCATACGAGGAAACGTTGCTTTTAAAATACGACCGGCTTTAAGCATATATGCGGCACTATCTGTGCAAAGTAAAAGCAAATTGTTTACGTTATCATTGAAAGAATGTTGAAACAAAAATTTTAATTGGTTTATTATTAGGTTTGCTATTGTTTCCCCATTTACCTTCTCTAAAACCTTCGACCCCAAAAGATAAAATTGCTTAGAACAATTTTTTTGCAAAGACCGAATCACCACGTTTGTCACACATTTTCCCATGAAATCTGGTGTTTCGTCTATAGATATCCACAAATAATTGGTTTTGTTTACCTCTCTTATACCCTGTATAGTTTTTTTGTACACGAGATTTAAATAAATTTTTCGCAGGGTCGATTCGTCCGGTAAAGAAGTCATAGAGCAGTCGCAACATAAATACTTGTTAAAAAAATGACGAAAATTATTGTTGTTGACTGTTGCCCATGGTATGTTGCATGAAATAAGAAAAATAATTAAATCGAAATAAAATTGATGTTTCCTATTTGGTTGCCCCGAACGGTAATTGTGGCGGTTGCTTTTCACATGATTCTCAATATTGCATTTCTTCAGTTTTAGATGCATATCGCACATAGAGCAGTATATAGTGGAGGTCACTTCATTATAGACTAACTCAGGGTGATTTTCAATCCACGTTTTGATCCGATCTTGTACATTACTCATTTTTGTATTAATTGATACCTTGCAATATTAAGTTATTATACGTATATCCAACACGTCGGATTCAATGCGTTGCGAAATAAATAATACCTAGATGCAATTTACGTTTTATACGTAATGAAATGACAGTTAAAGTGTGAATGTCATATGTCATGTCGTCATGTGAGATGAAATTTGCAGTCGTTTCTATCATTTTAAATGAGGTGGTATAGTTACTTCGTTCTAAGTTGTACATGCAGACCTACCTCTTTGTTGCTCGACTATGGCAAAGCTAAAATGAAAAGTTATTTTATTACTTATACAGGATGTCCGGTAATTAATGCACAACCTTCTAACCCCCAGTAGGTCACCTTAGACTGGTCAAAAATATTGATTTTGAGCTCTAGTAAGTCTCCTGTTTTTCGAAATTTTCGCACGTTTGTTAGTTTTTAAATTTTGACATTCACACTGATACGTGTACCATCGAATAAAAAAAGAAAAAATGTACTGAGGCAATACCTGTCATATACTCTAGTAAGACTCGATAGGTGTCGATAAAATAATATTTCAAGCACTGGCTAAATTACGCTAGTGTTTTGTTTTGCCGTGAAAAATCCGAGCTCTGTTAATTATCGATAAATCACGATTATTATCCACATTTTGCTATGAAAATTGTTGCATTGATAGCTTTTATTGTATGACTAAACTAAAGAATAATGATGTCATTAGTCTTATCAAACTTTTATTATTATCGTGTTAACATTAATATCTTTAGGTAACACACATTTTATAGCCAGTCGGTCATTATCTTTTGAAGCGTCATGATTAAATAGAGTTCTTGCCATCTAAATATCCAAAACTTGCAATCCAAATAAGGACTTGTCAAATGAGAGTATCTTGATTGTTAATTTAGTTTTCGCAAACACGGAAGCACCAATCTAACCCCGTCACTGACGCGATATGTGAACCTGCCTATGTAGGACTATACTTATTCGCTAACCGTTTCGCGAATGAATTTTTCAGCACTGACTAGTCTGACTTTGGTCGTCGGTCCGGTCAGACGAACAACGACCTAACTCGAAGATCTTCGTCGATTTAAGAGTGTCTGTGACGAATAATCGCTTCTGACTGGATCTACAACATTTTATGCTCTACTTCCAGGGTTGTCCCACGCGACGGAGGCAGACATGGCGGCAGTGCGACACGTGTGCGAATGCGTGTCGCGGCGGGCCGCTCACCTTGTGTCGGCCGGTCTAGCAGTCCTCATCAACAAGATGGGCGAGCCGCGTGTCACGGTCGGCATCGATGGCTCCGTCTACAGGTTCCACCCGCACTTCCACGCCCTCATGTGCGACAAAATCGCGCAGCTGGTCCGGCCCGGACTACAGGTGAGATAAAATACCAGTCATGCTCGCCTGTTATACCTCGTCAGCGACAGAGTTCTCAGAAGGCTTGGCTCCAAGTACGGCAACGGCAACCTTTTAACTCCATTCAACGGAGGTCATTTGATGCAGCCTTTTCCTCAACATTGCGTCCATAAAGGCGGTCTAGATTTATTTTTCCATGGGCTTACTATAGTGGGTACAAACAACCCGTTGTGCGTGGTTGTCGCAAATCTCGCTTTGGTTCTGCTCTTCGGTGACTTCCATACAACTTCATTTCCATGTGTCCATTTTCCCACACTTTTACATGAGTAGGTACATCGATATTTCAATATAATGAAATAAAAATATGCTTGCTAAAACTGGTCGATTAAGGCGCTAGGCGCTAATTGTGGCCGAAAACTGTTACTTTCTAAGGGATATATCTCAATAACGGGACATTCAAAAATTTTGAAAAAAATATATGTCATTTACCATTTCATGTACAACATCGTCAACGTTTGAATAACTCGTGTAACGTATAGTTTCTCCGTTATGTAAATGTAACGAAATGTCGTTTTACGGTTCATTTTGCTTATATCTACTGAACGGCTCATTCGATTTAAAATATTGTTGAACTAAAAAATATGTTCTACAGAACACTACAAACTCAACGTAGGATATTTAAATTGATTAAATTTTCTTAAACAACTTGATCATAATTCCACATTTCGTGCGTTATTAGCTCGAAAACGGCGTTGCTGGCAGTCGTGAGCTAGCTTTGAGACGAGGAGGCTGTGTCGCTCGTCGCTTCGTGCTTCCCTTGTACTACATATACTTGTGCTTGGCCCGTGAGCAATAATATCGGACTTACTGTGCCTAAAGACTAAATAACTGCAGAGGGTTCATGCGGTGCGGATATAACGTGTCTTCCCGGAATCAATAATGTATAGACGTTTTATCTTTCAAGATAATGTACTCGTATGCATGTTTATGTACGTTCGTATAAAAAGTGTATTTTATTTAGATTATAATACAAGTACAAAACTAATGAAATAAAAATGGAGAAAAAACTAAAATCATGAATCTCACATTGCTCTGAAAACAAATTTGGTCATGTAAGTAAACTAAAATTATTATGTTTTAGTAGACGCATGCATCACGCAAAATAGGCATTAGTCGTCGAGTTGCGGAAATCTGCTAGTACTGCAATATAATAGACTAATAATTAATTTAATAAAAAACTCCAAAGAACCGAATTTATTTAAACATATTTATTTAAGAATACCGTGTTCTAAACGAATGTAATATGCGTTTTATTTTAAGATTAAACACAATCTTTAATGTTATTATACTTTATACTAATTTCTCAAATCTAGAAATTGCGAAGTAAACTGCAAAGGATTGCAGATAAACCGGCCAAGAGAATATCGGGCTATGCTCAGTGTAGGGATCCGTAGTTGCCGGCCTGTTACAATACATCCATTCAAAAGGTAGTCTATAAAGAAATATTTTGTGGCACTTACGTTATTTTACTATAGGCATAACTCAAAAACGGCTCAACCGATTTTATTCCATATAGTTTTTATTGAAAATACGTGATAAGTATTTCAATGGCCTCACTTCCAGGAATTTTACCAATTTTTTTGGACCCACGGTTTAAAACTCAAAGAGCATTTTAACTTTCGAAGCTATTATTTACGAAAGTATTCGTTTTATCCAAAAGTTGTTTAAGGCATATTCTTCTTGAAAGACCTATCCAACAATGGGTTTCAGATACTTATTGTTTTACCACTTTGTAGGCGTAATTAAAACACATAATTACTCATACCAAATTTCAGTCTACTAACTATCACTGAGCAAAGCCTGATTAAGAATCTAATAAAAAATTGCTGATATTTAAGAGTTCAATGTATGTAAGAATAAAGGAAAAAAGCTTTTTTTTATACCACGACGCTGGCAAACAAGCATACGACCCGCCTGATTGAAAGTAGTTATAAAGCCTATGGACGCCTGCAACCCCAGAAGATTCACATGCGCGTTGACTACCCTAAAAAAAACTTTACTATGTCGGTGAAATCCAAATAAATACAAATTTTATATTAATTATCAAAACAAGTGAATAAATAAATTACTACTAAGGGTTAATACCACCTATCAAATATCTTTAAAAGACCGGCCAAGTTTGTATCGGACCATGTATAATGTAGGGTTCCGTAGAAAGTAGTTTCTTGGAGATAACTCAAAAACGGATGAACCGATAATATGTGAAATAATTTTCGTAGAAAATTAAGTACTAAGCCTTCTTGGTATTTTTTCATATTTTTTAGACTTACGGATTAAAAGTTAGATGGGGGCTATTATATTTAGACTTTCGAAGCAATTATTTCTGAAAATATTGACTTAATAAAAAAGTTTTAAAAATACTCTATATATATATATATATATATATATATATATATATATATATATATATATATATATATACGATATTTTTAATGTTCATATTTACAAAAAAAAATATTTTTGACCCTTAGTTTGGCATATGTATGTATGGAGTGCCTGACCTAAAAGATTTTTTTAGCAATTTAGCCAGAAAACTAAGTGGCGGCACATGAAACACACCTCTAGATAAAATTTCAGTAATGTATGTTTTATAATAAAAATGGCTGTGACATACGGACGGACAGACGGACATGTTTCAAAAAACTTTTAAGGGTTCCGTTTTTACCATTTTGGCTATGGAACCCTAAGAAGTGTTTGTGCTGTGTTATATTTTAAAGATCTAAATTTAATGGGCTTACAGCTCTCATTTGTATGACGATTTCGTGCACAAATACCGCTCCTTACATGTGCATTTTTACTATTCGCAACTCGCAACAGGCTTAGTTTTGTTAATTTGTCGTAATTAAATGAATTTTTACGGTTAATATTTAAAATCGCAACAAAAAAATAACCATCTATTAAGCTCACTTGCACAGCAAAAAAAATCCAAATTTGCATGAAAACACCGCTTTGATGTGCATTCAGTTTTTTTTGCTGTACTAGTCAGTATTTTTTTCTGATATGCGGAATATTTTTAACCATATTTCGTAAATTCATAAATATTTTGCCGCTCACTGTACTTCAAATTCAAAATCTAGGTTTTCATTTTTTTACATAAAAATCTACTAATCGAGATCGTTATTACTTATCTTATTTCGTAGCATTGCTAAAAAATGTCACCGTAGTACTTAATCACAGTATTCAAATCACGAAACATCCACAAAAGGATTAGGTATGATTATTATAAATCTGCCCGCGCGCCTCTGAGTAAAGTCATATTCTTTGAACATTATTGCGGTGCATCGCGGCGGATTTACGCACGATCGCAATGAGAAGGGTACGCGGGTGGCGCGGGTAGAGAGCGCCCAAACGCTCAAGGACACTCCGGCGACAATCGTCTTAAATCGTGTGGTTCCTCTTGCCGTATAATACTTTATTTAACTCTATGGCATATACACATAAATATTTCGTAAAGCACTAAGAAAATTAAAATTATAAATCCAAATTCAGGGTCCCAAGCCACGAGATTGTAACCTAACCATAAAGATCCGTAACCTTCCCTGGGTATATCATATCAGTTTGTAATACAGGGTGTTTCCTGTAATAAGAGCAATAAATTAAAACGTAGATTCTACTCCTCAAACAATAAAACGTTTGTTCTACAATTAAAAAAAAAAGAAGTTTTTATATTATCTTTTTCATACATACTAAATAGTATTTCCAATGTACGTTAAAATCCGTCTAATTGACATTGCTTATCACTCTTGTCACCCAACAGAAATAATAAATTTTGCAATACATTGCGTGTTCGAATAAACTTTAAAGTGAAATAAAAATGAAATTATAAGTTATTTTTAAAAGTCGCTGAACTAATATTGTCCAGTTTGAGGAGTAGAATCTACGGTTTAATTTATTGCCCCTATTACAGGAAACACCCGGTATAATGAAGACTTCTGCAATTGATAAACTAACCGTCGGCCAATTAAATGATAACCTAAATAACCCTACTCTAATCGGTTAATATAATGTCAGTGCGAAAACCCAGTATGTCCTATGATATTTTGATTAGAGAAAATTTGCGTGGAAAAAAACGATACTTTATTGCGATTTACTAATTATTTTATAGGTATATAAAGTATGTAGAACTTTTTTGCAAACCTACCAACAACTAAACCTATTAAAACTGCACACGGCTGATAGAAAGTGACAATAAGGCCTTGAAGAGACCTAGATCGAATGATGGTGATTTCGCACCTTAACTTAACGGTCCGTATATTCATAGAAATTAGTTTGCAGTGAGTAGATACGTATCATATTACGTGAGTCTTTATTATATTTCTATTGGTATCTAATTACGCCATTCATTTAAGCAAACACGCAATCTACACCACCTACGCATTAGAACTAATAAATCCGCGCAATCACTCCGATAGTGGTCTTTGGACCTTCCACGATATCTCTTGCCCGAAGTGACCAAGACGAGCCCCTTCTTCAATAACAACTTTATCGAATTATGATAAACCCGTTCTGAGGCGGACTATGCCCAGTAAATAATGCTATTCCGCAAACAATTTTTATCGGCGAAAAGAAGGCGTTGCTTTGACCGTTCGACCTCTGTGACGCGAGCTGTGCTGACGAAATATTAAACCTAAAAGTCATACTGACAGCTATATTTAGGATAAGAATATACTTTTGGCGACCAACGTTTGCAGCCAATACAGGATGATTCATTAGACGTGAGCAGGCTTAACACTACGGATTCAGTTGACCATGATTACAGAGAAGAAAATTTCTACGAAACTAAAAGGTAAAAAAAAGTTGTTATTGTTTCACTTAAACTTGATGGCGGCCGATTCATTATCGATAACTTAGTGTTAGTGTGTAGGGTTGTTCCTGCTCACGTCTCTTGAATCACCCTGTATAATATAAACATTCCGCAAAAAGTGAACCCTAATATGATTAAGTTCTTAAATGGATTAAAATCCCCAATGCAAAAAAAAAATATTGAGCTAATTAGAGATCAAGATTATTAACTGCTTATGTATGTTAAACAAAATTTTGTTATAAATTGAATCAATAAGATGTTTAAGTCACCATTACGTGGCAACTTTTCGTTTCGACAAACATTAAGTAAATAGGTACCTTACGAGTATAGGTACAGTCGCCATCAGATATATTCGACAAGCCACGGTGGTCACAAATATCTGAACAACGCCTCAATTGTCAAGGCGATAAAATGCATCTTCAGATATTTTTGAGTACCTTGGCCGCTCCAATATATTTGATAGCGACTGTACTACAATTACAATAGAGGCAGTCTTTAGTCGCTTTTATACTTTACCGTGGACGTCCACGATATCGTCACGTCACGTTATATCGTCACGAATTTTACAGGATCATATGTATGGAGTTGCATTTAATGCACACGCTTTTAGTTTACTGGCGACGGTAACGGCAAATCGCGGTTGCTTTTAATCTCATACATCTGTGCATTATCGTGACGGTAAAATTTGACGTTATTTTCGACGTCCACGGTATAGTGGGAAAACAATCTGTGACTATCACTATGTGTGAGGTACATTAAATACTCGTTAGCTCATGATAGTCATGATTTAATGTTAGCAAATCTGCATTGGAAATTTCGAACATCTGTTTACCTTACTGCATATACCAATGGTTAGTTAAGTAAGTAGTGTTGTTAGTAACGTATGTACGATACGGTTTCCGTTTACTATGAGATACTTATCTAATCTCTCTCTTATTAATCTTATCGTATGGAATCTTAGAAAACATCATATAAAGTTAATTTTTACCGCCCATCTAATAGGTCCCCATTAATAAAATGTACCTAATATTCAGTTACTATTATTACCTATGCAAACTATTTTTTAATACAGATTAGCCTATGATTGAGCAGACGAGATGACGCAATTTTTTTGTAGACTTAGAAAATTGTCAAAATTAATAAACACAATCTAAACTTTAGGACGCGACGGGCAGGCAAATCAGCATAAAATAGAGGCGTCTTGTTTTAAAAAAATATGACACCTAACAATATTACTAGACCCCGCATTTATTACTAAATTTTGCTACATGTAACTATTAATGAACTAATATAAATTTTAAAGTTCGCGACGATATCTTGCAAGCTATTTCAATGTCACGTCTGTAAGTAGGTACGTAAAAGTATGTCAAGAACATGTAACATATCTACTAGCAAAGCTCGAGGAATTTTGGTGGCAACTGGTACATAAATATCCGTTAGATGTATCGCGGTATCATTACATCATGTGTCCAATTTCACTTTGATTTAATTAATTAAATTTAATTATTACCTGAATCACCTAATTGCATCCTTCATGCATCATCAGTTAGTGCAAATCGAGGATACTTTAAAAATATGACATTCTACGGTTTTGTTCATACTTAAATAAATTTGTTACGAACATAAAAATTTGTACACAACACAATTAAATGATTCTTAAAACTGTTAATTTTTTTTATTCCAATAATTTCTAAAAATCATTTTGAAGTAAATGGGTTTTTTGGTTATTTATTTATCTATCTCACTTTAAATTGCTTATCGATCACAATTACTTTTACCTCCTTAACTATTGTGGAAACAAGCAAGCAATTATGTATATTTATTTTAAAATTAAAAACAAACTGACACTGTGTTGCTACTATCTGTAACCTGTCACCCCTAGCAGTCATATCGCAACAGAATTATATTGTTATCATATCAATTATTTTAGTTAATTAGCGGTTATTAATTTGCGATTTCCTTTCGTTTCCAGTTCGACCTCATGCTGTCAGAGGACGGCAGCGGGCGTGGAGCCGCCCTGGTAGCGGCCGTGGCGTGCCGCGAGAGCCTGCGGGCCGCGTAAGCCTCACCACTCTCTCATCTCCGTCCCACAGTACCTTCACCACCGCCGTGGCTGGGATCTCACGTTTCCTAAGTTAGGCCGTCGCTCGACTGAGGCTTTCCCAAAGATCTTGGCCTTTAACATTTAAACAGTTGTTTTGACCAAAGTATTTTTTTCGATCTGATGAACACAGCCCGGATTAGATGCTGGACATCTGAGTTATTTGTGGGGCGGAAGCAACGGTCCTAAATCAGCTTTATTTTCCCGCGTTTTTGGGTTACATAATTACTATAATTTAGAGTAAATATTCGCGCACCAAAGACGCAACTAATAAACGCGCTTGTCCGGTCTGGCGACAGTTAGATAGATTTAATATTATTGGTCTCAAATATATTATATCTTAGGGAAATTGCCTCTAGCGGTCCGAGCATTTTGATGTAAGCAAATGTAAATGGGCCAGCAGATAAGGACTAAGGAGTTCGCTTTCGGTGATATTTTAAAAAGCCTTCAGCTTGTTTTTCCCAAAGGTACTTATTTAAAGATGGACACTAAGATCTTAAGTTAAAAACTTTTATATCCATGTCAAAATGTAGGATTGTATTGTACTTATTTATGTAATTAATTAGTCTAGTCACAAATCAGAATTAAGTTATCTGCGACTACATCTTCTTCAGTCTTAAATTACGTTTTATCATGATTTGAGCGTATTTGTCAAAGACTGAATACTTAAAATCCTTATTCATTTGCTTTTTTTTGATATTACACTTATTGTATTGATCTTAGTGTCAGTCCGCGTGAGCTCTGCATTTCCGTTCGCAGTGTTGTGGGTAGCCAGCAGCGCAGAGACCTGGCCCAACCATCAGCGATATGTTTCCTTTTGTTAGCAATAAGTAGTTAAAACATGTACTTTAAAAGAGAGAAAGCTCTTGTATTTTATAACGCTGTTAAAGTTTGAGTAAGAAAATATTTTTAAATATATTGGTCTTATATACAACATTACATACGAGAAGCAGACTATATGTTGATATACCATTATTTATTTAGGTATTTTTATACAAAAGAAATCATTAAATGAAAAAACTAATATATAGCACAAGCCCTGAGTCCAAGACTTTATTAGCATTGTGATGCCATACGAAATTATTTAGAGAAGTTTTATAGGTAACATTGTACGTAACATTACACGAGAATCTCAGTAACGTCTCTGCAGATATGGTAAGTGTAGTGTGCTATTGTTTTATCATTCCATTTGTAGGACACCAGCAGGACTCACCCTCATTTGTCTACCTACCGACCGGCATCAAACTAGTTAGATTCTGAGTGTAAAAAAAGTAGTATAAAAATTTCCTTAAATTTTATTTATTAAGTTATCATTTACCGTCAGCAGATTTTATAAAATGATCCGAAATTTGCCACATTTGAACGATCCCAGATAGAAAAAAGCGTTAATATAAATATAATTTTAGTTTATTGATATTTAACTGTGATAGATCTAGAAATATGTTATAAATATTTTTCTTAAGCCTTTGTTGTCTAAAACGTCTTAATTTTGGTGATATGTTTAACATAATTACTTAAATAGTTGCTACAAACTCAAGAACATTTAGTATACTTAGTTAGATATTTTCTAAAATCTAAATTAGTAAATTATCACAAAAAAAAAACATTTTTATTAATGTAAATTCGGTGAACACTTACTTGGCTACATGAAAACCGTCACTTATATCCCTATAATTCATATCATCATTTAGTAGTTCCTAGTTTTGAATTAGATGCATTTTTAAGTTTGTACGTTTGCGTATTTGTCAGTATAAGTTTGTTGCATGCTATGTAACGCAGATGTTGTTTTAAATTATTTAGCATTAAGAACACTTTTAAGATATTTAGTATCAACGCAGCGCATACTAAATATGAAATAAAAGTCTGTTAGTTAACGGACTAAAAAAATAATATTAAGTTCAATCGAGTGAAATTATTGCGCTCTTAAAATACTATTGTTAGTTGTAAGTATCTACTTATAATCAGGTTTTTGATTTGCTCAAATCTCCAAACACGAAAACGGTATTAAGATTTTCAAATTTTATCGCTTCAGGTATTTTTATTTGTATGTTAAAATAAAACTTGGAATTGGAACCTGAACGAAGCACAAATAGACCGGTGTAATTTAATACGCATTCGATTCATCAGAAGCATGATTCGTTGAACAGTATTGTGTATATTTTAACGCTATAAGAGTTTCAGCGTGAAACGGCTAGTTCTACATTCCATAGGGCTTTTAAAGCTCCTAGGTTCAGTATAGTCGTATGAATTTATCGAGAAATCTAATCCAAACAGCAGAAATGTATACACATATCACATCTTTTATTATGAGACAATAATCATGGATCCGTTGTATGTAGGTTTAGAATTTGTGTTTGTACGGCCTGGCGCCTTATTCGGTTATTGCTTCTTTACACACTGTGTAAACTATAAATATGAATAGATATATATAATTAACTATCATGAAATAATTTATGTGAAGGAGGTAATAAGTGTAGCTATTTAGCTCTTTTTTGTGTGAGAGCTGAGCAATGTTACTTATTTCAAGAATAAATTTATATAAATTTACGAGCTGTCTTTGATTTATTCCATTATTATATTAGGTTAGGTACACCTGCTACCCTAAGGTTGTCTGGTAGATATCGGTTAATAGCGATAAGACCGCCTGTTGTTACCATTATTTTCATTGTTTCTGATAAGATTATTGCACACCTCCGAAATAAAACCCTGAAAATGTGGGTTAAACACGCCTTTTAATTTACTTACTTGCTGATTTTTTTCTTGCTGAAAAGAAACTAAGGTGCCCACGTATAATCCTTACAAGGATTTATGAGTTCTTCGAAAAACTCCGTTCAGTTTTGGAGGAAAACTACCCTAAATAGTAAATGTTGCTCCGAAACATAAACTGCAACTATACGAGTATATACAAAATTTCATGAAATTTTAGGCAGTAGCTTTTGCGTAGTTCGGGAAGAAAAATATTTCTCCTCACGATAGATATAGATAAATAGATACTCACCTCACTATACTTAGATAGATATATAAAATAAAATATATACGGGAATCGCGCCTTGCGCGCGCTATTTTGTACGAACCAAATAAATTCCTCTTAAGTACCTAAATTATGCATAGGTACGAATATTATATCATCATACTTGACCCAATAGTGACAGTAGGGAGAAAAATTGGAATCCGACCATTCCCCCCTCATTTCCGTGTTATTTCGGAAAAAAAGGACGATTTCCTTAGTTCCGCTTCTAAAGCATTCACATTCGATGACTCGTAACGAACTCATATTTGCCATAATTAATATCCTGGTATATGGCAAAATATTCACAACATCGTTAAATAAGAAATAATTCTGCCAACCCCACTTACTTACTATGGCATGGCATTTGACATTTTGAAGACCTCCGTCTACACTAGCACCTCTAGAGGAAAATTCATACGCGATAGTCCTCATTGACATCAAATAATGTCGTCATCTTCAAACATTTCATGATATTTATGAATACTAGCTTTTGCCCGCGGCTTCGCTCGCGTTAAATTCGGAGTAACAAGCCATACAAACTTCCACCCCCCATTTTAGGGAAGGGGGGGGGTTAGAAAGAGACAAAAAGTAGCCTATTTCACTCTCCATCCCTTCAACTATCTCCACTTAAAAAATCACGTCAATTCGTCGCCCCGTTTTGCCGTGAAAGACGGACAAACAAACAAACACACATACACTTTCCCATTTATAATATTAGTATGGATATGGATGATAAATACTGTGGTTACTACCAGTCACCACTGTCTAAGCTGTGCTGAAGTCTCCTAATAGTCTTTTTCTACTCCTGTACTTTTATCTGTCATTTATACATTCGTTAACACCTTTATAAGAACATAGATAATACACTCGATGAAAAGTCTATCTAGTCTATTCCCCAAAATAACACTTGTTCTATAAAAGCGCCAAAATAGTATCGCGGAATCGCGTGCAAACACGGCTATTAATATAAAATAAATTACTGCCAACCTAAGAAACCTAAATAAACGCAGCGTTTTTAGAAAAAAATACTTTAAAAAAGAAAAAATTATAAGAACCACAGACCTACTTCGTAGTTTTTTACGTTTCCCGTTCGTTTGTTGGGGCGAATTGCAAACTTTGAAAGTAATTTAGGTATTTTTACTAATCTCTGTAGCTCTTTAATAAATGATCAAATATCGACGGTGTGTATTTGTGTTAGTAATGTTAGTATTATTGAAAAATAGTATTTTAAAAGGTAAAACTTAAATGATTGTTGATTATGTTGACAAAATAACTGCGATATCCATGAAGATTTCAATTTCGCATTTTATGTAAAAGTAAGTGTATTCGTAGAAAAAGTATTGTATGCAACGTCGTATAAGTAGGTAAAAAAATGTTCGTGGCGTTTTTCTTAACAATTTTCGCCTACGGCTCAAATTGTTACCCACGCCACTCACCTTTTTTGACCCCTCTTATACAACTGTTGCATAAACTACTATAATTAAACGGGAATGCTTGCACCGAATCTTTTATTTAAGCGCGTAGATTACTTAAGATTATTTATCTCAAACATTTTCTTGTAAAAAAAAACTTTACGGTGCAGGCCTTATTTTGATTAAATGTTAAATGAAAGAAACTTATTTCCTAAAAGTTAAATCTAGCGAGAAATGCAATAGTAATTATGTTATGTAAGTAGTGTAATATAATGAACATTAACTAATCTATCTTGGCGTTAACAGTATTTAATATTACAATTTTGACCGATAAATTGAGAATATTTTGCATTTGCGAATCTGGGAATTCTGGGATACATGCCCATCGCTCTGACCAACAGAGCTTCTGAGACATGATGGCTGTGAACGTATCCACCATATTCTTTTATTTTTATATGCGCCTTAGGGGGACGCAGTGGATTTTTCTACATTTCCTTTATTTCTAAACATTGCTAATTATTTTTATGTAAATTTAAATATGTAATTAATCATGAAACAAATAAAATAAATCAAAATAATACTTTAACAAATGTGATCGCAAATACGTGAGCGTCCAAGTTTGCTATTATTTTTTGGCAGGCGCTTACTATTTCGCGCATACTGACAATGTAAATGTATGAAAAAGTAATTTGTATAGCCTTTTGGAATAAAAATATGGTTTATTTGGAGGTACATAGCAGTTACATACATCTGTTATTCGAATGACATCTTAAAATCGCGGACATCAGCTGGTACTACAGGCGTGGTACATGCAATTTCCGACATGGTACAAAAGGTACATCATAGGTAAGTACATATAACCATTAGAAACAGAGCTTAATCAGGAGATGTGGTCCGGCTGGGCAGTAAACACGCCCTGTGCACGGCAAAAAGGTGGAAATGGTTTGTATAGTTGGATAGCGTGTGGTTTATACTCATATTAGCTATATATATATGGGCATGTCTACGGCACTGCGTGGCGACTGTGATCCACATCAGTGATTTGACATGACATTTGATATTATGTGCGTTTGTTTGCCTACGTATAACATAGGTAGGTTATGTACCTACCTATTTTATACGTAGGCAAACAAACGAATAAATATTTTAATACGATGTGAGCAATTTTTGTTTCTGGTTTTCCTTCCACCGAAGTACGTGGTGGTAAGACTGCTGAAATGACGTGCCATATAACCTAACATTTAGGTTATAATTGTGTCACATGTACAATGGCACTAAAAACTTGAAAATAAAAATTTAATTTAAACGGCCTCCTAGCCCAGTCGGTAGTGACCCTACCTACGAAGCAGGAGGTCCCGGGACTTCAAATCCTAGTCAGGGCATTTGTTTGTGTTTTTCACAGATATTTCTTCCTGAGTTATGGATATTTTCTATGTATTTACTTATAAATACTTATTTATCCATATTTATGTATTATATATATCGTCGTCTAGTACCCGTACCCATAACACAAGCCTTATTGAGCTTACTGTGGGCCTAGGTCGATTTGTGTAAGATTGTCCTATAATATTTATTTATTTATTTAAATTAAAAAACTTGATGCGTAAAAAACTAAAAAGCCAAAAACAGGTCCATTATGCTACAAATTTGTTACGTAATATTGAAAAGCTTTGCCTTGGCCGTAACGGCAAGGAAGCTTTACCTCACACCATACTCTCTGCCTCACACAGAATTAAAATAATGAAATCATACCTTTGTTTCGCTGCATACACCCTTTTCTAATTTATGTCTACCGTCAGGTTTTTAATTTTTTTAATTTTTATAGTAATGTCACAGTTTGTATAGTGATGACCACCAACACCATCTTCGTAGCTCTTAATAGAAATTAAACTACAAAGGCAAACAAAACGTACAATAATATTAATAATATACTTATCATACTTTATTACCTTATATATGTATAAACATAAACCACTGCAGTTAACAATACAAAAGTCGGTTCTATATTACATTTTTTTTTAATTCTAAGTGAAATAACCTTTACAAAACTGTGCTAAATAATGTAAATACTTAATATCCACAAAGAGCTGGCAAATCCAAATAACGATTCGCTATTGCTCAATTGGCTACTTTCCTAAAAAAAAATATTTAGTCCATCAGTTAGATTATCAAAAAATATTGGACACGTATTTTTTGCGTGATTTTAGTATAATGTGACGTCACGCGGAACTTTAACGGGCTATATCTTCACCAATTTTTGTTTGATTGACAAAATAAAAAATACGTGTCTAATATTTTTTGATAATCTAACTGACGGACTAAAAAGAATTATTTTTTTTTACCCAGGAAAGTAGCCAATTGGGGGTTTTATATTTGATTCTGGTGATTAAAATAAGACTGCACTTTTATCTTTCAGAGACTTTCAACCCAATTACCTTGAAATTAACGTTATTTACTTAAAATGTTTTTTTTAGCAAAAACTATTCTTTGGAAAAGTAAAAACATATATGTTAAAATTATTTATTTTTAAAGACCGTTGCTGTATTGGATACACAACAGATGAAATCGGTTCGATAAATAATAATTCCGAAGTTACGTGTTAAAATCAATTTTAAACAGGTATATGTGTTTGCTTTTTTGACTTGTACGTCTGTTATTAAGGAAATAATTCCAAAATACTGATACTAAAAAACCTTCATTGTCAGTTTTCTGATTTTGCGATGAGCTTCCATACTAATCGTTTCAGTTTTGCTGTTTCACTCGCGCTCAAAATGCGATGAATTTAATTTAATTGCTGTCTGCCTCTTAAAAGGGGAGCGTTTGCATATTCGTACGTACTATGTGTTTTTTTTACAGGGCTTAATTAGGTCAGTCATAAATGTCATAATACTCATAATGGTCAAGGTAAATAATATATGCCCTATAAAACTATACACGGTGCCCGTGAGTACTGCGAGAGATTTTAACCTCGCATTTCTGAGGTCAAAAGAAGGAAAAAACATTATGTGACTAGCTGTAAAACGCCAAAAAATTTTTTTTTCTTTTTTTTTCACTTTTTGGGAATGCTGTTCTACATAAAAAGTAAATGTCATTGGAAAAAAGTAACGAATAAAATAAATTGCTACATTTTTTCTGGTAATAACTAGTTCATGCAAAGTGTTTCTTGGGTCTTTGATATCTGTCAATAAGAGATGACTAGACTATGCCCCATACTGGTAACATCGCCATCAAAAAAGCATTTTACACTGAGTAACAATTAAATATGTTATTTTTTGTAAGTAGTATTTACTCTGAAACTATGGCGAATTTCGGAAAAGTTTATACGACATGTTTTTCTCTAAATATGATCATGAATACACTGTTAAAGTCTCTCGCAATGCTCACGAACACAGTGTATAAATACACGTGACGGAACATTTTAAATTCATAAATACAAAGCCTTAAAATACACAAACAAAACCTATCGGTATCGTTAATTTATCTCGTCTAGGATTTAACGTGAAAGTTACAAAACGACTTTGAATAAAATACTAGACTCACAACTCTTGACACGTGACTTAACGAAAGTATTATATATTATATGTATGGCCATTATTCGTGCCAGGGTACAGTCGCCATCAGATATATCGGAGCGGCCAAGGTGGTCACAAAAATGTGAACAACGCCTCTAATTTATTGTCAAGGCGATAAAGTGCATGCTCAGATATTTTTGAGTAGTACTACAGTACGCGAACACTTTTGAGCTTCGATTAATCTCAAATGCGATTTTCTTTTTTAGTTAGAGAATATATCATGATTTTGATTACCTATAGTAAAAAATATTTTCTAACAGTTTTTGACGTCGCGCTAGGTATTATATAGATATTTGTTAATAACACCAAGAAAAGATTATGCAAGATATATTTTTCTTTACCATACCATTGCATTCAACAATTTCAACATCATCTGTCATTTTATAACAGTTTGGTCAATAGATTATGTGAGCATAATTGAAAACAATTTGTCAAAATATGAGTGACCTTGAATTCTAAACGAATTACAAATGGCTAAGACGACACATGCTCTTGACAAAACCGTTATAAAATGTGAAGTTATATTGCAATAATAGAAAGCGATAGCCAGGTGGAAAGAAATAAAACTTACATAATATTTTCTTTGTGTAGCAAACAAATTAATGTATTATACCTAGCGCACTGCTAACAATTGTCAGAAATTATTTTTCATTATTAATGCTTAACGTATTCTAACACAAAATAAAATCGGACTTGTGATTAATGTCATTTTTATAGGTTTAAAAGGCGTTCCCGTACTCCAGTATAGGTACCTACCCTGGCCGCTACGATAAATTTTTAATGGAGACTGTACAGGATTAGTAAGTTGCGCGGTACATAGGTATAATCGCACTCGAAGTAACGTGCAATGTGGACGTATTTGCCGAGCGAGCCATCTGTGGTAATCCATATTGAAAGGGCCCTTATGGCGGCCGGCGCTTACGCCCTTATTGCTTGAAAATTATATTGAAATACTCGTAGTACAACGTAAGCGCCTGCCGCCATACCAATTCAGTCTTATTCAACATGGATTATCACAAATCCCTACGATTCCTTTATGATCCATTGAAATGGTACATTTTGCCTTACATGAAATCAGGTATGGCTGGTTTTTTAGAGTTCCATAGTCAACTAGGAACCCATAAGGGACGGACGGACAGACGAACATGGCGAAACTGTCCGTCTGTCCCTTTAGTACTAGAGAACTGAAATTTGGTATGAGTATGTGTAGTATTCGCGCCGACAGTGGTAAAATAAAAACTAAAAAAATATTCTTTCTTAGGGTGAGGGTTTCACATGAAGTGGGGGTGGTTTTCTTTTTTTTTCGCTCAAGCCCTGTCGTGTGGGGTGTCGTTGGATAAGTCACAGACTACTTGATAAGTCTTTCAAAAAGAATAGGACACAGGTAGTACCTTCGGCTTTGGCTTCGCTCCCTAGAATTCCTCAGAGCTCGGATACAGACTGTACAAAATAGGTAATATAGACTATTTGATGGGCTTTCATTCTTCACAATTTGGACTATAAAATATAACGGTTATACTCACGTCACTTTAGTCACTTCGCGCAACATGTTATTTTATAGTGTTAGTATGTCTCACGAAAGTTTAAATTTAACAATTTGGACTGTTCCAAATAAGGGGAAAATAATTTTGATGTTGTCATTATTCCGGAGACTGTTTCTTTCAAGACTATATGCATATAGTCTTGAAAGAAACAGTCTCCGGAATAATGACAACTTGTCTGCATAGGCAGTTTTGGGATCCCATGCAGTACTATAACTAGGCACTGGTCCCACCAAGAGCGAGTAAGCGAGTAAAGTTAAGCGAGTAGCATTACGAGGGTTGCTACTTATATATCCGGAAACAAAAAAACAAACAAACGTACACGGCTGAAAATGGTTTTATTGTTTTTCAAAGTATTCCCCTTGATGATCTATGCACTTTTGCATTCGCGTGAACCAATTTTTAAAGCACATCTGCCACTCCGCCTGAGGTACCTCCATAACGTGTTGTTTGAATGCGTCGACAGCATCTTTAGCGGTCGAAAATCGTTGACCGCGTAATTTATTCTTTATATTTGGAAATAAATAAAAATCGTTGGGTGCCAAGTCAGGGCTGTACGGCGGATGACCCGTTAATTCCACATTTTGACCCTCCAAAAATAGAGTTGTTTCGCGTGACGTATGACAGCTGGCATTGTCATGATGAAGAATGATTCTTCGTCGCTGGTTAGTTTTACGAATTTGTTCAAATACTTCCGGTAAGCAAATGGTCGTGTACCACTCTGAATTAACCGTTCTACGGTTTTCTAGTGGCACTGTAGCTACATGGCCATTAATACCGAAGAAGCAGGCCACCATTTGTTTCAATGTACTTTTTGCACGAGTAACTTTCGTAGGGTTCGGCTCATTTTGAAACACCCATACCGTTGATTTTTGCTTCGTTTCGGGATCGTATGCATAGATCCAGGATTCGTCACCTGTATAGATGTTATAAACGGCTTTTGAGTCACCACGGTGATATTTTTTTAACATTTTATTGCACCATTCGACGCGAGCATCTTTTTGCTCTTTTGTTAAGTTGTGGGGTATCCAACGCGAACAAATTTTTTTTACAGCCAAATAATTATGTAATATGCTATTAATGCTGGTCATAGAAATACCCAGAGTCGCCTCTATCTCGCAGTACGTAACATGTCGGTCGTCCATTATAAGTTTTCGCACAGCCTCGATATTTTGTTGTACAACGACCGATTTCGGGGACCTGCCTTAACTTCGTCCGTAAGCATACTACGTCCACGATTGAACTCACTAAACCAGTGATACACATTAGTTTTAGATGGGGCTTCATCACCAAAAGTTGAAGTTAGTTGATCTATGCACTGTTGTTGCGTTAAACCACGCCGAAAATCATAATAAATCATAGCACGAATATTTTCACGAGTGAGTTCCATTCTTGCTGCGAGATGACATTTAAAACCCGTCAAAAACAAAACACGAGCGTTAATAAGAAAGAAAAAATATACCGGCCAGTACTTAAAAAAGTTCAAATTTTACCATAGAGGTCAAATATGCTATTTAAGAAGATTGTAATCCCGGTTTCCGGATATATAAATAGCAGCCTATGTACATTGAGGTTTGTCGAGGTATAGAGTGATCGATCGACCTTTCAAGGCCCGCGATGTAATGCTACTCGCTTACTTGCCGCCGGGCCTTAGCAACATAACAAAAATCAGTGCTGGTATATAACTGTATGTTAACCGGGTTTAATCTTATCTCAGAAACAATCCATTCAACATATATATTGAAAAATACGTGCTACTTTGAAGAGTTGTTTCTGGAGAACTATTAGGTATAAGTAAATTTAATTAGACTTATTATACTTATTGCAAATATAGTCTACTATATAAAGTGTACTTGGGATTGAGAACTTTTGCTGTAACATACGTCCTGTGTTAGAAACCTACGAAAATGTTAGTGTTTTCCTAGTTTGACATTGACCCGGTGAGATTCTGAGGTCGGAATTTTTTACCTAACATAAGTATGACATCAGTATTAACATATAAAAAAATTAGGAATACTGGATTAGGTGTAAGGCAACGCCCCTTAACAACTATACCATATCAATGAGCTATTACCCCGTAGCACATGGGCCCCATGGCCGATACAATGTCAAATTACCATTTGACATTGTATCAAATATAAAGTACTTAAAAACATAGGAACGTGATAAAAAAAAATGTGTAATAAAAAATATATGTCTAAAAAATATGAATTTAAGAAAAAAAGTTATAATTGGAAATACAATACAAAAATAGAACACAAAAAAATGACAACTTAAAACTACCTTACACAAACATACACTGCCCCCTAAACTGATGTCTAATTAATATTTACGAGTATACAATAGATACATATTTATATTATAAGAGTAAGTTCCTACTTCATTTACAGATAAGTGCATTATTATATACCTGTTCGTGTATTCAACAAGAATGTTACCATACACTTCTGTTAAGTTTTCACAAATTATTTCTAATGACTCGTTTAGTAAAACGGAAAGATCTGTATATGTCATGTGTTTACCCTTAATTAACCTTTTAAGGTTAAGTGGGCTAGGACAGTTATGTCACTAGTTGAGCCCCAAAACAGTGACATTGATAAATAGAAATACAATAAGAAAAAACGAAAGTAATCCAATTCGTCATATCTTTTAAATTTTTTGATTATCACCTAATTTGAAAATTATAATAAACATCACATTTTTAAGAGGTTCAATTCAATTTGTCATATCTTTTAAATTCTTTCATTATCTATCACCTAATTTGAGATTTTTGATAATTATAATAAACATCACATTTTAAGAGGTTCTCATGCATATCACATCATGATGTTCTAATTTAAATTAATTTAGCTAGGTATCAGTGGCGGATAGATAGATATCGTCCATAGAACTCAATACGAATATTTTTGGTGCGCCGTCACTGAAAGGTATTCAGTCACCAAAAATATTCGTAAGGATACGATCTCACGTTCCCAAAACACCACATTTACAAATATTTATGTGCATTCATGACACTAAGAATATTATTAGACAGAGTAAATTAACCAGTGACTTATTGTGACTTAGCAGTAACCCTTTAACAGCCAACTAAATTAAAATATTCGTTTAAATTTAAACCCTGACTCGTTATTAATAGAGTTGAAAATTACAACTTACAACGAGTTAGGTTCGTGATTAGCTGTTAAAGGGTTAAACAATATGGTGCTACTAGTATACCTATGCTCATTTAGTCATATCCCAATTTTAAATCACTAAATTATATTTCAAATTTGGTTTTATTTCATTATACAATTATAGAACTATAAATTAAATCTAACAAACATTGAATTTGCTTATCCAAATAATTACAGGTAAAATTGTTACAAACTTAACATTTTTTAAAAGCTAATTTACATAGCCAAGAATTCATACCTTTTACTTGTTTAAAAGTAAGACTGTGTTAGTAATAGACATAATGTATATTAATATAGCCTTAAAAACGGATAATTTTTATACACGACAGGCACATTCCGATGGAGTCCGAGCAGGTTTGTTCCTTGGTGTTGTCAGTCTCTTAGAACCACTTGTGCCATATTGGATACCTGACCCTATTCTTTCAGGGTCCAGCTCACCAGCTTCTATCTTGGCTAGTATAGTTTTAGAGCATTTTAAGAAAGCCTCCTCTACGCTCTCACCCGTCTTTGCGCTGGTCTCAAGAAATACTAACTCTGGAATTATAAAACATGGTTGATAAAATAATGGCTTAATAGCTATAGGCATGTCTATTCACAAACTACTGGCCAAGTTAAAAGAATTTTAAGTTAGGCTGAGGTAAGTAATATTAATTAGGTTTGTGAATTAACATACCTTAATAATCAAAATTAGCAAAGATGTTAACTACATTCAAAATCTACATTTCGTCTCAGACTACTTACTACAGTCATTTTACGGGCGGCTAGTACGGGGAATTGGAAATAATTAATAATAGCTAATATTTTTAGTGTAACGGATATATCATGATAGGTACCTACTAGTATTATTTATGCAATGAAATCCTACAAAATATCGTTATTCGCTAACCGCCACTAATATGTACACACACATTACAATTTAAGCGTTTTTTTTGTAGGATTTTAGTGAATATATCGTTTCTAAGTGTTTTGAAATGTGTAAGAACAAACTACCACTTATTACTATTTGTTTCTAACGAATTAGGATATATATCGCCCGCGCCGAACATTTTGTAAGTTATGTGGTTTTACATGGACACGGTTTCTTGTTTTTCGCTTTCAACAGAAAGACGACTTAAATATCGTCATGTTTACAAATAAAAATAATTGATATTATTGTACAGTCACCCGCAATAGTATCTTCCTACATGAAGGCCGCAAAAATATGTGACACGCTCTTATGGCCCTACAAATAAGAGCGTGTCACATATTTTTGCGGCCTTCATGTAGGAAGATACTATTGCGGGTGACTGTACATAAAAATATACAATTATATATATATATACACGGTGGGGCCTGTAACTAAAGCAAAAAATTAAAATGTACATTCTTCTCCTCAAACTACGCAACGTTTGTTTGACGACTTTCAAAAAAAAACTTGCGGTTTGAATTTTATTACATTTTAAAGTTAATTCGAACACGCAATGTACTATGAAATTGATTATGTCTGTAGAGTGACTAGACTGACAGGCGATGTCAATTAGACGGAGTTTTAAGTACATTGAAAATACTATTTACTTTGTTTGAAAAAATAACAATCTAAAAACTTTATGATTTTAAAAAGTTGCTACACAAAAGTTGTCTAGTTTGAGGACTAGAATCTACGTTTTAATTTTTTGCTTTAGTTACAGGCCCCACCCTATATATCTATATATATTTATATTACCTATCTATAAATATCCCGTAAGAATGAAAAAAAAAAACCGCTATTAATGTTTGACGCAACCGTATCTTCATTGTAGTAACTGTGTTTTAGGAACTTTACAGGACAATATGATCTCATCCTTACTCGTCTTATCATGTAAACAAACACTTCTCAAAGATATCACACTTTTCTCTGGGATTAACACTTACAACGGCCTCCTAGCCTACTTGGTAGTGACCCTGCCTATGAAGCAGGAGGTCTCGGGTTCGAATCCTGGTCAGGGCATTTATTTGCGTATTTATCACGGATATTTTTGTTCCTGAGTTATGGATGTTTTCTATGTATTTAAGTATTTATCTATATCTATCTATTATAGATATCGTCGCCTAGTACCCACAACACAAGCCTTAATAGGCGCCACACCTGACGCACAAGGCAGCTCGGCTAGTGTGGACGAGCCTCGCCCGAGGCATTGTGGTCGCGCGTGTGCGTGCTTCGCGCGGCAATTTCTTCGCGAGGCGGTGTGTCAAGTGTAGACGCTTACTGAGCTTACTGTGGGACTAGCTTGATTTGTGTAAGATTGTCCCATAATAATTATTTATTTACACTTAAAATTCGGTTATTATACTTAGGAGTACGGTAAAGTTTATTTTCGATTTCGCCCAATTTTTGATACCATTTTGCTGTATCTAACAAAACTTCTATTAGTTTGTATAGATATTTTGAAATATCGTTTCTTTTTAAACTGCATAAGTGGAATACTTTTTCGATTTTCCGTTTAATTTATCAATCATTCACCATACTCTAACACCTGTTTCATGATTTTTGCTTGGAGAGATGAAACCAGTCAGATTTTTATTGTTTAAAATTATGTTAAACTAGTACATTAAATACGACTGGCGGCACTAAAAAAGCCTACAAAGAACTTCAGGCAAATAAGGAATGGATGACGAAAATGAAAGATAAAAAGGGAAGGGACAAGAACCGAAGGCAGGATATAAAAGAGATAGCTACTAATTACTATAGAGACTTATACAAAAAACCCAGCACGCCTGATGAAACTGATCCAAGGCTAGACAATGAAACTGAAGTGCCGCTCATCCTAGTAAAGGAAGTTGAACTAGCCATTGAATCCCAGAAAAAAGACAAAGCCCCGGGCCCGGATGAAATATGAAATGAAATCCTAATATATGCCAAGGATCAAGTGGCCCCCCTCCTGTCCAAGATCTTCAACGACATTCTGATAAAATACCAGAGCAGTGGATGACATCAAACATAATACTTCTGTACAAGAAGGGAGAGCCTCACAACATTGTTAATTATAGACCAATTAGTTTAATGTCAAACATCTACAAAATATTTGCCAAAGTTTTACTTAAACGCCTTGAAAAGAAACTCGATGAGCAACAACCTATCGAACAGGCAGGATTCCGAAGCGGCTACTCAGTTTTGGACCATAGAATTGTTCTGAGGCAAATCATTGAGAAGTATACTGAATATAACCAGACATACTATTTTGCATTCATCGACTACAGCAAAGCGTTTGACAGTCTACTTCACAGCAAGATATGGGAAACGCTAAAAAATCAAGGAATAGAAGAAAAATATATCAGAATAATTAGAAATGTATACAAGCACAGCACAGCATGCATCCAACTAGAAAGAAGAAGCCAACCATTTCCAATAGAAAAGGGAGTCCGACAGGGGGACCCCCTATCGCCTAAGATCTTCTCAGCTGTACTCGAACAAATATTTAGATCACTGAACTGGGAAAGTTACGGCATTAACATCGATGGCTGCAGTCTGACAAACTTAAGGTTTGCAGACGATATTGTGCTTTTTGCTAGAAACCACCAAGACCTGAACACCATGATCAATGAACTAGCAAGGGAAAGCGAGAAAATGGGACTTCGGATGAATCTAGACAAGACCAAAGTCTTCACAAATGGCCCACGGGAAAAAATCTACATAGGACAAAACAACCTTGAATATGTTGATGAATATATATATCTGTGTTTTTGTGCTCACTACAAATTGAAATCAAGAAATTCAAATTATTTATTACAAACATACTAATTTTTTTTTAATGACACAAATTTATTTTAAAACAAAAAGGAAATAACAGGTGACAATACAATAAAAAATATTATAAATAACTATAAACTAGAGACTACCTACAAATAAAAAATGTCCTCCAAATCGCTGCCAATGGGCAGGGTGCCCAGAAGGCTGGCCGCATTGCCACGTTGTATAGCGATACTTATACGTTGTGCAAAGTATTGGCCAGCCCTCTGGTCACCCGTCGTTTCAATTAAACGCGCCGCTAAGTCTTTGTAGATGCGGCGCGCGCTCGGCCCCCATGGCCCCAACGTTTCGACCGCAAACGCCTCAAATATATAACCACTACCGAGGGTGGCGTATTTGCGGCGTTTGAGGTCTTCTGCTGCGGACGCGGCATTGCCAGCATTTTTACTGGTACCTGGAAGATGGGACGGGGCAAGAGTGTCTACACATGTAGCGTCCCAGACCAGAGGCCGTCCCATCCTCCAAGGCACCAGCGTCATGCCGTCGGGCCTCTTGCCGTCGTCCCTTGCCAAGCCAACGGGTTCCAAGGTGGCTGGAACTTTGACACTGACAAGGGCCCTTCGGATGACATCGTTTATACTGGCATGACGGGGTATGCGCCCAGTACTTCTACCGCAGGAGAGGCCATGGTGACCCAGGTTGTCAACCATCGCACCGCATTGGCACCGATGTGGGGCGTTTGTTGATGCCCCAATCCGCAAACTAGTCGCCAGTCTAAAGGTGGAATTATCAAGGAGAGTGCCTATAGATGGTGAAGGTAGAGCCTGTAGCCACAGACCCGACTCCCACTCCACAGTGGCAAGGAGACGAGCTCGATCTGCCGGACCAGTTGACGTGTCATTAGGTTATTCCGTACTAGTCGGCAGAGCGGCTCGTCCCATTGTCTCTGAGAACAAGGATTGGCAGGCGGGTCAGCTTTGGGACAGGTTACTGACCAAACATTCTTGGCCTCAGTGCAATGAGCAGCTTCCATCGCCCCGAGAGAAGGGCTTAAGATACTCTCTATTAGGTTCTGGGCGCTATGCACTGACGCCAAGAAGGCAGGCAGTGAAACACTGGAAATTTTGCGGATCCCCAGGCCACCGTGCCGAATAGGTAAAGTGGTCTGGGTCCAGGATCTCTCGTCAAAAGGTATGTTAAGGACAGATGATAGAGTTTCTTGAATAAGGGAATCTAGTTTTAAGAGTAGGGACGGGTGCTTCCAGAGATGGCTACCACGAAGAACATATGTAAATTTAGGAACGAAAAGACAGTGTCGAATGATTGTGTAGGCGGTATGCATGTTGATGTTTAATAGACGGTCGGAAACACATTTGAAATTTTGAATTTTATCGTGGATGTATTTGTCGAAGGATTGGTCCAAAATGGGGCAGCCAAGGAGGTGAAGCAGGTTTTCGCTGACTATTTTTATTCCAGGGGCTATATTTTCGAAATTTTGTATTATTCGGTCTTTACGAGTATCAGTAGAAGAATCGGAAACAAATAGTTCGCACTTAGAATAATTGAGAGATAAACCAATAGTCTTTAGATTAGCTGATAGTTTTTGTAGATCGTCTAAGACTGTATCTGCGTCACCACCTTGTGTACCATCGTCAAGGTACCAGACATTTAATTTCGAATTTAGAGATTGTATGAATGGATGGATGGCAAGGCTAAAGATGGCTGGGCCTAAGGGATCACCCTGCTGACACCAGTGACACCCAACAGAGGAGGCCAAAAGGTTCGATTTATATACAAGTTTTGTCGGGGAACTGTAACATTGCCATAAAAAATTATAGGTTTCGGGGATCTTTTCTTTTATTTGGGTCAACAGGGTGCCTCGATCTACAGAGTTGAAGGCATTCGTCACATCAACTTTCAGCAGTACCTCGCCAGCCCGACGTTCCACAAATGTACGCATAGCGTGGACGGCGGCTTCGCAGCCACTTTTTGAGCCAAAGCCCAGTTGGAGAGGTCTAAATTTTTGGGTTAATTTTTGTCGGACGGCTCGGCAGGCTACTTTAGCCGTGAGACGACGCAAAGTGGTGCCAACGGCGATCGGTCGTACGCCGCCGTCTTTTTTTACTAGCGCGCATAAATTTGCGCCATACAGTATATCAATAACGTCTGTGGGTACTTCACCTGCCAGCATCAGGTTCACCAATGCGGTTAGATGCTTTAGGAGCTCGTCACGCGTTCCGTTGCAGTCGCTGCTTAAAAGGTCTTTGAAGTGGTGTAAGGCCATCTAAGCCGCCAGCTGAGCCGTTAGGGAACGACATGACGGCCCCCAAAACATCTTCCGGTGTAGCCTTAAGCGGCGCGTCAGTGGTTAGTGGAGGGCCGGGCAGGACGAAGTTTGCTGCTGGAAGTGGGTGCTTATTAGTAAGGGCCGAAAGTGTATTTGAGTTTTCAGGAGCTACTGTGTCGCTAGAAAAAATGATGCGGGCGGCACCCCTAATGTCCCCATTGGCTACCTTATTTTCTACTATTTTACTGATGTTTCGTTTCGTAGTGTATTGCTGGGAAGTAGTGGGACAAACAGGAGAATTGTTAATACAGTTTTCTTTTATTTTAGTAGCAAGGGACCTTCGAGTATTATCATATATCTTGGTCAAGTAATTTCAACCAAAGACGTCACCAATAGAGAAATCGAGCGAAGGATTGGAAATGGATGGAACCGGTACTGGGCCATGAAAGAAGTAATGAAGGACCAAAATCTTCACATTGGCGCAAAGAGCAAGGTATTCAATACGTGATACTACAGTACTACCAATACTTATGTACGGAAGCCAAACCTGGGCCCTCACCAAACACCAACTGAACAAGCTGCGTATCTGCCAAGTTTCCATGGAACGAAGTATTATGGGAATAAGAAAAGCTGATCGGATAAGCAACTAGGTCATAAGATGCAGAACCAAGGTGCACAACATTGTTACAAAAATTAGAAGGCAAAAATGGAAGTGGTCAGGTCACACCAGCAGAGGCAAGGACAAGTGGAGTAAGAAGGTGATCCAGTGGTACCCAAGAGGCTGCAAAAGAATAAGAGGAAGGCGGTTCAAACGGTGGGATGATGACATCAGGCCTGTTGCTGGTGCCACATGGAGCAGGGTTGCCAGAGACAGGAACGAACGGAGAAGACTGGAGGAGGCCTATGCCGACTGGCAAGCGGGCACCCAAAATATATAACAACAACCAGATAAGAAACGGGAAAGCAAATAATCAGCATTTGGGTACCATGACGAAAGGCTATAATATAAAAATAATATAATATAATATAAAATAGTACATTAAATATATAAAAATACGTTGAAAAATGAGGCATCTTAGGAAAAAGTGAAAATGGTTTTTTTTTGCATTTGCATACATACATATTTTTTAAGCAAGAATATGTTTAGCTAGAGCAATTTTATGGTATTTTTGGTGGGGTTAAAAAAAATGTAAAAATAAACTTGACTGTATGCTTTGATCAGATAATATAAAACATAAGAAGGCATAATATATAGTAATAATAAATCAAGCTACAAGTTTGCATGAAACAACATCCTCACTAAACAAGCTCTGTAAGTATTGAGTTCTCGGGTATTAAATAATAATATATATGGACCAAAAGTATTTTTTTGCAATTACATGACTTCAAACTATATTATCAAATTTTTATTTTACACAACTTTAAAAAACAGGTTAAAATAATAATAATACTACCTTAAAATTTAAAACAATTATTAGAGCTAATAAACTAAGTACAGAGTAAAGGCTAGGGCTGACACGTAAATGTGCCAAAAATGATGCTCGTGTTGTCCCGTTGTATTGCGAAACGCAATTCATGTGCATTGTTTCAATTATTAGCGATTTTCGTTTCCAAATCGTTACCGGACTCTTAAAGAAACTCACAAACTATTTAATTCAACCTTGTAACCGTTGAAAAATATAGTTTCTAATGAAATTTTCTTTAATAATCGAAGTAACAAACAAAGAACCTCAAAAATATATGACATTACTATGTCTAGGTTGACACACATTTGTTTACATGAAAAGACAAGTAAATGCTGTACACATTTTAATATTGTCATCGTGATAAATTATTAGACTACTCAGCTAAGAGTATTTACAGAAATATGCAGAATATATTTTTTTCCATCAGTATTTAAGAGATCTGAATGAGTGGTTCACATTGAGGCAATGTTTCCACCAGAGAAGAGCGAGGATGCATTGTGAGGAATGTGTTTTTAAGAACAAATAGAATCACTTCGTTTACCTATCCTCACACAGAGCAGCTCTAGGATTGGTTCTTAACACATTCACTGCCAAGAACCCGCCTGTCTTTTGTCTGTTTAGTGAATGTGTTAACAAACACATTTGTTGCAATGCATCCTCCCTCATCTCTGGTGGAAACGGAGCCTAGAACCCACAAAATACATTTTAAAGGTATATTCTTCTACATTCCAATCATTAACTACATCTTAAAGCTAGATAAAGCTACTACTCACCATTTTCTTGTGCAAATTGACTAGCTTCAGTAAATGTAACTTCTCTGGATTCTTCCAAGTCTTTTTTATTTCCAACAAGTAATATGACGATGTTGGGGCTAGCGAGAGTTCGCGCGTCTCTCAACCAGTTCGATAAAGCATTAAATGAGTCCCGGGATGTGCAGTCATACACCAAGAGAGCACCGGCTGCCCCTCTGTAGTATGACCGTGTCACAGAACGAAACCTCTCTTGCCCCGCAGTATCCCAAATTTGTAATTTGGTTGATTTGCCTCCTATATTTACAATTTTAGATCCAAATTCTACTCCAATAGTATGACATCTGTCTTCTTTGACTACAATCGAAAAAAGTTATTTGTATCAATACCAAAAAAAATTAGAATCCCCACCGACTATTGGAGTAATTAATGTATATGGTTAGTAGTTAATAAGACTGTTTAAAGGCAAATATGCATAATTTAACGCTTGAATAATAAGATAAAGGTACTTACATTTGTTGCCAATAAAGTTATTAAGGAGACTGGACTTTCCCGTACCCGCACTTCCAATAACGAGGAATTTAAACAAGTATTCTGAAAAATGCAAAATAAAAGGTGGTTAACTTGTTATTATAATGTTAAATATGCTGGATGGAAATTCATGGGAAAACCCAGTAGCTAATTAGATACAACAAATGTTTTATATCGCACGTACCGTAAGATTCGGACATGATGTCAAAGTGATCTTAAAACTGGCCGTTTGTTTTATCAAATGTTGTTTTGATAAGACCCAAAAACCTTAAATTTTGATGAATAAACACGATCAAAACATAAAATATTACAATTTCCGGAGTTTTCTTCAATGTCACTTTTTTTTTTAATTTATTGGAGTTTTGGCTACCAGGGCTATCAAACGGCTATTAGACATGGCAATTTGTAGGGCCCAACCTGTTGTGTCCAACTCCTGTCGGCCCCCACGCCCGTTATTACACTTTCCCTACAAATCGCCCCTACCGGCCCAAACTCACCAACAAATTGTCCCTACCGGCCCTAGCTCAACGTTTACAGAGATGCCTTCAAAACATTTAAAAAATGTATTGGTGAAGCACGGTGATAGTACTCATATAAGTACACATTAAATAAAAAATGAAACTGTTTTTTTTTGTTATAGAATAGAATAGATATTTAAATGACCCGTCTAGTATTAAAACCTCATCTTGCAGAACTCCGTGGTTTCTAAGCAACAAAGTTTTATTTATTACTTGTCAGATTTTTGCTTGTCAAAAGAAAATAATATATACGAGTTGATGTGTTGAACATAACTGTTTCGTTTATTACATTATCCATATCCATATCCATACTAATATTATAAATGGGAAAGTGTGTGTGTTTGTTTGTTTGTCCGTCTTTCACGGCAAAACGGGGCGACGAATTGACGTGATTTTTTAAGTGGAGATAGTTGTAGGGATGGAGAGTGACATAGGCTACTTTTTGTCTCTTTCTAACCCCCTGTGACGTATGTTGCTCATTTAGATTTAGAACCTTGTCTTTTTTATCTTTTTGTATCCATAGAAATAAAATAACTAATCTGCCAAAATTGTTAATACCCATAAGATAATTTCTCTTCTCAATAAAATAACTGAGTTCGTTAACCTAAGTGTTTCAATCGAGAGAATCCATAACATCTGGCGACCGTGACTTTGTGCATGTATTATATAAGTATGGAATCTTGGAAACGCAAACGGACTCTGTTTCGAAAAGAGTTTACCAGTCTCGCGGACAGGACGACTAAAGCAGTGGAGAACAATGATACCACAGCCCTGCAGGTGTTTGGACTCCTGTCTGAAGCGGCTTCGAATTTATTTGAAGCAGAAGCCACATTGCGAGATTTATGGGTCGAAGCTGAAGACTTTGACGAAGATCAATTTCATGCAGACCAAGATAAGGCCATGCAATATAAGACACGCTGGCAACAAGTCAAAGCCTTATTTCCCAAGACTCTTCCTCGCGTCAGTAGCGCCTCGTCTCTACAGTCAGGACAATCCACAGTTCTTGAGCCAAGTAAGCAGAAACGGCCTAGACTGCCTAAGCTGGAGCTAGTCAAGTTCGACGGCAATGCCAAGTCATGGCTATCATTTTGGGGCCAATTTAAGATGATCCATGAAGACGCAGAGATCGACTCCACAGATAAGTACCAGTATCTTCTGCAATCCATGACCCCAAACAGTAGTGCACGACAGCTTGTCGAAAGTTAGCCACCTTGCGCAGAAAACTACATTAAGGCAGTTGAAGCTCTAAAGGCTAGATTTGCTAGAGATGACGTACTAATAGAAACGTATGTTAGAGGTTTGCTTGCCCTGATGCAACAAAAAGGAGAGCCTAAAAATCTATCAAACCTATACGATAACCTGCAAACACACCTACAAGCACTGGAAACACTCGGCGTGACAAAGGATAAGTATGCATCAATGCTGTTCCCCATGATTGAGTCAGCACTACCAGAGAGCATACTTCGTGCTTGGCACCGCAGTCAAGCTGACTCCAGAGACCTAGCTAACCTGATGCAGTTCCTGAGGCAAGAGGTGGAATCAGAAGAACGCATAGAGCTAGCTAGAACCAAGATTGATGAAACAACCCTAGCTGAGCCAAAGCCGCCCACCGCTTGTTTTGTGCAGTTGTCAGAAGCTAAGCGCAACAAGGAATGTTCCGGTAAACAAGGCGAGTCATCAATATCATCGTGTGTATGGTGTGGCAAGGACAATCATTCAGCTGTAGAGTGCTACAAGGCAGCAAAAATAACAGTAAGTGATCGTATAGAATTTATCAAAAGTAAGAAAGCCTGTTTAATTTGCTTAAGAAGCAATCATATTGCAAAGAAATGCAAGAGTTTTCCGAAATGTCTGTTTTGCAAGAAACGTCATTTTACAATTATGTGCACAGACATAGCATCGGGTCTAGACAGTAGCAACGAACAATCGGAGTCATCAAACAACTTGTCATGTCTGCAAAGGTCTGCAAAAACAACTTTATTGCAAACTGTTATGGTGAAAATTGCACACGGCAAGAAAGAGGTCTGTGTTAGAGCATTTATTGACAACGGTGCACAAAGGTCTCACATAAAGAAAGACCTAGTACAGAAGCTTGTATTGATACCTACTAGAAAGGAGGTAATAACCAACTGCTTGTTCGGCGGGTTCGAAACGAAGAAAGAAGAGTACGGCGTGTTTGACATACGCGTCAAGAACGTCGAAAACAACTTTTCTATGAACTTATCCGTTGTAGAACAAACTAATATTTGTGGTTTTTTACCTAAAATAAGATCTAATGTAATTCTAGAGCAACTGCGTCAAAATAATATTAGCCTAACTGACTCTATGACTACTCCTGACGAGGTAAGTCTACTGATTGGAGCCGACTATTCCGGGTTACTTTTGACAGGTGCCATTAAACAGTTAGAAAACAACTTAACCGCTGTACAGACTAAATTTGGCTGGACTATTCAAGGTCCAATTACTGGAGTATACAGTTCGATGACAAACGCAATAACGACTCTTCATTGTTTAAGTAAAATTGATCTTACAGATTTATGGAGTTTGGAAGCTTTAGACATCAACGATCCCGCAACACAAGCAACAAAGGCAGCGCGTGAGGAAGAAGTCTTTAGATCTTTCAACGACAGCATAAAGATAAACGAAGAAGGTCGTTATGAGGTAAGTTTACCATGGCGTGACGTTCCGCGACCTAAACCTAACTACGGGCTTGCCAAAAAGCGGTTAGATTCTAACATGATTCGCCTTAAACAATTAGGTAAGCTCAGCGACTACGATAAGGCATTCCGTGAGTGGTTACAGCTTGACATAATTGAGGAAGCACCCGACCAGGCTGTCTAAGGTCATTACTTGGCGCATCATCCTGTCGTTAAGGAGTCCAGTTTGACAACTAAGATTCGTCCAGTTTTCGATGCGTCAGCCAAGGATAGTAATGGTATTTCCTTAAATTCATGCTTAGAAAAGGGCGTGAACCTTTTCGAACAAATTCCTAACCTGTTAATTAATTTCAGGAGAAATAAGATTGGAGTGACAGCAGACATAGCAAAAGCGTTTCTTCAAATTTCGCTGGTTCCAGAGGATCGTGATTATCTTCGCTTTTTATGGTGGTCCAAGATTGATGACGAAGAAAGAAGATCACTTATCGTCACAGACGTGTCGTTTTCGGAGTGACATCGTCACCGTTTCAGCTAGTAGCCACCATCAATCACCACCTGGATAGTTGTTCGAACCCACTTAGAGAAACTGCAACGAAATTGAAAAAATCGTTTTATGTGGATAACTGTGTGACTAGTTTAGATTCGGAGGCAGAGCTCGAGACATTTATAAGAGAATCAAAACAGGTAATACTGGAACGTAAATTCGACCTTAGAGGTTGGATATCTAGCCCTGTACTTATAGATGTAAATGTACAAAACACTTCAGTATTAGGAGTTACTTGGAACGTAAAAAATGACACTCTCCAGTGTAACGCTAATTTTAGTAATATTGACCAAAAATTAACCAAACGAACGTTACTCTCTGTAGCGCAAAGGGTTTTTGATCCTATAGGTTTAGCCTGTCCTACAACCATAGTACCGAAAATGATCTTACAGACAACGTGGTGCAAGAAATTGACCTGGGACCAGGAAATACCCGAAGATTTGGCCAAGGAGTTTAGAAAATGGATAGAACAAGCTTATGTAATTAATGACGGCGTTATTCCTCGACGACTTACAAGCGTGTCCCTGCAGGAGTGTGAAACGTCGTTGCAAGTTTTTTCCGATGCAAGTAAGGATGCTTACTCAGCTTGTATATTTCTGCGGTCAAAACAGGGTGAAAACGTCACTTTAAGCCTAGTCCTAGCAAAGTCAAGAGTGACACCAGTTAATAAAATAACTATTCCAAGACAGGAGTTGTTTGCTGCAACACTTGCGTGTAGACTATCCGTGACAGCAATTGAATCTCTGGCCTTGCCTAATTGTGCTGTATACTATTGGTGTGATTCAAGTGTCGTGATCACGTGGGTAACCTGCGAAGGGCCTTGGAGTGTATTTGTTTCCAACCGGGTGCAAGAGATAAGAGGGCTGAGCCCAGCTTCGGCTTGGAGACACGTTCCTGGCCATCTAAACCCTGCTGATTTGCCATCAAGAGGCGTAAATCCCAAGGGACTCCTCGAAAGTCGATGGTGGGAGGGACCAGAGTGGCTACGCCTAGATCAAGAACATTGGCCAGTTACAAACTTCACACAGGACTCGCAAGCAGATGTCGAACGGAAGAAGACTGGTACTGTTGCCATGCATGTCCAAGATGAATCTTTCTTAGATAGATTAACCTACTTCTCAAGCTATACGAAATTAGTCAGAATGATATGCTGGATGTTACGACTAAAGAAAAAATCTTCATCAAAAGAACTGTCCTATGACGAGTTTGAATATGCTGAGAATGTATTGATAAGGATAATACAAAAAGGGTACAAAGACTCTTTAATAAATAATCGAAATATACAAACCTTTGTCGATGAAAATGACATTATACGTCTTAACACAAAGTTGTCACTCGGCAATGAAAATTATAATTTCAAGTTTCCCGTGATTCTTCCTGGGGCTGGCTCGATTGTTCGGCGTTTAGTGGAGCGTAGGCACGTCGAGCTGAAGCATGCTGGAGCACAAACCTTGCTTAATAGCTTACGCCAGAACTTTTGGATCATAGGTGTCAGGAGGTTAGTTCGTAACGTGACACACCGCTGCATACGATGCAAAAGGTTTACACTGGTGTTTTACCAAAAGAACGAATGGAAGCCAGCGCAGCATTTTAGTTTTCAGGCGTTGATCTAGCCGGACCTTTGATTTTACGCACAGGAACTAAGGCATGGATCGTCCTATTTACCTGCGCTACTTACCGTGCTGTGCACTTAGAAGTTGTAGAGTCGCTGTCAACTGGTGAGTTCTTAATGGCACTGAGAAGATTTGTAGCACGGCGCGGAAGAATAGAAACGTTTTTTAGCGATAATGGTACAAATTTTTGAGGCCTGGATAATGCGTTTAGTTCTCTTGATTGGGACGAAATACACCGGTTTTCCTCGATTACAAGGATCAAGTGGAACTTTTTGCCTCCAGCCGCTCCTTGGTGGGGAGGGTTCTATGAAAGGTTAATTGGATTCCTAAAACAAATCCTCCGCAGGGTCTTAGGAAAGGCCTCTATCTCTCTCATGGAGCTGCAGACGGTACTTTGTGACTGCGAGTCGACGATAAACAATAGGCCGCTTACGTACGTAGGTGATCAAAGCAATTTGCAACCATTGATGCCTTCAATGTTTATCCAGCCGTTGCCCTCTAATCATTCTACTGAATTTGATGAGGTTGATAGGTCAGCTCTTAACGTCAGACACCGCTATTGCCAGGATTTACGCGAGCATTTACGTAAACGTTTCAGGGACGAGTACATCAGTTCGCTCATACAAAAACGTGAGCGGAATGGACCCGTGCAACTTCAGACTGGAGACGTTGTCTTGGTAGAGACTGAAGATAAGCGCGTAACATGGCCGTTGGCCATTGTTGAAGAGGTATACGCAGGTGCCGATGGCGTCAATAGAGTGGCTCGTGTGAGAACTGTTACCGGAACCAAGGTAAGACCAGTCTAACGGATTTTCCCATTAGAAATAAGCTCGCACGACAGATTTGACTCAACTTTCCGACGAGACTGCGTGATTACGACAGTGGACACGGAACCTACTCGTACTAGACAGGTGACAGATGAGCATCGTAATTCGACACGAGCCAGGAGGTTACCCCATCACCTATTTGATTATGTCATGGACTGAAGCATGGGTAACGTAACCTTCCGGTTCTTCCCTGTTGGGAGTGTGACGTATGTTGCTCGTTTTAGATTTAGAACCTTGTCTTTTTTATCTTTTTGTATCCATAGAAATGAAATAACTAATCTGCCAAAATTGTTAATACCCATAAAATATTTTCTCTTCTCAATAAAATAACTGAGTTCGTTAACCTAAGTGTTTCAATCGAGAGAATCCATAACACCCCCACTTCCCTAAAATGGGGGGTGGAAGTTTGTATGGAGCATTACGGAGGGCAAAGGGGAACCGTGTTACCCCGAATTTAACGCGAGCGAAGCCGCGGGCAAAAGCTAGTTAATTATATTTCTGCTATCCATAGCTTCCAAAATCGTGCTACTCTAATAGGTTACGTGCCAAGCAACATGGACAATTTAATGACTACAAAATTGTTGATCGGTAATCTCGAAGGCAAAAACAATTGGTCAACATGGAAATATAAGATATGTATCGCCTTACGTAGCATCCCGAATGCTTTAGATGTGATAGAAGGCAGATTAACGAAACCCGCTCAAGTGGCAGGAGAAGCAGCAGCAGCGGTAGGAGCAGGAGACCAGCTTGCTACCTTCACTAAGGCTGACTGTAGTGCTTTACTGCTACTGACAGATGAAACACTTCAAAAGGTCAATGCGGTTCAACACGGCTCGAGAAGTCTGGCTCGAACTTCATAGATTGTTCAACGGGACCAGTGAAGACAAAAGCTACAATTTATGCATGAGTTTCTTCGGATTAAAACGGAACCCAGAAGATGACATAGCGACGCATATGAGTAAATTGAAGAATATATGGACTGAACTTAACCAAGATTTACAAAACGATAAGAAAGAGTTACCCGAACTCCTCTTAATTTGCAAAATTCTTGACACAGTCAGTGAGGACTATGCATCCTTCAAAAGTAGCTGGCTCTTGGTACCGAAAGCAGATCGAACGATTGAGAGTTTGACGAATCATCTTTGCGCCTTTGGAGGTCTATAAAAGGTAACTCAGTACCTGATCGAGATCAAGAAGCTTTAGTCGCACACTCGAGGGCTCAAAATGAGAAGAAGAGCAAAGACAAAAAAATTAGATGCAAATTAGTTCTAAAATCGGCTATCGCGTCAAGAACTGTCAAAAATGGGTTCAAGATGGCAAACCTCCGAAGAACAGCAATGCACAAAAGGGCGACAGTACCCTATCTACTTCCCAAGCCTCAGTGGTAAATATGACAGTTATGCTGGTGCAGGAAGAAGTCTTATCGGTCGAGCACGACATGGACAACTGGTACGTAGACAATGGTGCCACCAGCCATATCACTAATAGAGGTGACTTGTTTACAACTTTCCGGAAATCCTATGGCACGCACACTGTAACAACAGCCAATGGCAATGTCTTACACGCCAAAGGAAACGGATCGATAGTCCTTGAAGCAAACGTAAAAGGAAAAGTCTCACCTGTCACTTTAGAAGATGTGTGGTATGTTCCAGGTATCCAGAAGAACCTATTCTCGGTCCTAGCGGCTCACGATAAGAATCCCTATAGCAAGTTCGAGTCTACATTTAAAAATTGCAGTATATCTATTAACGGAACTATAAAGGTTATCGGAAGACGACAAAAATGTGGTGGTCTTTACAAATTAGATGTAAATAATGTTATACCCAAAACGCGCGCATCATAGACTCAGGCTAACCTTATATAATTGAACTAAATATCATGGTTGCTTTCATATTTAATATACAAAGTTTGATTTATTTTAATTATGTTTTCTTAAGTTTTACCTTACTATTGCACACAGTACAGTCGTCATCAGATATATCGGAGCTGTGGAGGTGGTCACAAATACATGCACTTTATTGCTGTGACAATAGAGGCGTTGTTCTGTTATTTCCCCACAGCTCCGATATATCTGATGGTGACTGTCCACAGTTCTTATTTACCCTTAGATAAGAGAAATTCAATCCAATTTCAGAGAGATGCAGTACTTAATTACTTACTTATATGATGGATAACAAAAAGTTTTTGACTAAAGGTTCATTTTTGTTACAAGCTTTATGACTATCGAAATCTGCGGGTTAAGGAGCTCTGACGAGCCCTTACATGACGGGTTGTAGCATTGCCATCCAAACTAAACGTTTGATATACAATTTTAGCTCATTTGGTTGGTGTTGGTATTATCAAAGAGAATAATAGTTAACAAAGAGATCTCACTCCATAAATAATCAAAATATCGTAGGTAATAAGTACATGACCACTTTATTTTTATACATCCATTAAGATGTCCTGTTCAGTCTGTCAACATAGTAATACCGAGGTTTTCCGTTCAATTTGCTTCTACCATTAGGCGCGAAAAAGTAGTCTAACTGATTAGTCGATTACAAAATTTAGTTGTCCGAAATCAATCTGCAACTAATTTAATTGCAACTAAACTAGTTGCACTCTATACAACTAAGATTGATCAGTCGTCGTTTTCAATCGTCAGTCGCAATTAATTTTGTTAATCTCAATCGTTAGTCGATTACATTTTGCCCATCTCTGCTCCAGGGTTGATTTTCGGAATGAAAACTATTCTTTGTCCTTTCCTGGGACTCATACTATCTCTATACAAATTTTAATAAAATCCGTTCAGCCATTTTCACATGATGCGCGGTCAAATAAACAAACAAACAGATAAACAGACAAAAATTTTAAAAATTGTTGGAACGTGTTCTGTTATCGATTCTTAAGTATCCCCAGCCAACTTTTTTTCGAATATCTTCCATGTACAGACTTTCGACCCTCTTCAGCTTTATTATATGTGTAGATCTCAGGTGTAGATATAGATAAGAACCTTCTAATAGTTTCTGTACAAAAAGTAATGATATCCCATCAAAAACATAAATGTGAAATGAGAGCCAAGTTCAATATATTATATACTTACGCCTTGGTTGTTGAGTTCAACGACAAAATAAGTGAGATCTAAATGAGTGCCAAGTTCAATGGTCAGTCCTGAAATTAATTTAAATATAACAACATAAAAAAATTATAACAACTTAAAATATAATTTCTTTTTAAAACTTAGGATAATATATTGATGCCTAAGGTTTGACTTGGCTAGTTCACATATACGAATTATATTATAGCCTTCGCAGGTAAGTTCTTATTTTATTCTTCCGAAAATTTGGCTTGTTGGTAGAAACTAACCATCGAACATAGGGCTCTTCCATCATCATTATCATTATATATAATAAAACTAAGTTGAGAAAATGTGCGTGCCGATAAAACTTAAAAAGGAGTCCCAGCACGATAAAGGGACTTATATAGTGTGATAGCCCTTTATTCCCCCTCGAACAAGAAAGTTCACGTTTTAACCTAAAGGGTGTGTCTTTAAAGATATAAGGGCTTTTCCAACCCTTCAACTCGGAAAGTAAGTGTAGTGGCGCCATCTGTTGTCGAGTAGTTGAACTTCATTCATTGTCCAAAGTGGCGCCATCTGTTGTCGAATAGTTGAATTTCATTCATTGTACACAATATGGACTTAAACGAACGATTATTCCCAAACTTTCTCGAATATCCTAGCGCCAACTTTCTCGAATATCCTAGAGCCTAGCTTTCTGAATATATAAGAGCCCGGTGTCACCCGCCAGAGTTAGTTTGATTTGAACAGCGAAACAAGCGATTTCGAAACGAAAAAGAAATAAATTATCTGTGTGTGAGCCTTTATTTTGAAGTATCACGTGTGAGTATTTTTAATAGTGTGTTTAATTAATTATCGATTTCGAAGCGAAGAAGAAAAAAGTTATCTGTGAGCCTTTATTGTGAAATATCAAATGTGAGTATTTTTAATAGTGTATTTAATTAATTCTAATGGTTTTTTTTTTTTTTTTTTTAATTGTAATTTCCTTAACTTTCAAGTAGTCGCGCGGCGTTGAATCGATGCCTTCTATATACTTTGGCCGTAAACAAAATATCGCGCGACCGCTTGAAGATTAAATGATTTTTTTTTCTTTGTCTCAACGTGCTCCACGTTTACGTAACAATATATTTGTCTATAAAATGTTCATTTAATTTATATTTTACAGAATACAATGCCTAGACGTAAAAGAGGTGGAGATCTTGCCAGTTCTGCAGCGAAACGGCGGAAACAAAAAGAAAATCGAAGAAATGAAACGGAAGAAGAGCGCGAAGCACGTTTACAAAATCAACGAAACAGAATGAGCACCCTGAGAAGCGGAAAAAGCGAAGAAAGAAAAGAAAATAAAAGTATTGAAGAATCGAGCATTTTAAAAGATAATCTAACAAAGGAAGCATTCCACTACGAACCGACGAAGAAATATTACGATCATAAATATGTTGTAATCGGAAAAATGAATAACATTTGCCAATTTTGCCACGCGAAAAAATTCAGTAAAGAAACACCAGGTCTCTGTTGCATGAATGGAAAAATTCGATTACCACCTCTGGAAGCACCTCCACAGGAATTTCTACATTACATGACCGGGGAAACACCAGAATCAAAACACTTTCTTCAAAATATAAGATCATACAACTCCTGCTTTCAAATGACTTCTTTCGGTGTTACTTCGACTGACACTAATAGAGACAAATTTGAATATGTATTTTCAATTCAAGGGCAAATTTATCACAAAATTGGATCGTTACTACCAATGCCTAACGATGACTATAAATTTCTGCAAGTATATTTCATCGGAAATGAAGAAAACGAAATTGATCAACGATGTACAAATTTTATTGGATTGAAACGCGAAATAATCCAAGATGTACAGAGGATCTTACACAAATACAATCAACTGATTTACATATTCAAAACAACACTAGACCGCATGATTTCTGATGACTATAAAATTGTAATTCGAGCCGATAAAAGACCACGTGGAGAACACGAACGTAGATTTAATGCACCTCAGATAGATGAAGTCGCCATCGTAATTGTGGACAATGAAAATACAAGCCGTGACATAATTGTACAACGAAGAAGAAAAGGACTACAACGCATTGCAGAGACACACCGTTCATATGATGCTCTTCAATATCCGTTAATATTTCTGCACGGAGAGGATGGTTATCATTTCAATATAAAACAAATTCATCCTAAAACAGGCATAGAAACAAACAAAAAAGTCACTTCCAAGGAGTTCTATGCTTACCGCTTAATGATCAGAGACAATGAAATATACAATCACATTCTCAACACTCGCCGTTTAATCCAACAATTTCTGGTAGATATGTGCGCAAAAATAGAAGCAGAACGGATGCTTTACATAAGACTGAATCAGAAGAAACTACGCACAGAAGAATACATCCACCTTCGAGATGCGATCATAAATGACGGCAATATTGACGATATTGGAACAATGGTAATCTTACCCTCATCATACATAGGAAGTCCAAGACATATGCACGAATATACTCAAGATGCCATGACCTACGTAAGAAAATATGGACGACCTGATCTCTTCATAACATTTACATGCAACTCAACATGGCCAGAAATCAAAGAACAACTAAAATACGGACAAACCTCCATGGATCGACACGACATGATAGACCGAGTTTTTCGACAAAAACAAATAAGATTTATTGAAGTCATCACAAAATGCCACATCTTTGGAACCGTTAGATGCTGGATGTATACAATCGAGTGGCAAAAACGAGGATTACCTCACTCACACAATCTCATATGGCTACACGATAAAATTTATCCCACGGATATCGACAAAATCATCCAAGCTGAATTTCCCAATCCACAAAATGATCCGGAACTATACAACATAGTAGTGAAAAACATGATTCACGGACCATGTGGACCATTAAACTTCAATGCGCCATGCATGAGTGATGGAAAATGTACAAAAAAATATCCAAAACCATACTTGGACGATACAAAAACTGAAGATGACGGCTATCCCAAATATAGAAGACGATCACCGAAAAACGGTGGCTTCACAGCAAAAACACGAATACAAGGCAGAGACGAACTGGAAATAGATAATCAATGGGTAGTACCATATAACTCACTACTTTCCAAAATGTTCCAAGCACACATAAACGTTGAATATTGCAATTCAGTAAAATCTATTAAATATATATGTAAGTACGTAAACAAAGGTAGTGATATGGCAGTATTTCAAATAGTCCAAAATAGCGAACAAAATAATAGAAATGATGAAATCCTCATGTACCAAATGGGAAGATACATCAACAGTAACGAAGCAGCGTGGAGGATTTTTAGTTTTCCCATACACGAACGCGAACCAGCTGTGCAACATCTAGCAGTACATTTGGAGAATGGACAGAGAGTTTACTTCACAAAAGACTCGGCTAGAAAAATTGCAAGCGAACCACCTCAGAACACAACATTAACAGCTTTTTTCCAACTTTGCCAAACGGATCCATTCGCAAAGACGTTACTGTATGTCGACGTCCCTATTTATTATACGTGGGACAAAACAAGGAAAATTTTTCAACGACGAAAACAAGGAATGCCAGAAGAGGGTCATCCAGAAATAATGAAAACTAACGCAATAGGTCGAGTATACACTGTACATCCAAACAATGCCGAATGTTTCTATCTCCGAATGTTGTTACACGAAATACGGGGACCAACAAGTTTCACAGATCTCAGGACTATTGACGGCTACATATGCCAGACTTACAGAGAAGCATGTCAACGTTTAGGATTATTGGAAAACGATAACCACTGGGAATTAACACTACAAGAAGCCACACTCACAGCTTCAGCTGAACAAATTCGAGAGTTATTCGCCATAATTCTAACAACATGTAACCCATCAAACCCAAAACAGCTATGGGACTCTTTCAAAAGGAATATGAGTGATGATATATTGTACCAAATCCGACAAGCTAATCCAGAACTGACTATAGAATTCAATGACGACATCTTCAATGAAACACTCATTCGCTTAGAAGATAAATGTTTAGCAATAAAGAACCAGACCTTAGTAGAAATTGGAATGCCAGCACCACAAAGAAATACTTTCAGTGTGCTAAACTACGAAATTACAAAGGAAAAAAGCTACAACGCCAATGAACTACTTGAATACATTGCTCACAACAAACCACTCCTCAATGACAATCAAAAAAAAATTTACGTTATAATGAACCGAATAAATAACAACACTGGTGGAATTATTTACTTGGACGCACCAGGAGGCACCGGTAAAACGTTTCTAATAAATCTAATACTGGCGGAAATACGTGCTGAAAAACACATCGCACTGGCACTAGCATCATCCGGCATTGCAGCCACACTTATGGAAGGAGGACGAACTGCCCATTCTGCCTTACAACTACCGTTGAATATAGCCGAACAACAATTCCCGGTATGTAAAATCTCAGGAACATCTGGACGGGTTCAACTTCTAAAACATGCTAAAATTATCTTCTGGGATGAATGCACCATGGCCCATAAAAAATCACTAGAAGCCATGGACAGAACATTACAAGAATTGCGAAAAAACTCTGAAATGATGGGAGGAGCTCTACTCATACTCTCAGGAGATTTTCGACAAACACTTCCAGTTATTCCCAAATCAACACCAGCAGACGAGATCAATGCATGCTTAAAAAAGTCACATCTCTGGCCGCAAGTACAAATACTGCAATTAACAAAAAACATGAGGGTTGAATTATCAAAAGATGAAACAACAGCACATTTTGCTAAAATACTATTACAAATAGGCGAAGGTACATATCCTACTGACCAAACGACCGGCCTCATTGAACTCAATAGTGATTTCTGTAACATAGCCACTACTGAAAACGAACTAATCGACAAAATTTATCCAAATATTATTCAGAACTATACCAACGTAGAGTGGTTATTTCAAAGAGCAATTTTGGCCACTAAAAATAATATTGTTGACGATATCAATTTTAATATTCTAAAGAAAATACCTGGTGAAGAGAAAGTATATAAATCGATCGACACGATGGTGTCCATTGAAGAAAGTGTCAACTTTCCTACTGAATTTCTAAACTCTTTACAAGTACCAGGAATGCCATTACACTGCCTTCGTCTGAAAATTGGATCTCCAATCATACTACTCAGAAATCTCAACTCCCCAAAACTATAGTGCTGGAGCCCGCCTAACTGGAAATTTATCAAAATCCTAACCAATTTTCTTCTATATAGCGTTGTAGAGCCCATCTCGGAGATCATGAAAACATAAGTCTTAAAGGTCTTAAATGGCCATCAGTATGTATGGCGTCAAGTTGAAAATACAATTTTTTGGCCTAAATTTATCAACGAGCCTACCGCTCCAAATTTTGACAGATGATTTAGCCTACGTCAAATAACTTACATAACAATTCTGGTGGGCACATAAGATTTTAAGACCAGTTGAAGTTGCAATTTTTTGGCCTAAATTTATCAACGAGCCTACCGCTCCAAATTTTGACAGTAGTTAAAGGACCCATTCAACACACCAAATCTCAATTTTAAGACCATTCTATTTTAAATCCTACCGTTCCAAATTTTGACAAACGACTTAGCCCAAATCAAATAACCTACATACAAATTTTAAAACCAATCTGGTGGGCGCATAAGATTTTAAGACCAGTTGAAGTTGCAATTTTTTGGCCTAAATTTATCAACGAGCCTACCGCTCCAAATTTTGACAGTAGTTAAAGGACCCATTCAACACACCAAATCTCAATTTTAAGACCATTCTGGTGGGCACATAAGATTTTAAGACCATTTTAAGAAGTAGTCGACTTCATAGAAAAAATTGCAAATTACTATAAATTCCTTAAAAAAATATATTTTGCTGGCAAAAACAGAACTGCATATTCATATATAAGTATCTTGTAATTAAAAATGCCCTAAAAGTATTCCGCAATAAGTCGAAAATTGGAGAAATTCGTCATAGCAGTACTTTAGTCACGGGGGTCTTAAATCACTAAAATTATTATTTATTTTAAACTTAATGTCACAAAATATGATTTGAAAAGCCAGACGTAATGCCTATAAACATTTTCTACCAGTCGCTCATAAGTCGAAACTGATAAGCATCAAGTTAGCCACTGAGAATATATTACTAACTGAAAAATTACGTAAATTTATTTTAAATCCTACCGTTCCAAAATTTGACAAACGGCTTAGCCCACATCAAATAACCTACATACCAATTTTAAAACCAATCCGGTGGGCTCATAAGATTTTAAGACCAGTTGAAGTTGCAATTTTTCGGCCTAAATTTATCAACGAGCCTACCGCTCCAAATTTTGATAGTAGTTAAAGGACCCATTCGACAAACCAAATCCCAATTTTAAGACCATTTTTGTGGGCGCATAAGATTTTAAGACCATTTTAAGAAATAGTCGATTTCATACAAAAAATAGCAAAATACTGTAAATTCGTAAAAAAAATATTGAGCTGGCACAAGCACAACTGCATATTCATACTTAAGTGTCTTGTAATTTAAAATGCCGTAAAAGTATTCCGCAATAAGTCAAAAACTGGAGAAATTCGTCATAGCAGTACTTTAGTCACGGGGGTCTTAAATCACTAAAATTATTATTCATTTTAAAATTAATAGAACAAAGTATGATTTGAAAAGCCAGACGTAATGCCTATAGGCGTTTTCTAACAGTCACTCATAACTCTAAGCTGATAAGCGTCAAGTTAGGTGCACTGAGTGTATATTACTGACTGAAAAAAATGACCTAAATTTATTTTTAATCCTACCATTCCAAATATTGACAAACAGTTTATCTCACCTCAAATAACCCACATACCAATTTTAAGACCATTCCGGTGGGCGCATAAGATTTTAAGACCAGTTGAAGTTGCAATTTTTTGGCTTAAATTTATCAACGAGCCTACCGCTCCAAATTTTGACAGTAGTTAAGGGACCCATTCAACAAACCAAATCCCAATTTTAAGACCATTCTGGTGGGCGCATAAGATTTTAAGACCATTTTAAGAAATAATCGATTTCATAAAAAAAATAGCAAATTACTATAAATTCGTAAAAAAAAATATTTAGCTGGCACAAACACAACTGCATGTTTATATTTAAGTGTCTAATAAGTAGTAATTAAAAATGCCTTAAAAGTATTCCGCAATAAGTCGATAATTTTAGAAATTCACCATAGCATTATTTTACTCACGGGGGTCTTAAAACACTAAAATTATTATTCATTTTAAACTTAGTGGCACAAAATATGATTTGAAAAGCCAGACGTAATGCCCATAGGCATTTTCTACCAGTCACTTAAAACTCTAAACTGATAAGCGTCAAGTTATAGTGCTGGAGCCCGCCTAAATGGAAATTTATCAAAAAACTTAACAATTTTCTTCCATATAGCGTTGTAGAGCCTATCTCGGAGATCATGAAAACATAAGTTTTAAAGGTCTTAAATGGCCACAAGTATGTATGGCGTCAAGTTGAAAATATTTTTTTTTGGCCTAAATTTATCAACGAGCCTACGGCTCTAAATTTTGGCAGTAGTTAAAGGACCCATTCAACAAACAAAATCCCAATTTTAAGACCATTCTGGTGGGCGCATATGATTTTAAGAAAAAGTCGATTTCATAGAAAAAATAGTAAATTACTCTGAATTCGTTAATAAAATATTTTGCTGGCACAACCATGCGCCCACCTGGTCTTAAAATGAGTATGTAGGTTATTTGAAGTGGACTAATCCGTTTGTCAATATATGGAACGGTAGGATGTAAAATAAATTTACGTCATTTTTCAGTCAGTATTCTCAATGCACCTAACTTGACGCTTATCAGTTTAGAGTTATGAGCGACTGATAGAAAATGACTATAGGCATTATATCTGGTTTTTCAAATAATATTTTGTGCCATTAAGTTTAAAATGAATAATAATTTTAGTGATTTAAGACCCCGTGACTAAAGAACTGTTATGACGAATTTCTATAATCTTCGACTTATTGCGGAGTACTTTTCCGGCATTTTTAATTACAAGACACTTAAATATGAATATGCAGTTGTGGTTGTGCCAGCAAAATATTTTTTTTTTCACGAATTTTTAGTAATTTGCTATATTTTCTATGAAATCGACTATTTCTCAAAATAGTCTTAAAATCGTATGCGCCCACCAGAATGGTCTTAAAATTGGGATTTTGTTTATTGAATGGATCCTTTAACTACCGTCAAAATTTAGAGCGGTAGGCTCGTCGATAAAGGAGAATGGGCATTTTTGTATGGGGAGTGTACCATGGATGTATACTGTTGAGACGTATCTCGTTTTAAAGCTCGTGATCACCGGATTATTTTATCATATGGCACCATTGTTGGATATCGTGCAGGGACCGAGATATTTAAAAAAAAAGAGCGAACATAAAAAGAGCATTTTTTTAAAAGATACGATATGTAATCCGTTATAGCATGGTTTATCTGAAAGCATATGAGAACTGTTTCAATTCTGTGTAAAACACCCCATGTTGGAATACTTACAGGGCTAGAATTAATTAATTTAAATTAAGCTTGATATGAATATCGCTCGGTTTAGAGCCAAGCTAATGTGTATACGGGAGGCGTATATTACATGTCAAAGGTATTTTTATAAACTATTTTTCGTAATATATACTTTAGCTCCTATGCATGCAGGAACTAAAATATATCGACTTTGTATGTTAATTAATTGTGCTTAATGAAGTTATAAGTTTTCTACTCGTCACTAGATGGAGCTAGCTTCCAAAATTCTAAATGACATAATTAAAATGAACATTAAGAAAAACGACGTGCCGGCGCGTCGGTCTAACTCCATCATGACTCATGACAACTTATATCTGCTTATATTATGTATCTGCTTACCATCATATGGGCCGTATGCTTGTTTGCCACCGTCGTGATAAAAAAAATTGTATTATTTTTTTGACAGGGCTAAGTCGAAAAAGGAAGTTTAGTCTTTCTCCCTCTTTATCGGTCGAATTTGCGAAAGCACAAGAGAAAGGCAAATAGACGAATCTTCAAATTCAAATTCTGTTGTTTGAGGTAACCCCCTAGAACAGCTAGTTTATAGTCAACGTTCAGAAACTAACTTATATGTTATAATTACGCGACGTGAAGCCTTAGACCACAGATTTTTGAGCGTTAAAAAGCAATGATATGGAGCCAGCATTATTAATATTTATGTAGTTTAACTAATCGACTCTTAGTCGGTTCTTCTATTGCATACAAGATGTCGCCAGTAACTGATTTTAATTATTTAAGTAGTTAATTGCGGTCATTTAACATTAATTAGTCACAAAAAAATTAACGATTACAATTAATTTCAGGCGAATAAACTATGTAAATATGTATAAAAGTTAACCTTTTTTGTGTAGGTTAATTAGTTCCAGTTTTTGCCACAGCTAGGCCACAGCGCAGACACAAAATAATGAATACCGGCTTTCGTGCACCCTTACGGCCTTCGGTGCCATATAACTAATTAATGCTATGATTAAGACCTTTCATTTGAGATAAGGTTGAATTGTATACACCAGTGGCAAAAGTTGTCCATTTTGCTGCCAAAGCTCCATCTAGTGTTCAATAGAAGAATTAGGCCGTCGTTAATTACAGTTAATTAACGCATAAAACAGTTTTATTTTGGTCTCTGCATACGTTAGAGTACAAGTATCATTTACGAAAAGTAACTTATAAAAATACCTTTTAGCTGTTACATACAACTTTTGTATACACGTTAGCTTCGCTATGCTACAGGTGTTTTTACATATTAGCAAATGTTTCATCTACTAATTCCAGCCCTGTACGTATTTTTCAGATGGTGGTGGTAAATCAGCGTGAAGCATTTCTTATATTCTTTCATATAAAATACGCTATAACTGGTTATAGACCGGATATTTTATAAATTAACCGTTTATATGCGCAACCTTTTTTTTTAAATAGCTCGGACCCTGCACGCTATCCAATGATGGCGTCATACAATTAAATAATGCACTAGTTAAGACCTTTCAAATGAGATACGTCTCAATCGTATACACTCATGGTACAAAATGCCCATTCTCCTTTAGGCCAAAAAAAATTATTTTCAACTTGACGCCATACATACTTGTGGCCATTTAAGACCTTTAAGACTTATGTTTTCATGATCTCCGAGATAGGCTCTACAACGCTATATGGAAGTTAAGTTTTTTGATAAATTTCCAGTTAGGCGGGCTCCAGCACTATAACTTGACGCTTATCAGTTTAGAGTTTTAAGTGACTGGTAGAAAATGCCTATGGGCAATATAGGCATTACGTCTGGCTTTTCAAATCATATTTTGTGAAATTAAGTTTAAAATGAATAATAATTTTAGTGTTTTGAGACCCCCGTGACTAAAGTACTGCTATGGCGAATTTCTCAAAATTTTCGACTTAGTGCCGAATACTTTTAAGGCATTTTTAATTACTACTTATTAGACACTTAAATATAAACATGCAGTTGTGTTTGTGCCAGCTAAATATTTTTTTAACGAATTTATAGTAATTTGCTATTTTTTTCTATGAAATCGAATATTTCTTAAAATGGTCTTAAAATCTTATGCACCTACCAGAATGGTCTTAAAATTGGGATTTGGTTTGGTGTATGGGTCCCTTAAATATTTTCAAAATTTGGAGCGGTAGGCTCGTTGATAAATTTAGGCCAAAAAATTGCAATTTCAACTGGTCTTAAAATCTCATGCACCCACCATAATGGTCTTAAAATTGGTATGTGGGTTATTTGAGGTAAGTTAAACCGTTTGTCAATATTTGGAATGGTAGGATTTAAAATAAATTTAGGTCATTTTTTCAGTTAGTAATATACTCTCAGTGCACCTAACTTGTCGCTTATCAGTTTAGAGTTGTGAGCGACTGTTAGAAAACGCTTATAGGAATTACGTCTGGCTTTTCAAATCATGTTTTGTGCCATTAAGTTTAATATAAATAATAATTTTAGTGATTTAAACCCCCTCGACTAAATTCCTGCTATGACGAATTTCCCCAATTATCGACTTATTGCGGAATACTTTTACAGCATTTTGAATCATAAGACACTTAAATATGAATATGCATTTGTGTTTGTGCCAATTAAGTATATTTTTTAAACGAATTTGTAGTAATTTGCTATTTTTTCTATGAAGTCGACTCTTTTTTTAAATTGTCTTAAAAGCCTATACGCCCACTAGAATGGTCTCAAAATTGGGATTTGGTTTGTTGAATGGGTCCTTTAACTAGTGTCAAAATTTGGAGCGTTCGTTGATAAATGAAGACCAAAAAATAGCAACTTCAACTGGACTTGAAATCTTATGCGCCCACCGGATTGGTCTTAAAATGGGTATGTAGGTTATTTCGAGTGGGCTACACCGTTTGTCAAAATTTGGAACGGTAGGATTTAAAATAAATTTACGTAATTTTTCAGTTAGTAATATATTCTCAGTGCACCTAACTTGACGCTTATCAGTTTCGACTTATGAGCGACTGGTAGAAAATGTTCATAGGCATTACGTCTGGCTTTTCAAATCCTATTTTGTGACATTAAGTTTAAAATAAATAATAATTTTAGTGATTTAAAACCCCTGTGACTAAAGTACTGCTATGACGAATTTCTCCAATTTTCGACTTATTGCGGAATACTTTTAGGGCATTTTTAATTACAAGACACTTATATAAGACTATGCAGTTGTGTTTGTGCCAGCTAAATATTTTTTTTAAGGAATTTATAGTAATTTGCTATTTTTTCTATGAAGTCGACTATTTCTTAAAATGGTCTTAAAATCTTATGTGCCCACCAGAATGGTCTTAAAATTGGGATTTGGTGTGTTGAATGAGTTCTTTAACTACTGTCAAAATTTGGAGCGGTAGGCTCGTTGATAAATTTAGGCCAAAAAATTGCAACTTCAACTGGTCTTAAAATCTTATGCGCCCACCAGAGTGGTTTTAAAATTGGTATGAAGGTTATTTGATGTGGGCTAAGTCGTTTGTCAAAATTTGGAACGGTAGGATTTAAAATAAATTTACGTAATTTTTCAGTTAGTAATATATTCTCAGTGCTCCTAACTTGACGATTATCAGTTTAGACTTATGAGCGGCTGGTAGAAAATTTTTATAGGCATTACGTCTGGCTTTTCAAATCATATTTTGTGACATTAAGTTTAAAATAAATAATAATTTTAGTGATTTAAGACCCCCGTCACTAAAGTACTGCTATGACGAATTTCTCCAATTTTCGACTTATTGCGGAATACGTTTAGGGCATTTTTAATTACAAGACACTTATATATGAATATGCAGTTGTGTTTGTGCCAGCAAAATATTTTTTTTAAGGAATTTATAGTAATTTGCTATTTTTTCTATGAAGTCGACTATTTCTTAAAATGGTCTTAAAATCTTATGTGCCCACCAGAATGGTCTTAAAATTGAGATTTGGTGTGTTGAATGGGTCCTTTAACTACTGTCAAAATTTTGAGCGGTAGGCTCGTTGATAAATTTAGGCCAAAAAATTGCAACTTCAACTGGTCTTAAAATCTTATATGCCCACCAGAATGGTCTTAAAATTGGTATGTAGGTTATTTAACGTGGGCTAAATCATCTGTCAAAATTTGGAGCGGTAGGCTCGTTGATAAATTTAGGCCAAAAAATTGTATTTTCAACTTGACGCCATAGATACTTATGGCCATTTAAGACCTTTAAGACTTATGTTTTCATGATCTCCGAGATGGGCTCTACAACGCTATATGGAAGAAAATTGGTTAGGATTTTGATAAATTTCCAGTTAGGCGGGCTCCAGCACTATATGTAATGGAACGAGGATGATCGTCATACATAGAAGTTTTAGTGGCAGGAATGAAAATGTCATAGGGACTTCCCAACGATATTAATTTATCGATAAATCGTTACGACAGTTATGATGTACATATAATATGAATTTGGAAGTTGAATATACAGGGTGATTCATGAGACGTGAGCAGGCTTAACACTACGGATTAAGTTATTGATAAGCTATTGTTTGATATCACTATTAGTGTGATAACAGCAAAAAAAAATATTCAAGTAAAAATAAAAAGATTAAAATTATTTACGACACGCATGGTCACTCTACAATTAGAATACTCCGTCGAGTACTGATATTCTCTTGTTTTTCTGTGATATGTGTCAAATTGATGTCTGGTTATTTTGGAAACATCGTATATCACTCAATTTGACAATTATTTTTTTCATAATCAATATGTTGTCATGATTGTTAAAGAGGTTTTATCTTTATTGATGGGTTTATGTAGGGTGACCTTGATTACAGAAAATAAAATTTCTACGAAACAAAAATGTAAAAAAAATAGAAAGGCGTTATTGTTTCATTTAAACATGATGGGGGCCGATTCATTATCGTTAACTAAGTGTGTAGGGTTGTTCCTGCTCACGTCTCATGAATCACCCTGTATTATTATATAATATACAGCATAAACTTATTATAAAATCGTTTATGAAAATAGTTGTCATTCGATTTGTTTTAGTTGTTAACATGATTTCTTGGTTTAACTACAATAATAGTGCCCGGAATATCAAAGCAATATTATTGTAGTTAATAATATAGATTTCCGCAAAGTATCGCCTGAGTCCATAAATTATTTCCTGCTTTTTTTTGTAAATTTCTAATAAGTGTTAAAATATAACATATCACCATTACATAACGTCGATAGGTAGTTATCAGCATTACAGGTTAATTTATACTTTACTCGGTAAACTTAGTATGTGCTATGAAATGTCACTTCGAAAGTTATCGATAAATTTATTATTGGAAGGAATTCCCTAGTTTTTGCCACAAAAACTTCTATGTCTGATGATCGTAAAACAGCTATCGAATAATGTCATTGAAGCTGAACTTATTTCTGGAAAGAACAAAGGACACACAGTATTTATACCTAGAATACCACTGATCTCTTCTGAATTGCCATTTCAATTTAAAAGATTGCAGTTTCCAATTAAATTAGCCTTTAGTTTTACAATTAACAAAGCGCAAGGGCAAACTTTGAAATATTGTGGCATCAACCTCAAAGAATCCTGCTTCTCTCACGGTCAGCTATATGTAGCTTGCTCAAGAGTAGGAAGTTCGAAAAATTTATATATATATACCCCGGACAATAAAATGAAAAATGTTGTTTATAAACAAGTAGTGTAAATAATGAGAAAATGTAAATACATGTAAATATAGAAAATGTTTTCAAAATATATTTTTTACTTTTTACGTCATAGTATGTTTTTTTATTTCATCTACCACGTAATCTCATATCAACTCCCGAGCGAAGCCGGGTATCATAGCTAGTTGATTTATACAAAAAGGGAGATATGGTACCAGGTGCTCGATTGTGTGCCATCAAATATAGGTTCCGGGACCTATATTGAATTAGTGGCAGAGTCTCTCAGTCACACTTTGTGCAATGCGCAAAATATGGAGGTCTCCCTTGCATACCCGTGTTAACTATATAGGTTTATCTCTTTTGCCCATGATGCACATACATTATAGCGGTGTGTAGCACGTGTAACGAATTTAGTGCCAAAAAATATGTAAAAATGCCGTGTTGTACAATTTTGTCGTGTCGTATACGAAGCAACGAATTAAAAGAGGTCCCTGGAGGGGTTACTTTCCACCGGTAAGTATAAAAACCGAGTATTTCACATTTTTTCCAAAAATTGTAGGCTTTTATTACGTCTAATGGTACAACAGTATTCATATCAATTGCTCGCTGGCTATTGCTGGCGGTCGCAGGATTACGCGAGTGACGCGCAATGTATTTGGAAATACGAAGGTCGCTCGTCAGTCTCGTCACACGATCGGCAGCCACGTTGCTGGGCAACATGGCTGCCGCGCGCCTGCCGCCACGAGAGTGCGGCCCGTTATTTGTTATCGATAATTTCGAACACATTGTTTAAGGTGTAACTTTCTGTCCTATAGTAGAAACTAATTTTCTTTCTTTCGAAAACAAAATAACGTGATTGACTGGATTAATTAATCCAATGATCAACTTATTTTATAGGTACGATAACTTTATAATGGTACTTCTAACCATATTAATATTATTAATGCGAAAGTGTCTCTGTCTGTCTGTTACCTTTTCACACTTAAACTGCTGAACCCATTAAGATGAAATTTGGTATGAAGATAGTTTGAGTCACGATTATTTTTAGTATTTTAGCAGACACATAAATTAGATAGATAAGGGTACATCCACAAATTACGTCAAACAAATTTCAACAATAATGTTTAAAATTACTATTTCTTTATTTTCCCATTTTAAATAATATATTAAATGAAATCAAAGCAAGAAAAATAATAATAAGAAGACATAAAGAGATCCTTTCCTTCAAAAAAAGTGTACACAGTACTGTACTATGTGTATACACGGTGCCCATGAGCATTGCGAGAGATTTTAACCACGCATTTCTGAGGTCAAAAGAATGAAAAAACATTATATGACTTTTGTTGTAAAACGCCAAAAAAAAATTTTTTTTTTTATTTATTTTTTCAGTTTTTTGGAATGCTGTTCTACATAAAAAGTAAATGTCATTAGAAAAAAGTAACGGAAAAAGTAAATTGCTACATTTTTTCTCGTAAAAACTAGTCCATGAAAAGTGTTTCTTAGGTCTTTGATATCAGTCAATAAGAGATGTCTAGACTATGCCCCATACCGGTGAGATCGCCATCAAAAAATCATTTTACACTGAGAAACAATTCAAAATGCAATTTTTTGTAAGTAGTATTTACTCTGAAACTATGGCGTATTTCGGAAAAGTTTAAAGGACATTTTGTTCTCTAAATATGATCATGAATACACTGTTAAAGTCTCTCGCAATGCTCACGGGCACGTTGTATATGTACACGATATTTGTATTTGTGACGTCACAAGAAATAAAACTCCCCCTTCCCCTTATCAGAACTCGTCACACTTTGTTGATCCCTCCGTCCCCCTTAAAATCTGACGTAATTAATGGATGAACCCTAATTAGGGTAGATTTTTATCCAGCTATTAATAAAAATCGACATTGTTTTATTAATATGAGGTGTGGCGTGGTATTATGGAGTTAATTATCGATAATCGATATCGATAAAATATATATATCGAAGGGCCACATCCCTAATGTAGGCGGAGCCTACGAGCCAATGGTAGTGGTTACGTATTTTCGAGTGTACGCAAACATCAACACAGCGAATGAGAGACTGACATTTCTTTGTGTGTATCACCTCGTACGTACTTTAATGAGAATGTGTGCGTGTAAATGCCGGCTACGCTGGTTTTGGAACAAACTACGGCTGATACCGTCTCCATATACTCCGTGGTTATGATGTTGTGCTTGAGCTAGAACCCGAGTTGAACAGCAACTGCTGTTACTCTAGGCTAGTACCCTAGTTCCAAAGTAAATCTTAGGGGAAGCAGTGCTCGCGATAAGCTAGTCTAACAGTGACCACTGTGACTTAGCTCTTATCATCAATTTATCGTACAAGGTAAAATATGCTTGTTTTTTCTCAGTTCGGAGTCTTAAGTCCATTAGTGACTACTATTCTCTGATTAGGTCTTTTAAGATAAGCTGTAGTCTGAGCTTGAGTCTGACAGCGCCAGCTATGCTGTGACTCTTCATCATCATCATCATCTCTCAGACGCATGTAAAGTTCGAGGGGAAGGTGAAGTGCTCGACTCAGTACTTGTGTCTTGCAGCTTGCGTTGCGAACGTTCCATGCGTAGCACGCGCTGTACTGACCTAGCTATGCTGACCTATAATCAGGTATGATTTTATTTATCAGACTCTGATGATTCTATCACATTTTATTTTTTATGTTTTATGACATTCTATGAAGATTTTTATGTGATTTAATTTTGTACGTGTTTCACATGTTTTTGTTTGTGTTGCTGTTTTTTAATCAAATTCTTTTAATGCATAATAATTATTAAATTTGGAAATTTGAATTTACAGGCACAATGTTTATAATTTTAATTCATTAATGATGTTTTAATTATAATGTGTTCACGTATGTACATTTCATCATTTTGACAGTTATTCTGCAAAGAAATGGAATCATGTGTATTAATATATATAATGAGCTGAAATCTTATAATAATGTTTTTACAAGTATACACATGATTATACAAGTGACAATGTTTACATGCTTACATGCTAAATTGTTAAGGCATTATAATTTTGAGGCGGAGAATCTGTATTGTACTGATGTTTTATGTTTCAGATTTTCAAATATTTAAATTGTTTTTCAAAATTTGTAATTTTCTTAACTGTTATCTACTATTGGCATAACAACCAAGGGGTACTTTGTAAACATTAATTAATAGTTTAAATTATTTGTTACTAATTTATATTTACCTATTTTGTTCACTGTTTGAGTGTATCTGGTGTACTTATCATGTAATTTTGCATACTGGTGACCTAGATACTTTCCAAATTTTCTTTGTCAGTCTATCACATTTACATTTAACTACATACTTTATTGTTTTGTGTTTATGTATCATTGGATAGATAGCTAGATGATTCTTGCTTATCTGGTCGCGACAATTTGATTGTTTTTTATTTGTGAAAATGTATTTTTAACATGTCAGTGTTTGCAAGTTTAGGCTTTGCCAATGATTTAAATTTTGCAATATTTTTATTTGTGATAATACAACTGTTAGAACAGAAAATCTCATTAAGTGCTACACATGTATATAGCGATTGGTTATTATTGTTGTGTCAAGTCTTGTTTTGTCTTGAATTTCTTATGAAATTTTAATGTCAAACATGTCTGTTGAACATTGTCTAATATAATCAATCACCAAGGTGTTTGGGATTTTCCATACATTTAGTCCTGTATTCCTTTGTAAAGTGTGAGGGGAAGTGTTGGAATGTACACCCTTTACTAAGTTATGTATGTAATCTGTGGTCTTTATCTGTCAACTGTAAATGTCAAAAAAACCGTGATTGACTTAATTTGTTTGCTCTCTTCTCCGTCTCACCGCCCTACTGTAAGGTCGTGTGCCTAGCCTATTCTTTAATAAATATCTTCAGTATTGGAAGCGGTTCTTTCCATCAACCACACCGCTCCACTCTGATCATATCCTCAACAATAAGGAGTCTCCCCACCCAATCTTATGGTGCGGAACCCCATAGTTTTCAAGAAAAAAAAATATTGTTCCCATACAAAATTCACAATTATATGCTGCCTATCAAAGTTTGCGTGCGTTCATTTTTACGCGTTTAGTTCGGTTGTGGTGTGTTTGTCGATCCGATTATTATAATTATACCTACTTCTATGTTGTTGAATTTAGTTTTTTTAAATAGTTTTTAATATTATTTTGAGTGCAAACTTGTTTATTTATATGCGATAAACGAAACGATTTTTTAGCTTATAGCCCTGTTACGCTTGTCCTAGTTATGGTTTATGATATTTATTTTCTCAAAGATTTACATATAAATCACTTACAGAGAAAAACATAATTTAATAATTTGCTTAAAACTAGGAAAGAGCGGATGCTACCCGCAAAACAGTGCAGTAAACAACTAGAGGCCAGTTAAACATAGCTTTAAACGTTAGTTAACTATCGGTGGTAAGTGAGGGTTCAATTTGTGACTGTAGGTTGTTAACAACTATAAGTACCTATATTATAAATTAATGTTCTAATATAATGTGCATGTTTATACGCATATACTATGTTCATTACATTTTCATGTAATGAACATTGAGAAAGCCTTGGAAAGTATGTTTTGACGATTAATTATAGTGCTAGTGATTCAGACATGTAATATTTTGAAGTTGTGGTATTTTATTATTATTATATTTCGTTATTTATCTTATTAAAACTATTTATTTATTTAGAACATAATGTTTTAGTGCTTTTTTTAATACGATCAATGATTTTGCATCTTTTACATTTTTAGGTAAGTTATTATATAGCTGTGCTCCTTCATATATTATATTCTTCTTTCCATATTGTGTTCTAGGTGTACGAAGTATTATATTGTTAGCTTGTCTAGTCAGTCTTTTTTGCACCTCAGATCTTTTAGTAAATGTTATTTGGCTATGTATGGTTTTATTTATTATTTTTCTTACTAAAATACATGTATTGTAAATGTATGATTGTGAAATATTTAATATTTTAGTTTCTGCATATACGTGTTAGTTGGTGTATGATAATTATAATTAAATAATAATTTAACTATTTTATTTTGTGAGATTTGTAGAGTTTTTAAGTTAGTTTTGGCGGAGGATCCCCATATTTCCACTAAGTACTCCAGGTGAGGTTTGACCAGAGAATTATAAATGGTGTAACGGACCTTATTCGGCAAACAGCGTACAATCCGTCGTAATGCACCTGTCAATGACGTGATTTTTGAGCGTAAGGAATCGATATGTGCCTTCCATGTTAGCTTGTTATCTAGAGTGAGGCCAAGGTACTTTTCTTGTTCCACTTTTTGCAGTGTTACACCGTTTATAATTAACGGTTGGTGTTTCGGTACAATTTTATTTTTGGCAGCAAATATGACGTACTTAGTTTTATTTTCGTTAATAGTTAGAAGATTACTGAGAAGCCAATCGTGTAGTAAGTTTAAATCATTTTGTGCCTGGTTAATCAGAATTTCCATATTTGGGCCAAAGTAAAATAAGCAGGTATCGTCGGCGTACAATGTCAAATGAGCCTTTAAACCTATGTTGTGCATATCATTGACATAGATAAGAAAAAGCAATGGCCCCAAAATAGATCCCTGTGGGATGCCGTATTTGACTTCTTGGGGATCGCTTTTAATTTGACCTATTTTGGTTATTTGTCTGCGATTGCTAAGATAGGAATGTAGGATTTTGAATGCATTTTCAGTTATGCCTATGTAATTCAGCTTGGGCAGTAGCCGGGAATGACTAACTGTGTCGAATGCCTTTTTTAGGTCAATGAAAATACCAAGTCCAATATTTTTTTTATCTATGTTAACTTTGATTTCCGTTAGTAGATCTGTAGTGGCCGATAACTCCGATAAGGTATTTGACTTTGAACGAAATCCGTATTGTTTGTTTGAGAGAAATTTCCTAGAGTCCAAATGTTCTGTCAGTCGCTGGTGAATGATTTTTTCGAATATTTTTGATACTACTGGTAGGACTGAAATTGGTCGATAGTTGCCGGGGTCTAATTTATCACCAGACTTGTATATGGGCCGTACTTTGGCTACCTTAAGAGAATCAGGAAAGACACCCGTGTCGAAACATTGATTAATATGTCGTCAGATCAGCACAAATTAAATTTTTGGCACACTTAAGTATTTTTGTGGTGATACCGTCCACGCCCGAGCTTGTGTTTGGATTTAGTTGATCAATTATTTTTAAAATTTCGTTTATACTCGTAGGTTTAAGATGCGTGAGCTCTTTGTTTAGTCTTGTGAGACCATTTAATTGGCTATCATGATAATCATGAGGTATTTGGTTTGCTAATTGAACACCTATGTTTGCAAAGTAATGGTTGAAACTTTCACAAATTTGTTTAGCATCTGTAATCACGTTTGATCCTATTTTAAGTTTTAAATTCGTGCTATCTGATTTTGATTTATTAGTTGAAAGGCTATTAATTAAGTCCCACATCTTTAAAGGATTTCCCTTACAAAAGTTAAATGCTTGATGATAATATTCAGACTTCGTCGATTGTATCAAATTCGTGACTTTGTTCCTTTCGATCCGTAGTTGTTCTTTTAGATTATCATTGTCTCTTTCTTGGCGGTTTTTCTTCCATAGGATATTACGATGATTTATGGCTTCAATTACGTTCTTGTTTATCCAATCGTTTCTTGGTGGGTTCAGTATTTTTGTTTTTCTTGATTTATTTTTGTTGATCTCAGTAATAAGAAAGGTCTCAAAGTCCTCGTAGTTGTCATGTCTTCCATGTCCATTGTTTTTTTCCAGAGATTTGTATAGGCTACAATAGTTTACAGACTCATATTCCACTCTTTGGATCGGTATAGGTGGGCACCCTTCCATTTCTAAGTATATTTGTTTATGGTCTGACATATTTGACTCAATTATGGCCATGTGCATATCGTGTTCTTTAACATTTGACCACACATGGTCTAGAATCGATTTCTTTTTCGATGTTTCACGTGTGCAGAAGGTTGGGTTTAGTTTGTTAAGAATAGTGTATCCCTGTTCTTTAAATAGCAGTTTATATTCTTTCGTATTTTTTGTCGCCTCAAATAAATTATAATTAAAATCGCCAAAAATGAGACTTCTCTTTTTCCGCTGTAGTTGTTTTGATAGTAATTCCAAAAATGTATTTGAGTCCGTTCGTCCTGGTTTATAAACAACACCGATATCTAACCCGAATTTTTCTATGTGAACCCATAGAAAGTGGTTATCATCTTCACATTTTTTTTAGTTAGTAGTTAGCTTCCTAAATGATTTAGTTTCTAAATTTAGTCAAGTCTAACCGCACCGCATTTAGCAAGTAAATTTACTATTGAAAAAAGTTAGGATCCTGATTAGGATGCTAGTTAGGACACTAAAAAAAATAAAGTGTAACAGGGCTCACAGATCTAGACCTTCTCTAATAGCACCTTCTCTGTCGTACCTATTGAAAGTGTAATAAGACCATCCCGTTCGATCTTGGTATTGTTATTACCATGACAGATCTATGGCTAGTATGTCTATGATTTCTAGTAACTTAGGAAATGTCAATGTCATTGTCAAATTTTTTAACATCACACACTATTGTTAATATACTCATGAGAAAACATGAATGCCACTAGGAATAAGGCCGCGGTAAGAACATTTTCTTGACTATTTATGGTAGGGACATAAATGTTTAACTTATTTATTTTATGATATTTTACAGAAGAAACTTAAGTCGTTATGCTACGTGACTTTGGGAGGATCTGTAGCTTACCAATTTATTTATATGAAAAAAGACTTTAATGGTTATTATGAAAGTGTGCTGCATCCTATAAGTCAACTTCTCAACCCTGAATTAGCACATACAATTGGAGTCTCAGCCTTTAAATATGGCCTCTTCCCATCTCAAAGTAACAGTGATCCAGAAATTTTAGTAAGTTTTTTGCTGCCTCATATTAATGCCTTTTGTTCATGATTAGCACCTACCTATAGTTTTATGATTTATGAACTGCATGTAAATTCGAAAATTTGAAAACCAGACTTCCCTGAATTTTTATCACCAGTCATACAAAGCAGGTATCTCTTTGACAAAAAATAAACAAATAACATTTTATGGCTTTGATCCCTTTATTAATAAACTGATCTTTTTATGAATTTGCAGAAAACTAACTTCCTGAACAGTGAACTGTCTAACCCTATTGGGATTGCTGCTGGCTTCGACAAACATGGAGATGCAGTAATAGGCCTGAAGAATGTTGGCTTTGGAATGGTAGAAATAGGATCTGTCACTCCCTTACCCCAGCCAGGGAACCCCAAGCCACGTGTCTTTCGTCTGCCAGAAGACAAGGCAGTCATCAACAGATATGGATTCAACAGTGAAGGCCATGACAATGTGTACAATAAGATAAAAGATCTGGATAAAACAATTATGAATAGTGCGCTACTTGGCATTAATTTAGGAATGAACAAGCTTTCCGATGACCCTGTAAAAGATTACTGTTTAGGTATACAGAAATTCTGGAACGTCGCTGATTATTTTGTCATCAACGTTAGCAGGTAATTGGTATAAAGAAAGGTTATGTACAGTAGGACCTTGCTAATCCGGATGGGCAAAAAACTGGCCGTCAACGAATTAGAGAGATTACCGGATTATAGAATGAACATTTTTAATGGTATTTAATTGGTTACTAAATAAAATATTTTTGTAAATTTAGTCTTACTTTCATGAAACTAACAAAATAAGACATGAACAGTAACAAATCGGTAGAAACATAATTTTGTGACTATCATAGTCCCGGGTGCTGTGAAATGACCGCCCTTCCCAACACGCACACACCGAGGTTTCCCATGCTGAGTTTGTCCGGATTAGAGGGGCTCCGAATTCAAGAGGTCCTACTGTATTTGCTTTTTAAATGCTAACTTTCCATTTCACATGAATATAAATATGTAGCCAGCAGTAAAAGTAGCTAGGCAGCTCAAGTGTTCAAAATGAGCTTGACACGACTTTATTGTTGAGAGAGTAAGAGTGCGTGAAGGTCATTTTGAACACCTGAGCTGCTTAGCTACTTTTGCTGCTGACTGTACTTGTAAATAAGTTTTCATATACACCGTGGGCCCATATAACTAGACAGATTTTAACAGTGTATTCCTGATCATCAGTGATCGGAATAGGTAGTGCCATTTCGGGTGAATGACCTTAAACATTGTAAATAACATGGATAAGACTTGAGATTCTCCGACATATTTCTCACAGAAAATTTTCTTCAAAACGCAAAAGTTAAAAAAATGACATTATAAATACATCATTTATTTAAAATTACTTTTGTTTAACAGTTACAATTATTATTATTATTATAGCCTTTTTATTCCTTAATAAACAAACAGTATTTTTACATATTATTTCGTAATTACATAATTGTATAAAATTAAATTCTTATTTCATTTCATGCATTATTTTTTATATACTTAATATATTTTTCGCAATGAACAATAATACAATCATAAAATAAAACACGAAACATCAACATCATTATTTTAAATGAACATAATTAAATTATTAATTTCTTTGAAATTATAGTAGCAAACCATATTTTTTATCAATATTTTCTACTGTCAATCTATTTCTTTTGACGTTCGATATTTAACTGAAACCACATTTTTCATACTTACGTTAGGCATACGGTTCTTTAAAACATTTTTTAAACCTAACGCAAACTTTAAATTTTCATATCGAATCCCGAGGTTAAAAACTGTATCCATACTAAACTTACGCACCGAAGTCCCGCGAAATGGCACTACCAATTCCGATCACTGCTGATCATATATAGATACTAAAATGTCCTATAAACTTTTCTGGAATACGCCTAGTTTCAGAGTTAATACCAATTTTAAATAAATACACTTTTTATTTTAACTCATCACAAAACGCCTTTCTAATGGCGTTGTTGACACTATTGGACATAGTTTACACGTCCTTATTGACAGATATCAAAGTGGCAAGGAAAACTTTGCAGAAACTAGATTTTTACAAAAAAAAAGTACCAATTTGTTTTAGGCGATAATTTTATTAATAACATTTGCTTATCATGTGCATTAAACATTCAAAAAATGGAAAAAAAAAACGAAAATAAACATTTTTTTTTGCGAAATTGACCTAGAGTCACGTAGGGTCAGGGAGGGTACAGTCGCTCGGTGGGAACAGTGGCTCGAATGTGCTGTGCGGGAAACGGAAAGAGCTTTATGTCTGTCCTCTACATCAATCGGAAGCGTTCCGTACCCTATCATGTACGAACTAGTTAGTGAGCCGCTTCGGCGCCATGCGAATGTATTATGGTGCGTTTTTGTGTTGAATGCTATCAAAATTACATTTCCAGGTAAGTTTCACTCCTCTTTTTTCTTAACTCGAACGAGATTTTTAATTACTTATATTTTTATCGAAGAGTGTGTCTAATCTACTTAGTATTGGCTGATAATTCAAGGCCCTCGATGTTTCTATTTGTTTTTAGTTCTATCTAAAATACAAAGTGGCGCGAAGGTCAACAGAAAAGTACACGGTGGCTCGCGAACCACTGTGTACTTTACAGAGTTGGGCTAAAATTTACTTGAATATTAATAAGAATAAAAGTTCTTTTATTATTAAAAATAATTCTTACACTCTTTTTTTAATAAAATGAAAGTCAATACATCATGCGACATTTATTAGGTAAGTACCTATTTTAAATGAAGAATGAATCAGGAACGATTATTCCGGAATTAGGCTTACCTATTCTAATTACCGTTTTATTCAACAAAAATGTTTTTTGTTATAAAGTTTATTTAGGTTCGATTCTTACGTAGCCATTGTGTACTGTTAGAACCACTGTGTACTCGAGCCACTGTGTACTGTTAGAACCACTGTGTACTAGGGGGTCCTAGTCACTGTGTACAGCAACGGGTACACAGTGGCTCGATTCCCAATAAAAAAAAAAAATGGATATATGTTTTTTGGTGAAAGTAACAGCAAATATATTTGCTACATATGAAAGTTTAATAATGCACTGTGCTCTGTGCTTGCAACAATTAGTTCAGGGATTTATATTTTTCATGCTAAAATGCTCTTGAAAAAATCTTAGCGACTGTTCCCTCCCTGACCCTAATATTTTTTACTTCTTTTGGTCTTAGAAATTCGTGGTTAAGATCTGTCGGGTTATTCCAGCCCACAGTGTATGGTCAAATACAAAAATGTCATACGAATGAATATGAGAACTTTATTACATACTAGCTTTTGCCCGCGGCTTCGCTCGCGTTAAATTCGGGGTAACAAACCATACAAACTTCCACCCCCCATTTTAGGGAAGTGGGGGGTTAGAAAGAGACAAAAAGTAGCCTGTCACTCTCCATCTCTTCAACTATCTCCACTTAAAGAATCACGACAATTCGTCGCCCCGTTTTGCCGTGATAGACGGACAAACAAACACACGCATACACTTTCCCATTTATAATATTAGTATGGATATTAGCGTAAGCAACATTTATGTTTGTTCCAGTCCAAACACACCTGGCTTAAGATCACTGCAGGCAAAAGATGAACTTTCAAAACTTTTAACTCAGATCAATAAAGTAAGAAATGAAATGGTTCCCAAGAAAAACATACCTCTTTTGCTGAAGCTGGCCCCAGACCTGACTGCACAAGACAAACAGGATATTGCAGCAGTTATTACTAAAAAAGGAAGTCAAGTTGATGGTCTAATCATTTCTAATACAACGATAGACAGGCCACAACTGGTGCACCAAGATGTGTCTCAAGAGCTGGGTGGTCTCAGTGGAAAACCATTAACCAACAAATCTACCGAAATGATTAAGGAAATGTACAAATTAACCCAAGGTAGGTTACCCTTTTGGCCGGTACGGTACACTGGCGCCGCTGTCGTGTATACAAGACACAAATTCATGCGCCCGGTATATGTGAAAAACATGACAAATGTAATTTATTTTACACTCATAATAATGCTTTGGTCTTTATTTTTTCAAATATTTGCATTTAAAGCAGATTTATAAATCCATTCTGTCATAATAAGGCTATCAAAAAATTTGCTCCGAATTTCAATGTTTTTTCTATTACTCATCGCCGTTGTCTTTTATACACAACAGATTCTAGGGATGAGAATATTCAAAATAAATATTAAATCGCAAATACGGTTTTATTTAAGCATTTGAACACTTGTTAATTGGCAATTGGTGGTAACGAGTAACTAGAATCCGTAAAACGAGAGAGACAGGCATAACTATAGCTGAAGTTTAGGGAGCTTCTTCAGCTAATGTAAATAGTATAAAGTCAGACAAGTCAATCTGCCATTGTGGTGGTCTACGTAGAAATATTCTATGATAAATAATAAATGTTTTTGTTATTCTAGAGCATGTGAAATTTAACTGCATTTTATTTATTTTTCGATATAAAAGTTAATTTTGAGACTAATAGCTTCACACGTGTAATTTACAAGTGTAATTGACATTGGCCTCCTTTGTGAAAACTGAATTGATTAGTGTAATATTAGCTAATATTTATTAATTGCTGACCAATAGCTAATACTTTACTAGTGTAGCTTCGGGAAACGCACACTAGTATACTTGTAAAATTTATTAGCTCATGGGCTAATATTATTAGTCTAATAAGCAAAGCTCGGCGGGGGTGAGCTATTTGCCTAATAAAATGACGTAAGAGATGTCAAATTATAAGGTAAATAGCTCACGCCCGCTGACCTCTGCTAATAAGCTTCGAGAAATAGGGCCCTGATCCGGTACATTTATATTATCGACACACGATGCGCAGCTCTAACGGTACGCTTAATGAGTTAACGTACCGACAAGCGCTTACGCCGTTGAGCTAGAGACTATTATTACTTAATCCGCGCGAAAACAGTCCTTGTCGGCCTGCACTCCAGACAAGTCCTGTGCGCCGCTGTCGTGTATAGACGACTTCTCGTACAGCCTAGTGCGGTGATATTACGTCATAAATCGATATGGTTAAGTGGTTGTTTTTTTTTATGATAAAGACCTCCTTTCTTAACATTGTCGTGTGTAAAAATATGTATATTTTTGGCATTTTCGAAAGAAATTAAAGTTGGTAAAAAACAAAGCCAAATTCAGAAGATTTTTTACCGTCGATTCTAAATATCGATATCACTACTTGCAATCCCTATTAGTTGCTTAATTTGTTTACTTAAAATTTGCTTTGGCGTGTGAGTGAGCGTCTTTGCATTGCGCTAGGTATAATACATGTATTTGTTTGCTACACATAGAAAAATTATGTAAGTTTTATTTTTCTCCACCAGGCTATCGCTTTTTACTATTGCAACATAACTACACATTTTATAACGGTTTTGTCAAGAGCATATGTCGTCTTAGTCATTTTTAATTCGTTTAGAATTCAAGGTCACTTATATTTTGACAAATTGTTTCGATTATGCTCACATAATCTATTGACCAAACTGTTATAAAGTGACAGATGATATTGAAATAATTGAATGCAATAGTATGGTAAAGGAAAATATATCTTGTATAATCTTTTCTTGTTATAATTAACAAATATCTATATAATACCTAGCGCGACGTCAAAAACTGTTAGAAAATATTTTTTACTATAAGTAATTAATTAAGTATATCATTTTCTCTAACTAAAAAAGAAAATCGCACTTGTCAGTTATCGAAGCTCAAAACTGTTCGCGTAGGTACTGTAGTAAATCCCGTCACCTAAGAAGAGCATCCAGGCTACAAAATAATAATAAAAAACAAGAAATGGTATTTTGGGACTTATATTGACTAATAGTGCGTTTTGGGATTAGTGCCAAACGCGCCGCAAGTCTGGACGGGAGATGAATCAAATAAAAACAGCTTTAGCTTCCATATGAAATGATAAAGGTTTATTTACAGGCAACTAGTAGCCCAATTAATACCTTAAGAGCATAAATATATAAACTAAAAACTATTATTTTGATGATGCTGACGTGATTATATGATAAGAAGATGTTTAGCTTGCAATATGATCTTACACTATGTATAGTTTTTGTTTACATTTTCAGGTAAAGTTCCAATAGTAGGTGTAGGAGGTATTTTCACGGGCCAAGATGCATATGAGAAGATTTTGGCAGGAGCCAGTGCAGTACAAATTTACACAGCATTAATATACCACGGACCCCCCGTAGTCAGTAAGATCAAACAGGAGCTTGCTGATCTCCTTCACAAAGATGGATACAGAAACGTGAACGAAGCAGTTGGTAAAGGCGTCAAATGACAAGTAGTTAGATTTATTTTAGCGTTTAATGGATTAGTTAACAGTTTACATTATATATTTAGTTGGTTGATTTCCATGTTAAACATTCCATCTATGATGGCATTTCTTTTGTTACATCAGCGGCTCCTGTAAATGTTAATGAAAGATAGTACAAAAATAATTAAAATAAATAAATTTATAACATTGTTTTCTGAATTAGAACTTTTAGGATATGTACTCATAACACCATTGACAAATTATATTTCTTTTTAGTAATACATTTTTTATGCAAATATGCATTGAAAATGAATAGACACGTCATATTACATTACTACTCTTATTTACCTTGTATTTTACAGTTAGGTAACTGGGATGCCAAGTAATGTTTACATTCTTCCATGTCATTAACATTTTTCAAATCAAACAGTACTAAATTTAGCAGTTTGTGACAATCTTTTAAATCCTTTAGTCCAGCATCGCTGATATCAGCTATTTCTGAGACTTGTATGTGAGTCAATGAGTCTTTACCGTGTGACAACCCTTTTAACGCTCTGTCCTCAATATATGAACTCCTGTGAAGTATAATCTTATACAGTTTGGTGCACCCAACTGAAAACAAAAAATAATAATAAAATTGGCAGCCTACTTAATTACACTCTTCACAGTGATCCTGCCTGGATAATTTAATTCAATGGTTTCAATATAACCTACACTATTAAGACTGTGTAGACCGTCCAGTAACACCATAAACGAATCAATTTCTGTATATTCTCTCAGTGTTAAGTTTTATACTCTATGTCTTTAGGTATTTAAATAAAAGTAAACAAACAATTTTTACATTTTCGGGTAGTTATAACTTTTATTGGTTAACCAATCAAATACAAAACTGCCTGGATCTGTCACTTAACGACCTGGCTTTAACCAATATTATTTGATCGTGTAATGTTTTCATCTACCCTCAACTGGCTTAAGGAGCAATTTGAGGGTAGATCTTATTTACTTTTATTTAAATACCTAAAGATACAGAGTATAGTCCTACTGATTACGCAACTTTTGGTCTTTGTAACCATACATGGTCACGTAGTTTTTTTGCTTGTTTTTAATTTTGCGTATTTTTTGCGTCATTACCTAAAACGGCAACGGATGGCCACTTTTTTCCGTTAAGGTGATGAAGCCAAAAGTAAGTAATATAAAACTGTATCACATAGATCATTCGTTGCGGAATTAGTAGGACTACAACTTAACATGTTGGATTATACAGAACATTATTAGTTTATTAGGAAACACCATAGACTCAATCCCCCTAATGAGGGCGCCACTGGACGGTCGACGCAGTCTTAATCAATCCTCTAATGAAAACTTATTGTTAATTGTTTAACTAAATACATACTTAAATGAGAGAAACCATAATGTGATATTGATGAATCTGTAGCATCAATTACTGCCAATCTTGGGACCGCTTGGTCGTTAGCTGGCAGCAAGTTGTAGTCTTTGAGCTTCTGGCCCCCAACCCACTCTACAGTGCCGCCGTTCCGAAGCACCCACTCTGCGCAAGCACGGTCTGGGCCAACCTTACTTATCCGCTCAGCATCTGGCTTATTGAACATCATATTAACATATTCCCAGAAACATCTGACTTGGTTAGTTCGTGGCACTTTCGCTGTAAGCTTCGGGCAACATATAGGCTGCGAAATAAAACTGCATGTTTTTATAGTGTCCGACCGAAACATGTTTTTTGCCGAAACCGAAACAGAAGGTTCGGCTCTGGGTCAAACATACACTTCGCTCGTTCTATAAAACTAGTAGTCCACCTCGAACTGAGAACTCGCGATTTACTTGCAAACGAGACGACCAATATAACAAGACCCTTCTGAAGATTTTTTCGCCTTCTAGCTCCACAACCCCTTGATCGATCTTGCTCATATACAAACTCTCAAATTATATGTATCGCTGCTACAACCCCAACAAATTTTATAAAGCTCATATAAACGTTACTAAAGTTATTGTTATCGCAGAACAAACCCCCAAAATCAAAAAGGGATCGAAATGCTGAGACGTCCCAGTAGATGAAGTTGTTTGTAAGAACTTCACTTCGCATATGCTCCGCTCGTTGGATTAAATCCAAATAGTTCGAAGGGTTCGGCCGAAACCGCAACTTGGGCCCAAACACGTTTTTTTGGCCCTAACTGAAACTTCGGTCGGACACTAGTTTTTAACAGCTATGTTTGTTACTTAGGCCCTTTTCACACTGCTACGGTTTCCGCATGCGGCGCCGGTGCGCGAGCGAGATAGCGCTATGCATGTGTCACGCTTGCACACTGTCGCCACATCCGGTTGCGGCGCCAGTGTGGTAATCGCCTTAAGAGCGTTCCATGCCTAGAAGGGCATTTTTCGCGTGTTCTTAAGTTCTTCTTTACATTGCTAATGTAATGAAAATTGCATGCAAGTTCTTGCTAGTCTAAACCTCGCTTTACAATATATTTAGCGAAAGTTTTTTGAAAATATTTCAGATCAACAAAATTATGATTTTACCATATTTGCTTAACAAACAAGCTAAAACATGTATTAGCGTTTTTAAATATATATATAATCAATATAACTTCAGACAGTTATGAATAGAGAGCGGATTTGAAGTAGCGATCTCAATATTAATATGGATATGACTAGTGCAATTTGTTAAATACATGTCATGTTGTTTATATAAGGTCTTACAGTCTATTATTATTACACCGCACACCGCAATCTTAGCTAAATAATTAGATTAAATGAATGTTATTTTTGCAACAAACTACATTTAAAGAAAAGTATTTTATTCTAAATAAAGGAGTTTTTATGCAAGGTTTTTACTTTTTTATTCTGATAAGTTACATTATTTTTGTGTGTAGAAAAAATAATAAAATATACTAGTCATATCCATATTAATATTGAGATCGCTACTTCAAATCCGCTCTCTTTATGAATCAATCGCAAAATAAAATGACATGTTTTGAAAGATTTCGAAAACGAAGGTTAAATAAGTGTGGGCTCTATTTACGTATTGATGATACGTTTTAAATGTCTTTATCACTAGTTTATAAACTGCTCATTATTGTAATCAGTATTTCATAAACTGTATACGTTTCTATGTGGGATCGATTTCAAAAATGTAAGAAAACCCGAATACTGCCTTTCTACGCAGTGAACGCTCTTAAGAAATTGTACCTCCCACCCAAAGGGATGTTGTACTTACAAAGCGTGAGGCTACAGTCCACATCTTGGAGAAGAATACACTTAATACTGGTAATATCGGAAATTTTTAGTATAAATAATACAAGAATACCGAAGGTTTAACGTCACTGTTTTGTCAAACTACTTAGTACTGAGTGCCGGTGCCGGTGCCTCTGCCTGACACTACGTCAGTGTTGCCAGAGCACTTCTAGCTAAAAGTACGGTCGTATGTCAAAAATAGATACGATTTTTTTCTAGTTCTACAAAATCGTTTTTTATAACCCTTCGGGTGGCAGCGCCAGCGGTCTAACGGTAAGATAAGTGGCAAGACCATTTTGGAAAATATACCGTTAAGTGGCAGTGGCCGGGAGCTGGATCGCTCGGAAAGTGGCATGGGTCCGGTAGCCGGACCTGACATACAAAGCCGTTAAGTGGCAGGGACCGGCTCCCGGACCCTGTGCGATGCCCTATTTCGCACCTAATTTAGAACGGGCAAAACTACTGTTAGCTTGGTCACACTTGCATGATGTATTCGTCAATAGACAAGGATGGCATTCAATAACGGTCGAATTGCCGCGCCGAGTAAAGTGTTACAAATTGCGTCATACTCCTGCCCCACCGACCCGCGAGGTGACGACAGCCGAGCCGGGAAACTTTGTATTTTAAAAATATTGTATTGTGAGGGGTAATAAAAAGGTTTATAAGTGTAAATAATTGTATAGTTTAGTCATTAAATCTGTGTTTTCTACAATTAATTGTTTTATTTCCTAATCATAGTTATTTATATAGATGAAAGTAGAAAAAAAAATGATCATCTGAGATTTGATCAAGACTAGCGAAATCCACTTATATGGAATGACATAAATTACTATATAATCAAAGCTATTTAATGCTCAATATAAGGATATGATACAGCATCCATACATTTTTTTTGAGAAATGGTAATTTTTCTAACACGCGGAAGATTCGCTATGATCACCTGTGAGGGGCCTGCCACTTGACGGTATTTTTTCCAAAATGGCCGCGTCACTTCTGCTGCCGATCAATCGGTGGCGCTGCCACTCAACGGCTGATTATGTCAGGTCCGGCTCCCGGATCCCTGCCACTTTCCGACAGCTCCGGCTCCCGGACTTTGCCACCTGAAGGGATAAAGGGACAAGTTATAATTTCGTTATTTGTCTCTCATTCTAACAACCATATATTATTCACTAGAAATACAGAGCTAAACAGTGAAATTGTAAATGCAGTCTCTGTACATTGATTTATTATGTATTCTACAGATTCTACTAGATGTGATATCTAGAACAAAATTTGTGCGCCATGTTTGGCGGTTGACAGCTATAACAGAATCAAAGAGTAGTATAGACTTGTAGTGATTTTCACTACAACTTCTGGGACAACAAAATTCTTAGGGATGTCATCTACTGTTACTCGATGCCTCTGTAGACCACGATCTGGTAACGATACAAATCGAGTGCTGAATATAATAATGCCAACTCGGGCCAATACGAATGGAGGTGAGTGACGACCAAATTGACCAACCCGCATGAACGCAGAAATTAGTGACTGCATATTGGTGGCGTTCTCAGCTATCGTAAATTTTTGTGACACAACCGTCTAGTGACTATTCATTTGACACGTTGCGGCAGTACGGCAGCCAAGAACCTCACCAAATATCACCAAGGGGAAGGGGGAGGGGTTCAAAAAGTATCCGAAAAAACCTCGCGCGATTTGTGCACAAGCCCTAAGATGATGATGAAGTGTTGTGGTTTATATGGGAGCTTATACATTCTACGACACTATTCCTTCCGAACAGACTCTAGTTTTTCGGCGGGTACGCGATAAAGTACGATTTTAGTACGAGTTTTCGCCGGGTAGGCCACATAGTACGGTTTTAGTACGATTTTTGGCAGGGTACGATAAAGGTAAGCGTGGGTCCAAATAGTACGTGAAATCGTACCAAAAAGTACGATCTGGCAACACTGAACTACGTCTTAAAACGGCTATTACACATGGAAATTTGTAGGGCCCAACCTGTTGTGTCCAACTCCTGTCGGCGTTGGGCCCGTTATTACACTTTCCCTACAAATCGTCCCTACAAACCCTACCTCACCAACAAATCGTCCCTACCAACGTTTACAGAGATGCCTTCAAAACATCTAAAAAATGTATTTTAGTGAAGCACGGTGATAGTACTTATAACAGTATACATTAAATAAAAAAAGAAACTGTTTTTATTATTATAGATATTTAAATGACCGCTCGAGCTGCCGAATCTAACTTCATCTGCCCAACCCTTCTATTATTTAAATACAAAACTAGATAAATATATTAATTACCAGCGATCTACACATTTTAACTTTTATTTTAAATAAAAAACCAGACGGAATGTGTAGCAAATTTATAAATAAAAAAGGTAAAATAAGTCTAACGACCTCCATAAACAGCTGCGGGTGTCGGGGCACTGCCGATCGCCCTTGATCGGGACTCCTACTCCCTAGGTGCCATTACACCTACCAACCCGACAGGTTGGACCCTACATATTGTCATGTCTAATAGCCGTTTTAGTCGTGCGTCGTACGGGATATTATATTCTCTTTGCTGCGTCATAGTAGGTTAGGGGAGCGCTGACTTCAGATGCTGACAGAGGTCATAGTCGGTGGTGTACACCTATTTATACGGAAAATGATGATGATGGAATTTCCATTTGCAGAGCTAATCCTTTAGGCTCTAAGATTAATTTAAGAAGGGGAGCCAATCAAATTTCTGATGCAGATTTTTGACGAAGTGGGGGGTGCCTCCCATAATTAATTAAAAATAAAATAGAGCTACATAGTCAAGTTTGATATCATTTTCGTGTAAAGCAAGGATGCCGAATTCATTTTTGGTATTTTACTTACACCTTTCCATATAAGAAAACTGAGAAAACAAAAAATATAAAATCAATGTTTGATATTTTTTTGAATAAATGCCTATTTTTTTATTTATGGTCGTAACATGAAAATATTATTTTCATGATCAAGCCCTGTTATTCCCCTTTATAAAAAGTATATAAATCCTATATTGGTTATAATATATTAAACGAAAAAAAATAATATTAATAGGCCTGTTACCAACCACAATCTAATTATGTAGGAAAAACGATGTGGCTTGAGCTCTAATGCTTGCCTAATTATATCTTTCACAACTAAATGGACGTCAACCATTTTAAACGCTATTATTTACATTGCCTTAGTATGCTTGTTATAATCCGTAAGTGAAATAAAGAGATTGTTTAGAAGATACCGGAACCGGTTACCAATAAAGGGGTATTACATCGAGTGAGTACTTGGTAGGGTTGTTTTTAAAAACTATCAATTTAGTAAGCACATCATTGCGTTACCCAAAGGCAAGAGCTTGTCGGGTACGGATTGGAGGAGAAGAGCAGAAGATCGAGCACAGTGGCGTGCCATGGGAGAGGCTTATGTCCTGCAGTGGACTGAACCTGGCTGCTACTGCTGCTGCTAATAATGATAATGTAGCGCTTACCGAAATGAAAATCCAAAATGACGTTTACCTATTAAGCTAATTTCATCTCTGTTGCTAAGACATTAGACAGGGACAACATTGAATATACGGTAACCATATAATTTTGTAACCAAATAATAGGGTTACCCCATCGAAAACAGTTATCAAGAGAGAGAACTCCTCTATTCTCCGGTCCCTGTTATCTAGTGACGTTTTTAAATAAAAGGTACATCATTGGGGATTATCAATAAGGGCCCGTTCATTTTTTTAGAGGGAAAACTTAAGTGGTAGGTATACATCTTCAACTGAGGACAGTCTGTTGGCGAATAGTGCGCTCTAAAATAAAAATAACTATTTTGTGTTATACCTAATTACCTACTTAGACATTACACAAACTTATTTGAAAATTTGTTAATTTATTATAACTAATATTTACATAACTAAATGCAAGTCTGCATATCTACATGCTTCATCCCACATCTCCATAATTTTGTGGTTGAAATTTTACCCTCGTCCTGTTGACAAATTGATCCGATATCTGGTGCACACCTTAACTTCTGATGATAATTACATTTTAATAGATTCAGTATCATTGTAAATCCAAGATGGCTGCCGCTACAGAATGCCGCTTATTTCATATTTCTTAACAACCCCCTCAATCAAGTATAAAATGAAAGGAATTTACTAATACAACACAGTGCATTGCGGATCATTAAGTAAGCGGAGTTTAGACAGTTTTAGTAACATAACAACTTGAAAAGAAAATAGGTATTGTTTAGGTAAATTCAAAAGCTTTTATTGAAAATAAACAATGCTATAGATAATGTACAAAAGGCCATAAAAATAATTCGGTAGCTTCTAGGTACCAGTCATCACACCACTCTTCTCATCAATGTAGCTAGAGCATTGAAAAGACAAAAAACTAAAATCGTGGGGCGCTGGAATCTTTTATCAACGGATAACGCCTAATATCATTATATTATATATGAACTTAGGTTAGGTACGCTACGCTAGTGGTGTGATGAATGGTACCTAGGACCTATCGATTATTTTAGCCTTGAGTACATTACCTGCATCATTATTTTCAATTAAACCGTTTAATATACGACGTATAACCACTACTTACTAACATACTAATATAACTACTATTAGAAACGGGGTGTTTACCTAACTCAAAAATACATGGTATACCATAAATACCGTATATAATACAGTATAATCATATTTTAATAGTATCTAGTCAAACAGAAAATAATAATTATTTTATTTATGGCCTGGATACGCGACTTTCAAGCGAAATCTAAACTCTGCACTATAATGTGTTACAAATATAACAATGATTTTCCCCACTTCCCACAAAACTTTCAATGAAGGAAATATTCTTCATGAAATTCTCTACAATTCTTGCCTTTGAAGTATGTTGCTAAGACTTATAGTTTTCAATCTATGTGTCGCGAAATTTTTAACCCCCCCTTTTTACCCCCACCGCACCATAAATTTAGGTGGCTCTGCTTCCTAAAATTGCCTATGGGTCCTAAAGTCTCACTATGCAAAAGGAGATCCCATCATCACTAAAACCCGTATAATGCTCTTTGTTGTCGTGTGCACCACCGACTATCAGCTGCCAAAATCAATGAGTAAAGCATGAACAATAAAGTAAAACTTCTACCATCCATAGAGTAAAGTAAAACCGATACTAGACATTGCAATTTGTAGGGCCCAATCTGTTGTGTACCCTAGGGGCCTTAACTCCTATTACACTTCCCAACCTTTAAGATAGGGCCCTACAAATTGCAATGTCTAATACCGATTTAAGTATGTGGTCAAAATACTTAGAGAATTGAACCAACCCGAGCGGCCGTGTCTATACATTCTATACAAAAAAATCAGCCGATTTTTGCGGGAGAGGCAAACGTCAAATGTATGGCTATTCTACGTAACGTACGCAGAAGGGAACGCGTGTCAATGGCCGGCACAATATTAATTAAAACATATTTACTAAGAATTTAATTTGTTTACAAAAATATATTAGGTAATAGTGCTGAAGCCCGCCTAACTGGAAATTTATCAAAATCCTAACCAATTTTCTTCCATATAGCATTGTAGAGCCCATCTCGGAGATCATGAAAAGATAAGTCTTAAAGGTCTTAAATGGCCACAAGTATGTATGGCGTCAAGTTGAAAATACAATTTTTTGGCCTAAATTTATCAACGAGCCTACCGCTCCAAATTTTGATACATGATTTAGGCCACACCAAATAACGTACATACCAATTTTAAGACCATTCTGGTGGGCGCATAAGATTTTAAGACCAGTTGATGTTGCAATTTTTTGGCCTAAATTTATCAACCTACCGCTCCAAATTTTGACAGTAGTTAAAGGACCCATTCACCAAACCAAATCCCAATTTTAAGACCATTCTGGTGGGTGCATAAGATTTTAAGACCATTTTAAGAAATAGTCGATTTCATAGAAAAAATAGCAATTTACTATAAATTCGTTAAAAAAAATATTTTGCTGGCACAAACAGACCTGCATATTCATATTTAAGTGTCTAGTAATTAAAAATGCCGAAAAAGTATTCCGCAATAAGTCGAAAATTTGAGAAATTCGTCATAGCAGTATTTTAGTCACGGGGTCTTAAAACACTAAAATTATTATTCATTTTAAACTTAATGGCACAAAATATGATTCCAAAAGCCAGACGTAATACCTATAGGCATTTTATACCAGTCTCTCATAACTCTATACTGATAAGCGTCAAGTTAGGTGCACTGAGAGTATATTACTGACTGAAAAAATTACCTAAATTTATTTTAAATCCTACCACTCCAAATATTTTCAAACGGTTTAGCTCACCTCAAATAACCTATGTACCACTTTTAAGACCATTCTGGTGGTTGCATATGATTTTAAGACCAGTTGAAGTTGCAATTTTTTGGCCTTAATTTATTAACGAGCCTACCGCTCCAAATTTTGACAGTAGTTAAAGGACCCATTTACCAAACCAAATCCCAATTTTAAGACCATTCTGGTGGGTGCATAAGATTTAAAGACCATTTTAAGAAATAGTCGATTTCATATAAAGAATAGCAAATTGCTATAAATTCGTTAAAGGAATATTTAGCTGGCACAACCACAACTGCTATTCATATTTAAGTGTCTAGTATAGATAAATTAACGAGAGCATGGAATTGCATATGTAGTAGTATTGTATGTTTACAGGCATTCTATATTTGAATTTTCTATTTTCTCGTACTATCAGCATAAAAAGAGGTTTGTTATATATTGAAGAATCAAATGTCAGTGTCAAATTGTGGATATTATTTACGTTGTGCATATATTTTTACGTCTGATTTTATTGTATTCTCACAATTATCAGAATAATTTTGTGTCAGCCCGTACGATAAAGTGTAAGTTACATAATTTTCAAAAAATATGGCAGTGAGTAATTTTGGTCCGATTGAGAGTCAAAGTAAGCAAATTATTTTTAACTGTTATAAATATTTTTAACTTGAACTGAAGAAAAATTCAAATTCCCCTTACACCGCTGCCCAGTTAGTTGAAAAAGCTACAGGTGTTTGTCTCTCTACTGTTTATAACATTGTGTCTGAGAGCAATAGTGAGAAATTCGCAACAACAAAGAAATTCACCTCCCCGAGAAATAAAAAGTTACGTACTTGTCCGTCATCAGCAGTAGATGATTTTGATCAGGAAGTCATCCGGAGAACTCTATACAATTTTCATCTGTCCCGTAAGCAATTTCCAACCTTAAAGGCAGTCCACTCTGTGTTAAAATCCGATATAGATTACAAATTTGGCATTTCCACCTTACGAAAACAAATACAAAAATTAGGATTTAAATGGAAAAAGACCGAGGACAACCGAAAAATATTAATGGAAAGACACAACATACGACTGCTAAGAATAAATTACCTTACCAAAATTGCGGAATATCGGTCTGAAGATAGACCACTAGTTTATACTGATGAAACCTACATCCACACTTCACATGTGTCCGGAGAGGCTTGGACCGATGGAACAGAATTTGGTGTAAAAAAACAAATCAGTACAGGATAGTGCACGCCGGAGGAAAAGATGGTTTTATTCCCAACGCTTTGTTAATGTTTAAGGCAAACCAAAAAACGGGAGATTACCATGACCAACTACGAAAAATGGTTAAAAGAAAAATTAATACCGAACCTTAAACCGAATAGCGTACTTATCGTAGATAATGCGTCCTATCACAACAAACTTTTGAATCGTGCTCCAACGTCAAATTCTCATAAACAAGAAATGATGGATTGGTTGACAGAACACAACATTTCGTATAGCTCGTTGATGTACAAAACCAGTTTGTATGATTTAATTAAACAAAATAAAGAGCGGTTTCGTGAGTACCACATAGATGCAATTTTAAAAGAACATGGCCACTCCGTTTCACGATTGCCACCGTATCACCCGACATTCAATCCGATCGAAAATATTTGGTCTATGGTAAAAGGATATGTAGCGAAAAGAAACGTTTCATTAAACATGCAAGGCATTATGAGTTTAGCAACTGAACGAATGAATACTATTACTGCTGAGGAATGGGAAAATATTTGTCGCCATGTGGAAAGTGAAGAAAATAAATATCGATGTCAGGAAGGGGAAATGGATCGAATTTCAAACAATCTTATTACAGTATTACTCTACTTGTGACAGCTCAGATGAAGAACATGATAGCGACTAAAAGCAAAAAACAGAGGACTACTACTTATTATATTTCTTAAGGGTATGTAATTTTATTAAATTAAGAGAAAATTATTCTCCTTTTGTTACAAACGGTACAACCACTACAAATGCAATTCCATGATCTCGATAATTTATCTATAATTAAAATGCCGTAAAAATATTCCGCAATAAGTCGAAAATTTGAGGAATTCGTCATAGCAGTACTTTAGTCACGGGGGTCTTAAAACACTAAAATTATTATTCATTTTATACTTAAAGGCACAAAATATGATTTAAAAAGCCAGACGTAATGCCTATAGGCATTTTCTACCAGTCGCTCATAACTCTAAACTGATAAGCGTCAAGTTAGGTGCACTGACAATATATTACTGACTGAAAAATGACGTAATTTTTTTTTAAATCGTACCGTTCCAAATATGGACAAACGGTTTAGCCCACTTCAAATAACCTACATACCCAATTGAAGATCAATCTGGTGGGCGCATAAGATTTTAAGACCAGACCAGTTGAAGTTGCAATTTTTTGACCTTAATTTATCAACGAACCTACCAGAGCGGTAGGCTCGTTGATGACCTGAAATTTTACCAAGACTAAACGGGATGGTCTCATAAAACTCTCAAAAAGTGTAAGAGCTAATGTCGGTTGTCATTGGTTTGAGATTGTTGCCTACTATTGAAAGGTCCTAAATAAAATGGTTTTTTTGGCCAAAGTGTTGGTAGGAATGGCGAGCAATGATAGCCCGACTAAATTATGTAATCCGGTTATGCTCAACTGTCAGCCATTTACAAACGTGTTTTTAAATTATTTGGGTATCAAAAGTTGTTAGTACGAAAATTTAAGTTTTGTTTTATTCGTCTCTATCGCACTTGTATATTCAAACAAAATAGACTCAAAGAAGACAAAAATTCTCAATCCAAGCATTTTCGTAAGTACTTACGAATACAATTAATTTGCATAAACAATGTCTAATTTATATCATATCAACTAGGTATTGTGTTGTGGTTGGTTGAAAACAGAATGAAATAAGATGTCAATTAGAGACGACTTAAACATGAAATGTGGTGACGCCGTGTTAAAAAATTTGTGCTGTAGGAATAAAAATAAACTGACGTCATTTTTCCAGTCAGAAGTGTTCTCAGTGCGCTTAATTTGACGCTTGTTAGTTTAGGAAAGTAAAAAATAAGTATGGGTATTACGTGCGGCTTTTTAAATCATATTGTGTGCCATTAAGTTTAAAATTAACAGAAATTTTAGTGATTTAAGATCCCCGTGACTAAGGTACTGCTATGACGAATTTCTAAATTTTTCGGGTTATTGCGGTACACGTTTAAGGCAGTTATAATTACGAGAAACTCAAATCTGAATATACAACTGTATTTGTGTCAATTAAATAATTATTTTAACGAATTTATATTAATTTGCTATTTTTTCTATGAAATAGACTATTTCTTAAAATGGTCTTCAAATATTATGCGCCCACCAATCTTATGATTTAGTTTGATGAATGGGTTATTTAACTACTGTCAAAATTTTGAGCGGTAGGCTCGTTGATAAAGTATTAAGGTCAAAAAATTGCAACTTTAACTGGTCTAGTCTTAAAATCTTATGCGCCCACCGGATTGGTCATAAAATGGTTATGTAGGTCATTTGAGGTGAGCTAAAACGTTGGTCAATATTTGGAACGGTAGGATTTAAAATAAATTTAGGTAATTTTTTCAGTCAGTAATATACTCTCCTCAGTGCACCTAACCTGACGCTTATCAGTTTAGAGTTATGAGCGACTCGTAGAAAATGCCTATAGGCATTATATCTGGCTTTTCAAATCATGTTTTGTGCCATTAAGTTTAAAATGAATAATAATTTTAGTGTTTTAAGACCCCCGTGACTAAAGTACTGCTATGACGAATTTCTCCAATTTTCGACTTATTGCGGGATACTTTTACGGCATTTTTAATAACTAGACACTTAAATATGAATATGCAGTTGTGGTTGTGCCAGCAAAATATTTTTTTTAACGAATTTATAGTAATTTGCTATATTTTCTATGAAATCAACTATTTCTTAAAATGGTCTTAAAATCTGATGCGCCCACCAGAATGGTCTTAAAATTGGGATTTAGTTTGGTGAAAGGGTCCTTTAACTACTGTCAAAATTTGAAGTGGTAGGCTCGTTGATAAATATAGGCAAAAAAATTGCAACTTCAACTGGTCTTAAAATCTTATGCGCCCACCAGAATGGTCGTAAAATTGGTACGTAGGTTATTTGAGGTGAGCTAAACCTTTTGTCAATATTTAGAATGGTAGGATTTAAAATAAATTTAGGTAATTTTTCAGTCAGTAATATATTCTCACTGCACCTAACTTGACGCTTATCACTTTAGAGTTATGAGAGACTGGTAGAAAATGCCTATAGGCATTACGTCTGGCTTTTCAAATTATATTTTGTGCCATTATGGGTAAAATGAATAATAATTTTAATGTTTTAAGACCCCCGTGACTAAAGTACTGCTATGACGAATTTCTCAAATTTTTTACTTATTGCGGGATATTTTATCGGCGTTTTTAATTACAAGTCACTTAAATATGAATATGCAGTTGTGTTTGTGCCAGCAAAATATTTTTTTTAACGGATTTATAGTCATTTGATATTTTTTCAATGAAATCGACTATTTCTTAAAATGGTCTTAAAATCTTATGCGCCCACCAGAATGGTCTTAAAATTGGGATTTGATTTGGTGAATAGGTCCTTTAACTACTGTCAAAATTTGGAGCGGTAGGCTCGTTGATAAATTTAGGCCAAAAAATTGTATTTTCAACTTGACGCCATACATACTTATGGCCATTTAAGACCTTTAAGATTTATGTTTTCATGATCTTCGATATGGGTTCTACAACGCTATAAGGAATATAATTGGTTAGGATTTTGTTAAATTTCCAGTTAGGCGGGCTCCAGCACTATAATGTGTTCATATCCGTTGAAAACATGCGTGAAATTAAACGTCAATTTGGGAGTATTGAGTAACAGGAGATGACATCCCTAAGAAATTACTTGTACCAAAAGTTGTAGTGAAAATCACTAAAAGTCTATACAACTCTTTGATTCTGTCATAGCTGTCAACCGCCAAACATGGCGCACAAAATTTGTTCTATATGTCACATATAGAAGAATACATAATAAATCAATGTTTGGGAGTGGGTGAGTGAGTATGAGCACAGAACAGGCACAGAATAATATAATAGTATTTCCACTGACCTAAAATGGCGCATACGCTAAAGACAAATGAAGTGCGCAAAAGAGAAACCAACACGTATATGAACAGCCCGCGAGTGCGAAAGAGATACACGATCATTCTCCAAGTAGGACAACCTTTGACGTCCCTCTTTACATTCAAACACCCGCGTCGTGAGAGCTAATATTTTACTGCATGTGAATAGTTTATCATAATAGTTAATATTAAAGATTATTTTGTGTAAAAATTGAAATGGTTATTCTACGCTAGGGTTTGAAAAAATATCATAGGGACATATGTATATCGATAATTGTTCGATATTTATCTATATCTGTTATAATTCCGAAAGAATTATAATAAATAAATAAATCTTGTATCAACATTATGTCATTACGTATGAATGTTAAATTGTCTTTTTGTACCCGTTTTGAATCTTGCATGATAGAGCCTGTCCGGTAAGAGAAGTGTCATAGAATGTAGGAGCTACATTTACTTATTTGTAAGACACGATGGCAAAATGGCAAAAATGGAGTCCTTATAGCTTTGTAATGTCAGGTTGTCCCTTTATCACAACCATAAATAAAAAAAAGCGTATATTGATGAAATTTTAACTAGATAGAGGTGTTTTTTTAATGTGCCGCTAATGGCTGCTACCCAGTTTTTTTAACTAAATATATTTTAGTTTTCTAGGATTTTAATATGCCCTTTTGTGTAAAACATGAATATAAATAAAACGTTGCAACTTGTCGATAAGAAAGTCAAATATCGATAGATAATTGACCTGTTGTACTTGGCATTACTATTTATTCCGCGAGCGGAAACCGTATGTAATGACCACAATTATTGCAACCAGTAACGTAACATCAGTGTATTACCTGTGACAGTGTGGTGAAAACGTATGATAATTCATTACCTACGGTAACGTAATGAAAATCGGCTCTCCTCTCCAACCGCCGGCACGCGCCCGCCCGACCGCCGGCACAATCGAGTTGGTCATGGCGGTGCAATGGCGGTCGTTCTAATGTTTCCGAATACTTCATTTAGGATTTATAATATATGTGTAGATAAAGCAGTGTATGCAACTGTACGTAATTAGGCCTTAAAACACTAGTGTGATTTTTACCACAAGAAAACCACACTCGTATTTTAAGGATCCTTATTATCGTTTTTTTTATACCACGACGGTGGCAAACAAGCATACGGCGCGCCTGGTAGTAAACAGCTACCGTAACCTATGGACGCCTTCAACTCCAAAGGAGTCACATGCGCGTTGCCGACCCTTTACAAAAAGGAGGATTCACTGTGTTGATGGCTAAAGGAACAAGAAGGTCCCTCATCGTCAACACACTGGGTCCTCTTTGAGCTCTTTGTGTGTATAGTGCTGGAGCCCGCCTAACTGGAAATTTATCAAATTCCTCACCAATTTTCTTCCATATAACATTGTAGAGCCCATCTCGGAGACCATGAACACATAAGTCTTAAAGGTCTTAAATGGCCATAAGTATGTATGGCGTCAAGTTGAAAATACAATTTTTTGGCCTAAATTTATCAACGAGCCTACCGCTCCAAATTTTGACACATGATTAAGCCCACATCAAATAACTTACATACCAATTTGAAAACCATTCTGGTTGGCGCATAGGATTTTAAGACCAGTTGAAGTTACAATTTTTTGGCCTAAATTTATCAACGAGCCTACCGCTCCAAATTTTGACAGTAGTTAAAGGACCCATTCACCAAACCAAATCCCAATTTTAAGACCATTCTGGTGGGCGCATAAGATTTTAAGACCATTTTAAGAAATAGTCGATTTCATTGAAAAAATAGCAAATGCTTATAAATCCGTTAAAAAAAAATATTTTGCTGGCACAAACACAACTGCATATTCATATTTAAGTGACTTGTAATTAAAAACGCCGATAAAATATTCCGCAATAAGTAAAAAATTTGAGAAATTCGTCATAGCAGTACTTTAGTCACGGGGGTCTTAAAACATTAAAATTATTATTCATTTTAACCATAATGGCACAAAATATGATTTGAAAAGCCAGACGTAATGCCTACAGGCATTTTCTAACAGTCACTCATAACTCTAAACTGATAAGCGTCAAGGCTCTACAACGCTATATGGAAGAAAATTGTTAAGTTTTTTGATAAATTTCCAGCTAGGCGGGCTCCAGCACTATAACTTGACGCTTATCAGTTTAGAGTTTTAAGTGACTGGTAGAAAATGCCTATGGGCATTACGTCTGGCTTTTTAAATCATATTTTGTGCCACTAAGTTTAAAATGAATAATAATTTTAGTGTTTTAAGACCCCCGTGACTAAAGTACTGCTATGGCGAATTTCTCAAATTTTCGACTTATTGCGGAATACTTTTAAGGCATTTTTAATTACTACTTATTAGACACTTAAATATAAACATGCAGTTGTGGTTGTGCCAGCTAAATATTTTTTTATCGAATTTATATTAATTTCCTAGTTTTTCTATGAAATCGGTTATTTCTTAAAATGGTCTTAAAATCTTATGCGCTCACCAGAATGGTCTTAAAATTGGGATTTGGTTTGGTGTATGGGTCCCTTAACTACTGTCAAAACTTGGAGCGGTAGGCTCGTTGATAAATTTAGGCCAAAAAATTGCAAATTCAACTGGTCTTAAAATCTTATGCGCCCACCAGAATGGTCTTAAAATTGGTATGTGGGTTATTTGAGGTGAGCTAAACCGTTTGTCAATATTTGGAATGGTAGGATTTAAAATAAATTTAGGTATTTTTTTTCAGTCAGTAATATACTCTCAGTGCACCTAACTTGACGCTTATCAGTTTAGAGTTATGAGTGACAATTAGAAAATGCCTATAGGCATTACGTCTGGCTTTTCTAATCATACTTTGTTCCATTACATTTAAAATGAATAATAATTTTAGTGTTTTAAGACCCCGTAACTAAAGTACTGCTATGACGGATTTCTCCAATTTTCGACTTATAGCGGAATACTTTTACGGCATTTTTAATTACAAGACACTTAAATATGAATATGCAGTTGTGTTTGTGCCAGCAAAATATTTTTTTTTAACGAATTTATAGTAATTTGGTTTTTTTTCCATGAAATCGACTATTTCTTAAAATGGTCTTAAAATCTTATGCGCCCACCAGAATGGTCTTAAAATTGGGATTTGGTTTGGTGAATGGGTCCTTTAACTACTTTCAAAATTTGGAGCGGTAGGCTCGTTGATAAATTTAGGCCAAAAAATTGTATTTTCAACTTGATGCCATACATACTTATGGCAATTTAAGACCTTTAAGACTTATGTTTTCATGATTTCCGAGATGGGCTCTACAACGCTATATGGAAGAGAATTGGTTAGGATTTTGATAAATTTCCAGTTAGGCGGGCTCCAGCACTATTAATTTATCAACGAGCCTACCAGAGCGGTAGGAAATAAGGTCAAAAAATTGCAACTTTAACTGGTCTGGTCTTAAAATCTTATGCGCCCACCGGATTGGTCTTAAAATGGGTTTGTAGGTTATTTGAGGTGAGCTAAACCGTTGGTCAATATTTGGAACGGTAGGATTTAAAATAAATTTAGGTCATTTTTTTAGTCAGTAATATACTCTCAGTGCATCTAACTTGATGCTTATCAGTTTAGAGTTATGAGCGACTGGTAGAAAATTCCTATAGGCATTACGTCTGGTTTTTCAAATCATATTTTGTGCCATTAAGTTTAAAATGAATAATAATTTTAATGTTTTAAGACCCCCGTGACTAAAGTACTGCTATGACGAATTTCTCCAATTTTCGACTTATTTTTAATTACTAGACACTTAAATATGAATATGCAGTTGTGTTTGTGCCAGCAAAATATTTTTTTTAACGAATTTATAGTAATTTGCATTTTTTCTATGAAATCGACTATTTCTTAAAATGGTCTTAAAATCTTATGCGCCCACCAGAATGGTCTTAAAATTGGGATTTGGTTTGGTGAATGGGTCCTTTAAGTACTGTCAAAATTTTGAGCGGTAGGCTCCTTGATAAATTTGGGCCAAGAAATTGCAACTTCAACTGATCTTAAAATCTTATGCGCCCATCAGAATGGTCTTAAAATTGGTATGTAGGTTATTTGATGTGGGCTAAATCATGTGTATAAATTTAGAGCGGTAGGCTCGTTGATAAATTTAGGCCGAAAAATTGTATTTTCAACTTGACGCCATACATATTTGTGGCCATTTAAGACCTTTAAGACTTATGTTTTCATGATCTCCGAGATGGGCTCTACGGTATATGGAAGAAAATTGGTTAGGATTTTCATTAATTTCCAGTTAGGCGGGCTCCAACACTAAAAGTTAGGGTACACAAAAGATTGGGTCCTACAAATTGCAATGTCTAATATCCGTTTCAATGACACTTTGTTTTTAAAGTTATTAGAAAAATACAGCTGTTTTATGTCAAAACTGGTATTTATTGACATATTACCTCCTCCTTCCTCCTGTCTGTACTATACTTTTATTTACTTTACTTCACTTCATTTTGCAAATTTGTAGCTCTTGGAAGTATTTTGTTTGTAAATAAATCATATTTATTTCGAAATCTGACCGAAAAATGAAAGCCATATTGATTTTTGATAATGTGAACGATTTGTTGTATTCAAAATGGGACGAAGAGTTTATAGAACGAATCAAATCACTGAGCGAACAGGTATACACTAGAAGTCGTTTTTAAGTCGTTCCTGATTAGGTTATTATTGCATGTATTATGGCTCATAAGAACTTTATTTAAGTGTTCTACTAAATTATTTTTACAGCACGCTATTTCCGATTTCTTGAAAATATTGTCGGGTGCCGCGCCCTACAAGTGAAATTGTTAATATTTTTGTAGTATTAGTTTTATTTTTATCATATAAAGACTTATTGTTGCCTCTACTTGGTAATTTTCCCAAGTATTATTTACTGCATAGCACTGTTAATGAAATTTGTCAATTTTAGCATAGCGATTTAGACCTAAGAGATGGCTCCAAAGTGTCACAACTGTTGTCTCCAATTATCACATCACAGAGGGTCATGGCTGCGCAGTTTGGGAACACTTACTCTTCCATGCAATGCAAAGATGACACAACAATTGTGTTTGATGAGGTAACTAACATAATCATCTAGATTAGTGGTTCTCAACCAATAGTCCGCGGACCACTGGTGGTCCCTGGAAGCACCTACAGTGGTCCCCGAATTAATAAACGAAGTAACTGATGAACAACCACTGATGATCTACATCAGCGGTCATTAGCAGGCGGCTCATTTGCGGGGCGCAATTCTCCCTTCCCAAGTTGTTGTTATGTACAACCAACGATGTGGTACCTTGACCAATAAAGTAATTTAACAATTAACAAAGTGCGGCCGGCATCAATTTCGTTAGCGACTATGTGGCCTTGGCCTGCTAAAATGTTGCCGACCCCTGATCTAGATGATCGAATGTTTTTGTTATCATTATAAATAAAAACTTTGGTAATGAGTCGCGTTGGATTACTAATGATCAAATTATATTTTTGTCTAAACCACATTTCCTATTCAAGTAGTGTGAATAATTTTGGATTGAATTATTTATTTAGGCAGACCAAAAAATTTAAAAAACTGTTGGAAACATCAGCCAAAGGTCTAGCGAAGAATATGAGGGGGGATTCGATAATTCGATTAAAAAAAATGGCACTACTTGAATAAGAAATGTATGTTTTAGACAAAAAAAATATTTGATCATTAGTCATTCAATCATAAAATATAACCCAGGCGATGCCACCAGGTGGTGGCCTCATTGAGCAGAGAGGGCACTGGAGTTGCCTGGGTTATATTTTATGATTAATTGACTAATGATCACATTAATTTTTTGTTTGTATGCTAGTAATGAGTTTAACAAAATCTTAACATCACAAATATCTTGAAATTAGATGTCATATACTTCAGAAAAAGTGACCAAACCCTCCGGTGTCCGAGGCCAGATTTGAACTGGCGTCTTCAGCTTTCGCGGCTGAAGACGCCAGTTCAAATCTGGCCTCGGACACCGGAGGGTTTGGTCACTTTTTCTGAAGTATATGACATCTATTTTCAGTTTATATATAGTAGTGTAACTACTTAAAAATTGCAAAAAAAAAAAAAAAAATATATTGAACAAAATAATTTGATTCGCTTCAAGATTCAACACAAATATCTTATTATGGGGTTGGTTTGTTTGATAGCTTGCCTGGCTGGCAGACGGAATTTGCTATAACGTAGAAGAACATTTTCTTACAGTGGTTGGACCATATTTTCATGATTATTAGTGAGCAGTCAGTTGATGATGCCCAAAGAGAAATGCTGGACCTCAAGACTTTTGTTCAACATATCTGTGGTCAAAACATCAATTTGTAAGTTTCTTATCTCATTTAATATTATCACTATATTTAATGATCAAGTCAAATTTGCTGATCCGATCCGTTTAAGGGTATAATTGGTATCGTTTTCTAAGTACGAAATACTAGGAAAAAAATACGTGACTGACGTGGAACTTGCTTTTTAGGGTTCCGTACCTCAAAAGGAAAAAACGGAACCCTTATAGGATCACTTTGTTGTCCGTCTGTCTGTCTGTCTGTCTGTTTGTCTGTCTGTCTGTCTGTCTGTCTGTCTGTCTGTCTGTCTGTCAAGACCATTTTTCTCAGGAACGCGTGGAGGTATAAAGCTGAAATTTATACCAAATACTTAAGTCTATTGTCCCTTGGAGCTGTGAAAAAATCAAACTCAAAAGCCAACGCAATCAAAAGATACAGTCGTTTATGCTGCAAATTTTAGTTTTTCGGCACTCGCAAAACCTACGGGGTACTTCCCGTGAACTCAGAAACTTGAAATTTGGCACGAAGCAACGTCATATAGCATAGACAATGGAAAAATTACAAAAAGTAGACATTTTTAATAAAATCATACATAAAAACATTTTTTAAAATTTTAAACTTACTAGCTTTTTTCTCGTAAACACGTGGAGATATTAAATTAAAATTCATGTCAAATACTCAGGGCTATAGGACCTTTCAGATGTAGCAAAACCAAACTTTTATGTCAACGCAATCAAAAGAAATAGCAATTTAAGTCGCATATTTTGAAACTGAGTACTCGCAAGAAACTCAAAACCTACAGGGTACTTCCCGTAAACTCAGAAACTTGAAACTTGGCACGAAGAAACTTCATATAGTACAGACAAAGGAAAAATTACGAAAAGTAGACATTTTTAGTAAAATCATACAATAAATATTTTTTTTAATTTTAAACTTACTACCTTTTTCCTCGTAAACGCGTAGAGGTATTAAATTGAAATTCATATCAAATACTCTGGTCTATAATACCTTTAAGTTGTAAAGGTTTGTACGGAACCCTCGGTGCGCGAGTCCGACTCGCACTTGGCCGGTTTTTTTTGACTTTTTCGACTTTTTTTACACTTTCGTTTTTTTTGACTTTTTGACTTCACTTAGTCACTTTTCACTTCACTTTATTCTATTTTATTTTATTTCATTTCACATGTTTCTCAATCGTATGGCTTTGTGTCGCGTTTACGTGAAGTGTCGTGTTTTCGTGACGGTCACGTGACTCTTTCGCCTAGCCGGATCCGCGAACCGTCCGATAAGGAACTTCATCCAAAAAAATTTTTCACGAGAAAAAAAAATGGTTTTGTATGGAGGGTTGACCGGCTGGGACGACGGGTCCCATACAAAAACAATTTTTTCGTGTTCAAAAATTTTTCCATGTTTCTTTATTTTATCAGTATTTTTGTTACAGCCTGTACAATGTAGGCCTCTGATAATCGTTTGTCCCTTTCCGTCCAACCTATATGAGGGAAAGGGACAAACGATTATCAGCAATCTCTTAACTTTAGTGGCCGTTTATGAATAAGGGGGTAAGTCTCCAACCGTTTTCCTTACAGGTAAAGTTTGAGTTAAGATAGTGCTGAACTCTGAGGCAGTTGTGTGTTGACGATGAGGGACGCCCTTGTTCCTTTAGCCATCAACACAGTGAATCCTCCTTTTTATAAAGGGTCGGCAACGCGCATGTGACACCTCTGGAGTTGCAGGCGTCCATAGGCTACGGAAGCTACTTACCATCAGGCGGGCCGTATGCTTGTTTGCCACCGTCGTGGTATTAAAAAAATGCATAAATATGATAACAAGTGACCTAATAAAGGTGCTGGTGTCAATCTAAATTAAGATATATCAAATTTGCAACCAGTTGCTGTACATAATAGGCATGATGACACATGTTGCATTATGCAATAAAATTTAGTTGATAGGATGCAAAATGATCAATATATCCAACTAAAGTGAAAATTTATAAATTCTATTGAAATGGCTCAAAGATATCATATCAAGTTGCAAATTTTCTAAATTTTACGATTTTTTAAAGTGCGAAATTAAAAAAAGTCAATGATACCATTCGATTTTTAACGTTTTACTGTGAAATAAATTGTATGGCAACCATATACATAAACGCAACATTTCACTGTAAAAATAGTAATTTCATATTTTTCCCATACTTTAAACAGGGCGACTATGTGATCGTGACGTCACTTTTGCACGTCATTTTGTTAGGCGCGTTTTGAGAAACAAATGCAAATCTCGGACTTTAAGTCTCATTTCTGACTTTTGTGTTGCTTTAACGCGATTGGCCCCATATAGACATTTGATCCTCACAACAAAACGAATCGATTGATACCATACATGAAAAAAATTCACCATGCCCATTGATAAATCAATTTGCACATTATTCCATTTCCTCAGACTACAGTCTCCGGTCTACCGCAACTGGCTCTCTGTGCTAATCGACAGCCGAAACAAAGGCGACTCCATACCGGGAGCAACCGGTATCATAGGCGAAACGGGTGCCACTGGGGCAGCGCTAAACGCACTGAAGACTGCCTCCAAACAAATCAAGGGCCAGTACCAGCAATATCATCTGATGCTTTTTGTTGGAGACAAGCAACTGGCGCTGTATTCAAGGTATTTCCTCTATTTATTTACAATACAACAACAACACAATACAAATAGCCTTTATTCGCTGACTGTTTCTTACATTTATTAATATACTATTTAATCTATTGTTCGTTTTGCATTAGTCAGGTAGTCGGTTTTCCGACAAAGGCCTCCTCCAATATTTTCCACTCTTCTCTGTTACGAGCTGTTCTGATCCACATCTTTGGAAACTCGTCTTCCCATCTCATTTTCGGATGTCCACTATTTCTCTTACTGTATTTTGGAAACCAATCAGTAATTATTTTTGACCATTTATCCAATTTTGTTCTTGCCATGCTCGTTTGCTCTATTTATTTATTTTATCTTTTTTGCACAATACGAGACTGTACAAATGGCTGACTTAATGCCTTACCTTCCAAATTAGTTTCTAATAATCGTTTTGCGGACTTCTAAGCACTCATTGATTTTAAATATTTTTCTGATAATGATGAGCTAAAGACTTTCGCAGTCCAGTTTTAGGGTTCCGTAGCCAAAATGGCAAAAATGGAACCCTTATAGTTTCGTCATGTCCGTCTGTCCGTTCGTCCGGCCGTCCGTCCGTCCGTCCGTCCGTATGTCACAGCCATTTTACTCGAAAACTATACATATACACGGTGTAACATGAGAAAACCGAATAATTTTAACAGCGTATTCCTGATCATAATTGGAGACTAAAATATTTTATAAACTCTTCTGGAATTCGCCTAGTTTCAGAGTTACTACCACTTAAATAAAAAAACATTTTTTAATGTGACTCAGTGTAAAACGCTTTTTCGATGGCGATTTCACCCTTTATGGGGTCTAGTCTAGACATTCTTATTGACAAATATCAAAGTGCCAAGGAATACTTTACGTAAGCTATTTTTTACGGAAAAAAATGTACTAATTTATTTTAATCGACAGTTTTATTAATAATGTTTCTGTTTTTATGTTCAAAAGCATTCAAAAAATCGAAAAAAGACCAAAAAATTTGTTTTTTTTTTGGCGAAATCCAGAAAAGTTTATACGACATTTTAGTCTCCAATTATGATCAGGAATACGCTGTTAAAATTATTCGGTTTCCTCATGTTACACCGTGTATATATATAAACTATACGTATCTTAATAACATTCAGATATAAGTTGTATTTTGTATGCCGCTATTTAGTAATGTAGTTAAATAGCAGAAAAAAATATTTTTAGGGGGGAGTTCCATACATGTAACTAAATTTCAAAAACATTTTTTTCCAAATATCAACACATCAATTCATAGGTCTTTAAAAATAACATCGAGAATTTTTTAACCATTTTGTGATTAAGTTTACATTTCCAGAAATAATCGCTTCGTAAGCCAAGTCGCCTTGTAATGAACCGTAAATCCAAAAACTATGAAAAAAATTGAGAAGATGCGCCTTATCACATACTTTCTAAGAAATTTTTTTTGAACATTATTGGTTCAGCCATTTTTGAGTTATCTTCAAAAAACTTCTTCCATAGGCATCAGATAGGACCCTTTGGTATTAGTTTGGTTCTTATTTCATTGAAGGTACGGAAACCTTCACCAACGAATAGCTGCCAGATGCCTGCATGTAGTAATAAGGATAATATAGCAAACTAACTAGAGAGGTTTCGCGTTATTGTGTCACATTTTACCTCGCCAGCACTAAGTCTATACTATTTCTTGCAGCCGCGGCACAGAAGAGCTGACTCCGCCGGACCTGATACTGATGAGCATGCAGTGCATCGCGGCGCAAGAGTACTGGGAACAGTCCGAGGACAATAAGGATGATGACGAGATGATCCGGCTACCTTGTACGTGACGTTTTTATGTCCTTTGAAAAATCTTGAAATTTATGTAGTTACTAGCTTTTGCCCTCGGCTTCGCTCGCGTTAAATTCGGGGTAACAAACCATACAAACTTCCACCCCCCATTTTAGGGAAGTGGGGGGTTAGAAAGAGACAAAAAGTAGCCTATGTCACTCCATCCCTTCAACTATCTCCACTTAAAAAATCACGTCTATTCGTCGCCCCGTTTTGCCGTGAAAGACGATCAAACAAACAAACAAACACACACATACACTTTCCCATTTATAATATTAGTATGGATTATGATAATGCATGGGAGGAAATTAAGTTTGTTGTGAGTTTTTTACCGGTTTGATAAAAATCTTGTAAATTTAATTCGAACCACATCCCTGTGATTATCACCGTCTGATTGAATTAAGGTAAACTTCTTTAAGTTCTTTAATTGCGATGATGCAGTCTTATGATGAAGTTAAAACTGTTAGAAATGGGCAAAGGAATGTTCATGAAGAAAAACGCAATCAATCGACGTTGGGCTCTTAAGAAAAGTCTTGAGGAGTTGATAAATGTGCATAGGATAGGAGCTGACCATTGCCTACAGACAATAAGGCCGCCTGTATGTCAATAAATATTATTATGGATTTATGTCAGTAAAGACCAACTTTAAGTAAATCTTGAACATAAAATGTGTTGCGGCGCAGGGCTGTCGGAGCAGAACAGCGCAGTGGTGCAGCTGTGCGCGGGCGGGGCGCACGCGCCGTGCGCGCCGCACTCGCTGCACGTGGCGCGCGTGGCGCCGCGCCTGGTGCTTCTTGTTCTGAGGGACATGCAGCTCAGGTACTGTGTGTTTGTTATTGTTGCGGCGCAGAGCTCTCGGAGCAGAACAGCGCAGTGGTGCAGCTGTGCGCGGGCGGGGCGCACGCGCCGTGCGCGCCGCACTCGCTGCACGTGGCGCGCGTGGCGCCGCGCCTGGTGCTTCTTGTTCTGAGGGACATGCAGCTCAGGTACTGTGTGTTTGTTATTGTTGCGGCGCAGAGCTCTCGGAGCAGAACAGCGCAGTGGTGCAGCTGTGCGCGGGCGGGGCGCACGCGCCGTGCGCGCCGCACTCGCTGCACGTGGCGCGCGTGGCGCCGCGCCTGGTGCTTCTTGTTCTGAGGGACATGCAGCTCAGGTACTGTGTGTTTGTTATTGTTGCGGCGCAGAGCTCTCGGAGCAGAACAGCGCAGTGGTGCAGCTGTGCGCGGGCGGGGCGCACGCGCCGTGCGCGCCGCACTCGCTGCACGTGGCGCGCGTGGCGCCGCGCCTGGTGCTTCTTGTTCTGAGGGACATGCAGCTCAGGTACTGTGTGTTTGTTATTGTTGCGGCGCAGAGCTCTCGGAGCAGAACAGCGCAGTGGTGCAGCTGTGCGCGGGCGGGGCGCACGCGCCGTGCGCGCCGCACTCGCTGCACGTGGCGCGCGTGGCGCCGCGCCTGGTGCTTCTTGTTCTGAGGGACATGCAGCTCAGGTACTGTGTGTTTGTTATTGTTGCGGCGCAGAGCTCTCGGAGCAGAACAGCGCAGTGGTGCAGCTGTGCGCGGGCGGGGCGCACGCGCCGTGCGCGCCGCACTCGCTGCACGTGGCGCGCGTGGCGCCGCGCCTGGTGCTTCTTGTTCTGAGGGACATGCAGCTCAGGTACTGTGTGTTTGTTATTGTTGCGGCGCAGAGCTCTCGGAGCAGAACAGCGCAGTGGTGCAGCTGTGCGCGGGCGGGGCGCACGCGCCGTGCGCGCCGCACTCGCTGCACGTGGCGCGCGTGGCGCCGCGCCTGGTGCTTCTTGTTCTGAGGGACATGCAGCTCAGGTACTGTGTGTTTGTTATTGTTGCGGCGCAGAGCTCTCGGAGCAGAACAGCGCAGTGGTGCAGCTGTGCGCGGGCGGGGCGCACGCGCCGTGCGCGCCGCACTCGCTGCACGTGGCGCGCGTGGCGCCGCGCCTGGTGCTTCTTGTTCTGAGGGACATGCAGCTCAGGTACTGTGTGTTTGTTATTGTTGCGGCGCAGAGCTCTCGGAGCAGAACAGCGCAGTGGTGCAGCTGTGCGCGGGCGGGGCGCACGCGCCGTGCGCGCCGCACTCGCTGCACGTGGCGCGCGTGGCGCCGCGCCTGGTGCTTCTTGTTCTGAGGGACATGCAGCTCAGGTACTGTGTGTTTGTTATTGTTGCGGCGCAGAGCTCTCGGAGCAGAACAGCGCAGTGGTGCAGCTGTGCGCGGGCGGGGCGCACGCGCCGTGCGCGCCGCACTCGCTGCACGTGGCGCGCGTGGCGCCGCGCCTGGTGCTTCTTGTTCTGAGGGACATGCAGCTCAGGTACTGTGTGTTTGTTATTGTTGCGGCGCAGAGCTCTCGGAGCAGAACAGCGCAGTGGTGCAGCTGTGCGCGGGCGGGGCGCACGCGCCGTGCGCGCCGCACTCGCTGCACGTGGCGCGCGTGGCGCCGCGCCTGGTGCTTCTTGTTCTGAGGGACATGCAGCTCAGGTACTGTGTGTTTGTTATTGTTGCGGCGCAGAGCTCTCGGAGCAGAACAGCGCAGTGGTGCAGCTGTGCGCGGGCGGGGCGCACGCGCCGTGCGCGCCGCACTCGCTGCACGTGGCGCGCGTGGCGCCGCGCCTGGTGCTTCTTGTTCTGAGGGACATGCAGCTCAGGTACTGTGTGTTTGTTATTGTTGCGGCGCAGAGCTCTCGGAGCAGAACAGCGCAGTGGTGCAGCTGTGCGCGGGCGGGGCGCACGCGCCGTGCGCGCCGCACTCGCTGCACGTGGCGCGCGTGGCGCCGCGCCTGGTGCTTCTTGTTCTGAGGGACATGCAGCTCAGGTACTGTGTGTTTGTTATTGTTGCGGCGCAGAGCTCTCGGAGCAGAACAGCGCAGTGGTGCAGCTGTGCGCGGGCGGGGCGCACGCGCCGTGCGCGCCGCACTCGCTGCACGTGGCGCGCGTGGCGCCGCGCCTGGTGCTTCTTGTTCTGAGGGACATGCAGCTCAGGTACTGTGTGTTTGTTATTGTTGCGGCGCAGAGCTCTCGGAGCAGAACAGCGCAGTGGTGCAGCTGTGCGCGGGCGGGGCGCACGCGCCGTGCGCGCCGCACTCGCTGCACGTGGCGCGCGTGGCGCCGCGCCTGGTGCTTCTTGTTCTGAGGGACATGCAGCTCAGGTACTAAACAAAAAATAACCGACTTCGCTTAGCATCCACCTTTCCAAAAGCAAATGCTCGAGCTGCTGTAAAAAATACTCAAATCACTATTGGTGTGCCTATAATAGTTGAAGAGTTCCCATCATCAGATCCTGACCTGGTCTTTCAAACAAAAAAATAATTTTCCAAATCAGTCCAGCCGTTTTCGAATAATCGTAACCGATTATTACATACATAAAAAAAAAATAGCAAAAAAAAACAAACAAAGATCCCGACGAATTGATAACCTCCTCCTTCGAAATCTTGAAGTTGGTTGAAAACAAGCTTGCTATCAGAAGTAGTCGTATCCGCTAAGCATATAATTCATTTTTTGGTCAAGGTATTCACATTTATAACAAGTTACCCGTCGATGCTTTAAATTTATCATTTCCCGCTCTAAGAAATATTAAAAAAAAACTTTAATGTCAGAGGGTTATTCGAGGACTATATGACGGACAAAAATGCATGGCCCAAACCCGAAATTACTAATACAACATCATCTAACATTTAGAGGACACAGTTCAGATAGGAAAACATATCATATCAAACGTTTTGTGAAGCAATCAGATTTGGATTTTATTATTGTTATTTTATTTTAATTAAACAATACGTATATTGTATGTCTCTCAAGCTGTTTTGTTATGTCTTCTTATAGAACTACGCATTATTGTGTATCTTATACATTAATATAAGATATAATAATGTATTACTGTTTTGAAAAAATAAGTCCCGCCGAGTTTCCTGCCGATCATAATACTTCTCGGGTCAGAGGTGTAGGGTTAGAACCGGTGGTAGTTTTTTTTTCTCTGACGTTCACAAGCATTGCAATGTGCCTAAATTTAAGAATAAATATCTTTTATCTTTTAACCTCTCGTGCTCGTGCGTTTTATTGAGACCCGAGCCAGCGAAAGATTCCAAAATTGAGCCCCGAGCGTAGCGAGATCGTTGGCCGTGGGTATTTATTTGATGCATCCACTTTTACTGGGTCGGGTTCTACTTCCTTTGAAGTAATTTAATGCCCTAAGTACATTATATCTTTACGTAAAACATCATATTTTAAAACTCGAATGAGGTTGTGGTTATGTGACGTCATGGAATTTCCTATGACGGGTAGGCAAAACTTTTTTGACGGAAAATATGGAATTTTCGGAAGCTCATAGAGCCGCAATTGTCTGTTTCATGTTTTTTGAATGTTATATTTGTTTTTTGTTTTAATTGAGGGGAACTCGAAGAACCACAACTGACCCTTCAAAGAGCCGCATGCGGCTCGCGAGCCGCGGTTTGCTGACCCCTGTCCTATGACAATACAATCGTCTAAGTATATAAAACTTTGTAATTTAATTCGGCAATGATCAGCATAAGTCTAGAATAAACCGGCCAAGAGCGTGTCGGGCCACGCTCAGTGTAGGGTTCCGTAGTTTTCCGTCCGTCACAGTAAGTGTCCCCACTTAAGAGTTAAAATAACACCGCCATGTAGGATATGATATGAGCGTTCCACGTACAGCGACATCTATCGGCAAATTAAGTAAACTATTGCGCGCGAGCTTAAAGTATAGAAGATGATTTTTATGGGATAATTATTTATTGCGTGAACCGATTTTCACCGTTTTTACTTTATTTGAAAGCACGTCTTTTCATTGTGATTTTGTAGAAATTACAGGTACAATAAACACCTGCTTATACGGTTAAATTAAAAACTTAGTTCATAAATTATTTTTCAAAAACTATTCAACCTATCAAGTTCAAAATAATTTTCCTAGAAAGATTTTATAAAGTTCTACTTTTGAGATTTTTTTCATATTTTGAAAACTTATGGTTCAAAAGTTAGAGGGGGGGGGCACACCTTTTTTTTACTTCTGGAGCGATTATTTCCGAAAATATTTACATTATCAAAAAATGATTTTAGTAAACCCCTATTCATTTTTAAATACCTATATATATCACACGTTAGGGTTGAAATGAAAAAAAAATCACTCCTCACTTTACGTATAGGAGAGGCACCCTAATAAAACATTTTTTCCACTTTTTATTTTACCACTTTGTCGGCGTGATTGATATACATATTAGTACCAAATTTCAGCTTTCTACTCGTAGTGCTAACGGTCACTGAGATTATCCGCGGACGGACGGACGGACGGACAGACATGGCGAAACTATAAGGGTTCCTAGTTGACTACGGAACCCTAAAAAACACTAGGCGGTGTACACAACATCTCTTCATCCTATACATTTTATCGGTTTTAAATGCGGACTATGGTCATTCTGGCAGGGTCGCCATGAGATATGATGTTAGTTGGAGGGTCGAAATGGAGTATTTAAGTAAAACCGGTCATAACCGAAGATGTGTTGTATTCTAACAAACAAGGTAACAAGCATATTAGAGAGTTAACAGAACTAAATATACCTTATTTATATGTTATTATTGCGTATATGCAATTTTATTCAACTATGTGCGTCACATATATATTTCAATCATCATCTGTTTAAAGTTCATCCTGCCAGATAACGTAAATATAACAAATCAAAACTTGTACCAAGTTACTTTCTCCACATGTGGATAAAATGCGTTTTTCCCCACCGCTTTCAAGCGATAAGGAGCGCGTTTCTAAGGTGGAGTGTTGGAAATTTCTTTTCAAGCAGCAGTGTAAGCATTGCACGGGATGTACGGACCAGATCCAATCCAAATCGGATCCAGATTCAGTTCTCTTCCGCATTCGCGACACTTGTTTGGTATTGCTTACTTTTCACAATTCCTTCTACAAACTTTTGTTACTTATTGTTTGATCAAAAAAGTTACTTTTCAATTTATAGGGAGGTAGGGATAGCAGCAAATATGGCGTCTCAAATACTTTCGAACTTGCGTCGATTGCTGCTGCAGAGAAATTTGGAATTGCTGCCCAACACACTCGACGCCTTGGAAGCGGCTTTGAAAAAGGTGAGCTTACTATAATGTCGTACAAACCAAAAGATCTTATAGGCTCCGACCAAAAATAATCTAGTAATAGAGGTGCACAGTCCAAGAAATAATCGTGCTCCGTGTTGGAGGACTTTACTGTCTTCCCAGGCTGTCCCGTACTCTTAATGCGGTAACTTAGGTTGTCAAAATTTTACGTTCGAAGATTTTAATGGCATCTTAAATGCGGCATCTAGCAAAGCCGTCAAAGGAGATCGTCAATTCTGGGCCACCTGATATAAACCGTATATAGTTTGTACTTCAATGTAAAAAATACTCATTTTATTACTAAAGTAGACAAAATATTACAATGAAATGAAACGGGAATTAGAAATACTAAATATATAAACATTATGTTGATCTTTCTGCGATTAAAATACAGCAACGTCCTTATGGCATTGACATAAAGTTTAACTTCACCTGGACTGAAACGGGTTTGTTTTTTGGTGTGACACTGTCAATTTCTACCGTCACATAATCTGCGTTTTGATACTGTTCGGTAAGTTAGAACATTGTAATATTAAAATAATATCTAAGCCTACGAATACGGAAGTTTAAATTAGAAATCGACTGTCGTAATCGCCTAAAGATTGCAAATGCGTATTTTTGCATTTTTGATCGGAGTTTGAATATTAAAAGTGGGTTTCATAATGGCATAATATCATGCTCCGTCGATAACGAAACGCATCTCTTTTTCAATTTTACAATGTCAGATACTAGTGGTATCGCACTTAACGGTGGTAAACCTTATCCCTTCGCAATAGGTGTTAGGAATGTTCAGTTAATAGTATCAACGATGGTTTGACAGCCGTCTTTGTTTACCGAAATACAGGAACTATCAATACGATCAAACTATGACTTTTTATTATTTCATCATGATTCCCGTTTTGTTTTTAAGTCCGCTTTTGTACATTTTCTTTAAAAAACCGGTACTTTTTTACATTAATATATAAATCATAGGCATGCACGCTTTCAAATATTGTCCTTGTCAGATTCAACTTTTAAATGCATGATTTTTCAATTTTCCCATTTATAGATTTCGCAATTTTTTTACCACCGTCCTGATCTAGAAATTATGACAATTTTTTAAAGGTAAGAATCATTCCTAAACGGTCCTAAATAATCTGGGCCAGATCACCTAACAAAAATTGACGATCTCCTTTGGAGCACAAGCATTTCTTAGATTGTGTGCTTCTATTACTCAATTTAATTTGGTGACAACTTAGAATATTATTTTATTGATGCCGGGTGGGACTATAAATACATAATTTGGAGTTATGTTTGTCTCTCTGTTTGTACTTACACCACTCTTTTTCAGACAACCGACGCTCTACGCAAAAACAAATCCAATGCGAATCTCTGCGCGCGACTCTCGAGTCGAATGCTCGAGCTGCGCAAGTCGTGCACGACCACCACCCCGCTCACCCCCGAGACCACAGCCACGGCCATGCACACCGCGCTCGACACTGTCGTAGGTCAGTATTACTTGCGTTGTGTAGTAGTTAGTACATATGTAAAGTTAATCTCTGCGCGAGACTCGAGCCGAATGCTCGAGCTGCGCAAGTCGTGCACGACCACCACCCCGCTCACCCCCGAGACCACAGCCACGGCCATGCACACCGCGCTCGACACTGTCGTAGGTCAGTATTACTTGCGTTGTGTAGTAGTTAGTACATATGTAACGTTAATCTCTGCGCGAAACTCGAGCCGAATGCTCGAGCTGCGCAAGTCGTGCACGACCACCACCCCGCTCACCCCCGAGACCACAGCCACGGTCATGCACACCGCGCTCGACACTGTCATAGGTCAGTATTACTTGCGTTTTGTAGTAGTTTGTACATATGTAACGTTAATCTCTGCGCGAGACTCGAGCCGAATGCTCGAGCTGCGCAAGTCGTGCACGACCACCACCCCGCTCACCCCCGAGACCACAGCCACGGCCATGCACACCGCGCTCGACACTGTCATAGGTCAGTATTACTTGCGTTTTGTAGTAGTTTGTACATATGTAACGTTAATCTCTGCGCGAGACTCGAGCCGAATGCTCGAGCTGCGCAAGTCGTGCACGACCACCACCCCGCTCATCCCCGAGACCACAGCCACGGCCATGCACACCGCGCTCGACACTGTCATAGGTGTGATGACACTGTGTAGGATTTCTTATATTTTACCGGACAACGGCGGAACTATAATGTGTGTTTCAAACTCACGCTCGACACTGTCATAGGTCAGTATTACTTGCGTTTTGTAGTAGTTTGTACATATGTAACGTTAATCTCTGCGCGAGACTCGAGCCGAATGCTCGAGCTGCGCAAGTCGTGCACGACCACCACCCCGCTCATCCCCGAGACCACAGCCACGGCCATGCACACCGCGCTCGACACTGTCATAGGTGTGATGACACTGTGTAGGATTTCTTATATTTTACCGGACAACGGCGGAACTATAATGTGTGTTTCAAACTCACGCTCGACACTGTCATAGGTCAGTATTACTTGCGTTTTGTAGTAGTTTGTACATATGTAACGTTAATCTCTGCGCGAGACTCGAGCCGAATGCTCGAGCTGCGCAAGTCGTGCACGACCACCACCCCGCTCATCCCCGAGACCACAGCCACGGCCATGCACACCGCGCTCGACACTGTCATAGGTGTGATGACACTGTGTAGGATTTCTTATATTTTACCGGACAACGGCGGAACTATAATGTGTGTTTCAAACTCACGCTCGACACTGTCATAGGTCAGTATTACTTGCGTTTTGTAGTAGTTTGTACATATGTAACGTTAATCTCTGCGCGAGACTCGAGCCGAATGCTCGAGCTGCGCAAGTCGTGCACGACCACCACCCCGCTCATCCCCGAGACCACAGCCACGGCCATGCACACCGCGCTCGACACTGTCATAGGTGTGATGACACTGTGTAGGATTTCTTATATTTTACCGGACAACGGCGGAACTATAATGTGTGTTTCAAACTCACGCTCGACACTGTCATAGGTCAGTATTACTTGCGTTTTGTAGTAGTTTGTACATATGTAACGTTAATCTCTGCGCGAGACTCGAGCCGAATGCTCGAGCTGCGCAAGTCGTGCACGACCACCACCCCGCTCATCCCCGAGACCACAGCCACGGCCATGCACACCGCGCTCGACACTGTCATAGGTGTGATGACACTGTGTAGGATTTCTTATATTTTACCGGACAACGGCGGAACTATAATGTGTGTTTCAAACTCACGCTCGACACTGTCATAGGTCAGTATTACTTGCGTTTTGTAGTAGTTTGTACATATGTAACGTTAATCTCTGCGCGAGACTCGAGCCGAATGCTCGAGCTGCGCAAGTCGTGCACGACCACCACCCCGCTCACCCCCGAGACCACAGCCACGGCCATGCACACCGCGCTCGACATAGGTGTGATGACACTGTGTAGGATTTCTTATATTTTACCGGACAATGGCGGAACTATAATGTGTGTTTCAAACTACAGCTAATAATAAGACAGGCCCGGATGCAACATTATGGTGCCGGTATGGCCGAGTAACTTTTATATTGATAGTAAACTTTGCTGCTACTTTTATATTGATAGTTAAATCCAGTGGGGATTGAGTTCTTTGGACAGCGGCTGGTTTTACATTGGATCTCAATACTTTTTGTAGTAGGAGAACTGCGTTGCGAGACTGGTGTTTTTGTACATGTAAAGTTTTTGATGGGATTTAACTTTACACTCACCCTCTATCCTTCTAGCTCAAACCTCTTTCAAATCTATCAAGCTGAATGCTAGGTTATTTAATATCCTCATCTGTTATTCTAGACGAAGAGCTAGCCACGTCAGATATTACACAATAATGAGAGGAACGAAACCTCTCTAGTCAGTTTGTTATACTATGCTTATTTCTAGATCTGGACATCTGGCAGCTTTAAAGTGGTGAAGGTCAAAGAATGCTAACCACTTCACGAATCCGAGAGTTCTGGGTTTGATGCAATATTATGAGAAATAATTATACATAATTCCCAAAAGTTTCTCTTGGGGGAAAGTAGTGCCAAACGACGTATAATGTAATTAATACTTTGTCGCCTACTGTTTCTGTTTCCGTAATAATACGTAATGTGTTTTGTTCTAATGTTGAAATATAGACTCTGCCCTTTATAACAGAGACAACTTCGGCAGTTTTTACCTATTTTGGTATTACTATTTTCCAATTCAAAAATTTTGCTTGTCTGTCACTTTAACCTACCATTGAAAGCTGCCAGATGCCCGGATCTAGCAATAAGGATAGTATAGCAATCTAACCAGACGAGTTTTGTTGCTCTCATTATTGTGTCATATCTGACGTGGCCAGCTCGCAAGTTCATTCTGTTCCTGCGGTCACTAATGGGAATGTACCTATTCCCATCTGTCCTTGGCTGGAACAGATGGAAAGGAATCATATCCATCTATCCCTGCCTCTAGTTACCGAGGTCCTAAATGGGAATAAAACTGTTTCCATCTTTTCTCGGCAGGCACAGGTGGGAATGCATTATGTCCAATATGTCCATATATCTCTCAGAGACCGGGGCGGCTACCAATGCTTATACATGGCATTATCTTGTCCTACAGAATTGCTAAAACCGGATATACCCAGTTTAAACCTGGCGGCCCCGCTCAAGGAGGTGAAGACAGCTATGGCTCCATACGTCGACTTCCTGAAGATTAAGGCTCAAAGATACTTCAGCATGGGATCATATCCTTTTCAATTTTTGAGACGGTGTGAGAGCTCTATCTCACTTGCACACCTACGCCGCTTGCAGAAACCGCAGCAGTGTGGTAACCGCCTAAGAACTGGCAGAATCTTAGAACCGTTGTATTAGTGTTGCCAGCTGGTGCATGTTATGAGCAAAGCCCGGATGACAGGAGCAAAAATGCACTTTTACTAGTGCTTAATTAAATATCGACTATTCTATCGACATTCATACGAACAATTTTTGAATCAGAAATGTATTGATTAAACTCATTATCTTACATGTCAGGTTGTTACATAATATTACATCAGGTACGGTCACGTCTAAAAATATGGATGCATTGAATGTGACGAAAACATGTTTCTAAGACTTTACGCCTTGGTAATTGAGTCGTGGCTACATACTTTTGTCACATAAAATGTATCCATATTTTCAGACGTGACTGTACCTAGGTAAGCTGACATTATATACATTATTTTAGTCAACTAATTATATACTATAATTATTATCAATAATATCATACTCATGGGAATGATCGTAATAATAAAATAAGAGTGAAATTTCTTTTAAATAGATACTTTTCTCATAACTTATGATCAATAAATTTCTGATTTAAAATTTGTTCCTAGGTATGGATGTCGATAGAATAGTGGATATTTAATTAAGCACTAGAAAAAATATGTGCATATTTGCTCCCGTCATCCGGGCTTTGATTATGAGCTCAGGCGCGGATACAGGGGGGGGGGGGGGGGGGGCAGCGGCAATTGCCCCTCGCATATTACGGGGCCCGTAAGTGCGGACCCCGAGATTTTTTGTGAAGGGAAGTGCCCCCCCCCCCCCCCCTGAAAGAAAAATTAGTTGTTCGACACTATTGCTATGTATATATCATCAAGACGTTTATTTTGCTTTTCTTAACCCTACTGCACGACATAGGTACTAAGGATTGCTTATCGAGACTGCAATTCCGTACAATTTGATGTGCTTTGTACAAGAATGATTTTATTGATTGCTCGTATTTATTTTTAGCTTACAGCATGATTTTAATTTCGCATCCGGAAATTGTTTCGTGACTCATAGCAGATTCTAAACCTAAACTAATGCTGTAAAAAACACCACCATGCTAGAGTGGCATTTATCTAGAAATCCCAAACATCAGCTTGAACTGAACGCTGAAAAAATCGCGCTCAACCATGCAGTTACAGAATTATAAAATTTGATCTAGTTTTAGTGTTTATTTACATAAATAATAAAAAAATATTATAGGATAATCTTACACAAATTGACCTAGGCCCACGGTAAGCTCAATAAGGCTTGTGTTATGGGTACTAGACGACGATATATATAACAGATAAATACTTAAATACTTATAAAGCATCCATAACTCAGGAACAAATATCTGTGATAAACACACAAATAAATGCCCCGACCAGGATTCGAACCTGGGACCTCCTAGGCAGGGTCACTACCGACTAGGCTAGGAGGCCGTTAAAAACGATAACTGTTTTAGGTTATTGTAAACCTGAGGTGAACTTTACTTTTTGTTAGACAATATATTGCAGTCACCCTGCACCTCCTATATTTATATCCAAATTTTATTTTACTTTTGCATATGTAGTAGAAATATATCTCTCTCTACTTTGCTAAAAAACAAATCAGTAATTTTAATCGCGCAGAAACAAAAAATCATACACAGTTTTTGTTGTTCTGTGAACAAATGTCACGAGACAATTTACATTATAAATATATGTACAGCTGTGTGTTTGAATCAATATTTTCGCTTAATGTGTAATGTGGGTACACGGGCACTAGTGACAGTTCCCTAACGCTGCACAAGTATGTGGAGGAGTTCCCGGGGCTCATACACTTTGTGTACGTGGACCGCACCACGGGCCGGTTCCTCGCGCCCGACATGGCGGACTGCGCGGATATGCTGTCACCCCATACCGTGAGTAACTAAATGTGTAATGTGGGTACACGGGCACTAGTGACAGTCTAATGCTACACAAGTATGTTGAGGAGTTCTCGGGGCTCATACACTTTGTGTACGTGGACCGCACCACGGTGCTGTTCCTCGCGCCCGACATGGCGGACTGCGCGGATATGCTGTCGCCCCATACCGTGAGTAACTGAATGTGTAATGTAATGTGGGTACACGGGCACTAGTGACAAGTTAATGCTACACAAGTATGTTGAGGAGTTCTCGGGGCTCATACACTTTGTGTACGTGGACCGCACCACGGGCCGGTTCCTCGCGCCCGTTATGGCACTTATGGCGGACTGCGCGGATATGCTGTCGTTGCCCCCTTATTCATAAACGTCTCACAGGCCTCAATTAGTTAATTTATGTTTTGTTTTGTCCCACTTTGACAATTGTATTTGTTAGAAACAGACAAAACATAAATTAACTAATAGGGATGATGACACATGTTGAATTTTGAAATGATATTTAGTTGACAGGATGCAAAATTATCAATATGTATATCCTAACAAAGTAAAAATTAAAAAAAATCTATTGAAATGGTTCAAAATTCATCAGGCTTCAAAATTTTACGATTTTAAGGGCGCCACTGGACGGTCGGGGTTGTAGAATTTAAATATTTTGTAAGTAATTAATTACTTATTACATAGGTCACACATGTTTTGCACTACTGGCCACTCGTAATCATATTGAATTCAAATTGTAAAATAAACAAAATGCAGATTATTGTTTATGGAACGCAATAAATAGTGGCGAGAAATCTGTCGTCATTTATACATTTATTCGGCTATACACGGATTATTCCCCTTATTCGGCAGTTAGTGGACATCGTTCGATGAGCTAGTATCTCAATCTATTGTTTTTCGTTATGTTCGGATTAACTAATCTATATCTATATACAGCTTGTACATTTTATACGGGCGTATACTTTATCCACCTATAGTACATATAGTATAATCATTTTGTTAAATAGTGTTATTAAACTTATTAATTATGTGTAATGATTTTTTAAAGTCCTACCGGGCACCAATGTACGCTATCCAACTGATTTAAAACTGACATAAGGGGCATTTCACGCCAAACCAGCCACTAAAAAATGTTGACCTCTCCGATTTGAGTAATTTTTAGTTATGTTATACACATATATTGTGTCGGCTCAGACACGAAATATTTTTGCAATATATAGCATAATGGCAAAATTATAGGACTGTAAAATTTTGAGTACCCGGCAGGAACGCACAACTTCGAACCTCATTCTCATTACCCAGTTTTTTGAAGTGTAAATTAAACAAAAAAGTATCAGGATTTTTACATCATTAAATAAGCATATTAAATGAATTTTTGAAAATTAAAAAAAAAAAGAAATCTTATAAAAAAATGTGTTAGAATTTTTTTAATCGAATTTTAACAAAGTTGGACCATTTTAATTTTTTTTTCTAATATGGCTCATAGCCTATAGATTATCCTTGCCAAGTTTGGAAATGGGCGTGAAAGTCGTTTAGGAGCTAGGTCTGTTACAATGTTAAGTTACGCGCCTTAGCGCGCCACCGAGTCGCAGGTGCGCTTGGCGCAAGTTAAGTTCAGTTAACATAACTTTGTACTCTGTAGCGCCATCTATGATTTCTGTGTTGTAATACTTCGTGCCTGAATGTAGCTACTAAAGTGACGTTAAATGGGTAAAAGAGACTGAGCAATGATGCTCTGTATTTGAATTCTGCCGTTACTTTAGTTAGTAGCTTGGCAGTTACGTACTTAGACGGACGCGTGACGAACGTTTTTTTGTGTTGTGTTTTGTATTTGTGACATTGTTTTATTGTTAAAACTTTTGAAAACAGATATGGCTCCGTACAATCACAGATGTTTTAACCCATTTAATATACCTGTACATAGAAAATCTAAGGACTTAAGAAAACTTACTACAGTGTTAGCAGAAAAGTGGTCATTTACTACTAGTAGAAACTTTTAAGTTTGTAAGCCGTGTAGAGAGCGACTTACTCGTGAAATGCCCCCAACAACGAATGAGGATGTGGCCATAAGTAGTCAATCCAGTGAGTTATCAACTCAAGCTTCACAAGGCTCTTGCTATGCTCCTGAACCTGCGCTTACTAAATCAACACAGACCGAGGATTTGAAATATAATGATGACGAAATACTGGTACAGTTAAAAGAAAAGTTTAATAACCCGTCAACGTCTTTGTCGCTAAAAAGGATGATTCTAACTGTAGCCCCAAAATCGTGGACTGAACGCCGGCTTGCTGAAGAGTTTAATACATCGAGATGGCAGGCAAAAAAGGCGAAAGAACTGGTCGAAAAAAATGGAATTTTGTCTTCACCAAATCCACGAGAGGGGCGTAAGTTATCTTCGGAAACTCTTGATTTAGTGAACAAATTTTACTTAAGAGAAGATAATTCTAGAATTATGCCCGGAAAGAAAGATTTTGTGTCTGTAAAGTTAGACGATGGAAAACGAGTGCATTTACAAAAGCAGCTGCTTATGTGTAACATTGACGAGCTCTATCAGCAATTTAAACAAGAATACCCTGGATTAAAAGTAGGTCTCACAATTTTTTTCTCGTTACGGCCAAAGCCATGCATTTTTGCAGGAGATTCTGGCACTCATGTTGTGTGCGTTTGTATTTACCATCAAAATGTAAAATTAATGTTAGAGGGGGCTGACATTACGGCTCTTACTAAAAATACTGTGATCCCTCTAACATCGTATAAGGATTGCTTACAAACGATGATGTGTCCTAATCCGACCCCAACGTGCCACTTGATGTCAAAAAAATCGCAGGCAACCGAACGTTGCGAGAATTGCCCTGGCCTCGATGAAATTCGAGAGCATCTTTTAAAAATATTCGATGACAATCAAGTGACGAATATACAGTTTAACACATGGATTGGTACGGAGCGTTTTACCATTGCATCTCAAGTTCTACCATCAGACGATTTCGTTGACAGCCTTTGCTCAGCTTTAGATCTTTTAAAACCCCATGCTTATATAGCGGAACAGCAAGCTCAATATTTTAGATTATTAAAGGACACCATTTTGGAAGGAGACGTGATTGCCCAATGTGATTTTGCTCAAAAACTACAGCTTCGTCGTCCTAGATGCTGCCCAGTCATTCCACTGGAATAACGACCAAGCCACTCTCCTTACATCAGTTTATTATTATAAACAAGAACAGGAATTAAAGCACGGAAGTGTTGTCATGGTCTCAAATGATTTAAAGCATGACACTGCCACCTTCTACCACTATCAAAAACTATTGCACCAGCACCTGCAAGAACGAAACATCATTAGCAGCAAATACATATATATAACGGACGGCGCATCACAACATTTCAAAAATCGATTTAATTTTATAAACTTATCCTGTTTCAAAGAAGATTTCCAAGCAGATGCGGAATTTCATTTCCACGCCACTTCACATGGCAAAGGGCCGTGTGATGGCATTGGTGGAAATTTGAAACGCTTGGCGACTCGGGCCAGTTTACAGGCTGCACCCGATAAAGCAATCACTACACCCGAGGCCTTATATACATGGGCGAAATCATCAATGCCTCGAACATCTATATATTACGCTCGAAGAGAAGAAATTGAAGAAAACAGGGTTTTTCTAAAAGACAGATTTGACTCTTCAGTTACTATACCTGGTACGTACAAAAAAATACCATGCATTCATTCCTACTGTTGGTGGTATCATAATAAAACGAACAAGTAATAGTGAAATCCATAAAATTGTAAAAGTATGTAAATAAATGTGTATTTAGAAAGTAAATATATATTTACGTCACGCCTGGCTATAATGTGAGTTTTACCGCACGCTACGCGTACGGTAAAACTCGCATTATGCCCAGGTGGAGACGTATAATTGTGTACTCACCACGGGCAGTAAAAAAGAAAGCCCTCTATCGCAAATTTACAACCCTCGCCTGCGGCTCGGGTTACAAATACCTGCGATTTCGGGCTTTCTTTCTTTTACAGTCCTTGATAAGTAATGTACTATTGTACACATGAACCTAAAATTAATGTTTATATAAATGTATGTAAATAATATATATTTGTACTCAGTAATCTAAAATTAATGTGTAAATATATCTGTAAATAATATAACTGGATATCTTGTTTTTTTTTTTTCAAGTACACCAAAACACGTAATTTATATAAATGAATAAAGGATTACGTAGCCACGCGTCTTGCGCTCGTTGGCGCCAGGCGCGTCTACGCTGCGTTTCGGTGGCGCGCCTTGGCATTGAAACAGGTCCAGCTCCTAAACGACTTTCACGCCCATTTCCAAACTTGGCAAGGATAATCTATAGGCTATGAGCCATATTAGAAAAAAAAATTAAAATGGTCCAACTTTGTTAAAATTCGATTAAAAAATTCCAACACATTTTTTTATAAGAAAAAAACTTTTTTTTTAATTTTCAAAAATACAGTTAATATGCTTATTTAATGATGTAAAATGCCTGATACTTTTTTGTTTAATTTATACTTCAAAATACTGGGTAATGAGGTTCGAATTTGTGCGTTCCTGCCGGTTACTCAAAACTTTACAGTCATATAATTCTGCCATTATGCTACATACTGCAAAAATATTTCTTGTCTGAGCCGACACCATATATGTGTATAACATAACCAAAAATTACTCATATCGGAGAGGTCAACATTTTTTTGTGGCTGGTTTGGCGTGAAATGCCCCATAACTGACATGACGCACCGGTCAGTTAATTGTCATGGATGCAATTCATTGCGGGCTGAATTATTATGTATGAAAAAAAAATCTTATTTTTATAAAGAAATAAATATAAATAGGTTCCCTAGGTCCAATACTAATCGCCATTACAATATACGCCCGTATAAAATTTACACACTGTATATAAATGCCTTTGTCCTGACTGACTGACTGACTGACTGATTGATCCACGCAGAGCCGAAACTACAGAAGCTAGAAAGTTGAAAATTTCAGGTCTGGTTACATTTATAACATGTACAAGTAATAAGAAGCGATTTTGAAAAATTCAACCCATAAGGGGGTAAAAAGGGGGTTGAAAGTTTGTATGGATGGGGCTTAAATATTAAGGTTAGAGATTTGAAACTTCGTCCATTTACTGATAATTAAAAAACAATAAAAGAGATTTCAGCGTTTTGTGAAATTCAACCTCTAACGGGGTAAAAAAGGGGTTGAAAATTTGTATGGAGTTTACTATTTTTTTTGTGACAGACTTGAAATTTCGTTTGCAGGCTACTAACTTAAAAGCAAAAAAACTGATTTCAGCATTTTTCAAAATTCCACCTCAGAGGAGTTGAAACGGGGTTGAAAAGTTTGTATTAGAGCGAGGCCGTAGCAACTGAAGCTAGAAAGTTGTAATTTGCAGGTTACATTTATAATTTGTAAAAGTATTAAGAAGCGATTTCGAAAAATTCTTCCCCTAAGGGGGTAAAAAGGGGGTTAAAAGTTTGTATGTATAGGATTTTCAATTTGAAGTTAGAGACTTGGAACTTCGTACGTTCACTGATATTTAAAAAATAATAAAAGTGATTTCAGCGTTTTGGATAATTGCACCCCTCAGGGGGTTAAATAGGGGTGCAAAGTTTGTATGCGGGAAACTTCTTTCTTTGAGATAGAGACTTCAAACTTTGTAGAAATATTACTTATTAGAATACAAAAAAAGTACTTTCAGCGTTTCAGATAATTTCACCCCTGAGGGGGTTAAAAAGGGGTGCAAATTTTGTATTGGGCAAAAGTTTTTTTTTTGGCTAGGAACTTTTAACTTTGTAGGAAAATTACTTATTTAAATACAACAAAATTATTTTTAGAGTTTTCGATTATTTCACCCCTGAGGGGGTTAAAAAGGTGTGCAAAGTTTGTATGGGGGATTTTTTTTTGAGCTAGAGACTATTAACTTTGTAGGAAGATTACTTATTAAAATACAATAAAAGTACTTTCAGCGTATTGGCAAATTCTACTCCTGAGAGGGTAAATAGGGGTGCTAACTTTGTATGGCGGAAATTTCTTTTTTTTAACTAGAGACTTTAAAGTCTGTGGGAATATTACTTATTAATACACAATAAAACTACTTTCAGTGTTTTGGAAAATTCCACCCCTGAGGGGGTTAAATAGGGGTGCTAAGTTTGCATGAGAGAAATTACTTTTTTGACCTAGAGACTTTTAAATATGTGGGAAGATAATAACTTATTAAAATACAATAAAAGTCCTTTCAGCGTTACGGAAAATTCTACCCCTGAGGGGGTTAAATAGGGGTGCGAAGGTTTTATTATACGCGGACGAAGTCGCGGGGCGGAAAGCTAGTCTATCTATACAGGGTGATTCAGTAGACGTGAGCAGGATTAACCCTACGGATTCAGTTAATAACAAGCTATTGTTTGATACCAGTATTAGTGTGATTAGCGCAAAAAAAATGTTTAAAGTAAGAAATAAAATTTTAAATTATTTACGACGGTCACTCTACAATTATAATACTCCGTCGGATAGTGATAATCTCTTGTTTTTCTGTGATATGTGTAAAAGTACTTTGAATCGTATCTCACTTAATTTGACAATTATTATTTTTCTTAATCAAAGTGCTGTCATGATTGTTAAAGAGGTTTTATCTTTATTGATTTGTTTATGTAGGGTGACCATGATTACAGAGAATAAAATTACTACTTACGAGGGTTGCTACTTATACAGTTAGGTGCATAACTGAACCAATGTGCATCACTTTGACATGTTTCTTTCATTATTTCAGAAGAGGCTAGTTATTAAGTTACTATTTTATTATTAATTGGTAACAACGCTAATAAACTTACTGACCTATTATGTTATTGTAGATAAAAATAAACATTTTCTCTATTAGATAATATTTGGTACTGACTCAGTTTTGCACCGACATCGTTAAATGAAGATAAGTCTTATCAATTATGAAAAAAATAAAAACTTTCAGGTTATATTTGTTCGTCTCGGTGTCAGCTATGTATCCATATGAAAGCCAATTTCGATTCATTGTATTCACAATCTTGATTTTTTTATTCGTCCATGATTTTGAACCAAAAACCGTTAAACTACATTTTTTTTATTTAACCCGATATTGATATTTTTCTTTTACACAACCAGGTAAGACAATTAGTTGAAATAGTACATTATATGCTCTTTAAAATGAGGTGTATGACTTTTATATCACTCACGTATTTTTATGGTTATCTCAGAATGAAGTCCGCTACAAAAATTAACTAACGAGAAAGTTGTTCGGCCATTTGCCTTGACTCAGTTTTGCACCTGACAATACATTGCCAGTAACTAATTACAAAAATAAGCCTGATTTAAATGTTTGATAACTAAAATAATGGTCGTGGAATTCCTTACTTTAAATGAGTTACTGAATTGGGAATGCCTAAGAAAAAATTAAATAATGGGAAAAATAAATTAGGTGAAATTTCACAGTTTTCGGTATGAAATTGAGAAAAATGTATAAGTCGGAAGAAAATAATTTGTGAAGCAGTTTTGTAGCGGTACCCAAGGATTAATATTTTACGTTTAGAACTTTTATGTAACTTTGATTGTTATCAAATTATTTACATTTTACTAAGGTACTAATTTTGACTCAGTTATGCACCTAACTGTATATCCGGAAACAAAAAACAAACAAACGTACACGGCTGAAAATGGTTTTATTGTTTTTCAAAGTATTCCCCTTGATGATCTATGCACTTTTGCATTCGCGTGAACCAATTTTTAAAGCACTTCTGCCACTCCGCCTGAGGTACCTCCATAACGTGTTGTTTGAATGCGTCGACAGCATCTTCAGCGGTCGAAAATCGTTGACCGCGTAATTTATTCTTTATATTTGGAAATAAATAAAAATCGTTGGGTGCCAAGTCAGGGCTGTACGGCGGATGACCCGTTAATTCCACATTTTGACCCTCCAAAAATAGAGTTGTTTCGCGTGACGTATGACAGCTGGCATTGTCATGATGAAGAATGATTCTTCGTCGCTGGTTAGTTTTACGAATTTGTTCAAATACTTCCGGTAAGCAAATGGTCGTGTACCACTCTGAATTAACCGTTCTACGGTTTTCTAGTGGCACTGTAGCTACATGGCCATTAATACCGAAGAAGCAGGCCACCATTTGTTTCAATGTACTTTTTGCACGAGTAACTTTCGTAGGGTTCGGCTCATTTTGAAACACCCATACCGTTGATTGTTGCTTCGTTTCGGGATCGTATGCATAGATCCAGGATTCGTCACCTGTATAGATGTTATAAACGGCTTTTGAGTCACCACGGTTATATTTTTTTAACATTTTATTGCACCATTCGACGCGAGCATCTTTTTACTCTTTTGTTAAGTTGTGGGGTATCCAACGCGAACAAATTTTTTTTACAGCCAAATAATTATGTAATATGCTATTAATGCTGGTCATAGAAATACCCAGAGTCGCCTCTATCTCGCGGTACGTAACATGTCGGTCGTCCATTATAAGTTTTCGCACAGCCTCGATATTTAGTTGTACAACGACCGATTTCGGGCGACCTGCCTTAACTTCGTCCGTAAGCATACTACGTCCACGATTGAACTCACTAAACCAGTGATACACAGTAGTTTTAGATGGGGCTTCATCACCAAAAGTTGAAGTTAGTTGATCTATGCACTGTTGTTGCGTTAAACCACGCCGAAAATCATAATAAATCATAGCACGAATATTTTCACGAGTGAGTTCCATTCTTGCTGCGAGATGACATTTAAAACCCGTCAAAAACAAAACACGAGCGTTAATAAGAAAGAAAAAATATACCGACCAGTACTTAAAAAAGTTCAAATTTTACCATGGAGGTCAAATATGCTATTTAAGAAGATTGTAATCCCGGTTTCCGGATATATAAATAGCAGCCTATGTAACAAAAAGATAAAAAGAAATTAGAAAGGCGTTATTGTTTCACTTAAACATGATGGCGGCCGATTCATTATCGTTAACTAAGTGTGTAGGGTTGTTCCTGCTCACGTCTCCTGAACCATCCTGATAATTAAAAAATAATAAAAATAATTTCAGCGTTTTGTGAAATTCAACCTCTAACGGGGTAAAAAAGGGGTTGAAAGTTTGTATGGAGATTACTATTTATTTTGTGACAGACTTGAAATTTCGTTCGCAGGCTACTAACTTAAAAACAAAAAAATAATTTCAGCGTTTATCAAAATTCCACCCCAGAGGAGTTAAAACGGGGTTGAAAAGTTTGTATTACAGCGAGGCCGTAACAACTGAAGCTAGAAAGTTGTAATTTGCAGGTCGGGTTACATTTATAACGTGTTCAAATAACAAGAAGCGATTTTGAGAAATTAACCCATAAGGGGGTAAAAAGGGGGTTAAAAATTTGTATGTGTATGATTTTAAATTTTAAGTTAGAGACTTGAAACATCGTACGTTCGCTAATATTTATAAAAAAAATAAAAATTATTTCAGCGTTCTGGATAGTTCCGCCCCTGAGGGGGTTAAATAGGGGTGCAAAGTGTGTATGCGGAAAATCTTCTTTCTTTGAGCTAGAGACTTATGTGATAGGCAGACACTCATATGGGCACGTCTGTGCATATTGAGTGATCAGCACATCGATTAGATCTTGCGCCTCCACTTGATAAGGGATTTCCTCTCCTAAACACGTATTGGAATTATATATATAGCGTAAGAAACTTAGACATAGGGGCAGAGAGATTGTACGTACGTCCTACAACATTAAACACGTGGAAACCAAGAGTCCGAGTTTCTTCACCAACCCCCCATCCCGGCGCTCTGCCTACTTCACTTACAACTTTGTAGGTATATTACTTATTTGGAATACACAAAAGTACTTTCAGCGTTTAGGATAATTTCACCCCTGAGGGGGTTAAAAAGGGGTGCAAAGTTTGTATCGGGGAAATTTATTTTTTTGAGCTACAAACTTTTAACTTTGTAGGGTGATTACTTATTCAAATACAATAAAAGTACTTTCAGCGTTTTGGATAATTCCACCCCTGAGGGGGTTACAAAGGGTTTCAAAGTGTGTATGGGGGAAATTTATTTGGTAGCGTAATGCCAATTAACATTTAAGGTGTAGTTATGGACCGTAAGCCAGGAACAAATTTCATGACAAATCGCGTCCCAGGCGATAACTTATGAAGTGGTTAAGGGCGATGTATAGTGAAGCCTCGTGAAAGTCAGCTGCCGCACCGTTGGTGGGTTGAGGAACGGCAGCTATTTAATCACTAAAGAAAAAAACGGCCATCGCGTCACGATTGAAAATTTGTCAGATTATAGTTTATATGCTCTTACAAACATGGAAAATCGTCAGCCGGCTGTATCTAGGTGAAAAGACCGTAAGCTGATGCCCTGAAGATCGTGTGTTCACGTGACCAGCTGACGGTCTTTTCACTGCGATACAGCTGACTGACTATTTTTTATATTTATAATAGGATATAAACTATCGTCTAACAAAGTTTCAATAAAGACGCGATGACCTTTTTTTTTAAATCGATTAAATGTCTGCCGTTCCTGAACCCTCCAACAGGAGGCAGCTGACCTTCACGAGCTTCTTTACACATCGCTCTTAACCACGTCAGAAGTTGTCGCCTGGGACGCGATGACCAACGAGATTTGTTCCTGGCTTACGGTCTATTAGTGGTGATTGAATAAAATAAATTCAAATTCTTTATGTAATAGTAGAAGAGCCCACGACACTAAACCTAGTTCGATAAGACTCCCAGATGATATATACATATATATGATTAGTTACGTATTTAATAAGGGGAACACGAACTGGCAATGCTGCAATTAAAAAAACCTGGCGGCGTATTTAAAAAAAATTGGAAAAAAAATCCGGTTTCCAGTATGATAAGCCTCCCAGGTTTAATTTGTTCCTCGAAGCAGGGGAGGGGCAGGGCTGTGCGATAATGCAGTGCTGCAAAGCCCTTGGCCTTATCAGTAGCAGCAACATCATAAGGTTGTAAATGTACGCCAAAACGCCCAATTGTTTATAATAGCAACGTGTCAAAATTATAGGGCGAGAGTATAAAGTTATACTCCTGTTGCAAAAGGCACATCACTCGCGCGCTTCGTTACTTTGCTATTATAAAAAGATAGGAGCTAGCTTTTGCGTACATGTATGTAACGCATAACTACGTTAATTGCTTTTAAGAATAGTATTGATGTATTGACCTACCTATGAGTCCCTTGTCACTCGAAATAATTTTTTATTTTATTTAATAACCGGATTTTTTTTTCTCTTGTTGCACAAATAACTATTGATATTCGCAGGTGCACAACATAATATCCCGTTGCGCAGCGCTAACGCGCGAGGGCTACAGCGCGGCGACGTGGCGGCGCGGCGCCGTGCACGCGTGCTCCGTGCTGTGGTGGGAGCGGCGCGGCGCCCCCGCGCGCCCCGCGCGACCGCCGCACCCCGCCGCCGTGCGCGCGCTGCCGCCGCCCGGCGACATCCTCAACTCCTTCTACAGGTACCTCACTACCTCACTACCTCAGGAACCTACTCGCGGCGCCGTGCACGCGTGCTCCGTGCTGTGGTGGGAGCGGCGCGGCGCCCCCGCGCGCCCCGCGCGACCGCCGCACCCCGCCGCCGTGCGCGCGCTGCCGCCGCCCGGCGACATCCTCAACTCCTTCTACAGGTACCTCACTACCTCACTACCTCAGGAACCTACTCGCGGCGCCGTGCACGCGTGCTCCGTGCTGTGGTGGGAGCGGCGCGGCGCCCCCGCGCGCCCCGCGCGACCGCCGCACCCCGCCGCCGTGCGCGCGCTGCCGCCGCCCGGCGACATCCTCAACTCCTTCTACAGGTACCTCACTACCTCACTACCTCAGGAACCTACTCGCGGCGCCGTGCACGCGTGCTCCGTGCTGTGGTGGGAGCGGCGCGGCGCCCCCGCGCGCCCCGCGCGACCGCCGCACCCCGCCGCCGTGCGCGCGCTGCCGCCGCCCGGCGACATCCTCAACTCCTTCTACAGGTACCTCACTACCTCACTACCTCAGGAACCTACTCGCGGCGCCGTGCACGCGTGCTCCGTGCTGTGGTGGGAGCGGCGCGGCGCCCCCGCGCGCCCCGCGCGACCGCCGCACCCCGCCGCCGTGCGCGCGCTGCCGCCGCCCGGCGACATCCTCAACTCCTTCTACAGGTACCTCACTACCTCACTACCTCAGGAACCTACTCGCGGCGCCGTGCACGCGTGCTCCGTGCTGTGGTGGGAGCGGCGCGGCGCCCCCGCGCGCCCCGCGCGACCGCCGCACCCCGCCGCCGTGCGCGCGCTGCCGCCGCCCGGCGACATCCTCAACTCCTTCTACAGGTACCTCACTACCTCACTACCTCAGGAACCTACTCGCGGCGCCGTGCACGCGTGCTCCGTGCTGTGGTGGGAGCGGCGCGGCGCCCCCGCGCGCCCCGCGCGACCGCCGCACCCCGCCGCCGTGCGCGCGCTGCCGCCGCCCGGCGACATCCTCAACTCCTTCTACAGGTACCTCACTACCTCAGGAACCTACTCGCGGCGCCGTGCACGCGTGCTCCGTGCTGTGGTGGGAGCGGCGCGGCGCCCCCGCGCCCCGCGCGACCGCCGCACCCCGCCGCCGTGCGCGCGCTGCCGCCGCCCGGCGACATCCTCAACTCCTTCTACAGGTACCTCACTACCTCACTACCTCAGGAACCTACTCGCGGCGCCGTGCACGCGTGCTCCGTGCTGTGGTGGGAGCGGCGCGGCGCCCCCGCGCGCCCCGCGCGACCGCCGCACCCCGCCGCCGTGCGCGCGCTGCCGCCGCCCGGCGACATCCTCAACTCCTTCTACAGGTACCTCACTACCTCACTACCTCAGGAACCTACTCGCGGCGCCGTGCACGCGTGCTCCGTGCTGTGGTGGGAGCGGCGCGGCGCCCCCGCGCGCCCCGCGCGACCGCCGCACCCCGCCGCCGTGCGCGCGCTGCCGCCGCCCGGCGACATCCTCAACTCCTTCTACAGGTACCTCACTACCTCACTACCTCAGGAACCTACTCGCGGCGCCGTGCACGCGTGCTCCGTGCTGTGGTGGGAGCGGCGCGGCGCCCCCGCGCGCCCCGCGCGACCGCCGCACCCCGCCGCCGTGCGCGCGCTGCCGCCGCCCGGCGACATCCTCAACTCCTTCTACAGGTACCTCACTACCTCAGCAACCTACTCGCGGCGCCGTGCACGCGTGCTCCGTGCTGTGGTGGGAGCGGCGCGGCGCCCCCGCGCGCCCCGCGCGACCGCCGCACCCCGCCGCCGTGCGCGCGCTGCCGCCGCCCGGCGACATCCTCAACTCCTTCTACAGGTACCTCACTACCTCAGCAACCTACTCGCGGCGCCGTGCACGCGTGCTCCGTGCTGTGGTGGGAGCGGCGCGGCGCCCCCGCGCGCCCCGCGCGACCGCCGCACCCCGCTGCCGTACGCGCGCTGCCGCCGCCCGGCGACATCCTCAACTCCTTCAACAGGTACCTCACTACCTCAGGAACCTACAGCGCGGCGCCGTGCACGCGTGCTCCGTGCTGTGGTGGGAGCGGCGCGGCTCCCCCGCGCGACCGCCGCACCCCGTCGCCGTGCGCGCGCTGCCGCCGCCCGGCGACATCCTCAACTCCTATAGGTACCTCACCACCTCAGGTATCTACTCGCGGCGCCGTGCACGCGTGCTCCGTGCTGTGGTGGGAGCGGCGCGGCGCCCCCGCGCGCCCCGCGCGACCGCCGCACCCCGCTGCCGTACGCGCGCTGCCGCCGCCCGGCGACATCCTCAACTCCTTCTACAGGTACCTCACTACCTCAGGAACCTACAGCGCGGCGCCGTGCACGCGTGCTCCGTGCTGTGGTGGAAGCGGCGCGGCGCCCCCTGCTACAACCCCAACAAATTTCATAGATATAGTCTGGCAAACCATTTCTGTCAGTAGCAACGCGCGGCAAATTCAAAATACGTACATGTGCCAACCCTTTGTGATGAGACACCGTATTTCATGACGAACATTTCAATTCACATTGTGTCCGAAGTTGTCTGTAAGAAATTCGATTCGCTGCGCTAACTCGTTCGACTAAGTCTAATATTGAAAATACTTCATAAAACTCATCATCAAACATATCATATACTTCAGAAAAAGTGACCAAACCCAACCAAAGTGACCAAAGTGTCCGAGGCCAGATTTGAACTGGCGTCTTCAGCTTTCGCGGCTGACGTCCTGACCACTAGACCACCCGGTCACGGCGGAACTTGACAAATTTTCTCATGTATATGCAATCTCTGAATTTGAAACGGCTAGGCGCCGTTGACCATACTCTAAGGGCATGCGCAGTACGTGCTTGCACGTCCTATCCGAATCTCTTACGTGATTCTGGTATAGCGAGAGAGATGGTGCTGCCATCTATGAATGTTGAAGCAAATCAAATTATTTTGTTCAATATTTTTTGATTTGCAATTTTTAAGTAGTTACACTACTATATACAAACTGAAAATAGATGTGAACTGAAATGTAGACTGTAGACTGAAATGAGACTTCAGAAAAAGTGACCAAACCCTCCGGTGTACGAGGCCAGATTTGAACTGGCGTCTTCAGCTTTCGCGGCTGACGTCCTGACCACTAGACCACCCGGTCACGGCCCCCGGTAAGTCTAATATTATTTCGTATACAAGCTGTGTTTTTTTGCAGCTCGGCCTTGACCCAAGGCGCAATTCTTAACGCCCACGTCGCGTAGTATATTACGGTAGTTGTCGCGTCTCTACAGCCTGCCCATTTATAAACTTCCAGACAACTGGTGGAACTCGCGTTCCCCAACGACTCGGCCGGGGTGAGCATCAAGGAGCTGGTGTGCGTGCACCTGGGGCTGCTGCCCGCGACCACGGCCGTGCAACAGGCGCGGCGGCTGGCGCACACGGTGCACGAGCTGTTCACTGACAACCCGGCCACTGCCACCGACCTGCTTTAAGGTTACTTGCTTGGTAGTCTGTTATTACAGGAAATAAGCCTTTTAGGTCATTTTTATGTCATCCATGACGAATTAAAAAAATTAGCGCCATCCTCGATTTAAATAAAAAAAAACACTTTTATTGCGTTGCTGCAAATGGGGTCTAACGTGCCAAAATTCATTACGATAACTTTTCCGGTTTGAACTACAGAATGTATATATTTTTAAAATTTTGTGACAATATTTTCTGTAGTATATGTATATGATGTGCGTGTTATTATTAATTTATTGTAGCGTACTATGACTACTATAGTATTCAAGTAAAATTAATAAACATGTAACTTGGTTAAACTTTAATAATGAGCCATTTGAATGTATATAGGTACGAGTATGTTATGTCTTTTTACAATTTTCTTTACTTCAATATCGTGTTCTGCTAATGTTATTTTGATTACCCTAGTAAATAAGAGATTAGTTATTATAATTTATACCATTAAGTACCTGAGCAACGTAAGTAAAAAAAAGAAAGCGGAGTATTTTAAGTATCAAATAGATAGTGACTGCAAAACTGACTAAACCATTAAGTTCTACATATGGAATGACCTTAGGTACTATTTCCCTACTGCCAAAAGTAATGACAGTAAAATCATATCCGTTTATAAAAACTGTTTCTAAAATCGATTACACGCATTTCAGTCATTATTCTCAGTGGATGAAGAGCTCCGTAAAAATGCTGTTTACAAAAAGATGGAAAAATAATTTCACAAGTAATTATAGTTTTAGTTTATATAAAATTATGTTTCTGATAAACGTTTTGATCCAAATCGAAAATCAAGCTTAGTTTACAGAATCAATTTAAACTACTGTCTTCTAATATTTTGTATGAAATCACAAGCAAATATGACACTTGGCGGATTTTGTAGCAGATTTTAATGCAGTCCTTGCAAATGTCCTACAAAATATGTAGGCTACATATGGCTCTATTTAGTGTTTTCTAGTGATTGTTTTAGTATGGGTGCGTATGCGTATAGTAATGTGATGAGTAGCGTTCGGACAGGTGGTGGCATTATTGAGCCGAGAGGGCAATGGCGTCGCCTAGATTACAGTTATGATTGAATAACTCATAAGTAAATATTTTTTTACATACATTTCTTATTCCAGTAGTGTCAATATTTTTGAATCGAATTATTGAATCCCCCTTCGCTTTCTCCGCTAGACCTTTGACTGATGTTTCCAATGCATTTTTAGTCTGCCTTATAAAAATGAAGAATAATACAATAAATGATTCAATAATATGATCCAAAAATATTGGCACTACTTGAATAAGAAATGTATGTTTTAGACTAAAAAATAATTTAATCATTAGTTATTCAATCAGAAAATGTGATTTAGGCGACTCCATTGTCCTCTCTGCTCAATAATGCCACCACCTGTCCGAACGCTAGAGATGAGAGAGAGTTTTACATTTTTGTACACAGATTTCACATGTGTGCTACCTACCTCATCTCCCTCAGGTTTTGGCAGACTATTTTGTTTGGATAGATGAGGCGAGGCCGCCTCTTCTAGTTTATAACTTTTTACGCTACTGTTCGGAAATGTGACAAAAGATCGTCAAAATCCAAGCTGGAAAGTAAGCATTTGCTGTAGCACCTGAACCACCACTATAGCAATGTTATTGTAGCGATGAAATGTCATTAGTTGGAAAGTAAATTGTCCAGTTATGTCATTGCATTCATTAAAAACATTAAAAGGTCTTTTTTTGTGGCACAACTTTATGTTTCAAAAATAAAATAACTAAAATAAGGTTGTTTATCGGGCCAACTACCTGTTTAAAAAAAAAGAAACGTCAGATCCAAATTTATTTATCGTTAAGGCGTTTTTACTTTTTTAGCCGTTTGTGGTTTTCTATCATAAACGTCTCTAAGTGATGAGTCGGTTTGAAGCAAACAACAGAAAAACGCTTCTTGAAAGTGAAAAAAAAAAGTAAAAGGCGGGAATGGAATACTGATTTGGATATTCTAATCAAGCATTTATATTATTATGACAGATGTTTTTTTTATTTCCTCACAGTAATCGTGAAAAGCACTATGTAATATCTCGGCCGAAAACGCTATAGGTGGACTCGTATCTTCGAGGGCCTCCCCTAGCGGGTCGGCCCTCGAACTAACTCGATCCACCTATAGCTTACTTTCAAACAATGTACTATAAGAACTAAACGGATCCTTATTCCTATGGCAACAAATTTCGTTTTTCCAACCTTTTTAAAGACGCGACCCTCGTAGCATTAAAAAAAAACTTCGCGTCTCTGCCGTTTTTAACCAGTATTTTTTTTAAAGCTTTTGTAGCGATCTTCGATAAAAGAGAAGGTTTATTGTGGCTTCCTTGGGGTTGTGACCCACAGGCTGAAAACTCTGTTCTACCTATTTGATACTGACTGAAAAATAACATTCCGTGTTGATTTGTGTATCATTCCTGTTGTGCCATTCATTGCCAGCATTTTTTCTTGTATATTTATGTAAAAAATTTAATTGAATAAACTAAATTGGATTTAATTTCACGTTTCATTTTAATTGAGCGAAGACGAAGATAACAATAGTTGAAATATAATATAAGTTAGAGTTGTATAATAGGTTTATGTAACTGTTACGTAATAAGGCCTAATTACGTACAGTTGCATACACTGCTTTATCTACACTCATATTATATATATTAAGTTAAGTGTTCGGAAACCATAGAATGACCGCCATTGCACCGCCATGGCCAACTCGATTGTGCCGGCGGTCGTGCGGGCACGTGCCGTTGGTCAGGAAGGAGCACAGGATTTACATTATGTTATTTGAATTTGAATTCGATGTTCGGAATTTTAAACTCATAACGTATCAATATATGAGCATGTAATGTTAAAATTACGTTACGTTACTGCCACAGATAAAAAGCTTATCATAGTAAAATCGGTTGTGGTAATGCTAGCCATTGCCTACCGTTTTTGAACACGTTGTAGAGGACTTACAGTGTGAGTGTAGATAAACGTCATTTTTAAGAAATAAAACCGACTTCAAAGGGGGAGGTCGGTGAAAGATTATTATAGACTGAATGAAATGAAAGAAATGTGCCTTTAAAATTTGCTTGACAAACATAACGAAGAGAACAAATCAGCAAATGTGAACTATGCGTCGTTGAAGAGTTCCGTTCTGATTATCATCAGAGGTTCCACTTCAACATATATCACTTCCTTAAATGTAAATGCTTGATTTGTTGATGAAAATACTAAAATAACTATAAAAACTGTATGGAAGATTATAAATACAAGTCCAAATATACCCATGTTTAATTATTAACAATGCTAACAAAAATAGAAAATTTCAGAGTGTAAATAATAAATTAAATTGGTTGGATATCAAAGAACCTGCAGTTTTATGCCAATTCTCTCATTTTCTTTCCGGACGTTGATATTAGAGTTCGGACAGCGTGCTGAGCAAAATATCCTCCATCATACCAACATCGTATGTGAAGTGAATGTAAATGTAATTAAAAGCACGAGACATTCATAAAAATAAGGCACAACAAACAATATACCAGTATCAACCCTTTGTTTATTCTGTTTATTCAGATCAGCAGCAGATCTCTTCATTAAAAAACTAGTTATTTGAAACAGAAAATATTGCGAATATCATTGCGAACATAAATTTATACATACACCGTGGGCGCGTAGAACCCGACAGATCTGAACCACGAATTTCTGAGACCAAAAGAAGGAAAAAATATTATGTAACTTAAGGTCAATTTCGCCAAAAAAAATTTTTTTTTTCTATTTTTTGAATGTTTATTGCACATGAAAAGTAAACGTTATTAATAAAATTATCGCCTAAAACAAATTGGTACATTTTTTTTGGAAAAATTTAGTTTCTGCATAGTTTTCCTTCTCACTTTTATATCTGTCAATAAGGACGTGTAAACTATGCCCAATAGTGACAACAACGCCATCAGAAAGGCGTTTTGTGCTGAGTTACAATTAAATTTAAATTAAAGTAAATAATCATTTATTTCGGGCAAAGCCCATAAAAGTGTTAGTACATACAAAAAACGTACAGAACTATTTTTAGGCAAAAGTCAGAAACACAAACACGAAGCACAGAAAACAGCACAGAGACATAACCGGATGAGCAATAATAGTAAACATAAAATAACAATAAAAAATTAATTATCAATTGAATCCAGTAATGAAAATATAATCAACTAATCGCAAAAATAAATAATAATAATAATAATTTGATCTGAAATGTCAAAATTAAAAAAAAATGTCAACAAATTAAAATAATAATTATAAAAACACAAACATTACTTAAATTCAAATAATAATCAAATAACATGTCACCAATTAAAATTAACAAAAGTAGAATGCATACCGATCCATCTTTTTAACATGGGCGAATCCCATCAGTCTTAGGGTGTTTGCCTAAGAAGGCTGTTAGGGCTTTCTCTCATCCTTTCCAATAATGAGGCGCAGCGCTTCCTCATAATCGCATGAAAACCATCGACTCCTGCCTCCGTGAACATGCCCGAAGCACTGCACCTCCAACGAAGCCCTAACAATGCCCTAAAAGCGTTATTATATTGCACTCGGAGTGCGCTATACGTCCTCTGTGTATAATTGACCCAGAGATTGCAGGTGTAAAAGCACTGGCAATAGGCCCTAAATAGCGTCATCTTTACTTCTCTATGTACTAGAGCTGCAAATGTACGAGCCAACATGTTACAGCGAACGGATAGCGCCCTCCTCTCCCTCTCCATATCCATATTATCAGAGAGGTCTTCAGTGACCCAATGGCCCAGATACTTGAAGTGCTGAACTCTGCTTAAGGAAGTGCCGCATAGAGCAATTGGTGACACAACCTCGTATGTCTTAGTACCGGCCTTGTTGCACAATAAAAAGTGTATTTTTTTATTGGTATCAACTCTGAAACTAGGCGTATTCCAGAAAAGTTTATAGGTTTTTTTTTTTTTTCGTATCTATATAGGATCAGAAATACACTGTTAAAATCTTTCTAGTTATAAGGGCCCACGGTGTATAATACGAGTGGCCTGTTTTATATAAATGAGATATATTTTACTAAACAAGAAACGTTGTATCATATTGCTGTTCACTGTTGAACTTGCTATCGGTACGAATAGGAATACTATCTAATTTCAAAATTCCACTGTCATTACACGACATCTTGTTGTGTAGGTGATTTCGAGATTTACACCTGACAGTGCCACCATGTACTTAGTATTCGGATTAGGGATATAAATCAAACCACCAGTTAGATTGCTAGACTGGTTTATTTTTATAGAAAGCCTTCCCCACTTTACGTAGCCCACATGTATAAATATATGATATTTGAAACGCCTAAAGGTTGCCCCACACCTATCGATGCGGAATCGGCAATAACCGAGGGATAAAAAGCTCTTTATTCCCTAGAAGGTAAAAAACTCTATTAATGAAAAAAACCGCATAAAATGCAATTTATAAGATAGTTTGAAGTATTAATAATACAAAAAAAACTTTTGAACCTTATTTATTATTATTAAGTACCCAAAAATACAATTCTTACAGAAAGTGTCCTGTGAAGTAAGATTTATAGGTAATTTATAGGTTTTTTTAGGACCCGGGGTATGTCCTTAAACTACGTCCGGACTTGGGTATGTTCTTAAACTACGCCAAAAAGAGAGGTATGGGCACTGCGAATGGCATCTCGCTAAGTGTGGTAGGACACGTTCAGCGAATGTCATCTAGCTCAAATCTGGAGCAGAGCCCGACTGGGGAAGTACCTTACAGAAAACCACAGCCAAATAGCACTAGACCCTACTCATAGAGTTGTGTTCCTGCTCGTGAGTAAGGTTGCCAAAGAGCTCAAAGAGGACCCAGTGTGTTGACGATGAGGGACCTTCTTGTTCCTTTAGCCGTCAACACAGTGAATCCTCCTTTTTGTAAAGGGTCGGCAACGCGCATGTGACTCCTTTGGAGTTGCAGGCGTCAATAGATTACGGTAGCTGCTTACCATCAGGCGGGCCGTATGCTTGTTTGCCACCGTCGTGGTATAAAAAATAAAATTAAAAATTAAAAAAAAAACATACTAAATTAAAATGTATATATAGTAATGGTTTTTTTTGTCGTGATAAAAATGTATAGAACAAGAACCCACGACACTGAAACTAGTTCGACATGTCTCCTAGATGAGATATATATAATTAGTCACGTCTTTGATGGGGGAACACGAAATGCCGATGCTGCAATGCAAAAAAGTGGCGGCTTATATATATATATATATATATTTTTTTTATAAAATCTGATTTCTAGTATGATAAGTCTCCTAGATTTATTTTGTTCCTCGAAGCAGGGGAGGGGTAAGGCTACACGATAATGCGGTGCTGCAAGCTCCCGTGCGAGGCCTTGTCAGTGGCAGCAGCATCAAAAGATTGTAGATGTATGCCAAAACAAAGCGCCTGATCTTTTTATAATATAACAGATGTTATGTAACCTAATCCTGAACTGCAACAAGATGTTACGTCAATAAAATGATGTTATATTTTAAACATGTGCCATTTTGGCTGCTATTGCGTCGATATAAACCCTAATTCAATAAATACCAAATCCTCCAACATAGACATAAACAAATCAATGAAGCCGAACAGTAATTTATTATGCAATATTTTATTAGTCCACGCTATAAGTATTTATCTTCTTTTCCCTCTTTAATTTTCCATGGTATATCCACGGCGACCCCATAGATCTGTTCCATCTCCAGTTCGACTAGCTTTTTTTTCAATCATATCATTAGAAGCATATTTTAAATCATACGCCCAACCGATCCACGCAAAAAAGTCTATAAAGTTTGTTGTTAAATTCAACGTACTATTACCAAATTCAGAAACTCTATAGTCGAACGGGAAAACGTGGTGGTAGTTGTGATAGCCCTCGCCGAATGCGAGACACGATAAAACGACGCTTTGCGTCGGCGATATGTTTTTATCGTAAGGCTTATAGCCAAACATGTGGGCTACACTATTAATAGATAATACTACGTGGGAGAACAGAAGTTGGCGTAACAGGGCTACGTAGTGAGCGGTGATTAAGTTTTCTTGCCAGTAGAGCGGGATTAACGCCGGTAGTATGAATACCAATAGGTTGCTGAGAATGGGATAATATCTGAAACAAAAATATCTAGTTAGGTACGAGTACATTAACACATTCAGTGCCGAGAACCCGACTATCGAGTATTTTATGATTTCGTTCCCAGGCCGGGATAGTCGGGATCGTGGTACTACAGCATGACGAATTTTTTGTGGCCTGGCGCGGATGTCTTGTTTGGCTGGGTGGCAATGAATGTGTTAAACTAATGTTCGCTATTTAAGTTAGTGAAAAACCGTATTTTTAGTACCTAGGTTTCTGTGTAACCTGCCCTGGTAGCCTAGCGGTAAGACGTCCGATTTTCAATTTTCAATCCGGAGGTCTCAGGTTCAAACCCCTGCTCGTACCCGAGAACTTATGTACGAAATGTCATGTGATATTTACCAGTCGCTTTTCGATGAAGGAAAATATCCTGAGGAAACCGGATATAATCCCAATAAGGCCTAGTTTCCCTCTGGGTTTGAAGGTCAGATGGCAGTCGCTTTCGAAAAACTAGTACCTACGCCAATTCATGAGAATAGGTTACTAAGCGGACCCCAGGCTCAATCGAGCCGTGGCAAAAGCCGGGATAGGCGCTAGGAGAATGATAATCTTATTATAGTGTTACTAGGATGGTCAAAAAAATAAGTACTTTACCAGTTTTAAACTTATATTCGTTTTTTACGAGGTTTAATTTAAATACGAACCAATTCCCTTTTTAGGGTTCCGTAGTCAACTAGGAACCCTTATAGTTTCGCCATGTCTGCCCGTCCGTCCGTCCGTCCGTCCGTCCGCGGATAATCTCAGTGACCGTTAGCACTAGAAAGCTGAAATTTGGTACTAATATGTATATCAATCACGCCGACAAAGTGGTAAAATAAAAAGTGGATTTTTTTTTTTATTAGGGTACCTCCCCTATACGTAAAGTGGGGAGTGATTTTTTTTTTCATTTCAACCCCAACGTGTGATATATTATTGGATAGGTATTTAAAAATGAATAGGGGTTTCCTAAAATCATTTTTCGATAATGTAAATATTTTCGGAAATAATCGCTCCAGAAGTAAAAAAATATGCGTCCCCCCCCCTCTAACTTTTGAACCATAAGTTTTAAAAATATGAAAAAAATCTCAAAAGTAGAACTTTATAAAAACTTTCTAGGAAAATTATTTTGAACTTGATAGGATGAATAGTTTTTGAAAAAAAAATACAAAATAATTTCTGAAATAAGTTTGTAATTTAACCGTATAAGCAGGTGTTTATTGTACCTGTAATTTCTACAAAATTACAATGAAATGACGTGCATTCAAATAAAGTAAAAACGGTGAAAATCGGTTCACGCATTAAAGAATTATCCCATAAAATTCATCTTCCATACTTTATGCTCGCGCGCAATAGTTTACTTAATTTGCCGATAGATGTCGCTGTACGTGGAACTCTCATATCATATCCTACATGGCGGTGTTATTAACTCTTAAGTGGGGACACTTACTGTGACGGACGGAAAACTACGGAACCCTACAGTGAGCGTGGCCCGACACGCTCTTGGCCGGTTTTTTTAATACTTGTCGACTATAATATAATGCTCCAATTATTGAGACTTTGTTTATAGACCGAACTACTAGCGCATACTTTCATATTAGCATCGCCGCCTATAGTTTTATGGATTTTCATACAATATTATATATAGCACACTGCTGCCGCTGAGCAGGCACGGATTGTTAGATATAGTTACTAAATTTTATAGAGGCAGCAGGTTGTAAGGCATTCGTCAAACTCAATTCTTACCGGCTTGTCTATTTTTAGCACTCGTAGAAAAAGTATTTTATCTATATTGTAAGTTCTCTAAAACGTGTTCGAAAACGGTAGGCAATGGCTAGCATTACCACGACCGATTTTACTATGATAAGCTTTTTATCTGTGGCAGTAACGTAATTTTAACTTTACATGCTCAACTATTGCTGTGTTATGAGTTATGAGTTTTGATAACATAATGTACACCTGCACGCGCCCGCGCGGCCGCCGACACGCGCCTCCCCGACCGCCGGCACACGAGAGTTGGCCATGGCCGTGCAATGGCGGCCATTCTATGGTTTCCGAATACGGCATTTTGGATAAATAATATGAGTGTAGATAAAGCAGTGTATGCAACTGTACGTAATTAGGCCTTAAAACGTAACAGTTACATAAACTACTAGTATACAATAGTGACATAATTTAAGCTTTTCAATCTCGTACCTTACTTAGGCCACTCAGCAAGCTTTGTGGCAAGTTCAGAGGACTACTTACTTCTTTTGAAATTGTAGTACTGGATTGTCCAATAAGTCCGACATGTCTATTGCCTTTCCTTTTACCATGGCTTCCGGATGTTTTTTCACCATCAACCAGCCAATGTGACAGTAAAAAAAACCTCTCGCAGAGTTGTGGGGATCAGCGTCAGTGTCACAGTATTTGTGATGTAGTCTGTTTTGAATAATAAAAATAATTGTCAAACTAAAATTTTGTGACGTTTTAATTTAAAAGGTACCTCATTGTTGGTTTTAGTATAGGCACTACTGTCATAGAAAATCGCTTAAAAGTAAACCTTATCATTTTTATCAACAACCGACAACGAGGTAGGTACCTGTTTAGTATTGAACATTTTATACTATACTATTACATGGCCGCCTGAAGAAGAAACATTATGTTGACATTGTTTCATTACCCCAAAATAGTAGTAATGTAAGCTTACTATATGCAACTGTTTACGCCTGGACTCCAGTGTGCTATACCCGATCATCCCCAACACAAAGAGCGATGGGTACATAAATGGGTAGTAAAGTAACCATATATGTAGTCGCTTGTACCTGGCAAATTTCTTTTCTAATTTCTCCAACATTAATACAGAGTGTAACAAAGAAAAAGTAGGCGAAAAATTTTTTGGACGCGAAAATAATTTGTTTTTGTATAGGACCCGTCATCCCAGCCGGCGGCCAGCCTCCATACAAAACCAATAGCTTTTTCTTAGTTTTTCATAATTAAAATACGATACCAATTATGCCCTTACTGTCTACACTTGTGCCTAATATATATTTATAGATCCACTAGCCTTTTCCCGCGGCTTCGCCCGCGTACTATAAGTACTCAAAAAGGATTCGATTCCCATGTTGATTTTCAGACTTTGTGACCACATTTGCCCCTTTTAGGGGTTGAATTTTCAAAAAACCTGAAACACGTGTTTACTCATTTATCGTTAGAAATACTCCTGTGAAGTTTCGAATAAAATAGTCTAACAAATCTTGATTCGCCATACAAACTTTGGACCCCCATTTTACCCCCTTAGGGGGTGAATTTTGAAAAATCCTTTCTTAGTGCATCCCTAGACCTTGTAAGGAACCTACGTGCCAAATTCGGAATCTCTAGAACCAGCGGTTTGGGCTGTGCGTTGATATGTCAGTCAGTCAGTCAGTCAGTCACTCAGTCAGTCAGTCAGTCAGTTAGTCAGTCAGTTTCTTCTTTTATATATTTAGATAACAAGGCAACCCGTACCTGTGATCCCTGACCCAGTTGAGAACAGTTTTCTGCCACGACATAGTTTGGAATATCATAAGCAGGACCTGCAACGGCAGCTTCGCCTTGTAGGATCGGTGCGCCCAGAGGCGTTGCACGCCTGCTGTCACCCCCATCGATGTGACACCGTATATCAGCAAGTCTAGAAACAAGCAAAAAGTTTACAAAACTAACCCGGCTACGGACACTATTTAGTACAGTCGGTACGCGAACAGTTTTGAGCTTCGATAACTCACAAGTACGATTTTCTTTTTTAGTTAGAGAATATGATATGATTACTTATAGTAAAAAATATTTTCTAACAGTTTTTGACGTCGCGCTAGGTATTATATAGATATTTGTTAATAACTACAAGAAAAGATTATACAAGACGTATTTTCCTTTACCATAATATTGCATACAACTATTTCAACATCATCTGTCATTTGATAACAGTTTGGTCAATAGATTATGTGAGAATAATCGAAAACAATTTGTCAAAATATAAGTGACCTTGAATTATAAACGAATTACAAATGGCTAAGACGACATATGCTCTTGACAAAACCGTTATAAAATGTGAAGTTATGTTGCAATAGTAAAAAGCGATAAAAATAAAACTTACATAATCTTTTGTATGTGTACCAAACAAATACATGTATTATACCTAGCGATTGCGCTAACACGTGTTAGAAAACATTTTTTATTATTAGTACTCAACGTATTCTAACAGGTCACAAAATAAAATCGGACTTGTGATTTATGTCATTTTTATAGGTTAAAAAGGCGTTCCCGTACTCCACTAATTGCGTTAAAATGTAGCCCATGTTAGCGGCCATAATGCTCTATTCCTGGAGAGGCCTTGGGTCTTATAGTTAATTACACAAATTATAGAATCTCTTTTTTCCTATTCCGACTCAAGCTTGACCGTAAGCTTCTTGTAGGCATGTGGGGTTTTATTATATTTTATATCATGACGGTGTCAAACAAGCATACGGCCCCGCCTGATGGTAAGCAGCTACCGTAACCTATGGACGCCTGCAACTCCAAAGGAGTCACATGCGCGTTGCCGACCCTTTACAAAAAGGAGGATTCACTGTGTTGACGGAAAATCTAAATCTGTAGTATTTTCTTTAGGCTTTAGTTCTTTAAAGATTGTAGGTCTATCAGAGGGGAGGGGAGATATACAGGTACGTTCCGTATATTGTGAGGTTAAATACCCGTGGCGAAGATGACATAAAAAATAAGATAATACAAACTATAGAAAAACCGTTACTATAGCCGTTTACTATAACCGTTACTATAGATCGGTAAACTTACTAAACATTATAGTGGCCCATTTTGCAGTCGCGAAGGCCAAATACAGCCCGTACAGCGCGCCTATGTGCCAGTACGTGAAGACAAATACCACAGGGTACACTATAGTGTACTTTCGTGGTGCTGTCTGGGGAGAGGGTATTTCTTCGTCAGGGTTTGTCACCATTTCCATATGCGGCGCCATACCTGTATATATATATAACTACATACTTAAAGTGTTACATACTTAAAAGTATAGACGGTATAGGCAACGCCACGAGAGTTGCAATGAATGATAGGTAATACACACAGCTACATTACGTACTGATTGCAAAAAAGTGAATCAATGAGTCGAAAATAAGGCAAATAAACAATATACCAACATGAAGCCTTTATTTATGCAGATACCTAACTCTTCATTTAAATAAAACTATTTGAAACAGAAAATTTTGCGATATTCGCAATTATTGAGATAACTGCGAACATAAAATAATGTAAAAGGAACTTTGTGTCAATCTTGCAGTTCACTGTTGAACTTATGCTATCGGTACGAAAAAAGAACAGTTAGGTTAGGCACTTCAAAATCCCGCTGTCATTACATGATATGTTGTGTGCGTGACTTCAACTCTCGTAGTGATACCTAATATACATCATAAATACAATGTAGTTTGACATGAAAGCCGAACTTTATTAGACCAGAGAGTTCTTATTAGACCAATTTCAATATGTTTTTTTCTACTCGTCGGATGTTGTCAATACAATATACCTACGTACTACGCATGTCAGTAAAAGTTAATCTGCCGAATGACAAAAATTGATAAATAAATGTATTCAGCCAAATCATACTATTTTTTTTTCTACTCGTCGACTGTAATGCTTGAATTGAGATTGTGTAGCCCGAACTACTAGCGCATATGAAGATTGAACTTACTCAATTGTATAGAGGCAGCAGGTCTTTCGTTGAACTCAATTCTTACCGGCTTGCCTATATTGAGCAATCGTAGAAAAAGTAATGTATACTATAGTGACATCAAGCTTTTCAATCTCGTACCTTACTTAATTAAGGCTGCGTTTCCACCAGAGATGAGCGAGTAATGCGTTGCGAGGAAAGTGTTACCAATAGAATCACTTCATTTGTTTATCATCGGACAGCGCAGCTTTAGGATTGGTTCATCAATCATCATCCTCGCTCATCTCTGGTGGAAACCAGCCTAAAGTCGGTTCTTTTTTGTTTTAGAATTATATCATGTGTTTTAGTGTAGGTAGGTACCTATATAAAATGCCGATTTCAAAAATTCTAAAGTCCTTATAGATAAAGTGGTTTTTAGGGTTCCGTAGTCAACTAGGAACCCTTATAGTTTCGCCATGTCTGCCCGTCCGTCCGTCCGTCCGCGGATAATCTCAGTGACCGTTAGCACTAGAAAGCTGAAATTTGGTACTGATATGTATATCAATCACGCCGACAAAGGGGTAAAATAAAAAGTGGAAAAAAATGTTTTATTAGGGTACCTCCCCTATACGTAACGTGGGGAGTGATTTTTTTTTTCATTTCAACCCTAACGTGTGATATATTGTTGGATAGGTATTTAAAAATGAATAGGGGTTTACTAAGAACATTTTTTGATAATGTAAATATTTTCGGAAATAATTGCTCCAGAAGTAAAAAAAAATGAGTCCCCCCCTCTAACTTTTGAACCATAAGTTTTAAAAATATAAAAAAAATCTCAAAAGTAGAACTTTATAAAAACTTTCTGGGAAAATTATTTTGAACTTGATAGGTTGAATAGGTTTTGAAAAAAAAATTACAAAATAATTTCTGAACTAAGTTTGTTATAACCGTATAAGCAGGTGTTTATTGTACCTGTAATTTCTACAAAATCACAATGAAATGAAGTGCTTTCTAAAACTTAAGTGGGGACACTTACTGTGACGGACAGAAAACTACGGAACCCTACACTGAGCGTGGCCCGACACGCTCTTGGCCGATTTTTTGATTTGATATTACCATATATTAGCGGCATTTTGACGCCGCAACGGGTTTCTAGTTAGTTATTTTCCTGGATTAAATGAACATTTTTTTTGTGACAGACTTGAAATTTCGTTTGCAGTGAAATCAGTTTTTTTTCTTTTAAGTTAGTAGAACTTAAAAGAAAAAAAACTGATTTCAGCGTTTCTCAAAATTCCACCCCAGAGGAGTTGAAACGGGGTTGAAAAGTTTGTATTAAAGCGAGGCCGTAACAACTGAAGCTAGAAAGTTGTAATTTGCAGGTCGGGTTACATTTATAATTGTTACAATTCATCCCCTAAGGGGGTCAAAAGAGGGTTAAAAGTTTGTATGTATAGGATTTTAAATTTTAAGTTTGAGACTTGAAACTTCGTACGTTCGTTGATATTTAAAAAATAATAAAAGTTATTTCAGCGTTTTGAATAATTCCACCCCTGAGGGGGTTAAATAGGGGTGCAAAGTTTGTATGCATGAAACTTTTTTCTTTGGGATAGAGACTTCAAACTTTGTAGGAATATTAGTTATTAGAGTAAAAAAAAAGTACTTTCAGCGTTTAAGATAATTTCACCCCTGAGGAGGTTAAAAAGGGGTGCAAAGTTTGTATTGGAGAAATGTTTTTTTTTAGCTAGAAACTTTTAACTTTGTAGGAAGATTACTTATTCAAATACAATAAAAGCACTTTCAGCGTTTAGGATCATTTCACCCCTGAGGGGGTTAAAAAGGGGTACAAAGTTTGTATCCGTGAAATTTATTTTTTTGAGCTAGAAACTTTTAACTTTGTAGGAAGATTACTTAGTTAAATACAATAAAAGTACTTTAAGCGTTTAAGATAATTTCACCCCTGAGGGGGTTAAAAAGGTGTACAAAGTTTGTATGGGGGAAATCTATATGCACCGTAGGCCCATATAACTAGACAGATTTTAACAGTGTATTCCTGATCATATTTAGATACTAAAATGTCCTATAAACTTTTCTGGAATACACCTAGTTTCAAAGTTAATACCAATTTAAAAAAAAAATACACTTTTTAATATACCTCATCACAAAACGCCTTTTTAATGGTGTCGTTGCCACTATTGGACATAGTTTACACGTCCTTATTGACAGATATCAAATGACAAGGAAAACTTTGCAGAAACTAAATTTTTACAAAAAAAATGTACAGTCGAGGTCAAAGATATGTTTACACTTTTGCACCTTATTCCTTATTGTAATAGGGTGCAAAAGTGTCAACATATCTTTGACCTCGACTGTACCAATTTGTTTTAGGCGATAATTTTATTAATAACATTTGCTTTTCATATGCAATAAACATTCAAAGAATGAAAAAAAAAAACGAAAATAATATAATTTTTTTTGGCGAAATTGACCTAAAGTCACATAATATTTTTTCCTTCTTTTGGTCTTAGAAATTCGTGGTTAAGATCTGTCGGGTTATTCCAGCCCACGGTGTATATAAATGCCTTTGTCCTGACTGACTGACTGACTGACTGACTGATCCACGCAGAGCCGATACTACTGAACTGGGTTCCGTTAATTTTTTCCTTTCGAGGTACAGAACCCTAAAAAGTGACCTAGGCCTCCGGTGCCAAGGGCTGGGAACGAACCAGCGTCTTCTGCATTCGCAGCAGACGCCTTTACTACTTGGCCACCCGGACAAAATATTTATTAAAAATAATTTGATTTGTTCTTCAGTTTTCATGAAATTGGTTGAGGTTGTATTGTAGCAGAGATACATATAATTTGAGAGTTCGTATATGAGCAGGTACCAAGGGGTCGTGGAGCTTAAGAAGGCGCGAAAAAATCATCATAAGAGTCTTGTTATATTGGTTATCTTGTTTGCAAGGAAATCGCGAGTTTTGAGTTTGAAGCGGACGGGACGGGAGTTAATTTATAGAAGAAAAAAATCGGTATATTTCAACCACATCACAAAATTGCGAATCTCGGAAACTAGAATCACGAAAATTGTACCCTGTACTAAACACAGTCATATATAAGTTATAACTTGAGAGTTCGTATATGAGCAGGATCGACCAAGGAGTCATGGAGCTAGAAGGCGCGAAAAAATCATCATAAGGGTCTTGTCGAACGAGCGGAGCGTAAGCGAAGCAAGTTCTTACAAACAACTTCTGGCTAGTGGGACGTCTCGGCATTCCGATGGCTTTTTGATTTAGAGAGTTTGTTCCGCGATAACTTTAGTAACGCTTTTCTGATCTTCATGAAATTTGTTGAAATTTGAAATTTGTTAGCAGAGATATTTACATATAATTTGAGAGTTCGTATATGAGCAGGATCGACCAAGAAGTCATGGAGCTAGAAGGCGCGAAATATTATCATAAGGGTCTTGTTATATTGGTCATCTCGTTTGCAAGGGAATCGCGAGTTCTGAGTTCGAGGCGGACAACTAGTTTTATTGAGATTTTGTTCACAGCAATAATGTATCAGACGATGAAACTTTGCTGGGATATAATCAATAACTAACACACACATTTTAAGCGTATTCATAATTTAAAAGAAAACATGCTAATTTGCATAAAACACACATGTTTGTTTTTCCGATTTAAATATTCTTAAGTAATTTTTTAACAAAACGAATTACTTTAACCGTAGAGATAGGTATACTGCTATAAACCTTTGACTCCAAGTTTCAAACAAAACCATCAATCACATTTTTTTTTACTGATTGTTATTTTACTCTGAACATACACGTGACAAGTTATAATTTTTCGCGTTATTTTTAACCGACTTCAAAAAAGGAGGAGGCTCCACTGCTTTTTTATTTTATGTTTGTTACCTCAGAACTTTCCACTGGGTGAACAGCTTTAATGATTCTTTTTTTATTTGAAAGCTGGTGCTTCCCGTGTAGTCCCATTCAGTAGCGTAGCTAGGGGGGGGGGGGGGGGGCGGCGGGGGCGGTTCGTGCCCTCCTTTTCACATATAATAGATTATCAATATTATCATATTTTCACATGGTATTTATAACACGATTGGCATAAAAGTCACTATAGGTACTAATGCATAATATCGCCTAAAAAGCAATTTTAATAACGGTTTATGGGCATAAAATGTTTTGCTCGAGTATTAAGTAGAATAAAATTCAGTTCATCTAAATTAAAAATGCATAACTTATACTAAGTCGAACATATATTCCTACTAATTTAGAAAATCCTAACATCAGATGTTAGAATTTTCTAAATTAGTAGCATAACTTATACTAAGCTAAGTGGAACATGTAGTCCTACCAGGTGTCCCCTTCATTTGCAGACAGTTTAATAGAATTTTGTTTCACAGAAAATGTTCAATATAATATTTGGTTCGTATATATTTTCAGTTCAAATTATTTCAATGACTATTTACTTGATTGAAACATATTTCACAGAAACATAACTATGAAATTTTTTAAATTAACAAACTAATCAAACAGTAGAGTTATGTTTAGTGTGAACACACTTGAACCTGAGATTGTTGTTTCACAGAAACTGTTTAGGAAACAAATTGTTACCAGAAAAGTGGGTTAGGTAAGGTTACTTATAGTTGCGACTCCCGCGGAAACAAACGGTTGCCAGAAAAGTGGGTTAGCTTAGGTTAGAACTGTCACTCCCCACGGGAACATACTGTTGCCAGAAAAGTGGGTTAGTTTAGGTTAGAACTGACACCCCCGCGGAAACAATCTGTTGCCAGAAAAGTGGGTTAAGTTAGGTTAGAACTGTGGCCCCCACAGGAACAAAATGTTACCAGAAAATTGGGTTAAGTTAGGTTAGAACTGTGGCCCGCACAGGAACAAACTGTTGCCAGAAAAGTGGGTTAGGTTTGGTTAGAGCTGCGACCCCCGCAGAAAAAACTGTTGCCAGAAAAGTGGGTTAGGTTAGGTTAGAGTAATAATTTGATAGACTTCTAAGTAGTCTCATATTTTTCATTTCATTTTACTTAGGAGAACTCTAAGAAATATTTTGATCATTGTATGTTATTCATAGGTATAAGTTGAGTTTTTGAAGTGGGTAGGTACCTACCTACCTTCTTGCATCATCGTAAACACATATATCCGTCATCGTACCTACATATTGATGAGTAGAAAAAAAAAGCTAATTATTAAGTTGTAGAAGAAAACGCAATTATATTTTTACTTTTCAGTGCATATTAATTTGTTTTGGAATACCTAGTTTTTTAAAGTCGTTTTTTTTGTTAAAATCTGTCATCAGACAAATACGAAAACATGTTCGATTTGTGATAATTGGGATTATTCATTTAATTTGAAAAGGTATATTTCCAAAACCATTTCGAGGTCTAGGTTTATCGATCAATTTTAGACTAATATTTTGCCAAATGAGTCAGTGGATTCGGAAATTTTCGCGAAAATATGAATGACCTTACTCCTTCTACAACCTCCTTGCAACAATTTAGTAACATGTGGTAAGCATTCCTAAAAAAATAAACTCAATGTCATGCGCTACGTCAGTTTGTACGTGTATTTTAGCATTTTTTCCTTCTTTTGGTCTCAGGAATGCGTGGTTAATTTTTTCCCTTTCCTCGCAGGCACCTTGTATAGTGGTGGTTTTATTTGGCGATACGATGACCAAACTATTGTCAGAGTTCACTCTGGAACATGGAAATGGAACGGAAATAGGAACAATAATTCCTAGTAAATCTCAAACCAAAAAAATAGTAAATCTCTATACAAACTTTCAACCCCTTTTTAGCCCCGTTCTAGGTTGATTTTTGAAAAACGCTGAAATTGCGTTTAATATTTTTTTATTATTAGTACCTAAACGTACGAAGTTTCAAATCTCTGACTCTAAATTTTAAACCCCACCGATACAAACGTTTAACCCTCATTTTATCCCCCCTTAGGGATTTTAGCACTTTTTCGCATTTTTACGTACAGAAGTTAGTAGCTTACAAACGAACTTTCAGGTCTGTCACAAAAAAAATCTCTATACAAACTTTCAACCCCTATTTTACCCTGTTAGAGGTTGAATTTTGAAAAACGCTGAATTTACTTTTATTGTTTTTTAATTATTAGTAAACGTACGAAGTTTCAAATCTCAAATCTTTGACCCCATCCATACAAACTTTTAACCCCCTTTTTACCCGGTTAGGGGATGAATTTTAAAAAACCCCTTCTTAGTAGATACTAACGTTATAAAAACTACCTATTGTGAAAAATTCAGCTCTGGTAGGTCCAACGGTTTGGGCTGGGCGCTGATTTAAGTGAGTCAGTCAGTCAGTCAGTCAGGACTTTTACGTTTATATATATGTATAGATTACACACAAAAATTAAGCTAAATGTGCATTAATAATCTAGAACTAATCTTCTAAAATATATAAAAGCGTACAAGACGCTTACTTACATAAGCATTTTGGCTCAAATAAGAATTTCAATCACAATATGGTTTGGACTTTATGCGATTTACTCCAGTAAGTAAGTATCCCATCAAAAACATAAATGTGAAAGGCTGCCAAGTTCGATACTATGGGAATGCTTCGCCTATAAAAGAAGTGAGATCTGAATAAGTACCAAGTTCCATAAAAATACCTCAAATCATAAATAGTTATAGGAATGCACACTTGATTTCCAGCAGTTTTTAAGGTACATTTTGAATAAGTATCACGTTACATAGAAATACCTAAAATTATAATAGTCAGAGAAACGCACACCGGTTTTTTTAGCAGTTTCCTGATAACATTTATTATTTTCAGTACTTTTTAATGATGTTACTTGGCAAGTTTTCACACACCACACACCTTTGGACTGCAATGTGTCAAGTATATAATTTTCTATTAAAACTTGCCAAGTTACATCATTAAAAAGTACTGAAAATAATAAATGTTATCTGGAAACTGCTAAAAAAACCGGTGTGCGTTTCTCTAACTATTATAATTTTAGGTATTTCTATGTAACGTGATACTTATTCAAAATGTACCTTAAAAACTGCTGGAAATCAAGTGTGCATTCCTATAACTATTTATGATTTGAGGTATTTTTGTGGAACTTGGTACTTATTCAGATCTCACTTCTTTTATAGGCGAAGCATTCCCATAGTATCAAACTTGGCAGCCTTTCACATTTATGTTTTTGATGGGATTTCATTTATTTTTGTTAGGTGTAGGTCTTTATTATTTTTTTATCACTTTTGCTTTAGGAAATGTCTCATTCCACTTAGGTATGTACTTTATACTATACCCTTTATACTAAGCGTCTAATTCTATTTTACTATTTATTTATAGGTGATTTTTACAAATAAACTGGCTCCCTACACCTATAAAATGTACCTACTTACATATGTATAATTACATACATCAATAACGTACTTTATTCTGTTTGTAAGTACGCTACCTACATATATAATTAATAACTTGGTAATACCTACCTACCAGTAGGTATTATAATTGGTGGCCTATTCTATTATGTAGCCCTAGAAGTGCACCATCCCATCTCATCCCGTGGCGTATCGGAGGGTGAGATGGGCAGTAGTATATATAATTCCATCTTAGAGTATATATGATTTCCATGTTCTTGAATCTGCGATTTTATTAGTTGTAAAATTAGAAATTATTTAGACTATGCGAGAAAAAATAGTCTTTTCATTTTTGTTTGACTGATTTAGCGCACCTAGTGTACCTAGTGACCTGCTTTGCACTTCGTAAATCGTGGGTTCGGTTCCCGCAACAGACACACACAGAGTGGTGAACAATTTTATTGTTCTTGTCTTTAAGACAAACATGTATTGTCTTAAATTGGTATGTACCTAAATTTAAATAAGTCTTATCTCATTTCCACTCCATACCTACTTATAGTAGAACAAAATTACACATTCGTTGTTTTCGAAACTGACTCACACTTGGCCGTTTTCAGATTTTTACTTTATTTCGACCTAAAGACAAACCTTCGAGCCAAATTTCAGGTCGGTACGACCATTGGAAGATAGACCCATTTAGTTCATTATGACTTCATAGTAGAACAAAGTTACACCTTCGCTATTTTTAAAACTGACTCACACTTGGCCGTTTTCAGATTTTTCCCTTTACTTTGACCTTAAGACCTATCTCCATGCCAAATTTCAAGTCAGTACGACCATTGGAAGTGGTCTAGGTTTTTGATGAGTCAGTGAGTGAGTGTATAGTAAAAATAGCGATTTTCTGACGTCAATATCTCAAGAACTGCTATAGGTAGAATAATGAAATTTTGTATTCTAGACAATTAAGGGGATGTCAACAGACACTCGAAATTTCATATGCGTAGATAAAATATGTTTTGAGTTATAGGGTGGTCGAAATTGGACCGAAATGGTTCGTGTAATATAACCCACGGCCGGTGTGTCGCTTTTTTTTTGCTCGAACTTGGCGGACACACTGCCGTGTGTCTAGATAGGTACTGATATTTAGCTTTGGTATACTTCTTGAGTCGGCTTTTACAGAATCAAGAGGCATAGGTATTGTTTTTTCGCTTTACAAATACAATATGAATTTGAATATTAATATTTTTCGCGGTCTAGACTACTAGGTCTAGAAAAGCCACAACAAAAAAAAGATGAAAAATGACGTAGGTACCAATACTATCAATCTTACGTGACAGCGTCAGTTGACGACAAGCAAAGGTTTTTTATAGGAATTTTTAACTTCGTCAATCCTATTCTGCCTGTAAGAGTAACTTACAAGATGTCGTATCAGATTTTTTGTTTGAATTATAATAAACTAGTAGTCCGCCTCGAACTCGGAACTCGGGATTTCCTTGCAAACGTAATGACCAATATAACAAGACCCTTAAGATGATTTTTTCGCGCCTTCTAGCTTCACAAGCCCTTCATCATGCTCATATACGAACTTTCAAATTATATGTATCTCTGTTACAACCCCAACAAACATGAAGATCAGAAAAGCGTTACTAAAGTTATCGCGGAACAAACTCTCAAAATCAAAAAGCCATCGAAATGCCGAGACGTCCCACTAGCCAAAAGTTGTTTGTAAGAAAAGAACTTGCTTCGCTCACGCTCCGCTCGTTCAATTAACTAAGCTGTTATTTGGAAAAAAAAACAAATTAATATCTAAAAATATGAAAAAAATTAGAAGATATCACATACTTTCTGCAAAAAATATTTTGAACATTACCGGTTAATCCATTTTAGAGTTATCTCCAAAAAACTTCTTCCATAGCATCAGATACAACCTTTTCATACGAATAGTTAGGTTCTTATTCCATTGAAGGTACGGAACTCTCCATTATGCGTGGTCCGACACGCGCTTGGTCGGTTTTTTTACAGTAGCTCGGGCATTTGCTTTTGGTAATAGACGGAGAGCTAGCCACGTCAGATATGACACAATAATGAGAGCGACGAAACCCCTCTCGTTAGTTTGCAACTATGCTTATTTCTAGATCCGGACATCTGGCAGCTGTAAAGTGGTGGAGGTTAAAGAATGCAAATAACTTGAAGAAAACAAATCCTAGAGTTCTGGTTTTAATGCAGTATTATGAGAAATTATATGAATAATTAGATAATATCATTGCCAAAATTTTTTGATAGGGAAAAGTAGTCCAAAACGACATATAATGTAATTCATAGTTTATCGCCTACTGTTTCTGTTTCCGAAAAAAATGCGCAATGTTTTGTGTTCTAATGTTAAAATATGCAACTTCGGTTTTTACCTATTTTGGTATTGCTATTTTCCAATTCAAAAAATTTGCTAGTCTGTTACTCTGACCTCCACCCATTAAAAGCTGCCAGATGCCCGGATCTAGCCATAAGAATAGTACAGCAATCGAACCAGACGCGGTTTGTTGCTCTGATTATTGTGTCATATCTGACGTGGCCAGCTCTTAGTCCAAAAAGTGGAGGCTAAGTGAAGTCGGTTCTTTTTTAGGGTTCCGTAGTCAACTAGGAACCCTTATAGTTTCGCCGTGTCTGCCCGTCCGTCCGTCCGTCCGCGGATAATCTCAGTGACCGTTAGCACTAGAAAGCTGAAATTTGGTACTAATCAATCACGCCGACAAAGTGGTAAAATAAAAAGTGAAAAAAAATGTTTTTCAACACACCTGCTCGTAACGAGGTTCTTATTCCACCGCTTTTATGCTCATAATCCTAGATATTAAACACGCGTGCATTTCACAATAATTATCCAACTAGTGGAATAATTTAATAATCCGATCAAGTGACGTTTGTACTCTAGTACCAAGTTGTACGTACGCAGACGAATCGTTGTACTTTAGTCGGGTATTACCTTTACTTTTTTTAACTCTTTATGAGTTTGCATTCTAAAAAAGTAAAAAAAAGTAAATACATTAAAAATATACACATTTACGATAGAATACAAATTATACAATCCTGATCGTGAATAAGAATCATTTCAACTTATTATATTACTCGTAATACACAATAAATTACGTTTTAAACACGAATTGTCTGTTTTAATATTGGCTGTTTGGCATTATACGTCCGCGCCTTTGCCTCAAGCTGCACGCACATCCAAAAAAGTAAATTGCGCGCCATTTATAAGTTAACCTCAAATCATTATTTATTTGTTAGATTTTTCTCGTCGTGTTTTATTAATTTAAAGAAATTATATTTCCAATGAACAAGGAGACAATTTTAGCGCTAATTTAACCTCTGGATATATTTCAAAATTGTGATACATGTCATCATAAAAATCTAGTGAGCAATACGTAAGAAAAAAATACTATAATTTATTGCACAATAAATGTGAAGTCTTTAATTTTATGAAATGATTTGAAAAAGAGTTCCAGATACTCAATAACAGCACAAAAAAGGTTAGTTAAATTTAATTATCTTAGGTTCGTAAGTACCTCTATCCTATAAACATTCTGACAATTAATGTATTTATCAAAAGTGATTAATTATACTATTCTGTTATTTCCTCGCAAGTGTGTTGAAAAACGTCGTGTGAAACGCGTGTGCTTGATCATTACATTACATAAGCTCAGCTTCCTTATGCGCACTCACATGCGTTCGTGCGCACAATATCGCTTCGTATGTAATGATCAACTTAGCACACTTGTATCATAATGTACTATTATTAGGGTACCTCCCCTATACGTAAAGTGGGGAGTGATTTTTTTTTTCATTTCAACCCTAACGTGTGATATATTGTTGGATAGGTATTTAAAAGTGAATAGGGGTTTACTAAAATAATTTTTTGATAATGTAAATATTTTCGGAAATAATCGCTCCAGAAGTAAAAAAAAATGTGTCTCCCCCCTCTAACTTTTGAACCATAAGTTTTAAAAATATGAAAAAAATCTCAAAAGTAGAACTTTATAAAAACTTTCTAGGAAAATTATTTTGAACTTGATTGGTTGAATAGTTTTTGAAAAAAAAATTATAAAATAATTTCTGAAATTAGCTTGTAATTTAACCGTATAAGCAGGTGTTTAGGTACTGTACCTGTAAATTTCTACAAAATCACAATGAAATTACGTGCTTTCAAATAAAGTAAAAACGGTGAAAATCGGTTCACGCAATAAAGAATTATCCCATAAAAATCATCTTCCATACTTTAAGCTCGCGCGCAATAGTTTACTTAATTTGCCGATAGATGTCGCTGTACGTGGAACGCTCATATCATATCCTACATGGCGGTGTTATTTTAACTCTTAAGTGGGAACACTTACTGTGACGGACGGAAAACTACGGAATCCTACACTAAGCGTGGCCCACACGCTCTTGGCCGGTTTTTGTTTAAAATGATTTATACCACCTATACAAGTTACAAAGTCTAATAAAAGTATCTGTTTTGGTTTCAGCCGAAAATGTGCGTAAGTAGGTACTTCGTTTTAAACAGTCAAATTTGGACACACACATAAACATACTTTTTAACACGCTTTTATTAGCTTCACTTGTAACTAACTATGTATGTAAGAAAATCTTGGAATCTTAATTTCACCCACTTCCCGGTCTTCGATTAGGATGAAATTTTGCACACGCTCTGAGTTCTGATGACAATACATTTTGTAATTTTTAGTGCGTGCTAAAAGCGTGTTTTTTAGTTTTTTAAACTATTATTTTTATGTTTATTTTTCTTACACATGTTATTTCTCTTAAACTGGTTTGATTGATATATTTTCTTGTAGAACAACGCATTTTTTAGATAATAAGTCCCGCCGAGTTTCTTGCCGGTCATAATTCTTCTCGGGTCGGAGGTGTAGTGTTAGAACCGGTGACGTTTACTTTTTATTTCTTTTATTTTTAGTAAACTATATAGTGCTGGAGCCCGCCTAACTGGAAATGTATCAAAATCCTAACCAATTTTCTTCCATATAGCGTTGTAGAGCCCATCTCGGAGATCATAAAAACTTGTCTTAAAGGTCTTGAATGTTAACATTATGCAACATTAACACAACATTAACATTATGCTGAATTTGAGCCTTTTCTTTATCGCGCACATTGCTGAACACATTGTGAACTTCTGTAGTTACCTATACTCGACTAGTGTTTATCTTTAGGTATGCATTTTTCAACCTCTGTTTTTTATGTTCTGTAGTGTGTGTTTTATTGAATAAAATTATATCTATCTATCATAAAAATGCTACAAAAATATGATCACTAATTAACTAGACAAATTGGCTCCTGATGACCGATAAAATTTCACCGTGTATATTACAATTTACAGGAAAACCTATAAGAAGACTACGGTCAAGCGTGAATATTAGCAAAAATACATCGTTAAAAATTGTGTGAACTGTCCAGCTGTTTAGGGGGAGGACTGACACAAACACGTACAGAATCCAATTATCCAAAATCCAATCCAATTATCCAGAAGAATTATCCAGTGTTTTATAGTTTACGAAATAAATGGCTATGACGTACGGACGGACAGACATGACCAAAACTATAATGGTTCCATTTTTGCTAGTTTTGCCAATTTGGCCACGGAACCCTAAAAATGACTGGGCCCTTATTCTCTATATAGGTAATATGAGTGATTTTTGCGTTAAATTCAATTCATCCAAGAAGTTTTGGATAAAGTCGAGAATCAAAAATCTAAAAACATCCAAATCATTATTATCGATAAAAAATGTTAATTATTAAACTTATTGTAAATATAACTGTTACTTTAAAATAATTTAACACATTTTCTATTGAAAATGTTATTTCAATGAATTTTGACTATTTTTGACGATCTCAGTATGTATTCTTATTTCTATTACTTAAAGTACTGTAATGTAATATTATTGAGAAATAAATGAATCTGAATCTGTGCATTATTTCATCGCGCTTTATTTGATAATTATTGATAGATGGCTGAATTACTCGGCGACAAAAATTACTTTCAACCGCATATATTAAATAAAAAAATAAAAAAAGAAAATTGATAAGGGGGCTCCGAACGATTTTTCGCACCCCGGCGCCCAATAAGGTTAAGACGGCCCTGGACCTAGGTAAAACTATGTCCAAGGGTAGAACAGTTTCCCCAACAGTGTGCGGAGTCCAAACAATGTTTATGTTTAATTGTATTGTAAATGTATGTATAATTTAATAAAATTCAAAAGTAGTAAGTACCTTAGTGCACAAACAAGTTTCTTAGGTATAATATTTAAGTATTAATTACACCACAAATAACTGTTGTTTTGGAATTACCCACACCTGTCTATCTACTGCTAACTATTGACTATTGACTAAATTTAAATAAAACGATACAATGCAATATTTTCTTAATTATAGAGAAAACAAGCACTCACAACTTACCATCTGAATGGTTTCTTTTGTATTACAACAGTATGCCTACCCATGAGCAAAATATTCCGAGTTATTTAACATACTTACGCACAATATATACCTAAGTCACGTGCCCTCCTAGTAGAGTGAGTTGAGGTGAGATTTAATAATTTACGATCGATTTATCATCGATGTAATAATTTACTAGGGATACACAATCAACCCAAAAAATGGCCCCACTCGAACGAGAACGACTCGTGCGGTACTGTCTTTGGCAGTCTTATTATAATCCAGTAAGTACCTAACCTTGTCGCCTGAAAGTACGGGGTACCTACTGTGCTTCAAATCCAATAGTTCTGATTTTTTGCACACTTATGATCTTGGCTCAATGAATAATCCAAGTTTGTGACCTCGAGCGGCGAACGCAACTTTGTCAAAAATCGAAAAAAAGAATATTTTCAGACTTTGGTTTGGCGATTAAAGGACTAATTTTGATAGTAACTTCCTAGGAAATGTTTAAAGAAGACTAAATTTTCTACACTAGACTAGGAACTAGACTGATCTCTGTAGACCCGGCCAATAGTTTCCGAGATAAAGCTTTTCAAAATAGAACCGTTTTTCCCCGAAGGTTTGAAAACCGATACTTAAGTTTCTGCCGTAGCTTGAACTACACGTGAGGAGCAGGGCTTGGAAACCGGTATTTACTCCATACTAAACAGGATTAATACAGGATTTTTCGGTGTTTCGTTTACTATTTCATTTTTAATCGAACAATCTTATAAATCTTATAATACGAAGTCATTCTCTAAACAAAATACTGAGTACATAAATACCATAAAATAATGAAATATATTCGATTTTTTTGCGAAAACCGGTTTCAAGCCCTGCATGTGAGATAAGAGATAGGAATTCTCGTAGCACTTGTAAGCTGTCATTGGTAAAGATGTGCCGTTCTCGAGAACGTTCCCGAACGAGAGAATGTTGCGGGAAAGTTCTCGAAAACTTTCTCTGTAACGAGAATTTCCGAGAAAGGACATCAAATCTGCACAAATTCAGATTTTTTATTTTTTGTAAATCTTCCTAAGGTGTTTGAAAGATATTCACGATCATTGTAAACCGAAAAAAACCGGCCATGTGCGTGTCGGACGACGCATAGGAGGGTTCCGTACCTTCAATGGAATAAGAACCAAACTAATACCAAAAGGTCGTATCGGATGCCTATGGAAGAAGTTTTTTGGAGATAACTCAAAAATGGCTGAACCGATAATGTTCATAACAATTTTGTAGAAAGTATATGATAAGGCGCATCTCCTCAATTTTTTACATACTTTTTGGACTTACGGTTCAAAAGTAACAGTTACACAATTTTTCTGACTTTCGAAGCGATTATTTCAGAAAATATTCACTTAATCACAAAATGGTCAAAGGAACCTCAATGTTGGTTTAAAAGACCTATCGATTGATGTGTCTCATGTTGATATTTGGTTAAAAATTTTTTTTGAAATTTAGTTACATGTATGGAGCGCCCCCTTTAAAAAAAAATTGTTTTTCAAATTTAACTACATAACTAAGTAGCGGCATACAAAATACACCTAATGTGTAAATTTTTTTCAGATTCGTCGTATAGTTTCCGAGTAAAATGGCTGTGACATACGGACGGACAGACAGACATGACGAATCCATAAGGGTTCCGGTTTTTGCCATTTGGCTACGGAACCCTAAAAAAAGATTCTAAGTGTAAAAATCTCTGCTATCTCGGTAAATATCCGAGAACATTCTCGAGAACTTTCTCTCATATTGCTTTGTACTTTTATTGGAAGAGGACTCATTTAAGGTAAACGTCCCCTGTTTCGGCAGGTTAAGGCTGTTAAGAACATTTTGAGAATACATAATTTTTTTTAAATATTACTATGCATAATAATATTTTTTAAGCTTTTGAGGGAGTTATAATGATTCTTTGGGAGTAATTTTTTGTGTAAACTGTGTAGTTTTGGTTAAAACTTTTTTTTATATGAATTTATTCGTGAACCTCTTATTTGAGTCCTATTCCGTGACAAAAATTTAGCTCAGCTCCTAAGTTCGTGAGCTCCTGGCCCCTGTTTCGGTATAAAGTATTCCAGAGTAAAACATAATACATTGTTGATAATAATCTTAAATATTTAACGGGTTTGCTTAAGTAGGAAACCGTTGTGGGAAATCGTGGAAAATTATGTGTGAAAGAGTAGGAAAGGTGTGGAAAAGGGTGGAAGAAGTGATTGGGTGGGATAGGTGTGATAAATAATAGGAAATAGTATGGAAATGGCGTGGAAAACTCCCTTGTTTATTTCCTCGCAGTAGTCGTAAAAAGCACTGTTATGTCTTGGCCGAAAGCTCTATACAGGGTGGTAATTCGTCGTATTCCTTCAAGGGGGTTATTCTACAGCTTATTTGGAGTGATTTAAGTCCAGTCAAGCAGGGGTCAAAACTCATTGGTTTTCAAGTTATTCAAGATTTTAGATTTTTTTAATAAAATACCCGCTTTTTGACCTAAAACTAGCATTTTTTTTTAAACTACGTATTTTACAAATAAAAAAAAAGATTTTCCGAATAGCCAATGAATCAGTGATTACGTAAAATAATAAAAAAGTACAAAACATATCAAAATTTTGCAAATAAAAGCATCTGAAGTCAGAAGTTTTTGTATTTTTTTTTCAAATCTTGTTACATTTTAAGGCATAACTAAAAAAAAAGTGATAACACTTCGCGTACAAATTACAGAATTTATTTCCTCAGTTCATAAGCTTTCTAAAATGACATTTTATGCTCATTTTTTACAATTAATAATAATAATACCAGAGCAGGTACAGGACTTAGCGTACTTGACTTTAGGTACTTGTTTGTGTCGTTTTAAACTCGCCGAAGGCATACTTTGTCTCCAGTTTCTTATCTTATCTTATTCCTTGAGGTAGTAGGCACTGCAGATTGCCTTTGGTGAAACAAACAAACTGATTAAGGGTCATTAGCTAATGAGCTAATGAAGTTAAATTACTTTAATTAGTTTGTTTGTGTCACTTTAATTCTTACGGCGGGTTTTTCGCCTTCTGTTCCTTATCTTATCTTAATTTTATTGGGTGGCGATGCTTCTCATGGGGTGGGGGTGAGACTAACCAGGTTTAAATAGGTCATGTAGTAATTAATCAGTTAGTTACTTTCAACTTTCTTTCCAATTCGGACGATAATTGATAACTAAGTTTTTTCTCAAATGGCTACTTACGAATTTGAAGAATACGCAGATATCATTTATTGTTACGGACTCTGTGATGGTGACGCCGATGCAGCTAGAAGGGAGTACCAACTTCGTTACCCTAACCGCCGTTTACCTCACGTAAGCGTGTTTGGTTCATCCTACCGTCTTATTCGGGAAACAGGATCAGTTAAACGCCGTCAAGCTGATGCTGGAAGACCTCAACAATACGATCCTGCTGAAGAAGAAAAAATCTTGCCAGCCAGGAGCCCAGATTTAACTCCGTGTGATTTCTACATCTGGGGTCACATGAAGGCGTTGGTCTACGACAGACCGATACGTGACGTAGAAAACCTACGGCAAAAAATCCTAGCAGCTGCACAGACGATGAAAGACGGGCTTTCGAGGCGAGTGACAATCACTGAAGTACGAAGAAGGCTTCGTTCTTGCATACGCAGGCAGGGCAAACAGTTCGAGCAAGATTTATAATTTTTCCTTTTAAAGATTAAATTTTATTTAATAATGAAACTGTATTTTTCCTATTTTTCTTATTCCCCTACTTAATTACTTACCAAAGTATCACCCCGGGCAATTTAAAGTCTCAGAAGATAAGAAACTGGAGACAAAGTATGCCTTCGGCGAGTTTAAAACGACACAAACAAGTAAAGTCAAGTACGCTAAGTCCTGTACCTGCTCTGGTATTATTATTATTAATTGTAAAAAATGAGCATAAAATGTCATAAATTGTACCTTTTTAGAAAGCTTATGAACTGAGGAAATAAATTCTGTAATTTGTACGCGAAGTGTTATTACTTTTTTTTTAGTTATGCCTTAAAATGTAACAAGATTTGAAAAAAAAATACAAAAACTTCTGACTTCAGATGCTTTTATTTGCAATATTTTGATATGTTTTGTACTTTTTTTATTATTTTACGTAATCAGTGATTCATTGGCTATTCGGAAAATCTTTTTTTTTATTTGAAAAGTACAGTGGCTCGAATGTGCTGTGCGAGAAACAGAAAGAGCTTTATGTCTGTCCTCTACATCAATCGGAACCGTTCCGTACCCGACCACGTACGAACTAGTTAGTGAGGCGCTCCGGCACCATGCGAATGTGTTATGGTGCGTTTTTGTGTTTAATGCTATCAAAATTACATTTCCAGATCAGTTTCACTCCTCTTTTTTCTTAACTCGTACGAGATTTTCAATTACTTATGTTATTATCGAAGAGTGTGTCTAATCTACTTAGTATTGGCTGATAATTCAAGGCCCTAGGTGTTTATTTGTGTTTTTAATTTGAACTAAAATGCAAATTGACGCCAAGGTCAACACACGTTCGTTTTGGAAAAGTACACGGTGGCTCGCGAACCACTGTGCACCTTACAGAGTTGGACTAAAATTTACTTGAATATGAATAAGAATAAAAATTCTGTGATTATTAAAAGTAATTCATACACTCTCTTTTTTAAATAAAATGAAGGTGAATAAATCATGCGACATTTAGGTAGGTACATATTTTAAATCAAGAATGAAATCAGGAACGATTATTCCGGGGGTTGTGCTTACCTATTCTAATTACCGTTTTATTCAACAAAAATGTTATTTGTTACATAATTTAGTTTCGATTCCTACGTACCTAGCAATTGTGTACTGTTAGAACTACTGTTTACAAGGCGTAGTATACAGTGACTCGAGCCACTGTGTACTGTTAGAACCACTGTGTACTAGCGGGTCCTAGTCACTGTGTACAGCAACCGGTACACAGCGGCTCGATTCCCAATTTCTAAAAAAGAATGGATATATCTTTTTTGGTGAAAGTAACAGCAAATATATTTGCTACATATGAAAGTGTAATAATGCACGGTGCTCTGTGCTTGCAACAATTGGTTCAGGGATTTATATTTTTCATGCAACAGCCTGTTGAAAAAATCCTAGCGACTGTTCCCTCCCTGACCCTAGTTTAAAAAAAAATACTAATTTTAGGTCAAAAAGCGGGTATTTATTAAAAAAATCTAAAATCTTCAATAACTTGAAAACCAATGAGTTTTGACCCCTGCTTGACTGGACTTAAATCACTCCAAATAAGCTGTAGAATAACCCCCTTGAAGGAATACGACGAATTACCAGTCACCCTGTAGATGGACTGAATCTTCGAGGGTCTCCCCTGACAGGCCAGCCCTCGAACTAACTCGTCACCTAAAGTTTATTTTCAAGTGTTTACAATAATGTACTATTTCTTCCACCTCCGTGAGAACGGTCGCATTAAAAGGATTGTTAAATTTTTCCAATAAAGTTTGATATAGTGATAGTGTTCACTGTTCAGGCTCTGTGTGGGGATCTGCTTCAGTTTCACGAGTTAAGATTCCTACCTACATAATGAACACAAGGAATTACCAATTCTGTATCGTAAAAGTGCCGATTTTAAGTCTATTTCGTAACTTGTTTGTGTCTGTGTTTATTGTTTATTGTTTATTGATTGATTGTTAACACAGCATTACAGTCTTAAACTAATACACTGTGAAACTTAACACTATATAATATTAATATTATATTAAATTAAACTAGCGGCACACTTGACGGCCTATCATCCCTCAACTCGCAGAATCTTAAACACTCATTATACACATCCATCCATCGCCACGCGAACAGGTCACACTCCGGTGCTGATACTAGGAGCGCATTCAGCAGGGACAGGGCACGGACCACCGGCGAGTTCGCATAGGCGACAGTACGTGCCGACGGCACGGCCAATAGAACACATGTCCGCGGCCTAAGGGTTACATTTTTCAAATCCGGGACAAAGACTCTTACTAGCCGTTCCACCAGTTCAAGGCAGTCACAGTCACCTCGAAGGGCCCGACAGGTAAACAGCAACAGGCTTAGGTTGCACCTGACCTCCAGGGAATTGAAGCCAAGACTTCCTAAAATGAATTTAGTGGGGTATAGGTACGGGTAATACCCAAATATCCTTTTGTACAGCGTTCTTAGAAACGTCTTTTGTACCTTTTCTAAGAGTAAAATGTAAGTGACCTCGTAAGGGTTCCAAACTAGTGCTGACGTCTCCAACTTGCTTCGTACGAGAGCATTGTATAGGATCTTTAAGGTAAAAGGGTCACGGAAATCCCTCGAGTTACGGGTGACAAATCCTAACCTACGGAAGCAGCTAGAAGCAAGCGCTTTGATGTGGTCATGAAAGGTTAGACGCGCATCAAATATAACGCCAAGGTCCTTCACTGAAGCCACTCTGTTGATGAGGTCGGATCCTAGAAAGTAGTGAGCATATGAGGGAACGAGGGATCGACTGCAAGTACAGACTTGACATTTGGCAGTATTGAAACTGAGTTTGTTGTTCAGACTCCATTCGAACACGGACGTAACATCTTCCTGCAGCGACTTACAATCCGCCTCCATCTCCACTCCATATACCAACTTGAGGTCGTCTGCATAGAGAAGACAACGAGCATTTCGGACAGCAAGTGGCAAATCATTCACCATGATTCCGAACAGGAAAGGGCCAAGGATTGAACCCTGACTGACACCAGAACGGGTATGGTATGGGTCCGATACGAAATGCCCATGCTGGACGTACTGCCTACGATCGCGTAAATAACTAGCGAAAAATTTCAGCAAATTTGGGCTGAATCCAATCACATCCAGCTTGTGCAACAGGACATCGTTATCGACGCGATCGAAGGCTTTCCGAAAATCAAAGTATACCACGTCAACTTGAATACCCATGTCTAGGTGTTCTGAGATGGTGTCAGCCAGGGTCAAAAGGTTGGTGTCCACTGACCGTTTCGCTCTGAAACCGTGCTGTGTGTCACACAGAAAAGGTTTGTCTTGTCTAGACAACGTTGTGTGAAGTATGGATTCAAAGAGCTTCGGAAGGGTCGGAAGAATAGCAATAGGCCTATAATTTTCCACACCGGCCTTACTCGCGAAATCTTCCACTGGTTAGGATATGTCGCTGAGGAAAATGCCAAATTTAGCAGAAAGCAAATTGGGACATTTAGGTACTCGGAGCACCCTTTCAAGATGAACGCCGGGAAATTGTCCGGCCCTACTGCACTGTTCGGTTTAAGTTTCTTGACAGCCGTTTCTACCTCCCGCATCGTAATTTTATCAATGACGATATGATTGGGACAAACATGCGGATTATTTCTTTGCTCAAAAGCACAGTCCAGACGAGGGGGATTCGGCAAGAATACACTCGAGAAGTAAGTGGCAAAAGCCTGTGCGCATTCATGCCCAGAATATTCTTTCCCATCAAGACTGACCTGAGCAACGAATCCACCCTTTGACCTAAGACTGTTAACGTGTTTCCAAAACGCACGGGGATTGCATTTTAATTCAGACTGTATGAGGCCTATATAATCGCTGTACGCAACACGAACACATTTTTTTATTTCGGCCCTTAGCTTGGAAAATTCCCTGTAAGCACTAACGCTTTTAGTAGACTTCCACTTCTTATGGTGGTTCGCTTTACACTTGATATCCTTAATAAGGTCTGCTGTGAACCATACTGGATATCGCCTAACTTTAGTATTGCATCGGATTTTTTTAGGTATGCAAGAATCAAAAATACTGTAAATTATGTTATAGAAGCAGTCTACGGCGAGGTTCACATCCTGATTATCAAGAACAGTTTGCCAGTTGGCTTCCGATAGTAGTTTGTACAGTAGCTTATAGTCACCCTTGGCAAAGTTCCAATCACGATGCCGATTTAAGTTGCTAGGATCGATACGCTCAGCAGGGAACTGCTGGAGAGCTTCATCCAAGGGTACTGAGACCTCTAGCGGTGGGTGGTAGGCGTCTCGTCGCGGTACAAGTCCTCCGTCCTCAACTTCAAGCACGCCAACCCCGCGTATGCGCTCCGAGATCAGCACAACATCTAACATTCCTCCAAACGCATTCCTGACATTATTCACCTCTACTAAACCACATACAGATAAAAAATACGCATAATAACATAACACACTTTGAGAAGTATACATGGGGTTTAAATTCAAGTCGCCAACTATAATCACAACACACTTATTAAGAGCCAGTAACCCAGCTTCAACCGATTGAAACCAGTGCATGTACATCTGGTCCGTGGCAGAAGGCGGTATGTAGACTACACACACGAAGCATGGAACATCATATTTAGTGAGTGCAACCCACATATCTTCACATTGAGGTGACTCCAGACCCCGGTGGCGTCGGGGTCCCAGCTTCGCACGCGCAGCCAGCAACACTCCACCTCCACGCGCCCCAGAAGAACGGTCCCGGCGGAAAACACTCCAGTCACCATCAACAAGCTCAGAATCACAGACAGTCGCAGTCAAAAAAGACTCTGTCACGGCTACAAGGTCGCAATCAAGTGTCAGCAAGTTACGTCTAAAGAAGCTGAGTTTCGTTTTAAGATGTGTTACCTATCAATATATATTTATCTGTCACGAACTTGGGGGAAAAGTAACAAAAATCCAGTTCCTTACTTCGTGATACAGATATTTTTGAAATTCACGGACTTCATTTAGTAGATCATATTTAAAGTACGTACATTAATCATTAACCATCGTATATATAATACACATACACAAAAAATAATAAAAGAAGTCGAATTATAAGCAAAATTCCACTGGTAGTTAATACGCGAATTTATCTTAAAAATGTAAAATCGGGTCACATTCAAACTCGGTTTGTGAGAATTCTAGTGAGAAAAACATACCTATACCGAATTTAGCTCATACGACATTAAATACATTACTTGTTTTCTAATTCACATTTAGATGACCTTCGTTGATATATATATAGACAAGCAACTAAAACATATCTAGAAAATCCTTGATTCGGTAGTGACACGAAACAGGAGACACACAAAAAACAAGATGACCGCTATTTCGTGAGTCGGTTGATTGCACTTTTAAGGGACTTCTATGCTTACATTTTATCCTTTTATATGCCAAATCAATTACTAGGGAACCCACAGAGACACTCTCAAAGCTATTATTCAAATGGACTTACCCTTGCCTTTCCATAAGCTTAAGAAGTTAGAGCGCGCACCTTACGGTGACAAGAAGTACACACATACCGCACAGCTGTTCGCGGTCACTAAAATATTAGTACTTGGTCTTTTTAAGAGATTAAATAACAGAGATTTTGTCTTATCCATAATTTAAATAAAAAATGTTTCAATTGCTTATTATTTGCGCCAGAAAAAAAACTAACGAAATAACGTACTATCACGAAACAGGGGCCCTTTACCTTATTTCTTAATATTTTTGTCTTTTCTTGTCTTCATAATTACCCGACTGCGCGACGTAAAGGAGGGTCATTACCCTTCTACCAGTCTATGTATATATTTATGTTTGCTCCTTTGTGGCACTCTAGAGCCAAAACGCGTAGGCCGATTTACATGATTCTTAAGTTAATCGATTCGTCTTGATTGCGCGAGTGTCACTGAAGATATTTCAGCACTCAAAATCCAAAATAGCGGCAATCTGACGCCATGTTGTAAAAAATAAAAATAGATGTATCATGGCGAGTGGGGTATCATTCGATAGGGATTAAAAAATAATTATTTGGTTTCTAACATCATTTTTTTATTAATAATTACTATTTAGGATCTATGATTACTAAAAGTTTGTTATTCAGCGAACTACCGACAAATATGCAGCTGAAGAATAAAGAAGTAGTCGTCGTAGTCTTAGTACTCGTAGTCTCAAAACACGTCTATATTTGTAAAATAGGCCAAGGAAATTGCTCTCAGTTACTATCGTTTTCAGGCGCCTGAATAATAAGTAGTTTAGACCATCGCACAGTGTTTTATGGAAGCCAAAACAGTGACATCCCCATTTCATTACAAATTACTGTAGTTTAGAGCATTACAAATGCGAGACTAAAACTCCCGCGTTTCTAATAGTTGTAGTTTTTGAGAAATACATTTTTGAAAATCTTGATTCTGACACCGGGATATTACGAAAAATAATTATGTTTTGCAAATTAAGTAACAAACTTTTCTGATGACTAAAGTGTTGGATAAACCTATCAAAAAGGTACATTTAGAGGTAATTACAACATTTCTAGGTAAGTACATTTGTTACAATTATATTAATTATTTTAATGATTTTGTCTTTTTTTTCTTCCATATTCCACCGTAGTAGATCACGATATTTGTAAGACAGCTTCATTATTATGTCTTCTATCTACCCTATTTTTTACAAGATCTAATTCCATGGAAGATTTAATCTACAGTCGATTAAAATTTTCAGTCAGGGCTGCCGCTACCAATATCCGGATTTACCTGGACATAAAATAAACACAGTACAGGGAATGCAATAACCGGTAAATTTTCAAAGCCGGGTATTCGATCGGTTATGGTCGAAAAATAACCGGTTAAAACCGGTTATACTACAATTATGTGATTTTTTTGGAACAAACGGCTAAAAATGTCTATTATGCATCGCAAATTTACCAAATATTTTGTCTAAAACATGAATTACTATAAAATTATCAACAACAAACAATATTGAAAACGTATATATTTGTAAATAGTAATTTAAAAATCAACATTGAAAATAAAATCATTTATAGTAACTAAATAAAATCACCCTGATTAACGGAAAAAAAAACACGGTGTATATGCTCTTACGCTCAAGGGCGTATGACAAGACAAGTCAACAAAAGAAGTATGACAAGTCATATTATGTCTTCTTCTACTTCCAGGCTCTCTTCCCCATCTTGCACCTCATAATAGCTGTCGTCTGGATATATTTTCATCCGATGGCGATATAAAAGCATCCTGTGGTGCTTTCAATAATGCTATTGCGGCAGATGGTAGGGGACGTTTTTTAATATTTTTTTGTCGTTGCGACATCCGTTGTTCCGAAATTATTGGGTCTGGTGAGACTAACACTCTATGAAACAAATCAGACATGGTTTTCGTTCGATCTGATTTGCGGGTATGGTGTTCTCTATCGTGACGCCAATATTTATTACGAGATTCTGATCCTTGCTCGGAGAGCATTCCAACTGGAACAGACGAGTTTCGTATTATCGCAGCTCCATGGACCAAAAGTTTATGTATAGTCACTGTCATAGGACACCATTCGTAACTTTTAACATATTTTTTGGCTAGTTACTATTGGAAGACCACTCGATAACACAACTAAAATTGTGTGGAGATCGTCCAGAAGCCACTTCTCTATGCCAAGGATGTTTGCAAAATTTTCACGATGTGTGTCAGACAAAACTGTTCTAGCGGTATTGCCGTCATTAGTAGTGCCACTATTTGGACGTACGACATCGACTAAAACTCCAATTTTTTGTCGGATTTCAATTTGGATTCGTTTTTTGCGCTCTTGCACAAGATGACCTTCGTAGGACTTTTTTGAGATGTACCAGCCTGTTACCTCTTTTTTATAGCCCAGTTTGAGCAGGAATTCTAAAACTCTTATCCAAGCATGTAGGGGGCTAATGCCGTGTTTGAACAACTGATCATCTACGGGCTTTAAAAACACTGTTTTCAAGGCATTAAACTGTTTTGCTAAGAGGCACAGTAAGGACAACGCATCTGCGACGGTGTGTTTAGTAGGATATTTAAAACTTTGCCATCGATAGCCGCTAAATACAAATTACAGGTAGCTGTGATGGTTTGTCCTGTTGCTAGTTGGCCTTCAAGCGGAGTGAGGTGGTGTATCTCGTCTTGTACCCTCTGTTTCTCTGATAATATTAATTCCTTATTTCCTTTTGCATACACGATCCGAATTGGCCTACAGCTTCGATATGACTGTGGAGCTGAGTTCATCCATAATATGGTTGGATCCATAGATGACGACTTAAATCTGCAATGGTATAAATGTTGTGGCAAAAAGGCTGCTTTCATCTTTCATTCCGTCAAAATTTTGTTTGTAAAGAGCTTGGCCAGAACTGCCATCAAACCCCCATGACCGCAAAAAAACACGTCAACAGACATTTTTTCGTCAATTATCATTGCCAGTTCATCAATTATCATTGTCAGTATCATTCATTAGCACTATAAGGTTTGGGAGCTTCAGCACAAATTTTGTTATTCATCTGTATTGGGGCATTTTGTAATTCTAAAGATAAATTTATGATTGACTCTATGGCTTTTGAATTTTTCATGGAAAGAGGGTTCCGCTTCAATTTGTAGTGTATTTACAAATGCTTTGATTTTTATAGTCTGTGGTTCATTTTCTAGTACCGCTTGAAGTCGTTTGCGCGACCGAATTTGTTGTCGTGAACTCAAATTCGAAAACAGTAAACTTTTGGGTGATGACAGCAAAGTGTGTTCAATATGTTGGTCCGTTGCCAAGTGACCACTAATGAAAGTGGTACCCAGCCATTCCGCGTGTTTTTTTGTAAAATCTTTCATGTTACTCTTGCAGTCTTTGTACTTTCTCTCACATTTAGACAACATTATAGGTAGGGTCTTTGTGATCTCCTCCCTGGATTGAGATATTTCACATGCATTCCCTATAGTAGCAGTGGCAAGCACAGTTTCTACACGCTCGGCGAGTGAAAGTGTTTTATTTTTGCCGGATAAAAGCTAGAAAATATCTAATCTGGTCAATATTTTTGAGTTAGATGCTCCAGCAGTAGCATTATCCAATCCTCCTAAAGTATTTGCGGACACTCCCGGAGTGTGAAGAGTGCCGGTTGCGGCTTCGAGCACAACTTCGCCTGCCTCTCATTGACCAACATGAGGGTTCGCGCCCTCATGCCCCCCTAGCATTAAGTCCCCCGGTCGGAGCCCGGAAGGACATCCCCCAGCAGGTTGGGTCAGCCCCTGCTGAGGCAAAGTGGCATCATGAGTCTGAAACGGCTCCATGATGCCTCACCCCCGTTTCTCCACGATACACGTATAGACTTGCTGCTGATGACGTCACTCGACGTCGTTGTAGCTGATGACGTCACTCGATGTCGTCGTCGCTGGTGACGTCGAAGACGTCAGGCCGCAATTGATGTCGACTGCGATGACGTCAGGCCGCAATGTGCCGGACGGCGCCCTCTGCCGTCGACCCTGCACACACTCGATAGCCGTCTATCCGGTTCGAAGGACCAAATGTTCGGGTCCAAAAATAACACACTGTATAATGTAACACTCACTTGATTTTTGATTAATTACAAATTGTTCTCCGACCCTTACATATATTTACTGCAACCCTTAATAGCGCGATGTAGGAATAACATTCTAAAGCAAAACGCCATCTATTGACATTTTTTGTAAAGTAATTTTATACTGAAGAACAAATCAAATTATTTTTAATAAATATTTTGATTTGTTTATTTTAAGTAGACACACTACTATATAAATCATAAACTTATATAGATGTCATATACAAAGGAAAAAGTGACCTAGGCCTCCGGTGCCCAGGGCTGGGATCGAACCAGCGTCTTCTGCCGCGAATGCAGAAGACGCTGGTTCGATCCCAGCCCTGGGCACCGGAGGCCTAGGTCACTTTTTCCTTTGTATATGACATCTATATAAGTTTAAGTAATTTTATAATCAGAACACGAGGCTTGGACACTGAGGATCCGTGCCATCGTACAATGTATGACACGCTTTATAATTATTTTTGACCCTTCGTATGCGAACCCGTCTCGCACTTGACTGATACTTACTAAACCAGTCCTCGAAACAGTGGCACCACATTTTCTTCACAATAAAAATCCAAAATTAGTAAAACAATTAATATCTTTGTAACAAATGTATCTTGGAAGGTAGTAATTGCTCTTAAATGTATGTCTTTGACTGTTTTATCGAACACCTAGGCGAGACAAACAGTCCATTCAATATCTTTAAATTATTTCTATTTTTCGTAATTTTCGAGCGTTAGAACTTAGAAACAAGATTTTCAAAATTTTATTTCTCAAAAACTTCACATATTAGAAAGGCGGGAGTTTTAGTCTCGCATTTGTAATGCTCTGAACTACAGTAATTTGTAATAAAATGGGGATGTCGCTTTTTTGGCTTCCATAAAACACTGTGCGTCATACTCTACTTCAATCAGGCTAAAGCTCAAGGTCATAATTTAATCTTGTGTTCTATTGACAAATAACATTAGGGTTTCTGCTCGAGACTTTCGAACTGGAGACAATTCGAGACGAGAAAAAAATTTGCGGAACTCGAGAGTTCTCGAGTTCCGAACTTGGACTGCGGGTTACCTGCCTAAGGCTTAAGTGTATACTAAGATATGTTTATTTATAAGTTTTTTCTTTCTTTCCCGCATATTATGCTTTACAGTTTAAGAGTCCGGTAATGATTTGAAAACGAAAATCGCTAATAATGAAATAATGCACATGAATTGTATTTGATAAGATAGTTTGAAGTCTTGGTATTGCAAAAAAATACTTTTGGTCCACATTTTTTGTTATTTAATACCCGAAAACTCAATTCTTGCAGAGCTTGTTTAGTGAGGACGTTGATTCGTGCAATCTTGTCGCTTGATTTTTTATTATTATTTGTTGTGCCCTCCAATATGTTTTATATTATCTGAATAAATCATGAAGCCAAGTTTATTTCTGCATTTAAATTTTTGTAAAATACTTTAATATATTCCCATAAATACCACCTAAACTTCGGCAATTTTTCCCAAAATCGTTCTAGGTAAACATACACTTGCTTAAAAAATATGTATGAAAATGAAAAAAACTGTTGTATTTATTCCTTAAACGACTCATTTTTCAACGTATTTATATGTTTTACTTACTAGTTTAACATCATTTTAATAAATAAAAATCTTACTCTTTTCACCTCTCCAAGCAAAAATCGCGAAACAGCTGTTAGATTAAGGTGAATAATTTATAAATGACACATAAAATCAAAAAAGTGTTACACTTATACAGTTTAACAAGGAACTACCTTTCAACATATGTACACAAACTAAAAATAGTCTTATTAGTTACTGTAAACTAGTATCAAAAAGTTGAGCGAAATCGAAAAAAAACTTTACCGGACTCTTAAGGCGCGTTTTATGTCTAGTCCCTTCAGAATAGTATTAATCTGCGATCTGGATTTTGATTTACTATATTTCGTGTCTTAATTTACATACCGTATGAGTGTTTGGTGGGATCCCTTTGTTTCCCATAAACTTATTGTTTCGAATTTCGATAGTCAGAAATTGATATCCATATAATTTATGGGCATAAACATTAATAGTCATAATTTTTGTAAAGCATAACGTTGCATAGTTCTAATAATAAAGATCTATAATATTAAACACTATAATCGCAAAAGGCATAAAATTGATGAGTATAACATTCGAAGGTCTATCAATAATTATTCAGAAATATTTTAAGGCATATATTTTATCGGACTAATAGTCGTTAATCATATCGTTTGAATGTCATCCCTTTGTTTCCCATAAACTTATTGTTTCGAATTTCGATAGTCATGAAATGATATCCATTATGATTTATGGACATAAACATCATTAGTCATAATTTGCCGGAAGTGGGTTAGGTTAGGTTAGAACTGCGACCCCCAAGAAAACGAACTGTTGTCAGAAGTGGGTTAGGTTAGGTTAGAACTGCGACCCCCAAGAAAACGAACTGTTGCCAGAAGTGGGTTAGGTTAGAACTGCGACCCCCAAGAAAACGCACTGTTGCCAGAAGTGGGTTAGGTTAGAACTGCGACCCCCAAGAAAACGATTCTGATTATATTATCTGACGATCATATTATCTTATGATGGCTAACGTTATGGACTATAAAAAATCGGAACTTAAAATTTGTGGACACTAATATACAACCCTAGTTATCATCATAATCTGCGATTAAAGAACTTAAAACAATTATTATAAGCAAGTTTATTGCCTTCGACATTATGTAATATATACCATCTGGACTTTGAATATTATGACTATGAGTAACAGATTTTATGACTAACAATAATGATGACCTGCAAAAATCGGACCAGCAATTTAGATTGTAAAATTTTATGACTATTGACAATATGACTAATAAAAATTATGATGGAAAACGTTATGGACTGAAAAAACCGTAAAAATTTATGGGAACCGATAGAGACCCGTGTTTGGTTTTGTGATGAATATAATCATTTAACTACATCATAGATAAATAAGTAAGCTTCCTTAATTCTCTTTGATTACATTAATAGTGTAAATGAATTTCCTATATTTTTAATAGCTGATTATTAAAGTAATTTAGGTATATTAATATTTTAAAGTTAATCACACAATGTAGAAATAAAAAACCGGCCAAGAGCGTGTCGGGCCACGCTCACTGTAGGGTTCCGTAGTTTTCCGTCCGTCACAGTAAGTGTCCCCACTTAAGAGTTAATAACACCGCCATGTAGGATATGATATGAGAGTTCCATGTACAGCGACATCTATCGGCAAATTGAGTAAACTATTGCGCGCGAGCATAAAGTATGGAAGATGATTTTTATGGGATAATTCTTTATTGCGTGAACCGATTTTCACCGTTTTTACTTTATTTGAAAGCACGTCATTTCATTGTAATTTTGTAGAAATTACAGGTACAATAAACACCTGCTTATACGGTTAAATTACAAACTTAGTTCAGAAATTATTTTGTATTTTTTTTTCAAAAACTATTCATCCTATCAAGTTCAAAATAATTTTCCAAGAAAGTTTTTATAAAGTTCTACTTTTGAGATTTTTTTCATATTTTTAAAACTTATGGTTCAAAAGTTAGAGGGGGGGGGGCGCATATTTTTTTACTTCTGGAGCGATTATTTCCGAAAATATTTACATTATCGAAAAATGATTTTAGGAAACCCCAATTCATTTTTAAATACCTATCCAATAATATATCAAACGTTAGGGTTGAAATGAAAAAAAAAATCACTCCCCACTTTACGTATAGGGGAGGTACCCTAATAAAAAAAAAAATTCACTTTTTATTTTACCACTTTGTCGGCGTGATTGATATACATATTACCAAATTTCAGCTTTCTAGTGCTAACGGTCACTGAGATTATCCGCGGACGGACGGACGGACGGACGGGCAGACATGGCGAAACTATAAGGGTTCCTAGTTGACTACGGAACCCTAAAAACAATATTTTACAAAAGTCAAAATGAAGCGGCTGAACAATACAATAACTGAGTACAAATGTTTTTGAAAAGCTAGAATACAAGTGGATTAGTCAGATATCTAGATAACATTTAATTCAACAATAAAATAACTGTGAAATAGTCAGAGCCATCTTTAACGCCCCATTGCACGTATAATATGTTCATACAAGTGATGCTGAGTTCCGATAAATGGTTTAAAAATATGAATTGGCCGAAAGCACAAAAGATACCACTTCAGTGTAAAAAAGGACGGTATTTACTGATTTATCATGTCGTATAGCAATACGTAGGCCTCCGGTGCCCAGGACTGGAATCTAACCAACGTCTTAGGAGATACTTACTTAGGAGTTCATCGAAAGCGAGAGAGATGGCGCTGCCGTCAATACAACTGAAGAACAAATGAAATTATTATAACAAATATTTTGATTTGTTTATTTTAAGTACACACATTACGATATAAATTATAAATTAATATCGATGTCATATACAAAGGAAAAAGTGACGTAGGCCTCTGGTGCCCAGGACTGGAATCGAACCAGCGTCTTCTGCAGTCTCCATTCTTGTAAGTTATATTTCTCAACCATTTCCTGGTGTCTGATTAAGCTGAAATTTGGTATACTTCCGTAATTCACATGACAATGCTCTCTACTAAGGGTCGTAAACGGAGTATGCAATCTGAATCCGAAAAGTATGGAATTTTCCGGATTTACATCCACGCGGGTGTTAACCGTGGTACTACGGCTTTTACCACAGGGGACCACGGGTAATTTTTTTTCCCCGTAGTCCCACTGCACCAAAATGGGTTTATCTTTACGTTAGCGATGTCGACCTATTTCTGTGCGGTTTGGCCTTCGGCCATTAGAAGATTGCTAACGAACCTAACCTACCTATGAGTGGTCATTTTGCGTTCTAGACCTTACTGGGAAAATAGGGGTGGGTCTACGGGGAAAATAATTAACCGTGGTCCCCCTGTGGTACAAAAGCTGTGGTACCACGGTTAAAACCCTGGTCCACGGATCATGCCATACATTTCAGATCCATCGTGCAAACCCTAGCCCTATTTAAAATGTCGCAGTTAGGCAATCCACCTTTTTTCTGTCGATTTGTGTAACATTCCTGTGCCTTACCAAAAGGTCCAAAAGTTTGTATACTTATGAACTAAATTGAATAAATTAAATTGATATTAATTTCTTGTTTCATTTTAATTGAGTGAAAAAGAAAATAACAATAATTGAAATAAAATATACTTAAGTTGTCTTATAAAAAAAATCTTGAACATTACGTCGATAATTAAATACTAATGGTATGATAGCTAATGGTAATCAAATTAAGTAAACAAACTTAAACTTAGATCTGAATAATCTTGTATTCTTAATAGGTAGGTATATGAATAACATTGTGATATATTTATTGAAAATACATTCTCAATCAATACATGAGCATGGGATAGTAAACTGTTAGGCCCACAATCGTAGTAGTTACTTTATTTATTGCTTATAGATCACACGTCCCCAAAGATCATCAACATCCATACTAGTATATACATGATGATACAAAAATACTGGAGATTCGTTTAAGGGCATAATTATTGCGAGTAATTAAAAGTAGAACAGTTTTTTGGACGCGAAAAAAAAATTTTTTTCAAATGGGACAAGTCGTTCCGGCTGGCTAACCCTCCATACAATACCAATTATTCCCCTTAAAAGGATCAGCATCATTTTGTTACACCTTGTATATATACTAGAGTCTGTTCGGAAAGAGTAGTGCGTAGTGCGTATTAGAATGTATAACCTCCCTTATAAACCACGAAACTTCCTTTCCGAACAAATTATATAACCCCTTAACTCACAAAACGTGGCAAACCTCTGTTAAATTATGTCTGTTTATTACCAACATAAATGTTAAAATGACAAATAGTAACAATCGAATAGCTACGGCATCTTTAATTTCACGAGTGTTTCAATAATGCCATAATAATTATGTCAACATCAAACGAATTAGAAATGGACGTGTCGATGGCGGTCAAAATAGTAAGATTACTAAATATGACTGGCACGACGCCTTACATTTTGATATGAGTATATTGTAATAGTGACGAAAAATAATTACATGAAGCGGTAATAATAATTTTAAACAAAAAATAACCGACTTCACTTAGCCCCCCACCTTTCCAAAAGCAAATGCTCGAGCTGCTGTAAAAAATACTCAAATCAATATAAGTGTGCCTATAATAGTTCCCTTGATTTCTTCAGGATCCCATCATCAGATCCAAATCGGTCCAGCCTTCTTCGAATAATCGGTAATACATAAAAAAATAGCAAAAACAAAGATCCCGATGAATTGATAGCCTCCTCCTTCGAAATCTTGAAGTCGGTTGAAATGGCCTCCGCTTGAGTCCTCGCCTGCGGTACGCGGGCGCCGAGGTATGGCGGGGGACGGAGGCAGGTGCGGGGGGGATACACGCAACGCACCCGCCGCCCGCACCTTCCTCTATCCCCTTAGTTGTCATCCCGCGCATACGCGCAACACGCATGCGATGACGTACTAAACAAGTCTGGCCTTTAACACATTCATTGCCACCCAGCCAAACAAGACATCCGCGCCAGGCCACAAAAATTTCTTCATATAAAGCTGTAGTACCCCGATCCCGACTATCGGGTCGTCCGGCCTGGGAACGAAATCATAATAAAATACCCGATAGTCGGGTTTTCGGCACTGAATGTGTTAAGCAAAGATAATTTATAAATAGAACAGCACACAGGCATAATCTACAAAAATTAGGGTTCCAAGTTTGATAGTTTTACTAGATGGCGCTGTACGGCCTCATACATTATGCGGTAACTCTGGTTTGCTCAGGTTCAGATGGCGTTTCAGAGTTACCGCATAATGTGTTGGTACCGCACAAAAATTCCTTAGACTGTAATGCCCCTATATTTATACATTATCTTTGCTATAAGTTACCCGAATTGTCAGTATTTTGGTAAATGTACCATTTGACGCGCGGGCGCTTACATATTTATTGGTCGAATACAATATGGGGATCAATGTTACTCTGCGTCCGTAGGAAACACCTTAGACAACCCTACACGTGATCTCCGGGTGGTGCTAAAAGAGTAACAAACTTGGCAGCTGCACTGTCCCATCTGGACCTCACAGCACTCACTGGATTTTCCTTATGATCTGCTTTCCCACTACTGCTACCCCAGGGAAGAAATGCCTATCTATATCCAGTGACATTTAGCCATACGATAAATAAATAATATCGAATCTGTACAATGCACAACGTAAGCACCGACCGCCAAACGGTACCTTAACCAAAATAATGGCACAAATGATATTTTGTAGTGTAACTACGATGGCAATGGCAGTGATCAATGATGAGGTGAGCGATGACGACGAGCAGTAATTTGAAAAAGGTGAGTTTTCTAACAATAAGACTGTGAAAAAGTGGAAACAGACAAAATGCCTCTATTTACTTAATGATATATTCATACAACACATTTGATAATCATCCTTAACAGAAACATAATTAGGTCGATTTTAAAAACTCTGACCTGTATAATGGTTATTGGAAAATCAGCTTTGTGATCATTGTAATAACGCTTAAAATCAAATGCCATCTCTGCCAGGATACACAAGGTAACCAAGGTGTACCTACAACAAATTATAAAATATCCTAACTCATCCTTGTTAATCAACAGAGGAGTGATGTCTTACAGAGACCTTTCCCTCTAATTTTCTCGATCACTATAGTTAAAAAAAAAAGAAAGCAAGTCTTATAAATACTTAGTAAGTATGAGTTCGCGAATGCATTAATTGTTAAAGCAGATATAATTTAACAGTAATATGTTAAGATATGTACATGAAACATGCAAAAACAATCATTAGATTCATTAAGTAACAACAGTATGCCAACAATGTTTTCAATATCAATGTAAATGTAACATACAAAATAATCAGAACTGTTGTTTTGTGATTGCAAATAGAACCAAATAAACTTGATACAATTTAACATAGGTACCCAAGAGAACTTAATGGGGATAGTTCATTGTAGAATGAATTTTGTATTAAGCAGAACGTCTTCTAACGATACTACAATGTTTAGAAATAACGGAAAAGTAGAAAAATCCACTGCCTCAGGCGAGACTCGAACTCGGGACTCTGGGATACATGCCCATCGCTCTGACCAACTGAGCTACTGAGACTTACCTGATGGTTGCGAATTTCTCCACTATATCTTTTACTTGCGACCCGCCCCGGCTTCGCCCGGGACTTTTTTGTAGACCTTTTAAGGTGTACAATGCTGTAGTATATTATTTTGATCTATCTCAAAGGTTTCAGCCATCGTTTGCAATGTAAGCGCAAAAAAATACATCACATTAGAAACCTCAAAAATTATCAGTGTTTCATACTCATTATAGTCATTATGCATGTATTATAAACTAGCCTTTTCCCGCGGCTTCGCCCGCGTACTATAAGTACTCAAAAAGGATACGATACCCATGTTGATTTTCAGACTTTGTGACCACATTTGCCCCTTTTGGGGGTTGAATTTCAAAAAACCTGAAACACGTGTTTACTCATTTATCGTTAGGAATACTCCTGCGAAGTTTCGAATAAAATAGTCTAACAAATCTTATTTCGCCATACAAATTTTGGACCCCCATTTTACCCTTATTTAGGATATTACAACGGCTTATTAAGATATTTAAATTAGTAAATTGAATTGATTCTTTGAATCGGAACTGACATTGACATCAAATTTGTCATTTGTCCTAGTTAGAAATGAAATTTACTTAATTTTTCATCTGAAATATCTTATAAAGCTGTTTTAATTCCACATGATCACATTTAAAAGTAAAATAAACGACAAAAAATATGAAAAAAAAAAAAAAAATCTTGTCTGTTTTTAGTAAGAGTTGGGGCATTAAATTGCTTGTTGTTTATGGAGTTAGAAAAACATATTAGTGTTCACGACTTAAGTTTCACCCTGTATATAGATATAAACCTTCCTCTTGAATCACTCTATCTATTAAAAAAAACCGCATCAAAATCGTTGCGTAGTTTTAAAGATCTAAGCATACATAGGAACATACAGCGGAAAGTGATTTTGTTTTATACTATGTATTAGTGATGCGTCTTAGGGGACGCCTAGCGACATCTGCCGAAGAAGTCTTGCACTTCTCAACCGGCTATCGGAGTCCCAAGTTGTATTGAGAATTCACCGATAACAATGCGCTACCCCATACTACAATTAATTTTGTATTAAACAGAACGTCTGAAGCAGAAACCTGTGAAGCAGCTGCTCTCGTGCGAAGAGTCGCGACTTCGAGTCCCGCCTGAGGCAGTGGATTTTTCTACTTTTCCTATATTTCTAAACATCATAGTATAATGGCTGTTCCAAACACTTGAGTTCAAAAATTGTTAAAAGATTAAATCTAATTTTAGTTAAAAAATACTTGTTTCACTTGTATGTGGTTTGAGAACGCCTTGTATTGCATAGGTGCATTTTTTCCCTTGTGAAAATTATTAGAATCTTAAGGTGTCAAAAAAGTTCGAAAAATTGGGTGCCATTTTTCCCAACTCATGAAGGATTATTCTGCTCTGATAAGGCGAATGTCGCTATTATAAAAAAAGGAAATACAATTATATCTTAAATTCTGTAGCACAGAGTTCCATTTTCAAGATAATCTGATTTTATCTACACTCATATTGTAAGTCCTCTAAAATGCGTTCAAAAACCGTAGGCAATGACCAGCATTACAACAAACGATTTCACTATGATAAGTTTCTTATCTGTGGCAGTAATGTAATTTTAACTTTACATGCTCAAATATTGTTAAGTTATGAGTTTCAAATTTGGAACAGCTGTCAAAACCAACACAATTTCAATGGGTTTCTATTCTAGTATCCATAGATTTTAAAATGTTGTCGATACGAAACGTCAGTACGATATATTTTTTGACATAAACCGCACGACATTTTGATCTCGGATGACATGAGAATAAGGACTTCGTTCGTTGGCTAATATTTAAAAAAAAACTCGCGACAGAAGTTTGTACATATATATATTTCTCTATGGTTTGTACGGCCGCCATTTCTGTTATCGACTTGTCAGTTATTGTTTGTCGAAACATTTTTAATTGCGAAAATGTAAATGTTTACTATTAACTATATTATAATAAATAAATATACTTTCCTTATCAGTTCTAATTTATTTATTTTTATTAAGCTTACACCTGTGGGTATGTTTCAGCACTTGTATCTATCTACCTAGTAATGCAGGTCAATTGCCTTCGGCTTCTGAACCCATCTTTGAGTACTTGCAATATGGGTGTAGATAAAGTAATGTATGCAACTGTACATAATTAGGCCTTAAAACACTCGTGTGATCCTATAATGAAACTCGCTTCGCTCGTGTTTTAAGGCCCCTCATTATGTATCAGTTGCATAAACTACTATTGTGATAGCGCCATTCGGCTTAGCAGAGCAGTATTATTATAGTTAATATTTAAATGAATCACAAAGCTAGGTTCTATATGCTGAATCAGTATTTGGGCCACCTATATAGATAAATCATATGAACATTAAAGTAACTTAACACTAATGAAGTTAAGGCACTGGTCAGTACTCCGGGGAACTGTCACCTAGTTTGATATCATCATTGATGACGATAGTTTGCTTGTTGTGCACTTTCTTATCATCCACATCGAAACTAATGAGGTCTTCTACGTGGTTGTTGGATTTCTGAAACGAAAATAGATTATTAAACTTAACTTTTAACAATGGGTTTGACCGGTTGAAAGTATTTACAGGTATAGCATAGGTTATACCTGTCAAAAATGTCAAAACTTGTTTTTTTTTATTTTCTGACTTAGAACAGTACTCATCATCATTGGCCTGTAACATGTATGGCAGACGATTAGACGCAATATCCAAAATTAACTTAGACACTTCCTTTGGTGGCTGTACAAACCAATACGGGACCGGCAAGCGCGCCCACATTTTGCACAGCTATATGTTGCAACTGATGTGCTGGTGTTACAACCCTGCCGTCTCACCCTCTTATCGGCTAGTTTGTCGAACCAGATCCCATCATGCAGTTGCTGGCCTTCCTTGAGGATATTACGCCACTGGTCCCTGTCATCAGCAAGCTTCTCCCAAACGCCATGCCCGATGTTAAATGAGATCAGGTCACACTTCACGCAATCCTTAAAGCGAAGCAGTGGTCGGCCAATACTCCTCTTCCCACCCACCACTGCGCCAAGCATGACCTGCCTTGGAAGGAGTTTAGAGTCCATGCGATACACATGCCCCAGCCACCGCAGATGTCGCTGTTTTAGCAGGGCGGTGAAACTGGGAAGCTTAGCTCTAGCAAGAACTGCCTCATTTGTGACTCTATCCCTCCATGTGAGGCCCAGTCAGCTGCGCATGCAGCGCATATGGAAGGAGAACAGTACTAGTGTCAGGTATAAGTTAAGCTAGCGCTATCTGGCCATAACATTGGGCTGATGGATAGGAACCACTAGCACCAGTCATTTAAAACGAAAAGCAATTTTGTTTGGCCATGTTTCACAGGTAAAAAAATGTGAATGCCAAACAAAATTGCTTTTCATCAAAACAACCCACCCAGCGAGTTGTCCGGCATCTGAGCAAAGTTTACGAGCGCCCACGAGGCGGGTTCTTGGCAGTGAATGTGTTAACACAACTGCATGTAAGGTCAATGTAGATAATACTGTTATATTGGCTATTCTGTCCAAGAGCGTATATTTCTGATTTTCAATCGGAATAAAAAAAACTATTTGCTTTTGATTGCTGAAACTAAAAGCAATCGCTGCTTTGTCAATGAAATTATCACTTTTGTTAGTTTTTCGAGAAAAACACATGCGGACGGAATAGTCCCTATGACGGAATTAGCCACATTGAACTTATTTAATATTTGGTTAAAAATTAAATTTCAATATTAGGATCAATATAATAACAATATTGTAACTCCCGAGAGCTGTAATTGTTTTACATGAATAAATAATTTTAATGATAATAAAAATCTATCATTTTCCAGTTATACTTACACTTGTTGATGGCTCTGTGCTAGTCTTCAAAGCAGCTGCATAATTTAACTTGGGCTGTTTCACTGAACTTGATATTAATATAGGGCTGCTGCTTCTTTGAGCCTCAACCCTGGACGCAGCAGGGTTGTCACACTCAATCAGATTGTTACTGTGGAGCAGAACATTCGGGACACTCAAAATGTCCACTTGGGATGGAGTAGACAGGGCTTGCACACAAGCTTCTGCCATCTCCGCCTCTCTATTCATAAACTTCTCTTCAAGACCTTTATTGTAGTTCACTTGTAAGTCTTCACATTGTTTGTCAGAGAGAATAGCATTCATTTGTTTAATTTCAGCTTCTAGCTCTCGGATTGTGCATTCATTCTTGGCTGCTATCCGAGCTTCCTTGAGAAGCCTGACATCCACTGCCTCTTGTATCCTCAGGATTGCCTCTGTTGTGTTGTTACTCTGCACATTGCTGCCCTTTACAATTTTATTGAAAATGCTATGTGGTGACAACCTGTGAGGCTTCCTGTAGCCTGTCAGCTTCTCCCCTAGATTTGCAGTCACATCCTCAATGTATTCATATATGTCAAAGCAATTGATTTTACCAAATCTATATGTAAATGTGTGTGTAGATGCAGATGAGGAGGTCTTGCTAGATAATATGCAAGTGGCAAAGTTTTTTCTTCCATGATGCTTTTCAAAATACTTTTGTAATCCTTTAGATATTAGTCTATCTCTAAAAGTAGGCTTCACCGAGCTATTCTTTCGGTATTTGTACCAGCCAACAATCTCGTTTGCTGTGTTTGAAAGTAAGTTAGATAGCACATCCTCCTTTATTCTACCGGTCGGTAGGTAAAACAAGGACACCGAGGGTAAAGGCAGAACAGTTCTAATGACTATTTGAGTGTCCAACCGGGCGTTATCGCTTTGTGAATCAGATATATGATTCGTTATTTCGGAAGTCACGTCCCCAATGAGAAAACCCTCCTGAAAAAAATATGCACATGGTATATCAATTTTCACAATCAAATGTATAACTTTACTATGAGATAATCAAAAAAATGTAGTTGAAGTTACCTGGCAGTTTACTGAATTTACACATTCGTACAACAAAAAGGATAATGCAGTGCCGCTCAGTGACACTTTTTCGGTATATGCCATGTTGAGTAATAACTCATTAATTATATGGCAATTTAAAGGGTAATTATTCGCAAGAATTGCTGATGAAATTAATAAAACGTGTATTTAACGATTTATTTTTTACTTTATCATAAATAAATGACGCGAAAAGTGGAAAATACGACTTTCTTGGTTGACAACTTGACATTAATTTTTTTTTAAATCAAAATGTATCACAGACTACAGAAAACAAGGGTCTATTGATGTTGGTAATCATTTTGATTCATCTGGTCCATTCTGGGTCGCAAACATGATCAAACATCATAGGAAGAATTAACGCGCAAACCTGAATATATAGCGCTGCAATCCTTTAAAATAACATCTCTTTGGATATGTCAAATTCATTCCTTATTTTATTTTTGGCTGGAGTGCATCAATAGCGATCGTTGCATCTGTAGCCCCTTAGAATAAATGTAGTTCACATTTGTAATGTTTGTGACAGTAGTCCGTTTTTCTGTCAAGTGTCACTAGTGTCAGTTCAAGTTGGTCAAGTTCACTATGGTTCATTCTGTTTCAGTACTTTCAGTGCAGTACAGTAATTGCTAAAACGCCTGAAATCCAAGTGATTGCGTTTGTACTTTAATTGTTAATGAAACGAGTTAAAATACCAGTATTATTAAGATACTATGTTGATTGTGCAAAAAGCTTATATATAGGTAAGTAGTACTGTATTCGTCAGTGAGTCAGCATTGAAGAAAAGCTAAAATTAGTATTTATTTTTGAACGACATTGCATAAAAGTTTAGAGATATGGTCTAGTAATATCTCGTTATTACATTGTAAATAAGGATTTATTATATAGCTAGCTGTTTATTAGTAAACAATTGATCACATGTTGTTTGTTTTTTTTTAAAGGTACATAGCGCTAAACTGTATGTTTAGACTTACAAGAATTGTGGTCCTGCCAAAGATATATCCCAAATTATTATACTCGCATTTTACTCAAAGGCATAAGCTACCCGTAAACCGGTTGTCAACCATGGATGCCTGTAAAGCTAAGGAGTGCTTGTCAACTCCAGACAAGTACATGTCAAAGAAGTACTACCGGCGCGCAGAACACAGGTATGTTTTTCTATTTTAATTTTTGCCAAATGTACATATGTGAATCCTCTGGAGTTACGGGCATCCTTAAGCTATGTTAACTGATTCCCATCAGGCGGGCCGTATGCTAAGTTTGCCACTGTCATGGTATAAAAAATAAATCATACCAACAATATGGACACAAGAGCTATAAAGTTTGAGTAGAACTTTAATCAGCTGCATTCTTTTTTATATGTGGTGGAACAAGAAATGATTAAACTGCATCAAAAAAAATTGTGGTCTACAAATTCATATCATCTTCTTGACATTTGTCCTGGTTTTTTCCATGGCTCTTGAGCCTGGGGGTCTAATTTTTATGAAAGCGATTCTGTCTGACCTTCCAACCCAAATGCGGCTAGAAAATATGTAACAATACATCTTTCCCAAAAAACTCACTAGTATGAGCCTGAGTTTGAACCTGAGACTAAGATGCCTAGCCAGGCTATCACTGCTAACTTACCATTTTTTTTTTTTTTTTTTTTTTTATACCACGACGGTGGCAAACAAGCATACGGCCCGCCTGGTGGTAAGCAGTTACCGTAGCCTATGGACGCCTGCAACCCCAGAGGATTTACATGCGCGTTGCCTACCCTTTAGGAACCTATACACTCCTTTTTTGAAGAACCTCATACTGTAGCCCACTGGGAAAACCTCGGCAGGGAGTTCATTCCACAGCCGCAGCGTTCGTGGGAGGAAATTCCTCTTAAATCGTACTGTGCGCGACCCATTGGGCTCCAGGGTGTGGGGATGAACACCCTGCCGGCGGCGAGCGGTGCGGTGATAAAAAGCTGCCGTGGGCATCATATCAAACAGTTCTTCAGAGCACAACCCATTGTACAAGCGATAGAACACGCATAAGGAGGCAAAGTCCCTCCTAAGACTCAAAGGTTCAATATCGCTCGTGAGTTTGGGATCGTCGACGATCCGCACAGCGCGCCTTTGCACCGAGTCAAAGGGCCCAAGCTGGTATCCAGGTGCTCCCGCCCAAAGGTGACAACAGTACTCCATGTGGGGTCTGACTTGCGACTTGTATAGGAGCAGTCTCTGCCCCGGAGTGAAGTATCGCCTCGCTCTATTGAGCACACCGAGCTTTTTGGATGCTAGCTTGGCCTTCGCTTCAAGGTGACTACGGAATTGGACGTCACTGGAAATGTCCACACCGAGGATCCCAATACTCCCTGACATTGTAAGGGTTGTGCCTTGGAACTGAGGGGCCACAGTAAATGGGGTTTTCTTAGCGGTGAACGCGCAAACTTGTGTCTTTGTGGGGTTGAATCTGACTAAGTTGTCCTGACCCCACACCGAGACTCCAGAAAGAGTATTCTCGATATCGGACACAAGTTTTTCACGACTCTCTACCACAACGGATCGAGGGATATTGGCACGGCCCGTGTAACAAGCATCCCCAGTACTGTCGTCCGCATAACAATGAATGTCGCCGATAGACAACATATCATTGATATGCAGCAAAAACAGCGTTGGGGATAGCACGGAGCCTTGCGGGACACCAGCGTTAATGCCCATGCTTTCGGAGCAACTTCCGTCGACTACGGCTCGTATGCTCCTGCTGGACAAAAAGCTGGCAACCCATCTGCACAATCCCTCGGGCAGGCCGTAAGCTGGCAACTTCGACAGAAGACCTCGATGCCAGACCCGATCGAACGCCTTAGCTATATCAAGGCTGACTGCCAAGGCCTCTCCCTGACTCTCTATGGCTGAAGCCCAGCGGTGAGTGAGATACACTAGAAGGTCACCAGACGAGCGACCGTGGCGAAAGCCATACTGGCGATCACTGACCAGGTCGTGCTCTTCTAGGTATCCCAGGAGCTTTGCATTGATTATGCGCTCCATAACCTTAGAGAGAAGGGAGGTTATAGCGATAGGCCTGTAATTCGACGGGTCCGAACTGTCGCCCTTTTTAGGCACAGGGTGCACGAGGGCAGTCTTCCATGAAGACGGCACTTGCCCTTTGTGGTAAGAGAGTGTGAAAAGGCGCGTTAGCACGGGACACAACTCAGGAGCACACCGTTTGAGCACAACTGCTGGTATGCCGTCTGGTCCGCTCGACTTGTGAACGTTTAATGATAGCAGCTCCCGCCGGACATCACTTTGCTTGATGGTAATTTCCGGCACCGAGGACGCGCACCATGGGATGGAAGGCGGTACGGTGCTGCCATAATCGTTCAGGGTCGAGTTCGAGGCGAAAAGAGTACCAAGAAGATCGGCTTTCTCTTTTGCACTATGGGCCAGATTACCATTAGCAGTTCGCAGTGGTGGTAAAGACGACCGACAAAAGTTTCCCTCGGCAGCTTTAGCGAGTGACCAGAAGGCACGACTCCCGGTGGGGTAGCCCGCTAGCTTCTCACCAATTCTGCCGACGAAATCGAATTTGGCTCTGGCAATGGTTGTTTTACTGGACCTCGAGGCAGCGTTTAATTTGCGTTTCACATCAGATACGTTGGGATCCTTATCAGTAACGGCCTTGGTCCAAGTCCTGTAAGCAGCCTGCTTGCGAATTGTAGCTTCTCTACAGGACCGATTAAACCAAGGTCGTTTCTTTGCTCCTGCAGCTACTACCGAGTTGGGAATGAAGCAATCCATTCCCGCCAGTATAGTCTCGGTGACTTCGGCTGTACAGGAGTCAGGATCATCTGATGTGAAGCAGAGCTGCCTCCACGGGTATGACGCGTAGAATTCACGCAATCCATCCCAATCTGCTGACGTATACTGCCACACGCGTCGCGAGCTAGTTGGCCACGGTGGATCAGGCCGCGCGCAAAGTGCCAGCGTCCGGACGAGGCAGTGATCGGACGAGCCGAGAGGTGCATTCACTGAGACGGAATATCCGTCCGGACGTGTGGTCAGCAGGAGGTCCAGTAAAGAGCTTGTATGGTCCTCGATGTCTGGTATTCTCGTGGGAGAACGTACCAATTGCGAGAGACCATAGGCCATATAAGAATATAATTCAAGAAGTGAGCAGTCAAACCCGATATAGTCATAAATTGGTTCTTGAAATTAGAACCATATGTGACTTAGAGTTCTTATTACAATGAAGGAATATCTTGAGTTATCGGGTTTGACCGCTCACCCCTTGACATATTATTTTCAATAAACTTTGAAAAGCAAGAGGCCTTTAGTATTAAATATCAAAGCATTTTGTTGTCACGCCAAACAGTAATACAATTAGATAGTGGTATCAAGTATATGTTTGCTCAGATAAAATTTTATCATTTTGACATTGAATATTGTGAGGGAGATGTTCATAGCATAACGATTTTGTTCAATATCTGTAGTGATAAGCAATATACTAGATTAAATATTATGCATAGGAGGTCAGTACATTTATTGGATAGGCAGAAACCCTCATATTGGTTATCTTTCAGCATTTTACTGCAAATAATTTTAGTTTGATTTTCTCCTTGCAACCAGTATAAATATTATTCCTTTTTTTCCACGTATAGGGTAATTGTGCTAGTTTCCCGTCCAGATCCAGTTTACCGTCCATTTGATTAAACTGCTGCAAATAAATGGGAAAAACTTTTAAGATCAACAATTTTGTTTTTTTTTTACAAATTTTTATATTTACAAATTTTATATTTATAGTTTATTCTTTAGTAGATTTTTTAATTTTAGCTTTTATTTTGGGCAAAACTTGAATATAAACATAAATAAGTATGGACGGAAAACTGACAAGAGTGGACGAAAACAAGCACAATCACCCATATAAGGTGAAGTACCTATTACAATAGTATTTAAGCATGTTGTGATTTATGGTCTATTGTTTAACATACATATATACATAGTTATTACAATTAGGTGTTTAGGCACTTTTTTGGCAGTAAAATTGGATCTTTACAAACCATTTCGTCCAAATAGGAGCTTAATGCCGACTGTACTTTTCTTGCAAAAGTCATATACTGCTCAACAAGATGATTCTAATTTATCAAACCCAAACACAATGAGCTTCCATTGTTTTATTCAATTCAATTTATTTAATTCAGAAATGTCCATAGAGTGTTAGTAGGTAAGCGTAAATCTTGCGTCCTAGGTTAGATACCTAAAACTATTTTTCTAATAAATAGACAGGCACTTAAAATATCCCATAAACATTGCCTCTGGATTCCATATGGATCGAGTTCCAATGCTTCCATATTGGACCAGCTTGGTACTCCGCCACCAGGTTTAGGAGACTGTTGGTACTCTCTTGCACGCGGTGCATCAGGGAGGCTGTTCTCTAGCGTATTATAGATATGAAGCTTTCGACGCGTGCCTCTGCGAACATACCTAACGCGCTACAAAAGCGTGCTACAAAAGTAGTTTATGATTACAAAAGTATTTACGACATTTACGACCACCTTCGGTGTCCGTCATCAGACCAGCTCGATGGTACTAAAATATTGTATTGCCATCTAAGAGACGTAGGTATGCTAAATTCCAGCTTAATCGGACATCAGGAACTGGTCATCAGGAAATCTGTCTTGCAAGATTCTACGTAAACAAACTAACTGGCTGCGAATACTCGGACTGCAGGGACCGGAACCGGTAACCATTAAAGGGGTATTAGATTGGGTATTTGATAGAGTTGTTTTTAAAAACCCTATCAATTCGGTAAGCGTATCGTTTGACTTACCCGAACGAAAGGCTAACCATGTCAATACAGTTAATTCGGGTAAGTGGTTACAACCCAGCATATGGTTTCCCTATCAGATAGGGTTTTTCAAATGCGATTAAGCTATTTTAAACTCTGTGACCAATACATTTGGCTTATTTATTATTCGAGCACCCTACGAGCTAAGCGCTGCCGGTATGGCGGCACGAGCGAGCCTACAGACAAACAATAATCTTTTTGCGTATGTTTTCGTACTTACGCCTTTGATCTAGACGCTATTATTGCTTGTTAGTGCGCTGAAAGATCGTTGTGTGGTGCCGGTGTTTTTGTTCTTGCCATTGGAGCGTGACGGCTCGTGTCGATTGAATCTTAGACCCAGGCTTATAGGAACCAAAATCAAATGCATATTGTGAAGTGTTAAAATATATAATTTTGTGTTATTCTAGTTATAGGTAGTACTTTGTTTCAATGGCTCCAGCAAAATGTGACGCCGTTCACCGATACTTCTAGTATAATGAAACGATCAATATCAGTCATTGTTGGACACTCAAGAATAAAATGATTATTTGAAAAAAATGTCGTAAGAATAAACTTATGTTGATTGTATTCCCGTTAAAATGATTCAAAATAATTTCGTCGGGACTAATTCATATGCGAGAAAATGTAATAAAAATAATTGATTCTTAACAGAATTATTTAATCATGCTTTTTATTTTAAATAATGTTCCGCGTATAAGAATATATTCTGGGTTTTTCGGTGTCAGAAAACATCGTGTAGAAACTGGACCTAATCCCAATAAGGCGTAGTTTCCCTTATGCCCAGCAAAAATTATATCTGTTTTAAAATCCACGGTAGGCAGATATACTCTTTTCACTTCTCATGCTCGTAAAGTTCGACCTTAAATCGTGCGTGGACGATATAAAATCGCATTTTAAGCTCTAGGGCATAAAGTAAAATTTTCTTCTAAGACCAAGAATGTGGCTCAACAGCCAAACAGAGTCAAAATATATTGCACAATTTAATTGAACAGTAAAATTTCGTAGAATACTGAAACTTGTTCTTTTATTATATTCTTGTACTCAGATAGAATAAGCTTTCTGGCCCAGACAATTCCTATTGGATAGGATTTTTTTTTTGTATAGATCAAAGTATCAGGAATTGATACCAATAAAATTTATAAGTGAATATTGGGCGCTAAGGTGCCAAAAAAATGGTAAAAATGGTAAAAACCAGTTTTTCGCTTCTAGAGGAAAAACTACGGCTCCGACAAAAAATAGTTAAATGTAACAAATGTCCGCAATAAAAAAACAAAGAGAATGAGCCCCAGTAGAGCAAAATCTGTTTAGAGGATCGTCCGCAATTTGCAAAAAACACGTTTTTTTGCAAATATTGTAAATTCAATAACTCGCGTTTCGAAAGTTCTGGAGAGCTGAAATTTGAATATGATGTCAGTTTTGTGGTCTTCTAACTACAGTTAAATGGTCAAATGAAAATGTTGTAAACTTTATGCAAACCGTCGAATTTTGCAAAAAGTGGCCTTTTTTTAAATCGACTGGGAGGGTATTTTAATTTTCGAAAAACGTTATAATTTCGATTTCTATGCATTAAGGAGGAGTTGAACTACAAATTTCCAAGTTTACAAATCATTTGACAAAGAATAAAGTTGTTTAAATAATCTATGAAGTTCAGGCACTTTTTGCGCGCGCGGCGGCGACGCACTATGGCCCAAACGCGCGATCTAGCTGGACAAAATTATTTTACACTCATAGACTAAAATTGACTATTTTTATTATTATTTTGCTTTAATTCATGTGAAAAAATAGTAACCAGTGTAAGTTGACCTTTGTATAAGAATAATTACTAGGGCAGAAGAGGTCATCTAAACTTGGTTGTGTAATTTTAAGAGAAATGAAGCATTATTACAAATGGCACCTAAAAAAATTTATTATTAACTTAAACTTTAAGTATTTTAATTCTGTTATTCTTATATTTTAGGTGCCATTTGCAATAATGATTCATTTCTCATAAAATTATATAACCATGTTTAGCTGAACTCTTCTTCCATAGTAATTATTCTTATACAAAGGTCAACTTACACTGGTTTTTTTTCACATAAATTATACCAAAATAATAATAAAAATAGTCAATTTTAGTCTATGAGTGTAAAATAATTTTGTCCAGCTAGATCGGGCGTTTGGGCCATAGTGCGCCGCTGCCGCGCGCGCAAAAAGTGTCTGATCTTCATAGATTATTTAAACAAGTTTATTCCTTGTCAAATTATCTGTAGATTTGGAAATTTGTAGTTCAACTCCTCCTTAATGCATAGAAACCGAAATTTTAACGTTTTTCGAAAATTAAAATACCCTCCCAATCGATTTAAAAAAAGGTCACTTTATGCAAAAGTCGACGGTTTGCAAAAATTTTACAACATTTTAATTTGAACAATTAACTGTAGTTAGAGGACCACAAAACTGGCATTATCCAGCACTTCCGGAACGCGAGTTATTGAATTGACAATATTTGCAAAAAAATGTGTTTTTTTGCGAATTGCGGACGATCCTCTGGACCGATTTTGCTCTACCGGGGCTCATTCTCTTTGTTTTATAATTGCGCACATTTGTTACATTTAACTATTTTTTGTCCGACCCGTAGTTTTTCCTCTAGAGCGAAAAACTGGTTTTTACCATTTTTTTGGCACCTTAGCGCCCAATATTCACTTATAAATTTTATTGATATCAATTCCTGATACTTTGATCTATACAAACAAATTTTTTCCCGTCCAATAGGAATTGACTGTACTTTTTATGATTTTTCCGCTAATTCTATCTGAGTATTGCTATAATTATTTGAATTGCGTGTTTTCTATAATTAAATAAATGAAATCAAATAAAATAGGAGTTGATAACAGTTTAGAAATGCCCCGAAATGTTTTGATGACTTGGCAGAAAATTTCTAAATTCACATGTTAAAAATTCAAAAAAATATATTAAAAAATTAATTGGTTGGAACCATATTTGTTTTCATTGTAATATTTTTGTTACAACTTGAAATTGTTTTACGATTACCGATAAATAATTTCCTCGCAAATGAAGTGAAAATTAGAGTGTAACCCGAGGGTTACACTCATGGACGAGTCCATAAAACCCATTTTACACTCGACTTTTAAACGCCTCGCGTTGCTGTACAATCTACTATTATAATATAATAAAAATAAAAATGAAATAAAAATGAAAATAAAATGAAAATAAAACGAAACGAAAACGAAACGAAAACGAAACGAAAACGAAACGAAAACGAAACGAAAACGAAAACGAAAACGAAACGAAAACGAAACGAAAACGAAACGAAAACGAAACGAAAACGAAACGAAAACGAAACGAAAACGAAACGAAAACGAAACGAAAACGAAACGAAAACGAAACGGAAACGAAACGGAAACGAAACGGAAACGAAACGGAAACGAAACGGAAACGAAACGGAAACGAAAACGAAACGAAACGAAAACGAAACGAAAACGAAACGGAAACGAAACGGAAACGAAAACGAAACGAAAACGAAACGAAACGTAAACGAACCGAAAACGAAACGAAAACGAAACGAAACGAAAACGAAACGAAAGCGAAACGAAAATAAAATGGAAAAAAAAGAAAATAAAACGAAAAAAAAAAAAAATGAAAATAAAATTTAAAAAAAAATGAAAAAAAAAAAACAAAAAAATGAACAAAAATATTATACACTGAATTTTTTTAAATATAAAATGAAAAAATATATATATATATATACACGGTGAATCTGAGTATCCCGACAGATTTTAACCATAAATTCCTGATAATTGACTGATAAATAACTGACTGAGACTAAAATGTCGTATAAACTTTTCTGGAATTAGCCTAGTTTCAGAGTTCTTCTTCTTTGTCGTTACACTCTTTACAGAGTGGTTGTGGCCAAAATGTACTAATTTATTTTAATTGACAGTTTTACCAATAACATTTATGTTTTTATGTTCAAAAGCATTTTAAAAATACGAAAAATGAAAAAAAAAAATTTTTTTGGCGAAATCGACCTAAATTCATAAAACATTTATTACTCCTTATGACCTCAGCAATTTATGGTTGAAATCTTTCGGGTTACTCGGATTCACCGTGTATAATAATAATAATAAAAAAACCAGTCCATCTTGAATTTTAAAACAGATATAATTTATACACCCCGAATAATTAACCGAAAATAACTACCATGACTATTTTTCAGTAAAAAGTATATAACCGCCATCTTGGATTATAAAACAGAAATAATTTTCGAAATTACATCCCCTAATTATAAATATTAATTATTTGAAACGGGGTATTTACCTCGCACCCGAAATATCGGGTGCCCAATAACGCTAATATACATGGTAAATACCCCGTTTCAAATAATATTTATAATGTGAATGACCATGTGAGCTTAAAAAATCGTATATCCCATAATAAGCTGGAAACGACTACCAATCCGTACGCCAATTCATGGGATTAGGTTGCCAAGCGGACCACAGGCTCAACTGAGCCGTGGCAAAAGCCGGGACAAACTCTAGGAGGATGAATATTGGTTTGTGTCAAATCGATTTGAATATGAATAAAAATTGTGTTTTTATTCAAAATAATTATTGCCCATCCCATCAGTACGTGCGAACTATGCAAAAATAAACTGAAGGTAAGACACATTTCTTTAACAGAAATTCTTTAATTTAAAGTTGTGTACGTAAGCAGAGGACTGGACTGTGAGTGTGACTTTTCCAGAATGAATAAACGACAGCAAATCTTATATTTACTCAATTTGTTCCGCCGCCACCTCTCCTGTTCCATTTCAAATGAGAAAGATAGAACCGCCTGCCTGCGTGGAAAAGAGACAGGAAAAGGGTAGCCCTATGATAGGGTAAGCGGTAAATATTAAAGCTATCTTTACCCCATTCGACTCGGAAACCACATTGAAAAGGGTTAAGCCTATTCAAAATGATTTCCATATCGATAGGGTAACCCTATCATTAGGGTAAGACTTTAATAGGGTTACCCTATCGAAACGATTAATCAAATGAAGGGGTTTTCAGGTCCCTGACTCGGAGTCCAATAAAAGCTTGTAAAAATTAAGCAAAACTGGTTTGTTATCTAAATATGATCTGTTTTATTTTATTAATTACATTTTCTACAATACAAACCAGCTAGACTGTACTAAAAATATTCCACTTATTTAATAAGACTACGCAGTACGTCAAATTGACCATTCAAATACTTGCCAAACAGATAAAGATCGAACTAACAAAGGTTAGGCTTGCGTAAGTAGATCTAATATTATCCAGTTATTAACTGTCCCTGCGAAAGTATCTATGGTTACTACTACTTATGTGATTTTATTGACGCAGGGTAAATGACACATCATCCTCCAGGCTTGGGGAATGCCTATAGTGGGGGTATGTTGGACTCTCTCGAAATTTTCTCAAAGAGAAAGGGGAGAGAAGACTACCCACTAAACCAGTGATTCTTCCTTTCAGGTGAGGACCACTTGACGAGATTCTTTGTTTTCTGAGGGACCACCAACTGTTTCAAAAGTAAATAAACGTCTATTACGAATATCATCACAAATGCTGTTCTGTTCAATAATTCGCGGACCAATATCGGGTGTTTCCAGGGATCATCTCTGGTCAGCGGGCCACCGGTTAAGAACCGCTTCACTTAAACCACTGCGTTGTTAACCTCGCTTGCTTTATGGGGAGTATCATGGGCTCGAGATCGAGAGCGTTCTACCACGATACTCCCCCGGTTGTCCCGGCTATTCCACCGAGGGCGCCCTCTCGCCAATGGAGGGAAGGATTGTATCGCTTCAGCCCCTACCTCAAGCGTGGGCGCAAGTGTGTTGTGGCTCAAGCTTCCCCTAGCCTACGGCGCTACTGGAAAGTAAGGTGGTTTATATATTGGAACCGCCTTATGGAGATATACCTGCCTTTATCCAGCTCCTAGCCCTAGGTCAGCCGCCGATTAAGGTAAAGACAACGTTGATAAGAATGATGACCGTTCCATGTTAATAGATCTATCTATACAAAATGGTTACGAGGTCGAAACCGCGGCGTTATGCTTATTATATTAAAATCTACGTACTATTGAAATTCATGAATACTTGAATACGAATCAGTATATAAAAATAAATCTATGATGACGTTAAAAGGTCTGTAATCAGCGGTCAAAGATTATCATTCGCGGGGGTCATTTTACTGCGCCTGTCGATCGCTGGCCGCCGGCAGTGCTAACTCGAAATCTTAACGACACGCACGTCATTTTTGCTATTTGAATTGTAAATTTGATTTAATAATGCCTGACGCGTTCGAGAGTGCGTATCCGCTGTCGCCAACCGTGAATCCGGAGCAGCTCCGCGCACGCGCGAATTCCTCTTCGAAAACGAAACGTCCATCTGTGACGTTCTACGCTGGCGATGAAGTCGTAGACGTTCCGGATAAATCCATTGTGGGCATAGACAAGCCGTTGGTGAAGACGTCCAACGATAGGAGTGAAGTTGAGCTGGATACTTACGCGGAGTCCCTGACCAGCATGCACAGCCGCTGGTTCGACAAGCGCGCGGCTGAACACAGGTATACATTTGCATAATTTGCATTTGCACGTGTAGTTTATTTACGAACCGGTAAACTGGCGCGTGCACGAATAATGTTTCGGATACGTGATTCTATGTCAACGAGCTTGGATTATTATTTCCAAGGCCAGGCCAAATAAATGACCAGCTGACTTTAGCAACTGGAATTCTATTTTTAATATCATTTCAACTGAAGAACAAATCAAATTATTTTTAATAAATATTTTGATTTGTTTATTTTAAGTAGACACACTACTATATAAATCATAAACTTATATAGATGTCATATACAAAGGAAAAAGTGACCTAGGCCTCTGGTGCCCGGTGCAGCTGCGGGTGGCCGAGTGGTAAAGGCGTCTGCCGCGAATGCAGAAGACGCTGGTTCGATCCCAGCCCTGGGCACCGGAGGCCTAGGTCACTTTTTCCTTTGTATATGACATCTATATAAGTTTATGATTTATATAGTAGTGTGTCTACTTAAAATAAACAAATCAAAATATTTATTAAAAATAATTTGATTTGTTCTTCAGTTGTACTGAGGGCAGCGCCATCTCTCTCGCTTTCAATGAACTCCTACGAGTTCGGATTGGAGGTACGGACTCATAATGTTCTACCTTAGATGATTGGCTAAAATGCGCCTGAGCATTTACAAAGATTGCATATACACGGGAAAATTCGACCAGTGCAGCTGTGACCCGGGTGGCCGAGTGGTAAAGGCGTCTGCCGCGAATGCAGAAGACGCTGGTTTGATCCCAGCCCTGGGCACCGGAGGCCTAGGTCACTTTTTCCTTTGTATATGACATCTATATAAGTTTAATATCATTTATTAAAATGACGGAGTCTTACTTTTGAGACTGAGGTACCTAATATTCGCATAAAAGATATAGTTACTTACACTCAAATTGAGAACCTCTTTCTAATTTTGAAGTTCGTTTAATAAAATGTTATTGACTTCTCATACGAACAGCTAACCTAACTTGTAGTCAAAATAGTAAAAGAGACGACATGTACGACATGTTATTGTTACATGTTTTTAAATAGAGTCCAGTCAACCGTAAAACTGAGACTTCCTGAGGCGGTTATTGAAGAAAGCGGAAATTCCACTTTCATTCTTTTCAGCTACTCCTTTGTTGTCGAACTACGCGCTCGATCTGTGTAGAGCGTTCGAAATCTCCTCTAAGATTGATATGCCGTGAATATCTTAAAATTGTGCGCTCTAAGCTACTCAAACACTTTTCAGCGATTCGAATCACTAAACTCACGTTCAAGCTGTCACTGGCAGTATGTTCCCGACTCCAGACATATATTCTATTCTTCAGGGTTATATAAATAAATAAATATTATGGTACAATTTTACACAAAACAACCTAGTCCCACCCCACAGTAAGCTCAATAAGGCTTGTGTTGTGGGTATTAGACGACGATATACATAATAGATAAATACATAGAAAGTATCCATAACTCGGGAACAAATATCCGTGATAGCACACAAATAAATGTTCTAACCAGGGTTCGAACCCAGTACCTCCTGCTTCATAGGGAGGGTCACTACCGGCTTGGTTAGATTCATAGATTTATTGGTATTAATCATACACTGTCAACAACAGGTAGGCGCTTAATTAATAATTAAGATTTCAATAATTTAACAACAAATTTGTGTAAAGACTAGATTAACAATTCAAAAGATTGAATGAATAAATATTATGTGTAATTAAAATTAGAATAAATAGGTAAACATTATAATGTCATATACGGCGATTTGGGCATTTTCATTCATCCAAGAACTTATCAACTGAGAGAAATTCGACAAACTGCTCGTTACTGAGAGCGCCATTCATACTTAGAAAGCTAGGAGGCCGTATAATATATCTCTGGAATACACCATGAAAATTCTTGTCATAACATAATTATCGTCACATTGTAAGGCACTATTTCAAGGCACGCTCGCGGGATATTAGTAGCCTTAGTTTACCATAGGCACGATACTCGACTAAATAGGTTTCATTAAATTTAATAAACTTTTTGTAGAAAGTTTAATTTAGATTCCACAAGAACCGTTTCGCAACTAATTTATAAGAAATTAAATTAAACTATAAAGCTACAATAACACTACTCTCATCAATCTCATCATTGTTTAATTCATTGTCATAACCTTTAGCGGTATAATAATCTGTTTGAATACCTCCCAACTTCAATTTTAAAGTCACCTTGAGTATTAACGTTGTACACTCAAGCAACATGCTTCTCAGGGGTCCATCTCTCGACCTTTCAGCGCCGATTGATGTAATCCAAGCTGTGTAAAGGTCACGATTACAACTTTCATGAAAACTACACATACGAATACATCAGACCATAAAAGATAAGGAACAATGAATGTTTGTGGTAGTATACTAATTTGGGACAACTGTGGAATATTATCACGCATTGCATCATAAAGTCTTATCGGCGGACAATGACGCTACCGAGTTTGTTCAACGATAATTGTTTAGCGGAAATTTACGTAATTTTTTCCACGTGTGAAGTTTCCTATTGTTTAATGGTTAATTATCAATTAACGTAATCATTTAGATGTTTTATGCATTACTAATGTATTTAGCTTTTGAATCTGTATGATGGTTCGTTTACGATTAACTTGTCATTTAACGATGCATTTTAATGTTTTTTTTTTTTTATTATAATAGGGAAAAGGAACAGATTTTTATCGGTACCTATCCATACTTAATATTAAAATGGGAAAGTGTATGTGTGTGTTTGTTTGTTTGTCCGTCTTTCACGGCAAAACAGGGCGACGAATTGACGTGATTTTTTAAGTGGAGATAGTTGAAGGGATGGAGTGTGACATAAGCACATAGGCTACTTTTTGTCTCTTTCTAACCCCCCACTTCCCTAAAATGGGGGGTGGAAGTTTGTATGGTTTGTCACCCCGAATTTAACGCGAGCGAAGCCGCGGGCAAAAGCTAGTTATTTATCTATACATATAATAAAGCTGAAGAGGGTCGAAAGTCTGTACATGGAATATATTCGAAAAAAAGTTGGCTGGGGATACTTAGAATCGTTAACAGAACACGTTCCAACAATTTTTAGAATTTTTGTCGGTTTGTCTGTTTGTCTGTTTATTTGACCGCGCATCACGTGAAAACGGCTGAACGGATTTTGATGAAATTTTGTATAGAGATAGTTTGAGTCCCGGGAAAGTATAATAAGTAGTCATCCCGAAAATCAACCCTGGAGGGGGTGCAAAAGGGGTTGAAAATTTGTATGGAGAATTTTTAATAGAAATTAGTATGGAGATAATTTGAGGCCCGGAGAAACGACAGAATAGTTTTCATCCCGATAATAAACCCTTGTGGGGGTGAAAAGGGGGTTGAAAGTTGGTATGAGGATTTTTTTACCGCTGAACTGATAAAGATGAAATTTGGTATAGAGATAGTATGGGTCTCAAGAAAGGACAAAGGATAGTTTTCATCCCCGAAAATCATCCCTAAAGGGGTGAAAAGAGAGTTGGAAATTTGTATAGGGAATTATTAACCGCAGAATTGATTTAGATAAAATTTGCTATGGAGATAATTTGAGCTCTGGAAAAGGAAATAAAATAGTTTTATCTCAGAAATTATACTTTAAGTGGATGCAAAAGGGGTGGAAGTTTACATAGGGAAGAAACAACCAATAACCGCTGTACGTATTTCGATGAAATTTGGTATTGAAATACAAGTGGAATAGTGACCCAGTGTCCTAAAAATAGTACATCATATTTTAAAATTTCATCTTCTGGAACAAGATCTAATCTTGAATAAAAAAGTTGACCTCGTGGGCCATTATGACAAAATTGTATTGTCCTAATAATTAAGCGGATGCAAAAGGGGTGGAAGTTTACATGGGGAAGAAACAACTAATAACCGCTGTACGTATTTAGATGAAATTTGGTATTGAAATAGTTTTTTGGTCAAGGTTTTCATATTTATAACAAGTTACCCGTCGATGCTTTAAATTTAACTTTACCCGCTCTTAAGAAAATTTGAAAATGTCATTAATGTCAAAGGGTTATTGCAGGTTCGAGGACTATATATGACGGACAAAGATGCATGGCCCAAACCAGAAACTACTACAAAATCATCTAACATTTATAGGACACCGTTTAGGTAGGAAGGAAAACATATCAAACGTTTTGTGAAGCAGTCAGATTAGGATTTATTTTTCTTTATAATTAAACATTACATACATACGTACATTATCTGTCTCTCAAGCTGTTTTGATATATCTTCTTGAAGAACTACGCATTATTTTGTATCTTTAAGATCTAATAATGTATTACTGTTTTGGAAAAAATAAGTCCAGTCGAGTTTCTTTTCGGTCATAATACTTCTGGGGCCAGTTGTAGGGTTAGAACCGGTGGTAGTTTTGGAACGAAGTTCCTTATCGGACGGTTCGCGGATCGGTCACGAAAACGCGACACCCATACGATTAAGAAACATGTAAAAAGGAATGAAATAAAAAAATATAAAATAGAATAAAGTGAAGTGAAGTGTAGTGAAAAGTGAAAGTGAGAAGTGACAAAGTGGAAAAAGTCGAGAACCTAAAAGTAAACAAATGTCAAATATGTCGAAACTGTCAAAAATTTCGAAAATGTCAAATATTATGAAAAAATTTCAAAAATGTCAAAAAAATACAAAAAAAATAAAATCACAAAAATTACGAAGAAGTCAAAAATGAAATAATATAAATTCGTTCCTATATTTTTTTCTCTGACGTTCATTAGTGCATTGGAATGTGCTTACATTGAAGAATAAATATCTTGATCTACACCAATATCATAAATCCTCTATTCCGCGTTCGGAAACCGTATGTAATTACCACCATTATTGCAATCAGTAACGAAGTGACAGTGTGGTAAAAACGTATGAAAATTAATTACCTACGGTAAGTAAAATCCACCTTCCTCCCCGACCGCCGGCACAGACCGCCGGCACAATAAGGTTGGTCATGGCGGTGTAATGGCGGTCATTCTAATGGTTTCCGAACACGTCATTTAGGATTTTTAATATGTGTGTAGATAAAGTAGTGTATGCTTCTGTACGTAATTAGACCTTATTACGTAACAGTTACATAAAGTATTATTTATCTCTTTTTAGGGTTCCGTAGTCAACTAGGAACCCTTATAGTTTCGCCATGTCCGTCCGTCTGTCTGTCCGTCTGTCCGCGCTCTAGCTCAGTGACCATTCGCACTAGAAAGCTGAAATTTGGTATCAGTATGTGCATTAATCACGCCGCCAAAGTAATAGAATAAAAACTAAAAAAATATTTTTATTAGGGTACACATAAAATGGGGGGTGAATTTTTTATTTCGCTCCAACCCTATCGTATTGGGTATTATTGAATAGGTATTTCAAAAAGAATAGAGGTCTTCTAAGACATTTTGTGGATGAAACTGATAGTTTCGTAAATATTAGATCTGAAAGTTCAAAAAAGGGCGTCTCCTCCATCTAACTTTTGAACCGTGGGTCCAAAAAAATAGAAAACAATAATGGAAGTGAGGCCTGATAAGAACTTTCAATAAAAACTATCCATACTAATATTATAAATGGGAAAGTGTATGTGTGTGTTTGTTTGTTTGTTTGTCCGTCTTTCACGGCAAAACGGGGCGACGAATTGACGTGATTTTTTAAGTGGAGATAGTTGAAGGGATGGACAGTGACATAGGCTACTTTTTGTCTCTTTCTAACCCCCCACTTCCCTAAAATGGGGGGTGGAAGTTTGGATGGTTTGTTACCCCAAATTTAACGCGAGCGAAGCCGCGGGCAAAAGCTAGTATATAAATAACACACAATTTATGTATAAATATGTTTGTCATTGTTATAATTATTCCCTCTCTTTCTCCTTGGCAATTATGATTGCCATCTGGTAGAGTCTGCCTTCCTAATTTTCTCCTTCGACTTTGCCCTGCCTGTTCGATGTGTATGGCTTCAGATACATTGCAGCATTCCAGATCTCTCTTAATGGAATCTATTCATGCCCCCTTCGGTCTTCCCGTATAATTATAATTGGTCCTAATAAAAAACAAATCCTAATAAGAATTGTTTTTACCGATACTCGATTAGACTCGAATAAACAGACATAAAACAGTTATTTTCCACGTTATATGGTCATCGAATAGCATCGGAAACAGCTGATGTGTTCATAAATTTTGCTATGCTCTTTAAGCTTGTACCCGTCATAATTTTACCTCTGTATTCGAAACTCTGATGCGTAATTGCAAGAAAAGGATAGCGCGCGATATACTGAATCTCCTTCAGTGCGTACTGCGTGGACAATTTTTATGAATTGCCCTGCACTCCCTGCAGGAGTGTTGTCGCTGCGAATGAATCAGCTGAGAGGCGCCTGTAATTTCCCAATACCTTTTAGAGCACCTCTCCCCTCGAACCATTAATAGAGTAACTTCGAAAACCATAGAAAACTTTGCGTGGTCAGAGCCCACTTGTATACTGGTTTGTGGGACCCCTCCCCCACGCTGGTAGACGCTGCTAACAACACATAGAGGGGATCAGAGTGTTGTAGCAAATACTCACTGTACGCAGGCGTCCAAACTTGTGAAACAATATAAATGCGCTCTCCAATTATGTGAAGTTACTACGGAACTCGAGGTCGCAGTTGGCTGGTTGGTTTAACTGCTGCCTTTAGCAGTTGAAATAACACCTGTGTTTGGTTGGAGGCACAGCGTCGCGGCGCGGCGTCAAGCGTCAGTAAACGCGCACTCGCCCCGCAGTCTTGCCGCGTATCGCTCTCGTAAAATACGATAATCAGTAATATCACCGATCTTGATTAACGTCGACGTGAACGTGAAGTGTTGTATTGGTACGACGATAGTTAAACAGTAACAAAAGTTGGCGTGGCGTTGTTCTGTTTACGTTCGTGTCTGCGCAAAATTGGTTTATTTTGAAATTTTGTAGCGAATTTCCTATTGCATTATGCGTTCGGTGGTAGCGGTTTCAGCTGTTTCTATAAACCTGCATGTGAATAGTAACCTCATTATTGCACCATGATGAAATGTTTTCTAGACTTGTGTATCCTCGTACAGTCGACTTCAAAAATATGTTCACACTTTTACACCTTAATCCTTTGCAATAAGGTGAAAAAAGGTAAACATATCTTTGATGTCGACTGTACAGTGTTAACTCTGTTGATAATAAGTTCTAAGAAACAACGTCATTATGCACACCTATTAGTCATTTCATTGTGCATTTTGAAATGCTTACTAATTCTATCATTTTAGTTGGGTCCAAAACGAGGACCTCACTTAGGCATATTTGTTATTTTCAACTTGGCTTTCAAGTTGTTTGTAAGTGGAAAACATTACTGGCCAAAAATATAATAATATAATTATCACCTTTATGTTGTTTTTAAACACCTGCTAGCCTAATATGGTCGGATTTTTATCTCCTGTCACCATAGCTGTCACGTTCTAACAAGTATGTAATTGCGAAAGTGATGCATGACGTGACAGGCGATAAAATAACAACCATGATACGCGTTCAGGTGTTGTGAACCTTGTAAAGTCAATGTTTGACCGATGCAAGGTTAGGCCTCATAAAATGGTTATTTTTCAATTTTTTGATGATATTGAAAGTTCTGTTCTGCAATGATAAATTTGTCGTATTTCATTCGAGTCAGTTATAAATATTAAACATTATTTGTTATTCGGTTCGCCGCATTGTTTCACGCCCGATGTTAATGACTTCATATTAAACAAAACAAAGGGCACTAACAAATGACTGGCTAATGTTTTGTTGACATGCTGACATAGTATCGCTGCGAACAGCAAACTTGGATCAAAACATTCCGTAGTAGGTAAATAGTTTTAGTTCATTTCCTGACTAGAATCATGTTTACCTGTTATTCAAGGAAGTTACTGTCTAGTAAATAATAATATGTCAAAGATATTAGTATTTGTAAAAACATTTCTCATACGAATTTCTTTTAGCCTTTTTGTAATCTGTAAGCCTTTTTATCAATGCATTTTGTTGTACTTCTAATTAAATTATAATAAGTATCTAATCAGACTAATGTAAATCAGTGAAGATCCATTTGCAGGATTATCTACGTATAATTCTCAATTTATTATTTTAGTATTAAATGAATAAGTTTATACATTAACGTTTCTTAAGGCGGTCGTTAACCTTTACCACCTGTCTAAACAATTATATCAACCTCAACGTTAATGAAATTTTCTTATTTACTACTTAAAAATAAATAGCCTCCTCTGATTTCTTCCATGACCAGAATGGTGGACTACGTTGCATTGTATTTGTAACCGAAGTTACTAGCAAAAGGTGGTTTACAAATTTGTAAAGTTCGCTTGAATCAAAATGCCGAACTGCCCCGGCCCACCTTGTAAAGTATTGTGTTATCGTGGTCTAATGTGAGTATAATATCGATTGCGAGTCCTGGCAACCGTCCCCCCATGCGCCCTGCTGCCCGGTTGGGACCCCACTGGGGAGCGTTCTAGGAATTGAAACCTATCATGTCACCCACATCTATCATTCAGCCCTAAAACAATATATCCCCGAATCTAATTTGGATATTAGGCGCGGTGCGCTCTCACGTAAAGCGGAAACAGGGTGCTCAAATTGCACAAAATATGATTGTAATCGAATCTAAGTAGGTATATTAGGTACTAGCTGTTCCCGCGGCCTCTCCCTAATCCAATACATATCCAATAATCCGACAGACCCAACAATCCTGCATAAGGACAAAATTCAGGTGCCGTATTACCGAGTGCTTACTTTACAAGTTTATTTAAAACCTTTATATCTAATTAGTGACTACCTTAGGTGAATCTGGCCGCAATCCAATTAAAAAAAATCTTGGGATGATATTTATAATGTAAAAACCAGCAAATCAGATGACTAACATCAAATCAACATCAGATTTTTTTAAATCTGAATGTGGCACTCTCGGTAAGTAAGAGTGTCAGAAATGTAGACATATTGGTTTAGCAAGTATGCGTCAGTTTCGAGTAATCAAAATAATATTCAATGGTGTAATACTATGAAGTTGAGGAGATTTACGAAAGTTTACACTTATGGTTTAATTCACACGATTTTCACTCATTATTTTGATATTTTTTTGTGAGTCTGCCTGCGTTACGACAACGTTACGATACGCTGGAAACGTCAGGAAGATAATAAAAGTAAGAGTACGCGATTAAGGGCCTTTTGTATGAAAACAATTATTTACGAAAAACTACTTATCCTAAATGTTACTCCGGGGTATAAACTGCTACTAAAGCTAAGGATGCTGGATATGCGTTTCCGTTTAATTTGAACTCTTAATTTATGAAAATTGTCTTGATTTATTTTGTCGCAAGAAAGTTACAATATTTTTATGTTAAGTACAGTCAGCAGCAGAAGTAGCTAAGCGGGTGAGGTGTTCAAAATGAGCTTGACACGACTTTATTGTTAAGAGAATAAGAGCGCGTTCAGGTAATTTGGAATACCTCACCCCCTTATCCACTTCTACTGCTGACTGTACAGTCACCGGCAATAGTATCTTCCTATACGAAGGCCGCAAAAATATGTAAGATGCTCTTATTTGTAGGGTCATAAGAGCGTGTCTCATATTTTTGCGGCCTTCGTATAGGAAGATACTATTGCCGGTGACTGTACCTAAATCATTAAAAATCTGTAAAAACTAAGTTAGTTACTTGTTTTCTCATATTATACCTTCCTACATTTATTTCATTATTTAAATGTAATCTAAATATTTTCAACGCGCGTTTGTGTTACAGGAAAATATTGTACCTTAGTAAATATTATTTTTTCTATTGGGTACCCATCATAACTTTTGATAGAGTCCGTATTGTGTATTGCATTATTAGTTTTCCTCATTCCTGTTACGTAGTTCTTTGCGCTAATCATGATCTCGTTTCATGAAGATTCCTTGAGCCTACCTGGAGTAGCACTATCACAAGGTGCAGTAGGTACTCAACCCATGTTATATTATACCCACAAATTTTATTTAAATTTATAATCGCTAAATTATTACAATCATTCGGATGATATATTATTTTTGTACACGAATATCTGATGCCCATATTGCTTAAAAATAAATTAACTTCTATATTTAGTCGAGGCACATAAGTAACGTAATCCACGCAGTATCAAATTCAGTTAGACAGGTCTTCGCCACTTCACCTTGCCACTGTCAAGGATATCCACTCTTTCAAACGCTTCCTACCAAGCTTCACAAAACATAGCTGACTTGTCCCCAACATTACTTGACTCTGGGGCTCATAACAACTACAGGTAATAGGGGTTAAGTTATATTGGCCACCTGCGGCAGTGGTTGGTAAGAGTAACAAGGCTGCGCAGACGCGGATACGTTGTAAACAGAGCGAAGCAAATGCACGCTTATATCGCCACTGAAATTATATCAGCTGTTTTAATTAAATTTGCAGTCGTATACGGACTGTCGAACAGTTAAAAGGTTTATTAGGTACGTTACTGTGTTAACTGTAGTTTGGATGTGCAATGAAGTTTCAAGACATGGCCAATGGGCAACGTGATGTGTTTTTGGAGAGCACGAGCTCGAATGGTGCGTCGTATGGGAAAGGAGACAGACATACTGCAGCCCCTAATGAGTAAGTTAATTAAATATCTGATGCCGTTTTGTAATATTTGGTTGGAGAACTTGGCGAAGAGCTACCTTTATAACCTAACATTCGTTTACCGGTAAAATTTTATTTCTTTGTATTTTTTCACTGAAACTGCAATATATACAGGTACCTATAGGTTGGCAAGAACATAACTTTATGGGGTTTTCAATAAATTTTATTAAACATACTTAATGAAAGCTTAAACTTTTAAAATAATGAAATTTCAACATAATTGGGTACTTTCCAATAGATAAACTTAATTGATTCGTTGCATTCATAAAATCAAAATTTCTAAAATACACGGGAAAATTCCAGGTGTAACATGTGTTTGCGGTTTAAATGATTTTATAATGGTTTAAACTTTTATAAAGGATATTGTATTTATCATATAGTGTTGTGACGTCACAATATTAGTCTCCCATATAAACTCCATTGTAACAAATCGTTATGACGTTTCCTAAAGAGTAGCTGATTTGACTTCATAGGAAAGTAGCCCATTGGAAAACAGTCCTGAAACTAATAGAATAGTAATAGTGTAAGAGCCCATGACACTGAACCTAGTTCGATACGTCTCCTAGATGAGATATATATATATAATTAATCGCGTCTTTAATGGGGAAACACGAAATGCCGATGCTGCAATGCAAAAAAGTGGTGGCTTTTTTTTTTTTATAAAAAACCGGGTTCTAGTACGATAAGTCTCCTAGATTTCCTTTGTTTCTCGAAGCAGGGGAGGGATAGGGTTACACGATAATGCGGTGCTGCAAGCCCCCGTGCGTGGCCTTGTCAGTGGCAGCAGCATCAAAAGATTGTAGATGTATGCCAAAACAAAGCGCCAAATTAAAATACGCCGCCATTTTTTTTGCATTGCAGCATCGGCATTTCGTATTCCCCCATTAAAGACGTGACTAATATAGGTAGGTATATCTCATCTAGGAGACTTATCGAACTAGGTTCAGTGTCGTGGGCTCTAGTCCTATAAGTATATTTAATTTTTATTATATTTGTAGGCATACTACCGCTTTACCGAGCTGCGAATTGTAAGATTTACAAAGATAGGACTCGTGATTTATCGTTCCAGTTAATCTTCGCAATCTTAATTTATCAGTAATTTTCCTGATTCTACGAACTCCAAATTCCTAGTATCGTCATAGCGTAATTCAGAAGTGTAGATAAGTCATTGTCACGACCAAGGTCTAAATAAACTTATCAGATCTAGTCGATTTGTCCGATTAGGTATCATATAAAAGTACTAGGAACATTGCGATAATGCAAACACGTCTTCTAGGCGATTTGTAAGAGAGGTTGATCCGAGATTTTGGCATTAACACTGGAATTTATTTTTCGCCATGCGCCTCCATATTATTTATCGGGACAAGCAACCCACAAGCGACGTTTAAATCCGTACGCACCTGACTTCGGACGATCATGTAGTCCGGTGCATTCGTTACGTTTTGACAAATGTACGTGACGGCAATTATCTCTGGCATTGATATCAGAATGGAGCTAGTAACAGTTCTGGACTCAATAGGAAGTCGTTCCGCCGAAATATTGAGTTTATTGTCTGTATAATTGATCAATGTTTTTGTTGATAGACAGACCCAAATCTAACGGGTACTTTAAGTGTAAATTACTGCCTGTCGCACGAACAAATCTCACAATAAATGATGCCAGAATAGCAACAGATGATTTTTCTACACGAGCGGAATATGAATCATCGATAGGAAATCGTAAATATTGTATGAAAGCAATGCAATGCAATGTAATGCCTCTGGTTAAAACTCCATTTCTAGCACGTTTTTCTTTTGTTATTGAAGAAAAAATACTTGAGTCTTTATCTGGCTTCGGCAAACCTTAGCTTTATTTTTGCAGTAATTCGTATAAAAAGGGCATGCCTCATTCAAGTCAAGAAATAGGTATAGGAGTATATAAGTAAAAAACGTGCTTAGCAATACAATCAGTCGACGAACATAGCCTCTTGGAATAAGGTTTGTCAAGATAGTAGAATGGATATAGGTTTATAGAGCTTTTGCCGAACAAATGGGCTTACCTATTTCCTATCTAGGGTAATTTAGGTTCTTATCGTTTACCCGCGTCACACGCTTGAACTAACCCCCTACGAAACTATACCGGGTGTTTGTAATGGCCGGATAACCTTTAAACCTGGTGGTGGGTATTTCTCTGGGGCGAACCTGCGGGCCTTGGAGTTTCGGACTTGCACTTTAAAGTTCAAAACAATTTTTAAATTTGGAATTGTTGTATTGAGATGTGTAGGTATATCGAGATATTCTTTTGGAAATAGTGGTATTTTCAACTAAAAGGTAAAGCCTGACCAGAAATACATGATCATGCGCCATGTTGCGGTATTTCATTGGAACTAATTTCTTACACTGGCAATAAATTTAATGACAGGATGATATGCATGTGTGAGTGCATGTGATAGGCTGTCACTGTTGTCAGTGTCATTGTGGCGGTTTACTGGAATAATAATAAAGTGTTGAATATTACATAGTAAACGACAAAAAAATATATATATATAATAAACTACTGTAAATAGTCTCGGGAATTGAAATTATTCCGCTGTGAAACATTAAAGTTCAAAACAATTTTTAAATTTGGAATTGTTGTATTGAGATGTGTAGGTATATCGAGATATTCTTTTGGAAATAGTGGTATTTTCAACTAAAAGGTAAAGCCTGACCAGAAATACATGATCATGCGCCATGTTGCGGTATTTCATTGGAACTAATTTCTTACACTGGCAATAAATTTAATGACAGGATGATATGCATGTGTGAGTGCATGTGATAGGCTGTCACTGTTGTCAGTGTCATTGTGGCTGTTTACTGGAATAATAATAAAGTGTTGAATATTACATAGTAAACGACAAAAAAAAAATATATATATAATAAACTACTGTAAATAGTCTCGGGAATTGAAATTATTCCGCTGTGAAACATTTTCAAATTGCTGACAGGTAACCAAATCAAGACGTCACCATATCATACAGAATAATACGCTCTAATATGACTATACTGAACTGTTGCCATATAAATGAGAATAATAGCGCCGTCTTGACAATTATCATATATTTCTGGTCCGGCTTTACATCATTGTCGGTTGTTAATAGGCGTTGCTGCCATAAAAATTCATTTAGAAATTAACTTTTTTTTATTCACAACCGACAATGGTGTACCTTGAAAACGTCACATATTGTTAATTTTGTATGAATCAGAACGACTGTTCAATCATGCCACAATGGTTAAAAATAAAGGAATAGTAGAAAAATCCACACTGTCTCTGGTGTCTTTGGAAAAATTCGTAGCCATTATAGGTAAGTCTCAGTTGGTCTGAGTGACGGACATGTATCCCTGAGTCGCGAGTCGAGTCTCGCCTGAGGCAGTGGATTTTCCTTAATTTCAAAACATTGTTTTCAAACTCAAACATTTATTCAGTAAGTAGGCCACAGGGGCACTTTAACACGTCAAAGTAAAAGAGAGAAAAAAAAATCAAACTACACCGGTTCTAACCCTACACCTCTGACCCGAGAAGAATTATGTCCGGCAAGAAACTCGGAAGTTACTACTCTGTTACTACTCAGAATTTTACGAAATTCTGTGTAGTAACAGTTTATACCCCGGAGCAACATATAGGGTAGTTTTTAATCTGCTTATTAAAAACATAATTTTCATAAAAAAATAGTTCTCAAAAGTGGTCGCATATGGCGCTGTATAGGTACCCTGTATACTGTTACAAACACTATTTAAGGACGTCTTTAGATTAAATTAAGCGATTCGGTCTGTTGCGTTCCGCCGAGGTTTAAACCATGGATTTTTATATGCTTTCCCAATTTAAGGATTGCGGGTTAAATATTTTTAAAACGTGTTACTTCGATTTTAAGTATCCGGACATATATTGTGATCCATTAATACCTGGAGGTACTTTATTCTCAACGTAAAAATAATCTATTTATCAATACATGAAACCTATAACTATACTTACAATATACGTAAAAACAAGTATAGTTAAGATTTATCCATTTCGATTTACCCGACAACAAAAATTGTACCGTCTGTGAGAGCAACATGTTTTATCTCGCTTTAACAGCTGATTGCAATAAAAAGGGTAGTCATGAATCTAGAAATCACTAGCTGCTAGCTGTCACGGTGCTGCTGAAGAAATTCTCGCTACGACGCTCCGGGCCTGGGCCTACGCGGTACTCGGCCTATGGCTTTCGCAGACATTGCCGCTCACTATCGGGCCTCCGGCCCTCAGATTTGCTAAGACTCTTCGCCATTGAGTTTTGTCCGGACTCTGTCATGCTGCCTGCTGCTGCTGAATAAATTTTCGCTACGACACTCCGGGCTTCTGCCAACTCCGTACTCGGCCTATGGCTTTCGCAGACATTGCCGCTCACCCTCGGGCCTTACGACACTTCACCATTGAGATATGTCCGGTCCCTGTCATGCTGCTGCTGCTGCTGCTGAAGCAATTCTCGCTGCGACGCTCCGGGCCTGGGCCTAAGCGGTACTCGGTCTATGGCATTCGCAGACATTGCCGCTCACCTTCGGGCCTCCGGCCCTCAGATTAACTAAGATTCTTCGCCATTGAGTTTTGTCCGGATTATATCATGTTGCTTCTGCTGGAGAAATTTTCGCTGCGACGCTCCGGGCCTGGGCCTACGCCGTACTCGGCCTATGGCTTTCGCAGATATTGCCACTCATCCTCGGGCCTTAAGACACTTCACCATTGAGATATGTCCGGTCCCTGTCATGGTACTGCTGCTGACCTGGGCCCTATACGGTACTCGGCCTTTGGCTTTCTCAGACGTTGCCGCTCACTCTCGAGCCACGGCCCTAAGGTTCGCTAAGACACTTCGCCTTTAAGTTATGTCCCTGTCATGATGATGTTGAAGAAGTTCTCGCTGCGATGTTTCGAGCCTGGACCTTACGCGGTACTCAGCCTTTGACTTTCACATAGGTACATTTCCGCTCACCCTCGTATCCGCAGCCCTCGAGTTCGCTAACACACTTCACCATTGAGTTATGTCCAGTCCCTGACATGCTGCTTTTGCTGAAGTAATTCCTGGCCTGGGTCCTGCGCGGTACTCGCCCTATGGCTTTCGCGATATTGCCGCTCACGGCTTTGGCGTTCGGGTTCACCAAAAAACTTGACCATTGAGTTTTATGGGGACCCTTTCATGCTCCTGCTGAAACGATTCTTGCTGCCTTTGGCCTTATTAGATTTTGGCCTGCTGCTGCAAAAGCAGTTTTTGCTGGGACGTTGCGCTCACACGCTACCTCGCGCTCATACCTTCAGCGTTTGACCCTCTGTTCGAAGCATGTTCTCCTGCAGGAACTCGGCCATTAGCATTTGCAGGTCTCGACGCACGCCTTTTAGTCAGTTATCTTTATCACGGATGAACTAATAAATTTAGATAGATATTTATATGTAGAACGCGTAAATTCTACTCTAATGGCCTGTATAGTAAATGAAAATTACAAGACCTCCCACACACGCGGGCAAAGCCGCGGGTACAGCTAGTATACAATAAATATACTATTTCCAAATTATCCTTAGAGATGTATAAGGTCTCCAAGTGTCTTGCTCTATATAATCTATATAACAAAAAAATATGGATAATCAAGCACCGAATGTTGTGTCTAAAGCCAATTAAACTAAAATTAAATATGATTTATAAAAAGTTACGTAATTGTATAGCCCCAGTTAGCCTAAACAGACCGGTCTCCACAAACAGCACCTTTTCACGAGTATGACGCATATCTCAGCCATCGCCTCCCTCAACCTTTCTTCGGGAAAGTGGCGACCCGATCAACGCCGCCACCATAAGCAGAGCCCTTTAAGCGAGCATGACATGATCAGGCTGGCGGGCTTTATTAATTAATAAAAATTAGCCACGTTTAGTCTGGTGAGAAACACTATTCTGTGCTCGTATTTTGCATGCGTGAAATAAATCATTATATATAATAAAACTAAGTTGAGAAAATGTGCGTGCCGATAAAACTTAAAAAGGAGTCCCGGCACGATAAAGGGACTTATATAGTGTGATAGCCCTTTATTCCCCCTCGAACAAGAAAGTTCCCGTTTTAACCTAAAGGGTGTGTCTTTAAAGATATAAGGGCTTTTCCAACCCTTCAACTCGGAAAGTAAGTGTAGTGGCGCCATCTGTTGTCGAGTAGTTGAACTTCATTCATTGTCCAAAGTGGCGCCATCTGTTGTCGAATAGTTGAATTTCATTCATTGTACACAATATGGACTTAAACGAACGATTATTCCCAAACTTTCTCGAATATCCTAGCGCCAACTTTCTCGAATATCCTAGAGCCTAGCTTTCTGAATATATAAGAGCCCGGTGTCACCCGCCAGAGTTAGTTTGATTTGAACAGCGAAACAAGCGATTTCGAAACGAAAAAGAAAGAAATTATCTGTGTGTGAGCCTTTATTTTGAAGTATCACGTGTGAGTATTTTTAATAGTGTGTTTAATTAATTCTCGATTTCGAAGCGAAGAAGAAAAAAGTTATCTGTGAGCCTTTATTGTGAAATATCAAATGTGAGTATTTTTAATAGTGTATTTAATGAATTCTAATGGATTCTTTTTTTATTTTCTTTTAATTGTAATTTCCTTAACTTTCAAGTAGTCGCGCGGCGTTGAATCGATGCCTTCTATATGCTTTGGCCGTAAACAAAATATCGCGCGACCGCTTGAAGATTAAATATTTTTTTTTTCTTTGTCTCAACGTGCTCCACGTTTACGTAACAATATATTTGTCTATAAAATGTTCATTTAATTTATATTTTACAGAATACAATGCCTAGACGTAAAAGAGGTGGAGATCTTGCCAGTTCTGCAGCGAAACGGCGGAAACAAAAAGAAAATCGAAGAAATGAAACGGAAGAAGAGCGCGAAGCACGTTTACAAAATCAACGAACCAGAATGAGCACCCTGAGAAGCGGAAAAAGCGAAGAAAGAAAAGAAAATAAAAGTATTGAAGAATCGAGCATTTTAAAAGATAATCTAACAAAGGAAGCATTCCACTACGAACCGACGAAGAAATATTACGATCATAAATATGTTGTGATCGGAAAAATGAATAACATTTGCCAATTTTGCCACGCGAAAAAATTCAGTAAAGAAACACCAGGTCTCTGTTGCATGAATGGAAAAATTCGATTACCATCTCTGGAAGCACCTCCACAGGAATTTCTACATTTCATGACCGGGGAAACACCAGAATCAAAACACTTTCTTCAAAATATAAGATCATACAACTCCTGCTTTCAAATGACTTCTTTCGGTGTTACTTCGACTGACACTAATAGAGACAAATTTGAATATGTATTTTCAATTCAAGGGCAAATTTATCACAAAATTGGATCGTTACTACCAATGCCTAACGATGACTATAAATTTCTGCAAGTATTTTTCATCGGAAATGAAGAAAACGAAATTGATCAACGATGTACAAATTTTATTGGATTGAAACGCGAAATAATCCAAGATGTACAGAGGATCTTACACAAATACAATCAACTGATTTACATATTCAAAACAACACTAGACCGCATGATTTCTGATGACTATAAAATTGTAATTCGAGCCGATAAAAGACCACGTGAAGAACACGAACGTAGATTTAATGCACCTCAGATAGATGAAGTCGCCATCGTAATTGTGGACAATGAAAATACAAGCCGTGACATAATTGTACAACGAAGAAGAAAAGGACTACAACGCATTGCAGAGACACACCGTTCATATGATGCTCTTCAATATCCGTTAATATTTCTGCACGGAGAGGATGGTTATCATTTCAATATAAAACAAATTCATCCTAAAACAGGCATAGAAACAAACAAAAAAGTCACTTCCAAGGAGTTCTATGCTTACCGCTTAATGATCAGAGACAATGAAATATACAATCTCATTCTCAACACTCGCCGTTTATTCCAACAATTTCTGGTAGATATGTACGCAAAAATGGAAGCAGAACGGATGCTATACATAAGACTGAATCAGAAGAAACTACGCACAGAAGAATACATCCACCTTCGAGATGCGATCATAAATGACGGCAATATTGACGATATTGGAATAATGGTAATCTTACCCTCATCATACATAGGAAGTCCAAGACATATGCACGAATATACTCAAGATGCCATGACCTACGTAAGAAAATATGGACGACCTGATCTCTTCATAACATTTACATGCAACTCATCATGGCCAGAAATCAAAGAACAACTAAAATACGGACAAACCTCCATGGATCGACACGACATGATAGCCCGAGTTTTTCGACAAAAACAAATAAGATTTATTGAAGTCATCACAAAATACCACATCTTTGGAACCGTTAGATGCTGGATGTATACAATCGAGTGGCAAAAACGAGGATTACCTCACTCACACAATCTCATATGGCTACACGATAAAATTTATCCCACGGATATCGACAAAATCATCCAAGCTGAATTTCCACAAAATGATCCGGAACTATACAACATAGTAGTGAAAAACATGATTCACGGACCATGTGGACCATTAAACTTCAATGCGCCATGCATGAGTGATGGAAAATGTACAAAAAAATATCCAAAACCATACTTGGACGATACAAAAACTGAAGATGACGGCTATCCCAAATATAGAAGACGATCACCGAAAAACGGTGGCTTCACAGCAAAAATACGAATACAAGGCAGAGACGAACTGGAAATAGATAATCAATGGGTAGTACCATATAACCCACTACTTTCCAAAATGTTCCAAGCACACATAAACGTTGAATATTGCAATTCAGTAAAATCTATTAAATATATATGTAAGTACGTAAACAAAGGTAGTGATATGGCAGTATTTCAAATAGTCCAAAATAGCGAACAAAATAATAGAAATGATGAAATCCTCATGTACCAAATGGGAAGATACATCAACAGTAACGAAGCAGCGTGGAGGATTTTTAGTTTTCCCATACACGAACGCGAACCAGCTGTGCAACATCTAGCAGTACATTTGGAGAATGGACAGAGAGTTTACTTCACAAAAGACTCGGCTAGAAAAATTGCAAGCGAACCACCTCAGAACACAACATTAACAGCTTTTTTCCAACTTTGCCAAACGGATCCATTCGCAAAGACGTTACTGTATGTCGACGTCCCTATTTATTATACGTGGGACAAAACAAGGAAAATTTTTCAACGACGAAAACAAGGAATGCCAGAAGAGGGTCATCCAGAAATAATGAAAACTAACGCAATAGGTCGAGTATACACTGTACATCCAAACAATGCCGAATGTTTCTATCTCCGAATGTTGTTACACGAAATACGGGGACCAACAAGTTTCACAGATCTCAGGACTATTGACGGCTACATATGCCAGACTTACAGAGAAGCATGTCAACGTTTAGGATTATTGGAAAACGATAACCACTGGGAATTAACACTACAAGAAGCCACACTCACAGCTTCAGCTGAACAAATTCGAGAGTTATTCGCCATAATTCTAACAACATGTAACCCATCAAACCCAAAACAGCTATGGGACTCTTTCAAAAGGAATATGAGTGATGATATATTGTACCAAATCCGACAAGCTAATCCAGAACTGACTATAGAATTCAATGACGACATCTTCAATGAAACACTCATTCGCTTAGAAGATAAATGTTTAGCAATAAATAACCAGACCTTAGTAGAAATTGGAATGCCAGCACCACAAAGAAATACTTTCAGTGTGCTAAACTACGAAATTACAAAGGAAAAAAGCTACAACGTCAATGAACTACTTGAATACATTGCTCACAACAAACCACTCCTCAATGACAATCAAAAATAACAACACTGGTGGAATTATTTACTTGGACGCACCAGGAGGCACCGGTAAAACGTTTCTAATAAATCTAATACTGGCGGAAATACGTGCTGAAAAACACATCGCACTGGCACTAGCATCATCCGGCATTGCAGCCACACTTATGGAAGGAGGACGAACTGCCCATTCTGCCTTACAACTACCGTTGAATATAGCCGAACAACAATTCCCGGTATGTAAAATCTCAGGAACATCTGGACGGGGTCAACTTCTAAAACATGCTAAAATTATCATCTGGGATGAATGCACCATGGCCCATAAAAAATCACTAGAAGCCATGGACAGAACATTACAAGAATTGCGAAAAAACTCTGAAATGATGGGAGGAGCTCTACTCATACTCTCAGGAGATTTTCGACAAACACTTCCAGTTATTCCCAAATCAACACCAGCAGACGAGATCAATGCATGCTTAAAAAAGTCACATCTCTGGCCGCAAGTACAAATACTGCAATTAACAAAAAACATGAGGGTTGAATTATCAAAAGATGAACAGCACATTTTGCTAAAATACTTTTACAAATAGGCGAAGGTACATATCCTACTGACCAAACGACCGGCCTCATTGAACTCAATAGTGATTTCTGTAACATAGCCACTACTGAAAACGAACTAATCGACAAAATTTATCCAAATATTATTCAGAACTATACCAACGTAGAGTGGTTATTTCAAAGAGCAATTATGGCCACTAAAAATAATATTGTTGACGATGTCAATTTTAATATTCTAAAGAAAATACCTGGTGAAGAGAAAGTATATAAATCGATCGACACGATGGTATCCATTGAAGAAAGTGTCAACTTTCCTACTGAATTTCTAAACTCTTTACAAGTACCAGGAATGCCATTACACTGCCTTCGTCTGAAAATTGGATCTCCAATCATACTACTCAGAAATCTCAACTCCCCAAAACTATGTAATGGAACGAGGATGATCGTAAAACAGCTATCGAATAATGTCATTGAAGCTGAACTTATTTCTGGAAAGAACAAAGGACACACAGTATTTATACCTAGAATACCACTGATCTCTTCTGAATTGCCATTTCAATTTAAAAGATTGCAGTTTCCAATTAAATTAGCCTTTAGTTTTACAATTAACAAAGCGCAAGGGCAAACTTTGAAATATTGTGGCATCAACCTCAAAGAATCCTGCTTCTCTCACGGTCAGCTATATGTAGCTTGCTCAAGAGTAGGAAGTTCGAAAAATTTATATATATATACCCCGGACAATAAAATGAAAAATGTTGTTTATAAACAAGTAGTGTAAATAATGAGAAAATGTAAATACATGTAAATATAGAAAATGTTTTCAAAATATATTTTTTACTTTTTACGTCATAGTATGTTTTTTTATTTCATCTACCACGTAATCTCATATCAACTCCCGAGCGAAGCCGGGTATCATACCTAGTTACAATATAAAAGTGACATAGAGATGTACATATCTCTCAGCGTCAGGATCATTAAATATATATCTATACATATAAATATTTGCGAATGCAAGACTTAGAGATGTATAACGTCTCTAAGTGTCCAAGTACTAAATAAAAACGCAAAGGAGGTCCTTTAAAACACCGAAAGTAACAGGAACAAATTTGAGCTCCGAAGTGAGAATGAAAACAAATAAGAATGTGTATTTAACGATACTGGATTAGCTCGATCTTACAAAAATGACAGGATTAGTGTTTAACTTTCGCGACGTTTCAATAAAAGATAGAAGTTATTAGTGAGAACTATGACGTGGTTAAGCATTTGGTTGTATGTGATTGATCTGTATTATAAATACATCGATTAACTAGGCTTATGGCCTATTTCACAATCTCCAGTTAAAGCATATCTGTCAGATAAATGTTTGCTGTCCTTTTCTTTTATATGACTTAGAAAAGGATAGCAATAATTTTAACTGGCAGATAGGTTTATCTGGAGATTGTGCAACAGGCCCTTAGTCTTGAACTAAACTAGGAATCGTTCACGCAACTAGATATATACCTCATGAACCTCATCAATCGTCTTACATGGTAGAGTTATATTGTAGGTTTGTTGGACTGTAACATTCTTAGACTTCAGCGATTTTTGTTTTAGACTGTCAGTCATTAGTTCACGGGCTATAATTCACCCTGTATAACCATAGACTAGATGGTTCGCGTGTCTGTGCATAGTTAACTTTACACTTTATACCCCGGTATACCTATGCAGCGATTTTACATCGACGGAACCAATCAAACTTTCCATGCGACGATTGCTTTAAATAACACTTACGTTTCTGGAGTGTTATTTTTAAAGACTTGTAAGTTTTATTTGGGACACGCCAGTATTTTCTCTGCACATGTTTATATTTATATGAAAAAACGTGCGTCCTCAAACATCAAACAGTTTCAGATCATATTAGTTTAGCAAGCGAACCTGTTTAGAATTGGAAATTAGGAAAACTGCCGTCCAGTTTGTAGGTCGAATCATTTAAACTTTCCCCTAGCGTCATAGCTGTGCTATTCTTCAATCTCGCTCGCTTGTCACTAGACAAGAGAAGAGAACTACTTAGTATAAAATATAATATTTGTTCACCTATTTACAATTCGTAAGCCATATTGCAGTATGGTACTTAAGTTACAGGGCGGACACGTCATAGTACAAAACTCGATTGAGCGCCTTTGTGTGCACGGCACATCTGTCGCTTCAACGTGTGCGTGCGTCTTAGGGCGCTGTTTTCGCTGTCGTAAATGACGTTTGACAATACACCGATATTTTGCTTTGTATCGATGCGCTGCCAACCTGACGGATTAGCCTACTAGTTCACTACCAATTGGCCGCCGCAGGGTGAGGTATTATGTTCGGGGCGGGGCGTAGCGTGGCCATTCTGTATGAAATACTATTTTTTATTCTGTGCTTAAGTTCCACCCATAGTCGTTACGGACAGGTCACATTAGTCATATTTATTGGTCGCTCGAGTCTGTAGCTGGATCTTGACTACACAGGGCAGCTGACGTGCACCGAAACATGGTTGCCGTCACGCACACTTAAAAAGTTTTCCATGAAGTAAACAGCGATGACGTTATACACTTACCATTACTGAAAAAAGTTGACACATGCATTTAAATTGTTCTAGAAGCATCAAAAGTGACTGCAAATAATGTATTAGATCTAGAAATATGGTATCAGATAGCACATTAATTACTAAGGTATTATGATCGAGGACTATATACGAAATTATATGAGACAATTTTGCGTGAAAGTTAACTGAAATGAGAATGATTTGTTACAGTATTTGCTACTCTATACGAGCGTTATCTTAACAATAGATTGATATCACTGGATTAAATGAAAGATGCAGTGTCATATTGTTGGCTCGCCGTCAACAACTCATTTAACTGAAACCAAACTCTCTAAAAGTTTGGACCCGGGTATATCCTTAAACTATGTACAAAAAAGTGGTATGGGTATTGCGAATGTCTCACTATGTGTGGTTGGGCACAGCTCAGCGTATGTTATTTCGCTAGACTCTGGAGCAAAGCCCGATTGGGGAAGTACCAACCACCTTACAGAAAACCACAGCCAAATAGCATTAGACCCTACTCATAGTGTTGTGTTCCTGCCGGTGAGTAAGGTTGCCAAAGAGCTCAGAGAAGACCCAGTGTGTTGACGACGAGGGACCCTCTTGTTCCTTTAGTTGTGAACACAGTGAATCCTCCTTTCTGTATAGGTCGGCAACGCGCATGTAACACATCTGGAGTTGCAGGCGTCCATAGGCTACGGTAGCGGCTTACCATCAGGCGGGCCGTATGCTAGTTTCCCACCGTCGTGGTATTAAAAAAAAGTTCGATTGACTTTATACAGATCCATTTAGATCTTAAGTTGACTAAATAAAAAAATAATGTTACCTAAGAGATTGCTGCTGCAAAATTGAGAACTTTACATTGTTTCTTACTTGAAATGAAACGTGTAATGTCAATAATTTAAATCGGAAATGAATTAATACATTCACGTGACTTAACAATTAATTATTTGTTTCAGAATCTTCGTGAACCGGTCGCTGCATTTAGAAAACATCAAGTTTTATGGCTTCGATATGGACTACACGTTGGCTGGTGAGTAGATTATTACGTATATTGAAGTTCTTGTTTAATATTACTGGAAATAATAAATAATACTTATTATCTTTGGCTCTATTAATAGCGTATTAAAGTCATTCAACGTGCTTGCGAGTAGATTGTTTACGCACAGCGAAATATTCGATATCGTCGTGTTATTGTATTTTTAAATTAAATTGCGGTATCTATTGTATCAAAAATAATTGTAATTTTATTTTTCTTGCAGAATACAAATCGCCACAGTATGAAACATTAGGATTCAATTTAACCAAAGAGAGATTAGTAACTAAAGGATACCCTAAAGAAATCTTAGAATTTGAATATGATCCATCATTTCCAGTCAGGTATGATATCGATATTTATTTATATTTATATTTCTTTAATTATTATCACCATCATCATTATAAAAATCAGCTATGGGCCATTTGGCACAGACATGCTCTAATACTCTAGTGGGTGAGAGGGATCGGGCTAAGTAGACTTCCTTTAAAACCTTAAATGCTGCCTTTGATTTGAATATACAAGGTGTAACAAAAATGCTGATAATCCGTTTAAGGGTATAATTGATATCGTATTGTAATTATGAAAAACTAAGAAAAAAAAAATTAAGGCGTAAAACAAATGTTTTTTTAATACAATTGCTCAAAAAGTTTACTTTATGTAGCTGCAAATCGTGCGTAAAGTTTGATTTTATGCACTAGTGCTAAAAAGTAATCTGATCTGCAAATCGTGCGTAAAGTTTGATTTTACGCACGATTTGCAGATATATTGCATTTTAAATTGACCAATCAGAACACTTCACTATATTAAATCCACCAATCACAACACATATCGGAGTTAATCGGAACGTATAACGGAAGTATCTAAATAATTTAAGTCCTTAAAAAAAACATTGTATTTAATACAACCAATCAGAATACAGCAATGTTAAAATTGACCAATCAGGAAACGCAATTTATTTCTCAAAACATGAGGTGTTTTTTAGTTCCTACTTCACAATCATTAAAAAAGATTTATTTTTTTGGGAAACGCTTTAAAGTGTGTTTAAACTGTTTAAAGAGCTAATTATACCGTCGTCTGTGGCATTTATTCGCGGTATTGATATTTTGTATCTATGTCAAGGAAGTTAAAAAAATTAAAAGACCGTCAAGTTATACCATAATTTCACCTTAGTTTAGTTATTGTGCGTAAATAATAAGTATTTTTATGATATTTTCTCGCAATCGAAGTGAAACATTGTATGTATTACTCTGGCATATAAAAGCCATATTATCACTCAAACAATTTTCCCTCACTTCGGTCGGGAAAATAACCACCTGGTGGTAATATGGCCTACTTTAGACCCTTGTCAAACAATCTACTATTATTTCATTGTAGTTTTTTCGCAATTGTATTAAAAAACGTTGTTCGACACACGTGCAGAAGTGTCATTTTCACTCGTCCCGAGTCTTGACCCTCGCCTCTCGGCTCGGGCCAAGTAACCTCGGTACTCGTGCAAAATGACATACTTCTCGCACTTGTATCGAAAATTACTATTTCGCGTCCTAAAATCTTTTTCATAGTCGCAATACGATCCCAATTATGCCCTTAAACGGATCACCAATATTTTGTTACGTCCTGTATTCTTTACCCAAAAATTGGTGGTACGGTCACCGGCAATAGTACCTTCCTACACGAACTACGGCCTTCATGTAGGAATATACTATTTTTGGTGACTATATACCATATGATATTTGTACTTTAGTTTCTAAAATCCGAATGTACGAGCCTGGATATAAACTGAAAATCATTGCCTCTAAATGAACAAAACTCTTAGTGGTTTTCCATTGTCTAGATGAGACAAGGAGGGGCAGAACATGTTTTAGTATCGGCGATAAAGTAGTCATTTGTTTTATCGCAGATCAAATTAATTTTACCGTTCTATTTCGTTCCGTTGATAGAAAAGCACTTTATCCTATTCTAGATTATTGATGATCAGTATTAGGTAGTTACGTACGCTACGTAAAATTTCATCGATTTCAAGCTCACATGGTCATTCACATTATAACTAATATTTGTAACGGGGTATTTATCATGTATATTGGAGTTTTTGAGCACCCGATATTTCAGCACAGTGGCATACGCCATTATCACGGAGTAACAACATTATATCGGGTGCTTAAAAAACACCAATCAATATACATGGTAAAAACCCCGTTAAAAATAATAGTTGTAAAATTGGTTGTTGAGTTATTTTAGAATAACTTGCCAAGTATGGTCAGTTGTGTTTTAGGTGTCATTGGAACATTGATTTAAATATAAATAATGTTTTCAGAGGCCTGTGGTTCGACACACTGTATGGTAACCTGTTAAAGGTAGACGCCTATGGTAACATTCTTGTGTGCGTGCATGGATTTGAATTTCTTAAACAGTAAGTTTCTTTAACATTAACATAATAGGAGTTAAGATTATGAAATTGCCGATTTCTCGTGTTAGATATTTTTTCTCAGTTAGCCTTATCTATATCCATACTCAGGTTTTTAAAGTACGAGTAATAAATTGTATTCTTAAATCAAGCAATACAAAAAAAAACGGTCACAATTTCAGTAGGTACACCAAGAGTAACGTATGCGGAATGAAATCTGGACAACATTCAATTTCTTATAAAATAAATATAACATAGTTATTTTTATAATCTTTCATGGTTTTTAATAATGTATTTAATCACATTAAGTTTACTCCAATGCGAGGTTTCAAACGAAAGGTGTGGTACTTTATGTCCATCGCTGCCGACAACAACAATCTACAGATTTTTAAGATCTAAATTTATCTTCCATCGGATAACTTTTCAAGGAAGCTTCGTATACTTGACATTTTTCACATTCTTTACCGTTAGATTATTGGTGTTCTCAAGATAATAGTTACCTTGCCACGAATTTCCATTTTAAACAACATAATATTAGTCATTCAAAAAATCCAAAAATGAAAAAAACACCTGTCATTTTTTTACCAAACGACGTGGCCGTATTTTCGGTTATTTTTTTTTAATTTTTGGAGACGATGGGCGTAACTTTTCTTATTTGTTAACTGATACCTATGCCTTCAAGATATTTTAAAACAGTTTTACTGTCACATTTGAATGCCTTCCTGAGTTCTCTATAAGATTTTGTGACTCAGCGGGCTGTCATTTTCTTTAATCGATCTCTCTCAGCAAACTGGCTAATGCTGGAATATTTCCCCGAATCAGACTTTCTTGTGGCAATTTTTGTAAAGAAAAACGACGCAAGAATATTATAAATAGCTCTTTAGCTCTATCCCATTTCCACGGTCTTCGCTTTCAGCCATAGGGAAAGAATACTGTAGAAATTACATAATGTTTCGCGACGTTGTTCTTCTCGATTAACCATAATTTTACGAGTAAGATAAAGAATCCAATGCCCATTAAAAGTACGGGATTAATTAACAGATGTATTGGCATTTATATAACATTTGAGTTTATTTCTTTACTTACTTTTTACGTCTTCAAAACTTTGTCCAGATTTCATTCCGCATACGTTATTACCTAACACAGTCCAATTAAATAGTAATAAAATTTCATATTTTAACACCCAGTAACGAACATTAATCTCATTTCCACATTCTAATACTCTGACTTCTTTTACAGCTCACAAGTATACGAATTGTACCCAAATAAATTCTTGACATTAGACGAGTCTCGAGTTTATGTATTGAACACGTTGTTCAACTTGCCCGAGACGTATCTAATCGCCTGCTTGATTGATTTCTTCACTAACTCCAAGGACTACAGCAGGTGAGTTTTTGTAATTTGTGTATTGGTGTTTTCTTTGTTTTCTTTCTTACATAGTTAACTTAGTATATTTCAGCAGTCTAGTTTGATCTGTTCGATAGGTACAGATGTAGTGCATAATGTATTTATTTCCATCTCGGATCTCGATTGGAATACGATGGCACCCGCAAGTGTTAATCAATTATTGTATTAAATTAATGATATTTTCATATCCATGAATATGGAACTTTTTTTTTTTTTTTAATAAATGGCTTACTCCTCGCTGATTTTGGCGAGGTGAATTCTGCCAATGTCGAGGTGTACACTTATTATATTAATATATCAATTTTTCATAAAATATAAGCTACGTTGTTCGATTGAGGCCTTGTTGATTGTAAGGTGATAGCCTCCCTACAAACACGTGGGTGGCCGAGACCCCGGATAGCCGTTTCTTCAACTAAAGGGAGGTTACGCGCGTTTTGAGACAAATTTTTCATTAGCTGCACACTTATTCGTTAGGTCACCGCACAATAAGCTATCAATATTACACACTGAGCTACGTAAATGAGCAAAAAACAACAAACTATTCTAAACACGCTGTCACCATCTTGAGCTCAAACGGGTAATCTTCATATGGAACTTTATTATTTAGTGTCAAATGTCAAAAAGTAAATATAAAATGTCAAAGTTACTATACGAAGCTAATTGAGAGAGCACGATAAATACTAACTTTCCCGATAAAATACGATGGAAAACTTTTATGCACTACATCTCTACATCAGCAAAAGGTTTCACTGTGACAAAAAATAGTAGTCGATGAACAAGTGTGTATGAAACCTTTTATGTATAGGTAAGTAATATTACATAGTTAGACATCCTTGACTACCAATATTTTTCCATTAGATTCAATAATAACCCACGCATATTTAATATATATTTTAAGAAAGTGCCCCTAACGTACGCTATTCTGTTGACTTTTGTGACAAGGTACCTAGTTTTGGTTATGCACTGCAATGGCAATGTTGTCTTTATTTTATTTATTTAAGAGCCAAGAGTGTCCCACTGCTGGGCAAAGGCCTTCCTCTCATTTTTCTACGTATCCCGGTCTTGTGCAGTCTCCCACCAGTCAGCACGAAAGGCATCAAGTTCGGCTCTCCAACGTTTCCTTGGTCTGCCCTGACGCCGGGTTCTGTCTTGTGGGACCTACTTGGTGCTTGTTTTAGCCCATAAGTCTTCCGGCATACGGCAGACGTGTCCAGCCCAGTCCCATTTTAGTTTTTCCGCTGTTTGGGCTAACATGTTGTCTTACAAAAAATCATTTTCAGAAGTAGTAAAATAGTAGCGTTCGTTGGCTACCTAGTTCTGTTAATAAATATTTCACTTTCAGTATGTTTCAGCATTTATGGCCTGTTTCACAATCTCCAGTTGAAGCATATCTGTCAGATAAATGTTTGCTGTCCTTTTCTTTTATATGACTGGAGAAAAGGATAGCAATAATTTTAACTGGCAGATAAGTTTATCTTGAGATTGTGAAACAGGCCCTTAGACAATTGTCCCTATTTACAAGTTAAGTTACGTGTTTCGTGACTGTTTAAATTAAGGCCTTATTACGAATTTAGGCAACGGATAATCCACATTGCTGGACACGTTGCCAGGTGCGACATAATTGGGAAGTGCGTGGGCAGACCGGATCAGGCTTATTGTTGCATAGTATCGACATGCGAACTCTGTTACTCAACGTCCGTTCTAAATATAGGGCCGCTTTATGGAGATTGTTGACAAAATTGTAAATCTATTTAAAGTTTTTATGTGATAAAACTGATAAATTTGTTTTGGCCAAGTTAGGATGACCGGTAAGGTTTTCGACGACGGGATTTTGGAATGTTAACTCATTTGTTGTAGCTTTAGATGATAAATTAATAAGAGATAATAATATTTACAAATAAATCGGAATATCCCTGTTATAAGCAAAACGCAATGCCATTTTTGAGAAATCCGTTTGAATGTATTGTTCTGAAGTATGTGATATTGCGGCCATCTCTCACAATGCGATGTTTCGAAATGTTAGAAGTAAAGTCGAATACCGTTCTTATACCAGGTGTTTCCTGTATTAGGAGCAATAAATTTAAACGTAGATTCTACTCCTCAAACAATAAAAAATTTATAAAAACTTAAAAAAAATATGTATTTTTTAGCTTTCGCGGCTGACGTCCTGACCACTAGACCACCCGGTCACGGCGGAACTTGACAAATTTTCTCATGTATATGCAATCTCTGATTTTCTGATCTCTGTATTTTTTAGATTTTATATTTTTCATACATACTAAATAGTATTTTCAATGGACGTTAAAATCCGTCTAATTGACATTGCTTGTCTGTCTTGATATCCTACATACATAATAAATTTCGGCATACATTGCGTGTTCGAATAAACTTCAACGTGTATTAAAAATCAAACCATAAGTTATTTTTAAAAGTCGCTGAACAAACGTCTGGTTTTAGGAGTAGAGTCTACGTTTGATTTATTGCTTCTATAACAGGAAACAGACTGTATAGCGTGTTAGAACTCCTTATAAACATTAATTTTGCTGTCGATAAGCCACGTCACGTCCGTTCCCGTCCCGTGTAAACGAATTAGGTCAATCAGCTAGACGCTACAACTTTCCTAACGACAACTCGATTCTAAGGCCAAGATCAGGCTGAGTGGTGTGAAATACCAGCTAGTTACAGCAAAAGTCTCCTTTAAATAAAAGAAGTTTAGGAGGAACTTTCATAAGTTACAAGGTTTGTGGCGCCGAAAAATATGATGCCATACAAAGTAGCATAATATCCGTGTATGTAACGTTCCCCTTAGTTCTTTGGGATACATTTTTATAATCTCCTTTGATTACGTCTTAACTTGTTACAGGCATGGTAAAAATAGTTTTTTAATACAATTGCTCAAAAAGTTTACTTTATGTAGCTGCAAATCGTGCGTAAAGTTTGATTTTACGCACGATTTGCAGATATATTGCATTTTAAATTGACCAATCAGAACACTTCACTATATTAAATCCAACAATCACAACACATATCGGAGTTAATCGGAACGCTAGATACTTTTTTGGTGCGTATACTGTGTAAATAATAAAATTTAAGTCCTTAAAAAAAACATTGTACTTAATATCAACCAATCAGAATACAGCAATGTTAAAATCGATTCACAATCATTAAAAAAGATTTAATTTTTTGGGAAACGCTGTAAAGTGTGTTTAAATTGTTAAAATAGCTATTAGACATGGCAATTTGTAGGGCCCAACCTGTTGTGTTGGGAGGTGTAATAGGAGGTTGGGCCCGTAGGGAGCTGAAGGAGGGTATGGGAGAGGCAGGGTACACAACAGGTTGGGCCCTACAAATTGCCATGTCTAATAGCTGTATTAAAGAGCTAATTATACCGTCGTCTGTGGCATTTATTCGCGGTATTGATATTTTGTATCTATGTCAAAGAAGTTAAAAAAATTAAAAGACCGTCAAGTTATACCATAATTTCACCTTAGTTTAGTTATTGTGCGTAAATAATAAGTATTTTTATGATATTTTCTCGCAATCGAAGTGGAACATTGTATGCATTACTCTGGTCTAAAAGCCATATTACCACTCGAACAATTTTCCCTCACTTCGGTCGGGAAAATGACCACCTGGTGGTAATATGGCCTACTTTAGACCCTTGTCAAACAATCTACTATTATTTCATTCTAGTTTCTTCGCAATTGTATTAAAAAAGTTGTTCGACACACGTGCAGAAGTGTCATTTTCACTCGTCCCGAGTCTTGACCCTCGCCTCTCGGCTCGGGCCAAGTAACCTCGGTACTCGTGCAAAATGACATACTTCTTGCACTTGTATCGAAAACTACTATTGAGAAACAATATTAAAGAGCTAATAGAAATTTCGCCTTCAATACACGTCAAAATCTGTTCTAAGAACTACGAAGTTCGCTCAGTCATACATAACGAGACATAAACAGTTTAGTTTTACTGCCGATAAGTCACGTCCTGTTCCTGTTTAAATTGTATTAGGTCGATTCGCTACAACTATCGTAACATTGTCAACGCAAGCCTTAGGTAAAGTTACTTGTTGGGTCTAAAGGTTGAACACGCCAAAACCTGGGCATATAAAAATAGCTATAGTTATTCGAAAAATGGAGATATTTAAACTTTTGAAACAACAATTTTCTCACAAGAAACTGGGCTATAAAATGATGATAGTTTTATTTTCTTTTATTTATTCGTTGGCAAAATGTCGAGCGTACAATATCAAAAACGTGAACGCATTTTGCACGAACATGTAAAAAATCCCATGTTAAGCTACATAGATATCGCGGAAAGGCTGAAATATCCACAATCTACTGTTGGTCACGTATTTAAAAGTTTCCGTGAACGCTTGACAATAGATAGAAAGCCAGGAAGTGGTGGGTTGCAGGGAGTCAAGAATAAGAAACAGGAAAGAGTATTTTAAAGATTTTTGCCTCAAATCATACGATTTCATCTCGTGATGTTGCTAAAAAAGTGAAAATGTCTTAGTCCTATGTCCAAAAAGTGAAACATATGGCAGGACTGAGGAGTTATAAAGCCCAGGCCGCACCAGATCCAGACTCAAAACAGAACTTATCCGTAAACATACGGTCGCGACAACTCTATGAAGATTTTCTTACAAAATTTAAATGCGCGGTGATGGACGACGAGACGTATATAAAATTGGATTGTAAACAAATACCTGGTAAAGAGTTTTATACTAGCAAATCTCGAACAGATACTCCTAAAGATTTTGAATTAAAAAAATGAGGGCAATTTCCAAAAAAATACCTTCTTTGGCAGGCAATATGTAGCTGTGGTAAAAGAAGTCGCTCGTTTATCACCACCGGGACAATAAACGGCGATATTTATCAGAAAGATTGTTTACAGAAGCGTTTGCTGCCTTTTATAAGACAGCATGCCTCACCACCGCTGTTTTGGCCAGATCTAGCCAGTTGCTAATACGCAAAATCAGTTATGGAATGGTACAACGCTAACAGGATAATGGTGGTACCCAAAATATGCATTCCGCCAAATAGTCCGGAACTGCGGCCTGTTGAAGAGTACTGGAGTATTATGAAAGGAATTCTAAAAAAGAAAGGCGGAGAAGTAAAATCGGTCCCTGAGCTACAAAAAATATGGACCTGGGCGACAAAAATCTTTTCTAAAGAGATGGTGCAAAGTCTTATGAGCCGTGTGCGTAGAAAAGTTCGATCTATGGCTTACTGTGTAAACATTAATTGAAATTAAAAATGTGATTTTAGAATTCATTAAATTAGTCATTAAATGTGGTATTCATAATGTAGTTATTTATTTTCAAACTGGTTTAAAAACAAATTTTGCATGCCCAAGTTTTGGCGTGTTCACCTTTATTTATAACTAATATAATCCTCCTTAATAGGGTTCCGTACCCAAACGGTAAAAACGGGACCCTATTACTAAGACTCCGTTATCCGTCTGTCTGTCTGTCACTAGGTTGTATCTCATGAACCCTGATAGTTAGACAGTTGAAATTTTCACAGATGATGTATTTCTGTTGCCGCTATAACAACATATACTAAAAACAGAATAAAATAAATATTTAAGAGGGCTCCCATACAAGACAAGATTTTTTTAGCCGTTTTTATAGATCATGGTACGGAACTCTTCGTGCGGGAGTCTGACTCGCACTTGGCCGGATTTTTAATTTGTCTGACTGACATACATAATGGAAAAATGAAGAGGGCTTATATGAACTTCTGAGATACTGAACCTGTTGCAGCTTTACAAGTTTTCCGATAAAATAACACGTAGAGACTGTAAACTGGGCGCCAGTTCAAATCGAAAAAAATGTAAGCAAACCTACAAACCTGCATTATTTCGCAATCAGGCACTTTCAGAACACAATCTTGGTCTTATCACCAACTTAAAACCTTAAACCTTGAGTTCACATACATTTTTAGTTAAAATATCTGATATTTATTAGTATTAAAGTAAAAATAAATCTACGAACGTGTTTTACGATATGTGTCAAAGAATAGGCGAGATTAAACTCATCGAAATCTATATTGTCTATGAAAAAACTTCAATTGGTAATGTTGGGACATGAACAGTGTCATTTTGTTATCGATTCAATGTAGACACGGGATCTTTTTAATTTAATAATTTGCAATTATATGTAGGAAAATACTGAAAATATAGTTTTTAGTTGTTTTTAGTTGTTTTATTTCATAAATAACTATCACGGCAACCGAAGACAATATTATCTCTTCGATAATTTAAAATATAATGTATTTTATTCAAATAATTTTAAATTTAATCGCCCTTTGACTTTTCTTCTCTTATTAAGAACGAGATTATTTTTCCCATACAAGTGCATAGAAATATGGCTTTTCAAATTGGATAAAAATCAAATTTATGCTTGATCAATTTTAATTTTTTAAAATACTGATGTATCTATGTTTAAACAAGCTTTAATATGGATAGTAAACAACTTCTGTTAAATTTGAAATTTGAAAAATACAGACGGCCGCAGTAACACATTTTATAGATTTTATAGATATACTTAAATTAGGAACCTCAAATTACTTGAACAAAATGTTGTCTATGATTGGGTAAAAATTTATAGAAGTATTAATAATACCTACATATTTATTTTGTGTTCCTTCCCAGTTCGTAAGTATTTCGCGAAGGATATTTTTAGTCGATGAATGTTAATACTATTCCCATCACTATTTTCATAGACAACAAATGCAATTGATGGTCAGCCATATTTGTTTACATTTTTTCGATTTGAACTGGCGCCCACATTAGAAACTGTTTTACTTGTATTGGATATAACACTTTAAGTCAATAAAGCTTGTTTTTTTAGTACTTATCGTCCCGTTTCCATGGAAAACGAATCGGGCCAATCAACACGACGCCTACCTAACTCTAACAGCTGTAAGACGACTTTAAGCTGCGTGGGAACTGATTTTATAATCTATCCTAATTAGAGTTTAACTTACTCTGTAATTGGTAACAGTTTGTAATGATTTCATCGGTCAGTAATGAAAACTACGCGCCACAAATTACCTGAAGCGTAGTTCTTCCCAGATAAATATAATAGATACATGGCTATAAAGTTAAGTTATATTGATGGCTTTAAATTGTAATATAAACTTTGAGCGGCTCGTTATATTGATTGTAAATATTATATTTATGTACTTACACTAATTAAAATTTTTTCAAGGTAGATAATAATATACTTTCCAAAATATTGATTTAATTTTTATCAACAAAATTTTCTTGAAATTAAAATTAGTTATTAGTTCTGTATGTTTTATTGGGATAATTGTTATGGCTCGTTATGTCTTTGCCCAATATAATTTACATTGACTTGTCGAATGCTTAGTTTTTATATCTATCTAATGAACCGTATCATTGATTGGATAATCTATGCGCATTGCGAAATCCCACTTATTCAAGAGGCATTAAGTCACTATTATAAAGATATATAATTGCTAATTTTAGAAACGTTCTAACGTACTGCTAGTGTTGTATTGAGTATATAAGAGACATACCTATATTTTATGATCGCGAATCATGTCGACATTCACAAGATCAATTTGTGAAGGGTAAAGCTGTAAATTGTTTAGTATCCGGTTGGCAAAACAACACGTGTGCTTACCGATTGGCCCCAACAGTTCTTGCGCGCCTGTCTTCCAAACAAAAAATTATCACAAATAAATAAAAAATAATGTCCAATAGTCCTAAAAAATAGGTAAAACTACCCAAGTAACACAGGAAGCATTATAACATATGAATAGTTAACTTATTTCGAACTTAAGGACCGTATAAACTCTTATATACGTTCACCGAGCAACTTGTCGCATAATATGATGCTTTGAGCTGTATAACCGTTGTATAATGGCATATCTAAATGCTTTTGTAAAGCCTTTAGCTTTAGTGCAGCATACCACAACGCAACTGTACAGCTTTCGACTGTTTAAAAGCACTTAAGTGCTTTAGGTTCTACAATAGCATTATATAATGCTTTAAGCTGTATAACGGTTGTATAATGGCATGTATAAATGCTTTTTTAAAGCGTTTAGTTTTAGTGCAGCGAACCAAAATGCAACTGTACAGCTGAATGCTGTACAGTTGCGTTTTGGTTTGCTACACTAATGCTTCGGTGTGGTTTAGTGCCTTAGGTTCTACAATAGCATAAATAAATGCTTAATGCATGAATATTATGAGCATGAATATTAGCCATTATAATGCCACGTAAATCCGGTATACAGCTTTCAGCTGTTTTTAGTGCTTTAGGTTCTACAATAGCATTTTATGATGCTTTACGCTGTATAACGGTTGTATAATGGCATATGTAAATGCTTTTGTTTAGCCATTAGTTTTAGTGCAGCGAACAACATGCAACTGTACAACTGAATGCTGTACAGTTGCGTTTTGGTTTGCTACACTAATGCTTCGGTTTGGTTTAGTGCCTTAGGTTCTACAATAGCATAAATAAATGCTTAATGCTGTTTAAGAGCATGAATATTAGCCATTATAATGCCACGTAAATTCGCTATACAGCTTTCAGCTATTTTTAATGCCTTAGGGTATACAATAGCATTTATAAGTAGGTAATACGTTCCTAATGCAGTATAATAGCAATAATATAAACCATTATAAAGCCAAGTAATTCACTATAAGGGGCTGTTCATAAATTACGTCATTTCAAATGGGGGGGGGGGGGGGTCTGGACATCGGATGATGGTAGCATGACGTAGGAGGGGGGGGGGGTCATTCCGAAGATCACATCATCAATGTGTAAAAAATAGGAGTGAAAAACGTGTTTCTATAAACTTTTAATGCTATAAAATATTATCTACTAAATAGTTTTTTATTTTACAATTAAGCTTAAAACGCATTTTTTTTATGACGTCATTTTATTTGGCAGGGGGAGGGTTGCATGATTTTAGGGGGGGGGGGGGGGGTAAAAATCATCAAAAACTGATGACGTAATTTATGAACAGCCCCTATACAGCTTTTAGCGGTTTTAGTGCCTTAGGTTCTACAATAGCATAAATAAATGCTTAATGTTGTTTAATAGCATAATTATTCACGTGTAATGCTGTAGGCATAAATAAGGCATTTTTTAAGGGTCACTGAGCTGCTATTGGACTAAGAGCTAGCCACGTCAGATATGACACAATAATGAGAGCAACAAAACCCGTCTGGTTAGATTGCTATACTATTCTTATTGTTAGATCCTGGCATCTGGCAGCTTTTAATGGGTGGAGGTCACAGTGACAGACTAGCAAAATGTTTTAATTGGAAAATAGTAATACCAAACTAGGTAAAAATTGCCGAAGTTGTCTCAGTTATAAAGGACAGGGCCTATATTTTAAGGGGTTCCCTGGCGCCAACGACCTTAGATCTGATTCCCTTAGTTTTCTAATGATTTATATAGCTTATCATATTATCAGTAACGGCTTTAAACAATATAGTATCCTATATTTACTTCAATATTCATTGTCTTCGAGATATTTGACATCAAAGTCGAACCGGTTTAGGCTAAAAAAGTGGTTTTATGGTCATAAATTTTGTTTTAATTAGTTAAAAATTAAAATCTCTCTACAGCTTTTAGAGACATCAAAGAGGAACCCTAATATGTAGATTACGTATATGTAAGATTCTTTACACCATTCGAATATCGATAAAAATGTTTTTTAGACCATATTTTAAAAATATCATAAAAAAATAACGGCTCATTTATTTCAAGATCCGGCTCTACAGAATGGAGATAAAAGATTCAAAAACCGATAGTCGTTTGCCTTATAATTGTATCTATAGTGAATATGTTGGAATATCGACTCAAAACTGGTCAAAAATCGATAAAAAAAACCTTAGACCAAAAAATATTGTGTATTATTACCATACATCGGGGTTTTCGGTGCGGGAATGTTTGACATTAGCCAAAGAGTAGGCATTAACTTAAAAAACAGAATGTACTCTAGCACGTTTCTACCTAATGAATAATTGATCGAAAAAATCATAGGTATATACAATTTATTTGTAATAGCTGACTATTATGTATATACTTAGTCGGTCCTTAAGTTCTGTCACAAGGGTTTTAAGTGATGAAATATAATACAAAGCTTTTATTAAAAAACAATAGACCTGATTAGAAAGCTTATTTCATACAGATTAAAATATAATTTGATTAACTTATAATCAAGATCGCGTATTTTATAGATCCTTGTAAACTTGAAGATTGTTGTCAGTCCCAAACACGCCGATGATTTATGAAAATTGTACTTCACAAAAGTTGGTTAAGATCATTGTTATAGTTGTCCAGAGGTACAAATTGTAATTTTTATGAAAGTAGATGATTAAGGCATATTTCGAAACCAATATTTAGTTGAATTACTAGTCTGTGCTTCAGCTATTCTTCTCCTGAACCTCAACGTATTTTTCAGTTTGAGCAAAACACGATGATTTTGATGCCATACATCAAGGTAGTCTTCCAAAATTGTGTATACTAGCCTTCTTGTCAGTCAGACCCATGTAAATTATACATTAAAATGAAGGTAAAAGAGCAAGCTAATGCAATATGCAAGACTGAAGCCTCTTAAAATTGAATAAAAATGATTATGGTCAAAATCAACTCGAACAGGGCGCGTGTTTTTGACGTGGTTTTTTATTGCGCTTTTTCGGATGTTACAGGGAATTGTGTAAAACTGCCACAACTATTTGCCTTATATATTATCGTAAATTAATCAGTGTTAAATAGGCTTTTTAACCATATGTTGAAATAGTATGCAACCTCTAACAGTTCCTATTTTACCAGTCCAAACCCTAGTGACAGAACTTATGAACCGACTAAGTATATTGTAGGTACATATACCTATGATTTTGTTCAAGTATTTTTTTATTAATTCATGTAATGACTGATCATTGTCAACCTCTTCAGTTAATTAAATAGTTCATAAATATCGGACGTCAAGATTAATATTTGACACTTATTATACCGTGTCTTTGTCTTAGGTAGATCTAGTTAATAAATTTCGGATATGCAATTGCATTTTTAAAATACTAAGTATATAATAGTCAATACAAACATGCCTCTAAGAAAAAAGCTCGTATCATAGTGTGTAAGCTATTCACAGAGAGGTAGTTATTCATTAGGCATAATATGATATTTTCTCAGACTAACTCTCAACCTATCTGTTTATCTCTACTCTTTCTCAAATCGTTCCCGCACCGAAAACCCCGATGTATGATTATTACGGAAACAAAAACAGTAGGCGACAAACTATGAACTATATTTTATTATACATCGTTTGGCACTACTTTCTCCCAACATAAACTTTTGTATAATTTCTCTTAATATTGTATAGTATTTGTATAGTTTCTCATAATATTGCATGAAACCCAGCTCTCTAGGATTTATTTTCTTGAAATGGTTTGCATTCTTTGACCTCCACCACTTTAAAGCTGCCAGATGTCCAGATCTAGAAATAAGCATAGTATACCAAACTGACTAGAGGGGTTTGATTGCTCTCATTATTGTGTCATATCTGACGTGGCTAGCTCTCCGTCTATATAGACCAACGCCATTTTGTAAATATTTTATAACCTAAAAATAAAATCATGCGGACCTATTTATACAAGGAAAATACCTATATAATAATGAAATTACTTAATTTAAGACTGCTCAACCAACACTATTAGCTTAATAATGCAAAACTCGTTCTATACGAGGATTACACAATTGTTTTGTTTATTTGACGCATATCTTTTTATAATATTTTATAGCAAAACCACAATAAATCAAAGGCGCGTGAAAATTTTCAATGAAACTTATATACACATTTACAGTAAACTACATTGCGCAGTAATATTTGAAGGATATAATAACGTAAAAGAGTCAAAAACTTTTATAAATTTTGTTAGGATGCAAACAAATATGACGTGTCACTCATTCAGTTTTTTGTACCGTCTTCGTCCATTTTATATTGCGAGACAAAGTAGTTAAATCACAACGTTCATTGTATTATAACATTTGTTCCGTCGGTGTTAGAGACGTTTTTGCATTGACGTAAGGTTTATTTTACTACACTCTTATGCTAGTATAATGCTTTTGTATTGCGATTGGCAAGTTAATCGAGAGTACTTATGCTTCTTTACTGCGATTAGCAAGTTTTTTGGCCGTAGTAATGCTTCTTTAATGCAGTTGGCAACTTAATAGAACGTACTAATCATTTTTTAATGCGATTGGCACTTTCCATGACAACGATAATGCTAATAGCGCAGACATATTGCGCCTGTAATGCTATTAAATGACCAGTATAGGATCTCAAGCTGGGTAATTCGTGCCCATTTAAGACCTATATCAGCACTATAAACGTTTATAATGCTACTATAAAACGAACTGAAAATGCTAAAAGCATACAGATATGCTGTAAGACGGCCGTTATACTGCTTTGATGTGTTACTTGGGTAAGTACAATTTATTAGGGATGAACACAAAAACTTATGACTTTCGGTGTCATTCTTATAATTTCAAAATAATTTTTACAATACCTGCTATCGTCGTGTATTTCTAGCAAAAACATGTATTATATTGAATTCTTTATACTTGATGGTAAGCAGCTACCATATGGACGTCTGCAACTCCAGAGGTGTCAAATGCGCGGTGCCGACCCTTTAATAGAAGGACGATTCACTGTGTTGACGGCTAAAAGGACACGAGGGCCCTCCACCGTTAACACACTGTATACTCTTTGAACTCTCTGGCAACCTTACTCACCGGCAGGAACACAAAACTATGAGACGATAATCAACATTCTAGATAAATCATACTAACATACAAAACATTTTCCAGAGAGAAAACTGGAGTCCGCGCCGGCGACCTAGCCATGTCCTACAAATCCATCTTCCAAGACGTCCGGAACGCGGTTGATTACGTCCACATCCATGGAGACCTTAAACAGAAGACCACAGAGAATCTAGAGTTGTACTTGAAGAGAGATGAGCGCCTGCCCATGTTCCTGTCCAGGATTCAGGAGAGCGGCGCCAAGCTGTTCATACTGACAAACAGTGACTACAACTTTACGGATAAGATCATGACGTATCTCTTTGATTTTCCGTATGGAGCCAAGGTAATTTTCAATCATGATAGTTTTACATTTGCTACTCTTGTGTGAACGATTTCCATGTGAATGTGTACGGCCTACCAAACAGTTAGCACAGGACTTCCTTGGATCTTATGATAGTTATGATGACCTACGAAGAACACTGAATCAAATCTACTCATAGTTACAACATAGATGTTCAAGATGCAGGAAGTTTCCAAAAAAGTTGGAAAAGTTCTAAGAAAAATTGAATTTTCAATCACTTTTCATTCTCGTGCGGGTACTGAAATTTTTTTATTTGGAACTTTCCAACTGTTAAGATTTTTTTTCAGCTGGCACATATGTGCTTATTAGTGATAGAAGAAGTTCAGAGATGAACGTTTAATCACTAGTAATTGTACGTATAACTCACGTACATATAATGTAACAAACTCTAAGATCGGCGTTGGCGTTCACATTGTTCTACAAATCCGTCTTCTAATATGTTAGGATCCATTGATTCAGTTCCAGCATTTCGTAAATAAAGGGAAACCTAAAAACAATTTAAAAAATTCAACATTAGCATTCGAACGAGCTCTATCACTGTTTGCGACCGCCTCGCACGAAAATAACATGTTTACGCATTACTTCATATCAATATCTAAACATAACTGTTATTTTTACACCGTTAAGGAAATAGTAAATCTATAATCTGATTTAAAGACACATGACGCATGTGATTTATTTAAAATTATTGGTTTCTTCACATGAAATGAGATCGTTAAACGATTACCTACGAATGAATAATTATGTAAATAAGAATAACTTTACGGTCACAAAACACATAAGTCAGAAATAGCGTCCTTACGAGGCGTATAGGTTAGCTTGCCATTTTTCTGTGCTGTATTTACAATTAATGAATCAACCAATGGTGTGGCACATGCGTGACTCTATTATTTATTAAATACATATTTTCTTCCTATTGTCATAGAATGCAAAGCGTTATGTCGGATTACAGAGATAATTAATTACAGCAATTATTACTTAAATAAATAATATTATACATAGACATATAATTATTTTTTCACCTCAGCAGCTTGAACAAGCCTACTTCCCAGCGGATAAACAGTGACGAAAGTCGCACTTTCATCACTTCCTGGAATGACGAAAGTCCGACTTTCGTCACTCCAGGGTATCATATCTTTCGCTTACTCGGGACTCAAAATCAACACTCGCAAGAAAAAACAACTTTCCTCCCTTGTTGCACAAATAACTGTATTTAACATCACATGGAATTACAATTTTACAGAGAATGCTACAAAACTTAAAAAAAAACCTTAAAACTAAGATTTAAAAGTAAGAGAATGAGTTTTAAAGCCTGACCAGAAATATATGATCATGCGCCATGTTGCGGAATTTCATTGGAACTAATTTCTTACAGTGGCAATAATTTTAATGACAGAATGAAATGCATGTGTGAGTGCATGTGATAGGCTGTCACGGTTGTCAAGTGTCATTGAGACGGTTTACTGGAATAATAATAAAGTGTTGAATATGAAATAATAAACCACAAAAATGTCCCAAAATTATCCATATTCAGGAGCGAAACATTGTAAATAGTGTATATAATAAAGTGCTGTAAATAATACACTCGGGAAATGAAATTATTTCACTGTGAAACATTTTCAAATTAACATTCTGATGTCATTGTGATGTCAGCTCTGGCTGACAGGTAAACAAATCAAGATGTCACTATACCATAGACAATTATACGCTCTATAACTGTTGCCATATAAATGAGAATAATAGCGCCCTCTTGACAATAATCATATATTTCTGGTCAGGCTTTACATGTAGATCAAAAGTATTAATATATGATGTTAAAATGGGGCTTGCTTCAGCGTAATATTGTAGCGAGCTTAGCTTACTACAACGCTGGTTTTCAGGCAGACCCTTGGTACATTAACTATTGCTTGCTGTTTGTCGAAAACTGAAAGGCTTGGGGTTCTTTTATATGTGTAAATAAATGTGTAATGTAAATATATATAATATTGTCTTCGGTTGCCGCGATAGTTATTCATGAAATAAAACAATTAAAAACGGATTTTATCGCGTGTACTGAGCTTAAATTACATCCCGACGTTTCGAACACTTTACAGCGTTCGTGGTCAACGGGTCGAAACGTCGGGATGTAATTTAAGCTCAGTACACGCGATAAAATCCGTTTTTAATTGTTTTATTTCGTAAATATATATGTTAACTAAAGTATTACTATTGCTGTCTTCTAGCCGGGCGAGCCCCACAGAAACTGGCGGACATACTTTGATTACATCGTGGTCGACGCGAAGAAACCACTGTTCTTCGGCGAAGGCACGACGCTTCGCCAGGTGGACACTAGGACCGGCGCGCTCAAAATGGGACACCATGTCGGACCTTTGCACGAAGGATTGGTCTATTCTGGAGGTATTTACTTTGACTTTTCCTAACTATTGTCTAGTGTAAGACTATAGTTAGGGCCAAACGGCAGATAGCCGCAGATTCTGCCACGTGACCTTGGTTAAAGTTGAAGCGAGTTGTTGAAGCGAGCGTCTAACTATATAGGTAGTCTTGTCATGACAAGCAACCAACCGCTTCTGCAAATGGTTGGCAGAGCACGCCTAGCCACCAACGGTGTTTAAAGGTCATGTAGAATTTGGCATCAACCACGGGCTACATAGTTTAAAATCTCTGTTTTCTGCCAAAGTCTAGTGGCAGAGGGCTGTGGCTGTATGCTGTCTGGCCCTAACTTATGTGTTGGATTAGGTGTATAATGTTGGTCACGAAGAAGTCACTCATTTTCCAGGGGAAATTTAAGGCAGGAGGGAAAAATGGACCACTAATTCGAGCATTTGCACTAAGGACTTGTTTACTCTGAAGATATTTATGGACATTTTTTAAATTATGATTGTCTAATATGAGATTAGATCTTAGATGTTTGCGTTAGGTAAATATTTACGCCACTTTTAACACAATTAACAAAACAGAAAGTACAGTATGACATATACATTCACAGAAAATTAGAACGGGTCGCATTATGGAAATTTCTAAAAAATATGTACTGCTTTAATTGTCCGTGAGTATATGTCATCAACATCATATATGTATGTCATCGTATTATTGTCTCGACTCGACCATTTTAACGAACTGACTTCTGTTATGTCGACGATTGTAATTGTAACCGTAACTCGTGCTAACATTATTTAATAAGTCGATAATGTCGCATACTTATGCAAGAAAAATAAATACATCAATGGCTCAATACACAAATGTCCAGTTAAAACCGATTCTCAGAAGAGTGTAGGAGTATTTTAGAGTTGTGTTCGAGCATTTTATCAGTTGCCACACAAGCAGAACCATTCACCTCCTTATATCTTAATGTGGTGTCAGCATGTCGCATGATAAAGTTCTCACTGTATCAACACGTGACATATGGCGTATTTCGGACTAGGCCTATGATGTTCTTGTAATTTTTATTAAGGGGCTGACAACAGCTAAATTCCCTCCCAATTTTTTTCAGCGCGAGTTAAAGAGAAACACTGTGTTACGATTAGTATTGGAGCTCATTGCAAATTTTTCAAAATGTTGAATTAAAAAAAACTACGCCTTAATTGAGAAATATAAAACAACGAAGTTTTTAGTATTAGTGCGGTGGAATTTTGTCCTTAGTTACAGACGTATAAGTCAAGAAACTAAAGACGTACGTATGTTTAAAGCAAATTTTAAGATGTAACTTTAGAATTACTTTCTATGGAGCCGATTTCGTCCAATCGTGTATCGGAATTAACGAAGTTGTTCCAAATATAACGAATAATAACATATATTTATTTAGTTTCTCAAAACAAGTAGTTACAGCTAAAAAACTGTTTGAGTAAAGTCAATTTGAAGGTCATCGGGTGTTGTCAGCCTCTTAACGCATTATTTTGTCACGTGTTTCGCCTTAGAGACATACTCGTAATATACATATGTACACATTGTACGTAATTAAATATTCTTTATCGCACCAAAATACAAGAATAATAAAGCTAGTTTTTTTTTACAATAAACTAAAAATAAGGTAACAACAGGCGGTCTTATTGCTAAAAAGTGATCTCTTCCAGATCACCTTTGGGTCGTAGGAAATGAAGAAATAATTAAAGATAACATACATGACGTTAAATTTTTAACTTAACTTATTTGAAATGGGCAAGGAATTTCTATAATGAGAAAACCAATAGCATAAGAATGCACCCTTTTATTTTTGGACTATTACAATGTAGTCTAATAATCTGTCTAATCTAATCTGCAGTCTATCAAAGGTTGAAGACGTTGAAGTGTTGATTACTGGGCCTCGATTCGACATGCCAAACTGTGAGACGTGTATGTCACACTTGTATCGCTAGTGGATAGAGTGATATCCATCTGTCCACACGTGTCCACACCTAACTGTCAATCTGTCAGGAGGTCTCGCTAGAACGTTTTGTCTATGGCTATGGCCACCATTTTAGATATCCTTCTTGAGTGATTCCACCCCTAATTTCAACTGTCACAAAAGTGTGATATCATAGTTGTCTCGCAAGTGACTGTCAGTTATGCCATGTCGAACCTGTTATAAATGCGAATGTTTGTGTTTAGATTTCTGGATATTTAGGTGTAACCCTTTGACCGCCAAGACGTCAAATCACGCGCACGGAAACTCGTGCCCTCAGCGCCAGCGCGTGATACCACGTCCAAAATATAACCTGAGGGTACGATTTTTCCGTCCGATGCTTGGCGGTCAAAGGGTTAATGGATTTGAATGAAATCTGGCACACGGATAGATTATAACCTAGAATAGGACCTAGGATAGGTACTATTTATCCAAGAATTAAGGGTTCAAAATACAAAGTTACCAAGCGAATGGAGAGTTTAGCAATTTCCCTCCCCGGAAGCTAGTATTGTATATTTTTTCAAATGAGTATTTTTATTTTAGTTAGGTAAATAGTAAGCGGTGTAATGTGATATTTTAGTGGCAAACAAACAAAGTGACCAGATCCATTTTTCGTCTTCGTAACTCCCGATAATCCCTATATATAAAATACCATCGAAGATTCATTGTTCTCATCATATTTCCAGGCTCTTGCGATGTCTTCACGGTCCTAATCGGCGCCAAAGGCAAGGACGTGCTATACATCGGCGACCACATCTTCGGCGACATCCTCAAGTCCAAGAAAATCGGTGGTTGGCGCACGTTCCTCATAGTGCCCGAACTGGTACAGGAGCTACACGTGTGGACGGACAAGTGCCAGCTGTTCGCGCAGCTACAGAGTCTGGACGTTCAACTTGGGGATATGTACAAGTAAGTCATCGTTTTAGAAGACCACTCTTTCTCATCTTTTCAACCGACTTCAAGATTTCGAAGGAGGAGGTGATCAATTCGTCGGGATCTTTTTTTTTGCTATTTTTTTTAATGTATTAACCTATTATTCGAAGACCGATGGACCAATTTGGAAAATTCTTTTTTTGTTTGAAAGAGTATACTTCACAGTTGGTCCCATTGTAACCAGGTCAGGATCTGATAATGGGATGCTGGAGAAATCGAGGGAACTCTTCAACTATTATAGGCACACCTATAGTGATTTCAGTATTTTTTACAGCAGCTCGAGCATTTGTTTTTGGAAAGGTGGAGGCTAAGTGAAGTCGGTTCTTTTTTGTTTAAAATTAATAATGTTTGTCAAGGGACAGAAAGGTGGGGCAACTTACTCCCAAGATTTGGCGTAACCATTAGTTTTTGGGGGTATATACAAGTGAGATATCACCTTAAAAGACCGTTCTTTACCTCCCTAGTGTTTATCCCAGTTCAATGGAGCCTGCGGCCACCCAATCCTAAGAAAGAAGGAGGCACTACTAGAAGAGACACAAAGCTCTTCCTATCCATCGTTTCCTGTCGAGGTTTTCTCGACGGACTACAGTATGGGGTTTTATCCAATAATATTTTGTACATAAGTTCCGAAAAACTTGAGTGGTGCCAGCCGGGGTTAGAACCTTAGATCTCCGGATTGAAAGTCGGACTTCTTACCGCTAAGCTACCAGCCCTAAATTTTTCTATGACGGGGTACAATTAACATATTTAACCCTTTGAACGCTAAGAGCCACAAAAATGGTCGTGTGCCTACCACGCCAACGACCACTAAAGTGGTCATGGCAGACGGTGTCAAAGCAATTTTACTGTTGCCAGATAAGGTTTAAATTCGTTTCTCACTAGTTGAGATGTTGGCGTGTATCCCACATTTTGATGCGAGAGAGAAAGCGTTCAAAAGGTTAATTACGTCAATAATATAATTAAAAGTTTTAATTTTTCCTTTACAGAGACCTCGACTCGAGCACAAAGGAGAAGCCCGACATTTCAAAGTTGCGGATGGCGATCCGTGACGTCACGCACAAGATGGACCTCGCGTACGGCATGCTCGGCTCGCTCTTCCGTTCCGGCTCTAGGCAGACCTTCTTCTCATCACAAGTAAGGTTTTAACTACCTTCATTAGGATATTCGAAAAATACACATGGTGGTCCATGGCGGCCTTATCTGATGCCGCTTCAACTAATCGACTCTCGACAGACATGATCCCAGGTTAAGTTTTAAGGGCACTTTGGAGAGAAAAATCTACCCTAAATGTTGCTCCGGGGTATTATTACAATTATTACACTGTTATTATACAAAATTTCATGAAATTCTGGTAAGTAGTTTTTGCGTAGTTCCCGAACAAACAGTATGCAGAAGTGTTAAGTAAACAATTTTGCTGACTACTTTCACCAACGTTTGATCCGCTCGGAAATATCTGTCCGCAATCCTAGCCAACCGACTCGAAAAGGACTAAAGCTGACATTATTTTGGCGCTCATTTTCCATCCTTGACGCTCACGCACACACGACAAGGATTGCTACGACGACGACGACCAGGCCAAGCAGAAATAAACCCTATCTTATTACACTTACATACAAAATTGGACTGTCCGAACCGCATCATTTTAATATCGAAAAACACGCGAAGACTACTTCGCGTCAGGCAGGATGGCCGAGTAGGAACATCGACCTTATGGCTTAGCAACTTTCGGAACTGCGCGCCGACTCGTATCGGAATCGGACTAAAACTAAGAACATTTCGGCGTTTATTTTCCAGTCTATCACGTACATCACATTGTTTTCTCGTCCAAATGTAACTTGGTGTCGATTGCAATCTGCAGGTGGTGAGATACGCGGACCTGTACGCGGCCTCGTTCCTGAACCTGATGTACTACCCGTTCTGCTACATGTTCCGCGCGCCCGCCATGCTCATGCCGCACGAGTCCACGGTCGCGCACGAGCAGCGCTTCACACTGGAGGCGCCGACCATCGACAGGTGACTGTACCTGGCCCTCTTACAGTAGCCAACATGACAATCGGCTACTTTCCTAAAAAAATATATTAAGTCCGTCAGTTAGATTATAAAAAAATATTGGACACGTATTTTTTATTTTCTCAATCAGACAAAAATCGGTGAAGATATTGCCCGTTAAAGTTCCGCGTGACGTCACATTTCAGTACAATTTTTAGTATAATATGACGTCACGCGGAACTTTAACGGGCCATATCTTCACCAATTTTTGTTTGATTGACAAAATAAAAAATACGTGTCCAATATTTTTGGATAATCTAACTGACGGACTAAATAGAATAATATTTTTTTTACCCAGGAAAGTACCTAATTGTTTGTAGAAAACGAAACGAAACGCAACACACTCGCTCGGTGTTCCATATAAGTGCGACAGAGAGACGGATAGCGTTTCGATTCGTTTTCTACAAACGATTGTCATCTTTGCTAAGCCCCCATTTACTTTTTTACTTTGAGTGCCGACTTAGTAGCGAAAGGGTCGTCTTCAAAAAAAATGTCGGGCTTCGCTAAGAGCGCGTTAAGCCTGCTCTACACTCGCGGCGCGAACGCCCGCGATCGCTCGCGAAAGCCGCGAACCGCGAGTGTAGATGTTGTTCACGCCTTCGCGTTCGCGCTTCGCGCCATTCCCCGATCAGTGTCGGTTTTTTGGCCCGCGACAAAGGGTACGCGGCGCGCGAACACGAACGCAGCTACACTCGCAGTTTTTCGCAGTAGCGTACATGATATCGTGGGGAACGTCGTCGTCCATTTTCGTTGAAATCGCGAACAAGACTGCCAAGCTTTGCGAGTGTGGAGGGACACGGTTGTACGTGAACCGCTGCGTAAATTCACGCCTTGAATTCACGGAGCGACTTCGCGCCGCGAGTGTAGAGCGGGCTTTAAACGTGGTCTGGGACGCCTGACTTAATAGCATGAACTGGCGCGAGAGAATAAAATCAAGAAATACATAAATAGTTGACGTAACAAACCGCGTATTTGTAAGATCAATAATTAAAATCCTGAAATATTTTTTAAAAGTAAACAGAGGCTTATTAACCTAAAGAGTCGAACAGCTTAAATATAGCCATTGACTTAATAAATATGTGTGATGCGTTCCATGCTTGAAGCTTTGTAAAACGCGGGCCTGGTCGTAATTAATTAATAAAAAAACGGTCTTACTAAAATATTTAAAGTTCTCAACACGTGAAGATTGTTTTTTATTGCACGGATCGGTTATATTTAATAATTTGACTTTATATTATAAATATGTGTGATGCGTTCCATGCTTGAAGCTTTGTAAAACGCGGGCCTGGTCGTAATTAATTAATAAAATTAATAAAAAAACGGTCTTACTAAAATATTTAAAGTTCTCAACACGTGAAGATTGTTTTTTATTGCACGGATCGGTTATATTTAATAATTTGACTTTATATTATAAATATGTGTGATGCGTTCCATGCTTGAAGCTTTGTAAAACGCGGGCCTGGTCGTAATTAATTAATAAAAAAACGGTCTTACTAAAATATTTAAAGTTCTCAACACGTGAAGATTGTTTTTTATTGCACGGATCGGTTATATTTAATAATTTGACTTTATATTATAAATATGTGTGATGCGTTCCATGCTTGAAGCTTTGTAAAACGCGGGCCTGGTCGTAATTAATTAATAAAAAAACGGTCTTACTAAAATATTTAAAGTTCTCAACACGTGAAGATTGTTTTTTATTGCACGGATCGGTTATATTTAATAATTTGACTTTATATTATAAATATGTGTGATGCGTTCCATGCTTGAAGCTTTGTAAAACGCGGGCCTGGTCGTAATTAATTAATAAAAAAACGGTCTTACTAAAATATTTAAAGTTCTCAACACGTGAAGATTGTTTTTTATTGCACGGATCGGTTATATTTAATAATTTGACTTTATATTATAAATATGTGTGATGCGTTCCATGCTTGAAGCTTTGTAAAACGCGGGCCTGGTCGTAATTAATTAATAAAAAAACGGTCTTACTAAAATATTTAAAGTTCTCAACACGTGAAGATTGTTTTTTATTGCACGGATCGGTTATATTTAATAATTTGACTTTATATTATAAATATGTGTGATGCGTTCCATGCTTGAAGCTTTGTAAAACGCGGGCCTAGTCGTAATTAATTAATAAAAAAACGGTCTTACTAAACTATTTAAAGTTCTCAACACGTGAAGATTGTTTTTCATTGCACGGATAGTTTATATTTAATAATTTGACTTTATATTGTTTATATACAGGTCTCGTCATCCGAGCGCTCAGCGCGCCTATAGCATGGTATCGTCCGTGGGCGAATACAGCGAAGAACAGACCTTCACTAATTTCGACCCTAAGGTAAATGGCGACTACATTACAATTTCGAGTGTTGTGTTATAATATATATTATAAGACTCGATAAGTTAAATGCCGCAAATTATATTAGTTCCATTCCAACTGTGTCGCAACCAAGAACGGCGACCATGACGCTTTGATTGTAGGCGAAATTATTATTTGGTATACTTAATGAAATCAATGAACGTCAAGTGCCAAGCTAAGTAAGGATAAGGGGTTATATTAAAATTATTTAAAATCGAGCACATTGTTGTTAATGGTTCGTTTCTTTATATAGGGCAGATGCTCCGGTTTTGGCCACTTTCAATTTTATTCAGGTATAGACAAATTTACAAGTTTATGGTTTATAGTGAATATAAGAGTAAATTATTGCAGCACAGATAGCACTGTCATCTGTCTGTTGCCATTGAGTTGTCAGGAGCCATGGAAAAAAGTGCCTCTTTCTGACATTTAATTACAGAAAAAAAAGATCTAATATCAGAATCTTAACAGCGGAGATTCATATAAAATAGTAATATATTTTTAATGACTCAGTACATAAAGAGCCATATTTCCTTATTTATGACGGACGTCTGAATACACAAACTCTCCTTAAAGTGGTCAAAACCATCTGCCCTACCTAAGGAGACTTGTATGACGATTGCAGCGCGTTGCGTTTATCATCATCCTTACCCAGTGTATTGTTTATCTACACTCATATTGTAAGTTCTCTAAAACGTGTTCGAAAACGGTAGGCAATGGCTAACATTACCACGACCGATTTTACTATGATAAGGTTTTTATCTGTGGCAGTAACGTAATTTTAACTTTACATGCTCAACTATTGATGTGTTATGAGTTATGTACACCTGCACGCGCCCGCGCGGCCGCCGACACGCGCCTCCCCGACCGCCGACACGCGCCTCCCCGACCGCCGGCACAATCGAGTTGGCCATGGCGGTGCAATGGCGGCCATTCTATGGTTTCCGAATACGGCATTTGGATTAAATAATATGAGTGTAGATAAAGCAGTGTATGCAACTGTACGTAATTAGGCCTTAAAACACTCGTGTGATCTTATTATGAAACTCACCTGCGGCTCGTTTCATAAAACCACACTCTTTCAATTTTATTACGTAACAGTTACATAATAGTAGTTTATGTAACTGTTACGTAATAAGGGTCCTTAAAACATGAGTGTGGTTTTATGAAATGAGCCGCAGGCGAATTTCATAATAAGATCACACGAGTGTTTTAAGGCCTAATTACGTACAGTTGCATACACTGTTTTATCTACACTCATATTATTTATTATAAATGCCGTATTCGTAAACCATAGAATGGCCGCCACAGTACCGCCGTGGCCATCTCGATTGTGTCGGCGCGGCCTACTCGATTGTGCCGGCGGACGCGCGGGCGCGTGTCGCCGGCCGCGGGCGCGTGCAGGTGTACATTATGTTATCAAAACTCAGAGCACATCAATAATTGAGCATGAAACGTTAACATTGCGGTACTGCCACAGATAAGAAACTTATCATAGTGAAATCGTTTGTTGTAATGCTGGTCATAGCCTACGGTTTTTGAACGCATTTTAGAGGACTTACAATATGAGTGTAGATAAACTACTAATGTGCACGTACAGGAGTTGCGTAACATGGGTCCCGGCGCCAGCGTGCCGCACGTGCGCCCCGAGACGCCGCGCCAGCTCACGCACACGCACGACGAGGACTGCTCCGACGACGACGACCACGCCAAGCACAAGTAAACCTCCATCTATCCTGGCCCACACACGCACACGCACACACGCACACACACACACACACACACACTAACACACACACACACACACACACACACACACACACACACACACACACACACACACACACACACACACACACGCTCATCTACTCGAGGACAAGGACGGCTCAAACCTCCTACCACACGCGAGGACTACTTCGCGTCAGGATGGCCGAGTAGGATGATCTAATTTATTGCTTCAAGATTAAAGTACGGACCGTAATTACGAGGCTGACAACACCCGATGACCTTCAAATTGACTTTACTCAAACAGTGTTTTAGCTATAACTACTTGTTTTGAGAAAGTAAAATTTTTTTTTTTTTTTTTTTATACTACGACGGTGGCAACAAGCATACGGCCCGCCTGATGGTAAGCAGCTACCGTAACCTATGGACGCCTGCAACTCCAAAGGAGTCACATGCACGTTGCCGACCCTATACAAAAAGGAGGATTCACTGTGTTGACGACTAAAGGAACAAGAAGGTCCCTCATCGTCAACACGCTGGGTCCTCTTTGAGCTCTTTGGCAACCTTACTCACCAGCAGGAACACAACACTATGAGTAGGGTCTAGTGCTATTTGGCTGTGGTTTTCTGTAAGGTGGAGGTACTTCCCCAGTCGGGCTCTGCTCCAGATTTCAGCGATGACATTCGCTGAACGTGCCCTACCACACTTAGCGAGATGCCATTCGCAGTGCCCATAAGGACATACCCAGGTCCGATAATATATATATGTTATTATTCGTTATATTTGGAAGAACTTCGTTGATTCCTATACACGATTGGACGAAATCGGCTCGATAGAAAAGAATTCCAAAGTTACATCTTAAAATTTGCTTTAAACAGTCGTATGCCTTTAGTTTCTTGACTTATACGTCTGTAACTAAGGACAAAATTCCACCGCACTAATACTAAAAACTTCGTTGTTTTATATTTCTCAATTAATGCGTAGTTTTTTTTATTCATCATTTTGCAAAATTTGCAATGAGCTCCCATACTTCGTAACACAGTGTTTCTCTTTCACTCACGCTGAAAAAGATAGGGAGGGAATTTAGGTGTTGTCAGCCCCTTAACATGTTAAAATCTACATGCGATTCAAAATTACATTGACATCGCAATCACAACAAGCGCGATGAAAACTGCTCGACGACCAAGTTAATTCATTAATCTGATAGATATTGTAAACCATTTTGTATGGCAAGAACCGTCAGATTACTGACTTTAGGCTCTATCAGCCTCGAATTAACATACATGTTCAGACCGCACAATTTTAACATCTAAAAAACACATAAGGACTACTTCGTGTCAGGATGGCCGAGTACATAGATCAACCTTATTACCTAAAGAAAGAAACTGAATTACATTAGTCGTCCAAAGTCCACATGGATTGGAACGTGGATGTGGCAACACAGAACTACTCTGGTTGGGATTGCCGAGTGGGCTCATCGATCTTATCCGAAGATAACGCAAGGGAATCACGACCCTCATTGAGGAAACCCATGCGAGGAGGGAGGAGGGAAAAAAATGTAACACAAATTGTTTTCAGTCCCTACTATATACTTACTTTATAATGTTAAAATTGTTAAATAATAATATAAATCGAATTCTTCCAGCATTTTAAGCATAAAAAAGCAGAATAAACATTTAAGAATTTATGAAGGAACTTCTTATTCAATAGTTTAAAATCATGAAAGGAAAACCAGGCAATCACTAGCATGCTTCATTCTAATCTCAGCTTTTGTATCGTTAACATCTCTAAGTACCGATCCAAAGAAAATAGCTTCTTATTAGTTTCACTAAGACAAAACTTTCAGATATTTAACTACATATAATTAGTTAGACTAATATAAATTCAAAGTTGAGATTCATAGCGCCATGCCCTCCCATTTGGAACATTATATAATTAATGTTCACAAAATATCAATAGATGGCGCTACGTGTATCGATCGAGAGTATTGCAAAATTTATTCTTCAATTTTAGCAGTAAATGTACAATAATCATTTCTAAATATTATTCTTTGAATACAAACATTGTCTTTAATACAAATTAAGTGCTTTATTTAAAAAATAAACGGATTGCTAAAAACAACTAAAAATAACAATTACGAGTAACAGCGCCACCAAACCAGCCAAACACAAAACACTAAGCTATGGCAAATGACTAAGCCGCGATAGATGGCGCTGCACAAGAACCAATAAAATACGCATCTCAAAGTAAAAATAATGAATCACGAAGTTAGAATATACATAAAAAATAATTTAGCAATCATTAGATATCCAATTAACATCGATACAAAAGGTTAAATGTGCCGCCCTCAAAGCGAAAACATTTAGTATCATTTTTAAATGTGTGCGTCCTTAATATGGCGACATGCGCACACTAACGCGTGCGTAAATACGGTCAGCAAGCTCTAATATCTTCTCTCTAATATTTGGCCAAATAGAATCTTGCCAGGCTTTATTACATTATACAAACAATTATATTTAACTTGATACCTTTTTTATGTCGATGTCATCATCGATATCAGGAGTAGCATCAATAATTAAATTTACCTACTACTATTATTTTTCTGACTTTATTTTTTTTTTTAAGTTAATGGTTAATTAATTATTTCTTTTAACATTAAATTAAACACAGTACCAATTTTAAAACAAATAAATTCAACTAAATCAAATCTAAACACGAAAGTAAGCCTACACAAATAAATATAAAAAGGTTCTATTACATACAACTAAACGTTAGTTAAAGACCTACTCCAGGAACCCACCCCACGACCCCCAGACGCAAAGGTGACCATCACGTTCGCCGCGTTGCCACATTGAACGGCGGTAGACAAACTTTGCATCAGGTTTCAGGGTAGGCAACGCGCATGTGAATCCTCTGGGGTTGCAGGCGTCCATAGGCTACGGTAACTGCATACCATCAGGCGGGCCGTATGCTTGTTTGCCACCGTCGTGGTATTAAAAAAAAATCAGAACTTTAAAATTGATGATATTGAGTTATTTTTAGTTACCTGCTAATAATTCTATAAGCGAAGCATTGTAGTGTATAATTGTATATTAAGGTAAAGTACTGAAACTTTCTAAAAAACATTCATTTCTAGTTTCCAAGATATATAGACAAACAAGCATACAAACATATACATATACCATCCTACATACTTAATTATGTACGTACGTTATTGGCACACGCTTACCCTTATAAAAATTGACTCACGCGTTTAGACATTTACAATAAGTCAATAGCGAATATTATCAAATTCTATCAATAATACATACATTCGGATCGAAATCGAAATAATCTGCTTTTTAGACAATTAAAATAAGCATGAGCGTAATAGTTCGACTGAAATATTTTACATTGAACTCGTTTTTAAAATAAAACATTGCGTATCAAGTCTGTTGACGCTACCGAGCTATTCGCGTTTGTTAGCGTCCATCAATAGACGATCCCCTTGTGAACCGCCACACGGTTCAACCAGGTGTCTAAAATTTAATGGCCACAAACAACACGCCACAAGGCCGCCACGGCACGGTACCTAGAAAATAGTGGCATATCTTTCTTTCTCGCAGTAATTGCCAACACTACTTACTCTGTCTTGCCTGCAATTTTCGTTTTGATCGCTTCGCGCACTGCATATTTTTGTCAAGACTGGTATAACTAGGTGTGTAGGTACAGTCAAGTGCAAAAATACGTATCGAAATAATCGTCTCATAAATATGGTACTACGCACTTATTACAACGGAATAAGATACTATGGGACATATTTTTGAGTAAGATGTTTACACTTGACTGTACTAGGTAGGCCAAGTACTGTTTTTTTTTTCATTGATTTACAGCCTTGGCCAAAAGTGTTGAGCACCCTTGCGATTTTCATACAAAACTCGAAACTTTAGTCCAGCGTTTCTATCTTTTTTGAAGTTATTTTATCAATTAATTCAAACTGAACAGGCATGTTTTGTTGAAGTAAGTAGTAACTGCATAGAATATTTGTAATTTGTCGCACCGACCTAAAGTCGCATTTTTGTGCCCTCCATTTTTTTTATTTTATAGGTACCTTGAAAGTGTTATTAAATGAAGTTTTCTAGATATATAAATAAAATATAACATTTTACGTCATCGTACATTTTTATGACAGGGAAATAATACTTAACATCAAAATTGTAAACAAAAAACTGCTATGCTCAACACTTCTGGCCAAGGCTGTATATTATGCTCATCGAATACCAGAATGCATTATGATTTATGAGTATAATTCAACATTTCGAAAATATGAAACAAGTATGTCAAGAATAGACCATTAAGCAGTACAATTGCGGTAGGTACAATTTTACAGGTATCGAATCAAGAATCAGAACCAATCGTTTTATTATCGTATCGGATATTTAAAAACGCACAAATACTTATACTTCGTGTTTTTTTTGAGATTAGAAATTGAGTAAACATAGAAACAGTAGTTGCCAACCTGTTCTAAATGTTCAATTTAAACACACTGCAAGCACACCAACAAACAATTAGTTAACATGATTAAGAATTGACATTTGTGAATAAATAATAACAATTTGCAGATTAAATAATCCAACACAACAATAAAAATACAATTTCGTTTTGATTATCACGTTAGAGATACGTGAAAATTTAATAACTGACAGTGACGCATGTACGTTCTAAAACGGAAACTTAACGTCCAGTATTCACGAAAATTATTTAAGTTACAATCATAATATGCACTTATTAATAAAATGTCGTAAATAAAATTTCTTCTAGACGATATTTAATCGTTTTATTATATAATACTAAATAATAAAACAATTGTCTTAGGTGATGGTAAAAGATTTGTTGGACTACGAGATGGCTTTTGTTGTTGTATGCCTCTCGGGCCTGCCTCTGCTTGCTCCATAACTCTCCAACCAAGCGCACAATAATAGAACTAGCAAATATCTTTACTTAAATAAGAATCACAATAAGCTTTAAATATTAAAAACTATCCAGATAAGGCTAAGAGATACGAATGACAGATGACGCGTGAGAAAATATTTAAAAATCTAACCATCCGTCTCGAACCTCTTCTTCTATAGGTTTTTTATTGTGCAACATTTACAAGAACATTAAAAATGTTAAAAATAAAATATTTCGAGCAAATAACTACTATCAAAATATTGTTAAATACTCAATATAACATTTACAAATACGTAGGCATGGCTTTCCTATAAATACAAATCTATTTAAGTATGTTTAATGACGGCGTAGGCACTTTGACAGTTGTGATATGTATCTTGCCTGATAAAGACCCCTGTACATCGTTCTGTCAACTTTTTTCTAATCTCAAATAAAATGAATTAAATGAAGTATAAGTATAGTGCTTTTATACTGTCAATGATTGGTGTCGTTACAAATAGATATGTTCCTATCTAGACAACGAAATACATAATTTTAAATATAATCTGATAAAATTAACTGAGCATTTATAACACGATGCAAAAATATAATTAACTAGTACTGAAAACGTAATTAAAATTAAACACTTGTCAAATACAAGCTTATCGCCTGACGCCTGCGGGCCTACGGCAAATCCGTCTCTATCGCTCTTGCATTTTCGAAAGATAGACAATTCGACGAACGAAACGGTTCACGGTTCTAGCCCTGAAGTTAGTTAGGTACTTACTCTAAAATATAAGAGTAATTGGTAATTGACTACTGTAGATTACTTACAACTGTGACTTGCCGTCGTGTGTAGCATGACACCGTAAAGTAAGTATGACACCTATAAGCGGGCCTATCGACTCTCCCGAAGTCCCGAGTCCCATTCTGCGCCCCAGTTATTGTGATCACATGTGAGAGCACAGCCGAGTCAAGTTTTCGAGTAGCCATTGTAACTTGAACTATAGTTTTATGACAACTATGCGTAGTCGAGAAGCGCTCTTATACTGGTTTGTTAAATCACCATAGCTACGTAGGCCAGTGAATGTGTAAATATAACCGGATTCACATTTGTCTTTATTGCTAGTCAGTACGCAGGTAAAAAATGGCCAAGTCTTGATTTATACTCTGAACAATTTGAACTGAACTCATCCACTTAATGTCTTATCTTTTGTGTGTAAACCGCAGGGGCGCGTGCCACTATGAAAAAAATGGTTTAGCCACGTGTTAGCGTTTATTGAATTTCTACTATATGGACCACGCAATAAGATTCAATATGAACTAATACGAAAAAAGCTCTAAGTTCTATACGGTTGCACCCAATACAAGCGATTCAAATGCTCTAGCACCAGCGTAACTCGACACCGAGATCCGAAACAAACGTGCGTAATTGGTGATCGCGCTTGCACTGGTATTCCGAGCGCACGGCTAGTTAGCGATAAGGAGGCAATTGTAATTTTCCCGAACGGGCAGGTAAAACAGGGTTGGATTCTGATTAATACATTTGGGTGGATGTACGATTTACAAATATTTAATATATGAAATATATACCTATACATATATAATAGATTTTAATAAATATTGGGTATGTTAAAATTATAATCAGACATATAAATAATCAACTATTTTAAAATTGCTTTCTTAATTTTACAGCTTAGACTTACTTTAACCTATAGCAATTTATGTACTGAGAATAACTCAATTCAAATATAAATAATATGAATCTACGTTATAGTTGTGTTTTTTATCATAATTTGAGAGATATAAAGAGAATATAAAAATATATATATTTATAGTACATATTAGTCAACACAAATAATCATATTAATCTTTTCATCATATTAGCATATATAGCGGCAGAAACGTTTACTCGACCATGGTTTTGCTAGTTGGGTTATTATAAAACCTTAGAGTGGTGGGCACTGCCAGTTTATACTTATTTCTAGTATTAAAATTATGTATATCACAGTTCTTTCTAAAATTAACAATGTTTCTATGTACATACACAATATTTTCATAGATATATTGACTATGCACTGTCATTATATTAATGTCCTTAAACATATCTCTAACTGAGGCTCTATATTCTCTTAATAATAAATTATTTAAACATTGCTGTCTTAATTTTATACAATGTGATAGTAATAAAAATACTTTAAAGGAAACAATAACACTTCACACGTCTTTCATTTAGACATAACAGATGTGTCGCCAGGGTCGTTCTCTCATTGTTGTAATCGATAAACACGTGGTATAAGTACCTGTATATTTCTGAATGTTATCTACCGTAATTTTCCCTTACCTATACCTAACCTCAATCATGAAAGAGGAAGCGAGATACCAATAAAAAAATCTACCTGGTCTGTTATCAATTTCTGAGACACATTTGGTTATGACAGTTTTGAGTCTAGTGTTTGACTGGCTTTCGCTTGCTCAATACATGTTTTATTTCCCGATTCATGGTGCTCTTTTACGCAACTTGGCTACGTTTTACCGGATATTCCCTGCTTTCGATTGGATTTAGTACCTTGCGATTTAACGACCCCAGGCTGTGTCTATTGAATTATCATAACAAGCACAACTATAATGTAGATTCATATTATTTATATTTGAATTGAGTTAATCTCAGTACATAATTTGCTATAGGTAAAAGTAAGTCTAAGCTGTAAAGTTAAGAAAGCAATTTTAAAATAGTTGATTATTTATATGTCTGATTATAATTTTAACATACCCAATATTTATTAAAATCTATTATATATGTATATATTTCATATATTAAATATTTGTAAATCGTACATCCATCCAAATGTTTTAATCAGAATCCAACCCTGTTCTACCTACCCGTTTGGGAAAATTACAATTGCCTCCTAATCGCTAACTAGCCATGCGCTCGGAATACCAGTGCAAGCGCGATCTCCAATTACGCACATTTGTTTCGGATCTCTGTGTTTAGTTACGCTGGTTCTAGAGCATTTGGATCGCTTGTACTGGGTGCAACCGTATAGAACTTAGAGCTTTTTTCGTATTAGTTCATATTGAATCTTATTGCGTGGTTCATATAGTAGAAATTCAATAAACGCTAATATGTGGCCAAACCATTTTTTTCATAGTGGCACGCGCGCCTGCGGTTTACACACAAAAGATAAGACACTAAGTGGATGAGTTCAGTTCATATTGTTTAGAGTATACTTACAGGCTGTGTGACATTTAAAATGATATTTAAAAAGAGGCACCCTCTTGTTCCTTTAGCCGTCAACACACTGAGTCCTCCTTTTTCTAAAGGATCGGCAACGCGCATGTGAAACCTCTGGAGTTGAAAGCGTCCGTAGGCTACGGTAGCTGCTTACCATCAGGCGGACCGTATGCTTGTTTGCCACCGTCGTTGTATATAAAAAAAATACACAAAAGTGGGAAGGTCAAATTTCCAAGTAGGTGGCTATTATGAATTACTCGTATAAAGGTGGCTTTCTGATGGAGAGATGATATACTAGCGAGTAGCGCGGTTTTTTTCGTTTGCATCGCATGCACGTATGATAACCACTTAAGTTCCGGGGGTGAGGGGGAAGGGGATAGAGGAGACTGCATACTGGTCCTACAATCTTTATCTAATTAATACATAATTATCTTGTAACCACCGATAGTAGTGTCATATTTTTCTTTGCGAACTTGGCCGTCTACGCTACTACGGTGTCTTTTCTAGGTGCAGTACCTAACAACCTAACGAGGCAAATAAATATACATTATTTGAATACATATTTAGGCGCCTGTAAAACGCCATCTAGTGACACTTAAACATATGAGTATAAGTGATGATGATCTATTAGGAAATTGATGTCGCAACCGTAACATCAATTTCCTAATAGATCGGTGCCGTCATCTGTTTAGCGTTTTATGAACTAAAGTTTGGATACAGTTCTTGGATACTTAGGACGGGATCGCTTGGGATTATGGAGTTTGGGCGTCTGTATCTGTATTGTCTGTGATAGCGCAGATCCCTGCCATCTAGTCTATGTACAATTTTGACGCCATAAATTTATTTTTAAAGTCTACTCATTTAATGGTATCTTGCCTTAAACTCTTGTCAATCATACTATATCGCGCTAAGCTCAATAATGATAGTCTGATTGTAATTTTACAAAATTATCTACCGAATTCCCAACGCAACTTACGTCTAATTCTCGTTTAAACGAACCTGAGTATGTAAATGAGGATTACATTAAGTATCGTTCGAAAATTTGGTCGTATTTTATATTCGATTGTTAATTGTCTTAGCTTGAATGTGTAAAGGTACCTCATAACAAATATAAGAGTTATTTAGTGAAGTAAAAAATACTATACAGTATTTCTGGCTTTTCAATATTGATTTGTGAATTTTTAGCTTCGGTATTAATTGTTTCATGTTTTTAATTAATTAACAGAAAAGTAAGAGAGTTATCTTACTAAAATTATGTATCATTGATGTATATTAGAGTGACCATGATTGTACGTTATGGTAAAATATAAAGGAGAACATGTTTTGGTTTCACGTTTTTGCAATCGCATTGAATTAAAAAGATTTATTCCCGATATATTCCCGTATAATGCTCCAAGCTCGATTAAAGATGTAATAATATATTTTCCCGCAATGGAGAAGTCTGATTCTGGTGATGATCATGTATTGTGATGTGTAATAAGTACCCAGTTGTAGTTATACGGTAAGCTTGTGGGTGCTATTACGTTATTAGTTATATAAATGGTAGATATTCGACCGCCGTTTGTATTTAGTGCGGCCGGATTAGTTTTAGGGCCCATTTTTGTGTGAAAGGACTAGTCTTGTTTAAATTGATCGCGCAATCCAATGTGAAATTCTTGAGTTACGATAAGAGTATGTTATTTTTAAGAATTGTGTGAGGTTGGACTATATTTAAACAAAAGGGTACTTTCAAATAAATAAATGCCCGCGGTCTTTATCTTTAACCTTTTCGACGATATGATAGATGTCAATATTGTCAATGCACTCATTTATACGGCAAACCAATAATGAGTTCAGAGTAAAACGTATGGTATCTTTATGACGGATATATCCGCCGTTGGCGTCGAAAAGGTTAAAAAAGAGATGTCATTATTTACACGTATTTTTTTTTAGACATCTGATCAGTAGAATGTTATTAAAGGACTTTATTTAACCTTTTGACCACCGCCGTCTGATATATGAGACAAAGTGACAACATGAATGACATCTTCATAAATTATGACAAACTTCAAAATTTAAAGTAACATTTTTACGCACCTATGGCGGTCAAAAGGTTAATAACGTTCCGACATCTTTATGAAATCTTAATTAACCCGTCAGTTGAAATTCAATTCAACCTTAACCTTTTGAACGCCAATCGTTGAACAAAAATGATGCACCACTGACGCCACGCAAGCGCAATCGTTTACGCGAAATTAAACTATGCGGTATCCCGCGTAGATCCCCATTGCGTTAGCAAAGCTGTCGGCTATAGCCGTCGTTGGCGTCAATGGCACGACATTCCAATGTCGGCCACAGCCGACGTGGCGCTCAGAAGGTTAAATATCATGAATGCGAATTGTTTATTAGACGTAGTAGAATTATATTTAATCCCTTAAACGGCAATTATTTAAAAGCTAGCGTTAGGTACTGTGATATCGGCAACCTACAGCGTTTAACAGGTTAAATGGGATGTGTGGTTGTGTAAAATGGTTAGTTTTAGTTTGTTAAAACAGTAAATACAGTATAACTCGCTTAAGACGATTTTCTAAGGACCCAGCTAAAAACGCGCCCTAAGCGGGAAAGTGTATTTATTATGCGGGACCCTAAGTTGCAGGGACTGTAATATATAAAATTGCATATTATGCGAGAAATCGTATCAAACGTATCGTGATCGTATTAACCGGGTTCTACTGTACTAGTTTTGCCGATGAGTACCGTTACATAATGGTGGAACAGGGATTTAAAAAGTCGATTATAGCTGTAAATAGAAGTCGGTCATATCTGTGAGGCTATACATTTACAAGCATACTCGCATTTCTTTGATTATTGCTATTAAATTTGTCTTTAACCCTTTAACCGCCATCGTCTGATATACAAGATGTAACAAAATTAGTGGTGATCCGTTTAAGGGTATAATTGGTATCGTACCAATATCGTACGTACATACAGGATGATTCATGAGACGTGAGCAGGCTTAACACTACGGATTCAGTAAATAATAAGCTATTGTTTGATATTAGTATTAGCGTGATAAGCGCAAAAAATTTTTTTTTATCAAAAATAAAATGTTTCAAATTATTTACGACACGCATGGTCACTCTTCAATTAGAATACTCCGTCGAGTACTGATGTTAGAATATTCTCTTGTTTTTCTGTGATATGTGTCAAATTGATGTTTGGTTACTTTGGAAACATCGTATCTCACTGAACTTGACAATTATTTTTTTCATAATCAAAGTGCTGTCATGATTGTTACAGAGGTTTTATCTTTATTTATTTGTTTATGTAGGGTGACCATGATCACATAGAAGAAAATTTCTACGAAACAAAAAGGTAAAAAAAATTGAAAGGCGCTATTGTTTCACTTAAAAATGATGGCGGCCGATTCATTATCGTTAACTAAGTGTGTAGGGTTGTTCCTGCTCACGTCTCATGAATCACCCTGTATATTCTAATTATTATGAAAATGTAAGGAAAGAAAAAAAATTAACACGATTTTTTTTAAATTGGTTTTGTATAAATCTTGAAGCAGATCAAATTATTTTGTTCAATATTTTTTGATTTGCAATTTTTTTAAGTAGTTTCACTACTACATATATATAAACTGAAAATAGATGTCATTTACTTCAGAAAAAGGTTTTTGGTTTTGTATAATTTGTATGGAAGGTTGGCCGGCTGGAACGACATATCCCATAGAAAAAAAAATGTTGGTGACCAACATTTTTTTCGTCTTTTTTTTAGTTGCAATACGATGCCAATTATGCCCTTGAACGGATAACCACTATTTTCGTTACACGCTGTATGAGACAAAGTAATTGACACCTTCATAAATTACGACAGAGTTTAGAATTGAAAGTTCAATTTTTGACGTAAGGCGGTAAAAAGGTTAAATAGTATGATACGAATTATTAAGACCTCTTTTTGTATGATTAGATTGATTAGGCCTTGTTAAATCATTGAGATTTTTATTTGTGTTGACTTTACGTTTGTGTTATATTTAATTTTCATTGTTTTAAGTAATGTATAGGAACAAATAGCTATTATTCGAATGTAGCATAATAATATTTGTAAAGATGGATGTTTTGTATCTAAGCATAGTAATTCCACTTTTTACTTATTACACGAAATGTAGAAATTATAGATCGCAAAAAATAAACGAATGAAAAATAACAAGTCGTTTATTTTATACCTTTTTTTTCGTAGCCTATATCGAGGGTTGCGAGGTGAAACCCGATAAGTAGAAATAATTTTTTATTTAAATTAGCACCTAACACGTATGTCAGCTTATTGTTCTATTTTCAAAAATCTATTAGCTCGAGTTATCGGGTTTCACCTCGCAACCCTCGATATTGTATCCCACTGCTGGGCAAAGGCAAAGAAACTGTTCACCTCTTGCTTGCAGGAAATTTTACAGAAGCTGGCGGTCAAGTGGGAAACGATGGGCATCGACATCGGCGGCAAGAGGTTGACTAACCTTTTGGCCGCCAAGCATTGAACAAAAATGACGCGCCACCGACGCCACGTAATCGCGTTTTGTCAAGCGAAATTGAACTTTGCGGAAGCCCGCGTAGGTCCCTATTGCATTACAAAGCCAGTCGGCTGTAGCCGTTGTTGGCGTCCATGCGACAACTTTTTGATGTCGACCACAGCCGACTGTGGCGGTCAAAGGGCTAACCTGCGTTTTGCCGATGACATCGTCCTATTCTCCCACACTGCATCCCATCTAGAGCAAATGCTGCAAGACCTTAGCTCGGCAAGTTTTGAAGTCGGACTCACAATGAATAGGGCCAAAACCCAATTAATGACCAGACCCCGGACTTGTCGCAATGACGTCACAATAGGGTGATTTGGGGAGTAAACGGGACGGTGTTATGAAATACGGTTAAAAACTCGGTTGTTAACCGAATACATTTTAATTAGACATTTTTAACAATATTACTTAGTAAGTTGATCAATATTATCTTTTAGTGCAAACCATACATTTATTATTAGCTATTTCTTTAATAAATTACTAAAAAAAAACACACACCGGTGACAGTTGTTGACAGTTGACAACAAGGAGTGAGTGGTCGACAAAAACAATGCCAGTTTAACGTACAAATGCATGGTTTGCAAGTAATATAGCAAACGATAATATTGATCAACTTACTAAGTAATATTGTTAAAAATGTCTAATTAAAATGTATTCGGTTAAGAACCGAGTTTTTAACCGTATTTCATAACGCCGTCCCGTTTACTTCCCAAATCACCCTATTGTGACGTCATGGCGACAAAAGTCCGGGGTCTATTAATGACCAACGGCATGAAACGTAGGGTCAAGGTAGATGGGCAGGAATTACAATATGTCGACGAATACACCTATTTGGGCCAGATAGCATCCTTCGATAACAGGCAGACCAAGGAAATCGATCGACGCATCGAGAACACCTGGAAGAGCTTCTGGTCCAAAAAAAAACTTAGGAATAAAAAATGGATTAATTAGTAAAGCCGATAACAAAGGATCCCAACAACAAAATGCTTCTGAAGAACAAATCAAATTATTTTTAATAAATATTTTGATTTGTTTATTTTTAAGTAGACAAACTACTATATAAATCATAAACTTATATAGATGTCATATACAAAGGAAAAAGTGACCTAGGCCTCCGGTGCCCAGGGCTGGGATCGAACCAGCGTCTTCTGCATTCGCGGCAGGCGCCAAGTGGTAAAGGCGTCTGCCGCGAATGCAGAAGACGCTGGTTCGATCCCAGCCCTGGGCACCGGAGGCCTAGGTCACTTTTTCCTTTGTATATGACATCTATATAAGTTTAACAAAATGCTTGTCATAACCATAATCCATTTGACCGCTCTACGAGACAACGCGTACATCTTAAAATGCACCTTAATTCCTTTTAATAAAGGTTTACTATTGCGAGTTATAATAAAACAGTCGTGGCAGTTAAAGGGCTACCTATGTATTTATTACTCTTAATTAGAAAGTCACGAATGGCAACGTATCTAAGAGTAGGCAGAAAGCGCTATAGCAATAAGTCTTCTAAATATTCTGCAAATTCTTCTTCACGTGATTTCTCTTCAACTTCATGGACTCCTGAAATAATTAAATATATTTTAAAATCATGTTTCAATGTGGACACATCACTATTTTAACCCTTTGATTGCCAGACGTTAAATCACGCGCACGGAAAGTCGTGCCCTTAAACTTGCGCACGGAAAGCGCCAGCACGTGATATCACGTCCAGAATATAACCGGTTTGCCTCGAAGGCGCTGAGGGCACGATTTTTCCGTCCGATGCTTGGCGGTCAAGGGGTTAATGGGGTTGGCCGGTTGAAGGTATTTACAGATCTGTTCTGTGAATCGTACATTTTTTTAAATTGCCTCATACCTGACCTGGTTGCTAGCCCTTTAAGCAAAATCCCAAAGAGCAATAGGTACTATACAGGGCGTCCCACGACTTTGCCACATGGAGGGGGGAAGTACTGTGTAAAATACTGTAGATAGGACATTTTACTGAAAGAATTTAAGACTTCATTTTTATTTAAAAAAAATCGAACTGCATTCAAAGCATTTTAAATAATCACCTGTCTGAACCGTTAATCGAACCCGCTAAATATGGTAGGTACTGATTATGAAAAATCTAGCCAAATTGTTGACAGTTGTCTTCTTCATTGTGCTTTTTAAATAAAGATGAGCACAAAGGGCAAAACTGCACGAAGTGAAACAGTCCGGGGGATCGCACACGGAAATTAGGGGCCAGACGGAATAACAGTGGGAGGTAATGTGAGCATTACTCCCGGACCCCGGTTCCCCTGCGTCGAATAATGGCCTCTACCAGGCGCGACGCATTACATGATTTCGTAGGTAGAGTCGCCATCAGTTATATCGGAGCGGCCAAGGTGGTCACAAATATCGGAACAACGCTTCTATTGTCAACGCGATAAAGTGCATGTTCCGATATTTTTGAGTGTTGTTGTGTGAGACATACTGTTGCCGACGTAGGCTAAGCAAACTAGACCCAGCAGGCTAGAAATCGTTTTAATTCCTTCTTTTGGTCTAAATCTCAATCCTTTACTGTTTAAACGGGTATTAGACATCTGTTGTGTACCCTGCCTCTCCCTCCCTCCTTCAGCTCCCTACGGGCCCTACCTCTTATTACACCTCCCAACCTGACAGATTGGGCCCTACAAATTGTAATGTCTGATACCGGCTTTAAAGATAAAATACCTTTCTTCCACAAAGATTCATTCGCTGCCTCCGCCTCGACGGCGCTAGATGAAGCCGCTGGCTCCTCAGTCTGGCTCGCAGCACTTGGGTCTTCCTCTTCACTACTCTCTTTCTCAGATGAAGAGTCTTTGTTTTTTCTCTTTTTCTTCTTTTTGCGACTCTTTTTCAACCTTTTTACTTCGCGCTTCTTTGACCGATAGTTCAATTTATCGGAGCATTCTGAACACAAACCTAGATAAAAGAAAATAGTTATGTACTTACAAATTCACCTTTGAGGGCTAAAAACGTCAGATTACTTTGAGAATTAGGATGCTGTTCCGTAGAAACGGTGCCAAAAAAACAGGTTTTTTTTGTTAAGAGAATTCAAACTACGACTCAAGGATCTTTTAGTTATCCTACGGAACCACCCAAGTAGCACACAAGAGTTAAAATAAGCGCTAAAAGAGCGGTATAAGGGCTGTTTGTAACGGCTAAGCCTGCACAAGCAAGCTCCATATTAGCGATATAGAAGTTCTATATCGCCAAAAAGGGCCCAGTTTATACAGGCTTAAGCGTCATATATAGCTAGAGTCGCTTTAATACGAGCTTAAGCGATACCACAGAGAAATTTCTAAGAGATATAATGGCGCGTGAAGAGCGGTAGTAAGAGCTAAAGGAGTTACAATGGCGCGTGAAAAGCGATCGTAAGAGCTAAATAAGAATAAGAGTTATAAGACACCTCTATGCCCCTCTTATAGAGGTTTAAGCGGTACTGTCACTCTAATATGCAACTTAAAGGATTTTCTATCTCCTATTGATTTGAAATTAGTGATATAAACATCCTAAATTGTATATAATAAAATGTAAAAACATTCTACAAAGTGTGCGGTGTCATAAGTTGTGATGTGCATGGCGCACATCACAACATGGTGGTTAAAAAATAATTACATTATACATATAGCAGTCCTAAAGTATGTTTTTTTGCTTGATTACTTGAATTATTTGTGCGAACATCAGTTTACTGTCAAATTATACCGTAATCTAGTTATATTTTTCACGCGCCCCTCGAAATCGTAAAATCTGCATTGTAAAAATATATTGAAGTGTATTGTAAAATTAAACGTAATCTTGAAATGGTTCACACATGTCAGACAGAGCCTTGTGATAAGTTTATAAATCCATTATATGCAAATTCAAAGTGTGTATGTTGGAAATTATAGTGTATTATATAAGAAAAGTAATATATTAAATCTACATGAATACAAATTTCATCAAAATAGCAATGGCGACTTGTTGATAACTGTGTTAGCGGTAGTAATCGCTATTGTAGAGCCTAAGGATCTACTATAGCGATAGTAACTGCTTTAAGCATCTACTATAGCGATAGTAATCGCTATTTGAGAGGCTAAGGATCTACTATAGCTATAGTTATCGCTATTGTAGAGCCTTAGGATTTAAGAAGAGGTTAAAAACTCCTTTACTCACATAAGAGAGAAAAATGCAGGCTATAGTTCTAAATAGGCGTCATTATTCCCAGATATACCACTTTAAGAGATAGTAAGGAGTTATAATACTCTACTATGGTAAGGTGGTAAAAAAGATCTCAATATCTCTATTGTACCGCTTTAACCTACGTATTAACACTCTAGTAACTCTTTAAGTGGTATAACGCAGGCTTATAAGTCTGTTGTAACGCTTTAGATTTTATAGAGTTATATGGGATCCTTATACCTCTCTTATGCAGCTGATGCAGGTACAAAAGCGCTGTAATACTCTCTTATACCGTCAAAGCCGTGACTTTGACTACTGTATCGCGATTATACCACCTTAGCCTTTTTGAAGTTATTTATATCCCTTATATACAGCTTAAGGAGTATACAAACTCTATTAAACCGCTGTTGTACAACCTTTAGGCGGTATAATGTCTGCTTATACCGCTAGTGTGCTACTTGGGCATTATTAATGCAACATTCCCAGTTGTTCTAAAAAGTAACAATTCGTTTATTATCATCATAAATGGACAAGCGTTCCAACCTTCTGGATATTTCAGTCAACCTACAACAAGGCTAAAAATAAATATCCCAGTGGGTTGCGACCTACGTAGCGTGGCTGGTTATATTCCGAGCCGATGCCTGACACTCGAGTAAACCGAAGGCTGCTTTATTCCTATAAAAATAAGGTTCAACAAGCCTTTGGTTTCAGAGCAAGACCTGGCCGCGAGCCAAATGGCAGCGTTAGGTTGTGGCAAGTCCTTACTTTGGGCGGTGAACTAAAATTAGCCTCTGGCAGCCGTCGTTGGATTGCAAAACAGGCTTCTGGGATATATATTATAGGAATATAGCCCAGAAACTTAGTAGTTTCTACCTGACACTTATAGCTGACAGTTGTAGTCAACTAGGAAGTTGTGGGAATAAATTATATGCGGATATGGGTTTCGAGTTGATGAGCGTATATCTAAATAGGTTTTCTGAGATTGAATAAAGATATGACTGATACGAGTAGGTATGTACCAGTCAAACAACAAAAAACGCCACCTTCGAGGTAGGTAGTCCTACCTATGAATATACCTATAGCAGAATACCTACAACCTACCTCTGTCCAGTTACAAAACTTTTCCAAAAACTATGACATAGGTAGGTATTCTGTATTTAATCTGTATTACCGGCATCTTAATATTACTGTAATTTTATGAGATTAGGTACTTACATACTTATACGAAGAGGTATTCATTAAGAAGGTAGACCAGGGGCCCGTTTCTCAAAAGCTTGTAACTTGTAATACAAGCGGAAGTCCCTTTCTAGCAAAAGATGTCGAAAAGTGACATCCACTTGTATTACAACTTACAAGCTTTAGAGAAACGGGCCCCAGGCCTAAAGCAGGGCCGTATGCTTGTTTGCCACCGTCGTGGTATAATATCCACCACTTCGTTCGTCGAATCGTCCATTTGCATCACTCTCTTTCGAATACGCAAGAGCGATAGAGACCGAGCTAACGAAATGTTAGCGATAGACCCGCTGGTACAAACAGCAACACTCTTAACTATACATCAGTGGACCTTATTACAAAATGCATAAGGTCCACCGATGGGCAGTTAACAGTGTGGGCGATGGTACCTTAACTACCTGTGTATAGAATAACTATAACTTACGTAGTTTGACAAGAGCGTTCTTCTTCTCCCCATCCTCGACATATGCGAAGTTGACCTCCCAGGAGCGGAGTCCAGTCGCGTTGGTGCAATGCTTGCTGGCGCACTGGAACTGGCCCTTGCCGGCCACCACCTCGTGTTCCACTCGCCACCGGAGTGCGACCTGGTTCAACACTCTTATACCACGTGTCCCAAAATTCAACGATAAGCTGGCACCAGATGATGGACCTGCTCATAACTACTCCAGAAAAAAAAATTTCAATTTATTATGGAATTACAAAAAAAAATCGATAATCCCCTAATGGTATTTTGGTAAGACCGCCTGTTGTTACCTCTACCTAAATTTATCTAATTGTAAAATTTGTGCTTGTAACTGTATGAGGTGTGCAATAAAGAGTATTTATTATTATTATTATTATTATTATTTTTAACCGACTTCAAGATTTGAAAAGAGGAGATTCTCAATTCGGCGTGTATGTTTTTTTTTTTTTTATGTTTGTTACTCCATAACTCCGTCATGTCTGAACCGATTTTGAAAATTCTTTTTTTGATTGTAAGTATATATATACAGATTGGTCCCGTTTTTGTCAAAACGCAGTTCTGATGATGGGATCCATGAGGAATCGAGGGAACTCCTCAAATCTTAAAGGCATACATATAGTGATTTTTATATTTTTATCAACAAAACCATCATTTTCATTCAAAACAGTGACATTTGATGAAGTAGAACTGCTGATGATGATCAGAACGGAACTCTTCAACGACGCATAGTTCACGTTTGGCGATTCGTCCTCTTCGCTGTGTTTGTTTAGCAAGTTTAATTGTCAGAACAAATGTTCGTCAAGCTCAAGTTCTGATGATGGGATCCATGAAGAATCGAGGGAACTCCTCAAATCTTAAGGGCTTACACATAGTGATTTTTGTATTTTTATCAACAAATCAAGCATTTTCATTCAAAAGAGTGACATTTGATGAAGTGGAACTGCTGATGATGAACAGAACGGAACTCTTCAACGACGCATAGTTCATGTTTGACGATTCTTCCTCTTCGCTATGTTTGTTAAGCAAGTTAGATTGTCAGGACCAATTTTCGTCAAGCTCAAGTTCTGATGATGAGTTCCACGAGGAATCGAGGGAATTCCTCAAATCTTAAAGGCATACAGTGACTTTTGTATTTTTATCAACAAATCAAGCATTTTCATTCAAAAGAGTGACATTTGATGAAGTGGAACTGCTGATGATAATCAAAACGGAACTCTTCAACGACGCATAGTTCACGTTTGGCGATTTGTCCTCTCCGCTGCGTTTTTTAAGCAAGTTATTTCATTGTATGGGATCTAAGTGCACCATCTACAATAATCCTTCACCGGCTACCCTCATTGAAGTCGGTTTTTTTTTCTTAAAAATTATTAACGACCATGTCTAGAAATTTTCAAATATTTCTGCTTTTTTTGTATCGGCAACCTAAGTAGCACTGCTATCCACCACAACCCTTAAAAATACCAGAATACATGTAGTTTTTACACAAAGAATAATCAAAAATATTTTTTTTCCTAAAATTTAAATTTTCAGTCCACTTTCACTCATCGTGGTGTACATAAAAAGTACTGGCACTACTATGGCAAGTGTTTTAGAAAGTTGAAGCAACCAAGTTTTTTTTTGAGTAGTCATGAGCAGGCCCATCTTCTGGTGCCAACTTATCGTTGAATTTTGGGACACGTTGTATACTTGCAGGAAAGGAAAGGGTTATTAATTAGTTCAGTATCTCTGGGGCGATGATGTGGAATCGGACCTGTGCGATTTCCAAGCCGTTACCTGGTGGAAGATTGCGCGAGAACGAGACGACTGGCGTAAACTCGTGTAGGCTAGGACTCATATCGGGTCGGTGCGCCATTGAGTTAGTTTTTATAGCTCAGTAATGATGACTAATACAAAAGCCGGTGCGAAGTTGATACGCGGTAGATAGCGATAGATGATAGTGTCTGTGCCCAATAGTAGGCCGCTATCCGCTATCGTCAAATGACAACCAAAACTAAGTAATAATTCCAAAAAATAATTAAAATAAAATCAACCTAGATTTGTTACAAGTACGGTACACTATGGCTAATGAACTTGAGGTATCTAATGTTTAGTTAGTTTTGTTGTCACGACGATATACACACATATATGTATACATGCCAGTTAAGGTTAAGTGGGTTCTCTTCTTTTTTTGTTTAAAACCGCTTTAGGATTAATTACATAATTAGACACCTACATTTTTACATCCAAAGGGATAAGGGCACTCTTTGTATAACACTTTTTTTCTCCAATTATGTTGTTTGAGTTTAGATACGTAGGTACATAATGTTTTTTAGAGTCGTTATCGCTGGCTACACCGACATTTTTTCCCAAAATCTGTGAATATCAATCATTGTTAATTGTAAGCAAGGAAAGTTTAGTAAGACCATTATTGCGTAGCATTACACGGTATCGGTAGCTGATGCCCACACTGACCCATTTAGAAAAGTTCACCCTATAGAGTCGTAGGTATTTGCTAATTTTAAATTATGAATTAATTTACCTGTTTGCGGTTTCCTGACAAAGCCCCCAGAAGCAAACCGTACGCGTAAGGAAAACCACAACTACCAGAACTACCTACCTAGTAACTCGAGCCTCAAATCAATTTAAAGATCTGGACTCCTTTTCAGATAAGTATACCTAGTTGTGGTTTTCCATTGTGTGTGGTGGGGCAATGGGGCAAATTTTAGGGCGAAACAAGGGCCGTATACCACAAATATTATAATAATTCGGAATTTGACTATCAATCTTGCTTCAAGTACTCGAGCGAGGCAAATAGGTTTTCTGTGCAAATAGATAAAGGAACGAAAGTGGTTCGCGCGGTATCAAGCCAGGTTTACGTGATCTCGATACGCGTAAGTGGGCTTTCATAAATTACGTCTTGGATTTTGGGCGATATTTGGAGCCCCCTTCCCGTCTGGTGACATTTTGTGATATTTTTCAACACCCTCTTCAAAATACGAGTATCACAAAGCCACACATAAATTTGTTCACTTGAGAAGTGGTTAAACCGGTAATAGACATAGCAATTTGTAGGGTCCAATCTGTTGTGTAAAAGATATTTATTCTTCAATTTAGGTACATTACAATGCACTTATGAACGTCAGAGAACCCTGCCTCTCCCTTACCCTCCTTCAGCTCCCTATCTCTTATTACACCTCCCAACCTGACAGGTTGGGCCCTACAAATTGCAATGTCTAATACCCGTTTTAAGGTTGATATGTAGAAATAAACGTGCTTAACACTCACCAGTAATTCAGCATGCGAATATAAACAATTTCTAATAGTATTATTTACATCCTCCAATTCTCACTGGACATTTTTCTCAATCAAAGTTTATGTATGTATTTTCATTATTCTGAGCAAGATTAGGTAGGTTAGGTACCTACAAGAAACGAAACTCCCACATGAGATTTGACTCGACCCCCGCCCTCCCTTATACGCTTCACGTAAATAATGGACTCCTCCTTTGAAAATCGACGTAAGCTACTTTGTTTCGATAACGAAAGAGTGACAGAGTTTGTTGAGAAAGAGAAGGGTTTAAGTATATGTAAGTATATGGGAATTATTGAATTCTACGACACCCTACTCTTTCCACAGAGATTTTAATATACCTTTTTATCTGTTTCCTAAAATTCGCAATGAAATAAAATAAATATTAGGCACCTTACATCGTAAAAATTTAGAACTTTTGTCTGTTTGTATATTACCAGTTGGCATAAAAACGGCTGAACGGATTTCTATAAATAATACTGACTTTATGGTTTTAGCGGGTAGAACATAGTATGGTAAATGCAATTATTATAACACTGAGTTCAAGTCACAAATTGATATTGGTTAATTTGGAGACATTATACATAAATAATGTAGTAGGTTTTTTCATATTCTTAATAAAAAGTATTTAAACATAGTAAATACGGAACCCTAAAAACGGAAATCGAAAAAATGCCCAGAGCTAAATGAACCACAACGCTATCTCTCGCAGGATTGTCTTACTAACTAAGACGTTACTAAGCAGCAGTTAGTTATCTGACAACAAAGTTCGTAGTTTAGTTTAGGTACAAAAAAAAAACAAAAAAAAGGTGGCAAAGAAAAGACTCACTAAACGAATTCTATTCATACCATAAATGGTTAGGTTAAATGTTTAAGACGGGAGCAAAACGAGTATCGATAAATTAATTGACGTGACGTGACAAGTGTGAGAGAGGGGCTCGGGGGGCGGAGCCCCCCGCACAAAGAAAAGACACACTAATCGATTTGTATTCATACCATAAATGGTTAGGTTAAATGTTTAAGACGGGAGCAAAACGAGTATCGATCAAGTTAACTGAGTGGTAAGTGTAAGGAGCCCCCCGCACAAAGAAAAAACACACTGAACGTTTTTAGGGTTCCGTAGTCAACTAGGAACCCTTATAGTTTCGCCATGTCTGCCCGTCCGTCCGTCCGTCCGTCCGTCCGCGGATAATCTCAGTGACCGTTAGCACTAGAAAGCTGAAATTTGGTACTAATATGTATATCAATCACGCCGACAAAGTGGTAAAATAAAAAGTGGAAAAAAATGTTTTATTAGGGTACCTCCCCTATACGTAAAGTGGGGAGTGATTTTTTTTTTCATTTCAACCCTAACGTGTGATATATTGTTGGATAGGTATTTAAAAATGAATAGGGGTTTACCAAAATCATTTTTTGATAATGTAAATATTTTAGGAAATAATCGCTCCAGAAGGAAAAAAAAATGTGTCCCCCCCCCTCTAACTTTTGAACCATAAGTTTTAAAAATATGAAAAAAATCTCAAAAGTAGAACTTTATAAAAACTTTTTAGGAAAATTATTTTGAACTCGATAGCTTGAATAGTTTTGGAAAAAAAATTACAAAATAATTTCTGAATTAAGTTTGTAATTTAACCATATAAGCAGGTGTTTATTGTACCTGTAATTTCTACAAAATGACAATGAAATGACGTGCTTTCAAATAAAGTAAAAACGGTGAAAATCGATTCACGCAATAAAGAATTATCCCATAAAAATCATCTTCCATACTTTAAGCTCGCGCGCAATAGTTTACTTAATTTGCCGATAGATGTCGCTGTACGTGGAACGCTCATATCATATCCTACGTGGCGGTGTTATTTTAACCCTTAAGTGGGGACACTTACTGTGACGGACGGAAAACTACGGAACCCTACACTGAGCGTGGCCCGACACGCTCTTGGCCGGTTTTTTATTGTTGTGTTCGATCTCTCACCAGCAACTGCAGAAACTCTTTTGACTGGGATGCTTGGGGCCTTCGACATTACGTCGAGCTCAGCTTTCGGCCTTACCACTAAGGCTGCCTTTCTTTTAATGCGGAGATAAGTGTGGGCATGCGGGAATCGACCAATAGCAATGCATTGTTCACGGTCACGTGTCTTAGTTATAGTAGGAGAGCCCACGACACTGAGCCTAGTTCCCCTTTTTTACGATGTGACAGTTTATAAATACGTGTATAAATCAAAATGGCTTCGTGGTACATAACAGAGAACATGACGCGTGTCTACAACCAATAGTTATGTTTCCAAACTCAACGATATCTCATGTTCTCAAGTCGTTTGGCATCGCAAGGCATAGGTGCGCAAACGCTGCGCACTAAAGAAAATTTAAATAGGTAAGTACCTAAATGGAAGCGCAAAAGATGTATAGTAGGAAAAACTTTTGAATACGTCCAAGTCCTATAAGTATCGACAAGTTTTTTCAGGGGCCGCTGCATACTTAAGGCGCTCAACACACTTAGCGGAGTTCAGTGAAATTCAGCTACTTATCAATCTTATCATACCTAGACTAAAATCAGCCGGAGAGTGAAAATCGGGCTGAATGTTGTCTATGGGCTCCACACAATAATTCAGCTACCATAGACAAATTTCAGACTGCCGGTAGGTTTTTATCTAAGTATGATTCTGTATTCCGCTTAAGTGTGCGTGTTGTTCCTAATGCAGGCCCGCCTTTAGTTAAACTTTTTAAAATTTCTGGGCCAGATCTGTCGTCTACCCTGCCTCTCCCTCGACTCCCTAAGTGCCCTAATTGCTATTACACCTCTCTATCTGACAGATTGGCCCGAGAAATTGCAATGTCTAATACCGGTTTTAATTAATAAAAGTTAAAATCATCGCCGAAGGCGTAACATATGAAGGCGGAAACATCCATCTTCAGGCTAAATTTTGTTTATTTTTGTCTATGCCGACTGGATTCCGCTAAGTGTGTTTTGCGCCTTAGATATTTAGGTAGTAAGATTCTTTAAGATGTCTGAATGTCAGGAAGAACTCTTAAACATCGCTGTTAACGTAGGTAAAATATTAGGTACCTGCTAAACTATCTTAATTAAATACAAAAATGCCTTCAGAATTTCTTACCTATCTACCTATTACTGCCCATCCGGTAAGGCAGTGAAGCGATGACCAGTTTATATAAATAACAAACATCGTCGGTAAACAGGTCATATAAATAGCTACAAGCCAATTGGAAGGAGGCTGTAAGTTTCCGTTAGCGCACACGTAATAATAGCGCGGAGGCGAGGGTACGCGCTCGAGCAATTCAGGTTGCGTCCATTGATTCGAAACATCCTTTATCCAAGCGCCGACCGACAGATGTGCGCTACTGTTTAAATAAAAGTGGCGGCTGTATGCTGGCAGATTCACATTTAAAACACACGCGCAAGCAAGTCGGGTCTCAAAAAAACTAGCGCAACGTGACCTCTACGTCCGTATCAAATAAAGAGGGCACTTATAACGGTGCACGTCACTCTTCAGCGCGCCCATGTTCGATAAGCTAATGCAACGTCCCTGTTCTATATTTAGATCGCCAGAAAGGCACTATGGCCTGCGCCTGCGATCATTGTTACACTCCCCAGTAAATCACACAAAGGAAGGTCTCGCAGGCAAAAAAGGCAATAGTTCATAGGGGAGCGCCCCCAGCCTTAATGCTTAGGGGACGCAGACACTATTGTTGTTAACTTAATTTACATTGCTTTCAATGTTGCCTTATTCATGGCTGGTTTGGCGTACCGGTTTTAGATGAAGTTAAATAACAAAAAAATTAAACGACCCTCGATTAAACTAAGCCAGGCACAGATGGAACAAGGCTAACAGTTAGATACAGGATGTAAATCACTATCTTACGTTAATTAGAATGCAAACAAATCAGCTAATTAGATAAATCATATTGAAAATGCAGGATAAATAAACATGTTTATGAATCCTATCGAAGCCTCAAATACGGCTATTTATTAAATGTAACTACTTACTTACTTTGTTATCTTTGTATCTGGTTAGATCGCATATACAGTATTCTTTGTAAAGTTTGTCGTGATATTTCTTAGCCAACAGCCGCTCCCAAGTGTCGGCGACATCGTCGTCATCCCAGAGGAATTTGTGATTCTCCCGGATGACATCGAGGTCCGTGCGGTCACGGGACGTGTCCCGAGCCAACACCCCCGTAGAGCCTTTCTTATTGAGACAATAAACATTAACTAGATACTTATGTAGCTCATACGGATTAAGATTACGCAATCTCGCTGACATTGTAACCTAGAACAAGGGAAAACGCATTAAAGAAAAGATCCTTTGAAACAAACAACTCTTTAATAAAATCGAAGATTATTACATTTTCAATAAAACAGTTTTATAATTTATATCAAACGGATCTTATTTCTAATTGTCATGTTGAGTCTACAACAAGGTGCATTCGCGCTCGCAGCGCAGTGATGTCGCATCAATAAATAAAATATTTGTGCACGGTTAATATCTACTCTGAATATTATTGTCAGTCTTGTAGATTTTGTGTATTTTCCACTTGGCTCAATTTCTAGTTCTTATTCTATATACAAGTCATGCCGTTAACTTTTTAATTATTTAAATACAATAAATATATTAAAATATAATAAATCCATACTCCTAATTAAACCTCCTCCTAGTTCATTAATTATATTATAAGATATTGACAACCAGTTAATTGAAAGAGTGGCACAATAGTACATTACTTACCAAGGACTGTAAAAGAAAGAAAGCCCGAAATCGCAGGTATTTGTGACCCGAGCCGCAGGCAAGGGTTGTAAAGGGTTGTTGCGATAGAGGGCTTTCTTTTTTACTGCCCGTGGTGAGTACACAATTTTACGTCTCCACCTAGCCATTCGCGTGCGGTAAAACTCACATTATGGCCAGGTGTGACGTAAATATAATAATGCTTTGGTTTCTATAGCCAATAGTGAAAATTATAACTAATATCTTTGGGTTTTAATCTAAATATCTATTTTGTGCCTGAAGGCAAGTTTACATGTTAGCAAAAGGATTTTCAACATTTTAAAAACAACCATTTTATAACTACTGCTAAGCCAACAAGTACTTTCTTAGACAGTGGAAAATAGTTTTAGAATTAAGTCGTAAATTTGTGATGCTTGTTTCTTAGTCCTTTTTAAATTTTATTCTACCAAATCGTAAAAATTAGCCATCTATTTTTAAAAATTCTACTTGTTCACTTGGCTTACATTAATACAATTACTTGAGACCATTTGAAAGGGATAAGATAACATTACAATATTTTTTTCTTATTAACAGTCAATTAGCAAATTTATCCCCCTTTAATTAATACATTGGTTAAAACTACGAATTAATGTTTTTCTGTGGTAAATATTGTTATCCATTAATGTATAAATATATTCTAAGAAATTATTTGGTATTGTCCTTACAAAAGGTATTATATGCATAGAATAGGCACATTAAAAATATTATTGCTTTGGTTACAACACAGACACAAGAGTCACTTATAAAAAACACTTATCTAAATTTTGGCATGGGAGTCCTTTACAAAGTACAAGTGGTATTTATATTACCTCCTAGAAAAAGTACAAAATATATAAAGATTTAAAGCTCTTTCAGAGACGCAGGAACAATGATTGGTGCTGTTGACCTCATTTCGCAATAGGCCTGAGCTATCTTAAGCAAACATTAGGCTGACGGCTATCGGAATCTTTGGACATTTGACCTATATTACCCACAAGTTAATATCACTTTATCATATGTAAAAGGCAACTTTGGATTGAGATATGTGTGACCTTATTATAGCACCTGTAAAGGCATTTTCCTAATATACTAAAGTATCCCAAACATGCATATATAAATCGCATAAATAATGGAGTCCTTAACCTAACAAAGCAACTACAGCAGCACACCAGAGTGAGGACACTCGCATAAACACACCATAATGACTAAATTATGAACTAGATCGTGATTTTTCGATTTGGTATTAAACAATGCAAATTTAAATAAACAAACATACTTGACTAAGTTTTTGGCAATTAGAGAATGGGGATATGAATTATCTGTGAAGTGCATCCATCATGGTAGCTCAACTTTAGAGGGATGGGCTTGAAAATATAAGTTTTAGGACCATGATTGATGCTTTCACAGTTCAAACCCTAGAAAACATGATATTCAATCACCCATGGGTTTTCTCATGTTTTTTCATATTGTCGGAGCGGGTGAAAGCTTTATCGCAAACTCCACAATAATAAGACTTCTGTTTCGTATGCACAGTCATATGTCGAGACAGTTCACTCTTAGTAACAAACTTTTTCTCGCACACTGTGCATGCATGCTTGCGTACATTTAGATGGAACTTCATGTGTATTGAGAGTGAGCTGGATTGTGAAAAGGCTTTGTGACAAAGTTCACAAACAAAAGGCCTTTCACCGGTATGCTTGCGTAGATGATTCATAAAACCTGTTTTGGTGTAGTCTTTCTGGCAGAGGTGGCAGAAACTAGATTTAGAGTCCAGCATCCCAGGGAAGTGACTGTTCATATGTTTTCGTAACTCCCAGTAACTAGGGAACTTTTCCGCACACACATGACATGGATATTTCTTTTCCTCGGTGGGTTTGGCACTACACTGGTGTGCTGACAGCAGCTGGTCACTGGGAAACATCTGATTGCATTGGCTACACACATGACTAGCCTCAGAATCGGTAGACAGGGTGACCTCTAGGTAGTTTTCTATTGACATTACATTCCCATTAGAACTATCAGCGTCGTCATTTTGCACCTGGGACACTTGATCACCTTCAGAAACTTCTTTGGTATCCATTTTCTCTAAAAAATTCCTTAAGTCTAATGAGTCTTTGGTCAAATTGTTATTGTCGGGCTCTACGAGATGTAGAACCGGCGACTCGCTCGGCGCCCGCTCCGGGGACATCTTCTCGTTGTCCGAGTGGTCCGGACGCGAAGACGCGTTGTTGTCGGACTCCCAGCCATTTTCGACGATTTCCACATCCGAATCGGAGTCTTCGGCACTAGAAACCGAATTTTTGACTAGGTGGAAACCAATGTCATCGAATCGCAGCACGTTAGGAGGAAGTTTCACCCCCACGATAGCCTGAATCGCCTGCCATGAAAGCTCCTGGGGGTTGTTCTGCATATTACTCGCACTACTATAACCTACAAACGAGTATTCACTGATTACCAGATTTAGAAACCTTAATAAATAAGCCAATAAGTGATAATAATAGAATTCAATATTTACCTCTTATAAGTACGCGTTCATCTAAAAATATTATGCACTGCACTTCTCCTGCTCTTTATGGATGCGTCTTTGACTCTTTCAACTCTTTGTCATTTTCATTTACATGGGCATAGATACAAGCGGTTTCAGCGCTTCAAAAAAGCGGTCGAGTTTTCTTTTTCAGGAAAAATAATAATTTCAAAGACAGACATTTTTATTTTAACCTTAGCAATAAAATGTTATAAAACTCTACGTTATCACGTAGTTTTAATTTGACCTAAAACTAAGCCATTATTGAGTACATTATTCAAGTCATGATTTTCTGTTTAAAAAAAGTCTACTCAACCATAGACTAATGTTGCCATCCGTCTAAAAATTACCTAGAGTGGTTGTATTTTTTGTATTATTCAAATACATAGACATAGGATAAAGGTTAAATTCTTGCTTTGAGCTCAAATATGTATAGCTGCGATATTTCTTTTGTGATATGAAAGAAAGAGTTCAAGACGAATATTTTGACAAGTATGCCGTGTTATTTTATGGGATTGCAAGAATATAATACTGGCAAACCTGTGTTTGTCAGTGTCCAAATATAACAGTGACAGTTCGGCAAAATATTAAGCGGGACAGCAGGACGCGGGAAAGCAGTGTTTTACTGTTTTGTAGTGGTTTTGTCATTAATTAAAATTAAATATAATTTTGTTTCCTAGAATTAACAATTAGAAAGAAACCATGGAATCCTTACAAGCACTACAGAATTTTATAAAAACTAAGGACAACTTTCGAAATTTTGTGAATATTTCAGAAGTTCCTTCTGTTTGTAAAACCGAACCATGCATGCTTGGAGTTGATGAGGCGGGACGCGGCCCAGTACTGGGTAAGACTACGAAGAACATACAATGTTTGATGAGTTTTCTTTGATGTGACTTTTGGAGCTTAAGTGATAAAAAATTTCAGGGCCTATGGTCTATGGCGTTGCTTATTGTCCCTTGAGCCAAACGAGCGTTCTAAAGGATCTAGGTTGCGCTGACTCTAAGGCGCTAACAGAAGAGAAACGAGACGATATATTTACGAAGATGCTCACTGAAGACGCCTCTTTGAATAATGTGGGTTGGGCTGCAGAGATTATATCTCCCAATTACATATCTAATTCTATGTACAGGCGAGCTAAGCACTCACTAAATGAGGTAAATGGTTTCTAATTTACTTTCTGCTATTGCTGAACTTTGCTTCTTGTTCCAATATTTTGTAAAGTTAGATTAAAAAAAATAGGCTTTAATGAATTACATAAAACATGAAAATAGATGTCATATACTTCAGAAAAAGTGACCAAACCCTCCGGTGTCCGAGGCCAGATTTGAACTGGCGTCTTCAGCTTTCGCGGCTGACGTCCTGACCACTAGACCACCCGGTCACGGCGGAACTTGACAAATTTTCTCATGTATATGCAATCTCTGAATTTGAACCGGCTAGGCGCCGTTGACCATACTCTAAGGGCATGCGCAGTACGTGCTTGCACCTCCTATCCGAATTACTTACGTGATTCTGGTATAGCGAGAGAGATGGTGCTGCCATCTATGAATCTTGAAGCAAATCAAATTATTTTGTTCAATATTTTTTTTGATTTGCAATTTTTTAAGTAGTTACACTACTATATATATAAACTGAAAATAGATGTCATATACTTCAGAAAAAGTGACCAAACCCTCTGGTGTCCGAGGCCAGATTTGAACTGGCGTCTTCAGCTTTCGCGTTTTGATTGCAAATCAAAAAAATATTGAACAAAATAATTTGATTTGCTTCAAGATACATAAAACATCTTAAAAAATCTTCTTTAACACATTCAGGGCTGAGAACCCGACTGTTGAGTTCTCTCTTCGTAGCTACTACGCGCTACATACGACGAATACGTGGCTACGGGCTACGAGCGTAGCGCGTAGCACTAGGTGGCACAGAATGTGTTAATTGTCTGATAAAAAGCCCATTTTGTGTACAGTCAGCATCAGAAGTAGTTTAGCAGGTACCTAAGGTGTTCAAGATGACGTTTACACACTTTTAGGCGCAAAACACATTTAGCAGAATTCAGCTATCCTAGACAGACATAAGCTGGAAATTTGTCTACGGTGGAAGAACTTTTGTATGAAGGCCATAAAGATAATGCAGCTGGAAGTTGGAATTTTCTGCCTTCCAGTTGATTTTTAACTATGATAGCTGTAGTATCTGTAGTGCCTTAAGTTGTGCCAACATCATATTGAACACTTCACCAGGCCGGCTAGCATATCTTACGTTGTCGCCTGTCACTCCATACTTCGAGTCGCGCTTGAAGTATGAACTGTTGCGTCACACGTCAAGTTATGCTAGGCGTGCTGCTACAGAACTAGCTCTGTTGCTAATGTGTGTAATTTTTTCTGAACAAAAGGAATACAAGTATTTTGCTATTTAATTCTTCACTCTTTGTGTGGGCTCAAGTTTGAATTTCACTATATAATTCCTTACTTAATTCTGATTTGCTTTGGTGAAATTCTTCAGGTCTCAATGAACTCGGCAATAGACCTAATCAAGAAAGTGGCAGAATCCGGAGCTAACATCACAGAGGTTTATGTGGATACTGTGGGGCCTCCCGAGAAGTACCAAGCCAGGTTGTGTGAGATCTTTCCCAATTATAAAATAACTGTAAGTTTCTTTGATTATAAAGTTCAATTTTTAATCCTTGAGCTAGAATTTGGATACTTTGTTTTTGTGCTTGTTTGTGCATACAATTGAATTTTCTCTGCAGTACAGTCTCTGGTACCTGCAGTACAGTTCCATAAGTCTCGTAAAATAGGAACTGAAGTAGAACTGTCACTTAGTAATATTGAAAAAAAAAAAAAACAAAATGAAATTATTTTCAAAATCGCTTTCTTAGAGTTAGATATGAAGATATGACGTATCATTTGTGGTATATTGTGCAAAAAAAAATCAGCTCTACCGTATCTGGAGGAGCCCAGTTATGTTTTGAAAATTATTTTTATATGGTATATTTTTAGAATCGCCTCAAAAAACCCTTCCATATGATACCAGACGCGGTGGGTTACTGATTTTTTTTTGTTTGTTTCCCGATACAAAAACAGACTGCACTAAGGGAAATTGTTTTAAGAACTGCGGCTCAAATTATTTTTTGAGCTCTAGTATGCGTGTGCCAAAAGGCGAAACTGTACATCAATTTGCGTGTTTTTTTTTGTTCCTTCCACTATTAGCAAACTAAAAACTGGAATATAATATTTTTTGAGCCCGTTTCCATATGACCTTTACAGGTAGCAAAAAAGGCTGACTCCATATACCCCATAGTATCAGCTGCCAGTATAGTGGCCAAGGTGACCAGAGACCACGCGCTCAAGGTGTGGCAGTTCAAGGAGGGGCTGGAGTTGACTCACTCGGAGTTTGGCAGCGGATATCCTGGAGGCTAGTTTATTGTAGATTTTTATTTATGTTAATTTGACTCGCTTTCAGGCAGCTATCAGGCGCGGTCCAAGTGCAGTAGTGACACACCTCTCCCAAATTTCAGGCTGCGACCGCGCCTGAAAGCAATCCGTGGACAAATAATAGTAACATGCTTAAAATAGTGCAAAATTGACGGCTGAAATATGTAGATTGTACGTTTTTACGATAACTGAATTGTTAAATGTAAATACTTGAAAATCCGGCTATGGTATTATGTACAGTCGCCATCAAATATATCGGAGCTGCCAAGGTGGTCACAAATATCTGAACAATACCGCTATTGTCAAGGCCATAAAGTGCATGTTCAGATATATTTGAGTACCCTGGCCGCTCCGATATATTTGATGGCGACTGTACATTATACAGTCACTTGTCATACTCATATTTATAATGTGATAGTTTACATGAAAAGGTACCGTACCATTTGACGAAAGGCACTTTCGTCGTACCTTTTATTCATTACTGTATTTTAGCAATAAAGACCTAAGTGCAGGCCCCCAAATGGTACAGTACCTTTTCATGTAGAATGTCGTATATTGTCACATTACATACCTATAAATATTACATTGATTGTTTACTTGGTCACTTGGCCAGCCTGTAATAATGTATCACCAATTTGCAGACCCCCTGACAAAGAAGTTCATCAGAGAGCAGATAGACTACGTGTTTGGATACCCCATGCTCGTACGATTCAGCTGGTCCACCGGTAAGAACATAATTGTAACAATTAACGGCCTCCTAGCCCAGTCGGTAGTGACCCTGCCTACGAAGCAGGAGGTCCCGGGTTCGAATCCTGGTATGGGCATTTATTTGTGATTATCACAGATATTTGTTCCTGAGTTTATTTTTTATTTTTTTATTTTTTTTATTTATTTGGGATGCTTACTGCCTAATATACATATGTTAATACACTTATCAACTAGATGCAAATTACAAGCTATGATGGAGCTATGGATGGAGTTATGGATGTTTTCTATGTATATAAGTATTTATCTATATCTATCTATTATATATATCGTCGTCTAGTACCCACAACACAAGCCTTATTGAGCTTACTGTGGGACTAGGTCGGTTTGTGTAAGATTGTCCTATAATATTTATTTATTTTAATTAAAGGAAGCAGGCAATACCAATTGACGACTGGGGTAATGATACGGTCACGTACACGTCTAAAAATATCATCATCAACATCATATCAGCCGAAAGACGTCCACTGCTGAACATAGGCTTCCCCCAAAGAGTGCCACAATAACCAGTCCTGCGCCACCCGCATCCAGCGGACTCCCGCGACCTTCACCAGGTCATCAGTCCACCTAGCGGGGGGTCTACCCACGCTGCGTCTTCCGGTTCGTGGTCGCCACTCGAGAACCTTTCCGCCCCAACGGCTATCGGTTCTACGAGCAATGTGCCCCGCCCACTGCCACTTTAGTTTAGCGATTCGGAGGGCTATATCGGTTACTTTGGTAGCAGCAGCAGCGGATGGCCTCATTTCTGATGCGATCACGCAGAGACTCCAAGCATAGCCCTCTCCATTGCCCTTTGGGTGACTTTGAGCCATCTTATCAGGCCCATAGTAAGCGACAACGTTTCAGTGCCATTAAAAAAAATAGATACATTTAATATGACAAAACATGTATAGACTTTACGCCTCGGTAATATAGTCGTGGCTACATATTTTGGTCACATTAAAGGTATCCGTATTTTTAGACGAGACTGTATTATCTCATTCACTCTCGTCTGTTCTCGCTCTGGGGGGCGATTTTTGAAATTCGAACGCTCGAATCTGACATTTTAAACTCTGAATAAAATGATGAAATGATGTTTTAAAAATAACAGCGATAGGAATTTGAAATCACGATTATTTAAACTATTAATTTCATGCAAAAATAATGGCGACAAAATCTTCTGTGCGATTATTTTCGTGCTTAATTTCTTTGAATTCGAGCGCTCGAAAGTCAAAAATCGGCCGCCTGCTCTGAGTAGTGATATGACTTAAGTTGCCAGTTGGTATGTATTGCAGCTATTAGTCATATTAATGGCTGTCATGATATAGGTCATTTTGTACTGGTATATATTTGTGTACAATAAAATTAAGGATTATTACAATGTTATAGGTAAACCAGAACTTTGGGAGTATTGTCAAGAGGGCGCTCGTTTTGAATTTTATATAGCAACAATTTGTATAGTGGGGACAATGGAAATTGGCAGATGATTTTTGTTTTATTCCGACAACTTTAATAAGTGCGAAGTTTGATGTTTGGATATTTCTTCGGTTTTTACGCTTAAATGGCTGACTCGATTTAGATAAAATGAATAGCGTAAAGTCAATAAGTAACGCAAGAGTTATAAGTGAGAATTTATATAGATAATTTTACAAATAAAATTATTTAACGTACCAAATATGTTTTATTCAGCATAGTTGAAATCGGGATCTAAATATTCTTCAGTCATCAAGGAATTTGACTCGTTCTCAACATTATACTCAAAATCGGGATCTAAATATTCTTCAGTCATTAAGAAATCTGACTCTGACTGACTAGACTCGCTGCTAGAATCAGACCCAACCTCAATAACAAATTTTTCTATAAAGGAATCAATTGCATGATCTGACTTCCTGTAGTCATTTTCGACTTTTATTACATGATCGCAACATTTTTTCCATGTTTCAGCAGTTATTTCCTTAAAAAGAAAAGCACTTTTAAACGTTATTAAGGATGCGAAACAATCGTGCAGTTAAAAAAGTCATTAGGTGCGTCTAAAAGAAATCGACGGATTGGTCGCCGTTTTTTTTTTATTTTCGTATGGCTTGATGTGTTACTCTACTTATGCCGTTATACTCGTATATGATGAAACCGTTAAAAGTCTAACCGGCTGGCGTAAGTAGTATCAGAATAGCGAAGTGTGGCACGATTTCTGGTTTAGGATGCTAAGATTAGCCTGCCATACACGCAGGGATTTGTCCGGCGGACACATCTCAGATCTGATCCACGATCACCCACAAACGGCGGCGGATGGGCGTCGGAGTATTGAGTACGGACAGCGGAAGGACGTCTGGCAGACAAATCCGTGCTCAATTCTCGCCACACATGGACGGATGTGTCCGCCGGACAGATCTGTCGGACACATCTGGCGGACAAATCCGTGCGTGTATGGCTAGCTATCATCTCCCGATTACTAAGCTAGCATAGTAAGTACTTAATGCCTACATTTAATGTGAAATGAAAGTGGTGGTACCTGAAAACTGCTTTTCACTAAATCTAAAAAACCTTCTCCGCCGTGTGCGACATTTTTCGATGCAACTTTATTTTTGACTATGCCCCATATCATTTCGATGGGGTTGAAGTCACAATGATACGGTGGTAATCGAATCACAGTATGGCCATGAGCCTTTAATAGTTCGTCAATTTCATATTTAGGATCGGGCTTATTTTTCCTCACGATAACTAGCAAAGTGGCTATAGTTGCTTTTCGCGGATAACTAATATTATTGTCATCGAGCCATTTGACTATTGTTCCCTTCTTCCATTGAGTGTTAGGTGCTTTATTGACCTGAAAAGAATGATATCTAGCGTTGTCCATGACAACACAGGAATTTTTGTCGAGATTGGGAATAAGTTTTTCCGTGACCCACTTTTTAAAATTATCTTTATTCATGGACTCGTGGTAGTCACTTTTTTTTTCTTTGTCATTATATAACAACAATGCGTTTGGAACAAAACCTGTGGCTCCTCCAGCATGTACCATTATAAATCTTTTTCCTGTCGATACAGTTTCTGCCACACTCGGTTCCTCATTACTTTGCCAGCATTTGTTATAATTTATAGACGTATGTATAAATGATTCATCTAAATATATTATAGGTCGGTTTTTTCGTCGAATACTGTCAATTTCAGTTAAGTATTTTTCACGCCAAGCAACAATATCAAATCTTTCTATTAAAATTTGTCTCTGGCTTCGGCATTTTTTGAATTTGTACCCCATCTTGTGCAATAACAGTCTCAATGATTCTCTACCCCCTGGGTAATTTATGTCTTCTTTTAAAACAGTCCACAATTTTTTTATTGTTGGTATTTCTTTTTTTACGCTATAAAATTCGTGAATTTTACGACGTATGACACATAAATCAAAATCATCCAAATCTATTTTCTTTTTTTGTTTTCTTTTTTTTAGGTTTGGTCGTTTAATTCCGCCCTTACGCCCTTTGCTAGCAATCCGTGATACCGATGCATGCGATACACCTAATACACAAATCAAATTATTACAAGACATGAACCAAATCGTGACGACCTGACTATAGTGACATTTGTCCATAAGTTTGAAACTTACCCGTCAATTCAGATGCTAATTTCGTTATGTTTTCTAATGGAAGGAATTTCTCTCCCGCACGTTTTTTTTCCAATAAATAACTATATACACTGTTTACAACTTTTTTCTCTGTAAAATCTAAAACTTTCGGCATGATTATTACAGTCTAATAATAATTCACACGAAACTAGACAAAGCAATGTTTACATTGTCAATATTGACAACTATCATAAAGGGTAGATGTTGTCTATTATTAAAATTGTTGCCATTGCTAGAAATTAGTACCAACAAATTTCCGTAACATGGCGCGGTTCACCTATACATACGAAATGGTTTAAAGACTGGTTAGTCTAACAACCAAGGATGATATAATATAACATATAAGACATATTGACAATGTCTATACAAAATCGCGTTACTCCTAACTTCAGGTTAAACGTCTGTTTTCGGTCCGAAGCGCCTGTCACCGTTAATGGCCGAACAAAATGTATGGAATGGAGAGTTATACTTTTCCTATAAATGTTGTATATATGTATCTATAGTATCTACCTTTCTCGTACCTTGTTGTACATGTTGCCGCATTTGTCTACCTCTTTTCACTTCTTCTCATCTACTCAAAGGTTAACTGGAAGAGATCCCTTAAACGGATAAGTTCGCCTTTGTACTTACGTTTTCCTATTATTGTATTGTTTTTGACTGGTATTTGTACAACAAAGAGTTTTTACATTACATTACTTAGTGTTTGTGGTGACCGATAGATGGCGCTAGTACAGTCGACGTCAAAGATATGTTTACAATTTTGCACCTTATTACAAAGGGGTAAGGTGCACAAGTGTAAGCATATCTTTGACGTCGACACAATAACCAGAAATACGGGAACGCGATTTTGTTTAGAATTTGTCAATTCATGTGTTATGTCATCCTTGCTAACAACATTGAATCAATGCAACTAGGGCTTGCAATATAAATCCGGATACTTCGTAAAGTTATTTGTATAGATTGATCCGGATAGAAACCATATTAGCCCGATAATTGCAAGCCCTAAATGGCCTAAAATGCAACAAGAAACACATAAAAAAACTGATTTTTATTACACATTTTTATTTGCGTTGTTTTAACACATTCAGGGTTTTAACACTGTCGGGTTCTCTCTTCGGGCTACGAGCATAGCAAGTAGCACTAGGCGGCACTGAATGTGTTAAGTACCTTATAATACCATATGCAGATCTTATAGCGTCTGGCCTTATAGAGGTTGAGTCTACTTGAGAAATTTCGATGGGTTCCACCGTGACCGCGAGGTCTAGAGGTTAAGGCGTCAGCAATTTTTTTTTATTGATATCAAATCCCTTGTTCCACAGCTGAATTAATGCTGCAAGAGAAAGCCGCTACCTGTACATTTGAGGAAATTGACGATGACCTCCCCAAGAAGAAGGTTAAATCAATAAGTTCCTTCTTTTCTGTGAAGTCAGAGGATGGTGAGAAGAAAAGGAAGAGGCATAAGTTCTTTGAGGAAAGGTATTTGTCTACGGATAATGCGTTTGAATAAAGGAACATAAGTGGGTCATTCCACTTTTCGTGGCCATTAATCTATTGCCAGAGAAATGTATGATAGACATTGAATTTCGTGTACAAAATTGTATTCCTAAATTGTACTTGAACCAAATAATAGGAATTTGTTAACCAAAATTCAAATATTATCCCCTATATAGCCTTATTTTCATACAAATCGGGAGACAATCAAGGACCACTGAGTAACTATGATGAAGAATATTTACAATTGTTATTATTAGACTAAGCTATCGGGATTGATAGCCTAATTAAGCCTGTTTCTTCGTCACAAAACACCAAACGAAAGTAATGGCCAAGTATTCTAAAATATGCATTTTACGAAAAAAAAAAATACCGGCCAAGTGCGAGTCGGACTCGCGCACCGAGGGTTCCGTACAAACCTATAACAAGCAAAAGTTGTAGTATGTTTATTACTAAATGAAAATGAAATCCGTAACATTACGCGTTTACGAGAAAAAAGGTAGTAAGTTTAAAATTAAAAAAAAATATATTTTTTAATGATTTTACTAAAAATATCTACTTTTCGTAATTTTTCCTTTGTCTGTGCTATATGAAGTTTCTTCGTGCCAAGTTTCAAGTTTCTGGGTTTACGGGAAGTACCCTTTAGGTTTTGAGTTTCTTGCGAGTACTCAGTTTCAAAATATGCGACTTAAATTGCTATTTCTTTTGAATGCGTTGACATAGAAGTTTGGTTTTGCTACATCTGAAAGGTCCTATAGCCCTGAGTATTTGACATGAATTTCAATTTAATACCTTCACGCGTTTACGAGAAAAAAGGTAGTAAGTTTAAAATTTAAAAATATATTTTTATGTATGATTTTACAAAAAATTTCTACTTTTTGTAATTTTTCCATTGTCTATGCTATGTGACGTTGCTTTGTGCCAAATTTCAAGTTTCTGAGTTCACGGGAAGTACCCCGTAGGTTTTGAAGTGCCGAAAAACTCTAAAATTTGCAGAATAAACGACTGTATCTTTTGATTGCGTTGGCTTTTAAGTTTAATTTTTTTACAGCTCCAAGGGACAATAGACTTGAGTATTTGATATAAATTTCAGCTTGATACCTTCAGGCGTTCCTGAGAAAAATGGTCTTAACAGACAGACAGACAGACAGACAGACAGACAGACAGACGGACAACAAAGTGATCCTATAAGGGTTCCGTTTTTTCCTTTTGAGGTACGGAACCTTAAAAAAAAACAAAAACTTATGTACAACGAAAAGTAGAATGGCCCAAGTAGTTTAGCTTAGTTTTTATATCGCATTATATACATTTCATATAATACATTAAAGTTTATACTATCGTTCGTATAGCGATAGTTAAAATGGAAATAAAATCCATATTAAAATTATAATTACAATGACAGATACAAGTTACAGGATATAACCGTCGGATCCGATTTCGGAACTCCGGCGCACTCCGGCCAGTCTTGCTAGGAGTCGAGCTATCTTTTTTGCCATCCTTTCTTAAATCGGATCAGACTCCGACAGACAGGATGTAACTAAAGACTGATGTACCGTTTAAGGGCATCATTTTTATCGTATTGCGAGTAAAAAAAAAGTAGGCGAAAATTTTTTTGGACGCGAAAAAAAAATGTATTGGACACGTCTCCCTAGCCGGCCAACCCTCCATACAAAATCAATTTCTTTTTCGCGAGAAATTTTAATTTTCTTAGTTTTTCATAATTAGAATTCGATACCAATTATGCCTTGTATATAAGGTGCTAACAAATTAGTCACGGATATTTTAAGAGATAATACATTACGTTAAAACAATTAACTTTTAACTGTAATTAAGGAACCTTTGTATATCATTTTTTTTGTTTTCATTTACCGAACAAATAAAAGATATTATAATTATTTTTTTAAATAACCATCCCCTATAATGTACCTGTCAAGATGTTTACTGTCTGTCATGAATCTTGAAGCAAATCAAATTATTTTGTTAATTATGACCATACTCTAAGGGCATGCGCAGTACGTGCTTGCACCTCCTATCCGAATCACTTACGTGATTCTGGTATAGCGAGAGAGATGGTGCTGCCATCTATGAATCTTGAAGCAAATCAAATTATTTTGTTAATTATTTTTTGATTTGCAATTTTTTTTTAAAGTAGTTACACTACTATATATATATATTATAAACTGAAGATAGATGTCATATACTTCAGAAAAAGTGACCAAGCCCTCCTGCCAAGCCTTACTGTCTGTCATGTCACATCAAAAGTTTTTTTTCATAAATGTCATTATGATTCGGGTCTAAAGAGGTCTTATTAATTATCTTATTAATAGGGTGTTTTAACGTAGGAAATTTGTTTCCTAGTTTTCTCCAAAAAACATAACAAAATCTATGATGTTTCATACTTAAATATACTCCGAGAACCGAGTACTATCAGCGGTAAAAATATCCTTGACTAATTTGTTAGCACCTTATATATGTATGTACTAGCTCCTTAAGTATATGTTCATAATTATTTTGAATTAAAGCATAATTACATTAATTACATATTTTTTACAGTTTTGACGGATTACATTAAAAAATAAGTATCGTAACCATTTTTTAAACCATGCTTTTTTTATTGAATAAATATCGTAATACATGACATGACCGTAGGTGAATTATTTGAAAACTTAATTAAATAGCACTGAAATTATATGTAAGTTGACAATGACACTTCTCTGCATTTTATTCTTGCGTGCTAATGAAGCATGTAAAGATAAATTTAAATACTTACATGTAATTGAGAGGTAACCAAATATGTAAGTTAAAAAATAATGACAATATTCGTCAATATTGTATTGTGATTACCAACCCACTGAGCTTAAATAATAATGTATAGTATCTACATACATACAAGTTTAATTTACCAAAACCCACCGAAACGAAATGAAACGATATTAAATAAAGTAAAGATAAACATTACTGCAAAACACTGGTAGAAAACATTAATTATAATATAATAATAAATATTATAGGACAATCTTACACAAATCGACCGAGGCCCATGGTAAGCTCAATAAGGCTTGTGTTATGGGTACTCTAGACGACGATATATATAATAGATAAATACTTAAATACATAGAAAACATCCATAACGCAGGAACAAATATCTGTGATAAACACACAAACAAATGCCCTGACCAGGATTCGAACCCGGGACCTCCTGCTTCGTAGGCAGGGTCACTACCGACTAGGCTAGGAGGCCGTTAATTATCCCCTACATTTTCATATTCAGTTGTTAAAAAAAGAATATGTTTCTGTTTAAATTGTAATACTAGAAATTAAACGTTAGGAAGTAGATAATAGTAATTCTAATTGCAACCCAAGCAAGGCCCGGATGTTAATTTAACTTTGCAAGTGAAATCTTTTGTTATTGCATCGCCGATCAGTAGAAATCGCCGTCAATTTAAATACATTTTATGTAAGTAACTGTCCTTTCTTTACCCACTTATGTACGCCGAACAATGTAGCGTATAATGTATGTTTCAAGTATTGATATGGGTATTGGCAGTTTACCAAGTTTGCACTTTTGAATCTGCACGTATGCAGATAATGCAGGTATAAATAACAAATCGGACAGTAACAAATGGTTTTTGTTCACCAAGCTATACATATGTACTAGAGACACTCTTCGACTTAAAAGTGAAACCGAAAGACAAGTCAAAATAAGGCACTCTGGTTTTGAATAAGGGAGTAATGACGTCATTAGACAATAATATCAACATGTCTAAATAAAACGAGTGTGAGTAAGACATTGCCTCCTCTTCGGACCAAATAAACTATCATCACCAAATTTTCAATCGTGACGCGATGACCTTTTTTTTAATAATAATAATAAAAAATAATAAAATGTTCTTTATTTGCTTAAAATATGGTACAAAGAGATGGTAAGGATAACATATATCTGTGCTTAAACATATTTTGCTAGTTCAGCATGCAAATGTACACTTAAATAAACTTAACCAAATACCTATCTATTAACTTCTATACAATATTATCTAACATGCAAAACAGGTCATCTGTAGTGTGTTTTAAATAAATTAAGTTGTGCTTTAAATAAATTAAGAGGGAGATCTTTAACATTATCGGGAAGGGCATTGAATATTCGTATACACATAGTATAATAACTACTTTTCATGAAAAGGGAACTACTGGGAACAAAATCAATTACAAGCCTATTAGGGTTTCTTGTGTTCCTGAGATATACATCTTTAGCTTTTTTGAATAGATATGGGTATTTTTTTAAAAAAACAGCTGCTTCAAAAATATACATACACCGCAATGTCAAAATTTCATGCTTTGCAAATAATGGCCTACATGATTCACGTTGGGGTATCCCACACATTGCCCTTAAACATTTCTTTTGCGCTATGAAAGCCCTAGCCGCGTCACTGGAATAACCCCATAGAAGAAGTCCATACCTTAATTGAGACGCAACATATCCGTGATATGCCATCAGGAATGTGTTCCACCCAGATATGTTGCGAAGTCGCTTGAGCACATATGTAAATTTTAAGTGCCTATCACACACTCTGTCTATGTGGTTTTTCCAACCACAATTCATGTCCAAGGTGATTCCTAAGAAATTTACAGTATCAACTTCCTTAATTTTAATTATAATATATATTAAGTGATTAAATAGCTGCCGTTCTTTAACCCACCAACAGAGCGGCAGCTGACCTTCACGAGGCTTATACATCGCCCTCGACCACTTCACAAGTTATCGCCTGGGATGCGATTGGTCATGAAATTTATTCCTGGCTGTTTGTCCATAAGGTTCGATTTATTTTGGAACAACGTGTAACGCGGTAGCACACTGGCGCCGCAACCTGATGGATGAACGATCGATACGCTATACCAATTAGAATGCCAAATAGAGGGGCACAGTCACATGTTTGTGCTCCAAGTTTGATAGCTTTACTTAAAAGGCGCTGCACGGCACCATACATTATGCGGTAACTCTGAAGCTCCATCTGAACCAGAGCATTATCTTTGGCAGTGTGATAGTCGCCTTAGGGCTCGTACACATGTCCACGGTACGGCGCCGCCACCACGAAACGGTGCGGCGCCGTAGGAATTTCGAATAGTAAAATTCCTATGCCACCGCACCGTTTCGCGGTGGCGGCGCCGTACCGTGGACATGTGGACGGGCCCTTACAGGGCTATCCGTATACGATTAGATTTGTATTTTAGTTAGTACAATCAATATGTACGGTACAGTCAATACTTTTACGTACTAAATGAGCAAGTAGCGCCACCCAAAATACCTAATCTTTAAGAGGCCTTATTCCCAAAACGCGCGAATTTCATGAAATGCTTCATTTTCTTCGAAGGCTATGGCTAAAATACTTATTGTTTTTAAATAAACTATTAATGCATATTATAGTTCATTTCTTTATCTATACGGCCATTAGAGTATTTTAACGAGTAAATATGAAGAAAAATTGGTTGTCTTGGAAGGCCTTTCCGGATTTTGCAGTTAGACGTACCGTTAATTTGCAAACGACGCATAAAAAGGTTCTTATTAACAGTTCTTATTTTTGAATAAAATTCAATTTAGAATATCATATACGAGACGGCCAATGAAAAAAAATATCAAAATTTAATCTTGGATAATGGACAAAATACCTTCTGATTATATGCCAGTATTTTTTATGAAAACAGGGTTACATTATTTTTTTTTTTCACAAATACCCTATAAATATTTTGCCCTAAATATATTACCATAGCAAATTTAAACTATATTTCTATCACGAAGATAATAATCATCTATAGTGGTAAATTTTTGTGCGAATTTTATATATTTATTTTATTCTGTTTTTAGTATATGTTGTTACAGCGGCAACAGAAATACATCATCCCCTTAACGCGCTCATATTCTCTTAAAACGATTAAGTTTAATCGGACATAGTAGCAACATTTCAAATCGATGAATAAAAAAAAATCTTACGATTTTTTGTAACGTCACTTCGACATGTAGTATGATTGGCCCTCTGAGTATTCTGCCATGGTTTTCTCCAGAGACTACTGGCTTCTTAAGGGTTGGCAATGCGCATGTGACACCTCTGGGATCCATAAGATACGGTAACCACTTCGCCACCAATTATTTTTATTTTATTTTATTTATAGCGCTACAAATATGGTTCTGTTAGGTAGGTACATTTTTACTTAGCTAACATTTTTGTAGAAGAGTGCTTATTTCATGACCCGGTTTGGGTCTGCCTGCTGATAGCCCGCTGCCATCGCTTACTTATTAGTTGTATAAAGATAAATGTCGGTTAACCCGAAAATTGGGTCTTTGCCAACGTCAGAGTTCAATTCACAATATATTTTATAGCTCAATATTCGCGACACCAATTTTTTCAATTTTTAGCGAACCGATTCTAGTATAGGTTGGTATGTTGAAAGAAGGATACCTAAAACCCAAGTGTGGTAGTGCACTTTGCATAATGCCACTTACGACATCATTAAAAATTAAAACGACATCCGTTTGAGGCCTTAATATTTTCACTTTCTGATTCAAATCTGGCTAAATTGAACAATTCAAAACACTAATAGAACTTGCACGCACACATGACGCCTATTATTTCTTGAAAGGTTCGGTGCGCATCCAACAAGGTTAGGGGGGTCCATCTCTAATGGCATCAGCATGCATGCCACGCACCGCGCCTACTTACCATGAGCGATGCGGAACACAGGTCACTAGAGGAATTTAATTGTGTTCCATTATCATATTTAACTTCTTTTACGGTAAGTCAAAAGTGAAAACGGAATGGGCGGCGGTGGACGCCGTCATTCGTCAACCGCGATCGATGGAGGCAACGTCTTTCGGAAGGAGACTCAGAAATTTAAACCCTCAGAATGGAATTGTTCGCGCGCTGCGTAGCAGTGTTGTCGCTTTGCGTGTGTGTTTCTGCGATCGTAGGTCCGGCAGGAAATGGAACTAAATCTATCAAAACGGACTCCTATTTGGATGCTTATTCCAAGTCGCGTATTGAAGCTGAAAAGGCTAAAAAAGGAGTTATCATAGTAACTGCTAAGGATGGAGAGAAGAAGATTTCGAATCGTGATGACAGTTTGTCGGGTTACGATTACTCCCCATCTTACACAGATAGCTTTAGCTCTTCAAGCTCAGGCTTTTCAGGGCCTCCTTCAAACAACTATCTACCATCGAATCCTGTTAAATTCGAATCGGAGATCACCTATAACGCCCCAGCGAATAACTACGGACCTCCGCCGCAGAAGTATGGTCCTCCGGCAAACACCTACGGTCCACCAGCACAGACTTATGGACCTCCCGCGCAGGCTTACGGACCTCCTGCGGCCGCCTACGGACCTCCTGCGGCCGCCTACGGACCTCCTAAACCCGTGTACGGACCTCCTCCGCAGTCGTTTGGCGTGCCTTACACAGCGCCTGCTGGACTAGGATTCCTCGACAAATTGCATTTGAAACTGGATATATTAACAATCGCGAAGCTATTACTGAAGTTGCTGATTTTTAAGAAGATTGTGACGATGATCGCGGTGGTGTGCATGCTTCTCGTGATCCCGAAGCTGATTTCGTTCAAGAAAGACGGAGGTGCCAGCAACGATGAAGACGAGAGGAGCTTTGGAAATAACAATTGTAAGTTTCATCTTCTTGGCTCTTAGTATTTATTTGTTTAAACTTTATTGCACATAAGAAACCTTATCGTACAAAAGGCGGACTTTATGCCATAAGGCATACTCTACCAGTCATCCTTAAGGCAAAGCAGAGATTGTATAAGTATAAGCGAGTTAATTGCTCATGCAAAAAAATATACACATATATTTACTCAAGGATAGTGAAAACGAGTCACTTTGTAGGTTTATAATTTATTTTTTCGCTTTTTGCCTCTATATTTAACAAGTGGCCCTTGTCGCCTTTGTAGCAACTTATTTACGAAAAAGACAAATAAAATGTTCATATATGTAATACTAGCCTTTTCCCGCGGCTTCGCCCGCGTACTATAATATAAGTACTCAAAAAGGATACAATACCCATGTTGATTTTCAGACTTTGTGACCACATTTGCCCCTTTTGGGGGTTGAATTTCAAAAAACCTGAAACACGTGTTTACTCATTTATCGTTAGGAATACTCCTGTGAAGTTTCGAATAAAATAGTCTAACAAATCTTGTTTCGCCATACAAACTTTGGACCCCCATTTTACCCCCTTAGGGGGTGAATTTTGAAAAATCCTTTCTTAGTGCTCCCCTAGACCTTATAAGGAACCTATGTGCCAAATTTGAAATCTCTAGACCCAGCGGTTTGGGCTGTGCGTTGATATGTCAGTCAGTCAGTCAGTCAGTCAGTCAGTCAGATTCTTCTTTTATATATTTAGAAGTATGTACATACTGTACATACTTATTAATATTATATTACCAGGTTTCTTTAAAAGGCGATAGTTTTTGAAAACCTACCGCACTATTAGTTATTTATTTTGGTTGCCTTTTGGTGTCTTGGTTTTAGATAGGTACCTACACAACGCAGTGGTGACCTCTATTAAGAAACTAGCAAAGTTTTTAAATTTTAACCCCGTCTGACGAATTTCAGAAGTGCATTCGACACTTATGTGTGACTCCAAAAATGTCGATATCGCTTAATGAGATGGATTATTTTATTGTGTAGTTGTGCAACTGACATCAGCACAGCAGCTGCTTGAGCGCGCGATATCCGTATACGGGCGACAAGAACCCGACTGCGGTGTCGTGTGTCGGCTTCGGAGGGTGGTGGACGACATCTACGAGTTTCAACCTTATTTCAGGTGGGTAGAGTTTATTATTGCTTGTTTTATCACATTTAATACTAGATATTCGTATACGGGCGACAAGTACCCGACTGTGGTGTCATGTGTCGGCTTCGGAGGGTAGTGGACGACATCTACGAGTTTCAACCTTATATCAGGTGGGTAGAGTTTATTATTGCTCGTTTTATCACAGTCAATACTGGATATTCGTATACGGGCGACAAGAACCCGACTGCGGTGTCGTGTGTCGGCTTCGGAGGGTGTTGGAAGACATTTACGAGTTTCAACCTTATGTCAGGTGGGTAGAGTTTATTATTGCTTGTTTTATCACAGTCGGCTTCAAGGGTAGTACGACATCTACGAATATCAACCTTATGACAGGTGAGTAAAGCTTATTATCGCTTATTTATGATCTCTATACAGCCATTCTCATCCTGCAGCGTTAGTGGAAGACATCTACGAGTGTCAACCTTATCATCACCTCGAGCCTGCGGTGCTATGTGCTGGCTCCAGAGGCTGGTGTACGAGAGATACGAGTTTCAACCTTATGTCAGGTAAATAATGGTTTTATGGTTTTTAGTGTCAACTTACGGGTACCAGGTGTCCGTAGAACACTTGCCGGTTCGGTGCGTCGAAGCATCTACGATTTTCAACCTTATGTCAGGTGAGTAACTCACAATATTGAATATTATGTTGAACGTCGCCGTTATCATACAAGTTTCGACTCTATGTCTGGCGAGGAAAACACATTATTCACTAGCTTCAAACTATAAATTAAAATGCCTATGATAATCAGAAAAAGGTGACATTACATACATAGTTTACATACACTTGCAAATGAGCTTTTATATGCTGTGTTGAAAGGAATGCGTCACAATACCAATCAGCCTGATGTATAAGTGCTTATTATGGTTGAATAAAATGATGCAAACTATTATGAGTAATACGTTTGATATAATGTTTGTAACAAGTATTTTATTGTCTTCCAGGCATAACTCGTGAGGATCCAGAGAATAATTTTAGGTGCCATTGAATTAAATTAAATATAATTTTAAATTATTGTATTAGAGTAAGTATTTATTTCAAATGTATTAGTCAATTCAATAAACAAATTTAAATATGCATGTTTATTTTCTTTTTTATACCTATAATGAAATAGTCATTAGAAAGTACATAATGTAAATATTACACTTACTTACTTAAATTAAATAGTTACCATGTGATGTGTACTTTTAGAAGATATATTACATTATTTAATTAAATCTAAAAGGTAAGTATTTAAGGGACAAATAATAATAAAAAGTTGAAAACATTATAAAAACGGATCTGCAATTTACCCATTATGTTGCTTGAGGTAAAGTCGTTAAGGGCCAGTTGTACCAACCACTTGACGGACTTATCAGCGGGATCCAGCAAGGTACTATGAAAATGTCCATATTTCAATTCAATTTAATTCAAATCGTTTAATTCAGACCAGAAGTCCATAGAATTACATACAAAATAATAAATTAAATTTAAGGCAAATAAAAAATAAATTAAATGAACATAATAAAAAACTAAAACATATAGGTAATTAATAAGGTCTGGTCGAGGAAGGGTCCTGGATTTTCCCCCGGCAACCATCCCACTAAACAGTCCGCCCGCATTGCCGCATTAGCATAAAGCCCAAGTCGGGTTTTAAAAAAGCCAGTACAGAAACTTCTTTGAAACATATATAAAAAAATCAGTTTCACCTTTTTGGTGAAATCCACTTTCTCCCTATCAGTTTAGGGATCACTCACGATGCCACACGCGCGGGTACCCCAGCTGCATACTAATGCACACGTCAATTGTTATTGGCAGGGCAATTTGGAAAATTAGGTGAACACTGATGCGTGTAGGTATTAAGTAGGCATAAGAAAAGTACACTCGGGTAACAAAACATGGTAAGTTTGTATGAAAACTATCCTATACAGGGTGTAACAAAAATACTAGTGACCCGTTTAAGGGCATAATTGGTATCGTATTGCGGGTAAGAAAAAGTAGGAGGAAAATTATTCTGACGCGAAAAATTTTTTTTTTGTATGGGACACCTGCTCCCAGCCGACCAACCCTCCATATAAAGGTTGAACACGCCAAAACCTGGGCATATAAAAATAGCTATAGTTATTCGAAAAATGGAGATATTCAAACTTTTTAAACAACAATTTTCTCACAAGGAACTGGGCTATAAAATGATGATAAATTTATTTTCTTTTATTTATTTGTTGGCAAAATGTCGAGCGTACAACATCAAAAACGTGAACGCATTTTGCACGAACATGTAAAAAATCCCATGTTAAGCTACAGAGATATCGCGAAAAGGCTGAAATATCCACAATCGACGGTTGGTCATGTATTAAATACTTTCCGTGAACGCTTGACAATAGCCAGGAATTGGTTGGTTGCAGGGAGTCAAGAACAAGAAAAAGGAAAGAGTATTTTAAAGATTTTTGCCTCAAATCATACGATTTCATCTCGTGATGTTGCTAAAAAAAAGTGAAAATGTCTCAGTCCTATGTCCAAAAAGTGAAACAGAACAGAGGGCAGGACTGAGGAGTTATAAAGCCCAGGCCGCACCAGATCGAGACTCAAAACAGAACTTATCCGCAAAGATACGGTCGCGACAACTCTATGAAGATTTTCTTACAAAATTTGAATGCGCGGTGATCGACGACGAGACATATAAAAAATTGGATTTTAAACAAATACCTGGTCAAGAGCTTTATACTAGCAAATCCCGAACAGATACTCCTGAAGATTTTGAATAAAAAAACGAGGGCAATTTCCAAAAAAATACCTTTGGAGGCAATATGTAGCTGTGGTAAAATAAGTCGCTCGTTTATCACCACCGTGACAATAAACGGCAATATTTATCGGAAAGATTGTTTACACAAGCGTTTGCTGCCTTTTATAAGACAGCATGCCTCACCACCGCTGTTTTGGCCAGATCTAGCCAGTAGCCAATACGCAAAATCAGTTATGAAATGGTACAACGCTAACAGGATCATGGTGGTACCCAAAATATGCAATCCGCCAAATAGTCCAGAACTGCGGCCTGTTGAAGAGTACTGGAGTATTATGAAAGGAATTCTAAAAAATAATGGCGGAGAAGTAAAATCGGTCCCTGAGCTACAAAAAATATGGACCAGGGCGACAAAAATCTTTTCTAAAGAGAGGCTGCAAAGTCTTATGAGCCGTGTGCGTAGAAAAGTTCGATCTATGGCTAACTGTGTAAACATTAATTAAAATTAAAAAACCGGCCAAGAGCGTGTCGGGCCACGCTCAGTGTAGGGTTCCGTAGTTTTCCGTCCGTCACAGTAAGTGTCCCCACTTTAGAGTTAATAACACCGCCATGTAGGATATGATATGAGAGTTCCACGTACAGCGACATATATCGGCAAATTAAGTAAACTATTGCGCGCGAGCTTAAAGTACGGAAGATGATTTTTATGGAATAATTCTTTATTGCGTGAACCGATTTTCACCGTTTTTACTTTATTTGAAAGCACGTCATTTCATTGTAATTTTGTACAAATTACAGTTACAATAAACACCTGCTTATACGGTTAAATTACAAACTTAGTACAGAAATTATTTTGAATTTTTTTTTCAAAAACTATTCATCCTATCAAGTTCAAAATAATTTTCCTAGAAAGTTTTTATGAAGTTCTACTTTTGAGATTTTTTTCATATTTTTAAAACTTATGGTTCAAAAGTTAGAGGGGGGGGGACGCATATTTTTTTACTTCTGGAGCGATTATTTCCGAAAATATTTACATTATCGAAAAATGATTTTAGTAAACCCCTATTCATTTTTAAATACCTATCCAACAATATATCACACGTTAGGGTTGAAATGAAAAAAAAAATCACTCCCCACTTTACGTATAGGGGAGGTACCCTAATAAAAAAAAAATTTCCACTTTTTATTTTACCACTTTGTCGGCGTGATTGATATACATATTAGTACCAAATTTCAGCTTTCTAGTGCTAACGGTCACTGAGATTATCCGCGGACGGACGGACGGACGGACGGACGGGCAGACATGGCGAAACTATAAGGGTTCCTAGTTGACTACGGAACCCTAAAAAATGTGATTTTAGAATTCATTAAATTTGTCACTAAATGTGGTATTCATAATGTAGTTTTTTATTTTTAAACTGGTTTAAAAACAAATTTTGCGTGCCCGAGTTTTGGCGTGTTCAACCTTTAAAATCATTTTTTTAATATTTTTTTTATAGGTGGTAACATTTATGCCCTCTAAATCGATCCTATTAAAAACTTGATCCAACAAATAGTCCCACAGTATTGACTTATTGAACGGTATTGGGTCGTGTGGCCAAGGGAGTCTTGTAATACCGAAAAAAACGACATACGAACAATTTTTTTCTAAAAAAGGTAAGTATTGCTCGATAGAACTCACACCAAGAATGTTCAAAAGACACGGTCGAATGTGTAATAGAGAGCATGGAACAAAACTTACGACAGATATACATAATAAAATTTAATATTTTTTAAAAGTATTCATATAATTATATAAATACTAATTTTATTTAAACCGGTTTTAGTACCATTAACAGAGTTTTGTATTTAGCAGATTTCAAACGGATCAGGCAGTTAAATAACACGCTCGTAGCATTGGATTGGATTCTAGCTGAAGCATTAGATGTATGTTCTGTGAGGAAACTCTTGCCTTCTTGTCTCTGAAGCTATTACCAAACGCTTGATTAGTTTCTTAGAATTACTAAACAGGACATTATAACTGGCTATTCTTACTCCAATTGAGTTCCATGTAAGCTCAGCAGACAAAAGTTAATTCAATCCAATTTAAGCAATTGACGCACTCCGGACACAACAGAACACAAAGATGTAGATTACATTACAACATTACTTGCGTGTTGCAATTTGTCTGGAGTATGATAACTAAGATTATTAATTATGTATTAAGCAGAGACGTTAACGATACCATGTTTATAAATAAAAGTAAATGGAAAAATTAACCGCCTGTGGATTCATTGCCGATTAGTCTCGGTAGCTCAGTTGGTAGAGCGGCGGGCTGGTATCACGGAGTCACGAGTTCGAGTCTCGTTCAAGATTTTTTGCCTTTATCTTTAAGTTAAGATTATTGACAGTGTGAAATTTTGATGCACTAACTGATGGTGATGGCAAAAAATTCTGTAACACTACTTTTTTCAGTGTCCTAACCTAACACTACTAACTAGCATCCAAATTAGGACCCTAACTTAACTTCGTAGTAAACTTACTTGCTGCATGCGTTTACCCTTGACTAAATCAATTGACTTAATCATTTGACTTAATCATTTAGGAAGCTGATTTATGACAAGTGTAACGGTGCTTTTACCCTTAACCTTTTGACCGCCAAGCATTGAACAAAAATGACGCGCCACCGACGCCACGTAATCGCTTTTTGTCAAGCGAAATTGAACTTTGCGGAAGCCCGCGTAGGTCCCTATTGCATTACAAAGCCTGTCGGCTGTAGCCGTCGTTGGCGTCCATGGCACAACTTTTTGATGTCGGCCACAGCCGACTGTGGCGGTCAATAGGTTAAGATTTCTAGACCATAGTGCCCCCCGTGGTTATCTGTCAAATATAATATGTTGACTAATTTTATTAACGTCTATTAAAAGTACCCACCCATTCCATTAAATATGAGGAACAAGGACTAGCAAAATATTTAATTACAGTTGTATGAATCTGTTTGACCTCAGTTTCTTGATTTGATAATAAGCACTTTCTTCAGTACTTACTCGTCATAATAGTAGAGCATCGTTATTTTAATAGGCCACTCTCACAGATTACTTATCGCTAGATGGGCCTTATAAATAAAAAACAACTCGCGGTCATCAGGCACTAGCGCTCCCATAGGTAGGTACAGTCGACTATAAAGAGATTGTATCCACTTTTTCACCATATTGCGCTGTTTAAATGTGGATACATCTCTTCGCAGTCGGTTGTACTACTTTTGCAATTAGAAAAAAAACGATAGCGAAATCGCTACAAACGTATGAGCTCCCTTGTCACGTTCTCGAAAAAACGCTCCAATCTCAGCGTTTTTTCTGGAAGCAGGCGTCAAACGCGGGTATTGTTTTTTGTAAAATGAATTTTGTGTATGAGAGTACAACGGCTTTTTTTCAGTTGGTAGTACGGTTATGCCTTGTAGGTAAGTAATTATTTTATGATAACAAAAAAATGAAACTAGCCTCTGGCCTCGAACACTGGAGGGCTTGGTAATTAATTAATTATTAAATATGTATGGCATCTTATTTCAGTTACTTTAACATAAAAGACTTGGGTCTGTCATACTGCCCTGCTAAGCCGAATGGCTCTATTTCAATATCAAATTCTCTTGGAAATTGAACTAAGCTACAGAAATTAAGCTATAAGTTTGCATTCAATTTTTTTCTGAGAAAGCGCCATTTCGCTTAGCAGGGCAGCATAGCACTCATCGACAGGTTGCAACAGAGTGGAATTGTAAAATAAGCGCCTAATTAGGTATGTATTGTAAAGGTTTACTACCTTTACAACCTCTCTTCTCGAACACTGTCTGGCACTGTGTTATTTTAAATTAGGAATTCCGACGTTCTATGTCAGACGGTCGGGATTCTTTCAGGGAGTCCCAAAGGGTCAGCCTCACTGCGATGAACTATAAATATACATCTCTCTCTTTTATTTACACGGGAGCGATTATCTTTTGTTCGTTTCTTGGGCTAGAAAATAGCCGATAGCTCATAGTTACTCGTCCGCGGTGGGACCAGTGCCTAAACAGCTAGTTGATATCTCTGTGATTAGTTTAAAATAAAAATAATAAATACCTATTATAAGAGCTTCGGGTATTCATTTGTGATACCCTGACAGTATTGTATGGTGACTTGATAATGCAGTCTGGTAAATATATAGGTAATCTGTGGCTATCCTGCAGCTGCGTGGAAGTCGCGGCCTTGCAATTATAACAGTGTTGATAGAAAATGCGATGATACCGACATATCGGGGCTCTTGACCTGCTTTTACGCTTTTAGGAAAACTATTATTGCCTGACCTGTCCACTCCTTTGTAGTACAACTAGTTAATCGTGGGAAGGAAATAACAATTCATATACCAGGTAAGTAAAAGCAGGTAGATGCGATCTCACACAATGCAGAATACCAAAAGGGAAACTAGCATGCAGTGAAATACTCAAGCGGTTAAAATGTTTCAGCCTATTGAAGGAGTTCAGTACTTACTCCATATGTACGCATCTGACTATAAAACGATCTACTTATATGTAAGTACTTGATCTTGACGATTCTAAAATAAAATAAATTAAATAAATATGCATTTATTTTCAGATAACCATGATCCATAGCATTTTAGAACAATAAAAATTAAAACACAACACAGATAATAAAAGTCAAATTAAAATGAAATGTCGGCGTCAATAAAAATAATAATAATATATCATTACATAATTATTATTTTTTGCAAAATTTGAATAAAAATGATATTCAATGAATACACAAACAATTAAATTACAATAAAATCAATAATCCTTTGCTAGTGGTTCTTAAACGTCAATAAAGAGTAGTTAGTAGGTAGTAGTAAAACACTTCATTGTACAAAGGAGAAACGGATCTCTTCCAGTTTGAGCAGTTGGCAGAGAATTATTAGAACTGGTAGAGCTGTACAAGACGGCAATAAATAAAGTAATAGGAAAATAATGAAAATTTAAAAGAGTTTTTTCGTTACTTAGCGGAGTGGACCACTAAGTGTTCCCAGGGATCACCAGTGGTCCGCGGAACACCAATAAAGAACCACCGATTTAGGCTAAAATGTGGAGTCCCACCGAACAACTTGTTCCCCCTTACATAACCTATTTTCCTACCGCTCATGTAGTCACGTACCCATGTTACGTTTAGCAAAGGGCTCGAGCATGACACGGCAATGAACTTGGCGGAAGCAATCGTCACGCCCGCAGCGCCGAACAATGACCCGCGATAGTGACAATTAGGTACTAGCTATTCTACCACCAGTATCTGTGACGGTCGTATTTGGGACAGTCTAGAGTTCTACCGGTTGACACACATCGGAGCAGTCGAAATATCAGCGCACTCCTGTGCTCCTGGTGACAATACCGGTCGGGAGGCTGTACTCAGATTTATGTTTGAATGATATTTCTGATAGTTATGTTTGATATTTCTGGTGGCGGTTGTAACTACACCTATTCACAACATTAAAAAAAAAAGCAAAAAAAAAAACAAAGATCCCGACGAATTGATAACCTCCTCCTTCGAAATCTTGAAATCGGTTGGAAAAAGAAAATAGCGTGAATCGCTCAACAATTAAAGTTCATGACTGAACGTAATTTTTTCACCTGAAGATAGCGCTTATTAGTGTATGTATGTAAGTTCTCTAAACCTGAAAAACACCTAAAGTGATATTCTACGTTACTTCAAAGAATCGCCACGTCCTTTTGTTATTCGGCCTTCCTGTTTAAATGAAAAATCTGCGCCAATCAATCACATGAATGAGTCAAACACATCTGCGACTGTACATCGATGACATTAGGTATTTGTAGACGTAATGGTTACCATTACAATCTCGATCTATGTAAGGACAAAATAAGAATTCTTGAGATTACGATATGGAATATTTTATAGTACTAATCAACGGATACATATTGCATAAATATATTACTTTCCATCTCATTGTACAATGGAATGTTATATAAGTTGCATTCGACCTTTGTCATGGTGTACCTACCTATACTGACTTAGTGAAAAACTTTGACAAAGAGCTTAGGAGCTGAAAATTTCTTGAAATGAGTACCTATTCTGGAAAAAGGATTCGGGTGTAACTGCATAGTACCTACTTCTACTGGTAGGTAGGTAAGGTCCGTCTACATAAAACCACCTAAACCTATTTATGAAGATAAATTAAAACCTAGTTCGAGTAATTCGAGTCCTAGAGGATCTGGGGCCACTGGGGCCTATTTCTCGAAAGGTATTACACCAATATTATTAGTCCACGAACTGTCAGATCGTCTGGGTTTCCATGACAACACACTAATAATATTAGTCTGACACCGTTCGAGAAATGGGCCCCAGGTCGTAGTGGCACCTAAATTAGATATTTGTACTTAGAACGTAAGATGTAGGTACCTAGTTTTTATTTTAGACTAAATATCGGAAATCTGTCGGCAGGTAAGTAAATTATGTAATAAACAATTCGTCCATGTTTCGATTCGAATGCACATCTCATTGTTACAATACAAGTACACAGTTGTTATGGTGGTTCATTTAACCTGCGATATGGGATGGGCCGGGCACAAGTGCAAGCCGGCTCGGAGCGACTCACTGTAACGAACGCACGTGACGTCGGCACACGTGCGCTACCAAAACATTCTCAACACTCGTACTCGCTCCGATGTAGCTGTTCCTGCTAGTGCTTAGTCTAGCTGCAGACTCCAGAAAGTGGAGAACGTTGTAGTGTGTCTGTGTTGCCTTAGTTGACCGTGAAGAGTGACTGTGACTGTGTTTTGGAACTGTTTCTCTCAGATCGAGTAAGTACTGATTTATTTTGTAAGTCAAAACATAGTAATTAATATATAATGCTATTACTTATAGGTACGTACCTAAACTGTGCATAACCTGGAAGTTCACATTAACTTTAGTATATATGTATTGCATATCCAAAAAAATTTTTTAATCACTGTGCCAAACAGACACGTAAAAAGATAATGAAAGGCGAAAAGTTGGCATTAATTAGATAACTAGGTACATTTTCTTTACCAAAACTTATTTTCATAAAACTGTGAGAAAACTGGCCAGAGAGAAAGGTGATGTAGTTAAACATGCAATGATGACTCAAAAATAACAATAGGATGAATTGTACACCTAGTTAACCATCCGACCATACATTATCTGTTAGGGAATCATGCATTAGGTAACACTCCAATGCTTTGTTTTACTCCAACATGAATTCACATTAAGTAAATACCTAACTTAAGTAGTAGGTATAGGTTAAAACTTTTCCTCGCCTTTAAAAAAGATAAGATTATAATCTTATCTAAATAGTTTCAGAAACGTACCTAACTTTATACTCGTAAACGTGAATTCCTTAAATCGCACTAAGAAGTTATTAATATTTTTAGGGTTCCGTAACTTAAAAGGAAAAATGGATAGGATCACTTTATTGTCCGTCACGACAACGTCGTGTCACGACCATTTTTCTCAGGAACGCGTGGAGTTATTAAGTTGTAATTAACAAAAATACCTCGGTCTGCAGTGCGGCCCCTTAAATCTGTAAAGAAATCAAGCTACTATGTCAACGCAATCCAATATGGTTATTTGAGGCGTATTTTCTAATACTTCGCAGAGGAATCATCATAGGGCTTAGAGTATTTCCCATAGACCTAGAATCATGAAATTTGGCAAGAAGGAGAGTCTTAACAGCGTGGGAAAAAGTCTGATAATCGTTAATTTTTTGTTCTATTCGACTCGCACTTGACCGGGTTTTTATATTTTTAACCGACTTTAAGATTTGAAAAGGACGAGGTTCTCAATTCGGTTGAACATTTTTTTTATTTTCCCCGTGTTTGTCAAAACGCAGTTCTGATGATGGGATCCATGAGAAATCGAGAGAACTCCTCAAATCTTAAAGGCAGTGATTTTCGTGTTTTTATCGACGAATCAAGCATTTTCAGTCAAATAGTGACAATATCTGATAAATTGGAACTGCTGATGATGATAAGAACGGAACTCTTCAACGACGCATAGTTCACGTTTGGCGATTCATCCTCTTCGCTGTGTTTGTTAAGCAAATTAGATTTACAAGACACATTTTTGTCAAGCTCGAGTTCTGATGATGAGATCCATGAGGAATCGAGGGAACTCCTCAGATGTTAAAGGCATGCATATAGTGGTTTTCGTATTTTCATCAACAAATCAAGCATTTACATTTAAAGAACTGATATTTGATGAAGTGGAACTGCTGATGATGATCAGAACGGAACTTCTTCAATGACACATAGTTCACGTTTGGCGATTTGTCTTCTTTGCTGTGTTTTTAAGCAAGTTATTTCATTGTTTGGAATCTAAGAGTGCACCATCTACAATAATCGTTCACCGGTCTCCCCCTTTGAAGTCGGTTTTTTTCTTTAAATTATATTTTTTAAACTGCTGACAAAATATAGTTCATATAGTTATGAGCAATAAATAAAAGGTGAATTTCTTACCTGTCCACCAGGGGCAGATCGAAATAGGTTTTTTCATTTCCATCCGTCCCTGCCATCAGCAAACTGCTCGCAGTCGAGGCGGAGACGGATTCACGGATGGTAATACATACACACGTCTTTAAGGTTTTTTGTTTATTTTACACTTCGAGCAACATTGTAAAGGAGGTAGAGACTCAAACAAGATTTACTGAAAATATTATGTCTCGTGAAACTTTGTAACCGGCCAGTTTTATACCGTAATAAGACTGTCAAAGAAAGGGTAGGCAACGCGCATGCGAGTCCTCTGGGGTTGCAGGCGTCCATAGGCTACGGTAACTGCTTACCATCAGACGGGCCGTATGCTTGTTTACCACCGTCGTGGTATAAAAAAAAAAAGTAGCGCTCGAGTCGTTCTTGCGGTACTATTGTGGGGCCATTTTTAGGGTTCCGTAGTCAACTAGGAACCCTTATAGTTTCGCCATGTCTGCCCGTCCGTCCGTCCGTCCGCGGATAATCTCAGTGACCGTTAGCACTAGAAAGCTGAAATTTGGTACTAATATGTATATCAATCACGCCGACAAAGTGGTAAAATAAAAAGTGGAAAAAATGTTTTATTAGGGTACCTCCCCTATACGTAAAGTGGGGAGTGATTTTTTTTTCATTTCAACCCTAACGTGTGATATATTGTTGGATAGGTATTTAAAAATGAATAGGGGTTTACTACAATCATTATTTGATAATGTAAATATTTTCGGAAATAATCGCTCCAGAAGTAAAAAAAAATGTGTGTCCCCCCCTCTAACTTTTGAACCATAAGTTTTAAAAATATGAAAAAAATCTCAAGAGTAGAACTTTATAAAAACTTTCTAGGAAAATTATTTTGAACTTGATAGGTTGAATAGTTTTTGAAATAAAAATACAAAATAATTTCTGAACTAAGTTTGTAATGTAACCGTATAAGCAGGTGTTTATTGTACCTGTAATTTCTACAAAATCGCAATGAAATGACGTGCTTTCAAATAAAGTAAAAACGGTGAAAATCGGTTCACGCAATAAATAATTATCCCATAAAAATCATCTTCCTTACTTTAAGCTCGCGCGCAATAGTTTACTTAATTTGCCGATAGATGTCGCTGTACGTGGAACGCTCATATCATATCCTACATGGCGGTGTTATTTTAACTCTTAAGTGGGGACACTTACTGTGACGGACGGAAAACTACGGAACCCTACACTGAGCGTGGCCCGACACGCTCTTGGCCGGTTTTTTTGGGTTTGGGATTGTATGTGTATCCCTAGTATTATTTGATCGGAGATTTAACAAGATTTTTTTAAGAAGGCTTGTCTGCTTCGTATTACCAAACTTTGTGATGGCACTCAGTCCTGGATGGGAGAATGCATCTCCTCTCCAAATTAAAAGAATAACTTTATTACAAACAACAAATAATGTACTACTTTGTTTGTTATTTAGTACGGGTTATTTTCTAGATTCGTATCTTGATTCAAATCGAAGGTCTATATAATATCTATTGTGTCGCAACGCAACGTCTCTAGAACGCAACTTTATCTGTTCTCACAGTGTTATCAGTTACCTATCACCTATCATTTATCTGAGTTATATTTACTTTTATAGCAAACAGTTTACGTAGGACTTTATTCAAACAACGTTGAAAGTCTGTTTAAGTGCGATGAAGGGTCTGACTGATCATCTAAACAATTCATTAGGTTAGTATTAATACTTAGTAACTTATGTAGGTATCTACTTATTCATTTACGAGTTTTACGACCAGGAGTGCGATTTTTGAATCTCACCAAGTGACTAATTCTCACCGATGTGAGTGATTTCCGAAAGTAAATCACTCACATCGGTGAGAATTAGTCACTTGGTGAGATTCAAAAATCGCACTCCAGAATTAATACGTGTAGGTAGGTATCTATTTTTTTTTTTTTTGAGTTTAGCGACATTTTAAACATTAAGATTTGAATAAAACTAGAACCTACTAGAACACCTAATAGTGGATTGGTTACGGAACATATGAATAGCTTTTTTTACCTGCCACTCGAGGAGGTCCCCCCTCATATAGCACCCCTACATATGAATACCTAAGCAGCATATCTTATAATGTGTTATGTGGATTTGGCAGTTCAATTTTACCAAATTTACGTTCAAATCATACCACGAGTCATTTATAAAAAAATTTTTACACCCTTAGGGGTTAAGACTTTAATTAAATAAGTAGGTACTTAACTGAATACCTGATATGAATAAGAGCCTTGCGTGCGCACGATATCATAATTAGAATAAAGTATAATTTAAACATATTCTCAGTGAAATCGAAACATTGATTAATTATAATCCCGAGTAGGTTTATTTATTTATTTGAACTTAATTGCACAAAAGAAAACCTTATCGTACAAAAGGCGATCTTAATGCCATAAGGCATTCTCTATCAGGCAACCATAAGGCAAAGTAGAGAGATCCTGGTGGCAGTCCCATATTTTTAAATTTTAGACGTGTACGATTGGGTGGAGGGGGACATGTCCCCTGTGAACGGTTGTAAGTAAAGAATAGTAATGGTGCCAAACTCGTCACCTTTTTTTCAGAGTTATGTTTTATTTTGCTTGCGATTTCGTCTGCGTGGAATTAGTGCTGATTCCATATACAAACATCCACTCCCGTTTTCACGTCCTTAGAAGGATGATTTATTAATTTAAAACTATCCTATGTATGTCCTTCCCCGGAACTAAAACTATCTCCATGCCAAATTTCATCTAAATCGGTTCAGTTGGTTTAAGCGTGAACAGGTGACAGACAGACACCCTTTCGCATTTATAATACATATTAGTTTATGGCATATTTTGCTGCGAAGTAATAGTGCGTGAAGCCGAGCGAGCGAAGCGAGCGTGCCGCGGCAGCGGCCGGCAAGCGTCAAAACTGACTTCTAAAAATGAAGCAATTTTTTTTAGTGACACTATGTTTTTTAGGTACTTAAACGTTTTCATATTGTTTGGGGATCCGATTTTGGTATAGGATATATTATTTTGGTAATACATATAATTTGCCTTGGTTATCTGGGAATGAATGACAATTTAATTTAATTTAATTTAACGTTTAAATCATAACCCTTGCTAGTTTATAGTTTATTATAGTTTATAGTTTATTATTTAGTATGAAAGTATGGCGATTACGACGGGAAACACGAATATCTCGTAATTCTTCGTCGTAATCCTCGAATTTAGGTGCATTAGGAGCCGGTAGAGGTAGCAGGTAACTAATCGTTATATACCGGATTCGGCGGTATGTTTTGTTGCGGCTAGGAAGGACGCGGAGTGGCTATTATAGAAATCGTGCCGCATCCGGTACGACAAGAGAACTCGGAAACGGTCAATGATCATTGATTGCTAGTTCGATGTCGACGTCATAATCCAACGTACCTAGGTTAGGCTAGGCTTCATTGGTTTCATGCCCATTGCCTACACTGGCGAGGCAACACTGGGTCAACTTAGTCCGTATTTCTTGGAATTCTTGGTACCCACTTCAGGAGCATTCCACGGAAAATCCCACCCGTACGAACACGAATTTTCTGAAAATTGTTAGGTTTTAGAGTTCTTATTTCTGTGACAATGAAGTCAAATTATGGTCAGAATTATAATATTCCAATTAAAATTGCAAACATAACTCTAATGACAGAGATATACTCGCGTTTGTACGGAACAGCTCGTGGAATGTCCCTTCACAGGTTTCGGCGTTAGGATGGTAGATACAGCCTTGGCCAGAAGTGTTGAGCATAGCAGTTTTTGGTTTACAGTTTTGATGTTAAGTATTATTTCCCAATAATAACAATGTACGGTGACGTAAAATGTTTATATTTTATTTATATATCTAGAAAACTTCACTTAATAACAATTTCAAAGTACCTATAAAACATGAAAACTTAAGGTCACAAAAATGCGAATTTAGGTCGGTGCGACAAATTGCAAATATTCTACGCAGTTACTACTCACTTCAATAAAACATGCCTGTTCAGTTTGAATTAATTCATAAAATAACTTCAAAAAAGATAGAAACGCTGGACTAAAGTTTCGAGTTTTGTATCAAAATCGCAAGGGTGCTCAACACTTCTGGCCAAGGCTGTATATGTATTGTATATAGGAAAGATTGGTTGGCCTAGTCCTATCATAGAAATTGTGCCACAACCTATCTAAATACGACGAAGTCAGAAACCGTGAATGATCATAGAATTCATTGATTAGGTTTTAGTAAAGTTAACATTGCCGTGCTGTTCTGATCCACGATGTAGACCGCGTCGACAGTCTGTTAGTACATCAGTTAGTACTTATAATACAACAAAACAACAAATACTTGAGTGTATCGCATCGAATCGCATAACGTAAATAATGTAACGCTGACTGATCTTTTTCGACTAAGTAGGCACAGGCTGAAAGTAAAAAAAATCTTTAATTTTGTCTCTCATACTTATTTTATTTTCCTCTATCAATATACATACCATTACATAATCCTCCTTAACTCCCGGTTGCATCCTCAAGGTGCTTTAGGTCCCCTTGGCAGACCCAACGACAATCAAGAAAGGGAACTGGATCTAATTGAAATTGGTTCGTTTCCCTCACGATATTTTCCTTTCCCCAAATATCACATTTGATCCTATATGGGTAAGTTCCGAGAAACCGTGGTCAACTCCTCCGATTTATTTAATAAGAGTTAGAGGTAATCCTCATTGGATACAATAACTGTCGGTCTGGTTTCCGACAGCATGCCCGACTCAGGTGTACATTTCTCCCGAAGCTGCCTACGGACTAAACACTCCTCCTATTTGGGAGCCGTCCAATTGCCTCCTATGGCTACCATACAGTGCTAAGGTAATAATCTTATATGTCCCATTTCAATGGTTGTAGGGGCTGTAGAGCCTGCATGTATTTTACATGCACGGAAAAAATCTCACGCTAGACTCGTGTTGCGATTCACGGCTCCTCTCGATACAATTCCATTATATTCACTAATAAAGACAGCTGTAATACACCCAAGGCCCCGCACCGTTAATTTGCAATTAAACGAACGGGCAATGACCCTCTTTTAGGTAGGTAAGGTACCTCTGTGCCTTATTATATTAGTAAATGAACTATGAATTAAGTCAGGTGAATAGTTTTAACTTTTACTTTGTTTTTATAAATAAAGTAGGTAACAATGAACTGTAAATCCTTCATTACAATTAAGGTTTTAGCACCTACTTATCTTATTATTCAACAATTTCAGCTAAACATGCTAAAATCAATAACTTAAGGATGATGCACGCTGTTCCGTTCCGCGTCCTACCCTTCACTTCCGACACTTCATTTTGTATAGAAATCAGGATTTATAGAGGATCACGAGACGCATTCTGTACAAATTGGAGTATCGGAAGTGTCGTGTAGGACGCGGACCGGAACAGTGTGCATCATCCTTAGGGTAACAATAGCTAAAAATGTATGTATTTAATTTAATTTATTTTTCTTTGTTTTCAGGGTAAACACAGAAGTATTTAGAGTTAGATAACGACTGATCACACATGAGAATTTGCTACCAAAGAAATTACCAAAACTTATTTACCTAATTTATAATTTGATTTAATATCATTAATCAAAATGCCCGAGATAGGACCATTGATGCGGGCGTTAGAACTGCAGCGATTACTTGAAGACAAAGTCTCCGAGTGGCGGGAGAGGTCAACGCGGGTCGCCGGGGCGAGCGTGGCCGACTCTTATCAACAACCGCTCAACTTCAAGCGACACACAAACAGACGCAAAAACAGCGCTGAAATAAACAGAATTATCGCAAAGTACTCCAAGCCCAACAAGCGGGCAGTCGAACCAATCGTTGCACCGATAAATCATGTCCAGACGCCGCAACGCCCTGTCAGACACAAAAAGATTCAATCCAATTTAAAATTATCCAGGAGCGAAGATAACCTCGTGCAAGCGACGATTATGGATCACCCCGACCCCTCAGCCCAAACCAATTCGCGATATAACTTCAGTAAATACAGCGCCAGAAGCTGTGAGGATATCACAGCGTTTGTTGACATCGACCGTAACAAGAAAAGCAAACATTTTGAAGAAAACAGCATTCTTAACGCGAAAGTCGTTACTCCAGATGTGCCTATTCGACCAAGAAGATTAAAAAGTATCAGCGAAGATGGATTAGATGCATCCACATCTAATCTCAAAGACAGTGGCATAGAGGTGAGGACATCAAATTTCGCTACTTCAACTCCTATATCTAGGAGAAGAGCTGTGAGTGAAAATGTGACCGGCTTCGAGAAGTGTTCTAAATACTCTAATAGTGATAGTGCATTAAGGAAGGGCAGTTCGGAGTCTGACATTCTGAGTGTGAGTGTCAGTGAGGATTCTGTGGGGACAGTGGGTTCTAAAAAAACTTTGAAGAGTCGTTGGAAGCTGCTTAAACCTCCGTTTCGTAAAGGGACATTGGATTGTTTGATTCGTTGGCGAGGGAAGAAGCAACGAGCCCAGGAAGCGAGGTGAGTCATCATTTATTTTAGTTCGTGACGGTCTGCATCTGCCATTTTTTTATAGCATGCCATAAATTGCTCCCGTTTTAAACCTTTAACCACAAGTTACTTGTGAAATTGATATTTCCACTCGGAAGCTTCTGTATTTTAATCACGCGGTCATCTCTAACGGCCAATCATGTGGAACAAACTACTTACATAATGAGTGCAAATTACTCATTGCGTTCAAGGGGTACCTAAGCTAAGATTGATATCACCTAGATCGTTCATATCAAGAAGCTACTTAATAAAACTGATATCTAGATCACGTACCATCATGATGTTGATAACCTATCAATAAGTACGTGAAGAAACAATTTCTCACGTTAAATATATTAGTTCTTTAGAAATGAACTAGACTATCCTAGCCTAGCCAGCAAGATGTTAAAGTGCTATCCCTCCCTACGCCTTTTGTTTTCTGGTAGATACTTAATACCCACCCACTGTAGAACAAACCTACTAACATTAATTTTTTTGCCCGTTTAATCCTCACCAGAATCCTTTTTTTGCTCCCGGCATAAAACATGTAGGTACTTAGTAGTGCCTACTGTTAATGCACGTTATAAGCTGTCATGTAACCGAGCTAAGCTGTAAAAGCTATGTTTATTGTACTTTTTTTTGTGCAAAAAAATTGGTTATCTACACCCATATATCATGAATCCTCTATTCTGCGTTCGGAAACCGTATGTAATTACCACCAGTATAGCAACCAGTAATGTAACATTAGTGTATTATCTGTGACAGTGTGGTAAAAATGTATGAAAATTCATAACCACGTCGATTTTGGTAACGCAAAGCAAATACAGTCCTCCTCCCCGACCGCGGTTGTCCTCCTCTTCAACCGCCGGAACAATCGAGTTGGCCATGGCGGTGCAATTTCGTTCTAATGGTTTCCGAACACTTCATTTAGGATTTATAATAAGTATGTGTGTAGATAAAGTAGTATGCAACGGTACGTAATTAGGCCTTAAAACCAGGGCTTGTAACCGGTTTTCGCAAAAAGACCCGAAATAACCCAATATGTTTACATATTTTATCGTTTTTACGTAGAACTCGTATTGTTTTTAGGTTATGACTTTATATTGTAAGATTTTTCGATTAAATATGAAATAGTAAACGAAATAATGAAAAAAAAAACCGGTATTTTAGTATGGAGCAAAATACCGGTTACAAGCCCTGCTTAAAACAGTCGTGTGATCTTATTATGAAACTCGCCTGCGGCTCGTTTCATTCTCGTATTTTAAGGTCCCTTATTACATAACAGTTCCATAATAGTAGTTTATGTAACTGTTACGTAATAAGGGTCCTTAAAATAAGAGTGTGGTTCTATGAAACGACCCGCAGGCGAGTTTCATAATAAGATCACACGAGTGTTTTAAGGCCTAATTACGTACAGTTGCATACACTGCTTTATCTACACTCATATAAATGAAGTGTTCGGAAACCATAGAATGACCGCCATTGCACCGTCATGGCCAACTCTATTGTGCCGGCGGCGGCGGTCGCGCGGGCGCGTGCCGTTGGTCAGGAAGGAGCACAGGATTTACCTTATGTTATCAAATTCGATGTGCGGAATTTGAAACTCATAACGTATCAATATATGAACATGTAAGGTTTAACCTTACATTACGTTACTGCCACAGATAAAAAGCTTATCATAGTAAAATCGGTTGTGGTAATGCTAGCCATTGCCTACAGTTTTTGAACACATTTTAGAGAACTTACAATGTGAGTGTAGAATTGTTGATAAACTACTATTATATGGTAATATTTAATTGTAATGTAAGTATACTCAGTATCTAATGTTCATTACTAGCTCTAGTTGTACGTTTTGCTATAAAAATCTCATTTTCCCTAAAAAGTTATTTCGCTGGACCCTTCATTTAGGTACTGTTAATAACGTGTATGTGTATTTAAGCATAAACAGTAAATTTAGTAGATACATATACAACGTGTTACTTGAGCCACTAAAAACCCCAGGCACCCCAAATGATTTTTATTATTGCTAATTAATCTAGATTATTTATTTTTCAATCGGTTAATTATTTCGAAAGATATTCGTATGTTTATTTTTCCTTGCATTTCCTATTCTATTCAATTGTTAACTCTACATTTGTTGCGTTGTTGTCACATCTCTACATGTGTCATGTCATGTCAACCTATCAACCTACTTTGTCAATTTGTATGACTTGACATACATAAGACGACATACTTTGACAATGAAAAACAAATTTGTCAAAGCTGCCAGCCATTATTAAATATTCAACCTCTATCTCCTGACCTCTCAATAGAATGGTAAACTGTAGTATCAGAAACTTTTAGACTCGACACGTAAAAAATTGGAAAATTAACGAAAAAGTAAATACACCCATCTTAAGATATACTGCAGTCGATTCCACTCTCGATTTTGAACAAACAGTTTTCAGGTTTTTAGTCTTGGAAGTAACACGTTGCGTAGGATAACAGTAACAGTATAGGTTTGAAGTATGAACTGTTTGCGATCGTTTGGTCTACTAATTATTATAACAGCCCAGCTTTTGGATTAATACTAGATATGACTCATATCTAGTTATGAGTAAATATTTGAATATCCTATCGTAGGTACCTATCGACCGCAGCATTCTTTCTACACGTTTCTTTTCCTAATCTGGCTCTAGATATATATTATGATAGTCTGGCTTTGATTTCTATTTTTGATTTGCGTCATATATAGATGATGAAATTTATTTAGGAGGTACTTACTAATGTTTACGGTTATTTAAAAGATCATTCCTAAAATAAAAAGTGTCATTGGGGTTTAACATATTTCATCCACAGGCTACTTGCGAAACCGCGTATCATTCGGCGGACTGTGTGCTTGCTTACACTAACGTGGTACCAACCAATAATAAATTCTTTACAACAGTGCAGGTAGCGCAATCTGTTTATTATAAATGTATTTAATAAAAATAAAATGATATTTAAAACAGGACTTGCTTTCTTTATTTTACTTACACCTAACTAGGCGTGAATTATTTTGGCGGGAAAATGCGGTCGAAAAGAAAAGTATGGAATCATAGTGATTCATTGTGCAATAATCTCAGCGAGTAATAGTAGTTTATGTAACTGTTACGTAATAAGGGTCCTTAAAACATGAGTGTGGTTTTATGAAATGAGCCGCAGGCGAATTTCATAATAAGATCACATGAGTGTTTTAAGGCCTAATTACGTACAGTTGCATACACTGCTTTATCTACACTCATATTATATATATTAAATTAAGTGTTCGGAAACCATAGAATGACCGCCATTGTACCGTCATGGCCAACTCGATTGTGCCGGCGCTCGCGCGGGACCAATCGAGTTGGCCATGGCGGTAACTTATGTTATCAAATTCGATGTTCCAAATTTGAAACTCATTGCTTAACAATATTTGAGCATGCAAAGTTAAAATTACGTTACTGCCGCAGATTAGAAACTTATCATAGTTAAATCGTTTGTTGTAATGCTTGTCATTGTCTACGGTTTTTGAACGCATTTTAGAGTACTTACAGTATGAGTGTAGATAAAATATCTTTCTCATGCATGACGAAGCGAAGTTATGAGCGGTTCTGTTGTTACAATTTTGCCAAACAATTAAAACTCTTGGGCAAGCCAGAAGGCTAAATTGTCTTGCTTATTATTTTATAATTTCAGAAATAGATTTATTTATTTCCTTAAACTATGCACCTCACACGGACAATAATGTTTTTTTTTTTAAATTACTCATAATACTTATGACATATTATCTTATATCTGTAGGTAGTCTTTTAGATTTGCTAAGCTAATTTAAATAGGCCATAAGGTACATAGCTTTTGGTTTAAATCACTTCTATACTCTAATCGTTATTTGTTGAAACTATCAAAGTTGCAGGCAAATATATGGCCAAATGCTTTAACTTTGTTATGTAAATTATCTGAATATGGAGTATTTAAAAGAGGGGTTCAGTTCTTGATTCATAACCCGCATAACCGCCATAACATCGATATCGCAATATTAATAAAAGCCGCTAATCAACGATTTTTTTTCTTGCTGGTAGGAAAGTTAGGATGTTTAAACTACATTTCTATGGCGAGAAACTATTTTTTATTTATTTTCACCAAAATGACTCGGTGTTTTGTCTTGAATTGCTACGAAATGGTTTCCGCAATAATGTAAAAATAAATTGCGGTAGATTGAGTCTTATAGTTTTGCTTAGGAAAAGCCTTCTTACTGTTTGTACCTAAATGGTTTCCGTACATAGTTAAGGAACATCCACATTCCGTATCTTTCTCTCATTGTATGGAATCTGGAAGCGCGCCTGGATAAGTTTAAAAAGTTAATAAAGAACAAAGATAGGATAACAGTTATGGATCCCTCAGCACTACGACTACGGAACCCCGAATCCGTTCTGTATCAGCGCCGCTAGCGCCCCCAACTTCAACACATAACATTAGTGACTCACCGTTCCAAACGGCTTCCCTAATAATGGCCGGACAATGGCTAGTTACATTATATGGCGCAATGGTTCGACACTTCGCCGGCAGATGGCGTTAACAGTCATAATTTAATAAAATTTATCGATATTAGAATAAAAGTAATAAAACTATATATGTTTTCACCACTCCGCCTCGGAAACGCGCTCTTTATCCCTTGAAAGCGGTGGGGAAAAACCACGGCAAAACGCATTTTATTCTCATGTAGGGTACAAGTTTTCACTTGTTTTTTCACGTTATACAGAGCGTCCCACGACTTTGCCACATGGAGGGGAAGTACCTACTTTAAATACTGTAGATAGGAAATTTTACTGAAAGAAGACTTTCCCTAGCGGGTTCGATTCGGGGAATGGGGAAGACCGGTGAAAACTTATTATAGAGGGCGCTGTTCCAGATTCCATACGAGGTCCGTTTCGTAGAGTGAAATCCTTTCCTGACGCTTTATTATACAGTATTTTAATTTTAGAGTATTTCGGAAACCTGAGAATTTACCTTGGGGACCAGGAGTGCGATTTTTGAATCTCACCAAGTGACTAATTCTCACCGATGTGAGTGATTTACTATCAGAAATCACTCACATCGGTGAGAATTAGTCACTTGGTGAGATTCAAACATCGCACTCCAGTTCGAGACTGAACATTTAGTCATTTTCGCTAAAATAAATAAAAACAACGTCCATCCTGCTATACAGGTCGTCCCACGACTTTGCCACATGGAGGGGAAGTACTTTAAATACTGTAGATAGGAAATTTTACGGAAAGAAGACTTCATTTTTATTTTTCAAACAATACGATCTGCATTTAAAGAATTTTAAGTTATCGCCTATCTGAACCTGGAATCGAACCCCCTAAATATGGTAGGCACTGATAAAATTTTATTAAATGCGAAAATAACTGGGGCTCCGTACCCAAAGGGTAAAAACGGGACCCTATTACTAAGACTCCGCTGTCCGTGTATCGGTCTGTCCGTCTGTCACCAGGCTGTATCTCATGAACCGTGATAGACAGTTGAAATTTTCACAGATGTATTTCTGTTGCCGCTATAACAAATACAAAAAAAAAACAGAATAAAATAAATATTTAAGGGGGCTCCCATACAACAGACATGATTTCAGACAGACGATTATTGAAAATTCTTTGAATGCAGTTTGTATTGTTTTAAAAATATAAATGAAGTCTTCTTTCAGTAAAATCTACAGTATTTAAAGTACTTCCCCTCCATGTGGCAAAGTCGTGGGACGCCCGGTAGATCCAGAATAGGCCGTAGCCCGTAGGCAACCCTACCTCATGGAGTAGCAGAATTCGGCTTATTTAGGGCAATTCACGGTGAAACGTAATGTATTTTTTAGTACCTGGTAGCCTGAGCCAAAGTTGAAGCATTTTGTACAGTTAGCAAAATATGGCCCTATTTTTTGACAAAAACTACATAATTGACTAGCAAGTCACATGCCCCATTAAAAAGTGCTCATCGAGAAGTGCTAAAAAAACCAACACGCAAACGAGAAATTTTAGGTTTCTTTTTATAAAAGTTGATGCGTTCTTTCGAATGCATAATTCGAATGGCATAAGATTTATCATTGATCTACTAGGTTAATTATTTCAATAATTTTTAATAAGGTAGAATCATGAAGTTGCCAGTTACATGAGTTTTGAGCAATGCAACCTCTCATTTTTTGGCACTTGCTAAACAGTGTCTTATGTACCGCGTAAAACTGCGTTTATAGCATCCCGTGAACTCATTAGCACGTTGTACATGCATTAGTCAACATAAAACTTGGCTCAAAAACAAAAGCACCATTTTTCAACCGACTTCAAGATTTCGAAGGAGGAGGTTCTCAATTTGTCGGGATCTTTGATTATGCTTCTTTTATGGAAATTTCCTTTTTTTGTTTGAAAGAGTATACTTTATAGTTGGGCCCATTGTCATCAGGTCAGGATCTGATGATGGGATCCTGGAGAAATCGAGGGAACTTCAAATATTATAGGCACGCCTACTTATAGTGCTTTTTGAGTATTTTTTACAGTAGTGTAGCTCGGGCATTTGCTTTGGAAAGGTGAAGGCTGCTAAGTGAAGTTGGTTCTTTTTTGTTTAACATTGTTGTTATTACCAGGTTGATTAGTTCTTTCGAATGGCATAAGGTTCGATTTGCTACTCGACAAGGTAGATTTTATAATGATATTTTTTGTAGACCGTACAAAATGCTCCAAGTTTAGCTCAGGCTACCAAGTACTAAACATAACTTTTCACCGTGCATTACCCCACATAAGACTGTACACAAAAAAAAAGCTTCTCCTCATAGTAGGTAGAGCTTTATTTGGCTGTGTATTAGTGGTTCCCGAATGTAACTTGTATCAAATTGGTGGGTTATTCCAAGTGGATGAGTGCATCACATCGTGTTTCTATTAAGGGACCCGCTTGTTCGAATCTCTGGGTCATACTCATGTGGAATTAGGCACAGCTGAGAAAAAATGTTTTGTGAAGGCCTCACGACGTGCTTGGTTGCTCAGTAAACGTTTTTGTAGTATGTTGTGTTTTATTTAGATAATCTAGATAGGTACCTTGATGATAAGCAGCTTGTTTGCAGATTATAGCGTGACATGCGGGACTTGTTTACTGTTGTGCAGCCTTGCCTTGTTACTCATGATTAAATGAAGTGGGACACAGGTCATATCATATATTATTAGCTTGGGAACTAGGAAATAGTACGAGTAGATATTTAACATGATTTAAAACAAAATCGCTTTCCGCTGTCTGTCGGTCGCTATGTATGCTTAGATCTTTAAAACTACGCAACGGATTTTGATGCGTTTATTTTAAATAGATACAGTGAATCAAGAGGAAGGTTTATATGTATAATACATACATAATATAGCAGAGAAACACTGATAATTGTAGAGTTTCCTTTTTTTTTTTATACTATGACGGTGGCAAACAAGCATACGGCCTGCCTGATGGTAAGCAGCTACCGTAACCTATGGACGCCTGTAACTCCACAGGAGTCACATGCGCGTTGCCGACCCTTTACAAAAAGGAGGATTTACTGTGTTGACGGCTAAAGGAACAATAGGGTCCCTCATCGTCAACACACTGGGTCCTCTTTGAGCTCTTTGGCAACCTTACTCACCAGCAGGAACACAACACTATGAGTAGGGTCTAGTGCTATTTGGCTGTGGTTTTCTGTAAGGTGGAGGTACTTCCCCAGTCGGGCTCTGCTCCAGATTTGAGCGAGATGACATTCACTGAACGTGCCCTACCACACTAAGCGAGATGCCATTCGCAGTACCCATACCTCTCTTTTTGGCATAGTTTAAGGACATACCCAAGTCCGGACGTAGTTTAAGGACATACCCCGGGTCCTAATGTGATGTTGTAAATAAACACATTTTTTTGCGCTTACATTGCAAACGCTGGCTGAACTCTACGAGATAGATCAAAATAACGTACTACAGTATTGTACACCTTAAAAAGGTCTACAAAAAAGTCCCGGGCGAAGCCGGGGCGGGTCGCTTAGTAGCATATACAGAGTAAGTATGAACTCCCTGCCGAGGTTTTTCCAGAGGGCTACAGTATGAGGTTCTTCAAACAAGGAGTGTATAGGTTCTTAGGCAATGCGCATGTAAATCGTCTGAAGTTACAGGCGTAAATAGGTTACGGTAACTGCTTACCGCAAAAAACTATTAAATAAAAGAAAATAGCTTGAACCGTAAATGACTAAACAATTAACGTCCGTGATTGTACAGTCGACGTCAAAGATATGTTTACAGTCTTTGACCTTATTGCAAAGGAGTAAGGCGCAAACGTGTAAACATATCTTTGACATCGACTGTAAACACATAGGTGTTCGCCTTTTCAGTAGATATTTTAAATCATAGTAAACTAGCTTTTGCCCGCGGCTTCGCTCGCGTTAAATTCGGGGTAACACGGTGCCCCTTTCCTTATTGCCCCCCGGAATGCTCCATACAAACTTCCACCCCCCATTTTACAAAAAGTAGCCTATGTCACTGTCCATCCCTTCAACTATCCCCACTTAAAAAATCACGTCAATTCGTCGCCCCGTTTTGCCGTGAAAGACGGACTAACAAACAAACAAACACATACACTTTCCCATTTATAATATTAGTATGGATGTCTACTCGTAGTTTTTTTATGTTCATGATTTAAAGCATTTTGATTTGCAAAATACCTAGCTATTACCATTTGGTGTTTAATATATATTTTGCAATTTTAAAGGTCACTATTAAGGCGCTAGGCGCTAATTGTGGCCAAAAACTGTTACTTTCTAAGGGATATATTTCAAAACGGGTTTTCAAAAATTTTGAAAAAAATATATGTTAATTACCATTTCATGTACAACATTGTCAACGTTTGAATAACTCTTGTAACGTATAGTTTCTCCGTTATTTAAATGTAACGAAATGTCGTTTTACGGTTAATTTTGCTTATATCTACTGAACGGCTCATTCGATTTAAAATATTGTTGAACTAAAAAAAACCGGCCAAGAGCGTGTCGGGCCACGCTCAGTGTAGGGTTCCGTAGTTTTCCGTCCGTCACAGTAAGTGTCCCCACTTAAGAGTTAATAACACCGCCATGTAGGATATGATATGAGAGTTCCACGTACAGCGACATCTATCGGCAAATTAAGTAAACTATTGCGCGCGAGCTTAAAGTATGGAAGATGATTTTTATGGAATAATTCTTTATTGCGTGAACCGATTTTCACCGTTTTTACTTTATTTGAAAGCACGTCATTTCATTGTAATTTTGTAGAAATTACAGGTACAATAAACACCTGCTTATACGGTTAAATTGCAAACTTAGTTCAGAAATTATTTTGTAATTTTTTTTTTCAAAAACTATTCATCCTATCAAGTTCAAAATAATTTTCCTAGAAAGTTTTTATAAAGTTCTACTTTTGAGATTTTTTTTCATATTTTTAAAACTTATGGTTCAAAAGTTAGAGGGGGGGGGGACGCATATTTTTTACTTCTGGAGCGATTATTTCCGAAAATATTTACATTATCGAAAAATGATTTTAGTAAACCCCTATTCATTTTTAAATACCTATCCAACAATATATCACACGTTAGGGTTGAAATGAAAAAAAAAATCACTCCCCACTTTACGTATAGGGGAGGTACCCTAATAAATAAAAAAAATCCACTTTTTATTTTACCACTTTGTCGGCGTGATTGATATACATATTAGTACCAAATTTCAGCATTCTAGTGCTAACGGTCACTGAGATTATCCGCGGACGGACGGACGGACGGACGGGCAGACATGGCGAAACTATAAGGGTTCCTAGTTGACTACGGAACCCTAAAAATGTGTACTACAGAACACTACAAACTCAACGTAGGATATTTAAATTGATTAAATTTTCTTAAATAACTTGATCATAATTCCATATTTCGTGCGTTGGTAGCTCGAAAACGGCGTTGCTGGCTGGCAGTCGTGAGCTAGCTTTGAGACGAGGAGGCTGTGTCGCTCGTCGCTCCGTGCTTCCCTTGTACTACAAATACTTGTGCTTGGCCCGTGAGCAATAATATCGGACTTACTGTGCCTAAAGACTTAATAACTGCAGAGGGTTCATGCGGTGCGGGCATAACGTGTCTTGTCGGAATCAATAGCGCATAGACGTTTTATCTTTTAAGATAATATACCCGTATGTGTGTTCATGTATTTACGTTCTTATAAAAAGTGTATTTTATTTAGATGACCTATTACAAATTAAATAAAGATATGAAATAAAAGTGGAGAAAAAACAGAACTCATGCATCTTATAATGCCCTGAAAACAAATGTAGTCTTGTAAGTACAATTATTATGTATTAGTACTTATTCTGATGAGTCACGCAAAACAGGCGTTAGTTGTCGAGTTGCGGAAACCTGCTATTGCTACAATACAATGGACTAATAAGTAATTTTCGGAGTTATTATTTACGAAAATATGCGTTTTATCCAAAAGTTGTTTAAGGCTTATTCTTTTTGGAAGACCTGTCCAATAATACCACACACTATCGTGTATCGTATCAATCGCGTGGGTTGGAGCGAAATAAAATCACCTCCACTTTATTTTATTATTCTGATTTTGATTTACCATATTGTCGGCGTGATTAAAACACATACAAATTTCAGTGTACTAACTATCACTGAGCGAAGCCTGATCGAGATTCTAATTAAAAATTGCTGATATTTAAGAGTTTAATGTAAGTAAGAATAAAGAAAAAAAAGCTTTACTATCTCGCTGAAATACAAATTTATATTGTTTATCAACACAAGTAAATAAATAAATTACTACTAACGGTTAATACTACATATCAATAGTATTTTATGTAACTGTTACGTAATAAGGGTTCTCAAAATACGAGTGTGGTTTTATGAAACGAGCCGCAGGCGAGTTTCATAATAAGATCACACGAGTATCTACTCATATTATATATATTAAATTAAGTGCTCGGAAATCATAGAATGGCCGCCATTGCACCGCCATGGCCAACTCGATTGTGCCGGCGGTCGGGGAGGCGCGTGTCGGCGGCCGCGCGGGCGCGTGCCGTTGCTCAGGAAGGAGCACAGGATTTACATTATGTTATCAAAACTCATAGCACATCAATATTTGAGCATGTAAAGTTAAAATTACGTTACTGCCACAGATAAAAAGCTTATCATAGTAAAATCGGTTGTGGTAATGCTAGCCATTGCCTACCGTTTTTGAACATGTTTTAGAGGACTTACAATGTGAGTGTAGATAAATATCTTTAAAAGACCGGCCAAGAGTGTATCGGACCACGCATAATGTAGGGTTCCATAGAAAGTAGTTTCTTGGCAATAACTCAAAAATGGCTCAACCGATAATATGTGAAATAGTTTTCATATAAATAAGTACTTTGTTTTGACATTTAGTTCGGCATATGTACGGTCACGTCTGAAAATATGGATACATTTTATGTAACAATAACATGTATCCAAGACTTTACGCCTTCGTAATAGAATCGTGGCTACATATTTTTGACACATTAAATGTATCCATATTTTCAGACGTGACCGTACATATGCCGAACTAAATGTCAAAACAATGTTTTTTTTGCAAATATACGGGTTTAAAAATATCTTAAGTATATATAGAGGATTTTTAAAACCTTTTTAATTGAGTCAATATTTTTAGAAATAATCGCTTCGTAATTCTAAATAATAGTCCCGTCCCGTCCCCCCCCCCATCTAATTTTTAATCCGTAAGTCCAAAAAATATGAAAAAAAATAAAGAAGATATATGGAGTGCCTCCCCTTAAAGTTTTTTTTTCAGCAATTGAGCTAAAAACTAAGTAGCGGCACAAGACACACCTATGGATAAAATTTCATCAATATATATATTATAATAAAATGGTTGTGACATACGGATGGACGGACGGACAGACGGACATGTTTCAAAAAACTTTTTTAGTTTTGTAAATTTTTCGTAATTATACATATAAGTGATTTTTACGGTTGATATTCAAAATCGCTACAAAACAATAACCATCTATCAAACTCACTTGCGCAGCAAAAAAACTAAATTCACATGAAAACATCGCTTTGATGTGCATTCAGTTTTTTTTTCTGATATGCAGAATATTTTTACCAATATTTTGCCGCTGACTGTACTTTAAATTCAAAATCTAGGTTTTATTCTATTACATAAAAATCTACTGATTGAGATCGTTTTTACTTATCTTATTTAATAGGTAAGTAGCATTCCTAAAAATATCACCATTGCAGTACTTAATCACAGTATTCAAATCAAAAAATATCCGCAAAAGGATTATAATTATTATAAAGCTGCCCGCGCGCCTCTGTGTAAAGTCATATTCTTTGAACATCGTTCCGGTGCAGTGCACAGTGTGGCGGATTTACGTGCGATCGCAATGAGAGGGTAAAGCGGGTAGCGCGGGTACACAGCGCCCAAACGCTCAAGGACACTCTGGCGACAATCGTCTTAAACATGATTTTCCTCTTCATAATTTGTATCAGTAATATTAGTCTTCGTTGATAAAATCTTATAGCCTGGGAAGCTCTCGTATTATCAAATATATCTACCGTTAGTAGTATTCAATTTAATTCATATTTTGCCTACTTATTCATGTTATTCATATGGAACCTATCAATTTATACTCTTTAATCATTTTTTAATACGTTAACATCTTATCTATTTTATATATTTATCTTTCTTCTCTATTTTTCATTTAAAAATCTAATAAAAGCGAAATTGTTTTAAACCTTTGTTTACTATTTGTGTAAGTTATCATAAGTCAATTTAATTTCATACGGGTAAATAACGAAAGATGCGTACAGATTGCAGAATGCGCTTATCGCGCATTGCACGCTGTAAAGGCTGCTTAAGCGCAAGCTAGCTTTAAACGACGTATTTCAACATATGAACGTCTTACAATTTAAATTTTATGGTGGTAAAATAATTCTAATCTGGTCTTCTTTTCTTACAACAGCTCCTGAAATCACGAAACCATTTAATTTTCTACATCGCGGGTTTGATTGATATAGTTACAGAAATTCTTGTAGGTATGCGAAATTACAAGTAAAAACAGAAAAGAAAATATTTTAGATGAAAGACAGTGTGCGGAAGGAGAAAGGTCGTTTGTTTAGTTATATTGGCAAATAGTAAGTAAGTAAGTAAGTAAGTAAGTAAGTAAGTAAGTAAGTAAGTAAGTAAAGTAAGTAAATATTCTTTATTGCACCAAAAATACAAGAATAATAAAAATAATTTTTACAATAAACTTAAAATAAGGTAACAACAGGCGGTCTCATCGCTAAAAAGCGATCTCTCTCAGACAACCTTTGGGTAGCAGGAAATGAAGAATTAATTTAAAATAACAGGTAGTGCAAAGAATTTAAAGTAAAGAGAGCAAATTACACAGCAACACACAAAATCCTACAAATTTCAAAAAAAATATTAAAAACGAACTAAAAATACATAAATAAAACATAAAAATATCATACTTATACATACATATATATAAGTTATAACACATACAATATATACATATACATAATATATTGGCAAATTAAGGTAGAGACAAATGATAGAGTTTCAACTGATTTTTAAAAGAGGGAAGAGATTTCGCTAGTCTTATATCCACGGGCAAGGCATTCCACAAGCGAACAACTTGGAAGGTGAAGGAGTCGCTGTAAAATGTCGAGGTGGATGAAGGAAGAGCAAGAATATGAGTCAGAGAACACCTGATAGAAGAGAGACGATTGAAACGCTCTTTGAGATAATGAATTCTATTCTCTAACTCAAATAGTGAATACTATTCTACGACACTTCTCTTAGCGTACAGCACAGATTCTAAATTTTGCTAGAGATAAACAACAAATGGTCTTATCGCTAATTTAGTAATAAGCCAAATAGGTTAAGTACCTATTTTGATCATTACCTTAAATGTGAAGCGACAGAAACATACTTATCATTATTTCCTCGCCGACTGTTCGGTGTCACTTCCCAAGGAACCCTAAAACACGGGTAAACCTCACGCAAACAATACTGAGAACAAGCCGCCGTCAGTCTGTAACCTTCGTCGCTATGTGAAGCCTGAAAATTCACATGGATCCGTTAAAAGCTCTAAGATTTTAAAAATAAGTTCTTGAATTCCTATTTTAAAATTTGTCGTTGCTTCGTTGCAGTTTTCAAAAGCCAAACGAAGAAACACGAAAAATATAACGTTTGCGTGATTAAAATCAATTAAAGTGAGATCGTGACGGTGAATAATTAGGAAAAATATTAACCTGTGGTGTGGATAATTTTAATATAATTTTTAGTTAATTAATTCATTGAAAATATATTTGTGCGGTCATTTGTAAAAATGAGTTTAGAAGTGAAATTAAATAAGCCGAAACAAGATCGTGATCCATGGAAGTTTGTGTTCAGAAAGTTGCGAGATACAGAGATTGTCAGCAAAAGGAAGTAAGTTTCTTATCATAATCATATATTTTCTTTATTTGCAAAAAATATGGTACAATAAGATGGTATTGACTAGATATTTCCGTACAATGACATATTTTGCCAGTTAGGCATGCAAACGTTAACTTTAAACTATATACACAATCTGTACCTAATACTAAAATGAAATTTTAAGACTACAATCACTAGACAGAAGACCTCCTCTAAAATAGAAGCCTCCTTAACTCAAAAAATCTTTATAATTTAGGATTATTAGTTAAGTTCTTTATGAATGTACCTAACTTTTAATGAAATAAACAGATAACATTTTAATTTTTGTTTTTACTAATTTAATATCAAACAGATCACTCACACTATAAAATATAACGGTTACACTCACGTCACTTTAGTCACTTCGCGCGACATGTTTCGGAGAGCTTAGTTCTCCATCTTCAAGCACTAAGAGTGGTATTTTGAACATGTCGCGTGAAGTGACTAAAGTGACGCGAGTGTAACGGTTATATTTTATAGTGATAGTATGTCTCACGAAAGTTTAAATTTAATAGATCACTCACAGTGTAAAATAACTGATTTTAGAGCCATTGTTGTGTTAAATGGGTTGAGAGGCAGGGTTTTTATATTTTCCGGAAGGGCGTTAAATATTCTCATACACATGTGATAACAGTTATTTCATAAAAAGGGATGTGTTATGTTTATGTTCTTTATATTTGTATTAATTTGTATCATAAAGTTTGCAGTATTTCATGAATGTTTGGACGCCATGGTGTTGCTATCTATTAACAATTTATCAGTATCACTTTTAATTTGAGTATCACTGAAATTAAAATTTAAGTATGTTAAAGACAATGAACCTTTAAATTCTTGTCGAGTTATTTGATCACACATCTACCAATACCTATGTGATAAAAACCGTTTATTGGAATCTCAACCCATATGACAAATTAACACAATATAAACCTTAGCAGATTAATACTAAGTAGATAGGTATGTAAAATGAAAATGAGTCGATCTTAATTTTCCCCAAGATGCTTATCTATCACCTTCCGTCAGAGCTCAAAGACAAAATAAACAAACCGTAAAGTTTAAATTGTACTGATAGTGAATCATCGCTTCAGTGAAAATTCTTCAATAATTTTTTCAAGGTACCATCTCTTAAAATGTCAACGATAGATACAATTAAAAGTAAATACAGGTTAAGCCTATTACTTACAATGACGTTCTTAATTACAATAATTACTTTACTGAAACAAGTTGGTATGTCGGTCGCATTTAATATGAAATATCACACAATGGTGGCAACTCAAGGCGTTCCATACATAAATAAAGAATATGTAGGACCTACTTACATGGAATTAGTTCAAACATTCCTTACATAAGCAATTTTAGATTTGGTAAGGTTCATCCATATATCACGTGACGTGATCATATTTTGCCTACTTTATAACTCCTCCCCTGTGATGATTTTTTGCGTCCCCCTCCCTCGTCGGAGGCTCGGCTATTTATCAGGCTGAAAATATCAAAACTGATTGAAATTAGTATGTCAAAATTTTAAAAATCGGCCAAGAGCACGTCGGGCAATGCTCAGTGTAGGGTTCCGTCGTTGCCGGCCTGTTACAATACATCCATTCAAAGGGTCATTTTACTATGCGGCACTTGCGTCCTTTTACTCATGCGTTACCTATATTATAACTCAAAAAATTCAGTCGAATTGAGAACCTCCTCCTTTTTTGAAGTCGGTTAAAAACGGCGCAACGTGCAACCGATCTTTATACCGAATAATACCTATAGTAACCGATTCAATATAGTTTTCATTGAAAGTAGGTACTTATTTGGCCTCAATTTCATGATTTTTTCTAAATATTTTGGACCTACAATTCAAAAGTTAATGGGGGGGGGGGGGGGCGCCCTTTTTTAAACTTTCGGAGCTATTATTTACGAAAGTATTGGTTTTATCTAAAAATAGTTTTAGAAGACCCTTCTTTTTTTTAAGACCTATCCAGCGACACCCCACACGATAGGGTTGAAGCGTAAAATAAATAGCGAGATAATCGCGGACAAACATACATTCCTTCATACGTAGGTACATACTAACATACGAGTCTAACTGAGAACCTCCTTTTTGAGTTCTTATAGTACGCGGGCGAAGCCGCGGGAAAAAGCTAGTGTAAGATATAAATTTAATACTTAACTACCTACCTAATCGTAGAACCCAGAGAACCTACCAAACCTCAAAAATCGATATTTCGTTATCTGCGACTCTTTCGCTCGAATTAGCAAGTGCGATAGAGAGGGGATAACGAAATGATTGAATGCGATTTTCCAGGTTCATTTGTTAATTTAGGTAGGCACTAGTTTTTATGAAAGCGACTGAAATCTACTTTAGTGTAGAATAGAACCCAAAGGAGAAATATTCTGTTCCGGATTGTGTTTTGCAAAAAATATTAATAAATAATGGGTATGCATCCGTATGGGCGTATAGGTCTAGAAATAGGTAGGTAGTGCAGGTCACCGATATGTAATCGGGATATACAATCAGCCCAAAAAAATGGCCCCACAATAGTGCTGTAAGAACGACTCATACAGCACTTTACGGTCACTTTTATTCGACTTTAAGGCCCATTTACACGATACAATATCCTTGAACATTCAATACAATAAAATTGAGGCAACAAAAAACCTGCACTATCTAAAGGCCCATTTACACGATACAATATCCTTGAACATTCAATACAATAAAATTGAGGCAACAAAAAACCTGCACTATCTAAACATAACATGACATTCTTGTATTCAAGTAGCAACTTGAATTCAATACTGGCATACGTGTAAACAAAGCCCCAGGCTTGAATACACTTAATTGAATACAAGAATTGCCAATCCACACTTCATTTCCGACATGGATCTCCTACGCGAAGGTGTGCTTCTTGTTACTGCTATATTAGCAACTACTTACCAAACTTTATGTGGTTTCTCTCAACTCCGAAGTTTTTCTTAAAAATGTGTCCATTAAATTGTACCACACAAGTTTTGGCTTATATAATTCACCACTGCCGAATCCAGTTCCCACTGAATCCTTCACTTTCTTCTTTTCAGCTTGAAATTGCGTTCAAAAGCCCTTAAATTTCTTCATCATTTCTTTGGGACCAAAACGTTCTACCCCGAATTCTTTAGAAAAACCTGCAAGGGCAGCCTCGCGAGCCTCACGGTTTTTATAATTTTTATTCTCTGTATCCCACTAACATTCATGGTTTCTATAAATTTCAATAAATTTAATTACGCCCGAACCAAATTAAAAGATATTTTTGTTCATCTTACTACCCACAAAGAACGTTCAATGTTGAATGAAAATCTGCCAATGCAAATACGTTCAATTCTTGCTTCAATGCATCATATTTGGTTCAACTTGAAGTTTAGACCTGTCAAGACTTGCATGCAATTAATGCCGTTCAATAAGATGTACTAGTGTAAACAAAATACGGTCAAGAATATTGCCTATCAAGAATTGTATACAATAAATGCATTCAAGATTTTAGTTATTGATCAAGTGTAAACACTTTGATTCAATTCTGGAATTCAATTATTGAATGGCAAAAATTGCATACAATTATTGCCGATTTTTGTTCAAGAAACTTGTACCGTCTAAATGGGCCTTTAGTCAGTGATAAGACTGGACGGTTACAAATTTAACCCGTAAGGAAACTGTTAATTATTGTTCTTTTCTATGGTTTTTATTTAATTATAACAATACAATTTCTAATGTAACTTAAATACCTCTCCAATTAGCTGACCAAGGGCGGGTTTCAATCCCACGCCTTTTTCATTACATGATTCTAAATTGAATATGAATCATATCCTAAAATTGTTACCTAACTTTTTATAACTAACATAGACTACTTACGTGCCTAACCTCTATACCTTAAGAACAACTGTAAAAAGTAATGAAATAAACGTATTTGTATTTTGTATTTGTACAAATTTTCAAGAGCCATATTTTCGACAAATCTTCGAATATTCTAATTCATTGGTGTAGGTACATTACTAAAGTAGGTGTCGGTAAAAAATGCGCTGCCTTTAAGGCAAGACGTGACTCTGTTTTATGTAAGTGTGAGACCTTGAAGACAAAACTGGGGTAGCAAAAAATAATAGGAAGCAAGCACAATGAACTTAGATCGACAGACAACAGATTCGTTGTCATTGTCACAGTATCCACGTTGTTAATTGTGGGTATGTATACCTACTTACCGTGGCGAGATATACATATTTTAGGTATTATATTTAGCTGAAACAAATTAAATCGAAAATTTTATAAATATAAAAAAATATTTGTAACGGGTTACTCACGTAATTTAAGTCGATTTTTGCTCGACATGTTTCGGTCGATTTAAATTACGTGAGTAACCCGTTATAAATACTTTTAATATGTTCGAGTCTCACGAAAGTTTTATAGTTAAATATAAAAAAGTTTTGCGTTGTGTAATTCAAGCTTTATAAGCAGATATATGATAATGTATAGTATAATGAGGATTGGTTTACATCCTTGCCGACAGTGATTGACTGACAAATGGACAGGAAAAAGGAATGAAACTTAATTTGGAAAACAATAAGTAAGGTACCTACTTAATATCGCCGTATAACATTTCGGAAAATACTTAACTCAAAATATGAGTAAAAATCTAAAAATAAATACAGTAGGTTGTAGAAATATTAAATTTGTACGGAAACCTAAAAAGACGAACTAATTTAAAACTAGGTACTTTAGTCAGGGAATAAGCCTAGCCATCCAAAGAGATAAAGCTGCCAGAATTTTGGGCACCATCACCCATACCCAGGAAGGCGACTTGGGTAATATTCGGTAAAATGACAGGAGCTGGTCCCACATTTCCATTCCGAAAGGCCGGCGATCATGTTTTCCTTAACAACAAAACATAAATATCGTCTCCACCTGCTGCAGTTCAGTCAACGTCAGACAATCAAAATCTATTCAAATTAGTTTATAGGATCAATAAGTTAAATTTCAATGTTCAGCCGAACGATAACTACCTACCCACCTAGCTACTAGCGGTGCTACTTGCATAATAGTAGGTAGGTATTACAAGTTCCTATCACAAGTTCAACAAACGTCACATACCTAAACACGAAATTGCCTTATAGAGTGTGAAAAAGCCCAAACAAAACCTCATAGCCTTGAATGGAATTATGGATGTACTTTATAAACAGAGAGCAACCCCGGAAAATTATACACGATTTCGAGAGCGACGAAACTTATCTATGCTTAATATTACAAGATTCCGCACTTTGTTATAATTATTTATCTTTATTACTAGATTCGTGCCCCTGGCAATTCTTCATCGGTGGAGGTAAGCCTTAGCAATGCTAACCACTTGAAGGATGCAAGTACCTAATAGAATTCTGGGTTAGATACATGTTATGGGTCATGATGTATTTATTTGCAGTATATCATTACCGGCTTACGTTTTTTATAGTCGTGACCTGTTGTTATTGTTTCCACAATAATACGCACGGTTGTTTTTTTTTTCAATGATAAAATATGTACTTATAGACCAATTAGACAACTCATAACTTCGACACCTTGGAATTCCTTTTTCCCACTTTAAAAGTTTTGCTAGCTTGTCACTCTAACTAACGTCTACCGCAATAAGGACAGCACCTATAGCAAACTAAACTAGACAAACTAGTGTTGTGTCCCTACCGGTAAGTTAAGGGTACCAGAGGGCTCAAATAGGATGCATTGTCTTGACGATGGGGGCCCTCTTGTCCCTTTAGCCGTAAACGCAGTGATTCATCCTATATACTAGAGGGTCGGCAACGCGCATGTGACACCTCTGGAGTTGCAGGCGTCCATAGGCTACGGTAGCTGCTTACAATCAGGTGACCTGTACGCTTGTTTGCCACCGTCGTAGTATAAAGAAAAACCAATATTTAACAGCGCGGTTTCGTTGCTCTCTTCATCGCACACTGTTTTCCGAGTCTAGTTCTTAGTGTAATAGTATCGGTAGTACGTCCAGTCAACCTTGACGTTAAACTCTTTACATCGTACCGGTAACCGCCATTATTGTGAGTTGCGACTGGGCAACTGGCTGAATCACTAGCCATTTACTTAATTAAAAAAAAACTGACGATGTTCTAACTCTGAAGTGTCTATGCACTCCTTTTCAGTCAGCGTTACCTTGTAGATTTACTTTTTTTAACGCTAAAATTAGCTTTGAGTGGTCAGTGTTAATTAGTATAATTACTTACCTACGTTACGCTTCTATGAAAAACTTTCTTTCGATAGTTTAGATACATAGTTAGTTACATACCGGGATAATCATGGTAGAGTTTGTCTAGATAAAGAAGTATCGTGGTTTATATGGGAACTCATACATTCTACGACACTTCGACTCTATTTTCTTATCTAATACTATCGACAACGACGTGTAGTTTAGCAGTACGTTTTTTATTCTTTGAGGAACTTGAGGAGCGGTTCCGCGATTTCTTAATATTCGTATTTCAATAACATATTAAGTAACAGGAGATGACATCCCTAAGAAATTGTTTGTCCCAAAAGTTGTAGTGAAAATCACTATAAGTCTATACTACTCTTTGAATCTGTCATAGCTGTCAACCGCCAAACAGGACACACAAAATTTGTTCTAGATGTCACATCTAGTATATATAATAAATCAATGCAGTAACAGTAGGTTTTCTACGGACCTGTCCTCAAACAACGCATAGTAGATGGTTCAAAAAAAGCCGTACATACTGAAGGTCCCCGACGCCTGTTACATTGAAACTTTCTTTTTTTTTACTCCATGAAACTTAAAGTTCATTTTTCTACTCCAGCACTTCTATATGCTAATTAAATGACTGATAGTGGTATCTAAAACTACATCATTTAAGTGAAGGCGCTAAAGTCTATTTGTCTATAGGTACTTTCTATAACTGCTAGCAGTCACACAAAACATATTGTGCAACTGTTTTTGTTTTTTTAATACACTGACTTCCAGGTGCCATGTCTAAAAAGGGTTCGTTCTTGTTTACAATATAAATTATATTTTCAAATTGATATACACTTGAAATTATTTTTGCACAAACTATGATAAAAACATTATCATGTATTAATATCTTAAATTATTTAGTTTCATATTTATGAAAAGCATAATAGTACTTTAATGTAAACTTTTGCATTGAGAGTTACTTGAACGAAGCCATATTTTTTTGCAATTAAAAACCAACTCGTGATCTGTCTATGACATTTAGTAAAAAGTTAATATTTAAAAAGTTTCAACACAATGTACGGCTTAATTTTTGTATTTAAACTCGTATATTATGTTAATATCAAGAAGTTTATGTTAATTTTGATAAAATAAGTGACAAGAAAACTTCACAGTGAATATCCGAAGACTTCGGCACAAAAGTAAGAGTTATTAGTTGATAAAAAAAATCTTAAATCAAAATTGATTTATGTACTCGTGATACTTAAGAACTTTAAAATTATTTATTAATTAAGTTTTTGCTACTGTCGTAGAAAAAGTTTCGTGTGCAACGGTACATAATTAGTTCTTAAAATTCTCGGGTCTGTTATTACAAAATTCGGCTTCGCCTCATTTTGTAACTTCGACCCTCGAATCTTAAGAACCCTTATTATGTACCTGTTGCACAAAATACTATTCCAGTCAGTTTCATGTAACCATTAGAATACAGCCAATTTAAATAGGTAACTGTGAAATGGACACCTTGCAAGAGGGGCCAAGAGGGTTTAGGGGTTGGCAACGCGCATGTGAATCCTCTGGAGTTACAGGCGTCCATAGGCTGCGGTACTTGTTTGTCACCTTCAAAAAAATCAAAGTTTGGAGGATTGTTTTAGTCTAAAATAGTTATAATTACAAATATTTATTCCGATCTAAGTTAATTGATAGTTGATATTGAAGTACCTAGGCTATACTTATTAAAGTCAAAAAGCTTTGTTTACTAATATTTTTATGGGATTGCGTTGTATTGCGTTGCGCACTGCAGATGCAGACAATACCATGGCCGAGATGACGTCACATAGCGATGGTATAATTTAGCCTTCCAAACATTTAATTAAAATACGAGTAGGCTCATAACATAGATAACATCCCATCCCAACTGCGAATTATCTATCCCAAGCCGCAATTTACACACAATGGTGTTGGTTGCTATGTGTACTTGTGTTGTATCTTTCAAATGTTAAATAAAGATTAATCAAACATACGGGATTTTTAATCCAAATGGTTTTCTGTATCAATGAGAAAAAAATAGGAAGCTAGAAGAGATAGATCTGTGCTGTGCTTTGTCTCTTTCTGCAGGGTATAGGAACCTGTTTAACTCTTCATGTATTTCGTAAGAACACATACTTCTGTAGGTACCTGATGTACTTCCCAACTAGCAAAACCATGGTCGAGTAAATGTTTCTGCCGCGACTTTTAAGTGTTAGTGTATGGTCGAATAAGAGTCGAATACACGTTTATACGACGGCGTTTGGGCACAGTTATATTGCAATTAAGTGGAGTAGGTGACAAATGAAAACACCGCTATAGATCAGGAATACTGAATAGAAGTTCTATAAATGTCGCGCAATTTCTAATTGCGTGTAGTAGTGGCTTCTATCGCAATATTTATTCGGCTTTTATGTCGAGTTGTAGCATCGAGAACTCCACTATGTAATTATTTGATTCAATAGCGAAGTTTGGAGCAGCGGTTACTCGACTTTTTTTATCAACACGCGCAAGTTCGTCACAATTGTCACAAAGCATAAACTGGAAGTGAAAAAATAGTCATTTCGAGGTAAGTAAAGTGCATTTTGATTTTGTTATATGTTAAGGATAGTGACTTGAGGTTTATCGATTGTGGCAATATAACAGTGAAGTTTACCTGCAAACTTATTTTTGTGACAAAACATATTATAGTTTATTTATTAAATTTTAATGCCCCTTCATGATTTTTAGTTTTAAGTGATATATTATTTAATTTATTTTTTAATTATCTAAACAAATCAGTAAGCGACATTAAGCATCTTCGTAACACCTACGTGACTAGTACATATGTGATATACAGCCGAATACGAGTCCCCCGTTACTACATTATTCGACTATTGTTTCCGCCATAATGCAAACTTTAAGGTTCTTTGCGAAGAATATAAAAACCCTGGATTCGAAAGAATATCAAAGAAATCCTGTGATAATAGTTATTGTGTTGAGTTATCGGTACTAGTATATAAATAAATCTATCTTAAATATATAAAAGAAGAAACTGACTGACTGACTGATTGACTGACTGACTGACTGACATATCAACGCACAGCCCAAACCGCTGGTTTTAGAGATTCCAAATTTGGCACGTAGATTCCTTATAAGGTCTAGGGATGCACTAAGAAAGAATTTTTTAAAATTCACCCCCTAAGGTGGTAAAATGGGGGTCCAAAGTTTGTATGGCGAATCAAGATTTGTTAGACTATTTTATTCGAAACTTCACAGGAGTATTCCTAACGATAAATGAGTAAACACGTGTTTCAAGTTTTTTGAAAATTCAACCCCTAAAAGGGGTAAATGTGGTCACAAAGTCTGAAAATCAACATGGGTATCGTATCCTTTTTGAGTACTTATAGTACGCGGGCGAAGCCGCGGGAAAAGGCTAGTACTTTGATATAATGTTATACTTACACATAATAAGTATTTGTGTGATTTTAAGTACTTTTAGCTACTTGTGCTAAGATATGTAAAGTTTTTTGCGTATCATATTATCGATACTATATTTTTAACAAAACTATGTATACACGTCATTGTTGAGATTCAGGTCATATAGGGGAGAGTGGGTAGGATTCGTACACTTTTTACTTTAAGCCACATAAAACAAAAACTATCCATTATTTAAAAATAACTTTAATGCTGTCACATACCGCACTTATCAGCCTTTAAGATGAATGATGTGTTGTTTCGATATAAGAAAGCATGGCGATGCTACGACAACTTTACTAAAATGAGAAAAACGTACGAACCTACCCCACACGTGGGGTAGGTTCGTACATAGCGTAGGGAGCTTTCGTACATAGTGGGGTACCTTCGTACAATGAGAGAAATAACCACTATTTAATGTAATATTATCATTTATTGAGATCACAATTAACACAGAATCAGCCTTTTTTTAGGAACAATTATCAATTATTATTTTGTGTACCTCAGTAAGTACTACAAATAACTACTTACTCTTAGTAACAATAAACGTACCTCAGTACTAAAAATGACTACTTAGTCTTGGTAACAAAAACGTATCATAACTTTTCTCTTATTAATATAATAAGTATGTACCTAATGAATCAACATAATAAACTCTACCATTACAGCAACAAGCCTTAGTCTTAAGTATTAATACACGTACTATCCGACAGCATACATAGATAAGTCTTTCTCGAAGCTATAAATGTGGGACGTTCTCGCTGTCAAAGCAGATTTTGATGGTGTCAGTATATGTACCACATCTGTTATATTGACACTCCCCTCATCCTTGGTGGTGGGAAAAACAAATTTCCAGGAACCAGGCTTCTTCCTCATAAATGAAACTACGTATTCAATAGGACTGTACTTTATAAGCACTTGCCCAACATAATATAAAACAGTATTTTTTTTAGCAAATTTGACTAGCACGAAACATCCTTGGTTAATGTTCATAGACATAACTGGAGTTTCATCTTGAACATCCAATTGCTCGGACGCTTCTTCGATGGGAGAACAAGAACTTTCTCTTAAACTGATATTAGTTTCATCCTCAGAATCAGACTCGTCCTCACTGACAGGCTTGAAAGTTTTCTTTTGCCTCTTTGATTTAGTTGTCCTTACAGTTTTCTTCTGTCTTTTTGGATTGGTGTTGGCGGATACTAAATTTAATGCTCGCTTCATCTCCTTAGCCTTTTGTTTTATCTCTTGCTCTTGCTTCTTCAACTGTTTTGCTTTCTCTATTTCTTCTAGTCTTATTTTCTCCGGAGTATCTGTATATATTCTCGACTTTCCTTGCTGTTTCCCTTTTCTCGACTTTTTAGACTCAGTTCTGTCCACTATAGGGTAAGGCCGGATAACTTCTGGAGTTATTAGTCCTCCAGCAGGTAAAGTCGCCGGTGGAGTTATAGATCTATGTAAGGAAGGTGAAACAGGAGCTAAGCTCTCTAGGAGATCTTCTTGAGTAAGCTCCGTTTCCGATACATTAGCACCTTGACTCGCTGTTGAAATAGACTGCTCACCTTGTGCGGATTCTGACTGTGGCGGAAAAGAAGCTGATGTAGGGGCCAACCCTAGTAGTAAATCTTGTTGTTCCACATCTTCAACATTACCTATCTCGTCGATCTCTTCTGGACCTGACGTGGACCCGGATTGGTATACGCTTACAGCTGCAAAGTCGTCGTCTCCGAAGGCTAGCTTATTAAATGGCCAGATTCCAGTCTTCTCAAAGGCACGTGTTATATTTCTCCCACTGAACGATTCAAAATAGGCTACTTTGGCAAGCTTCGGTATATTGTATATGCTTAGAGTTTTGCCCGGGTTATTCACATGCCAATCGTTAAATGCCACTTTCAATTTTGCCTTGAAAGGTCCAAATACACCAACGTCTAAGGGCTGGAGACGGTGAGTTGTATGCGGTGGGAACGAAAGGTAAACTATGCCATTGTCACGAGCATAGTCTACTGCTTCTATTGTGACGTGGCTTTCATGGTTATCAACCAGTAGCAAGATAGGGTTATCTTTTGAGCACAACGTTTTCTTCTGGATATGTTTCAACACCTCCAAAAATATAGTGGTATTTATCCAACCACTCCTTGTTGCCATTCCCAGACTACCTTCCGGAGCACCGTCCATAAAATGGTCTTTAAAATGAACCCTGGGGAAGATAAATAGAGGCGGAATTGTGTTGCCACTGGCTGATATGATTCCTCCAAATGTAACAAGTTCTCCTCTCTCAGCCGAAACAAGTTGACCGATTTGTTTTTGGTTTTTCTCAGCTAAAACCTTGGGCGTATTTAATACTGTGGATATCCCCGACTCGTCAAAATTGTAAATTCGGTCAGCAGTGAACTTATATTTTACGTATACAGTCTCAAGGTTTTCGAAGAAATCTTTTATGGCAGTCTTATTGAATGCGAAGCACCTTGCGGCACTGGTGTTTTCTGGTTTTCTGAGGCTTAAATTTGTGCAACGCTTGCGAAAACTCTCCACCCAATCCTTTCCTGCCATTTGATTGTGATCCCAATTAGAAGGATAACGTAATCTATTAGCTTTTGCAAACTCGTACGCAAGTTTTCTTACTTGGACAATCGTCAATCCGTAGTGCATTTTGGAGCATTTCATTATGTACGTATTTAAATGAGCCTCTTCTTCTGCAGAAAACACTTGGTTTGAAGAGTATTTGGAACTGAAAACACGTACCTTACTATGTCTGTCTTCAGTAGCTGCTTGTTTATGTAACTTCGTCAAGCGACTTTCGAGCGTAGTTGGTTTGACGCCATATTTTTGCGCAGCCTTTCTGATAGATAAGGTTTTATTCAAAACTTCGTCTATCGCAGATTTCATGCTATCTTCGTCTACTTGTCCCGTTCTCGTCCCTTTTTTCACATACTTTCGCGGCATTTTGATTCTGTAATAATAATATATTCGATAAAAAAAATGTTTAATGCTATGCAAGTTAGTGTGGGGAGGATTCGTACAGTACGAATCTACCCCACTGCTAACTGCACGAAGGCACCCCAAACCAAAAATACAACGATTTAATTTAAAATAAAAATACCCGTTATAGTTATCAGAAAACAACTGCGTGCATTTAAGACCTCAATACCATTCCACCAACTAAATTGAATCACTTTTATAACTAGAGTAAAACTAATAACATTTAAACACGTTTCAAAGTTAATCCAAAAATTACTTACGTGGAGCGAAAACATGAACGGGCCTGTTGTGTCGAAGCCGGGAGCCGCACTGCCCCGCCGCTCCGCGCGTAGCCTATACGTCCGAGTGGGAGTTACGCACACAAACATGAACACGCCAGTGTGCTGTATAGCTTAGATATCACTACTGTACGAATGCTCCCGTTGTACGAATGCACCCCACTCTCCCCTACCCATTCTATGTCAAAAAAAATGCAATGGCCTTGTCTGTACCTACATACAAACAATTAGCATTGTTTTTTTTGTGGTACATTTTCCGACTTGTCGTAATTTAAGAATTTATGGAGTAAATACAGTTCCTGTAATTTATATACTAGAAAGTTATTGGGCTTTAACTGTTCCAAATTGTATAAAATGGATTAATTGCTAAGCAAATAATTTAAAAACACCCACAAGTTTTTTTTAATATAAATTTTATAAAAATAAAAAAAGTCTGAAAATTATGCAGTTTTTCGCATACTAAGCAGCGAGAATTTTTTTTTCGCATGCAAAATACAGTTTTACAGTCTTCTGAGGGACCCTAGTAACATAAAAAAATGCAGCTTTACATGTCTTTACGTGATTTGCGTGATAAATTGACCATTTGACTGCTGTATTGGCTATGCTTTTCTGTATAAATAAAAAAAAAATCTGTACGGAACCAGTACTTGCATTGAAATATTCTGGTTGACAAGTTTGATGCTGAAACGACGGCGGTTGTGCAATGGTTATACGAGTTGTGGGTCAGTAAACGTTATATCCTGGCATCTATACATCACAAGCTGTGAAATAAAAGTGCTAAACAACTACACTTACACAGCATAAACAATAATTAGTCAGATAATTATGTCCAAAGCAACACTTATATCATTATGGACTCTTTAGAAATCAGTATGAAATATATTACTCGATTGTGTAGTAATCGTATTTATTTACTACATTTACATTGCTACATGTGGAATAAAAATGACTTTAAACTCTTTTATACAACAGTTTTCTGAATAAAAGTTGCAACTTACCATGGCAATATGACTAGTCCTATAATGGCAATATTAGAAACGTATAAACGGCTGTTTGTAACATAGCTGCAGTATAATATGCTGTAACGCGATCAATGAGCTGCTATAAAACTGGAGCAAAACAATCGCATAACGAGATCATATAAACGTTTATTCCACTGTACTATTTGACTGAATTGTTGTATAAGCTAAATTGTAATATAATCAGCTACTATACGACATATTATCGCAGCGACTACTGTTACACTACCTTTATCTGACTAAATAGCTCTATAATACCAAGCTTATTCGGCCTTTTTGCTGGTTGGGTTACTACCTACATGGCCATAGATGGCGCTGAAGGCGGTTTGATACCGCTACGGTACATAACAAATAAATTAATAAATTAAAATAGAAGACTCCTTAACTCAAAAAAATCTTTATAATTTTAGGTTAGTAGCTAAGTTCTTTATGAATGTACCTAACTTTTACTGAAATAAACAAATTATTTTTTGTTCTTTACTAATTGTCATTTTCTACAGAACTAATAATAATGTCTTATCTCAATTTATATACTTAATTAGTTATAATTCCAAAACAATGTACTTACAACAACAAATTAGGATAGGATCAATATTTACTTAATCAACTAGAGGAGTAGATAACAATGTACAAGTGCCCTTAAATATTTGTCACATTAGTTAGAGCTCATTAACTCATTGTCATGTTATTTGTTATTAGCGTTCACATTAGGGCCATCTTAACGCAGCCACGCTCAACCGGCCAATTTTAGACCTTATGACGTTGTAATACGGTATACGAATGGTCAGTCAATTGTGTCGGAGATATACCACAAGTGTTCTTTATGGCGTGGGTAAATACGCGCGTATTGAATAGCAAATACTTATTTGCGTTTATGCAGTAGCTCCTTATAAATATGCAAAGGTACATTTACTGTAGGTAACAAAGACTTAATACACAAGTATTTGTAATATATCGCTAGCAGACGTTTCTGCTCAGTAGGTACAAATAATAATTTAATGTATGACCAATGACGGTATTAAATTTCAGATGAACGGTTAGTCATGTCATGAATGTCATGATCTCGCTAAAGGAGAACAATTCTACTTGTTTTAATGATTTCTCGTGACATTGCTACCCTCGATGAAACATGACAGGTAATAATAAAATAACCAAGTATATGATTTAGCTGGTTCAGATATTGGTGAAGTGTAAAAAGTATGCTGCTCTAAACATTGATTTATACAAAAAGGGAGATATGGTACCAGGCGCTCGATTCTGTGCCATCAAATATAGGTTCCGGCACCTATATTGAATTAGTCGTGTCGCAGAGTCTCTCAGTCACACTTTGTGCAATGCGCAAAACATGGAGGTCTCCCTTGCATACCCGTATTAACTATATAGGTTTATCTATTTTGCCCATGATGCACATACATTATAGCGGAGTGTAGCATTTTACAAGTGTGTAGGTGCAGGACCTCATTTCAGTTTTGTTTACTATGAACGTCACTCATCTTCCTTTTTGTTTATGTCTATGGCTCTAAATGCATTTATTTATAAATCTAATTAGATTTATGAATTATATGTGGTGAAATTTGTAGCGGTTACGTCACAAGATTGGCCATGTAAGTATATTTGAACGGCCTCCTAGCCCAGTCGGTAGTGACCCTGCCTCCGAACCAGGAGGTTCCGGGTTCGAATCCTGGTCAGGGCATTTTGTGTGTTTATCACAGATATTTGTTCCTGAGTTATGGATGTTTTCTATGTATTTAAGTATTATCCTCCATATTTATGTATTATATACATATATCGTCGTCTAGTACCTATGACACAAGCCTTATTGAGCTTACTGTGGGCCTAGGTCGATTTGTGTAAGATTGTCCTATAATATTTATTTATTATTTTATTATTATTATATCACGAGTTTTTAAAAAATGGGAAGGACTACCAACAGTATCAACTGTACCAAATAGCAAAGGAAATGGTCATTAGGTGTGTTAATGAGTTCATTGTTTACATAGTGATTGTATGACATTAAAAGCACGTGAGTTATTGCATGGCGTGTAGTCGGTGCGCTGGCGTGAACGCGGAACGCCCCGCCAGCTCAACAGCTGAGTCTTTGAATTACGTCAGTTCAGTGCCAAACGCAGACGCGTAGCTGCCAAACACTAAGCAAAACAAACCGGTTATTTCTTATTTTCTTTTAATCGCGTTTTCGTTTGGAAATGTAGGTACATACTGCAACGCCTATACATGCCTTTGTTGTGTCAGTGACCTTTATAAAGACGGACAATCGTTGAATCAGTATTTAGTTATCTCGGGTCGCGAGACGACGGTTCCGTTACGGTCAAGATTCCCGTGAAGTTAGTGCCGTTTGCGTCATTGCGTGGAAGAATCTAAATCTATGACTCGATCTTATTTCAGTGACTCACTAATCTGCATAGGTATAGTTATAGTAACAGTGCCGGTAGTTTGATATAAGTAATTACACTGTAACTAGTTATTGTTTGGTGCTGTGAAAATACTATTCGTTCACAATGGATGAAGATTTGATGTGGAAAGGGTTTTATGAAAAACTGCAGCAACAGAAATCAATTGAAGAACAAGTGCACGACAGCAAGTAAGTTCGTCATTTAAAGCCGGCAAGTCCCTTCACTGTCTTTGTCTACATTCAACTCATATTGCATCTCTTTCTTCACTACATAAAACAAAAGAGACGTTGAATTAGAAACATTTGCTTGAATCTAGAAAGAGAAATTGAGGGTACTTACCCACTAAGATTGTCGTGATGTTATTCGAACTTAAACAGGTAGTAGACATTGCAATTTGTGGGGCCCAATCTGTCAGATTGGGAGGTGTAATAAGAGCTAGGGCCCGTAGGGAGCTATACATATTGCTATGTCTAAAGACCTCGATACATAATGGCCCATCATGGGCCAGTCTAAGGGACACAGCTATACGACGGAAGGAGATCGCAATATCGTTAGCTCCCTCTAACGCATAGCTGCGTCCCTTAGACTGGCCCATGATGGGCCATTGTGTACTGGCAGCTTTTAGCAACCATCATGCGTTTGATGCGTTAATAGTGTTATTTTGTTAGATACGCTGTTACCGAGCATAAAATTAAACATAGGAAATGTTTTCGTTAAATTCTTGGTAGGTTGGTAATACCAACTTGGTATTCGTTTCGCAATTACTTACAATTTTCCTTATCGCTATTTAGCCTATTTAAAATACGTACCTAACCAAAATAACCGTAGGTGTGTATTTGGGCCGTTCTCCTTTTTAGGGTTCCGTAGTCAACTAGGAACCCTTATAGTTTCGCCATGTCTGTCCGTCCGTCCGTCCGTCCGCGGATAATCTCAGTGACCGTTAGCACTAGAAATCTGAAATTTGGTACTAATATGTATATCAATCAATCACGCCGACAAAGTGGTAAAATAAAAAGTGGAAAAAAATGTTTTATTAGGGTACCTCACCTCCCCTATACATAAAGTGGGGAGTGATTTTTTTTTAATTTCAACCCTAACGTGTGATATATTGTTGGATATGTATTTAAAAATGAATAGGGGTTTAGTAAAATAATTTTTTGATAATGAAAATATTTTCGGAAATAATCGCTCCAGAAGAAAAAAAAATGTGTCCCCCCCTCTAACAAAAACATGAAAAAAATTTCAAAAGTAGAACTTTTTTAATTTTTTTTTATTACAATTTTTTTCACGGTTTTTTTTTAACGACAATTTGATGACATTTTAGGTTTTTCAAGCATCATTAAAATGAAATATCTTCCTTGTGTTTATGGCCCCTGGTTCCCTGAAATTTCAGACTTTTAGCTTTATCCACACCAGAGTTAGAGGGGGTCGAAAATGGCCTGAATGGCTTCATCGGGAAAGTGATGGTACGGCCGTGCCTATGTTGTTTGTTTTGCTCGACTTGGCTGGGGCACTCCTGTGGCACAGATTTTGGACCCTCGTTTTAGAAAAAAAAATTCAAACTAGACCCATTTCGGGATGAACGGAAAAGTCATTGTCGCTAAAAGAAGAGAACGACCCATTTACCTAAACTGTCCATGGTTCGCAATGAATAAATGAAATGAAGTATAACGTCCGTCTACGGAAATAGTTTGACGCAAATGCTAATAGGTACCTAATTTTAGCGCTTGTTTGTTTTTTTACCTGATTATTGTTTTAGAATGCAATAGAACTGTGCTTTAATAGTTTCGACACTAAGGGTAGAAAAGAACCCACTGATAGAAAATTATTCCAACCGTTTTTTCTTTTTGGAAACCTAAACACGTTTAGGGCCCTAACTCCTATCATATAAGTAGGTATATAGCAGAGCTTGAAATTGAAAAAAATGTGTGCATCGAGAAAATGTTGTGAATTCTTGACCATGGATAGAGTGCCCCACGAATCCCACGATGAATATTTTTAATTTTGGAGGTCCGTAAAATTTTGGACCTTCACGTCAAAATCAGGGGTCCCGTGCAATATGGTTATCAGTATCACTCACTGGTTAAGGCTGCTAGGGGTTGTGTAGTATGATTTCCGTATAAAACAGACATACAAAATTCATTTTTGATATTAAAAATGTAAAAATCCATATTTAAAAAAAGTTGTGTGGAGAGGAAAAACACAAAAACAACGTTATATAACTAATAAATATCATTTATTTATAAATAAAAAAAATATCATAAGGAAGCATATTTAATGCAGTTTATAAATACTTACAAACAATTTTAAGGTTTTTACTATACATACAAAATGCAAATATCAAGTATACTTATTTACTTTACCACAAATTAGATGTAAGTATGTATATAGGTGGATTTTATTGACGCGAAAATGGTCTTAGAAGGAAGGTCTGTCTGTACAGGATTTGGAAAAACATACAGGTTGCGAGAAAAAGGTAATTTTTGCCAAAAAAACAAATTATGCCAATAGATCCTATTCCTATCCAGGATCAAAAGCTTGTATGGGGCAAAAAAAAATCGCGAAAAGCCACAAAACGAGGAATTTTCCCTTAAAATTTACAATTTTTAACACGCTAATTTTTATACCAATCGATTCCAGTCCTATCCAGTATTAATAGTTTCCTAGGGGTCAACTTACGGCAGTATACTAGAAAGCAACAAATTGGAGACAAAGTGAAATTTTATTTAAGTTAGTATAGTCGCGGAATGAAAAGGTTTATCACTTTTCAACTCTATGTCTACGAGTTAAGATCGAAAAGTGATAAACCTTTTCATTCCGCGACTGTACTTATTTTTCTATCTCTCCAAACGTTTAAAGACCATAATACTGTAATCACAGTAACAGCAGAATATAGAAAATGTGGATAAAATTTCACTTTTTTCCATATTAAAATGAAGGGAAAAAGTTTTCTTTAATGGGGAAGGCAACTGTCAATTTGTTTGTGTATGATATATGGCAAATTCCATCTAAAATAAGGACCTTCGTACGCAGCGCCATCTATGATGACTTTCACCGGCCTTCCCCATTGATGGCTTTTTAGTACTTTACCGTAAGTTGACCTCTACGAAACTATTGTACCTACTGGATAGAAATAGAATCGATTGGCATAAAAAATATCATGTGAAAAATAAATGTTTTAATTTTCATACGAATTGGATGGGAAAAGTTTTCTTCGATTTGTGGCTTTTCTAACCGATTTTTTTTTTGTTCCCATACAAGATTTTGCACCTGTATGATTTTTCCAAAATCTGTAAACGCCAATCTTAATTAAACATTGAGGGAAGGTTTTCTAAGACCATTTTCGCGTAGCAGCAAGCACGGGATCTGATCTAGTAGCTGTCCTCACTGACCCAAAAAGAAAATCCAGCCTGTATAGCATTCAAGTGAAATATTTCCTATTAGAAATTGGTGTGGTTATGTAGAAGTAAGAACGTAAGGTACATTGACATATCCATACATTTTATGGTAAGAACTTAAGATGTCTATAAACACATCCAAAATGCCAGTAGGTAAAAATCTTGTGTCGTTGCAATAAGGTTTACGAATTTTACAATAAGGTAGAATAATCTCCCACATAAACCACGACACTTATCTTTGCAAACAAACTCAAACTATGTTTACTCGTACGATGCGACGACATCGACAATATATGGACAATACGAGTCAATGTTTACCATACATCTGTCATGGTAATAACAATACCAAGATCGAACGGGATGGTCTTATTACACTTTCATTAGATACGATAAAGAAGGTGCTATTATCGTTGGTCCTTGTCATAGACTTACCTTTTTTTGTTACCCTCCACGCCATTACTTAAGCAGTGGATGGTCATAAACAGATATAATTCGCGATTTCTTCAAGAATTTCTGTGTTCACTACGAGAAAACCTGATATTCTTCTTAGAAAGTTGTGTCGGCTAAGGAAAACAATGGTAAATTGTTTTGTGCTGTAGAAGTGATTTTATCGTCATCTATGTCTATATCCCTTACGGTAATACGCGTGTGCGGTCTCTAGTTGAATTCTTGCTTTGAGTTGTAAGACCAAGTGGTTATGGTTACGATAGATAGATGGCAGTATGCGCCACGTTAAGTACGCTAAATTTTATGTGTATTGTACGATGCTTACTACTACGGTGTTTGTACTCTATCTGTGGCACAGTGTTGCCAGACCGTACCTTTTGGTACGATTTTACGTACTATTTTGGACCTCTGCGTACCTTTAACGTACCCTGCGGAAAACCGTACTAAAACCGTACTATTTGGCCTACCCGGCGAAAACCGTACTAAAAATCGTACTTTATAGCGTACCCGGCAAAAGCATACTAAAATTATACTTTGCAGCGCCAATCAGACGTATTGATCCTAGTTCATGAACCGTAAATCCTAAAATTAACGATATAGAATGTGCATAGTAGTGAATATCGAGCGTGTTATCTAGTTAATACTGTCATCATGGTCTATCTAACTAAATATGGTCACTGTATGCAATCATAATTATTTTATACCACTATAACGTCACGTGTCAAATCAACTGCCACTAGACTGTGTCACAGAAATATAGGATGAAAGTAGAAGAAATCGTCACCAAAATGTGTAGTCACTAATCTGTGTCCTCGTGCGGGTTGGCCGTTACTTACTTCCATTCACATTGGCCCGAGTTTCTCATGAGAGTATCTATTCTAGGCATCAGCACTCGACTAATATCGTTACCTGAGGCCTACTGCCAACTTCAAAACCTCGCTATTTGCATCTCTTTTGCTCGTATAAGCAAGTGCGATAGACAGGGAGAAAACAAAAATTTCGATATACGACTTTCGCGGTAGGCCCGCTGATCGTGGTTCTCAGAAGTTACCTTTACAATTTCAATGTAAAGCTAATTCTAACGCATATGCTTGTTAGAATGAGAGACAAATAGCTAAATTATAACCCGTACATCAATAAAAACCACCCTGATCTTATATGTGGCGATTTTGTAGAACTAAATAAAAATCGTACCTTTTTTGACACACGACCGTACTTTTAGCTGGTAGTGCTCTGGCAACACTGCTGTGGCATTTCATCTGTCAGTCAGCTGAGCACTGATAATATTTTTATTGAGATACATACGAGATAAATTATAACTGAATTGTTCTTGATTGAACAGTCGAGTCGTCTTCATCTAGCAGTCGAAACGGCAGCGTCCGGCACTCGGCTCGCTTGTCTTCGCGCGTCAATCGTTATCAGTCCAGTGTACCTAGCGCTGCGATAATGGACTTGTTACGATTCAGTGCTGCGAGGCAACTACAGTCGTTTACGACGAGTTATAGAAATATGCACCTCTTGAAAAAGGAAGCTTTTGTGAACGGAGAGTGGCAGCGCGCGGCTAATAATGCAGTGTTTCCTGTGATCAATCCTGCGGACGACTCTGTGATTGCCGAGGTACCCGATATGGGCGAGCAAGACGCACAATTTGCGGTCGACGTCGCTTCAAAAGCATTCAAAACGTGGAGAGATACAACCGCCAGGGAACGCTCCAGTATTCTCCGGAAATGGAACGACCTCTGCTTGAAAAATATTGATCACCTGGCAGAGGTAATGACAGCTGAATCGGGAAAGCCTTTGGCTGAAGCGAAAGGTGAAGTTATATACGGAACGTCTTTTCTCGACTATTTCGCAGATACAACGCGTCATATTAATGGAGAAATTATACCTAGTCCTTGGCCTAATAAGCAGATTCTTGTGACGAGGCACCCGATCGGAGTAGTGTCAATTATTACACCTTGGAATTTTCCTTTCGCGATGATAACCCGTAAAGTGGGAGCACTTATGGCTGCTGGTTGCACTTGTGTCATTAAACCATCAGAAGATACCCCTCTGACAGCGCTAGCAGCAGTTGAACTAGCTATTCAAGCCGGTGTGCCTAAAGGTGTTATTAATGTTGTCACATCAAGCAGAAATAACGCTGCCAGTGTTGGTAAAGTCCTGTGTGAGGATCCTGCTGTTGGATGCATCTCATTTACTGGCTCTACCAATGTTGGAAGAATTCTCTATGGAATGGCTGCAAAGGGCATCAAAAGAGTATCTTTAGAGTTAGGTGGCAATGCGCCATTTATTGTTTTCCCGAGTGCTGACCTGGAAAATGCCCTTGACCAAGCTATGTTAGCGAAGTTCAGAAATAATGGACAGGCTTGTGTTGGAGCTAATAGATTCCTGATACATGAGAGTGTTTTTGACAAGTTTGTAGAAGGTTTCAAGAGTCGGATGGGGAAGAAATGTATTCTCGGACCAGGAACGAAGGACGGAGTAACATGTGGGCCACTAATTAACAAAATGCAAGCAGATAAAGTGTCTGGCCTCGTTGACGATGCAGTCTCAAAAGGAGCTAAGGTTCTAATGGGTGGGAAAATTGCCAAAGAAATAGGGAACAAATTTTATGAATCTACATTGTTGGTTGATGTAACACCCAGTATGTCGATATATCATGAGGAGGTGTTTGGGCCTGTGGCCGTTTGCTACAAGTTTAAAGATGAGGCAGAGGTGTTAGAGGTTGCTAACAGCACTAGAAGTGGGTTGGCTAGCTACGTGTTTACCAAAGACCTCGGCCAAGCGTTCAGGATGTCTCAAAAATTGGAATTTGGAATGGTAGGAATCAATGATGGCATATTGTCTGCCGCAGAGCCACCGTTCGGAGGAATCAAGGAATCTGGCATTGGCCGTGAAGGAAGCAAGCATGGTGTTGAGGAGTACACTGACATCAAATATACTTTGATGTCTGCCTTGGATAAATAAAAAATAAATAAAAAAACAGTTTTAGTGCCATATTAATTTCCAAAAATTTGTTGCAATTTATCTTTGTTATTTATTTAAATTAATATAAATTTTATCAACGTCATTTCAATCCTTTTTTCATAAATTTATAAGCATTTCTATTGTTTAAAATTTAATCTGAATTTATTTACTTGGCTCCAGCTTAGTTGTTTTTGCTGTATAATGCTGTATATTAGTTTATAAAAAAGTTAGGTATATAAATGAAGTTATGAACCATTTCAGTCTTCCAGTTAATGTGATTTAGAGGTAAATGAAAAAAAAAATCATTAGGCTTAATTTGCCATAGTTACTAAAAAATTGTGCTATATTGTATCTTTTAATCTTTGTAGGAAACAGGAAAAAATATCGTATGAGTAGTTGTGTAAGTTGACTCCAATTATGTTTGATTTGTAAAAAAATATGCATTTAATAATCCATCTGTGTTATTAATATTATGTATGTAGGTATGTAATATAATGTAACTTATAAGTGTATATACAGCTTGATTTACTAAGAGATGCATTTATTGATTTTAAAAGATGGTGTAGAACTTAAGAAAAAAGAATGCTGAAATGAGTTGCAACCAAAAAGAGATGATTTTTTTATAACGTTATCAATTTATCAACCTAACTGCTGATCGTACTTCAATCATTTCCGTGGTGCAATGTACCTAAATCATTGTAATTATTTTATGTAGTAATTACTCTTGTATCGTTAAAATATACTTTAAGCATGTTATTTTCTTTGTTTAATTTTAATCAGCTTATTCACCTTATTATCATGAAATCCCTGTATGAGGAAAATAGTTTCTCCTTTTCTGCCTTATCGTATACAGATTCCTACCTAACAAATTGGTAAAATAAAATAAAAACTAGACTAAATTTAAAATTTTAAATGTGAAATAGTATGTACAGTCAGCAGCAGAAGTTGCTATACACTCCGGGTGCTCAAACTGACGCCAACGTTTCAATCGCCAAAAAGTCGTTGGCTGCCAGGATAGCTTATAGTCATAAGCGTTCAATTAATCACAATTATGTGAACACTCGAAATTCAGTTACCTTTACACACTTAACGTGTCTTTGATACCTTAGCAGTCAGGTAACCACGTGTATCAAAGCAGTCAACATGTCACATATATCTAAACAACATAGGAATTGAAACTTTCACTGCAGACAAATAAGGTCCAATATCGATTTAAAAAAAATCCACATTTGTCAGAAGCTATTTTGACAATCATCGAAAACAGTGCAGACTTGTCATTACATACATCTGTCTCATGTTATGCTCTTCAATTATTTTGACAGGTGCATCTCGGCAAACTTACAAAGTTATTTGATTTTCAATCGCCGCGACATCTGACACATCGCAAAAGCTAAGTAAAGCCTAATTTGAAAATCAACGTCAAGGCACGTTGTGGTCTAGGGGAAAATCGTTCGCTTTAGAAGGCAGAGATCATGGGTTCAAACCCCAGCCGACACAGAAATATAATAGATTTTTATTTTATTTTATTTTTGATTTAATTTTTGTTATAATTTGTTATTAGTTTTAGGTTTCTTTCGCAATTTTGTATTCGTTTTAATAATTTTTGAAGATGTTACATAAAGCGCACGATATTCTTACTTAATATTGTGTTTTCAAAAAACGTAAAAGTAAAAAATAAATAAAACGGCACTTAAAAGATGCCACGGGTGACCAGAAGGCTGGCTGTGGCTGGTATCTTGTCCAACGACTTAGCATAGCAATACAACGCGGCAATAAGAGTGCAGACTTGTCACTGCATACATCTTTCTCATGTTTTGCTCTTCAATCATTTTGACAGGGGCCTCTCGGCTAGCTTTCGGCAAACAAACTGAATTATTTGATTTTCAGCAGAATCGTCGTAACGACTGACTTAAGGCTCTGCCTAAGCGTCTGAGCTAAGTGAAGCCTAATTTCAACCTACATGTCAGGGCACGTATTGGCGTCTGTGTAATTCGTTTGCTTTTGAAACCCGAGATCACGGGTTCAAACCCGGACATAATTATTATTGTTTCCCTAGTTATAATTCATATGCTACCACAAATCCCAATAATCAAAATGATGGAGTAGTCAGCTTCACTAGTTGTAGAATGAACTCCCTAGCAACTGAAATTAAAATAGACCAGGCTTCCTGTATTCAGCTAAAATTGGATAGTAACATTATTATAATAGGGATATACCGGTCACCGTCATTTACAAATGCCTCTAGCTTCATAGACTCGTTATGTGACCACTTAGAAACTATAAAATCGTATAACAATATTGTCATAACAGGTGACATAAACATTAACCTCATTCCGCGCCCCTCGGAACCATCCTATGAGAGGACCAATAGAAATAACTACCTGAACATGCTATCAACGTTTGGCTTCTTACCTGGCCACACACTCCCGACCAGAGGAGGAAGCTGTTTAGACCACTTTATGCTTAAAACAGATCTTCATAAATGCGCAGCATCCATTGCTGTCATCAACACCTCCATAACGGACCATCTAACTATTTTTCTAACATTATTTGACATTGTTAAGGAAAAAGACCCCATTATAATCAACCGCTTTGACTACTCCAAAGCACTTATCAAATTACGGGAAATGGATTTAAGTTCACTTTTACTCAGTAATGACCCCCTTTACATCATTACAAAACTTGTAGGACATCTAAGAAAATCCTTAGCGGAAAGTCAGTCACTTAAGAAGGTACCAAGGAGTAAACGCATAATTAAACCTTGGATTACCCCAGGAATACTTAGATGTATACGTAATAGGAATAACATGCAACTCAAGCTTCGCTTAAATCCTGACGATGAAGTACTAAAAATCACTTTTAGAAGATACCGGAATTTCTGCAATCACCTTACTAGAAAACTAAAAATGCAATATGAGAGAGATCAACTGGAAATGTCAACTAAAAACTCAAAATCCATGTGGAATACAATAAAAAAGATTACCAATTACAAAACAAAGGACAGCCAGGGTACAGAATTGCTTAACTCCAAAGATACTCCTGACAGTTCCGCAAATTTTGTTAATGATATTTTCGCAACCGTGGGTAAGACACTTGCTGATGCTGTTACGGTGAGCTCCTCATTTGATAAAAGCCCTGACACCACTTTCTCATTTCCTTGTAACTCCTCATCTTTTGTGCTTCTTGAAACTGATGAAAAAGAAGTTGACAGTATCATTTCTGGTCTAAAAAGTGACAGCGCACCCGGCTGGGACAATATACCCACAAAGTTTCTTAAGCTCGCAAAGTCTATTATAGTTCCTGTCATAACTAAATTGGTAAATGTATGTTTTACTACAGGAGTTTTCCCTTCACCGCTTAAGCAGGCCATTGTCACTCCGGTGTATAAGGGTGGTGACAGAGAGGAGGTCAACAATTACAGACCTATATCAGTATTACCGGCAATCTCAAAAATACTTGAAAAACTTTTAAACTCACGCTTATTGAACTACCTGAACAAATTTAATATTCTTTCGGAAAACCAATTTGGCTTCAGGCAGGGCAGGTCTACGGAGGATGCGGTACTTGCTCTTACCACAGTGATCACACAGCAGGTAGACAAAGGGCACAGATGCTTAGCAATCTTCCTGGACTTACGTAAGGCTTTTGATACAGTCTCTGTCCCCATCCTTCTACAAAAACTGGAACACATTGGAGTAAGGGGTATGCCACTTGAACTTTTTAGGAGTTACCTTAATGAACGTACCCAAAAGGTAAAAATAGACAACGTCCTAAGTCAAGAACAACAGATCGAGTTTGGTGTGCCCCAGGGAAGTGTCCTAGGTCCCACGCTGTTTCTGACCTATATCAATGAGCTTAGTAAACTTACCACACACGGAGGCAGTGTGTTTTCCTACGCAGATGACACGGTTGTAGTTTTCAAGGACAGCTCTTGGGAGGCAGTTTACGCGAAGGCGGAGAAGGGACTGAATATTATTTACCAATGGCTTAGGCGTAATTTACTCACACTAAATCCTTCTAAGACCAATTATATGTGCTTTACCAAATATGCAAATACTCAGCCGCCCGCGAACTTAGAGTTAAAAATCCACAGCTGCAACCGGGAAGACCTTGTAAACTGCAACTGTATTACTATTGTCAAAGTGACCTCGTTTAAATATCTTGGAATAATTATAGACCAAAGACTTTCATGGTATGACCATATTGAACATCTAAACGGACGTATCAGGAAGTTAATATGGATCTTCAAGAAATTAAGACACATTGCTTCTGGCCAGCTTCTTAACAAACTTTACTTAGCCTTAGCACAATCCATCATGACCTACTGCGTACCAATTTGGGGAGGAGCAAATAAAACAAAATTCATAGAGGTGGAGCGAGCTCAGAGGTCCCTGCTTAAAGTAATTTTCTTGAAACCTTTTAGATACCCAACCACAGAACTTTACAGGGATTGTAAACTACTATCTATGCGTAAATTATATATTGTTAGCTCAGTACTAAAATTGCATAGAACATTGGAGTACCGGCCCTCAAACGAAACTCGTAGAAGGAAGAACAGGGTTGCTTCTATGCCTGATCTCACGTCCAAATTTGCCAAGATACAGTTTGGCACCCGATCAGCACACTTATATAATCTCATAAATGAAGAACTCAATATTTATAATCTACATTATCACCAGTGCAAAAAATCTCTGATTACATGGATAAAAAACTTTACCTACGACGAAATAGAGTCAATACTTGGTGACTCAAATTAATTAGATAATAAAGTAAATAAATAACACACACACACACACACACGCACACGCACACACACACACACACACACACACACACACACACACACACACACACGCACACACACACACACGCACACACGCACATAGGCTTAATACACTCTCCTAAATGTAATATCTAAAATTGCTGTAGTTTTAATTTAAATTTAACTTAAAAATTATAAGTATTTTAACAAACATACTCACCTAGTTTGTGAGTTATGTTTATTTTGGTGACCCACCACTTTTGTATTTGGAAGAGCGGTGTCTCCTGACACAAGCATATTATTGCTTAATAGGAGACTCCAACCTTTACTATTTGTAAAACTGAATTTATACCGAATAAACATTTTCATTTTCATTTTCGAATAAACATTTTCATTGTTAAAATATTTTTATTTATTTATATTATTGTTTTTTAGCTTTTCACGGTATTCTTACATAATATTTTGTTTTTAAATAATATCATAATATGTTGTCTGAAATTTGTCGCATGAAAGTAATATTTTATTTTTACAGTCGAGAAACTACATTTACGTCACACCTGGCCATAATGTGAGTTTTACCGCTCGCTACGCTTACGGTAAAACTCGCATTATGGCCAGGTGGGGACGTAAAATTGTGTACTCACCACGGGCAGTAAAAAAGAAAGCCCTCTATCGCATATTTACAACCCTCGCCTGCGGCTCGGGTCCCAAATACCTGCGATTTCGGGCTTTCTTTTTTTTACAGCCCTAGGTAAGTAATGTACTATTACGTACCCTATCGGGCTTTGTCACACTGACAAGCAATGTGAAATGCAATAAAATGTATATTACTGATTTACTGTGACAAGGTACGAAATGGTGTAGGTACAGTCAGCAGCAGAAGTAGCTAAGCGTTTGAGGTGTTCAAAATGATCTACACGCGTTCTTATTCTCTACACAATAAAGGTGTGTTGACTTCATTGTGAACACCTCACCCACTTAGCTACTTCTGCTGCTGACTGTACGTAGATCGAATTCCATGACCGTACATTATATGTATAGCTAACAACAACGTAACCCGATGGCTACATCGTTTTAGGTTGTAAATTGAATGAAAATGACGGCATATTTTACGAACACATTTTTATTTCATTGAACTATCTACTAAAATGTATATATAGTATTAAAGAATGGCCATTCAATATTATATATTTTTGTAAAATAACTCATAGTCTATCTTAGCAACAAAAACACGAATTATAACTTATAATATTACGCTAGAGACCCTATAGCATCATAAATTCGCAAATAGTAAATGATGAGTTAATTTCTTATTTATTTTATAAGTGGTTTCGGGTTTTTTAGTTCAAAATCGCGTGTAACCCCCTTCGGCATTAAGTACGTTTTGTAAACGTTCTCTCATCGAATTAACTAAATTTTCACACAGAGCTTTTCCTCGGAATGATTCCCATATATTTAATACATGATTGTTTAAATTTGCACGCGTTCTGGCTTGGGTGTAGTCCCATTTTTGAATCATTTGTCCCCACATATTTTCGATGGGATTAAGGTCCGGACTCTTTGGAGGCATTTTTATAAGTGTTAACTCTTCTCTTCGGTGCCGAATTTCAATCCAGCCTTGTACTAATCGGGAATTATGGATCGAACTGTTATCTTGCATAAAGTGGATATTTTCGTTGGGGTACACGATTTGAGCAGTTGGTAAAAAAGAATCTTCTAAGATTTCTTTGTAACTCAGCCCATTCATTCTACCCGAAATCGGCACTAATTCCCCAGGGCCATTTTTTGAAATCCAACCCCAGTATGCATTTGTGATACGGCCACTTCGTTCATTCAATAGTATATTTTGTTCATGATATCTCGAGTTATCAACCCTCCACAAACTTACCCTACCATTGTCAGAGGAACAAAAAACTTTTTCATCCATAAAACAAACATTAGTAAAGTCATAATTAAGATACCTTGCTGCAAACTCTAAACGCAAGTCTTTGTGTCGCTGTGTCAAAACAGGTTTCTTGGCCGGTATTCTGTGCTTTAAACCCTGTTCTTTAAGCCGTCGCCTCACTGTACTATTAGAAATGTGCATACGTGCAGCGATGTCACTCGTATTTACAAATCTATCCTCTCGCACTTTTTGCAACATTAACCTATCTTCGTTTACGTTGGTGCTGCGAGGTCGGCCAGTAGTCACATGGCAATTTAAACTATTCTCGTATTGCCACCTTTCCAACCAAAGATATACTGTGTTCCTCTAAAACAAAATAAAACAATTAATCGTTATATATTAAATAAAACATCCATTTAGTACACTCAATAATTAATAGAATGACTTAAAAATACTTACTGTTATTCCTAATTCATCTGAAATTTCAGTAACACCTAGACCCGCCTCTTTTAAATTAATTATTCTCTCCTTCGTTCTTTGATCTATTCGCAGCATCGTATTTTAGTGATATACAATATACTTTAGTACAATAAGTGGACTAAATAAAAATATTATATGCTTTACGGTTTAAAAGAACGGTCGCCTATGACAGTTAAAATAAAAACCGATCACTTTCGTAGAACTTCCTTATTTATTATTGTCTGTTTGACACTTGACGATAAAATACTTCTTTAAGAAAGGAGGTGTACATACTCATATTCAAGTGCCATCTTAGAAACATACTTACATTTTATGACGTCAATTCGCATTTTTTTTAAGTTGATCATATAAAATGTTAAATGCTTAGTTACCATTGAAAAAACCACTGCTTAGCAACTAGTGGCACCCTGGCTGTTGACGTACATGTGATTGGTAGAGAGTGTACATACGTATTAAAGACAGCAGCTTGAATTTGAGTGCTTAGTTACCACTGACTTTCTAGCCGTTACTGTCATTGTGATTAAACAAGGGTGTATGTATTAAAGAAAACCTGAACAGTTGAGATATATATGACGAACTGAAAGCCGTCGTGAAAATGGCAAATGAGCTGCCAATATTTTTGTGACAATTGAGGCGTACATGTTTTTTTGGATACCCTGCCCGCTCAGGTATATCTGCTGCTGACTGTACCAAAACTGACCTGACTGACCCAGAGTTTACATTTTGGCCAAGACGATCGCAATCGCGGCTTTTAGTTCCCCCACGAAATGCACATATGTATATATAGCAGTTTATAAAAGTGTAAATTCTACGCATAGATAAACCAAGTCACCATGATGCAAATTTAAGTTAATTTGTACCTAGATAAGTGTGACTTTTTACCTCTACATACCTACACTGAAACTTGATTTAAAACGCCTAATATAATCGTGACTCGCTTTACATTTTTGTGGCACTTAAATACCAATTTAGTACGTAGTACACAGGAAGCAATAAAATAAGTATTTTAGCGGCAGAATAATACAAATATATAAAATAGGTTTTTAATTGTATAAAATACATATGTAGAGACCTGACCTACCTGGTACCTAGGTATATTTTTATGCGAACGGTACCTGTACACTTGGCATAGAAATACCTACAGGTAGAACCCGCTTAATAATTTCTCGTATAATACGCCATTTTATATCTGTCCCTGCAACTTGAGATCCCACAGAACAATCCCGCATATTACGCTTTCCCGCTTCTTCTTTAAGACGCGTTTTTGGTGGGTCCCTTGAAAATTGTCTAAAGCAAGTTTTACTGCACTTTTACAAATCGTTGTGACACTAATTGTGACCTATTTTCAATGTCCTTAAGTGTACATTCAGATTCGGAAATCCATTGAACAATTTAATAACAACGGATTCTTTCCACAGGATACAAGAAGTGGACGACAGCTTCTTCGAAAAATTCGGCTCTATATTAAAGCAAGCATCACAAAAAGCGGCCATAGAAGAGGCAACTCCTCTAGCCCCTCTAAAAGAAGTCGAGGAACAAGATGGAGAAAAGGTCGAGGCTGATCTGCAGGGAGAGAGTAGGAGTCTCGCGAGGGACTCTGATAGTGGGAATGAGACGCTTTTGGACACGGACTCAGAGCCTGAAGACCCGGAAAAGATCGAGAGACTCGTCGAGAGTATTGACTGGAATGTGAGTATAAGAACGTTTTTTTATCCCATGAGACAGAATAAATATAAAACTAGAAGAAGTAGGTACTCTCAATGTAGTCAGTCATCTCGTTGCTAACTTAGGGCTCTCGGGAACTTTGACGTGGCATATAGGTACCTACTCTTTTACCGAGAAGACATCGCGACATACCTATCTACGTATTAAGAATGTCGCATGGAGTAGAGAAGCTAGAGTCCGACCATGCCAGCTCTGCGTGGATTTTGCAGCAGCATATTGCGGTTCTGCCACCTTAAACGTCATCGTCATTTATGATACTTTAACGTTTAATGCGGGCTCTCTAAACTTTGAGGCGGTCGTCACACTGCTCCGCATCTCACAGCGACGTCCGTTGATGCGTTTTTTAACTTTGTATGTAGAATCTTGATTTTGTATAGAAAAATCGCATGGTACGACACACTGGCTCCGCTTCGACGCGCGGAGGAGCGAGACGCACGACGACTCGTGCGCTCGGACGGAGACGCGGTGCGTGCCGCAGGGTATGTCACACCGAGCTCCGCAGTGCCGTACGGATTTTAGTGCAAGAAAGGACGTAGGCGCAATGGATATCGACGTCTATAAGTTTATTTTTGAAATTGAAAGTCGTTCGTTTAATCATAATCTAGGAATTCTTATAAAAGTATAATTGAAGATTGAAGTAGTAGCTTTTCTTCCGCTGTAATAGAACGTCGAAAATTTGTGTCCGCGCCAGTAATAATCACTCCAATTTTGCTTAGCAAATAATCAAATGAGGCGGTTGACATACGGGTGCAATTTCAAAAAAATTCTTCGTGTTGCCTTAAATCTTGGTAATATCTAGCAAAGGTTCCATTTATAGGTCTGGTTTGTAAATAGGGAAGTACCCAGTGTCTTCTGCGTTTTATGACTCGATTGTACAAAAACCAAACTGAAAGTATCACCGCAGCGTTCTGAATAAGTACCGTGTCCATTTTATCGACAAATAGGAACTATTTTCACCTTAACGTTCGAATGTGAAATGAACGCGAGACGGAAGTAACGCGGGACGTCGCGCATCGCAGCTCCGGACGGAGATGCGGAGAAAACTCGGACGTTGGTGCGTTGTCTCCGCATGCGAGTCCGTTGCTCCGCGTCTCGCAACGAGACGCGGCGGCAGTATGACAACCGCCTGACACTTGCAGAGTCAGTACAAAGTTAGCGTTGTCTTACTATAGTTAAAATTATCCTTTTCCAGTTAATCTGTTGCGTAAGCAAAATGAGATTGAACATGGCCGATGGCGGACTAATATTTCTAGAAAAAAAAAGCGCACTTTACCTCTTGTCTGAGACCATCACAAATTATTAATCGCTTTACCCCCTTTACTTAGTTATGAATTAAGTATTTACCGATGTCAAATAGGTTAACAGAGGGTTTGTTTATGTAGCCCTGTCGTGGGTTATTCGTGGGTTCAATAATTATCAATTGATAAAGCGACCCTCAAGGATGTTGTAAATAAATTGCAGTCGTGATAGTCAATAAAAGTATCAGTAATAGAGAAGAGTAGGTATATAGTTAGTAAAGGACCGTAACGTAACGCAGCTGAAGGCCGCGATTCTTGGCCTCGCCTTGGGTAGGCACAATAGTGTGGCGCGAATTATATTATACTGGTTTGCTCCAAAGCCCAAAACGCAACTCGCTCGCGATCACGCAAGCATGCAGAATACACGCTATAGGATATCTCGGTCAGTTTTGTTTTTATCGTTGAACTAGACATTGAGTTGATACAGGATAGGAATGGTGGCGTAAGTGGAACACCTACGCGCGTGGCATTCCTAATGGTATTACATAAACATGCTGCATAATTGCATATGCGACTTATGCGAGTTTTTCCGCTCATTTATGTATGAATAAGTATCGCTTTTTTTGTGAATTACGACGATTTCCCTACTAACGTACATACCTCCTGATGGAAAGGGATTGCGTGCAGATCGGCGGTTGTTACATGTCCTTTTAGCGACCTTTTGGATTAGCGGTCTTGGTAGTTAAAGGGACTAATATAAGGACCTCCTTGCGTGCTAGGCTAGGCTATATAAATTAATATGTAGCTAGGACTCTAACTATTTTCCAATTCAAAAGTTTTGCTAGTCTGTCATTCTGACCTCCACCCACTAAAAGCTGCTTTATGTCCGGATCTAGCAATAAGGATAGTATATCTCTTAGTCCATTATTAAACTATTGATACGAGAAAGTAAACAAACAGTTATATTGTAAAATATTAAACTAGGTACCCCAGTACAGAAGGTAGTTTTCACACACTTAATTCAGTAACCACACTTTTGCATGTCATTGTCTCCGAAGGTTATTTATATGACTATCAACATCCATATCCATAATATTATTATAAATGGGAAAGGATATGTGTGTGTTTGTTTGTTTGTCCTTCTTTCACGGCAAAACGGGGCGACGAATTGACGTGATTTTTTAAGTGGAGATAGTTGAAGGGATGGAGAGTGACATATGCTACTTTTTGTCTCTTTCTAACGCCCCTAAAATGGGGGGTGGAAGTTTGTATGGTTTGTACCCCGAATTTAACGCGAGCGAAGCCGCGGGAGAAAGCTAGTCATTCATATCTTAGGGAGATAATAAGGTTATCTTATCAACTTATCATTTGCCTAAGATTTAGATTTTCTGATGAAGTTTGGTATGCTTTTTACTTTGGCTAAACGCTACAGCGCTCAATAAATATCATCTCGCACATCTCCTTTACATAATATAATTGTCACAATAATCTAACCACCGCTTTGTTTGCTACTATCGGCATACCAACTGGTTTGTTTGCCACTATTTTGGCTGGTGCATGCGGTCTGCGCAGGACCACTTTGTTGCCATGGATTCAATGGATCGGCGAGGCCTAGGTAATCTAGATATGTTCAGCAATAATGGACTCCCGTGGCTTGTGGATGACCTCAGATAATAAAAAATAAAAACGAGCGATGCATATCAGTAGACGGAGAGAGAAACGCAACTGCTATGTACAAGGCAACTAAATAGTAGATAGGAATATACCTACTAGTAGAATTGTAGTGTACAAACATTACCTAAGCTTTTATCTATTTTGCACTCCCTATCTATTTCAAGGACCACTTTTCAAAGATGCATGATGTTTGATCTAATAAAAACTTAAGGGGAATGACATTGGAAATGAGAGCATTCTCTAATGACGCGAGTCATTCAGCGGCCCTGGCGGGAAGTTGACAAAATAGCCGGACGAAAGTAAGAGCTGGCAGAGCGCCATTCGTATTGTGAACATCGAATACACGATACAAAATGTCTTGAACGTAAGATCTCCCGTTGTTAGACTAGACCTTGGGAATGGTTAGAGAGAATGCCGGAGTTCTAATTTATGTTGGTCGCTGATGGCAGCACTTTCGTTAAGTAAAAATATGTTGAGTTTTTAACTCAGAAAAACTAGCTAACGCTTTGTATCGTTCCCGAACCCTAACTGACCTATAATCGAACCTAATATTCTGGAAAAAATGATTATTTGTAACGTAGAATTCATTTAAACAAAGTGGTCCTTCGAACCGGATATTTATTGCTCTTCATCTTAACTATCTTCAGCCGTTAATCGTCTGTGTAAACATCACGTTTATATCAGTTTATTTTAGCTAAGGTAAGAATTATACTGCTTACAAAAACCACAACCGTGTTACCACACAACCGTGTATTGTATACATTCGTTTTAGCACTTTCCTTTTATCGGTATTCTCATATAATACACTTACTTTGATCATGATCCCTTTAATTTGAAATTCTATCCGCCCAACTCCTTAGGAATCTGGTTGTTTTCAAACAGCAGACCTATTTTAGTGTATGTCTAGATTACGCATCTGGTAGATCTGCTGAGGCTCAAGAGTTGCATTACGTACTTTACGAGCTAATGCGATATCAAAATCAATACTTCACCTGAGTTATTTGCCGGGAAAACTAGCATTTCATTGCGGAATTTACGGATGAAGTTACTTTTTAATTTGTTAAAGTTTTAAACCTAATTGGGTTCTTAATACGTATTAACTCTCGTTAGTTATTTCCTCTGTGTTTGTTACTATTGCACTTTCTTTTGTTATCTATATTATGTGCATTCGTCTGTAGCTATCCTCTTTTAAGTAGTCAAGCTTACATACTTTGTCTGTTTGTGTACATGTAATGACAACGTTACATGTACACAGGTTGGCATCAATACCAATTAAATAATTAGTCCGTATTCTATAGCCACCTTTGAAGCCAGATTGTACCTAAGCCTACTTGAAGACTTACTCGTACTTGTACTTGTCAAGAGATTGTTATTAGTGTTATTACTTACCTCAGCTAGATACTACGAACTTATCAACTACTTACCACTTCAGTCTTGTTAATCGCAGACAGTAAATATAACAGTTATTGTTACAATCCTTGGTGGTTATAACACGGGAACGAAGTGGCGAATAAAATAAATAAATCGCGCGGCACGTGTGCTACGTGGAAATGCGAACCTTGGCCGGTGTTATAATAACACTGAAATAGTTTTTCAAGAATACTGAGAGCAGACTAACCTATTGATGAACTTGGATAATGCACATATTAAAACAGGTACGTATAATAATATTACTTAAGTACATCGATTGTTCTTTTAATGAGATGTAAACTGCCTGATAAGCATGATGAATTTTGACAAATTGTAGTTGATAATATTTGTATGTAAATAATATGTACACTATACACAGTGAAGTTTAAAATAGTTTGAATCACACTGATAAAAAAACCGTATTCAACTATAGTCCTCTCAGGCACAGATATAAATTCCTTAGATGTATATTACTTTGTACTTGTAAACATTTAATCAAACTAGACTCGATTTTGACTATAATAATAGGAATAACGTTTCCATTATTAATATTATTATTTACACATACCTCTTTAAAATATTATATAGCAATAAAATATAGTTTAGCTCATAGACATTAGCCTCAAGTACCCACCTACCTAAAATATTTTTTATGCTTTACGATCTAAATAAATTGCGTTCATAAAACGTTTCTTAATATTTTATGACTGTATTTATGTAATTGAAATGATCAGGAAATGATACATGAATCGATTTTAATCCATTACTTGATGTCAGTTTTACAGGCTCGGTTATTTCCTACCTGTTAAATTAATTATAGACATTGTCAGTATTGAAAAATTGTTTCAATTTATTTGGCAGATTCGACAAGCCAAACGATTTCGATTGATTTGTACCTAGTAAAAATCTACCCACTGTTTTAGTACTTTTAGTATTCCTTATCAACGTTGACAAAACGCTAAACTTTTGTTTAATGGCTTTCCGTCCTTTAGAAACGAGAATTTTCGGTTAATGTTTCTACGAGTAAAAAAGCAAAAATTTGGAAATAGCTACTAGCTTGGATTAAAAAATAAAAAGTCTATTTAATTCCCTACGAAATTACAACAAGGCAAGACTATAAAATTAAACTAATCCGTAGAGAACCCTCTGCGGGTGAAGGCTCCTCCAGTTTAAGCCAGTTTTCCTGTCCTTGGCCTTCTCGGACCAGTCCTTGACGGCTGTAGTACGATTTTGTGTATCCATTTTGCTTTGGGCTTTCTTGTAATCCTTGTTACATTGGAGAGGTGGCAGAGCTGCATGGATAGTATGGATACACCTTTTAAATAATCTTAAATATATTCAATTTTAACTTATTTGTCTTTAAGTACGTTTTTTGAACACAACTAAATATTTTAGTTAATATGCAACTTAGTACTTATCGTTATTTTTTTTTACCATAATAACGCGTGTTAATCCAAAGTTGCGTTTAACATTCGGAATGTACTCAGTACGCTTTAACTTTTTTTTGATATACCTCCATTCTGAACACTTTTAACGTTGCATCCGGAAGCGGCCGAAATACTTGAACAATGAAGTCGTAACTCCAAAATGACGTCCCGAAGAGTGAATTAACCATTTTTATTATTTCGTTGAGTTCACATACGTCTGAGTTGCAAAAATAGAATTTGGCGGTAGTGCGGCTCGATCCCGAGTCCCGGACGGTCTCGGCCGTATTGCATCGGGGAGTCCCACCTGAGTTATATCGGGTGGACTCTTGACTCATGTCCTGAGAGATTAACTGAAAACAATAAGTTATTGTGCAGTTAGCTTCGAGCTTTCAGTGATGTGTAGTGTTTAGTGTGAAAATGAACGGAACGGCAACTTTACGGACAAAGTTCAGGGGAGTGAAGAAGGAGCTCTTGGAGCGGCAGACCAGCCTGCTGATTCAGTCTATGACTGTGGGTATCTAAGGGTATATGAGCTTTACTTTACCCCGTAAGCTATATTTTTTTGTTAAAAAAGTTTTAATTGAAAAAAAAATAGAAATAATGTTTGTTTTTCGTATTGAAACTACCTACTACAAATTACGGGAGCTTTCTTTCAACCCGTGTGCTAAGTTGCATTTTCCCGTTAAAGTACTCAGTCATTTGAACAAGTTTTTGAGTAGTTTCTTCACGTTACGTGTAAAATGAACTTTTAAGTGATCATTTTGAATTACAGACGTTTGATTTTGACTATCCTTAATGATTTGTATATTTTAAACCAAACTTTTCCTCGCGGTGGTATGATAATACTTACAGTCGGCAGAAAGTTCATTTGCCTCTCGTACCATTAAATCACTTAACTATAGTCGAAAAGCTCCTAACCTATGCGTCAATATATCTTTTGGTTAAGTAGGTACGTGAGTCTAATGTCTGTAAACAACTTAGATATATCAAAAAGAAGATTGTGACACCCTTGCAACGTATCAACATAAATAAGCAGGAAGGGTAAACATCTTAGCTTCTCTGTATAACAGATTAACTTGGCTACCTACTCTGTTATGCGTCTAAATCTCTGCAATACATTTATTAACTTATTTGATAACTGAACGGTTATTAATATTGTGGTCACAATTAAAGAGGTAGTCATATACAGTTAATCAATTTAGGTGGGATTCCCACTTCTTAGAATATAAACCATTATTTCCAGCGCTTTGAGGAAAACCTTATGTCAATATTCGTAAATATCTATTGCTTATACTAGTTATCATCATCATATCAGACAGAAGAAGCCTAAATACTGCAGAACAAAGCCTTCGTTTGAGGCCTCTTTCACTTACTTTCATTCTGGGTTTAAGTTAGTCTACAAATTACTTTTTCAAAATCGTTAAATTACATAGTTAACATTGCGCCATCAACCTATTGTTTTATAGAAAACGTAACAAATCTTGCAATGCTGCAATGAGATCTCATCGACAATTAATAGACATTTCGAAACAATTCCTTAGTCACATTTTGCATGATTCGTTTTGGCCTGAGAACCATATAGATATGGTTTGCGGCTCAGTTGAGATAAACAGTGGTAGATAGTCCCTGGCGATTCGAGCGGCTAACAGAATGCAGCACTGGGGTCTTTATTCCATACCGAGCGGCTAGATAATGGGTAAACCAGTATAAGTATGTATGAAAGCTTTTAAAATATTCGTAGGGCTCTAGTCCTATATACTTAGATATTTGGAGTTTTAATGTTTAGGATATCTCTTATTTTTTTGACCTTTTGAAAATTTCCTAGACTAGGTATGAGTTCTATGTAGAAACGCGAGCCATTTCTATAAAAGAGTTGATTAACAAAAACTTTATTATGCGACCCTATTGAGTCAAAAAGCCTCCTCTTACAAGTCAAGTGAATGTAAAAATGTATAAATGCAGGGTATTGTAAAACTGAGTCGAATTCTTTTAATTTATTACTTACTGGCGACCCGGCGAACTTCGTACCGCCAACTGCTTTTTTTTCATTTCTTCAATATTTTAATAGTTATTCTACTATTCGGCGCGGAGAAAAATCCAAAAAATCAAATATCATTAAAATCGGTTTAGCCGTTCTTGAGTTATAAATGGTATATAGATTCTAACCGCAATTGTTATAGATCACTGTTACACTAGTTCATGTCAGGGTACTGCGCTTACGCTCGGCATGCAGTGGGCATCCAAGGCATGGGTGGAAGCTAGATCAATAGCTCCCTTCCCACGGTCGCGCAGTAACCCCACCGTTTTCGGGAAGTACCGGTTACGTTGATATTTCACAACAACGCGGTCATTTACATTTTTTCCGTATTGTGGTGGTTTGTTTTTCTGGTATCTTAGTAACGAACCCTTCAATAAAAGGAACAAGTCTGCAGAAGAAGACTAGTGTCCGGAACATAAAGTGTCTTCAAATAGTCTATGAAATTACGATATTATTACGACACTTCGGTATGTTGTTTGCTAATTTACACATCTAATTATTCTGTTGAACTCTGATTAGAAGTAACGGTCTGAATTAGTAACGGAAAAATATTTTGAAAAATTTCATAGTTGGCTTCTTCATTCATATAATAATCTACTCTAATCAAAACTTGTAATTTAACCTACGTTTGAAATATTTTTATTTTGACTTGCAAATTAATTATTTTTTTATTGGAAATTATTTTCGTTCTATTTTTGCTGAATTCGCATTCATATCAAATATTTTTTTTAAAAGACAGTATAAGTTTTTTTTACGTTTACTACTGAGACGATACTAATGCAAATATTTAAGCTCCATACCGTTCTGTCTGTGGCATCGGTACCTACCTAGGACGAAAACTTTGATAAGTAACTCTACTTATCAAAGTTTTCGTCCTAGGTAGGTACCGATGCCACAAACAAAGTAGAGTTACTTATCAAAGTTTTCCTCTTAAGTAAAATGCGAAATTCTTTTTTATTAGGAAGATGGGTTATCTGGTTTTCAGGAAATTGAAAATAAAAAAGTTAAAATCTTACAAAACAGCTCCTTTTGTTAGAAATTGAAGTTCATTTTTATCTAAAATACATGGTACTGATAAATGCTTTGTTTGCCACTGTTTTAGAGTACCTACTTCATTATAGTTTCGGTCCCGTATTTAAAATTGATAGACTATGAGTAATTTCTCACAATAGAGGCTCGCGTGTGGCCTACTGTCGGTATAACGGCAGTGACAAATTACACTGCTGAAGTTCGATGAAATTGTATAGCTGCAGTGAACAAAATGTGCGGGTAAAATTGCTACATAATACATTTATGGGCTGGATGTAAATCACCTTGGGGGTTGTTTAACTGTGTAGCTGTTGTAGCATATGTTTGAAATTTGTACAGTAGGAACCTGACCTGATAAAGCCTAACTTCTTGACTACCTAATAGGATGTTCATTATATTACGATTTAGAGAAATTAATAACGCATACCCCCTAAATTTATAACTTGTACCCCAAAATACTTTACAAAAAAAAATCTGGCAATTTTTGTAACCGTACCGACTTGCATTTGAATTTCCTCATACAAAATACTATGAAGAAATGTGGGCAGAAGGTAAATTGCTATTCTTATATCTTCTCTTATTGTTTTTCGGTTCGCGACGAGATTTTTTATCAAAAAAATTTTCATACACGAGTAGAAATATGAAAAAAAATTTTTTTTTGGTTATTTTATATGCACATGAATATTTTTTGTATACTATTTTGGGGTAAAGGAGTATGCGTTATTAATTTCTCAAAATGACAATATACCTGAGGGACACCCTACTACCTACCTAATTCATAAATTATTACGCTACATATTATTTACCTCTCTTACGCAATTTGCTTTTAAACGAGTCAATTAAAAACGTGCCAGTATATAATGATACATATAGCTTCTTGCTTTTAATCTCGAGGCACCTACTTAGGCGTTATTTGAACATGACACGACCTAGCAAACTTAAAACTTGATTGGAATCGTATTGGTCTAAAACCAAAAGGAAGGAATTGTATCTACGTAACGCATACATTGGCTTAGTGTCAAACCACTTAAACTCAGTGTTACCTACAGGTTTTCCGCATTTGTCTACACAACAGTGCGTTCGAAATTTCTTATCCTTATCCTTTGTATTGCAATTTTCATGCGATAACTTTACCTCCATTGCCCATGCCAAGTAAACACTAAGCAACACGATTCGCCTGTCAATGACTAAAATCAGCCATGTTTTTCCAGATCGATGAGCTCTACTTGGAAATCCTGTACGAGATTTTACACAATGTCGGGGGATGTGACGTAGGCTGCGAGGCGGGACAGCTGGCTATGCTGTCCTATGTACAAGATGCCTTCAAGATATCTAATGACAAACACACGGAGCTCCTTACACAGGCGGAAGCTAAGGTGATTCTTTATTCAATTCATTAGATTTTTGGTTTTGTAATAGTATTCTAAAGAGTGATCAGTTATAAGTAAGTAATATCACTCTCTAGAATATTATTCATCATCATGATGAAGAAGAAGATGATGATGATGATGATGATGATGGTGATGATGATGATGATGAATATTCTAAAGAGTGATATTCATGAGTTATAAGTAGGGACGCGAATTTGTGGTCAAATATCGAATATTTAACTTTTGCTTCAATACTTACCGTAATTTAATGTTCAAATATCAATGTTTGCTGTAACTCTGGCATTGAAAAGTGATCCCTTTGTAAGCACAGCAAGTGTTTATTTTAGCATTTTACTATGTTACTGCAATTTAAAAAACTTCTATAAGGCTCATCGATAGTCAAATAATTACCAACTACCCCTTTTCAATATCCACCAACTTAAGATAATTAATTCATTATTGAATCTGTGTGCTAAAAAAAAATCTATGCTGTTTTATTTCAAAGGAACCTCCAGAACTGATGTTGAACGTGGAACTAGTAGAGGCTAAAGACTTAGTGCCAAAGGACCCTAACGGTCTGAGCGACCCGTTCGTGACGATATACTTGATGTCCAACTCCTCACATCGGTACAACACGTCAGTCAAGTCCGGCACGCTTAATCCTCTTTGGGAGGAATATTTCTCGCTGTAAGTATACTACGAGTATCCTACTTAAGTAATTTTAGTAAGCAAACGCTCTGAGTTATCCATTTACCTGATTTACAACGCCTCGGATTAATGCATCTGTGTTGTATAATAGTAGGGCCCAAGAGCAACTTATTAGAGTTACTAGGGAGTGGCAGGGTCATCCTTCCGTACGACTCCCACTTGTATGATGCCTAAATAGTGGAATACGGGAACGCCTTTTTAACCTATAATAATTTTAAACAAAAAAGAACCGACTTCACTAAGCATCCACCTTTCCAACACCAAATGCTCGAGCTGCTGTAAAAAATACTCAAATCACTACAGGTGTGCCTATAATAGTTGAAGAGTTCATCATCAGATCCTGACATGGTTACAATGGGACCAACTGTGAAGTATACGCTTTCAAACAAAAAAAGAATTTTCCAAATCGGTCCAGCCGTCTTCGAATAATCGGTGAACATACATAAAAAAAATAAAAAAAAATAGCAAAAACAAAGATCCCGACGAATTGATAACCTCCTCCTTCGAAATCTTGAAGTCGGTTGAAAATGACATAAATCAAAGTCCGATTTTATTTTGTGACCTGTTAGAATACGTTGAGTATTAATAATAAATAATTTAAAAAATCTAACAATTGTTAGCATTGCGCTAGGTATAATACATGTATTTGTTTGCTACACATAGAAAAGATTATGTAAGTTTTATTTTTCTCCACCAGGCTATCGCTTTTTACTATTGCAACATAACTTCACATTTTATAACGGTTTTGTCAAGAGCATATGTCGTCTTATACTCTGTATCTTTAGGTATTTAAATAAAAGTAAATAAGATCTACCCTCAAACGGCTCCTTAAGCCAGTTGAGGGTAGATGAAAACATTATACGATCAAATAATATTGGTTAAAGCCAGGTCGTTAAGTGACAGATCCAGGCAGTTTTGTATTTGATTGGTTAACCAATAAAAGTTATAACTACCCGATAATGTAAAAATTGTTTGTTTACTTTTATTTAAATACCTAAAGACATAGAGTATAGCTATTTGTAATTCGTTTAGAATTCAAGGTCACTTATATTTTGACAAATTGTTTTCGATTATGCTCACATAATCTATTGACCTAACTGTTATAAAATGACAGATGATATTGAAATAGTTGAATGCAATAGTATGGTAAAGGAAAATATATCTTGTACAATCTTTTCTTTCTGTTATTAACAAATATCTATATAATTCCTAGCGCGACGTCAAAAACAGTTAGAAAATATTTTTTACTACAAGTAATCATATCATATTCTCTAACTAATAATTTTTAAGAAAAAAAAACCGACTTCAATGGGGGTAGCCGGTGAAGGATTATTGTAGATAGATGGTGCACTTAGATTCCATACAATGAAATAACTTGCTTAAAAAACGCAGCGGAGAGGACCAATCGCCAAACGTGAACTATGCGTCGTTGAAGAGTTCCGTTCTGATTATCATCAACAGTTCCACTTCATCAAATGTCACTCTTTTGAATGAAAATGCTTGATTTGTTGATAAAAATACAAAAGTCACTTTATGTATGCCTTTAAGATTTGAGGAATTCCCTCGATTCCTCGTGGAACTCATCATCAGAACTTGAGCTTGACGAAAATTGGTCCTGACAATCTAACTTGCTTAACAAACATAGCGAAGAGGAAGAATCGCCAAGCATGAACTATGCGTCGTTGAAGAGTTCCGTTCTGTTCATCATCAGCAGTTCCACTTCATCAAATGTCACTCTTTTGAATGAAAATGCTTGATTTGTTGATAAAAATACAAAAGTCACTATGTGTAAGCCCTTAAGATTTGAGGAGTTCCCTCGATTCTTCATGGATCCCATCATCAGAACTTGAGCTGGACGAACATTTGTTCTGACAATTAAACTTGCTAAACAAACACAGCGAAGAGGACGAATCGCCAAACGTGAACTATGCGTCGTTGAAGAGTTCCGTTCTGATCATCATCAGCAGTTCTACTTCATCCAATGTCACTGTTTTGAATGAAAATGATGGTTTTGTTGATAAAAATATAAAAATCACTATATGTATGCCTTTAAGATTTGAGGAGTTCCCTCGATTCCTCATGGATCCCATCATCAGAACTGCGTTTTGACAAAAACGGGACCAATCTGTATATATATACTTACAATCAAAAAAAGAATTTTCAAAATCGGTTCAGACATGACGGAGTTATGGAGTAACAAACATAAAACAAAAAAAAAAAAAAAAAAAAAAAAAAAAAAAAAAAAAAAAAAAAAAAAAAAAAAAAAAAAACATACACGCCGAATTGAGAACCTCCTCTTTTCAAATCTTGAAGTCGGTTAAAAAAGAAAATCACACTTGTGAGTTATCGAAGCTCAAAACTGTTCGCGTACTGTACTAATAGTACATTACTTACCAAGGACTGTAAAAGAAAGAAAGCCCGAAATCTCAGGTATTTGTGACCCGAGCCGCAGGCGAGGGTTGTAAATATGCGATAGAGGGCTTTCTTTTTTACTGCCCGTGGTGAGTACACAATTTTACGTCTCCACCTGGCCATAATGCGAGTTTTACCGTACGCGTAACGTGCGGTAATACTCACATTATGGCCAGGTGTTACGTAAAATAGATTATACCTGCCTGCCTTCGACTTAAATATAAGGCTAATGTATGGTACAGGTAGTAAACAGGGTGAAAGGTTAAGGATTATGTTAACCGCGCTCGCGTAAAGTCATAAATCCCGTCTTGGACTCCTTTACTATTAAGTCCAGCAGGTAATCTTTTCTGGGGGAAATATTTAATCGAATCAGTATAACTACCGTAAACAAGTCGATACCGAACGTAAACTGATAAATTGAGAACCTTTTGTAAGTGCTTTTGATAGTGCTTTCAACAAGTCCATTAATCGCTCAAACCTTATTGAATGGAAAGGAGTTGGTATGCAGAAGGGCAGGCATCTCTGCAGCTGACAGTGCATACTTCTATACGGTTAACGTACATACTTCAAAGTTTAGTTCGATACACATTTAGCTCGTTGGAAACGTAGGTAGCTAGGTCAATCACAAACGTAATTTTACGACTGCACACCGAACACGTAATGGCCTTGCTCTTGCCAAAAATTAAACAAATGTACAACTTTGAAACGTTTCCGTTTTAGCTGTGGAAGTTTTATTACCTATAACGAGTACACATGTTAAGGTTAATTAATTGTTTTTAATAATTACGTGGTTTTGTCGGCAGGCCGATGCGGGAAAACCTTCAGGAGGATTCTCTTTGTTTAGAAGTCTGGTAAGTTCTCACGTCAATAAAATATTGTGTATTGTTATGGATGTTCTTTTGTTGAAATTACGTATTTTTTTACAAAACAATAATTGTGTTAGCGTAAACAAGTCTTTAGTACCTATTCTTAAATAGGTATATGCATAATAATGTCTTCGGAGTTCGGATAGAAGTAGAACACAAAACACATACACACACACACACACACACACACACGGAAACTAACACAACACAGTGAATACTCCTTATTTGTAAAGGGTCGGCAACGCGCATGGGACACCTCTGGAGTTGTAGGCGTCCAAAGACTACGGTAGCTGCTTACCATCAGGCGGGTCGTATGCTTGTTTGCCACCGTCGTGGTATACAAAAAAAGTAGAACCTTCTAATGTTGTGTTGTTTGTTTTACCCATAGCCATGTGAACATAGTTTTTACTGAAGAATTTACTATATTTTCGTTTCATTTACCTACTCTAAGCTTTAAGTATATACATAAGTGGATGGGGTATTAGTCAAATTGGCTCATTGAAAAACTCCTCAGTTACCTACATCATCATCATCAACATCATATCAGCCGAAAGACGTCCACTACTGAACATAAATAAAATAAAAATAAAAAAAAGCCTTTATTTCTTACAGTAACTAGGATATTATGTGTAAACTAGTACATTTAAATCGTAACTTTTGTATAAGAAATTATAGAGAAAAATATATACATATACTTAAGTTATAGTTTACAACTATCACTATAATTCATCTGCAAGAACCCCTCTGCAGGTAAAGGCCTCCTCCAAAGTGGCCCAGTTTTCTCTGGATTGCGCTGTTTGCATCCAATTTGGACCCGCTGCGTCTTTTATTTCGTCTTCCCGTCTTTTATTTCGTCTTCCCGTCTATTTAAGGGTCTACCTTTCTTTCTTTTGCCTGCTGAACATAGGCCTATTAAAAGATAAAAGTGACATCATCTCCTCACAGGGATTTCGACCCGGCTGAGACTGTCAAGGAGAAGATGACCAAGATGTTTGAAGTGAAAGGGGTGAAGGGCTTTCGTAAGCTGATGAAAGAGATCGCCATCACCGCGTCGTACGGCAAACATGACAACGAGCTCATTGGCACGGCTAACATTCCGCTCAAGGTGGGTTTTTTTGGTTTCTTATGAACCGTAATATTGTCTTCGGTTGCCGCGATAGTTTAGTTATTCATGAAATAAAACAACTAAAAACGGATTATATCGCGTGTACTGAGCTTAAATTACATCCCGACGTTTCGAACACTACAGCGTTCGTGGTCAACGGGTCGCGATATAATCCGTTTTTAGTCGTTTTATTTCTTATGAACCGGCTCGGATGGTAATGTTGAAGCTGAACAATTTTTTTATGCCTGCTTTCCCTAGTTGGTTGCTAATCTGTTAAAAAGAAATGAAGGACCTTAGAGAAAATCAAATTATTATGTTGAATATTTATTATGGAGTTGATCTTGAGAAAATTCGAGGGTTCCGCCGTGACCAGGTCGGTAGCCTAGAGGTCAAGGCATCAGCCGCGAAAGCTGAAGATGCCGGTTCAAAGCCGGCCTCGGAAACCGGAGGACTTGGTCACTATTTCCGAAGTACATATATAACATCTATTTCAGTTTAGAAAAGAAGGACGCGTTAGATTTTTGATAATAGTAGATTGTTTGACAAGGGTCTAAAGTAGGCCATATTACCACGAGGTGGTTATTTAATATAATAAAATGGTAATATGGCTTTTAGATCAGAGTAATGTATACTATTTTTCACTTCGATTGCGAGAAAATAAGATAAAAATACTTATTATTTACGCAAAATAACTAAACTAAGGTGAAATTATGGTTTAACTTGCTTGGCGGTCTTTTAATTTTTTTAACTTCTTTGACATAGATACAAAATATAAACACCGCGAATAAACGCCACAGACGACGGTATAATTAGCTCTTTAAACAGTTTAAACACGCTTTAAAGCGCTTCCAAAAAATTAAAATCTTTTTTAATGATTGTGAAGTAGGAACTAAAAAACACCTCATGTTTTGAGAAATAAATTGCGTTTCCTGATTGGTCGATTTTAACATTGCTGTATTCTGATTGGTTGATATTAAATAAAATGTTTTTTTAAGGACTTTAATTATTTACACAGTATACGCACTAATAAAGTACCTAGCGTTTCGATTCATTTCGATATGTGTTGTGATTGGTGGATTTAATATGGTGAAGTGTTCCGAATGGTCAATTTAAAATGTTTTTTAAATCATAAATATGTATACATTTTAGCCCTAGAGGCTAAATGTACTACTTTAGTCCGCCTTGGTAAGCATAATAAGTATGACACACTTTTTGAGCATGAGAAGTGAAATATATATAATATCCTACATACATATTTTCGAATATAATTCCAGTCGATCCCAGCAAGTGGTATGACGATGTGGTTCAACTTGAGTAAGAAGAGCAAACTACGGCGCCAAGGGGTGGTGAAGGTGCGACTCAACTTCTCCTCGGAGAAGAACTCCCAGGTTGCGGCGCAGGAGCACCGCCATCTGCTCAGGATACTGCTTCTCCATGAACTGGAGAATTCCAAGGTGTCTAATTAGCTTTCATCTACTAGTATCATCATTCCACTGCTTAGAATTACATATCTGTTGCTCGAGAATTACTTCGAGAATCTGTGATTTTGGAGTTCAGACAGGCGCTGCGCCCCTTCAGCATAGTATCATGATTCCACTGCTAGATATGCGCAGCGCCTTTGTCTGAATCCGTCAGTGTCACAGATATGTATTTTTAATAATAAATCATTTTACGAGTATTATGATAAAGTGATAATAACTTTAGGAAGAAGAGCAAGTTACGGCGGCCAGGGTTTTTGGATATGTATGTGGAGTGGAATCTTTAGGCGGAGCTCCTTCACAAGCTTCAAATTTTCTTGGACCTTTTATACTCACGCTCGCTGTTTCCAGAGCGGTCCAAGAATTTCGCCTTTTGACTGAAGATTGTCAGCAATTTGGATATAACATACAATGACTGCCAATATCTAATCTCTTTCCAGGTGGCCCCATTCTGGTGGTGCGGCAACTTCAGCGGCCCAGCGGAAGCCATCTTGACGCAGCACGTTGCACAGAGCGGTCTTACCGCCACAGACAACGCGCTCGCGCAGTGGAGCGTGTACTGCTCGCTCACCGTCGACCATCCGCTTAGCTTCGCCCTCTTCAACATGCTTCTAGAGAAGATCACCAAACCTTTGCAATCTGGTAAGAACTTAGCGGTGTCCTGATTTCTTTCTTTAAGTGTGCATAAGATCTTTGTTCGATAACTGGGTAGTAGGTACTCACTACTTATTTACTTTAATAAAAGTTATCGGATCTGTAATATATTTTTTTTATATACCACGACGGTGGCAAACAAGCAAACGGCCCGCCTGATGGTAAGCAGCTACCGTAACCTATGGACGCCTGCAACTCCAGAGGTATCACATGCGCGTTTCCGACCCTTTACAAAAAGGAGGATTCACTGTATTGATGGCTAAAGGAACAAGAAGGTCCCTCATCGTGAATACACCGGGCCCACTTTGAGCTCTTTGGCAACCTTAACTCACCAGCAGGAACACAACACTAGGAGTAGGGTCTAGTGCTATTTGGCTGTGGTTTTCTGTAAGGTGGAGGTATTTCCCCAGTCGGGCTCTGCTCCAGATTTGAGCGAGATGACATTCGCTGAACGTGCCCTACCACAATTAGCGAGATGCCATTCGCAGTGCCCATACCTCTCTTTTTGGCGTAGTTTAAGGACATACCCTAGTCCGGACGTAGTTTAAGGACATACCCCGGGTCCAAAGGAATATGTCTTAAAGACAATAACAATGCTCAATTTAGTAGTTCAGCGTATAATATTGATAGCTTATTCTGCGGTGATCTATAAACAAGTGTGGAGCTAATAAAGAATTTGTCTCAAAACGCGTGTAGCCACTCTTTAGTAAGACGGACGGTTATCCTGGCATGGCCTACACGTGTTGTTTGTAAGGAACAGCTATAATCTTACAAAAAGCAAGGCTTCTATCGAACATGGTTGTCTATTTTTTATTTTAATAAATAAAAGTGTGAGATTAACGTCGTCATTGGCAAAATTCCCATTGCTGTGTACAAACAAAGAAAGCCATTAAAAAAATAATAAGATTATATGACTGGTGATCTGTTGTCTAGCGTAATTAGACACCCCTCCCATGTCTGTCTTGTTAGCAGGCTGAAATTATCCTTTTATTGCTGTAAACAGGGTCGTAAATAGGGGGAAAGGGGATTATGGGACAATGCCGTACTTTTAAATACGAATGCCCTATCTTAAAAGTACCATCAACCCGTCGACTATGGCAATAAACTAGATGCCCTACCTTAATCCTTTGACCGCCAAACTTCGGACGGAAAAATCGTACCCTCAGCGCCAGCGCAAGGCAAACCGCTTATATTTTGGACGTGATATCACGTGCTGGCCCTGACGGCACGACTTTCCGTGCGCGTGATTTGACGTCTTTTGCGGTCAAAGGGTTAAAATTGGTCATGCCTTACCTTAAATCAACACTGCTCTATCTTAACTGCAACTCTGGCTCTATAAAGCTTCAAAATTATCTAGTTGGTACTGTATGTATGAGTCATTTGATTAGAATATTTGCAAAACGTAAACATAGGCTTTGTTTGGGATGAGATGACGTGATGGCCGCGATACATGTCTACTCACTTTTTTTTTGTATCTGTCTTTCAGGTCTTATAAAAGAAGAGGACGTCAAGCTATTCTGGGATGGCGCCAAAAAACTGCTCCCGACATGTTTCGGACAAATCAGAAAGCTGAGGAAAAAGACCGCCGGCGACAAAACCGTCATGAAAACACTCAGAGAAGTCATGAAAATACTTTACAAATTATCTATGCTAGATATTCCCGACTTCGTAGACCTGTTTCCTACTAACTTATACGGTTGGTTAAGGAGTAACGATGAGGGAAAGCTGACGATTCATGAGGTTTTGAACCAGGCGGCGATCCAGGGCGCTTCCGATTGGTTCGTGCATATTCTGGACAACAATGAGTGCAAGGATAAGACGGAGGAGTCCCGGCTGCAGCATCTGATCAGGGTGATCCAGCTCGTGCGCTCCGATCTGCAGAGGGCTATTGAATACCATGACAGAGTTTTCATTGAGTAAGCATTTCAATTCAATTCAATTTATTTATTTGCAAAGAACATATAGTGTGTCCGGTGGCTTAAGAATAAATGCGCCATACTTTAAGTATGGAGCATTTATCCTTAAGCCACCGGACAAACTATACACAAGTGTTATGGGTATCAATGGGATGATATAGGTACTTTTTTACCTATTGTAATTACAGTAGTATATGGTCTACCACAATATGACATGCAAAACCTTACATTATAATCTAAAATATTAATAAAAATCAAAATGTAAAATTCTTAAAATATTCATTCAAAAAGTAAAACGGTCGTGTCACTAAAAATAATCGTATTTTTTTAGAAAATTGTATTTTGCAACTAAACTATTTTAAAACTAGCTTTTTCCCGCGGCTTCGCCCGCGTACTATAAGTACTCAAAAAGGAGGTTCTCAGTTAGACTGGTATGTTTGTATGTACCACATTTTCCCCTTTTAGGGGTTGAATTTTCAAAAAACCTGAAACACGTGTTTACTCATTTATCGTTAGGAATACTCCTATGAAGTTTCGAATAAAATAGTCTAACAAATCTTAGGGGGTGAATTTTGAAAAATCCTTTCTTAGTGCACCCCTAGACCTTATAAGGAACCTACGTGCCAAATTTGGAATGAGGGTTTCCGCGATTGAGATTTTCACTAGATGGCAGCACCGTGACGACAGGTCTTTTTGGCAGTAGCTGTCAAAATCCACCAATCAAAAATTATATGGTTAAACATGATTGGTGGATTGTGACAGCTAGACCTGTCGCCACGGTGCTGCCATCTAGTGAAAAACTCGATCGCGGAAACCCTCATTTCTAGAACCAGCGGTTTGGGCTGTGCGTTGACAGTCAGTCAGTCAGTCAGTCAGTCAGTCAATCAGTCAGTCAGTCAGTCAGTCGATCAATCAGTCAGTCAGTCAGTCAGTCAGTCAGTCAGTCAGTCAGTCAGTCAGTCAGTCAGTCAGTCAGTCAGTCAGTCAGTCAGTCAGTCAGTCAGTTTCTTCTTTTATATATTTAGATGTATTGCAATTTTTTTATAGGTTTAAGGCAAAGTAGGTAATCGAAAAAGATAACAATTAAGTAATTGAACTTTAGTTAGTCAACGAGTAGCTATCTGTGGATCGATGTCGGAATTTACGCTTCCAAAGTTAAGGGACGTAATTTTTCTTGATCCTGCGTACCAATGTGGGCTTATTTATGGGAACTAGATAGCAGCACGCAGCACTGAGGCATATCACTACGAAATATTATTGGATTAATGATAGGGTTAGGTACCTAATATATTAAAGCGATAACTTCAACTTAGGCAGCAAACTTTAGCCAAGCACCTATCAAAACGTCATACGTTAAACCCTCCTTAAGGCTAGAAAGGCATAACAAAATAGTTCAAAGATATATGCTGAATTTTATAAAGAAATCATTTTCACCAGAACGTTTTTTTCCAGGGTTATGAATTTCCCTTACTCCAAAGCGCTTTACGGTCTTTACGAAAGCAAAATAGCTTCTCTAGTAGAGCCCGAAGTGACAGAGGTGTGTAAGAGTCTAAAGCGCTTGAACTACAACGAGGGCTCCACGAGCAGCGTGCACCTGGCGGGGGGCCTCGACGGGGCCACGGGGCTCGGGGCCCCCCGCGTCGACGACGAGCCGCTGGCGATGGGGACCACGCTGTTTGAGTTGTATCTTGCACTGCAGAGGTTTTTGACGTAAGTTTTATTTTATTTTTATTCCTTTTATAAAATTTAGTTTTTTTAATGGATGGCAAAGGAGCAGATGAGCCGCCTGATGGAAAGCGGTCAACGTCGCCTATGAACATAAGCAACATCAAGGGAGCTGCTTATGCGTTCTTTCAATTTAGACTATTTTTAGCGTGTCATATAGTCAGTAATTTGCTTTTTTTAGTTTTAGTTTTTGACATCGATTTGATTTATTATCTATCTAGAGCAAGATATAATAAATTATATATTTTTGAACAGTAGGTACTTGGTATTATAACAAATTATCTTTAGATTAGAGTCTAGTAGCCAAACCCATAGATTGATTTTAACTAAGTAGGTATCTTTTGTTTTGGACCAATGTCTGTTATCAATGATATATTTTTAACTCCAGCCAATAGCCGATTAATTCATACTTCAAATAAGAAGTACTCAGGTTTCTTATGGCCTGTTTCACAATCTCCAGTTAAAGCATATCTGTCAGATAAATGTTTGCTGTCCTTTTCTTTTATATGACTGGAGAAAAGGATAGCAATAATTTTAACTGGCAGATAAGTTTATCTGGAGATTGTGAAAAAGGTCCTTAAAGTTTTGAACCTAAAATTCGAACACACTGAAACTGAAACTAATCTAACCTATTGAACAGTTCCGGACTTTAAATGTTGAGCCATTTAGGTTCATTTTACATTGGACATTTCATAGAGTAAGTATTAAACAAAAGAAAATAGTTAGCACCGTAAATTGCTCAACAATCAGTCTATGACTGTACTGCCATCTGGGCCATGTTTTGTGCGTTTATCGGCATAGAAATAGCAATATTATTTCCAATGAGGGTTTCCGCGATCGAGTTTTTCACTAGATGGCAGCACCGTGGCGACAGGTCTAGCTGTCACAATCCACCAATCATGTTTAACCATATATTTTTTGATTGGTGGATTTTGACAGCTACTGCCAAAAAGACCTGTTGTCACGGTGCTGCCATCTAGTGAAAATCTCAATCGCGGAAACCCTCATTGCATACTAATATCATACTAATGGGGAAGGCAACTGTCAAACTGGCATCTCTAACATTGGTCCTTAGGAAAGCTAAATTTGTACGGCGCGAAGTAGTTTTTATTTTTTCGCGAAAATGATTCAATGTTTTGTCTCGAATTGCGCCGAAATTGAAATCCACCGGTTTCTGAAATATACTAAAATTAGGGCTGTAGATTAACGCCATAGGAGAGGTTTTTGTCTAAGAAAAGCTTTTTGACTATAGTCTGGCAAACCATTTCTGTCAGTAGAAACGCGCGGCAAATTCAAAATACGTACATGTGGCAACCCTTTGTGATGAGACACATTCATGTGTCATGTTTCATGACGAACATTTAAATTCACATTGAATTTGTTTCTAGTGCATTTCACTCTCTCATCTTAAGCGCGAGTGAGATAGAACTCCTGCAACGTTCCCAATTAAATTTAAATAAATTTTTAAGCCATATGTCAATTGTCTCAACCCTCAATCAGATTATCTGTTGCAGTTGATGACAGATCAGACTAAATATATCCGTCTCCTTTTTACACACCGTAAATGTCACCTAATGAAAGGGGCGGAAATACCACCTAAAATTAAAAACACGCTGCTTTTTTCACTGATTCTTAGTGTTGTCATACTTTTGATCGTTGTTCATTGCTACTGCGTTCGTTGGCTGGCCAGACTATATATACTAGTTAAAGACCATTCATTATCTGTCTCTTTCTTTCATTGTATGTGTCTTTTTCTCCTATTGTATGGAATCTGGAACAGCGCCCTCTACAAAAAGTTTTCACCGGCCTTCCCCATAACCATACGTACATTGTGATGTTTGTGCTTCTATAAACATCAAAAACATTAACATTAAGCACACTACTCATAATCTAACGATAAACGACCTTCTGTTGACGTTGAATGAATTACTAATGTCATATTATAACCGTGAATTGTGATAATACTACTAATTTGTTTATCTACACTCATACTGTAAGTACTCTAAAATGCGTTCAAAAACCGTAGACAATGACAAGCATTACAACAAACGATTTAACTATGATAAGTTTCTTATCTGCGGCAGTAACGTAATTTTAACTTTGCATGCTCAAATATTGTTAAGCAATGAGTTTCAAATTTGGAACATCGAATTTGATAACATAATGTTACCGCCATGGCCAACTCGATTGGTCCCGCGCGAGCCCCGACACAATCGAGTTGGCCACGCCGACACAATCGAGATGGCCACGGCGGTACAATGGCGGCCATTCTATGATTTCCGAATACGGCATTTATAATAAATAATATGAGTGTAGATAAAGCAGTGTATGCAACTGTACGTAATTAGGCCTTAAAACACTCGTGTGATCTTATTATGAAATTCGCCTGCGGCTCATTTCATAAAACCACACTCATGTTTTAAGGACCCTTATTACGTAACAGTTACATAAACTACTAATTTACAATACAACAATGTCTAATATAGGCTGATTAAACTTCGAAATATAAATATTGTTAATGTTTACTGTACCTACTACTTATTGAGAAAAGCGACCTTTAGAGAAAATCCAGACATACGAGTACTAAAGCATATTTGCCTAAGCTAAAACACAATGATAATAATAACAATCATCTTGCTAACGGCGAGTACTTGCACAGACATAACCTCGTAGCCAGGATTATATACCAGCAGCTTGCTCTCCTATACGGTCTTGTGGACCACGAAGTGCCGTACTACAAGTACACACTTGCGCCAGTTCTCGAAAATGGTCGTGCCACGCTCTATCGGGATCGATTTATTATCACGGACAGGACTATTGTAGCCAATAAGCCTGATATCGTGGTAATAGATCGACCGCAACGCCGGGCCATGCTCGTCGACATCACCGTCCCATGTGACGAGAACCTCGTGAAGGCCGAGAAGGACAAGTCCAGCAAGTACCTAGACTTGGCTCACGAGGTAACCGCCATGTTGTCTCTGGGAACGGTCTCATAGCGAAGAGTCTCGAGCAACATCTTGAGAGACTTGCGCTACGGGGTTGTGGTTGGATTAAGGGTCAGATTCAGAAGGCCGTAATCTTGGACACGGCGCGCTTAGTCCGAAGGTTCCTCACTCTGCGGCCCTAACCACCGGCAGCCTGGGCCCTGCCCCGTTGCCGGCGGCACCCTAGGTTAGGTTTTTTTTATAATGCTTTTATTGTTTTTATATGTTTTAGAAGTATTTTTGTATTTTACTTTTATAAAAATATTGTAAAAAGCCTAGCCTGAGAAGAAAGATAAATAATGAGATAATAACAATAATTTATACAACATAATTTTATTTTATAGACTAGGCCAAGGCCTGAATGAAACAGATTGGAGCTCATACGCCATATCCAAATTCCACTGGTGGTTCTTCGGCGGCGTGGCCCAATGGCTCGACATCGCTGCCTACAAGGCCCTCACTCGCATCGAAAAAGCTGTAGACCTGGACTCCTTGACTGTCATTGATAGCAACGTGAAATATAGCAGCTCGGCTGTGGATACGCTGCAGATATTTTATCAGATTAAGATTTTCTGGACCCAGTTGGCCTGGCCCGATGTGGAGGGGAGCTACACGTTTGTGGCTAAGATTATTGATGTGAGTATTATTTTATTTTTAGACTACTATGGACTCGCAGACCAAATATTAGAAATCTTCGTGGAATCCTTCAAGTGAGTGTAAGCATGTTGCGACTTGCGACATAACCATGAGAGAGTTCATAGTTGTCTCTTGTTTGTTTTCAAATCTTAATGAGATATTTTGGACCTTTTGTCATATAAATAAGGTAGCTACAGCTAGTGTATTGATTATTGAGATCTTAAAAATAAAACTTGCTAAATGCATTAGTCCCATACCACGCCTTCATTAGTTTAACCATATCTTACCTGCATGCCAAAGTAAACTAACTTCTAAACAAATACCAAGACTTGCAAATAATTTATCTACCGATTTGATTTGCTACGTATCTTTCTTTATTGGTCGATGTCTTACCCTGCGTGCAGCGTACCGTTTAGGGAAACGAAAGACCGAGGCTTAAACAGTAGATGATCATATCGATCATTAACATATAACAAGGATGATATAGACATGGATGGACAATATCCATACAAAATCGCGTTCCTTTTATTTCAGGTTAAAGCACTAGCGTCATCTATCGGTTACACCAGACACTAAATCCTAGTTTCTAATACTTTGTTCGTCGCTTAACTCTGACAGAATAACTCGACTCCGACTCGACAGATGGCGCTGTGGCACTTCGTACCGAAAACAGACGTATAGCCTGAAGGTTCGAGGAACGCGATTTTGTATAGGCATCAAGGATGATTAAGACATGGATTGACAATGCCTATACAAAATCGCGTTCAAGCTGTTTTCGGTACACAGTGCCACAGCGCCATCTGTCGAGTCTGAAGTCGAGTTATTCTGTCAGCGTTAAGCGACGAACAAAGTATTAGAAACTAGGATTTAGTGTCTGGTGTGACCGATAGATGACGCTAGTGCTTTAACCTGAAAAGAAAACGCGATTTTGTATGGGTATTGTCCATCCATGTCTTTATCCTCCTTGACATATAATAACGTGATTCCAGGACATATGCCGTTGCTGCGTGTTCTACTCGGACCGGATGTCCGGCCGCGTGGACAACGCGGGCCGCGTGAGCACGGTGTTCGAGGAGCGGTTCGAGGTCACCGCCGAGTGGTGTGTGGCCATCAACAACATCGACTATGTGCGACAGAGTCTGGAACCTTTTGTGGAGGAGCTGGGCATGGACGACATTATACAGAAGCTGTGCGAGTGCAAATCTCCAGTGGAAGCGCAAAGGTATTAAAATACTCTCATGTTTAAGATATTTAACTCATTTATTAAAACAATGGGCAATGGTATTTAATAAACATTAAAACCCGACAAAAATATGTCAAAAAATGACAAATTTGTCCAATTGTGCTTTAATAAACTTTACTTATTTGTCACAGGGTGACAGGTAAACTCGAGTCAATGTAGCTGGTGTATTTTGTTAAATAAAATTCTGATGGCTACAAAATTGTCATTGTCAACTACAATTCAAAAATTGTCATGAATTTCTACAGAAAATGAGACAATTTACAATTACATATTTACAATTACAACGCTAAACACGATTATGTCCAATTGTAGTTACAATTAAACATATTGGCCAAGTGTGACAATGACATATTTGTGAGTAGATTGTTTTTTTTTTATAAACAGGTTTTTGAATTGTATTTGTTGATTGTAATCTTTATTAAATAGGACCCTCAAAAAATCAGTTGTTGAGCAAAAGTTAAACCAAAAACTTTTCTGGTGACCAATAGTAGTTTATGTAACTGTTACGTAATAAGGGTCCTTAAAACATGAGTGTGGTTTTATGAAATGAGCCGCAGGCGAATTTCATAATTAGATCACACGAGTGTTTTAAGGCCTAATTACGTACAGTTGCATACACTGCTTTATCTACACTCATATTATTTATTATAAATGCCGTATTCGGAAATCATAGAATGGCCGCCATTGCACCGCCGCGGCCATCTCGATTGTGTCGGCGTGGCCAACTCGATTGTGTCGGCGCTCGCGCGGGACAAATCGAGTTGGCCATGGCGGTAACATTATGTTATCAAATTCGATGTTCCAAATTTGAAACTCATTGCTTAACAATATTTGAGCATGCAAAGTTAAAATTACGTTACTGTCGCAGATAAGAAACTTATCATAGTTAAATCGTTTGTTGTAATGCTTGTCATTGTCTACGGTTTTTGAACGCATTTTAGAGTACTTACAGTATGAGTGTAGATAAAGTATATTATTTTGGCTAACCATTTAATTACTCCCCTTTTATTAATTAAGACAATGTTATGTTACAGGTGCAAGGATACTTTGCAGTGTGTGATCGCAAATGCTATAGATACGGTAAAGAATAAAATTGTGGAGATCCTGGAAATAATGGTGAAGAAGGTGAGTTCACAAAAACCGTAAAAAAAACTGGCGGCAATACCAACATTGAAATAAATCACATTTAAAATTAACGAATATTATTTTATAAACAGCATTGGTAGCTTAGCGGTAAGACGTCCGACTTTCAAGCCGAAGGTTTCGGGTTCAAAGCCCCGGCTCGTACCAATGAGTTTTTCGGAACTTAAGTATGTACGAAATATCATTTGATATTTACCAATCGCTATTCGGTGAAGGAAAACATCGTAAGGAATCCTGCCTACATCCGCGGAGAAATTCAAAAGATGTATGTGAAGTCCCCAACCCGCTTTGGGTCAGCGTGGGGACTATAGCCCGATCCCTGTCGTATATTGAGAGGAGGCCTGTGCCCAGCAGTTTGACGTATATAAGCCATATACAAGATATCGCTATACTCCGCTTAACGCGTTATTTCTTTGAAACCTAACCTGCCAAAAAGAAGGGGGGCGGGAGGGGAACTCGCAATGTCAGACAGGGAACGCGCGATTCTTCCCTGGAGCGTAAGAGAGAGTCAGACATTAATGGTTGCCATGGAGACATACTATGTTTACTGTCACTTCCAATATTAGTATCTCACTTTAGAGTGAAATTACTTCGAGCGTGGCAGCGGAGGTCGCCCGGCTATGCGAGGTCTTGGGTTAATTAGTCTATGATATAAGCTAACATTTTTTTAAATGTTTTTAAAAAGTGCAGAATCCGTGTAAATTTAATTTAGAAATGTGGTAACATGCCAGCTACATAAATCAAAAACTTGGTTAACTTTCAGATGATGCCATCCATCACCCGATTCCTAATGGAGGGCGCGGAGTTACTGCACCAGGACTGCTCGAGCATGGACCGCGTTATGCGCTACCTCGAGGCCAACCTCGATACTCTCTATCAGCAACTCAATAATGACAACTTCTCGAGAACCCTTGACATTGTGTGGGAGCAACTCGGGGAAGTCCTTTACGAGTTGATACAGGCTAACTTGGAGGTTAGAAAATATTATTTAATCCACATTATATTTGTGTAATACAGCTAACTGTAAAATATTTAACCTAGATTTATCAAGTAATATTAACTTATCTTTTTACTAATTTTATTGTTCTTGAAGGATCTGGCGAAAGATTTATATTCGATAGCATTGTATTGTATTGCTAGTAATTAGGGATGTCTCGATTTAGCAAAAACGAATAGGCTATAAGTACCAGTTGCCACAGTAGATTGCAGTAAAAGTGATGTCCTTTTACACCCATAATTTTAAATACTAAATTCTTGACGGCATTCTTGGAGTGCCCCTTGATTAGCAAAAAACCCAAATAATTAAGATTTCTTTCACCAGATCCTTGTTGTAATTAATATTTCTGTCATTCGTTACACTAACTTAACATTGATTTTGTATTGTAGAAAGAGAAACTCGCCACCCGTATCCGCTTGCTTAGGCGTAGGTATTTCGACAAAAACAAAGTAGCCCCCAATAGCAACTACCTCCTTTTACGGGTAAATATTGCATATTACTACACGCTACTGCAATATTTGAGAGTGCACCCAGTTTGACAATGTTTTTTTTTATTTATATGTGTAAAATGTTTATTCTAAATTATTTTATGTTTTGATATAGCACCGAAAAGCAAAGATAACTCGGTATATCGACCCCAGGCGCCTGACCAAATCGGCTGCTGCCAATTTAGATGCGGTAAACATAGTTGATAGAAAGCACCTTGTTTATGTACCTACCTCATAAAATTATGTATGTTAATTGTGTTGAATGTATAGATCTTTAAGCCTCGAATCCACAAGAGCACAAATGGTCAGCGGGTCATATCTTGTCGGGACCGGTACTGTCAATATGGATACAAATATGTAGCCACGACTCTTTTACCAAGGAGTAAGTTTTGGATAAGTACATGTTTTTGTTACATTAAATGTACTTATCCATATTTTCAGATCCAGTCCAGTCCATGGACTTCCACTTGTATTACAAGTTACAAGCTTTTGGGAAATGGGCTGTACCTAAAATTTATAGATTCTGTTTTGCAGATACAGTTCGATAGCCAATTTTGTTCATCGGATCTGCCACTTCAGTACAAAAAGCTAGAAATGGATGATGGAAAAATTGGGGCAATGGAACTGTAATTTATATCTGGAGAATAAAAATAGCATAATACAACCGCGAAGACATGGCGTGGAATGATACAGCGACAGTTTAATAATATAGCTTAGACAGTCTTAGACAGTAACTCAAATTAACATCAATAATAAAATATCTACGGACCAGCAAGCGCAGCGTAGGACGTCCACCCACAAGATGGACCGACGATATTATTAAGGTCGCCGGAAGACGCTGGATGCGGGTCGCTTCCAACCGGTACGTGTGGTGGTCCAAGGGGGAGGCCTATGTTCAGCAGTGGACGTCTTATGGCTGAGATGATGATGACGATGATGAATAAAATATCTTAGACAGCCACAGAACACATTAAGTGTTTCGTGTTGATAGCTGGTATCACAAAAAGCCCAAAGCAAAGCCCGTGAGGACACAACAACTGAAGAGAGAATTTGTGCGATTTGTTACCAATGTTATCATACCGGTGCCGATACTGCCGTTACGAATCGTGACTTAGAGAATTCAAACAGACAAACAAATTAACAAGCAGAAAAACAGGCAGAAAATTCTGCCGAAAACATATGACCAGTGGTCATATTTTTTGTATGGACTGACGTTTATCTGACGTGGCTATTTGTAAATCCCCCCCGCAAAAATCGGCAGACTTTTTTTGTATAGAAAATGATAGACATGGCCGCTCCGGTAGGTTGAATTCTCTAAGAATCATGAAACATTTGTGCCCTAGTGTATTTGCAGCTTGATACAATGTTAGCTTGTTATGTTTCTCGGCTCGTCTAAATAGCCTATCTTCATGTGGGCTACTATCGTTTGTGATTGTTTCGATGAATGCTGCTTTTAGCATAGTCCGAATAGTTTAAAATGTAATGTGAACTTCAAAAATTCTATCCTCTCAGTGTTGGAAACATTTGCGATAGTTTTATAGGGAATGTGATGCCGATTCCAGGCAAGCTTTTATGACGTGACAATACCTATCTACATACCTATTTGAAAATGTTATGAATTCATTAATGTTACATTGCATGAATATTTACATACTTTGCATGAAGTCTCTATTCTATTTTTTATATACCTAATTAATTGCACGAAAAATTCCAATTTGGTGATGGAATTCTTTTACTATGCTTTTTAAATTAGAAATAAGCCTGTTTGTGCAGATTGAAACTTATACCAACTTATACAACATATACCACCGAAGAACTATTAAAATAACAACGTAATCTAATACAAAACCTATTAACTAATTTTCTATAATTTAACTAGAGCTCATAACGATAATCTATTGTGTCAAAAAAATAAGATAACCAGTTTCATTTAATTTGCCTCGTCTTCCTAAACAGTTAATAATTGTTACTTTTACAAATAAATAAATACTATAATTATTTTTCTAATGGCCACTCTAAATATTCCAGAAACGGAGACCACCCAGTTTTTTCTCGAATCTCCACGAATGCCTCAAGATTATGATCCGATCCTTCCGCCAAGACCACAAAGAAATATACTCATCGGAGACTCTGAAACGCGTAGAATATTTACTGAAGCTTCACGGCATGGAGACCAGGGAACTCATACATCAGTACCACTTGGAGAGGTGGCAGGAACAACAGGCCATCAATGAACCCAAGATGGGAATACTCACTGTTAGAGCACAGTTCATTGAAGACAATTTGAAGTTAGAAATTTTGAATGCCAGGAATTTAGTGGCTACGGATTCTAATGGTGAGTACTTATAGGGCATATTCCTTGTATGTACCAAATAAAAAAACCAAGTCCGAGTCGACTCGCGCGCTGAGGGTTCCGTACATCACACAAACCCTGCGAAGTGGTAGAACATACGGCTTAAATGGCTGTACCTTTGGATTGAGTTTACTTAGAAACTTGATTTTTGACCTTGACAGAGAGACGGACAGACAGACGGGCAACAAAGTTATACTATAAGGGTATAGATTTTTCTTTTTTAGCTACGGAACCCTTAAAGTATTCCAAATTATAGTACCTAGCTTCTAAAATACTCTGAACTCGGCTGCCGTCGGTATGTAACTAGTTTCGTAATACGTGTTTATTATGTTACAGGGCTGTGCGACTCCTACGTGCGAGTGGGGCTGCTACCTGAAGACTCTTTTGCCAGCGTGATGAAACCCAAGACCCAAACGCATAATAAGAATCTCTTCCCGTTGTACGACGAAATGTTCCTTATGTAAGTTATCCTACCCTGCTACCCTTTTATTTATTCAGTGCAAGGTAGTCGGATACTGTAAATGATGGTCTGCTTAAAGTTCCGCTAGTCCATATACGAGTACATAGTATTTTGCATATTTATGTAGGGTAAATCGCCAGTAACTGGCCACCTTTTAGTAACTGGCCACCTTATGATTTCTATTTATAGGTGAATAAAGTTCATTTTAGTACAAAGTATAAATTAAGTAAAAATTTCAATAGCTGGCCACATTTTAGTTACTGGCCACCTATACTAAAAATGAATTCTATTTAAAGGTGAAGATAACTCATTTTAGTATGAGGAAAATGGCCAGTAACTGGAGATTTGCCTACTAGCCACTCGTTCAATAACTGGCCGCCTCTTACAAAAATGAGTTCTATTCACCTATACACAGAATTCATTTTAGTATAGGTGGCCAGTAACTGAATGGTGGCCAGTTACTGGCGATTTACCCTACTCGTCAATAGTTTGCTTATTATTTGTAACATTGAATTGAATTTAATGCATAAGTAATAAAGTTCTCAAATTAACAATTGGTCCTTAGAACCACGTATGTAAAGCCTGACCAGAAATATAATTATGATCATGCGCCATGTTGCGGAATATCATTGGAACGAATTTTTTGCACTGGCAATATTTTTTATGACAGAATGATATGCATGAAGTATGCATGTGTGAGGGCAAGTGATAGGCTGTCACTTTTAGGTTTTACTTCATCATTATAGGGCGGCTGACGAATGCAAATTACGTCAAAATAATGTCGAACGATATCCAGAATATGGATATGACTACAATTGAATTAAAGACTTGAGAACATCATTGCAAAAAGTTACAGACGTTTGTTGTTGCTGTCAATATTTTTTTCCTACTAGGTATATCAACCCTATTATAAGTGCATATTTTTTTCAACATAAATAGTAGGTATTCGAAATTTTATGTCTTATCCATCTTATGCTTTCGTCACCATTTTGCAGCCGTCAGCCGCCCTTTATTCATCATAAACATGATGACCTAATTAATACTGGTATTGCATTCCCTATGTATAGCCTAGTTTGACTCAAAGAAAAAAAATGTAGATGTTAGGTACCTGAATACTCTGATAATTAACAATTTGTATGACTTCTCCAGCCCCTTGAACCACGAGCAGCGACGAGTCAGAGACGGGCTACTCCACTTCGTCATAAAGGACAAGGACATGTTCAGCATGTCCAACGCGTTCGTAGGCGAGGCTTACCTCAGCTTCGGCGACGTGCCTGATACTGGCGCGCCCATCTCTAGCCTTCAGCAGCAACACCTGCCCCTCAGCAGGCCCAGCGTCATAGGTAATGTAGTGTATGCGTTCATGGAAGTAACTCAAATAGCATATATGTGCCGTCTCGTGTGTTCATGTATTGTGTTGGCGGGAAAAGCCATGAAAAGGAACTGTCACTGTCTATGGTGGAATGCCGCAGGCGAGTGGTAGACGAGTGAAAGCAGTTACGGAAATATGTGAACATTGTCGAGCCGGTGCTGATATTCGTAGTTTATAGTGTTGTGAAATAATAATAGAACAACCACTATAGGTAAGACAAGTATGATCATCATTCGCCACCGAAATTCATGAAAATTCTTCATCACCAAGGATGATTAAAACATGGATTGACAATGCCTATACAAAATCGAGTTCCTCGAACCTTCAGGCTATACGTCTGTTTTCGGTACTACGTGCCACAGCGCCATCTGTTGAGTCTGGAGTAGAGTTATTCTGTCAGCGTTAATCGCCGAATAAAATATTAGAAACTACCTATAGAATTTATTTATTTATTCTTAATTGCACAAAATAATATGGTACAAATGGCGGACTTAATGCCATAAGGCATTCTCTACCAGTCAACCAATGGGCTTAACAGAAAGGTTAAGAGGAATTTAGTGTTTGTGGTGACCGATAGATGACGCTAGTGCTTTAGCCTGAAATAAGGGAACGCATTTTTGTATAGGCATTGTCAATCCATGTCGTAATCATCCTTGCTCATCACAAACCGACTTGGAGCACCCTCTGCTGACCTTAATGCTTTGCTTTCGCGTAATAAGTTTGAGTTACCCAAAACTTCCACAGCTGGACTTGACACGCTTCAATGTCGATAAAACCGATAGAGCCCTAAAAAAAAACCTGGACCCCAATTCGACATGGCATAACTGACAGTCGCGTGCGAGACAACTATGATATCACACTTTTGTGACAGTTGAAATTTGGGGTGGAAGCACTCAAGAGTGATATCTAAAATGGTGGCCATAACCATAGACAAAACGCTCTAGCGAGACCTACTGACAGATTGACAGTTAGGTGTGGACACGTGTGGACAAGGCATCGATTCGACATGCCAAACTGTGAGACGTGGATGTCACACTTGTATCGCTAGTGGATATAGTGATATCCATCTGGCGATTCGACATTGATGGATATCACTATATCCACTAGCGATACAGGTGTGACATCCACGTCTCACAGTTTGGCATGTCGAATCGAGGCCCTGATGACTTACGGCCTAATGTTATGGTAATCATAATCATTTATTCTTTGGCATACCAAAGTATTATAGCCAATACATTCTATACATAAAAAAACGCGTAATGAGAAAAAAAGTACATTGAAGATATTTCAGAAAAACTAAATCTGGGGGTCTTAGAAACGTTGCCTGAATACATTTCAGTGACTTTCTCCGCGCACTAAACAAAAACTTCTGAACAGAATTTCATGAAATTTTAAGGAGTAGGTTAGCCATTCTTGCGGTATGATAGATCTATTGTCGTGACAAAAGAATATGAATCGAAGGGTAATTGACAATGGCCTCGCAATTGACGATTAGTTGTCAGATTTCGCGTATGACCATTAAACGTGGTAGATCTGATGATATTTAATCTTATTAACGAACTTACATATCATTGCAGATGGAGACGCGATAAAGGCGCTCGAATCGCGGCAAGGTGACAAGCAAGCACGGGAGTTCCTCAAGAAACAACGGCAGAAGATGCCCGGCAAACAATTCTTCTCTCTCAGTTGAACTGTTCTTGCAAATAATTAAATCGAAACACTAATTACTCCTGGCGTAAGAAAAGGGATGTCGAATTAATTTATTACTTTGATTTTTCAACGGTAACTCCTTTATATGAAAACTAGCTTTTGCCCGCGGCTTCGCTCGCGTTAAATTCTCCATACAAACTTCCACCCCCCATTTTAGGGTAGTGGGGGGGTTAGAAAGAGACAAAAAGTAGCCTATGTCACTCTCCATCCCTTTAACTATCTCCACTTAAAAAATCACGTTAATTCGTCGCCCCGTTTTGCCGTGAAAGACGGACAAACAAACACACACATACACTTTCCCATTTATTATATTAGTATGGATACAGAGCAATTGAGGGTTTCCCGGATTTTTTTTACCAGGTGGCAGCACCGTGGCGAGAGGTCCAGCTGTCATAATCCACCGATTGGGAATGTTTAATCACTTTTTTTTTATTGTTGGATTTTGACAGCTGCCTTCAAAAAGACCTCTTGTCACAGTGGCGCCACAGCTGGATATCCGGAAACCCTTATTACTGGTTTGTTACGTCAAACTACCTACTATTCGTAGATTTCTCCCATAGATTAAATATAAATTGTGTCTAAGAGTGGTTTCGTTGCTCTAAATATTCTATTGCTTTATTTCGTACATAATGTTAAATAATCTATTTTAATTGCGGGCTAGGTCGCCGTTGGTATAGGATGCCGAAAAAGTTCGATCTCATATTAATGTCGTATGTCCACTGTTAGAGGAACATTTCTATGGCAAATTGTTAAATAATCGTTACTCCAGATGGCGATACGATTAGTAAGCACTTCGATTGTGCCATCTTGTAAAGTACTACTACTGTATACTTGACGCCAGGATTTATTGTAAAACTGCGCATGACTACGTTTCTAGTATATATAAAGTAATATATTATGTATCTTGTTATTTAATATATCCATCACATATTATCACGCGCTATACTTATGTTCGATACGCAGAAAGGCTGTGTACTATTCTATTCTATAGGACATAGTCTAACGCTAAGTATATAGCTAATAAAATAATTGTAGTTATCCCTAATTTTAAAATCACACTCAATACCTACTTACCCCTTTTCTCATAAACTATAAGTGAGAACCTATAATTGGCTTTGTGATTCTATTGTAATTTATGTATACTGTATAGCGCTGTTGGTTTTCCATGTATCAAAAAAAATAAAAAATAAAATAAAATAAACCTCTCAGGCCTCAATTAGTTAATTTATGTTTTGTCTGTTTCTAACAAACACAACTATCAAAGTGACGGATAAGGACAAAACATAATTAACCAATGAGGCCTGAGACGTTTATGAATCAGGGGGTTTGAAAGTGTCATCAACCGACTTCAAGATTTCGAAGGAGGAGGTTATCAATTCGTCGGGATCTTTGTTTTTGCTATTTTTTTTTTTTTTTTTTTTTTTATGTATGTTCACCGATTATTCGAAGACGGCTGGACCGATTTGGAAAATTCTTTTTTTGTTTGAAAGAGTATACTTCACAGTTGGTCCCATTGTAACCATGTCAGGATCTGATGATGGGATCCTGGAGAAATCGAGGGAACTCTTCAACTATTATAGGCACACCTATGGTGATTTGAGTATTTTTTACAGCAGATCGAGCATTTGGTGGAAAGGTGGATGCTTAGTGAAGTCGGTTCTTTTTTGTTTAAAATTATTTTTAACTCCAAATACACTTTTTACTCGTGTTATGTGTTTTTGCGATATGCGGACAAGCAATATTTTTCATAAGCAATATAAGTACACGTGTTCTATAGACTGATAGATTGGCTGGCGGAGATTTTACAATAATACGTAGAATGTAAGTTAATCGTAAAGTTGAAAAAAGAGCATTTAAAACTTTTGGCTCGGAATCTCGCTTTGAATTGTGTACCATGCTGCCCACACTGTTAACTGCCCATCGGTGGATGATGTACAGTTAAGAGTGTTGCTATTTGTACATATTAATTTGAAATTAGTTCAATTTTTTTTATTTATGCATTCTGTATACTCTTGTACCTAAGACCTAAGACCTAATCTATAATCTTCCTCTATAATTGTTCATGTTTTCTTTTATTACTACATCCGTGTGTGAGAAATTTAGGTACTGCCAAAATGATCAGACAAGTTTTATGTCGCTACACGATTACGTTTTTTTAATGTGTAGATAGAAAGATAGGTAGGCAGAGCCGTAGTTGCAGTTAAATTGGGGCAGTGCTAATTTAAGGTAGCATTAGTATTTTAAGTTAGTAATTGCCCCATAATGCCCCAGTTCAAGCTACGGCCCTGTAGGTAGGTGCACTAAGTTATAATGCTTTAATATAGAAGAAGCAATAAATAAAAAGTCCTTTAGTATCCACAGATATATAATAAACTAATAAAGAACGGGATACACAATCAGCCCAAAAAATGGCCGCTCAATAGTGCTGTAAGAACGACTTGTAAGTACAGCAGGTACAGTCACGTCTGAAAATATGGATACATTTAATGTGACAAAAATATGTAGCCACGAGTCTATTACCAAGGCGTAAGGTCTTGGATACTTTTGTCACATTAAATGTATCTATATTTTCAGACGTGACCGTACCGGATTCTAATTTTAAAATACATTAACAATACAATAAGAACACAACCTATCTCAAACATAACTGCACTGCAACACACAACAAACAATCAACCAATATTAAAGTTGCGTTGGGATTCAGATGTTTATGCCGTAGCTGTGTTGCGTTGTTAATGCATTGGAGTTGTATTGAAGTTGGATCGTGTCTATACGTGTTTTAAAGTTAGAATATTACGGCTCCTGTTTCTCGGACAGTTTTCTTACGGTATAATACTGGCCGGTTACAAATTTTGACGAGCCATAGTTCCGGTAAATCTTGTTTGAGTTAACTGTACCTCTACTATATACTTACTCAAAGTTAGTATCTAATCTTAATCAATAAAGCGAATCAAATAACGTTGTCAGGCTTACAAAATATGAGTGACGGAATTATTCAAATTTGTGTTTAAATAACTATCACCATGGACCTACCTATAACAGTCCGATTTTGTCGCTGTTGCTCGCGTTGCGTTCTCATATTTGTACAAGTCTTTACGGCTAAATGTAACTTGGCCTAACTTAGTCTAACCTAACCTAACCTAAGTCTTTACGGCTAAATGTAACTTAAATTGACAACGCATTCGGTAGACCCGGCCACACTGTGTATTATTGTAAAACGCACGAATGGGGGTAGAGGCATGTAAGAGTATCTAAATAGAGACCTACATCTTACAGTCTGCAAGTCCTAATTTTAGTGGAATCCTGCTTGCGCGATACGACCCAGCGCTTGATATACAGCGCAGCATACATCCTCCTGAATTTTAGGCTGAAAAATCCTCAATACTATTTCGCAGATTCTATTTCGCTATTAACGAACGAAATGTAGAAACTTTTGTATGAAATATTTTTTATAGAATATAATAATTTTAGTAGCGGCTATGTTCTGTGATAAAGATTGTGCCTTACCCTATTTGCGTATATTCGTTTCTGAAAAGGCATATTTACTTTTTTAGATGTCTTGGTTCTATTTCGCTATATATGCAGAATATATATTGTTTTTTTTGTAATGTTTATTTTGATAGAAAAAATGCCAATAAAAAAATATTTACTTACATAGTGGTTTAATTACCTACCTTTGCTCCCCCCGAAATCTGGCGTGACATAGACGGATAGACGGGATTTATTCACAATTCACATGGTTGTTTTAATTAATGTCCCCCCCAAATCAAAAGTACGTGCCTGCTTAAATAAGAAAACATCCATAACTCAGGAACTCCGTGATAAACACAAAAATAAATGCCCTGACCAGGATTCGAACCCGGGACCTCCTGATTCGCAGGGTCACTACCGAGGAGGCCGTTACATTAATCTTACTCTACGCAGTAGATTTTACTACCCACTACTACACTACACAGAAGAAATGTATGTCCATTAGAAAACCTTTATTAATTTAATGTGTAATTTATTACACGGGAAAATTATATACAAATACAATTGAAAAATTGTATTTATTTACAAACACAAGTTTCCAGTAAAAAAAACAACCAGTTTCGAGTTAACAAATTCGGTATCATAACACGGCTGTTGTAACGGTTTTCACGCATGGAGCAAAACAGCTTAAAGGGATGATGCACGCTGTTCCGTTCCGCGTCCTACACCGACACTTCCGATCCGACACTCCATTTTGTATAGAAAGCGTCACGTGATCCTCGGAGGTCACGAAACGGTGATGGACGCGGAACAGACCACCGTGCATCATCCTTAATGCTACTAGAGAGTTGCCTTGAATACATTCTCGAGGACATTTGAAACGGGTCACATTGTCAGGCAATGTCTATACTAATTCGTGATCGGCAAATTAGTTGCCACTGTAAGCCCTTATTCAAAAAGAAAATGTTTTTTATCCTAATACTAATAAAAACAATAACCGATTGATAGGTCGCGAGATTCAGGGATTCGTTTCAAAAATGACAATGATTCTGCAGTGACACATGTCCTCGATAATATACGAAGCTATATAAATTGCATTAGTGCGAATATTTTTGCAATACCCCGTGGAATAAATTAAGAATTATTGATAACCTTGTTCCACTGATCGACGGTATGAGATACCGCTTATTAATAAAGATGTATTTAATTTTATGCAAATAGAGGTCCCGGCGTATATAGTGGAGTACGGGAACGGTAAAATTGCCCTGAAAAAAACATAACTCACAAGTCCGATTTTTTTTGGTATCAGCAAGAGTACACTGAGCACTAATGGCGAAAACTTTTTTCTAACTGTTTTTGAGGTCGCTGTAGGTATTAAAAATTAATTTGTTAGCGACATTTATAAGTTTAATAAAAGATAATTCGAGTGGTATTTCTTTTCATTAGATTATCGTATTTAACTATATGAATGTCCCCTGACATTTACTAACAGATTTATCGATAGCCGTTTTGAAAACAAATAAAAAATATATGCTTCCTCCAAAAGATAATTAAAGTGTTATATGGCAACTGAAATATGTTAAAAACTATCGAAGGCAAGTAATGGGTTTGATTTATAACACATTATTCAATCGCTTAAATTTTAATGAACAATTGAATTTTAAAAGCGTTCTAATAGGCATAAAAGAAATCTCGAAATTTTCAAGTCAACGCGTTGTGTTCATTATCATTTTACTAAAACTTGCACCAAAATTATAACAAATCCATCAATCGCTCCCTGTTTTTTTTTACTTATCAGTTCTTAACTTAATTCAAACGCGCGGAGATTATGGCAGCCGTCATGGCGCTAGCGGCGGGACCAATCATTACGCGCACGCGACGTTGCCTGTTCGCCGTGCGCCGTTGCCCGGCCGCTGCGCTGTTTCCATGGTAAACCAGTAGGTACGCGAATATTGTATCTGGACGTTTGGTTTAGTTTAGGGCACAGAGTAAATAATAGTACTGCCCAGAATGCGAACAGTTTTGAGCGTTGATAACGATTTATTTTTTTAGTTGGAGAGTATAATATAAAGGTATTACAACAGGTCAGTGAGTTATTTCATTTTTATACGTAAAAAGGCGTTCCCGTATGTACCTACTAGTCATATTGTCACTTCTTCTTTCATGACACGTTCTTTTTTTCTCTTATGCATGTACTCGAGTATGATGTCAAACTGGTTGAGTAACATTGCTGGCTTAGGTATAAAATGTAAAAAACTACTATTTTTGAAGTTGCGATATTTCAATCCCTCTGAGTTATAAGTGACTTTGAAACTATATATTTACATTTATAATGATTTGGTAAAACTAAATAAGAATGGGAAGAAAAAACAGTCAATACACCTAATAGCAGAATAAAACATTCCCACCTGCTCCCATATGGCTTTTTATGTGCGAGGAGTTAGAAAGTTTTTTGCCCCTTCCTATATTTATATGGAGGGAAATATTCCCATCGGTTCCCAGCAGGCACAGATGGAAATAGGTGTATTTTCATCCGTTCCTGGCGGGTACAGACGTCGGACGAGAGGAGTCATTCACATGTGCGCTGGCCTTGATGAAGGTCATGCGCGGTGGGGACAGATAATAAATCTAATACGGGAATAAAAAAATCCCACCTGCTCCCACATGACTATCCATGTGGGAGTAGATGGAAAGTTTATAATGCCTCCTACTATTTTTACATGAAGGGAACTATTCCCATCGGTCCCTAGCGGGCACATGTGGGAATAGCTACCTATGTTCTCATCCGGTCCCGGCGGGTACTGACGTCGAACGAGAGGAGTTGTTCCCATCTCATCTATGCCCGCCTTGGTCATGCGAGGCCGGGGCAGATGGGAATACATCTAATAGCGGAATAAAACATTTTCACCTGCTCCCATATGGCTTTTTATGGCTTTTTAGATGGAAAGTTTTTTTTACCCTTTCCTATATACATATGGAGGGAAATATTTCCATCGGTTCCCAGCGGGCACAGATGGACACATGATTATGTAACATTTTAAATAAAGATATTAATTAAAGCCATGGCGCGTAGTTATGGTGTCCGAGAGGCAACCAGATGGCTTGCGGTTGAGCTCCCGAAGTGTTGTGGAACCGCCCTGTGCAACTCGAACTAACCCAACTCGTACTTTGTTCCCCCCCCCCCCCCCTTCTTATATTTTCCCGGTTTCCAACACTGATGAATTGATCGACTGACCAGGCCAGGGTGAATGGCAATTTTCATGCTCGGTCTTCATCACACGCATACACTGGAAATTAAAAAAAGTCAAAGTGGGGTTAGTTCGGATTGCACAGTCCCACAACACGTTGGAAGCTCAAATACCGCAAGCCACCCGGTTGCCTCGCGAACACTGCAACTACGCGTCATTGCTCTGAATATATCAGTAAACGAATAACAGTCATCTATATTAATTAGTATCATTTAATCAACTTACTGCGTTAACGGCTTCCTAGCCTAGTCGGTAGTGACACTGCCTATGAAGCAGGAGGTCCCGGATTCGAATCCTAAATAAGGTATTTATTTGCGTGTTTATCACGTTCCTGAGTTATGGATGCTTTCTATGTATTTAAGTATTTATCTATTATATAACGTGTTATACCCAAGACTAGAAACCTAAATACTGTTTGTTCAGAATGTAGAGTGGAATCGATTGCAGTATATCCTTACATGGGTATAATAAAGTATACAGTGATACAGTGATAAAAGCTAGGTAACAACAGGCGGTCTTATCGCTAAAAAGCGATCTCTACCAGACAACCTTTGGGTAGCAGGAAACTGTGAACTGTAAACAATGATCGGGTAGTGCCGATATGATTCTAGTAATTAAATAGTAAGCACTTACTTTAATTACTTATACCTAAATACACTACTATTAATATACTTTTTCTTTAATTTTACAATTTTATACGCGTTGAGTCTAAAAGTTTCTACTACTACAGTTTACTATTTTATCGAGAGGTTAGGAGATAGAGGTTGACTATTTAATAAAGGCTGGCAGCTTTGACAAACTTGTTTTTTCACTGTACATAGTGTCATATGGGTTGTAATTGTCAAAGTATATCATCTTATGTCATGTCATAGAAATTGACAAAGTAGGTTGATAGGTTGACATGACATGACACATGTAGAGATGTGACAACAACGCAACAAATATGTAGTTAACAATTGAATAGAATTGCAAGGAAAACGAAACATACGAATATCTTTCAAAATAAGTAACCGGTGGAAAAACAAATACTCGAGATTAATTATCAATAATAAAAAAGCGGCCAAGAGCGTGTCGGGCCACGCTCAGTGTAGGGTTCCGTAGTTTTCCGTCCGTCACAGTAAGTGTCCCCACTTAAGAGTTAAAATAACACAGCCATGTAGGATATGATATGATCGTTCAAAGTACAGCGACATCTATCGGCAAATTAAGTAAACTATTGCGCGCGAGCTTAAAGTATGGAAGATGATTTTTATGGGATAATTCTTTATTGCGTGACCCGATTTTTACCGTTTGTACTTTATTTGAAAGCACGTTATTTCATGTGATTCTGTAGAAATTACAGGTACAATAAACACCTGCTTATACGGTTAAATTACAAACTTAGTTCAGAAATTATTTTGTAATTTTTTTTCAAAAACTATTTGACCTATCAAGTTCGAAATAATTTTTCTTGAAAGTTTTTATAAAGTTCAACTTTTGAGATTTTTTTCATATTTTTAAAACTTATGGTTCAAAAGTTAGAGGGGGCGGGACACATTTTTTTTTACTTCTGGAGCGATTATTTCCGAAAATATTTACATTATCAAAAAATGATTTTAGTAAACCTGTATTCATTTTTAAATACCTATCCAACAATATATCACTCAAAGGGTTGAAATGAAAAAAAAAAAATCACTCCCCACTTTACGTATAGGGGAGGTACCCTAATAAAACATTTTTTTCCACTTTTTATTTTACCACTTTGTCGGCGTGATTGATATACATATTAGTACCAAATTTCAGCTTTCTAGTGCTAACGGTCACTGAGATTATCCGCGAACGGACGGACGGACAGACATGGTGAAACTATAAAGGTTCCTAGTTGACTACGGAACCCTATAAATCATTTGGGGGGTCTGGGGTTTTTAGTGACTCAAGTAACATGTTGTATATACTCGTATCGTCGCCTAGTAACTACAACTACAACATAAGTCTTATTGAGTAAGCTGTGGGACTAGGTTGATTTGTGTAAGGTTGTCCCATAATATTTATTATTTACTGCTAGAACAAGTTTTGTGACATCTAAACTAAGAGTGTATTTCCATTTTTCCACACCACATGTGACGAACCGATAGGAATACAGCGTATAAAGGTATCAATAAACGATAAGTCTTTCATTTTGATTTATTTTACTAGTCAGTACACTACTGGAATACATTATGTAACATCTAAACAAAGACATTAGTTAATATAAAAGAAAAAACTGATTGACTGACTGACTGACTGACTGACTGACTGACTGACTGACTGACTGACTGACTGACTGACTGACTGACTGACATATCAACGCACAGCCCAAACCGCTGGTTTTAGAGATTCCAAATTTGGCACGTAGGTTCCTTATAAGGTCTAGGGATGCACTAAGAAAGGATTTTTCAAAATTCACTCCCTAAGGGGGTAAAATGGGGGTCCAAAGTTTGTATGGCGAATCAAGATTTGTTAGACTATTTTATTCGAAACTTCACAGGAATGTTCCTAACGATAAATGAGTAAACACGTGTTTCAGGTTTTTTGATAATTCAACCCCCAAAAGGAGCAAATGTGGTCACAAAGTCTGAAAATCAACATGGGTATCGCATCCTTTTTGAGTACTTACAGTACGCGGGCAAAGCCGCGGGAAAAGGCTAGTAACTTTTCATATTTATTTGTTTGATTTAGTCAATTTACAACTGGTACAAGTTATGTAATAAAGTAGTGTGAAGATCATTTTGAATCCCTTTTGCGTTTACCTATTTCTGCTGCGGACTGTACAAATTATGTAACATCTTAAGTAACGGCATCAATAAACGATAACAGTCTTTCATATTTATTTATTTGTACGTAAAGAATGTACGCTGATTATACAACAAAAATTTATTGCCATCCCTCCTGGTTGGACTGGTTCCCTTTACGAGACGAAAAAAAAATAAAAAAAAAATTGTCAGGCAACCGCTTGAAAATTAGCATGCTTATTCTTCATCACATACAGACTCCGGAAACTGCCATCCACCCAGGCCAGGCAGGTATCGAACCATCAGAGTTGGAAGTCGGACGCAAAGCGTATTTTTCAATCGGTGGAGGAGAACTTAGGAAAAACGTACTTACAATCATTGAAATCGGATGGCATTCGTTTTATGAGTTTTGTATGATGTGGAAAACGATATGCCCAAATGCCATCCCTCTCCTATGAAACTTCATCCCTCTCCAACCAGGAGGGATGGCAGTAAAATTTTGTTATATAACATTCTTTCAGGCAACCGCTGTTTCAATCGGTTGCCTAGCGATAAAAAATTTTTTTTTGCACTCCCCCTCCATTTCCGCTCCAGTCCAAGTTGGGTCAGTTCGGGTTGCACGGGGCGGTTCCTCATCACTTCAGGAGCTTAAATACCGCGAGCCATCCGGTTGCCTCGCGGTCACTGAAATTACGCGTCATTGCTCTGAATATACTGTAATGAAAGAAATTTTGCTTTATATAATAATTTCCTGTAAATTCTAATGATTTGTTTAGTTTTATTTAGCATGCAAATTTGAATGTTAGAATTAGTCAATTTAATTTAGATTTTCTATTGTTTTAATTTTGCAAGTTACTGTTTTATATTACATTATCATTGTAACCTACCATCTGTGGAAGAGCAGTATCTCTTGATGCAAGTATCAAAAATATTTATATTAACGATATACTAGCTCAGCTACTGTAAGTTATACAATAAATTATCTTATTTATTATTTTTAACTAAACAAACCACTCGAAGTTATGTAATATCTAAAGGAAGACATTAGTTAATGAACGATAACAACTTTGCATATTTATTTGTTTGACCAAGTCATTTACAACTGGCGTAGTCAGTAGCAGAAGTAGCTTAGTGGGTGAGGTGTTCAAAATTACGTTCACTCACTCTTATTCTCTTAACAATAAAATAGTGTCAAGAAATTTTTGAACACCTCCCCGCTAAGCTACTTCTGCTGCTGACTGTACAAATTAAGGAACATCTTAAGTAACGGCATCAATTAACGATTACAGTCTTTCATATTTATTTTGTTGAACTGGTCAATCCACTGGAATAAGTTATTTAATTTAATCATCTAACCAAAGACATTCATTAATAAACGATAACAGCCTTTCAATGTAACTTTTCCCATCTGTGCCCACCGTGGACCGAAGGGAACAGTTTGTATTTCATCTGTGCCTAACCGACGTGACCACAGGCGGAGACAGGTGAGAATATACTTAACAAAAACATCAATAAACGATAAGACTTTAAGAATTTACTTCTTTAAACTTGTCGATCCACTACTGGGATAAGTAATGTAATATTCATATCGCATATGAAAGCTATTTGAATCCACAACACCACAGACAGCTATTTGAATTCGGCACAAAACATAATAACATGCTCATAAATATACATGTCCATGTAAAATTCAATAATTGACCACAAAATGCACTTATCTTCGACATTTTGTTGTTTGAGAGGATCATCGCCATCGCGGTTGAGCGGTGAGAGTTAAACACAAACAAAGACAGTGACACGGTGCGTCGTGATTGGTGGACCCGCTCGCGCTGCCTCGCACAAGACTCCCGCGCCAATCTCCATGCGTTCAAATTACGAATTGAACTGATAAGTTCATAAAACTTACAGCGATTGATAAATTCGTTATTTCTTTTTGATAAACATTACTATAATAATAATAAACTAAACACGCTGACTTGAAAATTTCGGAGATTTCTTTTATGGTCAAGACAACGCTTTTAAAATTCTAATGCTGTAATAAAATCAATCTATTGATGAATCTATTATAATTTAAACATGATAGTTACTTTACATAGCTTTCAATATAATGCAGTCATCATAAAACACTTGAAAAATGTTTTTGTGGAAATATGTTTTTTTTTTAATGTTTTACATTATACTGAATTAAGCTGTTGAAAAATACGTTATTAAATGACAGCCGCTGTTCAAACAGTCAAATACTATTATATCATGAAGAAAAATGCCATTTGTATAATCTTACCTTGAATTGAGAAGGCCTGTTAACAAATACCTACTTTATACCTAAATCTACACCAAAATCCGATATATTTTTTTATAAGGAGTAGTTCTCAGAGTATTCTAACCGACTACAAAAAATTGGCCACTTGTGAGTTATCGAAGCTGATTTTGTACGTGTACCCTACTAATAGTAAAATTAAAAGGTTATATGAATTTCTTTACTCAGCTACATTTTTTTTTATACCACGACAGTGGCAAACAAGCATACGGCCCGCCTGATGGTAAGCAGCTACCGTAACCTATGGACGCCTGCAACTCTAAAGGAGTCACATCCGCGTTGCCGACCCTTTACAAAAAGGAGGATTCACTGTGTTGATGGCTAAAGGAACAAGAAGGCCCATCATCGTCAAAACACTGGGTCCTCTTTGAGCTCTTTGGCAACCTTACTCACCAGCAGGAACACAAAACTATGTACTCATAGTTAGACCCTACTGGGTCTAGTGCTATTTGGCTGTGGTTTTCTGTAAGGTGGAGGTACTTCCCCAGTCGGGCTCTGCTCCAGATTTGAGCGAAATTACATTCGTTGAACGTGCCCTACCACACTTAGCGAGATGCCATTCGCAGTGCCCATACCTCTCTTTTTGGCGTAGTTTAAGAACATACCCAAGTCCGGACGTAGTTATAGGTCATACCCCGGGTCCAATATCTATATTATTCATATTCATATTAATTAATATTTATATTAGGAAAACATAAACAGAAAACTTGCATCTGAAACCTGTGCCTTTATTGATAGGAGGCTTGTATAGGCTAGCACCAGCCTTCGGACGTATACCTGTAGAATCCTACGGAAAGTTAGCATCGTTAGTATGGACTTATCGTATGTACCTACTTGGCGTTGGACTCTAGTAATGGTGGCTGGTAATGATGACGAAGAATAGGTACACTATATTATGCAGTGAAGGGTAATAGCATGGAAATCATACTAAGGGATAACTATCAAGGAAATATCAGGCAGGGTCGTTTTAGGGAGCCATGTTTGTACTGATATACGGAGAGCTAGCTCGTCAGATATGACGCAATAATGAGAGCAACGAAACCTCACTAGTCAGTTCGTTATACTAGGCTTATTTGTAGATCTGGATATCTGGCAGCTGTAAAGTGGTGGAGGTCAAAGAATGCAAACCACATCAAGAAAACAAATTCTAGAGTTCTGGGTTTGGGGAATTATTATGGGAAATTATATAAATAATTTGATTGTATCATTGCCAAAAGGTTTTATTGGGGGAAAGTAGTGTGAAACGACGTATAATGTAATTCATAGTTTGTCACCTACTGTTTCTTTTCCGTAGCAATACGCATTTTTTTGCTCTAATGTTAAAATATTGGCCCTGTCCTTTATAACTGAGACCACTTCGGCAGTTTTTACCTATTTTGGTAGTACTATTTTCCAATTCAAAATTTTTTCTAGCCTGTCACTCTGACCTCCACCCATTAAAAGCTGCCAGATGCCCGTATAGGATAGTATAGCAATCTAACCAGATGGATTTTGTTGCTCTCATTATTGTGTCATATCTAGCTGGCGTGGCCATGAAGACTATCCATATCTTTATAATGTCATTATGTATTTTTATGCATGAATAAATCAAGATGAGTTTTCCACTAATTTTACTCCTAGGTTATTTAAGGAAGGAAGTTATGTGATCGACTTTACTCCAGTAGACGTATTTTATTTAGATCTTGTTTGTAAGGTATTAAATAGACCAACTCAAGTACTAAAATAAAACCTTATTTCCTGGTAATAAGGTTTAACAAAGGTACTTTTTGATGGTTCAATATTTAATTTGAAACCGGCGGCATCTTAGTATTTTAGACCTGGTTTGTACATTACAAAGTATTAAACGGCTATTTTAATGGCCGTAAACATAATTACGTATTTACATACAGAGTTTATGAGGAATTAATTACGGCGGCAACGGACCAAGGTATACCACTACGGGATATTGCCTCATGCATATAAAGTGAGCAATAAGCCACTGGGACTGGGAACTACTTAGAGTCCATACTCATACGGTGCGAACACTTATTTTAAGAAGTCGTTTCATTTAGGTACAGTCAGTACAGCTGTAAAAATATGGGTGTACTCATCTTACTCAAAAAGATCTCGATCCCATAGTATCTTATTCCGTTGTAATAAGTGCGTAGTACATATTTATGAGACGATTTTTTCGATACGTATTTTTGCAGCTGACTGTACCTACCTACTTACTCGTAATTAAGCCACGACGCGTCAGGTATAAAAAAATAGATTATAATTCCCCTGTCTTAAAAAATAAAAGTAAAATATATATTTTTAGGCCAGCTTGACACAATTACGACTAGGCATCTTTCGCTACGGATTTCTTAAAGTATCGTTATAATATAATTATAAGTATAACGGTTTAAAAGAGCTTTTAAATATCAGGGAGTAAAAAATTCTAAATTTCTACCAAATAAGTAGAGGTTCGAGATGCCCTCGCGGTTCAAAAAAATGTATAGGTTAATTAAAATTATGTGGAAAAAGCTTACGGTATCGGCGATAAATTATATTTACCTACTTACCTACTATTATAGGTGTTACCTACTTACCGAAAAAAAAACCTCAAATCTCACAAGTACCTTATTTAAATTAAGCATTAAAACGATTTAAACCGAGCTTTACGATATTAAAGCCCTTTATTTTTCCGATTTGTCGCACGCGTCACGCACAATTAAATGTAAATTAATTAAAATGTCATCGCACAAAGGGCTCCAACTAACGGTTGGCGGTGGAAACGCCGTGTTCCTATTGGGCGCGCGAGCGCAGCGAGTCCAAGTAACAGTGACCAGCTTAAATTGACCTGAGCTTATCTTAATGTCTTAGCTGCTAAATTCAATAACAAGTAATTATTAATAGGGGTAGGCGTGATTTTCTCGCACCGCTACAATGTACAGTCGCCATCAGATATACCAGTGCAGCCAAGGTGGTCGTGATACAAACATCTGAACAACGCCTTTATTTTCAAGGCGATAAAGTGCATGTTCAGATATTTTTGAGTACCGTGGTCGCGCCGATATATTTGACGGCGACTGTACATGCCAAAGCCGGCGGCTCGTAATTACGGGACCGTTACATTTAATGTGATAGAAAGAGATGGCGTTAAGGCGTTTGGCATACGTAAACAGGGGTTTTCTTATACAGTTAAGCTACCGTACCTACTCGTACCTATTATTATTTGTTCTGTGGCAAGTCCAGTATGTGTGTGTCGGACAAACCAGATACGCTGCCAAACACTCTTGCAGCGCCGGCGCAGTATCATCCTCAACAAACAAGCTCTATCAGAACGCGCGCGCTGTGCTACCCATCGCGCCAATCGCCGGCCGCCGGCAGTCAATGGCGCGGCTCCGCAGCGACGGGTCGCGAATCGGTTCGCCTAGCACTCCTAAGAGCACTAATGCTTGAAGATGGAGACCTAAGCTCTCCGAAACATGTCGCCCGCAGTGAGTGAGTGAAGTGAGTACAGCCGTTTGATGATTAAACAAGTTCAGTATATGTGAACTTTCGTGAGCCATAGTTTTCATACAATTGGACATCTGTCAAAGCTCAAATATTACGTTTTTTTAAATGAATAAATTGAAATTAAAATCATTTCTAAACAAATTTCTTTAAATCGTTTGACGTATTTATTAACGTTAAGCATTTTGACATCTATTTGATAAGAATCTGATAACAGAAAGCCAAACGTCACTTCTTTCAGGTCCTCCATTAGTAATAAATTATATGGTTCGAATAGGCCTCTTGGTCGCCCGAGTCGACTCACCCTTCCCCAGCTTGGAATAACACCCCATAATCGAATGGATCTCGGCGGCTTCTTTCATGTGCCCCCTTTTGATCGGCCGCCGACAATCCGGCCGCTACTTATCGGGTCAGATTTATTGTGATGCGGAGGCTGGGTTGCGGGGAGTGCCACCGGGCTGTAGATTACATAATACTGTGGGAGATACACCACTCTGCAATACAAGTGTAAGTCATTGTGGTATTCATTATAATTTGTTCATCTTCATAAATATTCGGCATCAGCCCTTTGAAATACATAAATAGTCTTTAAGCAGTGGCGTAACTATACTAGCAAGGGTCGTGACAATTTTATCGGAATCGAAACCTACGATTTTTTATTAAAAGCCTCCTTTAGTCACGGCCTCTGGGGTCAGGCCCTCCTCAGGCTGGGAGCACGTGGCATGATGCCCGCGCTGTCAATCTATTCCTAACAATGGCCTAAACCCCTGGTTTAAGCACTAAATAAATTAACAATTATCGAACGTAAATCTTACATGAATCGATCTAATCCAAAATTGTCGGCGCGCAACATGTGTTCCTCTTCCATACCTCTCATCCAGTAGCTTAGCTAGGGGGGGGGGGGGCGGTCCGCCCCGGGTGTCACCATCTTAGGGGTGCCACCTGACCGTGCACATCAGAAGTGCCATTAACGCTTGTTGTTTCTCTAACGCTTGTTGTTTCTCTTTTGCTTCCATATTTGTTTTACTTTATTGTAATGAATTATTTTAATTTTTCCAACTTATTGTTCTATAATACGTGTACACACATACACACACTCATGTACACATCCCATGTTAAAACATACACTACACGTTTAGCTATTTACATGCAGTCGCCCCCATATAATGTCACGAGACTGCCCCATAGTTCCTTATCATTATTTTTTTACCCATTTACTCTTAAATACAATTTGTACATATCGTATCAGCACGTCGCCAAGGCCATACCGTGTTAAATCATCTTAAAGTATTTTATCAGAATACGCGTGGCTTACGATCTAAAACGCTTCAATTTTACCATAATATGCTAAGTAATAATTATGACATAGTTATTATTACAGAGAGCTGGCTTTGCGATGGCGTCTTGGACACTGAATTGTGTGATCAAAGATATGATGTTTTCAGACTGGACAGGGATAGAGCGCTCAGCGGTAAAGCTGATGGTGGTGGTGTGATGATATTGGTACTGCGATCTCTGGGCGCCCGTGCGTGGCATGGAGTGTTTGTGAGTCACAATACCAGCGAATTCACTACGTTCTCGTAGTGATTGCTCCACATCACTTCACTGCCCTGATCTGCACCTTTGCTCCATGTACGCGCCTCCAGGTCCCTTACTGGCTAGCCATATTATTAACTTCATCTCTTTGTTTGAAGAAGTATCTTCCAAATCTATCAACGCGAATTTACTTGTAGCGGGAGATTTCAATCTTCCTCATGTTAAATGGAAAAGCGGCGATGCTCTGCCTGTATTCGAACGACGAGGAGCAGTTGAGGTCCAGAACGCAGCAGCCGCCCTGGTCGAAAGTCTCCTTCTTGCAAGCTTAGATCAATATAATTTTATGTTAAATTCTAGCAACAATACCTTAGATCTCGTATTCGCCAATTTTGCTGTGGAGGTGCTCCTTTCTAATTTTTCCTTAGTTAAGGCAGATACACACCATCCTCCTCTTGAAATAACCATCTCTGACATTTTTTCTGCTCCATTAAAAGTTACTCCTGTACCAAAATTTAAATTTAGAAAAGCTGACTACGTTTTAATAAACAATCTGCTCAGTGATATTGACTGGCCCTCTTACCTTACTGCCGATTCATTGGATATTGCGCTTTCCAAGTTTTATACAGCACTCAATGAGGTAATTCATAAACATGTTCCATTAGATTCCCGCGCTTATAAAAATAAATACCCAATCTGGTATACTATAAACTTAATAAAAATAATAAGGGAGAAGGATAAAATGCATTCAAGGTGGAAAAAATACAGAAACCCACTAGATTACGACAGTTTTTCAATATTACGTAAGCGACAAAAACAACTACAAGATACATGTTGGAAGCGATATCTTCAGTCGGTTCAAATCGAGATAAAAAGCAACCCTAAGCAACTTTGGTCCTTTATAAAAGCCCGTCGAGGTGGTTCAGCCTATCCCAAGTCGTTTGAATATCAAAATACGAAATTGGACAATAATACCCAGATATGTGAAGGTTTTAACAACTTTTTTCATTCAGTCTTTAGCCAGCCGCTTGCCACCTACCCCGATAATTATTTAGCCCCACCCTTTTGCGACAGCGGACAACTTGTATCTACTATAAATATTTCACGTGCTGAGGTAAAAAGATTATTATCTAATTTAAATGTCAATGGCGGTGCTGGTAGCGACGGAATTCCTCCCTTTTTTATTAAACATTGTGCTTCGAGTCTTAGCCTTCCTCTTACTTTACTTTTCAAGAGGTCTTTATCAGATGGTTTATTTCCTAATAAATGGAAGGAGGCTCTGATTGTGCCTATTTATAAAAAGGGACCCAAATCTAAAATAACAAACTATCGTCCTATATCTATTTTAAACCAATTGGCTAAAACGTTTGAAAAGATTGTACTGAACAACATCTACGAATTGATAAGCAAAGCTATTCCTCCTCAGCAACATGGTTTTCTCAGACATCGCTCAACGGTTTCTAACCTTATTGATTTCACGAACTTTGTCGCTCACAAAATGGACAAAAGGAAGCAGGTTGACGTGATCTACACGGATTTCGAAAAAGCCTTCGACCGAGTGGATCACGTCATCCTTCTTCGCAAATTATATTGGTTGGGTCTGCGTGGCGACGTGTACAGATGGGTCACCTCATATGTTTCAAATAGGCGGCAAGCGGTTGTTCTCGGCGGATGCAGGTCAGACTTTGTGGACGTCCCTTCTGGTGTTCCTCAGGGCTCGCACCTCGGTCCCTTGCTATACAATGCTTATCTCTATGATATTTACACTGTTTTCAATAGATCTAAATTTTTGATGTATGCTGACGATAAAAAAATATTTATAGAGGTTAGTAGTATTCGCGATTGTCAACTGCTTCAAGAGGATCTGGATCGTTTATACATGTATTATAATATTAATCGTATAAATGTAAATATAAAGAAATGTGTTCAAATTTCCTTCACGCGCATTCCGAGTCCAATAAGCCACCAGTATTATATTGGCGGTGAGGCTATAGAGCGCGTATTTTCAGTACGTGACCTCGGGGTTATTCTCGACTCTAAGTTAATATACGACCAACATGTTGACAACATTGTAAGCCGCGCTTATAGAAACCTTGGTTTTGTGTTTCGCGTCTGTGGGGAATTCAGGGATGCTGCATGCATAAAATCTGTATACTATGCCTATGTTCGAAGCGTCCTTGAGTATGCCAGCTGTATTTGGTCTCCTCAATATATAATTTATAAATCTAAAATAGAAAAAATTCAACATTCCTTCTTGCGCCATCTCAATTTTCGTACTAAGTTTTGGGACACTAGTTATGACTATGAGTCAAGGTGTATTCGTCACCGCTTGTTGAGTCTCGAAGATAGACGTCTTTTACTTGACATTTCTGTGCTGTATGATTTAATTTCAGGACGTATTGACAGTTCTTCACTGTTGTCGGAGATTAAATTCTCAGTCCCATCAATTAGAACGCGTAACTCCGAGCGCTGCCTTTTTAGCCTTCCTAGAGTAAATACTAATTATGCTCAAAACTCGACAATCTACCGTATTTTAAGTCTTTATAACAAGCAATTTAATTGTATTGATTTGTTTGACTGCACAAAAGATACTCTAAAAAATCGAGTACGGATTCTATTATTTAAACTAAGACAGAGCGACAAACAAGCATGTTTGTATTAAACACATTATTTTATTATTACATGTACATCCACTCTCAAATACACGCACATACATACACACATACACACACACACTGACACACAACAAAGTGCACTCCCGTACAGATACTTAAACAAGTTTTATATTTTGTTTAAAAAGTTCAATCTTTCCATTGCTTATGCTCATGGTACTTATTATTTCCACTTGTTATTGCATGTTAGTTATATTTTTGTGGTCATCTATTATTGGCTTTTTCTCTGTTATTTAAGTTTTGTATTATTTGTTGTATTGCTGTTGATGCCCCAAAAAAAAAATAATAATAATAATAATAAAAAAGGCGCGGTTCGCGGCACCCCCCCACCGTGATTGCTATTCTGGGGTGACATTTTAGCTATCTGCACCGGGTGCCACCCATGCTAGCTACGCCACTGCTCTCATCTCCTTATTCACTCCCTTCCTTTTCATGTCTTCTCTCACTTAGTCCAATCTTTTCCGTGGTTTTCTTCTCTTACATCCCTCTATCTTCATTTCTAATACATTGCTCGTCACATGACTTCCATCCCTCCGCATCACATGCCCGTACTTACCACGCTCTTAATTTTTCCGTTATGGGTGCAACTTTTAAACGTCTTCTTTTATAGGTACTTATTCCTTATACGATTCACCCTCCTCCCTCCACACAACCTTTTTAACATTCTCATCTTTGTCAGAATTTAAACTTTTAAACTATTAAGTTGATTTATTTTAAACTCTATCCTAAGTTATTTTTATTTTTTATTTTATTTTATTTATTTTTAGTGTTTCGTACCAATAATTGGTTTACGAAACACTTATGGGATCACTCCGGTCACCGAAATCGGTAAAACGCGTCTTTCTCGGAAACGGTTAAACGTAGAAAGCTGAAATTTGGAATAGGTATAGAAAATGTCGGCTGTAACTAGGTACCGAGGCTTTAACTGCTTAAATTTAATTTTATGAGGAAGTTTAGGGGGATTATGGGGGAAAGTGAATTTTATTTTTCATTTGTAAGAATCGTGTGGGGTATCAATAGAAAGCCTGCAAAAAGTTAGGACAGCTATTTGAAAATGCAGTTTTTCATACAAAAATTACGGCTCTGTCCTCGCGTTTTTTTTCAGAAACTATAGCTAACTAGGAACTGAGAACTGAATAGTCCACTAAACAGACCCTGCAGATGACGGCATAATTATTTGGTACACTTATCTTTAACAGTTTGCAGGCCACGGATTGACCTTAGGTTACTATAGGACTCGATATGTACCTATAGTCAATTTACAGTGGTGTGGTAAAATTTCTTTATTAGATTGACTTCGATTGACCAATTTACAGTGGTAATTTCCTATGATTGATATATTAAAAGCATAAGAGAAAAATAGTACATAGAAAATTAAACTGTACTCAACGGTTATAAGTGTAAATATCGAACGAGCCTTCCTACCCAAGGAAAATTATTTTGTAGTTTGTCGAACAAATTTGAATATAGAACTCCATACTTCATTGCTGTTTTCTTGTTTTTATGAGATAGTAGATAACATAAGTTTAAATTTCGAACAGGCCTTCAAAGCAACGCACGACGTCGGGTGACTAATGAACCGTATTGGTAACAAAACAAGGCGGATTTTAGTTTACTTATTTTTTTTGCAATTTGTAAATTTTTGTTGTCACCTGACAGTATAGAGTATACCCTTAGAGAGTTCAACCAACCGGAGTCGCCATTAATAGGCGTTTCCCTCTGCCGAAAACATATGACCAGTAGTCATACACTTGTATGGACTGACGTTTATCTGACGTAGCTATTTGTACGTTACGTACACGAATAGCCATACATTTCACGTTCCCCTCCCCCACAAAACTCGGCAGACTTTTTTAGTATAGAAAATAACAGACATGGCTACTCCATCCGGGTTGAATTCTCTAAGAGTTTACCTCATGTCTATCCGAAAAGAGGAGTGTCGTAGTATGTATGAGTTCCAGTATAAACCACTACACTTTTCTTTCCGATCAGACTTTAGTAGTAAGACTCATTATTTAATATTTGAGTTTATACGACCACATTTAAATAATTTGATACAACCGCCTAACATCTATTTATCTATCTATCTATTCTATACATATAATAAAGCAAAGAAAATCTGTACATTGGAGATATTAGCAAAAAGATTAATAAATAGCTCTTAAAATCGATAACAGATCAGTATTCGACGATTTTTAGAACTTTTGTCTGTTTGTGTTTTTGTCTGTTTGTCTGTTTATATATTACCAGTTGGCATAAAAACGGCTGTACGGATTTCTATAAATAATATTGACTCTATGGTTTTAGCGGGTAGAACGTAGTATGGTAAATGCAATTATTATAACGCTGAGTTCAAGTTACAAATTGATATTGGTTTATTTGGAGACATTATACATAAATAATGTAGTAGGTTTTTTCATATACTTAATAAAAGTATTTAAACATGGTAAATACGGAACCCTAAAAACGGAAATCGAAAAAATGCCCAGAGCTAAATGAACCACAACGTTATCTCTCACAGGATTGTCTTACTAACTAAGACGTCATTGAGCAGCAGTTAGTTATCTGACAACAAAGTTCGTAGTTTAGTTTAGCCAAAAAAAAAACCACGTGATAGGTGGCAAAAAAGGGGCTAAGGCAAAGAAAAGACTCACTAAACGAATTCTATTCATACCATAAATGGTTAGGTTAAATGTTTAAGACGGGAGCAAAACGAGTATCGATAAAATTAACTGCGGGACAAAAGTAAGAAAAAATACACTGAACGATATTTATTCATACCAAAAACAGTTAGGTTGAATGTTTAAGACGGGAGCAAAAAGAGTATTAATATAGTTAACCACGGGATAGGCGGGATTAAGTTGTGTTCAATCTCTCATCTGCAACTGCAGAAGCTCTTTTGGCTGGGATGCTTGGAGCCTTCGACATTACGTCGAGCTCAGCTTTCGGCCTTACCACTAACCGGCTGCCTTTCTTTTAATGCGGAGATGATCGGAGATAAGTGTAGGGCATGCGGGAATAGACCAATAGCAATGTATTGTTCACGGTCACGTGACTTAGGCTGCGTTTCAACCAGAGATGAGAAGATGCGTTGCGAGGAATATGTTTGTGAATCACCAATAGAATCGCTTCATTTGTTTATCCTCGTACAGCGCAGCTCTAAGGTTGGTTCTTTACAAACACATTCTTCGCAACGCATCCACGCTCATCTCTGGTGGAAACGCAGCCTTAAAGGCGTTAAAGTACAAAGCTATTGGTTGGTTCTCGCACGTTTCCTTTCATCTCCGCCTCAGTGAAAATGCTGCCTTATTGTCGGGCTTTCCACGTTCCGGTTCACTTGATGACATTAATCATTAATTTGTGTTCGATCTCTGTCCAGGTACTGCAGATTTTCTACTACGGACGTTCGGCTCTACGGGGAGCTCTGCCTGCAGCTCGGCAGATCTTCCCGCTTATACGCTTCCCTTAATCATTGATTTCGCTCTTAGTCTCTGCTGCTGCTGCGTTAGTAAACTGCTGCACTGACTTTTTGACATGTTAAATGCGTAGGCAACTTTTAGCAATGGACTGTTGAGGGTAACGAAAAGTGGTAAAGCCTACTAAAACGCACGTGAGCGAAGCCTCGGGTACAGCTAGTATAACATAAAAACCCTCTCAAGGTCACACGGTGAGGATTGTTTGTTAACCTTGTGGTACGAAACACTTGGTGTCCCGAGTTCCGACTCGGACTTGGCCAGATTTTTATTTATTAATTACCGGGCGATAATAATTTATCGAAGAACGCCTTTTTCACAGTTGCGCATCTACGACTTATACATATTGAGTGTGTAATCTATGACAACACTGTGTTGTGCTGAAAAGGCCTAACCTTACAGTTTTTTTTTATACCAAGACGGTGGCAAACAAAGCATATGGCCCGCCTCATGGCAAGCAGTTACCGTAGCTTATGGACACCTGCAACCCTCAGAGAATTCACATGCGCGTTGCCTACCCTTTAAGAACCTATACACTCCTTTTTTTAAGAACCTCATACTTTAGCCCGCTGCGAAAACCTCATTTAGAATGGCGTATGGGACTTATTGAGTAAGGGCCTCGTCTTATTCACCTATTTTACGGTTACTACGGTTTTTTATCACTGCCTTTAGTAAAATGTTCCAATAGTCGATTGGATGTGTCGCGAATGAGGTTAAACGCTCAAAGCAACACTCAGAGGGTGCTGCAATCGTTTAGAAAACTTGTTCGTTGAATATCAAATATTAATCAATAAACCAACACCAAATTACCATTAACAACTAAAGTGTATTTTCAAAAGAAGCCGGCCAAGTGCGAGTTTCGGAGCAAATTAACTGCGATAGACGAACAGACAGACACACGAGAGACCGTATACAAGTGGTTATTTTCCTTTTGAGGTACGAATCCCTAAAAACAGTTGATACATATTTTAATCACCGACTGTAAACAAATTTTTATAAAACAACAAACGCGACAAAGCACACACAACACAACAAGCATCAGCCCGTGAGCATTGCGAGAGACTTCAACAGTGTATTTATGATTATATTTAGAGAAAAAAAATCCTATAAACTTTTCCGAAATTCGATATAGTTTCAGAGTAAATACTACTTATAAAAAATAACATTTGTAATTGTTACTCAGTGTAAAATGCTTTTTTGATGGCGATGTCACCAGTATGGGGCATAATCTAGAGATCTCTTATTGACAGAAGATATCAAAGACCTAAGAAACACTTTGCATGAACTAGTTTTTACGAGAAAAAATGTAGCAATTTATTTTATACCTTAGTTTTTGCCAATGACATTTACTTTTTATGTAGAACAGCATTCCAAAAAAGTAAAAAAAAAAGAAAAAAAATTTTTTTTGGCGTTTTACAACTAAAGTCACATAACGTTTTTTCGTTCTTTTGACCTGAGAAATGCGAGGTTAAATCTCTCGCAATGCTTAAGGGCATCGTATATAAAATGCTAGAGGCCGCACTGACAGGGTTCGCCATGTTGGTAGGAACGTTGAATCAAACTACTAGGTACGAGGATACATCTATATAGGATTAATATTGTGCCTACGGTGCCATACATACTACGGTTAGTGTTGCAACGTTGCATACTATTGTTGGGATCTTCAGGTAAATAGCCCCGTAGCGTATCTAAACAAGAAGTAGACAAAATAATGCAAGCTCGTTTATTCGTCCAATACTGCTATTATTACTAAGATGAGAGAAATCGAAACGTCATGCTCGAAAATTTACTGGCTTAAACATATAAATGTATTATTAACAAAAACAATTGCATGGGTAAATAATCGGTTTGACCTACATAACTGTTTTTGATCAGATTTATTTTGCCCCACAATTTCAACAAGGAAAAGTTTAATGGAAAAGTTAGTCGACAGCAGTCCAATTAGATAGGCTAGGTTAATGCCAGGGCACAAGAAAAAGGTTATATTTTATAGAGTTAAAGTCTATACCAGATACCTAAGGTATTTTTTTTTTTGTTTAAGGTTTACCAACAATTATTTACACCAATACTTATTTTTAATTCACATGCTTGTATGTATATACAATAGACCAAAGAGTATTTAGGTTATCTCTGGCCCCTTATAGACTGGAAATAAACGTAATTTACATGAAAACCACCCGTATCAGTATTTGACGAATAATTGTCTTAGCTGTCAGGTATCTGCGCTAATAACGTTGGGGTGGAGATCGATACCTTTGTAGATATTTTGACGAGACAATCTGAATAATCATTATAATCAATCAGCAGTAATATTGCGCAGGAACTAAGTGTAACCAAGGTTTGTATAATAATGAGTATTTTTTGATTTTTTGTCATGATCATGACCTACTTTATCCGCTTATATAAAATTAGTCTGTTACTTACAAACTGATAGATCACTGATAGACAACCCTTAGCTCAAACCGAAAATAGGACCTGGAAACATGACACATGACATGACACGAGTTTCATCAAATTCGCCTCTGAATCGTCAATTTCATCATATCGACTTGCCGCCAATCAATGTGTCACATTACTATTACCCCCTTTGTACTGCATTTTTAAATAATTATAACAATATTCTAGCTAGTTATTTTTGGTAAAATACGCTCGTATATGTTACTATTCCGTATTTTCTCTAATAATTGTACCAACTTATGTCACAAAATGGTGTTTCGAACCCATTTTATGATAATGTTAACTTCGCAAACCTCAAATTGACACTAAGCCGCATTCTAACTTTAAAACACGTATATACACGATCCAACTTCAATACAACTCCAATGCATTAACAACGCAATACTGCTACGGCATAAACATCTGAATCAGAAATATCAGAATTTGCTTGAGAAATATTCCAACGCAACTCCAATACAACTTCAATATTGGTTGATTGTTTGTTGTGTGTTGGAGTTATGTTTGAGATAGGTTTAGGCTTAGGTTATAGGTTAGGTATTGTATTGTTAATGTATTTTAAAATTAGACTCCGGCACCCGGTGCCAACGCTAACGGTGCGCAAAGCTTCTTAGGTCAAACATCATGTCTAGTCCTTCCGCTCACACATGCGCATTGCTGGTCTGTGATGTATACAGTATGCAAAATACGAGTGCTAGTACCTACGAGCTACGTCAAAATCGAAACTATTACAGACATGGCATTAAATTAAAAACAAGCTCAATTGCAACGCAATCAAATCCGTACGCGGTAGCTTGTAAATAAGAAAAACGAAAAAAACGTAACAACGAAACCCACATATATTTTATTAGTAAGGAAGGACATGATTTAACGAACCGAATAAAAAATATATTGTATTCTTTGTTAAGTAAAATGAACCGTATAATAGTCTTTTATGTTAAAACGCTTTTAAAAAGGCCGTCCTACTAAATCTTAATGGAATTGAATAATAAGGCCTAAAGGTTTTAATGGTTTAAAAGGTTCTTTGAATCGGCTGTGGGTACTAGGAGTTTAGGAGGGGTAAAGTGTTGATTTACTATTTGGGATGCTGGCAGTCGATAAAACGTTTAATTAGAGCAGGCAGTATCTAAGGTTTACATATGATAAGTCTCAAAAAGCCGTATGCGATCAGTATATCCAGATATTACGAATTTCAATTCTGTTATAGAATTTTCTGGCCAAAAATACCTCATCGTAGGTGGCGCTCATAAAGATATTTATTTTTTGTTTTCAATTTTGACGGCTGGTTAAACGATTTTGACAGATTCCATAGACAGTTGAATTTACAATTGCCTTCCCCGCTGGCGGTATTGTCTATACATTCAACTACAGTCCTACGGTTGATAAGGTAAAAATTTCTAGCAGAAGGTAGCTTAAAGTGCACCTAGATAGTGTAGATAGATAGATAATGAAAATCATGCGCACGCAACATAATTTTTACCACACCGCAGTCAATCGTGACCCTTGTTTATGTTGTCCTTACTGTTAGAGTTAAATGTTAAAATGGTAAAGATATATAGGTACGTATTAACGCACCTTATCTACGCATTAGCATAGTGAAAATATTTGCGTGACCTTTCGTTATCAATAGTATTATAGACTAACACATCTATATATAAAAAATATATATGTATATATCTTTACACAAGCCTTATTGAGCTTACTAGGTTGATTTGTGTAAAAATGTCCGATAATATTTATTTTATTGATTTTATTATATATATATCTATAAAACGAAGTCGTGTCTGTTACTCCATTTATAACTCAAGAACGGCTGAACCGATTTTAATGATATTTGATTTTTTGGATTTATGTCCTACCCGAATAGCAGAATAACTATTAAAATATTGGAGAAATAAAAAAAACTGTTGGCGGTACGAAGTTCGCTGGGTCAGTTAGTATAAAAAAAAAGATTTAGATAGATATATGGAAACATAAAGCCTATCGATGTCCTAAAATTTCGGATAAACACAGATACAGGCAACACTGGCGGCATCATAAGGCTGGTGGAACTGTCAAAGTGCTCGTGTGTCGGCTCGGCTTTATGATGGCATTTTTACAGGCAGGTAAAGGCTTTGACGGCCTCGCCGCCCGCCAATTATATTCTACTTAACTCAGTGTCCACGCACGCAGCTCCCGTCGGGCTACGGACTACGGGTGTAAGATGATTTTTTATGATAATAGCGAGTTTGAGAATTTAACTATCTGACGGACGATGGTGATAGTATCTGGTGTGGTGCCAGCATGTTTAAAAAGGATCGATGTTTTGAGAACCCTAGCTAATAATATATGGAAATACTGGTAGAGACCTACATACTTGTTTACAATTTCTTGTATCTTGAGCTTACACATCTTTAGACATATTAAGTATTTAGTATAGCAGTTTTGGGACACTTCTATATACTCATTTATTTTTGAAAATATATTAAAGGGAGGGAGGGAGAATTATAGAAACTGAATTTCACGCGAGTGGAACCACGAATATATTACTTGTTTTTGAAATTGCTTAGACTGATTCAATGTTTTGTCGATTATTTCGTTTTAATATTAACTATTCGAACCTCATTTACCTCAAGTATTCAGCGGAACCGTGGCTCCTCTACATAAAACTACAACTGCAAGTAAAGCTCCGAAAAGTGAAAATTAGTATAAGAACGATGTATGTACATCAATTACTTACTTGGTTACATGCGAGGCAACGTCTTCGTATGTAGTAAATTACTCCGTTTTCCGCCCACAGCAGGTGTTGGGACGCCATTTCTCATTTTATAAATTGTTTCGCATAGCTATGTTGACGTTTTAAACAAAATATAAAAAAAAACTAGATATAGCCAAATTTCTAGAGGACTTTGCCAGGGATGGCTGCCTTAGAAACTAGATTAGCCATCTTCAAAATAATTAATAAAATTAAACGTATTTACGCTTGATTTTTAAGATATTTTCTAAGGTTGTATTAACGAAAATATCCCATGCTTAAGTGTTTTTTTATAACCAGTTTCGAATTATAATTAAACATTTCCCATAACGTAACCTTATATCCGTTATAAGGCAAATCGAAGGGCACATCCGTTTTAACCACAAGAAAGTACAAGAGGGTTTACGAATCAGATGCGATTCTGTTTGTTGCATCCAATGAAAGTTTGTCTATACTTAACGACAATCTTGCTATTTATACTACGACTATGCAGAAAACGCTCGCGAGCCGCATGCGGCTATGTAGAAACGCATTTGCGGCTGTTGTAGCCTTTTAAACTACCATTTTAGACTAATAAATTCAGTGCCTAGTGTATTTGGAGAGGAGTAGGTACCTAGACTACTAAGTCTAGGTAAATCTACCAAGATGTCTTAAAATATTGCTCGTTTGTTAAGTTTTTTTGTTACGCTGTGCTGATCAACCATAGCTACAAGGTGTGAACATTTAGCAAACAGCGGTAAACATTTTTTGCTCAGACAATGATCTAACAAAAATATATATAGAGAGCTCTACGGTCATTTCATTAATATCAGAATAAGAATATTAAATGTAAACAGCACTGCGGCCCGGTAGCAAATTCAGCAGTGCTCGCCAAACAAAGTTGTAAAATTTAATGAGGTGCCAGAAATGTTCAAAAAGAACATGTGTGTACTCGTAATGCGTGGCTAATCAGAGGAGCCGCTCGAGGGCTCAACGGGGCCCATTCATTATCAGTCATTGCGGGATGTTTTGCGAGAGTTAACATTTTCGGGATCAAGCAGTTTCCTTGCGGGGTTGACGATCGTCAAAGTGGTCGGTGAAGGATAAAGGACGTCATATTTTATTATGTCGGGATGCCGTTGACAGGTGGGAGAAGTGGAGGGGAGGGGCGGCAGCCGGCGCGGCGCCCGCGCTCGCGTGGCCCTCTCGCTTGAGTCACGCGCGCCTCGTAATGCTTGCATAATAATAATGACGGATGCCGATCGCGCGGCGGCGCCTTTGATCTGCGCCGCGTTTGATCTCGCCGCGGAGCCGGTCCCGCTGCCCCTGCGCACTGTGCACAAACGAGCCGCCGCTTGCCTTACCTTTATTCGGTCCGACGCCGCGCAGCGAGAAGTTCGGCCCTTCGCTCTAAATAGAGGCTTTATTTTGTAAACAGCGGGAGAGCTACTGTGCGCGGGCTAGCCTGCCCTGCAGTGTAGTGCGCTGCGGCTGGCCGTGGAGCGTGCGCGTCAGTATGGGGTGTGCTCCGCACTCTGCTGCCAACCCTGCTCACTGTGCCCACTCTGCCCAGCCTCGGTGCGGGCGCTGCCAGTGATGAGTGTGTGCTGCGGCGGATGCGGCCGCACCTGCCTGCCCCGCATCCTCTGGATCACATGGATAATCTGTGTACGCATTTATTTATTATTTTGATAACAGTGTTTGTTTATATTGCGACGTTAGTTTGTTGGTATATTGCAATTGGCGATCGTACTAAAGTGGGAATGTGTGTTGAATTCATTTCAGTTACCTACACTTATGTTAATATACCTGATAAGTAGGTGGATATTCTAGACAGGTTACTCATATGGACTAGCGTTTGCATGTGTCTTCCCCTCGTAAACAGTACAGCGGAATTCAAAATATCTTGACAGTCTCGTCACTCATCTCAATTCGTTCCATGGATTAAGCGTGGATAGTTAACAAACAACCAGAGCTAGTTTTGAATTTATAATATAAATGTATGGAAATTTTACTTAAAATATTTCACTGTATTGAACTATTGAGTTCAATTTATAATTATATTTCGGGAAATAAGTTAACCCTCCCTACAGATATCGCAATTGTATGAGTTAATATACGAGTGCTGCGTAGGTACTTACTACACTTTTTCAAAAGAGAAAAATACGATAGGATTGATTGCTTTTAAACAACCTATGCGCTGTAGACAAATTCTTAAATTATTTTAACGGAATATTATTAAAACGCCACAAATTAGGTATTGAACAGCGAAATGCCATTAGGAGGTAGAAAATAATGTCACCATAAATTAGCAAGGATTTATGCGAAATTCGCTTCGCTTTTACGATACGAGTTTTGAGAAAAATATAAAATTTAACCGATAATGATCTGAAGACCATATTTATTTTATTTTTGCTAGGTCGTTTCCGTGAGTGGTGGGTTTTAATGAATCGTAAAATGTTAAGATTCAGTATAATCTAAAAGGGATCATGTCGGAATAAACTTAATATTTTTACTTGTAAAGGCTCTAAATCTCTTACAAAATTGGGCTGACGATTCTCATGATAATGTTATTTCGCAAATCTCTGTTTGAGAATTGATGATATAATGTTTTAAATATGAACGGAAATTGAGAATGCCTGCATAAATTGTAGCTACATATATTATTAAAAACCTGCCGTAAAATTAGCTTACTGCCTCAGTGGCCAGTTCGGCGACGCGACCAGCGTTGCGTCGAGGTTTCAAGGAATTTGTGCAGCATTCACTGAAGCCAGTCCCATACGCTTGCATATGTTTGCTACGGACGCAGCGCCGACGCACCAGCTGCTCGCCGCTGCTCGTGCGGCCACTCGGTACCTAACTAAGCACTAACTAGTACACTTTTTTTATAATTGCGACGCTGAGACGACAAACCGCTCTGCATTTCATCAAACCTAAACGCCTACGTTATATTCTGATTACCTAGTACTAACATTAATCCTGTGTAGTATTTGGTTTATGGCTACAGTACCACGTCATATATTCATACAACCCCGTTTTCGCCGCCACCTCCACCTCCACCGATGAACAGCGCCATGGGTCCGGATCATTAGTGACTTAGAGGGGTTATATCTATAAAACTCTGGTGAGACTCATATTAAACATATTAAAAATATTTATAATGGGTTAATCATGTAGGGGAAGCCCGGGCAACACGCATAGTGTGGGTAAGAAGAATATCTGATTTTACCAAAGCTATACAATAGATAGCGTATCTAGGCTTGCTGAAGTCGGTAAAGTAGCGATACGAGAACGCCATGACAGTTCAATCAAAGCAAACAACGTGTGTACTTGTTGTGGAGAAATAAAACAAAGTTTTTGACTGTTTTGTTGTGATTTTTGGAAAAGCAAGTCTATCAACTTTTTGTATTACGTTTCGTATCTTTACGAATACGGTTTGTTAAAACTATAGTATATTAACTTTGGCTTAAATTGTGACTATAACTTTTTATCCATCTGTTAAACGTATTCTTGGCATAAACAATTCGAAATATTTAGTACTTCGGGCAAGACGGATATGGGCAAAACGCATAGCTATGCGTGTATGGAAAACACCAAAAAGGTACTAAATATAAAAATAACTTAAGATTTCTAATTTCTAGGCCCCAGCAAAACTAACAAACAAAAACTACTCTTAAAACAACAACAAAAACGAGAGAATAATTTATAGTGTTCTTTTTGGTGTGCGCTGAAAGATGCATTGATTGACCCACCCACCGATGACAGACTCAGTGTAACCAGTGCAAAAATAGGCCCATTAGGGTTGTATTTCTTATTCACGGGTAGACAGCTATTTTTTAGGGTTCCGTAGTCAACTAGGAACCCTTATAGTTTCGCCATGTCTGCCCGTCCGTCCGTCCGTCCGTCCGCGGATAATCTCAGTGACCGTTAGCACTAGAAAGCTGAAATTTGGTACTAATATGTATATCAATCACGCCGACAAAGTGGTAAAATAAAAAGTGGAAATTTTTTTTTATTAGGGTACCTCCCCTATACGTAAAGTGGGGAGTGATTTTTTTTTTCATTTCAACCCTAACGTGTGATATATTGTTGGATAGGTTAAAAATGAATAGGGGTTTACTAAAATCATTTTTCGATAATGTAAATATTTTCGGAAATAATCGCTCCAGAAGTAAAAAAATATGCGTCCCCCCCCCTCTAACTTTTGAACCATAAGTTTTAAAAATATGAAAAAAATCTCAAAAGTAGAACTTTATAAAAACTTTCTAGGAAAATTATTTTGAACTTGATAGGATGAATAGTTTTTGAAAAAAAATTACAAAATAATTTCTGAATTAAGTTTGTAATTTAACCGTATAAGCAGGTGCTTATTGTACCTGTGATTTCTACAAAATTACAATGAAATGACGTGCTTTCAAATAAAGTAAAAACGGTGAAAATCGGTTCACGCAATAAAGAATTATTCCATAAAAATCATCTCCCATACTTTAAGCTCGCGCGCAATAGTTTACTTAATTTGCCGATAGATGTCGCTGTACGTGGAACTCTCATATCATATCCTACATGGCGGTGTTATTAACTCTTAAGTGGGGACACTTACTGTGACGGACGGAAAACTACGGAACCCTACAGTGAGCGTGGCCCGACACGCTCTTGGCCGGTTTTTTTATGAATGCGATGCCTAATTCATGTATTTGTCACATATGTATCCTTTTTGCCCTTGAGGTATATCCCTTTTGCCCGAGGTGGTCGGGCAAAACGGATAATTGGAACTATTTGTTTCAAAAATAATAACACTAAGAAGTTATTTAAGTATAAGGATTTGTGATAGCATTTTCCAAAGTTAACTGCACATAGTACAAATTAAAAATATAAAGTGTTATTTTGATTAACAATTAGGGTATTTTTTTCATCATTCCCTTAACATATGCGTATTGCCCGGGCTTCCCCTAATTTAAGTCGATTTTTGCTTGACATCATTGATATAATCATCGTAAATTGATCGAAACATGTCGATTCGTTATAAATATTTTTAATATGAGAGAGATTGGTTGATAGCTGTAAAAATGACAAGTTTTCACCCGTACACGAACACGTCTGCGTAGAAGTCATGAAATTTCCAAACTCCCCTCTACCTTCTTTTCGTAGTACGTACTCTCATACTGGACTAAGAGCTGGCTACGTCAGATATAACACAATAATGAGAGCAACGAAACCCGTCTAGTAAGATTGCAATACTAGCCTTATTACTAGATCCGGGCATTTGGCAGCTTTTAATGGGTGGAGGTCAGAGTGATAGACTAGCAAAGTTTTTAAATTGGAATATAGTACTACCAAAGTAGGTAAAAACTGCCGAAGTTGCCTCAGTTATAAAGAAAAGGGCCTATATTTTAACATTAGAACAAAAACATTGCGTATTATTACGGAAACAAAATCAGTAGGCGACAAACTATGAATTACATTATACGTAATTTTGGACTACCTTCCCCCATCAGAAAGTTTTGGCAATGATATAATGAACCCGAGACCTCCGGATTGAAAGTCGGACGTCTGACCGCCAGGCACAGATAACCTCAACCACTAGATAGATCATAAGTACAACTCGAGGTCACCACACATCAGCGCTCCCGTACTAATTTAGTATGAGAGCGCGACCGCTTATTTCACAGTTAACGTTTTTGATCCTTACTAATGTGAATTAAAAATATCCACACATATCAAGTTATAGGGACTAACCTGGATTGTTATACTACAAAATGGTGTAGAATACTATTGAGACGTGCTGTTCGAATCGTAAAAATTAACGAAAAAAATTGCACTGATGTGTGGTGACCCCGTGCTACTTGTAAATGCTTAATAACGAGTAGTCTCTGTAGTCTGAGCCACCAGGCTACCAGCGCTACATTAGCTAAAGTAGGTCCTTATCTAGGATCGTTTAAAATTACCATAAGTATGAATACTCAATTAAATATGTAGGTAAATATATAAGTAATGTTTAAGATCTTAGCTGGTTGTGAGGTTAATGTTATATTCTGACTTAATGCACAGCTGCACAGATTGCTTAGAGGCCTATTTGAAGAATATTATTTGTCATTGATTTGATGGTAGTTTGATGCTAGCCTCCGCCCGAGACTGTCTAAGTAGGAGTTGTTTAAATATCCAACCCTATTTTTACCCCCTAAGGTTTGAATTTAAAAATTTTTGAATGCCAATACGATAAATCAAAAGTTCATATAGTAATATCAAGTTATAGGGACTAACCTGGATTGTTATACTACAAAATGGTGTAGAATACTATTGAGACGTGCTGTTCGAATCGTAAAAATTAACGAAAAAAATTGCACTGATGTGTGGTGACCCCGTGCTACTTGTAAATGCTTAATAACGAGTAGTCTCTGTAGTCTGAGCCACCAGGCTACCAGCGCTACATTAGCTAAAGTAGGTCCTTATCTAGGATCGTTTAAAATTACCATAAGTATGAATACTCAATTAAATATGTAGGTAAATATATAAGTAATGTTTAAGATCTTAGCTGGTTGTGAGGTTAATGTTATATTCTGACTTAATGCACAGCTGCACAGATTGCTTAGAGGCCTATTTGAAGAATATTATTTGTCATTGATTTGATGGTAGTTTGATGCTAGCCTCCGCCCGAGACTGTCTAAGTAGGAGTTGTTTAAATATCCAACCCTATTTTTACCCCCTAAGGTTTGAATTTAAAAATTTTTGAATGCCAATACGATAAATCAAAAGTTTTAGTGGAATTGCTTGTCAGTCTCACAATGTATTCAGATCATATTGATGACAAATCCGTAACAAATCAAATTTTAAGGTTAGAGTATTGCTCCTAGATGCTTTAATGCCGATACTTAATTTTGTCCGGACATTTGTGGTGCTCACATTTACTTGATGTCACATTTATTTATTTATTTATGTTACGGAGATCCAACAGTTATCTAACCAAAATAGCACTAATTAATAATTAAGAGATGGAAAGCTAATCACAGGATCACACAGCTACAGATTGTTACAGAGATTATTTAAATTTCATGTTTGTTAAATATACCATTATTCTGGCAGAAGAACCATTTGCAGGTGTGCGCTTACTTCTTAATTCAATACCGTCAAACTGCTACAACTTTGACTTCGATGTTCAACTTTGCCTGGCTTGAAAAACTGGTTATCTTCACCAAACAGCTAGGTACCTTTTTATATGAGCCTGAGATGGTCGCCTTTCTCCTACCTCAGGAATAAGATATAAATACAGCTACTTATACATATCTTATTCCTGAGGTGAAAAAATAAAAAAAAATAGCAGAATATTGGATTTGATGGTTAATTACGTCTTAGGTACACTTTTGGACCATATAGTTGCAGTACTGGACTATAGTTGGGTGGTTTTACGGAGTTAAGAAAATACTTATTGCAAGACTAGTTCTTTAATAGTAGTCGTTTAGGGTGGCATCACATTTCTATCAATAGGCTAACGATAGAAAATACCACATAGTGGTATATCGTACTTGTATGTATAATCCAATGTTGCAGCAGTGAATAAATGAAATGAAATGTTTATTTCTAGGAGGCTCTAACCACGTGTATTGCGGCTACGGTGCCGCCAGACAGTCTCCGCCTGACGTTGCTCTCGAATTCCTCGCTTGTCTGCAATGATGCTTCTCCGGCCGGGTATGTGGAATTTATTGAATTTAAACTTTCGTGAGACATGTTAACACTATTATGACTTCATGCGGCTGTACTCAATTGTGTTTAGTCACTACGCGTGACATGTTTCCGGGAGCTTAGGTCTCCATTCTTAAGCACTAAGAGTGCGGAGTTGCGGGGCCGCGCCATCGACTGCCGTTGGCCGGCGATTGGCGTGACTCGGTCGACGACGGGTCGTGGATCGGTTCGCCTAGCGACTATGTGTACACACATTCGGACATGTGACCAGACGTAAGACAACCTTGAAAAACGCATTGTAGTTGACCACGTGGATGGGGGACGGGGGAGTGGACATCCACCGACCCGCTGGGTTGACACAGTGAAGGAAGGCCTGCTAAGGTTCCTTACAAGAGCCTATCATCCGCACAGTATATCGTGCAGCTTGGAGAGCCTTGATTATTAAAGTAACGACTTCATCTGACCGCGACCCTCAGTCATGAGGAAATGAGGAAGAAAAAGAAGTACATACATTACATCAGAGGCCGGGAAAATAGGGAGTCCGTTTTCACGCCGAGGCATGTATTGTGCTTTTCTCAAAGAATAGGTACGCGGAAAAAGACCACAACACAATACCGTCACGTCGGGGCTTTTGGCTATTTTATACATTTTGGCCGATCAGATGTCGACATTTTCTACGGGGAGGCCAAATATTTTTTTATCATTTCGGGGTTGGTCCCATAGAAAAAATTGTTTAGTATGACTTACCTAATCAGCTAATCCAATAAGATCCACCTCGCACCTCGTAAAATATGGGAAAGTGTTGAAAAAGCAGCCTGTACCTAGTATACATATAATACGGTAGGTCCTAGGCCTGCAAAGTTTTATGAAAATCCATTTTATATGAAGTGTTACTAAGGCACCCGAAATGTGATTCTTCCGAGCATTATCACTAATGTATAACGACAACATTTCCACGCATGTTTGAGAGAATGTCTTTTACATCTCCATGGAGGTCGAGGTAAATTTGCCTCTTTTCACAGGACAGTTAGATTGAGATAACCCGACTTTTTCATAGCTTGAAAAAAACCCACTTCAGTATCATAAAGTAGGCATTAGCACAAAAGACACGCAGCTAAACGATCGAAAATGTCAAAGTGTCGTTTTTCCCAAGTTTGTGCCGCTTTCAATGCCCCAGGTCACGCTTAGGAAATGCAACCGGTTTTTATTTTGTATGAAAAATTATGGATTAACCAGCGGTTTTTCTCTTACATAATAAAAACCGGGTGCTATCCCTTGTCACGCTTTATACAAGTAAGGTAGCGATTTTAAAATATCCGAAAAGTAGGAATAGTTATTTAGTAAAAGAAATCTTAGAGTAGGTAATTAAGTCGGTTTCCTTGACATTTGGAGCTCATGGCAATCATTCCTAAAGAATGTAACGATCTATATCTAGATACTGTTTTTTTTACATTGCTTAATTGTGACATTGGTGGTTTCAGGTATTATATCCGGCGCGGCAGCAACAGCGAACACTGGGTCGTGTACCTCGAGGGCGGCGGGTACTGCTGGGACGCGGCGTCGTGCGGCGCGCGCTGGCGCCGGCGCCCCGGCCTCATGTCCTCCTCGCGCTGGCCGCGTGCGCGCCGTGCGCCGGCCTTGCTGTCCTCCGACCCCACTGCGAACCCCTTGTGGCACGCTTCCAATCATGTGCTCCTACCCTACTGCTCCAGCGACATGTGGGCCGGAACACGAACAACACGCAATGGAAGCTTTGTCTTCGCTGGCCGTCTTATCGTCCGCGCCGTTCTCGCTCAGCTTCTCCACGTTGGCCTCTCGGGCCGCCTACTCCTCGTTGGCTCCAGCGCGGGCGGCGCAGGCGTCCTATTCCATGCGGACGCAGCCAGGAGAATGCTCCGACCCTATGGCATTAGAGTTGCCGCGGTCGCGGATTCCGGCTGGTTCCTGGACCGGCCTGCTAGAACCCGACGCGCCTCTTCAGCGGATACAGTCGCTCGCCTCGGTCACTCTCTATGGCGCGGCTCGCCTCCGACCTCCTGCGTACGGGAGCACCCGCAGAAACCGTGGCTGTGCTACTTCGGCTACCGGCTGTACCCTCACATTCGCACGCCGCTGTTCGTGTTCCAATATCTGTTCGACTCCGCGCAGCTGGCGGCGGAGGGCGTGCGCGCTCCGCGAAATCGGGCCCAGTGGGACGCCGTGCACGATACTGGGTCGGCTATTCGGGACAGTTTGAAGCGGGTCCGCGCTACGTTCGCACCGGCTTGTCTCGCTCATGGCGCATTAGCGCGTCCGGAGTGGCTGTCCATAAATGTGTCTGGGATATCGTTGCCGCGTGCGCTGGGATGCTGGGAGCGGCGGCTGTGGGGCGGCGGGGGCGCGGTGAGACGTAAAGGCGGTTGCGCGCCGCGACGACTGCTCGAGCGGTGCTCGTGGCCGCAGTGTAACGGCTCGTGCCCGCGGTTGCGCGACCCGCGCACGGGTGAGGAGGTGGCGTTGGCAGCACTGCTGCAGAGCTTCGGGCTGGACGTGCGCGGCGCGGCGGCCGCCATGGGACTCGATGCGCGCGCTCTCACGCGCATGAGCCACAGTGAGCTCCTATCCCTTCTGGCTTCGCACGCCTGATGCCGAAAAAGAGACTGTTTGTGCCTAAGAGCACGATTTATCTACCTCGTTTTTGTTGTACAAGTACAATATTAATTTTTAATATTTATTGTTTGCCGATACTATTGTATCTTATTTTAAGTAAAAAGTGACATGTAACAGTTATTTTATTACCACCAAATGTATTCCTTGCTTGGGTAAACGTCGGCTGTCGTAAATGTTGCAATACGTGCCGCGTCAAACGGTATATTGTAAGTAATAAAATAAATCCAAGTTCATTTGGCACAAAATATATTTATATACGTATATACAAATCCGTTACTTTATAAGTAGCGTGAATACCTAAGGACTAGTTCTGGCCCTAACTATACAATACTAAAATTATCTCACTATTGTCCAGTGGACGTTATATTAAGAATGTCGGGCAGTGATCTCAGCGCAGCGGATGTTTCTGATCAGCTGGCAACGTGTTAAATTGGCCAGTTTAGGTGAGGCGGTTTGGTGCGGATCCTGGCTTGCGGGAGCCATGGCGAGCGGTGCACGACGCGCATCAAAGATTTTAGAGCGTTCACATGGATACCGCCGCGGCGGGAGGCTGGTCGGGAAACTCGCGAACGACGTCATAACTGACTGCTCTGCTTGGCCGCTCGGCCCCGCTCAAGGCTTATCGCTATCGAAACATCCACAACGTCGTTGCCTAGGAAGAAGTCGCTCGACACTATGTTAGCGTTTTGCCGCCAGCGCGTCAGTAGGCGTTGCGTCACGATTCGGTTGACAGCATCGGCGTTTTGTCTGACGGAACCTCGGAGGAACAGGATGTCGAGGACGGTGGGCGTTGTCTGTGCCATGGCGGAGTGCATGGGCGACCGAGAATTGCTTTGGTGCACGGCGCTGATGGCCCGGTCTAAGTACGTAAATAGCTCGGTTGGGTTGTTGGTGTTCGCCCAAAGGTGAGGTAGAATCGGCCATAACCAATTGTTTTCTGCAACAATAAACACATCAATTAAAAAGTTGCGAATGGGATTGGAATGTAGTGCTCGGTTAGCTTCCTTCTTATAATCTTCCGAATGATTAATGGCATCGACACAGCACCTACTTAAGTTAAAGGTAATAACAGAAAAGTACAATTAAAAACATAAATGCTGTTATCAGTTAGATATTAAATTGACCGATTAACGTTTAATACAACAATCATAAAAACTTAATGAAAAAAGTTGTTACAATTAAACGTATTAATCGCATGTTAGCATAAATAAAATAAAAAATAAAAATCTCCCATCGTTTCGAGCTCTTTACAGCGTGTATTAGAATATTTCTATCCCGTGTTCACGGGATAGAAATATTCTAATTTTTACTAACACACGAATAATCCGTTTAATTGTAATAACTATAATGAATTATCATCGCGGCAACAGAAGACAAAAGGACGTCAATTAGCGATAAGGTTCCATTCTCAAAAATTGACATTGAAATAAATTACTTACAATATTGACATAAAGTTTAAATTTTATTGACAGATTTTCTGGACTGGATCCTTTTCCCTAAACTACGATAAATATTAAATGAGAAAAACTTTTTTGAAAGTGCAGGTTAATAGTACCTACCCTAAAGACAAATATGAAATATGAAAAATGTATGAAGTTGTTTCGGTGCGAGTAGTCATGCATAACGTTTCCTACTCGCACTTCGGCAAGGGAAAATAAAATAGAATACTAAAATCACAGACCTATTTGTGCGTCATGATATGTTTTTGATAAATCTATGATTTCATTATCTTCTGAATAAAAGTCCAATCAAATCAAAATTCAATTATTTGTACGATTAGTCGTGCAGTCGTATCACGTCAGGTAAACACTTAATCCCTCATTAACTCATTACACCGATTTATTCATGTCGATAAAGGGCCATCAATCAGATTAATTGTATTTATAGCATGGCATGTTTTCAGGTTTATTTGGGTAGGAGCAAGTTACTAGCGACTAGAGGCCAGGTACCAGCGATTTACCCTACTTGTTGTCTTAGAATCTATCCTATAAAGAGAACCGTGTTCGAAATCCGTGGCATTTTAGGTAAAATATAATACGAAATGCTTGGCAATAAAAAAAAGAAACGTGTATTTTTGGCTGTTTCACGATATTTCTCGCGGTCAGATGTCGAGGGTTTTTTGGGGGTTGGCAATTTTTTGGAGTTTTTTCTATAGAAAAGGTAGTCACCTCATTCAATCCAAGATACGTAGTAGATACCGTGAGGTATCACCAGAGAGTTATAATTTAATAGACCAGCACTGTTTAAGAAGTTTTTGAGGCCCAAGTCTGAAGCGCTATCTGGACGAGAGCAACCCAAAGATACAAAAATAGTTGGAGAAAATGACATTGCGCTGTAGTGCCATCTCGTAACGAGTAGCGTTACTAGGGCGCGGTACTATCTCGTCACGAGATGGCGCCGCAGCGCTGTCATTTTCTCCTACTATTTTTGTATCTTTGGATTGATCTCGTCCAGATGGCGCTTCAGACTTGTCTTCAAAGAGTTCATAGACTGTGGCTATCTATTTTATTTATAATCTCTGGTATCACTTAACATTTTTTTAAAGTCATAAGTAGGTAGCAAACGGACGGCCTCCTAGCTCAGTCGGTAGTGAGTCACGACAGTGTTCGAATCCGTAAGGGCATTTATTAGTGTGCGGTTATCACAGATATTTGTACCTGCGTTATGGATATTTTCTATGTAGTATTAATCTATATCTATCTATTATATATATCGTCGTCTAGTACCCACAACACAAGCCTAATTAAGCTTACTGTGGGACTATTTAGGTCGGTTTGTGTAAGATTGTTCCATAACATTTATTATTTCAAACGAAAACATGATAAGCGCCATCTTGGTTAAAATTGTACGAGAACGATCGTCCTTATTTGGTATAATAATGTGTGCCTCACCAAAGATAAAGACATCAAATACTAAATTGAATTGGATGAAAGTAATATTTACATTTGCACTGAGCTGGGAGCTGACTAGAATACGATATTACTTTGGAAGGTAATATTCAATTATATTCGGTCCTAGTGCGTCATGCTGAACCGTATGAAATACAATAATTTTTATTTAATAACATTTAGTGTTGTATGTTTATAAGCAATGTGATGTTTACGACTCTGAATATTGTTAACATTGTGGCTATGTTTCTTAAATTAAATAAGTTGTATTTATGTACCGTCCGTGTTAAAAGATTTTTAAGTATATAGTGCCTTAAGTAAAAAAGGAATTAATTACGAAGGAAGATCTAAATTACGTGTCTTTCTCATGTCCACGTATTTCACTCTTAAATATTTGTTAAAGAAAGCATAATAATCTTAAAGAATTCTTATCTCGTTACGTGCAGATTGCAATTAGGCAGACTCGACTAAATCGGCAGATCTTGTATCTTGATAAGATATGTATGTGATGTGACATAATCCATTTAATTATTTACGAGTACGTTGTTAAAAAGGTACAGGTAAGAGTCAGCATTCCGGTGAAACTGCAGAAATGGTACCGCGTGTTGAAGTTTCTTTAGGGCTTTGGTTCTATAGATATGGATGATGCTATACCGAGCGTAGTATTAACGAAAAGCAACACATTTTTTGAAGATGATTTTTGATTGTTTTGACTAGTTATCTCTAATATTAGCGGCTGGACTCAGCTGAAAGCATAGACAAAGTCTATCCTCTTTGGCTGGAAGAGTGTTTGAAAATAAGAAGGCATGGAACTATAGGCGTGTCACATACGCATATATGATGTTTTAAATCCTTTTCAAGTAAATGAATTATACTTTTACCTGATACAATGGCGTTATCCACATAGCTGAAGATCAACCGCTTATCAGCATCTAACAGCGACTGGACAGTGGGTCCCCTCGTCCCAGCTCCAGTTCCAAGATCTCTAGCATACGCCACGTGGGGCCCAAGCTCGCGCTGAACCAGCTGGATCAAACCCTGATGCACGGAGCGGATGGGCGAGCCGTCTGGGTCGTAGAAGCCGATGGGGAAGTGGTGGGCGTCAAGGAAGACGATCTATGGAAATGATTAAAATGTAGCTCATTGTTGTTGCCCAATGGAGGAGTTTGAAAGGTGTGGAAAATTGCCGTTGCGCGTTAGACCGATGTCGTGTAAAATGCCTCTCCAAGATCCAAGATGAAGATATTTTTTTTTTCAGCTTTTCTTTTTTGCTGGCAACAGTTTGGACCTCCTCCATACACGACATAAATAGATACATGGCACCCATCCCATTTAAGAGCTCTGTTTAGGCATCCTTAAGAGCATTAAAGTCAAAGGTCTGTTTGCGCTCTTCAATTTAATTCTCTGATCCCTTTTTAAGCAAATACACCGAAGGGTCGGCGGAATACCAGGGGTCACAACCTAAATATGGGCCATTCAAGTTTAAATGGCTCATTAAGTTTGCATCAAATTTTGGTAGTTATATCCCTTTTGGCTAGTATTTAAAGGCACAACCTTAAACATTACAACAAAAAATAACCTTAAATATTATACTGACTTACACACCAAAAAATTGCAAATTCACATCAAATTCAGATTTTTTTTCTGAAAGAGTAAGTAAATTCATAAGTACCGTTAAATAGAAACATTACGTTAATCGATTAATAATTTATTTTATTACAGTCAAGTAACAATAAAATTATTAATGTGTTCCATAGCCACTATTTATAGAATGTTTTGCGCTTAGCAATTATTAATATCGCAGATGATTATATTGTCTGTAAACCAAAATTGGAGCAGATAAAGTACCGTTACCTACATAAACTAGTAAAACGGATCATGTATTCTGCTTCAACTTTTATTTACAAACTCTCGAGGGTAAAGGGCTACTCTCGAGGGTATATGTTTGATATCTTACCTCTTTTGTGCTGTCCAGAAAAGCCCTGATTTCTTTGAGCAAAGGTACTAATGGACGGACTCGTATTAAGTTATGGTTCAACCAATACCTGAAAAAAGTAACAAAATGGTTAAAATGTGTCCCGCTATACGACCCAATACAGACACGAATTGATTCGACAAATAAAGCGATAGTTCAGGACTCTCTTTCTTTATGTATACAAAGTGGGACTGCACCGATATTTTCTGTAACTTAATAATATTAAACAAAAAAGATCCGACTTCACTTAGCTTCCACCTTTCCAAAAGAAAATGCCCGAGCTACTGTAAAAAATACTCAAATCGCTATAGGTGTGCCTATAATAATTGAAAAGTTCCTTCGATATCTCTAGGATCCCATGATCAAATCCTGACCTGATATAATAGGACCAACTGTGAAGTATACTCTTTCATACAAAATAAAAAATTACGAAATCGGTCTAGCCGTAATCGGTGAACATAAAAAAAACACAAACAAAGATCCCGACGAACTGAGAACCTCCTCCTTCGAAATCTTGAAGTCGGTTGAAAACAAAACATTATACATTATACAGAGTTTAAAAACAATCTCGTGCCACAATGCGATTTAACCACGCAATTGTATAATAATCAATATTATATCATGCAATTAATACGTGTTACCTGTTTTGTAACACGATGTAACTTTACTAGTTCTGCTGGACAGGGCCGGATTAAGCACTTCTGGGCCCCTAGGCAATGCAATTGTGGAGGCCCCTTTTAGCAAACGTTGTATGACAAAAAAAATTGTGTCAATAGATTTAATCAGTCAGTAAGGTATATTTAATTATATGAAACATTTGCAATATCTTTACCCACGCGAGGCCCCTAGCCGATAATTGCTAATTTTCCAATTAATATTTCACTCTTTGAAACATGTTCATTTTTCTCTGTGCACACGCGGGGCCTCTGGCCGATGCGGGGCCCCTAGGCAACTGCCTACTCTGCCTAAAGGCTAATCCGGCTCTGCTGCTGGATATCGATATCCCTTTAAATAAGAACGCATAAAATACAGTAAACTAATAGCACAGCCTAATAATAACCTACATATATTTAATTTTGAGATATCTAAGTACATGTTATTGATCATATATATAGCAATTTTTTTTATGATTTAATAAAAAAATAGTATGTAATAATTATAATTTACACAAATTACTTATGAAATAAGTAAGTAGGTATGTCAACTTTACTAGATATTAAGGAGTAAGTAAGAAAATTCCATATTCTTCACAGTGTTGCCGTGATGTGGTTGTCAGATTTTGATATACTTTAAAAGTACCTAGACATTAACAGTAAACCTTAGCGAATTCAACCCGAATTCTTAAAGAATATAACCAATCTCCCGCGGCATGCTACGGTAAATGCTGGCAGCATTCCCTCTCTCGATGGCAATACCAATACGTTAGGACCAAACCGCGGCTCGCGAGCCGCATGCGGCTCTTTGAAGAGCCAGTTGTGGCTCTTCGAGTTTCCCTCAAATGAAAAAAAAAAAAACAAATGTTACGGTTAAAAACGTAAAAACAGGTAACTGCGGCTCTATGACCTTCCGAAAATTCCATAATTTTCCGCCATCAAGCTCTTTGTCAAAAAAGTTTGCCGAGCCCTGGGCTAGGAAGCTGCCAGCTCTACAGTCACCGGTGAAATCCACTAGCCTCTTTGAAATCTCCTTGCATTTATGTATTTAAATCCGAATCGGAACACTTACTTTGCATCAATTTTAACCCCCAATCTTCATTTATCATCAAAACGTCAAATATAAACAAGAGCTAAAGCACGCAGATTTTATTTTAGTTGGCCATGTTTACGATTATGATTTTCTTGATAACGGTTGACGTTTTACTTGTTTTGCGTAACAGTTTGTTTTATTTGTTCGTTATGCATTATTGTTGTACTTATCATTTTAAGATTTCGAACTTCATTAACGATAAGAAAAATCTGATTAGAAACAAATTATCACTTCTTTATATCAGTTATTATCAGTTGTTTGTTCGTATAGCGCACTTTAAAGGTCTTTTTATAAAAGCGAATATGAAATGAGAATATTGACAAATTGAGCTGTACAAAATAAAAGAACCTGGGTCTGGGTTCCAGATTCTAAAATCCCAAAAAAAACCTCACAAATTTACGTAGACTATAGCCACGGATACTTAAATACTACCGCTACTAACCGCTACACTGAATTGAAAAGACTGATTCATCTTTCGCTCGCGGACACATGTATCACTCATTTCACTCATTCTGCTCAGTGGATCTGTTCCCATATTCACATCGTCTTACTCGTTTGACTCGACCGGCTCAATCGAATCGAAAGTGGGAAAAAGCGAGTGAGTGAGTTGAATTAAAAGATATCATCATCATCATCCGCCTGTTGCAGTCCACTGCTGGACATACGCCTCTCCCAATGTACGCCACAGAGCCCGGTCTGCTGCTTTACGCATCCAGAATTAAGAGGTATAGTTAATTTAAATCACTCACTCGTAAACGACCCATGTATAATACTTACATGAAGTTATGTCACCAATTAGGCGATACCAAGCACAGTCACAAAACAATGTCGAATCGTGTCCCAGATAGACCGATTTTTCCTCGATATCATGGAATTATATCTGAGACATTAGGTTTGCATTATGCAAGTGATCGAGGAAGCCACGCAAAGCCGATTGCTCGTACTGTTTCTACGTAACGCTGTTTAATGTTTATCTTGCTTTGCGTATGCAACGTAATGTAGGGAAATCTTTATCTTTTTGCGAGATATTTCGTTAAAACTTTGATGTCGTTTTGAAGATATGAAAAGAAACTTTTTATTAGCCTGTTACGTTAAACACCGAACGGATTTAATATTAAATTAATTTTGTAAAATAACTAAAATGATTTTTAAACGAAAGCTAATGCAGATCAATCAATTGAAGAAGAGCCAGTTGTATTATTTTTGGATTTATTGTCCTAACTAAAGACATATCCTAACTATAACTACGCACCATGAATTTACCTTATAGACAAAATGCCTATATTCGCAAAATAATAACGACCTAATTCGTAATTTTGTCAGAAAATGTTTTTGCAAGAGTGATGGATATCTTTTTGTACCTATTTTGTGCCTAATCCATAACAGTAAATGATAAAACCTTACATCTAGACATGGTAAGATTTTACAAGAATATATGGGTAACAAACTGTGACTAACAACGCATAACAGTGGTAAGGTAACGAGCCTCCCTAACTAGGTAAGGTACCTCCAAAATCAAGTAAACTTTTACACTGATGCAGATTATAATTTGCATACGGAATAGTTGTCGTAGCATTATCCAACAGTTGACCGGATATAATGGTCATAGCGACTGACAGGGCGTGACGGTGTTACTAGTGCAAGTGTGCGCCAATCTGTATATGGAAATAAATAGGAAAGATACACTTGATAAATAATACGTTGTAGATGTATGCTATATAATAGAAGCCCTTTAAACGAGACAATTGGCTCGTCTCTCTCTAGTCACGCACCACCAAGCGAGAACTTTGGATAAGCTGAAGAGCTCCCATCATCCGTGTAAGAAAGAGACAAGCTATCATGAATAAACATACTGAAATCATTGCCACGTTATGAAATGAACTTGGCAATATTGTTTGTGCTTTTTAATTTTATTACCTATTAATAGTAAAAAATAATTTGCGTGGACATTTCCATTTAAGTATTTGAAAAATTTACTGCTTGCTGATGCATGCTATACCTGCAGGGCGATCACGATCAATGCAAATGGGTCAGTATGGAGAAGTCAGGAACTATGAGAGATAGCGAAATCTGTTCTTAGGAAACATGGTGTCGCTTTTAGATTTATTTAATAATGATGATAATCAAACTTTTTTTTTACTCTCATACATAACCGGGAATCGAACCTGGTCAATTTATATCTAACATTGTTTACAGAGACTTCGACCAGGTTCGATTCCCGGTTATGTATGAGAGATTATGTATAACAGATGTCGCTATCTCTCATAGTTTTTGACTTCTCCCTACTGACCCATTTGGATTGATCATTATTACCTATCATCCTCGTTGGGGTAGAAGTCGTAGTACGCGACTCTGAAGTCGAAGTATCTGATGCCGTGCACCAGCTGCGCCCAGATGGAGCGGTCTTGGCACAGGACGAAGCTGTCCCGCGCCACGGTGCTGATTTCGGTGTCGAACCGCCAAGCGCCCGCGTTGTGGGTGCCGGCTAGCGCGAGCTCACCGATGCGTAGCTTATTGATTTCGCTGGAACAAAAATAAAACAGGGAAATAATTTATGTCATAGAATAAAAGAATGTAACAAGGATTGACAGACTGATTTAAACTCACACGATTTTCACTGCGCGCCGGCGACTACGAGCGTTACAGTACGCTTGAAACGTCAGGAAAAATAATAAAAATAAGCCCGTTTTTATTGATATTAGGTGTTGATGTTAACGAATTTATCTATAAATAGTTAGGCACATCATAATGATTAGGTACCATTTGCCCAACATCCTTAATCTCTTTTGTACCCTTTACAGCGTAAAACCAGTAGCCTAGGTAGGTACCCCTGGCTGTGATGTTTATCAGTGTTAACAATCAGCAAATGGGTAGGTAGGTAAGGTAACTAGTACTTAAGTGACCATCATCCATATACTTCCGGTCCAGAACGGATTTACGGCTCTTAGTCGGTCGTAAAGTGTGTATAGAGGGTCATTGTGGTCGCGAGAGGTTTTATTACAGTGGGGACATGGTACTTTGATAAGTCGACGCTAGAATGAGGCGGTGCCAGCAGTGACAAATCGAAATAGTGTGCAGAATATGATTTGGAATCCGGGGTGATGTCTAAAAGTTCAAAGATCGAAACAGAAAATGACGTGATTACTGATCATTCTTTACAAAATGATAGACAATGCTCAACTTACGGGTTATCTTCCATCCAAGACGGCTGTATCTTCAGACAGTTATACGAGGTGATGGAGGCATCACCAGCACCAGCCCACGGCCACAAGCAATGGGGACCCTTCAGCCCCGGGCCCTTGTCCCAACCGGCTGGTAGGGCCGGCTCTCCCAGAGATATGGTGGTGATGGCGTAGCCCTCCTCTGCGTCTATCGGAAATACCTGGAGAGCGTTATTCCAGGAGCCAGGTCTGTCGTCGAATAATCCAATCTGTGGACATTATAAATAGAGTAAGAAGATTTCGAAATGGATAAAAAACAATTAGACGTCACGGTGCAATCTCTATGAGTATATCTAGTACTATCCGTAAAACGCTATGTACGGTTCTTAAATTCTAATCAAATTCTAAAAAAGTACTAAAATATGTATAAAGGAAAATTGATGCTAACTTAGAAATATTTATTAATTATATGTCTCAAATAAATTTTGCTTCAGTATATGAAGAAACACACGTAAATTCTGCATATGAAACTTTCATTTATCTTTTTCAGGTAGTGTTTAATCTCTGTATACCTCTTGAACGAGTAAAGAGATATTTTAAAAGTAATCCAAACTGGAAAACTCGAGGAATATTAAAATCAAGTAAAGTAAAACGCACAATATATCTGAAACAGCGAAAATCTAGTAATTGTAATTGACCCAAATATAAGAATTATTGCAAGATTCTGAAGAAAGTTATAAGGAAGTCTAAAATAATAACAAACGATAAATATATAGAAAATAGTGTAAATAAAACTAATGCTATGTGGGGGTTTATAAATCGCCACACATCGTCTGTAAATACCATTACTCCTTCAATAGAGAAAGTAATAGTTGATGGTAAAATTATTACGGAACCGGACCTTATAGCTGATAGTTTTAATGGCTATTTTACAGGTCAGCATACAAATAACATATCCAGTCACCTGAACTATAAATTACTGACGAATAAAGAATGCCATAGTATGTATATTAAGCCTGTAGATGCATATGAAATAAGAAAGATAGTAAAATCCTTGCAGAATAAAAAGAGTTCCGGACATGATGGCATACCAATGCAATTAATTAAAGCTTGTATCGATTTCATTATTCATCCTCTTGTCCACATCATTAATTTAATGTTAAATACAGGTATATTTCCAGATCCTCTAAAAGTAGCACTAATAAAACAATTGTTTAAAGATGGTGCCCTGCATGATATAAGTAATTATAGACCTATAGCCCTTTTGTCTAACTTTTATAAAATATTTGAAAAAGTTATCTATGTCAGACTAGATAATTATTTGGCTTCTAAAAAAATTTAAATCCCAACCAGTTTGGTTTCTAAAAACAAAACTCAACGTCCTTGGCAATTTTTAAAATGTTTAAAGATATATGGGATAAAGTCAACGATAAGCTACCTTGTGTATCTTTGCTTTTAGACATGTCCAAGGCCTTTGACTGCGTGGTACATGATATACTTTTAAGACAATTGGATAACATTGGAGTAAGAGGTCATGTTATTAAATTATTTGAAACTTACCTTAAGAATAGAAAACAAGCTACAATGATAGTCAATTACTGTAAAGAACTAAAAACCTTAGGTAATACTCTATCACGATTTGAAGCTACTAATGTAGGAGTACCTCAAGGTAGTGTTTTAGGACCTCTATTATGCTTATTATACATTAATGAATTTCCTAAAGTCGTTGACGAGTTATGCGTAATGTTTGCGGATGATGCCACAATAGTTTCTACAGCGGATGATCACAACATTCCTTATATGGAACAGAATATTAAAACCACCCTTAAAAAAGTTATTGATTGGCTTCATGCTATAAATCTAAGGGTCAATTTAAGTAAGACTAAATACATTCAGTTTAGAAATTATAAAACAGCTCCCATTGAATTAAATATTGAAGAGGCCGGAGTTAGAATAGAAGAAGTTAGTAATATATGTTTCCTGGGAGTTACTATTGATACTTTTCTTAGTTGGAAGGAACATATTAAACAAATAAACAATAGAATTTCCAGTCAATGTTATGCACTATCGGTTTTGTCAGGCGCTTGCTCTGTAAACGTCGTTAAAAGTACTTATTATGGAAAGGTGGTGCCTCTGATCGCTGATCTACGGAATCATTTTTTGGGGAAAATCTGTCGATGTACAAAGTACGTTTATTCTTCAAAAGGATTGTGTACGCTCTATATACCGTATGAGTACAGACCAATCAGTACGACATGTATTTAAGAATAAACGTATACTCACTCTTACGGGAATTTATATCCTTGAATTTTGTCTTTTTCAGAAGAATAATTCTGACTATTTTGCTAAAAGGTCATCATTAAGAGACAATTTAAGAGAGCAATATAGGTATAACTTAATACGTCCAAGATCACATAATAATATGTACTTCAAGAGTGCCTTCTTAACCTCTATACGTGTGTTTAATGCTCTTCCCAATGAAATTCAAGTGTTAAACGGAAATAAATTTAAGATTAGGCTTAAGGAACTAAGGTAAACGTCCCCTGTTTCGGCAGGTTAAGGCTGTTAAGAACGTTTTGAGAATTCGTCATTTTTTTTAAATTTTACTATGCATGATAATATTTTTTAAGCTTTTGAGGGAGTTATATTGATTCTTTGGGAATAATTTGTTGTATAAACTATGTAGTTTTGGTTAAAACTTTTTTTTGTATGAATTTATTCGTGAACCTCTTATTTGAGTCCTATTTCGTGACAAAAAATTTAGCTCAGCTCGTGAGCTCGTGGCCCCTGTTTCGGTATAAAGTATTCCAGAGTAAAACATGATAAATTGTTGATAATAATCTTAAATATTTAACGGGTTTACTTAAGTAGGAAACCGTAGTGGGAAATGGTTTGGGAAATAGTGGAAAATGATGTGTGAAAGAGTAGGAAAGGTGTGGAAAAGGGTGGAAGAAGTGATGGGGTGGGATAGGTGTGAGAAATAATGGGAAATAGTATGGAAATGGTGTGGAAAACTCCCTCGTTTATTTCCTCGCAGTAGTCGTCAAAAGCACTATGTTATGTCTTGGCCGAAAGCTCTATAGATGGACTGAATCTTCGAGGGGGAGACCCTGATAGGCCAGCCCTCGAATTAACTCGTCACCTATAGCCTTTACAATAATATACTATTTCTTCCACCTCCTTGAGAAAGGACGCATTAAAAGAATTGTCTGATTTAAAAATTTCCAATAAAGTTTGATATACCTAGTGTTAGTGTCCAGGCTCTGTGTGGGGATCTGCTTCCGCCCGCTCAGTTCAACTGATCAGCTTCAGGAGTTAAGATTCCTACCTACTTAATAAACACAATAAATTACCAATTCTGTATCGAAAAAGTACTAATTCTAAGTCTATTGCGTAACTTGTTTGTGTCTGTGTTACCTATCAATATAGATTTATCTGTCACGAACTTGGGGAAAAGTAACAAAAATCCAGTTCCCTACTTCGTGATACAGATTTTTTTGATATTCACGGTCTTAATTTAGTAGATCATATTTAAAGTACGTACATTAATCATTAACCATCGTATATGTACTACACATACACAAACATAAATATAATACTTCGAATTATAAGCAAAATTGTGCTGGTAGTTAATACGCGAATTTATCTTAAAAATGTAAAATCGGGTCACATTAAAACTCGGTTTATGAGAATTCTAGTGAGAAAAACATATACCGAATTTAGCTCATATGAAACTTCATGAAATACACTACTTGTTTTCTAATTCACATTTAGATTACCTTATTTATTAAATATATACACAAGCAACCAAAATATATCTAGAAAATCCTTGTTTCGGTAGTGACACGAAACAGGAGACACACAAAAAATAAGATGAACGCTATTTCGTGAGTCGATTTATTGCACTTTTGAGGGATTTCTAAGCTTACATTTAATCCTTTTATATGTCAAATCAATTACTAGGGAACCCACAGAGACACCCTCAAAACTATTATTGAAATGGACTTACCCTTGCCTTTCCATGAGCTTAAGAAGTGAGAGCGCGCACCTTACGGTTACAAGAAGTACACCCATACCACACAGCTATTCACGGTCAGCTGACAGTTTCGAGCTTCATATTACTCTTAGTTTAATCACTAAAATATTAGTACTTGGCCTTTTTAAGAGATTATGTAGTAGAGATTTTTTTCTTATCCATAATTTCAATAAAAAATGTTTATATTGCTTGTTATTTGCGGCAGAAAAAAAACTAACGAAATAACGTACTATCACGAAACAGGGGCCCTTTACCTTACTCATTCAAAATGTATTTTATAGTATAAATGAGTTCTTCGAAATGATGGCAAGGCTCAAAGATATATATTAGGTAGGTGTTACATGTAAATAGTGTTATTTATTTTTAAGGCCAAAAATTGTACGCTTAAAAAGAGCAACTGTTGATACTATTACAACTTCTGTACACAGTTTACAATAAATGAAAAAGAAAAAAAAAGAAATTGCAAAATCACCCATGGCTACCAGATATGTGTATTTAGGTATTAAAAAAAAACAAAAAATAATAAATAAAGTTTATAATCCGCATCAGACCAACTTCCTCAGGCGAATACAAGAAGGTAGTATTAAAGTAATTTGTTTTAATAACATTCATTGTATAAGCAAGAAAGTTGTTATGGTTTAGGAAATACCAATTGTATGATTGTTATTCTACATTACAATCTTTTCGTGAAGATAATAGCCGATATAGGCCACGCGAACAGTTTACTTTGTTAACAACCTATTCGTACGAGTATCCTACGTAATATCAAGACCAAGTAAGTTATTCCCAGGTTTTTACCAAACGTTCAATATTTTTCAGACTCGCAAAATCGCTTGCTGGGGTCATCAGGTCTCATGTTTTAGATAAAAGAAGAAATCCTAGTTTTATTCTTTCTCGCCCAATATACCTATGTTTTTATATAGTTATAATTGACAAGTGGTCGACAAAACATTACATAATATTTACCGGCCTTCTGTGTGTCGCAGAAATTTTTGTGCGGCAAATATATAAGTTATAGTAAATAACCGCATACCACATTACCCACCCAAATTACTTAGTTCTATTATCTATCTACCGATATTTATTTGTCGGGATTTTTCCTCATAGGAATTCTTGTTATGAGTAAGTATGGTAATCTTATCCTTTGTGTACATACCCGAAAACAAATGGATAAGAGGGCTTCTTGCAAATTCTGTTATTTCCGACCGACTGGAGGTGCATCAACCGTACATCTGGGGACGGGAACATAACAAAGCCGCTTATGGATCGTGATATGAAAACGGCTGTTGTTCTAAACAGTAACAGTTAATCTAGTTTACAATGTCTACATGCCACATACCTCTAGATACTCTATTCTTCTTTAGGGTTTTAAAAGTGGATTCTTCTTCCACATAACTATTTATATCAAAGGCTACAAATCGTTGAATAGAATTGCAAAATTATCTTATCTTAATTGTCGTAATAAATAGAATTCATTAATGATTTCTGTTTGATCAAATGCAAATAATTGATTGGTAGAAACATGCTCACTTTAACATGGAACTAATGTAACTCGCTACAAAATCGCTAATGGAAGAAAGTTCAAGGGATGCTTATTATAAGGTAAAACGTAATATTTCCGCTAATCAAAACTGTGTAGGTAATCGACGGATCGTGTAATCACTCTGATTCAGAACCGTCTAGAACTCTCGTGTAATTATGCAAATGCCTGCAAAATCACTTCATGTTATTACTGGAATCAGCAAAAAGCGTTAGTGATTTGTTTCCAACATGCAATGTAGGCACGACGTGTGCCAGTCGAGTAAACCATGTGATTGGTGATTGGGCACTTCCCCCGTCATTACGTTTCGTAACTAGTGCTAAGGTGTTGGAGTGCAATTGTAGATGAGAGATGAACAAAGTGACCCACATACAAGTGGTAAATAAAAAGCGATCTTCAGTGACAAGAGTAACCGATTCACTTAGTTATGTAAGGGAAATTTGGTTGTTTATATTTGAACAAAGAAGTATATTGTGTACCAGTCGTTGGTTCCGTTACAGATAACGTTATTACAATATTTCCGTTTGATGTTATACTCGTCAGTCCTACAGGAAAAAATATTTTTGTCCTTGCACTTCCCGTTAAATCTTTAGCTTCTATGCGAAGTAAAATTGCCCCGAATTTAGAACTCGATAAATATAATCTCTTGCTTTTTTTAAAGCGTATTTATCGTATACTGCTTGTTAATATTTTTGCTCGAGGGGGCAAACCCCACATCGTTTTCCTTTATTATCTAATTAGAATGAATAATCTAAACAAGCTCATCAGTCTCCGAGTTTATTCGGATTTATGACTGTCCTTTAGCGTCTCGCTTCATCGGGTACGCGAATGAGAGTAATATAAAGTGTGCCATCATTTTGCTCTCGTTTTACAGTAAGAAAGCAAACATTTATATCTTGGCTATAGTTGTTCATCCACTTAATAATCTATTAAAATGTTCAGTTTTACTGACTTGTATTTAGTAACTAGCACGCATTTAATACTGTTAGTACCTATATCCTATGAAATTTTGAATTTAATACTTAATAATCTACTTATATTTGCAGCTTATAAATGCAATTGAAACATTGTTGGTGCTGTTGTTGATACTATTTCCTCAATTTTGTACTTGTACGGATACGATAAAATGAACGGAAATTCAATAAAGTTTTTCTTTTCGGTATTAGTACTATTAATTAGTTATCGAAATTATTATTAGGTTTTTGATTCTATAGTACACATGCATACAGCTTATGCATAAAATCGGAAAGTAGGCAGGACTGGCAGGACTCAAATTCATCACTATAACAGGTCCTTATAAATTAAAAGGAACCCAAAATGTTTTAGGACGTAAATATGTAAACCACTGTAATGTAACACTGAAACCCAAAATGTTTTAGGAGGTAAATATGTAAAGTATGACATGAACAACGCAATAGTTTCTCCCAGATCAGATCAGCTCACGGACTGTACCAAATTGACATAAAATTATAATTCTCTCCGCTACCAAATTGACATAAAATTATAATTACTTGTTTCACGTTAGAGATGTCCTAGTTTAGTTTGATAGCTTCTTGGAGAACCACCCGTTCGCCCTGGTTGTTGTTCGGCAAGTGCACAGTCAGTCGGTCACCCACACCCGGCCGCAAGCTGACTTCTCCAACACTTGCTTCACCGCTGCCTTATATTACCTGTTTGGGTACAGTGTCGCAGTTAGAGAAGTCCCAGTTGAGCTCGGTCGCGTCCTGCAGAATCATTCGGTCGCCCTGGTTAATGTTCGGCGAGTGCATGGTCACCCACACCGGCCGCAAGCTGACTTCTCCAACACTTGCTACACCGCTGCCTTATACGTATTACCTGTTTGGGTACAGTGTCGCAGTTAGAGAAGTCCCAGTTAAGCTCGGTCGCGTCCTGCAGAATCATTCGGTCGCCCTGGTTAATGTTCGGCGAATGCATGGTCACCCACACCGGCCGCAAGCTGACTTCTCCAACACTTGCTTCACCGCTGCCTTATACGTATTACCTGTTTGGGTACAGTGTCGCAGTTGGAGAAGTCCCAGTTGAGCTCGATCGCGCCCTGCAGAACTACTCGGTCGCCCTGGTTGAAGTTCGGCGAATGCATGGTCACCCACAACCGGCCGCAAGCTGACTTCTCCAACACTTGCTTCACCGCTGCCTTATGTTACCTGTTTGGGTACATTGTCGCAGTTGGAGAAGTCCCAGTTGAGCTCGATCGCGTCCTGCAGAACCACTCGGTCGCCCTGGTTGATATTCGGCGAGTGCACGGTCACCCACACCCGGCCGCAAGCTGATTTCTCCAACACTTGCTTCTCCGCTGCCAAAATGTCATAAAATTAGGATTTCATCGTCATTTGAACAATAAGGGTTTTGACTGTAGAAGACTACAAAGGAACAACCATGTACTTATCAAGTTTATTTAATACAACGACGGTGGCAAATATTACGCATACGCCTGATGGTAAGCAGCTACGGACGCCTGCAACTGCAGAGGTGTCACATGCGGGTTGCCGACCCTACAATTATTTATATCATTATTCCCTAAGATTCCGCGGCAGTGCAATGCGGCCTCGCGAGGCAGTGTATGTATTTTGTATGTACTATCGTCGGACCAATTCAGTTGGTTACCTATGGTATGAAAATTTCCATTTCGTTTTCCTTTTTTTCGTCATTTATTAATTCGAGATAAATTCTCGGTTAGGGAATAAATCATTGAATTGTAATCAGTATCACTCTCCCTGCCGCTATTTATTAAATATATTTTATAAGGCGTCTTTCAATGCCGTGCCACCGCACAGGTAAAGTTGTCATTTCTTAAAGCGGATTAATATTAATTTAATTACTTAACTATGCCTAACTATTATCACTGGTTTCTAAACACCCTGTCGTCAAGCCAGGATAGTCCTAAGAAACTTTCAGCTTTAATTTACCTTGAGTAATTAAACGCTTCAATCGAGTTAATTGTTCCTAAATTCTGTTAATTAGACTCAAATATACTTAATTAGGGATCTTAGAATACAGCTGTACAGTTTATTTGTCGCTTAAATTATTGTTTAATATCTGTTATAAACTTGTAATATTTAATAACACCTGAGTATTTAGAGTCCGACCTTTTTAAGTTATCCGTCGTCGCCTGCCAAGTTGGTATAGTTGTAGAGTTAGTATTCTTACATATAATTAAAATACCTAAGTATCTAGACACGCGGAGCGTGTCAAGCCAAGTTCAAGCAAAGGAGGCCAAGCCAAATCTAACCTACTTTAAGATCTCACATTTTTAAATAACAGCAATTGTTATAGGTATCCAATAAAGCAAAGAAATAGAGTTTAATATTTGTTCATAATGTTATTTTGCCCTTATAAATACATATTTGGATTTTGCATAGAACTTGGAACTCATTTAGATCTCCATTCTTTTTGTGTCGAAGCCCACAAGCCAAGCATATTTTTTGTATTGAACTTGGCTCTCCTTTTTTACATGTATGTTTTTGGTGGGATTATTTTTAATTCATCCTCTTGCCCTTGTCCCATTTACTTGGGGTCGGCGCAGCATGTCTTTTTCTTTCACACATCTCTATCACCCGTCATCTCATCACTCACACACATCCTTTCTTTATATCATCTCTCACACAGTCCATCCACCTTTTCCTAGGTTTGCCTCTTCTCCTCCACATTCATTCTTAATATCTTTCTCGGAACATGACTTTCATCCCTCCGCATAACATGCCCGTACCGTACTCCGCTAGGCGATTAGTCCTTAATTTGTCAGTTAATTCTAAGTATTATTTTTAATTATAGTTTAGAAATCTACGGAATATAAATCCGTCAAATTTGCAATATAGGTACGCTATCTGTTAGTAAAATAACGAAGTATCCATGTAAATCAACAATGAAAACACAACAAAATTGAAATTGAAATGTAATTGATGTAAGTTCAGATTGGAATTGGCTACTTTCCTAAAAAATATATTTAGTCATTCAGTTAGATTATCAAAAAATATTGGACACGTATTTTTTATTTTGTCTATCAAACAAAAATTGTTGAAGATATAGTCCCGCGTGACGTCACATCTCACTACTCTTTTTAGCATATTGTGACGTAACGCGGAACTTTAACGGGCTATATCTTCACCAATTTTTGTTTGATTGACAAAATAAAAATACGTGTCCAATCTTTTTTGACAATTTAACTGACGGACTGAATAGAATTATATTTTTTTTACTCAGGAAATTACCCAATTGTGTAACTTGTAAACAAACTCGTCCACATATGGGCCTTGTAAAAAGTGCAGAAGCGTGAAAATTTGCTAATTACATATGCGTGCCACCTCCACCAATGATGTTCCCGGTAAACCATGGACATACTTACGTACATACTTGTTTTAGCGTCCTGAGGATTCGACTCGTCTTAATGACGGGCTCATTGGATGGTACGCGGTATGGGATGAACTTTACTGAAAATGGTATGATAAATAAGTAAATAGATGTATGCACACCACACACACACAATGATATTGCAGACACATAAATAAATACACTGATAATTGCGGGTAGCATTAAAATAGTAATTTGAGAGGAATACATAGATAATGATTTCCGAAATAATGCTGAAATAAATCACACTATTATTTTTTTAAATATTTTTTTTATACGTTCTAAACAATAGATATTGTGTTGAACATAGTAACATGTGAAATAACATAACAAGGAAAAAGCTTATATAAATACCTACAATCGAAACAAACTGACGATGTACAAATTAATGGTAGGTACCGCAGATGTAGAACTAAAGAAATTAAAATTAAAATCAATCTATTAGTGTTATGTCAACTTAATTAAAATAATAAATGTTAATGTAATTATAAATCCTAAGATAGAATAGTAAAATATCGTCAATTTAGTACTACATGTCCCTTAATTAGCAAAATAATGATACATTATTGCAAGATGTCAAGAAATATAAATATAATTATTATTTACAAAGTCGGTTATGGAATAATGCGACTATTTTAAAAGAAAAGTCTTGAGTCTAGCATTGAAAATTTTACTACTTGTAATTGTTTTGAATTCTGTAGGTAATTTGTTATAGAGAAACTCAGCCTGATAACTCGCGGAGTGCTTCACAATGTTGGGCCTCGGGACGTCAAGTGTGTATTTAATGTCCTTACGTCTGGTTGACAGCCTGCTATCCCTCTCACTCGTGCTTTCGCACTTGTTTAGGTGCATTACGAAGTATGTTAAGAGTAACAGCAAATAGAGACAAGGAGCGGTAAGAATACTGAGATTTATGAAATGCTCTACACACGAGGTTATTTGAGGAACGCGAACGATTGTCCTGACTGCCCTTTTTTGAATTATAAAGGCAGCATTAACATGGTAATTATAGCTGTTACCCCATAATTTAATACTATAGCGCCACTTTGACTCTACTAGAGCATGGTATACCATTTTTAACTAACAGATACATTAATTAGGTCTCGCAAACAACGTAGGGCATAACAAGATGAACTAATAGCATTTCTCAGTGCTTGCAATTCATGCTTCCAGTTAAGTTGTGCTTCGATGTAGACCCCTAGGAATTTTACAGCCTCAGCTTGCTCAATCCTATTGTCATTCAGACTAATGTCTAACACTTCTGAGTTTTTCGCTGTCGCTGAATGTTTTGAGATTGGTTTTATTGCTGTTTAGTTTTAAATTATTAACTGTAAACCACTTATCAAATGTCAGTAGGGCGGCATTTCCTTTATCGTTTAATTGCGATATATTTTCAGCTGTGATTACAGCGTTCGTGTCATCCGCGAAAACAACCAGCTTGATGTGAGGTTGTGTGTTCATTATATATGGTATGAGATCATTTATAAATAATACAAAAATAGTGGGCCAAGTATCGAGCCTTGTGGAACTCCGCGTCTAATCATGGTAGTTTTTGACTTAACCACTTGTTCTGTATTGCCTACCATCGTTTTAAGTTCAACATACTGCTTCCTGTTGCAAAGATAGGACTCAAAAATCTTAATAACATCTCCTCTGACACCATAGTGCTCGAATTTATCTAGCAAGATTTTATGATCTACAGTTTCAAAAGCGGAGCTTAGGTCTAGGAAGAGACCAGCTACCTTCAGTTTATTATTCAAACCTGTTAGTCCTGGACCAGAGTATCTATGGCTTCACTAGTTCCAATGCATTTTTGGTACCCAAATTGTCTACTATTTATAACGTTATGCAGTAGAATATGCCTTTGTAACCTTTCTTTTATTATCTTCTCAAATATTTTAGATAGCGTTGGTATAATAAGGATATCGGTCTATAATTTTTGGGATCATTTCGACTACCTTTCTTGTATATGGGTAGTACTTTCGCAACTTTTAATTGATCTGGGAAAACACCTAATACAAAGCATGTGTTGTAAAAATCAGCAAGAGGTTCCGACAACACATCTACATTATCTTTGAAAACGGTTATAGGAATTCCATCATGAGCCATATTATAATAGGTACTTATATAAGATGAAGATGGATGGGAGAAGATCGGAAAGTGAAGAAGGCATACCATGGCCGTCCAGAAGGGCGACGCCCTGTTGAACGATCACGGTATCGCTGGAGCGACATGGTCGGAGCGGATCTGCGCGAACTCCAAATCTACAATTGGCAAGAGCTAGCGCGAGACCGAGGAAAGTGGCACACTCTCGTATCGGAGGCCAAGATTCAATCGCTGAGCCAACGGAGTAAATAAGTATAAGATGAAGATACACTTAATCACTTGGTCACGATTATATTTAAAAGCAAAATAATATTTTTTATAGAATTATAGCAATCAATCAAAACAGAATGAACATAATCTATAGGAAAAAGGTACCGTTTGGCGGAAGGCGTCATACATTGTACAGATTCAAGCAATAAAAGCGTACAGGGCCATCACGGGCCAGTGGCCAGTCTAAGGGACGCAGCTATACGATAGAACGAGATCGCAATAACGTTTGCTCCCTCATAATTATTTTTGCATGTTTTTAAAGTGGGGCATTCCACTCATACTAGAGATTGTTATTAAATCAAATACAAACATTAAAAAAATAATCAACCCAGCAGGACTTGAACCTGCATCGATACGCCTTGCCGGGGCTCAATCGCTTTACCAATTAAGCTATGGGTCAAGTTACTAAGTTGACGAAATTTTCAATGCCTTCAATCATCTTTTTGCATTTATTTTGATCTGATTCGGCTTTACAGCAGCCGTAAGCGACATCTAGGTACTAACTACTAGGGTTAGAGTTAGATTAGTTGCTCCCTCATCATAGCATAGCTGCGTCCCCATGATGGCCCATGGTGTAGGGCAGCCTTAAGAATTTTGTTCTTATTTGATGAACACTATCACAAATATGCGAGAAACTTTTGACTCAAAACGATAGAGAACTACTTTTTAGGGTTCCGTAGCCAAAATGGCAAAAACGGAACCCTTATAGTTTCGTTTCGTCCGTCTGTCCGTACGTCGGTCCGTCCGTCTATTATGTCACACCGGTATTACGTGGAAAGTATAAGACGTATCTTATTTATTTTAATATAAAGTGTATTTTATATGCGGCTACTTAGTTTTGTAGTAAAATTGATGAAAACAATATTTTTAGGGGGGCACTCCATCATGTAAGTAACTAATTGTCAAAAAATATTTTTTTCCAAATATCAATATGTTGCACATCAATCGATCGGTCTTTAAAATAACATTAAGGTTTGTTTGAACATTTTTAGTAAACATTTTCAGAAATAATCACCCCGAAGATCAAAAAAATTGTGTCCTGGAACTTTTTAATCGGAGATTAAAAAAAAAAAAAAATCTTATTCCGTTGAAGGTACGGAACCCTCCATTAAGCTTGTTCGAACACGCACTTGGCCAGTTTTTATTTTTGCTTGAAGCGGCTTATTTCTGTATTAGAATTTTAAGTAAATATTCGACGTTTGCTATTTAAGTGCATAGCGCTGTCTCGCTCACACACCGGTGTAAAGGCAGATACAGGGTGTAAAGGCACGTAGCTGCCTATCACTTGTATAAATATATGCCATCGTAAATTTGTATAATGTTTTATGTTTCCGAATACGCCTCTAGGACGCAGGGGTTTTTCTTACTAAATAAACCCGGGTTGCATTCCCTAGCACTGAGAAATTAAATTGAATTTATATTTGCGGGAAAGGCCCTCGTACTGTTTCACCGGTAAAAACAAGTTTTGATACGGACTCAATTGATTTCAAATTGATGAGATGTGGGTATCGAGTGTGACCCACATGGTATTTCCCTTTATAACCAATTGTAGTTGATGAAAGCATAGCAATGTAATTCACAGACACCATACATGAAGAATTGTACAAGTTTATGACTTCGCATTTGTTCTATTTTTAAGGACTAGGCACCTGCATACCACAATTGCAAAATTTTACACTTGGGTCATGGTCAGTTGGTAAATGCACATCGGTTACTTTGTAGAAATATACTTAAATTAATTATACTTTTATTTTATATACTTTGTATAAATAGCTATCTCATGGTAATCACGTCCCCTTGTCAAATTGGTCCCCAGGATTAATTTCACACAAGCAGCATTTCACGTGCACGGCACGACGCCCGAACTGCCCAATATGACGTTAAATTAAAATGCAAATGCTACCCCAGTTCCAATTATCGTGTCGAAATGACGCGTATTGCTCGTACATTAGAATGCACGCGACGAACGCGCGAAAACAAAACAGAGTGTTATGTAAGAACAGTTTCGGTCATGGTACAGAGCGCTCGACATTGGGTTTGTCTTCGCTCACCCATCGCCAAGTGTTCGTATTAAAATATGCATTAGGTAGTACCTGTATCTAAATAACAAACAACAATCACCAGGAGGGTAGAAGGGCAAAGAAGTAAAAGATGGGGGGTGATTTTTGAGATTCGACCGCTCGAATCTGACATTTAAAACTCTGTCTAAAACTATGAAATGGTAGTTTAAAAAGAACAGCGATAGGAATTTAAAATCATGATTAATTAAACTATCTATATTTAATGGGAAATAATGGCGAAAAACTTTCGTGAGCGAATATTTTCGCCCCCTTGGGGCGATTTTTGACAATCGAGCGCTCGAATTCAAAGAATTTAACCTCGAATATAATAGCACACAAAAGTTTGTCGCCATTATTTACGCATGAAATTAATAGTATAAATAATAATGATTTTAAATTACTATCGCCATTATTTTTAAAACATCTATTCTTCGTTTTATTCAAAGTTTTAAATGTCATATTCGAGCGCTCGAATCTCAAAAACCGCCCCCCTGCCCTCACGAAATAGAGAGATGCGATTCAAAAATTTACCAAAGCACAACTTAAGGCGACGATAAAAAAGGCTCTTGATTGAACGGCTCAGAAAGTAACGGTCAAAGGCTCAGAGAAATAAACCAATGGAGTGGTAATTGTCAGGCGTCCCCCTCTGCCAAACGTACAAGACCACTGGTCGTAGCGGTTATATACGAGTAAAACTAGTTGTCGCGCGTCAAACGCCATTCAATGAATGTCAGTCAGCGCGGAACGATCTGAGGTAAAAATGCCGAATTGCTGCGTGTTTTTATGTAAGAAAAGATCTGAATTATTTAGTTTACAGAAGGATAACGTTCCTTTTCATCTGTAAGTATAATGTCTAAATATCATCAAATAGTGCACGAAATTAGTAAAAAACTAAAAAATATTGTCAATCAAATTGTGTTGCCACTTAATGGTACTACATCTGCTTTAGGGTAATTTTTTAACTTGAATCTTCATAGTGCATTGTACCATCGGGTTCATAATTGCATGCCCAATTTATCAATGAATTCATTCATAAATTGGGTATGCAATTATGAACACGATTACATCGAGGGAGGTAAGTGAAATATTGCAAACAAGAGTAATCGACTACAGTGCGGCAGAAATACGTCCGCCATTATGTCAATCATTGTCATTGTTATGACAGGTAAGGCAATACACTTAAAAGATACTCCGTGGGTTAGGCAGAGACCCATTCGGCATACAGCCATAATTGTAAAGCATTGCTCTGTTAAAAAAGCAGTGTGTCTCTGTGTGTGTGTTGTTATTAAATTGTTTCTAAACATATTTTAGTCGACTTTTAAATTATTCAAATTACGTATTGAAAAAATGAAAAGATTAACGTCAGTACTTCAAAGGTCTCATTCACAACTCACATTCAGAACTCATTCACACGCATAGCTTTTTAAATTATATATGTCGTCGACAGGTCCCGTAATTTTCATGCCGATGACATCAATTTGACGTCACGCTCCATATAGGATGATCCCAAATAGTTTTATTGTAAATTATTAATCATTAGTCGTCAATCATTTTAATCATGTACAAATGACTTCGAAAGTACTCTATTTACACATGGAATAAATAATACCTACATGATACGTGAAACGTAACGTAAATAAAACTATTTGATTTGTTTTTATACATACATTTTATTAAGTGGTATTGTTAACAACACATTACAATTCATTAGAAAACAGAATTCCTCTCTAACGTAAAGCACGCCATCCTTCTTGCATTAATTCCCATGCAAAGAAAATCTAAGTCATCTTCGCTTTCATACGTAATGTAATATTCATAAAAAATTTTTTTTTTGTAATCGTTTTTTTGTTTGTTGTGTCACACATTTGGTTAATTATTCCAAATTCTCTGCTAAAAAGAAAATGTATAATTGATGGACACATTTTTTCTGATTTTAACAACTAATACAATTAGGAAATCAGTATTTTTATTTCTCAGTGGCACTTGTAACATTTTTGACAGAACGTTTTTTTAATGAGAACGAATAAAAAAGGTTACATTTAAAAAGGTTTTATTACACATTGATTTATAAACAGTCAAGGAAATTGATTTGTGTAACATTACATACTTTGTCATAGTGACAATCAACATCTAGACGCTAGAGATTTCATATTATTGTCACTGTGACAAGGTTCTAAATGGTATGCAAATCAAAGTCCTGGGCCATACCTACACGAATAACTATATACTTAATGATATTATTTACAAACGAGGTTTTGTACAGTAATATATACAGCCTTGGCCAGAAGTGTTGAGCACAATTTTCATACAAAACTCGAAAGTTTAGACCAGCGTTTCTATCTTTTTTGAAGTTATTTTATCAATTAATTTAAACTGAACAGGCATGTTTTTTTTTTAAATGAGTAGTAACTGCATTGAATATTTGCAATTTTTCGCACCGACCTAAATTCGCATTTTTGTGACCTCCACTTTTCATATTTTATAGATACCTTGAAAGTGTTATTAAGTGAAGTTTTCTAGATATATCAATAAAATATAACATTTTACGTCATCGTACATTGTTATGATAGGGAATTAATACTTAACATCAAAATTGTAAGCAAAAAGAGCTATGCTCAACACTCCTGGCCAAGGCTGTACAAGTTAGTTTTGTACATAATTATTTACAAATTAATTTGAAACATATTTATTTACATTTCTCCTTTTTTGTCCCTTATATTTAGATTCGAAATTTTTAATTAGAATTTGCTCAAGGTTTTTAAGGGTCATAACTGCATCGCCGGTTTGTAAAAATCCATTTTAATATTGAAAAGGACCTTTCAACTTCTACAGATGTAATAGGGGCATATTTAAAATAAGGGCATAAATCTATTTTTCCATTGCTTCCATCAAGACAAACTTCCTTATTGTCGTTTAAGTCAGCCATTATTACACAAAAACAAGAAATTACCAACCATGCAAATAATTTTCATTTTAGCAAAGAAGTTGGAATAATTAACCAAATGTGTGACACAACAAACAAAAATACGATTACAAAAAATTTTTTTTTTATGAATATTGCATTACGTATGAAAGCGAAGATGACTTAGATTTTCTTTGCATGGGAATTAATGCAAGAAGGATGGCGTGCTTTACGTTAGAGAGGAATTCTGTTTTCTAATGAATTGTAATGTGTTGTTAACAATACCACTTAATAAAATGTATGTATAAAAACAAATCAAATAGTTTTATTTACGTTACGTTTCACGTATCATGTAGGTATTATTTATTCCATGTGTAAATAGAGTACTTTCGAAGTCATTTGTACATGATTAAAATGATTGACGACTAATGATTAATAATTTACAATAAAACTATTTGGGATCATCCTATATGGAGCGTGACGTCAAATTGATGTCATCGGCATGAAAATTACGGGCCCTGGTCGTCGAGGACCGCCGAGGGCAGGGCAGTAAGGTGGTTTGGAACTCAAAAAAACTGACACTATAAAGATAACCTAGCGCACATTACGCACGGACGCACGGTAATGAAATAAAACATAAACACTGGTTTAACAACTGTATTGAATTCAAATCTTTTTAAAACCGTATTATGGGAAGGGCAATAAACTACTACTGGTTCGGAAAGGAGCCCCAAATGAGAAGAACCATCGTAAGAAACTCAGCGTATGTGTGCTGTACGGCACTATAGCTGAAATTTGTCTATGGTCTCAAAAATACAGCTACCATAAACAAATTTCCGTTTTAATAACAAATTTCAGCTAGTGTAATGAATTCCGCACTGAATTCCGCTCGAATGTGTTATATTCCTGTTTAGAAATTAATTCGTTCCTTTATTTTCATCACACATTTTATGTAGCATTTTAATTTTGTATGGATTATACTTTATTTATTATAAGGTACGTTATACACACTTATCCCCTTAAATAGGCACTTTTAATTTCTGACTCTGGTATCACTGTACTTAACAGGTAAGTTTTAGTGATGGGACAGCACAAAAATAAATGTCGATATTAACATTAGCAGTATGTTATACTTTTTATTTATAATAGAAAATGAAGAAGAGATAATAGAAATAGAAACACAAATTGGAAACAGATGCCCATTATAATCAAAATATCAACTGCGAAGGACTCTGGAATATCACGATGTCGCTAGTGACTGGTTCATCATTGTTCATTGCAGTGAAAAATTCACTGAGGTGGATAGAGGAACGTCTAGTGTAATTGGAAGCACATTGGAACGGTAATCTAAACACGTGGGTTCGAATCCCGTGATGTTCCAGAGTTCTTTGCAGTTAATTGTTTCATTGTAATAGTTCTTTGTTTCCAATTTGTATTTTCCACTAAATATAAAACCCTCCGCGGGGACTCCGCGTTGCTGCGTAGATAGACGCAGCTGCACGTTTCGCGCTCCCCGTAGTTGTAGATAGTATTATTTAGTTGATAAGTTTTTAGCAAGTAAGTACTAACATTAGTAATATAATCTTTTTATTTGTTTTTGTTTTTGTGTGTTACTTACTAACCAAATGGAATTGTATTGTATAAAAGCAAATACACATCAAAATATTAAATTAATAATATAAAAGTTATTCTAAATCAGCTTGCAAGATTTTTCCTGAACAAATAGACAAACTAACTTACGTAGAATACTAACATTGTAAGTAATATTCTGGTAGAAAAACTTGATATTTAATCACAACTTAACATTATAATTTTATCAATAGCTAAACCTTATACTTGGTAAAGAAACAAAAATATATAACTAACCTACGATCAATGTTTCTCTGCGTCCGTAGGAAACACCTTAGACAACCCTACACGTGATCCCTGGGTGGTGCTAAAAGAGTTACAAACTTGGCAGCCCTACTGTCCTACCTGGACCTCGCAGCACTCACTAAATTTTCTTCATCATCTGCTTTCCCACTACCCTAGGGAAGTAATGCCTATCTATATCCTGTGACATGTAGGCATACGATAAATAAATCTACGATAAAATGTGACCTTTTCAAGTCAAAGGTACATCATTATAGGTTGTCAATAAGGCGTTACCATAAAAAAATCATTTAGAAATTAACTCTATTAACAACCGACAATGATGTACCTTTGACTTGAAAACGTCACAAATATCGATACTTAAGTATATTATTATCGACGCGATCCTCGCACAGGGTACGTTTACTTAAAGATGACATCACATCTCATCACTCGTTCACGGACAGGTTGTCTGTGTCTGTGTTTGTACTTGTGTGAGTATATTTTATGCTAGTGTTTGATAATTTTATCGTGTGCGTGTGTAGCGACGTCAATAGAAAATGCATTAGTGTTAAAAGTATTTGTGTGCGTTTCCTCGTCCCCCGCGCCGAAATTGGCAGACTTTTTCTGATAGAAATTAGTGCGCGTCTCGCATCCTGTTGGTTTAATAATCAAAGGTCAAAGGAGTCGTCCACAACAGCCATATCCCTAAGAAGAAACAACAATTTTATTGACAATATTTCAAAATTTCAAAATTTTATAAATCGAAAACCATTTCGAGAAATACACTTGTAGAACACAAAAACCATTTTTTTTGAATTTTTTTTTCAGTAATTTGTGGAAAAATCACCAAAATATGTAAACCGGAAAATGACGTCACACGGCTGATTCAATACTACCACTATGCAAAAACGTTATCTTCTGGGTTTCCGTTTGACAACTTTGTCAATTACAACACTACTGACAGTGACAGGACAGCTGACAGTTAATTCTTTCAATTCGAATATGTGCTTGTAATTTACGTTTCCTTGGATTAATTTTAATATCTACGTGTTGCGATTTGTCACGGACTCTGCTTTCTTCTACGACGACAACAACTCGCTTTCTAACAGACCCCGGATTGCATTCTTCAACGACGACTACGATTTTCGCTTTTTCACTGATCCCGGACTGCTTTCTTCTACGACGACCTGACGATGGAATTCAGGGAATCCTCGGAAAATACCCCGGTTGGGTATTGACCAATACCTCTATAACGAAGCGGACACGAGAAACTCAGAAAGATTTGTCAAAGCTGACAGCAGGAGCTTACCGCGTGTGAGTTTTTGCAAAGCTCGGATAAATATAATTTGCCTGGCACAAGAGGTACCGAAGCTTTGTTATCTTCGCGGAGTTGGCAAAGGACTTTATTAAGTGCAGCCTCATGTTCCTTTACTATTTGTAAACGAAAACAGTATAGAAGTGATGCTGACGTCCCAAATCTTCATGAGTTTCTCCAAGAAGCCAACAATCATAAAATGGATGACTGTTTGTGCTTCTCCAAACGGAATCTGTGACGATTTGGCTTTCAAGTTGAAATGTCCCTTTACAGATAAAACTGAGAAACTATATCAATTAAAATGTCACGAGCCAAAGTTGTCTTGGATTGTGGTAAATAAATTACATTTTATAGGAAATAAAGTACTTATTTTATTAGTATGAACACTTGTCATTTTTAAAACCTGTATCCTAAGTAGGTCCTTAAGTACTTTCTGATGACTTGTCAATAATAAGTTAAATATCTTTCCTGTACTTAGAATGTTACTACTGGAGAAGTAAAATTCACCATGTGTTAATCAGGGGAGAAATAAAAGGTATATTATAATAAAAAAAATATTTTAATTTCGTTCAGTTATTCATTAGGCGGACACCTTCATATACCTAGCACATCTGTGGTGGAAACGTGGCCTAATATAAAATATACATTCTCACACAATATAATAAACAAACCAACATAATGAATGACACACATCGGCGCAAGAAAAACAACAAGATGGGCCCTCTCCTCAGGTCCATCTGTATATAGTCTCAGATAGTACTTCCCTCAGCTGATGGTAGAACAGTACATAACTGGGCTATAAAGATGTGTTGCTATTGTAAGTTTTCATTAGGTAATATTTAATGCAAGGCATTTTCAACAATCCTTAAGATATCTTTCGAAGTTAGCGGTTTGATATTTTAAGTTTTGACGTTTATCTTGTGCTTCAAATGTCAAACTGTTTAAGCGCACTATGGTCACGCTATGGTTTTTACGTAAATGTCAATCAATGTAACTATTTCAACGTTTTTTTTCAGTGTATGAAACACAACATGTGACGTCATTTAGCCGATACTTCGACGACTGTTACATACGCCCTTTCTGACCAAGTAATAATATAAATCGATTTTTCCACTCAAAAACATGGATTTTCGCAAAAATAAAAAAATACGGGTCTCTTACAATTGTGAGTTCTTTCGGGCCATACAATAAAAAGTAGCACTCAAAAAAATGAAATGTTGTCAATTCGGCCTCTGCACAGTTGGTGTGGCATGTATGTATGAATGAGTATACAACGTGTTAATTCCAAATACGAAAATGACGTTAAAAAAGTTAATATTATGATCACTAAACTAGCAACTTATATTTTAAGACATTCTATTGGTGTCTGTTTAATTCTACTATTTTTAAAATTTTCTGATGTGAAACATAAATATTGTAAAATAACGGATGACTGTTATTGGCCTTTTTTCTATGTAGGTAACTACTATTACATCACAATTGTATGTATGGCTGTTGTTGTCCTGAATACCAATTAATAGAAACTGCACCTAGCCACAGATCTTAATCCCTCACATCGAGTCATCAAATTACACAACCAGTTTTCTCAAAATTCTAAAATGCGCTTTAGTCCGCCCTACCCTTATCGGTAATCCTTGCTTGATTCGTTTCTTATCGTTTTTTTTGTTTTCGTTTGAGCGTTTCCTTGCTCCTTTTTCCAGATTTGACCTTTTTTTACCGTTGGTGCTTGAGGCTTCGTTTATCTTTCCCGGTCTATGATAGCCTGGTTGTGTAATTTGATGACTCGATGTGAGGGATTTAAGATCTGTGGCCAGGTGCAGTTTCTATCCTATCCCGGCCGTCACGTCTTGGACTGCGTGACGCGTTGGTTGGCGTTGTGTCATCTTTAGGGGTAATATTATAATAAATAAAATAAATAAAGTAGAAGGCTCAGTAAGCTAATTTACAAAAGGAAGCTTTTTTCATCATTACTCTTTATTAAGAGTTCATCTGAGCTATTTCATGGTTTATAAATCCTTGTGAGTACCACGGTAACTTACAAGTCGGTATAAGTGTTGTTGCGTGGACTTGCGGCAATTGCGGTGGCGCTTTTATTCCTCGATTGTAATAAAATAAGTATAACTGTAACGTAAGGTGTGGTTAGGTTGTGGTAAGACCGTGTGGGTGACTGCGACGCCTGAACACGTATCATGGTTGTCTTTTTATCGCCTATCACGTCATGCATCACTTTCGCACACACATACTTGTTAGAACGTGACAGCTATGGTGACAGGCGATCAAAATTTAGAAGCCGACCATACTAGGCTAGCTGGTGACAATGGGATGATAAGTTATTTAATGGTTGTCCATCGTGGCGTTGGTGTGATGGACACCTTTGCGCCGGGAGCAGCTCGGAGTCGGTTTCTTCAGGTATCTTAGATTTATTTTATAAGTTTAGAATTTTTTTATTTTTTAAGTTATGTATTTGGGTTTAGATATATATGTACCTGTAGCTTGGAAGAATAGATATTATATGTCGATGACCTGTAGATGTACATAGTTGTAACTTTGATAGATGTGTTTTGTAAAGTAGGTAGGTACTTACATACAATTAGATTTTACAAATACTATGAAAATCTTGGTGAACGCAGTACTTAATTGCTTTTAGTATGTACCACGCATTATGCATTAGTGGCGATATCTATTAAACGGAAGATCAGAAGCCATTACAAACAGAAACAGTCGGCATTGACGGCTAACTTAATTAAAACTTTAAAGTACTTAACAATTCAAGTATATTTCAAAAGAATGGATATTTCCCTGAAAAGCAATATCCGGTTTCGGTGTCTGTGACTGATGTCCGGATATAATCGTTATCGTAAAACGCCCGGATGTCTGTAAGCTGAGCCTCAAAAATCCAATGACAAGAAAGTTTGAGTGGCAGCGATAAAAGCCGCTTTACGCTATCTGGGACGACATCGCTACGCAACAGACGTAAAAAGGACTGTTTTGCAAGATTTAGCTAAATAAATAGTTTTTTTAATAATAAAATTAGGTACATTATGATGAAAAAGCGAAAAGTAGGTTAATACTTTAGGTATGAGTCTCAAAATATCTCGGGACGAGTGAAGAATTGATTTCCGCGCGTGCATGAAACGCCGTTTTCAAATTAGTTCTTTGCAAGAAAATAATTATTAAAAAAATATTGGTCAGGCACATTAAATATTACTGAACCTGCAGTTACGAATTTTTCAATGACCTTTGGTTAATTGAAAATTTTGCATATTAATTTCATAATCATAGTGTTGTGTTCCTGCTGGTGCCAAAGAGCTCAAAGAGGACCCAGTGTGTTGATGATGAGGGACCCTCTTGTTCCTTTAGCCGTCAACACAGTGAATCCCCCTTTTTGTAAAGGGTCGGCAACGCGCATGTGACACCTCTGGAGTTGCAGGCGTCCATAGGCTATGGTAGCTGCTTACCATCAGGCGGGCCGTATGCTTGTTTGCCACCGTGGTAGTATAAAAAAAATTGCGATGTTTAACCACTACACTAGTGGGCGAAATGAAACTTTACGCACGCTAAACAACAACGACTAAACAACAAGTGATTCTTGATAAGGAAAGAAATGAACTTGAACTTGACTGACATTTAAATTCCCAGACTGATAACTTAAGAGACAATTTTGCACAGTACGAGTAATTTAAATCAAAGAAGAAGTTTCCGAAACAGTTGTAGGTATAGTCGACGTTAAAGATATCTTTACATTATTGCACATTATTATATATATTGAAGTAATTATTGATAAAAATATGATATTTTTTTGTTATAATCAATATCGCCGGGTTAAAGGCAGAACCGACTATCTGGATTTTATTTTATTAGCAGATAGTAGGTTTTGCCACAGAATAACTAATAAATAGTACTGACCCTAGTGTGGGGTGGCCCTAAGGATTCGAGTCTCTAACTGCTTATACCTATCGTCGAAATGTCATTAAAGTAATTTGTCCAACTTCTAGCAAAGGTTTCATGGTACTTTAACAGCTAATTAACATTTGTGACTGCTACGTTATAAAACGCGGATTCTAATGACATAATTGCTAGTTGGCAATGCTCGTATGCACATGCATAGTGGGCCCAAAGATCTCATGTTCCTTCGTCGCTTCAACACACATAATACCTTTTGCCATTGGTATGAAGTAGGCCCTGGTTTTAAGTCTGCACGCATATGCCTCCTATGTGCCTGTTACGGAGGTGTTATGAAAGATTCGATGTTGTTAATTGTTACTACAACGTTGTTTAAAGTATTGTTTTAGTTAACAAGGAATATGGAAGCGATGTGTTCTTCTAGGCCTTTAATGTGTTTACCGACTTTGATCTGCAAGAGGTTTCTGGGGCGACCATATTCGGATACATTTACGGATACTCATAGTAATTTTTGCAAGAAGACGGCAATAAAAAAAAAATGTTGAGCGTAGTGCAAAGCTTCAATGACACGAGGTGCAAATGTCGTTGGAGTTGTGGGATACTCACAACTTTTCACTTTAGAATTGAGGACATAAAAGGTAATAAATGAAGCTTGAAAGAAATTAAATTACCTTCACCTTTATAAGCTTCACAAAATACGGGTATTTATAAGTTTGAATCCCACTATGTAAAACAATGTATTTACGACTAAACATCGATTGCTAACTGGCTGCAGAGAATATTTACATCCTACTGTATACCATACCAAACCATCTCTGCAGCGGGCTGCACATTTAAAATCTTTTTATCGTTTAACCATCAAACTATAAAGCTCCGACATCTTAGACGTGAGATTCTTCGGTTTCAGAAACAACTTGTGATAGTTTTCTAGATTGTCTTTCGTAGATTGTAGATCTTTAGTAGATTGGAATTTCATTTTGGCTCCTCCTAGACTGCTTTGTTAAAAATTCTGAGAATAGTTTTATTATTTGATTATGTTGCTCACAGGATAACTGAAAAAGGCATTTTGTTTTAAATAAAAAAAAATAAAAAATAAAAATATTGAGGGGAATTGTCAAAAAATAACAGTATTTACAAGCAGTATGTAGTAGGCCTAAAATTGCCTAAATATGATTATTACTAATATTGTCTTTTGACGTACTTTTAATTGTATTAAAATCTTTATGCGAATTTGACGTAGGTTTGTATTATATTATAAAACTAAGAGGTTTGAATCCATGTCTTAATGAAATGTAAGAATTTTAAGTTTTTTTTTGTAGTAAAATTGGGATTTAGTGAAATAAATGAATAAGGCATGTATGCAATTAAGCCACAACAAAAGCGCGCCAAATTGTATGCAAATTGTATGCTAAATACTCACTGGGTACAGGCTGTTATCTAAATTTGAATTTAAATATTATCTTAACAAATATTAAACACCGGTAAAAAATAGGATGTCTGTAATAAAATTAGCAAATGAACTTTGTATGTTTATGTTAGCACTATAAATGCTTTAATGGAGTCTAAAAGAGATGAAACGCAAACCATATTTTTGTAAACAAACCCATGCGACTACGTAGGACAAGTGACAGTGTCAACTGTCGTTAATAATTGTCGCTGTCGCACATTATTGCTGTCGCACTTTGTCGCTTTTATTTTTATTGTTTAACAGAAGACCCACAGTTTACAAGACTACCCACAAGAACCAAAATCGTATGAAAAAAGTCCGGCCACATTTCGCATTCGCCAACACGTAACGATTATGAAAACAAATGAAACTCACGGCCAATAGAGGCGCCGAGCGCGGTGGCTACGAGCACGATCACGGCGTACCACGACACAGCCATCTCAGCTGGTGGCTAACACGCCACTGAACTCTTCGCCTTGTAATCAGCGCGGGCGCAACCAAGTCAGGGCATCAAAACCAGCTTAGCGTGAACTCGAGATTATCTGTAGACGATGAACGTTCGTATGCTGGTTCCGTGTTTGATGAGCTCATCCGCGCGAAAGCGCTTGGAATGATGCAACCATCTTGCGCTTGCGTCCTTATCACTGACATTCACGCTTGCGCAACGTACATTGCGCATCAACTAGGATGCTCACAGTCACGTTTCACGACCAGGCGAGCGTTAGACAGCGTTGTTGTAGGCATTTTAGACAACAGGGGTGGTGATGGTAGTGTATATGTAGTGGCTTCCGTCAGTTCCCACACTTCCGATCGAGTATCGTGCAAAGCACGCGACTTGGGCGCGTAATGCCAAATCCTAACATACATTTTTGCTTTTGTCCTATCTGAACTTACAAACTTAACGATGCCTTATATAAAAACAAAAAAAATATTTAGTCGAGTCATCTTTGCTAAGTAGAATATCATAATAACAGGACTGTACAATCTCACTTTCCTAGAGTTACCCTGCCTATTTGTCACTTCCCAAAGGGAGCCTAATAACTAGCCTCAGGTTCACTTACCAACTCCCAATAATCTCTGAAATCCTAAGATATGCACACGCACTAGTTTCTGTGAAAGAGGGGATAAGTCCACTTTCCTCAAGATTATTTCCTATTCTACAAGACTATAATATTTAACGTTAAGTCAAATATTTGTCAAGCAACAGCTAATCTCTGCTACGTCCCGGATTAACGACGGTTGTGGCACTTGCGGCTAAGTAAACTTCGAATGAAGTTTCAAGTTATCCCGCTCTGTTAGCTTTAAGATATTGTTGTGGGTTACCTACTTATTTAATGATTATATAGGTCGTACCCACGACCCCGTCTGTATGAAATCTCATTTATTTAATTCAATAAAAACGTTGTGTTGGTGAAAGTTTGCATGATTTGTATGCTTAGATTTGAATGATTGTTCCTCTTTAACGCGAAAAATCCCGAGTGGAATTTAAAAATCGGCCAAATTTATACATTATGTATAAGCTTACCTCTAATCTCTCTAGTAATTTCTGACGGAATATCAATATCCTCTACATACACGAACGTAGGTACAGTCAGCATCAAAAGTAGATCACCTAATTCACTTATAATAGTAGTTCTTTTGTTGAACTAATGTGAAAATTTGACTTGCAAGATACCGCCCGCTGTCTTGCACTAAATATAATAGGTACTTAAATATCATATCATTTTGACAACGGGCTGAATTTTCAGGTAAGTTATCTATTTTAGGTGCTCACTGTATTGCGTATGTGTTCAAAGGAGCAATTAACTCACGTACGGATTGATTACGATATATTGTATTGTATAAGTCACCGTAAAATTGTAAATACCGTTAGATTATAATCTATCCGCGAGATTGTAAACTATCGAAATATTGTGAACCGTAACATATTGTTTATATCTATCGACGTGAAACCGTCATATCGTGAAATGTAAAGCTTCTCGCGTGCTGATTGGTCGGTATAACAGTAGGTCATTAAGTGCCCATAAACTTAGCAATCAAACACAGGTGTCAGTGAGAAACTAAAGTGGAATTCAGAAAACGGCGGTTCTGGTGCTCACCGGCCGCCGCCGCGGCACGCTCGTTTCGCTCGCTCGGCTTCGCGCGTTGTTAGGTCGCAGTTCACCTAACTAACACACTTCTCCTCATTTCACTCGTCGACGCACCTATCTAAACTCTGAAGAACGAGTCTTCCGTGATTTAATTTTGGAAATATACATGGCCGTTGAAAATTGGGGCAAATTGCCATTAGGAAAACCGATGTAAGTACATACAAAATTTGGCCCAGATCTCTGTCAACTGGCAGGGTGTCCAGAAAGCTGGCCGTAGGTATTACCTCGAATATTTATTTGCTTTGCGAAATAGTAACCAGGCAGCTAGAGGGTCACCAGAAGCCTCTATTAGACGCGTCGACAGATCTTTGTATAGTCGGCACGCGCTTGGCCCCCACGACCCCAAAGTTTCAACGCAAACATGTAGCTATTTCCTGGAGCTACATATTTGTGGCGCTTGAGGTCTTCGGCCGAGGATGCCGCAGCACCAGCACGAATTTTGGTGTTTAGAACATGGGACAGTGCCAGGGTGTCAACGCAAGTGGCGTCCCAAACTAGCAGCCGAACCATACTGCAAGGCACCAGTGTCATGCCATCGGGCCTCTTCTCGCCATCCCTGGCCAAACCGCTGAGCTCCAGGACGGCTCTTTGAATGACGTCATTAAAGCTGGCGTGACGGGGGATCCTCCAACCACTTCGAACACATGAAAGGCCATGGTGACCTAAGCTGTTTACCATGATGCCGCATTGACAGCGTTGAGGGTGGTCAGAATAACTGAGTTTGATTCCTAAGTCTACTGCACATAGAACGGCCAACTGGTAAACCGACGAATGAGCACGCGAGGGGCGTTACGTTTTACAATATGATGGTTTTACGTCGACAGCTTATAATCTGCCGAAAATTAATAAGTTGAATTGTAAACAGTATGTTTTGTTCTTTTTTTAGGGTTCCGTAGTCAACTAGGAATCCTTATAGTTTCGCCATGTCTGCCCGTCCGTCCGTCCGTCCGTCCGCGGATAATCTCAGTGACCGTTAGCACTAGAAAGCTGAAATTTGGTACTAATATGTATATCAATTACGCCGACAAAGTGATAAAATAAAAAGTGGATTTTTTTTTATTAGGGTACCTCCCCTATACGTAAAGTGGGGAGTGATTTTTTTTTCATTTCAACCCTAACGTGTGATATGTTGTTGGATAGGTATTTAAAAATGAATAGGGGTTTACTAAAATAATTTTTCGATAATGTAAATATTTTCGGAAATAATCGCTCCAGAAGTAAAAAAATATGCGTCCCCCCCCCCTCTAACTTTTGAACCATAAGTTTTAAAAATATGAAAAAAATCTCAAAAGTAGAACTTTATAAAAACTTTATAGGAAAATTATTTTGAACTTGATAGGATGAATAGTTTTTGAAAAAAAATTACAAAATAATTTCTGAACTAAGTTTGTAATTTAACCGTATAAGCAGGTGTTTATTGTACCTGTAATTTCTACAAAATTACAATGAAATGACGTGCTTTCAAATAAAGTAAAAACGGTGAAAATCGGTTCACGCAATAAAGAATTATTCCATAAAAATCATCTTCCATACTTTAAGCTCGCGCGCAATAGTTTACTTAATTGCCGATAGATGTCGCTGTACGTGGAACTCTCATATCATTACCTACATGGCGGTGTTATTAACTCTTAAGTGGGGACACTTACTGTGACGGACGGAAAACTACGGAACCCTACACTGAGCGTGGCCCGACACGCTCTTGGCCGGTTTTTCTTCTTCTTTCGACAGTTTACAATCTTGCTAGACAAATTGTACATACATATATCTCCGATTGATATATATATATATATTACATCTGATTGGAACAATTAAGGATTAATTGGCCGCCTACAGCCCCAGTACGAACAGATGGTATGTCTTTGTTAATCAATAATAACAATCAAATCAATCACGCTTAAATAGATTATGATTGTTTGCACAAATTATACTGTAATTATACATAAGAAGTAAGTGAGGTATTTCAACTAATGAGCATTTTTTTAGGTACACAACAAGAAACTTAGGTATAAGAAAATAAATGCTCCCCGGGTCCCCGGGTCACCTTCGTGGGTCATGGTTCCTAGAAGGCTGGCCAAAATTAAAATCATGAAAGGCTTCAGTGACCTCAATTATTCAAACATGACTTTATAAGATTTCAAATTCGTCTTGAATATCAATCAAAGGATCACGTTCGCTTCTCCGTAGCGTAAAATTCGATTTATAGAATCATAGAATGTTCTGGCTCTGATTTAAAACCAAATTGCCAAAGAGCTCAATGAGGACTTAGTGTGTTGACGATGAGGGACCCTCTTGTTTCTGTAGCCTTCAACACAGTAAATCCTCCTTTTTTGTAAAGGGTCGGTAACGCGCATGTGATACCTTTTGCGCATGTGATAAACTGCAGCAGTTGCAGGCATCAGACAGACGGGCTTTTTGGTAATCGTCGTGGTATAAAAAAAATCCGCATATACAATTCATAATGCGTTAACAGCCCAGCTGTAGGGCGTGTCTTTCAATCCCAAGGTCGCGGGTTTGAACCCGGGCTTGTACTCTTGTAGGTTTCTTGGAACTTATTTACGAAACTTCATTTGACCAGTCACTTTTTCGGTGTAGGAAAACATCGGGAGAAAAATCCCAATAAGGCTAGCTTACCTTCTGAGTTCAAACGTCGGCAATTTCGTAAAAGCTACTGCCTGCGCTAATTCTTGAGATTAGGCGCTGAGTGGACCCCACGCTCCATTGAATTATAGCCAAAAAAGTCAGGGGCAAACTTTAGGAGGATGATCAAATGCTAAGAAGAGGAAAAAAATCGTGCACATTGATCGTCGGTCAGTATGATAGGACGAATAACAAGTGTTTGCGCTCACGCGACCCGAGACTACCACGTGCATGCCCCCGGATGCGGGCCATCATCTCTTTGAGGCATCTAAAGGCAGACTTTTCACACCTATATCTGTATTTTAATCTGATTAACCTTTACAATGACAATGGCTTGCAATGCGTAGAGCGCAGCCGTACGGACCATTTCTATATTTGTGGCATACGTTCTTTGGTTGACGAGAAATGGCTAGCTTTTTGTAAAATAAAGCTAAATCGTTCTATAAACGCTTCCCTACCAGTGGGCTTCTTTCCGTTGTACGTCTATCAGTCATTTCGTCGTTTAGGTTCGGTCGTTCATAATGTTAACTTTTATTCAGACAAATATTGGCAATCGTTGGACCGACCTAGAAGTCCTCTAAATGATGGCGGTAAGGAAGCAAGAATTGAGACGATCATAAAAGCAATCCCGTAACCTCTATGTTGAAATGAACGCGTTGAACTGATTAGCTAATATGATAATAACTGATTAAAATTTTTGTTTTATCCAATTAACGCTTAGTTAAAATTTGCCTACTTTTAGTTATCTTTTCGCAAAGATATCTATGTCATTGACGTAAGAAAATTACGTACTTTGTTATTGTTTTGTATTTTTTGTTATTGATAGTGCGTAGGTCCCTAACTAGGAGCTTATGGTTGGCCTGGCTTTGATTCATATCACTTACCAGCACTATCAGAAGGCTTACCACATCACGCAGGCCACCTATAGTAAATGTGAACTTGCAGTTTTTATTAGAAAATTAACTAATGCCATTACCGTCTGTATGTACCCACTATTTACCCATTTACCCACTATTTGTTCAGTCTCTAGAATAAAATAAACTGGGCTTTATTACATATACAAGCAAAGAAAATAACACACAAGAAATGTATTTCGTTCTCGATTATGTATAAATAGCTTAAGTGGCTATACCTATACCTATGTTGTGATCAGATTCTAATTTTAAATACTTAAACAATACATTAAAAACACAATCTATCTCAAACATAACTCCAACACACGACAAATAATCATCAATATTGAAGTTGTATTTGAGTGGCGTCAGAAAATTTTTTTTCAAGCAAATTCGGGTATTTCTGATTCAGACGTTTAGGCGCTAGCTGTATTGTGTAGTTAATGCATTGAAGTTGGATCATGTCTAAGAAGGCTAGAATCAGAGAGGTGCAAAATGGTTTAGAAAAAATATTTAAATACAAAATGCAAATACTTTCATGATTTACTATTTCAAATGCAAAATACAAAGTACTTAGCAAAATTGTATTTCAAATAGTAAATACAAAATGGGTATTTTCAAAATACTTGTTAGGGTTCCGTGCCTCGAAAGGAAAAAACGGAACCCTTATAGGATCACTTTGTTGTCCGTCTGTCCGTCTGTCTGTCTGTCAAGACCCTTTTTCCGTAAATGTGTATATAAGTTTCATTGAAAATTTTCACGCGCCTTTGATTTATTGTGGTTTTGCTATAAAATATTATAAAAAGATATGCGTCAAATAAACAAAACAATTGTGTAATCCTCTTATAGAACGAGTTTTGCATTATTAACATAATAGTGTTGGTTGAGCAGTCTTAAATTAAGTAATTTCATTATTATATAGGTATTTTCCTTGTATAAATAGGTCCGCATGATTTTATTTTTAGGTTATAAATTATTTACAAAATGGCGTTGGTCTATATAGACGGAAAGCTAGCCACGTCGGATATGACACAATAATGAGAGCAACCAAACCCCTCTAGTCAGTTTGGTATACTATGCTTATTTCTAGATCTGGACATCTGGCAGCTTTAAAGTGGTGGAGGTCAAAGAATGCAAACCATTTCAAGAAAATAAATCCTAGAGATCTGGGTTTGATGCAATATTATGAGAAACTATACAAATACTATACAAATACTATACAATATTAAGAGATATTATACAAAAGTTTATGTTGGGAGAAAGTAGTGCCAAACGATGTATAATAAAATATAGTTCATAGTTTGTCGCCTACTGTTTTTGTTTCCGTAATAATCATACATCGGGGTTTTCGGTACGGGAGCGATTTGAGAAAGAGTAGAGATAAACAGATAGGTTGAGATTTAGTCTGAGAAAATATCATATTATGCCTAATGAATAACTACCTCTCTGTGAATAGCTTACACACTATGATACGAGCTTTTTTTCTTAGAGGCATGTTTGTATTGACTATTTATATACTTACCCCCTTATTCATAAACGTCTCACAAGCTTCATTTGACTAATAATCGTTTGTCCTTATCTATCACTTTGTCAGTTGCATTTGTTAGAAACGGACAAAACATAAATTGACTAAATGTGGCCTGTGAGACGTTTATGAATAAGGGGGTAAGTATTTTAAAAATGCAATTGCATATCCGAAATTTATTAACTAGATCTACCTAAGACAAAGACACGGTATAATAAGTGTCAAATATTAATCTTGACGTCCGATATTTATGAACTATTTGATTAACTGAAGAGGTTGACAATGATCAGTCATTACATGAATTAATAAAAAAATACTTGAAAAAATCATAGGTACATGTACCTACAATATACCTATATATACATAATAGTCAGCTATTACATATAAATTGTATATACCTATGATTTTTTCGATCAATTATTCATTAGGTAGAAACGTGCCAGAGTACATTCTGTTTTTTTAAGTTAATGCCTACTCTTTGGCTAATGTCAAACATTCCCGCACCGAAAACCCCGATGTATGGTAATAATACACAATATTTTTGGTCTAAGATTTTTTTTATCGATTTTTGACCAGTTTTGAGTCGATATTCCAACATATACACTATAGATGGAATTATAAGGCAAACGACTATCGGTTTTTGAATCTTTTATCTCCATTCTAAAGAGCCGGATCTTGAAATAAATGAGCCGTTATTTTTTTATGATATTTTTAAAACATGGTCTAAAAAAACACTTTTATCGATATTCGAATGGTGTAAAGAATCTTACATATACGTAATCTACATATTAGGGTTCCTCTTTGATGTCTCTAAAAACTGTAGAGAGATTTTAATTTTTAACTAATTAAAACAAAATTTATGACCATAAAACCACTTTTTTAGCCTAAACCGGTTCGACTGATGTCAAATATCTCGAAGACAATGAATATTGAAGTAAATATAGGATACTATATTGTTTAAAGCCGTTACTGATAATATGATAAGCTATATAAATAATTAGAAAACTAAGGGAATCAGATCTAAGGTCGTTAGCACCAGGGAGCCCCTTAAAATATAGGCCCTGTCCTTTATAACTGAGACAACTTCGGCAATTTTTACCTAGTTTGGTATTACTCGTACTATTTTCCAATTAAAACATTTTGCTAGTCTGTCACTGTGACCTCCACCCATTAAAGGCTGCCAGATGCCAGGATCTAGCAATAAGAATAGTATAGCAATCTAACCAGATGGGTTTTGTTGCTCTCATTATTGTGTCATAATCTGACGTGGCTAGCTCTTAGTCCAATAGCAGCTAAGTGACCCTTAAAAAATGCCTTATTTATGCCTACAGCATTACACGTGAATAATTATGCTATTAAACAACATTAAGCATTTATTTATGCTATTGTAAGTAGAACCTAAGGCACTAAAACCGCTAAAAGCTGTATAGGGGCTGTTCATAAATTACGTCATCCATTTTTGATGATTTTACCCCCCCCCCTAAAATCATCCAACCCTCCCTCTGCCAAATAGAGTGACGTCATTAAAAAAAATGCGTTTTAAGCTTGATTGTAAAATAAAAAACTATTTAGTAGATAATATTTTATAGCATTAAAAGTTTATAGAAGCACGACTTTCATTCCTTTTTTTACACATTGATGATGTGATCTTCGGAATAACCGCCCCCCCCCCCCCCTCCTACGTCATGCTACCATCATCCGATGTCCAGACCCCCCCCCATTTGAAATGACGTCATTTATGAACAGCCCCTTATAGTGAATTACTTGGCTTTATAATGGTTTATATTATTGCTATTGTACTGCATTAGGAACGTATTACCTACTTATAAATGCTATTGTACACCCTAAGGCATTAAAAATAGCTGAAACCTGTATAGCGAATTTACGTGGCATTATAATGGCTAATATTCATGCTCTTAAACAGCTTTAAGCATTTATTTATGCTATTGTAGAACCTAAGGCACTAAACCAAACCGAAGCATTAGTGTAGCAAACCAAAACGCAACTGTACAGCATTCAGCTGTACAGTTGCATGTTGTTCGCTGCACTAAAACTAATGGCTAAACAAAAGCATTTACATATGCCATTATACAACCGTTATACAGCGTAAAGCAACATAAAATGCTATTGTAGAACCTAAAGCACTTAAAACAGCTGAAAGCTGTATACCGGATTTACGTAGCATTATAATGGCTAATATTCATGCTCATAAACAGCATTAAGCATTTATTTATGCTATTGTAGAACCTAAGGCACTAAACCACACCGAAGCATTAGTGTAGCAAACCAAAACGCAACTGTACAGCATTCAGCTGTACAGTTGCATTTTGGTTCGCTGCACTAAAACTAGAGGCTTTAAAAAAGCCTTTATACATGCCATTATATAACCGTTATACATCTTAAAGCATTATATAATGCTATTGTAGAACCTAAAGCACTTAAGTGATTTTAAACAGTCGAAAGCTGTACAGTTGCGTTGTGGTTTGCTGCACTAAAGCTAAAGGCTTTACAAAAGCATTTAGATATGCCATTATACAACCGTTATACAGCTCAAAGTATCATATAATGCGACAAGTTGCTCGGTGAACGTATATAAGAGTTTATACGGTCCTTAAGTTCGAAATAAGTTAACTATTCATATGTTATAATGCTTCCTGTGTTACTTGGGCGTGAACTCAGAATCTTGAATTTGGTACGAAGCAACGTTTTATAGCACAAATAAAGGAAAAATTGCGAAAACCGTAAATTTTTTGTTACGTCATATAATTTTTTTTTAAATAATTTTGAAGTTACTACCCCTATATACCTACAGGTTTGTACGGAACCCTCGGTGCGCGAGTCCGACTCGCACTTGGCCGGTTTTTTAAAAATACAAATGCTTTTTAGAATTCCGTCGCCAAGATGGAAAGAACGGAATCCTTATCTCGTCATGTCCGTCTGCCCGTGATCATATGTCATAGTTATAGCATAGCCATTTTAATCAATAAATATAAAGCAAATGTTAATCAAATTTCAACTAGAGGTGAGTTTTGTGTGCCACTCATTTGTTTTGTAGGTAAATGGTTAAAATATTTTTTTGGGATACATGTAAGTAATTATTTTTTTTTTTCATACTCTGATAGTGAGTTATATTTATCTATATGGATCCAAATGTCATTCATTTTCGTTACAGGGAATTTTCTTTCCAAGTATGTATGTAATATTTTTTTTTAGTTTCAATGCAATGTAAATTCGGTACAAAAATGGATTGCTATTTAATACGATTTCCATTCTTATAAGCGCTGGTATCCTGGCGATAAGACGTCCGACTATCAATCTGGAGGTCTCGAGATCGAATCCCGACTTTGTACCACTGAGATTTCCGGAAATTATGTACAAATTATCGGTTGATATTTATCAGTCGCTCTTCGGTGAAGGAAAACATCCCGCGGAAACCGGAACTAATCCCAATAAGGCGTAGTTCCGCCTCTGGGTTGGAAGGTCAGATGGTGGTCGCTTTATTAAAAACTAGTGTCTATGCCAATTCATGTGATTAGTTCGCCAAGCGGGACAAACGCTAAGAGGATATGATTTCCATACTTATCTTAACTCTCTATTTCAAAATAGACGACTAGTTACAAAATGACGAGATCGTCAGGAATGAGTGTCTTTTTTCTCTTGGTTACGCGGTGTCCTGTCCTACCTATCACCCACGTAGGAGCAATATAACTATAACCTGTTAAACCTTCCCTTTCTACCAACATTATATTAAATTACAAAAAAAAAGTATTTTGTATTTTCAAAATAGAAAATGGGTCCCAAAGAGTATTTCAAATAAAATACGAAATGCTTTTGTTAAAAAGTTATTTAGATTTTAGATACAAAATAGGAAATAGGTATTTTGCATTTTGTATTTGCATTTTAAATATAAGTATTTCAAATAAGTCACATCTCTGGCTAGAATACTGCCCCAGATCATAGTTATATTATAGTAGAGATAAAACTATTTCCGATTGACGTATTTCATTTGCGTCTCAGCCATGATTCCGGGAGAGACTTAATCAACAAGGGCATTTGTGTCTGAGGTTAAGGTCACTTATACTATTACTAGAAATTAATTAATGCAATTAAAATCGTATTCGTGGCTTATCAAGCCTAATTCAATGACTGTCTGCTCTGTCCAGCTCTGTCTATTGAATATGTGTCATGGACACCTAGCTGTAGCTTTCATTTAAGCTACAGCTAGTATGTATAAATCACATATTGATAGCTAGGTAATTACTAGCGTACGCACGCAGAGGTGGTGACATTATTGAGCAGAGAGGGTACTGGAGTCGCCTAGGTTACATTTAATGATTTAATGATTACTTAATGATTAAATACTCAACGCATAAGTATTGCAATTCAGCGAGGAAATGCTGCCAGCGTCCTCGGCACGATGCCACAGGGGCCCATTTTAGAGATAGATTTTTAATTTTTAAGTAAGTTAATTTTAGGTTATTTACATAGTTTATTTAAGTTTTCTCATATACCTGTCTTGTACCTGAAATAAACATTTTATCTTCATGATTAAATTATTTTTTGTCTGAAACCTACATTTCTTATTCGAGTAGTACTAATATTTTTGGATCGAAATCTAAATCTAAAATGGCTGTGACATACGACCGGACGGACGGACGGACGGACAGACGGACAGACGGACATGACGAAACTATATAAGGGTTCCGTTATTGCCATTTTCAAACCCCAAAAATTTCCCCCCCTTAATATAACTTTTGAACCGTAAGTCCAAAAATATGAAAAAAATTGATAAGATGCGCCTTATCACATACTTTATTCCTTTGTTTTGAACATTATCGGTACAAGCCTTTGTTTTGAGTTATCTCCAAAATACTTGGTATTAGTTTCGTTCGTATTCCATTGAAGGTACGGAACCCTCCATTATGCGTGGTCCGACACGCACTTGGCCGGTTTTTTTTGACGTCGGTAAAAAACACACGAACAACCCGCCTGCATGGTGACTGCTCCTAATAAAATTCTTATAAAGGCATGCAAATAAATGAAAATAATATATATTTTCAGTAACAGCAATCTGTAACAAAATATAGTTTAATGCCCATTTCCAAATATGAAAGTACCTTCATGGTTTAACCTGTATATGTAAACATTCTCGAAAAACTAAATAAGTCTATGTATTCTAATAATTTCTACTTAGGATAGGAGGTCTTCCGTAAGTATCTCAGTAATTTTATTTTGTCTTTATGCGTTTGCACCAGTAAAAATCATCATAATACTTACAACAGGCTCAAGCTATTGCCATTAGTTATCTTAGGCGCTTTGGACGAGAAATACTTATTCGGTGTATTGAAATTGTACAATTTAAACCATCAAATTAGTATTTATGTAGTGTAAGAACGTTAACGTTTATTAATGCTGTAAGTATGTTGATAATTACTCGTAGGCATCAGATATTTATAAAATATTAAAACGAAATGTGCGAAAATCATGTTTCGCTGCAGATTGAAGTGGCATTCATTGAAAACCGCAGTTTTTTGCGTTCTGTTGATTCCAATCTCAAATATTATTTTATTTTACTGCGTAAAACATACCAACATTCCGGTTTCCTGCTCCCCGTTTTCATAAGTCCTTGACTTATTAATTTGCTGGATAAAATTTAATGCAACCTTTTGTAGGCGGTTTATTTATTCGCTCGCAATACAACGACTGAAAGTTTAATAGCTTCTGATCCAGCAAAAATCCCTGTTTACTTAAATAAATCTGGAATAGTAACTGTCGGTAGCTTGGTTTATTATCCAGCGTGTAAAAAAAATTGAAATAAGTTTATGTAGCTTTTGTTTAATATCACTCTGATTAAAAATGTACTCTTTGAATCGTTTTTTAAGTCGAAATTGTAGCTCGTTGTTGGAAAAGCTACAGCCAAATTGTGAATAGAACTTACCGTGGTTTACTATGCCTGCACTGCAGGCCTATGATGGCAGCAGGTTGTCGCGGGTGATATAAATTTGTCGCCTCGAGTTAATTGTCATGTTATATCATGGTATCCCGCGACAACTTGTTGGCATAATAGATATGCAGGTCTAGTGCAGTGATGTGATATGACGTATACCTACATGATATAATGTCACGTGGATGACGTGGTGGATAAAAATACTATGAATGATAAAAATAACGATAAAAATAGGTACTTTTGGACCCGGGGTATGTCCTTAAACTACGTCCGGACCTGGGTATGTCCTTAAACTACGCCAAAAAGAGAGGTATGGGCACTGCGAATGGCATCTCGCTAAGTGTGGTAGGGCACGTTCAGCGAATGTCATCGCTCAAATCTGGAGCAGAGCCCGACTGGGAAAGTACCTCCACCTTACAGAAAACCACAGCCAAATAGCACTAGACCCTACTCATAGTGTTGTGTTCCTGCTGGTGAGTAAGGTTGCCAAAGAGCTCAAAGAGGACCCAGTGTGTTGACGATGAGGGACCTTCTTGTTCCTTTAGTCGTCAACACAGTGAATCCTTCTTTTTGTAAAGGGTCGGCAACGCGCATGTGACTCCTTTGGAGTTGCAGGCGTCCATAGGTTACGGTAGCTGCTTACCATCAGGCGGGCCGTATGCTTGTTTGCCACCGTCGTAGTATAAAAAAAAAAAATACTGTTATTTATACAAGCTTATGCCACGCTACCCACATGGTGGTGGTTTTGCATTTGTTTTTTATTATTCTGCAGATCTAGAAGAGAATCCTAAATTAAGATGGAACTTTAAGAGTAACAAACGGTTACCAATAAATATAAAAATCAATTACACCAAGGGTGTCGATATTAGCTGTGTTGTGTCTGGTATTGACATCATCATAGTGAAACAAAATGTAGGTAAGTATTTATTCAATTATAGCAGGGCCAAATCTCCTTAGTTTCCCCTACATATATTTTTATTTTATCTCCTTAAACCACCGCATGTTGCATTTAGTCAAACTACTATTTATTAAACTCATAACTTTTTTTACCAAGCTTTTCCAGTCATAATCATAAATTCAGACCAGCCCGAGTCTAGACAAATAGTATAATAGTTCCAAGTCTCTCGGGAAGAAGCTTTGTACTGAAAATACGACCGAGACGAAACGCTATCCGTTACAAACGGTTCGAGATAGGGAGATAAATTTGCCTTCGGAATATCTCCACTTGATTTGGATATTGATAAGTTGATAACGATTTACGATGGCTTTTATATGTAACTAGCTTTCCGCCCGCGACTTCGTCAGCGTATAATACGTTTCCTCATACAGAGTTTCATATCCAATTTTATCTTCTTAACTAACTTTTGTTAATCCCCGAACCATCTTATTAATCTATTTATACTTATAGCTATACAAACTTTCAACCCCTTTACCCTGTTAGAGGTTGAATTTTAAAAAACGCTGAAATTACTTTTATTGTTTTTTAATTATTAGTAAACGTACGAAGTTTCAAATCTCTAACTCAAAATTTTAAACCCCATCCATACAAACTTTCAACCCCCTTTTTACCCCCTTAGGGGATGAATTTTGAAAAACCCCTTCTTAGTGAATACTAACGTTATAAAAACTACCTATTGTGAAAAATTCAGCTCTCTAGGTCCAACGGTTCGGTCTGGGCGTTGATTTAAGTGAGTCAGTCAGTCAGTCAGTCAGTCAGTCAGGACTTTTACGTTTATATATATAGATGTGACTAACCACAAACGAGATGCAATGCGAGGGTATGCTCTAAGGTGCCGTATTCTATTTTTTTAAATAGGTACATAAACAAAACATTAAAAACGCAATCTATCTCAAACATAACTCCAACACAGAACAAAATAATCAACCAATATTGAAGTAGTATTGGAGTTGTATTGGAATCATTTTCAAGCGAATTCTGATATTTCTGATTCAGACGTTTAGGCGCTAGCTGTATTGAAGTTGGATCATGTTTTAAAGTGTTTTAAGGTTAGAATACGGGTCCAGGTATTTCTACAAATATAGGTACGAACGAGGACATTGCAACTTTCAAAATGTATTACTTGTAGTTGTAACGAAATTAACATTATTAATTTTTTGGTGGATAAGTTTCTTTTTAAATACTACGACGGTGGCAAAGAAGCATAATGGCCCGTTTTATGGTAAGCAGCTACCGCAGCCTGCAACTCCAGAGGTGTCACATGCGCGTTTGCGACCCTTAAGAATTCTGTACAAGCAAAGTTCATTCCACTGCCAGAATTTCCCATTCTGACCTGTGTTTTTTTACTTGTCTGATATGTAAGTATTCTTACCTTATAACAATACCTTAGATACATGTATGCGTGCTTATAATAATAAGTATTTCGTGCGATGGTAAAATCTGCAATTCAAAGCACAAAGTACTCATAAAGTATTAACAACTAAATTCGGACTACAACATTTCCCCTACCGCTTTTCAGAAAACTCTTATTATTTTATTAAAGTAACCATTTTGCCAAACATAAAACTATTATCTCAAACTAATATATGAATTGTTAAGTGCCCGCATAGTCAGAGTAACTAGGTTCTATTAAAATCACTGAAAGAACTCCTTTAAATCCCGCTAAATTTCAGTTTAGTCTCGGTAAGCGGCTGTGTTTTGTCAAAACAAAACAACACCGCACAATCGTACCCGTTTTTAGTCCGTTTCATCACGCCTGGATTAATTGTCGGTTCTTTAAGGCTTTGATTAGGCTTGCACCCTTCATTCCTATGCACAAACTTTTGTGAAATGTGAAAGGGCGAAAGAATCGCGGCGTGAATAATGAAAAGACAATTTGCGTTGACGATGCGAATCCTCGCGAGTTCAACGCACGGCGGGGACAGGCGGCGCGGCGCGGCTCGGCTCGCGTAGACCTGCATCCACTTGAACGAATACCTAACGTCTATACGTAGTCCATATAGACGGAGACCTGGCCACGTCAGCTATGACACAACGAACCCACAATAATGAACGAAATCCCTCTAGTTAGTTTGCACCACTATTCCTATTTCTATACTATGCCTGCTGGTTCATTGGTGAAGGTCGTACAATGCAAACCACTTCAAGAATTCAAATCCTAGAGCTGATGAAATCTTTGATGCAATATTTTGAGGAATTATATAAACAATTCATATAATAATATTCTGTTGCTCTCATTGTGTCATATCTAACGTGACCAGTCTAATAGTAAACTATTATAAATCTTACGGTTTTTTTTACATCAACACGATACTGTCGAAGCTGACCGAGGAATTGATATCGATGACATACAGTCATAGCGTAGGATGATGACTAGTTGAAAGCTTGCAGCGGCTTGGGTGGTTGGCTCCTGTTTACGTATTTTAGTATGTACCTATTATTGTTTTACCTCTAATCTTACAATTTTAGACATTTTTATAAAAAAAAAATCAAGTTGTCTTAACTGTATATTATTGTAGCGTCAAGGCATTTATACCTATAGAAAGATAATATAAACAAAGTCGACCTCAGTTGCATCCATTTGTTAAAATACTTATACTTAAATTCATATTGAAGCTCAATATTATTTATTCCCTCCGAAATATATGAACAAGTCGAATTCGATTGCATTCATTTGTATCTATGGAATATAAAGTAATTTTGCAAAACATAATGAGGATAAGAGTAATGAGGGTTTCCGCGATTGAGATTTTCACTAGATGGCAGCACCATGACGACAGTTCTTTTTGACAGCAACTGTCGAAATCCAGCGATAAAAAAAATGATTAAACATGATTGGTGGATTATGACAGCTAGACCTCTCGCCACGGTGCTGTCATCTAGTTAAAAACTCGATCGAGGAAAGCCTGGTGCCAACTGTCTTTTGTTCTATGGTCCCCTAAATACATTTGCACTTTTTATCATGGCACGTATGAATTTTAAATATATAAAGCATAACTAAAAATATTTTTTTACGATTGCAATTCTATCTAAGCGCCTTGCATGTTTATCTTGTTTATCTTAATTGGTATTACTTTTCGTTTCCGGAATATCTTGCGGTAAACGTGAGTTTCTACGTAATCCGAGTATTTAGTTCCCATGGCTGCTGCGCTATAAAGCGTACGGATCGTACGCAAGCGCGCTAAGGCTTCGTCCCCGCCCGCCCAGCCAGCAGCAGGCCTCGCGCGCGGACGGCCGCCCCACACACCGGCCTCGGCCGCCCAACAATCGATACCTAATCGAGTGCCAGTGCCAAAACAGTGCTCAAAATTGTCAACTGACAATCTGACAATGACAATGAATTATTTTTAGTTTTTTATTGTGAGTGCGTGAGTGTGTAGCCGGGTTTTACGTGAGTATTGTTGGATTAGTTTTTAATATTAAGATATGATATTTATTCTATGATGATTATCTCTGAATGACATACTAGAGTAGTTATGAATACCTTTGTTTGTTTATACATAAAGGATTATCGAATTATTTATTAATTTCTCTCATATTTGGCATCATCGTGTTTACTCGTATAATATTAATAGCCAACTACTATTGTATACATGATGATGATATTATTATAATTTATGGGTTCCTATGTATAGTAAACATTAATCACCCAAAATAATTATCACATTAATTATACGATAAGCCAAGTTAATGGTATAATACAATTACGGTTAAATATCTAGGTTAATTAATGGGACATAGCTAAGGTTTCATATAAACTCCAAGTTTTCTTTGCTTAAAATCAGCATTTGCAGAAAAATCACATAAATTCTAAAGGCTTCTTGCCAATTTCTACAGCAGCCTGCGACCGCATTTACGCGGTGCTCTAATTTTAACTGTACTCAATGGCTACGAAATATGAGAGGATCAAATTGAAAAAAAAACAAAGGAAGTGACAGCCGTCGATTCACACTTAAAATTGATCCGTTTGACCCTCTAATTAAGGAGCAATTTAGAGTACGACGGAATGTGCACTCACTAAGTGTTGTCACATATGGACTAGGTAAATTTATTTTAGCGGATCGGATTGCTTTAGTTGTCATTGTCAATATTAACGTTTTATTTAATGGTAGTTAAATCAAACTAAATACTACATTACAGGGTTGCCAAAAATGCAAATGGACAGTTAGTATAAAATATTTAAATTAAAATATAAGACATTCACCTTTTATATGGACCTCTCCGTACTAATACGTGCGAACGAGATATTATTATATACGGGCGATTAGAAATTTTAGAATAGAACCTTTATTAGATATAAGTACACCTTACGGTAGGAAACATGATGATGAATTAAACTATCCATGATTCCAGTACTAGTAGGTATACATATAATTATGTATGTATAAGATGACTTCAGTCGTCGATTTGGGTCCCAGTCATTCACAAATCCGTTGGCATGGACTCTCTTTGCACGGGTCAAAAGGTTTCGCCCATAGACTACCTCTTACAGACTCTGCACTGCACTATAAAGCGTGTATTCTACGACACAATAATCATCACAGCCAAGACACTAAGCCATTAATATTCATATGGTTCAATTTCTATGATATTTTATTTCTATAAAAATAGGATTCCTTATCTTTATTTAGACCAGGGGTCTCAAAAGTTTTTTTGTTAACATAAATATTGAAAAAATACGTGCAACTTTGAAGAGTAGTTTCTCGAGAACTCAGGTGTTTGTAAACTTAATTAGGCTCATTATATTGCAAATAAAGTTTACTATGAAGTGTCTTTGAAAACTTTTGCCGTAACATACGTCCTGAGTTAGAAATTTTTTGTGTTTTATTTTATGTCATTGACCCGGTGTGATTCTGAGGTGGGAAACTCTTGACTAACATAAGTATTTCATCACTATAAACATATAAAAAATCGTATGGTTGATTTAATGTAAGGCCAAATGTACCATTTCAATGTATTATTATATTTATCATAATTAAATTAGTTTCTTAATGTAGCTTAGGGTTGCTACACATGGTTGGACAACACAAGTATATGTTTTTTCCTCAATATTTAAAAAACAATACTGCAACGAGAGTCGCACGCACCACATAATTACATCCAAGTCCTCTTACTCAAATAACCCGTTGCTTTAATTACTTGAAACTTTAATTCATATTTTGTAATCGGGGAGTTGGCAAATACCCACATGTCTTAAAGTTCGTAAAGCGAAATTAGCAGTTATTGTTTCATCAGATTAATATGAGAGAGCCAACCATGAGTACTGTATAAAAAGTCCTATTTTCGACACGATAGAGAAGTCTTTGCGTTCCGTTTATAGACGGAGAGCTGGCCACGTCAGATATGACACAATAATGAGAGCAACGGAACCCCTCTAGTCAGTTTGCTATACTATGCTTATTTCTAGATACAGACATCTGGCAGCTGTAAAGTGGTGGAGGTCAAAGAATGCAAATAACTTGAAGAAAACAAATCCTGGAGTTCTGGGTTTGATGCGATATTGTTGGAAATTATATAATTTAAGTTTCTGTTGGGGGAAAGTAGTGCCAAATAATGTTTAGTGCAATTTTTAGTTAGTCGCCTACTGTTTTTGTTTCCTCAATAATAGACAATTGTTTTTAATCTAATGTTAAAATATAGGCCCTGTCCTCTGTAAATCACACAGCATTGGCAGTTTTTACCTATTTTGGTATTACTTTTTTCCGACTTAAAAACTTTGTTGGTCTGTCACTCTGACCTCCACCCATTAAAAGCTGCCAGATGCCCGGATCTAGCAATAAAAATGGTAAAACAGTCTAACTAGACAGGTATCATTGCTCTCATTATTGTGTCATATCTGACGTGGCCAGCTCTTAGACCATTAGTAGTAAGTGATCTGTGGTTGTGCTCGACGTTGATTGATGGACGTACTATTACGTTACCACCAGTTTTCCTTTTCATAATGAGAACAACAGATCTGCATTCTGCTTTTACGCATAAGAGCCGTAAGTACATTGAAAAGTAATTTTGAATTTAGAATTTATTGCCACCATTTCATGATATGCCTAGGAATATCATGATTCGGTGAATTTTATAATCAGAAATAAAATATAAGCTTCGAACAACAATGTAAAGGAGGTACAGATTCAAACCAGATTTACTGAAAATATGGCTCGTGAAATTTTGTAACCGGCCAGTCTTAAACCCGCTCCACACTCTCGACAAAATTACACGAGACGATTTTGCCGAGACATTTGATGTTCCGACACGTACTGGAGGCCACACGCATATACGCGAGACAATACGAACATAGACGAATACTCACTCTACACTCTCGTATTCGGTAAGTCTCGTGTAGTTTTATCGAGAGCGTGGAGCGGGCTTTATAGGGTTAGCAAGACTTTCAGAGAAAAAACCGCTCGAGTCGTTCTTGCGGCACTATTGTGGGGCCATTATTTTGGGCTGATTGTGTATCCCTAGTATTATTTGATAGGTGTATATAAGCCCAAAATTTAAATTCAATAAAAACTATTGTGTGAAGTAAATCAAAATTGACCTATATATTCTATGTTCAGAAGGCTAGAGAACGAAGCTTTCAGGACAACGAAGGTCGGGATAATTATCATAGTCTTGGACCTAACATAGTTACAGTGGTTATCATAGATGATAACCTTTGTAATTAATCGACCTACCACAAGGTAAGCCAGTATATTTCATACCTATATATATGTAATAACTAATAACAGATAAAGAGTACGCCTTGCTTTTCCAATTCGCATCTACTAGAGATGCGGAATGGAAAGGCAATTGAAACTTTAAAGACCAACATAGTCCAAATAACTGCTGTTCTCACTTTACATTTTTTAGGGTTCCGTACCTTGAAAGGAAAAAACGGAACCCTTATAGGATCACTTTGTTGTCCGTCCATCCGTCCGTCCGTCCGTCTGTCAAGACCCTTTTTATCAGGAACGCGCGGAGGGCTGAAATTTACATCAAATACTCAGGGCTACTGTCCCTTGGAGCTGTGAAAAAATCAAACTTCTAAGCCAATGCAATCAAAAGATACAGCTGTTTATGCCGAAAATATCCGCAAATTTTCGAAACTCGCAAGGGAATAAAACCTACAGGGTACTTCCCGTGAACTCAGAATCTTGAAATTTGGTACGAATCAGCGTCTTATAGTAGCACAGATATAGGAAAAATTGCGAAATCCGTAAATTTTTTGTTACATCATTTAGATTTTCGTAGCCACGGCTACGAGATATATTATTATCTGTCAGAAATAAGCTTTATACTGTGTATCGTGGTTGAGGAAAATAACATTCGATGAACCGATCCTGAACTAGAGAAAATTTCGCTTTATATGAAACCAATTGATTTGTTGCTATGAAGTTTCTATGGGACTCTTAAACCATGATGTCACATTATACATATACATATCTATAATGATGAATACGTCTTTTACAAGTATATAATTTTTTTTCCGATTTAAAAGTCATTTAAAGCTTAAAAAGATGGATAATTATGATTTATTCTTTGATTTTCGTATTTTCTTTTTTTTCCATTTCTTTGATTTTAGCGTTTATTTATGACTGATACGAAAAAAGATGGAAAAAAGCGGATTCTAGCCAACCGATAAATGTGGGGTGGGCGTATGATGGACGAAGTTATCGATGTGACAGAATCAGCGTGAATTTTTAACACCTAGCGATTGAAAAAGAGAGAACTAATGCTTAGAAAAAATGGAAAAGTAGAAAAATCCACTGCCTCAGGCGAGACTCGAACTCGCGACTCTGGGATACATGCCCATCGCTCTGACCAGCTGAGCTACTGAGACACACCTGATGGCTGCGAATTTCTCCACTATATCCCATATGCGTCTTAGGGGGACGCCTAGCGACATCTGCCGAAGAAGTCTTACACTTCTCAACCGGCCATCGGAGTCCCAAGTTGTATTGAGAATTCACCGATAACAAATGCGCTACCCCATACTACAATTAATTTTGTATTAAGCAGAACGTCTGCTAACGATACCACAATGCTTAGAAAAAATGGAAAAGTAGAAAAATCCACTGCCTCAGGCGAGACCAGCTGGTCTCGCCTGAGGCATTGGTTTATAACTTCGAAACAAGATGAATTTCAGAAAAGTTTATTTGACATTTTAGTCTGTAAATAAGGTCGGGATAACGCTGTTAAAATTATGCGGTTTCCTCGCGAGCACCGTGTATAGAATCGCTACAAACTAGTGAAACTAGCTAACCATATATCTGTTAATTTGCGTTTGTGTTACAACCATTACTCATTCATGATCAACCAAATACGATGGCGAACCGAGTAAGTACGATTGCTTTACATTATACACGACTCACGCGGCTTAGAATCTCTAATTTATTTAATTAAATCGTGCATACCTATACGTGGTCACGGAATAACCAATAGTACAGTCGTCGTCAAAGCTATGTTTACACTTTTGCACCACGTTACGTCGACTGTACTACGTACAGAAGGTTATCTTTCCTACAAAATCAGTGTTTGACAGTACTTTGATGGATGAACGTTGACGACTGATTTCTCCATACAATTTGTCTTTCGACTTTCGAGGGTTGTCAAGTAATGTGCAATTCGTTAGATTGCTGTTGTTGGACCGGCCCCAATCTGCCTCAATCTATCTAATCCAACAGTCATTAATATAAAACTACTCAGATACATGTCTAATTAATTACCTAATCTGCCCAAATCAACTATTATCAACTGCTAGTACTAGTATTCTATATTATCTGGGACCGTGGTGTCCGTGGTGCAAATGAGCGAGCAGGATTTTGACAACCCCCTTGCTTAGGCGATTATCACACTGGCACCGCAACCGCATGCGGCGACGGTGTGGAAGCGTGACGGCGCTATACACACGCAGAGCGCTATCTCTTTGGCGTACCGGCACCGCACGCGGAAACCGCAGCAGGGTGAAGTACCTAGCGTGTTCTCTGAGAGCGTAGTCGATGCGCGAGTTCAAGGTGATCCGGTGAAACAAAGGAGGGCTCGAGGGACATGTTGCCGTATCTTAGTTTATTATTAAGGACACGTCGACCCGTTGGGATCTTATATATGTGTGTTCACTTCACTCGTTTTCATGGACTCAGCAGACTTGTGGCGCATCAGATACCTGTTCATCATAGTTTAGAAATTCATTACGTCTTTTTTTAGATCTTGCTATACAAGTGTGATATATTCGGACTTAAAGCCGAGCCTTTTAAACGAGTGAAGTCGTGCCAAGGTCAATTTGAGCAACACACCCGCTATGTGCAATAACAATCACAAAGTGTCACTAAGTTTACGAGTAAGTGTCAATCAAAATCCTAGACACAGACAATATAATATTATACTAATCCTAGAGTAATTATTTTGAAGAAACAAGATACACGAAATTGAAAGTGTCACCAATATATATAATAAAGCAATGCCAATTCAATCCATATCAATGTGATTACATCTGTAGCCAAAGAGAACCCTTGAATTTCTATACTAATTTGTGTTCATGGACGAATAACAATATGTCATAATTACCTTATACGTAGTAAGTAATGAGAAGCTCTTGAAATGCGCGAACGCCGGATGCTCAATCGCCCTACATTCCGCTCCCCTGCCACAACCCATGGCATTTCTAATTGATTTCATTGAGCACGTGCCGAGTATGACAAGGTATTGCTCTTTTACGTAGTTCAAAGTACGTGACTGCAATTTGTCTGATTTTATTGCCTCTTTTGAACTTTGTATTTAATTTACTTGAAGTTGCTAGGTCTACTTACCTACCTGTATACTTACTCGTAATTGAACGTTAGTTAACTAAGGTGTTAACAAAAATGCTGGTGATCCGTTTAATGGCATAATTAGTATCGTATTCTAATTATGACAAACTAGGCAAATTTTTTTTTTAACACAATTGCTCAAAAAGTTTAGTTTATGTAGCTGCAAATCGTGCGTAAAGTTTGATTTTATGCACTAGTGCTAAAAAGTAATCTGATCTGCAAATCGTGCGTAAAGTTTGATTTTACGCACGATTTGCAGATCAGAATTTTAAATAAAGGAGTATTATGCGAGACCCGCTTATAAATGACCCACCTGAACTACGCGCGATTGGGCAGTATTATGCGAGACCCAATAGTATTACTTGAACAACGCGCGATTGAATGAAGCTGTCTTTCGTACACTGACAGAATATAAATGTAATTTTATTTCATTGTAGTTTTTTCGCAATTGTATTTTAAAACGTTGTTCGACACACGTGCGGAAGTGTCATTTTCACTCTTCCCTCGAAGTAACCTCGGTACTCGTGCAAGAGGACATACTTCTCGCACCTGTATCGAAAACTATTATTTCATACGAATTTTTTTTTGTATGGAGGGTTGGCAAGCTAGGACGACGTGCCCTATACAAAAAAATCTCATACTTTTTCTTATTGTTAGTCACAATTATGGCCTTAGGCACTGGTCCCACCGCGGGCGAGTAACGATGAGCTATCGGCGATTTTCTCGCCCAATAAACTAACAAAAGATAATCGCTCCAGTGTAAATAAAAGAGATAGATGTATATTTATAGTTCATCGTAGTGTGAACAGCCAGCGATGAACTATAACTATATACTTATCTCTCTCTTTTATTTACACGGAAGCGGTTATCTTTTGTTCGTTTCTTGGGCTAGAAAATAGCCGATAGCTCATAGCTTACTCGCTCGCGGTGGGACCAGTGCCATAAACGGATATCGACTATTTTTGTTAGACCCTATATAATGGACTAGACCTTTAAAATCTAATTGCGCCTATTCATTTCGTAAATTGAGTTTATCTACACTCATACTGTAAGTACTCTAAAATGCGTTCAAAAACCGTAGACAATGACAAGCATTACAACAAACGATTTAACTATGACAAGTTTCTTATCTGCGGCAGTAACGTAATTTTAACTTTGCATGCTCAAATATTGTTAAGCAATGAGTTTCAAATTTGGAACATCGAATTTGATAACATAATGTTACCGCCATGGCCAACTCGATTGGTCCCGCGCGAGCGCCGGCACAATCGAGTTGGTCATGACGGTACAATGGCGGTCATTCTATGGTTTCCGAACACTTAATTTAATATATATAATATGAGTGTAGATAAAGCAGTGTATGCAACTGTACGTAATTAGGCCTTAAAACACTCGTGTGATCTTATTATGAAATTCGCCTGCGGCTCATTTCATAAAACCACACTCATGTTTTAAGGACCCTTATTACGTAACAGTTACATAAACTACTATTATCTACACTCATATTGTAAGTTCTCTAAACCGTGTTCGAAAACGGTAGGCAATGGCTAGCATTACCACGACCGATTTTACTATGATAAGCTTTTTATCTGTGGCAGTAACGTAATTTTAACTTTACATGCTCAACTATTGATGTGTTATGAGTTTTGATAACATAATGTACACCTGCACCCTCCCGCGCATCCGCCGACAGCCCGACACGCGCCTCCCCGACCGCCGGCACAATCGAGTTGGCCATGGCGGTGCAATGGCGGCCATTCTATGGTTTCGGAATACGGCATTTAGGATAAATAATATGAGTGTAGATAAAGCAGTGTATGCAACTGTACGTAATTAGGCCTTAAAACACTCGTGTGATCTTATTATGAAACTCGCCTGCGGCGCGTTTCATAAAACCACACTCATGTTTTAAGGACTCTTATTACGTAACAGTTACATAAACTACTATTCTTTTATATGGAAGATACTACTAAATAAAGTATGTTTAAAGGAACTATACGCATCTATCACCAAAGACGGGTAATCACTTAATCAGTATTGACTTTTGGAGATACTTTTCGAATTAAAAGTATAATAAATTTTGAATTTCGAAAATTAGGTTTGTTTTAAATTCCAATATGGCTAAAATATTTTTTTTTGTAAAAATGGTCATGTTAGCCAATTTCGCCTACTTCGGGTGTGTAGATTTCGAAACTGATGTCTGTTTTTAAATCGAAGATGGCGGTTATATACTTTATTCAGAAAAATCGTCATGGTAGTACTTTTCGGCTAATTAAGGGGTGTAGATTTCGAAAATTATATCCGTTTTTAAATCCAAGATGGCGGTTATACACTTTATTCTGAAAAATCGTCATGGTAGTCATTTTTGGCTACTGAGAGGGTGTAGATGTCGAAAATTATGTCTGTTTTAAAATCCAAGATGGCGGAAATATACTTTTTTGTTAAATCGTCATGGTAGTCATTTTCGGCTAATTAGAGGATGTAGATTTCGAAAATTATGTCTGTTTTAAAATTCAAGACGGAGATTATAAATTTTGTTTTGAAAAATCGTCATGGGAGTGATTTTCGGCTAATTACGGGATGTCGATTTTGAAAATTATGTCTGTTTTTAAAATCCAAGATCAATCCCAAATCTGTGGACATTGTCGTGGGTCTCACACTTTGTAATTTTTGTATTGTTACTATTAGCCATAATCTCGTGTGTTACTGTTTTTTGTCCCAAATAAATTGAAAAAAAAAAGATGACAGTTATACACTTTATTCTGAAAAATCGGCACGGTAGTCATTTTCTGCTAATTAGTGGCTGTAAATTTCGAACATTATGTCTGTTTTAAAATCCAAGATGGCGGATATACTCTTTCTTCTGAGAAATGGTCATGGTAGTCGTTTTCGTTTAATTCAGGGGTGTAGATTTCGAAAATAATATCCGTTTTAAAATTAAAGATGGCGGAAACGGAAAATTTTGTCAAAAACGTCATGGTACTCATTTCCAACTAATTCGGGTGTGCAGATTTCGAAAATAATGTCTATTTTTAAATCCAAGATAAAAATCGTTATGGTAGTCATTTTCCATTAATTCAGGGATGTAGATTGTAGATTTTGAAAATAAAGACAATTTTAAAATCCAAGATGGCGGAAATGGATAATTTTGTCAAAATCGTCATGGTAGTCATTTTCGACTAATTAGGGTGTGCAGATTTCGAAAATTATGTCCATTTTAAAATCCAAGACCGCGGTCATCCACTTTTTTTGGTAAAAATCATCATGTTAGTCGTTTTCGATTAAGTCTGGGGTGTAAATTTCGAAAATAAGGACCGTTTTAAAACCAAAGATGACGGAAACGGAATATTCTGTCAAAATCGTGATGGTAGTAATTTCCGACTGATTGGGGTGTGCAGATTTTTAAAATAATGTATATTTAGAAATCCAAGATGGCGGTCAAACACGTTTTTGGTAAAAATCGTTATGGTAGTCATTTTCGATTAATTCAGGGAAGTAGATTTCGAAAATAAAGACCGTTTTAAAATCCAAGATGGCGGAAATAGATAATTTTGTCAAAATGGTCATGGTAGTCGTTTTCGACTAATTCGGGTGTGCAGATTTCGAAAATAATGTCTATTTTTAAATCCAAGATAGCTCTCGCACACTTATTTGCTGAAAACCGAATGAGTGTCGTTTTAGATTAATTTGGAGATTAAAATTTTGAAAATAGATACCGTTTTAAATTAAAGATGGCTGAAATGGACAATTTTATTAAAATCGTCATGATAGTTTTTTTGGCTCATTTGGGTGTGTACTGTGTAGATTTCGAAATTGATGTATGTTTTAAAATCCAAGATGGTGGCCATACACTATTTTCTAAAACAATTTTATGGTAGTCGCTTGTGATTAATTGAGGGGTGTAGATTTCGATATAAGGACCGATTTGAGATCCAAATGGGTGTTAAAGGACAATTAGTGTAAAAATCGTTATGGTAATCATTTTTACTAATTCATGTGTGTAGATTTAGAAAATAATGTCTGTTTTAAAATCCAAGATGGCAGTCATACAATTTTAGTAAATATCGTTATAGTAGTCGCTGTTGATTAATTCGGCAATGTAAATTCCGATAATAAACACTGTTTTAAAATATAAGATAGCAGTGATGACCTTTTCGTGAAAATCTGCATAGTAATCTTGTTCAACTGATTCAGGTGTTTAGATTTCGAGAAAAGGGTCTGTTTTAAATTCCAAGATGGCGGCCATACACTTTTTTCTAGATAATCGTTATGGTAGTCATTTTCGATTCAATCGGGGATACAAAAAAGTATATGGCCGCCGTCTTGAATTTTAAAACAGAATTTGTTTTTGAAATCTACATATCTGAATAACGACGATTTTTATAAATGAATGACCAATTCTGCCATCTTGGATTTTGAAACGGACTTTATTTTTGAAATTTACACGCCTGAATTAATCGAAAATGGCTGAAATTTTTATTTTTACTATTATTGTTTATTGCTCATCCGGTTATGTTTCTGTGCTGTTTTCTGTGCTTCGTGTTTGTGTTTTTGATTTTTGCCTAGCAATAGTTTTGTAAGTTTTTTGTATGTACTAACACTTTTATGGGCTTAGCCCGAATAAAATGAATATTTAATTTAATTTAAATTTAAAATAACAAGTAAAGCGTGTGATCGCCATCTTAGATTTCAAAATAGACATTATTTTCGAAATATACAGTTGCCGAAATAGTCGAAAACGACTTCCATGACGAATTTGACATTTTTTTTCATTTCCGCCATCTTTGATTTTAAAACGGTCCTAATTTTCGAAATCTACACCTCTGAATTAATCGGAAATGACTACCATATGGATTTTAATCAAAAAAGTGTTTGATCGCCGCCTTGGATTTTAAAACAGACATTATTTTCGAAATCTGCACAACCGAATTAGTCGAAGACGACAACCATGACGATTCTGATAAATTTTTCCATTTCCTCCATCTTGGATTTTAAAACGTCTTCATATTCGATTTAACGATTTTTACCAAAAAAAAGTATATGACCGCCATCTTGGATTTCAAAAGAGACATTATTTTCGATATCTGCTTAGCCGAATTAGTCGGAAATTACTACCATGACGATTTTGACAGAATTTTCCGTTTCCGCTATCTTTGATTTTAAAACGATCCTTATTTTCAAAATCTACACCCTTGAATTAATCGAAAATGACTACCATAACGGTTTTTACCAAAAAAGTGTTTGACCGCCATCTTGGATTTCTAAATAGACATTATTTTCGAAATCTGCACACCCGATTTAGTGGGAAATGACTACCATGACCAATTTGACAAAATTTTCCATTTCCGCCATCTTTGATTTTAAAACCGTCCTGATTTCCGGAATCTACACACATGAATTAATCGCAAATGACTACCATTACAATTTTTCAGTAAAAAGTGTATGGCCGCCATCTTGGATTTTAAAACACCCATTATTTTCGAAGTCTACACCCCCGAATTAATCAAAGACAACTACCATGACGCTCTTGACAAAATTTTCCATTTCCGCCATGTTGGATTTTAAAACGGTCTTTATTTTCGATTTAACGATTTTTACCAAAAAATTGTATGACCGTCATCTTGGATTTCAAAATAGAATTTTTTTTCGAAATCTGCACACCTAAATTAGTCGAAAATGACTGCCATGACCATTTTGACAAAATTTTCCATATCCGCCATCTTTGATTTTCAAACTGTCCTTATTTTCCAAATCTACGCCCCTGAATTCATCGGAAATTACTACCATAACGATTTTTACCAAAAAAGTGTAATGACCTCCATCTTGGATTTCTAAATAGACTTTATTTTCGAAATCTGCACACCCGAATTAGTCGGAAATGACTACCATGACGATTTTGACAATTTTTTCCGTTTCCGCCATCTTTGATTTTAAAACCGTCCTTTTTTCCGAAATGTACACCCCTGAATTAATCGGAAGTGACTACCATAACGATTTTTACCATAAAGTGTATGACCGCCATCTTTGATTTTAAAATAAACATTATTATTAAATTCTGCTCACCTCGAGTTGTCGAAAATTACTACCATGACGATATTGACAAAATTGTCTAGTTTTCAAATAAAAAATAATTTATTAATATTTAGTGAAGTAAATATTTCAATCTTTTATTTCAAGGATCTTTATAATTCAATCGCACTTCTCGCAACTATAGGGCAATGGAAACAGGTCACTACGTGTTGGGGATTTCATACAAGGTTACCCGTTTTAGTGGCCTCTTAGTGGTATCTAGCTGGCAAACTTACGTAATGCGCGTAGGACGATTTAGCACAGGTCCGTCGTCTGTGAGCTCTCGTTCCATACTGAGCCAGAGGCGACGGCGCGATGTGTTTTGTCAAGTTTTGAACCGATTTAGACTCATCTTCAAAAAATTACACTTTATTTAAATTTTGCTTTACAGTAATGATTTTTTTTTTCGTGGTAGATCTATAGCTGAACTTTGATATATTTATATTTTTAGGGCAGAATATTTATAGGACTTCCATGAAAAAAATTAAATGTAAACCTGTTTTCATCAAAAAAATTGCAATATTCAGAAGGTATTTTGTCTATTATCCAAGATGAATCTTCAATTTTTCTTACCATGGCCGTCTTGAACATGATATACTGAATTGAATTGTATTCAAATTTTATAAGAAAGGTTCCCTTTATTTGAGTAATCTCAAAAAAAAAACCAGACGTCTAACTGCAAACTTTGAAGAGGCCTGCCAAGAGAAGCCATGTTTTTCAGGTTTTTTTCTCAATTTTTTTTTCCCATTGCCGTCTAGATAAAGGAACGGACTATTATATGCATTTAAAGTTAATTTAAAAACACAAAGCATTTTCGCTATAACCTCCGAAGAAAATGATGCATTTCGCAAAATCCGCGCATTTTGGGACTAAGGCCTCTAAGCGTTAGGTGTATTCTGTGGGTGTGTTAGATCGTTCAGCACGAGTATTGGAACTAATAAAACCAAACTATCATGCATTATGTTTCATGACAACCTCATTTTTGTAGGATGAAAGCCACTTGGAAAACTGCAAAACGTTCCTTAAATCACACCTTATAAAAGTTTGCATATCATATCATTTAAAACCGACTTCCTAGTCTGGTTCATATGCTCAAATTAGGCTTAGATCCCTAAAAGGTGACCGCAAAACGGCGGACATTTTACGCGTAAAGTGTGCGAAATTGAAAAAGTTATAACTTTTTTTGTTGCAGGATGAGAGCAGCGAAGGCAATTTATCTGATCCTATTTTTTGGTCATCTTTCTGCGTTGCCAGATACGATAAGGATCGGTAAGGATATTGCGTAATTATTTAATTATATGACTGTATTTGTGTATGATGATAATGTCGAGACTTTTATGGCGGGTGCCTCTACCCCTAACCCCTCTTTAAATACATGAACAGGGTTATACATGACTGGTTAATTATACTAATTAAAATGAACTACTACATGTTGTGGGTTTAGGACTTTTACGTACTACACAACGAGTTCTATTAATTAATTAGAATTCGAAATGATCAGAATACTTGAGTACTGTTAAATCATTGGTGGGCTTGTAACAAGGCATAAAACTTGTTTTTTTTTTAAATAAACAGATCTAGGAATAACTAATAGGTAGGATGACTAAATAGGTACAGTTATAGCAGGTCTGGTGAAAGTCTTAAAAATACCTAACTCATAAGTTATAGTTAGTTCGAGAATAACAATGAATCCTTGATTTTCGAATTAATTTCGATTTTCGATCTACAAAGGAGTAGAAGCTGTAGAAGTGACATTCAAGAAATGATATTAGACGCGTAAAATTTTAAGTCAATTAGATCTAGTAATTAAAACCGGCCAAGAGCGTGTCGGGCCACGCTCAGTGTAGGGTTCCGTAGTTTTCCGCCTGTCACTGTAAGTGTACACACTTAAAAGTTAAAACCAGACTAATGCCAAAAGGTCGTATCTGATGCCTATGGAAGAAGTTTTCTGGAAATAACTCAAAAATGGCTGGACCTATAATGTTCAAAATAATTTTCCTAAAAAGTTTATCATAACGCCCATCTTCTCAAATTTTTTCATATTTTTTGGACTTACGGTTCAAAAGTTACAGGGGGGGGGACGCTATTTTTCCGACTTTCGAAGCGATTATTTCCGAAAATATTTACATTATCAAAAAATGATATTACTAAACGCCTATTCATTTTTAAATACCTATCCACCAATATATCACACGTTAGGGTTGAAATGAAAAAAAAAATCACTCCCCACTTTACGTATAGGGGAGGTACCCTAATAAATAAAAAAACTCCACTTTTTATTTTAGCACTTTGTCGGCGTGATTGATATACACATTAGTACCAAATTTCAGCTTTCTAGTGCTAACGGTCACTGAGATTATCCGCGGACGGACGGACGGACGGACGGACGGGCAGACATGGCGAAACTATAAGGGTTCCTAGTTGACTACGGAACCCTAAAAATGGCGTAGGTACCTACAATCTTTCACGAAATTCACTTTTAAGTTATTATTAAATATCAATAAAATTTAATATGAATATAATTAAATGATAACATTCAAGCGAATTTTGTATAGTAATAATAACAACAATTTTACTTTGATCCCAATGATTTACACTGAAAATTAAGGATCCTAAGAAGTGACGGAGAAAGTGAAATAACTCCAGAGCAACCGATATAATTAGAATACCCGAGAACGAATGCTGTTAAATTGATTCTGGGAACTTCAGGCTGACTTGGAAAGTCATTCTAATTATTTGATACGTGGCATTTAGACTCATTCTCATGAGCGACTAGAGGAAACTAAAGTTTTGATCTAACTTAGATGACAAATGCTTTACAACATGAATGCGACGGCGAAAACATAGAGTGTCGCAAGCCCATAAATACTTCGTTTATTTATATATGTATATGTGTCTAATAATATTTATTTATTTATTTTATAAAATATCCAAAAATTCCCCTATTTAAATTATCTTTACCGTTAGATGAAATATGCAAACTTCCTTAGTGCCCCAAAAAACAATTCCTTTAAAGTAAATTTCAAACTTATGAAACTTTGGGAATAAGATGACAGGATTTATAATTAGCGCGGCGGAAAAAGCTTTTTGCGTCTTTTTAGACATTCTTTGTCTTTGAGTATAGGTTTTGTCGTGGCAGCAAATTAGTGTTTTTTTTAAATATCCTTCATATTTTCTAAAACAATATTGGTACATTGGTTACGTGGTGGCGTCATCGTCAGTTCCGAATTAACAAAATCATCTGCAGAGTTATTAGTAGCTCTCCGTCACGATTTCGGGCAGACTGTTTTGACTTTGTGCTATGAAGCAGGTGGCCTGTTCCATCACGCTTTCGGGCAGACTGTTTTGACTTTGTGCTATGTGGCAGGTGGGCTGTTCCATCCAGAAGATGACAAACAGGAGGTTGCGTTCCGGTACGCCGTGGAACGCGTCAACGCAGACCGTGCTATCCTGCCACGGGCCAAACTGCTGGCGCAAGTTGAAACCATCTCGCCACAGGATAGCTTCCATGCTTCCAAGAGAGGTGAGGGGTTGTATTTGCCTTTTTTAACATTTTGCTGTACATCACATTTAATTGTTAAAAATGGTTCTAGTCCTTGTTTAGTAGAGGCGATTCAATCTTTGTTTAATTATTGAATATTTAAAGCTGTTTAATAATATTGAGTAATTAGTTAGGTGGGTACGGGTTACCTCCTGAGCAGAATAATCTGGCGTATATTGATTAAAACAATAAGAAAACGGCCTTGTTTTTTTTTTGGCGTATTATTTTTTTAAATAAAACGGATGTTTCGAATCGAGTGGCGCTCTAAATATTCAGCATATCCTATGGTAAACGCTTTAGAATAGGTACCTTATCGGGGCTCACAGATTTCGTTTTTAAAGGTAGAATATTCGAGTATTTGCAACTTTTAACTTGAGGTGCGCCGTGTGGAAAAACCGATTGTCAATTGGTTGAATTTAAAATGGTAAAAAATTCTAACGTTCTTTTCGATATCGGATATTTAATTTTAACTTCCAAAAAAATAGAATAGGTTGAAATCGAAACATATATCTCTCGTATATTCAAGTATCAGTATTCGTTCAGCAAAACAGTTCAAGAATTTTTTTGATAAATGGAAAGGCCAGGTAAACTTCTACTAGCACTGTTGCCTGTGGGTAAGCATCCAATTTAGCGAGATGGGTTGACGGGATGACAAACTCTTTCTTTTGAATACAAAGTAGCTCTGGGAACTTTTTAAGAGCCTATTTCTTATACAGAAATTCCCGACTATTTACTTTTTTGCGCAAAGTTATTTCGAGAGTTAAGCGCGTCAAAGTATGTATAAGCGAAATTAGGAATAAACTTTTACCTGGAGTGCGATTTTTGAATCTGACCAAGTGACTAATTCTCACCGATGTGAGTGATTTACTTTCGGAAATCACTCACATCGGTGAGAATTAGTCACTTGGTGAGATTCAAAAATCGCACTCCAGGTGCCATTTTGTCTGATATATTACTTAATATTAAGGTATTTTCTGGTTTCAATCATTTATTTAAACAAATACTTTTACCATATTTAAAATAAATATTAAGGGTGGAAATTTTGAGCATTATTACAAAATTATTAAGACAGGTTGGACCTACTTTGACAGTTAGGAGTGCTAGCACAGACTACTTAGTAGATACTACGTATCAGACGGCCGACTGTCTAATATAATTTTCACACCACCTAGTCGTATGCGGGCTTTTTCTTCCCTGCTAGGAGGGAACAAAGTGGCACTTTTCTGTTCTAGGACATTCGTTTTTTTTTCAGCCAGTCCGTCATCACAATCAAATTTCTTATTAAATTAATAGATTCATTATAATCAAGAAGCACACTAAGCACATATAAAGTTAAAATAAATATGATTCAACAATAAAAAAAAAAAATTCCCCTAAGGTGGTGTGAAAAGCAGTATGTGTCACATAGGAGCAAAACTATTTTCAACTTGGGCGTTAACACTTGAATCCCTCACTACGCTCAGGAGTCTACTTTAGAATCCCTCGCTACGCTCGGGATTCTATTATAGACTCTATCGCCTTGTTTGGGAATCAATATACGCCCTCGCCGTAAATATTTCATTTTGCTCCCTTGTTACACAATCTACTATTTTAACACGTTGTTTAATCTGTGGCAGGCATGTGACAGGGGCAAAATAGAAGTTTTTTAGCCTAGTCGGTAGTGAGCCTGCCTGCTAAACCGGGGGCTCGGGTTCAAATCCTGGTGTGAACATTTAGTGTATTTCAGAAAATCAGGGTCCCTTTTTTAATTTTTTACGTACCTATATTTATTTATTTTTGTCATTGTAAGATTTTACAAAAGTATTATGTGTAATTTGAGGCCATTTATAAGTATACTAATTCTGCAGTTGAAATTATCATTCTGTTCCTTTTTTTACGATTTTTCGATTCTCCCAAGTTTAACATTAGCATTTTAGAACAGGATATTAAAAATAAAAAGTACATTGCCGAGGGACGGAAAGTCATGGATTCCTGACGAAATAGCTGGGGAAGTTGCCGGGGAGACACTTGTCGGTTTCTGTTGAAGTAATCCTTTGTAATGCATGGAAATACAATCAAAAACATTACAAACAACATGCTGTATGCATTTTCCAAAAGTAGATATTAACTGCAATAACATTTTCTCAATTAAGAATGAGTTCTAGAGTCATTGAGAGGAACACAATATGTATCTATATTTTGAATCTAATGGGTTACATTGAAACAAATGTAGTAATTAAAATAATAATTCGAATTACTAAGAAAATGCGGCCATCAAGTGATTCTCGATATAAGGGATGATAATGTCATGAAAATAAAATAACAATTATTTTACACGATTTATTAATTATCATTGTATAGGTACCTGAGAGAAATAATTTAACAATAAAATATATTCTAATGAAGTTTTGATTTACATTAATCTGATCTTTATTATAATTAGCCACTATGAGCACATTAAGTAACTTTTGATTTTTGCAGTTGGATCGCATTTACAGTAGTTGTGATCGAAATGCCTCTCCATGTGTTGATATTCAATTGCTGAAATGACAATAATAGGGATTATTAACTACTAATATAACTAGCGGTACCCGCGGCTTCGCCCGTGTGTGTTTCAGTAGGCTCTATCATTTTCTAAAACTTAATACGCTTTCTAGAAGTCAAATTTCATAACATCAAAGCATTAAATTTCATAACCTGCGAATCTGGGACCGGAACCGGTTACCAATAAAGGGATATTATATCTGGTAGGGTCTCACTCACTCACCTACCAAACTATTGTAAAAAATGTTTTTTTATAAAAAAAGCCCGCATCAAGTAGTATTTATTACCGTGTAGATAATATTTACATATAGTAGACAATTAAAACTGTATAATTAAATAGTTCAAGATATTATTTTTGTATCACAAAGCAGCCAAAATCGATATAAGTGGTAAATATTGAAATTTCAACAGGGAAACTACATTAAATTAATATGTTTAACCAAATGAAGCGGTTTTCTGGTCGCTGCTTATGATATATATAAGGAAAAATAGGTTGTTATAAGTTAAATATGGATGAAAAATCTAATAAAAATACTTACTACCAGTGAGTCTTGGTACTTTTACAGGCGGATCACTTTTAAAATAGCTGTGATCTAAATGTCTTTGCCGCGAATTCTGATATTCAAGTGCTGAAATGAAAATACCCAATTTAAAAAAAACTATGTACAATTAGTATAGAAAAAATGTGAATTTATAAGAGACGGCCAAATACTTACAAATATCTGGGTACTATTGTGCAGGTACTCCACTAGTTATTTCATCAGGTGTGAACAATGTCGGATAGGCACCATATTTCAGTCGGCTATTTGGTTTTATAAACCGTCTCTCAAAATGTACGTGACACACTGAGCGCGTACTCAATATGCCTTTTGGTAATACTTTTAGCGACTCCAAGTTTACACAGGCCAACCATTGATTAAATCTCTTTTCGTCACTTACTGGAAAAAAATGCAAAAATGCGTTCTCTCGTTTGTTACCACAAATACAGCATTTTGGGGTCCCCATTATGTCTCCAGTTATACAATTTAAAATAATTGAAATTATCCACCACTTGAAAATAACCGTCAGTCACAATTACAGACAAACCAATATGGCGCCGCGGGGAAAAAAATCGAATGATGAAATATCCGTATCACACTACCCTAAAAGTAGCGAGGCTACTAGCCTTCATTTTCATTTTTCCCCTCGATTTGACAAACGTCAAGTCAACGTCTATGATGAGAAAGTTAGTATGGCAGTAAACCGGGTGTGAGTGCTAGTTATGATTATTAATGATGTTTTTTTTTTATAAAAGCAAAACTTAGCGAATTTAATGAATCAACCTTTTTGTATCAATCCTGAAACATAGGCGACATTGTAAGTACCTAACAAATTACGGCCAAGTGTTTTAAGCAGCCCAGTCTGAGGCCCGATGGTGAGCGTCAAAGTTTGCATAAGGCCGTAAGCACATAATATATAAAGCCTCGCTGTCGATGAGCTAAGATGGAATACTTAATCTCGAGTGCTTTGGTGAATCCAATAGGTTATCACCAGATGACCAAAAGCCAGTTCTCAACTTCTTTCTCGCAGTTTGCCACCTACTTCGTAGCGGGGTGGCGGCCATCTTTGGGCCCCAGAGCGCCCCGGCGGCTGCCCACGTCCAGTCTATCTGCGACACTATGGAGCTGCCGCACTTGGAGACCCGGTGGGACTATCGCACGCGTCGAGAGTCGTGTCTAGTCAACCTTTATCCTCATCCTGCTGCATTGAGCCGGGTATGTTTTTTTTATATTTTATACCACGACGGTGGCAAACAAGCATACGACCCGCCTGATGGTAAGCAGGTGTCACATGCGCATTGCCGAGCCTTTACAAAAAGGAGGATTCACTGTGTTGATGGCTAAAGGAACAAGAGGGTCCCTCGTCGTCAATACACTTGGTCCTCTTTGAGCTCTTTGGCAAGCTTACTTACCAGCAGGAACACAACACTATGAGTAGGGTCTAGTGCTATTTGGTTGTGGTTTTTGTAAGGTGGAGGTACTTCCCCAGGCGGGCTCTGCTCCAGATTTGAGCGAGATGACATTCGCAGTACCCACCTCTCTTTTGGATGTAGTTTAAGGACATACCCGTGTCCGAAGGACATACCCGTGTCTGTAATACAATAGATTTACTTTCATGAGGCGTGTCTCTGTTAATTTAGCTAATCTTTATCAGGCTTATGTGGACCTGGTACGAGCGTGGGGTTGGAAGTCGTTTACGATAGTGTACGAGAATAGCGATGGGCTGGTACGACTCCAGGAGCTTCTGAAAGCCCACGGGCCTTTGGAACTGCCGGTTGCGGTGCGGCAACTGCCGGACTCACATGATTACAGGTAATCTATTTTGATTTTTGTGTACAAATAAACATTTCTGACAGACGGACAGACCGAAACCAAGTTACACAATGTCATAGGTAACTGTTCCTCTTGGTATAAATAAAACACAAATATATATAATACTTAGAAAATTTCTTACTATGCGAATATCGCGGTAGCACGATTACTTTCGTTAAATATGAAACGTTTCAGCAAACATTGAACATGCATTTGATAAAAGCTTTCATGTTTATGTTGTGTTTTATTAAATAACATAATTAATACATTAATGTAGAAGTGGTACAAACATAAATGTTTTACGTCATTTTGTTGCCGATTTAAGGACTGATTATTTTGCCATGCAAGATTAGGTACCTTGATAAATACATATACCTATACGGCTAACCAGTTAGGGTATTGAATAAATCTCGAAATTCTTTTGATTCAATTAATTATGAAATATAAATAGGCGACCTTATAGGGTAAGTAGACCCACAAAATCTATAGGTATACAAGTCAATTATTTATTCGACCAGGCCTCTACTGAAGCAAATCAAGAATTCAGCGGAGTCACACATAGTGCTCGACTGTGCGACAGACAGAATCCGAGACGTGTTGCAGCAAGCGCAACAGATCGGGATGATGTCGGACTACCACAGCTATCTCATCACTTCTTTGGTAACAAGTTCTGCCTGTCTAGTCACCACACTGCTGTCAAACTCATTAGTTATTTAGAGTGTAGCTACTCTGGATATTGGAGTACCTAAAGTCCAGTCCATTTCATTATTCATTTGTACCATCGTCAAGAATTTTATTTATTTTTATTAAGAAACAAACAGTCATTTACATATAAGAGCTTATAAAATATTGCTTAAAATTAAGACCTGGAGTTTCCTTAAGGTTAATACAAAATTGCAGTCTATAACTAACATGTCTGTGGTTATTCTTTATGAATATCAAGAACTACGTGTGAATAATAACATGAAATTTGACATAGGTAATTACCCAAAAGCTGATATTAATGAATTTATGGAACAGGTAAACAAATCAATTTCGCTGAGTTTTACATTTTCATTGAATATATTGCAAGCACGTCCTGTAAATATATTCTTTGCGTAACGCTTTCTACTAAAGGGAATCGAAAACAATTTTTTTTCTGGCATTGGCGCTGACATCTACGAGGTACTCTAAAATGTATTTGATGTAAAAGTGAGGGGGCATCTAGCATATTTAATATAACTTTATAAAGTAAGACGGAATCTACACAATCTCGACGGTCACTGAGAGTTTGTAGTTTATGGTGAGTAAGTGACTCCCCATAGCTTATGTAAGTCACCATGAGTTCTATAATCAAGGGTTTTAATAAACTTTTTTTGGATCCGTTCCACTCTTTCGATGTGGATTTTATGGTAAGGTTTCCAAACTGCGCAGGCAAACTCGAGGTGACTGCGAACAAAACTGTTAAAAAGGATTTTATAGGTGATACTATTTTTGAACGGTTTTCCAACTCGTAGAAAGAAGCCTAGTTGCCTGTACGCTTTTTTTATAACTGTATCTGAGTGAGGTATAAACGAAAGTTTTGAGTCCATTACAACTCCAAGATCACGAATTTGTGTTACTCTACTCAAATTATTATTGTATAAAGTGAAGTTATAGTTAACATTCTGTTTTTTCTTTGTGAACTTAATTACAAAACATTTATTGAGGTTCAAAAATAAATTATTATTAGTACAAAATGTTTTAAAATTATCTAAGTCTTCTTGTAACAAGTGATAATCCTCAACAGAATTTATTTATTTATAAATTTTCGTGTCATCTGCGTAGAGTAGCACCTTCGAGTTTTTGATATATTTATCTATATCGTTAATGAAAAGCGTAAACAGTAAAGGGCCTAGATGAGACCCCTGGGGTACTCCGGAACTAATGGACTTCCAATGAGAGGCGTAACCTGAGAGAACTACACACTGGCTTCGATTTTCAATATAAGATTTAATCCAGCGGAATAAGTCTCCGTGAATTCCGAGATCCCAAAGCTTAAGAATAAGCGTATTGTGACAAATTTTGTCAAACGCCTTGGCGAAATCGGTGTATACGGCTTCTACACATGCGCCTTTATTCATGGCAGCTAGAATGTCACTAGTAAAAGTGAAAAGATTAGTGTCCACCGAACGACCTTTGAAGAAACCATGTTGATTAGGGGTAATGTGATTTTTGACTACTTGAAAAAGCTGACTAGTGACAATTTTTTCCAAGATTTTATTAAACTAACACAATTTTGAAATAGGCCTATACTGCTCAATATCTTGGCTAACTTGTCCCTTAGGGATAGGCGTTACGAAGGCCTTTTTCCAAATTTCGGGAACACAACCAGATTTAATTGATGTTTGGAAAATAATAGTAAGTGGTAATGCTAAGTTCGCAGAACATTTCTTTATAAAAATAGGATGAATACCATCCGGCCCTGTTGGTATTGATTGCATTTAATTGCCTACGAACATAGGAACATGTAATATCTATACTATTTATGTCAATTAAGGGCTCAGACGGTGGTACCAACGTTTCAACCAACAAATTATTATTTGATTTTTCAAAAACGGAGTGAAAGTGATCATTAAATAAATTACATATTTCTTCGCCATCCGAGGTAGCATGATCTTTATACTTCATAGTCTGTGGTATTTTATGTTTAGAATTAATAGATTTAATATATGACCAGAAATAATTTGGATAAGATTTTATTTTATGCTCAGCATAGGAAATGTAACTTTTATAGCACTGCACTTCCATTTTTTCGGCGTGTTTACGTAACATTTTAAAGGTATCATAATCCAAAGGATTGTTGTATTTTTTCCACAATTTATGGAACTTGCGCTTTTCACGTAACACCTTTTTTAATGGCCTAGTATACCACACTGGGGCGGACTCTGACATATTAACCCTACGCCTTGGAATGTGGTTACTAATCAACTTATTTAGAAGATCGTAGAATTTTGTAACACTACTTGTCCAATCGCAATTTTCGAAAAACGAGTACCAAGTTTAATTTTAGCTAATTCTAAATTTATTTTGCTATAATCACCATAATTAAAATTATAAATAAAATTAGGGACCGGCTTAAGGGTAGATTCATAATTTAAGTGTATGTCTATAGTTAACGCTTTGTGATGATTATCCTCGGGCGTGAGTGGCTGGTCGCACGCAGCGACTATGCACTCTGTGCTACACATAATTAAGTCGAGAATGCGTTTGTTAACGTTGAAACTACTATTAAATTGTTTTAACTCAGTAAATGATAACAAGTCTTGCATTAGTCGTGTCATATAAGTATTGCACGTAATCAAACACATTCCCGCAGAGGATTGGTTCACTCACTCAGCCTCTGGCATGTTAAAATCCCCGGTAAGCAAAAATAAATCACTCGGCCTGTCAGTAATCATTTGACTAGCAATTTCAAAAAAGGTGTTTAATGAATCCCTATGGCCGGAACCCTGAGGGATATAAATGCAGGCAATATTTAAATAAGATTGTTGTTGTGAGTTATTTGCATTTCGTCCATATGGGTCGAGTGGAACGGAAACCCACACACAATCACAATAGGCACGCGGCGGTACAGGCCAAACGCGGCGCATCGGCTGGCAACGTGCGCGCACGGCTACGGCTGCGCCACCGCCGCGCGTAGCTTCGCTTTCCGCCACGGACCGGTCGCATCGAAAAACATAAAAGCTATGATCAAAGAATTCCGCATCATAAAAATCAGAAGTTAACCAAGTTTCCGTTAGACAAATAAATTCGTAATCTGACTGAGCAACTTTAGAAAAAAAATCACCAGCTTTTGTTCGTAAACCCCTCACGTTTTGATAATAACCGTTAAAAATCGTACTAGCCATTCTCAGGTAGTAAAAAATTATCTAAACATGATATTAGATAAACAGAGTACATTGCGCCAATAAGAAACAAAGAATATGCGTTAGAGTTTCAGAAATCAGGGTAGGTAAGAAACAAAATATTATTAATATATTGTTGATTTATATATTTAACTGACGTGCATGCATAGTATTTACCCGGTAGCACATGAAAAATATATAAGAATGCAAATAGCGATAGACTATTTTCTCGCACAAGAAATGTATATAAATATACAGGGCGATCAATCCAAATGGGTCATTATGGGGAAGTCAGAAACTATGAGAGATAGCGAAATCTGTTCTTAGGAACCATGGAGTCGATTTTAGATTTAATAATAATGACATTCAAACTTTTTTTTAACTCTCATACATAACCGGCAATCGAACCTGGTCAATATTCTTTATGTACCTAATCGCGTGTAGTATTTACAGAGACTTCGGCCAGGTTCGATTCCCGGTTATGTATAGGAGATTTAAAAAAAATTGAATGCCATTATTATTAAATCTAAAATCGAAGCCATGGTTCCTAAGAACAGATGTCGCTATCTCTCATAGTTTCTGACTTCTCTCTACTGACCCATTTGGATTGATCACCCTGTATATTCGATGTAAATTCCGATTATCATTTTTTTAACTAAGTGCCATAAAAGAAAAACTCGCTCATTGCGATTAGTTTTTCGGTTACGTCGACTAAAGCTGCGTTTATTGAGAACTTCAATTTTAACTTAACCTCCAAAAAACTAAGTTGAGGTTTGTAAATTATATTTTTTGTTAAATGTTGAATTGTTACCTTGTATTATGCCAACAGGATTTACACAGCGTTGATTTAGAAGAGTTCAAATACGGGGGAACCAACATAACCTCACTTCGGCTACTAGACCCTGAGAGGGCGGACGTTCAGAGAGTAGTCCGAGACTGGGTATATGATGAGGCCAGAAAAGGAAGGAAATTGCAACTAGGACATACTTCTGCTAAGGTACATTTTGATTGTTCTGATTAGATTAACTGATCATTAAATTAAATTGGAAATTTCAGATATGATGATCTGGAGAAAACATGTTTCTTATAAGTTTTTATTAACGCTAGCAGAGAGCTGTAGGTAAACATATATCGTATGTGACCTGTAACACGAGCAAAAAATGAAATCGTAGATTCTACTCCTCAAACTAGACAACGTTTGTTCAGCGATTTTTAGTAGACTTTAAAGTTTATTCGAATACGCAATGTATTGCGAAATTGATTATTTATGTCTGTAGGGTGACAAGACTGACATGCAATGTCAATTGGATGTATGAAAAAGAGACAATCCAAAGACTCCATATGTTTTAAAAGTGGTTGAACAAAAGTTTTATAGTTTGAGGAGTAGAATCTACTTTTTAATTTTTTGCTCAGGTTACAGGCCACATACTGTATAGAGCGCCACAGTCTATGAACTTTTTGAGGCTCAAAGTGTGAGGCGCCATCTGAACGAGACCAGCCAAAGTTACCGTATAATGTAGGGCAGAGTACTCTCTGCACTCAGCGACATCTGGCAATTGATAGTGTTACTATTATTACGGTATTACTACGGTAACTTTGGTTTGCTTTCGTTAAGATGGCGCTTGAGACTTGGAGCTTCAAAAAGACTGTAGCGCTCTATATATGTATACTCTCTGATGCGAGACTAGGTGTATGTTTGTAATCAGTTAGCACAGCAATAATATAACATTTTGGAATAGAACAAAAAAGTCGCGCAGTTACACAATTAATGTACACATATTGCCTAGCATTGAAACGTGTTTGTAATGATAATAACGATAAATCGATTGTTAAACAGCGTATTAAGTTTATTGACCGAGCGTTAGCGAAGGTCTCCGTTTCAGCTTGGGCCGAAATGCTTTCGTATGTCCGGATGTTCTCCTCTACAGGTCGCATTTCTTAACGAATTCCCGTGAGATTTTGTGAGCGGATTCAGACGTGGCGTTTTTGGGATTTTTTTTCAAAATGGTGGAAACGGCATTAAGATCCATGACGCTTAAGACCATTTGCAATTCGCTAAGATACAAAGAACTTATGCGCTATGATGATCTATAGCGCTTAATACCGTTGTTAGTTCGCTGAGATAATGACATGTGAGTTCGCAAAAATAGTATGTCAAATCGCAAAAATCGTATGTCGAATACGTAGCCTAATTTGACCTAACATTTAAAGCCTTACGTGGTGCAGTTGATTAACGGTAACTATCTACATAAGAGATCTCAGGTTCGATCCCTCAAACATGTCATTCTTTTTGTATTTTTTTAGTTTAAAGGAGATCGTCAATTTTTGTTAGGTGTTCTGGCCCAGATTATTTTAGGACCGTTTAGGAATGGTTCTTACCTTTGAAGAATCGTCATAATTTCTAGATCAGGATGGTGATAAAAATATTGCGAAATCTAATGGGAAAATTGAAAAATCATGCATTTAAAACTTGAATCTGACAAGGACAATATTTGAAAGCGTGCTTGCCTATGATTTATATTAATGTAAAAAAAGGACCGATTTTTTAAAGATAATGTAGAAAAAAGAGGACTTGAAAACAAAACGGGAATCATGATGAAATAATAAAGTCATATTTTGATCGTATTTATAGTTCCTGTATTTCGATAAACAAAGACGGCTGTCAAACCATCGTTGATACTATTAACTGAACATTCCTAACACCTATTGCGAAGGGATAAGGTTTACCACCGTTAAGTGCGATAGCACTAGTATCTGACATTGCAAAATTGAAAAAAATGCGTTTCGTTATCGAAGGAGCATGATATTATGCCATTATGAAACCCACTTTTAATATTCAAACTCCGATCAAAAATGCAAAAATACGCATTTTCAATCTTTAGGCGTTTTAATACAGTCGATTCCTAATTTAAACTTTCATATTCAAAGGCTTAGATACTATTTTAATATTACAATGTTCTAACTTACCGAATAGTATCAAAACGCAGATTATGTAACGGTATACATTGACAGTGTCAAACCAAAAAACAATCCCGTTTCAGGCCAGGGTGAAGTTAAACTTTATGTCAATGCCATAAGGACGTTAACGACTTGTCTTGCTGTATTTTAATCGCGGAAAAATCAACATAATGTTTATTTATTTAGTATTTCTAATTCCCGTTTCATTTATTTGCAATATTTTGTCTACTTTAGTAATAAAATGAGTATTTATTTTACATTGCAGTACAAACTGTATACGGTTTATATCAGGTGGCCCATAATTGACGATCTCCTTTCGTAATTATTAATAGGGCCATCTACATTAGTTGACTCAAAACCTTAATGGCACAGGCTGTTCCTGTTAATCTCAATGTGTTTTTGTAATTCCTAATTTTATTTTCTCCGTTTTATAAAAAGTATCCTAAACAATTTCTAATTTTTCAAACAATCCGTCTGCTAAAGGAGATGCCAATTTTGAGCCAAGGAGAAATAAAATGTATGGGCCAAGGAGATATAATATTTTATTTAAAGTTGGATATTCCACTTTTTTTTAATTTGAGTACTTTTTAGGTGATTTTGATTCACGAGCTTCTTAATGACTAAACTTATTATGACGATAAGAGAATGGAACTAATGAAAAATATATGAAATAAGGGAGACATTTTGTATCCTACTGGAATCGAAAGAGTTCGTGATTTTGAGTCGATATCCTTAAAAATTTCCAAAAAAAAAGTGGAGGAAACAACGTTAAATAAAGGGCAACAATATTTTCTGCCACCACAATTTAGATTTTCCACCTAATTTGCTCACCAGCCATCTCAGGAATAAGATATAAATAGCTGCATGGTGAAGAAAACCATGTTTTTCAAGCCAGGAAAAGTTGTGCATCGTAGGCCAAGTTGTAGCAGTTGACGGTATTTATATATACCGAGTTCAAGTGACAAATTCTAAGGTTGAATATTTAAGATGGAAGAAAAAAGAGTGCACATTGAACGACTTTTTATGATCCAAAAAATTGTTACGTTGAATGTTTAAGAAGGGAGAAAAAACAGTATTTATAAAATAACGAAGTACTAAGGATTAATGGGGGGCTCGGGGGCGGATCGCCCCGCACAATGCAAAAGTACACTGAACGGTTATTAACCATAACAAAAATAAAAAGGTTAAATATTTAAGATGCAAGAAAAAAGAGTATTTATAAAGTTAACACCGTAATAAGGATGAAAGGGGAACTCGGAAGGAATTTCTTTTCTATACCAAAATGGTAAGGTTAAATGTTTAAGACAGAAGAAAAAGAGTATTTATAAAGTTAACGACGCAACAAGGGTTAAAGGGGGCTCGGGGGGCTCTGCCCACGCCCCTGCACGCATCAATCGCGCACTGAACTTTTATTATTCATACCAAAAATCATAAGGTTGAATATTTAATACGGGAGAAAAAAGAGTATTTATAAAGTTAAAGACATAATCAGGGTTAAAGGGGGACTCGGGAGGTGGAGCCCCCCGCACCCAGAGAAAAGACACTGAACGTTTTTTTTCATACCAAAAATTATAAGGTTTGAATATTTAAGACAAGAGAAAAAAAAGGGTATTTATAAAGCTAAGCACGTCAAATAATGTAAGCAAACTCATTTATCTTCATCGATTTGCATTCGAGCACTTTTAAAGAATAACCATGGTTTCATTGTTACGATTTATACATAAACTTGTTATTTCAATTCATTTTAGTAAAATAATCGTCAATCTTCTAAATATATAAAAGAAGAAACTAACTGACTGACTGATTGACTGACTGACTGACTGACTGACTGACATCAACGGGTGATATCAACGCGCAGCCCAAACCGCTGGTTCTAGAGATTCCAAATTTGGCACGTAAGTTCCTTATAGGTCTAGGGATGCACTAAAAAAGGATTTTTCAAAATTCACCCCCTAAGGGGGTCCAAAGTTTGTATGGCGAATCAAGATTTGTTAGACTATTTTATTCGAAACTTCACAGGAGTATTCCTAACGATAAATGAGTAAACACGTGTTTCAGGTTTTTTGAAAATTCAACCCCTAAAAGAGGCAAATGTGGTCACAAAGTCTGAAAATCAACATGGTTATCGTATCCTTTTTGAGTACTTATAGTACGCGGGCGAAGCCGCGGGAAAAGGCTAGTCACTTATATTTCGGCACAAAACGAGGTTCTTAAAAAATATTTCGCCATGTGTCAAATCCTGTTTTTGCCTAGAAAATAGAAATGCAGCCATACTCGTATTTGTTTAACTTATTTTATTTTTCTATTGACCACGAATATATGTATGGCTCTGCTAGAACTAGAGCCCACGACACTGAACCTAGTTCGATAAGTCTCCTAGATGAGATATGTATAATTAGTCACGTCTTTAATGGGGGAACACGAAATGCCGATGCTGCAATGCAATCCAAAAAAAGTGGCGGCGTATTTAATAAAAAAAAAAATACAGGTTTCTAGTATGATAAGTCTCTTAGATTTCCTTTGTTCCTCGAAGCAGGGGAGGGGTAGGGCTACACGATAATGCGGTGCTGTAAGCCCCCGTGCGTGGCCTTGTCAGTGGCAGCAGCATCAAAAGATTGTAGATGTACCTATGCCAAAACAAAGCGCCTGAGCTTTTTATAACAAAAACAAGATGTTATGTAACCTAAACCTAGCGCCTTAACTGCAACAAATTGTTACGTTATTCAAATGATGATATATTTTAAAAGATCAGGCTCTTTGTTTTGGCATACACCTGCAAACTTTTGATGCTGCTGCCACTGACAAGGCCACGCACGGGGGCTTGCAGCACCGCATTATCGTGTAGCCCTACCCCTTCCCTGCTTCGAGGAACAAACGAAATCTAGGTGACTTATCATACTAGAAACCGGGGTTTTTAGTATTTACAAAAAAAAATATTATGCCACTTTTTTTGCATTGCAGCATTGCCATTTCGTATTCCCCCATTAAAAACGTGGCTCTGACCCCCAACCCTTAGTACATCGTTAACTTTATAAATACTATTTTTTCTCCCGTCCTTAACATTCAACCTAACCATTTTTGGTATGAAAAAAGAAAGTTCAGCGTGTTTTTTCTTAGTGCGGGGCTCCGTCCACCGAGCCCCCCTTTCACGCTTGTTACATCGCTAACTTTATAAATACTGTTTTTTCTCCCGTCTTAAATATTCAACTTTATCATTTTTTAATTGCAAAAGAAATCATTCAGTGTGTTCTTTCTTTGTGCGGGGGGCTCCGTCCCCCGAGCCGAAATTTCTATCGACCCCGAATTTACTCAGTTTTAGCTATGCTCGCGAGGTCTACAGCTCACAGAGCCACTAGTTTATATTAAGTAGATTAAAATATTAATCGTTAGTATTTATACGATCATAATTTGAATCTATTACAGAGAAAATAGTAACTCATTTCCAAACCTAATATAGATATAAAGTTAGGAACGTAAAATCAGTACCATATTATTGGTATTCCTTAAATATCGCAAACTGAACTTGTTAGCATTATGATAATACTTGTTTTGTTTACAGGAAAATATGACCTTTATAAAGGTGAGTACACAACTTTACAAGATATTTATTTACTTTCGTAACAAGTTAATTTATTTGCCAGCCATGTTTCCTTTCTCCTTTGAAGATGTATAATGAAATTATCGTTATTTTACCAGATACTAAATTGTTATCTAGAATTTATTGTATGAAATATGTAGGCATGTCTTGTAGGATCGAGATAAAAATGAAGTCACTGGTAAAACCAGTTTGAAGTTAACGGCCTTTAGCGGCTTTGTTGCTTTTCTTTCTACATAATTGTCTTCACCCCTTTTGCAAACAAGACACTGAAAACAAATTTATTCATGAAAAACCCCCTGGCTACTAATGCGTGATTTCGAAAATTTTGTGCTAGGCTCTACTCACGGTTAGGTAATCTAGTGTTACCGGGGTTCACAATTCTCCTTTTATGGACGTGATTCAATTTTTAATTAGTGCCGTACACTGCCGAAATACGCCTAGTTTGGTAGTACCTAAATTAGATTCTAACTTTAAGCTACTCTAGTTTTAACACGTGTAAAATCGTGTTGCATTTCGACGCATTTTACACACAACAAATTAGCATTACCTACGATTTAAAAAGTTTTATACACTCGTTGACACAAAATATTATTCAAAAGGTTATGGGGAAAGCAATATGTCTAGTAGTCATTTAAATGTGTTGATGTTAGACTACTATATAGTTGAAATAGTTGTACATATATACATATTATTATTATAAGACCGCCTGTTGTTTACCTATATTCTGACTTTATGCATTTTCTGTACTGGTTTTCTTTTTGAGGTGTTCAATAAAGAGTATTTGTATTGTATTGTATTGTATTTTAATTTTTTAACACAGACCGAAACGGCACTTATGTACGACGCCGTACACCTATTCGCGAAGGCACTGCACGACCTGGACACGTCGCAACAAATCGACGTGCGACCTCTATCGTGTGAAGCCGAAGACACGTGGCCTCATGGTTACAGCCTCATCAACTATATGAAAATCGTGAGCATTTTATTGTATAATGATTTGGTTGTGTTTTAGTTAGCCGAAGAGTTTAAAACTATAATAGTCTAAGGGTCTGTTTCACAATGTCCAAGTAAAGTATTACAGAGAGCTGGCCACGTCAGATATGGATATGACACAATAATGAGAGCAACGAAACCCATGTAGTTAGTTTGCTTATTTCTAGATCCGGACATCTGGCAGCTGTAAAGTGGTGGAGGTCAAAGAATGCAAATAACTTGAAGAAAACAAATCCTAGAGTTCTGGGTTTAATGAAATATTATGGGAAATTATGTAATTAATTAGGTTATATCATATCCAGACTGTTTTGTTGGGGGAAAGCAGTGCCAAATGATGTAAAATGCAATTTTTAGTTAGTCGCCTACTGTTTTTGTTTCCGCAATAATAGACAATGATTTTTAATCTAATGTTAAAATATAGGCGTTGTGTAATTTATAGAGGACAGGCCTCTATAAATTACACAACTTTGGCATTTTTTACCTATTTTGGTATTACTTTTTTCCAACTTAAAAACTTTGTTGGTCTGTCACTCTGACATCCACCCATTAAAAGCTGTCAGATACCCGGATCTAGCAATAAGGATGGTAAAGCAGTCTAACTAGACAGGTTTCATTGCTCTCATTATTGTGTCACCTGACGTGGCCAGCTTTTAGACCATAATTAACAAATAAATTAACTGCTAGATAAAACTACCTGCAAAACTTAGCTTTTTATCTACCAGTTAAGCTTTTTTGAAGATTGTGAAATGCCAACGATGATTTTATTAGTCAGATAAGTGGCTAGTAGCTTATTCAGGACTATACTTGGACATTGTGAAACAGCACTAAGTCTAACCTAACGTATTAAAGTACTGTAGGAAAACTTGTACTGCCTACTTTTGAGGCATATTCTTTTTTTTTAGGTATTCTATTTGTATTTCTTTAAATAGTTTAAAAATATTCTTTGGCTAGTTTTTTACTTCGTCGTAGACGTCAACGTTATCGTCACGAATGTCACTATATAATGGTCCATCCACATGTATGGTTACTTCCGAAGGGCTGCATACGTCACTCGTATAAAATTAGACCATTTATGTTAACCCACCATTATATCGTCAGTATATTGTGGAATATATCGAATATATGGAAAAGTATGAAAGCGATCATTCAGTAATGAGCTGGAAAAAAGGCAATTGAGATCCAACATTTTTTTCTTGCTGGACAAATAAATTATTTGTATTTTCTTTGCGAATGAACTAAATGGACACTCGACTAAAAAAATGGTACAGAGTGCTAGTTAAATACTTACTATTAAAACAAACCGCGCCGCGAGAAAAGTGCAATTAGCACCAGCAATTAAAGTTTTCCTGCCTACATTTCTCGCTTAGGCGGTCTAAAATATTACCAAAATACGGAAGAACAAAAGCCGGCTAAACTGTGAGATTAAGCATCACTTAGTGAGTGGAAATTACTCCAACAATAATCCTTTCTACCTCACTCATGTTCAGTATGAAAGAGACAGGATATACTCTCTTGTTTTGATGTTGAAAATTTAGGGCGGATTAGTTGGTACTAGGATTAGTTATCCGCATTGTTAGCTGGATAGCGGGCTTAGCCAATGCCGCTCCAACGGGCTAGTAGTCATTAACAAATGAGGATGTTAATACTGAAACAGAACACTCAATAATTCATTGAATATTATCTTTTTTTTTACTAAAATGCTCAAAAAGCTGTAATACATATTTTTCAAGACACGGTAAAGCAAAAAAGATTTTAAGTATTGTTAAATAAAAATACAAAAACACGAGTTACATTATCGTATAAAATACAAAAACGTGTTACGGAGAGATTTAACCTGAATAAAATCAAGGAGTTCCAGGATCAAATTCCACGGGCCGCCCCGTTTTCAATGTTTCTTTGCACCTCTATAATTAACATTTATTGAATGGTCGTTTTTTAGGGTTCCGTACATCGAAAGGAAAAAACGGAACCCTTATAGGATCACTGGAGGTATCAAGCTGAAATTTATATCAAATACTCAGGTCTACTGTCCCTTGGAGTTGTAAAAAAATCAAACTTCTAAGCCAACGCAATCAAAAGATACAGCCGTTTATGCCGCAAATTTCCGCAAATTTTCGAATCTCGCAAGGGAATCAAAACCTAGAGGGTACTTCCCGCGAACTCAGAATCTTGAAATTTGGTACAAAGCAACGTCTTATAACCAGGGCCCGTAATTTTCATGCCGTTGACGTAAAAATGACGTCACACTGCATAGAGTATGATTCCGATTAACTTCAAGTCATAATTAATCATTTAACAACCTCTGCAGATAACCGATATCGATACTTAAAATTATGGATGGTATAGGAAGGATGGAACTCTCTTATAGGAAAACGGTCGAAAAAGTGTCCAGCAGTAAGCACTAAACAATAGTTCCAAATATATCCGGGTGGCGCTAGGTATAGTTCAGCACTTGAAATGAATTACCGATATTTAATACTTATATGACTTTCTAAATAAAATTAATATTCAGAGTGTTTTTCATCTCCGCAAATAATTATTTTGGATTTTTTTTTTTTTAATTTCAAAATTAATTTAATCAAATTTAATATCATTGTGGCGCCATCAGTTTATCGCCTTTTGACGGACACTTTTGTAACATAGAGATTTATACCCTTCTTGTACCATCCATACTTGAAATAATCAGTACCATGTCTAATTGACTTATATAGCTGTCAGCTTAAAATAATACATATTGTTGTTTTAATTATTGTTAATATATTTGTTAGGTATTGTTGGATAAATGCAAATAGGCACAATGTCATCTTTACACCTACAGATATCAGTTTTTAATCGTTTATGAATATTTTCTGAATATTGCATTACGTATGAACGCGAAGATGACTTAGATATTCTTTGCATGGGAATTTGCAAGAAGGATGGCGTGCTTTACGTTAGAGAGGAATTCTGTTTTCTACGTAACAATTGTAACGTAACAATACAATTTAATAAAATGTATGTATAAAAACAAACCAAATAGTTTTCTTTACGTTTCACGTATCAAGTAGGTATTACTTATTCCACGTGTAAATAGAGTACTTTTGAAGTCATTTGTACATGATTAAAATTATTGACGACTAATGATTAATAATTTACAATAAAACTGTACCCCCTGTAAACTGGACCCGGGGTATGTTTTGGACCCGGGGTATGTCCTTAAACTACGTCCGGACCTGGGTATGTCCTTAAAATACGCCAAAAAGAGAGGTATGGGCACTGCGAATGGCATCTCGCTAAGTGTGGTAGGGCACGTTCAGCGAATGTCATCGCTCAAATCTGGAGCAGAGCCCGACTGGGGAAGTACCTCCACCTTACAGAAAACCACAGCCAAATAGCACTAGACCCTACTCATAGTGTTGTGTTCCTGCTGGTGAGTAAGGTTGCCAAAGAGCTCAAAGAGGACCCAGTGTGTTGACGATGAGGGACCTTCTTGTTCCTTTAGTCGTCAACACAGTGAATCCTCCTTTTTGTAAAGGGTCGGCAACGCGCATGTGACGCCTTTGGAGTTGCAGGCGTCCATAGGTTACGGTAGCTGCTTACCATCAGGCGGGCCGTATGCTTGTTTGCCACCGTCGTGGTATAAAAAAAAAAAAAAAAAAAAAAAAAAAAACACTATTTGGAATCATCCTATATGGAGCGTGACGTCAAATTGATGTCATCGGCATGAAAATTACGGGCCCTGTATAACTTATAACACAGATAAAGGAAAAATTGCGAAAACCGTAAATTTTTAGTTACTTACATCTTCTTATAATAAAAATATTTTTCCCTCATGAATGAACGAACTCAGGTCTATATACCTTTAAGCTGTAAAGGTTTGTACGGAACCCTCGGTGCGCGAGTCCAACTCGCACTTGGCCGGTTTTTTAAATAATCTTAGTCAATTCAGAATATTGTTTAAAATCGTTGTTAGTATTTGTCAAAGATAAATCTTAATGTCGCCGCGGATTTACTTGCAAGTTTACGACGTTCATTAATAGAAACAGCTCCGTAAAAACGGCGTGATGAAACTTTCCTCTTTGTACTGCTAGATCAGAAGTAGAAATGAAAATGCACTGTTTAATATTTAATGTTTCATACATTAGCATTTATTTTACTATTATTATTGTAGACTTTGTTTTCCTTCTTAGTGTTTCGTACCAAACTTAGTTCAATAACCACTTATTGTATTATTTCGGTCATCGAAATTGATAAAACGCGTCTTTATCAGAAACATTTTGTCTGGAAATTGGAATATTGAATATTTTTAAGAGCAAAAATTAGTTGATATAAATTTTCTTTCCGCGTTGTCTGTTTTAAGTATTTCGCAAATGGTAACTGGTAATTTAGTAAGTAGTAGTAATATGTGTAAGCATGCAGCACAAACTCAGTCCAAAGTTCCCTCGGCATCTAAATAGTTTAACAGACTGATTAAGCAAGTTTCTCGACGCTCGTTTGTTTCAATACACAGGTAGAGATGAAGGGCTTAACCGGCGTTATAAAGTTTGACCATCAAGGATTCAGGAGCGACTTCACTCTCGACATAATAGAACTCACTAGGGACGGCCTCCAGAAAGCCGGCATTTGGAACTCCTCAGAAGGCGTCAACTATACACGATCTTACGGCGAAAATCAGAAGCAGATTGTCGAGATACTTCAAAACAAAACTCTTATTGTGACAACGATTTTGGTAAGCACGCACCGACATCAATCTTTTGGTATTTTACTAGTCTCTTGAGTCTCACAAAACGTATAAATCACAGCACTTATGGCAATAAGTAAGAAACATAGTCACTTAGATTTATATGAATTATTATATTATTACAAATGCTTGTTGATCTTTACTTACTTTAATACGTACTTTGTCGTAGTTAAATTGAGCACGTCTATTGAAAAAAGTGTTAAATTAAAGAGCTCATACTTACCTATGAATCTGGCGTTATTTGGTTTTACATTTATATATTAAATATTTCTATAGAGTTCTCCATATTGTATGCGGAAGGAGGCAAGCGAGAAGTTGACAGGCAATGCGCAATTCGAAGGATATGCCATCGATCTCATTTATGAGATATCTAAAATTCTGGGTTTCAATTACACATTCAAGCTCGCCCCTGATGGCAGATACGGCTCCTTCAATCGGGAGACTAAAGAATGGGATGGAATGATTAGAGAATTGTTGGAACAACGTGCTGACGTAGCCATTGCGGATCTTACTATAACATACGACAGGTATGTGTATTTAAAAACAGCACGGTACTTTTTCGCACAAATAAAACACATATTGTACAATGCCTTTCTTTTAAACAGGGAGCAAGTGGTCGACTTCACAATGCCTTTCATGAACCTCGGAATTTCGGTTCTGTACCGCAAACCCATTAAACAACCACCCAACCTGTTTTCGTTTCTCTCGCCATTGTCTTTGGACGTCTGGATTTATATGGCCACCGCATATTTGGGAGTTTCAGTATTACTTTTCATTTTGGCCAGGTACGTTCTTTTGTCTTTGCTAAAGCAAAACGAGTTGAAGTTTTGTCGAAAAACCTTTTCGTATAAAGTAACTCCCTTTTTATTCGTGTGCTAAATGCGCTAATCCAATAGGTTTACTCCGTATGAATGGCATCAAACGCGGTCGCCGGACGGAGAGAAAATGGAAAATATATTTTCACTCGCTAACTGTTTGTGGTTTGCCATTGGATCTCTCATGCAGCAGAGCTGTGACTTTTTACCCAAGTAAGATAACAAATAGAAGAAATTGCGCGAAAGCGATTTTGAAAACATATTTGGGACTAAAGTGTTTCAAATGTGGTTTTAGTATCGCTGGAGAATAGTGACCTCAGCGAAATCAATACAGTTTGAATCACGAAAGGCTAGGACGGTTGAGAATGACTCGTCCTTTTTTATCGAATGGTATTAGGAACATCCGTTAGAATTGGGTACATTTCCGTGCGATAGATAACTCTGTATTACTAGACAATACGCTCAGACCATCAATAAAATAAGCCCAGAGAAGGCTTTGTCATTTTTTGTCAAAGTCGTAAAACATCTTAAAATATTGTCTTAATATCAGGGCTAAAAAATTAGTTATGCCCAAGTCTTAATTTGTTATCTAAAAGTCAATATTTAATTATAAAACTATTGACTACTTACAATTTGGGCGCTGTTAGCAATTTCTTTACGCCTTTGTCAAATTAAATGACGAAGCAGATGTAGATAATTGTAGAACAATCGATGGCGAGCGTGAGTTGTGGACAGTCATTAAATGGGCGGTATTTGGGCGCAGGTTCAGCCCGTACGAGTGGGACAGCCCGAGGAACTGTCTTGACGAGCCGCAGGTCCTGGAGAATCAGTTCACTCTGTTGAACTCGCTGTGGTTCACTATCGGCTCCTTGATGCAGCAAGGTTCGGATATCGCACCGAAGTAAGTCCCATCTTCTAATAACGGTTGGCTACAATTCTGCACCCTCGTTTTCAAGTTTCACGTGCTAGCACAAAACGGTTTCTCAAGGCATTGTTTTCGGCCCATTCTTTTAAACGACCCGGTCTATATCGTAGGTCTTTGTAAAAATACGGAAATGTAGCCTTCGGTTACTATAGCTTGGATGAAGAACTCCTTTTCACTAATTAGTTTCAAAGCGACCACAACCCTTTGTAAATTTCAAGCATCGGTAGTTAAGTAAGCCTACACCGTCCGGCTTAAATAGAGACGTCTCGGTACTTCCTATAAGATTCTGATTCGAATTGTTAGTCAAAGTTTTGATAATTCAGTTTTTGAATTCGGTATGGCTCTCCGATAACATTGCACCTGACAAGATTTTTCTGTGCTTGTGTAGTATCCATAGCTTGCTGCATCAAAATTTAAAGTTAAGTCATATATAAGTTCAAAAGATCGATGCTGCAAGTATCTAATTGTATTTCTATATTTTTGAACTAATTTATATACATTTTTTTTATTATAAGAATAAAAAAACATATACATAAGTACGTAACATCGATCTTAGTACCCCCTTACTGATATTAAAATTGTTTGATGACACACTTTACGTATTTAGTAGATAAGCTACCAGGAATTTCATTTGGTATACTGGGTATACATTTAACGAGTTACCAAACTACTGCAATTCAAGTAGATGCTCAACATGTTCAGACTAGTTTAGTGATTTTGATTTCGGCTTATATGAACACTTAATTTGATGTAGCGGCACTTAGAAACCTCAATTAGTTACTAACTTCATCTGAATGCCTTGCCAGAGCGGTTTCAACGAGAATGGTGGCAGGAATGTGGTGGTTCTTCACTTTGATCATGATATCATCCTACACCGCGAACTTGGCGGCTTTTCTTACCGTCGAGCGCATGGACTCGCCCATTGAGAGCGCTGAAGATCTCGCAAAACAGACAAAAATCAAGTACGGCGCTTTGAAAGGAGGCTCCACCGCTGCTTTCTTTAGGGTAAGATTATATTTAGGGCGTAAAAAATAAAGCTGTACACAACAAAATTAAGCGTAATAAGTTTCCTCAGTTACGTTTTTTAGCTGAGTGAATAATGAGTCGTTGAAACGAGCGTTAATGAAATGTAAACTAGAATTTGCGAAATTTGATTTTGGCGACGCTTCTTGTTTGCGCGTCTTTGTTTTTCGAGGACTGGATGACAGATTCTTTAGGTAAATGAAATAAATGTTTTCTTTTTAGTAAATTAAAGAGCCAAAACACAGTAAAGAAGCGCCACGGCGAATATGAAAGCAAATATTAATTCGACCTCAAAATATGTGATTTTCTCCCGCCGTGCGATCATCACTTTTATGATTTTTTCCTTGTTTTTAAGTTTGGACTGACAAATAAGTCCCGTTAGAATAATAAAATAACTCAAATTCCCAAACGTTATATTTCACCTAAAACTAAAGCAATTTTGTAATAATTTGGGAATTAAATTATATGGCTCAAGCCAGTAAATTTTACATGAGGCAGGATATTATTTTTCATTCAATTTTCTCACAACAGGACTCAAACTTCTCGACATACCAACGGATGTGGTCGTTCATGGAATCAGCTCGGCCGTCAGTGTTCGCGACGAGCAACAAGGAGGGCGAGGAGCGTGTGATGCGCGGCAAGGGCGCGTACGCGTACCTGATGGAGTCCACTACCATTGAGTACGTGGTCGAGCGCAACTGCGATCTCACACAGGTTGGCGGCATGCTCGATTCCAAGGGCTACGGAATTGCGATGCCACCTAGTAAGTTTTGCCTGATTGCTATTGATATTTTTTGGGGAACGCGAATGAAGTAAAGAGATGCAGGCAAAAATAAAAATTGATATGGTTTGACAGTGAATGTTGAATGTCACAATTTTTATTAATTAAAAAACTGTCTTTTAATTGTAAATATGTTTGGGATTCCAAATGTTATTTTAACTTTCTCTAGATTCTCCATACCGTACTGCTATCAGTGGCGCTGTTTTAAAACTGCAAGAAGAAGGAAGATTGCATATTCTGAAAACGAAATGGTGGAAAGAGAAAAGAGGCGGAGGATCCTGTAGGGTAAGTAGAGACGGGTAACTAGGTAAACGGGGTGAATTATAGTTTAACTGAGTTTGTAGTTCGAGTTTAGTTTGCACTAGCGCACCGCTGATGAGTGATCGATTAGTTCGACGCCGGCGTTAGATTCGAATTAGAACATTAAAAATTTCATCTTGATATTTAATTTTCACGTGAAAATAAATAAATTACATTACTGACACTCGCGCAAACTGATTTCAATAAAAATTAAATGGTGAGTACTCAAGTATATCAAAGATCATTATTTATCTCTTCCTGAATTCTTGTCCTGCTTGGTTGACACTGACCCTTTATTTTTGAAACTACCTTTGTCATGTATAGTGTATCTATATATAAGTATATATATGTGTATATATATATATATATATATTGTTATTTATATGTGGTAATTTAAGTAGTTTATATATATATATATTTTTTGTAGTTTATGTATTTTATATTTTCAAAGGTTTATATATTCCCCTAGTATTTAAATTTTTGTCACTGTCCGATAACTAAACTATGATCGCCGTTTCGATATATGAAGGTTGTCTGGAAGAGATCGCTTTTAGCGATAAGTCCGCCTGTTGTTACCTACCTCTATGCTGTACCTATATTATAACTCTTTTTGTTCGTTTGTTGTAGTGTGCAATAAAGTATTTTATTATTATTATTTATGTGTATCTTTTTTTTAAGTCTCCTTTTTCAAGGGTGATATGTTTATTATGCGGGCCATGGCCAAGCATAATAAAGCATTTTTAAATGTTAACTACATTCGATCGGATATAATCGATGTAGTCAAAAACTTCCTGGTTATTCGGCATGTATTTAAAATCGTGGCTTTTTGTAGAGTATCTATGATGTATGTGGGGGTCTGTAAGGTTTTCAGGCTATCGCTCAAAGTTTTGGGGATTACTCCCGTTGTGGAAATTATAATTGGTACCATATGGACCGTACTTGCGTGCCATTGACGTCTAAGCTCTATGGCCAAGTCCTTGTACTTTGTTAGTTTGTCATTAGCCGTTGATTGGAGGTTGTGTGTGTTTGGGATGGCTATGTCTATTATGTAAATGGTTTTATTTTGTTTGTCAAAAAATGTGATGTCAGGCCTATTGAAGTGGATTGTTTTGTCCGTGATAATTGTCCTGTTCCAGTACAGTTTGTATTGTCTATTTTCATGTACTATGGATGGAGTATATTTATAAAATGGTTTTATCGTTTCAATGAATTTGTATTTATGAGCTAGATATTGAGTTTTTAGTCGGTTTGAACTATGGCTTTACATGCACCTGTTATGTGTTGAATAGTTTCTGGAGCACTATTTATTATTATTACTATATTTTAAAGAAAACATAGGGCATTTAAAACTCTTACTTTTAGGACGATACATCAAAATCGTCGTCGACAGCCAACGAGCTGGGTCTCGCTAACGTCGGTGGCGTATTCGTAGTGCTGATGGGCGGCATGGGAGTGGCGTGTGTCATCGCCGTTTGCGAATTCGTATGGAAGAGTCGCAAAGTTGCTGTGGATGAACGGGTGAGTTAACACCATGCACGCAGAGTACTGCCTAAATTGATAATTATCTCGACTGCTTCAATTGAAATCTTGTCTGTGAATTGTTTTCTTTTCTTCTCTCAATTTTCTCACCCAAGGGAATTAAGCCATCGAAACTTTTATGCAATCATCAATAATAGTATAAGAGCCCATGACACTGAACCTAGTTTGACAAGTCTCCTAGATTAGATATATATAATTAATCGCGTATTAATGGGGGAACACGAAATGCCGATGCTGCAATGCAAAAAAGTGGTGGCGTTTTTTTTTTATAAAATTCTAAATCCGGTTTTTAGTACGATAAGTCTCCTAGATTTCCTTTGTTGCAGGGGAAGGGTAGGGCTACACGATAATGCTGTGCTGTGCTTTTTCATACATCTACAATCTTTTGATGCTGCTGCCACTGACAAGGCCACGCATGGGGGCTTGCAGCACAGACTTATCGTACTAGAAACCGGATTTTTTATTAAAAAAAAAAAAAAATACGCCACCACTTTTTTTGCATTGCAGCATCGGCATTTCGTGTTCCCCCATTAAAGACGCGACTAATTATATATATCTCATCTAGGAGACTTATCGAACTAGGTTCAGTGTCGTGGGCTCTAGTCCTATAACAACGACTAATCAGAAGATATCTTGCTGACTCCCAAAACAGCAAATATCTATTAAATTCTGCAAATCCAAGTGAAACCCTCTGAAGTTGCAAGTAGGGCTTCCAAATATTCGAATATTCGAATTTTTATTTTGACATATATATTTGATTTCTTCGAATATTATTCAAGTCGTTGGAAAATAAACATATATAATGATTGGATTTACGTGTTTTAAGTATTTTTAATAAAATAAAATCTTGTATAATTTACAAAATCGTCAACTTCCTCATGATATATGTGAAAAAGACTACAACAAAATATAACCAGAATGGATACGTGAGCAAATCAACAAAATATAACAATCCTCATTGAATGCACAGCGTAAATCATTCTTTAAGTACTAATAGTTATGTCCATTGCCAAATCCGTGAAGAAAAGGCAGGTTTTGTGAGAGGGAGGGGTATCTGGTAAATAATAATTCCTTAATCTGACAAACAGACCACCAAAAATACTCGAGATTATTACACTGCAAGAAAACCAAGGTTACAGTGTTAGGCAATATAGTAGTTGAAATGTTTAATGGACAATCAAAAGCAGCATTATTATCATCGATGAATTGTTAAGTTTTGCAGTGATACGAACACACGAAATCAATTACATCAAATCTTCTTATGTATTTAGTTTCACGCAGAACTAAATCCAGTAATAAACATTAAACATATTATATCAATTATCCATTACATTGATTCAACGATTCAATTGAGTTCAGAGAAATCAGTTCACAACAATTCTGTTATGTAAATTAGTTAAATACAGGAATATTACGTTGTTACATACGGTAAATTATTAGGCAAATTAGTTCCTTTGTTGATTCCTATATCCTTTGCTTATTCTCGCTTCTGTAGAAACGTAAATAGTTTCAGAAAACTCTTGTATTTATCTTGTAATGTTCATTTTAGAAACGACACTTTGCCAATTTATTTTGGTCACCGTCTAGTCAGAAAAGGGGTTGGAAACTTTTGAAAGGGAGACAATATAAAGAGACGCGTCAATTAAATACATGCAAATGGTTCATATTTTTGCGTAACCTCGTCACGCGTTACGTCCATTTTTGACTTGAACCATAGTAATCGATACCAAAAATCAATAAACAGATTAAAGCAACATGTTTAGTTTTGAATATTTTTATGTCAGGTTCTTCTGTTATATAATATTGTTTTCACTGTTTCACTCTATTTTGTTTTAGGTTTACTTTTAGTCAGCTGATATTATCACTATGGGTAATTTTATTCGATTCAATACTGGACTTTGGCTAACACTTGTAGTTAATTACACATGTAGAGTGCTAGTAAATATTTTAATATGTAAATCTTCGACAGTACGTTTACAGATTATTGTTTGAACACCAAATTTTAGAGCAGTAACTGAGAATGCACTGCACTGGTTAACGCTAATAATAACATCTGATGCTACAATTTCTACAACATTATTTATTTTTCAAATGCTGCCTCACATCGGGACTGCAGAAAGAAGAGGTACAATTTTTCTAATTAAAACAAGTTTTTTCTAACAAGTTTGAAACTGTACCGTGGCTTTGTGTGGTCAGGCTTCACTGTGCTCGGAAATGGCCTCGGAGCTGCGGTCGGCACTGAAGTGCCCGAGCGGCGCGGCGGGGGGCAACTCCTCTGGTCCCAGGGATGGGGCCTCGTCCCCATATCTGCACTACGGCTTTAGCACGAAAAGCCAGCTTCACTAGCGCCCGACGTCCGCCTCCTCGTCCCCGAGCGATGTGTAGGCGATCAAGGACTTGCGAGAGTGAATGTGACCACCTGATTTGTTAGCACTGACCGAGTCTGACATGGATAATTTTCTAGAAAACTTTTCATGTTAGACACAAGTGTGGTGCTAATTAGTCTGATGATTGTGTAAATATCTAACTCATATCTCGATAGCACGTATTGAATAGCCGTAAGAGTGTAATCAATGTTAACGTGCCAATTATCTTAGCAAAATTGTGAAAACTATATTATGGTGTAAAAAGTTAAGTAGCATAATTGACTATTAACAATTTGATACGTTGGCTGTTTTATTTATACGTTACGTTAATGATTGAAATGTTTATAATAGTTCATCAATAGATCAATGTGGGGAAGAACGTGGTCTGTTATGGCTACACCGTGTACAAACAATAACTATTGATAATTGTGTACCCGCTAAGACCCACTCGGTAGTTAAGTGTCTGTACTTCCATGTTTTGTTTTCTTGCTTTATCAATATTTTTATACGAAATCCGTAATAATAACAAAACTATTAAACACATTAATAGTGTGTCTGTGTGGGCGGTGTTGCCTTAGCAATGTTGACTCTACATTGATTAATAAAATGTTTGAATAAGATTTTGTCTTTAGATAAAAATAATAATGAGTATAGATGAAGATTAAGTGAACTTTTTCTATTTAAGTGTTGTAAATAGATACAATAATACTGCCAATTTTTGTGAAAATATTTGATAATATAATTTATGTGTGTATCCACAATATTTACTGTTAGAAAGCCACATCATCGACCATTGTTTTTTAATGTCGCGCATATGTTTGAAACACCGCTGCTCTGCAACAGTGCAACTTTACTTCTTATTGATGCGAGATGCACTGCAAGTAATATCGAATTAAATTCAAATCAAGTTGCCATCTTTTTGTATTTTTCCTTTTTTACCTTACTTTATTGCAATAATTTAATTTAAATACTTAAATATAAATAATGTAAGTTAAACGTCCACTGTCCGAGTGCTGGCCACTATCCCGATACATGTCATTTTGATGATTATGTAATTTGCAATAAAGGTGTCAACTATTGGACATTAGTGTGTCGAGCACTAGGACGTTTACCTTATTTATGAAACAGACTCCATAAAGGGGTCAAGTTGAGAAGCAAATCAAATCGAAACAGTAATTTGGAAAATCAATTTAGCTCAGTGCTACGCTCACATCTAGGCTAGAAATGTTTGATATTATTATATATTATTATTATTTATATTATTGCACCGTCTACAACTTATCTGCTTTGCCCGAAGGTTCACGGTAGAGAATGCTCTATATCATTGAGACCGCCTGTTGTACAATTGTGTATTCCTTTCTTGCAATAAGTTTAAATAAATATTCATGTTCATATTTGTATTGCTCCGAAAACGCTGTAGATAAATAGGCTCATATCAGACATCCTTGTCTCACTCATTTTTTTTAGAATTATAACTTTAGAGATATGTATAAATGGACGTGTATAAAAGGAGCAATATATAAATAATTATGCTACCGGCAATTTGTATAATCCGGTATTCTATAAATTACCTAAGCATTACAAAAATTTCAAAGTATGAAATAAATATTCAGCAATGCTATAGAAAAACCCGGTATTGTATAGAATGCTTTTCAGATTAGTTATTCAAAATAATACCTAATCTAAAAAGAAACCTATCGAACTTACGGTAACGGTTGTTTTTCTAATACGAATCCCTTTTCTTTTATAATTTGCCTGATTCTCGGCATTCTCTACGATGACTAGCCATTTCTATATTCTATACTCCTTAAATACGAAAGGTATGAGATCAATATTAAAATATATATTTCAGTATTTAATGACTAGGTATTCCATAAAATGCCTGAATTATACACTTTGCTTGTAACACATACAATAAAATGACCACTAAATTTGAAATAATGTACTTACTAATTAGTATTATCCGACTTATTAATAATATACATGTTGCGGTTTGACATTTGACTGAATGAGCAGATGATATTGTAGTTTTTTGTACAGAAAGTGTGTAAATTATGATTGACATAAACAAATTATTAACAAAAACAACCGTGAAAATAAATCTTAATATCAACTACCATTACAAATTTCATGTAAGCTTAATTGTAAAACAGTTCTGGTCGCTATCTGTCTGTTTAAAACCATCGCCTAATGACAAAAAAAAACAGAGGGATGGCGGTCAGATTGCTGGTAAAAATGGTACTTAAGTTAAGAGAAAATCTTTTCGATGATCTGCTCAAATTATGCCAAAAAACTTTGACTTTTATTAAGTAGGTACATAATAAGTTTATAAGTTTACGTTCCAACTTCAATTTTAAATTAATAAATACTTTTAATATATCTGTGTGTTAATTTCATAACGATTTGCTTAAATTTTCGGCAAAGTCGCAAAGTGACAAGTTTAACTCATTTTAGCACTTTAGTTATGTGATATTTTGGAATAATTCTACGCAATCGTGAAATATCTAACCTATTTTACGAAGAGAATATTTAAAGACACAAACTGAAACTGTAGTTTCTACATAACATGTGTATGAATAGTATTTATGTTATGTTGATTGCATTTGTAAATTAAACAAAGGTTTATGAGATTGATATAACATCACAATAACCTAATCCCTCATCTCATAATCATGCAAATATGTTTACCTTTCAAATATTACTAGCACTAAAAGGTAGGTAAGTATTATATAATGGTAAAACACCCCAAAAGCAATTCATAAAGTTAATTACACTCCAGATTTCTCTATTACGCTTATAATGGTGTTGGCTGAACTAATAAAAGTCCTGAATATAAAGATAAGGAAACAGGTAAAGTTAATTCACGTTCATGTCCTTTTTACTACTTTTATACGATGTAGGTGCGCAACTTGTTTCTCTGTTCATTTATATGAGCTCATAAAAGGTAGGACCTATCAAATATTGCCTTGACATGCCATAAACAGCTTTTTATTTTATTTTAAGTAGGTAAGTTATACAGGTCGTTTATTGCTCGGTTACATACTGGATACGCTGTATGAACTCTTTCATTGTTATTACATTTATTGGCGACCGGTTATACGGGAACAGTGGACATTACACATCATATTATGTTTCAATTTCTGTATTGTTTACGAATCTTGCAAAAATATTACTTCGAATTCAGCTTCCAATGTTTGAATACAAAAACAAATACAACATATTGCCCACGATATCATGTACAGTCGATGTCAAAGATATGTTTACACTTCTGAACCTTATTACAAGGTAGTAAGGTGCAAAAGTGTAAACATATCTTTGACGTCGACTGTACCTAACTGTTAAATACTCATAATACGTTCTAAACTAGCTATTGCTTACTTCATTTATACACAGAAAGAAAAGACAAAATAATATTTCATAACATTTTGCGTAGAAGGCATGTATTCATCTGCATCTCGCGGGTTTTTTTACAAAAAGCAGATGGAAATTTAAAAACAAAGCTCGCCTTGTTTTAATTTTAGCATTGTCTGTAAGGTCCCAGGAGCACAATAGCGGCACACGATCTGCTTGAACATGATACGTATGAGCCGCGGGCATTTAGTGTTGTGAAACAGAATTCTCCTAAGTCAGGGAATATTACTCATTAAAGGGAGTACGGTACTCCCTTTAATGAGCAATATTCCTTGACTAGGTACTCCGAGTAAATACATATTGTCATTGGAAAACGTTTGCAAACGTGACGCGAAGAAATGAAAGTCATTTGTCGAGAAATATATTAGGAATGAATCATTGAATGTGGAGGAATGTAAGAGGAGAGGTAAACTGTATAAAAGATGGATGGACGGTTGGTGTGAGAAACAAAAAAGACTCTCCTGACTTAAGAAAATATTACAAGGGAGCATTGTCTTGAGGACCCAGGAGGACAATATAGACATATTTCCCGCTTGAACGAGAGAAAATGTTCTTCTTATATGCGAACATTACGTATAGATCAAGAGTAGGCTGTAGGCAACCCTACCTCATCGAGTAGTAGAATTTGGCTTATGTAGGGTAATGCACGGTGAAAAGCTGTGTATAGTACCTACTTGGTAGCGTGAGCTAAACTTGGAGCATTTTGTACAGTCAGCAAAAACATCATTATAAAATCTACCTCATCGAGTAGTATATTGGACATTATGCCGTTTAAAAGTACTAATCAACCTGGTAAGAACAAAAAATGATATCCGACCATAAATCTGGAGCTATTGTTATTAAGCAAAGTTTTATGTTTTAAGGTAAAAATCGACTAATGCAAGTACGACGTGCAATCGAGTTTACGTGCAGTTTTACGCGGTACGTAAGACACTGTTTATCAACAAGTGCCAAAAAATTAGAGGTTTCATTGCCCAAAACTGGCATCTTCATGATTCTACCTTATTGAAAACTAGCTGTGCCCGCGGGTCCGCCCGCGTGAATTCGGTCTGTGTCAGTGAGCGACTAATTCACCCCTAATTTGTGTCCCGCTACCCCGGAGGCGGAACTTGAAGTAAAGTAGACAGATGGATACGCTAGAGGACATTAGTCCTAATAAAATATTTTACAACTAGCTTTTTCCCGCGGCTTCGCCCGCGTACTAAAAGTACTAAATAAGGACTCAGGAACTAAGGAACGTACTCAGTTAGACTCGTATGTTTGTATGTAGGAATGTATGTTTGTCCGCGATCATCTTGCGTTTCGCTGAACTGATTTAGAAGCGGTTTTCGGAAAAAATATTCGTTACATTCTGGAGGTTTCGGTATACCACGTTTTGAAGACGGCGGTTCCCTCATTTTTTATTTTAAAGAAATTTTTGCAATAATAATTGTTACGCCACCAACGACTTACTACCGAGAGATTATGATTAATACAGATTTCTACTCTTGAATAGAAGCTTTTCCCCGCGACTTCATTTGCGTGGAATTAGTAATCCACCCTCCTTTTTACCCGCTTAAGGAATGACTTCTGGGATAACAACTATTATATATCCTTCACCAGAACGCAAAATATCTCCATACCAAATCATCTAAATAGGTTCAATGGTTATTAATTTCCCATACAAACTTTCAACCCCCGTTTCACCCCCTAGAGGGTTGATTTTCGAGTTAAATCTATCCTATATTGTTTACCGCGACTCAATCTATATAATATGTACCAACTTTCATTTCAATCGTCTGTTCAGCGGTTAATAATTCGCCATACAAACTACCAACATGTTTTCTACCCCTCTAAGATTGATTTTCGGCTTAAAAAATATTCTATATTGTTTCCTGGGACTCAAACTATATCCACAACAAAATTATCTAAATCGGTTCGCGGTAAAAAAATCTTCATACAAACCTTTTCACCCCCTTAAAGATTGATTTTCGAGATAAAAACTGTCCCATGTCGTTTCCCCGTACACAAACTATCTCTATACCAAGTTTCATCTAAATTGGTTCAACGTTTAAAAATTCCCCATACAAACTATCAACCCCCATTTCACCCCCTTAAGTGTTGATTTCGTAATCAGCGACCCGATAAACCATAGAAACAATACCCATGTTGATATTTACATTTTGTCACCACATTTCCCCCTTATGGGTTGAATTCTCAAAAAAGCTGAAACACTTGTTTTCTCGTTTATCGTTAGGAATACTCCTGTAAAGTTTCGAATAAAATAGTTGAACTAATCTCGTTTCCCATACAAACTTTGAACTCCATTTCCCCCCTTAGGAGGTAAATTTTTTAAAATTATTTCTAAGTGCATCCTTATGCCTTATAAGGAGCCTACGTACCACATTTGGAATCTCTAGAACCAGCGGTTTGGGCTGTGCGTTGATATGTCAGTCAGTTTCTTCTTTTATATATTTAGAAGATTGCAATTTGGCACAAATACTTTCAAGAATTTTCATGTCCACAATATTAAATTTCAAAATCGATGCTTCAGACTTTTTGACCACATTTCCCCCTTTTAGGGGTTGAATTCTGAAAAAACCTGCAACATGTAGTTACTCATTTATTGTTAGGAATACTTCTGTGAAGTTTCGAATAAAATAGACTAACTAATCTTGTTTCCCCATACAAACTTTGGACCCCCATTTCACCCCCTTAGGGGATGAATTTTGAAAAATCCTTTCTTAGCGCACCCCTACACCTTATAAGGAACCTACGTAACAAATTTGGAATCTCTAGAACCAGCGGTTTGGACTGTGCGTTGATAGATCACTATGCCAGTCAGTCAGTCAGTCAGTCAGTCACCTTTGAGTTATATATATATAGATTACCACTAAATGAAACTACACTAAAAATGAATACTTTTTTTTATACTATTTTTTTTTGCATGATTTAAACGACATAGTAGTAGGTGCATATCGGACGATAGAGGACCACTTTTGTATTTTTACGTTCATGTCCACGGCAAATATCATCCAAATCGATTCTCCCGTCAAATTAGTCTAAGCATGAAAGGTAAGAACAGGCGCGGTTGAAATTGGTGAAAATGGTTGAAAGTGGATTTCATTACGTTACCGTAATGATTTTTCATACGTTTTTACCACACTGTCACAGATAATACACTGATGTTACGTTACTGGTTGCAATAATGTTGGTAATTACATACGGTTCCGAACGCGGAGTAGAGGATTTATGATATTGGTGTAGATCAAGATATTTATTCTTCAATGTAAGCACATGCACTAATGAACGTTAGAGAGTATTAGAGAATACGTGTCGTGGAACACTCGGTTGGAACGAAGTTATGTTATTTAATTTTTGACTTTTTCGTAAATTTGTGGTTTTAATTATTTTTGAAATTTTTGAAATTTTTGAAATTTTTGAAATGTTTGAAATGTTTGAAATTTTGATATTTTTGAAATTTTTGAAATTTTTGAAATTTTGCCATTTATGACATTTTTGACATTTTTTACTTTTAGGTTCTCGATTTTTTTCACTTTTATCACTTTGTCACTTCTCACTTTCACTTTTCACTACTCTTCACTTCACTTTATTCTATTTGATATTTTTTTTTATTTCATTCCATTTTACATGTTTCTCAATCGTATGGGTGTCGCGTTTTCGTGACGTGACGCTTTTTCCTGACGGTCACGTGCCTTTTTTTCGCCTAGCGCCCCATCCGCGAACCGTCCGATAAGGAACTTCGTTCCAAAACTACCACCGGTTCAGTCTAACCCTACACCTCTGGCCCAAGAAGTATTATGACCGAAAAGAAACTCGACGGGTCTTATTTTTTTCAAAACAGTAATACATTATTAGATCTTAAAGATACAAAATAATGCGTAGTTCTTCAAGAAGACATATCAAAACAGCTTGAGAGACAGATAATGTACCTATTGTTTAATTATAAAGAAAAATAAATCCTAATCTGACTGCTTGCTTCACAAAACGTTTGATATGTTTTCCTACCTAAACGGTGTCCTATAAATGTTAGATGATTTTGTAGTAGTTTTTTGGTTTGGGCCATGCATCTTTGTCCGTCATATATAGTCCTCGAATCTGCAATAACCCTTTGACATTCATGACATTTTCAAATATTTCTTAAGAGCGGGTAAAGGTAAATTTAAAGCATCGACGGGTAACATGTTATAAATATGAACACCTTGACCAAAAAAATACAAATTATTTCAATACCAAATTTCATCTAAATACGTACAGCGGTTATTGGTTGTTTCTTCCCCATGTAAACTTCCATTCCATAATTTCCGAGATAAAACTATTTTATTTCCTTTTCCAGAGCTCAAATTATCTCCATACCAAATTTTATCTAAATCGATTCTGCGGTTAATAATTCCCTATGCAAATTTCCAACTCCCTTTTCACACCTTTAGGGTTGATTTTCGGTGTGAAAACTATCCTTTGTTCCATTCTTGAGTTGAGACCCATACTATATCAAATTTCATCTTTATCAGTTCAGCGGTAAAAAAATCCTCATACCGACTTCCAACCCCCTTTTCACCCCCACAAAGGTTTATTTTCGGGATGAAAACTATTTTGTCGTTTCTCGGGACTCAAATTATCTCCATACTAATTTCTATTAAAAATTCTCCATACAAACTTTCAACCCCCCTTTGATATAGGGATGATAGGGTTGATTTTCCGGATGAAACTATTCTTTGTCCTTTCCCAGGACTCAAACTATCTCTTCACAAAATTTCATCAAAATCAGTTCAGCCGTTTTCACGTGATGCGCGGTCAAATAAACAGACAAAGAGATAAACGGACAAACAGACAAAATTTTTGAAAATTGTTGGAATGGAACGTGTTCTGTTATCGATTCTAAGTATCCCCAGCCAACTGTTTTTCGAATATATTCCATGTACAGACTTTCGACCCTCTTCAGCTTTATTATATGTATAGATATAGATAGATAGATTATTCAAATAATCAACCTAGTAGATAACAAAACTTATGCCATTCAAAAGAACACGTCAACTTTAATACAAAAAAAAAATCAGATTTGCGAGTTGCTATTGCTACCACAATTTACTTACGAATGGGCCGTGAGCCCACTTGCTAGTCAATTAAGTAGTTTTTGTTAAAAAAATAGGATCTTATTTTGTTGACTGTACAAATTGCTCCAACTTTGACTCAGGCTACCAGCAGGTACCAAAATACATAACATTTCACTGTGCATTTTTTTATACCACGACAGTGGCAAACAGACATACGACCCGACTGATGGTAAGCAGCTACCGTAGTCTATGGACGCCTATGCATTGCTCTACATAAGCCGAATTCTGCTACTCGATGAGGTAGGGTTGTCTACGGCCTACTCTTAATCTAGTATGCACACAGGGCAGGGGTGCAATAGGAGCATGCTACCCATAATGTGCGGTTGATTAGTCTAGGGCGTACTCTAGGGAATGTAAATGAAAAATGTAAAGAACCAGTAATTTTCATACTAAATATTTACCGGTTTCGTTCCCTTCATCATCATCATTAGTCGTTCCCTCAGAGCTGAGGATCTTGACATCATGACCTTCTGTTGAGGTTCCCCCATAGGCTTCTATCCCTCGCTAAGCACATGACTTCTTGCAGTTTTAATTGCATGGGTGCAGTGATTTGAGCACACCATCTTGCAGGGGGAGGGCCTCTTAGTCTTGTGCCTTCAACTTTTCCCGTCATGACGATCCTCTCCAGGCTATCTGAGGAGCGTCGAGAGAGGTGTCCCAAGAATGTGAGTATGTGGTCCTGGCATGTCGTAGGCAACCGGCGTTTTATGCGTAGCTCCTCTAGTATGGACTGATGAGTTCGCATCGCAGTCCAAGGTATCCGTAAGAGCCGTCGCCAACACCACATCTCAAACGCGTCGACACGGCTCTTCAGGTCTGTCTTGATGGTCTAAGTTTCAGAGCCGTGTAGGAAAATTGGAAACACCAGCGAACGCACAAGTCTAACCTTAGTCTGCCTCTGTATGCCGCGATCTCTCCAGATCCTATCCAACCGAGTCATAGCTCCCTTCGCTATATGAATCCTCCGGATGATTTCACGTTCACAGCTACCATCGCTAGATATAACTGAGCCTAGGTAGGTGAACGCGCTGACGCATTCTAGGTCTTTCAGTTCTAGGTGTTAGGGTCCTACTGTGGGACGTTGAAATAATAGAGGACTGTATCAAAATAGGCTAGTTTATTCCGCCTCAGTTACACTGAGAATCCCGGCCAAACAATTATAAAGAAACTAATTCCGGGTGTCGTCCATTGCCGACGGAGTAGGTTAAGCTGAGTGTCGTCCGCGGGTCGCTAGCGGTCCGCGGTGGTGACGTCGCGTTCTGCCTGCTCCCCGCACGTCTCCTCCCGTGCGTATGTCCAGTTCTCAACACTAGGCTTCGTGGAGGAGACTGCTTTCGGTGTACGAACATTAGTTTGGTTTTGGCATGGTTGACGTGAAGTCCTAATTTGATGCTCTCCGCTTCTATTCGCCGGAACAAAAGACACATCTGCTCCTCATTGGAAACCGAGAGCGTTGCGTCGTCAGCATAGCGTAAGTTGTAGATCGTTTTGCCGCCAATTGATATGCCACCGTCCCAGTTCTCGGTGACCTTACGTAAGATGTATTCGCCGTAGATATTGAAGAGCTTCGGAGACAATATACAGCCTTGTCTGTCCGTTCCCTTACTTCCTAGATTTATCCCGTTTGAACATGATACGAATATTATTCCAATCGACTCCAAGATTCGGGCGAGTTAGTATTACAGCGCTCCGGTTACTCGTGATCAATCAAAAAGTAGGTAAAATAATTATGATCACTTGATATCTCGATGAGTCCTAGTTGTTACGGATAATACGGATCTCTAGGACACTGGTTGGACTAGGAACTCGTCTCGACTGCGATTTCATATGCAATATGAACGCTGGATCACAAATTGCTACCGATCCAAATTCTATTATTACCTACGTTTATTTGTTTGGATCGTATATTTTGTACCCATGTTCACGTTTACGACAGTGAATACGAAATTAAATAATGGGTGTGAATACAAATAATGTAGGTAATTTTATAGTTTCACACCTGAAATTGTTAGTTTTTGGAAAACAAAATCGTACATTAATCATATTTACACTAGGTACCTACACCTAGTGGACGGTACAACAGCAACGCTTCTTGTTTATCTAATAGTGTCATTTCGTTAGACAGTTTATTCAGTAAGTGCATCATCATAAATACAATACGTTTCAAATGTCCGAGTATCAACTCGGACATTTTAAACGTATTGAAACGGATATGCTGAGTTATCCTGTACCTATGTATATATTTGTAAATTACCGAAATTATGTATATGCTTATTGTTTTTCTCTAGTCTCCACTACCCAAAGGTTGTCTGGAAGAAATCGCTCATTAGCGATAAGACCGCCTGTTGTTACCTCTACCTAAATTTATCTAATTGTAAAATTTGTGCTTGTAACTGTATGAGGTGTGCAATAAAGAGTATTTATTATTATTATTATTATGTTTGAAGAAAAGCAGACCTTTCAAGAGTGAATTGAGGTTTGAAGTATGAGTACCTACATATCTAGCTGAATTTTTCGTAGACATTTACTTTAATAATTTAATTTCTAACTGATTAGAGATAATTATAATTGTATTTGAGACAAAAGAAAATAGTAGATACATATATTTATTATATATATTTTTAATTTTGTATTTTCTGTAGAAGATTGCAAGAATCGTAAGTAGGTAAATAAAAACAAAGAAATTTCACAGTTAAGTATATGTAATGAATAATATAATAAATACCTAGCACTACAGATCCTATAACAAAAATAATGAATAAATTGATTTCGATAATCATTTGCCGTTTTATAGTAACTTTAGTAACAAAAATACAATATTGCAACATCAAAGGCCTATACAGTTGGGTAAGAAGCCGTGCTGGCGATACCGCAGTGGTTGCCGCGGTTCCTCGCCATCTTGATGTAGCCATCCAGCCCCCACGACGTGCCCCAGGAGTTCTTCGCCAGCCAGTAGTCTCCTCCCTGTGGGTCAGTCCCATAGCCTACTACCAGGACCTGTTAGAGAAGTAGTCTTATTACTTAAACTGACACAATAACGACGTAGTCGTGACATGCCGAACACATAAGGCGAATTTCGTGAAAATGGATAGTAAACAATATTAGCAAGCCCGATCGATGAGCTTGTACTGATTAGTATGCTGGTGCTGGAGATGCACCACGAGTGCAGTGTTAACGCAGGCGCAAATAGGTATACTGTTGGAATATACGGTAGTACAATACAATTGTATTTTCACTTCTCATGCTCGTAAAGTTCGACTTTAAGTCGTGCGTGGATGACATAAAATCGCTTTTTAAGATCTAGTGCATAAAGTAAAATTTTCTTCTAAGACTAAGATAATGAGGCTCAACAGCCAATCATAGTTAAAATATATTGCACAATTTAATTGAGCAGAACAATTTCGTAGGACACTGAAACTTAATGTTTTATTTTATTCTTGCAATAAGTACTTGAATTCCGTTTTTTATATAATTAAATTAATGAAATCAGATAAAATAGGAGTTGTTAATTGTTTAAAACTGCTCCGAAATGTTTTTATGACTTGGCAGAGAGCAAGTATCTATGTCTAAATTCACACGTTGAAAAAAAAAATTAACAATCAATTGGCGGGAACAATATTTATTTTCATTGTAATATTTTTGTTACATCTTGAAATTGTTTTACGATTACCGATAAATAATTTCCTCGCAATTGAAGTGAAAATTAGAGTGTAAAACACGTTCATAAAAACCATTTTACACTCGACTTTATATCAATCCTCGCTCGCAAGCACGCTCGGATGGATAAAAACGCCTAGCGAAAAATGGTGCGTTTTATGCACATGTTGTACAATCTACTATTTATACAATTCGTGACTCAATGAATAGCTTTTTAGTCGAGTACCGTGTTTAGTTGTCTGTGTTTAGTAAAGTACAATACAGTCGAGAATTATATCACTATTTTATACAATACTATTTCTACGAGTGCTCAAAATAGACAAGCTGGTGCGAATTGAGTTTGAAAAACGATTTACAACCTGCTTCATCTATACAATTTAGTAACCTCAATTTCCCTGTGGATTGTGCCGGATTGTGTTATGATCTTATGATATTGTATGAAAATCCATAACACCATCGTAAGCCATGTTCTTATAGAAAAGTTTATAAAGTCTATATTTTTAAATATTTAGTTAACAGATTATGACATTTATAATGCTGGAGTATAAAAACGTTTAAGTGTGATTGATTGACCAAATCACAATTTTTGTACCTGTGATTTTGATTACAAAAGAAGATTATATTGATACAGATCCGTTATAAAACACAACTTTAAAATTACAATACCAACCACGAGGATCTAGGAACTTGTTTAATATGGCAAGATTATGTTTTCCCATAGCATAGTATCTCGAAGATAATTAGGTACAACAAAATTTGGTACAACATACTGCGTGATTAGGACTGTTAGTCCTACAAGCCCGGTCATAATATACTCCTTCCGCATACTGTTGGAAAGTGTAAGGCGCGTCAATGGCGACTGATATAGGGCCTATTCTAGTCACAGCATCCATCAGATTTCCTTCATCACCTTTGGGTATGTTGACGTAACCTGTGCAGGTTCCGGCAAAGTCTCTGAAGTTGTATCTGAAGAAAAAAAGTAAGTATCCAATGAAAGAAAATGATGTAATGTAGATACCCGACAAGTTGTAGAAGGTGGTTGAAATTATCATAAAATAGCAGCAGTCATTTTATTACCTGCACTGTTGCTGAACCGTCTGGTAAGGGTAGGAAGCTTCCCCACTGATCCCTCCGTTATTCTTGACGTACTCAAAGGCACTGTTCATCCAGCCCCCGCTGCAGCCATTGTTACCGTAGTTGCTTGTACAGCAGTCAATCAAGTTTTGCTCCGATAGGGAAACCAGGCGTTGGTTTTTGATGGCGTTTTGGCCTTCGAGTGCGCCTATCTGTTGTTAAAAAGAATAATTTGTAAGATTTAGATACCTTATAAGAGATGCGTAACAAAACGGTTATTGGAACTTCTTTAGTTTAAAGTATTTTTCCCCAAATTTTGTCCAAATAGTAGCAATGTAATGCAATGCAAAATGTGCATTGTTTTCTGCCCACATTCAAATCGAACGGATGCTTTTGAAACCCGTTCGTTTGTTTACTCATGTAGCTCGCTGTTTCGGCCTATTTGCATGGGTCGATTTCAACAAATAATGCTGACTAAATATGAACGACTTTGAATCACTAAAACAATACCTAGAAATCAACTCCAACTGTAGGTAAACACATAAAAAAATTGAACTCGTTATGTTCTTGTTATGATACTTACGTCCCCAAGGAAGTAATTTAATAAGTATTTATATACAACGTGTTACTTGAGCGACTGAAAACCCCAGACACCCCAATTGATTTTTATTATTGCTAATTAATCTAGAGTATTTATTTTTCAATAGTATGTTATTCAATCAAATAAATACAAACATTGAAAAAATAATCAACCCAGCAGGACTTGAACCTTGCATCGATACGCCTTACCGGGGCTAGATCGCTTTACCTCAAGTTACTAAGCTGATGAAATTCTCAATGCCTTCAATCATCTTTTTGCATTTATTTTGATCTACATCGACTTTACAGCAGCCGTAAACGACATCTAGATGCTAAATACTAGAGTTAGATACCCTTCCCGCCGACACTGTCGTAAGTGTCACAACGGAAATATAGATGGCGCTGCTTTCAACTCATAATTATTTTTACATGTTTTAAAATATTTATATTTATTTAACGTAGTATTTAATGATATTTAATTTTGCGTGCTAATAACAAATAAGCGCTAGCGAGCTGGCAAATGATTCAGCGAGCAATGAGGGATCATTTCAAAGTCAGATAATAACCAGATATCATATCGAGATTTTAAAATCAGAATACCAACCCCGGGTTTAGTTGGTGCAATATCCAAAAGTTCAGAGAACTTACCGCACTGAAGGCCCAGCAAGAGCCACACTGTTTCTGGTCCTTGACGCCTGTGACAACGCCTCGCTGACGCCAGTCCACTGTCGCAGGGTAGTCTGCCAACATGGGAGTACTGAAGCGCCTTGTGTGATTTGCTGCGGTAGGACTGCGGGTAACAAAAAAGTAGATATCGTTATACCTAATGCAATAACTGGGTAGACGGCTTTCTTACCTCAAAGTGAGTATTTTCGAGCGTAAGCGAAGTCAAGTTCTTTCAAACAACTTCTGCTATCTAGACGTCTGTGCATTTCGATGGCTTTATGATTTTGAATAGTTGTCGCGCGATAACTTTAGTAACGTTTTTCTGATTTATATGAAATTCATTGGGGTTGTAGTAGAGCTCAATACAATTTGAGAGTCCGTTCATGAGCATGATCGATCACGGGGTTATGGAGCTAGAAGGCTCGAAAAAGTCATCATTAGGGTCTTGTTATATTGGTCACTCGTTTGCAAGAAAAACGCGAGTTTTCAGTTCGAAGCGGACAACTAGTTAATTTAATTTTGATCCATGAAAAATCTATCTTTAGAAATAGGGCAATTATTCGTTAAAACTTTTAGATTCAGAAAACTAAGTATATAATATGCTGTACTTCCGGCGCCGCCGGCGCACAGTTAGCCTGTCCCGACTATGCAAGCGGCCTTATTCTTATTTCAATCCTGTTATTCTTTTAATAAATATTTTTGACTAGGAAGAATTTCCTATGACTAACTATATATGCACTACCAACACGCTTCATCTCTATCTGATATCTTCAAACTATACATTAGGGCAAACGCATGCAACGGCAATCATGCTAAATAAGGCGTTTAAGTTTGCTCAGTCACGTCGACCATATTCAATATACCCATTTAACAATAGTCTATTTTGGATAGCATTCTTTGAGGTAGGTACTTAGGAAATAAGGATAACTGAACAACTTACTCGGCGTGGTAAACGAAACCTTTCATTTTCCTGTCAAATTCCGGTTCCATCATGTCGGAATACTTGTTTACTTTGAGTTTGTAGGAGCACATCCCTTTCTCGTACATTTCATTATGCTTGGCTACCTTGTATTTGTTCAGGGCATATATGCCCATGCGGTGGCGATCCTCCGTCTTGGAGTGGTACTGCTTCTTATTCTGCAACTGAGAGCGAAATAAAAGTCAAATACACTCCGTATTAAAGTTAAATATTCATAAGTTAAAGCAAATGAATTTCCTTCTTTAGGTTTTCCTCAGGGACAACATGAGGGGATATTATAAAGGAGTGCAGATTTTTGAGCGGGTCTATTTCCCAAACGTTGCAACCTTTTTTACTTGTAGACCATGGTAACTGTTCAGACATTGCCATGTTTAGTGTGTAAGTTAGTGTTTAAGACTATATGTTCATACTTCATTATAGCATACCTCAACACAGTTTTAACATAGGTACTTAACACTAAGTAGTTAAAATGAGCGCGGTCTCGCCAACAAACTGTTATCGCAGCGAGTAACATCAAATTGTTAAATGTTTTGTACTTTTGATAAATAAAATAAATAAAAAAACTGCTGTTGCTAAACACCTGATGGGTCGTAGGTATAAAAGGGTCAGCATTAACTCGTACACTTGTATGTAACCATCTAAATTGCATCAACCCTTATCGAGACTGTATAAAAAATAAAAATCAAATGTAAGTCAAAAAACAAAACTTGAAAAAAAAAACACATGTTTGCAGAGCCATATATCCACTAAAATATTATTTACCTTGAAATCCTTCCACTCCTCATGGATCACTTCTTCATAGGAAAACTTGTAACGAGCCGCAGCCGTCATTACACATAGAAGTAGAATGAATGACTGCATTTTGATAGTGTTTACTGAAATAGGTATTTATTCATAATACATGCAACTATGAATTTGTTCAGTACTGTATAAAAAGTCAAAATCAGTCCTTTGTAATACGGGCAAACAAAAACTAAATATAAATCGATATATTTCAGTTTTGTGTAAAAACCAGCGACAAATAAATAAATACCAGAGGACAATTTTACACAAATTTACCTAGACCCACAGTAGGCTCAATAAGGCTTGTGTTATGGGTACTAGACGACGATATATATAATAGATAAATATGGATAAATACTTAAATCCATAACTCAGAAAAAAATACCTGTGATAACGCACAAATAAATGCCCTGACCAGGATTCGAATCCGGGATCTCCTGCTTCGTAATCAGGGTCACTACCGACTGGGCTAGAAAGCCCTTAAATAGGTAAGTATACAAATAGGTATTTAGCTTTTAGAAAAGTTGATTAAGTAAAGTAAACTAAACAAAGCCACTACAAAAACTATTTAAAACGGGGTATTTACCATGTGTACTCGTATTTGTTTTTTCGAGTTTCCGATATTTCGGCACGGTCCGTGATAATGGCGTATGCAACTGTGCCAAAATATCGGAAACTCGAAAAAACAAATACACATGGTAAATACCCCATTTTAAAATAGTTTTTGTAATGTTAGTTTAAACCATGTTAGTTTAAAATCTAAACAAAGACACCGTGGTTAAAATTACAAGTAATTTTTAAACATTTAAATACTATTTTGTTATATTAAAATAATCCCTACAGGGCTATATACAGGTTGATAACTGTGTTCCTAAAATAGATATCTACTAACCTTAAAAAAGAATATACACCTGAATTCAAAACCTTTTGTTTGTTGAACAACTTTGAGTAATGTACTCGTATCACTAAGGTGACTTCTTAGTATGAAAATCGCCTTATTTTTGGCAAACTTTGGCAGTTACAAGGACTTTTATATTCGTTTTGCCCTTAAAGAAATATGATATGACGTGGGTCTTAGAGCGAGGATACCCATGTACGCGCTTTGTTTCAGTAAATGTGTTATTGACTTCAATAGGGTAAATGTATCATAACCAGGCTTTTTAGGACATCTTAGTTATTGCACGACTAGCAGAGCGCGAGAAATAGATCGACTACATTCACCTCTTACTACGGTAAACTAGCAATATGTCCATAGGTACTAGGAAAGAGTAATATAATATAATATAATAAAGAGCATATTATTCCCGTACATGGCGGGAAGAAGGTGATAACACTGATAACTCGAGATATAAAGTTGAAGAAAACTAAACCTTATATAATTTAATTTTAAGTTCATTTAAGTATTCATCTCGACTTGTCAATTTCTTCTTGCCATGTACGGATTTTATGTGACAGAGTATAGCAATATTAAATATGTAGGTATAAGTAACTATTACTTACTTATAGCGTTTGGTATCCGTATAGTAGGTAGCCAGGTAATTCACACGTTACTAAGATCATTTCATTTCATAAAATCACGTTGCAGTTACTAAAGTATTTTAATGTAAATAATCTCGTATTTAACAACGGCGACCCCTACAATTTCCTGTGGTGATCTTGTATGTGGCTTGCAAATATGACTGAGATCTAAAATGTAAACAGTAAAGTCCATGGTCCCTAGTTGTTTAAAATGTATGGGTAGAGTAGGTAGGTTGGGTGAGTTGAAAAAATATTAAATAGTGATACTATTTATTTAGGCTATTACTTTGCTAATATAATAAGTACGTACGTATTCTTAGTATCTCAAACTGATTCTTCAAGAAAGTTATATGAGTAATAGCATGCCTGAGCTACCTACTGTCAACAGGTACCTTTACCCGAGGCGATTACATTTTGGTGCGCATGATTGCGTTGACAACCGCGACTGGGCATTGTCACCACAATTAGTATAGGTAAATGCGCTAATTACAATAGACCCTACATAATGGGGCGCCCGCGCTCGCATATTCTTGCGCTCGCGCATCTTGCTCTCGTGTAAGGGGAGACTGAGGTTGAGCGGTTAGAAATTAATTAAGAACTAGAATAATTAAAAGAGTTGATTAAGCTGCTCGGAGGTCAATCGTGGTCTTTGGCCAGGTAGCTAATTAGCGGATAAAAAAAAACAATATGGTGAATACTTTACCAACATCCAAAGATTAAGTATAAACATCCAAGTATTTTCCTATCTTTACTTTTCAATGTTCTTTTTAATCCGTCCGCTCCACCATATCTGTCTGAAAGGTTTTCATATTTGGCAGATGGTAGTGGACACCGCTTGAGGTCAAGTGCAAACCTCACTCTTACTGTACCGTCCAGGAATTCCAGGACATATTCTAAACTAATATATATAGGTATATATATTATTTATATTATATAGGATATTGAGTACTTTGTTATTTATTTATTTTTAATGTCGAATTACAGCATTTCCTTTTCGTAAGTACATATAGTGCTCGTTTGTCTATCTTATACATCTCTCTCAATTGCTCAAAGATTAGCTGGAAGAGATCCCTTAGAATCGGCAAAAGAAAGTATTGTTTAATTATGTTATAAAAGCAAAAATAAATTTAAGTAAGACTGCCTACAGTCTTCGATTTAACCCCGGTTTCCGCAAGTACATTGACATATTTTAAAATTTGCGAATAATGACCTAATCTAATTTGGTTCTTTGAAAATAAATGAGGATACAACGTTTTGTTACAGGTTTGTAAAGAAAATTGTATCAATACTCGTATTTATCAGAAAATGTATTCATATCAATTCAATGCTACTTTTGTATGCCGGCAGAAAGACAATTAGGTAGGTACATACTTAATCATTTCGAAACACTATCATTATTATGCAATTCATTAACCATACATTTCATTAATATTAACAAAAATTCTAATACATATTTACTTATTCTAATTTCTTAGCGAAAACATGAGTAATTAATACGACTTTCTACGGTTCTAGTTATTGTTTTATCTAATTCCAATTTACAGACATTTCCATACGAGGCGACCGATTTTTCTTGTCTTTATAACCAATTTCGTGGTAGTTAGACAACAGGATACGAGGCGATGCTGGCGATACCGCAGTTGTTGTCCCGGTTGCGCGCCATCTTGATGTAGCCATTGCGACCCCACCCCTTGCCCCAGGAGTTCTTCACAAGCCAGTAGTCACCACCGTTTGAGTCCGTACCGTAGCCTACGACCAGAACCTATAAACAACGTGAACTTGTAGTCATAACGCTCGTAGTGTTTTCCTGGCTTTCGGCCACGGTCCAATGGATCTTGGCGTATGGTATAAGCAGTTATTATAATAAATATATATATAATAATAAATAATTAAATAATAATAAATTTATTATGAGAACCAATGGTCCACAGTTGTGTTAATCAATTATAATTAAAACTTATAAACTAGGTTAGTTATACTAAAAATAAAAATCTACATTTCTAGTTTACGTAATAAACATCCCCAGAATGAGGGTTTATTGCTGCTGACATCCAGTGTCTTTGCAAATACTCAGATAGAATTAGCTTTCTGGCCCAGACAAGTCCTATTGGACGGGAATTTTTTTTTTGTAAGTATAGATCAAAGGGTCATGAAAAGATAAACCATGTTTTTTGGCACCTCAGCGCCCAATATTCACTTATAAATTTTATTGGTATTCTTATAAATTTTACTACAATTTTACTATAAACTTAATTCTTATAAATTTTACTTAATTCCTGACACTTTGATCTATACAAAAAATTTTTTTCCTGTCCAATAGGAATTGTCCGTACTTTTTATGATTTTTCCGCCAATTCTATCCGAGTAAAAGGACTGTCGACTGTCGGGTCTGTCCGCTAACGTGTTTATGATGCTAGTGGAAACACCTTGGACTCTGCTTCTGATCGACACTACTTTTTTCGGATTATGAAAGCTAGAACTGCCATCAGATCTTCGAACCCCGAAGAAAAACTATTGTCTATGCTTACTGCGTGGTTGTGTCTGTTGGGGTCGCAATCCTTTTCATAGTACACTCCGTCTCCATAATGATGGAATGAGCGCAAAGAGTTAATAGTAACTGCTATAGGACCAACAGTTGCAACCGCCTCCTTCAAGCTGTTTTCATCTCTCGGGATTTTAATGTATCCGTTGTTGGTTGCACCTAAGTTTTTGGGATCATATCTGTAAAAAATTAAATATTATTATGGTCCTTTGTACCTAGTGCATTAAAATAAGGGCTATGTCAACCAAGTTCGGTAAATTACTCTAAAAATGAAGGATACCTTCTGGACCAGAGTACTGCAGATGTAGGAGTTTTATGTCCTTAGTATATAGTCTGTTCTCCATCTCCAGCTACTCTAAGGTTTTCTGGTAGAGATCGCTTAATAGCGATAAGACCGCCTGTTGTTACCATAATTTACTTTTTTAAATCTGTTTCTGTATTCTTTTTCTTTGTGTGGTATTGTATTGTATTATATATTGTGCGATTCGTGCTAAAAACAAAGTAGGTTTGTGTGATTTTACCTGCACTGGCCATTTTTCGCTTCATATGGGTAGGAAACCTCAGTATTAATTCCGCCGTTCTCCTTAATGTACTGAAAAGCATTGTTCATCCAACCACCGCTGCAACCATGACATCTGTATTTGCTCGTACAGTCGACCAAATTTTGCTCTGAAAGGGATATCAGGCGATTGGTTTTGATAAAAACCTGTCCCTCGAGAGCTCCAGTCTGTTAAACAAGAAAACACCAGATTCTACAAAAATACGCTAAAAACGGTGAATGATTTGTCTTAGCTCTTCGTTGTACAAGAAAGTCGCGGAAGCAGAATAGAGTGCCTAAGAGTACATCGTCGATCAGTGGTTTGTAAGTGGAAATTCTGCTTTAGAGAAATTGTCGTCCGCGCGGTCATCGAAACACATGTCTGATCTATCGCAATATCTTTATAAATTAGCGGCGTATATGGTTAATCCTGAAAAATTAGTAGTGATTGACTTACGGCACTGAAGGCCCAGCAAGAGCCGCAGCGTCCCTGTGTCTTGACCTCTGTCACTGCTCCTTTTTCCCGCCAGTCTACATAATCGGGAAGGTTTGCCACTTTTGACCGACGAAGGTTAAACACTGATGGTTCGTGTAGAGTGGAATTGTCACTAGGGGCAAACAATCGAGGTATAATTCAAAAGAAACATTAAACTATTTGACGCCTGGGTTTCGAACATAAAACACGTGTAACAATATAAATCGCACATGAGTTACATCAATGACGTTTTATCATTTATCTAGCCTTCATTGTTCTAATTCCTGCATTTACCAAGGATTCATTTGCTTCCTGTTTAAGCTTATCAAGGTCAATGTTTATCATGACTTTGACACGGGTAATCAATTCACATCACATGACTATTTATAGTGTTTTAAATCAGTAGATTAGGACAGCACACCTCACAGCAGTAAAACAATATTGTTCTTTAAATCTCACCTTGGAGAGTCATGTATGTCTATAAATTGTGTCACCAACTTGTGAATTTAACAAAAATATCTCAACTTACTCGATATCGAGGATAACACCGTACATAGTACGCTCAAACTCGTCATCCTCCAGGTCAGAGTACTGGTTCAGCTTGAGTTTGTAGGAGACCAGTCCCTGCTCGAATAGCTTGTTGTGCTGAATTATCTTGAGCTGGTTCAGAGCGTATATTTGCAAGCGACGCAGTTCTTCCGTGGCTGACTTGTAGCGCTTTTTGTGTTCTAGCTAACGTTTAAGAATAAATTTGATTATTTATACATTATACTGAGTACTATAAACTATAAAATATAACGGTTACACTCACGTCACTTTAGTGTAACCGTATATTTTATAGTGATAGTATGTGTCACGAAAGTTTAAATTTTATACTGAGTAGTCGATATAATTCTTTGGACTGCTGAAGAAACAACTTGAGAGATTGAGTAAATTTGAACATGTTTTAGAGAGATTATCATTCTTGAATTATTACTCGAAAAACAGTGAACTATGAATATTTAATTACCTTGAATATTCCAAAGGCTCTTATATCTTCCACGGAGAACGCTATTGTGGTTGCTATCACAAACACAAGTACGAATACGCACTTCATACTACTGTTGGCCAAATATAGTATCTATTTGAAAATATGATTGATCCAACGGGCTTAGTTACTTACTAATTCAAAAAACATAGTAGTTAGTAGATAACGGATAAATGATTATAACTACCGGTTTGACTTGAGAACTAATACAATTATGATAATAATAGCTGATATATGATAAATATACCAATAATTAACCCCAACAATCGATAGTATCAATACGCATTGTTTATATACTGGTATACCTACCTAGGTAGTTATGTCCTCTGACACTGAAAGAGTGACCACATAGTATATCAGTCTGCTTATATATGTACTTGTTTGCTTTAGCGTATGAAACGCAGCTTCTCATTTGTCTAATATTTAGATATAGCTCTTATCTTTGGCATTTATGATTCAGATAATGCATTTGTTTCTTCCCTTTAATTTATGATGAATAGAATGACGTGCAAGCTGCCAAGCTTAACGTGTTGACATTGATAAAGAATATGTTCGTAGATTCCCATGAGGAAAATTGTATCCCATACTGCCTCGGAAATCCGTGTAACCGAAAAGGAACTTTTTCGTTACGGAAGTGTTAAAACAAAAGTTCTCACACAAAGTTTAAAGCATTGGAACCCCTTTAACTGATGGCCTGGTATTTTATTTTGCAATAAATTGGCTATTATGGGATCATTGTTAACGAAATAGCTACTTACCAGAGAGTTCTAAACCAGGAGAGGCCCTGAGTATCATTTCCCCTCTGTCAAAAGTATTGGCGGAAAATAAAGTACATCTATAAAAACTATTTCAATAATCGATGTCACGCATTTTCATCATCGCTGTCAATGGATAACAAGCTCCGTGAAAATACCCTTATGCGCTGTTTTTGGATGTAAAAAAATGTTATATTTCGTCTAGATTACAAAAAGATGAAATACCATTTCAGATGTAAGTACAGTTTTACTTTATTTATCAATACTTTCGTAATAAAAGATTTAACCTAAATCGAAAATCAAGCTTCGTTTACAGAATCGATTCAAAGACAATCGTTTTCTTTCTGGCGGGCAGTAACTATTTGACGTTTGACACTTCTCCATATTTAACGCGCTTAAGGATTGCTGTCTTCTATATTTTGTTTGAAAATACAATCAAAAATGATCCTTGGCTTTTTTGTTTGACATTTCCAAAGACTGCATCCAATAATGAACCATATGTTAACGTAGGTACAGTCGACTATCTATTGCTCCATTTAGTGTTATGAAGTATAGAAAGAATATGTCAAATATGTTTGGTGTTTTCAAGTCAAAGGTACATCTTTGTCGGTTGTCAATAAAGCGTTGCTGCCATAAAAATTCATTTAGAAATAAACTGTATTAACAACCGACAATGATGTACCTTTGACTTGAAAACTTCACATGCGTGCTACCTCGCCCCCCTCAGATTTTGGCAGACTTTTTTGTTTGGAAAGATGAGGCGAAGCGTACTCCATTTATAGAGCTTTATGCTACTTACTGATTGTTTTTCCGTAGCCACATGTTACCATATATTTAAAACCACGTAAATAAATTTATTTCTGAAAAAGCGCGCATTAAAACTTTACCGAACTTCGATTTTTTTATTGGATTTTAACGGCCTCCTACCTATCCTAGTCAGTAGTGATCCTGTCTACGAAGCAGGAGGTCCCGGGTTCGAATCCTGGTCAGGGCATTTAAATATTTATGTGTTTATCACAGATATTTGCTCCTGAGTTATTGATGTTTTCTATTCTTTTTAATACCACGACGGTGGCAAAGAATACGGCCCGCCTGATGGTAAGCAGCTACCGTAGCTTATGGACGCCTGCAACTCCAGAGATGTCGCATGCGCGTTGCCGACCCTTTACAAAAAGGAGGATAGTAGTATAGATTCACCGTTTATACCACATGGATTTCCCACCACCAAAACAATGGTTTCTCGGGATTATGGTGGTTTTTCGGGGCTATGAAACCTAAAAAAAAAAAAAAGTTTGGTATGTTTTAGTACGTTTAGCCCCCCATTTAGATCGATTGCACTAGGTCTCAACAGTGCCCGGAGCCTCCTTCAGCACTTAAGCACTCCGCTAATTAAACAATACACGCTCTTCGACACCACAATAGAACCCTTGCTCACCTTTTTCTATTGTCTCTATTGTTAGCTCGACTCGGCGACATCGCATTGTTACCGAGCTCGGTAGAGGCATACTCCTACGTTGTAGTTTGTTCTTTACGTATTTGCAATAGGTTTTATAATTGCTTAATTGGTTATTCCTTATGAAAGACTAGGTATACTACCTAAAGTTTCCATAGTTTAGGTATAGTTTTGGTGGTGGGAAATCAATGGGGTAGAAACGGTCATATAACTTAACGAGATTTTTAATGATCTAACAAGCCCCGCGAACTGACACAATTACATTACCCTTTATTAGTCTGGACTGGAGTAGGTATCAAATTTATACCTAAAGTAATTAATTCACATTTCGCGAATATATATGCAAATTTCAACGTATCTATATGTGTTACAACACAATATGAAACTTCTGGTATATGTTTCAACCCCATCAATTTTAGTTATTTAGTATCTATTCGTTTTCAGTTTTTGCCTAAAATGTATTATTTTATGCAAATCCAATTTTTGAAATATTATTTAATTGATTCTAGATTATTTCCAGTCTAGATATTTGTGTTGTCTTATTTTTTTTTGAGTAAATTATTTTATGCAAATTCTATTTTTGAAATATTATTTTATTGATTTTGGATTATTTCTAGTCTAGATATTTGTGTTGTCTTAATTTTTTTTAAGGTAAATTATTTTATGCAAATCCAATTTTTGAAATATTATTTTATTGTTTTTAGATTATTTCTAGTCTAGATAATTGTGTTGTCTTATTTTTTTTTTAACTCGTAAATAACTTTGGTATATGTGACAACCGACTGCTATTTATTGGTGGACAATAAACATGACTGTGTTTTGAACAAGTTTCAACCTGTAAGTATGCTGTACGTTTCCGTAAACGAAGTTCCCATTATTTATTATAATATATAGATCTTTTGTTAATGTAGGATTCAGTGTGTGATTCATTGCATTCCTGTTTATACCAGTTATGTGGGGTGGTGCGATGTTTAAAGACTCCTTTGGTGCTCTAATTTAAAGTCGCAATTTCTATTATTAGTTTTTTCTTTATGCTGTCGGCTTGAGAACTTTACCTTTTTTGCTAGATGTCCTTTGAAGAAGGTAATAATTTACTTTTTATTCGTTTCTGAAAAATATATAAATCAATCATCGGGTTTGAAGTCACACGCGATTTTAATAGAAAGTAAATGCACAAAAGATCTGTCGTTTAAATTCTTTAGAATTCTTTTGATAATTTAGTCTTTTGTTAGAAAACATTCCGCTGCAAACAAAAATTTACCTGTCCCCGAAATCCTGTTTAAACTCGTCGCTACCTACCTAGGTGGTCCTCTGTCCCCACCAGCCGTGACCTTTTTTTCAACACAAATTCATATAAAAAGGCTGAGGCTGTGGGTAACTTTATATAGTACCTTCGGATCTCCAGTTCAGTTAAGAGCTCTCAGTTTCTACGCTTTGAAGTTTTAACGAAGACTATTTATAATGGATGTAAGTATTTAAATAGTATTACTCTATACATATTGCATTAAAAAATGTATCTGTTGTGTGTATGTTTTAAGTCTTTAATATTAATTATGAATTTTGTTTCAGTTTTCCGACAACACTTTCAAAAACTTTTACGTTGATGAAAATGAAGACGAAGCAAGTGATGAAGAGGGGACGCTGGCTTTCAAAGTGAAGCAAGCTATTGCGAAGAAGCGTCAATCAAATAATATTGATGGCTTTTTTGAAAGGCCTAAGAAGAAGATAAAAGTGTACAAGAAATCTTCAACGGTCTCAAAAAAAGAAGAAGACGGTGTGTCATATCTCACTTCAGGTCAGGACGATGGCGCATATGCATCACACCTCATCAAGATTGAAGTATACGACATGATTAAAATACGAAACGTTGGACCTCTGGACCACTGGAAACACTGTGACTATCGTGTTAAATATTATTCTAACGAAGGTGACTCACATGAACAAAGTGCTCGGGATGTTATATTTAATATAACGAAGGAACTATCATCTAAAACCAAATGTGTAAAGTATTTTATAGAGACTGATAAGGGTGACAAAAAATAGTTTTAATCAGTGCTTTATTTATAACTAGAATAACTTACTTTATTTTTTCACTTATAAAAAATGTTTACTTTCTTTCTTGTTTTATTGTATATTAATTTATTACTCATTTATTCAACATGTTTAATATTAGATGTAGTTTTAACTGCTTATTTTACGTTTCTTTCTCCGTCACTGCATTTGTCTTAGGTAGTAGGAATATTTTGTAATAATAGTTGTAAGAAATAAAATAAAACCCAATTTATTTTCATAACACATTGTTTTAATTCACAAAAACTGATTTAAATATATTCCTTAAAACTAAATCATTACACAAAGAATTATCAGAAAACAGACATAAAAACTCAGACATTTTTTTCCCTTGAAGCTTAAAATAAAGATAAACTAAACAGTATTCTCCACAAACTGAAGTAAAATAATTTTGAAGTGATTGATGGTTATAAAACCACCTCTTAGAGTTTCTATTTAAAAATAACCTGTGATAACCGGTAGGTTTTCGACCAAAAGAGTCAAAGTATTCGCCATATCCATTCACATCAATGTGCATTGCAATCCAATGAGAACCGGGCTTTGAATCAGGATCCAGATTGCTTATAATAAAAGTAGGTAGATTAACCCAAACAGGAATCCGGTTTGCAGCAAAAACATTTGACTTAAACCTCGGGTTTATTTTATTCATACAAAATTGTATTTCATTCGAATCCATAATAATAATTAATCTAAAAAAGTAAACACTGGTGGTTTTACAGACAATGTTCAAGTGGTAATGATAAACTGAAGTAAAATAATTTTGAAGTGATTGATGGTTATAAAACCACCTCTTAGAGTTTCTATTTAAAAATAACCTGTGATAACCGGTAGGTTTTCGACCAAAAGAGTCAAAGTATTCGCCATATCCATTCACATCAATGTGCATTGCAATCCAATGAGAACCGGGCTTTGAATCAGGATCCAGATTGCTTATAATAAAAGTAGGTAGATTAACCCAAACAGGAATCCGGTTTGCAGCAAAAACATTTGACTTAAACCTCGGGTTTATTTTATTCATACAAAATTGTATTTCATTCGAATCCATAATAATAATTAATCTAAAAAAGTAAACACTGGTGGTTTTACAGACAATGTTCAAGTGGTAATGATAAAATTGAGTGAATGCATTGTATTTATTTAATTACTAACTATTATAATCTACAGTGATATCACTATTTTTATTTATTTCAATTATGGTATCAAATTCAGCATACACAATACAGTTGATAGTAGTACTTAAAGCTGAATCAAAACGAACTTCGATTCGAACACTTCCGTGTCTTACAAGATTCCAGTGTGAAGTTGAACTTGCAGATAAATCAGGAGTCAAATCGAAACATAATAAAGAATAACCACCCACATAGTTTGATCTGCTTATAGCATTACCTTCGTTATGGAAATGAATACCAGTTCCAGAAAACAAAGTATGATATGCAGTTGCTATTAAACCCGGAGAGTAAAATGAGGGTTGCAAAGTTTTAGAAGGAATTTCATGACCATCTGCGTACAAACTAAATGAATTCATATGAAAATGTTGAAAATTGAATGGATTTATAGCTAAATTACCGTTAAACCCAGAGTTTGAAACGAATCCAATAATACATCTTTTAGGGACTTGCCCGAGAAATATATTATCCAACGTTTTACCTTGTATACCTGCGGGTAATGTCAGAATCTTAACTTCTGCCCTTGTTATCGGATATTTCGCAGTTGTTGATGCTAATACTTTTTGATGAGCTAACAATACACTAGGATTTATTCTTGCTCTTCTGATAATGAGACTGGCATCTGTTATTTGTACTTTAAATTTACCATCCTTATGACAAATTAAATTAAATGTTTCTTTCGAACGGACTAATTTAACTCTCATTTCTACACCATTAATTAGAAATTTCTCCTGGTTAAACATATCACCATGTAAATGACCAATCATTTCAACTTCCTTGCTTTCCTTAACAAAGTCCATTCTTTCGTGAAACCCTTTATTAGTCGAGTCAACGGCGTCCATATAGTTGGGGATATCTTCATACCACAATCCACAAGTCAGATGAGATTTTTTGGCTGCTGAACCATAACTAAGCAGATTTTCCATATAGGCTCGGTAAGCATAAGTGTTGTTTGGAGGTGATATAAGCTTCTGATTTAAATAAATGTCTAGTTGGCTAAACAGGGAATGTAACCAATTTTTTACCGGGGCAACATTTGCATCAGGTTTTATTTTTGTACCATCTTGATTCAATATTTTGGCATTTATATGCAACAAAGTGTGTGATAGATCAATGTAGTAATCACCTGACCCAGGAACTTGAAACTCAATAGGACCATCGTCACTTAGAGATGAAATTGGTTTGTAGTGAATCCACTGACCACTTTCAATGCTTGTTTGAGTTGATGGTAAAGCAAATAAGTCTAACTCAGATTTGGCACACTCACTAGAATGACTATGTAAGAATGACATTTTTTAGTTTGAAAATATATCTTCAATATTGTTTTTCCTATATTTTTTACCTCCTCTTCGGTGCGATGCTTTTAAGTTAATGAATGGTCCACGTCTTTTTGTGGACGTTTTATACCCAGACCCCGACATCAAAGAATCAATTTTTTCATCTGCTTTTCTTTTTAAGTTGGCGCTTGCTTCATTGAACCGAGATCTAATAGAACTATCCATTGGTCGTGAATTTACCATATCGGATAAAAGACCGATTCCTGCATCTAAAGTTTCTTTTCCCACTGTTTTAAGACCACTCGATAATAATGGTAGCACAGACCTAAAAAGACCACCCAAGAAACTCCCGATCCTATGTCCACGTTGATATGGTACCCCTTTATAAACTATTCCTATACCCGTACCAGCTTGGTGTGAATAGTAGTGTTCATATGGGCAAGACGTAGATGATCTTTTATAATTCATTTTACCCGTTGAAAGTGTAGCTTCACGCAAGAAGATCCAAACTGGAATGGTATTCTAGCTCCAGTAGTTGTCCTTATATCTATTTCTATAGTATCGAATTCTCTTCGTAATACGGGTACATAGTGAGCAGGTGAGAAAATATGTGTTTTGTAAGCACCATAGATAAATTTAGTTGGGTCTAACGGTATTATTCTCAGTAATGATGTAATTACATCTCCCACCACTTGTGGATGAATGATATCAGTATAAACAAATATTTGTGAGGGTAAACCTTAGTATAAATTTGCAGGATGTTTTCCAATTGACATTTTTTTTAAATTTGATCTTGGTCGAAATCCTAATTGTAGACTTAATATGGGTGTTGTTGTGACTGAGACTATTTCTTTATCTGTTGATATCCCCACCATTTTTGTAATTTTATCATATCTAAACTTAACTTTGCTTTTTAGCTGTGGGTTTTCATTTAATGCATCAAGAAAATGATCAAGACTATCATACGAAGTAGCTGGTATGTGAGTTTTTGAATCAACGATTTTATCCGTCTTGTCTGCAGGTCCTCGAACTTTCTTTTTAATATAAATGGTATTTTCATGTTCTTGAACATTGTACATGGAGCATGGGTATTGAAATTCTACTAAACCCACGACCCATTCTCCTTCCAATTTAATGGATTTAGGTAATTTTGTTAAAAAGTGCGCAGTTGTATTATCATTGTAATATTCCGATGAGCTATTGCTCAACAAAGTTAAGTTAAACTGTTTTCACTCATATTGTTTCTAAACTTGATGACGGTATCCAGGAATTAAATTTATTAGGATCATTTCGCCACTTCACGAACACTTCCTTTCTGCCACCAATATGGCGCGAGCGTATTATTTTATCAATTTTATATTTGATGGAGGGGTGGTGAGTTACTTTTTGTAATTCTTTAGAATAAAATGTACCAATTATTGGTTCACCTTCCAAATCTTTTAAAGTATAAACAACCCACGGAGACCTATTGATAACTGATTCAATCACAAATATTTCATCACTCCAATTGGTTTCATAACCCTTTTGGAATATATGTTTATATTTAGTTATCCTAACATGGTCACCTACATTTAGCCTTGCATTTTCTGAAGAAGATTTTTTTATCATTTTTTCTTTCATATAAGTTACACCAAACAGTCCTTATATTACTAGAGTTAACATCAACTAGACGCATTTTTATGCTGGAATGATAGCTATGGTTATATGAATAAAGCAGATCTTGTAATATATTAGTGTAATTGTAAGTATTCTTATGAGTGAAATAACGCCACATTTTAGTTTTGAGAGTTCTTTGAAACCTTTCAACTATGCTAGCTTTAATGTCTGGGTTGTTAGTTGTATAATAATTTATGTTCTTACTTTTAAAATAATCTCTCACCATCTTTGAAACAAATTCTGTACCCTTATCAGATTGAATATGTCTAGGGGTTGCATTTGCTTTCGTGAATATGCTTTCAAAACACATTTTAACCGTTTCAGCATCCATCTTTTTCATAAGTCTCGCAAATGCATATTTGCTAAATACATCAATAACACAAATAATGTATTTATACCCATCGTTGTATTGACTATAGGTACGCATATCACTTAGATCAGCTTGCCATAGTTCATTGTAGTTTGACAGGATGTATTTGTTACGCGAGAAACGTTTATGAACAGGTTTATGTAGAGTGTACGCTTCTTGGGACTGCAACCATTTTTTCACTTCCTCTCTATTCATTTGACCTTTCATTTCCTTCATAACATTATTTAAACTACTATATCCAGCCGGGTTTGATATATCGTAATATATTCTATTTATGTCTAATAAGGAGTCCATCTTTCCCTTTCTTTTGAGACCTCGTTTTTGGCTTAGTAGATAGAGGAGTAGATGCGTTTTTTTCTTTAATTGATAGGTTGTGCGCGCTAATAGAAGCCTGTGAAGTGTTAGCTTCAGGTTTAGATTGAATTTTATTAATAAATTCTAAAGTCTCGGGGTTACCAATACATGACGATGGGACTTTTATATCATTTAAAAGACGAGCGAAACCCTCCCATTCCACTGGTTTTGAGCGTTTAAGCGGTCTAAGCACATCGCCTACCAAATCGAGAATATTGCTATTTGGTATTGTCTGACTGTTTATAACTACTTCACCGTTCTCCTTCCACCAAATTTTAGGTCTATTCAGAACAATGTTCTGCAGTAGCGTCTGACTTTTTGTCCTGTACGATTTAGGTATAACATCTATAATATAGGATGGAGAATATCGTTTAGGTAATTGAACCTTTGATACACCAGGAGGTGTGGCATAAACATCTTCTTCCGGCACAGGTGAATTTGCGTCTCCGCTTAAGTTCTGAGTAAATGATTCCTCCTTTCGGATACTTTCCTCTTTTTTTACATTTTCCTCCTTTTTGTTAACTTTCGAAGCAACGTTGTAGTTATCGTTAGTAAGGTAGTTCACTTCATCCATCACTATTGGTAATTTAAATGGTCTTCGATCTGCCGCAGCGAAATGTAAAAATCGTTGTAGTGCTTGACAATATAATGCCCACTTTTCACGATCATTTATTTTTCTTCTAAGAATTGTTTGCATTTCTCCATCCAGACGGGATGATAAATTTTCCACCTGATTTTCACTTTTTTTAAGTCTTTCAATAAATTCAGGTTCTACTAACAACATTTTCTTTGTATTCTCCATCGTATCTAAGATAAGGAGTTTACCAATGCACTTAAATCTGCACCTAAAATTATTGGTAAAAATGCACCCCCTTTCTGAATAATAACGGTTTTTCTAAGCTTATTTTTGCCTTTTGAAACTAGTTTTCGTAATGTTTCCTTATATTTTTTTAATTTAGATTTTTCTTTGTTATCTAAAGGAATTTTACCCTTTAGAACGTTATAGATACATTCACAAATGATGTTGATCTCATCTTCATCGCACGATTGAAGCAAAGCAGTGCGATATTTTGGTTTAAGTAAATGTAGGGCTTCCAGTAAATGTTTATAGGTGCTTACTCGAGAATGCATCATTTAGAACTGACTGAAACTTGATGGTACTTGTTATATTTAAATCCTTTCTTTGGGATATACACTGTGCAATGGCCATCAAATGGAAATATTTTAGTTTTAAAACGACACATGTCATCTGTGTTTTGTTTTAGATCAATCATAAGATAGCCGTGAGCGTTTTTAGTAGCATCCTTGTAAGCTTCGTCAACGAACTTTGAGTTTTCTGGGCATACTTGACGAGACAAATAACGTATTTGTGTTTTATCTCTAGGATTCTTAAAAAACACTAAATAACTTGTATTCAAAGACATATCACGTTGACCTTTACCCTGATGAAATATATTTTGAGTAATATAAAACAGGCTTAAATTTCTGTGGTGACTACCTTTTGTAAAAATATCAACCAGTCGCCCATTTGATTCCCGCATTAAATCATCATATTATAAGTAATTTGGGCTTCAGTCCATCAAACATGGACATATCAGGTATTCCTTGACTATAAATCACATTTTCTAGATTATATAGGGGCTGCATTTCATCATAACATCAAATCACTTCATCAAACTCAACATTACATAATTCTTTCGAATGTTCAAGAAAACTTGTAACAAATTTAGTTTTTCCACATCCACTCGGACCAGCTACAATAGTGGTGAAGGGATGGTAAAAATGAATCATTTTGAATTAACGTGAGGAGTGTGTTGTTATGAAAAGGAATTAATTTCAAATTACAATTTTTTTTTAAGTTTCTCCTTTTATCAAGAACATTTATTAAAAATAACACATAACAAAAAAAAATTGACAAAAGATAATTTTAACTTCTAAACTATATCATACAATTTACAAAAATTATACACATTGCACAAAAAATAAATACATTTCATTGAATATTCTGTGTAAATTAAATAAATTTAAAACTACACCATGAGGAATTTTATAATGACCCCACGCAAGAGTATCAATAGAATTTCCTAACAAATATCGTTTCTTGTCATTACGGGAAAGCGTTATTTTGGTAATTTTCTGTGTAAATAAAATATGTTTTATTGATTTGAAATGTAACATTGTATCATATTTAATTTTTTTCTTAAATAAACATTTTTTAAAACTATCAAGATCATACGTTTCCGTTACGCATTTATTGACACCTTTAGCTTTAGCTTTAATTTCTTTATTTTGTACATCTATGGCGTACATTTTTGAACGCAAACCAATAAATTCCTTAAATATTTCCCCATTGTTTTCATCTTTGAAAACACCAAGTTGCTTTTTATTTACCAGAGGGAAACCATACACGTTGTCCTCTGGGTATTCAGAAGTATCAAAATATAAATTAAGATCTGATTTTATGTCATCATAAAAGTCCTCTGTGAATATTCGATATAGTAAACTATCAGTATCTGTGTAAAGCAATTTTAAATTATTTTGATATTTGGTTTTCATATAGTCGTAATGAAATTGATACATTAAAGTTTTAGAAAGATCTAAAATGCAAAAACCTAGGTAAATTGGTTTGTTGTATAAAACTTTAGTTTTTTTCAATTGAACAGCTACTAAATCATGTGAAAAAACAGATAAACTATGAAATTCAGGTTTTGCAATTAAAGATTGAACTCCTTGAGATTTCGCACGATTTTCCCAGTGTTTTAATAATTTGATGTTTACTCGTTTCATTACATTCTCCATAGTTTTACCAAACACTGAATTGTTCATGAGTTTGAAAAAATCTTTTTCGAATTCAGAAGATGCTTGGGATCGCATGTAGGTATTTAAATCTATGTAACTTTTTAACCATGGAGATAGCTCAAATTTTAATATTCTATGGATTTTAAGCAATTTTAATCCGTTTTGTAAACTTTGTTTAAGATTTCTGTAATGAATGACATAGTTTGTTTTCTTGTTTAGATTTGGTATTAATTTTTTTGCTTTAGAATTACCTAAACATACATTTTCGGGACAGAATGGTAGATCCGAATGATAATCATGTAATTATTTAGGGTACTCAATGTCTACTTCTAAGATAAAGCCATGATCAGCATCATCTGCAATATTAAAATTCGTCTCTACATTCACCCATTCAAAACCTGTAGGAAGAGGTTGAGACATAGCCCATCCATACAAGTTATTTGCATCTAAATATACAAGAAAAGAAGACGGTTGGTTTGATTCATAGTTTGACATATATTTATTGTTAGCTTTTGCATGTCTGTGACTGCATTGGGATATACCTCCTCGAATATTTTTTGCTATGAAAGCAATTTTATCAATATCCGTCAAAAGTTCAAGTTTTATTTTTGTAACTTTTAACATGGCATCCCAACTCAATCCTGGGGCAGTGTAACAATGAGCTGGATCCAAACCGTAGGTCTTAACACATACATTTCTAAAATTTTCAAATACATCAGTTAGTAGCAAAACATCTGTTTTCAGATATAAATCTGAATAGCCCCCATATTTTGACATTTTAAAGTGATTCCACACACCCACAGCATGTTCATAATCTTCATCTGAAATGTGGCTATTAGTCAGAGAACTATAAAATAAATCCTTACGAGGAAGGGCGGTAAGGTTTAAACTATCAAATGATGTCATGTATTCATATGGGTACACACCCATTACGTATCAAGCGCTTATAGTCTTCTTCACTTGGAAAATTTAATTTTAGTTCATTGAATTGGTTTGTTGTTAAGTTTTTAGCTAATTTTTCAAGACTACTAGACATGAATTTAAGGGAATCAACGAATCTTAATTTCACTGTACGGTCATTCACTTTTAACATTTTGGAAAAGGAAATATATTTTTCTTTGTTCTGTGGGATTAGTTCTACATTACCATCTTCAAAATTAAGCCCATGTACTATAAAGTGACTGCAATAGTTGCTTAAGTTATGAAAAAACACAGGTACAAAGTTTTGGGGTCTGTACTTTTCATTGCAAAGTGAATGTGCAACGCCTTCGTAAACACCGGTATGCCAGTTATAGGAAACGCAGGAATCCTCGTTTAAACATGTACTACAAATGAAACAGACTTTGCTGTTTGCAATGTGTTCTTTATTTAAAGTTGTTAAGGGTAAAGGGGGCTTGGAAAATGTATTCTTTTTACAAATACTCTCCAAATCATGTTTAATACATTTCATAAACGTTTGACCACAGTTCTCCCCTTTGTATGTTCTATAAATTGATAACTTGTCATCATATGCACATTTAATATAGTATCCAAAACTATAAACTTGATGTTTCTGAATGTTAATGGTTGAGGAACGCTTGTCTATACGTCTGCGTTTACGTTTGATTTTATCATCCACATAATCATCATCATCTCCATAATATTTATCACTGTCAGGTGTTGGAGAGTGACTATTATCTTTAGTGGTTTGTTCATTAGATTGTTCTGACTGAATAGGACTTAAAAATGCCTCAAAATCTGCATACACAACAAAAGGAACTCGTAATTTACGCTCGTAATTATTGAAATTAAGTTGACTTGAAGAAGTCATTTTGTCAAACCAATCTTTCCTTTTATCCTCTTCAGAGGGTAAATTGGTACATATATGAAAACAATCGTTCTATTGATGCTCTACTTAATTCTGATTAGATGAAAAATTTGACAAACAACCATCACATATATTAACAGCATGTTGTGATTTATTTATTTGAGCGGATACTAATCGAGATAAATTGTTGATTAGACAATAGTGTCCTCTATTCCCCTTTGTTATATACAGGGTGGAAAGATAAGTCGGGCCCTGGAAGGAAACTACCTTGAAACCTTGAGATAGCTCAATTCGCTCAAAGGAAACATTCTTTTATTTTTCCTAAAAACTAAAACTGCATTCACAGTTTTTATCTTAATTATCGCTTTTTTCCATACTAATTGTATAAAAATATTATTATTATTATTTATGGGTTCTCTTGTGCCCTAAACTTGGTTGGTATTTAGAAGTTTTTATCCTCGTTGGAAACAGGATCGATTGGCATCAATTGTCATAAAAATTATTTATGGCAAAAATTACAAAATAAATACTTTTTTTGAAAACTGTACTCTTTTCCAAAAATTTGTAAATGCAGTTATGTCCCTTTAAAGAAATTAAAGAATGTTTCCTTTCAGTGAATTGAGCTATCTCAACGTTTTAAGGTAGTTTTCCTCCAGGGCCCGACTTATCTTTCCACCCTGTATAACAAATTAAAATGTGTTGTTTTTTTACATTTTGTAATGTGTAAAGGACCAACAATATCATGACTTTTATTTTGTGAATTATACTCCAAACCAAACACGTTAATACTTAAATCATTTTACTTTTCAAATTTCTGAATATCAGTAAACTTGATAGTAAAAGGAATTTGACATAACAGTTCACCATATTAGCGTGATTGTTTTTCTTAGGTGGATATAAACCCGAAAGCAATACCCAACGGAAATATTCATGATCATTGTTTTTGATGTTTATTACTGCTCTTTTGTTTGTTATATCACGTGGTAATTCAATATATGAAGAACCACGCAATGGTTTATATTTATTAACATCAACGTCTAAGTGGTTTATGTTTACCAAACTCCATCCGTTATCTTTTCTTTCAAAGTTTGTTAATCTCTCTGTTATTTCATTTACGAGGGATATGAAAAATAAATCTTTATCACTGCTCACATTAAAAAGTTGATTGTTTAATTGAAAATCAAATGTATTTCTTAACTGTTTGGTATCCTGACAAAAATTTGCATTTAAAATAAAATTAACTTTTAAAGCACAATGATCTGCAACGGATCGATTTAATAAAGTAAAAATTGTATCTTTATTTTTTTCTAAAAACGAATTCAAAGGGTTGGTAATCATTTTTATTACTTGATATTCTGTACGTAGCAACCCTGTTTCGGAATGCATTTTCAATTAGCTGAACGTTGATTAATTCGCTGTCTGAACTAAGAACATTGTTTTTGTGGTTATTGATTTTCAAATGGTTTGCTAAATATCTTTTTACCACATACACATGGCACACAGAACATTCAATTTTGTCATTATTTTTTGTGCTTACGTCAATACAGCAAGCTTGTGTTGTAGAAGTTGATGCTGAATCACTGCTAGTTGAAGGTTGACTCTTCTTTGTTGATGCCTTAGACACAGGATCCGTAGTTGCCATTTCTATTCCGCCTCCAACTTGTTGGGAACTAAATAAATAAAATAAAATATCACAAATAATATAATTACATCATTACTTATAATATGATTACCAGAAACAAAGATTAATAATAACTACAAAATACTAACTTGTATATTTCTTACAATGCAAACAATACGCTTGCATTGGTAGGACTCCGTCTACTACATCAGTAGTTGATATATGAATATCCTGTGTTTGATTCCTATGACCCTCACATGGGGTATAATATGGTTTAATATCTTGATCTTCGAAAATTGAATCAGGTAATAAGCCATCAATAAACCACAATCGGATGTGTCTATGAAATTTCTGGATTATTAACTTTTTGCTAAAACTTGCTATCTCGCTACGTTCTAATTTAGGCTCAAGATAAAATGCCATGTTGCAAAACTGAATCACACAACACCACAGGTACAAAACACTGAAACTTCAATTCGCTATAGATAATTTTAAAACTGGGGACCCACTTTTATACCACTATCCCCTCCGTATCCATAAGTCAGGTAAGGAAACATGTAACAACAGGTTATAACTTAGATCACCCACCCCAACAAGATGCAAGGTAGAAAAAAAATGTATAATGAATTAAATATTTAAACAGATTGATTACCTTACATTTCATATTTTTGTTGACTTAAAGATTCACACAAATTATATATTTCTTGGTCTTCAAAATATTCCTTCTCCGCGTCTTCACATAATTGAAGAAGTTCAATATCACAATTATCATTTCCAATTTGCATGCTATACATATAGATTAAAAATCAGTATAAGTTTTTTATACTTTGAAATTTAAAATGTTCCTTCAAATTCTATCTCTGATTAGTCAAAATTAAGAAATTTATTAACTTAATCGTAATTGAACACGTGATTTGCAGCTCACTTCGTTTCTAAAATTTACTCCCCAGCCTCAGCCTTTTTATATGAATTTGAATTGAAAAAAAGGTCACGGCTGGTGGGGACAGAGGACCACCTAGGTAGGTAGCGACGAGTTTAAACAGGATTTCGGGGACAGGTAAATTTTTGTTTGCAGCGGAATGTTTTCTAACAAAAGATTAAATTATCAAAAGAATTCTAAAGAATTTAAACGACAGATCTTTTGTGCATTTACTTTCTATTAAAATCGCGTGTGACTTCAAACCCGATGATTGATTTATATATTTCTCAGAAACGAATAAAAAGTAAATTATTACCTTCTTCAAAGGACATCTAGCAAAAAAGGTAAAGTTCTCAAGCCGACAGCATAAAGAAAAAACTAATAATAGAAATTGCGACTTTAAATTAGAGCACCAAAGGAGTCTTTAAACATCGCACCGCCCCACATAACTGGTATAAACAGGAATGCAATAAATCACACACCGAATCCTACATTAACAAAAGATCTATATATTATAATAAATAATGGGAACTTCGTTTACGGAAACGTACAGCATACTTACAGGTTGAAACTTGTTCAAAACACAGTCATGTTTATTGTCCACCAATAAATAGCAGTCGGTTGTCACATATACCAAAGTTATTTACGAGTTAAAAAAAAATAAGACAACACAATTATCTAGACTAGAAATAATCTAAAATCAATATTATAATATTTCAAAAATTGGATTTGCATAAAATATATTACCCAAAAAAATAAATTAAGACAACACAAATATCTAGACTAGAAATAATCCAAAATCAATAAAATAATATTTCAAAAATCGAATTTGCATAAAATAATTTACTCAAAAAAAAATTAAGGCAACACAAATATCTAGACTGGAAATAATCTAGAATCAATTAAATAATATTTCAAAAATTGGATATGCATAAAATAATAAATTGTAGGCAAAAACTGAAAACGAATAGATACTAAATAACTAAAATTGATGGGGTTGAAACATATACCAGAAGTTTCATATTGTGTTGTAACACATATAGATACGTTGAAATTTGCATATATATTCGCGAAATGTGAATTAATTACTTTAGGTATAAATTTGATACCTACTCCAGTCCAGACTAATAAAGGGTAATGTAATTGTGTCAGTTCGCGGGGCTTGTTAGATCATTAAAAATCTCGTTAAGTTATATGACCGTTTCTACGCCATTGATTTCCCACCACCAAAACTATACCTAAACTATGGAAACTTTAGGTAGTATACCTAGTCTTTCATAAGGAATAACCAATTAAGCAATTATAAAACCTATTGCAAATACATAAAGAACAAACTACAACGTAGGAGTATGCCTCTACCGAGCTCGGTAACAATGCGATGTCGCCAAGTCGAGCTAACAATAGAGACAATAGAAAAAGGTGAGCAAGGGTTCTATTGTGGTGTCGAAGAGCGTGTATTGTTTAATTAGCGGAGTGCCTAAGTGCTGAAGGAGGCTCCGGGCACTGTTGAGACCTAGTGCAATCGATCTAAATGGGGGGCTAAACGTACTAAAACATACCAAACTTTTTTTTTTTTTAGGTTTCATAGCCCAGAAAAACCACCATAATCCCGAAAAACCATTGTTTTGGTGGTGGGAAATCCATGTGGTAGAAACGGTGAATCTATACTACTGAGGATTCACTGTGTTGACGGCTAATTAAGGACTTTTGACGTCTTTGTTTGCGTAGTTACTTTTGATTCTAAATGTACCCTACTCACAACAAGCCTTACTAAGCTTACTGTGGGACTAGGTTGATTTGTATAAGATTGTCCCATAATATTTAGTAGAGTCACTAATACCTTGAGGTCACTGTACAGATTTAAACATTTTCTACCGACAAGTACAAAGACTCTCCTCATTCAGGCACTGGTGCTGCCAGTGATTGATTATGGCGATGTATGCTTTACCAACGTCTCACAAGGACTCTTAGATAGGCTGGATAGGCTTCTAAACAACTGCATCCGATTTATCTATGGCCTCCGCAAGTATGATCATGTCTTTTCCTTTCGGCGAAAACTCAATTGGCTTCGTATTCGTGAACCCTCAGGGTTCTGTGTACACTCTTTAGCATATTAAATGATCCAGCTGCACCGGAGTTCCTGCGGTCTAAATTTCAATTTGTTACGGCACAGCCAGGCCGCGAGCTCCGTTCCTCCCGTACACTAATACTTTCTATTCCTTATCACCGCTCCGGTTCTATGTCAAACTCTTTCATCTTACACGCTATTCGTCGACCTTAAACATTGTAAATAACATGGATAAGACTTGAGATTCTTCGACTCGTATTTCTCACAGAAAATTTTCTTCAAAACGCAAAAGTAAAAAAAAATTCATTATAAGTACATCATTCATTTAAAATTACTTTCGTTTAACAGTTACAATTAACAATAATACAATCATAAAATAAAACACGAAACATCAACATCATTATTTTAAATGAACATAATTAAATTATTACTTTCTTTGAAATTATAGTAGCAAACCATATTTTTTATCAATATTTTCTACTGTCAATCTATTTCTTTTGACGTCCGATATCTAACTGAAACCACATTTTTCATACTTACGTTAGGCCCGCGGATCTTTAAAACATTTTTTAAACCAAACACAAACTTTAAAATTGTCAAATCAAATCCCGGGGTTAAAAACTATATCCATACTAAGCTTACGCACCGAAGTCTCACAAAATGGCACTACCAATTCCGATCACTGCTCATGACAATCCAGTAGGAGGGATATATATATGGAGTATATTATGATATGTGTATGTATGTATATATATATGTGTGTAATATTTATTTATGTATGTATTCTTTTATGTATATTATTTATATATAATACGGTTATTCATTAATTAGTAATATTCAGTTTAAAATTTCCCATGGTTGTAATAATTTCCCGCACCTATTACCTTTTATTAATCTCTGTTTGGCCCAACGGTTAACTGGTAGAGAATGCCTTTTGGCATTAAGTTTGCCTTTTGTACTTTTTTTTTCATTGTGCAATAAAGTTTAAATAAATAAATATTTATTTATTTATTTATTCTTCTTTTTGGCGAAAATGGCGGGACGACCTAGACGTATTCGAAACCGATTGCAAAGAGATTGCAAAGGACATAGAAGAGTGGAAATCATATTCGATTAAACATTTTAATAGTTTAGGAAAGGTACAAAAAAACACGAAATACTTATTTCAATTTCATTTATTAATGTTGAGAGTCAATTTCAGAGAGACTGACGTAATATTTTACCACCCAAATGATTAGACAGTAGGGTAGGAGGCAGCGCTAGCAATACCGCAGTTGTTGTTACGGTTGCGCGCCATCTTGATGTAGCCGCCCTTGCCCCATCCCTGGCTCCAGGAGTTTTTCACGAGCCAGTAGTCACCGCCATTGGCGTCCGTGCCGTAGCCCACGATCAGAACCTGATGAAGTTACATCCATATTAGAACTAGCACATATTATAATAATCTCGCGACGTCTCCTTTGACCAGACAAACATATGTTTATATCTAAACACATGCCTATATACCTAATTGTAAGTAACTATAGGTAGGTTCACCTTTGCATATAAGTTCATTGACACACAATCACAGATATACTCTGACTGAAATAGTCCATGCGGGACATGACACATTTGGGTACATATTAGAGCAAGTCTAAAGATACAATTTAACAAACTCGTTAGACGAAATCGGACTTAATTATATTTTTGACACAAAGGTTTAAGATGTTTGGCACAGGAAGTTTCTTACACTTACCTACACCATTCTAAAAGAGTTTACTGTTAAGCTTACCCCATGGTTGAGTTTAGATGAAGAGCAATCCTTTTCGTAATACACTCCGTCTGCGTAGTGCTGGAATGCGTGACCCGCATCAATAGCTACTGCTATAGGTCCAATATTCGCTACCGCCTCCTTCAGTTTGTCTTCATCATTTGGAATTGTTGTGTACCCGTTGTTAGTAGCCCCTAAGTTCCTTGCGTCGTACCTTTGGAATTTATGAATTAATTTTGTCATTCATTAATGAAGAATGAAAATATTTTAGACAAAACTATCAATAAATGAACGAACCGGTTCCCGGTTCGCCTAGCACTCGTAGTGCTTGAAGATGGAGACCTCTTAGGCTCTACAAAACATGTCGCACGTAGTGAGTAAAACCATACAAGAAGCCATGCGCTTAGCGAGGGATAGAAGCCTATGGAGGAACCTGGTCTTCAACAGAAGGACATGATGTCACGATCCTCAGCTCTGAGGGAACGAATAATGATGATGATGAAAACCGTACATTTTTATAGTGTAGTGTTATGTCTTCTTCTTCTTTGTCGTTACAATCTTTACAGAGTGGTCGTGGCCATCATGTTGGATTCTGAGTGACCCGTTTCACGACTCGCCGCCACTCTTCCCGTAGAGCCGCTTTTCGGGAGCATACGTTTAAAGTGATCGACGTGCTGGCTTTGGTCTGGTCGGTCCACCTCTTTGGGGACCTGCCTCTACCTCTTGAGCTTGAGTTATGTCTTACGAAAGTTTATATTCAATAGTAGGTAGTAGGTAATAATAATATCTATATACCTGTAAACTTACCTGCATTGATTATTCTTCGCTTCATACGGATATGAAACCTCTGTGTCAATCCCACCGTTGTCCTTAACGTACGAGAATGCACTGTTCATCCAACCGCCCTGGCAACCGTGACATCCGTATTTGCCCGCACAGTCGACCAAATTTTGCTCCGACAGGGATGTTAGATGGTTGTGTTTGATGAATACCTGGCCTTCGAGAGCGCCTGTCTGTTCACCATAGAAGTTATTTAAGTAGCCACCTACTGGTAAGAGTTTTTTTACAGCTAACGGGAGAAATGACCCTTATTCTGATTCAGATGTATATTACCTAATTTACCCATCGCAGTTTTCCAATAAGCAAACTTTTTAGAGAATTGTAATCCTTTATACTCTACTACGAAGATCGCGTGTAAACATTATATTAAAGTTTATACCAAAATACCTAATACGTCCGAAAAACTCGATGGTAGCAAGAGAAGAGCAAGGGTCGTTTTACTACTAGATTGATAATAATGTTTAAATATAGGTATACCCCAACAGATGAGATGTAGAAGAAGACTAGACTCAACGTTGAGAGCTCAAATCAGCTACTCTTTATGAATTTTTTTCTATAGGAAACAACCCTATTGCTATATGCTACATAAGATTACTCTGCGCTGAGTAGGTGTTTAACAATGAAGAATGAACAAGACTTACGGTACTGAAGGCCCAGCATGAGCCACATGGTCCCTGGTCCTTCACGTCTGTCACTGCTCCCTTTTCTCGCCAGTCTACATGATCAGGAAGGCTTATTGCTGATCTCCTAACCCTTGAACTGTGGCTTGTGGAATTGTCGCTAAGGAAAGCAAATAACCATTTAAGAATTGAAGAAGGTGTGTGCCCGTGTAGCCTTCACCAGGCGCCGTAGTCCATAACGTTACCCGTTAACCTATATTACTTAACTAGTATTTTTTGGAATCAGGCACTTATTGAGTTTGAGCGGAAAGAGAAGAGGTGTTGAAAAATAATTAATTCTATGACCCTTCTCTTACCACGTACACCCCCGTCTATATAGTATTTGCAAATATTGTTCATCACATTATACATTAACTTCTAAATAAAATTCTGATTAAAATAATCTATTTTAACATAATCTGTGACTGAAAGTTTAGAAAATTATATTCACCAACTAAAATATTTTCTCTGAATATTTTACAAAATCGGATAGGCAGAGTGTGGTGTAGCATGCGTCAATCATTTATCATTCAATATTTGATGTATTGCCCAACACCCGAAGCGTCAGATCCTTATTATTTTATCAATGCAGTAGAATTTGAACGTAAAGCCACTCAACAAGTCATTATGTTGAACTTTTTCATAGAACTTTTTAAGAAAACCGATTAAGGTAGTGACAGTGACCTTAATCGGTTTTCTTAAAAACTTATATGAAACAGTTCAATGACTTGTAGAGTCGGTTTACGTTCAATTCATATCAATTCAATACAGTGGTATTACGCAACATAGTGTTTGAATGCAATAAAATTTTGATTAATAACTAATTATTAACCATCGCATCGCACCTACAGTAAATTCGTTCAGAATGTATTCTTCGTGGCCCTCGTATCAGTCGCGTGTCACTATTATTTTTTAGGGTATTTTAATAACACTACGAATACAGTAATCAGCAACTTACTCAACGTGGTAGATGAGACCGTTCATTGTATGTACGAACTCGTTGTTTTCCATGTCGGAATACTTGTTCACTTTAAGTTTGAAGGAAACTAATCCTTGTTCAAAGAGGTCGTTATGTTGGACTATTTTGTACTTATTCAGAGCGTATATTTCCAGACGACGCATTTCTTCTACCGCTGACTTGTAATTCTTCTTGTGTGTCAGCTAAATCAAAATAAACCCTCAATGTAGCTATTTCAAACTTTCAAACAAATTTAAAACTAAACCTAGATACAATGTGTAACAAAAATAGTGGTGATTGGCTTAAGGATATAATTGATATCGTATTGGACGCGAAAAAACATTTTTTTGTATGTGATATCCAAAACCAATGTTTTTTCGCGTATTTTTTTTTAAATTAGTTTTTCACAAAAATAATACGATACCAATTCTGCCGTTGAACGGATCACCACTATGTTTGTGACACCTTGTGTTATTATAGCTGTCATTTATTTTCCCCTACAGTTTTCTCACATTGTAAGTCGCTAATATTTCTATCAGTAAATACTTAAAAAGAAAAATACCTTGAATTTGTCCCACTCCTTTTGAAATAAATCTACTATGGAAATCATTGCTGACGCCGTAGCAATCACAAATAGTAGCAGGAGAACACACTTCATTCTGCATTGGGACAAACTTGTTTAATACAGTTTTATTGTTAAGAAACGTTAAGTTACTGGAAATAGTTCGACGAAATACTGAAAACGATAGATGGCAAGAAAACGAAAGAGCCTATGACCTATCAACGATTTTATTATTAATTGAAAAGTAGGAAGATTGGAAGCAGGCGAAGTCATAAGCTACAAATAAAGAAAAAGTTGTCACAGCATAATTAAGTAAGTCGTTGATATGGATTTGCAATTGACCATATTATTATGCAGGATCATTGTGGTAACAGTGAATCACCTTTTATTTTTTAGAGCGACGCAGATACAACACATTATTAATAAGTTAGGAGGTATTTACTTAAAAAAATTGAAAGATAGAATATTGGCTTTATATTTGCCATAGACAACAACTGTATATATTTAACCGTGTAGTTGTAATTCTTATTTAAAAAAAAATAGAACCACTGTGGACTTATTAGTGTACACACTGAATATATTACAAAGTATACAATGGATTGGGGGTGGGTACAGTGAAACAGGTATGATGTTCTGTTGATTAAAACAAATTTCAAAACTTACTTATTTTTCTAATTTTCGTTACGGCGCAAGACATAAACTGTCCTAAGACGTGTATGCGACGGCGCAATGGCACGCGGACTAAAGTTGCTGAAAGGAACGATTTATAAATTTAGCACTGTTTCACTGTGTACACTTGATCCACTGTTACCACAACGACAGGTCTGATACACAGATTGTGAACTTGGCTGACACACTATGTAATAACTTCAGAACTACATGGATGATTGTGTAATGTAACAAGATACGGCAACTTAAGTGCATTTTAGCGTTGCGTGCTTGGGTAAACGTTGTTTTTTTCTTTTATATTATTTTAGTCTTACACTCAGAGCACTAGAGCACATTTATTATTTTATTCCTAATATAGCACAATCGAAAACTTTCTGAATATTATTTATTTGATTTCTTGATCTAATGAGTATCTAAGAATTAGTAGTTACAGACCTGGATAGCTCTGTGGTGTTATTCTATTTAAAAATGTACTTGACCACAAGAGTGACCGCTTGGAATCACATTCGACTTATATATGTTTACCTTTCTCTATTTGCCTCTAAAGCCTGATACTAGATAATGCAGTCGTCTCTTGCATTTACAACTAAGATAAAGCCTTTGTAAATAGTTTAGCTAGTAATGAATGGTATGACGCAAGTACTCGTATGATTTACATGTCGGTATTATTTTAATAAACTTACAATATTCGTCCATAGGCATATAATTACATCTTTATATAATATATTTAATTTTATATTATGTCTCTACTTATGTTGGTTAACTTGCGGTTTGAAGTGAACAATATAACACAAAAGTGTCGTATAAGCCAGGATATTTCTCTTTCCGCATGACATACTCTAGAATTACATATAACAATATAACAATATAACAATTAAATATAACTTGTACAGCCCATTATTCCATTATTTTCATACGATAGCCTAGATTTATTTTGATTCTAATATCTCTCAGTCCTTAGCCCATGGCGAGTTTTGTCCCTGCGTCCCATAATGCGAACAAGTATCCGGTCCTGTGTCTCAAGACGAAAGTCTTTGACCAATGTGTGTTGCCAGTGATGACATATGGTACTGAAACGTGGTCGCTTACAATGGGCCTCATAAGAAAGCTCAAAGTCACCCAAAGGGCAATGGAGAGGGCTATGGTTGGATTCTCTCTGCGTGATCGCATCAGAAATGAGGCCATCCGCAGCAGAACCAAAGTAACCGATATAGCCCTCCGAATCGCTAAACTAAAGTGGCAGTGGGCGGGGCACATTGCTCGTAGAACCGATGGCCGTTGGGGCGGAAAGGTTCTCGAGTGGCGACCACGAACCGGAAGGCGCAGCGTGGGTAGACCCCCCGCAAGGTGGACTGATGACCTGGTGAAGGTCGCGGGAGTCCGCTGGATGCGGGTGGCGCAGGACCGGTCATTGTGGCACTCTTTGGCGGAGGCCTATGTCCAGCAGTGGACGTCTTTCGGCTGATATGATGATAATGATGATGATCCTGTCCGGTTAGAGTGGACTGGCCTCCTTAGTAAGGAAGGAGTCCTTACATTTCATTAAATTATCGGAGGGCGTCTATGGGTATCTTCTTTCTTCTTCATAGGGTACGTACACTTTCTAAATTTCCAACTAGTTTACAGATAGTGAAAGCTGGAGCCGTATTCTAACTTTAAAACACGTATAGACACGATCCAACTTCAATACAACTCCGATGCATTAACAACGCAATACAGCTACTCGTACGGCATAAACATCTGAATCAGAATTAACAGAATTTGCTTGAGAAATATTCCAACGCAACTCCAATACTAGTATGGAGGAAAACGGCTTGTTTGGATAAAGTCGTCGACATCTCTTCTAAATACCTAAAACTGATATGTATGTGTTCCTGGTTGTCTCTTGTATACGAATTGACCGGTTTTAGTTTATGGAGGGGGGGACGAGTCTAAACAATGGGGGGGAAAGATGGCGGCCGACCGTCATCGAAATTTGTTCACATTTCTAGTTCTATGAGACCGATCGGTTCGTGTGAGATGTCATTTGAAAGATTATTAAACGTACTATAATTGTTTCTAAAAAAATCGTAGTCATCGCTTTACTCGTTTAGAAAATATTTGAAAAAATATGATTTTTTACCGGTCATTTTTGCATAAGTACTTACAAAACATGCTTATAACTCGATAAATTATAACTTAACCACAATTCATGTTATTATAAAACATACGGGAAATTGTATGAGCTTTCCAAAATCATAAGTTTTATTTGTATATACTATTATATAACCAAATAATGATGAATTTTATTCAGCATCGGTCGCTGCGCATCGTCATATAAATGACGGCCAACTGTCGTCGTATTATCATTATTTCTCGGAATATATTTTACGGATCAAATCGTAATAGGTATCATTTGAAAGCATTTTAAATGTTCTTCAATCGGTTCTTTGAAGTCTGAGCTGCAAAATTAACCGTTAAGTTTTTTTAAAGAAAATGTAAGATTTTTACCGAATAGACTGGAGGAAACAGGCTTGTTAGGACAAAAGTCCTCAAAATCTCTTCTAAATACCTAAAACTGGTATGGATGTGTTTTTCATTGTCTCCAATATACGAATTGATTGGTTTTATTTTATAGAGGGGGGGGGGGGGGCGAGTTGAAAAAAGGGGGAAGGTAAAGATGGCGGCCGACCGTTATCGAAACTTCTTCACATCTCGAGTCCTATGACACCGATCGGTTCGCATGAGGTGTCATTTGAAAGATTATTAAACCTACTATGAATGTTTTCAAATAACCCTAGTCATCACTTTAGTGGTTTACAAAATATTTGAAAAAATATGAATTTTTACCGTGCATGTTTGCGTAATTACTGATAAAACATGCTTATAACTCAATAAATTATAACTTGAGAGCGATCAATGTTAAAATAAAATATACGAGAAATTTAATGTGCTTTCCAAAAACATTCGTTTTATTTGCATATAATATTATATAACCAAGTAATGATGAATTTAGTGCAGCATGGGTCACTGCGTATCTATTAGGTAAAAATCTGTCATTTTCTTTAAAACAAAATTAACGGTTAATTTTGCAGCTCAGACTTTACAGAACCGATTAAAGTACATTTAAAAGGCTTTCAAATGACACCTATTATGATTTGATCCGTAAAATAGATTTCGAGAAATAATGATAATACGACACAGTCGGCGCCATTTATATGACGATGCGCAGCGACCCATGCTGAAAAACAAAACATCTTTACTTGGTTATATTATATTATATACAAACAAAACTTATTTCTTTGGAAAGCTTATAAAATTTCCCGTATATTTTATAATAACATTAATTGCGGTAAAGTTATACATTATTGAGTTATAAGCATGTTTTATCAATACTTACGCAAACATGCACGGTAAGAAAAACAGATTTTTTCTAATATTTTGTAAACGACTTAAGTGATGAGTATGGTTACTTAGAAACAATTATAGTACGTCTAATAATCTTTCGAATAACATATACAAACCGATCGGTCTCATAGGACTCGAGATGTGAACAAATTTCGATGACAGTCGGCCGCCATCTTTCCCCCCCTTTTTTCCGACCTGTCCCCCCCTCCATAAACTAAACCCGGGCAATTCGTATTCTGGAGACAACGAGGAACACATCCATACCAGTTTTAGGTATTTAGAAGAGATGTCTACGAAAATCGTGAAGGAGACGACGTTTGTTTAATTTTCCTATAGTCTATACAGCTTCAATATTGGTTGAATGTTTGTTGTGTGTTGGAGTTATGTTTGAGATAGGTTGTATTGTTATTGTATTGTTATTGTATTGTTATTGTATTGTTATTGTATTGTTATTGTTATTGTATTGTTATTGTATTGTTATTGTATTGTTAATGTATTTTTAAATTTATTGAGAACTACTTACATACAAATATAAATATTCAATTTTTAAGTCGAGTAAAAAAAATCAGTTTAGGTTCATTCCTAAGACAGTAAGTACCTATATGTCACTGCCTTTTCTTTATCCAATATTTGAAGACGCACGATTAGCTTTACAACCGTATCGGGTGAATAATCGGTCACATGTCTTAATACAATTAATGGGAACAATTGAATCAGTTACAAAAGGCTTCTGCATAAGTGTCTGCTTGCGTCCACGTGGACACGATCTCGTTTGCGAGATGTTTGCATCTTTGTTGTTAAAAAGGTTCGCAAGGCAGTTGAAGACAGCCTAGGTTTTGTTATTATTGTATTGTGTGACATAATTTAATTTAGTTTTTACTGTATTAGTGTTAATTTAATTGAATTTTTATTTGGTTTTAACTTAATTTATTATTTTGTATTGTAATTCTATGGACTTCTGGTCTGAATTAAACGATTTGAATTGAATTGAATAAGTCAACATCGAATAATGTAATTTGCACACAAAATATAAGAAGTCATATTAGTTATTTCATTTAAACAAATGTTATTGGACTATGATTACCTATTAGTTTCCCGTTTAAAAATACCTACATTTATGTATACAATTCTAGGCTCTAATACTTTTTTGTAAATATGGCCCGATCTGATAGAAAATATGAAATTTGTCATGAATGTAGCCTGTATAAGTAAGTATAATAATATATTTTAATTGAAAGAATCAGCATCTTTTCCTGACTACAGTGGCCTAATTTGCAGTCGGTATATTTGTTTTTATACCGACTTCATCATCACTACATAGTATAAAACAAAGTCGCTTTCCGCTGTCTGTCCCTATGTACTCGTATACTTAGATCTTTAAAACTACGCAACCGATTTTGATGCGGTTTTTTTTAAATAGATAGAGTGATTCAAGAGGAAGGTTTATATGTATAATAGATGCATAATATAGTAGAGAAACACTTATAATTTTAGAGGTTTCTAAGGTCATGTCGTAAATAAACACTTTTTTTGCACTTACAGTGCAAACGCTGGCTGGACCCTACAAGATAGATCAAAATAGTGTACTACAGTATTGTACACCTTAAAAAGGTCTACAAAAAAGTCTGCAATGGTATATCGCTAGCCCAATATTACAGGGTTCTATGTTACATTTTCAGTCATTGGCCACAGCATCTTTACAGATGATAGTTGCAGCGTCTAGGAGGTATTTTGAGGGGTTAGTCTACAGCCTACATCGACTGCGATGGCTATATAAACCAATGGCCGATCGGAATTTCTTGCCGCATCGATCACAAATATGTGTGGACTCCTGGGGTGATCCAGCAGCTCTGCGAAGTCGTTTCCGCTTGAGTTGGCCCAACCAGACCTCGTCGTGCCTTGCCATGCCTTCCCGCAGGTTGCGACGCTACTCCGGTCTCATCTCCGCACGTTCCTCCCAACATTTAGCTGGGATGTTGAAATTAATCATGTCGCGTTTGCAGGAATCCTTGAAACGGAGTTCGGGTCGACCAACTGGTCTTTTTGCTTCGGCAATTTGTTTGTGTTGTTACATTTTCAGAGTATTTAAATTTAGACTTAGTGTCACTATGACAATGTTCAAATTTCAATTCGATAAAAGTGAAACATAGAACCCTGTAATATTGGGCCAGCGATATGTCTATCTCTTAGGGATAACCAACAATAACCATTTTTTTATCTCGTGCGAAGCCGGGGTGGGTCGCTATCTATACATATAATAAAGCTGAAGAGGGTCGAAAGTCTGTACATGGAAGATAATCGAAAAAAAGTTGGCTGGGGATACTTAGAATCGATAACAGAACACGCTCCAACAATTTTTAGAATTTTTGTCTGTTTATCTGTTTGTCTGTTTATCTGTTTGTCTGTTTATTTGACCGCGCATCACGTGAAAACGGCTGAACGGATTTTGATGAAATTTTGTATAGAGATAGTTTGAGTCCCGGGAAAGGATAATATATAGTTTTAATTCCGAAAATCAACCCTGGTGGGGGTGAAAATGGGGTTGAAAATTTGTATGGAGAATTTTTAACCGCTGAAACGATTTAGATAGAAATGAGTATGGAGATAATTTGAGTCTCGAGAAACGTCATAGGATAGTTTTCAAACCCTTGTGGGGGTGAAAAGGGGGTTGGAAGTTGGTATGAGGAATTTTTTACCGCTGAACTGATAAAGATGAAATTTGGTATAGAGATAGTATGGGTCTCGAGAAAGGACAAAGGATAGTTTTCACCCCGAAAATCAATCCTAAAGGGGTGAAAAGGGAGTTGGAAATTTGTATAGTGAAATATTAACCGCAGAATCGATTTAGATAAAATTTGGTATGGAGATAATTTGAGCTATGGAAAAGGAAATAAAATACCACGACGGTGGCAAACAAGCATACGGTCCGCCTGATGGTAAGCAGCTACCATAACCTATGGACGCCTGCAACTCCAAAGGGGTCACATGCGCGTTGCTGACCCTTTACAAAAAGGAGGATTCACTGTGTTGACGACCAAAGGAACAAGAAGGCCCCTCATCGTCAACACACTGGGTCCTCTTTGAGCTATTTGGCAACCTTACTCACCAGCAGGAACACAACACTATGAGTAGGGTCTAGTTCTATTTGGCTGTGGTTTTCTGTAAGGTGGAGGTACTTCCCCAGTCGGGCTCTGCTCCAGATTTGAGCGATGACATTCGCTGAACGTGCCCTACCATACTTAGCGAGATGCCATTCGCAGTGCCCATACCTCTCTTTTTGGCGCAGTTTAAGGACATACCCAGATCCGGACGTAGTTTAAAGACATACCCAGGTCCGGACGTAGTTTAAGGACATACCCCGGGTTCAAAATAGTTTTATCTCGGAAATTATCTCCTAAGGCGGATGCAAAAGGGGTGGAAGTTTAAATGGGGAAGAAACAACCAATAACCGCTGTACGTATTTAGATGAAATTTGGTATTGAAATCATTTGTAATTTTTTGGTCAAGGTGTTCATATTTATAACATGTTACCCGTCGATGCTTTAAATTTACCTTTACCCGCTCTTAAGAAATATTTGAAAATGTCATGAATGTCAAAGGGTTATTGCAGGTTCGAGGACTATATATGACGGACAAAGATGCATTGCCCAAACCAAAAAAACTACTACAAAATCATCTAACATTTATAGGACACCGTTTAGGTAGGAAAACATATCAAACGTTTTGTGAAGAAGTCAGATTAGGATTTATTTTTCTTTATAATTAAACAATAGGTACATTATCTGTCTCTCAAGCTGTTTTGATATGTCTTCTTGAAGAACTACGCATTATTTTGTATCTTTAAGATCTACACAAAATTTACGAAAAAGTCAAAAATGAAATAACATTAAATAACACAACTTCGTTCCAATCGAGTGTTCCACGACACTCACGTATTTTATTTTTTTCTGACGTTCATTAGTGCATTGTAATGTGCTTACATTGAAGAATAAATATCTTGATCTACACCAATATCATAAATCCCCTATTCCACGTTCGGAACCGCCGGCGCAATAAGGTTGGTTCATGGCGGTGTAATGGCGGTCATTCTAATGGTTTCAATGGATTTTTAATATGTGTGTAGGTAAAGCAGTGTATGCTTCTGTACATAAGTAGGCCCTATTACGTAAGAGTTAAATAAACTACTTATAAATGTTAACTTAAGGGTTCTGTAGTCAACTAGGAACCCTTATAGTTTCGCCATGTCCGTCCGTCTGTCCGCGGTCTAGCTCAGTTACCATTCGCACTAGAAAGCTGAAATTAGGTGAGGCCTGATAAGAACTTTCAATAAAAACTATATTGAATAAAATCGGTTCAGCTGTTTTTGAATTATCAGTCAAAAACGCATAGTGAAAGGAAGTGCCAAATAGTAAAATGACGTAAGCGCCGCCAAATATCCCTTAATAAACGACCTTTTGAACGGATGTTTTGTAACAGGGCGGCATCTACGAAACTCTACACTGAGCATCACCCGACATGCTCTTGGCCAGTTATCTTGGATTGTTATCCCGGAAATCACCCCTTAAGGATTACTAATTCCAATTCAAGAAAATCCCCAGCCAGGTTATACGTAGCCTATAAAATTCAACGTCTAAAAGGGTGGGGGGGGGGGGGGGTAGCCACTACAGTCGATTGAGTTAAATTTGCATGGGTAATGGACCCCCCCCCCCCCTCCCTCCAAGTGCACCTCAAATAGAAAAAAAACATTTCTCCACCCCAATTTCAACCGCGCCTGTTCTTACCTTTCATGCTTAGACTGATTTGACGGGAGGATCGATTTGGATGATATTTGCCGTGGACATGAACGTATAAATACAAAAGTCGGCCTGTATACACCTACAGCTTTGTGTCGTTTAAATCATGCCAAAAAAATCAATATGATAAAAAAAAGTATTCATTTTTGAGTGTAGTTTCATTGAGTGGTAATTGCAAAATATTTTATTAGGACTACTGTCCTCTAGCGTATCCATCTGTCAACTTTACTTCAAGTTCCGCCTCCAGGGTAGCGGTAGAGAAATTAGGGGTGAATTAGCCGCTTACTGACACAGACCGAATTCCGCGCGGGCACAGCTAGTTTTATATAAAAACAATTGAAATTACAATCACAAATGTATGTAAATTATTCGTTGAGTTTTCTACAATGCTTGTCTAAAAATAGACATTGCTATAGGACCTATGCATAGTTTCCAAAATATGCGTCGCCCAAATATTGCAAAATAAAATATGTAAGACTGTCAGCATATAAAGATATTATATTGGATTCTATTTCCTACATTATACTAAAATCATTATATTCTTATTCATTTCACTAAAAACTTAGCGAATATAATATTTCCCCATACTAGCGATCCATAACTTAACGGGGTACATCTAAATGCCATTTCTTCACGTCATTAGCAATTTAGCGCATGCCGCTGTTATGTGTTACAGATAAACGACAGACAGATCCAAACAGACAGCTTCACGGACGGAGTCCGATTCGTGTCCGTTCGATCCGATGGATGTGCTGCGGCCCGTGTAATACAGTTTCCGCTATTTTCGTTCGCACCGTGATACATCCGGGTATAATATATATAAACCTAAGTTAGGCGAACTTTGTAATGGATACGAATACATACATTTTTCCGCTCCAGAGTGCAACCGAGACATCGCTATATAAAAACATAGTGTTGATTTTAATTCTAGCATGGTCACTAACATTACAACTACTATTTAAAAAAACCGGCCAAGTGCGAGTTGGACTCGCGCACCGAGGGTTCCGTACAAACCTGTAGGTATATAGGGGTAGTAACTTTAAAAATGTTTTTATTATATGATGTAACAAAAAATTTACGGCTTTCGCAATTTTTCCTTTACCTATGCTATAAGATGTTGCTTCGTACCAAATTTCAAGACTCTGAGTTCACGGGAAGTACCCTGTAGGTTTTGATTCCCTTGCGAGTTTCGAAAATTTGCGGCATAAACGGCTGTATCTTTTGATTTCGTTGGAAGTTTAGAAGTTTGATTTTTCTCCAAGGAACAGTAGACCTGAGTATTTGATATTAATTTCAGCTTGATACCTCCACGCGTTCCTGAGAAAAAGGGTCTTGACAGACAGACAGATGGACGGACGGACGAACGGACAACAAAGTGATCCTATAAGGGTCCTTTCGAGGTACAGAACCCTAAAAAGAGGTATTTACTGTTTTTGTGCGTTCCCGATATTTCGGCAAAGTTGCATGCGCCATCATCACAGAGCAACTGAGAGATGGCGCATGCAACTGTGTCGAAAAACTCTCAATATAAACGATTTGAAGTGAACATTTTCATTGGATACCAGCTTTATTAGCTTTTATCCACCAAGTTTAATAATTCCTACCCATAATTACAATTCTGCAGCTTAATGCCGACATGATGTCAGTGAAAATTTCGTAACCATCGTATTTTTTGTGAATCAATTTTTTTTCAACTGTAAAAGGAAATTCTTTTGAGCCCATAATCTTAACGAGAATTTCATTCTGCGGTTTTCATCTACTATTTTCCTGTTCACGATTATATAGACATCACATCACGTTGATTCATTCACGATGGTCTGTACACGTGAGGTGCCAAAGTATTTTTCTTCGCAGAATCTCAGTTCACGTTACAATAATAAGTGATACAGCAGATCTTAATTTCGAATTGCAGTAGTACATTGCAATCTTGAGCGGTATTCGAAATAAGTGAAACTTAAACTACGTCCGGACACGGGTATGTCCTTAAACTACGCCCAAAAGAGAGGTATGGGTACTGCGAATGTCATCTCGCTATGTGTGGTAGGGCACAGCATAGCGAATGTCATCTCGCTCAAATCTGGAGCAGAGCCCGACTTTGAACTTACGGTTCAAAAGTTACGGGGGGGGCTACACAACTGTTCTGACTTTCGCAGAAAATATTCACTTAATCACAAAATAGTCAAAGAAACCTCAATGTTATTTTGAAAGACCTATCGATTGATGTGTCACATGTTGATATTTGTTTTTTTTTTTAAATTTAGTTACCTGTATGGAGCGCCCCCCTAAAAATGTTTTTTTTTTTCAAATTTAACTACATAACCAAGTAGCTGCATACAGAATACACCTTATGTGTAAATTTTATTCAGATACGTCGTATAGTTTTCGAGTAAAATGCCTGTGACATACGGACGGACAGACAGACAGACAGACATGACGAATCCATAAGGGTTCCGTTTTTTGCCATTTGGCTACGGAACCCTAAAAACAGCCTTCAACAACTGAATATTTTTAACGAATACACTTCTGTTTCAGCTTCGTATTTATACTGTTCGAGTCTTGTTATGGGACAGGAAAAAAGGGTCCGTAGGCAAATCCCGCATTAGTAATAACGCTTCGCCGTAGCACCTGCTACGTCCTCGGCTGTTATATTTATTTTTTCTACCAACCAAAATGTCGATTCCCTAATGAAAATTATGTTGGTTTGGTAGGTATCAGATTGGAATTATCCTTTTAAAAGTATCTATGAGATAGGTACTACTTTAAAACCATATGAAAATAATCAAGGAACACAAATCGTCTGTCTGTAGGTATGTCTGTCAGACATTGTATTTTCAAAACTACATTAGTAAAAATTTTGTAAAACTATCTTCTTACGGAAAAATAACTGTCTATGGCTGCAAAATGTGTATGTCTGCAAAATGCACACTACTTATAAAATCTACGGATTCTGAAAAGTGTCTGCAGCTTAAAATGCAAGTACAATTTTAATAAAGCTTAATGAATGATCCTTTTATTCCGCGAACTCTGAACTATCATACGTAGTTCCGCTTTCCCCGAAATCTGTGCTCAACCAAGAATTAATAAGATTATTGCAGCATTCTCGTGCTCCGGGGCAAAATAATGTTGATTCATAATGATGAATGTTCCCCAAAATTACATGCTTCCCGAGGAAGCCATATTAAGAAAGATAAGGTCATATTATTATTACTCATCTTAATAATATTTTTGTTTTCCTTAGACGAAAGTTAAAGTAACTTTTGTGGTATATTTCTTTACCTAGTAACCTTTGATTTATCGTTGGTACGAGTACCTCGACGGTGAGATCATTACATTTGTTTCGATTGTAAAAGTAACAAAAAGTAAAGCATTTGTACAGAGTTAATCATTTATTAAATTTGTTGTTTTTTAAATGTCTGGATACATTATCTCATTAAAGTCAGAGTTTCAACAAACACCTGAAAACACACAAAAATTAAGTTAGGTACTTTTATTGGACTGAATATTTTCTTCACTTAAAATCATCAAAGAAGTGGCACTCCATTCACAGGAAAAAGTTTGCTGAAATTCAGTATGCTCATTAATTTAAAATTAGAAATAAAATAGACAAAATCGTAATTTTTAATATCATTTCGAATGGCGTCTTAAATACAAAGTACTGTGTTAAGTCTTATCTATGATGATTATATACCTACATTCCTATTTCCGGAGTGCAATTTTTCCATTTCGGACGATACTTAACTAGGATACTACGATTCTGTTGCCGCGATGATAATTCATTATGGTTGTTATAATTTAAAGGATTAATCGCGTTTTACCACTAATTTTAAAAATCTTCCAACGTTTCAAGCTCTTTACAGCGCCCGTGGTCACGGGATAGACAGTTAAAAAATATTGCCCGATCAAACGAGCCCGCCGAAGGCGGGCGAAGTTCGATCGAAATTATACGAAGCGTCTCGTTCGAAGATGATAGGTAAAATGTAGTACTGTTAAGTATGTTTTAACTTCACAACGTTTAGAGATTTAAATTTGAAAATTATTCCCGCGCCCCATGCTGTCATCTCCCGCGCGCCTTTACCGGTCGCCATATATTTCAGAGTAACTTAGCGATATCACAGTTTCGTGTAAGATGATTACAGGGACGGGGTCCATTTATTACGATATTAATATATCATGTAACTTCCTCGCTATGGGTGGGAAGTGATCATCTTCGAACGAGACGCTTCGCATAATTTCGATCGAACTTCGCCCGCCTTCGGCGGGCTCGTTTGATCGGGCAATTATACTACGCGTCTCGTTCTCGATGATAGGTAAAATGTAGATTTTTGGAGCCTGTGATAGAGCTTTAAAAGTATTTGTATTCTTGATCAACTGAAATGATACAAATATTTTTGAAACATGACACAGCTTTTTATTGATTTAATACACATAAGGCTTATAATTATGTAACATTTAATTATCTTTAGTTAAAATACTAATAGCGAACTTATTCTTTGATTCTGTAAGAGGCCTATTATAGAACCGTGCGAATGTTGTTGAACCATCTGACCAACCTGCTGTTCTCCTTATTGTATCAATGTCTGCCCTTTTCTGTAGGCAGTAGACACAGATGCATGTTTGGTGCTGTATGCACTAAACTTATCAGTATCAATACCGGCTTTACTGAGTAATGACTTGATCCAATGACCAATTGTCTGAGAACTAACTGGTTTGTGAAGTTTTACTGAGAATATAAATAATCTCTTATTTCCTGCTCTGATTGGTTCAGTTATTTTTAAATAATGAATAATTATGGTGGCTACACAAACCTTTGGTCGTTCTCTGAAAAATGAAATTATAAGTAGCGGTTGATTTTTTCCCAGCTTTGATGTCTTTATCCTATCAGGAATTTTAATTTGGAGTCCTGATGAAGTTATAGATATCTCATCTATATTGATTAAGGTTATCGTTTGTAATCTATGGGCTGTAATCATAACTAACAGTGTTGTAGCAATCTCTGATAAAGTTGTTGTTGTTTAATTTTTGATTTTCCAAGTCATCTTGATTTTCAATATATTCTAAAACTTGCTCTATATTCCATGTTTCCGAGTATTTAGGTGCAGAAGGGCGTCTTCTGAAAATGCCCCTGAAAAATCTAGATATAAGGGCATCCTTGGATATGTCATTTTTTACTATAAGTGAGATTGCTGATCTGGAAGAGTTTAAGGTACCATAACTTGCATTTTCATTGAATCTAATTGTTAGAAACTCTATAACATTAGCACTGGTAGGATCAAATATATCATATTTATTTCTAGTCGCAAAATATACCCATTTTTTGAGACAACCTTCATATTGCTTAAGGGTTGATTGTGATATTGTGTCTATAATAAAGTCCACAGACATCTCAGGAACTCCTTTTTTTAGGTATGCCTCCCTGATAATTTCCCTACCACTAGCGAAAGTTTGTGTGACAGAGGGTGTAGTCGGCTCCTGCAAGGAGAAAGAAGTAGGTCATCTGCAGGTTCCAATATTAACGGGGATCCTGCTACAACTTGGTACAACTACTATCCCTGTTGCATCATCATTTATTATTTTTCTTAATGCAGGCAATATTATTGCAAAAGGGGGAAATGCATAGAAATGTTCATTTTCCCATGAAATTGTAAAAGCATCTATTACTGACGCTTCTGGATTAGGGTAACGCGAGCAAAATGTTTTACACTTGGTTTTAATTCTAGACGCAAATAGATCAATACTACAGGTACCAAACTTGTTTTCAATTTGCTTAAAATATTTTCCCGCTAGCTCCCATTCAGTGTCTAAGTTGGTATCACGAGAAGCAGTATCTGCATCAACATTCTCTTTTGAAGCGATGTACGAAGCTACAATCCATATCTTTCTACTCTCACACCACTGCCAGATTTTTCGGGCTAGTTCACTTAAGTGGGGATATTTGACACCTCCTGCCTTATTTATATAAGAAATAGCTGTAGTATTGTCTATACGCAATAGAATTTCGCAGTTGTTGAGTTTAGACGCAAAACATTTTAGACCAAAAAAGGCAGCTAGAAGTTCAAGATAATTTATGTGGAATTTTTTATCATCCTGGCTCCAGAAACCACGGGTTATTATTGAATGCATCTGAAGAAATAATCATTTTGTATTTCCTTGTCCGTATGGGATTAGAACCAGTCAACACATTAATATTCCACCAAGCGAGATCTTCCATTACATAATCAGTGATTGTCATGTAACCTTCAAAATTATCGTTATTTACGGTTAGCGCTATCCATTTAGCTCTTTCTGGTCTCTTACAATATATTTTACTATATTCAACTGCATGTGATGCTGCTATTAAAACTCCTAGTAGTTGCGCGAAAAGTCGGATTTTGTACTTTTTTCCTACCTGAAATTGTTTTATGAAACTAATAATTTGTTTATTCTTATTACTTGGTAAATCTACTGAATATTTTTCTGAGTCTAAAAAGAATCCAAGATATTTGCATCTTTTACTTGGATTTGTATGACTTTTCTTATAATTTATAATAAATCCTAGCTTTTCTAACAATACAATAATTTGTTTAACATTATTATTACAGGATTCATATGTGTCACTAATGCACAGTAAATCGTCTAAATAAACTAAGGATAACCAGCCATTTAAGCGTATATTATTCATAACGGGCTTCATGATCTTGGTAAAAATATAAGGACTAGTTGATAACCCGAACGGGAGACATGTGAATTGATATAAAACATCATCAAATCTAAATCTTAAATATTTTCTACTGTTTTTAGACATTGGGACTAAAAAATAGGCATTTTTTAAGTCTAATGTTGCCATATACATATGAGGAGAAATTAAGTCTCGAGCTGCTCTAAGATCTTCCATCTTAAAGTGAGAAGTTTGTATGAAGTCATTTAATTTTTGTAAGTTTATAATAAACCTATAAGACTTATTTGGTTTGGCAACTAAAAAGTAGGATGACACAAATTGTCCCTCACTTTCATCACACTTTTCAATCGCTCCTTTAGATAGAAGTGTGGAAATTTCTAATTTAATATTTTTAAATTCATCCGGAGGCCACTGCAGGAGAGTTGGCTCTCGCAATTGAAATCCATACTAATATTATAAATGGGAAAGTGTGTGTGTTTGTTTGTTTGTCCGTCTTTCACGGCAAAACGGGGCGACGAATTGACGTGATGTTTTAAGTGGAGATCGTTGAAGGGATGGAGAGTGACATAGGCTACTTTTTGTCTCTTTCTAACCCCCCACTTCCCTAAAATGGGGGGTGGAAGTTTGTATGGAGCATTACGGGGGGCAAAGGCGAACCGTGTTACCCCGAATTTAACGCGAGCGAAGCCGCGGGCAAAAGCTAGTGGTTTATATTTGAAGGTTATATCATACCCTTGTATACAATTTAAAATGAAGTCATCTGTTGTAATACTTTTCCATATTTCTACAAAATGTTGTAGTCTACCCGCGGTGTAATTTACCTTATTTACTTCTTTGATACTGGACGATTTTGTTTTTGGGTCGTCGAACGTCCTTGATTCTGTGAAGATTTTGTCTGGTATGGCTTCGGTTTGTACCTCACATTGGTGAATTGCCTCCTTGGAAAATAGCCCACCTGTCTGGCTTTTGAAGGTGGGCCTCTCCAGTTTACCTGGTTATACCAACCAGGTTGGTAGTTTGATTTCTTGGCTGGTGGTTTTTCAGTTGTCTTAAGTGAAGCTGAAGCCTTCTTAATATTTTTGGCATCCTTTACCTGCTCATTCGGTTTTACACCATACAGCCATTCATCAGAATTTGTTGCTTCGAGAGTAGATTTGATGTCTTTATCGAGGTTTGGAGTGATAAAAGACTTTCTTGCAACTGAGTGTTGGTGAAATATGTCTGCCAGAATTTTTCCTGAGTCCCAAAGATATTTCATAAGTTGTAAATGGTCAATTCCATCCTCAGGATTTTCCCTCAACATTGAGATTGCTGCTCCGAGTGATATCAGGCTTGCACCCACACAGTTTTGTGTATCGGTAAAGTGTTGGTCTCTCTGTTTTGCTATGTCAGTTAAATGACTCACTATTTCCAAGTTCACCTTGGGTGCTTCAGTGCGAAAAGTTCCTTCTCTGTGATATTTTTTAAGGAGGCCCTTTCGAGTCTCATCTGTAAGGCCTTTGATCATCCATTGAGTCCACTGTGTTTTGAGTGTATCATCAATTTTTGTTGTTGAAGAATTCGAAGATAATTCTTCACCCATCATTTCGAGAAAATCCTGATTCCAGTCTTCTGGAGACTTGACAGTTGGATGTTTTCTTCAGGAATAGTAACACTAGCCTCGGATGAAGTAGAATGTTGAAAATTATCAATATTTTGAGATGTGTCAGATTCTTTAATAGGTGTTTCTGGAATATTTTCTTTATTTGATTCCGTAATATCTGTAACTTAAAATCACAGATCTAATATATATATACGTACATGTATGCATTACAATTGTTATGACGCAACAGGTACTTTTTGTACATTTAAGAGTTGGTTCTTGTTGAACTTCGCTCGAATGTGGCAATATCTGCCTTTTAAATAAGTTATTTTTGTATTTCGAGTAGAAAACTTACAAACTCATGTTCGTATAGAACTGAGCGCGCTCGTGTGGAGCTGCCCATCATATGATTGTTCATATAGAACGTTCATATTTAGTAAATGGGTAGTTTTTATATAAAATCACCCAATTTAGCTTACTGCACTAATATTTTCCATTTTTTGGCTTTGTATAAACTCCGTCATACATTCTTTAAGGTTATCAATTTGTTCTTGCATTAACCTGAGTTTTTTTACTGGTTTTTCGATCTTCCCGATCTCTTTCCCTAGATCGTGAACGTGACCTTCTTTTAGGCATTGTCGAAACACAATATCAACACAATTATAACGAGTTAAACACGTTATAAACGATATTATTCTGAAAATAAAATCTTAAACGTCAGAGGCTATTTACACAACAAAACAATATGGCGACCGGTAAAGGCGCGCGGGAGATGACAGCATGGGGCGCGGGAATAATTTTCAAATTTAAATCTCTAAATGTTGTGAAGTTAAAACATACTTAAGGCGCTAGGCGCTGATTGTGGCCGAAAACTGTTACTTTCTAAGGGATATATCTCAATAACGGGACATTCAAAAATTTTGAAAAAAATATATGTCATTTACCATTTCATGTACAACATTGTCAACGTTTGAATAACTCGTGTAACGTATAGTTTCTCCGTTATGTAAATGTAACGAAATGTCGTTTTACGGTTAATTTTGCTTATATCTACTGAACGGCTCATTCGATTTAAAATATTGTTGAACTAAAAAATATGTACTACAGAACACTACAAACTCAACGTAGGATATTTAAATTGATTAAATTTTCTTAAACAACTTGATCATAATTCCACATTTCGTGCGTTATTAGCTCGAAAACGGCGTTGCTGGCAGTCGTGAGCTAGCTTTGAGACGAGGAGGCTGTGTCGCTCGTCGCTCCGTGCTTCCCTTGTACTACATATACTTGTGCTTGGCCCGTGAGCAATAATATCGGACTTACTGTGCCTAAAGACTAAATAACTGCAGAGGGTTCATGCGGTGCGGATATAACGTGTCTTCCCGGAATCAATAGTGTATATCTTTCAAGATAATGTACTCGTATGCATGTTTATGTACGTTCGTATAAAAAGTGTATTTTATTTAGATTATAATACAAGTACAAAACTAATGAAATAAAAATGGAGAAAAAACAAAAATCATGAATCTCACATTGCTCTGAAAACAAATTAGGTCATGTAAGTAAACTAAAATTATTATATTTTAGTAGACGCATGCATCACGCAAAATAGGCATTAGTCGTCGAGTTGCGGAAATCTGCTAGTACTGCAATACAATAGACTAATAATTAATTTAATAAAAAACTCCAAAGAACCGAATTTATTTAAACATATTTATTTAAGAATACCGTGTTCTAAACGAATGTAATATGCGTTTTATTTTAAGATTAAACACAATCTTTAATGTTATACTTCATACTAATTTCTCAAATCTAGAAATTGCGAAGTAAACTGCAAAGGATTGCAGATAAACCGGCCAAGAAAATATCGGGCTATGCTCAGTGGGATCCGTAGTTGCCGGCCTGTTACAATACATCCATTCAAAAGGTAGTCTATAAAGAAATATTTTGTGGAACTTACGTTATTTTACTATAGGCATAACACAAAAACCGGCCAAGAGCGTGTCGGGCCACGCTCAGTGTAGGGTTCCGTAGTTTTCCGTCCGTCACAGTAAGTGTCCCCACTTAAGAGTTAATAACACCGCCATGTAGGATATGATATGAGAGTTCCACGTACAGCGACATCTATCGGCAAATTAAGTAAACTATTGCGCGCGAGCTTAAAGTATGGAAGATGATTTTTATGGAATAATTCTTTATTGCGTGAACCGATTTTCACCGTTTTTACTTTATTTAAAAGCACGTCATGTCACTGTAATTTTGTAGAAATTACAGGTACAATAAACACCTGCTTATACGGTTAAATTACAAACTTAGTTCAGAAATTATTTTGTAATTTTTGTTCAAAAACTATTCATCCTATCAAGTTCAAAATAATTTTCCTAGAAAGTTTTTATAAAGTTCTACTTTTGAGATTTTTTTCATATTTTTAAAACTTATGGTTCAAAAGTTAGAGGGGGGGGGACGCATATTTTTTTACTTCTGGAGCGATTATTTCCGAAAATATTTACATTATCGAAAAATGATTCTAGTAAACCCCTATTCATTTTTAAATACCTATCCAACAATATATCACACGTTAGGGTTGAAATGAAAAAAAAAATCACTCCCCACTTTACGTATAGGGGAGCTACCATAATAAAAAATAAAAAAACACTTTTTATTTTACCACTTTGTCGGCGTGATTGATATACATATTAGTACCAAATTTCAGCTTTCTAGTGCTAACGGTCACTGAGATTATCCGCGGACGGACGGACGGACGGACGGGCAGACATGGCGAAACTATAAGGGTTCCTAGTTGACTACGGAACCCTAAAAACGGCTCAACCGATTTTATTCCATATAGTTTTTATTGAAAATACGTGATAAGTATTTCAATGGCCTCACTTCCAGGAATTTTACCAATTTTTTTGGACCCACGTTCAAAACTCAAAGAGCATTTTATTTACGAAAGTATTCGTTTTATCCAAAAGTTGTTTAAGGCATATTCTTCTTGAAAGACCTATCCAACAATGGGTTTCAGATACTTATTGTTTTACCACTTTGTAGGCGTAATTAAAACACATAATTACTCATACCAAATTTCAGTCTACTAACTATCACTGAGCAAAGCCTGCTTGAGAATCTAATAAAAAATTGCTGATATTTAAGAGTTCAATGTATGTAAGAATAAAGGGGAAAAAGCTTTTTTTATACCACGACGCTGGCAAACAAGCATACGACCCGCCTGATTGAAAGCAGTTATAAAGCCTATGGCCGCCTGCAACCCCAGAAGATTCACATGCGCGTTGACTACCCTAAAAAAAACTATACTATGTCGGTGAAATGCAAATAAATACAAATTTTATATTAATTATCAAAACAAGTGAATAAATAAATTACTACTAAGGGTTAATACCACCTATCAAATATCTTTAAAAGACCGGCCAAGTTTGTATCGGACCATGTATAGTATAATGTAGGGTTCCGTAGAAAGTAGTTTCTTGGAGATAACTCAAAAATGGATGAACCGATAATATGTGAAATAATTTTCGTAGAAAATTAAGTACTAAGCCTTCTTGGTATTTTTTCATATTTTTTAGACTTACGGATTAAAAGTTAGATGGGGGCTATTATATTTAGACTTTCGAAGTAATTATTTCTGAAAATATTGACTTAATAAAAAAGTTTTAAAAATACTCTATATATATATACGATATTTTTAATGTTCATATTTACAAAAAAAATATTTTTGACATTTAGTTTGGCATATGTATGTATGGAGTGCCTGACCTAAAAGATTTTTTTAGCAATTTAGCCAGAAAACTAAGTGGCGGCACATGAAACACACCTCTAGATAAAATTTCAGTAATGTATGTTTTATAATAAAAATGGCTGTAACATACGGACATGTTTCAAAAAACTTTTAAGGGTTCCGTTTTTACCATTTTGGCTATGGAACCCTAAGAAGTGTTTGCGCTGTGTTATATTTTAAAGATCTAAATTTAATGGGCTTACAGCTCTCATTTGTATGACGATTTCGTGCACAAATACCGCTCCTTACATGTGCATTTTTACTATTCGCAACTCGCAACAGGCTTAGTTTTGTTAATTTATCGTAATTAAGTGAATTTTTACGGTTAATATTTAAAATCGCAACAAAAAAATAACCATCTATTAAGCTCACTTGCACAGCAAAAAAAATCCAAATTTACATGAAAACACCGCTTTGATGTGCATTCAGTTTTTTGTGCTGTACTAGTCAGTATTTTTTTCTGATATGCGGAATATTTTTAACCATATTTTGTAAATTCATAAATATTTTGCCGCTCACTGTACTTCAAATTCAAAATCTAGGTTTTCATTTTTTACATAAAAATCTACTAATCGAGATCGTTATTACTTATCTTATTTCGTAGCATTGCTAAAAAATGTCACCGTAGTACTTAATCACAGTATTCAAATCTCAAAACATCCACAAAAGGATTAGGTATGATTATTATAAACCTGCCCGCGCGCCTCTGAGTAAAGTCATATTCTTTGAACATTATTGCGGTGCATCGAGGCGGATTTACGCACGATCGCAATGAGAAGGGTACGCGGGTGGCGCGGGTAGAGAGCGCCCAAACGCTCAAGGACACTCCGGCGAAAATCGTCTTAACAGTACTACATTTTACCTATCATCGAGAACGAGACGCGTAGTATAATTTCAGTGTATCTGTCTACCCTGTGACCACGGGCACTGTAAAGAGCTCGAAACGTTGAGAAATTAAAAAAAAGTGCTAACACGTGATTAATCCTTTTAATTATAACAACCATAATAATTTTAATTTAGTTTGAGTATTAACTTTAAATAGTAGTAGTAGTAGTATAATACTTTATTGCACAACAAAGAAAGAATATATAATATTTGTACAAAGGCGGACTTATCCCTTGAGGGATCTCTTCCATTCAACCTTTGAGCATTTGAGGGAGAATTAGACAAAACTGGCTGTACAAAACGGCACTAAATAAAATAATAATATAGGAATTAAACATTCTAATCTAACCTACTATTTACAACCAAATACATACATGTATACTATACATAAATAAATACATATATACATTAATGCTTACATACATACATATTAAATTTATAATCCAGTCTAATCTATCTGTAAACATATAACAAGCGTTTGAAATATGTAAACGTTTGGGCGTTATCTCCACTAATGAAGGGTCTAGAGAGGCAGTCATAAATCAATGTGGCCTGCGGGACACATGACCAATATCAAAGCTATCTCTAAACAACACAAAAACACTCTTGTCTTCTGATTCTTAAAGTCTATTTTCCAAAGAAATCATGTAGTGTTAGTGCCTACGTGTGACACGTAGTGATGGTCCGGTCTTGTTAATATTAACCATTCAAGGAACATGGCGTTTCTAATTTTCTTCACAATAGGTACCTTCCAATATCTAGCTCTCATAATACGTATAGTGATCATAAGGATTCCTGTTATTGACTAATATTCCCAATATTACGTAGCTTTATTATTTTAAGAGCCCAGGGCCTAATAGCTATCTTTGTAACCGTAGTGAAGCCATTTATACTGTGTCAGAAAGGTATACATACTCTGTAGTATCGCTCTCTTCAAAGAGATGCCAACTCCAACCATTGTCTCCAAGCAGGAAAAGATGATGCTTCATAAACTGTAATTCCGTATGGGTTACCATACCACCATGACAAAACATTGTTACTATTCAATTTGTTACTGTTAAAGGAAATAAGCATCAGAAGCACCTCACTACAGACATGAGTAGCATTCGTTGATATATCGTGTGTCAAGGAGCAATGGTCCCACTGTAGTTATAAATGACTATCGATTTACCCGTGATCCGATGGATAGATACCTGTAAAACGATTTTTTTATTAGGGTCTAAAGATGTCTCTTATTGTAATCCGTTTGCTGAATAGAAAATATAGATGGGGAGCCCGGCACTATATGAGCCCTTTAAGGATATTTGGACCATTTGAGAATTCCCACATTTCTAATTGGTCGTAATAAACCTAGCGTTTGTCTCGGCTTTTTGAGCCTAGGGTCCGCTCAGCAACCTAATCCCATGAATTGGCGTAGGCACTCGTTTTTACGAAAGTGACTGCCATCTGACCTTCCGACCCAGAGAGGATCAAAACTTGGTTAACGAAACACTAATGGAATCGCTTTTTTGGATTAAATCCGGTTTCCTTACGATGTGTTCCTTTACCGAACAGCGACTTGCAAATATAAAATGATATTTCGTATATAAATAAGTTCCTCGGTGGACTGAGCCGGGGTTTAAACCTGAGACCTCCAGATTGAAACTCGGACGTTATACAGCCAGGCTTCTTCCGGCTGCTTCCAATTAAAATAGGCATACGTAATCATCAGTATATTACGTAAAAAGTTATAAAAATATCTTATTAGTGTTTACTTTTATTGTTTTTATTTCGTACTTATTTAAATATTTTTTGCGTTTCGTAATGAATTACACGCACAAGCAGCTCAATAAAAAAAATCTTGTAAAAGAGATACTGGCCTCCATAAAATGTATCTTAAACACAGCAATGACTTACTATAAAGCGGATATTTTGAAATCAAACAAATAAATTCGAATACTGCAGGGAATGGTGTGATTTATTTGCCACAGAGCGTCGGCTGGTGATAGAATGCTGTCGACGCCGGCATGTTGGCAGAATTGAGTTATGGTTACATGTTGATGTAGATATCCAAATAAAGCTAACTTTTAAAATCCTTAGTAAATATTATAGCAGTGAGAGTGAGTATACGAGTATACTGGAATTATTCTAAAATACGTCATATTAGCAGTTCCATAGTTTATAAGGCGTTTTGAACTCCGCATTTAATACATTACTCCGGCTTTGCCTAGAACTAGAACGACACACCTAGTTTAGTAACTAATGTTAAAAGGATGTACCGTTAAGTATAAGGTAAACATTTATGATATACATTTTCCATAACTACTCGTATTTCATTTAATAATCGTATCTAGAACGATGATAGTCTTTAAATACGGCACAAACAATTAAATATAAAAAGATGTTTCCAATCTCTCTTCTAAATCAGTCTTCTGGTTCTTCTTTTGGTTGTACTATAGTAAAGTAATGTAAAGAAAACACCTAACAATCAGAGGCGGGATGTGCCCAGCTTTAGGCTGCGTTTCCACCAGAGATGAGCGAGAATGCGTTGCGAGGAATGTGTTTGGTATGAACCAATCCTAGAGCTACGCTGTGTAAGGATAAATAAATGAAGTGATTCTATTGGTGCTTTAAAAACACATTCCTTGCAACGCATCCTCGCTCATCTCTGATGGAAACGCAGCCTTAGGACATATTTTTTTCGGCTGGTAATGTGAAGGTTTTAAACCCAAATATTCAATATGCCCTTTTGTTTTCTACAGTTCAAATATAACCTATTTATTTAATTTATTGCTGTTTTAATTACGCAACTTTTCGGCTTATTTTAATTAGCCTGCTCGTTAACGTATCCCAACAAGTCGCCATTTAGGTTATCTCTTCTAGTTCATTACGCTTAACAACGCTGAGCATTTATATGTAGCAGAACTTTTTTTCCAGCTACGCAGTGATGTATAAAAATTGTGATCTAGGTGTATATAAAGCCAGGATACATTTTAATCTGAATTGTTGTTATACTTGTGGCAATTACTGGTAAATATCATAAGGGAATTTAAAAACAAATGAGGAAGAAAAAGATGGGCCAAAGAAACGCAGTAGACATTATTTTTAAAGGAAGTCAACATTTTAACGATTTATTCTGTTATATTTTCTCCGTATTGGAGACTCTTCTGTGATTTTATTTGTTTATTTACATAGCCCTTTATTCAGAAAATATTGTTTTGCAAATAAATTTGTTTCTGTGTTAAATGAAGTCTCTTAGTTCAGCGTGCCTATTGGCAAAGGCCTTCCCCAGCTCCTTCCAGTATCTCCTATCCCTTGCTACCCTTCTCCAGAGTGGTCCTATTGTAGATATGATGTCATCTTCCCATCGTTTTAGTTCAGAGCCTTTCGATCTTGACCCGTCTATTGCGTGCCACATGAGAATTCTTTGACTCCACTTTTTAGTCTTACATCCTACAGAGTGTCGTGCCCACCTCCATTTTGCAAGTCTATGTGGGTGAGAATATCTGCTACATTGGTTCTGCTTCTTATGTCAGAGCTGCGATTTCTATCTTGTAATTTAACTCCCAGCATACTTCTCTCAATCAATGATTTTAATCCTAAACTTATATAGATGTATATACAACGGAAAAAGTGCCCCAAGGCCTCTGGTGCCCAGGGCTGGGATCGGACCAGCGTCTTCTGCATTCAGCCAAGTGGTAAAGGCGTCTGCCGCGAATGCAGAACACGCTGGTTCAATCCCAGCCCTGGGCACCAGAGGCCTAGGTCACTTTTTCCTTTGTATATGACATCTATATAAGTTTATGATTTACTAGCTGTGCCCGCGGCTCCGCCCGCGTGGAATTCGGTCCGGTCTGTGTCAGTAAGCGGCTAATTCACCCCTAATTTCTCTCCCGCTACCCTGGAGGCGGAACTTTAAAGTTGACAGATGGATACGCTAGAGGACAGTCGTCCTAATAAAATATTTTACAATTACCACTAAATGAAACTACACTCAAAATTGAATACATTTTTTTTATTATATTATTTTTTTTGGCATGATTTAAACGACAAAGAGAGTAGGTGTATATCGGACGATACAGGACCACTTCTGTATTTAACGTTCATGTCCACGGCAAATATCATCCAAATCGATCCTCCCGTCAAATCAGTCAAAGCATGAATGTAAGAACAGGCGTGGTTGAAAGTGGGTGGGGGGGGGTCACAAATGCAGAAATGATTTTTTTCTATTTTAGGTGCACTTGGAGGGAGGGGGGGGGGGTCTATGACCCATGTAAATTTAACTCAATCGAGTGTAGTGGCTACCCCCCCCCCCCCTTTTAGACGTTGAATTTTTATAGGCTACGTATAACCTGGCTGGGGATTTTCTTGAATTGGAATTAGTAATCCTTAAGGGGTGATTACCGGGATAACAATGCAAAAAAAACGGCCAAGAGCATGTCAGGCGATGCTCAGTGTAGAGTTTCGTAGATGCTGCCCTGTTACAAAACATCCGTTCAAAAGGTCGTTTATTTGGCGGCGCTTACGTCATTTTACTATTCGGCACTTCCTTTCACTATGCGTTTTTGACTAATAATTCAAAAACGGCTGAACCGATTTTATTCAATATAGTTTTTATTGAAAGTTCTTATCAGGCCTCACCAAATTTCAGCTTTCTAGTGCGAACGGTAACTGAGCTAGACCGCGGACAGACGGACGGGCGGGGGGGGGGGGATTTTCATTACGTTACCGTAGGTAATGAATGTTCATACGTTTTTACCACACTGTCACAGATAATACACTGATGTTACGTTACTGCATGGTTGCAATAATGTTGGTAATGACATACGGTTCCGAACGCGCAACAGAGGATGATATTGGTGTAGATCATAGTAGTTTATGTAACTGTTACGTTTTAAGGCCTAATTACGTACAGTTGCATACACTGCTTTATCTACACTCATATTATTTATTCTAAATGCCGTATTCGGAAACCATAGAATGGCCGTCATTGCATCGCCATGGCCAACTCGATTGTGCCGGCGGTCGGGGAGGCGCGTGTCCGGCTATAGGCGGCCGCGCGGGAGCGTGCAGTGTGCTTGATAACATAATGTACACACATTATGTTATCAAAACTCATAACACATCAATAGTTGAGCATGTAAAGTTAAAATTACGTTACTGCCACAGATAAAAAGCTTATCATAGTAAAATCGGTCGTGGTAATGCTAGCAATTTGCCTTCCGTTTTCAAACACGTTTTAGAGAACTTACAATATGAGTGTAGATAAAGATATTTATTCGTCTAAGCACATTACATGTAAGCACATTACAATGCACTAATGAACGTCAGGGAAAAATAAAATACGTGAGTGTAGTGGAAAGTGTGTGAATCGAGTGCGATTGGAACGAAGTTATGTTATTGAATTTTATTTCATTTTTGACTTTTTCGTAAATTTTGTGGTTTTAATTTTTTTTTTAATTTTAGAAATTTTGGAAATTTTTGACATTTTCGACATTTTTAAAATTCTCGACTAAAGTTATTCTTTCAGGTTCTCGACTTTTTTCACTTTTATCACTTTGTCACTTCTCACTTTCACTTTTCACTACACTTCACTTCACTTTATTCCATTTTATATATTTTTTATTTCATTCTATTTTACATGTTTCTCAATCGTATGGGTGTCGCTTTTTCGTGACGGTCACGTGACTTTTTTCGCCTAGGCCCCCATCCGCGAACCGTCCGATAAGGAACTTCGTTCCAAAACTACCACCGGTTCTAACCCTACACCTCTGGCCCAAGAAGTATTATGACCGAAAAGAAATTCGACTGGACTTATTTTTTTCAAAACAGTAATTCATTATTAGATCTTAAAGATACAAAATAATGCGTAGTTCTTCAAGAAGACATATCAAAACAGCTTGAGAGACAGATAATGTACATATTGTTTAATTATAAAGAAAAATAAATCCTAATCTGACTGCTTCACAAAACGTTTGATATATTTTCCTACCTAAACGGTGTCCTATAAATGTTAGATGATTTTGTAGTAGTTTTTTGGTTTGGGCCATGCATCTTTGTCCGTCATATATAGCCCTCAAACCAGCCATAACCCTTTGACGTTCATGGCATTTTCAAATATTTGGACCCGGGGTATGTCCTTAAACTACGTCCGGACTTTGGTATGTCCTTAAACTATGCCAAAAAGAGAGGTATGGGCACTGCGAATGGCATCTCGCTTAGTGTGGTAGGGCACGTTCAGTGAATGTCATCTCGCTCAAATCTGGAGCAGAGCCCGACTGGGGAAGTACCTCCACCTTACAGAAAACCACAGCCAAATAGCACTAGACCCTACTCATAGTGTTGTGTTCCTGCTGGTGAGTAAGGTTGCCAAAGAGCTCAAAGAGGACCCAGTGTGTTGACGATGAGGGACCCTCTTGTTCCTTTAGCCGTCATCACAGTGAATCCTCCTTTTTGTAAAGGGTCGGCAACGCGCATGTGACTCCTGTGGAGTTACAGGCGTCCATAGGTTACGGTAGCTGCTTACCATCAGGCAGGCCGTATGCTTGTTTGCCACCGTCGTAGTATAAAAAAAAAATTATTAAGAGCGGGTAAAGGTAAATTTAAAGCATCGACGGGTAACATGTTATAAATATGAACACCTTGACCAAAAATTACAAATTATTTCAATACCAACTTTCAACATACAAACTTTCAACCCCCTTTTCACCCCTTCCAGGGTTGATTTTCGGGATGAAAACTATTCTTTGTCCTTTCCCGGGCCTCAAACTATCTCTGCACAAAATTTCATCAAAATCCGTTCAGCCGTTAACTAATTAAAAATTCTTGAAACGTGTTCTGTTATCGACTCTAAGTATCTCCAGCCAACTTTTTTTCGAATATATTCCATGAACAGACTTTCGACTAGGGCTCGCGGTCGTTTCCGGGTTTCGGGTACCCGTTTCCAAGATCCGTTTCTGAGTAACACGAACACGGTTTTCTGGCCCGTTTCCCACGTGTAATAGAGAAACGTGTAATTAAGATCCGTTTCCACGAGTAAACGGGTAGCCGAAGCAACGTTCCTTAAATACACGCGGATCTCGAAACGTCCTTGACGAGTGGCAGAGATACGAGTCGAGACGTTTAAGAGCTACTAATGAATACATGTGGTAGCTTAGGGAATTTTAGTCATGTTGAATCTTATTGCGAGTCCATAGAGTTGAAATTTAGTTAACGGTTAATTTGAACGAACCTTTTTTCCACGCAGGTAGAAGCACGGGTTTGTTTTCAATAGATAAAGGATGAATTGCCTATATTAAAACAACAATTCTGCCGTTTTAGCAATATAAATATTACTTCGTTATACTCAATACTTATTTCATTGAATTAATAGTGTCTCCGTTCTTTAAAATAAAGGTTCAGGTAATTATTATTTTTATACCACGACGGTGGCAAACAAGCATACGGCCCGCCTGATGGTAAGCAGCTACCGTAGCCTATGGATGCCTTTAAATAATGGGGTGTCACATGCACGTTGCCGACCCTTTACAAAAAGGAAGATTTACTGTGTTGACGGCTAAAGGAACAAGATGGTCCCTCGTCGTCAACACACTGGGTCCTCTTTGAGCTCTTTGTATTAGTTGTTTATTGATAAAAAAAACACTATATTTGATTAAAATTAGATAGTGGTCTGCGGCGGCGGTTAGGACGGTTTGGTTAGGTATTCAAATCCGGACAAGAAAAATAATTTGAAACTTACAATGCACAGCAGCTGTAGTATATTATTTGGACATTTAATCCCGATTTATTTACCCTAGTACAACGAAAGGTTCTCTAAATTAACGCTGAAAATTGTGTTGCCGATTATCAGTTCCCAACAAACTTTTCGCGTAATTTAACATCGCGGAATGATCATGTGCCAACTTATCAAAAGATTTTGTTTTATTTCTCTCAGTTACCAACTGTACGTTTGGCCTGTTTTTATAAACTCACTTTTCTAAATGCCGCCTTTCGAGTGTAGAATGGTTTAGTTTGCGTAATATTCATTTCGTAAGGATGCCATTTTCACTGTGGGCAAATTATATACAGGTAGTTATTATTATTATTTTAATACAATAGTTTATTCATTAGACTTATTGCTTAGAATATTTTTTATATTAAAAAGTCGATTCTGGCACTCGCCGGCCATTACGGCGGCACGCTCGCTTCGCTAGCTCGGCTTCGTGCACTGTTTGCTCACGGTAGATCTAATACGCTCCTCTTCGCTTCGCTCGTCGTCGCACCTAACTGGGCCCTATTTAATAAACGCGACAATTCAACTTATTTGTCACTTTATGACAAATTAGTCGAAATGTCGCGACAAGTGGCGTTTAATAAAGATGACAATTAAGTCCAAATGCGACAGGTAAATACTGACAAATTTGTCGGGCTAAAAAACGGGCTAATAAAAACGACAATTGTCAGGTTTTACCTGTCAAGTATCTACGAAAATATCCTATGACATATTTGTCATGACAATGACAAATTTGTCACTAATTCCGACATATTTGTCATAACACAACATCGAGGCATGCATATGAGACAACATGAGGGTAATATCAAAAAAGTTACCTACCACAATTTAACTTTTTTTTATTTCAACTTGTTTCTATTTGAAATGGACGTCAAGTTAACAATTTTAGGAGTTGCTGAGGATGGAAAAAGAACTAAATATAACAAAACCATCTAATTTTACAATTCCTATATATTTACAAAATGTACGTTTTGCTGATTCTGTACCAGCGGAACAAGAAAAGGATATTCATATCATTTATTCTGTTGAAGGAACTAATGATATTCTGCAGGAAGCGCTAAATAATACTATGTAACCAATCAATAGCTGAAAATATAAGTTACTCAATCAAACAGTTGTATTAATGACTGCAATGTTTCAATAGCTTCCGGTTCAATTACTTCCTCGTCTCTTGCATCCATAGCGTTGTCATGTTCAACATAGGATCGCGTTGACATAGGATGAAGAGCCTGTCGAAAATCTCTGATAAATTGACAAATATGTCTACCAGCCATGACAATTTAGTGTTTAATAAACCAAATTTTACAAGTTTTTCCGGACAAATTGTCACTTGTCGCCTGTCAAGGGAAATTATTTATTAAACAGAAATATGTCAAATTGTCACGACAAGTCGACATATTAGTAGTTTTTCCACCGTGACATATTTGTCATTGATAATTTTTATTAAACGAAATATTGTCAAATTGTCGGATTGTCATCTGTCGCCTCTCACCTGTCATTGTCGCGTTTATTAAATAGGGCCCTGGAGTCCGTCACATATGAGATTTCTGTTGTTAATATACTTACTAACGAAACGTTATTCTTTTAATAGTTGCTTGGCCTAGTGATAGATTTGACAAATGATAAGTATCCCAAAAGTTTTGAGTCATTATAATAATCAGCTTTAAAACAATTCTACCAAATGAAACGTTATCATACAAAATTTTGCTATTAGTTAGTTGTTTAAGTGAATCATCAGCGAAATGTTGCTTAGCAAGTGAAATTCGGCCAAATAAAGTTCGGCGAAAAGGCAGAATACTACAACGAACATGTCCTATTATGAATTTGATTACTACCATTTACTAATAAATTGTGTGGAATACAACGAATTGATTTACGGTGTCATTAAAGGTACAACTTACTATTTTAAACTTATGAGCATCAGAAGTAACAGAACGGTCCTTTTTAAATCAAACATTTGTTTCCATTTCGAATCATTTTATATCTGAAAACAGGTAATTTATTATTTTGGACACTAAATTATGTCACTATATACATTATAAATGATGTACTCATAACATGATTATCCATTATTTCTAAATACACTCAACATTATCTTGATTTGTATTAGTAGTCAATTAATTGGTATTAATGCTACTTACCAGTTAAATTAGTTATTTTTTTACAATTTTTTTATATTCTTCTGGGTAGCTCGTTGATATGCAATCATAACAACAAAAACCAACAAAACAAAAAAAAAACTATTAACAAAACAACTAACACTATTTTAAAATGGTAAGATTAACTCGGGAAGACTGTAGTATCCAACTGACCGACTAAGTGGAAAACTGAAGCCATACTAAAACTCAAAAGGATATTCTATATCTTAGGCATGGTTTTTTAAAATTATATTGAAAGCTCCTTCTACCTATTAGTATCACAGTGGAATTAGGCCGGTCAAAACAAAAGGAAATATTTACTATGCTATAGATTAAGTAAATCCTCTTAAAATTGTGCCGCTTAAGGTCTTATGTTTAAACAGATGTGTTGACTTTATTACAACCACATAGAGCTTAAAATAGGTGGCCATTATGATTTGGAAATCTACACGTTTGCACCAAAGGGTGTCGTAAAATCTGCATTTTATTTTATTACCTGAACGCTAATCTCAAAGTGACCCAAGTCAACTAGCAGTTTATCTGTTTTAGGATCTAAGCTTAATTGAATAAGTTATATTATCGCGGGATAACCAAAGTAGCATAAGTAATATTGGTTCTTTGTTAAAAACACCTGTGCATGGTACTTTGATAAGGCCTCTTAAATTGGTGGTTAGTTTTTTTGCCGCTGCCGCGTATCTCATGGTAGTGAATACCAAGGACCAGATAAAACTAACAGATGATATTGATGATGATGATGATTTTATAAACTCTTAATATAGTATAATATACAATTATACATTATTCGGGTAGGTGGAGAAAAACAAGTCACATCTTGTGCACTAAATTTATTGTTAAAAAATATTTATAATCACTTTTTGGACAATTAAACCTAATAATATTGATGCTTAAATAACCTTTATAACCTACCAGCATTTCCATTACATTTTCTCCACAAGTTAACTTCGATTTTTATCACTCACTTCACTCTCACAAAATGTCAGAAACAAGTGCAGTAAAAAGTTCAATTGAGGAATTGTCCGAGACATTCAAGAAGACGATGGCGCAGTTCCAGAAAGATCTCGACAACGCGGGCACCACTAATCCAACAGTCGCTGCTGTGGCTTCAAAGTTTGACTTTTTCAAGGACTTTGTTGTGAGGTCTCTCGATGCCTTGCAGAAGCAGGTGGAGCTTGTCACTCGCCAGGTGGACCACATTGAGACGCGCTCTCGCCGCAAGATGTTGTTAGTACATGGTATAGATGAATCTTGCGGTTAACAAACTGCAGGCCGTGTTAGAAGATCTTTCCGCAGCAGATATTGAGCGCAGTCATCGGTTGGGTGGTCGTGGAGGGCGCGGCAAAAAGCCTAGAGCCATTCTTGTCAAGTTCAAGGATATAGCCATCAGGGATGATGTATGGTTTGGCAAGGTGGCACTCAAGGGCTCAGGCGTCACACTTGGAGAGTTTCTCACAAAGCCCCGCCACAATGCTTTCATGGAGGCTCGTGAGCGTTTTGGAGTGCGCAACTGCTGGACCTGGAACGGCGACGTGCTTGTGCTGGGAAAAGATGGCGTGCGCCGCCGTGCTAACAGCGTCGCCGATGTGAAAGCTCTGTCGGTTACGCAGGCGACGCCTACCGATGCCGACGCGGAGCATCCTGCCGCTTCGTCGGAACCTGATACTCGGCCCGTCCCCCAGGCTCCGCGAGCTAGGCAGCAGCGTGCAAAGAGGGAGACTGTGAAGGCGAAGATTCGATCGTAGAGTACTCGTACCTACTTTGTTTGTTTACTGTGTAGTGCTTTTCTTGTTACCGTGTTACAATTGACTTCTTAATTTTGTCGTGCAGCACTTATCTGTGTCTACCCTTTCTTTCTTTTTTGATTAATTTGTGTATCTTAACTAGTTTTCGTAATAGCATTTGCTTTGCTTTGACATTAACTTGACATGACAGGCGCTTTGACATGAACAGCCCAGTGTTGCCACTTGTAAATTATTGCGTTCCCTTTTCTGCTCTGAATGTTAATTATTTGTTGTTTTGTTTTTAATTTTGATCCATCCAGATATGCTGGCGGGTAGCTAAGGTACCTTAAATTAGTTTAGGGTTAGTAGATATATTATTTATTTGCTGCTGGCGGGTAGATTGTGGAGTTTTTGTTTAGTTTTTACTGTATATATTTTTATATTTATTGAATATTAGTATACACTTATTATATACTTATTATATTTTTAACTTTATATATATTTTTCAGATGCCTTTCAGTGATAACAGTGATCAGTATTTATCTTTTTCCTCCTTAGATAGTGTGAGTGAAGACAGTTTCCATAGTTTGCCTCCTTCGCTTCACGACATTCTGGAATCTCAGTTTAATGATGTACCTAAAAATTTTAACGTTGTGCATTTAAATGCGCAAAGTATTCCTGCACATTACAGCGATGTGTTACTCTCTTTTGACAAGAACATTCATGCTATTTTAATTTCCGAATCGTGGCTCAGACCAGCTTTGCCTTCAACGTCTTACTCTTTACCTGGTTTCAATTTAATTCGGCACGACCGCCTTGGAAGAGGTGGCGGTGGAGTTGCGATTTACCTTCGTTCTTACATCCCCTATTCAATTGTTAATGTATCTGCCAGCTCTTCTACTTCTGATGCCGCAGAGTATATGTTTCTCGACGTTTCCCTCTCTCATTCCAAACTTTTACTTGGCGTTTTTTATTCCCCCTCCCTTCACGTTAATTACTTTGATTCTCTTGAGAAACTTCTCGAGGACCTTATGCCTTCTTATAATCATCACATTCTTATGGGAGATCTAAATACGTGTCTTCTGAAGGATGACAGTCGATCCCGGCGCCTTAAATCCCTGGTAGATGCATGCAATCTAACTATTCTCCCTTCAGACGCCACACACTATTTTCTAAATTGCTCGCCTTCTCTTCTTGATTTAACTTTAGTTTCTTCGACTTCTCATGTGTCTAAATTTGGACAATACTCCGCGGATGCCTTCTCATATCATGATCTGCTCTATCTCTCTTACAAAATTCGTCCTCCCAAATCTAAATCAAAAATTCTTTTGCAGCGCAATTTTAGTGGATTAAATGTGGAAAAGCTTCGAGATGACGCTTTAACAATCGATTGGAGCAGTATCGCTCGAGCGGGTTCGGTAGACGATCAAGTTTCTCTCTTTAATTCGCTCCTCATACAACTTTATGACGCTCATGCTCCTGTTCGTGCAATAAAAGTCAAGCATCTCCCTGCTCCTTGGCTCACTGAGGATATTAAAGCCCTTATAGAGAGGAAGAATCAATCTAAATCTAAGTATAAGGCTAACAACTCTGAGAAAAATAAACTTAAATATCATACCCTGCGCAATCGCTGTAGCACTATATGTCGAGATGCTCAGAGGCGTCATATTCACAGTTCTGTTGAAGATGGAAATCCAGCCAAAGTGTGGAAATTTTTGAAAGGTCTCGGAGTTGGCAAATCTCAACAGGCAACCAATTTAAACAATATTAGCGTTGACCAGCTTAACCAGCATTTTTAATCGTCCACCTGTTTCAGTGGTCCTAAGAAATCTAACTCACTTCATCATCTTTCATCACTTCCTGCCTTAGATTTCTCTTCTTTCTATTTTAGCCATTTCTGTGAGAGTGATGTTAGGAAGGGTATATTGAATATCACTTCTAACGCCGTTGGTGTTGACTGTGTTAGCCGAAATATGATACTCCCTCTCCTTGATTTGTTTGTTCCTATTATCACCGGTATTCTGAATTTTTCCATTTCATCAAGTACTTTTCCCAGTCTGTGGAAGGATGCCAATATTATTCCGTTACCCAAAAAATCCAACCCCAGTTCCTTCTCTGACTATCGCCCCATCTCCATTCTTCCTTTCCTATCCAAAGTCCTCGAACGGCTAGTGCATCAGCAACTAACTTCCTTCCTGAATAGAAATGACCTCCTAAACCCATTTCAATCTGGTTTTCGTCCGGGCCATAGTACTACCTCGGCTCTTGTCAAGGTTACCGATGACATCCGTTTGGGTATGAATGACCAGAAGCTTACAGTTATTGCACTTCTAGATTTCAGTAATGCCTTTAACACGGTCGATTTTGACATTTTGCTCGCGTTCTTACAGTCTCTTAACATATCGGCTGCAGCGATTGACTGGTTCCGCAGCTATTTGGTTGGTCGTCGGCAAAGAATTAAACTAGATTCTTCGTGTTCTTCCTGGTGCAGCACATCAGCTGGTGTTCCACAGGGTGGTGTGCTGTCTCCTATTTTATTTTCTATCTTCATTAATTCCATAACTCTTGATCTCTCCTCTTCGTATCACCTCTATGCCGACGACCTTCAAATATATTCGCAGGGTATGCATAGCGATCTCAATTCAGTTATAGAAGCCACGAATCTTGATCTGCTCCGCATATCAAATTGGAGTCCAAATTACGGTTTAAAAGTAAACCCCCTAAAGTCACAGGTAATTGTGATGGGTAGCGCTAAACAAATCTCCAAAATTGACTTTCTCAGGCTCCCTCCGATAGTCTTCGATGGTATCCAAATTCCTTTTTCCAACCAAGTGAAAAATCTTGGCGTAATCATGGATCGTTGTCTATCATGGGTGCCTCAGGTGAGTGAAGTGAGCAGGAAGATGTTTGCTGCCATAGGGTCTCTCAGACGGCTCCGGAATTTCCTGCCAAATGCTACTAAAATTGCGCTTGCTCAGTCGTTACTTCTCCCCATTCTTGATTATGCAGATATCTCCTATTTAGACCTAACCGAGGAGCAACTTAATAAGCTTGAGCGTATTCAAAATGCCTGCATTCGGTTCATTTTCGGATTACGCAAATTCGACCATGTTTCTAGTTTTCGTTCTCAACTCAAATGGCTCTCTATCCGTTACCGCCGTAACTCTCACATACTTTCTTTACTCTTTTCTACACTTTTTAACCCTGCAACTCCCCGCTACCTCAAAGAGCGTTTCTCTTATCTTAATTCTATTAGATCCTCTCAAAAATTGCTCCAAAAAGTGCCATCTTCATCTTCCAAATTTTATAATTGCTCATTTACGTTCCAGGCCGTTCGTTTGTGGAATTCTCTCCCTCTCAACATTAAACGCGCGCAATCTATTGGTAGCTTTAAATCGCAACTTAAGGAATACTATTTATCTCTTCCTTAGGTTTTTAAGTTGACACTGTTGTTTCTTATTGTGTGTATTATATATGTATATATGTACGTATATGTATGTTTATTTTGTATTTATTTAAGTATGTATATTCATATGAATGTGCTGTGTTATCTATTTCGTCTCTTTTGTTTCTATGCACCACCTACTGCTTATTGTTTTTCTCTAGTCTCCACTACCCAAAGGTTGTCTGGAAGAAATCGCTCATTAGCGATAAGACCGCCTGTTGTTACCTCTACCTAAATTTATCTAATTGTAAAATTTGTGCTTGTAACTGTATGAGGTGTGCAATAAAGAGTATTTATTATTATTATTATTATAATAATGAATACCTAAGATATTTGTAAAAGTTTCTAGTTTCATTGCTGTGGAGTCCACAAAAATGAAACTAGAAACTTTTACATCATTGTATACAAGATGATTCACGAGACGTGAGCAGAAACAACCCTACCCAATTAATTAGTTCACGCTAATGAATCAGCCGCCATCGCCATCATGTTTAAGTGAAACAATAACGCCTTTCTACTTTTTTCACCTTTTTGTTACTTATAAATTTTATTATCTGTAATCATAGTCACCTTACACAAACAAACCAATTAAGATAAAACCTCTTTAAGAATTATGACAGAACACTTTGATTATGAAAAAAATTGTTAAATTAAGTGAGATACGACGTTTCCAAAGTAACCAGACATCAATTTTACACCATAGAAATCTAAAGTATAAGGAGAAATGGCATGACAGCTAAAACACTGTCCCTAAATCCTGATCAAGTTGATCAGAAAACTCGATCACAATGTCAGTAACATGACAACCGGTCCAGTATAAATTTAATACAAACATAAAATCACTGTTTTCGCCTTTGTTACTTGTACAAATCGCAGTACAACTATTAATTCTGTGGTGTCAATTATCAAATATAAAGCTAATATTGATATGTTTTTGCCAGAAAAATAATTTAAAATAATTAAAAAAAACGTTTTCCTATGCAAGCTGTCAAAATATGCGCGAATCCGCGATAATATAACTTATTCAATTAAGCTTAGATCCTAAAACAGGTAAACTGCTAGTTGACTTGGGTCACTTTGAGATCAGCGTTCAGGTAATAAAATAAAATGCAGATTTTACGACACCCTTTTGTGCAAACGTGTAGATTTTGCCTTTGTTACTTGTACAAATCGCAGTACAACTATTAATTCTGTGGTGTCAATTATCAAATATAAAGCTAATATTGATATGTTTTTGCCAGAAAAATAATTTAAAAAAACGTTTTCCTATGCAAGCTGTCAAAATGGCATCCATTGCTTGATTTGTGTGCTTATTTATTTATTTCTTAGATGTTTACCAAGCTGACGCTCAATGGACAGTGAACTTGTGATATTCGACATTAAGACACAAAATTGAAATAATACGTCAAAATAAATTTGCACTAGTGCCGCGGATCAGTCGATATTCTTAATTTTATCTTATCGATATTTTTACGAAGACGTGCATGTAATAAGTATTCGAATAAGTAGTAGGTATATTGTTAATTTATAACTATCGATTGATTGACATACTTGAATATTAAACGTTAGTATGATCGTATTTTTTCATATTTGGGGTCGTCCAGAAATCATGAGATCATATTTGGCCGATTTTTGTACCCTTACACGCTAAGCAAGTCTAATGTCGTTTTTACTGTATTGCGTTCAAGATGCTATCTCAGAAAAACAGGCATCGTAAAAATCTGCTTATGACTTAATATCACAAAATAGAGCGGATTATTTGATCTGATTACATTTTTGAGTAAAATTGTTGCTTTTGGCTTTCCCGCTTTGAAAAAAAATTACACGTGATATCTTCTCTGACCCCCTCCCCCCCATCGTGATCATTCGGGATATTTTTCTTACAAGCGAGTTCATTTTAACAATATTTTATACTAGCTGTGCCCGCGGCTCCGCCCGCGTGGAATTCGGTCTGTGTCAGTAAGCGGCTAATTCACCCCTAATTTCTCTCCCGCTACCCTGGAGGCGGAACTTGAAGTAAAGTTGACAGATGGATACGCTAGAGGACAGTAGCCCTGATAAAATATTTTATAATTACCACTACATGAAACTACACTCAAAAATCAATGCTTTTTTGTCCTTGTAATTTTTTTTGGCATGATTTAAACGACATAGAGTAGTAAATAGGTGTATATCGGACGATATTTACAGTACCACTTTTGTATTTATACGTTCATGTCCATGGCAAATATCATCCAAATTGATCCTCCCGTCAAATCAGTCTAAGCATGAAAGGTAAGACCAGGCGCGGTTGCAGCGCGGTTGAAATTGGGGGGGGGGTCACAAATGCAGAAATGATGGTAAATTGGGGGGGGGGGGGTCACAAATGCAGAAATGATGGTAAGTTTTCTATTTGAGGTGTTGTTGGGGGGAAATTTAACTTAACATCGAGTGTAGTGGCTACCCCCCCCCCCTTTTAGACGTTGAATTATTATAGGCTACGTATAACCTGGCTGGGGATTTTGTTGAATTGGAATTAGTAATCCTTAAGGGGTGATTTCTGGGATAACAATGCAAAAAATACCGGCCAAGAGCATGTCGGGCGATGCTCAGTGTAGAGTTTCGCCCTGTTACAAAACATCCGTTCAAAAGGTGCTTTATTAAGGGATATTTGGCGGCGCTTACGTCATTTTACTATCCGGCACTTCCTTTCATTATGTGCCGGCGGTCGGGGAGGAGGGCGGATTTTCATTACGTTACCGTAGGTAATGAATTTTCATACGTTTTTACCACACTGTCACAGATAATACACTGAAGTTACGTTACTGGTTGCAATAATGGTGGTAATTACTCTAATTACATACGGTTTCCGAACACGGAATAGAGGATTTATGATATTTAATCTTCAATGTAAGCACATTACAATGCACTAATTATTGTCAGAGAAAAACAAAATACGTGAGTGTCCTGGAACACTTCGTTGGAACGAAGTTATGTTATTAAATTTTAAACTTTTTCGTATTTTTTGTGGGTTTAATTTTATTTGTATTTTTTTGACATTTTTGGAATTTTTGAAATAGTTGTAATTTTTGAAATTATCCATGCCCCAGTTAGTTAAGCAGGGTACTCGTTAGTCTTAGGACATATTTGGAAAAAAGTTTGCACCTCCTTCCTAAGTAGCGGCGCCATAACATTCTGGTACAAAATTAACACAATCGAGAGTAGTGGCTACCCCCCTTTTAGAGGTTGAATTTTTATAGCCTACCTATAGGTAGGCTATAAAAATCGGCCAGGTATATCCCCGACCAGGTATACCTGGCCGGGGATTTTCTTGACAATTGGAATTAGTACTCCTTAAGGGGTGACTTCTGGGATAACAATGCAAAAAAACCGGCCAAGAGCATGGCGGCCCATGTTCAGTGTAGGGTTCCGTAATTGCCGCCCTGTTAAAAAAACATCCGTTCAAAAGGTCGTCGCTTCCGTCATAAACTAATAATTGCGTGGTGGGTTAATTGTTTGGCGTTGTAATTCTACTATCCGGCACTTACGTCCTTTCACTATGCGTTTTTGACTGACCACTCAAAAACAGCTGAACCGGTTTTATTCAATATGATGATGATGATCCTTCCGGCCGATTTCGACCATGGCGACCACTTCAACTCCTAGTTATTTGTTCGGCGCTCGTGCACCCGAAGATGGCTGACGTAGCCGATCTTCGAGATGAACCCCTGTGCACACTGAGGGCATGTGAGGACACCACCCAGGTAGTGGTAGTGAATGGTAGCAGGTTGACGTGTTTTTAGCTCGTCGCGTATAGCATCGAGGTCAAGCTTACGTTGCTCCTCGAAATCGCTTAAATTGTCCTGCACCAACCTGCGCCACTCAGGACGCTGTACTGCCAAACCTTCCCACTGAGAGGGCTCGATGTTGCATCTTTTCATGTGCCGTTTCTGAACATCTTTATATCTGAGGAGTTGTCCGCCCTGTTTCCGTTTACCCTCCTCTAGTTCAGAATAAAAGATGCGCTTCGCCACTCTCTCCTCCGCCATACGCGATACGTGACCGCACTATCGAAGTTGTCGACGCATTAGATAAGCTTCTATTCCACCGACCTTGGCTTGTCGCAGAACTGCGGTATTTCGCACTCGGTCAGACCATCTAATTTTCATGATCTTACGCAAGCATTTGAGGTGGAACCGGTCTAAGGTACGAATGTGATGACGGTACACGCACCACGTCTCGGAAGAGTATAAAAGGTTTGGCAGCACAATCGCCATGTACACAGGTATTTTGGTAGCGAGCTTTAGGTCGTGCGAGCAGAAGACCTTGGCACAGAGTTTCCCAAACGCTGCAGCCGCAGCACTGATCCTGCCGTTGATCTCAGCGTCAAGGTCACACTTCGACGTTATAGTGCTTCCCAGATAACGGAATTTGTCGACCTGCTTCAGCACGTCCTAACCAAGCTGTACGGCCAGTGTCTCGTGACCATATGAGTCCAAAGACATCACCTCCGTCTTTTTGACACTAATTTTCAGGCCGCAACTTGCAGCAGTCTTGGTTAAAAACGGACATCAGCTGTTGCAGGCCATCTGGAGATTCTGCTAGAAAGCATAGATCATCAGCATACATGATTTCTGTAATCAACGCATGCGAAACTTTCGTTCGCGCCCTAAATCTGGCCAATTTAAAAACACTGCCATCGGTACGGAAGCGTATGCGGACACCTTCGGTTACTGTTAGTAAGACTTCCTTGACTACAACTGCAAAGTATAAAGCGAACAGTGTAGGGGCTAGGACACACCCTTGCTTCACTCCACAGGTAACGGGGAAGATATCTGACTGCTCACCGTCTACGGCGACGCAGCACTGCATGTCGTCATGCAGGAGTCTCAGAAGTCTAACAAACTTCTCCGTGCATCCCAGCTTCTTGAGTACCAACCAAAGGGCTTCGCGAGGCACACTGTCAAACGCTTTTTCCAGACGCTTTTTTTATTCAATATAGTTTTTATTGAAAGTACCTTTCAGGCTTCACTTTCATTATTTTTTTCAAATTATTTGGACCTATGGTTCATGAGTAGGTTGGGGGGGGGGCGCCCTTTTTTGAAGATGAAACTCTCCTTTGTCCTTTCTCGAGACCCATACTATCTCTATACTAAATTTCATCTAAATCAGTTCAGCGGTAAATAATTCGTCATACCAACTTCCAAACCCCTTTCCACCCCCACAAGGGTTTGAAAACTATCTTGTATGGGTATGATGTTTCTCGGGACTCAAATTATCTCCATACTAAATTCTATCTAAATCGTTTCAGCGGTTAAAAATTCTCCATACAAACTTTCAACTCCCTTTTCACCCCACCAGGTTTGATTTTCGGGATCAAAACTATCTATTATCCTTTCCCGGGACTCAAACTATCTCCATACAAAATTTCATCAAAATCCGTTCAGTCGTTTTCACGTGATGCGCGGTCAAATAAACAGACAAACAGACAAACAGATAAACAGACAAAAATTCTAAAAATTGTTGGAACGTGTTCTGTTATCGATTCCAAGTATCCCCAGCCAACTTTTTTTCGATTATCTTCCATGTACAGACTTTCGACCCTCTTCAGCTTTATTATATGTATAGATAATGGGTATATAAAATATTGTTAAAATGATCTCGCTTCTCAAAGCACTAGACTTTATTCTAAAACACTATGTAAATGTAATAAGAAAGTAAAAAGTATATTTTATAACTATCGAAACTATGTGTAGGAAGGTATTCATTTTGTCTAGAATACCGATGAATAAATAAATATATAATCATATCTACTTATATTGTGAAGCTGGCTAAACCTAAATAAGTAATTAAAATATCCTACGATGCCATACAACCTCATCTGTAGTCAACTGTAGAGCATTCAATAGTAACCCTTATTTGCATCGGTTCTAACTGCTTCGGACCCGTTCGAGCCGGTATTAAGTACCCGTGTACCCGTAGGAACGTTTCTCGAAACGTTTCCAGGGAACGTTTCTCGAAACGTTTCCAGGAAACGTTTCCGGCGGGTTCGTGTAAACCGGCTCCTAAGCACCGTCGGTCTTAAGTACACGGATATTCGTCTCCGCGTGTAACACGTGTAGCGGGAGCTCTACTTTCGACCCTCTTCAGCTTTATTATATGTATAGATAGTTTTTATTAAAAGTACCTTTCAGGCTTCACTTCCAATATTTTTTCAAATTTTTTGGACCTACGGTTCTAAAGTAAGATGGGGGGGGTTTGAAGATGAAACTATCCTTTGTCATTTCTCGAGACCCATACTATCTCTGTACCAATTTTCATCTAAATCAGTTCAGCGGTAAAAAATTCCTCATACCACCTTCCAACCCCCTTTTCACCCCCACAAGGGTTTGAAAACTATCCTATGATGTTTCTCGAGACTCAAATTATCTCCATACTCATTTCTATCTAAATCGTTTCAGTGGTTAAAAAATCTCCATACAAACTTTCAACCCCATTTTCACCCCCACCAGGGTTGATTTTCGGGATTAAAACTATATATTATCCTTTCTCAGGACTCAAACTATATCTATACAAAATTTCATCAAAATCCGTTCAGCCGTTTTCACGTGATGCGCGGTCAAATAAACAGACAAACAGATAAACAGATAAACAGATAAACAGATAAACAGACAAACAGATAAACAGACAAAAATTCTAAAAATTGTTGGAACGTGTTCTGTTATCGATTCTAAGTATCCCCAGCCAACTTTTTTCGATTATCTTCCATGTACAGACTTTCGACCCTCTTCAGCTTTATTATATGTATAGATATAGTGATGTGTCTACTGAAAATAAACAAATCAAAATATTTATTAAAAATAATTTGATTTGTTCTTCAGTTGATTTTAATCCTGTTTCAAAATCAACCCATTATTTTCGTCGATCCATCGTTACTAAGGATCGTAAACGATAAGTAGTGCAGCTCTGATGATTTGTTTCCGTCGGTTTCGATCTAACGTAGCTCTTACCGCTTGGTAGAAGTTGCCCGACGTATTTTGTGCCCGTCATAAATATGTCGCTTATTCACCACACACCAAAATAAACTGGTCAGAGACAACTGCATTGTTATTAAGTCGCTATCGCGGTTGCATTGTCTCGCTTATCGCTTCAGTAAGCACAAAGCCGAAAGTAAGGCTTTTGTGGTTTTATGCTGGAAATTTTGTACCGTGAAGTTTGGTTTTTGCATGTTCAATCTACGTTGCTAAAATTCTTCATCGTTTTCCTTTCGCAGTTAAGAATACGGCTCTGAAAAGGAGTTAGCGCTCTAACATCTTCGATAAAAGTCGTATTCGCCGGCGAAGCGAATTATTCTCGACTCAGTGGTTTGATCAATAGCTTTTGGCAAAATAAAATTGTTTTCGTACTTACAGCCCAAGTACCGAGGTTCCCTAATAGTTATGAATAGGATATATTGTGTTAGATTGGTAATATATTTGAAGGTTCATGTAAACCCGTGTCTCATGGCTTAGTCAATAAGTAAGCGGGATGTCAATATACAAAGATATGTAAAGTATTATCAAAGATAATACCAGTATTATATTTGAACTCTATTAAAGCTACACAGAATGTTAGCTTAGCGGGCGCAAAAGAACGATGGAAGGACGAAGGAAGAAGGATAGTTGAAGTTCTTCTTCGCAAGTCTTATTTGTTTAAATATATTTATATACTGGACAGCCATTTTTTGAAAGTTACTTGAAATAAAGTGGAATAGCTACTTAATTAAATCTACTTATCTCTTATATCACCTTTAAGGTATTTACATAATTCACTGTTCATTGTACATTTTAGCCGATTTCGCTCATCTCGTTAAAATTACTTAACTTTAGATTTAATTGGAAACCACTTGGGGAAAACAAACGTAAATTTCAATTGAATAATATATTAACGTTACGTGTACACACGTAATCACATAAAGGAGATCATCAATTTTTGTTAGGTGATCTGGCCCAGATTATTTAGGACCGCTTAGGAATGGTTCTTACCTTTGAAGAATCGTCATAATTTCTAGATCAGGATTGTGGTAAAAATATTGCGAAATCTAATGGGAAAATTGGAAAATCATGCATTTAAAACTTGAATCTGACAAGGACAATATTTGAAAGCGTGTTTGCCTATGATATATATATTAATGTAAAAAAAGTATCGATTTTTTAAAGATAATGTACAAAAGCGGACTTGAAAACAAAACGGGAATCATGATGAAATAATAAAAAGTCATATTTTGATCGTATTTATAGTTCCTGTATTTCGGTAAACAAAGACGGCTGTCAAACCATCGTTGATACTAATTAACTGAACATTCCTAACACCTATTGCGAAGGGATAAGGTTTACCACCGTTAAGTGCGATAGCATTAGTATCTGACATTGCAAAATTGAAAAATAGATGCGTTTCGTTATCGAAGGAGCATGATATTATGCCATTATGAAACCCACTTTTAACATTCAAACTCCGATCAAAAATGCAAAAATACGCAGTTTCTATCTTTAGGCGTTTTAATACAGTCGATTTCTAATTTAAACTTTCGTATTCGTAGGCTAAGATACTATTTTAATATTACAATGTTCTAACTTACCGAACAATATCAAAACGCAGATTATGTAACGGTATACATTGACAGTGTCAAACCAAAAAACAATCCCGTTTCAGGCCAGGGTGAAGTTAAACTTTATGTCAATGCCATTAGGACGTTAACGACTTGTCTTGCTGTATTTTAATCGCAGAAAAATCAACATAATGTTTATTTATTTAGTATTTCTAATTCCCGTTTCATTTTTTTGCAATATTTTGTCTACTTTAGTAATAAAATGAGTATTTATTTTACATTGCAGTACAAACTGTGTACGGTTTATATCAGGTGGCCCAGAATTGACGATCTCCTTTGACTCAGCATGGAGTTTACGTCATATTCAAATAAGAGTAATACTTATCTAGTTAATACATACATACAAAGTGTAACAAATATGCTGGTGATCCGTTTAAGGGCATATTTGGTATCGTATTCTAATTATGAAAAACTAAGAAAATATTTTTTTCACTCAAAAAAATGGTTTCGTATGGAGGGTTGGCTAGCATGACGACGGACACAAAAAAAAATCTGGTCGAAAAATAAATTTCTATGACTTTCTCTTAGTCGCAATACGTTACCAATAAAATTATGCCCTTAAACGGATCACCAGTATGTTTGTTACACTCTGTACATACATGTAAAGACTGTTTCTCACCGATTCAATTAGGATCATCTGGACTCCAATCCAAAAAACCCCACGCGACGTATGAGTTGTTCGACTGTCGATATTTGTCTGATTTTTTTATCACCGTCGTCGACCGCTTTCGTAGCAAAAGTTATCTACGACAGCAGCTCCCTTAAGGTACTGTTACACATGCTCTAAAATAGCATGCTAAAAAGCGTGTGAGTATGCTCAATACGAGCATGCTTATGGGCAGTTTACATTTGCTAGCAATAGGCATGCTAGTTTTAAGTATGCTCCTGAATAAGCATGCTCAAAGCAAACACTCCAATACACATGCCATTTTATAGCGTACTCTCTGTCAGTTCAAACAAAGCCATGGACACTCAAACAGCTACGGAGTTAAATAAGTACGGAGCTAAATAAGATCATCCTTTTGCTGTCGATGCAATGCATACAGAAGCTTATATCAGCTCGGCAAAAAAAGAAAAGAAATAGAAAGATTTGGGTCCGTGATTGGATATCTAGAAGACAGGACTTTGGAGCTCAAGCACTCATTATTTCTATATAAATTTACAAATTTAAGCATTTTCTTGTCGCCCCAGCGAGACATTTTGCGTGAAATTGTAAACCCACCCGCACATGCGAACGACTGACCGGTACTAGCATGCTCAATAAGCAAACCTGTTCACACGCGCTAAAAGCACGCCCCCCTCCATCCGCGCTGCAGGTAGCATGACCAAAAATCGCACGACCGTTGATTTTTGAGCAAACTCAAAATGAGCATGCTCATTATTAGCAATGTTTAGACACACATTCTACTAAGTAGCAATTGCTCAATAGTAGCATGCTTTCGTGCTAGTAATCAGCATGTGTAACAGTAGCTTTAGGGCTAGCAAGAACACATCGAGCCGGATGTACGGTCAGCTGCAGAGCAAAAGGCCCATTATCGAATGTGTATTTGATGTATAGAAATTGTATCGGAGTGTGAAGAGATGGCGAACGCAAGAATTGCGATATATGTACCAATAAAGAAAATATTTGGCATATTTTTTGCACTAGGAGGAAGATTTTTGTAAGTGTAATAGTCATTTTAAGGGCAAAAATGTTGGTTATGGTATGTTAATCGGAAATTATATAAATAAAATTTTAACATAGGGTGTATTTTGTATTTTGCTACTTAGTTTTGTAGAAAAAATCCTGGAAAAAATATTTCAGGTGGGGGGGGGGGGCACTCTATACATGTAAGTAAATGTCAAAAATATTTTTTTTTACCACATATGACCAACTGAACTCAGTTGGTCAGAGCGATGGGCATGTATCCCAGAGTCGCGAGTTCGATTCTCGCCTGAGGAAGTGGATTTTTCAACTTTTCCTTTATTTTTAAACATTGTGGTATCATTAGCAGACGTTCTTCTTAATACAAAATTAATTGTATTTAGTGTATTTTTTCTTGCATCTCTGGGAATATTTTTTGGCATTTTGTGGTAAAATTGTTTATAATTGCGAAATCTTTTGTTCTTGTTTGCATTGTTGAATTCTAGGATTTTCGGCGTCTGTTGTCAAAAAGTAAGTTGCCAGTAACATCAATTAGTATTCGTACCACTAAAATTCCGAAACCTGTCGAGGGCCAAATACCTTATCAGGCTTCACTTTGCTGCAAACTATATTATAAAAATAGTTTTCTCATAAGCCTTACTCATCTTCCTGTCGCTTTTATTTCACTTACACTCGTAAATAAACAAAGTGGCGAAAAGGAAAACTCATTAACGTCATGTCAGGCACGCTCGCGAACCTCGCGTTTTTGGGGCGCTTTCCCGTTAAAGTAACCAGACAAATACGATACGACTTACTAAAGGCGCATTCAAATAAAAATATCAATATATACTCGTACACTTATATAGGGCGATACAAAAACACTAATCATCTGTTTAATTAGTACGTATCGTATTCCGCTAGGAAAAAGTAGGTAAATTATAGGACACTTTCTTTTGTGTGGGTTAATTGAGAACATGCGTTCTAAGTAAGTATTTATTACGCATTTTCTCAATTACCAAAAGAACTTATTAAAAAAATACGTTCAACAATACCAAAAGGCCCATTCTCGAATGTGTATTTGATGTAGAGAAATTGTATCGGAGTGTTAAGAGATGGCGAACGCAAGAATTGCGACATATGTACCACGGCCTTGCCTGCTCGAAAAGCGCGAGCCGCCTGTCCCGCCACGCCAGCCTCAACGACATCATCCGTCGGGCTCTGGTCAGCGCCAACGTGCCGGCTACATTAGAGCCTTGTGGCCTGGTGCGTGATGACGGTAAGAGACCCGACGGGATGAGTCTTGTGCCCTGGCAACAGGGACGGCCTTTAGTTTGGGATGCCACATGTGTGGACACCCTAGCGCCGTCCCACCTGGGCACAACTTCGTTGAGGGCTGGCGGGGCTGCATCCACTGCTGAGGCTGCTAAGCGCCGAAAATACGCTTCATTAGGTGACAGTTACGTATTTGCGCCTTTTGCAGTGGAGACGCTAGGCCCATGGGGACCGGAACCAATCAAGCTTTTCCAAAAGTTAAGTCACTTGCTCATCCGGTCCTCCGGTGACCATAGGGCTGGCTCGTTCAGCGAATCAGCATCGCCATCCAGCGAGGCAACGCAGCCAGCCTTATGAGCACCTTGCCCAGTGGCAGCGATATAGGGGATATTTGTATATATAGTTTAGGTACCAATAGTTTTTAAGTTTTTGTCGGCTGTAAAAATTAAATTTTATGTGTTTTAATTATTATATTTGTTACCGTAAGGTAAACATTATAATTATGATAAATTAATAAACTACTTACATACCAAATTAATATAAATAAAGTGGAAATCCGTAATAATTTTCTAACATTTTTGTAAAGATCTGATATTACTGTTTAATAATTTTTAAGAAAAAAAAACCGACTTCAATGGGGGTAGCCGGTGAAGGATTATTGTAGATAGATGGTGCACTTAGATTCCATACAATGAAATAACTTGCTTAAAAAACGCAGCGGAGAGGACCAATCGCCAAACGTGAACTATGCGTCGTTGAAGAGTTCCGTTCTGATTATCATCAACAGTTCCACTTCATCAAATGTCACTCTTTTGAATGAAAATGCTTGATTTGTTGATAAAAATACAAAAGTCACTTTATGTATGCCTTTAAGATTTGAGGAATTCCCTCGATTCCTCGTGGAACTCATCATCAGAACTTGAGCTTGACGAAAATTGGTCCTGACAATCTAACTTGCTTAACAAACATAGCGAAGAGGAAGAATCGCCAAACATGAACTATGCGTCGTTGAAGAGTTCCGTTCTGTTCATCATCAGCAGTTCCACTTCATCAAATGTCACTCTTTTGAATGAAAATGCTTGATTTGTTGATAAAAATACAAAAGTCACTATGTGTAAGCCCTTAAGATTTGAGGAGTTCCCTCGATTCTTCATGGATCCCATCATCAGAACTTGAGCTGGACGAACATTTGTTCTGACAATTAAACTTGCTAAACAAACACAGCGAAGAGGACGAATCGCCAAACGTGAACTATGCGTCGTTGAAGAGTTCCGTTCTGATCATCATCAGCAGTTCTACTTCATCCAATGTCACTGTTTTGAATGAAAATGATGGTTTTGTTGATAAAAATATAAAAATCACTATATGTATGCCTTTAAGATTTGAGGAGTTCCCTCGATTCCTCATGGATCCCATCATCAGAACTGCGTTTTGACAAAAACGGGACCAATCTGTGTATATATACTTACAATCAAAAAAAGAATTTTCAAAATCGGTTCAGACATGACGGAGTTATGGAGTAACAAACATAAAAAAAAAAAAAAAAAAAAAAAAAAAAAAAAAAAAAAAAAAAAAAAAAACATACACGCCGAATTGAGAACCTCCTCTTTTCAAATCTTGAAGTCGGTTAAAAAAGGAAAAATTGAGCCTTTTTTATGCCCCAAATGTATTTTCAAAACCTTCATTTTATTACTTATATTTTAACAAGAAAAACAATGTAGGTATTACAACTATATACGAGTAGGTACTTGAACAAAAACTTATTCCTTCCAAAAATGTTTCAAACAATTTTCCGCAAATTGGAGACCGGGTGACGTCATGCACCTTTTGACGCGCGGTGCAGACGCCTGACTTATTTTCCCATTTTTGACGTTTTAGGGCTGCAATCACTGATCAAAATATATTAATAGGGATACCCAATCAGCCCAAAATAGTACTAGACTCGGCCGTTACTTTTTTTGACTGTCTTATTACGGTATAAGACTGGCCGGTTACATATTTCAGGAGCCATATTTTCAGTAAATCTTGTTTGAAACTGTACGTCCTTTACATTTTTGCTCGAAGGCTACAATAAATACTAGGTTTTGTAGCATGACGCTACGTCTATCGTACGACATCTGTCGACGTTCTTTGGAACTTCCGTGTCTAAGGAAGGTCTAACGCTAGGTCGTGGTTGATATATAAAAAAGTGTACATTGTGATTCACGTTATTATGGTTAGATGGCGCTTATATCAGTCCACATTTGGTAATACACAACTGGCAGTTATAAAATTGAGATAATATTCGCGCTAATTTTGAATATGAATTTTTGAGGTATTCCATATTGTCAAAAGATTGGGGTTTGTTTATTGGGAAGTGTCAGATCGACTTGGAGATTGGTCCACCTAAAGCAAAGGGGGCGCCTGCCCGCGAACTTTATTTAAATTCAGTTTGACTTTTGACCATTTCCTGACTTTCAAGAATATAATTTTATTTACATTTTTTTTAAACGTTATAAATCCGATTCCCTTTTTGTAACCAGTGTTTTTGTGCCATAATAGTTTTTTTGTTGTTTTGCCAACCTTGGTTGAATATCGCAGATCCGCATTTTCCACCATTCTTAAAATTCTAAAATAGCCTCATCTGACGGGCGTTACAAATAATCGGTTTTAAATTTAGGTTTCCTTCATCCAGTGAATCAGCCATCATCGTTCATATCACTCGCATCTCATCAATTCATTTATCTTTATAGCTAAATTTTCAACCAGTTCTGTTCTTGACTGCACCTACTCCTTTTTTTATTTACGCTGAAGGCAGACATCCACCATTGTTGGCATATAAATATTCTGTTTAAATTGTGCTTCTATATTTTTTGTGTGAAGAAAATTATAATCAATTTATACACCGTGTAAAATTTATGACCGAATTATTAATAATATTTTTTTGGTGTGAAGTAAAAATTATACGTGTTCTGCTAAAGTGATTGTTTTACTGCAGTTTATTATAGATATTTTAATCCCACGGGAAATAAAATCGAATTACGTCTTCCATAAAAACCATACATATTGCTAATTCGTCTCAGCAGGCCAACCCTCCATACGAAATATTTTTTTAACGCACAATTTTTTTTTCTACCAAATAAAAATGCCTATGTTATATACGCCCGGATTTATGAAATATCTTGTAAAACCTACATAGTATTTTTATTGATGCAACGTATTGAGTGTTTGCCATTACTTTTTTTAGTCGTTTTATATAAAATAAAGTCGCTATAGTTCTGGTTCCACGCAGATCATGGTCGCGGGCAGAAATGTATACTCGTTAATTACTTAAATACAAAATTTAGTATTTCGAATAACCGTCCAAAAACAGGATGATTTCTTGGTGGTGATCCTCCAAATGATATGGTAGTATTTGATCAAAACATAATTAATTTAATGTTTAGAATTTTTCAAGTTTTTTTTTAAGTTAATAAATCGTGGTTATGGGAAACAACAAGATCTCACATTGAATATTGGTGACCAAAATTTGGTCATGCAAAAATGTGGTTTTCTACTTATCATTTGAAAAATACTAATCAATATTGAGGATAAAAAATACCACCGTCAATAGGTTCATCTTTAATTTCTGTCATCTCCACGACTCCGGAATCGTCCTGTATACAACGGCATCCTATAAACACAAACCCTTACCTTTAGCCCTCCATCAGTTTCCATGAGATGAGGGTCAAACGCAAGCTCATTTACTATGAATGGAATAGAAATATTTGAATTCGCAGTGACAGATAGCAACCTTAAGTTATGTCCACATTTGTGCCACTTTACGACTGAAAAATACTTTTTATTTAAGGGTTCCGAAGCAAAAAAATGGTTTCTAATTTTTGATATTCGTCTGTCTTTCTGCCGCTTAGATTAAATAAATACCTAACCACAGGGCGGACACGTGATAACTACAAATCTCATTTCAGCGCCTATGTGTGCACGGCATGTCTGTAAACACTTCAATGGTTGCGTGAGTTGTAAGGGTGTTGCTGTCATTCGAAGAATTTTTTACACCGATATTTTGCATTTTTTTAGGAACGCGCTACCAACCAGGACGATAACTTACTAATCTACTACCAATCAGCCGCCGCGTGGTGAGGTTCTATTCGGGGCGGGGTGTAGCGTGGCCCGTTCTGTAAGAAATAGGTACAATTATTTATTCTATGACCTAACTAAAGATAGGTTAAGTGCTTGTGATACCGTTAGAACTGTAAACATTAATGATAATATCTGAACCTGGTGGAAAATTTTAAAACATACAAAGTATTCTCAATTTTTCGAGCATACAAAGTAAAACCACCAAAATCCGACTTCATAACTACGGACGAGTTACAGCGCACTAAAACGGTCCAAATAGTCGTAAAACAGCTCTAACCGGATGATAAAAATATTGAAAATTTTTGAGTTACAGCGGATTTAGTCCCCCATTAATATAAAATTTTGAATGGCCAGACTGCATTGCGGTGCACGTTTTGAACTTTGTCCCGATTTGCATTTAAAGTACCTTTCAACGCGAGCAGTTTGCGGGTGCGGATAACGCCAGTCAACGACATGTAACATATGAACTGTGTTTTGGTATCTAAGTAAGTAATACTAACAGTATCTATGGGTCTAATGATAAACATCGTCGTCTCTTATACCCACAACCTAGGCCTTATTGAGCTTACTGTGGGACTAGATCGACTTGTGTAGTATTGACCCTTAATATATGTTTATTAATACATGTATTAATTGCTATTATTGGTATATATTTTATTTATTGCCATTTTGAAATAATTTATTCAATAAGTCAACAACATCAGGTATAAATAAAATAACCTAAACTTAGCTTATATAGTTTGGTATATATTGTTGTAAAACACTTTTACGGCTATGTCAGTTAATTATTTTTTAAGCTAATTTGGTATTCTTAAGCTGTAGGGACACAGCTTAATGTCTTAAAAATAGGCTGAATGTTTTGATCTATTGTCCCTGTCACACTTGCACAAAAATCCTGCATGCATACCACTGATATGTGACAGTTGTGAGGTTGTGACACTGTAATACAGATTTCTGAAATGCGTGGACATAGAATGTTAGTCTATGCTATCAACGCGTTTCGAACGCGTTAGCGTGACATGAATCACCCAGATAAACTGCAAATACTGTCGCCATGCTATTTACATCGTTCTGTATAATACATTGTAAGATGTCTTTAACTATTGATTATATAAAATAACAATGATTTTTAAGGTTCCGTAGCCAAATGGCAAAAAAGGGAACCCTAATGGATTCGTTATGTCTGTCTGTCTGTCTGTCCGTCCGTATGTCACAGCCATTTTACTCGGAAACTATACGACGTATCTGAATTTAATTTACACATATGTATAAGGTGTATTTTGTATGCCGCTACTTATTTATGTAGTTAAATTTGAAAAAAAAAGTATTTTTAGGGGGGCGCTCCATACATGTAACTAAATTAAAAAAAATGTTTAACCAAATATCATTATGTGACACATCAATCGATAGGTCTTTAAAAATAACATTGAGGTTTTTTGACCTTTAATTTTGTGATTAAGTGAATATTTTCTGAAATAATCGCTTCAAGTCAGAAAAATTGTGTCCCCCCCCCTGTAACTTTTGAACCATAAGTCCAAAAAATATCAAAAAATTTAAGGAGATGCGCCTTATCATATACTTTCTACAAAAATTGTTTTGAACATTATCAGTTCAGCCATTTTTGAGTTATCTCCAAAAAACTTCTTCCATAGGCATCAGATACGAACTTTTGGTAATAGTTTGGTTCTTATTCCATTGAAGGTACGGAGCCCTCCTATGCGTGGTCCGACACGCACTTGGCCGGTTTTTAATATGTGCAATGAAGGAAAAAAATTAATTAATTTATGAAATATTTTGATTGTTGGTGCCGTGCCTGGAAGTTTATGGCGTTAGCTGTGAAAACTGACCTGTAAAATGGCGGCCTCTGGCACTTATGAGCTTAATTTTAAAATGTGATTTACAAGTAAATAAGGCAATACTAATTGATAGAAATTGCTAGATTGCCTAAATATTTATGCACGGTCAGTTGCAGAGAAAAAGCCCCACGCTGCATATAAAGTTTGTATCTGTGTGTTTGTTTGAGGTCTTTTTTTCTGCAGCTGACTGTACAATTACTTACGTTATTGCCGACAACAATTCATATAATCATTTAATATCTGTATTAAGATAATACCTATGTAGTTCTCAACGATGAATATCTCATGTTGTTTTTTTTTTGTAGGGTTATACCTTTTAAAATATTCAAAAGTGTAATAACCTCCTCCTTCGAAATCTTGAAGTCGGTTGAAAACGAATAAGTTAGGTGCTTTGACAGAAGGTAATTTGAAGTCTTATCTGTTTTAATAACGCGAGTAATTTAAAAGTGCGGTTGTATAAAGTAAAGGATGATTCACGCTGTAACGTTCCGCGTCCTACACGACACTTACGACACTTCATTTTGTATAAATGAATGAATGAATTATTTATTTCATGTAACCAAGACACAATATAAATTAGTTGATCTTATAGACTAAGGGGTTAGTAGGCTTAAAATAAAACAACACTGACAGGGGTATGCAATCCCTCGCAGTGTGACATGTACAGACAGTCAAGCCTATCCGCAATCATGCTCAGGATGCTGTTGGGACTGCGGCGCACCCGGCGCACCAGGGATGCTGCGCGCTTGCGCAAGGTCGCGTAGAAGCAGTCCACGCGCGCCGCCGCGAACATCCCTGATGCGCTACAGAAACTAGGCAGTCCCATCAACACCCGGAACGCATTGTTATACTGGACCCTAAGGGCCCCATAGGCCCGCTGCGTATACTGCGCCCACAAATTGCAGGTGTATAGGGATGTGCAAAACGCCCTAAACAATGTAACCTTAACCTCTTTGGAGCACCTTGCAAATTTTCGGGCGATCATATTTGCTCGGACAGACAGGGCCCTTCGTTCCCGTTCCATGTCCATGTTGTCTTTGAGGTCGGTTGTAATGACATGGCCTAGGTACTGTAAAGCTTGTCTAGCTTTACATCCTCTCTTCTCGAACACTGTCTGGCACGGTGTTATTTAAATTAAGAATTCGAACGTTCTATGTCAGACGTTCAGGATTCTTTCATGGGAGTCTCAAAGGGACAGCCTAAACGGATAGTCGATTTCGTGTATTAGCTAAAGATATAAAAAAAGAATAAATATTTATATTATATAGCCTTTTCCCGCGGCTTCGCCCGCGTACTATAAGTACTCGAAAAGGATACGATACCCATGTTAATTTTCAGACTTTGTGACCACATTTGCCCCTTTTAGGGGTTGAATTTTCAAAAAATCTGAAACACGTGTTTACTTATTTATCGTTAGGAATACTCCTGTGATGTTTCGAATAAAATAATCTAACAAATCTTGATTCGCCATACAAACTTTGGACCCCCATTTTACCCCCTTAGGGGGTGAATTTTTAAAAATCCTTTCTTAGTGCACCCCTAGACCTTATAAGGAACCTACGTGCCAAATTTGGAATCTCTAGAACCAGCGGTTTGGGCTGTGCGTTGATATGTCAGTCAGTGAATCAGTCAGTCAGTCAGTCAGTCAGTCAGTCAGTTTCTTCTTTTATATATTTAGATTTGAGAGTATTAATTGAGGATACTCTCTACAAGTGGTGGAAGAGCAGTGGCGCCTTGAATTAAGGACCGAGCCCCGGAAATCTCGCAAAAGTAAAGCGAGTGTTGTACCAGAAGAGCTATACACACGTATGTTACGCCAGATACCCCAGTTACGAGTGGTTACGCCAAAAGGATCCCTTGGGTGATATTTTTCTTTTTCGTCTCATAATCCCATCACCCATTGACTGTATTTACTGTGAACATTTATTATCATAAAATATCTATACAAAAATAACACAAATGGCGTCGGACAAGTTTAACGGATTGACCGATGTAGAGGATTTTATTATACAACTATGCGCAATAATTATGTGTTAATTTTACTACAGAACCCAGAATGCACAAGAATCGCCTCTGGATTACTACTATGCACTAAATACGCTAGCCGAAAAAGCCGCTGGTATAGATGATGAAGCATTTATAAAACATTTTCAGCGCAACCTCCTAGACAAATATAAATCGTATTTCGCGGCTGTGCAAGTGAAGACAAAAGAGGACTTACGCAATGCAATATGGCAATATGTGGATATTTTTGAAACGGAGAAAGCCTCGCAATTAAATATACCGCTCACGGAGCCTCTCACAACCACGACGCCTGAGCAACTAATACTTAATGCCTCAATTGTTGCCGTCATTCACTTCTTTCCAGCATACTATAATGCCAGGTTTATCGGGAACACCAACCTCAGCGGGCAACACGACTGTGCCAACCCCAATTGTGCCGGCAGCAGCGTCCGCTCCAATTGTAACCGACCCAAACAGCACACCTGTTCGTGGTACCCAGCCCCGTTATGATTTCAGACAAAAACCGCAGCGACAACCACAATATAGGAACTAATACTACGATGCAAGAGGACAAACATGCCAGCAAGAGTAGGGGCCGTCTCCAAGAGATTTTGCTCAATGGCAGAATAGAAGCTATGAAAATCACCCAAACTACGGCCAGCGACGAGACAACTCATCATTATTGACAGGATATATATATAAATCAAATTTTTCTTTAATCAAAACCTTTTAGCTTTATTAAATGCAGGTGCAGCAGCAACCTGTCTTAGTTCATCAATCGTAGAGAAGTTCCATTTAAAATATAATCATATTAGTAATTCATTATTGAGAACAATTAGTGACGCCCCTCTTAATCTGATAGGCTCAATAAATGATAATATAATTTTTGGAGGAGCAGTATTTAACTACACACTCTAAATACTATTTCTCTAGAACAATGAAATTATAACTCTAAAATTTGATTAATTGCATTAATTATTCAATAATAAGCATCTAATTATTTAATCATTCACACTTTAATATCATAGGTGCCATTGTATAAACTTGTAGGTAACTGAACTGTATATAATGTGTATATAAATTATAGCATAGAGACCTAAGATGTGCCAGCAAGGTATATAAATAACCTTATGCATTCTGTTTGCATAAGAATATAATTGTACTTATTCAAAGTAACTTATAACATTATTAATAATTACCTATTTGTGACTTACCTTATATTGAGAATAAGTTATAAGAGTGATATCTTTACTGTAAATAAAACTCAACTAAATGTAAATATATTTATTTGTAAATCACAATTGTAAGGTTCTAAGGTAATATTTTACGAATGCCCGGTTAAGTTCCTTGCTGCCCTGAAGAGTAGGATATATATTTTTCATTTGCTTGCATGTAACAACAAGACAAAAGGACCTAGATGACACACTTCTGCTGTTCTGTAGCATCTCTCCATGCAACGGCACTGAGCAAACTGCTTTCCAAACCCGGCAGGACTGCCACGGCGGGAAGACTAATGGCCATAGGCAGCCATCACTTCAACGCCAACGCCCACTGCTGCGCAAGAACGATATTTTCTTGCGATGTTTTCATGTTATTCATATTGAAATGTTTCTGTTCGATAAAATATTTTTTGTGCCGTTGTATCAGTTAGATAAAATTTTCTGACATCTCTCTGTCAATAATGTCAAGTGTCATAGACACGGACATAGACAATAGCTGTCAGGAAATTAAAAGAGGGTTAGTTCGTACAGCCAGAGTCAGGGGCGTTTAGCAGGTTTTCAAACCTGACAGCCCACGTTTAGGCGATTTGAGAGATCTTAAGGCTTACTTCTCATTTGCCATTTGACGTTGAGTACCTTGTACATAAGGCTGGTTCTAGAAAGGGGTGTTAGGAAATTTTCAACTCTGTAGGGGTCCTAAGCATAGGTAGGGAAACTCTTAGTCAGGGTAGATTAGGATAGGGCGTAGTGTTTGCTCCTTACACCCGAGGAGGCGATATGTAAAGGTTGTCTACCTTTACAATCTCTCTTCTCGAACACTGTCTGGCACGGTGTTATTTAAATTAAGTATTCGAACGTTCTATGTCAGACGTTCAGGAGTCTCAAAGGGACAGCCTAAACGGATAGTCGATTTCGATGTATTAGCTAAAGATATAAAAAGAATAAATATTTATATTATATTTGAGAGTATTAATTGAGGATACTCTCCACAGTACTTCAAATGGCTCACTCTGTCAATAGGGGTACAATTGAGGCAAATGGGAGGAACCTCATCTGTCATTCGACCGCACTCAAACACCATGAACTGACTCTTGGTAACATTGTATTTAAGGCAATGATCTGTCACATACCGTTCACAGATTCTTAGCAGCCAGCCCACGTACCGACGCACTCAGCAGAACCATGTGTCCGCATAGTTTATGGTATTGACACAAACTCCGTCAATATGGCAGCCGACATGGGTCCTGCTGAGCTCCTCGATTATAAAGCGTCACATGATTCTCGGAGGTCACGTGATGCTTTCTATTTAAAATGAAGTGTCGGAAGTGTCGTGTAGGATGCGGAATGTTACAGCGTGAATCATCCTTAATTGGTTTTATGAAGTGAAATAATTGGACTCATAGAGGTGAGTCCTACCATTAGATAATAACTGAGGCGACTTTCATGGCTTATGATTTTTTTTTCAGGTAATTATATCCCTAGCACAAATCATAAACGATAGATAACTATAAAGATCGGGAAACAAGACCCAGCGTAACCGAGGTCGTTGAGTAAAACGAGGCAGGCATACTTATTCCGATTTATAAATATCGCTCTTCTAAAAAGCAAGGTGTAAGAAATGAAAACCGGTTAAAACATGCAATACTATATTTCTTTACACACCTTAAACATCAAAAAGGGATAAAGAGAGAACACAAGAGAATATAGTACAATATAATATATACAAACAACAGCAACATATGAAGGGTAGGTACACGGAAAGAACATGTCTAGTCACTTTGACAACATTTTGAGTTACAGCGCTTTTAAAGTTTGGAACGATTCAAATAATCATACTATTTTCGAAACTATAATTTACAGCTGAAACAGAAGTTGTTAATAATAGTTCATTTCAAGCTCTCCATTTTGATATAAAAATCTTAATTTCCAAAAAATGTGACTAGACATGTTTTTTTCCGTGTACCCTTCATATACAAGGGTACGGGTACAACAAAGGCTAACTGTTAACGGTAGCCTAGGAGCCGTTTCTTCCAAATATCCCTTGGGTAGTGGATATAAGAACATTCAGGGGATCAATGTTACTCTGCGTCCGTAGGAAACACCTTAGCCAACCTTACACGTGATCGCTTGGTGGTGCTAAAAGAGTAACAAACTTGGCAGCTGCACTGTCCCATTTGGACCTCGCAGCACTCACTGGATTTTCATTATCATCTGCTTTTCCACTACTACTGGGAAAAATGCCTGTCTATTTATACTCGTATACAGTGACATGTAGCCATACGATAAATAAATAAATAAGAACATTGATATGCCAATGATTTAGATACTATTTACCACAGTAAATGGTGGTGGCATTCCCCAGTTAAGTTGCGTTGTTGTTGCATTTGTTACTCCAGTTAGAACAATGGCTAAACCAGTCAATATCGTTTGAAAGTCTCTATCTAAAATCGCAGCACTGCCGCCTCGTGGCCGCTGCGGGCAGGATTTATGGAGTATCAGTGGGACAATTGCCACTATCTCTCAATTTTATTACCTCGCTGCGGCCGTATCCTGACGAGATCTAGTTCGCACAACGTAAGGGTAACTTTAAGGATGGATTTTCATTTGTAACTATTCTCTAGTTAGTTATGAAACCAGATGCTGCTTTAAGTTCTCGCACGAAATCTGAGAAACTGGAAGGTGCACTGCGCCGCGCACCATCGCGAGGTGCAAGGGCGGTAAAATTTTCCAATATTTTTTCTTATTTACTGTGCAAACGGTAAACATTATGACAGCTATAAATATAAATATTAATGGGTCAATTTTACACAAATCAACCTAGTCACACAGTAAGCTCAATAAGGCTTATGTTGTGGGTACTATGCGACGATATATATATTAGATAGATATAGATAAATACATAGAAAACAACCATAACTCAGGAACAAATAAATAAATATTATGGGACAATTTTACACAAATTAACCTAGTCCCACAGTAAGCTCAATAAGGCTTGTGTTGTGGGTACTAGACGACGAAATATATAATAGATAGATATAGATAATACTTAAATACATAGAAAACATCCATAACTCAGAAACAAATATCCGTGATAAACACACAAATAAATGCCTTGACCAGGATTCGAACCCGGGACCTCCAGATTCGTAGGCAGGGTCACTACCAACTAGGCTAGAAGGCCGTTCAAAGATAAGATAAAGGTAAGGCTATGAAGATAACGAGTACATAAAATATAGTGCAAACAATTTCGCATCAGATGCCATTTCCTCACGCAGATATGGTACGACAGGGACTGAAAAATATCTGGCAATGTGTAAAAAAGACCACATTAATTCCTCACCTTAAACGCATTGGGGTTTAGGGCCGTTTTGTTAGCAAGCGACAATACCAGCAACATTTAGGTGAATTAATGGCGGGTCCATAATCACGTGACCCGGGTCAGCAGACGGCCGCGGCGTTTCAAATTTTAATGAAAACCCACGCGTGATGGATGTAAAACAAACCGTTGTTTCACGTAATTAAATGTAAATGTAATTATAATGAGCTAACTTTTAGTGAAGTATTTTTCCTAACATTTTCGCTCATAGGCACAACAGTCGTCAAAGAAGAGTCGAGAGATTCACGTATCATAACAATATATCGTATCATCACGTATCATATAATAAGACGCATGAGTAAATGAAAGAAGAGCGATGCTGAGAACTATCGACGTTAGACGCGGAAAAATGATTGGCCATTTGACACGACACGATCAATTTTTCAAAACTATTTTAGAAGGAAGGATAGCGCAAGAGAGGTCGAGGCAAACCCAGACGCAGCTACATGGACCAAGTGAAGGAAAAAGTAGGAGCCGTCTCGTATCAAAAGGTCAAGGAACTGGAGCAGGATAGGGATCGATGGAAAATACTCCACCGGCAAGAGAATAACTCTTAAGTTGATGATGATGAACAATGTATCTCAACACATTGACTTTCGCGTGATACCAATAGAGAAACCGCTTAAACATTGTTGCTTATTAATAGGTACCTAAGAAAAATAGAAAGCTAATTTTTTATAAGCCATATCATCTAATAGCTCCAGGAATTTGCTTAACTTTGTGAGGCATGTTTTAAATTTTGAATAAATATCTGCACTCTGAGAAACATATCCAATAAAATAAAATGACATTATTTTTGAAATAAACTCCATTTTCAAGTCGCCCAACAGCCCAAAGTTAGAGGTCGATCCGATAAAGGTGCCCTTAGGCTTCCTCTTGGACCCCACTCGAAGGTCCCCGAGAATCTCTCTGTGCGTAAAACGCACGACTGTGAAATATATCGCTTGTAGATGAAAAATAGGTACTCAAACTTGACAGAAGTCAGATTTTCGATTATGCATAAAAATAAATCATAGTTATTGCAGATATCATTATGGCGAGTCTTTACATATTCATAATTGCACACTTTGTTAAACTCATACCTACTGAAACCCTTGTTTTCTGTTTTGTAATAATATATTTATGTCTCTTTTATAAACTGAAATAGATGTCATATTATTACAGAAAAAGTGACCAGCCTCGAAAGCTGAAGAGGCGGCCGGTTCAAATCCGGCCTCGGACACTGGAGGACTTGGTCACTTTCTCTGAAGTAAATATTTATATGACATCTATTTCAGTTTATACTTTAGATATGTGTGATACTTAAAAACTTCAAATTAAAGAATATTTAACAAAATAATTTAACTTGCTTTAAGATTCATATGTCCCTTTTATTTTGTAGGTCATTAAGCCTTAGCCTTAGCGACGAGGCCATTAATAGTGGCTGACTGGTCTTAATCTCTACTTATAGTTGCTTTTGTTTCTCATGTATATGCCATACGGTTAAATACATTTTTCACCTCAGCAGCAGGAACGAGGGTTCTTTGATACCTAAAAACAGTGAGCAAAACTCAATTTTGCTGCGAGCGTGAGACAAAATGACCTTGTTGACCTTGGAATTACAATGTCAATCCGCGCGCGAGATCTAATACAAATTCGAAGGAAGCTATTCGTGTTGTCTTTTTCACGTCATTAGTAAATAGAGAGAGACAGAAATATTTTAAACGTCATTCAATCAAATTTTATTTAATTTTAATTCGATTCGACCCCTGAAACAGAGTCAGAACGAAACGTTCCGATATGCGCAGAAGTACTAATTTGTAAATATAATTTAAACAAATTTTAATTTTGAAATGTTTAACCATATAACACCTAAAATAATTTACGTTCTTTATTTCAAGATCAAATAAGTATAAATGGAAAAATTACTAGATTATCATGTGAAAAATATTATTACTTACAACAATCTTTCGTATTGTGATCAAACAGTAGTTACGGAACGCAGAGATAAAAAAAAGTTGACAAAAGTCAAAATGGCGGTATAGATATTTTAAAAATATTTAATTTATTTTGATTATTTTTTGTGTTATTAACTTATAATCAGGGCCCGTAATTTTCATGCCGATGACATCAATTTGACGTCACGCTCCATATAGGATGATCCCAAATAGTTTTATTGTAAATTATTAATCATTAGTCGTCAATCATTTTAATCATGTACAAACTTCGAAAGTACTCTATTTACACATGGAATAAATAATACCTACATGATACGTGAAACGTAACGTAAATAAAACTATTTGATTTGTTTTTATACATACATTTTATTAAGTGGTATTGTTAACAACACATGACAATTCATTCGAAAACAGAATTCCTCTCTAACGTAAAGCACGCCATCCTTCTTGCATTAATTACCATGCAAAGAAAATCTAAGTCATCTTCGCTTTCATACGTAATGTAATATTCATAAAAATATTTTTTTTTGTAGTCGTTTTTTGTTTGTTGTGTCACACATTTGGTTAATTATTCCAAATTCTCTGCTAAAAGGAAAATGTATAATTGATGGACACATTTTTTATAATTTTAACAACTAATACAATTAGGAAATCAGTATTTTTATTTCTCAGTGGCACTTGTAACATTTTTGACAGAACGTTTTTTTAATGAGAACGAATAAAAAAGGTTACATTTAAAAAGGTTTTATTACATATTGATTTATAAACAGTCAAGGAAATTGATTTGTGTAACATTACATACTTTGTCATAGTGACAATCAACATCTAGACGCTAGAGATTTCATATTATTGTCACTGTGACAAGGTTCTAAATGGTATGCAAATCAAAGTCCTGGGCCGTACCTACACGAATAACTAGATACTTAATGATATTATTTACAAACGAGGTTTTGTACAGTAATATATACAGCCTTGGCCAGAAGTGTTGAGCACCCTTGCGATTTTCATACAAAACTCGAAAATTTAGACGAGCGTTTCTATCTTTTTTGAAGTTATTTTATCAATTAATTTAAACTGAACAGGCATGTTTTTTTGAAATGAGTAGTAACTGCATTGAATATTTGCAATTTTTCGTACCGACCTAAATTCCCATTTTTGTGAGCTCCACTTTTCATATTTGATAGGTACCTTGAAACTGTTATTAAGTGAAGTTTTCTAGATATATCAATAAAATATAACATTTTACGTCATCGTACATTGTTATGATAGGGAATTAATACTTAACATCAAAATTGTAAGCAAAAAAGAGCTATGCTCAACACTCCTGGCCAAGGCTGTACAAGTTAGTTTTGTACATAATTATTTACAAATTAATTTGAAACATATTTACATTTCTCCTTTTTTGTCCCTTATTCGAAATTTATGTAGATTCGAAATTTTTAATTAGAATTTGCTCAAGGTTTTTAAGGGTCATAACCGCATCGCCGGTTTGTAAAAATCCATTTTAATATTGAAAAGGACCTTTCAACTTCTACAGATGTAATACTTAAAATAAGGACATAAATCTATTTTTCCATTGCTTCCATCAAGACGAACTTCCTTATTGTCGTTTAAGTCAGCCATTATTAAACAAAAACAAGAAATTACCAACCATGCAAATAATCTTCATTTTAGCAAAGAAGTTGGAATAATTAACCAAATGTGTGACACAACAAACAAAAATACGATTACAAAAAAAAAAAATTTTTATGAATATTGCATTACGTATGAAAGCGAAGATGACTTACATTTTCTTTGCATGGGAATTAATGCAAGAAGGATGGCGTGCTTTACGTTAGAGAGGAATTCTGTTTTAAAATGAATTGTAATGTGTTGTTAACAATACCACTTAATAAAATGTATGTATAAAAACAAATCAAATAGTTTTATTTACGTTACGTTTCACGTATCATGTAGGTATTATTTATAGAGTACTTTCGAAGTCATTTGTACATGATTAAAATGATTGACGACTAATGATTAATAATTTACAATAAAACTATTTGGGATCATCCTATATGGAGCGTGACGTCAAATTGATGTCATCGGCATGAAAATTACGGGCCCTGCTTATAATTGAGGTTTTTGAACTCAAATGTAAGAATATTATAATAAATACAAGTGAAAAAAGTGACAAGGAAGGATTAAGCATCACCCAGGTTGTATTTTTCCATGTCTTCTCACTGCTGAGGTGAAAAATAGTATGTTCAACATGAGAATAAAGTTATTTACATCTTGTGCTTTTGAGTCCCTCTCTACGCTCAAGATTCTAAATTAGATATTATAGAACCTTTCGCTTGCTCAGGACTCAAAATTAGCACTCGAAGTAAATATGAACTTTCTTCTCTTGTTGTACAAATACCTATTGTAGGTAGGTACTGCTATGTGTATTATATCAGTTAAAGTCTTAATTATATTCTGTAATATAACATAACATAAATACTCTTTATTGCTCACCTCAAAATAAACAAAATAATAATAATATGTGCTTTATCGTGAAAAATAAACCGCTTTTTTTTTAAGTGAGACGCAGCAGGAACAGCCCTTTCTAACACCAAATTTGATTTTGGATTTTCAGTGCAACCGCGCGAAAATTCTATTACTGCTACGTGGGTGTAGAATGGGCAGCAAAAATACAAGTAATGTTCACGCAGCGATGGCGCGAGACGTGCTCAATGGAAATTGGAATTGTTTCCCTCAGCGTCAATGGACGCAGGTCGACCGTGTCTATATCAAGCATAGGATCGAGTTTCTAAACTAGCCAGTGTATCATGGCTTCCAAATCCATAACAATTATGCGTTATTAGAGAGCGTTTCTTCACTGATACGCTTGAATAGTCAGCTCGGTAAGCGATTTGACCGATGCCAGATCGGAATTGGTTCGAATTAAAATGTTTTCCAGTTGCACATTGAACGCGTTGTTCCGGTTAACGATCGGTTTTGTTATTGCGGTATTGGGTGAGGAATTTCGGTTTTTGCGCTAAAAATATATACCTATTGGCTATTAGTGCAGACATAGGGTATTGTGGTACCTAACTAAAAGCAATACAGGTGGCAAAATTTTAACATTCCTGTGTTCAGGCTATTTCACATCAATTCCATTAAATCTAAACTATCAAATTATACATGTCAAATATTTTAATGTGCTCCATGGATGCACCTGTCGCGTACATTAACCAATAGAGTACTAGATATAGGGAATATAATACGCTCCACAGGGAACTGGGCAGAAGATTGGGGGTGGCCACAGGTGACCCTCGCGCAGGCAGTTTTCTCACACAAAGACTCGGTATAGCGCTTCAGCGCGGGAATGCTGCCTGTGTGATGTGCACCTTATCGAGGGGGTCAAGGTTAAGAGGGTTGATTTTAGTTGTATATTTTTATAGTTAGTTTTAATTTGAGTGGTTTTGTTTTAAAAATAGTTATACAGGCTGTATCAAAAATACTGGTGATCCGTTTAACGGCATAATTGGTATCGTATTGTGAGTAAGAAAAAACCGGCCAAGTGCGTGTCGGACCACGCATAGGAGGGTTCCGTACCTTCAATGGAATAAGAACCAAACTAATACCAAAAAGTCGTATCTGATGCCTATGGAAGAAGTTTTTTGGAGATAACTTAAAAATGGCTGAACCGATAATGTTCAAAACATTTTTTGTAGAAAGCATATGATAAGGCGCATATCTTCAAATTTTTTCATATTTTTTGAACTTACGGTTCAAAAGTTACGGGGGGAGGGGGGCTACACAAGTTTTCTGACTTTCGAAGCGATTATTTCAGAAAATATTCACTTAATTACAAAATAGTAAAAGAAACCTCAATGTTATTTTGAAAGACCTATCGATTGATGTATCACATGTTGATATTTGGTTAATATTTTTATTTTATTTAGTTACCTGTATGGAGCGCCCGCGCCCCCCTAAAAATATATTTTTATTCTTTAACTACATAACTAAGTAGCTGCATACAAAATACACCTTATGTGTAAATTTTATTCAGATACGTCGTATAGTTTCCGAGTAAAATGCCTGTGACATACGGACGGACAGACAGACAGACATGACGAATCCATAAGGGTTCCGTTTTTTGCCATTTGGCTACGGAACCCTAAAAATAGGAGAAATATTTTTTTAATGCCAAAAATAATTATTTTTTGTTTGGAACAAGCCGGTCCCAGCCGGCCAACCCTCCATACATAACCATATTTTTTTCCGCGCAAAAAACTTTTTTTCTTAGTTTTCCATGATTAGAACACGATAGCAAGTATGCCCTTAAACGGATCACCAGTATACCTTGTATTTGTACGAGTATTATGATAAATAGATTTAGTTGTATTTCACAGGAAGGTCAGGTGGGATAAGAGGAACATTGGGGTGAGATAAATACGTTATACATACGTTATACGTTATTCATGAGACGTGAGCAGGAACAACCCTACACACTTAGTTAACGATAATGAATCGGCCGCCATCATTTTTAAGTGAAACAATAGCGCCTTTAAATTTTTTTTACCTTTTTCTTTCGTAGAAATTCTGTTCTCTGTAATCATGGTCACCCTACATAAACAAATCAATAAAGATAAAACCTCTGTAACAATCATGACAGCACTTTGATTATGAAAAAAATAATTGTCAAGTTAAGTGAGATACGATGTTTACAAAGTAACCAGACATCAATTTGACACATATCACAGAAAAACAAGAGAATATTCTAACATCAGTACTCGACGGAGTATTCTAATTGAAGAGTGACCATGCGTATCGTAAATAATTTTAAACACTTTATTTTTAGTAAAAAAAAATGTTTTGCGCTTATCACGCTAACAGTAGATTATTATTAACTGAATCCGTAGTGTTAAGCCTGCTCACGTCTCATGAATCATCCTGTATACTGTTTCACTTCACCTGGACGAAATTAACTGTTTCCCTCACCCCAGCTGAGCTTTAAGAAAAACGATTGATTATGACAATCTCGCATATGTGTAGATTTAGATCCAACTGCAATATCATAAGTATCATAACTAAGTATATTTATTTATAAATTATTGCTTATTTTGGCATTTGCACCATCCGCTTTCAAATCTTCTTTTACTTAGAACGACACATATCCCAATTGAAATATTGTTACAAACTCTTTTGTATTCATAAAAACTTTTAGTGATTCAAGGATACTTAATTATCCAGTGTTCTATTACTGATTTTTTGTCTCCTTCGTTTCCTGTTCATTTCAAAGTAATATTCGCTGCTGTTATTAACTTGTTTCATTTCGACTGAAGACTATTCCATTCCCAACGACGTAATAGTTGGAAGCGAAGTGAAATAGTTTCCAGGCCAATAATAGTGTTAGGATTGTTACGAAGTCCTGTGGTGGGCGTTAACCGGTCAGAAGTTAACTCGTCTGAAATAAAGCACATCTCACCGGTGCTATAAAGCTATAATATATGTAGAACAATCTAAATAACAACAAGTGAAACATTAATTTTAAGTTTATGTACTTAAGTACGAGTAGGTTGTTTCAATAACAGGAAACAGTGCCGAGGCGTCAGATTGATTTCACTTGTTATTATTTAGATTGCTCTACATATACCATTATATCTCTAATATACACCGTATCTATAAAAACGGCAAAAAAATAATGTCTGTTGTATGAGAGCTCCTTTAAATATTTTCTTTAATCTGTTTTTTAGTATTTGTTGTTATAGCAGCAACAGAAATACATAATAATCTGTGAAAATTCCAAATGTCTAACTATCACGGTTAATGAGATACAGCCGGGTGACAGATGGACAGACGGACAGCGAAGTAATAGGGTCCCGTTTTCACCCTATGGGTAATTGGACACGGAACCCTAAAAAAATAGAGGACACAGTTCAGATAGGAAAGCATATCAAACGTTTTGTGAAGCAATCAAATTTGGATTTTATCATTATTATTTTATTTTATTTTTATTAAACAATACGTACATTGTATGTCTCTCAAGCTGTTTTGATATGTCTTCTTATAGAACTACGCATCATTGTGTATCTTTAAGATATAATATTACTGTATTACTGTTTTGAAAAAATAAGTCCCGCCGAGTTTCTTGCCGGTCATAATACTTCTCGGGTCTTGTAGGGTTAAAACCGGTGGTAATTTTTTCTCTGACGTTCATAAGTGCATTGTAATGTGCCTAAATTGAAGAATAAATATCTTTTATCTTTTTATCTTTTAATAATTGCATAAAATAAGATTGAAAATACATTTAATTAACTAACTTAACTAGCAGGCGATTGACGAGACCTTGCATGCGAAACATCATTCCTTCTTCCTTTAGTTGTCGACACAGTGAATCCTCCTTTTTGTAAAGGGTTGGCAACGACACCTCTGGAGTTGCAGGCGTCCATAGGCTACGGTAGCTGTTTACCATCAGGTGGGCCGTATGTTGCCACCGCACCGTCGTAGTATAAAAAAAACATATTTTAAACGCCCGCTCTACAGGTGTTGAATTTAGTTCGAGTTGAAAATAATTAACTAAGAATTCATTTAGAATTAATTGTGAAAATTAAGAATTAATTGTAGTAAAGTTGTTGTTTTGTTCTTATGATTTACGACGAAGTCTAGCGGGTGTCCTTTAAATTAATTACAGTGCCAAATGTGTCAACGAACGCCGTGACAGACAAGAAGTTTTGACAGCACCTAACTAAACAAATGATCGTCTGCTAAACTTATATTGAACATAGTTTTAAAGTTAATTTATATATTCGTAGGTACTACTACATCATTATTATTTAAAACAGACATCGCGTAAGAATGACATCGCACAGGATCCATATTCGACCTGCTAAACTATGACACGTGGATATCTATGCGAGATCACTAGGTAGCTATTTGTTTGATACATGTACTAGAGCAGGGGTTCCCAACCTACCTACTTTACCCTATTTATAATAGTAGATTGTACACCAAGGGGATAAAGCACTGTTTTATGTCACGGGCGCAATATTGAATCCTGAACGTAACGAAGGACTCCAGATTTTAATCCCGAGCGTAGCGAGGGGTTTATGAGTTAATTCCCGAGCGAAGCGAGGGAATTAAGACTGAGTCCTGAGTGCAGTGAGGGGTTCAAGCGCGCCCGTGACAAAAACAGCTTTATCCCCGAGGAGTATACTCTACTTTTCTCACCTCTTGCGAGACAATAAAATAGCTAAGGCTACTAGAAACGGATTTTTATTAAAGTAAATCAAAAGTAAAAACCGGCCAAGTGCGTGTCGGACCACACATAGGAGGGTTCCGTACCTTCAATGGAACCAAACTAATACCAAAAGGTCATATCTGGTGCCTATGGTTTTTTGGAGATAACTCAAAAATAGCTAAACCGATAATGTTCAAAACAATTTGCGTAGAAAGTATATGATAAGACGCATCTCCTCAATTTTTTTCATATTTTTGGAGTTACGGTTCAAAAGTTACAGGGATTATTTCAGAAAATATTCACTTAATCACAAAATGGTCAAAGAAACCTCAATGTTATTTTTAAAGACCTATCATTGATGTGTCACATGTTGATATTTAGTCAAAAAAAATAGTAACATGTATGGAGCGCCCCCCCCCTAATTTTTTTTTTTCAAATCTACATAACTAAGTAGCGGCATACAAAATACACCTTATGTGTAAATTTTATTCAGATACGTCGTATAGTTTCCGAGTAAAATGGCTGTGACATACGGATGGACAGACATACAGACAGACATGACGAATCCATAAGGGTTCCGTTTTTTGCCATTTGGCTACGGAACCCTAAAAATGTATTCTTGATACATTAGTCCATTTTATTCAAATTTTATCTTCAATTTTTATAGAACCTGCAGTTTTACTCCGTATACTGCAGCGTCTTATGACACTCGCGGCATTTGTTTTAGGCATTTAAAAAGGTGGCCAGCACGATTTTCCGAATAAATTCGATTTTCAAATCAGTTCGACGCGGCGGCGCGGGCCCCGGCTGGCGTCGCGGGGCTGTGCACCGTGCGGACTTTACCAAATTAGACTTTAAGCACATAACAATAAGAACTATGGGAAGTGAAATCACATTATTAACCAGCGGGTTATAATGAGATTTAGTACAACATTATAACCCGGCTAAAGCCAAGGGCTATAATGATTTGCTTTCGGTGAGGTTTGCATGATATATAATTTGGCATTGTCGAGCAGGTGGTGTGAAAAATCTATAAAATACTACGCCCTCTAGAGGCCAAAATATAGAGTCAAAACCAGGGCACGGTCCTCACTGTAGCAAAGGCCTTATACAGTTTAAATCTGGAGCAACTCGCTGCGCCCCTTTTTCACTCTACGCCCCACTGGTTGGGAAACCCTAATAGAGAGATCCAAAGTGGTCGTGTCACTAGCGACTATCAGTTTTCGGTTGTCGAATTGGACCCCTGACTACCGTTGAAATTATATTTTTCAAATGTCATGGAGGTGGGAAGTTTTACGCAGACGAAGCCGCGACCGAAGACTAATGTTACTACTCAAAGTCGCTTTCCGCTGTTTGCTATCTGTTATCTTTAAAACTAGGCAACGGATTTTGATGCGGTTTTTTTTTAAATAGATCGAGTGATTCAAGAGGAAGGTTTATATGTATAATACATGCGTAATATAGAAACACTGATGAGTAGAGGTTTCTAATGTGATGTCGTAAATAAACCCATTTTTTGCGCTTACATTGCAAACGCTGGCTTAGATCCTAAGAGATAGATCAATATAATGTACTACAGTATTGTACATCTTAAAAAGGTCTACAAAAAAGTCCGTGATGGTATAAGTCTATATCTTAGGGATAACCCACAATAACCATTTTTTACCACGTGCGAAGCCGGGCCGGGTCGCCAGTAATAATCATTTTAAACATGACCTTTTAAAAACCTAAGCTTAGGTACCGGGTTTTGCCTTGAGCTTAGGGTATGCTTGGCATCCTAATCCCATGAATTTACGTAGGTATGTACTAGTTTTTACGAAAGCGACTGCCATCGGACCTTTAAACCCAGAGTGGAAACTCGGCATTATTATGATTAAGTCCGGTTTTCTCAGGATATTTTCCCTCAACGAAAAGCGACGGGTAAATATCAAATGAGTTTTGTACATAGGTACCTACGAAAAACTCTGTGGCACGAGTCCGGACCGCGGAATAGCAAAGCAATATTATTGTAGTTGATACGAGTCCGGGTTTGAACTCGAGACCTCGCCCATGTTACCAGGCTACCAGCGCTTCATCAACCCATGACAAACATGATATGACATAATTACCCATGTAAGTTTTAGTAGTGGGTAACCCAATCTAATTGCTTTTCCTAGATCTTTATGAATCTGGTACGTACCTGAAGATACAGAATAAATAATACCTATCACTTTTATGTTAAACTAGCGAACACGAAAGATATTATTCTGCCAGATTATTTAGTTTTTGTTTGGGGTTGCTTAATAATTGATCTGTATATGTTGCGTTGTATATTAACCAATAATCATATATACGTTTACCCGGCCTCGTCTACCCATTATCGAGTTTTGTCGAACTGACACAACAGTACTTGATTTTGACAAAGACATTCCAGAAAAAATATTTGCATTTCCTTCTGCAGCAGAAAGAGGAGGAGAATATTTAATCGGAGGTTATTATTTAATTATTACATGGCGAGATAGTTGCCTGTTTCGTTGTTACGAAACTAAAAACTTTCCTGAATATGAAGTATATTACCCTTAAAACAATAAAGACATATATCACGTTTTACTTACTTCTATTAGAACACGCAGTTTCAACTTGAAAAGGGGTGGTGTGCGGCCAGATATTTTACACATAATAGCACTTAAGCCAGTCAGGGTAAAGATCCCGGGTCCAAATTGGTCTTTAGGTAGTCATCTCGAGTTCCTTGCCTTCATTTATCACACCTTTTTTTTCTATTTTCCTGATAAATTATTTATGGGGATTTTGTGTTAAGTTAGAATGTTTTTTAAACTGTCCTTGGGGTGTCGTAAAAATGTTTACGTCACACCTGGCCATAATGTGAGTTTTATCGCACGCTACGCGTACGGTAAAACTCGCATTATGGCCAGGTGGAGACGTAAAATTGTGTACTCACCACGGGCAGTAAAAAAGAAAGCCCTCTATCGCATATTTACAACCCTTGCCTGCGGCTCGGGTTACAAATACCTGCGATTTCGGGCTTTCTTTCTTTTACAGCCCTTGGTAAGTAATGTACTATAATCGTGACGTCAATAATGTTCGTCATACCTCTAAGCGTAAAGTTTTAGGTTGAAATGATAAAAAATGCAATAGTTATGAATAACCTCGGACTTTAATAGAAAATTTGTTATAGTGTATGTGTGTATAATTAATCACTTATCTTATTATAGCACATATGCATATTGGGCAGGTGTTATTGTGCACTTGTTGTTTTTGGGCTAGTCAAATGAGCTTCAAAGCTGCCAGGAGATATTATCGGGCCTATTATTTACAGCTGGTTGTTTCGATATAAAATGACAGCTGCCGCCAAATTGTCATTTTTTGTCACGCTATCCCGCGACAACTTACTGCAATTACCGGCCTGTTGCTGTATTATTTTATTAATGTCTCCTAATTTATTTTTCAACACACCTGCTCGTAACGAGGTTCTTATTCCACCGCTTTTATGCTCATAATCCTAGATATTAAACACGCGTGCATTTCACAATAATTATCCAACTAGTGGAATAATTTAATAATCCGATCAAGTGACGTTTGTACTCTAGTACCAAGTTGTACGTACGCAGACGAATCGTTGTAATTTAGTCGGGTATTACCTTTACTTTTTTTAACTCTTCATGAGTTTACATTCTAAAAAAGTTAAAAAAAAGTAAATATATTAAAAATATACACATTTACGATAGAATACAAATTATACAATCCTGATTGTGAATAAGAATCATTTCAACTTATTATATTCCTCGTAATACACAATAAATTAAGTTTTAAACACGAATTGTCTGTTTTAATATTGACTGTTTGGCATTATACGTCCGCGCCTTTGCCTCAAGCTGCACGCACATCCAAAAAATAAAATTGCGCGCCATTTAAAGTTAACCTCAAATAATTGTTTATTTGTTAGATTTTTCTCGTCGTGTTTTATTATTTTCAATGAATAAGAAGACAACTTTAGCGTTAATTTAACCTCTGGATATATTTCAAAATTGTGATACATACTAGTAAAATGTCATCATAAAAATCTAGTGAGCAATACGTAAGAAAAAAACACTATAATTTATTGCACAATAAATGTGAAGTCTTTAATTTCATGAAATGATTTGAAAAAGAGTTCCAGATACTCAATAACATCAAAAAAAGGTTAGTTAAATTTAATGGTCTTAGGTTCGTAAGTACCTCTATCCTATAAACATTCTGACAATTAATGTATTTATCAAAAGTTATTAATTATACTATTCTGTTATTTCCTCGCAAGTGTGTTGAAAAACGTCGTATGAAACGCGTGTGCTTGATCATTACATAAGCTCAGCTTCCTTATGCGCACTCACATGCGTTCGTGCGCACAATATCGCTTCGTATGTAATCATCAACTTAGCACACTTGTATTATAATGTACTATTATCACTTTGTACACACCCTAGTTGAAGCTGCTGTGTTCCGGTACCCGCCGTCTCCTGTAACTACAATACTCAGCGATATATATTACTTAATAGTAATATATATCGCTGAGTACCTAATGGTACTTAACAGCAAAATTAAGTTTCAATGGTGTTGTCAATCTCGCATGTGTTAACTTAGTTATTAATAAAATAAAATAAACTATTTAGTTATCAAAATCATTGCAAGTCTAACTGATAAAATATTTAAACAGGTTCCCGCTTTATTTGCGTAAGCCCCTTGTCAGAACGTAGGTATCGTAAGCACGCGCCTCAGGGAATAAGGATGTCAGTTTCCCAGTACAGTAAACGATATTTTATTACAACATGTCTCGGGACGGGACGGCGTGCGTGGAAACTAATGGTGCTGAAAAGATTTATTTCCCAGCCTTGACACCCACTGAAAGATTAACCCTGCTAATGCTCACCTATTTAAATCAGATTTATGTAATTGAGATAGTGTTCTTAATAGTTGAGATAAAGTGAAAAAGAAGACCACAAAAGTGGACGCGTACATAAGGCACTGAAATTATGTAGCCATATTTATATGCCTTTGATAGAAATATGTAATACGCTTCTAATGAAAACAAAAACTTAATTAAAAATACATAGAAAACATTCATAACTCGTCGTGATCATTCAACCGTGTTAAACACATAAATAAATGCCCTGACCAGGATTCGAACCCAGGACCTCCTGCTTCATATGCAGGGTCACTGCTGCTAGACGAGCCCGTGTGGCGGCCGCCATTTAGCACATTTCTGCTCATGTGGCAAATTCCCGCTGCTGCCAGCGAAAAAAAACACCGCATCTGGCAGTCTCCCGCTGCGGGACAATGTTTAGGTACTCTGTTTTGATGTGAATTTGAGTGCCTAAAACTAGTTTTACACTACTCTAACACATAACAATGCGAGATCATTGAACAAAGGCTACGGTTGGTCAGTATCGTCAACAAAGTTTTATTTTCATAGAAACTTCATTCTTCCGTGTTCACTTGCGCGGTGGTTTCGTTAGGAACGATTTTGTCAACCTTGTACTGATAAAAAAAAGAATCGAGTGATGTGGTTTTTTTAGTCTATGTTTTTAAATAGCATATATTATTGTAAATAAAATGCAAATTTGAACGAATACTTGTGTTTTATAATAATTCTGGAAGTTTTATCCGAAAATTGGGAAAATTTCTTTATCTCTATGTTTGACGTGTATTCTTATTATATTTTTACACCCTCAAAATAATATCTGTATAGAATCTGATAGTGTATTTTGCCGTTAATAAAAAAATATACCATATGTGCACAGGTTTCATACAAAAAAGCAGTTTAATTATAGTTTTTCTAAATAGTATCATCTAGAACAAAGTGCCCCGCTGAATCCCTGCCGGATGTGCCAAAATGTGCAAAATGGACGCCGCCAGAAGTGGTAATTTTTTCGCTGTCCCGCTGCGGGATTTTGCCACGTGAAGGGCTAGGTGGCCGTTAAATATATTGACATACTAGTATTTTATATTTAGAAGTTACGAAACCTGTAAAGATTAATTAACAAACCGCGGGCGGCCTGATAAACTTCCAGTACAATGGGTACCCAAAGAGTCTGGTGTTTTTGCAAACGGCTACTAAGCATCATTTATTTTCCTAAGCTCACATCAAAAAAAGCAATTTTCTGTTGATCTTTACAGTACAACGGACGTAAGAGCTAAAAGCTTTAGGGTGATGAATACAATAATTGTTTGCTACTAACTAGTATTCATTGTTACGTTATTCTTCTGCAATGAATACATTTCTGGTTTACGATCAGAGCAGTGAACTGATTAATTACACATTTCGCGTCGAGCCAACATCTGCCAGAGAAATATCCTGATTAACAAACGAGGATCCATCAGCAAATGAAACCCGTCGCCATTTCTCTGAGGCCTACGAAGATTATTTGTTCCCGTTGCGATTAACGTGGGATGTGAGAGAGGCGAAGGGTCAGCCGGGAAATGGCGGTTTTCCTCTCTTCATTGATGATTTGGCCTGCCGCTTAGTGCTTCCGGATGCGCTCGCTGATCGAAATAAGTAAAGAGCTATTAATATCAATGTTTGCTGGCGTAAAATGTGGAAATCTTTCTCGGTTATCGAAAATATTAAGAGTAATTAAGGAATCTCAAGGTCAATTATATTAATACAACGTTTTTGTATTACTTTTAGGTATTCATTCCACTGTGAAACGGGAAATGGAAAGGATAGGCAAGCAAACACGGTTAGGAAATTTAATACATTTTTGTTGGACATTTTATTTAAATTGCTCAAGCATGATTTATAAATATAAGCATGTAAGAGTAACATTCAAAATAAGGTTTAATGTTAAAATTGTATTAGGTAATTTATTCAGCCTGATTTGAATTTTAGACTTATTTGAATTTTAGACAATAAATAAAAATATGATGATGTACAATTTTATTACGGTACTAGCTGTGCCCGCGGCTCCGCCCGCGTGGAATTCGGTCTGTGTCAGAAAGCGGGTAATTCACCCCTAATTTCAATCCCGCTAGAGGCGGAACCTGAAGTAAAGTACAGTAGTCATAATAAAATATTTTACAATTGCCACTAAATGAAACTACACTCAAAAACCGGCCAAGAGCGTGTCGGGCCACGCTCAGTGTAGGGTTCCGTAGTTTTCCGTCCGTCACAGTAAGTGTCCCCACTTAAGAGTTAAAATAACACCGCCATGTAGGATATGATATGAGCGTTCCACGTACAGCGACATCTATCGGCAAATTAAGTAAACTATTGCGCGCGAGCTTAAAGTATGGAAGATGATTTTTATGGGATAATTCTTTATTGCGTGAACCGATTTTCACCGTTTTTACTTACTTGAAAGCACGTCATTTCATTGTGATTTTATAGAAATTACAGGTACAATAAACACCTGCTTATACGGTTAAATTACAAACTTGGTTCAGAAATTATTTTGTAATTTTTTTTCAAAACCTATTCAACCTATCAAGTTCAAAATAATTTTTCTACAAAGTTTTTATAAAGTACTACTTTTGAGATTTTTTTCATATTTTTAAAACTTATGGTTCAAAAGTTAGAGGGGGAGGACACATTTTTTTAAACTTCTGGAGCGATTATTTCCGAAAATATTTACATTATCAAAAAGTGATTTTAGTAAACCCCTATTCATTTTTAAATACCTATCCAACGATATATCACACGTTAGGGTTGAAATGAAAAAAAAATCACTCCCTACTTTACGTATAGGGGAGGTACCCTAATAAAACATTTTTTTTCCACTTTTTATTTTACCACTTTGTCGGCGTGATTGATATACTTATTATATTCCTTGATATATTAGTACCAAATTTCAGCTTTCTAGTGCTAACGGTCACTGAGATTATCCGCGGACGGACGGACGGACGGGCAGACATGGCGAAACTATAAGGGTTCCTAGTTGACTACGGAACCCTCAAAAATGAATACTTTTTTTTATCCTATTCATTTTTTTGGCATGATTTTAAACGACATAGAGTAGTAGGTGTTTATCGGACTTGAGGTGCACTTGGAGGGGGGGGGGCATGAAACATGCAAATTTAACTCAATCGAGTGTAGTGGCTACCCCCCCCCCCCCACTTTTCGATGTTGAATTTTATAGGCTACGTAGAACCTGGCTGGGGATTTTCTTGAATTGGAATTAGTAATCCTTAAGGGATGATTTCCAGGATAACAATGCAAAAAAAACCGGCCAAGAGCATGTCGGGCGATGCTCAGTGTCGAGTTTCGTAGATGCCGCCCCGTTTTAAAACATCCGTTCAAAAGGTCGTTTATTAAGGGATATTTGGCGGCGCTTACGTCATTTTACTATCCGGCACTTCCTTTCACTATGCGTTTTTGACTGATAATTCAAAAACGGCTGAACCGATTTCATTCAATATAGTTTTTAGTTTTTATTGAAAGTTCTTATCAGGCCTCACCAAATTTTAGCTTTCTAGTGCGAACGGTAACTGAGCTAGACCGCGGACAGACGAACGGACATGGCGAAACTATAAGGGTTCCTAGTTGACTACGGAACCCTAAAAAGAGATAAATAGTAGTTTATGTAACTGTTTCGTAATAGGGCCTAATTATGTAGAGAAGCATATACTGCTTTACCTACACACATATTAAAAATCTATTGAAACCATTAGAATATGACCGCCATTACACCGCCATGACCAACCTTATTGCGCCGGCGGTCGCAGGAGGGGGGGGGGGGGGATTTACATTACGTTACCGTAGGTAATGAATTTTCATACGTTTTTACCACACTGTCACAGATGAGTACACTGATGTTCGTTACTGGTTGCAATAATGGTGGTAATTACATACGGTTCCGAACGCGGAATAGAGGATTTATGATATTGGTGTAGATCAAGATATTTATTCTTCAATGTAAGCACATTACAATGCACTAATGAACGTCAGAGAAAAATAAAATACGCGAGTGTCGTAGAACACTCGGTTGGAACGAAGTTATGTTATTTAATTTTATTTTATTTTTGACGTTTTCGTAAATTTTGTAGTTTTAATTTTTTTTGTATTTTTTTGAAATTTTTGAAAGTTTTGAATTTTTTGAAATTTTTGAAGTTTAGAAATTTTGCCATTTTTGCTATTTTTTACATTTTTTTACTTTTAGGTTCTCGACTTTTTTCACTTTTGTAACTTTGTCACTTCTCACTTTCACTTTTCACTACACTTTACTTCACTTTATTCTATTTTATATATTTTTTATTTCATTCCATTATACATGTTTCTCAATCGTATGGGTGTCGCGTTTTCGTGACGTGACGCTTTTTCGTGACGGTCACGTGACTTTTTTTCGCCTAGCCCCCCATCCGCGAACCGTCCGATAAGGAACTTCGTTCCACAACTACCACCGGTTCTGACCCTACACCTCTGGCCCAAGAAGTATTATGACCGAAAAGAATCTCGACGGGACTTATTTTTTTCAAAACAGTAATTTATTAGATCTTAAAGATACAAAATAATGCGTAGTTCTTCAAGAAGACATATCAAAACAGCTTGAGAGACAGATAATGTACCTATTGTTTAATTATAAAGAAAAATAAATCCTAATCTGACTGCTTCACAAAACGTTTGATATGTTTTCCTACCTAAACTGTGTCCTATAAATGTTAGATGATTTTGTAGTAGCTTTTTGGTTTGGGCCTTGCATCTTTGTCCGTCACATGTAGTCCTCGAACCTGCAATAACCCTTTGACATTCATGACATTTTCAAATATTTCTTAAGAGCGGGTAAAGGTACATTTAAAGCATCGGAGGGTAACATGTTATAAATATGAACACCTTGACCAAAAAATTACAAATGATTTCAATACCAAATTTCATCTAAATACGTACAGCGGTTATTGGTTGTTTCTGCCCCATGTAAACTTCCACCCCTTTTGCATCCGCTTAAGGGATAATTTTCGAGATAAAACTATTTTATTTCCTTTTCCAGAGCTCAAAATTATCTCCATACCAAATTTTATCTAAATCGATTCTGCGGTTAATAATTCCCTATACAAATTTCCAACTCCCTTTTCACCCCTTTAGGGTTGATTTTCGGGGTGAAAACTATCGTTTGTCCTTTCTTGAGACCCATACTATACCAAATTTCATCTTTATCAGTTCAGCGGTAAAAAAATCCTCATACCAACTTCTAACCCCCTTTTCACCCCCACAAGGGTTTATTTTCGGGATGAAAACTATTCTGTCGTTTCTCGGGACTCAAATTATCTCCATACTAATTTCTATTAAAAAATCTCCATACAAACTTTCAACCCCCTTTCCACCCCCTTTTCAAATTTTTTGGACCTACGGTTCAAAAGTAAGATGGGGGGGGGGGCGATCTTTTTAGAAGATGAAACTATCCTTTGTCCTTTCTCGAGACCCATACTATCTCTATACCAATTTTCATCTAAATCAGTTCAGCGGTAAAAAAATCCTCATACCAACTTCCAACCCCCTTTTCACCCCCACAAGGGTTTGAAAACTATCCTATGACGTTTCTCGAGACTCAAATTATCTTCATACTCATTTCTATCTAAATTGTTTCAGCGGTTAAAAATTCTCCATACAATTTTTCAACCCCATTTTCACCCCCATCAGGGTTGATTTTCGAGATTAAAACTATTTATTATCCTTTCCCGGGACTCAAACTATCTCTATGCAAAATTTCATCAAAATCCGTTCAGCCGTTTTCACGTGATACGCGGTCAAATAAACAGACAAACAGATAAACAGACAAAAATTCTAAAAATTGTTGGAACGTGTTCTGTTATCTATTCTAAGTATCCCCAGCCAACTTTTTTTCGATTATCTTCCATGTACAGACCTTCGACCCTCTTCAGCTTTATTATATGTATAGATAGATTATGTCAAAAAAAAAACAAATAAATGATATTCATCAGATTACGATACTTCGCGCAACGGCAAACAATGGGAGGCCGCAAAAAAATCCATTAACTTTTATCCCTCGCGTAACCCCGAAAATGTTATTCCAGTCATTACAGAAGCAGCTTTATAAAAAGAAAAAGATTAAAGGTAGACAGGAAATATCGATTACGATTTACATGGGCAAGGATTGCTGCTCTAGGGAGCGCAAAATTTCGACCTTCCAATGTCGACATTCTTTGGATGCCAATGCCACTAGGTATATAGGTAAGTAGGTGGAATGATATACTCGTATTTTACGTTGTTTCCAGTTCTCACGTGTCTTCCACTATTTGTAAGGAAGGCCTAACCTATACGAAAATAGGTGCTGGGTACTTAGTTCAAATCTCCTTTGATTTTTTTACTATTTCAATGAGAACGTATGTTGATTATCTTTTATTAAAATCTAATTGCACGCGGAAAAATGTATAATAAGGGAATATTTTCGCGAGTGTCGTTCGCATAACTCATAAACTCATAAGGGCTAGTCGCATGATTTTATACGAAATATTCTCGAGTGTGGTGAGAATAGTTACGATTGTACGAATACGTATAAACGATCACAACCTTCAAAGTAATACGAGATCTTTAGATGTAGATTAATTGTACGCGTAGTTCCGACGTCCGAATGAACCCCGACTTGTTGGGATTTGCGGTGCATTCATGCGTTAAACACGAGAAAATAATGTATATGTAAGCAACTATATTAATTTCGTTGTTTTTTAGGAATTCATGATATTGACAAAGTATTTTGATGACATACCGGGTGTGACCTGTAAGTTACATAGTTACGTTTTAATTTTTTGCTTGTGTTACAGGCTGTAACATAAGCAAAAAATTAAAACGTAGATTCTACTCCTCAAAGCATACATTGATTGTTCGGCGACTTTTAAAAATAACTTGTGGTTTAATTTTTAGTACACTTTAAAACCGCACTTTTATTTTAACACGCAATGTAATGCGATAATGAATTTGTCTCTAGGGTCACAAAACTGACAACCAATGTCAATTAGAAGGATTTTAACGTACATTGAAAATACTATTTAGTTTGTTTGAAAAAGAGACTATCCAAGGGCTACATATTTTTTTAAAGTTGTTGAACAAAAGTTTTATTGTTTGAGGAGTAGAATCTATGTTTTAATTTATTGCTCGTGTTACAGGCAACACCCGGTATCATATAATTGTCGCAGCCGGATAGTATAATGCGCCGTAATACATTACGGCTAGCCGTTTTAAAAAACAAGACCGTTTTGAAACGCGGCGGTTCAACGATTAGCCGGATTGTCATTGCTATACATTCAATTCAAAATAACCAAAAACGTACCCATCCTATTAAAAAAAGGCTAGTATTTAAAGGCACAACAAAAACAATAACCAACACCTACCTATCCTAAAACAAAGACTTTCCAAAACCAATCTAAGTATCCTATTAAAAAATAAGCATAACCGATTGTTAAAACTGTCTAAGCGGCGGTTAATGACTCGCTGTATTACATTACGGCTAGCCGAAACTGTCAAATCGGGGGCTAAGGACTCGCTGTACCTATTATATTACGGCTAGCCGTGTTGAAGAACTTATGGCGACGAATTACATTCCGGCGGATTTTCATTCAGCCGTATTCAATCCGGCTAATCGTGAAACCGCCGCATTTCAAAACGGTTCTGTTTCCTAAAACGGCTAGCCGTAATGTAATACGGCGGATTATACGATCCGATTGCGATATAATAATAATTGATTATTAATTAATAAGATATAAAAAATTCACTTCGTGTCGAAAAGACTAATTCAATGTTACAAAAAAAAATTGTCCGTCGGAGATAAACGTATTTAATGTGCGCACTCTATAAAGCTTTACAGAGTTTTTGTTGTGTCGATGGGCAATATAAAGAGCTTCTATAATTTCATTTTCACAAATAGATATTACTTTGTTATCGCAAACATACGAGTATCTAAGTACAATAAGGTATATTTGTACATGTATTTTGTCGAGAACACATAAGCTTAGAATATTGGAAAAAAATACAACTAAAAAGACCTAGGATAAAACGGGATTATTCGCTTACTTAATACCTAACAAAACGTAATACCTTATTTCACAAATAAATAAATTGCCTGTGTAACCTGATAAAACATTGGCCGTGTAATTACATTTGGAATACCAGCTACCTACTCGTTAAGTGAATATCACCGTGAAATCGAAGTCCTTTGTATCTAATATATACGCGCACCCGATTTTCTTGTTGTCACGAACACAATTTCAAATCGCCCCCAATATAACTACGCGAGCTACGGAAACATTTGATTTGATCATTATATTTTATTTTTTTGTGTGGTAATAATGTAAGAATTGGCATTTTGATTATCAACCGACTTCAAGATTTCGAAGGAGGAGGTTATCAATTCGTCGGAATCTTTGTTTTTTTTTGTAATGTATGTTCATCGATTATTCCAAGACGGCGATTTGGATAATTCTTTTTTGGTTTGAAAGAGTATATACACACACACAGGTGGTCCCATTGTAACCAGGTCAGGATCTGATGATGGGATCCTGGAGAAATCGAGGGAACTCTTCAACTATTATAGGAACACCTATAGTGATTTGAGTATTTTTTACAGCAGCTCGAGCATTTGCTTTTGGAATCGTGGAGGCTAGGTGAAGTCGGTTTTCTTTTGTTTAAAATTATTTTATTTATATGTTTGTAGGACTCATGAAGTCATGATAATTTAAAGTATATTGTGTTTTGGACTAAGAGCTGGCTACGTCAGATAATACGCAGCAATAATGTCAGCAATAATGAGAGCTACAAATCCCGTCTGGTTAGATTGCTATACTATGTTTATTGCTCGATCCGGGCATCTGGCAGCTTTTAATGGGTGTAGGTTATAGTGCCAAAAAATTAATTGGAAAATAGTAATACGAAAATGGGTAAAAACTGCTGAAGTTGTCTCATTTATAAAGGACAGGGCCTATATTTTAACATTACATCAAAAACATTGCGTATTATTTCGGAAAAAAAAACAGTAGATGACAAACTATGAATTACATTTTACGTCGTTGGGCACTATTTTCCCCCCCACCGAAACTTTTGGCAATGATAAAATCTAAATATTTATATAATTTCTCATAATATTGCATGAAACCCAGAACTCTAGGATTTGTTTTCTTGAAGTGATTTGCATTCTTTGAACTCCACCACTTTACAGCTGCTAGGTGTCCAGATCTAGAAATAAGCATAGCAAACTGACTAGAGGGGTTTCGTTGCTCTCATTAGTGTGTCATATCTGACTTGGCTAGCTTTCCGTCTATATAAATCCCTGTATGATCTGACTTCCTTGTGTGTCTTCTTTGTGCATAAACTTTTTATTTCAATTAATAGAAGTTGCGGGTTTGGGAAGGACAGTCATACTCGTATCAGCGCACCCGCGACTTTGATAGTCTCCAAATTATGTTTCTACTGCTTGTTGTATAGCTATGTCCACACTGTGCCTTTTTGAAAAGAACATCTCTATCTATCTTCTCTTAGTTCACGCATAAGCACACAATTTCGTTTTTTCAAATAGTTCCTAGTCCATAATTTTCGTTTTTTTTTAATTTTTTTATGCCGTATAATCAAGTCAGCAGCACATATTCCGGCAAGTAGAATGCTCTCGTCACACATCTTCACAAATTAACCGCAACTCGACGACTAATGTGGACAGTTAGTTGCATGCGTTTTGATGCACGCAACAATTGAATGTGCTAGACGAAATTGATATTGAAAGATGAAAACGAAAGTTGAAGAGGAAAAAGGCACAATGTGGACAATAGCTTATAAGCAATGTTCTCATATATATGAATATTTAATTTATTCATTAATTCGATGCCATTAAAATTATGCAATCTATAATCCGGAAACTTCTCTTATCCGTTGACGGCCGGATTTTTTTCCGTCCGGATTACTCCGGGCCCGTCCAGGTCAGCGAGGTCCTACTGAATGAATGAATGAATGAAAGATTTATTCATGACAATTACAAAAAACATAATAAACAATAACATATACAACCCGAAACATTAATTGCCACGAAATCATCACTGCATTACTATTATTATTATTATTTGGTTATTTTTAAAGTAGGTAAACTAATACTAAACTACAATCTTAATCTACTCGTCACCTTAATGTACCTAAATACAACTCGCATGTTATCGCTTTCGCCACTCAATTACAACCACTTAAACTTACTCCTGATTTACCTACACTCAATAAATACATATAGTAATACGTAGGTACACAATGATCATATAAAGCACTTATCAGTCATTCAAAGTACAAAAGCAATCCCGTCCCAAGGTGATTCCAGGAGAGGCTTTGACAACGTATGCCATATATTGTTGTGTGAAATTGGCTCGTCGCGAACAGAACCCGATTGCCAAAAGCTGTGTCGAAATGAATCCCCTCGGGTATGCCGTTTGTAAACGGAAAAGGAACTTCTAAAGCACAAGCTTCTGAACATTATTTCTGAATGTGGAATTAGTTGGGTATTGTTCCTAATTGTGCTTTTGTTACTATTTTATATTTATATGGGAAATATCTCATAGATATTTCTTACATCATAATCATCGCGTAGACTTTATGAAATCCATACTCATGACATGACGAAGTATAATATTTGAAACCGGGCGTTGTGTAGTATATATATATGTTTCTATGAGTTGGTAAAAACTATCTGTTCGAAGTTAAATTACCTACAAATTTAACATTTTCTAGATATAAGCGACTAGCTTTCCGCCCGCGACTTACTTACTTAGCTTACTTACTTACTTCCTCATACAGAGTTTCATATCCAATTTTATCTTCTTAACTAACCTTTGTTAATCCCCGCACCATCTTCTTAATCTATTTATACTTATAGCTATACAAACTTTCAACCCCTTTTTTAGTTAGAGGTTGAATTTAAAAAAACGTTGAAATTACTTTTATTGTTTTTTAATTTTTAGTAAACGTACGAAGTTTCAAATCTCTAACTCAACATTTTAAACGAATTTAGAAAAATCCCTTCTTAGTCCACTACGGTTGTCTTTATAACATTAGTATCCATAATGTTATAAAGACAACCTATTGTGAAAAAATCAGCTCTCTAGGTCCAACGGTTCGGGCTAGGCGTTGATTTAAGTGAGTCTGTCAGTCGGTCGGTCGGTCGGTCGGTCGGTCGGTCGGTCGGTCGGTCGGTCGGTCGGTCGGTCGGTCGGTCGGTCGGTCGGTCGGTCGGTCGGTCGGTCGGTCGGTCGGTCGGTCGGTCGGTCGGTCGGTCGGGCAGTCAGGCAGTCAGTCAGTCAGTCAGTCAGTCAGTCAGTCAGTCAGTCAGTCAGTCAGTCAGTCAGTCAGTCAGTCAGTCAGTCAGTCAGTCAGTCAGTCAGGACTTTTACGTTTATATATATATGTAGATTTTAGACGTCATTCCAGTCCATATCAAAAACTGTAAGGAAGATTACAAAAAAATATTAATAAAGAGTATTATCTGTCTCTCCCGTGATACGTTATCCTCCACTAAACGGATTTTGTGACTACCTGTGGCAAATAGTGTGTTCTTTATTTTGAGGTGTGCAATAAAGAGTATTTATGTTATGTTATGTTATTACTCTTGCCTTCAGCACTTTGTAGTATGGCATGGCCGCATGCCATACTACAAAACTCGTTTGAGCGGTTGTGTGCGCGGCACGTGTGTACTTAAAACTTCAATATGTGCGTGATTTCTTACGTTCAACCTGACTGATAACCTACTAGTTTCCTACCAATCGTCCGCCGCGGGTTGAGGTAACTCCGATCGGGGCGGGGCGTAGCGTAGTAAATACTAGGTACTTAGAGGTCATACATATACCATACTTTATAGATATAGATAGTGACAAAACTATACCACAATATTATAATAAGTAGCTACTTGTTTTATGTGACATTCTTTTATAGAAGTAGTTCAGTAAAGCTCAAAAAACGCGTCATAGGAGGGAACGCGTAGTATGCGGGAGTGTTCTGGCGGCATTTAAGTTGCAGGGAATGATATAAAAGGGCGTATTATGCGAGAAATCGTACGAAACGTAATCGTATTAAGCGAGTTCTACTGTATCTGCTTTTCAAGATGCTAGAATATACCTACGTTCTTGAAGATTTCATCATCATCATTATAATTTTAAGAGCCTGACTCTTGTCGGGGGAGTAATTGCCATTCCTTTCTGTTCTCTGCTAATTCTTTTAGCTCTTGATACGTCATGACGTCGTGGTCTTTCTCGGTCTCTTCGTTTTGGTAGTCTCCCTTAAATAATAGTTTTTTTATGTAATTGGTAATCATGATGTATCAGGTGCCCCAACATATTTCCCCTTCTGTTTTCAATCGTCGTGTTTTCGTCTTGAAGGTTTATCATACAATTTTCATGATATGAAAGTGTGAATAATAAAACGAGTCCCATCTAAAATACGTCTGCAAAAAGCTTTCAAAGTAAATAGCAATAAAAATACCCGCATATATATATATCTACTCATAAATGATGCTCATATTCCTTTTATTCTTTCGAATCTCTTCATAAAGGCGTATTTAGGCTTTTATTCAAATGATCCATTAAGTGTTTTATTAATATAGCAGCAGCTATGTTTAGCTTCCCGAAAATACTTTTTTCCTTCAAGCACGTACGAGTCGGGATGTCATATTGTCATAGTCTTATATTATACATACATATATTAGGTTAAAACAATCTTGATGTATGAGTATAAGAAAATAGTAGTCGTAGTAGTAGTAAAACACTTTATTGCACAAAACAAGTACATGACCAACAAAAATATAGTGAGTGTGTACAAAGGCGAACTTGTCCCTTTAAGGGATCTCTTCCAGTTAACCTTTAACCAACAGAGAAAAATCGGTCAGACATGGTAGACAAAGATTTGTACATTACTTGTACACGACGGCAAAACTACGGAGAAGATGCTAAACCTAGTTAATAGGTAGTATTAATAAACACAGGACGTATTAGTATAGATTATACAAATAAATACATATAATACATATCTATAAATATAATAATACATACTTGTAAAAACCTAGAGCCTACATAAAATATATATAAGTAAATAATATAATATAATATACATATAGTTTAAACTTATGTAACCACACCACCCACTTTCCAATTGTCAAGGGTTTGAAAGCCATAACTTTTTTAATTTTGCCTTAAGCGACGCCACTGACTGGCAATGCCTCAGCGGAGATGAAAACGCGTTCCACAACTTCACAGAGTGTACCGTAAATGACTCGACGTATGATTTGTGTTTATGAAGAGGGATGACAAGAGAGAGATCTGCGCTAGATCTCACCGATGGTTGCTTTCATCCGCCAAAAACCGCATCCGCGAAAATAATGCGTAGTCAAAATTAATCCAATTTGACATTGTATCACATGGTCATCATCATCCTTCTATAATTTGTCCTGGCTTTATGTTTCTGCTCAATAGAGCATGAGACCACTTGGTAATGTGCGAATATTGTTTAACAAAAGTATAGTTACGCTTATAAAATTAAAACTTTCGCGAGACTAATACTATAAAATATAACGGTTACAGTCACGTCTCTTGAGTCCGGGCCTCAGCTACCTACTGTAAACTTTTTTTAATAATATTTAAATAATTTTGCTCAGCTTGGGTCATTGCAAGTCCAATTAGACCTGCTTTCAGTGGTCAGATTATCTTGATATTTTACCTATATTATGATTATATGTGGGTTTATGTCGAGCCTCGTAATAAAAACCAATATTTTAACAAACTTGTTTTATTTAAACCGTTATATAAGTATTTTTAACAAACAGATTTAATTTTAACACACGCACCACCACACCTCTAGTCATCCTTTTCTCTCACTTCCGTTCCATTCCACTCTATCTCCTTATGTTCCATTCCTACATGGATTTTTTTTTGAGAAACTTTCAAAGAACTTTTTTTGCTATGTTCAGGAATCGGAAATCGGTAGATTAAGAATACGTTCTTAAACTTGCTTATAAAATGCTGTAATTGCTGAATATTGAAAAATAAGTCTTCTTTATAATTATTAGAAACATATATAAAATGGTCGCAGCCCTGTAATTCTAAAAATGAGAAATAAATAATCATTGGCATAAATATTATAACATAAGGAAATGGAGTAAAGGCCTTTACACAAAACATGGACACACACATGGCTCAAAATCTTCCTAGGAGACTTGTGTTAGCAAAATTACATCATGTTTTTTTACGGTCCTGCCTACTACCGCGACATACTTACAAGGTAGGATATGTTCACACACAATACGGTACTACTGAGTTGTGGTTGTCTTAATACATACTAACGGGACTTACCCGCGTATATAATATTTAAATTATAACGTTTCGAGGACGACATTATCCCCGTAGTCCTGAAGAAAGACTCAGTCCCGTTAGTACAAATAGATTTGTGTAAAAACCGTGAAAGTTTAAATCAGTGGTCTTAATACCTAGTTTAAAAACGTATGTTACGGTGGCGAAGGACACCAAATAAATTCCAGCACATTTAATTATCACAGACATATTTAATAAGCAATAAATTCAACTTTAACACGTTTTGATCAAATCCAATCTGTAGGACTTTGCTATTCGTTAGGTATTCGTTGTCAAATTTTTTCTCAGAATTGTAATATTTCATTTTGAATGTAGATGTTTAAGATCTTTCACATTCCTAAGATAATAGTAACTTAATCTGAGCTGTAACTAGCTTCCCTTAAATTCTCGCTGTCGCGTGTACAAGTGCTTAAAATTTAATTAAAGCTCGCGACTTCAAAACTTGTGTCTTCAACATAATACGTACCTACCTTTTAGGTAGTTTAATGCTGAAATCCTAACCAGCGTTTTTTTTAATTATAAGAGAAAGAAAGTGTTTATAAAATCTGTATATCCTAACTTTGAGTTTTCTTGCTTTGCCCAAACGTAAAAATCAGAGGCCTGAAAATTAGGATTTTTCCTAATGTACCTTAGTCATTACTGTAATTAAAATCGTGCCTTCGCATAACCAAACAACGAGGCCCTTCTCTGGCCCTCTAGTATTAAGTAAATTAAATTGCCTCAAAATAAATGAGATCCTCATCGCGTTTTGTTAATGTAGCAAATATTTACGCTATACAATTTGAGCTTTAAAAGTGATTCTGTTAAAGGTTGAAGTCCGTTACGTCGTTCCAAGCTCGATACGTGCAGCGGCCAGCGTTAGGCTAGTAAGATAAGATGTTCTTAAAGCGTCAACACACGTGGCCTTATATTTGTCTATATGTTCTTGTTATATATTATTCTTCGGTGTAAATAAGAAAGACACGCAACATGAATATTCGGGCAAATACGTCAAGCCTGGAAAACGGTGATACTTTTTTAGGGTTCCGTAGCCAAATGGCAAAAAACGGAACCCTTATGGATTCGTCATGTCTGTCTGTCTGACCGTCCGTATGTCACAGGCATTTTACTCGGAAACTATACGACGTATCTGAATAAAATTTACACATAAGGTGTATTTTTTACGCAGCTACTTAGTTATGTAGTTAAATTTGAAAAAAAAATATATTTTTAGGGGGGCGCTCCATACAGGTAACTAAATAAAATAAAAAAATTGAACCAAATATCAACATGTGACACATCAATCGATAGGTCTTTCAAAATAACATTGAGGTTTCTTTGACTATTTTGTGATTAAGTGAATATTTTCTGAAATAATCGCTTTGAAAGTCAGCAAAATTGTGTCCCCCCCCCCCGTAACTTTTGAACCGTAAGTTCAAAAAATATGTAAAAATTTGAAGAGATGCGCCTTATCATATACTTTCTAAGAAAATTTTTTGAACATTATCGGTTCAGCCATTTTTGAGTTATCCAAAAAACTTCTTCCAAAGGCATCAGATACGACCTTTTGGTATTAGTTTGGTTCTTATTCCATTGAAGGTACGGAACCCTCCTATGCGTGGTCCGACACGCACTTGGCCGGTTTTTTTAACGCTGGAAAACGAAATGAAATTTTTGAAGCCGATTTGGGGCCATGGGAAGATTATGTTAGACTTCTGACCATGCCAGACTACCCACTATAACCGGTAGTTGACCCTCAATGACTTTTCGGAATTTTAGTTCAAATAAAACGATGGAATAATTTGTATATAAACATCTAAGACATCATCTTTAGCGGCCTTCTATCCCAGTCGGTAGTGGCACTGCCTACGAAGCAGGAGGTCTCGGGCTCGAATCCTGGTAAGGGTATTTATTTTTGTGTGTTTATCACAGATATGTGTACCTGAGTTATGGATGTTTTCTATGTATTTAAATATTTATCTATTATATATATCGCCGTCTAGTGCCAACAAAACAAGCCTTATTGAGCTTACTGAGGAACTAGGTCGGTTTGTGTAAGATTGTCCTTTAATATTTATTTATTTAAGAAAACAAATTACATATTAACGTGTTTGGCCCGAAATAGGTGTCTATGCATTTTACTAAACAACAGAAATAAGGCCAGAAATTATCAGTTTTTGAAGGTTCTTTAATAGTGCTTGACAATTACATGTTAGTTGTTGTTATACGTGTACATATTTACCTCAACATTTAAAAAAATCCGACTAAGTGCGTGTTGGAGCACGCATAATGGAGGGTTCCGTATGTTGAATTCAACGGAATAAGAAAAAATAAATATCAAAGAAAATTGTTTTGATTAAAACAATTTTCTTTGAAAGAAGAAAGATAAAGATATTCTTAATTTTTAGCATTTTAATTTTTTTCATATTTTTTAGATCAACGGTTCGAAAGTTACAGGAGTGGGTAGGGAGGGGGCACAATTTTTCGGGGTGATTATTTCTGAAAATATTCAGTAAATCAAAAATGTGCAAACAAACCTCAATGTTATGTTTAAAGACCTTCGATTGACGTGCAACTTCTTGATATTTGGTAAAACAAATTTGACAGTTAGTTACATGCATGAAAAATATTCCTTTTTGCAATTATACTACAAAACTAAGTACAAAATATACCTCATGTCAAAATTTTATTAAGATACGTCTCATAGTTTCTGAGTAAAATGGCTGTGACATACAGACGGACGGACGGACAGACGGACATGACGAAACTAAGGGTTCCGTTATTATCATTTTGGCTACGGAACCCTAAAAATTACACTAAATAAATATGTAGGTAAGTGACAACTGCTAGTGTAGCCGGTTTTAATGCAATCATGTCAAGTCAGATTTGGAACGTTGCTATGTGCTAACCGGGTCGACCATTAAAGCGCGATGAGACACATGTAGAGGAAAACTGTTACAGCTAATGATAAATGTACGTAATTAATCTTTTCTCGAGTACTATCAGTAGCCATTGTTACTAGATATATACGATGCCCAGCCCGCTCGTGAATCATTTAAAAACTAGTGTAAAAACGAGTGCAAAATTCGCATCTCTGGATGCGGGCCAACCGGTCAACACTACGAACTCGGCTCATAAAACAAGTTTTTTCAGTAGATTCATAATACGAGCTTCGGTTAGTTATGTTGTCTATTAAACTGTGGCAACCTTTTGCGTTGTTATAGGAACTAGATAAGAGTATTTTTTTCTACATCCAAATATTCCAAAGTATAATCTCTAAGCGCCAGATACAAGATTAAACGATTAAATAAATAAATAAATAATAAATATTATGGGACAATCGTATGTAATAGATAAATATGGATAAATACTTAAATATATAGAAGATTAAGGACTTACTAAGAATTAAGTAAGTTTAACCGGCTCTAAGTGAGTCGTATTTTTCTCCAAATACGCTAATCTAATTTCAAATCGTCTATTTTCGTGTCTATCCGAGACAGAGCATCTGAAATATAAAAATATTTGTTTTTGTATTGCCTCGCTTACTTATAAATAATATCGTTATTATTTTTTATAGAGCTCTTAGGTCAGAGCAAAGGTGACCTAATGCAAACATGTTTGCCAATCATAATTGAAAATTTAATCGAAGGCAGCCCGCGGCTTGTTTGTATATTATTTTAGGTTTATTGTATATTGGTAAACGAGAGTATTTTCTAGCGTACGTTTTAGGCTTAAATAAACACAGAATATTTTCAGCCTTAAATAAAAAATATTTAATCATTGTTTTTTACATAGAATCACAGACAATGAAAACGGGTCGCCTTGTAGGAATTTTTTTATACAAAATGACCCGCTTTCATTCACCGTGAGTAGGTAAAGGTATATTATGTACTTACCTAGTCATTTGTAAAGTTTCAATACTTTATATAAAATATGATTAGGTACCTAATTGAGTACTTATAAATACAATTATAGTTCAATCTTTCTTTGCTTTTTTGATAGTTATAAAACTTTTGTGTGGTTGCTCGGTTTAGGATAAACTAAATTTATTATTTTTTCAAGGTAAACAATTTCGGTGTTCAAAAATGTTTGACTTGACACGGGTCTGCGCTAGCCTTTGAGCTCAGATTTTTATTGGAATTGCTTTGAAATTTTGTTCCGATTTAGTGCTGGTTTCAAAGGCGTACCTACACGTGAGAGATTCTGAGCTTTTATTTATGGAGCATTTCAAAAATGTCGAGAAGTCCGAACGCATCTATAACTGTTCTAAAATTTCCTTATTTGGTGAAAATTACGACGTCGATTGTTGAAAAGTTAACAAAGTTCCTCCACGTTTCAGATACGAACGGTAAAAACAATGTCAAATGGGCTGATTTCGCTTTTATTCCTGTAACTGCTTAACTATTTTACGAAGCTGATTCTTATTTTTAACAATTTGCATTCAACGATAGCATGAAAACCGATCACGAACCAAATAACACTGTAATTTTGTTATTGCCAAATAATATATAGTTTTATTATCTAACAACCTCCTAACCTTAACGTTTTGCGAGAGCACTATGAAATATCAAATGTGGGTTAAAACGATTCCGATCGACATACATGAGCAATATTCGTGATTTGGCATGACAACAAAAAATCTCTGCAAATAGCGTATACGATAAAAGCGTGCCGATTGTGATGTTAGGTTCCGACCGTTTTTATGTACCCTTTTAGCACTAACTGCGTTTGATCCGTTATGTTTTTATACTTTTATCTGTTTTGAAACGCTTCAAATGCGGAAACATGTTTATTCATGCATAAAATGTTACTTGATGTATATTTTACCCACTTCTTATATATTATCTTCTTGTATATTTTACCATCTTCAGTGCAGGCTTATTATAACCGTCCATTTTGTTTGTAAGTAATTTCTGGATATTTTTCGAAATAACTTATTAACGTTACAAATGATTAGCAAAATATTAGCTTTTAAAATATTAAGAGGCTGACAACACCCGATGACCTTCAATATTTTCGATGACTTTATACGTACTTAAACAGTTTTTCTGCTATAACTACTTATTTTGGGAAAGAAAAAATTTTTTAATATTCATCATATTTGGAAGAACTTCTAGACGATTGGACGAAATTGGCTTAATAGAAAATAATTCCAAAGTTACATCTTAAAATTAGCTGTAAACAGTTGTATGTCCTTAGTTTATTGATTTAATAATATAGGTCTGTAATTACTGACAAAATTACACCACACTAATACTAAAAACTTCATTATTTTATATTTCTCAATTAATGCGTGTTTTTTTTTATTCATCATTTTGCAAAATTCGCAATGAGCTCCCATACTTATCGTAATACAGTGTTTCTTATTCACTCGCGCTGAAAAATATAGTGCTGGAATTTAGCTGTTGTCATCACTATAAACAAATTTGTCACAAGGGTCAGTCATATGAAAGTTGCCTTTGTACAACGATAACTTACGTACAGTTTCAGAATTTCAAGTATAGGTAAAACGAATGTGATTCAAACCTCCGTATATTTCTTCCCGACGCCACTTTATACCGTGGTAAAACAGAGGGATTTGACTTATCCTCGGGACGTTGTTTTCGTTCCGATTGCACTCCGATGTTTCGGAAGCCCCTGCCTCCGGTCGAACGCAAATCGATGTGTTTCCTGGATGCACGTTTTAGCGATGCATTACGCTCTCTTTCTCGTGCCCAAATGTGTAGGTATTGGTAATTGAATAGAGACCATGTTTAAGTTACAAATTCTAGGTACATAATTTGCTTATGTAGTAGATATATCATCCAGTGCAACTAGTGCAAGAAGTTTATTTGGAACCTTAAAATCATAACATAATAGTTTAACGTTCTATAAAGGACTTATTGTAGAATTACTTTTTGTGGAATAAACTCATGCCGAGGTTTTCCAAGCGGGTTACAGTATGAGATTATTTAAAAAACCGGCCAAGAGCGTGTCGGGCCACGCTCAGTGTAGGGTTCCGTAGTTTTCCGTCCGTCACAGTAAGTGTCCCCACTTAAGAGTTAATAACACCGCCATGTAGGATATGATATGAGAGTTCCACGTACAGCGACATCTATCGGCAAATTAAGTAAACTATTGCGCGCGAGCTTAAAGTATGGAAGATGATTTTTATGGAATAATTCTTTATTGCGTGAACCGATTTTCACAGTTTTTACTTTATTTGAAAGCACGTCATTTCATTGTAATTTTGTAGAAATTACAGGTACAATAAACACCTGCTTATACGGTTAAATTACAAACTTAGTTCAGAAATTATTTTGTAATTTTTTTTCAAAAACTATTCATCCTATCAAGTTCAAAATAATTTTCCTAGAAAGTTTTTATAAAGTTCTACTTTTGAGATTTTTTTCATATTTTTAAAACTTATGGTTCAAAAGTTAGAGGGGGGGGCACGCATATTTTTTTACTTCTGGAGCGATTATTTCCGAAAATATTTACATTATCGAAAAATTATTTTAGTAAACCCCTATTCATTTTTAAATACCTATCCAACAATATATCACACGTTAGGGTTGAAATGAAAAAAAAAATCACTCCCCACTTTACGTATAGGGGAGGTAACCTAATAAAATAAAAAAATCCACTTTTTATTTTACCACTTTGTCGGCGTGATTGATATACATATTACTACCAAATTTCAGCTTTCTAGTGCTAACGGTCACTGAGATTATCCGCGGACGGACGGATGGACGGGCAGACATGGCGAAACTATAAGGGTTCCTAGTTGACTACGGAACCCTAAAAAGGAGTGTATACCGTAACCTTTGGACGCCTGCAACCCCAGTGGAATCACATTCGCGTGACCTACCCTTTAAGAACCTATACTAGGGTGTCCCTTATATTACGATTTTGAGAAATTAATAACGCATACCCCCTAAATGTATTTTTTTTTCCCCAAAATACTCTACAAAAAAAAATCAGGACATTCCTGTAACTCTAACCCGTGCCGACTTGCATTGTAATTTCCCCATACAATTTACCCGTCGTCACCGTGACTCTCATATTCTCTCACTTCTTTATGGTATTCTTTTCAACCCTGCTATGCCTCCCTATCTCAAAGAGCGTTTCAAACGTCTCTCTTCTATCAGGTGTTCTTTGACTCATATTCTTGCTCTTCCTTCATCCACCTCGAAATTTTACAGCAACTCCTTCACCTTCCAAGCTGTTCGCTTGTGGAATGCTTTGCCCGTGGATATGAGACTAGCGAAATCTCTTCCCTCTTTTAAAAATCAGTTGAAACTCTATTATTTGTCTCTACCTTAATTTGCCTATGTATGACTGTATGTATTATAACTTATATATATGTATGTATACGTATGATATTTTTATGTTTTATTTATGTATTTTTAGTTAGTTTTTAATATTTTTTAGAAATTTGTAGGTGTTTGTGTGTTGCTGTGTAATTTGCTCTCTTTACTTTAAATTCTTTGCACTACCTGTTATTTTAAATTAATTCTTCATTTCCTGCTACCCAAAGGTTGTCTGGGAGAGATCGCTTTTTAGCGATAAGACCGCCTGTTGTTACCTTATTTTAAGTTTATTGTAAAAAAATATTTTTATTATTCTTGTATTTTTGGTGCAATAAAGAATATTTACTTACTTACTTACTTACTTACTATGCAGATATTTGGGCAGAAGATAAGTTGCTACTTTTTTATCGGTTTTCGGTTCGTAGCGGCATTTTTTTCATAAAAAACGTTCATACAGGAGTGGGATGCACTGATAACATGAAAAAAGATAAAACTAAAAAAAAATTTTTAGTCATTTTCATACTTTGTATGGGAAAATCGGATAAAAGTCGGGTTACAGTTACAGGAATGGCCTGAAATTTTTGGTAGAGTATTTTGGGGTTAACGATATATATTAAGGGGGTATGCTTTGTTAATTTCTCAAAATCACAATACAAGGGACACCCTAGTATAGGGTAGGTCACGCGAATGTGATTCCACTGGGGTTGCAGGCGTCCAAAGGTTACAGTAACTGCTTACCATCAGGCGGGCCGTATGCTTGTTTTCCACCATCGTGGTATAAAAAAATGGACTTATTATATATAATCTGTAGTCCTTATTCATTTGAGGAATGCATAAAAGCTTTCTAAAAATATTTTTAACTTTTTGATCCAAAGCTTTTTTTACAGACCCATTGTAGGTATTTATACCATTTGAAACTTTTCTCGAATAGTTAATCAAATACTCTTGTGTCATGTTCTAGGAAATGTCCATGTTACTTTTACTTCGCTGAATACAATATTTCTGACATTTGAGCCAAGTCCGCTGGCGTTCCGGCTAAGTACCCTTTCGAAGTCACATGTTACCGCTGTAGCTGGCAGATAGCCAACGCTTACTAGAAATCTACGGGACTCATTGAAATATCGTCTCCCATATCGTCACCTATCACAATCCTGTAACGTTTGGAATTGATTCAACATTCAGTAAATCCTAGGTAGGATAGGGTACAGATAAATATGACAGAATGCTTATAGCTATGGTGGAAGTTTTAACAGATTTTATTTACATAAACTACGTTTATTTAAAAATTGGCTGTGTGTTAATGTTCTGTTGTGAAGTATATTTCTCATTCACAATAAAAATATCAAAGGACCGGATATTAATCAACCGACTTCAAGATTTCGAAGGAGGAGGTTATCAATTCGTTCGGATCTTTGTTTTTTTTTTTTAATGTATGTTCACCGATTATTCGAAGACGGCTGGACCGATTTGGAAAATTCTTTTTTCGTTTGAAAGAGTATACTTCACAGTTGGTCCCATTGTAACCAGGTCAGGATCTGATGATGGGATCCTGGAGAAATCGAGGGAACTCTTGAACTATTATAGGCACACCTATAGTAATTTGAGTATTTTTTACAGCAGCCCGAGCATTTGCTTTTGGAAAGGTGGATGCTAAGTGAAGTCGGTTCTTTTTTGTTTAAAATTATTTTGATAAGGTTTCGTATTGATATGACACATACGCATAATTTTTTTGGATTCTTCATGAATATAAATAGGCAGTTTCTACAAAATGTAACAAAAATGCTGGTGATTCGTTTAAGAGTCCGGTAACGATTTGAAAACGAAAATGGCTAATAATGAAATAACGCACATGAATCTTTTCATTCGATAAGATAGTTTGAAGTCTTGTTATTGCAAAAAAATTCTTTGGGTCTATATATATTCATATTTAATACCCTAAAACTGAATTCTGACAGAGCTTGTTTAGGGAGGTGATTCGTGCAATCTTGTCGCTTGATTATTAGTCATTATTTGTATGGCCCTTAATATATTTTATATTATCTGATTAAAGCATGAAGTACAGTTTATTTATGTATTTTTACTTTTATAAAATGCTTCAATACCTTCCCAAAAATATCACCTAAACTATTATGCAATTTTACATAAATAATTATTTTACTTGGTTTTTAAAGTGGGGCATTCCACTCATACAATAGTATGTTATTCAATCAAATACAAACACTGAAAACATTGAAAAAATAATCAACCCAGCAGGATTTGAACCTCGCATCGATACGCCTTACCGGGGCTCGATCGCTTTACCAATTAAGCTATGGGTTCAGTTACTGAGTTGACGAAATTCTCAATGCCTTCAATCATCTTTTTGCATTTATTTTTACATCGACTTTATAGCAGCCGTAAGCGACATCTAGGTGCTAACTACTAGAGTTAGATACCCTTCCCGCCGACCCTATTGCAAGTGTCACAACGGAAATAATAGATGGCGCTGCTATCAACTCATAATTATTTTACTTGGTTTTTAAAGTGGGGCATTCCACTCATACAATAGTATGTTATTCAATCAAATACAAACACTGAAAACATTGAAAAAATAATCAACCCAGCAGGATTATATATATAACCATAAAACTTTTTTTTCACGTCAAGAAATGTTTTCTCCTACTTTTTCTTAATCGAAATACGATACCAATTACGGCCTTAAACGGATCACCACTATTTTTGTTACACGCTGTATATCAATTCACAGTTTGTACTAAATACACCGCCAATTACTACGTCAAACAACACGGAAAGCATTAGGTATATTTTTTTATCAAGAAGTTTTTTTTACTTATATGAAAGCTTATGCAGAAATAAAATTAAATGCCCGCGATAATGTCAGTGTCACATACCGTGACGTAGGCAGTCCATAAATTTAGTAGAAACATGCAAGGTAGTGTCAAGGCGCTAAGTATGAATTTACATGTTCATTAGGAGAACATTTGCATCTCCTAGAGTGGCGTGTAACTCAACGCAACTCAATTTCCTTGCACTCAAATGTTTTCCCTCCCCCGAGGTGAGGGGCCTTCTCATTTCCGCATGAAGCACTACGTTTCTAACAAGTATTATTAATGTACGTGTTGTTGATTTTGGGTGCTTAATGTGGGTGTTTCGTTACCGTTCTTGAAACAAGATATTTGTGAGTGGGTAATCGTTCTTTACTTCATCATCATCATTTCGCCTTTTATCGCCCACTGTTGAACATAGGTCTTTCTTCGACGCCCCTTGTCCCGGTCCTGTTTGTGAGAAAAGTAGACATATATGAGCCGCTTCACAAATAAATTGAACCTTCCATAATATCTTGATATTTACCTAAGTTGATAGACGAAATCATATTTCAATTATACTAGGTACGCAAGAATGGCCTAACAATTTCGCCGACTGCTGCTAAATGCTTCCAAATTGCGGGCCGTTTCTATCTTAAATAATTCCCTCGAAAGCACTTAGTTGTAATGCGGGCTATCTTTACAGCCGTGCTACTCCGATCTTCGACGTGCAATTACCATGGGGTGTATTTTAACTTCAAAATACGTTTGACATATGATCTACCTCCAATTCAGATTCAATACATATACAATTCATCTTCTTTTGACATCCAGGTAAATCCTGATTTCGATCCGTCTACGACGACGCTTATTAATATCACTGATATTACACCAATATGTTATAATTTATCTTATTTTATTATCGTAAATATTTCCCTCGAAAACACTTAGTTGTAATGCGGGCTATCTGCGCAGCCGTGCCGTTCCGATCTTCGACGTGCAATTACCGTGAGCATTGAAATTGTAGGTACTCGCGGTAATTGGAACAGAGAGAGCTAAATTGCGAGAATATCGAGGTACAAAACGTGAGGTATGAAGGTATGAAGCACATATTTGGTGTAACACAGGTGTAACAAGGTAGACTGACAATCTGTATCTGTCTATCTATTCCTAACCTTGTCATTAGTTTCTTGTAAACGTAGGTACTTCCTCGCGACGACACGCGACGCGACGATGTAAATGATCGAGCATGTGGAGAGGCATTACTACTTATTAGAGCTAATGACACCCCAGAATGGTCCAATAGTTAATTAGTTTAATTAGGTACCCATCAAAGTCTAAAATGTCGGTTTAGCGACTCGTTTAGTAGCTGATGCCTCTGAAAGGCAAGCTACTATTTTGGTATTGTAGATCATAAATTATATTTTTATGACTAAACTAGCTGTGCCCGCGGCTCCGCCTGCATGGAATTCGGTCTGTGTCAGTAAGCGGCTAATTCACCCCTAATTTCTCTCCCGCTACCCTGGAGGCGGAACTTGAAGTAAAGTTGACAGATGGATACGCTAGAGGACAGTAGTCCTAATAAAATATTTTACACTTACCAGTAAATGAAACTACACTCAAAAATGAATACTTTTTTTATCCTATTAATTTTTTTTGGCATGATTTAAACGACATAGAGTAGTAGGTGTATATCGGACGATACCGGATCACTTTTGTATTTATACGTTCATGTCCACGGCAAATATGATCCAAATCGATCCTCCCGTCAAATCAGTCTAAGCATGAAAGGTAAGAACAGGCACGGTTGAAATTGGGGTGGCGGAGGGGGGGGGGGGGGACACAAGTGCAGAAATTATTTTTTTCTATTTGAGGTGCACTTGGAGGGGGGGGGGGGGGGTCCATGACCCATGCAAATTTAACTTAATCGAGTGTAGTGGCTACCCCCCTTTTAGACGTTGAATTTTTATAGGCTACGTATAACCTGGCGGGGGATTTTCTTGAATTGGAATTAGTAATCCTTAAGGGGTGATTTTCGGGATAACAATGCAAAAAAAACCGGCCAAGAGCATGTCGGGCGATGCTCAGTGTAGTTTCGTAAATGCCGCCCTGTTACAAAACATCCGTTCAAAAGGTCGTTTATTAAGGGATATTTGGCGGCGCTTACGTCATTTTACTATCCGGCACTTCCTTTGACTGATAATTCAAAAACCGCTGAACCGACTTTATTCAATATAGTTTTTATTGAAAGTTCTTGTGCCGGCGTGATCGGGGGGGGGGGGGGGGGGGGATTTTCCTTACGTTACCGTAGGTAATGAATTTTCATACGTTTTTACCACACTGTCACGGATAATACACTGATGTTACGTTACTGGTTGCAATAATGGTGGTAATTACATACGGTTCCGAACGCGGAATAGAGGATTTATGATATTGGTGTAGATCAAGATATTTATTCTTCAATGTAGGGTCAGGGAGGGAACAGTCGCTCGGTGGGAACAGTGACTCGAATGTGCTGTGCGAGAAACAGAAAGAGCTTTATGTCTGTCCTCTACATCAATCGGAACCGTTCCGTACCCGACCACGTACGAACTAGTTAGTGAGGCGCTCCGGCACCATGCGAATGTGTTATGGTGCGTTTTTGTGTTTGATGCTATCAAAATTACATTTCCAGATCAGTTTCACTCCTCTTTTTTCTTAACTCGTACGAGATTTTCAATTACTTATGTTATTATCGAGGAGTGTGTCTAATCTACTTAGTATTGGCTGATAATTCAAGGCCCTAGGTGTTTGTTTGTGTTTTTAATTTGAACTAAAATACAAATTGACGCCAAGGTCAATAGACGTTCGTTTTGGAAAAGTACACGGTGGCTCGCGAACCACAGTGCACCTTACAGAGTTGGACTAAAATTTACTTGAATATGAATAAGAATAAAAATTCTGTGATTATTAAAAGTAATTCATGCACTCCTTTTTTTAAATAAAATGAAAGTGAATAAATCATGCGACATTTAGGTAGGTACCTATTTTAAATCAAGAATGAAATCAGGAACGATTATTCCGGGGATTGTGCTTACCTATTCTAATTACCGTTTTATTCAACAAAAATGTTATTTGTTATATAATTTAGGTTCGATTCCTACGTACCTAGCAATTGTGTACTGTTAGAACTACTGTTTACAGGGCGTAGTATACAGTGACTCGAGCCACTGTGTACTGTTAGAATCACTGTATACTAGCGGGTCCTAGTCACTGTGTACAGCAACCGGTACACAGCGGCTCGATTCCCAATTTCCAAAAAAGAATGGATATATCTTTTTTGGTGAAAGTAACAGCAAATATATTTGCTACATATGAAAGTGTAATAATGCACGGTGCTCTGTGCTTGCAACAATTGGTTCAGGGATTTATATTTTTCATGCAACAGCCTGTTGAAAAAATCCTAGCGACTGTTCCCTCCCTGACCCTAAGCACATTACAATGCACTAATGAACGTCAGAGAAAAACAAAATACGTGAGTGTCGTGGAACACTCGGTTGGAATGAAGTTATTTTATTTAATTTTTTTTTCATTTTTGACTTTTTCGTCAATTTTGTGGTTTTAATTTTTTTTGTATTTTTTACTTTTTCGTCAATTTTGTGGTGTTAATTTTTTTTGTATTTTTTTGAAATTGTGAAAAGTTTGGAAATTTTGGACATTTTTGAAGTTTTTTAATTTTAAAAATTTTAGAAATTTTAGAAATTTTAGAAATTTTAGAAATTTTAGAAAATCTGTCATTTTTGACTTTTTCGACATTTTTGACATTTTTTACTTTTATATTCCCTAAGTTTTTCACTTTTATCACTTTGTCACTTCACACTTTCACTTTTCACTACGTGAAAGTTTCACTAAGTGAACTGAAGTGAAGTTCACTTCACTTTATTCTATTTTATATATTTTTTATTTCATTCCATTTTACATGTTTCTCAATCGTATGGGTGTCGCGTTTTCGTAACGTGACGCTTTTTCGTGACAGTCACGTGACTTTTTTTCACCTAGCCCCAGAAACTCGACGGGACTTATTTTTTTCAAAACAGTAATACATTATTTTATTAGATCTTAAAGATACAAAAAATGCGAAATTCTTCAAGAAGATATATCAAAACAGCTTGAGAGACAGATAATGTACCTATTGATTAATTATAAAGAAAAATAAATCCTAATCTGACTGCTGCACAAAACGTTTGATATGTTTTCCTACCTAAACGGTGTCCTATAAATGTTAGATAATTTTGTAGTAGTTTTTTGGTTTGAGCCATGCATCTTTGTCCGTCATATATAGTCCTCGAACCTGCAATAACCCTTTGACATTCATGACATTTTCAAACATTTCTTAAGAGCGGGTAATGGTAATTTTAAAGCATCCACGGGTAACATGTTAAAAATTTGAACACCTTGACCAAAATATTACAAATTATTTCAACACCAAATTTCATCTACAGAATACGTACAGCGGTTATTGGTTGTTTCTTCCCCATGTAAACTTCCACCCCTTTTGCATCCGTTTAAGGGATAATTTCTCCATACCAAATTTTATCTAAATCGATTCTGCGATTAATACATAATTCCCTATACAAATTTCCAACTCCCTTTTCACCCCTTTAGGGTTGATTTTCGGGATGAAAACTATCCTATGTCCTTTCTTGAGACCCATACTATACCAAATTTCATCTTTATCAGTTCAGCGGTAAAAAAATCCTAATACCAACTTCCAACCCCCTTTTCACACCCACAAGGGTTTATTTTCGGGATGAAACTATACTGTCGTTTCTCGGGACTCAAATTATCTCCATACTAATTTCTATTAAAAATTCTCCATACAAACTTTCAACCCCCTTTTCACCTCCTCCAGCGTTGATTTTTGGGATGAAAACTATACATTATCCTTTCCCGGGACTCAAAATATCTCTGCACAAAATTTCATCAAAATTCGTTCAGCCGTTTTCACGTGATGCGCGGTCAAATAAACAGACAAACAGATAAACAGACAAAAATTCAAAAAAATGTTGAAACGTGTTCTGTTATCGATTCATATTCCATGAACAGAGTTTCGACCCTCTTCAGCTTTATTATATGTATAGATAGATAGTTTTTATTGAAAGTACCTTTCAGGCTTCACTTCCATTATTTTTTTTCAAAGTTTTTGGACCTACGGTTCTAAAGTAAGATCCCCATCTTACTTTAGGGGAGGTTTTTTTGAAGATGAAACTATCCCTTGTCCTTTCTCGAGACCCATACTATCTCTATACCAATTTTCATCTAAATCAGTTCAGCGGTAAAAAAATCCTCATACCAACTTCCAACCCCCTTTTCACACACACAAGGGTTTGAAAACTATCCTATGACGTTTCTCGAGACGCAAATTATCTCCATACTCATTTCTATCTAAATCGTTTCAGCGGTTAAAAATTCTCCATACAAACTTTCAACCCCATTTTCACCCCCACCAGGGTTGATTTTCGGGATTAAAACTATATATTATCCTTTCCCGGGACTCAAACTATCTCTATACAAAATTTCATGAAAATCCGTTCAGCCGTTTTCACGTGATGCGCGGTCAAATAAACAGACAAACAGATAAACAGACAAACAGATAAACAGACAAAAATTCTAAAAATTGTTGGAACGTGTTCTGTTATCGATTCTAAGTATCCCCATCCAACTTTTTTTCGATTATCTTCCATGTACAGACTTTCGACCCTCTTCAGCTTTATTATATGTATAGATTAGACGCCTGTTGAATTTATAATTATTATGTATTGTGTCACAAGGTATTTTTAAAGTCAGTCAATTTATTTAGACCCTTGGTGTAAAAAAGGCCGGCCAAGTGCGAGTCGAACTCGCGCACGAAGGGTTCCGTACCATCCATACTAATATTATAATTGGGAAAGTGTATGTGTGTGTTTGTAATGTAATAATATTTGAGCATGTAAAGTTAAAATTACGTTACTGCCACAGATAAAAAGCTTATCATAGTAAAATCGGTTGTGGTAATGCTAGCCATTGCCTACCGTTTTTGAACACGTTTTAGAGGACTTACAATGTGAGTGTAGATAAAATTTGAATACAACACCATGTCTACGTGTTTTAAAGTTAGAATACGGCCCCAGGAAGCGTAACATAAATCATTAGATTTGGTTGTTCCAGTCGCAAACATATCTTGAGCCGCATAACTCGCACGAATGGACAGCAATTGTTTTACGGCTTTTGTTCAAAAAGGATGCTCAAAATCTTTTGGAATGTCGGCATCTTTTTACGCTTCAACACGATTTTTTACGATTTGATCGTTCAATCAGAATGTTTGTAATGTTCTTCTAAAATGTTGGTAGGGGAGACCATGTATAAAACTAACGCAGAGTGAACCTAAGAAATCTGTTTACAACCTGTAATATGACACCTGAATGATTGTCCTTGGGAAATTAGACGCCATTTTGAATCTCCCCAACCTCAGTTGGCCCCCGCGACGCTGTGCCGGTAGGTTTTGGCTGTACTGTGGTCACGAAAACTGGATCAAAAATAGGTAAGTTTTTTATGATTTTTTCGATACTAGCAAGGCCTTTTATGATAATTGATAAATAATTGAGTTTGTATTTTGTATGGATGCTGTAAGTTGAATATTCATGTATAGTTTTTGCGTTTATAATTAATGCTTTAATGTTGCTTTGTAATTTTTTTACATACCCACATGTTATTGTATTAAATGGTCAATCATTTTTCTTCGCCTAGCTTCGTTAGTGTTCAGGATCGCTCTTCTTTATTTTACTCATAAATCAGTAGGTAAGGTTGTGAATACATAATTATACCGATTTGTTCAGACAGTATCGCCCACCTCAGCTATCCAATAAGAATACTTATCCTGGACGTAGGCGGTAGTACTATTAGTTATTCTGTGACGTAGGTCGCGAATTAAAGACCCAGGTATTAAGGAAAACTTGGTGGCTCACATTACGATCGCAATAAAGTAGTGCTAAATATTCAGCAATTTAAGCGAGCGTGAATTTTAAACACATATTAAGTACTAAGCTTATTAACGCCAGATAATCTTTTTTGTTTAAATTGCCGAGTTAAATGCTAATTTTCGGCTAGTAAGAATATAAGCGGCTTGGTATTTTACCTAGGTATAACAATAGGTAGGTACTAACAATATTTTGATTCAATGAAATAAATAATTGCTTTTAGAAGAATAGACGGAACAGTATAATAACAATAAGGTCTCGCTAACACACCGATTATACGCTTAAGACTATTTGTGGCATTATTTTGATAAAGGTACCATTCGGGGACCGGCATTTACGTCGTACATTGCGCTTATTCGCTATTGTATTTGGGTTGAGCAATTTGATTAAATGAGCGTTAACACCAGCTGCCAAATGGTGCCTTTACCGAAATATTTATTCCATGAACAGCAGCAATAGACTAATTTTGTATGACTATCGATGAAAAGAATTACTTTAGTATTGCTCTATACTACCAGATATATCAGATTTAAGATCTCAGTCCGCACGGACGGTGTATGTGTATATATTCTTCATGACAACTATTTAGGCATGTAATTTGTTCAATCGGCTAAAATACGGTTTTAGTACGCTCAGTACTGGTTTAGCGTGTGAGGTGTTTAGATTCACTTACTGTCTATAGAATAAAATCGTACCACGATCTTTTTCGACACCTAACCATCCTAGTTACTTGTAGGTACAGTCGACGTCAAAGATGTATACACTTTTGAGCCTTATTACAAAGGAATAAGGCGCAAAAGTGTACACATATCATTGAAGCCGACTGTACCTACTGCTAACTACGGGAATTTGGTGAAAACGCTGTAGTTATTGTCATTTTCATTATCATTACGTCATGAACCTAGAGATGGGTAGGGGTGAGTAAATACTGAGTATTTATCCCAAGCACCCCGTAAATATTACCCGTATTTACTCATTTCGGTGGGTAAAAACTATTACTAATAAAATATTTAAAAATGTATGATTTAAGAAATTATCTCATTTCTCAGTGAGTGGCAATGATGACCAGGTTAGAGTTCACAGGTCCGTCATTAAGGTTACTGGAATAACCAGGTAGACGGTTAATCGAACCTTTAGCAAACCTGACGCCTTACAAACAAAAGTGCGTGTTTACACGGAGAAAAAAGTCTCGTCAATGATACCAAAATACTGTAATCTGAACGAGAAAATCTAGTAAATTCTGGGACAATTGTTCACATAGTATAAATAACTAAACCAATCTGTTTAAATTTGTTGAGCTTAGTGAACTAATTATCTTGTAATTGCCACACATTAAAATAGCGTGTATTACTAGAATATTTAGTAATCATAACACGTGGATCGTACTAATAAATATATATTTTTTGCGGAACTTAATAAATGATATGTAAACTTAACAATACATTCTTGTAAAGGTAATTTATTCATTAAGTATGATGAAATAGTTATATTGTAAGTGCCACACAGTCAAATTGTTTGTGTTACTAGATTATTCAGTATTTATAACACATGGAGTGTCTAAATAAACAATATTTATTGTAGATATTAATAAAAGTTATGTAAACTCTACAATATATTCTTGTAAAGTCAATAAAACTTTAGTTAGTCCAAGAATATGTATCGTCAAGAATACAAGTCATCTGATTTATGTTACATTGTCTTTATTTATGCAAACTTCATTAAATGGTTGATGGAAAAAGAAAATATGTTACTGCAACTGCATTTATGGTACTCTCTAATAAATATACAATTGCGTTAACGTGTTATATTGTTTATCGGTACCTATTAATTTGTGTGTGCACCGTATAGACAACTAACATTTCTTGTTAATTTAAAAAAAGGTTCGTTGTCTACACAAGGTGGTATAGTAAGGATTTAAGGCTGAGCCACGCCAGATGCGTGTGCGTGACGTGCACGTAGACGTGCGCGTGGCGTGCGCGTTGTAAAGTACGAATCCTTATAAGAGATGCCACACCGCTTGACGCGCACAGGTAACACGTCTCCCATGCGGTGTCATCTCTTATGAGGATTCGTCTTTTACAACGCGCACGCCACGCGCACGTCTACGTGCACGTCACGCACACGCATCCGTAGTGGCTCGGCTTTTAGGCGGGATGCAAGTTGCTAGGACCAGTTCCAGGAGACAGACTAGCTAGAGTTGAGTGATCTGGAAATAAATAAAACATTTATATAATGTGTATGCTTTATCTTGGTATAAATATTAATTCCTACAATAACAATTGCATCTACGGAAAGTTATACAAAAACCCGGTTTAAAATGGACCATATCCGTCAACGTTCCTCAAACCCTTCTGATTGATACGGGTCCCTGCATTGAGCCTGGCCTCCCATTCAGCTATCCACGATTGTATTACCGGGTTAGCTTGTGGACCTGAGTCGTGGAACTTCAAAGCAGGGGGTTTCCTGGACTTCAGTCTGAGGGCCTTAAGCGTGTCGAGGTCTTGATGGATGGGCAATTTAGTGTTCGCACGAATCTTCGCTATTTCACGACCCAAGCACTTTTCTCGTCGGCAGTTTGACGCTAGGATGTGACTGAGCGCTGGTAGCCAGTGAGTGGAAGTGGGTTTGAGGCATCCGTTGATAAGGCGCAACGTGTGGTTCTGCTGGACGTCGACGGCAGAGGTATGTGTGCTGTTCAGCCACACTGCTGAGCAGTACTCAGCAGACGAGTACACTAGTGAAAGCGCAGTTGTTCGGAGTGTGGCTGCGTTGGCACCCCAGGTGGTACCAGTGAGCTTCTGAATAATGCTGTTCCGGGCCTTCAGTTTTGCCGACAGGCTGCTTAGGTGCTCTCTGTAGTTGAGGCTTACCGTAATTACCACCCATAACAAATTAGTGGTACTGGGTGGGAATACCACTTTTCTTTATAAAACAAATAATTATTAATCTTATTACGGCACTACTGGTCAGAACCCACTTAAAAAGAAAAAAATAAAAAAAACATTTCTAAAGAAACGACTTGGACTTATTTAAACAATTAATCTTCAATTCAAATAAAAATCTTTTAATGTCTCTTTTTGCACTAAACTTGGTCCTAGTTCTTTGCACGATCCACGCACGATGACGATAATCACGATAATGGCCGCCGACCGCAACCGGAGCAACGCCGCGCGCCCTGACATTAACATTGCGTTTCGTTACACAAGCGAAACATTTATTTATACGAATTAAATTTTTTTGAACATAATTTTTTGTTCGATATATATTACGAGAATATTATTGTAATATTTTTACAAGAACCGCAAAGTAACGCCAGCTATATCAACTAGCGTTCGCTACGATACAAAACGGTGCTTAAAGCGCTCCGACATGGCGTTTCGTTACACAAACAAAACACAAATTTATGCTAACTAAATATTTTTTCTCAAACATGCTCGGAAATGTTCCTGTTACGTTAGTAATTAGAGACCAGTAGGGACTCTATTCCAAGGCAGGTTCAGCGCGACGTACGTAAAGGATTTTCATACAACATTAAATCACTCAGCCAGTAACTGAAGTTGTTTTAAATTTTTGATCAATCTTACTATGCCAAAGGCTCGAGTCATTCTGCCAGAAAAAAAAGGTCAGCAATATTTTTCTGTGTTTTCCGGTTTTTATGTAGGTACAAAAAGTAATACTTATAAATAAAACTATTATTAACACACCAAAAACTTTATTTTAAAACCGAATATGTTACAATAAATCGACAAAGACAGTTTAATCTCGAATAACCGGTAACAAGTTGAAAGAAAAATACGAACATAAAAAAAAAAAAATTGGAGGGAAAATACATATATTTTATTGCATCGTTTTCTTTCATCGATAACGAATAATTTTATCTTGCTTGGATACTTGGATAGTATTAAAATTTTTAATAAAATGACTTCTGACGAAAACGACATGGAAATTGATGGGACCCCTCCGGAACTACGAGCCGAGGCGCAATTAGCTTTAAACAATTTGCTGCCAGCTAAATCAAAAGAGAGGTATATCACATGTTACGAAAGTTTCCTTAAATGGAGGGCAGATAAAAATGCACATAGCTTTTCGGAAACAGTTTTCCTGGCCTATTTCACAGAAATGGCTCAATCGAAAAAGCCATCATCATTATGGGCAATGTATTCCATGATGAAGGCTACAATGCAGCTGAAACATATTATTGACATGCAGAGTTTTTCAAACTTACGTGCTTGGTTAAAAAGGAATTCAGCTGGGTACAAGGCCAAGAAAGCAAGAATATTTAGCAGTGAAAACATAGAAACCTTCCTCAACTGCGCACCTGATGATACATATCTTGCTATAAAGGTAAGCAAATCTGACTATTTAATCATATTTTACATACCTACTTGCATAAAAATGAAGTAACTACATAATCTTGATAATTTACTGCTCTGTCCAGTGTCCTAGCAAAACCACATTTGCACTAATAAGATACAAAAAATAACAAAAAAAGTTTTGGTCTGACTATAATTTAATAAATAATAATGAATGTACCTACCTAACAAAAAACTTAACTAAAACTAATCAGGACACCAATAACATATTCTACATATTAATTTTATGACTGAATATTTACAAAAAAGTCTTAATTCATTTAATAAAAAAGCCTAGGTAATGAAATATATATCTACTATTATCTATTACAGGTAGCCATGATCTTGGGCATAACAGGAGCATGCAGAGGATTGGAATTAAGTATGATTACTACCAAAGACATTGAATTTCAAGGCGATATAATCGTAATCCAATTGAGAGACACTAAGACAAAAATAGATAGATCATTTGTGGTCCGGGATGAATTTAAAAATATTTTTCAAAAATATTATGACTTGCGGCCCAAGGACACAATTACTGATAGATTGTTTCTCAATTACAAGAATTCCAAATGCACTAAACAAGTAATTGGACGGCATACCATAGCTTCAATGCCTAAGAAAATTGCAACTTTTTTAAATTTAGATGACCCGCACTTATATACTGGACATAGTTTCCGACGTAGTTCAGCAACACTTCTGGCAGACTCTGGAGCCGACCTTCTAGCTCTTAAAAGGCATGGTGGCTGGAAGTCGGATAAGGTTGCAGAAGGTTACATTGAAGACTCCATAGGAAACAAGGACAAAATATCAAAAAACATTACAGAAAACATAAAATTAAGAAGTAGCACAAACACAGAAAATCAATACAACTCTTCGCATCAGAATTATGAATCTTTGTATGAAAATCCACAACCAGGCTGCTCCAAAGATCCTCCAGGTTTCATTCGGCAAAATGTAAAACAACCTCCATCCATTCAAGTTCAACCTTCATCTTCAAGTACATATTGCCAGGTTCAAAATTTGACAGATTGTCCACAACCATCACTGCATGAATCAAATCCCCAGCCACCGCCTTCTCATCAAGATGTTGGAAATAGCGAGCAGTCCACCGCACATATCGTACCATCACAAGCAGGTTCTTCAACAGATATACAACAAACCAACATTTCTGTTCCTGGAAAAACAATAAAAATATCTATAAGTAACTGTCCTAACATGTCCAATATCACATTCAACATAAATTAATAATAACTTTGACAAAGTTTTCACGTTATGATTGATTCTAAATGTATGATAAAGTACGTAATATAAGTAAGTGGTCATATCTTAGACACTAAGAATGTTTAGTGAGTATTAGTAAGACTTTGCATTTCAATCTTACCTGTAGGTAGTCCCCTCATGATTTCATTTTTATGAATGTTGTACTGTACAGTTAATGTAAATAGGTAGCCACTTTATGTTTGTTTGTTCCCTTATTCCCAACGAATATTGCGACGTCCGAGTTCCGATATGTTGAAAAAATATTTAAGGTTATTATAAATGTCAATTTCCATTGGGTCGTTGGGTCGTTCTCGTTGTGACATATCGTTCAGAAACTAGTATAATGATTTTCTAAATTATATTTTGTATTAAAGGTTGAGCTGAAAGATATGACGGTGTACCATGTTGCAGTGTCTATTGAATCGAAACTGGCAATAGCAGCCAACCTTTTGAAATGATTTATAATTAAAACTTTTAGGGGGCGTATGCACGATCAACTTATTTTCAGAGCGATTTATTTCTCTTTGTCGCAGTTTGCTACACTTTATGCGCATACAAAGAGAAGAGTCGTGAAATGTATGGGGCACCATACATTTCACAACTCTTCCTAGGTATGAAGGGCAAAATAGTAGCCGAGAAAAGTCTCTTGTGTGTGTGTGAGCCCTTAAATAGTTTAGTATAATTATGAACTATTATAGTAACTATAATGGGCTGATATATCTAATACAATAACTATATATCTACACTCAAGAGCAAAAGTAACGGGTCACTTTGTACTGATTTCTCATACAAAGTGACCTAATATTTTTGCTCTTGAGTTTATATAAAGACTTGTCTCTGCAACTATTTTGTATGTAATGTAAATAACCCTGTGTTAATTTTAGCGATATACCTAATATGATAAAATAAATTTTTATACCCATATACCCCTGTGTTTTATTTTATTTTATTTCCTTACATGTTTGAGAAAAGCACTATACATGCTTCGACCGTAATCAGCTTTCCTGGCTTCGTATTATAGCCGTCCTCGTCTTCGACTCGGACGGCTACTAAATACTCAGCCAGGAAAGCTTACTTACTGGTCTCTGCAGTAATGTACTATTAAACAGAACTATTTGTTAACCAGTATACATTACGAGAATATTATTGTCATTTCTTTACAAGAGATGCAAAGTAATACCAACTTATAAGCCAGTCATATAAACTATACTGCGATAGCATTCACTACGATACAAATAGTAAAGCGCACCGCGACTGCGTTGAGTTGACGACTATGCACACATATTTATACAAACTTAATATTTTTAAACAGAACTCTTTGTTGAGTATACATTACAAGAATATTATTTTTATTTTTTACAAGAGCTATAAAGTAATGCCTACTTATAAAAAAGTTACAACAAGTATACTGTCATAGTATTCACTACGATGAAGATTGTAAAGAGAATTTTTAGTTTTTTAGCATTACAAGAAGCTTCTTGTAAATATAATTATTGTAACGTTTATTCAATGAATTGTAAAAAAAACTAGACTTCTCGTAAATATCATTAAACAGAACTATTTAGTGCATATTAATGTTTGAATAGTTCTATTGAATTCAAGATATAGTAAACGTAAAAATAGGGTAGTTTTCCTTACAAGATTGTAGTATCCGTTACAATAAATCTATTTTACTAATCGTTCTGGTAGTATTGTTGGAAATTTTTCTATCCGTGTACTTGGCACGACCTTTTATTAAAGGTTTTTTTAAGAAAAACTCAAAAATGGCTTAACCGATCATGTTCAAAGTCATTATTTTAATAGTGTTTTCTAGGCCCTATTCTCCGGGATTTTTTTAAATATTTTTTTTAGTTTGGTTCAAAAGTTATAGAGGGATAAACATTATTTTGGCCATTAGAGACGATTTATCTCCAAAAGTATTCAATTTATCATAAAATGTATTTCGAAACATTTAAGTTATTTTTGCAGACCCACTGAATAATGTGTCACGCATTTTCAGTGACAATTAGTTACATGTATGGAGTGCTCCTTTAAAAAAAAATACTACTTTGACTACATAATCCAGTTGCGGCTTACAAAATACACATATATTTCAAATTTCTATACTTCTGCCAGCACTCTACATAGTTTATACCCACCAATTTGAGTATAAACGAGTAAATACGGGTATATTGAGTATTTACTCGGTATTTACTCCTGAGTATTTACTCACTACCCATCTCTACATATCACACAGCACCAAATCTTTCCCGCAGGATTTTTTACAAATTACAAATCAAGAATTTTTGTACAAAATTTCATCTAAGTGTCTCGAATTGAATTTCCGTATCCATAATTGGATTTTATTATTTGACCTGGAACACGTTCGTGGCATGAATACTTACTTACTATAAAAGCTTAGGTATGACTTATTTTTACCCCTTAAAGAGGGAGCTACATCAAAATGCCTTTAAGATCGTCGTCGTCCGTACCAAGTACCCATCTCGAGCCTAACCTAATTTGTCACTTAAATCTTTCTAGAACTATTTGCCCTTTAGCCCTTCTCGGGCATTAATCACTTCAAATTCTGCCCAAGTTTTATGCCAATTAAGTTGATACCTATTATGAATAATAATTATGATTGAATGTTTTAATTTCAACACGGTTTTGTAAAAAATGATTTTCTAATACGAATTAAACAGTAAATCTTTGATGGGGATACCTAAAGTAAGTAGGATCCATAAAGTCGAATTGAAAGAGAGTTGGAAGATAATTAAAAATGAAGGTGGCAAAATAAACAAATAACTTTATGGAAATAATTGCCTAGGCGAGTCAATTTTGAAGTGGTTTGCAGTAACTGGATTGTAGGATTGTAGTATAAAAGTAACGCATAATAATTCTGATTTAATTGACAAGCATCCCTTAACATTAAAAAATACCTATGAAATAACCAGGCTTGCATTTTTTTTAGTTTTAGTAAGATTTGAGCTGTTTTCAATTCAATCGACTTCAAGATTACGAAGAAGGAGGATCTTAATTCGTCGGGATCTTTGTTTTTGCTTCTTTTTAATGTATGTTCAACGATTATTCGGAGACGGCTGGATCGATTTGGAAAGTTGTTTTTTGTTTGAATGAGTATACTTCAAAGTTGGTCCCATTGTCATCAAGTGTCATCTGATGATGGGATCTTGAACAAATCGAGGGAATTCTTTAACTATTGTAGTCACACCTGTAGAGATTTGAGTATTTTTTATAGCATCACGTGCATTTGCTTTTGGAAAGGTGGAGGCTAAGTGAAGTCGGTTCTTTTTTGTTTAAAATTATATTTTCACGTGTGCTTTATTTGTTTACGTCCAAAAATATAAGTGGGCCTTTCATGTCACGTGTTTTTTTCGTTTCGACGCTTTTAACTTCGTCGGCCAATGGCCATGTTTAGTTGATCTCTTTATTTGAAGACCCCATTCAGAAGTTTTTTCTCGTAATGAGTTTTTCTTGAAAGGACTTTCGGTAAAAACTGTTCTTTTGACGAATTAATTTTGAAGTTTCAATGACGCCCCTGACGGAGTTTTTGGGGCGAGCGGGTCAAATGAAGCGCGCTATTGCTTTTCGTAATGGCATGCGAAGTATGAATGCTTTATTTATGCTCAAATAATAAGTACCTACTGTACTTTAATTTTACTTTTGAAATTGTATTTTTCCTTTATTGTTTTCGTGACTAGTTTAAACCAATAATAATATCCAGGTCTTCGAGATAGAACGTATCTGTTTTTTTGTATTTGAAACGAAAGTGACACACTTGACGTGATTCTGCATAGCATTGTATAATATAGGGTTTAAATTTGATAACAACATGACATGATCTTCTATTTTCTGCCGTCCTAGGTATACGCGTCGGTGGTACGGTTCGAGCGAAAATATGAGACGCTAAAATAGTACAAATGTGAAGCCGGCTTTAATTAATTCGTAGTTCGTTCTATTAAGTTTAGTTGTGTTTGTTGCCAGAGAAATAGAGTCGTGAACTCTTTGGTGGCAGCTGACGTCTCCACTACTGTGAAGTTTTAAAAATGTACACAGAGCAGTGCAATCCCCTAGGTACAGTCAGCATCAAATAGATAGTGACAGGGAATACTTCCAAATTTACCGCAACATCTACAATAACCATTAATACCGGTTCGTCCAGAGTGATCAAATTCTTCGGGCCATCCGACGAGTACAAATATACCGGAGCACGCACAACGCCTAATACTTGGTTACTTCCAATCCGCTGTTAGCACTGGAACACCCACAACACTATCGGTATCGTAGCATTCAAAGTATCCAAAATTACGGGACACGCTAGAAAAATTAACTTTATTTTTAATGACATAGAGCTCAAAAACATATTGATGTCAGTACAACATATCAAATCGATATGCATGTAAGTGACAAAATGAACGATCAAAATTTAAAGTTCTAAGAAGTTTAAGCTACGTAACCGTTATAAACCTTATTGCATCCGGAATAAAGTTTGATTTCATGTTGTATACATATTTATGAATACTTTGGCTGCTACGCAACCAGTGGCGGTGTGGTTGTACCGGTATTATTGCCGGCTTGACTGTTGTCAAGTATTAGGATTTGTGAGTGCTCCTGTATATTTGTAAACGGTAAATGGTCTGAAGAATTAGATTACTTTGTTTAAGAGTTATTATTAATTACTACGCTGGATGTGACAATATATTTGGGTATCTTAACAGCCACGGTATATATGATGCTGACTGTACAACATGGCGGAGTGCAGTCCTATATTTGTATTAAGCAGATAAGGTAGATTCCGTACAAAATAATGTCAGTGAGCATGCAACCACAAAGAGTTAACAATACATGTGTGCATGAATATCAGTGCGGCTAAAATACTGACTTTCACTATTCATACACCTCGCGCCGTCTAATAACAAAGACACCAGCGGACATCACAGCGGTGGGAAGGCTACATTTGATCGGCTTTCAATTAATTATTAACTTATTCGACCAATTTCAATCTATGAACTTCTCCTGCTGCTGTCCGCTTGTGTCCCGCGAATTTATGACGAACGCAATACATTTTCGCGGGTGTAAAGTACAAGTAACGCCTTTTGCTCATCTGCACAGCGGAATCGACAACGCGGTACCGCGCTACACGTTTCGTTCTTGTTTCGCTCTCCAACCGCTCAGGTTTCGTGACGTAACGTATAGCGCGGTGGGTACCGCGGTCTCGATTCCGCTATAGAAATGTGCAACAGGCGTGAAAGACACGACTTGTTCTCGCGCTTTCTCGACAAACGTGCAAAGTTTCAAGCAGTAATTTCAAGCTTTGAAACGTTAGGCCGCTCAACGCTGCGTCGCTGCGCCGCTCTGCGTGTTTTGAGCCAAACAACTTGTACACGTCTTTGTTAGAAAGGCCTTTGACTTTAGTTTATTAAAAAGTTGTGCCAACAACTGCTGTTTCTTAGAAGTTTTGTACTGCAGTTTTTAAATGTTCATTATTTTTTTAAATGGATGTATTTACAAAATGGTGGTATTATTTTAAAACTTCTGGACATTGAAAGTAGCTAGAATGTTTTCGAGAAGCAAACTTAAAGAATCGACCAATTAATAAGGTGACCGTTTGCACATACTGTGGGTAGGTATACGTACAGCCTTGGCCAGAAGTGTTGAGCAGCCTTGCGATTTTCATACAAAACTCGAAAGTTTAGACCGGCGTTTCTATCTTTTTTTAATTTATTTTAGTAATTAATTCAAACTGAACAGGCGTGTTTTGTTGAAGTGAGTAGTAACTGCATAGAATATTTGCAATTTGTCGCACCGACTTACATTCGCATTTTTGGGACCTCCATTTTTCATATTTTATAGGTACCTTGAAAGTGTTATTAAGTGAAGTTTTTTAGATATATCAATAAAATATAACATTTTACGTCACCGTCCATTATTATGATAGGGAATTAATACTTAACATCAATATTGTAAACAAAAAAGAGCTATGCTCAACACTTCTGGCCAAGGCTGTATATCTAGACATATTGTATAAGTACCTCCTAAAGTCACCAATATAATAGTGTAAATATGTACATATATGTGTTATTTATTGTGCAAGATATATACCTTCTGATGCAGGTAACCTTAAAGGAATACAAATAACTTGGTAAACAACCCAAGTCGGTAATTCAGCTCATACATCAATGTTTAAAAAGCAATCGGAAACCCGCTCATGTGACAAACGAGTATCGCTCGGTGATTTGTCTTTGAAATAAGAATAACTTTGCAGAGGTACAATAATAGCACCGTAAAATGGGGTGAGTAGGGATTGCGCGGAGAGTTGGGTTATGAATGGGGAGAGAAGGATGCCAGGGGGGTGAGATGGTTTTTAAAGGCTACTGCTACCTAAATAATGTATTCGTATTAAAAATGGAGCTATAGAGATATTCATAAGAAAAAAAAATCGATCCAACAATGTTCCAAAATAACCTTTGTATGAGTTCCCATCTCACCCCAACTACGAGGTACTACGGGGTGAGGATTTTGTGTTTATCGGAAAAGTTATGAAATAGAACTACCCAAAATCATAAAAAAACTAAAATACAAACGTCCGGAACATTTATTATATACTAGCTTTCCGCCCGCGACTTCGTCCGCGTATAATGCGATTCCTCATAATAGTCATAATACTGAGTTTCATATCCAATTTTATCTTCTTAACTAACTTTTGTTAATCCCCGAACCATCTTCTTAATCTATTTATACTTATAGCTATGTTGGCGAAAAAATTGTTACAAATAAGTGTTAATATGCAAATAATAATAACGTATATGTACCCTATTATTTACGTAACTTCTTTGTGTACTATATTGTGGTGGTTTTATTTGGCGATACGATGACCAAACTATTGTAAGAGCTCACTCTGGAACATGGAAATGGAAAGGAAATAGGAACAATAATTCCTAGTAAATCTCAAACCAAAAAAATAGTAAATCTCCAAACGAACTTTCAACCCTTTTTTAGCCCCGTTCTAGGTTGATTTTTGAAAAACGCTGAAATTTCGTTTATTATTAGATAGATACGAAGTTTCAAATCTCTAACTCCAAATTTTAAACCCCACCGATACAAACTTTTACCCCCTTAGGGGTTGAATTTTTCAAAATCGCTTCTTATTAGATGTACAAATTGTAAATTTAACTCGTCCTGCAAATTATAACTTTCTAGCTTCAGTAGTTACGGCCTCCCTTTAAAACAAAATTTTCGACAGCGTTTCAACCCCTCTGGGGTAGAATTTAGTAAAACGCTGAAATTACTTTTTTTGCCTTGAAGTAAGTAGCTTATAAACGAACTTCATGGTCGGCCGGTGCATGGATGCATGGTAGGCGCACTTCATGGACTAAAAATATAAGAGACTGGTTAGAGGTGGAGAGCATAGATAGACTAATTCGCATGACTGAAGATAGAGACACATATAGACATATGGTCGCCGACCTCCTGGATGGAGATGGCACATGAAGAAGAAGAAGAAGCAAATAACGCATGTCAAATAGTTAAAGCCCACGAAAGCTCAAATATCCCATGTTCAGTGCAAATATAGTTCACATTAGGGGGACCTACTAAGTTTTATACATTGCAATAGGTTTCATGAGTTTGAAAATAAGCAAGGCTTTTCTCTATTTCCTATTGTTCAAAAATCCAAGCAAAATGCTCTAAAAGGTCGATACGATTTCCAGTTGAAATAATTAATTAAAACTTAAGTAGATACATATTTTCTCGGTCTCTGCTTTAGACAGGATATTTCTCGCGAAGAATTTTGCGACTCCCAGTAGAAACTCAAACAATAGTTACCAAGTTTAGTTTGCTTGCATTTTATTCTTAAAACACGGATAACTTCCCAATAGATTATTTTATTATATAATACTTACGTTGTATAAACAAACTTGAAAAATGTAAGCAATTTCGACTACAGGAAATTTCAAATAAATCGAAATATCTTCCGTGTTACGTAAAAGTGATTTTCTACTATCCGAACATATATTATGTATATTATAGATGGCGCTATAATTATTGAATTTATATAATGAACATAATGATGTAAAACACGGAAAATATTTCTTTAGTTAAAATTTTCCCCGGTGCCGGTTACTTCAAAAGTGGTGAAAAACATCACCTAATTATTTCCATAGGAAAAATATGAATGTTTTCTGTTAAAAAACCTTTTTATACTCGGTGTTCCCGAGGAATAGCATTTTCTTATTTCGTAATCGTAGTTTGTGGTTGATTCCATTGTTGTAGTACTTAAAGTACGTCGACGTAAACTTTTTGTCATGCTATGCTGAGCATAACCCCGAATTTATCGAGTATCTTGCTAAATAACTGATGATTAAGGTCTGATAGGTGATAACCAAATTCCATTCATTCTACATGCAACGTTACGCAAATTTTACATTTCTGGCACCAAACGTAGGATTTATGAATAAAAGTAATGCGTCAAAAATGAGCGATCTTGCGGAAGGAGATCTGTCTGCCTCGAAGTTAATTCGGAGACTGTTTATTTCAAGTTTAAATTAAGCACCTTCTGAGTTTTGAGTTTATACAGTGAATTTAAATGTTTATTGTCAATGAAACTAATATCGCAAATATTTATTGAATTTAAAATTTTTTTTTCGTTATACTTATATACATATGTCGGTAGTAACTTTATAAAATACTTACTAGGACAAATATAAAGAAACAATAAACGATTTGCGCTGTCGTTAAAACTCGATCTCTTCGTAACTTACTGTCATTTTCAACCGACTTCAAGATTTCGAAAGAGGAGGTTATCAACTCGCCGGGATCTTTGTTTTTGCTATTTTTTATTTTATATGGCTGGACTGATTTGGGAAATTATTTTTAGTTTGAAAGACTATACTTCACAGTTGGTCCCATTGTCATCAGGTCAGTGTCTGATGAGTGATGATGGGATCCTGGAGAAATCGAGGGAACTCTTTAAATTTTGATTGGAGTATTTTTTACAGTAGCTCGGGCATTTGCTTTTTGAAAGGTGGAGGCTAAGTGAAGTCGCTTCTTTTATGTTTAAAATTATATTTTATACAATGATCTAATTAAATATCCGTACCTCATTTAAGAAGTTAAACTAGTAGTTAGACCTCAGCAAGATCTTAATAACATGTTAGCAACTCTATAACAAGTTAAAACTCTCTTGAGTTTTACAACATTTACCAACACGCTTCCTCCTCAGTGCCTAGAGCTCATAAAAGTAATTAGGGCGTTTATCTTCATGTCAAAGATTTACAATTACCCCGAATTTTGCCTTATAATCTTAGGAGCTCAAAGACTAGCAAATTCTATTAGAAATAATATTTTGATACAATACATAATATCATATTTTTGTATGTTAGAATTATAATGGATTTTGGGATAGGTTAAACAAAAAAATATGACCCAACGTCATACATTTTTGTTTAATAAGGTTAACTATTAAGCAAGCATGATATGATGGATTGAATGTCTATACAAAAACGCGTTCCCGTATTTCTGGCTGATTACTAGCGCCATCTAGCGGTCATTACACATTCTAAGACCCAATTTCATATATTTTGTTCGGCGATGGACGCCGACAGAATAACTCGACTCTACACTCGACGGATGGCTTAATAACAAAAACAGAAAGTTGCAGGAAAGCGATTTTGTATAGACATTGCAATCCGTGTCTTATATCTAAACATCGGTATCAACGTTCAAATTTCGTGGCACTTGGTAAGGGTCGCAAAAAAAGAAATACATAGGTATCATTGTTTTATTTATTAGTAATAAATAACATTTAATTTATTTTTATTCTTAATCGTACTTTGGTAAACTGTACATATATTTAAAGAGGTTTATATTCTTAATACTTCATAGAACCTCAATACTCATTTCATTATCCATTTGTAAAAAAAATTCTAAATGCCAAATAGGCAACAAATGTCAATTTAATTGTCATGCAAAATAATATGTGGTAAAATCTTCAACGATAATAGTTCTTAAAAACACTTACAACTACAATTTAGCATTGATAAATCTTTACCCAACTCCCTATCAGACTTGAGAAATAGGATTTGACGCAGTATACTGATTTTATATTCACTAACGAAGGTGCTTGCTGTACTATTTGCGAAATGAATATAAAAAAGAAAAGGTACAATATAGAGAAACATTTGAAATCAAAATCTCATCAAGATAAATTATCTGATTCACGCTGCCATTTACAGGATATAATACGAGATAATGCTGATTTCGAAATTAAAGACGATATCGTATATTGCAAATTGTGTAATTCGAAATTATTTCCCTCTAAATCTAGTATCGACCGCCATTTAAAAACAGATTTACACAACAAAATTCATAAAAATAATGCACAAGAAAAATTTAATAAAGATTTAACAGAGTTTATGATTTGTTCGAATATACCGTGGTCAAAATTAGACAATCCTAAATTTAGAAATTTTGTAGAAAACCTTTTAAATCATAAATAAACATCGGTATCAACGTTCAAATTTCGTGGCACTTGGTAAGGGTCGCAAAAAAAGAAATACATAGGTATCATTGTTTTATTTATTAGTAATAAATAACATTTAATTTATTTTTATTCTTAATCGTACTTTGGTAAACTGTACATATATTTAAAGAGGTTTATATTCTTAATACGTCATAGAACCTCAATACTCATTTCATTATCCATTTGTAAAAATAATTCTAAATGCCAAATAGGCAACAAATGTCAATTTAATTGTCATGCAAAATAATATGTGGTAAAATCTTCAACGATAATAGTTCTTAAAAACACTTACAACTACAATTTAGCATTGATAAATCTTTACCCAACTCCCTATCAGACTTGAGAAAATGGATTTGACGCAGTATACTGATTTTATATTCACTAACGAAGGTGCTTGCTGTACTATTTGCGAAATGAATATAAAAAAGAAAAGGTACAATATAGAGAAACATTTGAAATCAAAATCTCATCAAGATAAATTATCTGATTCACGCTGCCATTTACAGGATATAATACGAGATAATGCTGATTTCGAAATTAAAGACGATATCGTATATTGCAAATTGTGTAATTCGAAATTATTTCCCTCTAAATCTAGTATCGACCGCCATTTAAAAACAGATTTACACAACAAAATTCATAAAAATAATGCACAAGAAAAATTTAATAAAGATTTAACAGAGTTTATGATTTGTTCGAATATACCGTGGTCAAAATTAGACAATCCTAAATTTAGAAATTTTGTAGAAAACCTTTTAAATCATAAATATGGAAACGATATTACTGTGCCGAGTGAAACAAAAATACGAGTAAAATGCTTACCTGAATTGTATGAAAAGAAAAAAAATGAATTGAAAGAGAAATTACAAAATAAAATGATTTACCTCAGTGTTGATGAAACATCAGATTCCGTGGGAAAAAAAGTGGCAAATATTTTGATCGGAGCTCTAGATGGAACTAGTACCCAGCCACATTTATTTGCTTCTAAGGTATTGGAGGCGACTAACCATTCGACAATAACCAAACTCGTTGAGGAAACCCTTGAAGATCTTTGGGGCGATGAATACAAAAAAAACATGGATAAATTATTATTTTTTATAACGGATGCCGGTTCCTACATGGTAAAAGCAGCTAAAAACCTTGTTCAGAAATATAAAAATATGACTCATGTAACATGCATAGCACATGGATGTAATCGAGTCGCAGAGATAATTAGAAGTCTTTACCCGACCATAAACAGTTTGATTGACTGTATCAAAAAAATATTTCGTAACGCTCCTTCAAGGACAAATTTATTTCATCAAATGTGTGTAAATATTCCTCTACCACCCCGACCCGTGATAACAAGATGGGGAACATGGTTAAATGCTGCCTCATATTATCACATGCATTATGATAAAATCAAATCTGTCATCGATGCCTTAAATCCGCGTGAAGCGAGTGCAATTTCTAAAGCAAAAAAAAATTTCCGTAACCGGAATTTAAAAACTGAGTTACTATTCGTCGATACACACTTTAGTATAATTGCTAAGTCAATAAAATTATTGGAGGATCCAAAACTGAGTCTAGCAGAATCATTAAACATTGTTCATGGTTTGCAAAAAAAAATATCAACGTTAAGGTTACATCAAAATGCCAGAAAAGTTTATTTTAAATTAAAAAGTGTATTAAAGAAAAATCCTGGTTATAAGACTGTACAAATAATTAACCAACTATCTAAAAACAACGAGGCTGAAATACCAGAAAGTGTAAATAAAAACTGTGTGCAAAATTTTCAATGCTTGACATACCTTCCTATTACCTCAGTCAGCGTGGAAAGATCTTTTAGTCATTTAAAATGGATATATTCTTACAGACGTCAAAGATTGACAGCAAAATCTATGGAACAAATTTTAGTGATCTATTCTAACTCGTAAAATATTGTATGCCACACCTGGACATAAAGTGGCTTTTTCCGCACGCTACGCGTACGGATAGAGCCGCTTTCTGGCCAAATGTGCACATATTTTTCCAACACGGGAGGTAATAAAGAAAGCCCTCGATCGCATAATTACGTCCCTCGCTTGCAGCTTGGGCCGCAACAATTGCGATTGCGCGGCCTTTCTTTGTTTTACCACCCTAATTAGGAAATGTACTATTTAGGGGCTTTTTTATTTACATATACAAAATAAAGGTTAAAAATACTAAGTTATTTGTTTGTATTTATTTTTCTGCCAACCGTACATTGCCACGAAATTTGAACGTTGATACCGATGTTTACTTATATCATCCTTGCTATTTAGCTAAGTACACCGACAAAACAATAAATTAGTAGGTACCATCAGGTTCAAAATTGCATGGTCAATTTATCAATGAATTCATTCATAAATTGGCCATGCAATTCTGAACCCGAGTACAAGCAGCAGCAGAAGTTTCTTAGAGTATTTGAGGTAGGCCTATAAAATATAACGGTTTCACTCACTTCACTTTGTCGTCGTTTTTTCTACAGTGCGCTACAGGCCGGTTAAAATAGCACTCTTAGTGCTTGAAGATCGAGACCTAGGCTCTCCGAAACATTCGCGCGAAGTGACCAAAGTGACGTCAGTGTAACCGTTATATTTTCTAGTGTTAGTATGTCTCACGAAAGTTTAAATTATGAGGTAGGTATTTAAAATTGATGTTCACACGCTCTCTTAGGTAACAATAAAGTCGTGCTAAGATAACTTTGAACACCATACTTGCTTAGCTACGTTTTTTAAATCAAGCCAGGGGGAAAATCTAGAAAAATCTTTCTTGAAACCTCAAAATTACTACGCTGTTACGCTGGAATGTGTGTCTTGCGAAGCAATAAAATCAGTATAATTGGTTTATCCTTAATCTGGGATTCGTGTGTGCTCTCGTTTATAAAGGTCTGATTTATGTAAGCTCGTACCTACCTACTAGGTACTACAGGTGTAGTTACAACTACCCCCTTGTAGGTACAAGGGGGTAGTTGACACTGTGTACATATGTGTAAGCATGAATAGTTAACATATAACAAGTTACTCCCAAAAATATGTTTTTTTTGGTACGCATTTTTATTGCTGACTGTACCTATTGGATAGCATTGTCATGCAAATTACGGAAGTATACCACAGCTCAATCTTTTTTTTATACTACGACAGTGGCCAACAAGCATAAGGCCCGCCTGATGGTAGTAGCAGGTAGCAGCTTCCGTAGCATATCGGCCCCTGCAACTCCAGAGGTGTCACATGCGCGTTGCCGACCCTTTAAAAAAAGGAGGATTCAGTGTTGACGGCTAAAATAACAAGAGGGTCCCTCATCGTCAACACACTGGATCCTCTTTGAGCTCCCTCACCAGCAGGAACACAACACTATGAGTTGGGTCTAATACTATTTGGCGGTGGTTTTCTGTAAGGTGGAGGTATTTCCCCAGTGGGGCTTTGCTCCAGATTTGAGCGAGACGACATTCGCTGTGCTGTGCCCTACCACACATAGCATTCGCAGTACTCATACCTCTCTTTTGAACGTAGTTTAAGGACATACCCGTGTCCAATCTAACACCGAGAAGTGGTTGAAATTTAACTTACAATATTTGAAGCACATAAATTTACGGGGTAAAGCTAAATAAAGTCCGTGAATAAAACGAAGGAGATAACGCAACATCATTATAATAATAACAAACCCATGTCAATTAATTTCGTATCTCTTTGATGTAGTTCAGGGTTTCATCATTACAATTTTTTCAAATGTTAAAACAGAGCGAGTGGATCTCGTTAAATAATTTTAATGAGGATGCCCTTCTCCGGCTGGGCTGCGAAATCATTAAGTGATGTATATATTTACTTGAAGAAGAGTTTTTAGCATAACAACGTTAGGTTGGGAGACACATTTTCTATCTATTTTATTATACTTATGAAGTTATGTTAGATACATACTTGTATTCGTTGCCGTAGGTCGTTGATTAAATATTGTCATTGAACTTTTAAGTTGTATAGATACCCACCGGCCACATATCACGCTACTCAGACAGAAGATGGACCATTGAAGCAACAAAATGGAGAGGTCCACCTGGTAAGAGGCGGGCAGGCCGACCGACGAGCCGATCTGAGATGGAAGAGGCCTTCACCCAAAGATGGGTTCATAGCTAAGAAGTTTAGTTAAAATATAAATTTATGTTAGTTTTTAGAATTCGTTACGAATAAATGGCTTCTATTTTAGCCGTACCTCGAAAGGAAAAAACGGAACCCTTATAGGATCACTTTGTTGTCCGTCTGTCTGTCTGTCTGTCAAGACCATTTTTCTCAGGAACGCATGAAGGTATCAAGCTGAAATTTATATCAAATACTCAGATCTACTGTCCCTAGAAGATGTGAAAAAATCAGACTTCTAAGCCAACGCAATCAAAAGATACAGCGGTTTATGCCGCAAATTTCCGCAAATTTTCGCTCGCAAGGGAATCAAAACCTTCAGGGTACTTCCCGTCAACTCAGAATCTTGAAATTTGGTACGAAGCAACGTCTTATAGCACAGATAAAGGAAAAATTGCGAAAACCGTAAATTTTTAGTTACATCATATAATACAAATATTTTAAAGTTACTATATACCTACAGGTTTGTACGGAACCCTCGGTGTGCGAGTCCGACTCGCACTTGGCCGGTTTTTTTTCTTTTTTTATACATACCTACTACCGTTTTTCTAGATTTACGGAATGATTTCCACGACTGTCATAGAAGGAATAAGGGTAGAGTTCTTAATAGTGTATAATTCGGGAATTAATACTATCACCCCAATTAGGAACCGGAACACTTAGAAAAGTTCCACTTACCAACTCCGTGTGACTGCACTACTAATAGAAATACCGTCATTAATCAAGTTATCGCGAAGTTTCTTCCAAGCGAAAATACACTCTTTCTCTACGCAGTAAGAGCTATAAAATGTCAGGGACGATTGGTTTGAACATTGGATTTGCAAGTCCTTTTTCCTCGATATGAATTCCCTGTGTTTAGAAACGTGTTTATGTGCGGCTAGTATTTATGTTTTCAGTCTAAAAACCTTTGCTGACGGAGCACTGGTGGGTTGGGTCGACGAGGGTAACTTTGAAATCGAAAATTTTAACAGCCATTCAGAGAACATAGACCGAAATTTGTTCGGATTGCGATCGCAAATCGAGAACTTTTCTGTAACCCAATGATAGGTCACATAATATATGTTGCCTAATTTCGAACAAAATGCTTTAAAAAAAATTAAGGGTAATAAATTTTCGACAATATTCTTAAAGTTCGAATACTACTTCAAATAGAACTTCGTGAAGGATACTATTGATTTTATACTTGTGAATTCCAGCGCCATGTTGCTTAATAATTTCTGTCTTTCGTACACTGACAGAATATAAATGTAATTTTATTTCATTGTAGTTTTTCCGCAATTGTATTAAAAAACGTTGTTCGACACACGTGCGGAAGTGTCATTTTCACGCGTCCCTAGTCTTGACCCTCGCCTGTCGGCTCGGGTCAAGTAACCTCGGCACTCATGCAAAATGACATACTTCTCGCACTTGTATCGAAAACTACTATTTTATATGTGGCACGTTGATTTTAATATATAAAAAAACCGTCCAAGTGAGAGTCGGACTCGCGTACCGAGGGTTCCGTACAAATCTGTAGGTATATACGGGTAGTAACTTAAATATTATTAAAATATTTTTATTATATGATGTAACTAAAAATTTACGGTTTTCGCAATTTTTTCTTTAACTGTGCTATAAAGACGTTGCTTCGTACCAAATTTCATGATTCTGAGTTCACGGGATTTGATTCCCTAATGAGTTTCGAAAATTTGCGGCATAAACGGCTGTATCTTTTGATTGCGTTATCTTAGAAATTTTATTTTTTCACAGCTCCAAGGGACAGTAAACCTGAGTACTTGATATAAATTTCAGCTTGATACCTCTATCCAGCTTTTCCTACATTGCCTTAGATGGTGTATTCCTACCAGTTTGCTCCGAATTCCGGTACCTTGGGTCACTAATGCAAGGCGACGGCAACATCGACCGTGATGTAAGGAATAGGATAAATCCGGGATGGATGAAATGGCGGCAGGTCTCTGGAACAACGTGCGATCCGCGCATGCCCCTTAAACTTAAGGGGAAAATCTACAAAACGATCGTGAGGCCTGTCGTAATGTATGGATCAGATTGCTGGGCGACGAAAGTGACAGACGAAAGAAGAATGCATGCTGCGGAAATGAGAATGCTGAGATGGATGTGTGGAGTGACAAGGAAGGATCGGATTAAGAATGAGTATATAAGGGGAAGCTTGAAAGTAGCACCAATAACAGAGAAAATGAAGGGTGGTAGGTTAGCATGGTTCGGGCATGTCATGAGGAGGGATGAATGTAATATAAGCAAAAGAATGTTAGATATGAAAGTGGATGGGTGAAGAGCAGCTATGGGTAGGCCAAGGAAACGATGGATGGATTGCGTAAAAGAGGACATGAGGAAGAAAGGAGTGAGTGAGGAGATGACGGGAGATAGAGGAGAATGGAAGAAGAAGACATGTTGTGCCGACCCCACATAACGTAGGATAAGGGCAGGGAGAAGAAGAAGACCTCTACGCGTTCCTGAAAAAAAGGGTCTTGACAGGCCGACGGACGGACGGATGGACAATAAAGTGATCCTTTCGAGGCACGGAACCCTAAAAATAGTCCGGTCGCATTTATTTTTAATATTTTATTTATTACCTGTCGATTCATTTTATAATTTTAATAATAAACACGAAATAGTGGGAAATCCCACCTTAGCCCGTAGTTGGGCTTTGTAGGGATAGCAATAAGGTAGGTTATGAAAATTGCTAGGATTGTCATTTTTGGATTATGATCATTGCAATAGCTGGGGCCGTATTCTTACTTTAAAACACGATCCAACTTAAATAGAACTCCAATGCATTAACTGATCAATACTCGTACAGCTAGCGCCTAAACGTCTGAATCAGAAATGTCAGAATTTGCTTGAAAATGATTCCGATGCAAATCCAATACAACTTCAATACTGGTTGATTATTTGTTGTGCGTTGGAGTTATGCTTGAGATAGATTGTGTTTTTTAGTGTATTGTTTATGTATTTTTAAATTAGAATACGGTACCTTGACTTGTTAAGAGGCTATTTTATTAACATAGCGATTTAACAACCCTGGGTCGTAAGAGGCTGACAACACCCAATGAAATGACCTTTAAATTGACTTTACTCAAACAGTTTTTTAGCTATAACTACTTATTTTGAGAAAGTAAAGAAATATATGTTCTTATTCGTTACTAGCCTTTTTCGGCTTCGCCCGCGTACTATAAGTACTCAAAAAGGATACGATACCCATGTTGATTTTCAGACTTTGTGACCACATTTGCCCCTTTTAGGGGTTGAATTAAAAAAAACCTGAAACATGTGCTTACTCATTTATCGTTAGGAACACTCCTGTGAAGTTTCGAATAAAATAGTCTAACAAATCTTGATTCGCCATACAAACTTTGGACCCCCATTTTACCCCCTTAGGGGGTGAATTTTGAAAAATCCTTTCTTAGTGCATTCCTAGACCTTATAAGGAACCTACGTGCCAAATTTGGAATCTCTAGAACCAGCGGTTTGGGCTGTGCGTTGATATGTCAGTCAGTCAGTCAGTCAGTCAGTCAGTCAGTCAATCAGTCAGTCAGTCAGTTTCTTCTTTTATATATTTAGATATTAGGAAGAACTTCGTTAATTCCGATACACGAATGGACGAAAGCGGCTCGATAGAAAATAATTTCAAAGTTACATCTTAAATTTGCTTTAAACAGTTGTATGTATTTAGTTTCTTGACTTATACATCTGTAACTAATGACAATAATCCGCCACACCAATACTAAAAACTTCGTTATTTTATAATTCTCAATTAATGCGTAGTTTTTTTTTAATTCTTCATTTTGCATAATTTGCAATGAGCTCCCATAAATACTAATCGTAACACAGTGTTTCTCTTTCACTCGCGCTGAAAAAGATAGGGAGGGAATTTAGCTGTTGTCAGCCCCTTAAAGCCTACTCCTACACTACACTACACCTCTAGCATCTCTACTTTCCTTATTCATGACCCAATTGCCCACGTCATCCCATTTTACCCCGTTTAACAGTAATTAAAATAATAAACTGATTTGATAATAAATTCAAAGTGACCTGAACCGCTGAGAAGGCCAGACCCGCAGTAATCTTTGATATACTTGTACTGGGGGCCTTTAATGCAGGTCTTCGGGCTTTTAAGAAGCAAGATACATGGCATGGAAACGTTTACTAGAAAACAACACTGTGATTGTTACTATTGCCACAGCATTAGCAATATATATTTTAAAACTGGGCTTTAAATAATCGTAAAAAACGTGTTGTAAGTACACACAATTCCACTAATTTTCATGTCTCACCAACATCACTTTTTATCGGCTGGTGTTACGATCCTTGTCTTAATTTATTTTTAAACTAGCTGTGCCCGCGGCTCCGCCCGCGTGGTATTCGGTCTGTGTCAGTAAGCGGCTAATTCATCCCTTATTTCTCTCCCGCTACCCTGGAGGCGGAACTTGAAGTAAAGTTGACAGATGGATACGCTAGGCTAGAGGACAGTAGTCCTAATAAAATATTTTACAATTACCACTAAATGAAACTACACTCAAAAATGAATACTTACTTTTTTTTATCCTATTAATTTTTTTTGGCATGATTTAAACGACATAGAGTGGTAGGTGCTGTACATCGGACGATACATGACCACTTTTGTATTTATACGTTCATGTCCACGGCAAATATCATCCAAATCGATCCTCCCGTCAAATCAGTCTAAGCATGAAAGGTAAGAACGGGCGCGGTTGAAATGGGGGGGGGGGGGGGGTCACAAATGCAGAAATGATTTTTTTCTATTTGAGGTGCACTTGGAGGAGGGTGGGGGGTCCATGACCCATGCAAATTTAGCTCAATCGAGTGTAGTGGCTACCCCCCCTTTTAGACATTGAATTTTTATAGGCTACGTATAACCTGGCTGGGGATTTTCTTGAATTGGAATCAGTAATCATTAAGGGGTGATTTCCGGGAAAACAATGGAAAAAAAACCGGCCAAGAGCATCTCGGGCGATACTCAGTGTAGAGTTTCGTAGATGCCGCCCTGTTACAAAACCTCCGTTCAAAAGGTCGTTTATTAAGGGATATTTGGCGGCGCTTACGTCATTTTACTATCCGGCACTCCCTTTCACTGTGCGTTTTTGACTGATAATTCAAAAACGGCTGAACCGATTTTATTCAATATAGTTTTTATTGAAAGTTCTTATCAGGCCTCATCAAATTTCAGCTTTCTAGTGCGAACGGTAACTGAGCTAGACCGCGGATAGACGGATGGACATGGCGAAACTAAAAAGAGATAAATAGTAGTTTATGTAACTGTTACGTAATAAGGCCTACTTATACACAAATATTAAAAATCCATTGAAACCATTAGAATGACCGCCATGACCAACCTTATTGCGCCGGCGGTCGGGGGCGGATTTTCATTACCGTATTTTCGTACGTTTTGACCACAATGTCACAGATAATACGTATACACTGATGTTATAATAATGGTGGTAATTACATACGGTTCCGAACGCGGAATAGAGGATTTATGATATTGGTGTAGATCAAGATATTTATTTCTTAATAAGTTATGTCATTTAATTTTATTTCATTTTTGACTTTTTTGTAAATTTTACTGTTTTAATTTTTTTTGTAATTTTTGAAATTTTTAATTTTTTTGAATTTTTTGATATTTTTGAAATTTTTGAAATTTTTGAAATTTTTGAAATTTTGAAATTTTTGAAAGTTGAAATTTTTGAAATTTAGAAATTTTGCCATTTTTGACATTTTAGAAATTTAAATCATTTTTTACTTTTAGGTTCTCGACTTTTATCACTTTGTCACTTCTCACTTTCACTTTTCACTACACATCACTTCACTTCACTTCACTTTATTCTATTTTATGTATTTTTTATTTCAATCCATTTTACATGTTTCTCAATCGTATGGGTGTCGCGTTTTCGTGACGTAACGCTTTTTCGTGACGGTCACGTGACTTTTTTTCGCCTAGCCCCCCATCCGCGAACCGTCCGATAAGGAACTTCGTCCCAAAACTACCACCGGTTCTAACCATACACCTCTGACTCAAGAAGTGTTATGACCGAAAAGAAACTCGACTTTTTCAAAACAGTAATACATTATTAGATCTTAAAGATACAAAATAATGCGTAGTTCATAATGCGTAGTTTGAGAGACAGATAATGTACCTATTGTTTAATTATAAAGAAAAATAAATCCTAATCTGACTGCTTCACAAAACGTTTGATATGTTTTCCTAACTAAACCTATAAATGTTAGATGATTTTGTAGTAGTTTTTTGGTTTGGGCCATGCATCTTTGTCCGTCATATATAGTCCTCGAACCTGCAATAACCCTTTGACATTCATGATATTTTGTAATATTTCTTAAGAGCGGGTAAAGGTAAATTTAAAGCCTCGACGGGTAACATGTTATAAATATGAACAACTTGACCTAAAAGTTACAAATTATTTAAATACCAAATTTCACCTAAATACGTACAGCGGTTATTGATTGTTTCTTCCACATGTAAACTTCCACCCCTTTTGCATCCGCTTAAGGGATAATTTCCGAGATAAAACTATTTTATTTCCATTTCCAGAGCTCAAATTATCTCCATACCAAATTTTATCTAAATCGATTCTGCGGCTAATAATTCCCTATACATATCTCCAACTCCCTTTTCACCCCTTATTTATTTTTATGATTTTCGGGGTGAAAACTATCCTTTGTCCTTTCTTGAGACACATACTATACCAGATTTCATCTTCATCAGTTCAGCGGTAAAAAAACACCCCCTCCAGGGTTGATTTTCGGGATGAAAACTATTCTTTGTCCTTTCCCGGGGCTCAAACTATCTCTACACAAAATTTCATCAAAATCCGTTCAGCCGTTTTCACATGATGCGCGGTCAAATAGACAGACAAACAGATAAACACACAAAAATTCTAAAAATTGTTGGAATGTCTGTTATCGATTCTAAGTATCCCCAGTCAACTTTTTTTCGAATGTATTCCATGAACAGACTTTCGACCCTCTTCCGCTTTATTCTATGTAAATATAGTTTTTATTGAATATACCTTTCAGGCTTCACTTCCATTATTTTTTTTGAATTTTTGGTCCTACGGGTCTAAATTAAGATGGGGAGGGGGGGCTTTTTTGGAGATGAAACTATCCTTTATCCTTTCTCGAGACCCATACTATCTCTATACCAATTTTCATCTAAATCCGTTCAGCGGTAAAAAAATCCTCATACCAACTTCCAACCCCCTTTTCACCCCCACAAGGGTTTGAAAACTATCCTATGACGTTTCTCGAGACTCAAATTATCTCCATATTCATTTCTAAATCGTTTCAGCGGTTAAAAATTCTCTATACAAACTTTCATCCCCATTTTCACCCCCACCAGGGTTCATTTTCGGGATTAAAACTATATATTATCCTTTCCCGGGACTCAAACTATCTCTATACAAAATTTCATCAAAATCCGTTCAGCCGTTTTCACGTGATGCGCGGTCAAATAAACAGACAAACAGAAAAACAGATAAACAGACAAAAATTCTAAAAATTGTTGGAACGTGTTCTGTTATCTATTCTAAGTATCCCCAGCCAACTTTTTTTCGATTATCTTCCATGTACAGACTTTCGACCCTCTTCAGCTTTATTATATGTATAGATAGATAGAAGATGACAAATATCAATACAGTGTTCAGTAAACAACTAACTACGAGTATAAGGTCCTCCTTGCCTATTATAAAAAAAAATCGGACGCTAATGTTTATTAGCGCCTAGACTTGCATTCTCGCGTCCTAATTTCAAAAATCTATTTTTATCTAACCCGATTGCTGGGCACAGCTGTGATAATGGGCACTCAGCCCGTAGTGTCCGGTCGGAAGCGTGCATTGACGTGCATCTATGCACAGAGTCGCAGAATTCAAAGTGATGTTTGCCGTGGCCCGAGTAAACACTAGCGGACAGACGAAGTTGTAATGCGACATCTGGGCACGCTGAATCTCATTGTTCCATTTCGCTACTTTTATCCAGGAAAATCTCATTTCGAAAATGTTACGACACCAGGGCGAGTATTACTTTTATACTTTTGTCCGAGAACTTTGGCGAGAATTTACTTGGAATTGGGTTTTCATATTTTATTATCTATAAAGTCGTCATTCTTATTTTACGATCTTTTTGCCGATATTGATATGGTGAGTAAAGCTTGCGGAGGCACTATAATAGAGGAAGCTATAAAAATCGTAGCGAATTATCGCCTATTATTTTATTTTTCCAAAACTAAAAATATTTCTAAATTAAATAAATAATTCTTACATGTCATCATAATTACTTACTTCCTTTTTAATAGAGGTTTTCCAAGTCTAATCATCGTTTTTAAGACTCAGTTAGAGCATAAAACAATACTTAGGTACAGTCAGTTCCCCAACATAAGTATCCACTCTCCCATACAACTTTGTATGGCAATGTGGGTACTTAAGTTGGGGAACCCACCGTACAATGTTTTTTTATTATTAGTAATTTACAACGATTAATAAAACTTGATTTTATGGTGACACAGAGATTTTTGCAGCACTGAATATGTCTTACATATATATTTTTATAGCTACGAGTATGAAATTCTCTTAGAAACTTAATTATAACAATTGCCGCACATTTTTACAAAAGCTATAATTTACTTTTAAAAAAATTGTCTAGTATTCGCTTAGTACAACGATGGTTAGAATAAAGAATAACGTTCTGCTGACTACGAACCAAATGAAATGAAATATTGGAGGATTATTAAATACGCCGTGCGCATATTGTTATAACTGAATTTGTAAGCAAGCTCCGTTAGAGCGCTGCCGTTTGAATTTTACAGGAATAAATTACGTGACAGTTATAACAATTCTGCTTTCTGCTGGCAACAGTGAGGCTGCATTCAGAAACTTGGAATCTCTTAAGACTCCGATAAATATTGGTAAGGGACTGTACAGTTGAGACTTCGAAGTCGTTTCATTGTTTCACAGCTGCGGTTAATACTTGTGAAACTTGTGCTTATTTCACAGAAGCTAAGCTAGTAGTATCTTCTATCTAAGGTATAGATTATATTGAAATGCAGTTGGCTAGCTTGGATGAAAATGGAATCTAATTACAATATTTTATCAAGACTTTACCTAAATATTAAAGCAATTTTTTTTGTTTAATCTTTTTTGATTAGCGTGTGTTTGTAGTACAACACTACTATAAATATACGAGTATCAATTATAAACTCAAATACGAGTAGATTTCATATACTTCAGAAAAAGTGAAGCTAGCAAGCGAGGCCGGACACCTATATAATTTTAGACTTCAGTACTTTAAAATTTGATATTTCAGGAGCTATATTACCACCAAACACGATTACTGAGGTAGCATTTGCTTCCGCACTGGCCCGCGCTTCTATGGAGAGTGAACATTACCTGTTTGTCATGAAGGTGGAATATGTGCCCGTTGACGACAGTTTTGCTGCAGCTAAGGCAGGTAATGAAATACTGAATAGGTTGAAGACGGTTGAGTTTACAAAACGACAACAATGTTGTTTTCTAATCTATTTTCAACGGCTTCGGTGCCTCTTATTTGAGAGTGACTGATAAATGACCCTAAGTTGGAATCCTAGAAGGGCTTATATATATGTTTAGGTATTCCTATGTGTTTTTGTTTCAGAAAATGCGGTTGATGTAGGAGTTTCACAGAAAAACTAAATTAGATTAAGGTTTTTGGTGCCGTCTTAGCCTAGCATGGCAGAACTTTTCTACGCTTTACTAGGTGTCGTAACTAGGGAATCCTACCCAGGTTGTTTTAGTATGAAAACCCCAGGTTTTCGGGTATAACCTGGGTTTCTTCATACAAAATAACCCGGATTGCATTCCCTAGTCGTAACAATTATCTATATTCATATAGGCGAAATAAAAAGATAGAGTAAAGAGAATAAAATATTAACAGAAAGAAAATCTCGAATAGCACTTTTTACGATAAGCGAGCCGTTTAATGCCCAAAGTTTATGTGATGCTCGTTTACTCGCCTATGTCGCCTCATGTTTATATCGCAGACTACTTCTGAATTAACTACTGACTGCTTGATACCTCTTTTAAGATTTGGAGCCCCGGATTTAGAAAAATAGGGAGCTTGCTATTGAATTGTTTGTAAAATTCTCGTAGCGTTCACACTTAACAGTCTAGGATGTTTACCAAAGCAAACAAAAAATAAAACCAAAATTAGTTATTCGTCAAATTACTTAGGAATTAAATTATCATTCATCATCTGCTATACATTTTTTAAACTGTGGCGTGTCTAAAATCATTGTGAAAACTGGCACCCTAATAAAAAAACACTGAGTCACTTCCAAAGTTTCACTACTCATTTAACAATATATGAAAACAATGTATGTTATTATTACATGGAAATATAAATAAGAAACCAAAGACCCAAGAGACATAACAAAAATAAAGGACATGACAACTCAAAGGAAACTAGAATGTCTTTATACAGTTTCATATTTCTTATTATGTTTTTGTCAATTTACCTTTTTGATATGATAGGACGGCGAACAATTGTTTAGTTTAATATATTGGATTTGCAGCCTGTAAGCTGATTTCGGCGGGAGTGATTGCAATATTTGGTCCTACCGATGCCACTTCAGCATCCATTGTAGAAGCACAGTGTCGAGCTGCGAGGATTCCTCACATACAGGTTTCAGTATTTGATCGACGTAGATATGTCATTTCGAATTTGTGTGCGGAGCTTGGTAGAATTTTCTTTCGAGTGTACAGTCACCGGCAATAGTATCTTTCTACACGAAGGCCGCAAAAATATGTGACACGCTCTTATGGACCTACAAATAAGAGCATGTCACATATTTTTGCGGCCTTCGTGTAGGTTTGTATGTCTATTGCCGGTGACTGTACCAATTTTTTTTAAGTAACCAATTTTATTTCTATAAAACAATATATATACTTAATAGAAAAAAACATGTCAAGAACAAGTAGATGCACATAAATTATAAACAACAAAATGTCAACTTAAAACTACCTTACACAAACATACACTTACAAACTACCGCATAACAAGGAACAAAAACCACAAAAACCAATAACAAAAACCTAAGCTAAATTAAAATATTTATACAATTAATCAAATAAACCATCCCGCATCATTCCCGGTGCAAAGGTGCCCATCACGCTTGCCGCATTTCCGCGTTGAATCGCGATGGACAGCCTCTGCGCCAGGAACGATCCGGAGCGGGGATCGAGGCCTCTCTCCTGCAGGCGGCGCCCCAATTCCCCAAGAAAGACCTTCGCTTCCGCGCACCAGCACCTCGAAGTCTCAACGGCAAGGGGACGAATAAATAATTGGAGAGCCCCGAGTACTTACTCCGCTTAAGCGATGCCGCCTGCTCAGCGGCGGCTCCGGCCGAACGTACAGTGCGGTTAAGGTGCGTGGGAGCAAACGTACTCACGCAAGTGGCGTCCCACAGAAGACATTTTCCCCTCCCCCACGGCACGAGTGTCAAACCGTCCGGCCTTTTGCCATTCGACCGACTAAGGCCCGGTGGCTCCAGCACACAGGGGATATTGGCAGATACCAATGCCCTCCGAATGATGTCTTTCAGGGCGTGGTGCCGCGGGAACCTCCCCGCGCACCGACTGCAGCTCAAGGCGTGGTGACCGTTGCTCTCCACCATGGAACCGCAGATGCATTGATGGGTTTGGCAAACATCGCAGCCGAGACGAAGAGCAACGGCCACCCGCAACGAGTCGTTGTCGAGCAGGGTCCCCAAGTTCGGGGAGGGTAGGGCGTGCAACCAGGCACCTGTTTCTGGCTTCGAAACTGAGTTTAGTCTGGCTCTATCCGCGCCAGCAGCGTCCTGCAGCAGACCGTCAAACAGTCGTCTCACACCCACATCGACCCTTAAACGTTGACGGTACGGTTTGTCGGGTACAGTGGCACCCGGGTTGAGAGCCTCCCAGACCGAAAAAGCATCGGAAGCATACGGAATAGTAGCCTTGTCACCATCTAAAGAAAATATCTTAGTTACAAGGTCCACAACCCCAGCCGCCGATGCTAGGAAGACTCACATCCCGCGCACGTCGTATACCTAACCCACCGCTCCGTATAGGCAAAGAAGCCAAATCCCACTGATCTGAACTCAAAGAGACATTCAGCAAACACTCTGCTGACTCCTTCAACGCAAGGTCGAAGGTGTCCATGTGTACGGGGTGTAGCCAAGTCAGTACAGTCCGCAAAAAGTACATCAGCTTGGGGACGGCAAAACAAGATCTCAGTAATGTAAGAGCAACATGGGCAGAGAGCACATGCATGAGAGAGAGAGAGAAATACTTAATAGTATTTTAGCCAAGCTTTTGTGTTACTTCACTTGCCCTGTTCATTCTGGTTATCTGTTCTCAAATTTTGGAAGCTTTGTTTGATTTCCTTTTATCTCACGGAGCTGAATATTTCAATGATTATTTAAGATTTTTCTCAGTGAATTGGAAATATGATGTTTACGTGTAATATAAGCGTGACGATGAAGCTGCAAGTTGGGAATTCAAAACTGAAAAAAAAAAACAACACAACATGTATTTGTTCTTAATTGACATTTCTGTACCAGAAATCTACGAGGACTATACAAAAAAGGGGAGCGGGTAACAAAGCTTCGTACAAATAAAAACCGGCCAAGTGCGTGTCGGACCACGCATAGGAGGGTTCCGTACCTTCAATGGAATGAGAACCAAACTAATACCAAAAGGTCGTATCTGATGCCTATGGAAGAAGTTTTATGGAGATAACTCTAACTAATAACTGAACCGATTATGTTCAAAACAATTTTCGTAGAAAGTATATGATAAGGCGCATCTCTTCGAATTTTTTCATATTTTTTGAACTTACGGTTCAAAAGTTACGGGGGGGGCCACACAACTTTTCTGACTTTCGAAGCGATTATTTCAGAAAATATTCACTTAATCACAAAATAGTCATAGAAACCTCAATGTTATTTTGAAAGACCTATCGATTGATGTGTCAAATGTTGATATTTGGTTAATTTTTTTTTTAATTTCGTTACCTGTGTGGAGCGCCCCCCTAAAATTTTTTTTTTCAAATTTAAAAGATAAGATAAAATATATTTATTCTTCAATTTAGGCACATTACAATGCACTTATGAACGTCAGAGAGAAAAAAAAAACTACCTCCGGTTGTAACCCTACACCTCTGACCCGAGATGAATTATTTATGACCGGCAAGAAACTCGGCGGGACTTATTTTTTCAAAACAGTAATACAGTAATATTACATCTTAAAGATACACAATAATGCGTAGTTCTATAAGAAGGCATATCAAAACAGCTTGAGAGACATACAATGTACGTATTGTTTAATTAAAATAAAATAATAATAATAAAATCCAAATCTGAATGCTTCACAAAACGTTTGATATGCTTTCCTATCTGAACTGTGTCCTCTAAATGTTAGATGATTTTGTAGTATTTTCTGGTTTGGGCCATGCATCTTTGTCCGTCATATAGTCCTCGACCCTGTAATAACCCTTTGACATTAACCTTTTTTCAAATATTTCTTAAGAGCGGGAAATGATAAATTTAAAGCATCAGCGGGTAACTTGTTATAAATGTGAATACCTTGACCAAAAAATTACTTATATGCTTTGCGGATACGACTACTTCTGATAGCAAGCTTGTTTTTATTTCTAGTGTTATAGCTGTGGATGTCAGAAATTTTTTTGAATGTATGTATATTCTTTACAACAAAAATAATATTGTCATAGATATATTGGGAAGCAACAGTTAAAATATTTATTTCTTTAAATAGTTCTCTAACTGATGCACCTGCCTTTAAGTTATACAGAAAGCGGATGGCTCTTTTTTTGTAAAACAAATATAGTCTGTATGTCAGCTGCTTTGCCCCAAACCAGAATACCATATGACATTACACTATGAAAATTGCTGTGATAAACTAAGCGAGCTGTGTCAATATTCGTTAATTGTCTAATTCTCCTAACGGCATGAGCGGCCGAGCTTAATCGAAGAGCGAGTTTTCTTATATGAGGACTCCATTGTAGATTTTTATTCAACGTCGAACCAAGGAACACTGCTTTATCTACTATCTCTAAACATTCACCATTCAGGAGAATCTTAGTGTCCACCGGTGCAACGTTCGGCAAAACAAGTCTAATACATTTGGTTTTTTTAGCATTAAGTAGCAAATTGTTAATAGTAAACCAGTTCAGTACAGCAGCTAGTGTGTTATTGATTACAGTAAAATCGGTGGATTGCCGGTCAACTTCGAAAATTAAAGATGTATCATCGGCAAACAGAACGATATCACAAAGGTTTTGTACTACACAAGGTAAATCATTTATATAAACCAAAAACAGGAATGGGCCCAAAATAGAACCCTGTGGCACTCCTAATTTTACTGAAGTCCCTTTAGACTGGGTTTTATTTACAACAACTGTTTGTGTTCTGTTGCTAAGATATGAAGACATGAGATTCAAGGCATTTTCTGACAAACCATAATGTTCTAATTTAAGAATGAGGGTTGTATGATCTACACAATCAAACGCTTTAGAAAGATCACAGAATATACCAATTGCATCGTAATGTTTTTCCCAGGCAATGAAAATCGTCGGTTGTGGAACATCCCTTTGTGAAACCAAACCGATTGCTTGTAAGCAATCCATGTCTGTTGAAGTGGCCCAGTAGATCATTTAACATTAACTTTTCAAAGACTTTACTTAGTACAGGAAGTATTAATATCGGCCGGAAGTTATTCAGATCACTAGAATCACCCGATTTAAAAAGAGGTATGACTTTACTACATTTCATAAGATCTGGAAAAACGCCTTGTGAAACTGAATTACTATAAATTAAGGCTAAGTAAGGCGCTATGACGTCTATGATATGACTGATGACTACAACTGATGTACCCCATAAGTCTTCTGTTTTCTTTAAATTCAGAGATTTGAATATTTTTACAATTTTTTCTGAATCTACAAGGTCAAATTCAAATATCATCTGACATTTCTTAATATTCGTTCAAAGTAAGGAATGAGCTTCAAACGTAGATGATTTTAGACATTTTGTGGTATTTAATGCTATGTTAGAAAAATAATCTTCGAATGCCGAGGCAATATCGTCATTTGACAAGACCTGCTGTTCCTCTGAGACAATGTTGACTTGACAATCGCGTGATTTACATTTACCAGCTTCCTTATTTATAATATTCCATACTGTTTTCACCTTGTTGCCCGAAATTTTGATTTTTGCACTAGTATAGTTCGCCTTCGCAGTCAAACACACTTTCTTGAAAATTTTTGAATAGTTCTTAACATAGTCCAGAAAATCTGCATTTTTGTTCAGTTCTCTCTCTCCATAAAGTTCATAAAGCCTCATTCTACTTTTATGAATGCCTGGGTAGCCCATTCGCTAAACTTTGATTTAGATTTAGTCTTTGACCCACTAATAGTTCTCAATTTGAAATGTTTGTTAAATTGACAAAGAATCATACCAAACAAATCTTTATACAAATTATTTGAGTCATAAAAATGTGAATAAGGCAGTGATGACAGATGATTTTGAATTTCTTTTTTGAATAATTCCAAACGATAACAGGAAGGATAACAGGAGGAGGGAAGTGCAGAGGATGTGGGATGAGCCTCTTTGCCGGCAGGTACAGGCCGGGCTCCTGAACTCTGCCACCTCCGCGGTGGAAAAAGCACGTCTGCTAGCCTCGTCTGAGCTGGAGTCAGGTTTCTGGTTGCAGGCTTATCCTTCTAGCGGCTGTGCCACCCTGCTGGACAACAATTCACTGAGGTTGGCTGTCGGTCTTCGTTTGAGCGCTGAAATAGTGGTCCCCCACCGTTGCTTTTGCGGCGCTGAGGTGGACGGTTTGGGCTACCATGGCCTCTCCTGCCGTAAGAGCGCTGGCAGATTTTCTCGCCATGCTAGTCTCAATGACGTAATCCGTCGGGCTTTTGTCAGCGTTGGTGTGCCAGCGGCATTGGACCCACCTGGTCTGTTGAGGGATGATGGCAAAAGACCCGATGGAATGACCTTAATACCCTGGCGATCGGGTCGGCCGCTTATCTGGGATGCCACATGCGTGGATACCCTGGCTCCGTCCCATTTGGCTGCTACGTCTGTTCAGGCTGGCGGGGCGGCAGTTGCGGCAGAGGCCTTAAAGAGGCGCAAGTATGTCGGCCTTTTGGACAACAATGACTTTGTGGCTTTCGCTGTGGAGACTCTTGGCCCGTGGTGTCCGAATGCCCATGAACTCTTTAAGGAGTTGAAGAGGAGGGTTTTGGATTCCTCAGGTGATCGGAGAGCTGGCTCATTCCTCGGTCAACGGCTTGGTATAGCCATCCAACGGGGGAATGTGGCCAGCATAATGGGCACATTACCGCAGGGGAGTTATTTGGGGGAGAATTGGAGACTTGGGGGCTAAGTGTTGTGTATTTTTTTTTTGTTAGATTTATAAGTTAACCGTTCTGTGTATGTTTGTCAATAAAACAGTTAAATATTTGCTTATCCAGACATTCACAGTTACAAAAAATATTATCTAGGCATGTTGCACTAGTGACGCCCACCCGGGTAGGTTCAAAGAACAAATTAAACATATTAAACAAACATAGCAATTTAATAGAATTATTAGACGATTCAAGCAAGTTAACATTAAAATCTCCACATACTATAACATGCTTTCGGCAGTTTCGGCTAATAGTCACTAATTTCAGCACATTTTCCATGGTATTTTCATATTTGTTGAAATCACCTGCTGCCGCTGTTGGTGGCCTATATACACAAATAACAATATAACTTTCTAATTCTACACAAGAAATTTCTGCAATCCTCTCTATGGAACATTTTACAACATCCTTCCGTTCTTTAGATCTTAGACCATTTTTAACAATAATAAGGGAACCACCATGAATGGCAGATTTTCTAGCATAGTAACTGACTAATTTAAAGTTAACAAAGGCAAATATTAAATGTTCTTCTTTAAGCCAATGTTCTGTAATACACATAACTAATACATCATTATTATCTAAGAATAAACCTATCTCTAACTCCTTGCTGGAAAAACCCTGAATATTCTGGTGAACAACATTCATATTAAGATGTTTTTCCGTTGTCTGACAATCTAGTTTAAATGTGACAAGGTGGTGCTGTGGGTCTGCCGAGATCCTCTTATAACACTATTATTTCTATTTGGCTCAATATTAAAGGCCAATAAATCAGAAATACACATAGTACATTTCTTTGGCAAAAAAATCTTCCCCGGGGTTAGCCAAAAGCGCTCAATGAATTTATTTAAGTCAAAGAAATTATACTTATTATTGAGAGATATGGCGTTGCACATTAAAGAGTTGTAGCGTGATATTTTACTATTGTAGTCATAAGGCATATTCTCTGAATATGGCAATGCACATAAAATAATTTTGCCCACGCCAGATCTTTCAATATCATTTAAAGTTGACATCAGCTTATCTATACTTGGCTTATCAACATTAAGACTATTTCCCATTCAAATTACCAATGTAGTGCTATTATCACAACATCCCTTTGAAATAAGGTCACATAAATGAGACAAAGTTATGTTGCGGTAACAGTAATTTGACACTTTTTGTCTCAGTCCAAGGTTCAATAAGGGGCCCATTCCTAACCCAATCTCATCAGAGTAAATAACCGTCTTCTTGACAGGTTTATTTACTGCTGGCACAGCCTGCTTAGGTGCCTTGAGGGCCACACTGGGTTGATCAGACACTGTAGGTGGTGTTTTTTCACAACTACAAACGTTACTATAAAGAAGCAACTTGCAACGCTCTTCTAAATTATGATTTTCTTCCAACAGTTTATAAAAAGCCTTAGTATGCTCCTCAACTTGCCCAATACTAGTTTCATAACTAGAGGATATTACCACAAGCTCATCCTTTAACCTATTTATCTCAGCATGCAACTCCTGTAAATTTAATTATTTTGTTGCAAGCTCTAAATGGCAGTTTTTAACCCTATTTTTTGTTACTGACAATGCTAACTTTAATTTATTAACATTTTTTATGCATGCTTGGCTTTTGATAAGCTTCTGGGTTCTCCTAATATACCTATTTATCTTTACATACTTTTTCAGCTTCTTGCTACTATTAAAAAATAATTCACCGTTGAACTCATGATAAACATTCTAGAGCCCCGAGGCATTATAGCGCTCCCGTTCACTTCTAAGCAGATCAAGTTCTTCATTTGCTTCACCCAGCTCCTCTTCCAGGTTTGCAATACGCTTTAAGGCCACTTCATGTGTAGAAGCACAATGATTAAACGAGTCCACTATTTTTTGTAGACGGTCCACTTCACAACGAGCCTCGGTCAGCTGTACATCATTGTCTGCAAGCTCCCTTCTCAATGCTGTGTTTTTGTCTAAAATACTCTTGAGTTCCACTTCACTATCACACCTTAGGTCTTTCGTTGTAGCCTTCACTTGCATCTCTAACTGGCGCGAGAGCTCGCGTGCTGTGGCTTTGCGATCGTTGTCCATTTTCACTTCTCAGGTTATCTAAAAGATGTTAAAAAAAAATTAGTTCCTATATTGATAATGAAATGTTTTGCTAAGATGGTAAGTTAGATTACTGCTAGAAGGTAAGAATGATAATAATGTGTGCAGTGTGTCAGTAGTGGGCAGTGTCTGTGGCGAATGTGTAGTCTCAACTTATGCTTCCACAAGTTCGTCAAGCAAAGAGAAACCGCACTGTGCCAATGTAGTAGGTTTGACGTTGCTCACGGCTATAACAGTGAGCTTTGTATGAAAATAATATAATTTACGTATAACATACGATACTCTTATCACGAAATTGTGTAGTAACCATGAGAAAAAAGAACGAATACTTCCTTAGTTTCAAAAACCAAATTCCAACGGTGATATGCGTTAACAGTTACTCCGGTTCAAAGTCCAATTTTGCGATTTTACGCTGCTGTTTTAACAAAACCAATTACAGTATCACTTTTGTTGTTTTTAATGCACAATGCGTCTAATTCAAAACTATAAATATAATAAATTTTAATTAATTTAGTCAGCTGATTCTGAAACCAACTTGACAGTTCGGCAGTGTTGCCAGGAGCTACAACTACATAACTAAGTAGCTGCATACAAAATACACCTTATGTGTAAATTTTATTCAGATATGTCGTATAGTTTCCGAGTAAAATGCCTGTGACATACGGACGGACAGACAGACAGACAGATATGACGAATCCATAAGGGTTCCGTTTTTTGCCATTTGGCTACGGAACCCTAAAAATGCATGGCAAGACCTGTGAGCTGTATTATGTATAAAGTATTATGTTCTTGTAGGCCGTGTGGCGTCCGCCGCCCATACGAGGCTACCAGCAGCCGACGCCGCCGGGCATCAACTTGTATCCAGAGGCAGTGGCACTATCGAAGGCTACAGCTCATTTTATCAAGGACAGCGACTGGAACTCTTACACTTTACTTTATGACGACGATTATGGTTAGTATTACTTGAACAAATAATATTAAATACGCCTCCGCCTAATAATATTAAATTACCTCATAACTGGAGCTAATTAGGACACTGGCGTCTTTGAGAAATAAACCTAAGTTAAGCTCAGGAATATACCTTGAAATCACCGGAAATAAAATAAAACACTGTGTATAAATAGTTTTCTGATTAGGTACGTTTTAGAAATTTGCACTGAAATGTTGTTAGTTGTAACAATGCATTAAATGTACGCCTCATACCTCATATTTATGGAAAATATGCAACTTAGAAAGATTTAGAAAATAACCGGTTTTGAATGCATGCTAAATTTAGTCTTTCAAAATGACTGAATTTGAAAATTGAAATATCTATATAACGTGAAATGGTCTTCATTTTTTATTCTTCAAGTTTTTCACCAGGAGTCATCTATGTCAAAGATATGTGGTATGGAAGACAAAATATGAGTTTTTCAATTAAATGAGACATTTTCCCGATTTATAACTTTTGATTTCGGCTGTACCGCTGAACAGAATTAGATGTTAATATACTCATTCGACGCAGAATTCAACCATATTTAATATTGATATACGTAACCTTTTCCGTCGGACGTACCGTTTTCGAGCTACAAGCAAAAACCTGACAAAGAGCAAAAATTTCGCTAAAAAGTTATGCACACCTCTTGGGATTGGGCAAACTCGGATTACATGCATTTAGGACCACATGAATGTATCGATTTCCAGCCTGCTGGGAATTAATTCTTCGAAAAAATCTAATTTTCTTGGCCTATAAGACTTACTTACTATAAAAATATAAAATATTTATATTTAGGTACTTACCAAAATATATTTTTAGTCAAAAGTTCCTATAAGTTACTGCGAAATACAATTCAATTATTGATTGCACTTTTTTTTCTTTTTGAACAGGTCTAATAAGGCTTCAAGAAATTCTCAAATACGCCGATCCGGAACACAAATGGTCAGCCAGACGACTAGTGCCCGGCGAAGACAATCGGCCTTTGTTGAAATCGTTAAAGTTGGCTGGTGAAAGCCGAGTCATCTTAGATTGCCCTCCTCATAGAGTGCTGGAGTACCTGCGCCAAGCGAACGAGGTGCACTTCTTCGAAGACTATATGGTACGTAAGTACTTATATCCTTTAGTCTGTTTGTTGGACTTTGGAATACTTCAAATTGGACGATATACAGGTTGGAAAAATTATAAGTATGATGGGCTCTGGAGGATTAACTCTAGCATATGCTATTTCCAGAAGATGAACATGCTTCCACTTATGTTAACCTCCCTACAACTCTCCGTTGTAGTTGTGTGTTTAAGCGTTAATTTATCGCGATTGTTGTTTGTTTCAGAGCTACGTTCTTATGTCACTAGACGCACACACTTTAGACCTGGAAGAGCTACGCTATGGTTTATCAAATGTGACTTGCCTTCGTATATTCGCTCACGAAGATTCGAGGACACGCTCGTATTTAGCCGACTGGAAAGTTAGGGCGTCGCCCGAAGTGAAAATACCTAAAGATACGCAGGACATCACAGTAAGTACTTGAGTTCATCCTAATGTTTCACAACCTATTTCCAGTTGACAGAATGATTATCACCATATCCTCTTACAGCCTGAAAAACTGCGTACCTTTAAATTAAATTATTAACATTAGGATCGGATCGACACTTATCTTATAATTGGTTACATCTTATCCTGCACGGATTAAACGATCAATCATTCAGCCAATTTTTTTTTGTCAACATGGGTACACACATTTACCACAGATTCATCCATCCACCCATGTTTTATCCATAATTTAATGTAAAGTAAAATTTATTGATTCCAAACACAATGATAAACCAGTTTACAGGAGTTATCCGGTGGGTTCCAAACTAGGCTAAGCATGTATCTTGGAATGAACCATTTGTAGCAGTTATAAAACATGAACATTAATTGATAATTAAATGAATGATCGATGTTTAAGAATAACATCGAGTACCTATCGCCATACCGAGTTCTAATCTACTTATATGTATGTTAACAGTCGCTCGTAATAAATATTGATAGCATAAATTTTAATTATTTAGTTGTGAAAAACTAATCAGCCGCAATGTGTCTTTCTTGAACCTGCTTTGCGTTTGCAATTCTTCTTTCTTATTAATTTAGGTTGAAGTGGCATTAGCCAGCGACGCCGCAAGACTGATTACAGATGCAGTGGAAAGCGCTCCAGAAGAATTTAAAGTTGAAGCACAAGAACTTGAATGCAACTCTGAAAGTCAGTGGGAGATCGGGGAGGAATTCATCAATCACATACTGACGGTAAACTGTGACTAAAAGGACTCGTACATTTTGTTTTTCTGAATACTTTATTTTCATATCTAGAGGCCGTCCCATGCAAAACGAAACGTAACCGACAATACTAAAACTATTTACAAACGTTTACATTTCAAAGCGAACGCTTAAATGGTTATTTCGATCGTTTTCAGAATCCAATAGTAGGGATAACAGACCAGATAATGTTAGACAACACAACGGGTGAACGTGTTAATTTCAACGTGGAAATAATGGAATTATCAAACAGCGGGTTTAACAGCATTGCCAAATGGAATCCCGATACCGGCTTTGTGTACGTGCGCTCGCAGGACGAAGTTTCCGATTTACTTGCGGAAAAATGGCAGAATAAAACTTTTCGGGTCGTGTCGCGAATCGGAGCTCCCTATCTTGTTGAACGGGTACCCAAAGAAGGTGAAGAACTGACAGGAAACGACCGATACGAAGGTTATTCAAAAGACTTGATACACGAAATCCTTAAAGAAACGCTCCATTTAAATTATGTGATTGAGATCGTGCCAGGAAATTTATACGGTTCTTACCATAAAGATACAAGGAAATGGGACGGGCTTGTCGGCCATCTTTTAGAAAGGGTTGGTTGCATTTGTTTGTTAAACATTTGTACGTACATGAGCATAAACCTCGAGAACTATTATGTACGTTATGTACGTTTATAAACTGTTAAAAACTTGACTGATTTTGTTTTTAAATATGTAAATAACGATAACTATAGGGAAATAACGAGAACTACAGGGGCAGATCTTTAACATATTTCAGTTAAATATTAATAAAATGACGTAAAACACTTTTTTTCAGAAAGCCGATTTAGCAATATGCGATCTGACGATAACCTACGAGCGGCGGTCAGCGGTAGATTTTACCACCCCATTCATGACTTTGGGTATCAGTATTCTTTATTCTAAGCCTATTCCTCCAGACCCGGAGCTATTCGGCTTCCTTAAGCCTTTCTCGGTTGATGTCTGGATCTATATGGCTGGTGCCTTCCTCATGGTGTCTTTGCTTCTGCATATTTTAGCTAGGTATGTCCTACTTTTGCTACAATTAACACGGCACCGATCACTGCTCCACAAGGCATAAGAGCCCAATGCAAAAAGCATTCAATCATTCATCGTAGTCTCGCGCAATAAGTTCTAAATTCAAACTGGTTTCTAACCAGTAGTAGTTACGACTTTTATGCGCGATGGAGAAGATATTTCAAAGCTGCTTACTTCAAGTACTTTACGACTGACAAAAAATTACAAAAAGGGTTTTTTTTTAATTTACTTTGGAATTAATTTAGCATGTATAACCGGCAATCTAGAGGGGTGCAAGTCCCAAGGCTGCTAGAATCGTTCACATGTCATTTTTTCATTGTAGTGGACATCTGTATCGAATACGTGATACAGCCCACAATATAAAAACCGGCCAAGTGCGTGTCGGACTGCGCAGAATGGAGGGTTCCGTACCTTCAATGGATTGAGAACTAAAAAAATACCAAAAGGTATCTGATGCCTATAAAATAAGTTTTTTGGAGATAACTCAAAAATGGCTGAATATTCAAAATAATTTTCTTAGAAAGTATGTAAAAAGGCGTATTTCCTACATTTTTTATATGTATAGAAAATTAAAACTGAATAAAATTTAAATTTAATTACATGTATGGAGCGCCCCCACCAAATTCTTTTTTCTGCAATTTAACAACATAACTAAATAGTGGCATACAAAATACACCTTATGTCCAAATTTTATAAAGATACGTCTTATAGCTATCCGAGTAAAATGGCTGTGACATACAGACGGACGGACGGACGGACAGACGGACATGACGAAATTATAAGGGTGCCGTTTTTGCCATTTTGGCTACGAAACCCTAAAAAGGAAAAAGAAACATCAAATATGTTAATTAAATTAAATACTAAATTATACTAGACCAAGGACAGAAATGTATAATATATGTATTAACTAACTCTATAACATTTTTTACGCTACCTACAGGCTAGCACCAAATGATTGGGAAAATCCACATCCCTGTGACAAGTCTCCCGAGGAGCTAGAAAATATATGGCATATTAAAAACTCCGCTTGGCTCACCATGGGGTCTATTATGACTCAAGGCTCGGACATTTTGCCAAAGTAAGTTCTATAATAATCATATAAAACTATGTTCCTCGTGTTCTTGCTGTAGAGCTTAACTAGGTTGTAGATTTGGGGGAAAAGATTTATTCGTACTTTTGGGACGATGTTCAAAAATGTCATATCATGTAACTAGTTATACGATTTGTACATAAATAAGTACCTACCTGATATGAATGGGTGATAAAATCAGATAATGCCAGAAAGAAAAATCTATAATAAACACGTCTTCATATAAAATTTATAATTTTGTTAGGTACCTCTTCACCTCATTCTGTGATTAGCAAAAACATATTTTCAGAATATATTTAACTTAGGTATGAAAAAAAAATAGGTATACAGTTTATTTATTATTTTTTAAGATATTAACTACTAGCTGTGCCCGCGGCTCCGCCCGCGTGGAATTCGGTCTGTGTCAGTAAGCGGCTAATTCACCCCTAATTTCTCTCCCGCTACCCTGGAGGCGGAACTTGAAGTAAAGTTGACAGATGGATACGCTAGAGGACAGTAGTCCTGATATTTTTTTTACAATTACCACTAAATGAAACTAAACTCAATACTTTTTTTGTCCTTATATTTTTTTAAGGTAAGAACAGGCGCGGTTGGAGCGCGGTTGAAATTTGGGGGAGGGGGGCACAAATGCAGAAATGATTTTTTGAGGTCGGCAATGATTTTTCTATTTGAGGTGTACTCGGGGGGGGGGGGGGGGGCAAATTTAACTCAATCGAGTGTAGTGGCTACCCCCCCCCCCCCTTTTAGACGGTGAATTTTTATAGGCTACGTACATATAACCTGGCTGGGGATTTTCTTGAATTGGAATTAGTAATCCTTAAGGGGTGATTTCTGGGATAACAATGTAAAAAAAAACCGGCCAAGAGCGTGTCGGGCGATGCTCAGTGTAGAGTAGAGTTTCGTAGTTGCCGCCCTGTTACAAAACATCAGTTCAAAATCAGATCTAATATTTACGAAACTATCAGTTTCATCCAAAAAATGTATTAGAAGAACTCTATTCTTTTTGAAAGACCTATTCAATAATACCCAACACGAAAGGGTTGGAGTGAAAAAAAAAATCACCCCCATTTTATGTGTACCCTAATAAAAATATTTTTTTTAGTTTTTATTCTATTACTTTGGCGGTGTATTTAATGCACATACTGATACCAAATTTCAGCTTTCTAGTGCGAATGGTCACTGAGCTAGACCGCGGACAGACGGACGGACATGGCGAAACTATAAGGGTTCCTAGTTGACTACGGAACCCTAAAAAGAGATAAATAGTAGTTTATGTAACTGTTACGTAATAAGGCCTAATTATGTACAGAAGCATACACTGCTTTACCTACACACATATTAAAAATCCACTGAAACCATGCGTGCCGGCGGTGGGAGGGGGGGGAGGGGCAGATTTTGACCGTAGGTAATGAATTTTCATACGTTTTTACCACACTGTCACAGATAATACACTGATGTTACGTTACTGGTTGCAATAATTGTGGTAATTACATACTTCAAGGTAAGCACATTACAATGCACTAATGAACGTCAGAGAAAAATAAAATACGTGAGTGTCGTGGAACACTCTGTTGGAACGAAGTTATGTTATTTAATTTTATTACACTTTTGACTTTTTCGTTAATTTTGTGGTTTTTCTTGAAATTTTTGAAATTTTGAAAATTTTGAAATTTTTGAAACTTGAAATTTTTGAAATTTATGTTTATGAAATTTATGAAATTTTTGAAATTTAGAAATTTTGGCATTTTTTTCATTTTTGACATTTGTTACTTTTAGGTTCTCGACTTTTTTCACTTTTATCACTTTGTCACTTCTCACTTTCACACTTCACTTCACTTCACTTTATTCTATTTTATATATTTTTTATTTCATTCCATTTTACATGTTTCTCAATCGTATGGGTGTCGCGTTTTCGTGACGTGACGCTTTTTCGTGACGGTCACGTGACTTTTTTTCACCTAGCCCCCATCCGCGAACTGTCCAATAAGGAACTTCGTTCCAAAACTACCACCGGTTCTAACCCTACACCTCTGGCCCAAGAAGTATTATGACCGAAAAGATACTCGACGGGACTTATTTTTTTCAAAACAGTAATACATTATTAGATCTTAAAGATACAAAATAATGCGTAGTTCTTCAAGAAGACATATCAAAACAGCTTGAGAGACAGATAATGTACCTATTGTTTAATTATAAAGAAAAATAAATCCTAATCTGACTGCTTCACAAAACGTTTGATATGTTTTCCTACCTAAACGGTGTCCTATAAATGTTGTAGTAGTTTTTTGGTTTGGGCCATGCATCTTTGTCCGTCATATATAATACTCGAACCTGCAATAACCCTTTGACATTCATGACATTTTCAAATATTTCTTAAGAGCGGGTAAATGTAAATTTAAAGCATCGATGGGTAACATGTTATAAATATGAACACCTTGACCAAAAAATTACAAATTATTTAAATACCAAATTTCATCTAAATACGGACAGCGGTTATTGGTTGTTTCTTCCCCATGTAAACTTTCACCCCAATTGTATCCGTTTAAAGGATAATTTCCGAGATAAAACTATTTTATTTCCTTTTTTAATTAATTATCTCCATACCAAATTTTATCTAAATCGATTTTGCGGTTAATAATTCCGTATACAAATTTCCAACTATCTTTTCACCCCTTTAGGGTTGATTTTCGGAGTGAAAACTATCATTTGTCCTTTCTTGAGACCCATACTATACCAAATTTCATCTTTATCAGTTCAGCGGTTAAAAAATCGTCATATCAACTTCCAACCCCCTTTTCAGGGTGAAAGGGTTTATTTTCGGGATGAAAACTATTCTGTCGTTTCTCGGGACTCAAATTATCTGCATACTAATTTCTATTAAAAAATCTCCATACAAACTTTCAACCCCCTTTTCACCCCCTCCAGGGTTGATTTTCGGGATGAAAACTATTCTTTGTCCTTTCCCGGGACTCAAACTATCTCTACACAAAAATCCGTTCAGCCGTTTTCACGTGATAGATGTATAGATAGATAGTTTTTATTGAAAGTACCTTTCAGGCTTCGCTTCCATTATTTAATTAGACCCATACTATCTCTATACCAATTTTCATCTAAATCTGTTCAGCGGTAAAAAATCCTCATACTAACTTCCAACCCCCTTTTCACCCCCACAAGGGTTTGAAAACTATCCTATGACATTTCTCGAGACTCAAATTATCTCCATACTCAATTCTATCTAAACCGTTTCAGCGGTTAAAAATTCTCCATACAAACTTTCAACCCCATTTTCACCCCCACCAGGGTTGATTTTCGGGATTAAAACTATATATTATCCTTTCCCGGGAATCAAAATATCTCTATACAAAATTTCATCGAAATCCGTTCAGCCGTTTTCACGTGATGCGCGGTCAAATAAACAGACAAACAGATAAACAGACAAAAATTAAAAAAAAATGTTGAAACGTGTTCTGTTATCGATTCTAAGTATCCCCAGCCAACTTTTTTCGATTATCTTCCATGTACAGACTTTCCACCCTCTTCAGCTTTATTATATGTATAGAAGATTGATTGATTGATTTGTACATGATAATAAGAATATTGTTTTTTTTTAAGTAAACAGACGAAAGCAAGTAAATAATGTTAATAAACATTAACTTTGGTAAATAAAATGTCAAGACATGTGTTGTGTAGAGATGAAGAAGTATACACGTTACACATGTAATATGTTCACAGAACTCGTAACTCCCGGTTAGTATTTTCCCAAAAGGCTCATCAGTTATCATTTTATTCGACTTTAACGCATCTCCTTACTTATGAGCACAGATCTACATGTTTGTTAGCCCGTTTTTGTGACGACATATTTGTTATTTGTAAATTGTATAAATTTCATTTTCAATTGTCAGAATATCAAGTTCTTATGGAATTGCAATGTCGCAAGTGGTCAAAAATTGTATTGTATTGCGCATTAACACAATTGAGCACATTTCTTTGGACCCGGGGTATGTCCTTAAACTACGTCCGGACTTGGGTATGTCCTTAAACTACGCCAAAAAGAGAGGTATGGGCACTGCGAATGGCATCTCGCTAAGTGTGGTAGGGCCCCTTTTAGCGAATGTTATCTCTCTCAAATCTGGAGCAGAGCCCGACTGCGGAAGTACCTTCACCTCACAGAAAACCACAGCCAAATAGCACTAGACCCTACTCATAGTGTTGTGTTCCTGCTGGTAAGTAAGGTTGCCAAAGAGCTCAAAGAGGACCCAGTGTGTTGACGATGAGGGACCTTCTTGTTCCTTTAGCCGTCAACACAGTGAATCCTCCTTTTTGTAAAGGGTCGGCAACGCGCATGTGACTCCTTTGGAGTTGCAGGCGTCCATAGCTTACGGTAGCTACTTACCATCAGGCGGGCTGTATGCTTGTTTGCCACCGTCGTGGTATATAAAAAAATGTAGATGTATCTTTACATTTTAAACAAGTCGAAATTTATCAACAGAGGTTACTCAACCCGCTGGGTATGCGGAATGTGGTGGTTTTTCGCACTAATAATGTGCTCATCGTATACCGCGAACTTGGCTGCCTTCTTAACCAACGCTGCCATGGACGACTCAATCAAAAGCGCGGAAGACTTGGCGGCGCAGTCCAAGATCAAGTATGGGACTGTTAATGGGGGTTCTACCTATTCGTTTTTTAAGGTAATTTGAGATAACTGACATCTTTTGCGTTTTCAGTTGAATTCCTAAGTTTAATTCCAATATAATTTTCAGCGATCTAACTTTTCTACGTATTCAAAAATGTGGACAGCTATGGAATCCGCCCGGCCGTCGGTTTTTGTACTGAATAACGACGTAGGTGTGGAAAGGTAAGAATAAAATAAATATTAAAAATATATTTCTCTTCTGTATTCGCCCCCAAAAACACATTGGAAAGCAGCACTGAAACCATAATCAGTCGTTTGAAAACCACGAACGAATTTCAGGACGGGAAGGTTACATAAATTTTCTCGTCATCTGGGGAGTCCAATTCTAACGATATCATAACCAGTGATCGTTAGATTTTTCAGCAAAACCTGTACTGAAATTGTTATTTAAATACCAAAAATCTGTACATTATTACTTAGTTTTAAATGGCTCTGATTTTATTTGAATCTTGGTTCAAAACATTTAATAGCCTCAAAATAATAATAAAGGGTTATTATTATCAATCAGTGCCAGGGGGCACTGCACCAAAATGCTGGAAAATCTGATCATAACCATTTCAAAAATTGCAGTTAAAACCAATCGCGTTTATTTTTTGTGCGTATTCTTTTTTTCAAAGGGTGCTTAAAGGCAAAAGGGAGTATGCGTTTCTAATGGAGTCCACGGCCATTGAGTACCAGCTGGAGCGTAACTGCGAATTAATGCAAGTGGGCGGCTTGCTCGACTCGAAGGGATATGGTATCGCCATGCCTTTTTGTGAGTATCGGATATCCATTACGACTATGGTTTAATATTTCATAATAATGAGTTTTTAAAGGAGATCTTTTTCAGTTTAGGTTAGGTAGGCAAGTTTAGGCGACTCTATTGAAAGGAGCATTCGAAAGGTCGTCGGTACAAACGTCGTTTATTACCTACAGTTTTTTCTGCGTTTAATGTTTTATTTTTTTGTCACAGAAAACTCGACTTCCATAGTTACAATGATACGGGATAATGATAGACAACTCCTCGGAATGGCCCAAAAGGTCGTAGTAGTAATAGATTATAAGAAATCTGTTTCTTAGATCGTAGTATCAATGTGTCATTATCAGATAAATCAGGCTCTTTCATAACTTAATGATGTTATTCATAGCCAGCGCTTGACGAATATGTAATTTGTGAGATTGATGGTGACTTCGTGGTAACCAGATTAGAAGTCCTAAAAGGTCCTAAAGACATCTTGGGCGAATAAAAGTTCTCAAAATTATTTGATGCCGTAATCAATTTTAATACTTCAAAACAAAAAGTAATCAGATATATGCTTCGTCAACCTAATATTAAATTACAACAGCAATCCGCAATTCCAATTTTATCTAGTTAAGATTTTTAAAAGCTTGTGAGTATTTAATGGAACTATAGCGAGTAAAAAAAATCATGTTTATTTGATTTTTAGTTTCCTCTTACCGTACTGCAGTTGACAATGCCGTTTTGAAACTAGCCGAAAGTGGGAGACTGGTAGAACTTAAGAATCGATGGTGGAAAGCACCGGAGGAGAACGCGTGTGTTGTAAGTAAACAAAACCATATCCAATAACCTTTAGATGTCATGTCTGTGTAAAATTGTAAACGAAAACCAAGAAGTGGTCTTGAAATAAAGTGGCCGTGTACTATCTCGTATATTTTTTTTATCCACGCTAATTTTAAGCAGTATTTTTAGTTAATTAATCCGTAGAAAAAAAAATACTAAAGAATAAAAATAAGTACAATCATATTAAAATGTGTAAGCATATATGATTTTTCGCGTTTTTATTTCCGCATACTTAGTAACTTTTTGAACAACATAATTTGACAATCTTCACTCGACATCTGCTACAATGCCTACAATGCTACAATTGTAATACCATTTTCACAACCCATTTCATGCTTTTAAAAATTTCATCTTACCAAGAAGCTAGGTATATTAATAAACTCTAATCTAACCTCTGATAAAGGTTTTTCTATGAAAGACATTTTTATGTAAAAAAAGGGCAAATACACTTAATTAAGAATTCCATTTAACTACCTCAAAATGAAGCTAGATAAAAAAGTTTACTGTTTAAGAAATACAATTTATTAAGGGTACGAAATAGCTCATCAAATCAAACAATAAGAAAAAACAATGTTTATTTGAAACACCTCAGAAATTCTGACCAAGACGCTGTTCGAAACAAAAGAAAAAACTGGCAAAACGCGCTTTCATTTAAAAATGATTGTATTTGTGTTTTGTATTATTGTATCTACAGATTATTAAAATAGAAACACTGCTTCAAAATTGGCACAATATAAAAAGAAAATCAGAAAAAGCACGGCTACTTTTTTCCCGGACCATTAAGTCACAGTGGTGTAAAGGAGATCGTCAATTCTGGGCCTCCTTCTGATATAAAACGTATACAGTTTGTACTTTAATGTAAAATAAATACTAATTTTATTACTAAAGTAGACAAAACATTACAAAAAAAATTGTTGATCTTTCCGCGATTAAAATATAGCAAGACAAGTCGTTAACGTCCTTATGGCATTGACATAGTTTATTTCACCTGGACTGAAACGAGTTTGTTTTTTTTTTGTTTGACACTGTCAATGTCTACCGTTACATAATCTGCGTTTTGATGCTGTTCGGTAAGTTAGAACATTGTAATATTAAGATAATATCTAAGCCTACGAATACGGAAGTTTAAATTAAAAATCGACTGTATTAAAACGCCTAAAGAAACTTCGTATTTTTGCATTTTTGTTTGGAGTTTGAATATTAAAAGTGGGTTCATAATGGCACAATATCATGCTGTATCGTATGTCGCACAATATCATGCTGTATCGTATGTATGTAGTCACTGGTATCGCACTAATGATGGTAAACCTTATCCCTTCGCAATAGGTGTTAGGAATGTTCTGTTAATAGTATCATATCAACAATGGTTTACCAAAATACAAGAACTATAAATACGATCAAAATATGACTTTTCATTATTTCATCATGATTCCCGTTTTGTTTTTAAGTCAGCTTTTGTACATTTTCTTTAAAAAAACGGTACTTATTTTACATTAATACATAAATCATAGGCATGCACGCTTTCAAATATTGTCCTTGTCAGATTCAAGTTTTAAATGGATGATTTTTCAATTTTCCCATTAGATTTCGCAATTTTTTTACCACCGTCCTGATCTAGAAATTATGACGATTTTTCAAAGCTAAAAATCATTCCTAAACGATACTAAATAATCTGGGCCATATCACCTAATAAAAATTGACAATCTCCTTTAATGTAATGATAAACAAATGACGTCGGCATTTTAATTTTGGTTGAAACATCAATTACAGCGATTAACATCATAAAATCGTAAATGAAAGCCATTTGGACTGATCTTCATGGTGTTCTTGACATGTTACGAGATTGGCACATAAAAGGACAGGGGGTGTGAACAAATGTGAAATGACGAAATACTAATGACTATTATCTTTACTAAGTCAGAGGAAGCAGGCGAAGAAGGAGCGAGTGCAGCAGAACTGGGAGTAGACAATGTTGGCGGAGTGTTCATAGTATTGGGCACTGGCTGCGGGATAGCAGCCGCCATGGGGATTTTCGAGTTCTTGTGGCATGTCAAGGATGTGGCTATAGAACAAAAGGTATTGAACGGAAGAATAATTGAGTATAGACTATTATTTATTAAGGCGCACCATACATTGGAGCGGAATGCTATTCATAGGCAATAGTGAAAATTTGTCTTTGATAGCTGATTTTTTGTACGGAGGCCGAATACAAATTTCCGCAATTGTGAAACGGCGAAATATAAATGACAGTAATAATTCATAGCGAATATGACTTGAAACTAGCTTCCACCTGCAACTTTATCTCATCCTCTTGTCCAGGTCCTCTTACTTACTCCCTTTATTTGATCCCTTCACCTCCTGAGGGAATCAATTCCGGCATATAAAGACTAAAAAACTTCGTACTTTTGTTTGAAATTCAACCCCTTACCGGGTTCATATAAAGTGTTTTGTGCCTTTCCAATAATTATATTAACAAGCAAACACAAAGTTTCGCATTTCTAATATTATTCGGATATAAGGCCAGGGAAAATATGTCAATCCTTGTATCAGGAGATCAAGCGTACCTACTGGTTCCGTGGATCATAGCTACCTACGTTATAAGTTCAATAGCTACTTCAAAATACTCTTCTACTATATTCAGATGTCACGGACTGAAGCATTCTGGGCGGAGTTCATCTTCGCGCTCAGTTTCTGGGAGACGGAGAAACCCGTGGCCCACTCCCGCCCATCTTCATCCGCATCTGGCTCCGTCAGTGACAAATCTCGCACATCCTCCGTGCTGCGCTCGGCTGCTGATCTGTTCCGTTTGGATGTTTTTAAGTAAAGCTATTAAGAAACCGTTTTTAATTGAAACCTATTATTGTTGTATATCATCAGTCAAAGAGATGCAACAATAATATAGTCATGACAGATCTCACGCATCCTCCGTGCTGCGCTCGGCTGCTGATCTGTTTCGTTTGGATGTATTAGTGAAATTGTTGAGAAACCGTGAGATTGTTGTAACGCCCTTTGACGGACGTTTGGTTTATGTGCGTAATACCTATATTTAAGAGGTTGTACCTTATCGGTATATTATGTTGAAGAGTTTAACGTAAGAACTAAAAAAAGTTGCTTTCAAATTCATATCTATTACATACCTTTATGTGCTAAATTAATACAAAACTAGTGTAAAATATGATTGATTTATTATTTCCTAATAATAATGACACAATAAGACATTTATAAAACTGAAATTCTTTGAAACTGAATCCTGATAGTAGAAACTACCACCCAGGCAACTCAGCACACAGAATATATACAAACTGTTAAATTAACATACTTATAAAGAACTGTCTGTAACGAAGTATGGTATCTCTCAGTTGGATGCGTTGGTTGAGCCAAAAGCGGAGCTAGCTTGTTAAGGGGTCGAAGAATTAATAGCTTCCTTCATTCAAGTTTATGAACGACTGCGCGGACTGCAGCACAAACGCTGCTTTGGAGCGCTCTCGGTGTGATGTCGAGGATTTTGTTGAGCCGTCAGCGGAGGTTAGAGCTGAATTCTAGCATGCACACGGGTTGGGGAACTAATACACTTCATTCAAGTTGATGAACGACTGCGCGAAATGCAGCACGGATGCTGCTCTGGAGTGTGAGCGCTCTCGGTGGGATGTCGAGGATTTCGTTGAGCCGGCGGCGGAGCGCGGTGGCGCCGCTGGCTTATTCAGCACGCGGGGGTCAAGGGACGCACGCCACTCGCTGGCTAAGGCTTCTTTGTAAGATATCTGAAACAAATCGGTATATTGAAACATTTCAATTAAATAAAAAAATGTTCTGATACTAGTCTACATACATTTTTAACGTGCATTGAGTTAACCCAATTAGGTATATAAGTAGCGGATTTCAATTTAGGATTCTGAAGTAGCTCAAACACATGTACCTAAGTCCTGTTAAAAAAATTGAATTTAATAAAGGCTTATAGTACCTACTCACTAAACTCAGAAACTATTTACTTATATAAACAATTATATAGCATCGAAACACATAAGGGCTTTTTTATTATAAACCCGTTGGATATCATTTGAGATTAATTTAACGGAGAACAAGCGACAATAATATTTCAAGAATCTTACGCCTTCTTTGACGGCGATCTCATGGGAATGCAAGAAGAAGCCGATGATCGCACAGATGAAACCTAAAACTCCCCCAACGCCAAGAACCAAGAATATCCCACTTGTATTTTTCATCTGCACAGAACCGCTGTCCTCTTTTTCTTTTTTACCGCTTTGGTCCTCATCCTGTAAGAGACAGCAATATGGTTTTACGTAGGTTTTTGTTGCAAACGATTTATTTTGAGGAAAAACAACAGAAAAATCGCCTGACGGATATTTTATCACTTATCACCGAACTCGACTAATAGTTAAACGGTAGGTTAGTACATATGTTGAATAATGATCAGATTGGGTCATGACTAATGACCTTCAGATTCAGACATAATGATTCAAATATTAGTCATAAGTGTTTTGATAACATATTTTTAATTTGGTCGCCCCTATGCCTGTATGCCCCTATGCCCAGTCGCATATATCAGTCGCGATTTACGCGTAGACAAGTACATACACATGCGGGACTTGCCGAGTTGCGAACCGATTCCTTCTTTCTTATTCTATAGAAAAGACAGATATACCACGAATATTTGGGCAAATGCACGAACGTGTGTGCGCGGTATGACATAAAATATTTTTTAAGAAAAAAAACCGACTTCAATTGGGGAAGCCGGTGAAGGATTATTGTAGATGGTGCACTCTTAGACTCCATACAATGAAATAACTTGCTTAACAAACACAGCGAAGAGGACAAATCGTCAAACGTGAACCATGCTTCGTTGAAGACTTCCGTTCTGATTTCACTCAAATTTCACTATTTTTAATGAAAATTCTTGATTTGTTGATAAAAATACAAAAATCACTACACGTATGCCATTAAGATTTGAGGAGTTCCCTCGATTCCTAATGGATCCCATCATCAGAACTGCGTTTTGACAAAAACGGAACCAATCTGTATATATACTTACAATTAAAAATATAATTTTCAAAATCGGTTCAGTCATGACGGAGTTATTGAGTAACAAACATAAAAAAAACATACATGCCGAATTGAGAACCTCCTCTTATGAAATCTTGATGTCGGTTAAAAAATAGCCATCCCTGATTTAATATAAGGCAAAAAGCACTATTTCAATGATTCATCAGTATGACTTATTTGTAAAAGCAAAGGTAACAAATTACCTACTTACCTTGCATTCTTTGATTACTGGGCCGTCGGGATCTTTAACCCACCATTTAGCTTGAAGCTTTTGAAGTTTTCCTGTTTCCTGAAGGTGCAATATCGCATTGTTTATAAACATTCTGTAAGGCGACTCTGCAATACAAATTCTCCAGTTAGGAAAAACTAGCTTCCCGCCCGCGACTTCGGTAGCGTTTATACGCTACGGTTCCTCATATAGAGTAGTTTAATTTCCCATTTCATCTTCTAAAGTAACTTAGTCAACTTAGCCATTTAAGAGAAAAAACGGGACAACCAGACAGACATAGTGTCATTCACAAAGAAATGTTATGCTAATAGTAACGTAAATGTACCCCATAATTAGCTTAACACTTTTTGTAAACTACTGGTGGTTTTATTGGGCGATAAAATAACCACACTTTTTACAGAGCTCACTCTGGAACATGCAAAGTCACAACAATTATTTTAAACAAAAAAGAACCGACTTCACTTAGCATCCACCTCTCCAAAAGCAAATGCTCGAGCTGCTGTAAAAAATACTCAAATCACTGTGGGTGTGCCTATAATAGTTGAAGAGTTCCCTCTATTTCTCCAGGATCCCATAATCAGATCCTGACCTGGTTACAATGGGACCAACTGTGAAGTATACTCTTTCAAACGAAAAAAGAATTTTCCAAATCCGTCCAGCCGTCTTCGAATAATCGGTGAACATACATAAAAAAAAAATTGCAAAAACAAAAATCCCGACGAATTGATAACCTCCTCCTTCGAAATCTTGAAGTCGGTTGAAAACGTCACTTGACTTGTGGATTACTTAGAGTTATGGATTGTCTTATTAAAAACTTTCAACACCTTTTGATCCCGTTAGACTCAAGAATTTTCCAAAACGCTGAAACAGTTTTTTTTGTATTGATATAAAAAGTTTAAAATATCAAAAATAATCTTAGGGCTGGAATTTTCCAAAACACTAAAAGGACTTTTTAGGGTTCCGTAGTCAACTAGGAACCCTTATAGTTTCGCCATGTCTGTCCGTCCGTCCGTCCATCCGCGGATAATCTCAGTGACCGTTAGCACTAGAAAGCTGAAATGTGGTACTAATATGTATATCAATCACGCCGACAAAGTGGTAAAATAAAAAGTGGAAAAAAATGTTTTATTAGGGTACCTCCCCTATACGTAAAGTGGGGAGTGATTTTTTTTTTTCATTTCAACCCTAACGTTTGATATATTGTTGCATAGGTATTTAAAAATGAATAGGGATTTAGTAAAATCATTTTTTGATAATGCAAATATTTTCGGAAATAATCGGTCCAGAAGTAAAAAAAATGTGTCCCCCCCCTCTAACTTTTGAACGATAAAATAAAACAATTAAAAACGGATTTTATCGCGTGTACTGAGCTTCCGTTCCGTCCGCTCCGAAATCCATATTTAATTGTTTTATTTCATGAATAACTATCGCGGCAACCGAAGACAATATTTTGAACCATAAGTTTTAAAAATAAGAAAAAATCTCAAAAGTGGAACTTTATAAAAACTTTCTCGGAAAATTATTTTGAACTTGATAGGTTGAATAGTTGTTGAAAAAAAATTACAAAATAATTTCTGAACTAAGTTTGTAATTTAACCGTATAAGCAGGTGTTTATTGTACCTGTAATTTCTACAAAATCACAATGAAATGACGTGCTTTCAAATAACCCAACCATGGGCCCATTTTTTAACTCTTAAGTGGGGACACTTACTGTGACGGACGGAAAACTACGGAACCCTTCACTGGGCGTGGCCCGACACGCTCTTGGCCGGTTTTTTGGAATTTAATAAGTAATCTTCCCACAAAGTTAGAAGTCGCTAGCTCAAAGAAAGAAGTTTTCCCCATACAAACTTTGCACCCCTGTATAACCCGGGGTGGATTTATCCAAAACGCTGAAAATACTTTAAATGTATTTTAATAAGTAATATTCCTACAAATGCACATATCCGGGGACATAGAATGCAACATCCAGCACCGAATAGCCGCTGCATGGCTGAAATGGCGAGAAGTAACAGGTGTCACCTGTGACAAAATAATGCCGGTCAAGCTGAAAGGCTTGGTCTATAAGACCATTATAAGGCCAGTTCTGATGTATATATTTTTGTTTGCTTTGAAGTGAGTAGCCTATTAACGAACTATCAAGACTGCACAAAAAAATATCGCTATACAAACTTTCAACCTCTTTTTAACCCCGTTAGAAGTTGAATTTCAAAAACGCTGAAATCACTTTTTTTTTAAATTACAGCTAACCTACGAAGTTTCAAGTCTCTAACTTATTTTTTTAAATCCTACCCATACAAAGCATTAACCCTCTTTTTACCCCGTAGGGGTAGAATTTCTTCAGGTCTCTGGTATAAATTTCAAGTTTTTAGCTATCTACAGTAGTTTCGGCTCTGCGTTGATGAGTCAGTCAGGACAAATAAGGATAAATACAGTACAACTCTTAACAACATAAACAAATCCAACTAAAACAAATCTACATACTAAAGTAGGCCTACGCAAATTAATATGAGATACTATACCATACAACAAAACATTAATTAATTACCTATTTCAGAAACCAATTACTTTAGTGTGTAGATTTGCTTTATTTAAGTGCGCAATAAAATCATGAAACGAAAGAACGGCAATTAATTCTGGCAACATCAGAAACTCAGGAATACGACTATTTTTAGATCCTCCGTGTAAACCAGGGTTCCGTAGTTTAGTTACCGGCCCGGCACAATATACCCAGTCAAAAGATTGCTTTTCATATGATATTTTGCAGCACTTACGTCATTTTACTATGCGCCAGTTACGTTCTTTTTACTAGGTGTTATTGAGTTATAACTCAAAAAAGAATCAACGGGTTTTATTCAGTATAGTTTTAATTGAAAGTACTTATAATGCCTCATATTTATAATTTTTTCCAATTTTTTTGTACCGTTGGTTCATAAGTTAGGGGGTTTAAGCAAAAAAAAATCTGATAAAGAATATTTTCTCAATTTTTATTTTACCACTTTCTTAGCGCGATTAATACACATACGCAAACCAAATTTAAGATCTCTAGTACTAACGGTCACTGAGCTAGACCGCGTACAGATGGACGGACCGACATGGCGAAACTATAAGGGTTCCTAGTTGACTACGGAACCCTAAAAATGAATGTATATAACAAGTTTATATTTGACAATGAAACCATGTCTGTTCTTTAAAAGTTGATTGCGAAGCAATTAAGGTAAATGTGAATGTTTACATTATTTAACTTTTCTATTAACCCTGAATATAGATAAAAGTGATAGTTATACATCAATCCAACTTACTTTTAGGCATTGCAATTCCGTAATCCTTAGAGTCAAGTTTCCCACCAACCATCTTTAATCTACAGTCCTGCTTCATGAAGTATTCGATGGTAGTCGATTCCATAAAAAAAGCAAATTTCCCATTACTACGTATCACGCGATCCTTTCCTTCGTAATTGTCAGCCGTGAATACCGTAGGGTTGGCTGAAGACATCACTTGATAAAGCTTCTGATAGACAGGATCATTTGAGCTCTGGATGATAATATATTGTTAGCCTTAATTGGAAGAGTGGTCACACAAAACCTAATAGACCGTAAGCCAGGACCAAATTTCGTTGGTCATCGCGTCCCAGGCGACAACTTGTAAAATGGTTAAGGGCGATGTGTAATAAAGCCTCGTGATGGTCAGATGCATCTCCGTTGGTGGGTTAAGGAACGGCAGACATAAAATCGATTTAAAAAAAACCGGCCAAGAGCGTGTCGGGCCACGCTCAGTGTAGGGTTCCGTAGTTTTCCGTCCGTCACAGTAAGAGTCCCCACTTAAGAGTTAAAATAACACCGCCATATAGGATATGATATGAGCGTTCCACGTACAGCGACATCTATCGGCAAATTAAGTAAACTATTGCGCGCGAGCTTAAAGTATGGACGAAGATTTTTATGGGATAATTATTTATTGCGTGGACCGATTTTCACCGCTTTTACTTTATTTGAAAGCACGTCATTTCATTATGATTTTGTAGAAATTACAGGTACAATAAACACCTGCTTATACGGTTAAATTACAAACTTAGTTCAGAAATTATTTTGTAATTTTTTTTCAAAAACTATTCAACCTATCAAGTTCAAAATAATTTTCCTAGAAAGTTTTTATAAAGTTCAACTTTTGAGATTTTTTTCATATTTTTAAAACTTATGGTTCAAAAGTTAGAGGGGGGGGACACATTTTTTTTTACTTCTGGACCGATTATTTCCGAAAATATTTACATTATCAAAAAATGATTTTAGTAAACCCCTATTCATTTTTAAATACCTATCCAACAATATATCACACGTTGGGGTTGAAATTAAAAAAAAAATCACTCCCCACTTTACGTATAGGGGAGGTACCCTAATAAAACATTTTTTTCAACTTTTTATTTTACCACTTTGTCGGTGTGATTGATATACATATTAGTACCAAATTTCAGCTTTCTAGTGCTAACGGTCACTGACATTATCCGCGGACGGACGGACGGACGGGCAGACACGGCGAAACTATAAGGGTTCCTAGTTGACTACGGAACCCTAAGAATGGTCATCGCGTCCCGTTTGGAACTTTTTCAGATGATAGTTTATATCCTAATAAATATAAAAAATCGTCAGTTAGCTGTATCGCAGTGAAAAGTCCGTCAGCTGGTCACGTGGACATACAATCTTCAGGGCATCAGCTGACTGTCTTTCCACCTAGATACGGCCGGCTGACGATATTTCATGTTTGTAAGATCATATAAACTATCAGCTGACGAATTTTCAATCTTAACGAATTATCTTGACGAAAGTTCATGGCGTGACGCCATGACCGTTTTTTTTTAAGTGATTAATTAGCTGCCGTTCCTTAACCCACCACTGGAGCGGCAGCTGACCTTCACGAGGCTTCATTATACATCGCCCTTAACCACTTCACAAGTTATCGCTTGGGACGCGATTGGTCATGAAATTTGTTCCTGGCTTACGGTCCATAACATAATATAATATATAGGGTTTAAAACACAACAACTGCACAAGGTGTATTTTATCGCTCAAACGAAGAAAGCGCCAATACCCAAGCTAGTCAGCAAGGGTGAAGCAGATGCATTTAACCCCCAGTCAGACGCCAGTTCAAATCTGGCCTCGGACACCGGAGGGTTTGGTCACTTTTTCTGAAGTATATGACATCTATTTTCAGTTTAAATATAGTAGTGTAACTACTTAAAAATTGCAAATCAAAAAATATTGAACAAAAATAATTTGATTTGCTTCAAGATTCATAGATGGCAGCACCATCTCTCTCTCGCTATACCAGAATCACGTAAGAGATGCGGATAGGAGGTGCAAGCACGTACTGCGCATGCCCTTAGAGTATGGTCAACGGCGCCTAGCCGTTTCAAATTCAGAGATTGCATATACATGAGAAAATTTGTCAAGTTCCGCCGTGACCGGGTGGTCTAGTAGTCAGGCCGTCAGCCGCGAAAGCTGAAGACGCCAGTTCAAATCTGGCCTCGGACACCGGAGGGTTTGGTCACTTTTTCTGAAGTATATGACATCTATTTTCAGATGCATTTAAATTAAACGGCTTATTTCGAAGGAATTACGGAATGATTATGTGGAATGCACAGGGATACTACAGGGATAGAGACAGGTAAAGATATTTCATGAGCCCAACCTGGAAGAACTTATGAGTGGAGCCATTAAGCATCGCGCCATAGCTGACAGCCGTCTGCTCCGAGAGATCCTTCGCGTTCTCGATGTTGTTGCTCCGTCGGTTATTACTTATGAAAGTAGACATGTTGGCCGTGTACGAGGCCGTCACTATCATAGCGAAGAACCACCATGTGCCTGCTATCCACCGGGAGCCAGCACCTCTGGAGTGACAGACAATGTTTTTACTGTTATGACTAAATCCAAAAGATACGAGCAGAAAGGTTCACTTCGCAAAGTCGTAAAGTTTGAACTTGAAAAGCTAAAGTTTGTGTATAATGATTAATGACTAAGCGGTTGGCTACATGTATTGGTGTTGATTTTGCTACATGATCTCAATATATATAGTATTTTTAGGGTTCCGTACCTCGAAAGGAAAAAACGGAACCCTTATAGGATCACTTTGTTGTCCGTCCGTCCGTCCGTCTGTCTGTTTGTCAAGACCCTTTTTCTCAGGAACGCGTGGAGGTATCAAGCTGAAATTGATATCAAATACTCAAGTCTACTGTCCCTTGGAGATGTAAAAAAAATCAAACTTCGAAGCCAACGCAATCAAAAGATACAGCCGTTTATGCCGCAAATTTCCGCAAATTTTCGAAACTTGCAAGGGAATCAAAACCTACAGGGTACTTCCTGTGAACTCAGAATCTTGAAATTTGGTACGAAGCGACGTCTTATAGCACAGATAAAGGAAAAATTGCGATTTTTTTTTATAATTTTAAAGTTACAACCCTTATATACCTACAGGTTTGTACGGAACCCTCGGTGCGCGTGTCCGACTTGGCAACTAAATTAAACCTAAAAAATATCAAAAAAATTGGGCCCCTTTGGCATGGTGCTTAAGATGCTGGCAGCATTTCCCCGCTGTATCGCAATACTAATTCGTTGAGCGAGAAAGCTGCCAGCTCTTCGGTCACCAGTTGAGTCGACGAGCCTTTTAGAGAGTTCTTTGTAAAGTTTATGGGCACTGGGACCCCACAGGATTTTTTAAATAAAATGCTTGAGATTGTATTGGTCGATTTGGACATCATGGCAGATAATGTTGTGATCCAGTAGTTGGCAGCATTATTATAAATGTAGTTATAGCATTTATCTTTTATTCTTGGGTCTGTATAACATTAAATGTTGTCTAATTATAATTAACCTTTGATCTTAAATGAATTGTGTTCTTACCTAGGTAATATATCACACCCCTGAGTCATGATTGAACCCATCGTTAGCCACATACAATTATAAAGGCTCCAAATATTTTCAAGATTCTTAGGGTTTCGCTCACAAGGGTGCGGGTTGACCCAGTCTTCCTGGCTCATTCTAAAATACAGAGAGATTAATAAACAGATTGCTAGTATCATATAGAAGAAAGCAAGCTATTACTTACTTATTTAATCCATATCCATACTAATATTATAAATGGGAAAGTGTATGTGTGTGTTTGTTTGTTTGTTTGTCCGTCTTTCACGGCAAAACGGGGCGACGCATTATCGTGATTTTTTAAGTGGAGATAGTTAAAGGGATGGAGAGTGAAATTGGCTACTTTTTGTCTCTTTCTAACCCCCCACTTCCCTAAAATGGGGGGGGTGGAAGTTTGTATGGAGCATTCCGCAATTTTCAAGGTAGAAAGCTAAAAATTGGTATGCGGACTATTTGTGACTAACAAAAAAATCGTGCATAAGCTATAAAGACAAATAATATCGTCTACAGTAGCGTATTAAAATAATATTCTGTTCCGACTTCTCTTCTGTGTTTTAAACCAGGAAAGGGGAACCGTGTTACCCCGAATTTAACGCGATCGAAGCCGCGGGCAAAAGCTAGTATTTAATAAAGCTATAAAAATGTATTTAATTATTCAGGTCTTTTATTTATTTAAACTTTATTGCACAAAAGAAACCTTATCGTACAAAAGGCGGACTAAATGTCATAAGGCATCCTCTACCAGTCAACCTTAAGGCAAAGCAGAGACATATGAGTATTTTATATGTATACTGATTAAACAAAAGTATGTTTATTAATCGTGCTGAGAAAGTGGTAGAATTAAAATCTACTCATATTAGAATGGAATATACGAGATACTTTATTTTCATAATGATTGATCCATTCCGTCACTTAATTAAAGTCAATGGACAAGTTTCTTACCTAGCACATATCAATAAAACAAGTGACGTAATAATGTACACCACAGCGAGATACAGCCAGACGTCAGTGGACAGAGGGTTGACAAAGGAGAACATGTCCGGGTCCGGTGGACGGTCAACTTTAAATAGCATACTGATTCCCAAGCTCATGAATGGAATAGAGAAGTCGACCACAGCATTCCTTTCCGCTGTTATAGTCAAGTCGCAAATAGCGAAATGTGCTCTCTAGAGAAAACAAACATTTTTATTGAATACCTAATGACAATAATATTAAATTGAGTGAAGAAAAATAATGTTTACTCTAAAACAAAAGAATATCATTTTTCTGGACTTTCATCAAGACTAAGTACTAAAGCTTGGAAAAATACGTAGCTAATGATCATTATTTGTGTCACAGTGTATTTGACGTAATAGTGACGCCCTTGGGGATGGGTGTAGAAATTTTTGGACTCCTATACATAAAAAAATGTACCTTGAATTAACTTATTTTTTTCTATCTGAAGCTAGAAGTAAAGAATCTGCTGTTACGTACATGTTCTAGTATTTCACCTATAAGTCCAGTCCATCTTCTACTGCCTTCTATTGGTCCACCAACTTTAACTCCGGGGTCGACAATGACGTGGTACAATTCATGATTTTGTTTTTCTCTAATATGCTTGAAAATTTCATCCATTAGGTCTATGATGTATCCTTTAGGTGGGTCACCGTTATCAGGAACCATATAATATGGGGGTTCTTTCTTAGTTACTACCTAAAACGGTTTATTTTAGAGATATTTAATGTGATTAATTTTCGGCTGAGATGATATATGATCATCATCTAATTATGATGTCCAAAGAAATAAATAAAATATCATAGCCAGTGGGTGGAAAAAATATTGATCACTCAAGGAAATTATCAAAAGTAAGGATTTAAGTATCCACATTAAAAATAAGACACCTGCATTTTTCCTTGTCTGACTTATGGATGTGAAACTTGGTCCTTGACTGGAAAACACCGGTATACACTTGCGAGATCCCAGAGAGCAATCTAGCGCAGTACATTATGTTAGGAATTAAGTTATCGGATAAGGTCAGAAACACAACAATAAGAAAGAAAACTAATATTACTGACATACTAGCTCGCATTGACCATTTAAAATGGGGATAGACAGGACACATGTTACGTTGCCCATTAGACAAATGGAGCAAACAGGTTACTCTATGGTACCCCAGAGGCTGCACAAGAAGACAAGCCCATCCTTAACAAGATGCAAAGATATCATAAGTCTGACCCTGGGACCATACTGGGTGAGGGTTGTAGCAGACAGAGTACAATGGAGACAGTTGGAGGAGGCCTATGCCTTACGGCACACCGAACTTAGAGATATATTATAAGTAATTAGAAATGTAATGTTTAATTGTTCGGAATAAATTGCTTTATTATTATTATTAATTTGATTAATTTCGTAACTAAAGTTTGGCGTGACAAATACGATATACAGATAGTTGTAGGTACTTGATAGTAAGCGATCAGTGTAGCTGGTATATTAAGAACGCCTAATGTGAACCCAAACGCTGCAGTTTCCTAAACAGGGGCACTACCCAGTAGGCTACGTGGAGGCCGTTATTACGAATGGAGACTGGTCAATTAATATCCCCAGGCTGATTCAGATTCAAGCGATATGATATTCGGCAATGATCTATCTACTACCTCGCTTAAAATACAGTCAGAAGCATAATGTAGCTAAGAGGGTGAAATAAAATCGCGTCAAGGTAAGTTTAATACACTAAGAGATTTTTGCTGCGGATTGTATACATTATGAGTTATATTTTAAACAACGGCGAATCGTAAACTGTAGTGAAGATAAATGTCTTACCAATAAAGTAACATTTGTTTTAAAATCAGAAACAGGTCTAACGTTTATTTCCTCTATCTTGTCGGTCGTTGAATTCCAGTGTCCCACATACACGAATTTGCTTTCATTATTAAGTTTGGAATAGTGCAATATAAAGTTAACTCTTTGTCTATTTTCGTCAAACTCCACGTTTCCGGTGAATCCATGACTTATTGAGGTCTGAAAATTAGAATTACTTAAACAAAATAGAGTCATGCTGTTAAGTTTTGAAACAAAATACGGTCATAATAAGTGACGGACGGCGATGACAGCGTAAAATAAAATTATTAAAAAAACTTAAATAATATCCTGTACCAAATAACGCCAGAAAGTAGCGTAAAAAACAGTTAAAGTTTTAAATTACTTGGGTATGCATTTTGTTTGCCGCCTAGTTGTCTGTCTTGAAAAATACGACCATGCTATCACCACGTATCCGTGGCGGAGCGTTCATATAACTTTTCCCACAGATCAATACGACAAAGAATGCCAAATTAGCGCTGGCCTTCCTGTAACAATCAAATACAAATTACTTACATCACTCGAGAGCATAGCCTCTCGTAGTTTTGGGCCAACTTCCCATGGCTTAAACTCCTTTTTGTAGCACAAAGGTGGGGGGTTAGGTATACGTTCATTAGGATCCACGATGTTGTCTAACATGTATGTAATAGATTTCTCCAGGTGACTAAGTGCATCGGCCGCTAAATGAGTTTCAATCTGAAAGGGAAGGATTGCCATGGAAAGAAATAATTTATGCGGTGAATATTTTTAAATATTATTACTTTTTAAATAAAACTAAGTAAAACGAAAATAAATATAAATAATTAACTCTAAAAGTAAAACTAAACTAAAACTAAAATATATCTAAAAGGGGCCACTGCGGCGTGGTACCAAAAACGCTGGCAGCATGTCAAGTAAGCTATTCTATTATGTATTACAATAATATAATATTTTTCTTAAAAACATACACGTATATTCACTATAAAAAATATATATATTAAAAAACATAAAAGTTATGTAAGTGACAATTGCTTTAGTACTCGTATATGCGTACCACTTTTTGGGCGCAGATTATTAGGTTGTGCTCACTGCCATCACATTGAGTCTTAATAGTTAGTTTTGTTATTTTGTCATAGTTTATAGGTACTTAGACTGATGAAAATAATACCTAGGCTTGCTTACTTACACTTTTAGGGTTGTCGATGCGGTTATCAGTCCATTTGTCTTTTTGTTCCGTTGTTAAATGCCAAGTAGTCACGTTACCTTCGATGTTTATAGAAGTCAAGTCAACCGTATATGCATCTATAGATGTTAATAGAATATTCTGAAAATGGTCATATCATTAAAAATTACCGATATTATCAATCAGAGCCTCGATTGCGGGACAACTATGGTATCACACTTTTGTAACAGTTGAAATTTGGGGTGGAATCACTCAAGAGTGATATCTAAAATGGTGGCCATAGCCATAGACAAAACGCTCTAGCGAGACCTACTGACAGCTTGACAGTTAGGTGTGGACACGTGTGGACAGTTGGATATCACTCTATCCACTAGCGATACAAGTATGACATACACGTCTCACAGTTTGGCATGTCGAATCGAGGCCCAGGAAACAATGGAACAATTTAAGTATATACCTAATTGCAGTACTTAGCTATACTTAAACGTGTTTTGTATAGTAATAATGGTAACAACTCGTAGATATTTAAATAGGTATTCATAGTTACGCAGAAAACGCTGATACCCTATAGGTACCGTTATAATAAAAAATAACATCGATTAAAATGCATGCATTGAATACTTAAACGTACAGCCGCCTTAAAACCTTTGCAGATTTTTTTAAAAATCTTAGGTATATAAACCAGTGTCTAAACAAAACAATAAGTTAAGTACTTACTACAATTAAAACTGAACGTACTAAATAATATAAGCACTTATACTATAATATTCATATTATATACGCTCATATTGTATAAGCTTGTTTTGTATACCATTTAAGGTGTATAACGAACGTTAGATATAACATCAAAATATCTATTTTTATGTGTATTTAAGTGTAATAATTATATAACGATAATTATTACACTTATATTCATAATATCTCAGATTTATAATGTATATTACACAATACATCTAACACCAAAATGCACAATGCAAATTTTCAGGCGGTTATTCTATACGAGTATAGAATAACCGCCTGAAAATTTTCTGCATTTACTTTTCTGACAGCAGTTTGTTTTCTATAGAGGACGCAGTTCCAGCCTAACCTAACCTAATTTTCTGGCAGCAGTTTGTTTTCTGTAGAGGTCGCAGTTCTAACCTAACCTACATTTCTAGCAGCAGTTTATTTTCTGTAGGGGTCGCAGTTCTAAACTAACCTAACCTACTTTTCTGACTGCAGTTTGTTTTCTGTAGAGGTCGCAGTTCTAACCTAACCTACTTTTCTAGCAGCAGTTTATTTTCTGTAAGGGTCGCAGTTCTAAACTAACCTAACCTACTTTTCTGACCTCAGTTTGTTTTCTGTAGGGGTCGCAGTTCTAACCTAACCTATTTTTCTGGCAACAGTTTGTTTTGTATAGAGTTATATTATAACCTATTTAGTATATCATACGCCATTATATTTTAAAATCATTAAACTAAAAGATAGTATATACTATGATCGATATACATTATGTATGTTATATAAACTGAATTAAGAGTATTTGAGTGCTACATAAAAAAACATTATCCAAAATGAGTATTATATTACTTGACCTTTTTTCCTAACAAGAATATTGATTTTAATGTTATAGCAAACGTTCATTATAACTTGTGAACGTTATTAATATGAAATTATATATTATGTAGTTATATCTCGTGGGACGCCCCCGTCTAAGCTTTATCTTGATATATCTTAATGATACCAAAATATTGTACTGATAGTATTCGACTTACTTGGTACGCGGTATAGTTTTCCACTTGATAGTGTATTGATAGAATTCGACTTACTTGGTATGCGGTATAGTTCTCCACATAATATTTTATTGTCAGTATTCGACTTACTTGGTATGCGGTATAATTCTCCACTTTTGTTATTTCATCCAAATACTTCAGAACGTTTTTCGCTTTGCAGTCTATTATATGATAACTGAGACGCGCAACCTTAAAAACATACTTGAAAGTTTCCTTGTTGTCCCCAAGAGGATAGATTTTTTTAAAGAGTATAGGTTTCTTATCATTTTCCCAAGTATTAATCACTTCTTGAAGACGAATAAAACCTAAAAATACCATAAATCTTGTAGAATGTCTGGGTTTTTTGGCCATAATTAAAACATTGAAGCCTGTTAAATATATCCATTCGATATCTTTTATGCCGTTTGGAGTGAAAAGAAACAAGCCCGATCAAAAACACATTTTGTTTTAAATGCTTAAAACAGCTATTGACGAGTAAACATTAGAAAGTAATAATAGTAACGCCAAGCAAGGCTGCTGATATCCAAATAGTAAAATAAGATACCGCCTAGACGAAACCGTCTCGAATAGTGGACAGCGTACGAGCCCAATTTCAAAGAAAAACCGGAAATCGATGTAAAGTATAGCCAAGTTTTGACCCGATGTTCTTTAAAAAAACCCTTAGGAAGGGAATGCTGATAATTATGGATATTACGCATGATTTTATGATTATTATGTACCGTCTCTGCAGTACAGTTCCATAAGCGTGGTAATATAGGTCCCTACTGAAGTAGAACTGTGTCACTTTGTAATATTGAAAAAAAAAACTAATATATTTTTTTCATAATTGCTTCCTGGTATCGCACTGGTATCATTTATAGTATATTGTACAACAAATCAGCCATATCGTATTTGGAGGAGCCCAGTGGTATGTTTAAAAAAATATTTGTTAGAGTTGAAAAATTAAATTTTAAGATTAGCCTCAAAAAACCATTTCATATGATACCACACGCGAGAGGTTTCTGAAAAAAATGTTTATTTCCTAAACAAAAAAAAAACTCAGCACTCCCCTCCTAAGGGATTTTTTTAAAGAACTGCGGGCCAAAAAAAATGTTTTGATCTTTAGTATGCGTGTGCCATACGGCTAAACTGTACATCGATTTACGTTTTTTTTGCGTACGCCTTCCACTACAACGTATGGCTCGTTCTCTCTCTCGTTAGGTAGAATATGCCTTATGCCTTAATTACTACTGCTGAGATCAAACGTAAACCGAGAGTGCACCCGAAAATAGGGCTGCCATCTCTAATTTCGCCGAACCCGGACAGACTTAACAAACCCCGGACATTTGGCGTAGATCGCATTTTGCCCCGGACGTGTTCGAAAATAATATAATTAAAAAAACAATTGCTTTGGTGTTTCCTCACATAACACTTTTTAAAAACCCCCCGGACGGCCTCCAAACTAGGACAAATCCAGGGAAACCCGGACGGATGGCAGCCCTACCCGAAAAGAAGATGGATAAACCACTTACTTCCTTCGTCCTCATACAAAAATGAGAAACGGTCCCAATCCTCCTTTCTGATAAAATTAGCGTAAGCTTTCGAAATAACGTGTGGGGGAGGGTAGTAGGAAATTGTATATTTGTCTTCGGGCGCTGATACCATTGGCTCCCAATCAAATGTTAGATGTGGAATCTAAAAAAATAAAAGGCAGTTTTAATACTAAAACTAAAAAACACACTGAATAAATCAAACTGAAAAATTCATTAAACTCACTTGAAAGTTCTTGCTTAGTAAGCACACGTTATCACAAATGCCTCTGGTAGGTCTGGCGTCTACTATTGCTGATGCTTCAAAACCATCATCACACACTAAAACGTATAAATAAAGATTAATTATCTAAAGTATGCAGATTTTTGACGTGAGAACGTCTTATAATTCGATGGAGCCGGCTGCACGCACGAAAAAACATGACAGGCGGCGTTACCTCGCTCTGAGGCGTTCCATTTAAGGCTTGAAGTGCAAGCGAGAGCGCGGAACGAGCGACAAAGAGGCACAATCGGCCTTCGCGTTCGGCAGCGTTCGAAAGAAAGAAAGAAAGAAAGATTTATTCCTGACAATTACAAAAAACATAATAAACAATAACATATACAACTCGAAATATTAATTGCCACGAAATGGTCGCAACTCAGCGTTAAATGCCGGCAGGGCCAGCGCTGGTCTTCCGTTGCGACACGGCGCATTGACGCCACGGTCACATCCCCAATAAGAACAATTATAACAAACACAGGAAGACATATTACGAATTTACGACAGTGAAACCAATAAAACTAAACAGGATCTTGCTTAACTACAACTACAGTAAAGTAAGTACTCAAGTATCTTGAATCTTGCAACAAAGCGAGTTTATGTCTTAAAATTACCCTTAAAAATAACAGTGTCACAATGTCATCTCTCCAGGTCCACAGAGGGAGTATACTAGGAACTAAAGCCAGCAATAAAACACCACAGTGATATGCCGCGGAATACCTCCGATGCATAAAAATGGGATTTTTCCTCTGAGCTCCGATGCCTACAGGACGCAAAACGCAGGTGTGTAGACACAATCTCGTATTGTATATGAATAAATACTATGACTATGTACGTGCTCATCAAGTTTAGAAAACAAATTAATCCTTTGCCCAATATTTTAGAAACAGGGTTATTCACAACTTGCGAACATATTGAATTATTGATTTATTGATTCAAAACAAGGGTTATCTTACCGTTTGTTGTATAAATAGGAATTAAGTAATAATTAATAAATATATAAGTAAAATGATAACTATGACGGCAAATATCTTGCCGCTGTTTACTAAAGGGTTCGAATAAGGAGATGCCAAAAGGTTAAAAACAACTTGTATCGTGCCTTAGATTTTCTTGCCTCAGTTGGTGCTTGAATAAAAATTTTCTAATATTGACCTTAAAACTATGTCTACTTTTTAGGTCCCGAATAGGCGGAGGCAGGTTGTTCCAGCATTTGGTAGCAAGATATCTGAAACTCCCGCGGAAGGCAGCAGAGGAATGTTGATGAGTAAGAAACTGCAGCCCACATAGTCTTATACCACGTGGCTTCCCAAAATGACAATTTCTCAAACAGATATGATGGGACCTGATAGTTTATAACACCGAAGAGAAGGCATGCTAGGTGCATCTTGCGTCTGTGTAGCATCTTTAAGGTATTACTGTTGTTCAAAAATGGAGTGACATGGGCCCTAGGAGGGATGTTGAAACAAAATCTTGCACATGCTTTTGAACTCTTTGGACAAGACGTTTGGTTTTAGAGAGCAGGCGTGGGCCGTATACAAGGTCCATATAGTTTAATTTAGACATAACTAGTGATTCTACTAACTGGATTCGCAAAGTTTCACTCAAAAAAGGTCTAATCTTGTACAACACTTTTAATTTATAAAAACATCCTCTTACTGAGTTTAGAATATGTTTTTCGTAACGTAGTTCATGATCAATCAAAAGGCCCAAATTACGCGCTTCCCAGACTCGTTCTATGGGCTCGCTCACCCATCAGCTCAACCTGTACAGATGGTCTAAGTTTAGATAACTGCTGTTGGGTGCCGAAAATTAGGTACTTTGTTTTGGTTGGTTTGGAGTTGGTTTCGTTCGACATCTGTCTCTCTCCTACTTGAGTGAGCGATGCGTCCGCGTGGACAGGTGCTATACAATAACACATTTACATGTTTTCGTCAAGTATGAAGTGCAGTGAAATTAAAATTTTCTTTTGAAAAATGCAACCATTCCATCAGTATTTTCTTATGACGTTGTCACGTTCAACTATCGTCAGTAAACCGACTTTACAGACAACCAATTTTTTTTACGGTATCCTTAAATCTACATAATAGTGAGACCATTTACGAGCTAATAGTAAAATTTATGTCTTACAATAACGTTCTCTGCTTTTTTTTTACATTTTGAAAACGAATTTCCTAGCTTCTGCTGTATTCAATAACTGAACTGCGGGCGCTAACAGTTAGTGTAATATATTTATTTTTATCATCTTAGTAATAAAATTACAGCTAAACGACTTCATGCTTCGAGTATTCCGATTCTAACGACCAGTGTTATGAACAGGAAGAAATACCATGTAACTAAAAATAATACAATATAATTTAACCGTCTAAGCCATACTGCAAGAGGTAAGTAAATATGTAGGTCATACTATTATATGGTCAAAACGCCAAATAGGTAGCAATAAAGAACAAAAACCTATTTAATATTTTTTTTGTAAATAATTATCTTAAAAATAGAACAAATAAACAGTTTAATTTATATCCACTGCGTGTTTTCTTCCTAAGGCGTGCCTAATACTAAGTTTTGGCATTTATTAGTTCATCTCGTACAGGGAACGCCCAAATAAAAGTAGCATAATAATTAATAGTAGTATCTTATAGTTAGTTCTATCTCTAGTATCTTACTCTCCAACGACACGGTGAAACTATCAGGACTTCTTGAAATCTTCTCTTTACCCCAGTACGAACGTCTTGAGTCATTCGCAAATTTTCTGAACACTTCTACTGTTTTGTCCTCAGAGAACCTGGTGAACAATCCCCCTGTAAAGGAATGGCAATCATCACTCATCTGCTACTTAATTATACACATCTGATTCACACATAAACTATGTAGGTATTTCTTTCTCACATATGTTATTGATTTAAATAACAAATAACAGCTTTCTACACACGGCTCAAGTATGTACATTGTTTTAATTATTACCAGTATAAGTGACCCTATCACAAGAAAATGGAACTTACATATCGGGAGTTGTCGCCTTGCGTACGTAATTGCCTTGATTTGGTAAATTTGGCACATAAACGCCAGGATAAACAACAATTTAAACCGTTCCATTCTACACGTTTAGGCGTGCAAGCATAGTGAGAGTCACCACACCGTCTGATATATTTTTGGAAAACATTTTAGGTCGCAGACGGCACACGTCGCGTTGTGATTGCCGGCATTTGACGATAGTTCTCCGGATATAATACGAATAGCTTTACCTTTTTATTAAATACATATTTGAGTTTAAACCGAAATTAATATTTTTTTATACTATTGTCGCAGTGAAAGTATTGTCTTTGTAATATATCGCTTGATAAATCGGTGTTGTGATTGAATTCTAAGTATTTTTAAACTATTGAATGGTGGTAATTTTCCATTAATTTTTATAATAGCTTAATGGTGTGTGAGAGTGACAGTATTAAATATGTGGAAGCGAACGCTATTGTTTTGTATTTTTATACAAATATGCTTGTGTCAGATACGGCAAATACAAATAGAAGAAAAATCACAATTAAATATAGGTAAATTTTACTCATGTACGTATAAACAGCTAACACTTTAGGTAAACACCAGGCGACTAACAAATAAGGTACCTATTTAATAAAACTAATCGGGTCGACTATTCGAGTTACTAATAGTTTTACAGTTTATCTATTTATTACAAAGTAATATGAAAACGGCGGACTTTTTGCAAATAGTATTCTTGTACAAGTCAACCATAAATACAAAAAAAGTGTTTATTATTATGTGCGTTTATTCACTTAATTTTTTAGTCTTTATTTTTTTGCTACTTACTACGCACGTTCCTCATGATCAATGTGGTGAATATAAATATTATCACTAGATCGCCAATAACTAAGTATATCTAGGCAAGATAAAATACACCACCTGAAATCATGCAGAAGCTCATGAAGAAAACATTCCCATAATTTCGACATCGACATTTCAATTGACTGTTTACAATGTTCAACAGTGGGGGTATTTGAACCAAATGCCCTTGTTCAGATGGGCGCCTTCGAGGAAAGCATGCAAAACGCAGTTGGCGATGGTAACCGGGGACTAGAACCTATCGTTGTGAAATCCATCGCACCCGACAGCTACTCCGTGTTAACTGATCGTAAGTTTCTCATGTATCTATTAGATATTAGTTTAGAGAGTGGAGTCAGACTGTCAATTTATCCACTAAAAACAGAACTTTGTGTACCAATGCTAATATTATTTTTATTTCGCGTCCTCCTTCCTTCCTTTTGTCCTCTTCTTTCCTTCTCCTTCTTCTCTCTACTTTGGTAGATTAATTTTATTTGTCTTCCTGTAGGCCTAGCACATGAGTGTAGTGACAGTATCTCGCGGTCGAGATAGACATCTGTCACTGTCTAACTATATTAATCAGAAAGTGACAGATGTCTATCTCGACCGCGAGATACTGTCGCTACACTCATGTGCTAGGGCTACTGCTTAGTTGTTCACTCTTGACAGAATAGACTTGGTTTGAAGATAACCTAGCTACCGTCAATAATAATGAAAATGATGTAGTTCTCGTAATACGATGTCACTTTTTAGTAGTAATTATACAGGTTATTATTTAAATCTGGTCAAAAACTAGAATGCTAGAGTGCGCACACTCCGAGGACGACTGAAGACGTTTCGCGAACGTTGCTTCTTGTGGAAGAGTACCTACAAGGACAACGACTGTAATATGGAACAATTACCATAAACTCAACTACTACATATGTCAAGAGTTCGAATGAAGAAAGGTCTCTTATGTTGTTTGTCATATATTTTTATATTCTTCCAGTATGTACAACCACATCAGTGAAAACAATAGCCGTGCTTGGACCACACGATTCGGTTTCCGACAGAGGTGTCCTAAACCATTGTTCCAAATTGAATATTCCATATATGCAAGCTACATGGCAACCTTTCGACCCTGAGTCAGGGGATGAAGAAGATCTAGAAGACAATGGAGAAGGAAAAGAAAACGAAGAAGATGAATACACATTTAAAAATATGGCTATAAACTTTTATCCAGACTCAAATGAAGTTGCGAATGCGTACGCTGATGTTTTGAAGTTTTATAATTGGGAAAGTTTCATAGCTCTGTATGAAGATGATTACGGTAATGAGTATTTAAAACTCAAAGATGCCGTCCATTAAAGAAATAAACTACTCTCCATATAGTATGACTTAATCATATAGTTACTGAAATGCATGAGTAGCGTCAGATAACGTAGCGGCAGAGCGTCGAAAGTGGATTTCTGTATCTCATAAACAAAGCCAGATTAGCTTCGGCTTGCTTTCTTTAAAAATAATTTGTTAAATCTTCAAAAAAATGTCACGGAGATTCAAAAATAATTTCCTATGTGTAAATTTTTTTTTCAGGGTTATTAAGGGTTCAGAAAATTATGTCTAACTATACAACAAATTTTCTTGTCGTATTTAGAAAATTGGACCCTGACTCTAAAAACTATGAGGTATGGTATTGCAGACTTCATGATTGATTTTATTGATTTTGTTGTGTTAATTTGACGGCCTCCTAGCCTAGTTGGTAGTAACCCTGCCTACGAAGCTGGAGGTCCCGGGTTCGAATCCAGGTCAGGGCATTTATTTGTGTGTTTCTCACGAATATTTGTTCCTGAGTTCCATAACTCAACAATGTTTCCTATGTATTTAAGTATTTATATGTATATATGTATTATATATATCGTCGTCTAGTACCCTCAACACAAGCCTTATTGAGCTTACTGTGGGACTAGGTTGATTTGTGTAAGATTGTCCCATAATATTTATTTATTTATTTAAAATAAAAATATTTATTTCAGGTTTTTAAAGAGTTAAGTAAAATGCAAGAAAGTCGCATTATACTAGACTGCTCTGTGGAAAATATTTTAAAATATATAGAAGTTGCCAAAGAACTTAATATGGTCAACTCCTATCAGGTACCTATATTTAGATAATTTTTGTATAATTCACTCAATTATGTATCTACTTACTGGATTTTTTATGGTTTTGATTTCGTATGTAATATATTTTTTAATGGCATTGCTATACCTATTTCTTATGTTCTTAATCCGAATATAACTGTTTTTTTCGCATTTTTATTTTTTTTAGCTCTTTATTATTAATTTTGTGTTTACTATATTTCAGCATTATACATTAACCTCAATGGATACTTCCCGGGTAGCGGATAAATTAAGCGCGTACTCTTCGAATTTTACATGGCTAAGTCTGACAGAATACGAAAATCTGAACAGCGCACAAGGCAGTCTAAATGCAAGAGTTAGTCGTTGGGATAATGGTATTTCACAACCCGTTGTCAAATTTCCGGTACGTTAATGGTCACTATTTAAAAATCTATGAAACAGCACGTAAATCAACCCAGTCAATTAAAATTAACAAAGTTCATCGTCGCAAGTAAACATGGCACTAAGGAACAAATAAAGAGTAAAAGGTAAACGTTGTTAAAGAGAATTAATACTTAATTGTTAATACATACACTTAGAGAAAACTTTGTCTTCCTTCATAAGCGAGAGGTCCGAGACACATTGTGTATTCATCTCTGTTTGATGTTATTTTTCAGACTGATGCATTGGTAATGGACGATGTGGCAAGACACGTCTTGAAGGCAGCGGAAAAAACAGGCATACCTCCGGACTCCCAGGGAAAACTGTGCGGCACCAGCAGACGATGGAAATATGGAGCTGAGCTACAAAAACAGATATTAACCGTATGTCTTAACCTCTCATTAACATTTTTTTTCACGTTTACTTATTTTTACGTAGTTATTTTAAAGTGACGTTAGGCCGAGTCAATTTTATATCCTAGTCGGGGCATAAAATTACCACTGGAAGGAATAATAATCAAATGTGAAATTCAATTAAAAAGTCATCTTTCATCAATGAAATTGTAGCTCTTATAAATAGGAGAAATTCGGCGATAGGATAGATCCGATAAAACGTAAAATTAATTACTTAAAAAAAAGGCCTTTAATTTCTTGCTGGTTTAGTACAATGTCAGCATTTGTTAAATAGTTTTAATTTATAGTTTTTACAGTATTTAAAAAAAATGGTTATTTTTTTATTGCATTATAGGGAAAATTTTGTTTACTATTAATTAATTAAAACTAAGTTTATTCGAAGCAAAAGTCACTTCTCAGGTAAAGGACTTCTCACGTAAAATAATTAAACAAAGGCACAATTACTTACCTTGGTTTAATTAATTTGACAATAATATTATCCATAAACGCCCGATCTCGATCCCTTTCGATAGAAAGTCTGTCTACAGCATCGGGACATATTAAGTAGGCTATCATTGTTTATATTACAGACGACAACTTCAGGTGTTACCGGGTCAATATCATTTGATCTGACAACAGGACGTAGGAAAGATTACACATTGTATTTAAACGAGATACACCAGACTCATTTGCACACCATTGCCACGTGGAAGTCTCGCGAACAGGAGTTTGTTAGCGACGAAAAGGCTGTTGAGATTCGAAGTAATCAGTCAAATAGTAAAAACTTCATTGTAAGTATTATTCTAATGATAGCTTGATAATAGGAACAACAAAATTAAGAGCGGTAGAAGCATGTGATATGAAAATCATAGAAGTCAAAAAGGTATTAAATAGTGTAGCATGCAATAGCTACAAATGTATAAGCATAAAAAACAGTACTTAAACAGAAAAGAAAACAGTTTTGCCTACCTTAAAGATACTTTATATTATGTAAGTATAATAATTTACAGCTAAGTACCTACTTAGAGACTTTAAAAAAACCGGCCAATTGCGTGTCGGACCACGCATAATGGAGGGTTCAACGGAATAAGAAAAAATATTATGAAAAGGTCGTATCTGCCTATGGAAGAGGTTTTTTAGAGATAGCTCGAAAACGCTTTTTCCGATAATGATCGAAATAATTTTCGTTGAAAGCATGGCCGCGATTCGAAGAATAAACACACACACTGGACAGACACAGCTCTAACCCAACTCAACCCAACTCAACTCAACGCTATAACGACATTGACATTTGCTATTCGAACAGATTTTTATTCAACATTGGTCTCACATTGGTCACACATTGGTCTCACATTGGTACAACATTGGTACAACATTGGTACAACATTGGTACAACATTGGTACACAAAATACGCCTTATATTTAAATGTTATTAAGATACGTCTTATACTTTCCGAGTAGAACAGCTGTGACGTACGGACGGATCCAATGGACGGACATGACGAAACTATAAGGGTTTCCGTTTTTGCCATTTTGGCTCAATGACTTATTTTTTTTTATACCACGACGGTGGCAAACAAGCATACGGCCCGCCTGATGGTAAGCAGCTACCGTAGCTTATGAACGCCTGTAACTCCAGAGGTGTCACATGCGCGGTGCCGACCCTTTACAAAAAAGGAGGATTTACTGTGTTGACGGCTAAAGTAACAAGAGGGAGATTGATTGATTGATTTTGGGGAGGGGAACGATTTACTTCGTTACTCAAAGTTATGGCTAAACTTAAAAATCGATCTACTTTCGAAACAGGTTATGTCCCGACCTGCAGATCCATACATCGTGAAAAAGAAATGCTACGTGGACCACGAAGCCGGCCCAGACTGTGAAGAAGACGACGATGGACTCGAATATGAAGGGTTCTCCGTAGATTTGGTCAAACACATATTTAAAGTGCTCAGAGATGAAAATTATGAGTTCACGTTCGAATTCATGTGGGATCCGAATATTACTTATGGAAAGTATGATACCGTTCAAAAAAAATGGGATGGACTGATTGGAAAATTACTAGACAAAGTAAGTTTAGTGCATTAGTTACATTTTGATTCTACAGTTTTAAATGACATAAAATGTAATTCTGTCAAATGCCATGAAAACGATTAGACTTCGTACAAGAAAACTGTGAGGTTCAATCACTTAACAAAATTTGGTACTATAAAAGTTCTGAGAACATTTTAGAACGTGCTAATTAGTATTTATGATTAGCACTATAATGGTGTTGTAAACCTTTACCTAACCCCAAATAGGCCCTAGTTTTATCACTGATTTATTCTATAAACATTACATAAAGGCTCTCACGGTGATAAATCAGCTCTATGATTGAAATGTCTGTAACGTTTATGTCACAATTTGGAACTATAAAAGTAACCAAAACATCTTTATAGTGCTATTTTGCACCGTAACCGAATCCAGTGATTTTTTTTATCACCAAAAGAATCGTGTTATGTGCTGTCATCGTCGTGAGGTTTCACAAGAAATTAAACATAAATCTGTAAGTCATTCGCCATTGTCCCTTAAAGCGACTTATAAATGTACATACTAAAAAACCTTCGTGAACCTTAGCTCTGCTGGTACTTTCACTTGCGAAAATAATTGTATTGATAAAATCATTATGCTGATTATAAATTTGACAACGCACCTTCATATTTTTACTGTTTTAATTAAATTTAAATTAATAAAATCAGGACTTGTCCCCACTGTGGCTGCTATAGTACACATGGGCTCCGGTCGTACTGCTAATGTGCTATCACTTTCAGAAATCGGCAGCCATATTTTAATGGATTTCGTTAGCCCCATAGCGATGTTGAGGGAGCATTTAAAAAGCTAAAACATTACGTAATGGTCGTGCAAAGTCCTTTTATAGTGCAGATTTGTCATGTAATAGTGTTTACGATACTGCTACAATACTAGTACTATACAAGTTAATTCGACGCATTATTAGTGCATAATAGGTACATAAAAGTGTCAGAAAAGTGTCTATAGTATTAAATAGTACTATAATCGCTTTTTGAAAATCGATTACAGTGCAATACTTTAAAGATTCTTTTTTATAGTCCTTTAAGCGTTCTAAGAGCTACATTATAGAACTGAAATGCTCTTTAATTTATAGAACCAAAACGCTCTATTAAAAACCTTTATGGTACAAGCAGTCACAATGGTTACCATTATAGGCCTACTATATCACAGTTTGGTGATAAAAGGCCTTAGTTATAGAAGCTTTTGTTACTTGGGTTATTACCTCGAAATTGAAAAATATGTCCAATAATTTCATAACAGTTTTTTCTGAAATTTTGGAGTACATTTTTTTATTTTATACCACGACGGTAGCAAAAAAGCATATGCCTGATGGTAAGCAGCTACCGGAGCCTGTGGACGACTGAAACTTCAGAGGTGTCTCATGCGCGTTGCCCACTCTTTACAAAAAGGAGGATTCACTGTGTTGACGGCTAAAGGAACAAGAGGGTCCCTCATCGTCAACACACTAGGTCCTCTTTGAGCTCTTTGGTATCCTTACTTATCAGCAGGAACACAACACTATGAGAAGGGTCTAGGTAGTGTTATTTGGCTGAGATTTTCTGTAAGGTGGAGGTACTTTCCCAGTCGGGCTCTGCTCCAGATTTGAGCGGGATGACATTCGCTGTGCTGAGCCCTACCACACAAAGCGAGATGACATTCGCAGTACCCATACCTATCTTTTGGACGTAGTTTAAGGACATACGGGTGTGTGGCCGTAGTTTAAGGAAATACCCGGGTCCGAATATATGGTATTATAAATATTATGGGTAGCAAAAAAATCGCTTGCTAATCCATTAACTAATTTTTAGCAAGCAGATCTGGTCGTTTGTGACTTAACAATGACAGAAGCACGGAAAAAGTTGGTAGACTTTTCGGTACCAATAATGACTGTGGGTATCAGCATTCTCTTCACAAAAGATAACAAGGTCCCGCCCGATACGCTGTCGTTCCTGAAACCCTATTCCGTGGAGATGTGGATTTACACTGCAACCGCATATTGTATTGTATCAATAATACTATTTATATGCTCAAGGTAAAAAAACTCAGTTAATTAATGTTGTATAGAGTAGAAATGTCTGATAATGATGATGCAACGTTAAAATCGGAAGAAGGGAAAAATTAAGAAAAACTGCCTGCTGGCAGTGTCTGGCATTACTTCGGGTAAGACTCGAACTCGACCCCACAAGGCGCATACGAAGCATATGGAGGAATATGCTAGCTTAGTTGGCACAGTGGCAGACTGGTATCGTGGAGTAGCGAGGTCGAGTCTCGCCCGACGCAGTGCATTTTTTCCATTTTTCCTTTATTCCACATACCTACTGATTGTTTTTTACGAAAGAAACTGCTTCTGTATTGTGTTGCCCCCGCTGGTTTCCAAATAGTCAATAATTATTTTGTTGTGTTTCAGAATATCTCCAGCCGATTGGGAAAATCCACAGCCGTGTGACAAAGAGCCTGAAGAGTTGGAAAATATCTGGAACTTCAAAAACAGCACGTGGCTAACAATGGGCTCTATTATGACTCAAGGATGTGACATTTTACCTAAGTATGACAAAAAGAAAATTTAATGAATGTTGCTTCCTGTAAAAGTTAAGCCAAAATATATTTACTGTTAGTCATAAAATGTGTAACCTCCCTCGTGAATTCAAAAATGAAAAATCCCGACTGCGTAAAAAACTAAAGCACCAAAAACAATTAAAGGCCAATACGCAAAAAATTTGTTAAGTAATGTAATATTGAAAAGCTTTGCCTTGGCTTTAACGGCAGCGAAGCTCTACCTCACCACACCTCACACAGAATTCAAATATCTTTCATTCATACCTTTGTCTGTATACACCCTTGATTAATATTTATCTCCCGTGTATTAAGACAAATATTTGAAAAAATATTAAAAAATCTTCTTCCGAAAAACTCAGTGGTACAAACCGGGGTTTGAACCTGAAACCTGACTACGCGTCATTGCTTTAACTACGAGTAGGCTCGTAGTCAGAGTGACCGCGAGGCAACCGAATGGCTCGCAGTATTTAAGAACAGAATAGAATAAAGGTTTAAGCTTCCGAAGTGATGACGAGGAACCGCCCTGTTCACCCCGAACTGACGCAACTTGGACTGGGGCGGAAAAAGAGGGGGATTAGCGATTTTTAGGGTTCCGTACCTCGAAAGGAAAAAACGGAACCCTTATAGGATCACTTTGTTGTCCGTCTGTCTGTCTGTCTGTCTGTCTGTCTGTCTGTCTGTCTGTCTGTCAAGACCATTTTTCTCAGGAACGCGTGGATGTATCAAAGTGAAATTTATATCAAATACTCAGGTCTATTGTCCCTTGGAGCTGTGAAAAAATCAAACTCAAAAGCCAACTCAATCAAAAGATACAGTTGTTTATGCTGCAAATTTTAGAGTTTCGGCACTCGCAAAACCTACGGGGTACTTCCCGTGAACTCAGAAACTTGAAATTTGGCACGAAGCAACGTCATATAGCATAGACAATGGAAAAATTACAAAAAGTAGACATTTTTAGTAAAATCATACAAAAACATATGTTTTTAAATTTTAAACTTACTACCTTTTTCCTCGTAAACGCGTGGAGGTATTAAATTAAAATTCATGTCAAATACTCAGGGCTATAGGACCTTTCAGATGTAGCAAAACCAAACTTTTATGTCAACGCAATCAAAAGAAATAGTAATTTAAGTCGCATATTTTGAAACTGAGTACTCGCAAGAAACTCAAAACCTAAAGGGTACTTCTCGTAAACTTAGAAACTTGAAACTTGGCACGAAGAAACTTCATATAGCACAGACAAAGGAAAAATTACGAAAACTAGACATTTTTAGTAAAATCATACAAAAAATATTTTTTTTAAATTTTAAACTTACTACCTTTTTCCTCGTAAACGCGTAGAGGTATTAAATTGAAATTCATATCAAATACTCAGGTCTATAATACCTTTAAGTTGTAAAGGTTTGTACGGAACCCTCGGTGCGCGAGTCCGACTCGCACTTGGCCGGTTTTTTTTTTTATCGCGAGGCACCTGATTGAAACAGCAGTTGCCTGAAAGTGCGTACGCTGGTTATATAATAAAAATTTAATGCCATCCCTTCAGGTGCAAACTGGCGCCATGTACGAGAGCGACGAAATTTTTTTTTTTAAGTTATCAGGCAATCGCTTGAAAATTAGCATGCTTGTTCTACATCATAGATAGATAGATAGATAGATAGATTTATTCATTTCTTATAGAAAATCACACAGTATTTTACATCATAAAATAATATTGATTCACTAAAAGATCGTCACTTAAAATACAATAAAATAATAATCAAACAAAAAAAAATGTACAGAAAAAGAAAATGTCATTAGTAAAATATAAAGAATGTCAACAGGGATTTTGTTTATGTATACATGTCTAGAGACCCTAGGTAGTGGTATACATATAAATATTATAAAATAAAAGAAAAATGTCAAAACCTAAAACAAAGTCAATCAATTAAAAAAAAAATAACAATATAAACAAAAATATTACGTAAAAATACTCTATAAAAATAATTAACATTTTGCAGTTCTTTTAAATTCTGCAGTGAATTCTTCGACAGAATATAAATTCCTAGACAATAAAAGTTCCTTTAGTCGGTGTTCAAATTTATTATCGGAAGTTTCATTTCTGAGAGTTGCGGGTAGACTTTCATAAAATTCCGGGCCTATTACACGCGGGCACTTGTCGAGTAATGCAAGTCGATGCTGGACGGGCTGTAGTCGCCCGGTCTGGCGGGTTATTCTGCCGGGCATATTTATACGCTGAAATGAATTTATATTTCGACGCGTGAACATTATAATCTCATAGACATACAGTGAGTAATGTGTCAGTATTTTGTATTTTTTGAATAACTCTCGACATGGGTACCTTAGGTGTACACCAGCTAATGTTCGTACGGCTCGTTTTTGTAATAAAAACACTCTTTTCGAGTCTGTCGAGTTCCCATACAAAATAATACCGTATGACATCAGCGAAAAAAAAATATGCGTAGTAAATTTGAAGCAGTGCGTCACTAGATAAAATCGGTTTTAATTTGATTAACGCAAAAATAGCACTGCCCAGCCTGGCACAAAGATTTTTAACGTGCTCTTTCCAGTTCAGGTTAACGTCAATTGTAAATCCAAGGAACTGGCATGAAACACAGCTCGGCATCGGACTCTGAATTAGCGGGATGTCTGTGTTCCCTCCGGCTGAGAACAACATTACGTTGGACTTCGTGACGTTGAGGATGAGCCCGTTCGCCGAGAACCACTCGTGAAGTTGGTTGCATGTCTGCGTTATTTTTTGTTCGAGCTGTGAGTACGTAGGTGCATTTACTATTACAGTGGTGTCATCGGCAAACAGTACTGCCACCCCTTCAGAAATGGTAGCAGGAAGGTCGTTTATGAACATCAAGAAAAGGGTATTCCCGAGCGACGAACCCTGTGGTATTCCTAGCTCAAGAGAACCTACCCCAGACTTCATACTTTTACCTTCAATTTTTACCTCCACCGTTTGCTGCCTATTCTTAAGAAACGATGCGAATAGTTTTTGAACGTTGTTTTTGATTCCATACCGCCCTATCTTTTTTATCAAGAGTTCATGACTAATCACATCGAACGCTTTAGATAAGTCACAGAATACCCCTGCTACTTTATTTTTTATATCCAACGCTGTTGATATACAATCGTGAATCTGTAACGCAGCTGTAGTGGTGGACCTATTTTTTCTATACGCAAATTGTCTGTCTGTTAGTAAGTCATTTGTCTCGACATGTTGCATTAGGGATTGTGATAATATAGATTCGATTAATTTTGAAATATTTGGTACAATCGTGATCGGTCTATAATTGTCAACGGCACACTTTTCTCCCTTACCCTTATAAACTGGACACACTCGGGTACTCTTCAGAACATCGGGGTATATACCGCATGTAAACATAGTGTTTATCAATTTTACTAATAAACCCGCGATGACCGGCCAGACACACTCGAGTATGTTCAGAGACATGTCATAAATGTCTACGGTAGCACGACTTTTTAGCATCGATTTCAAAGTACGGTTTAAATCTGTAAGTGTAACCGTTGGCAAAACTAGACCGGGTACGTCGGTATTCTTTAAATAACGATCTAGGTACAGTGCTGAGTCCAATTTTTTGTCATTGTTTAATTTGTACTTTTTGGCTATTGTGAGAAAATGCTGGTTTAGGTGATCTGGTATTTTGCGTGGAGGTACTTCAGTTCCGTATTCATCCTGTAGTGACATTTGATGTTGTAAGGGTTTTTTGGATATTTCGTTATTGACCACACGCCACATTTCCTTTGAATGGTTTTTACTACTTATTATACGGTTGGCATAATAATCTCGGCGGGCAGATAAGGATTCAGATTTAATTCGGTCTGCTTGGTGTTTAATGCGTTCCGCGAGGTGTGTAAGGTCAGGATATTGGCGTTTAATTTCTTTCAGGTCATTATAGTTTTTTACAAGTTGTGAGAGCGTATCTGATAACCATGGTACTTGTTTATTTTTTTTCACCGGTATGTTTTTTATAGGAAAGTGGATGTCAATATAATACTTCAATACGTTAAATAATTTGTTGAATTTATAGTCAATGGAAATCGCGTCGTCAAATACAAAATTCCAATTATAATTTTCAATAGCAATATAGAATGATATTAATGACTGGTCAGGAAATAGTCTTTATTGAATGAATGAGTTTGGTTTAATACGTTGACGCGGTTTAGAGATAGGGAACGTAAACATCTGTGCATTGTGGTCACTGATTAGGGTATCTAGAGACTTACTCTCGATATCGCCCCACTCCTGCGGCACGAGCCCGCAGTCTATACAGGTTTCGCTGTGCGCGGACACACGGGTCGGAAACTCGACACAGTTTCTACACATATAAATTTGTAGTATTTCATCTACCCGCCGCCTCGAAGTGTTGTCCGACATAAAATCGACATTTTGATCACCGACCAAAATGAAACGTTTATTCTCTCTTGTTAATTTATCTAATAATAATTCTAAATTATTTAAGAATATGTCAAAGTCACCATTTCCAGTGCGGTATAAAACAATAACAATTAAACTTATGTTACAAATTTCAATTGCAGTAAATTCAAAATGAAATTCAATGGCTAGTTTCTGTAAATCATTTCGTTGGCGATATGCAATATCGGCCCGTGTGTACATCGCCACGCCGCCATGCTGGATATTCGAGCGACAGTAACTATTTGCCAACTGATAACCACTTAACCTCACTTGTTCTATTTCGTATTTTTTGCACCAAGTTTCACTGCAGGCGAATATGTCGGGTTCTTCTGAGTGAAGTAGCAAGTCTAAGAGTCCAGTTTTACCGCAGATTGACCTGACGTTTTGGTGGAGGATTTTAAAACTCGAAGATTGTGCTAGCGTGGTGGTCGATCGCCGGTGCTCACTTGGAAGTTTTTTGGCTCGACTGTATTGAAATGCCTGATGGATACGCCAGCCGGCCAGTGTTTGTGACTACGCACTACACCTACTTTGTTTGCTGATACATCGACCTTGAAAGACGAGTAGTGGCCTCTCGTGACCTTCAGCTTTTCGCATGCATGTACTTGGACGCCCATGTCAGTTTGAATGTGATGAACAACTTCGTCACAGGTGGTGTCTGCATTCAGGTTGTAGATGTGCAAGCTAACGGATCGTGGTGCAGCCGCCCGAAGGCTGCCCCTGCTCTGCTCCGCTGAGGCCCTAATTGGTATTGGAGGTGCTGGAGGGACACACGCAGGCGGTATCAGTGAGGTGCAGGCAGCAGCGGGAGTAGCTGGCACGACAGATAACGGCTTCTTCGACGCCATTTTGTCCCGAGTAGCAATTGTCGCTACTGGCGGATGGAGAACAGCAAGCTTCGATACTGTACTGACGGGTGGCATAGTAGACATGTCATCTGGTGATGCCGATGGCTGAGCTGAAAGAGCTTCCGACTGCAGTTTACGACGTGCACGGGTCCGGAGCCGCTTCATTTCTGTTGGCAATCCATCTGAGAAACCTGTGGGAGTCTTGCAGGATATTTCATATTTAGGTGGTAATATGTGTTCTTCACTTAGTGCGTTTATTCCATGTGTGGTGTCATTGATGAAACTCAGTGCTTCCGGACCAGAGTCGTTGAGTAGTGGTGTCATATGGAGGTCAGTATGATTGTTGTTGGAATTTAACAATATTTTTGTACTTAATTCCCTTTGTCTAGCAATCTCGTGTTGTTGATTTTCGATTATATCGTACGTTTTATCTAATTTTAGTTTCATTTCGGTGACCGTATTTTTCAAATCCAAAATAACGTCCATCATCCTTTCACAGCACTTGTCCTTTTGTTTAGCTTTAGATGGTGCCATTTTGTACACTTATGTTACACTGTCTTTATGTAATACTAATTTATTAAAATAAATCGTTATATCAACAAAAATTTGCACTAAATAATTTAAACAAATATAAATACACGGAGCAATTTACATTACAATTACACAGACACTGGATATAAATTGCCATCCACCCTGGCGGGACAGTTATCGCCCTATCAGAGTTGGAAGCCGGACAAATATTTAATTTTTCCATCGTAAGACCAGAACTTAGGAAAAATTCACTTACAAAAATTGAAATCGGATGGCATTTGTTTTTTTAGTTTTGTATGATGTGATATGCGTCTGATTGATGCTATATTAAATTTGGATTGCTATTACGTATTTAATGACACTCGCGCAATCAAGATGAATCGATTGACGTATGATTCATCTAAATCGGCCCACGCGTTTTGCTTCTACAGAGCTACAAAGGAACAAACATAGGTACATACATAGACTTAAACACATTACCATCCTTTGCGTCGCACAGTCGGGTAAAGAACACAATTGTTGAACTGTAACTTTATTCTAGATAGGCAACGATATATTGAAGTGCTGACTATTGATTCGTTTTGTAACATGAATTTACTGATATTTCAGGGCGTTCGGTTCCCGCTGGGTATGTACCATGTGGTGGTTTTTCGCCATGATCGTCTGTCAAACTTATATTGCCCAGTTAGCTGCTTCGCTATCATCAGCTATGGAAAACGCACCCATCGAAGGTGTTGAAGATCTGGTCAAGCAAACTAAGGTTTTATACGGAGCTTTTGAAGCCGGCTCCACCATAGAATTCTTCAAGGTATGAATAAAAATCGTAAAAAATGGCCAAGAGCATGTCGGGCCATGCTCAACGTAGGGTTCCGTAGTAGAAAAAAATGTGCGCAAATAATAACAAAAAACTGGCCAGGAGCATGTCGGGCCATGCTCAACGTAGGGTTCCGTAGTTACCGGCCCGTAACAATGCACCCAATTTATCTGCGATCCTTCGTTACCCTATTTGCAAAAAAATCAAATCAAGATTATATTTATTTTTAAGCATTAAAAGTTCTTACTGATTAAGAAAATTAAGTTAAACCATAAAATTTTATTAATGCTAAATAACTTCAGAATTCAAAAGACAAAATGTACCGCAAGATCTATGAGAATATGGTAGCCACACCAGGCGTACTAGTGGCAAGTAACGAGATCGGAGAAAAACGTGTGAAAGACAGCAAAAACAAATACGCTTTCTTCATGGAGTCTGCCAGCATCGAGTACAAGATGAAAAGGAATTGTTTGCTTAGAAAGGTGGGGGGAGAACTGGACTCCAAGGATTATGGGATTGGAATGCCTGCAAGTAAGTGCTATTAGTTTTGCTGGCTGGATTTAACCGTATTTCGTAAATTCAAAGCAACCTCGCTAAGTGTGGCACGTTCAGCGAGTGTCATCTCGCTCAAATCTGGAACAGAGCCCGACTGGGGAAGTACCTCCACCTTACAGAAAAACCACAACCAAATAGCACTAGACCCTACTCATAGTGTTGTGTTCCTGCTGGTGAGTAAGGTTGCCAAAGAGCTCAAAGAGGACGCAGTGTGTTGACGATGAGGGACCCTCTTGTTCCTTTAGCCGTCAACACAGTGAATCCTCCTTTTTGTAAAGGGTCGGCAACGCGCATGTGACTCCTCTGGAGTTGCAGGCGTCCATAGGTTACGGTAGCTGCTTACCATGAGGCGGGCCGTGTGCTTGTTTGCCACCGTTGTGGTATAAAAAAATAAAAAAACCATTCGGGACCACGGGGACATCAATGTTGTCCTCGAAACGTCGATGGTAATTTTAAAATTATATACGCGGTTAAGTCCCGTCAGTACACATAGATATGTATAAAATCGTGAAAGTTTAAATCAGAATTCAAAGCAATTTGAAGCTTCTGTACAGAACATTTAATACTAGATATTGCAATGTCATAAATAGGAGGCAGTTATCGGCTTTGCCTACAGTAATGTCTTCGTACCTGTTGATATTCATTAATTACTAGGGCATTCAATACCGATATTTTTTATATGGCCAAAACTGGAATTCCAGTATTATTGATACAAAAACTACCATATAACATTACCATTTGTTGCAGATTCACCGTACAGAACACTGATTAATAGAGCTATATTAAAACTAAAGGAGAATAATAAATTGAACGATATCAAAGATAAATGGTGGAATAAGAAATTAGGTGCTATGACATGTGAAGTAAGTTTGAATAAATAATTCGCTCCCTCTCCAACTGCATAACATTGAGCCGCCATTACAGTTCCATACGGACGACGGCGTAGCGAGAGGTTTCTCTCAAATTAAAACATAAACAAAGGTACTCTAAAAACGACAAATTTATTCAAAATTTTAGTGGGTGAACTTGTTGGTGTTGCACTGTCTCGAACATTTTGTGGTTATAGCTCTGCTTGAACACCCACTTGCTGCATCATACAATGTGATATATTTCATTATTTTGCACTACTACATGGATCCTGTGAAATATATGCCAACAAACACCCATAGTACGGGCGGCCACCGTATGATCTGCTACGTTACGTGATACAAAGGTAAGCTCTATGGCAGATGTTCATAAAAGTGATACTGAGTTCCGAAAAAATTGTAAAAAAAATATAATTAGCCAAAAGCTTGTGCTTTTGCCGGAAGTACCCGGCAGACTGGTTTAAAAGTGACGTAAATTTGGAATCAAACGAGTTACTTTGTAACCAGTCTGTCGGGCACTTCCGGCCATGCAGGAACTGGCAACTGGATTTTTCTGTACCTACCTAAAAATTGATATTTTTTGCCACAAGTGTCATCTTTGTATTTTTTGGAGTGGTACTTTTTTGTACTTTCGACCAATTCTAATTTTTTTACTATTTTTACGGAACTCAGCATCATTTTTATGAACATGTGCCATGGAGCTTATCTTTGTATCACGTAACGTAGCAGACTAGCTTTTGTGGCCGCCCGTATTACCACGGACGTAGCGATCGCGAGACGGGTACGTCTTTAATCTACGTCCAAAACAGAGGTATCGGCACTGCGAATTCGCTTTGTGCGGTAAGGCACAGCTTAGCGAATGTCTTCTTGGTCAAATCAGGAGCAGAGCCCGAATGGGGAAGTACCTTAGAAAAAACCACAGCCAAATAGCACTAGAAGGGCACACAACACAACACTATGAGTAGGGACGGACTCATAGTGTTGTGTTCCTGCCGGTGAGTAAGGTTGTGCAGATTTTTATTTTTTTCTCCTGGCGAAATGGTTATTGTATCTAAAGTGAGAATAATAACAGAACTTTACAAGTAGACTAATGAGTTTTGAACGGAACTTATTTTGTATATATATTTTTTTCTTTATCTCTTTGCATATTTGAGCCTTCCGGCCTAGCTATCCGTAATCTCTATTTTCCCGGCCTCTAATGTAATGTTATGTTGCAGGAGAAGGTAGATGTCAACGACGTTGAAGGTGATCTGGAGCTGGAAAATTTGGCAGGTGCATTTTATTTCCTGATCGGCGGGCTTTTTATTGCTCTGTTTATTACCGCTGCAGAGTTCATGAACGAAGTCCGGAACATTGTAGTTCGAGAACAGGTATTGCTCTTAGTAATATTTCAGCTTTATCAGAGGACTTTAAAAAATCCGAAATTTGCATTTTAAGGGAACTATGTAATTTTTTTAATTTTTACCATACATTTATTTCAAATGTTAGCTTATCTCTTTTACAAATACTGCTCACGATCGTGATCCTTAGGAAAATGAATTGAAAAATATAATGGCAAAATTTGATGTACCTATTCACAGGTGACCCACAAGGAAGTTTTCATGAAGGAGCTGAAGGCTTCCCTCAACTTCTCCCAACTTCAAAAGCCAGTCATCCGAAACCCAAGCCGCGCGCCATCTATCGCTTCTCGTGGCTCTTCGCAGAAATCCCTCAAGTCGAATAGGTCAAATGTGCGGGCGCAGTTTCTGAGTAGCTTTTTGGAATTTGAAAAAGGACCTCAATAATAATGAAAATTAAAACTAAGCATTAAGAATTACCTAAGAGTTTTAGTAATAGTAAAGTAAAGGTACAACTAAAAACGCGCTGAGAAATAGGAATATGATTAAACATAGTAACGTTAGCATGAGAACACTGTATTTGATTTAATTTTGTACCTTTGCCAGTCTACGCAAAAATAAAATATAGATGGCGTACAAATATGGATCTCAAAAACGATGCTTATGTACCCCAGACAATCCTTTCACTCTCTTCCCCAGTTTTGAATATGACCCACTACCTCCTAGTATGCAAAAGTTACAATTAGCTAAAATAACATTTTACAAACCTCATGCGCGGTTAAACAAAAAAAAAGTATATGCCACATGGCACACCTGCAAAAATGTCTGATCATTTTATACTATTTTCTATTAATATTTACATGATTATGTGATTCATCATAGATACTACATATATCGCCTCTCTCAACAGTCTCACTCATGCTATCTTTTTGAAAAACGTCCATCAAGGGAGCGATAAACTACAACTCATTTCTTTTTGTGTAGCATAAAAATAAATATATATCTTTAATATAACCACAAAAGGAAATCAGACGCAAGTTTTGAAATTTTTAAATCGATATCGCAATAAATATTTTGTTAACTATTAATTAACAACGAGTATTTTATTTGCGAGCAGCAATGTACTGCGTATACTAATGTGACACATATCAATTTTATTGTGGCGTTTTAAAGGCAAGGCAATCATGTAGATAGCGATACATTGCGTGCTGAAATATTTTATATCGAAAAAAAACGTCGTTAATTTTTGTAATGTAAGTATGTTTATTAGAGTTTATACTATCTACCCTTAGCGTATGTGGTTATTTCAACAATATACGCTGTATGTAGTAACAGTCAGCTTAACTTTGTAACGTAATGTAACACCAATTTATTAAGTATTTGTTATTCACTTAATAGCCTATTAATTAGGTTGCTAGCTCGTAATAGTGGCGTTTGTATTTATTATACTATTAATTTGGGATAATTTATTTGATGGGAAATAAATGAACTCGAAAGCTTTAAGCATGTTTCTTGTTTAAACCCAAATAGTCGTTAATACCATAAAAGCTCTTAATGTACGCTCCTGAAATGGCTGTTTTTCGTGATTTTTTATATTTATACCGGAATCAGAAAACACAACAGCACTTGTATTCAAATTAGGTACCTACTGGAACAATTTGTGATCATAAATAAGTGTAGCAATTCACTTGATGTCATATGTAATAATTAGCATTCATTAGTATTTCTCACTTATTAGTTTGCAAATTATAACATCTAAGTAAACGTGACACATATTTTTACGAATACCTACTGGTTCTCAGGTCCAACACATACATTCTTAAAGGGTAGGCAACGCGCATGTGAATCCTCTGGGATTGCAGGCGTCCATGGGCTACGGTAACTGCTAGCCATCAGGCGGGCTGTATGCTTGTTTGCCACCTTCATGGTATAAAAATAAATAAATAAATTGGGCGCTAGAGCGATTCCATCGCAGCCCAAGCAACCAAAACTCGATTTCCGCAAAACCTCCCAACTAGGCATAGTCCAGTACTGAAAGTATGGTCCTCAAGTTCAATCAAATTACTATTTTTAGGGTTTCGTACTCAAAGAGTAAAAACGGGACTCTATTACTGCTGTCCGTCTGCCACCAGGCTGTATCTCATGAACCGTCATAGTTAGACAGTTGAAATTATCACACATGACGTATTTATGTTGCCGCTATACAACAAATACTAAAAAACAGAATAAAATAAATATTTAAGGGGGGCTCCCATACAACTAAACAGACAGTATAAGTTTTCCCATTAATGTATGGATATATTTTGTCATAGAACTGTGTTATGTAAATAAAAGTCAGATCTGAACGAATATATTCAAGTCACTTTGGCTTTGGACTACACTTGGGAAGGTTTTTAAGGTTCTTGATTAATTAGTAAATGGTTTAGAAATAAAGGTAAAATGGAAAAGTCCTCGGGCGAGACTTGAACTCGCGACTCCGGGATACATGCGGGCCATTCATCCAACTTAGCTACAGAGACTTACCCGTCGGCGGCGTTGACTGTGGCTTGTTTTTATCCATTTCGAGAAACGATATAGATACGTAATTTCAAAGATACAAAAGGTATCTCTTTGGTCAGATGTCCAAGCAACGTCTTTATTGTTACTTTTTTTCACTTTTAATGCATATTCAGGTATGTAGACGATAAAAATATGTCTCTTCTTTTTTAAGACTAATATTACTCTCACAACTGTTCTAAATTGCTTTATGTAAACTTATAGGCTCTTTTATCAATGTCGTAGTGTTACAAGATGAAAGGTATGAAAAAGCGACGTCGCCGCCCACGATATCTGGAGTACTATCCATTAACTCCTAAGAGTCGAGTCCTTTTGTACAATTTTGAACTTTATTGCTAAGAGTTCTTATAGTCCAACGTAACAAAACGGAACTACCTACCTCCTTCTGAGTACTGCAATAAGTCACAAGTTGTTCCGCTAAATTGATTGAAGTGCGAGTTTATTTTTAGACATAATGAAAACTAACAGTCTTGTATTTTGTCAGATATTTACTAACAGTTAATATTATTTGCAGAGTGCATATGTGTAACGTATATATGTACGTTATTAGAGTTCTTTAGTCTAACAAGGAAAGCAAATTCCATTCCAAATGAGAGAGATAGAAAGGGAGGTTAAAACAATAGCAAAGTAAAGCTTGACCAGAAATATATGATCATGCGCCATGTTGCGGAATTTCATTAGAACTAATTTCTCACATTGGCAATAATTTTAATGAAAGGTTTGTCACTGTTGTCAGTGTTCTGTTTAGCACATGCTGAGATTGGGACCCATTGCCCAGATTTATGTATAAGTATCAATGTTTTGGTTTATGTACTTTATGTTTTGTTTAGTCATTAAGGTTTTTATTGTATGTATTCGTTCTATATGTATTTTTTTGTGGCATTAAATATTTTTCTGATTCTGATTCTGATCCATTGTGGCGATATGTGGCAGGTAATGGTTCAGTGTGTTTTTTTGAGGAAGTATTCCACAATAAAGAGTACTAATAATATGTTATGTTACATACCTACTAGATCTTATATAAACTAAAACTAGTGCCTACGCCAATTCCTGGGATTAGGTTGCCGAGCGGACCCCAGGCTCAATAGAGCAAGAAGCTAGGAGGAAGAAGAAGAATACATACCTAATAGATCTGGCTAACCCTCGAATATTTTTGATGCTCAGATTTCTGATATATTTGACGACAATACACAAACCCTTAATTTGATAATATTTTGTAACCAAGTCATATTTTTAACAATTAAGTAGATTATAATCGTTAAATTAGTATAAAATAAATGAGTAGATGTAGGTAGGTTTGACGTATTCCTTAAACACCGCAGGTCGTTTTTCGCCTCAGACAGCCGAATCATCTCTGTCAAACATTTCCAAACACATTAACTCTTGTTTATGAGACTGTTTACAAATATTACGTCTTACCACATCTTCAGAAACCGAATCCATTTGTAAGGTTAAATAAAAGTTAAATATACTTTACTACTAGCACATGTATGTAGCTAAAGTCAGCGCCAGAGAAAAGAAAATTCCCCACAGACCCAGATTTTTTTTGATGCATATACTGCACTATTTCGCTGACTTGAAATCCAAACTTTAATACAAACTTCTTTAAAGTGGATAAAGTTCTTATTGTTGCCCAGTCTCCGTATAAATGGAAGTGCTTGAGGAGATATGGGACATCGTTAAAGTATGCTTTTAGATTTCATTCGCTTGCTTAGAAAACGACCAAGATTGACCAGTATAAGAGCGAACTCCGATTTCCCATACATATTACGGTCCTGTTATAGTGGTTAGTTTAAGAACTCGACCGTGTGCAATGAGAACACATGGACCGTTGACAATGGCACGAGGTTCGCGAGTCGAGTACCAATCCCGCACTGGCTGTATTCCAACGGATAAGAGTCTAGTTGACCGCCGACTTAGGCAAAAAAACATACGGAGAGGGAACTCAGTGACCCAAGGAGGATCTTGGCCGCTGACAGTTAAGATCTTGCCTATTTTCCGCCACTTCGTGCCAATTGACAACATTTCATTTTTTTGAGTGCTACGAGGGCTGCTATTTATATATCCGGAAACCGGGATTACAATCTTCTTAAATAGCATATTTGACCTCCATGGTAAAATTTGAACTTTTTTATTAACGCTCGTGTTTTGTTTTTGACGGGTTTTAAATGTCATCTCGCAGCAAGAATGGAACTCACTCGTAAAAATATTCGTGCTATGATTTATTATGATTTTCGGCGTGGTTTAACGCAACAACAGTGCATTTTATGATTGTTGGCTTCTTGGAGAAACTCTTGAAGATTTGGGACGTCAGCATCACTTCTATACTGTTTTCGTTTACACATAGTAAAGGAACATGAGGCTGCACTTAATAAAGGCCTTTGCCAGTTTGTACATAAGAACTCCGCGAAGATAACGAAGCTTCGGTACCTCTTGTGCCAGGCAAATTATATTTATCCGAGCTTTGCAAAAACTCACACGCGGCAAGCTCCTGCTGTCAGCTTTGACAAATCTTTCTGAGTTTCTCGTGTCCGTTTCGTTGTAGAGGTATTGGTCAATACCCAACCAGGGTATTTTCCGAGGATTCCCTGAATTCCATCGTCAGGTCGTCGTAGAAGAACGCAGTCCGGGATCCGTGAAAAAGCGAAAATCGTAGTCGTCGTTGAAGAATGCAATCCGGGGTCTGTTAGAAAGCGAGTTGTGGTCGTCGTGGAAAAAAGCAGTCCAGAGTCCGTGACAAATCGCAACACGTAGATAATTAAATTAATCCAAGGAAACGTAAATTACAAGCAAATATTCGAATTGAATGAATTAACTGTCAGCTGTCCTGTTACTGTCAGTAGTGTTGTAATTGTCTAAGTTGTCAAACGGAAACCCGGAAGATAACGTTTTTTCATAGTGGTAGTATTGAATCAGCCGTGTGACGTCATTTTCCGGTTCACATATTTTGGTGATTTCTCCAAAAATTACTGAAAAAAAAATTTAAAAAAAATGGTTTTTGTGTTCTACAAATGTATTTCTCGAAATGGTTTTCGATTTATAAAATTTGGAAATTTTGAAATATTGTCAATTGGATGATTGAATATCCCAAGGGCGGTCAGATCTTTGAGGGTTTCGTCGCTCCAGCGGTATCTAGGTCGACCGGCGGGACGTCTCCCTGTTGGGCGTCCTAAATACATACGCTCGTCCTTTCCAGGTGCCCGAGCTAGCGGTGTCGTGTGGCCTTGGTCTAGCCAATTATATTCGGCATCGCCACCAGTTCTCCCAATACGTAAATATTTAATGCGAAGTATTTTGATAGTTCGTTAAAATAATTGATTTCAACTGTCAATTCCTTCCGTTACTAGGCATTTTGCCTTACAAAAGGTGGAGAAGAAAATGTTTTGATGGGTATTGGTAGCGTATCGAATTAACCAAATACCTACTGCAAAACACGTTAGCAGCGGCGGCGCAAGCTCGCCCTCAACAAGCTCTATCAGAGCGCGCTAGTGGTAGCCGTACAAGCCCAATTTCAAAGAAAAACCGCAAATCGATGTACAGTTTAGCCGTTTGGCACATGCATACTAGAGGTCAAAACACATTTTTTGACCCGCAGTTCTTATAAAAAATTCCCTTACGAGGGGAGTGCCGAGACATTTTTTTATTTGTATGGAAAAAACGGCTCGCCGCGCCGGACGCAGGCACTCTTAGTGCTTGAAGATGAACATGTCGCGCGAAGTGACAAAAGAGACGTGAGTGTAACCGGTTATATTTTTAACCGACTTCAATTTCATAGAAGGAGGAGGTTCTGTATTCGGTTTGGGCTTTTTTTTATGTATGTTCACCGATTACTCCGAGACACGTGGTCCGATTTGAATAATTCTTTTTTTGTTTGAAAGGGTCTACTTCCAAGGTGGTCCCATATCAATCTGGTGCTGTTCTGATGATGGGATCTATGAGGAATTGAGGGAACTCCTCAATTTTTAAAGGCATACGTATGGTGATTTGGGTGTTTTCTTAAGCAACTCGGGGATTTTCTCTCGAAAACCACCAATCTGATGAAGTGGACCCCATGATGATGGTTGTTTTGATCATAATGATGATGATTTTTTTTTAATGTAGGATGTTCAGCGATTACTCCGAAACCCGTAGTCCAATTTGAAGAATTCTTTTTTTGTTTGAAAGTAACTACCTCGAAGATGGTTCCACATTAATCTGGTGCTGTTCTGATCATGGGATCCATGAGGAATTTAGGGAACTCCTCAATTTTTAAAGGTACGTGTATGGTGATTTAGGTGTTTTCTTAAGCAACTCGAGGATTTTCTCTCGAAATCCACCAATTTGATGAAGTGAACCTCATGATGATGGTTGTTTTGATGATAATGATGATGATTTTTTTTAAATGTAGGATATTTAGCGATTACTCCGAGACCCGTGGTCCGATTTCAGGAATTCTTTTTTGTTTGAAAGGAACTACTTTTGAAAAGGTTCCACATTAATCTGGTGCTGTTCTGATGATGGGATCCATGAGGAATTTGGTTGTTTTTTTAAGCAACTCAAGCATTTCCTCTCGAAAACCACTAATTTGATGGAGTGGACCTAATGATAAAGGGCACATATGATATATGGAACTTTCCTTACATTGAGTACGTATCATGAACTTTTTCTTATATATCCTCACCGATTATTGCGAGATCCGTTGTCCGATTATGATAATTATATAACCACTAAAAGTTGAAAAATAAAAACTTTTTACAAAAAAAAATATAAACCGACTTCAAAAAGGATAAAATAAATTATTATATTATTTATATGCGTTACAAACTGATATGTTTGATGTCGGTGCCAAGTCAAAAAGTTACAATACCGGTCAAAGCTTCAAGTCTGAAAATCACAAACAAAAGTTTTTATATAACTTTGACATTGTCCGATTACGACATTAAAATTCAAATATTCGAAATCCTGACCCGCGAAACGCGGCGGTGTGCGCACTCGCCCTCTTCCGTGTGTCCTGTGCCCTACGTGAAATACAATGGCGCTTAATTCTTTACTTGTTTCAGTAATAAGTTTTCTTTGTGAGGAAATGGAGGAAAAACCATTATTTTCCATGTAGTAAGGCGACAAGATCAACTTAAATCGGTAACCGTTCGTGTTCGTGACCTTGACATTTTAATTATACTTAGTTATTTGAAAAGGACGTATTTCGTGGTAAAGCAATCTTCAAGTATTTAATGAGTAGAAATGATGGCGTAATTAAATGTTGTATACAACAATCTTATCGTTTGAGGCTACATACTAATTGTCATGATATAGCCTAAGTATTAATTTTACCTAATAAGCAAACAATGTTAACAAATAATAACATCCCAATAAATATGGTGTCGTTTTCAGTATGGATTAAACTAAAACCAATGATAGAGGATCTCAAGAGCCATCGATTGCGCCTTAATGTATGTTCAGCGAAAAACTATAGTTTCAGAGATATTTTCAATTGTATTTTTTTTTCAAACTCCAGTATTGATCATATCTAATACGAAATGAAGTCGTAAAACTAACGGAGCATAACATTCTCGTACAGAAAGTCGGGTAAGGCGATTACGTTAACAAAAACCTTTACCTAGGATTCACAACAACTCGTATTTTGTGAGAAAGCGTTACCCATGTCAACCCCAACCACGAAAAGGGTACTTACATCTGAATACACATAGAAACGGCTCTGTGGCTTAGTTGCTAGTGACCGCGAAGCTGGAGGTTCTGGGTTGAATCCCGGTAAGTTTATTTATGCTTAGTATATATATATATACCGAGTTGGGTCGCCGCCTGCAGCAGAGGGGTCTTGACCCCTCGCTCTGGGTCGTTCCTGCTGCAAAGGTTGTCCATCGCGATCCAACGCGGAAACGCAGCGAGCGAGATGGGCACCTTTGCACCGGGAGCAGCTCGGAGTGGGTTTCTTGTAGATTGGATTTATTTTATAAGTTTAGAATAATTTTATTTTTAAGTTATTTAGATTTGTATTTAATATTTAATTTATGTCTTGTAAATATCTTGGTATATATTATTATTACCATGACTCATTCTTTAACAGACAGTCGCTTCGGTCGCCGCGGTAGAGTAGATCATGTTTGTAAATCAGCGTATAAGTAGCCTAAAAACAGAAATATATCGGCTAAAATACCCTAAATTTCCTTAAGGGCTCCACGAGTTACGTATGCCAATTTGATATTTTCAGTAATAAGCACGCCAGACTCGTTAAATAAGAAAGCGTTGTAAAACTCGGCAAGTTTTGTCTTTGTCGTTTGCTTTGAAATTCAGTCACAGCCTCGTTAGCGAGTTTCTGAGAGCGGAACCACGGCTTAATTTTGTGAGGCAGTTCATTAACTCTTAATAAGTACGCCCACTATAAGAAAGTAGCAAAACCGGCAGATAAAATTGTAGTACCTACTTAAGCAAAAGATCAAGACAAATACATTAAACGAATATTGGAAAGGTAGTCGACGATTAAGTGCTAAAATTTAATACTTATTGTAACTAAGTGGATATAAATGATTATTCAAAATCGTGAAAGAAAGTCAGATTAAAATAGGGTGGAGATCCATTAACCAAGATGGTTAACAATTGGTAATTTTGGTAAATTGGTGGTACAATCAAGAGCGTCATATCCTTATCCAATACCTTTAGCTCGAAATAGCTGCCCTTTGATATATTAAGTATGTTTTACTGCACCTGTACCTACACACTTTAAGGGTTAATAGGGAAGTTTTAATTTACCCCACACATAAGTATGTGGTGTAGGAATTTTTCTACGAACGCAAGACTTCACATTTCTTCATAAAATCGCCGTCACGATAGCTTCTTGGCCTTTATTTCTTATTTATTCTTTATTCGCCGACCATGTAGTGGCGGTTTTATGCAGGATAAAACGTGACGGCGCACTGTGGGCTGAAAATCAGCCCACAGTGCGGCGAATTTATTACGAGACAGTCAGAAAATGACGCTAGATTATCAAGATTTCAATTAACACTTTATATTTCGGTTATAAAAGTATTAAAGGCATGTATTAAGAACTGAACGTACAAGAACAGCCGTACTCGGCTTGTTGATTTCAACGGATATCTGTAAAGTCATTGTCCTGGTTATATTAAATTCACCAAACGAAAGCTTCATTCTTACCCTATGCCTTTGTGACTGTGTGCAGCGCGGTACATAACCACTTTAACTTGTGCTAAAGAAAGTCGAGAAAATGCTTACTAATCCGAAACGACTGCGTTTCGAAACTTGCTAGACAATACAAACACGGCTCTTAGTGAAACACAAATACATATATTATAGGGGTTTTTATAAGTATGTAGTACGAGTACAACATTCAAAGCGTATATACCTAAGTACAATTTACGAGTTCACGTAGTTATTGTAGTTGTGTATTCGGGTAATTCCGAAAATCATTTAAAAATCACTCGTATTCCAGTGTAATAAGCGTCCATTTTCGGATTTTAGCGCCACTTTTTGGCTTTCACTTTTTCACTTGTTTTGTGTTTAACCGATTTATTTAAATTTTGCACGTGTCCGTTGAATGAACCTTCTTCAATAAGATAAGAAATAAGTTTGGTCTTCCGCGAACTAAACTTATTCATGTAAGCTCATCACAAGCCACAAGGAATGATCTAATACTAATGTTATTACAACTATGCGAAACTAATTTCAGCTTCGGGCTGGATGGGCGATCCCACACAAACAAGTAAGTACATAAGTGTAGGTAGGTATAATTTCCGTATAAACAGAACTTCGATACACAAGTTTGCTTTTGGTTGATATTTACTTATAATAAGGCACTCGGAGAGATTAAGACTTATAGTTTATGTTTTAAACTCTTTATATTAATTTAATAACATCTTTATTTCATTATTTTACACTATGTGCATATTTACCTTAAGTACGTATACTAACATATTAGTGAAAACTTTGCTGGCTTATGATCTACCTATTTGTATTAAGTTTATGTATGTTATATGCTGTTTGTTTTCCTCAATAAAGAAAAAAAAGTATTTGGTAGATGATAAGATAACAATCGCTTTGGGTAAATAAAATTTCTAACGCTTCTTTGGTGGCAAACAAGCATACAGCCCGCATGATAGAAATCGGCTGTCATAGCCTATGGGCATCTGCAATAATAGCTAGGATGACAATCGTTTATTGACAACGCTAATCGAACTGACTAAAACTAATCGGAGTTACACATGCAAACGAAAAGTGACTTGATATTTTCGATCTACATTATTTTTACCTAATTATACATTATAATACACTTTTTTTTCCACGACGGTGGTAAACAAGAATAAGACCCGCCCGATGGTAACAAGCTACCGTAGCCTTTGGACGCCTGCGACTTCAAAGGTGTCACAAGCGTGTTTCCACTTGGCTAAAAAATGACACAACAAGGATGCGTCGATAAGTGGAACCATTTCATTTTTTTTGGAAGACCAGCGTCGTGGACTTGAAAAGGTACGTTGACATTAACCTGAGTGGAAACCATTTCAGTGGTGACGCTTAACAATAATATACTGACAGTGTTTTTCTTAAAATAATAATATGCTTAAAACTATGTTTAAATAGTAGTTAAGTGTTTCTGAATAAAGTTTTTTCTATTCTATTTGTTCTATTCATTGAGAGTTGAGAGACTTAAGAGTTTAATCTAGTCTGGGAGAGGGATTTTATACAAGCGTAGCAGGCGGCAATTGTTACTTTACCTACTAACTAAGATTACACAGAAATATGATACCATAAGTACCATAACTTAGATGTTCTATATCCTATGATGGAAACAGTTTTCCGTATAAATAGTCATATATTGAGATTATGGCATTAAGCGCGACCATTACACTAGCTATAATTTTATAGGAACAGGGCATAAAGCTTTTATTCTATGCAGAAAATATCTCCTTTACAAGATAATAAGATTTCCTGTATAAGATGTTACTCGTATTCACCCGCTGCAGGAAATTTATAATTAAAACAGCTTATTAACGTCGAATTCGCTTGAAAGATTAAAATTCTTTCAAGGGAATTAGGGACGAGCAATGCGTTTAAAATCTACATTCCGTGCCTCAATTTTTGCTTCAAAATGCAGACTCCATAGAGCGCTGGTGGCCTGGCGGTAAGACGTCAGACTTTCAATCCGAAGGTCACGAGTTCAAACCCCGGCTCGGACCACTGAGTTTTTCGGAACTTACGAACGAAATATCATTTAATATTTACCAGTCGCTTTTTGGTGAAGGAAAAGATCGTGATCGGATCTAATCCCAACAAGGCCTAGTTTCCCCTCTGGGTTGAAAGGTCAGATGACAGTCGCTTTCGTGAAAAGTAGTGCGCCAATTTCAGTGATTAGATTGCAGAGCGGATCCCAAGCTCAATAGAGCAAAAAGCTGGGACAAACGGTAGAAGGAAGAAGAGATGCAGACTCCATAGGTTTTATCTTAGGAACAAAGCTTTCCAAACGTCTATGGCGTCACTGCACTAGCACACGATATTGTACCGCAGTGGCCCCGTTGTAGGAGAACTTACGATCGCGCACTGCGATGTATACCGCGCTCATCATAAAATCGCATGCCAATGTGATTTGGTAGTCGCAGTGTGCAGTTACGATTGTTCTATATTCAACTGTTTGTCAATTGTGCCTAAAAATGGGTAATTTAATTTCTGCATGCAGGTTACATTACTGGTTTTAAGTTTGCATGACTTGTTTTGATTGTTTTAAAATAAAGGACCTTCCTATTAATAAATTTAAATACTCTATCGTAGAAGTAATAGTCTATCACGTTACTTATTGGATAAGAATCAATATCGTACAAAAGTTTTTTTTTTCTCCCAGAACACTGAAGAATATAATATATACTAAATTAATAATATGTAATGACATTAATAATTAATAGTATGTGACATTAGAATTGTATATAGTTTTTGCATACTAGTATAATTAAATACGCGAGCAGAATAAGCCACAAATAATACTACACCTGTAACACTATATCTGTAGGTACTTATTCTATGCAAATAAATAAATAAAATAAATAAATATTATGGGACAATCTTACACAAATCAACCTAGTCCCACGGTAAACTCAATAAGGCTTGTGTTGTGGGTACTAGGTGACGATATATATAATAGATAGATATAGATAAATACTTAAATACATAGAAAACATCCATAACTCAGGAACAAATATCCGTGATAAACACACAAATAAATGCCCTGACCAGGATTCGAACCCGGGAATAAAGAATATGATTTTGACGTTTACTGCCTTAATTACGTCGAGTCAGTTTTTGTAGAGACCTTCTTACTTAAAATACATTTTTTAACTTTTGTTTTAAAAATCGAAGGATTGAGAGAAGGGGTTCAGGTTTTGTAAATTTTCTGTAAGAATTTTCCAGTTCAAAAAAGTTCATTAATAATTTAAGTCATTTAAAAATGTGTCCTTATTTTGACAAAAGACGGGACTTTAGCGCGTACACTTACTTTTATTATTTTCCTGACGTTACGAGCGTGTCGTAACGCTTGTGGTCGCAGGCAGACTCATGTGTCCTTGTTGATATGTGATGTGTACTTACCTATTAATAGCTGACCATAACAAATATTGTTATAAATGTAACTTAACTAATTAGTAAGGGTTCATCGTAAAGGTATATTTTATAGTTAAAAAAATCTTCCAAGTACGGAGTAAAAGACAAATGTAGGAAAGTAGGTACCTTAATCTGATACTATATAAGTATTACACTTGTGTTATTTTAGCTCCGGAACCCTTAAAAATTTGCCACACTGAATTTATAATAACCTGATGAAAATTCTTAGAGTTTCAATTACGGTTGGAACTTACTTGAACTTTAAGGGAAACTAAGTTTCAAATATGCCTAAACTTATATTGTCAATGTAGGACGTTATGACAAAACTTTTAAAACGACTTGTTTGATTGTCATTGACATTGATAAAGTTTAAAGTTTTGAAGAGGCAACCATTTCAAATCGCAAAACAGGTGTTTAGAACTAGTCCTACATTGAACATTCCTAAATTTACATTATTCATCTCTTTGAGCGCTGAGAGCGCTGGTGGTCTGGTGGTAAGTCGTCAGACTATCAATCCGAAGGTTGAGGGTTTAAACTCCGGCTTGTACCACAGAGTTTTTTGAAACTTATGTACGAAATATCATTTGACATTTACCAGTCGCTTTTCAGTGAAGGAACACATCGTGAGGAAACCGGATCTAATCCCAACAAGGCCTAGTTTCCCCTCTGGGTTGGATGGTCGGATGGCAGTCGCTTTCGTAAAAACTAGTGCCTATGCCAATTCCTGGGATTAGGTTGCCGAGCGGACCACAGGCTCAATAGAGCAAAAATCTGGGATAAACGCTAGGAGTAAGAGAGAAAGAGAGAGAGTCGCTAAGATGAGTCTTAGATTAGGTAGGTACACTATCTGATCTACAGTCAAGGTAGATAAAGGTGTACCAAAATACAAGATGTTACAAAAATAGTGGTAATCCACTAAAAAACATTTTATCTATTTTTTATTTATTTATTAAGGTTCACCAACAATTGTTGACATCGATACATGTTAAAAGCTCACCTACTTAAAGAATAATGTCACAATTACTTATAGGTAAACACCGCATGCAAAATAATTTGGATATTACCAACTATGTGTAACATAATCGTTATCTTATTCTGGCTATCTAAACTAAAATATTTTTTTTTTGGAAATATAATCATTATTTTTATATGGGACACGTTTTTTCACTAAGCCAAGGACATAAAACAATCGTTTCAATAAAGGCCAGTTATTATTTTCCACTTTTTCCTAATGATACTAAAACAATTATGACCTTAAACGGATCATTAGCATTTTTGTAACTTGTATAACCGTATAAAATGAGTAGGTATCATACCTACCCATTTAAATTCGAAGGCATTCCTTATTCAAATAAATTTCAAATAGTTTCTGCTCTCCTCCTCCAATCCGTACCCGCCAAGCGCTTACCTTTGGGTAACTCAATGATGGGCTTACTAAATTGATAGTTTTTAAAAACTACCCTACCAAATACTTACTCGATCTAATATACCCCTTTATTGGTAACCGGTTCCGGTATCTTCTAAACGAACTCTTTATTTCACTTATGGATTATAACAAGCATACAAAGGCAAGGTAAATAATAGCGTTTGAAATGGTTGATGTCGATTTAGTTGTGAAAGATATAATTAGGCAAGCATTAGAGCTCAAACCACTTCGTTTTTCCCACATAATTAGATTGTGGTTTATAACAGGCCTATTTTTTTTTCTTTAAAGATATTATAATCAATATAGGATATATACTTTTTATAAAGGGGAATAACAGGGCTTTATCATGAAAATATATTGTTTATGTTACGATCATAAATAAAAAAAATATAGGCATTTATTAAAAAAAATATCAAATGTTGATTTCATATTTTTTTACGTTTTCTCAGTTTTCTTATATGGAAAGGTATAAATAAAATATCAAAAATGAATTTGGCATCCTTGCTTTACACAAAAATGATATCAAACTTGACTATATAGCTCTATTTTACTTTTAATTAATTATGGGGGGCACCCCCCACTTCGTCAAAAATTTGCATCCAAAATATGATTGGCTCCCCTTCTTAAATTAATCTTAGAGCCTAAAGGATTAGCTCTGCAAATGGAAATTCCATCAGCATCATTTTCCGTATAAATAAGTGTAAACCACCGACTAGTTGTACTGAGTAAGAATAGTACATTATTGTCGAGGAGGTGAAGTAACACATTCCTGGCTGATTAGCTATTAGGCTAATTTTTAAACCGACATCCAACGAGCAATAATATAAAACAGGTACAGACTGAAACAAGATTTACTGAAAATACGGCTCGTGAAAATTTGTAACCGGCCAGTCTTATACCGTAATAAGATTAGAGTGTCAGAGAAACTGCTGCACGAGTCGTTCTTGCGAAAGTACTGTGGGGCCATTTGTTGGGCTGATTGTGTATCCCTAGAGTTTTTGATTGGTGCTGACAACCTTTAATTTAATACATAGCCAGCAATCGCCCTTCGTGTCGAGCCAAATATAGTTCTTTTCTCAAAAATGGTACAAGAAAACCAATAGATACTAGGATAAATATAGATATTAGATTCAAATTGTTTCCTCAACAAAAAAATATACAGATATATGTTAACCACAAAACAACATCATTAGGTGCGAACTACGAACACCTAAATTCGATTCGAATATATTCATCTTCATTGCTTGCCATTTTGATCACTAACTAACATTTTCCTAGTTTCATTAGTTAATAAGAAAAAAATGTAAGCATCGTGACCCAGTGCAAATGTCTTTTTGACAGCAATGTCGCCTCTATAGGGCCTATTGTAGACAACCTTAATGGCATAATATCATTGTGGCTTCGCATAAATTTTAGCAATTTATTTTAAGATACCAATAACACAAAATAAAACAAAAAATATTTTGCCGACGTTGATCCAAAATCGTAATATTATTAAAACATTGTTTTCACTACACCGGGCACCGGGGTGCCGTATTCTAATTTTAAAATACGTAAATGGTACAATAATAATTTTAAACAAAAAAGAACCGACTTCATTTAGCATCCATCTTTCCAAAAGCAAATGCTCGAGCTGCTGTAAAAAAATACTCAAATCAATATAAATAGGTGTGCCTATAATAGTTGAAGAGTTCCCTCGATTTCTCTAAGATCCCATCATCAAATCCTGACCTGGTTACAATGGGACCAACTGTGAATACTCTTTCAAACAAAAAAAAAATTCCAAATCGGTCCAGCCGTCTTCGAATAATCGGTGAACATCCATGAAATAAAATAAAAATAGCAAAAAACTTCGAAATCTTGAAGTCGGTTGAAAACACAATATATCTCCAACATAACTCTAAGACACAACAAATAAGCAACCAATATTGAAGTTGTATTGGAGTTGGGTCGGAATAATTTTCAGCAAATTATGATATTTCTGATTCAGACGTTTAGGCGCTAGATGGTTGTATTGCGTGGTTAATGCATAGGAGTTGTATTGAAGTTGGATCGTGTCTAAACGTGTTTTACAGTTAGAATACGGCCCCCGGGCCGCTCGAAGAAGCTCACTTTATCCTTTAAGTATGTGGATAGTTGCGTTTTTCCTACACATAGAGTGGAAAATAATTTGGTTCAAGTATTGACTTGTTTTTCATGAGCTTGTTGGATATACTTTACTGCGATGACAAATATTGAATACTATAAATTTTGACTATCCCTCGACTCGAGGAATCAAGAATCGCTACGCTCGTAGCTCAATTTTCGAATCTTTGGCTGGCTCGCGTCTTAATATTACCATGAGAGGTCAAACAACAACTTTGCTCCCAATGCTCCCTGACAATAAATAAATATTCCTTCTTCTGGCCTCCGAAATACGTAGTTAAATTCTTTTGGGTACCTGCTGAGTAGGGTTTGCAATCCGGATACACGAAATATCTGGATTTCAGCCGAATTTTGGTTCCGGATCCTACTGTGAACGGGATCCGGATATTTTGGATAATACGGATCCTAAAAAAATGTGAGTAAACCTAAAAATATTACACTACGAGCTTAGTAAATCTATAAAATATGACTGCATAATTCATAAAAACATGATATTATAGTCTTAATCGACAGACACATTGCTTTTAAATTTAGATATAATGTTTCTTCGTCATTTTGTAAAATAAATAATATAAGAAAATATTATGTTGAAATAGAAACACAATATATGACAGCTTTATTCACGGCGTCCGGTAACGGTTTTTTTAATTCGCTCAACTTTTCGATACTATTTTGCAGTAATTAATAAAACTCCTATTAATCTTTAAGCAAATCAAATTATTTTGTTCAATATTTTTTGATTTGCAATTTTTAAGTAGTTACACTACTATATATAAACTGAAAATAGATGTCATATACTTAAGAAAAAAAAAGCCGAAGGGCTTGGTCACTCTTTCTGAAGTATATGACATCTATTTTCAAAACTCCTATTAGTTTTTATGCATATTTTGAAAGACTTAAAACTATCTTATCAAATGTTATTAATGTGCATTATTTCATTATTTTTGTTTTCAAATCGTTACCGGACTCTTAAGGGTCGTACAGATACATACTTTCATACTGCTCACATCCTATTTTATATCCACGACCCCGGTGTTAACCAATGTATTGGTAATTTTCATGCAAATATATTCTAGCTTTTACCTACTTTGTCTGTATGATGATTTTAAAACTTATTAATTTTGAAAACCTAACCGCATTGGCCATATTGTACGTGTAGTATATAGGTACAAAAGTTTATAAAAAAATGCAGAAAATGGACTGTCCCATATAAATATTTAATATTAATATAAACTACCCGAATTTGGGGTTACGATGTTATTTTTTTACAGTCGTTTACTCGGTCCCCTGTGAAAGTTCCATGATCGTTTCAAGAGAAAACTAATTTCAAGGAGAAATAAAGTAGAATATTTTGCGATTATCACCTCTATTAAACTTGAAACAAGTATAAAATAGTATTGGTTTTTTACCTTAAAATTGAATTTTTAAGTGAAATGTCCTTTGGATCCGTTTTATCCGAAATATCCGAATCCGAGGAATTTTAAGATCCGAAAAATCGACGGATATTGCAAACCCTGAGCACATTGTATCTATAAACTGACTGCGATAGACTTACAAAGTTGTACGGGTCAAGCCTCCATTAGTTATACGTACCCGGGGTATGTCCTGGACCCGGGGTATGTCCTGGACCCGGGGTATGTCCTGGACCCGGGGTATGTCCTGGACCCGGGGTATGTCCTGGACCCGGGGTATGTCCTTAAACTACGTCCGGACCTGGGTATGTCCTTAAACTACGCCAAAAAGAGAGGTATGGGCACTGCGAATGGCATCTCGCTAAGTGTGGTAGGGCACGTTCAGCGAATGTCATCGCTCAAATCTGGAGCAGAGCCCGACTGGGGAAGTACCTCCACCTTACAGAAAACCACAGCCAAATAGCACTAGACCCTACTCATAGTGTTGTGTTCCTGCTGGTGAGTAAGGTTGCCAAAGAGCTCAAAGAGGACCCAGTGTGTTGACGATGAGGGACCTTCTTGTTCCTTTAGTCGTCAACACAGTGAATCCTCCTTTTTGTAAAGGGTCGGCAACGCGCATGTGACGCCTTTGGAGTTGCAGGCGTCCATAGGTTACGGTAGCTGCTTACCATCAGGCGGGCCGTATGCTTGTTTGCCACCGTCGTGGTATAAAAAAAAAAAAAAAAAAAAGTTAGCGGTCCGAGAACCCTCATCTTGCGAACCGCAAGTCTTGGAACTTCGGAAAGGTCAACATTATATATGCTGGTACTAAACTTACCTACGACTATCGATTATTTCGCCTCATTGTTTTTATCTTATAATTTGTATTACGACTCGTAAGTATTAATTTTTTTACAATTATATTTTAAACATACTTCCAAAGTATTAAAAACGACCATCTATGTATACATATAATAAAAGCTGAAGAGGGTCGAAAGTCTGTACATGGAAGATAATCGAAAAAAAGTTGGCTGGAGATACTTAGAATCGATAACAACACGTTCCAACAATTTTTAGAATTTTTGTCTGTTTATCTGTTTGTCTGCTTATCTGTTTGTCTGTTTATTTGACCGCGCATGACGTGAAAACGGCTGAACGGATTTTCATGAAATTTTGTATAGAGATAGTTTGAGTCCCGGGAAAGGATAATATATAGTTTTAATCGCGAAAATCAACCCTGGTGGGGGTGAAAATGGGGTCGAAAGTTTGTATGGAGAATTTTTAACCGCTGAAACGATTTAGATAGAAATGAGTATGGAGATAATTTGCGTCTCGAGAAACGTCATAGGATAGTTTTCAAACCCTTGTGGGTGTGAAAAGGGGGTTGGAAGTTGGTATGAGGATTTTTTTACCGCTGAACTGATTTAGTTGAAAATTGGTATAGAGACAGTATGGGTCGCGAGAAAGGACAAGGGATAGTTTCATCTTCAAAAAAAGAATGGAAGTGAAGCCTGAAAGGTACTTTCAATAAAATCTATCTATATAATAAAGCTGAAGAGGGTCGGAAGTCTGTTCATGGAATATGAATCGATAAAAGAACACGTTTCAACAATTTTTTGAATTTTTGTCTGTTTATCTGTTTATTTGACCGCGCATCACGTGAAAACGGCTGAACGAATTTTGATGAAATTTTGTGTAGAGATATTTTGAGTCCCGGGAAAGGATAATATATAGTTTTTATCCCAAAAATCAACCCTGAAGGGGGTGAAGAGGGGTTGAAAGTTTGTATGGAGAATTTTTAGTAAAAAATAGTATGGAGATAATTTGAGTCCCGAGAAACGACAGAATAGTTTTCATCCCGAAAATAAACCCTAAAGGGGTGAAAAGGGAGTTGGAAATTTATATAGGGAATTAGGTATTAACCGCAGAATCGATTTAGATAAAATTTGGTATGGAGAAATTATCCCTTAAGCGGATGCAAATGGGGTGGAAGTTTACATGGGGAAGAAAGAACCAATAACCGCTGTACGTATTTAGATGAAATTTGGTGTTGAAATAATTTCATTTGTTCATATTTATAACATGTTACCCGTCGTTGCTTTAAATTTACCATTACCCGCTCTTAAGAAATATTTGAAAATGTCATGAATGTCAAAAGGTTATTGCAGGTTCGAGGACTATATATGACGGACAAAGATGCATGGCTCAAACCAAAAAACTAAGTACTACAAAATCATCTAACACTTAAAGGACACCGTTTAGGTAGGAAAACATATCAAACGTTTTGGGCAGCAGTCAGATTAGGATTTATTTTTCTTTATAATTAATCAATAGGTACATTATCTGTCTCTCAAGCTGTTTTGATATATCTTCTTGAAGAACTTCGCATCTTTTGTATCTTTAGGATCTAATAAAATAATGTATTACTGTTTTGAAAAAAATAAGTCCCGTCGAGTTTCTTTTCAGTCATAATACTTCTTGGGCCAGAGGTGTAGGGTTAGAACCGGTGGTAGTTTTGGAACGAAGTTCCTTATCGGACGGTTCGCGGATGTGGGGCTAGGTGAAAAAAAGTCACGTGACCGTCACGAAAAAGCGTCACGTCACGAAAACGCGACACCCATACGATTGAGAAACATGTGAAATGGAATGAAATAAAAAATATATAAAATAGAATAAAGTAAAGTGAACTTCACTTCACTTCACTTCACTTAGTAAAACTTTCACGCAGTGAAAAGTGAAAGTGTGAAGTGACAAAGTGATAAAAGTGAAAAAAGTAGAGAATCTAAAAGTAAAAAATGTCAAAAATGTAGAAAATGTCAAAAATGGCAAAATTTCTAAATTTCTAAAATTTCTAAAATTTCCAAAATTTCCAAAATTTCCAAAATTTCCAAAATCTTCACAATTTCAAAAAAATACAAAAAATTACAAAAAAAACTTCAAAAATATCAAAAATTTCCAAAATTTCAAAATTTTCACAATTTAAAAAAAATACAAAAAAAATTAAAACAACAAAATTAACGAAAAAGTCAAAACTGAAAAAAAAATAACATAACTTCGTTCCAACCGAGTGTTCCACGACACTCACGTATTTTGGTTTTCTCTGACGTTCATTAGTGCATTGTAATGTGCTTACATTGAAGAATAAATATCTTGATCTACACCAATATCATAAATCCTCTGTGTGAAGGTAAAGCAGAGTATGCTTCTGTACATAATCAGACCTTAATACGTAACAGTTACATAAACTACTATTTAACTCTTTTTAGGGTTCCGTAGTCAACTAGGAACCCTTATAGTTTCGCCATGTCCGTCCGTCTGTCCGCGGTCTAGCTCAGTTACCGTTCGCACTAGAAAGCTGAAATTTGGTGATGCCTGATAAGAACTTTCAATAAAAACTATATTGAATAAAGTCGGTTCAGCCGTTTTTGAATTATTAGTCAAAGGAAGTGCCGGATAGTAAAATGACGTAAGCGCCGCCAAATATCCCTTAATAAACGACCTTTTGAACGGATGTTTTGTAACAGGGCGGCATCTACGAAACTCTACACTGAGCATCGCCCGACATGCTCTTGGCCGGTTTTTTTTGCATTGTTATCCCGGAAATCACCCCTTAAGGATTACTAATTCTAATTCAAGAAAATCCCCCGCCAGGTTATACGTAGCCTATAAAAATTCAACGTCTAAAAGGGGGGGTAGCCACTACACTCGATTGAGTTAAATTTGCATGGGTCATGGACCCCCCCCCCCCTCCAAGTGCACCTTAAATAGAAAAAAATCATTTCTGCACTTGTGACCCCCCCCCCCAACCCTCCGCCACCCCAATTTCAACCGTGCCTGTTCTTACCTTTCATGCTTAGACTGATTTGACGGGAGGATCGATTTGGATGATATTTGCCGTGGACATGGACGTATAAATACAAAAGTGGTCCTGTATCGTCCGATATACACCTACTACTCTATGTCGTTTAAATCATGCCAAAAAAAATTTATAGGATAAAAAAGTATTCATTTTTGATTGTAGTTTCATTTACTGGTAAGTGTAAAATATTTTATTAGGACTACTGTCCTCTAGCGAATCCATCTGTCAACTTTACTTCAAGTTCCGCCTCCAGGGTAGCGGGAGAGAAATTAGGGGTGAATTAGCCGCTTACTGACACAAACCGAATTCCACGCGGGCGGAGACGCGGGCACAGCTAGTAGACATATAAAATAAGGAGACGTTACGCCCTGAAAACATAACTGATTCCATAATAAGTCGATTTATTCGTTCGCGACACGCACACCTATATATATTCAGAGCAATGACGCGTAGTCAGAGTGACCGCGAGGCAACCGGATGGCTCGAGGTATTTAAGCTCCTGAATTGATGAGGAACCGCCCTATGTGCAACCCGAACTGACCCAACTTGGACTGGGGCGGAAATAGAGGGAGGGTGTGAAAAAAAATGATCGCGAGGCAACCGATTAAAACAGCGGTTGCCTGAAAGTGTGAAGAAAAGAAATAAGGGTTCCTAGTTGACTACGGAACCCTAAAAAAAGGTTCTTAGGCAACAGCTTTAAAATTAGCATACTTACAGACACACACAGACACTGGATACAAATTACCGCCCAGGCCGGACAGTTATCGAGCTATCAGAGTTGGAAGCCGGACAAATATGGAATTTTTCCATCGTAAGACGAGAAATTGTTTTTTTAGTTTTGTATGGGGTGATATTCGATATGTAAAAATGCCACCCTGTGGCCATTATTTGCAAAATATTTTAGTGCGGGTATTCCAAATTGACGATTTTCTCGTTACAAGGGGTGGTTTATAGGGTAGTTGTCTACGGAACCCTATAATGGCTAAATCATCTATGTTTTTCAAAGTTCTGCGAATACTCTTAACGATACAAGAATTGTGGGTTATCAAGTAAGTATGCGAGTATGTAAATTCCTTAAAAAAATCGGTACCATCTTGATTTATTAATTTAAAAAGGTTAGATTTACTTAGCTAAACAAAAAATTTCTAGTATGACTAAGAGGCCTCATTCATAAATATTCATTTCACTGTGAATATTGAAATTCAATTGCGTAAGTTCCATTTATACAGTTTACTCCTATCTCCTGTGAGACATTTTTTATACAATTTATACAAACTTATTGGGACATATACTCGTATAGCGACTGCATTATATACTCGTACATTGAAAAGTCCAGATTACATAGGTACTTGTATGTGTATAAGTGTGTATGACCCAAATAGTATTGTGAGTTAAAAACGATAAGTGGCCAGTACCTTTTTTAGTTCAGACGAAAATATATAGTTTTTAGTGTTTTTACCCTCGGAAGCTACCGGTACCGGTATCGGTACCGGTATCGGTACCGGTACTTAAGCAAATACGTAGAATATTAGTATTATATTTTTTTGTGGATTGAGTTCTCTGTCAAGGTTTTCTCGAGAGACTTCAGTGTGGGGTTCTTCAAAAAGGAATGTACTGTGCGTGAAAACAAAAAGGGGTGTACCCAGTGTGGTTTGGAGTTCATGTTTATAAAGGGTCGTCAACGCGCATGTACAACTCCTGGAGTTGCAGACGTCCATAGGTTTTGATGACCGCTTGCCCTCAGGCGAACTGTATGCTTGCTGGCCACTGTCGTTGTGTCAAAACTGCTGCTTGCTTTTATCTATGATCACAGAGTATCCGGAATCCTGTCTCGAAATCGGTCACAGACTCACAGATTACTTAAGACACATTAAAGATTCAGTACCAATCGAGAGCACTTACCGTCGAGAGCTAATAAAGAGCAATCAAGGGACTAATTGCGAACCAATCCGAAAGCTAGCTGATTAAATATTGATCTCTCGGCTGATAGGAATTGTGAGAGTAATGGATATAGGCAAAGTTTAGGTGCCGTAGGTCAGTAATTGGCTTGGCCCTCTATGAGAGGTGTTTCTTGAAAGTAGAAACTAATTGAAATTTATTTGAATAAGGAATGCCTTCGAATTTAAATGGGTAGGTATGATACCTACTCATTTTATACGGTTATACAAGTTACAAAAATGCTAATGATCCGTTTAAAGTCATAAAGTCATTGGTTTAGTATTATTAGGAAAAAGTGGAAAATATTAACTGGCCTTTATTGAAACGATTGTTTTGTGTCGTTGGCTTAGTGCAAAAACGTGTCCCATATAAAAATAATGATTATGTTTCCAAAAAAAAATTATTTTAGTTTAGATAGCCAGAATAAGATAACGATTATGTTACACATAGTTGTTTATATCCAAATTATTTTGCATGCGGTGTTTACCTATAAGTAATTGTGACATTATTCCTTAAGTAGGTGAGCTTTTAAAATGTAAACATGTATCGATGTCAACAATTGTTGGTGAACCTTAATAAATAAATAAAAAATATAAAAAATGTTTTTTAGTGGATTACCATTATTTTTGTAACATCTTGTATTTTGGTACACCTTTATCTACCTTGAGTGTAGATCAGATAGTGTACCTACCTAATCTAAGACTCATCTTAGCGACTCTCTCTCTCTCTCTTTTACTCCTAGCGTTTATCCCAGATTTTTGCTCTATTGAGCCTGTGGTCCGCTCGGCAACCTAATCCCAGGAATTGGCATAGGCACTAGTTTTTACGAAAGTGACTGCCGTCCGACTATTGATGCCAGTAATAAAGTATCACTTAAGCTGAACACTCGTTTCCACTCAACTCCTAACCCTCACCTTACATGGCGACCCTGCCATATACGGTGTCGCGATATTGAGAGCACAATTAATTATAATGTCAACATAGTGCAAGTGGACAATTAATTGATTGTGGCTAATCAAGAATTTTATCATGGGCGCCACAAAATCGAAAGAAGAGGTTATCATCGCTCAAACTGCGGCCGGAGGTGACAATAAGGCTTATGCGAGCACCGACGATCTTCGATTCCACGCAAGTACCACTAATGTTATCCTGGGAATAATGCTCGTCATATTCGTCATTGGAGGAGGCTACGCCCTGTACAGAAGGTGTAAGAAACCCCAGAAGAAATGGATGCGTCAGCAGGTCGCTCTCTGTGAGCTGCAGCGTGCTGCTCGTGCAGCGCCCATAAGTGTCTGAGTGTGGTGTTAGTGGGGTATATCGGTTTCTGGTGGTAGTGTAATTACGTACTGGAAAATAGACTACTAACGGTGTTGGTGAACAAACTTTTAAAAGAAGAAAACAATGAACAGTTAATGTGAATCGCAAAAGTAAGTTAGAATAAGTAGGTATTAATCTTATATTATTTTGTAATGGCAGATGAATTATTGGAATGTTACGAGGAATTAATCTATATAAGAAAATATTTAGTTAAAAAAGGAAAATCAAGGTTAGAAGGTAACATAACAAAAAACCAACTATCAAAAGTAGACCAATAATTTGTATGCTAAAATCACTTGCTTATATGATGAGATTTTAAAGTTATGTTCAAAGCCTGAAGTAGAGGAAAATACAAGTAGTGACAGTAAATATTTTGAAATTGACACCATGGAGTTCGACTTAAAATCGGCGTGTAGACTTATACCCCTTATGGACGGTACCGAGGAGACAACAAAGAGGTTAATTGATGCTGTAGATATGTATTCAGGCATGCTTAGTGGGGCAGGACAAAAATCTTTGATTGCATTTGTGTTAAAAGGAAGACTGTCTGAAAGTGCAAAATTGCGCATGTTAGGTACTTATACGACCGTAGAGCAACTTATAAGGGATTTGCGTTACTCTCTTTTGCCTAAAAAATCTTTCACAACCATCCATTCCCGACTTCAAAATATAAGTCAGGGTTGGCGTAGCATAGATCAGTACGGGTCCGAGATAGAAAAACTTTTTTCTGAGTTAACTATCACTCAGGCGGAAGGTGATTCGGCGAGCTATGACGTATTAAAGCCGCTGAACGAAAAGATGTGCATTAAAAAGTTTGCAGATGGCTTGAAGGACCCAAGGCTCGGCACCATCATTACGGCGCGGAACTTCAATAGTCTGAAGGATGCGATCCAGGCTGCGCAGAACGAGGACATTCCGAGGTCGTCAACATCCAGCCAACCGGAGGTCATGGGTATGTACCGCTCACAAAACTCTTTTAACAGATACTACAGAGGGTCTGCTCACAACTCATATAGAGGTCATCGTCATCGTTTCCACAGGGGTCCGCGACAGTATTCTCATAGTCGCTATCCTCAGCCCCAACAAGGCAACTCGCGGGGAAGCGCCCGTGGTTACAAGTCACGAGGCAGGCCAGCACGGGGTGGCTCGCATTTCGGGTCCCGCAGCCGTGGGGTCAGTGCACGTGATATCGCACGACCAAAATGGTGCGGCCGGTCATCACCCTAGTGCACCAAATACGGAATCGCTGAATAATTTTTTTCGAGACTGATTTTATTTACACGTGTAATAATTTAAATAGGGTGGCCATAAATATAGGCACAACCGCTTACAGCTGGCTAATCGATACGGGAGCTTCTCTATGTGGGATAAAGTATGAAATCATCCGAAATTGGAACATCCCATTCCATAAAAAAACGTTACACGTTACAGGTATAGGCGGTAAAGTAACTTCTAATGGATATGTTATTTTAAAACTAAATTATAATGGATATGAATTTGAGCATTCTTTTTTTGTATTTGAGAATTTATCGTGTAGCACGGATGGTATTTTAGGCCAAGACTTTTTCAGAAAATACAGAGCCAATATTGACTTTGAAACAAATATTTTACGATTAGTTACACAGGATGGACAACTGGTTAAAATCGGGTTTAGTTGTTCGTCTGCCCCAAAGAATAGTTATTTAACTATTCCTGCTCGTAGTGAGTTCATACATTATATGGATACTAGTATTACGGAGGACTTCGTAGTAAATAGCCAGGAATTATGCGAGGGAGTATACGTCGCAAGTGCTATAGTTAAACCAATCCAGGGTAAAATACTCATTAAAATTTTAAATACACGAGATAGTGACGTAAATTTAAGCCGATTCACAATTAATAAGAGTAGATTGAGCGATTTCTTTATTTGTGAATTTAACAAACCAACTATGAATGCCGATAGAGTTAAGTCATTATTTTCTGCACTAGATTTCAGTAAATTAAACGAAGAAGAACAGAAATCCATTGAGAATATATGTGCAAAATATCCGGATGTCTTTTTCCTACCGGGTGATAAATTAACCACCACAATGCTTTATAACCAGTCGATAAAATTGAAACCGGGTAGCTCACCAGTTTATGTAAAACCTTACAGGTTACCTTACTCGCAAAAGTCCGAAATTGATAGGCAAATTCAAGGAATGTCAGATGATGGAATAATTGAAGAGGCGAGGAGCGCATGGTCGAGTCCGTTACTGTTAGTCCCTAAAAAATCAGATTCTTCGAAACAAAAGAAATGGCGCGTGGTCATCGACTATAGAAAATTAAATAACCAGATAAAAGATGATAAATTTCCCCTTCCGAATATAACTGAAGTTTTAGATTCATTATCAGGTGCTATCTATTTTTCGCATTTAGATCTATATCAGGGTTTTTATCAAATTAATTTAGACAAATCTAGCCGCCCACTTACAGCTTTCCAAACCGGTAAAAATCAATATCAGATGACTAGATTACCCCAAGGGTTGAAAACTAGCCCTAACGCTTTCTCAAGAATGATGACCGTGGCCATGTCTGGACTAAATTACGAACAGTGTTTGGTATACCAGGATGATTTAGTAGTGTTCGGAAGAAACCTTGCTATACATAAGCAAAATTTGTTAGATGTTTTTAGTAGATTAAGAAAGGTAAACTTAAAGCTTAACCCTGCCAAATGCCAATTTTTACAAAAACAAATACTGTATCTCGGTCATGTAGTCTTAGAAAATGGAATTTTACCGGATCCTGAGAAAACCAAAGTTCTTAATAATTATCCGACTCCGCAAAACGCCGACGAAGTTAAACGGTTTGTGGCATTCGCTAGTTACTATCGTAAATTTATTGTCAATTTTGCAGATAAAGCGTATCCACTCAATAAGTTATGTTGCAAAAATGTACCATTTGTATGGTCCCAAGAATGCGAACAATCTTTTCAAACTTTAAAATCAGCTTTAGTTGAACCACCGGTACTTCAATATCCAGATCTATCAGAAGAAAATCAGTTCCTTTTACAATGTGATGCTTCAGGAAAAGCTCTAGGCTCAGTACTGTGCAATGGCGATGGACGCCCTGTCGCATACGCTAGTCGAAGTCTTAACAAGGCTGAATTAAATTACCCAACAGTTCAAAAGGAGCTTTTATCAATCGTATGGAGTGTGCGCTATTTTAGACCTTATTTGTATGGCAGACAGTTTAAAATACAGACAGATCACCGACCGCTAGTGTATTTGTTTAACATGGAAGATCCCAGCAGCAGGTTACTAAAGTTCCGATTACAATTAGAGGAGTATGATTTTACCGTCGAGTATTTGAAAGGTTCTGAGAACTCCGCGGCAGACGCTCTGTCTCGCATTAATGTCACGTCAGAGGATTTGAAACATATGAATGAGCAAGTTATGAATGTGATGACGCGAGCGCAAAAATGAAATATCGAGAGTATGCAAGGTACAGACAGTACAAATTCTTCGGTTACTAATGTGCCCACTGATTCGAGGCTTGATCACCCAAGAGTTGTGGATATCATTAAAAAACCGGAAAATTTTACTGAGTTATGTGTTACGTCATGTAGAGATTATAAAAAAGTTGTTAGAGAAAATTTCGTGAAAGAGACGTCTAAATATTTTAGTTACGTGCCCAGCAAATCGTGTGTTTATTTTAATCCTACATCTCAATCGCTACTGTCGCGAGCCGAATCAGCGAGAGGTTTGGATTCAATTTGCAAGAAAATAAATGTTAATGAATTATGCATAATAAGAAACGAAGTAAATAAAGATTTTATTGCGGGCTTAATACAAGAAATAAATAGGTACGATATTTGGTCCGGACCGCGAATATGTGTGTTAAGTAATGTACAAAGAATAAATAATTTACATGATAGACGCGTAATAATAAATGACTTTCACCTATTTCCCACAAGTGGCCACGCGGGGACTAGGAGAATGCCTAATAATATAAAAAAGCACTATTATTGGCCTAGTATGGAAAACGACATACGTGATTTTGTGTCAAAATGCACTCAATGCCAAAAACAAAAATATTGTGCACCAACTAAACAACCTATGAAGATTGAAAATAGATGTCATATACTTCAGAAAAAGTGACCAAACCCTCCGGTGTCCGAGGCCAGATGACCGGAGGGTTTGGTCACTTTTTCTGAAGTATATGACATCTATTTTCAGTTTATATATAGTAGTGTAACTACTTAAAAATTGCAAATCAAAAAATATTGAACAAAATAATTTTATTCGCTTCAAGATTTAACCTATGAAGATAACAACTACTGCTAATTGCGCTTTGGAAAAGATTTATTTAGATACCGTAGGACCTCTTCCAAAAGATTAACATGGTTATTGTTACGTGCTGACCCTACAGTGTGAACTGGCAAAGTTTGTATCCCCTACGTTCCAAAGATACAGCCACTGTAGCTCGATCATTCGTAGAGAACTTTGTACTAGGATATGGAATTCCACTCGAAATAGCAACAGATCGAGGAACTGAGTTTATCAGCAGCACAATGAAAGAGGTATGTGATTTGTTAAAAATTACTCATTTGCCCTCAACAGCGTATCACCATGAGTCAATCGGAGCCCTAGAGAATTCGCATAAAACTATGGGAGCGTATTTAAGAATACAATGCGAAAATAAACCGAATTCTTGGAGCGACTGGTTGCCTTACTGGTGCTTTACGTATAACAACACGGTGCACACGGAGACGAAGTACACGCCTCATGAATTAGTTTTCGGTAAGTTATGCATGCTTCCTAGTAATTTAAGAAATAGTAACGTTAATCCCTTATATAATCACGGTAGTTATCCTTTAGAATTAAAATATAGATTACAGCTGGCACAGGCAGACGCTCGTAACCATTTAATAAACAGCAAACTTAAAAGGAAGGAGAAATATGACTCCCATACGAGGCCTGTCAGCTATAGTAAGGATAGTTACATCTGGTTACGAAATACGTCAGATAATAAGATGCAAAGCATTTATTTAGGACCTTATTTAGTTTTAGAGGATTTAGGATGTAATGTTAAAATACTTAAAAATGGCAAGGAAGATGTTGTGCACAAAAATCGCACCAAGCCATGTATTTCATAAGAATGTATATTGTTGTTATTACTTAATGTGTGTAAATTAGGTTAATTTAGATTAATATTAGTTTAATTTAATGCTTTATAGGTACCTATATATAGGCAATGTAAGTAAAAAAATAAAATAATTCTTATGATTATTTTTTAAATCTTGCGATGAATGGTGTAGTGTATACTAGATATAATTATGTACTTAGCTCATAGGATGTATATATGAACCATTTACTCATGTATTGATGCCAGTAATAAAGTATCACTTAAGCTGAACACTCGTTTCCACTCAACTCCTAACCCTCACCTTACAGTGGTATCAAAAACTCGCTTGTTTAACCAAGTTACATCCCCGTAGAGAATCATCCTTCTAACTACATTGGACATACTTACTGCCTGTACTCCGTTTACATATACAATGTGAAGGTATTCAAAGTTCAGTAACTAATTCACGACTTCTTTTGACTCAACAAGCGAAGTACGATCATATCTAGTACCCGTGGGATACCACTAGACTGGGCTGAACAAGGTATAGGATCAAAACCCTACATATCATTTAGCAACCATATCGTCAGTTGAAAAACAGGCGATTTCATCAAACCATTTTTGTAGTCAAACACTGTAGTACGTATATCGTAAGCGTGAGCGAGACTTTATGATATTTCAATTCGTTTTTATGGCCAAGAACTTATCAACCGCAAACAAAGTTGTTTTTCAATTATTGTGGTAGGTACTTATTTTGTGACACCATTATTATTTGTGCGTTTTTATTATAACTGTGGTCCAATTTATTTCCGATTTCAACTACTCCTCGACACTAAATTTCATACACATATCGTAAATATTCGTTTGCATGTTGGTACATACACCTACTTATTATTGTACCTTTATAGAATCAATCAATATACGTGGGTATTTACAGTCGCACGGTGTTTTCCTAAAAACACTTTCAAGAATTAATTTATGATTGATTTTAATAGTATTTAAGTACCTATATACATACATTTTCACGCGGCTACCTGCATTATCAGACTATCACACCTTTATGATCATCTTTATTTATTAAACGTTGCTTGCATCTGAGATATATACATCTACCACTGAGTAGGCTTGACGTTTCTTTGCGATAAATGTGATTGCATCCAATCACAAGCTATATTTATTATTATTATTTATAAGCAGGCAAGCAGTTGTACAACTGATTTTGCCATCCAGTTAACACGACAAATGATCAATGGCGAGTAATATATAAGAGCTTATCTAATCTGTTCTTGAATTGGTTGACATTTTGAGCTGATACCACATCCTCTGGTACTTTATTCCAGGCCCATACCACTCGGTTGCTCAGGAAGTGTCTGTATGGGTTACTGTGGGACCTTTGGCTGTCTAATTTCAAGTGATGGCCTCTCAGACGGGTGTTGTTGCGCTTGCACATCTTGTGAAATTCTTTGAGGTCATAGTGCCCGGATAATATTTCTATTACCCCCACGAAACCACATTTTAAGTTCAACACCAAGTGTATTGAACTAATCCCTTTCGTGCGTGCAATTCCCTTGAGTCATCATTGATTATCTAAATACCAAACCCTGTTCGTTTTAATGTTATGAAAATGAAAGGAAAAACGTTCGAACATAAGATGTACTTTATAGGCGTTCTAATTACCGGTTACTCAAAATAGTAATATTTTGAAGTGACAGACTAAATCACTACTCGCGTGACCAACTTAGAATGATCTTTGTTAGGATAAATAGTTTCGATAAGTTTCTTACTACCCTTTTATATTTTTGATAGTCTGAGCGTCTTTTCTATGGACTACGGTCATCACCATTTATTAACCAACATCCTTACGGTGTTAGAAGGTGGTATGCATCCTGGCATATAGTAGGTGGATTTAAATTGTTTTTCTAGTATTCAACGAATTTAACCTACAGGCACACGTTCAAACACAAGACTCGATTTTATTTTATTTTAACTATTTAATTTTAATAGGTATTTTTGTATTATATAATACATACAAATATATGTTTCGAATACCTCTTCTCCCTCTTCTACTCGCGTTGTGGGAAATGTAGACAAGTAACAGTATACTACTATTCATATTCAATTTCTGAATATTACGTGTGAAGCTCAAACCAGATTGTCACAATGACCTGCTCTTTCTGAAATAATCTTACTTAATTATAAAATATTTTTCCAGCCAACACTTCACTTCAATATGAACTATGCTTGTTGCTATGATGGGAAATAACGAATCGTCCGTAGTTAAACTCTTGTCTTGTTTTTGCATTTACACTATCCGCTAATAATTTGTCTATATCACGGTTTTTATTAACTACTTCTTGCTTTCCAAACGTCATTTAAGTACTTACTAAACTTAAATATATAACATATTTAGTTTAAGGTTTACACCGCAAACAGATAGTCAAACACGATTGGCAACTCTGTTTAAATGACATACGTTAGCATTATACAAATTTTCACAAAGTGGCCAATTTAAAGCTTATTATTGCTACCCCAAGGTTGTCTGGAAGAGATCGCTCTCTAGCGATAAGACCGCCTGCTGACTGCCTCTTCTTTTAATCTGTGTACTGTACTGTTCTATTTTATTGAGGTGTGCAATAAAGAATATTTGTATTTGTATTATTGGTTTAAGCACTCGTACTTGTGCCTCATCATCATCATTTCAGCTGAAAGACGTCCACTGCTGGATAAAAGCCTCCCCCAAGGATCTCCACAACGAACGGTCACTGGCCGCCTTTAACCAGCTGTTTCCCGTGACTCTAAGCAGATCGTCGGTCCACCTAGTCTGGGGCTTCCCACACTGCCTATTCCGGTACGCGGTCACCACTCAAGAACCTTTCTGCCCCATCGGCCATCGGTTCTGCAAGCAATGTGGCCCGCCCACTGCCACTTAAGTCTGGCAACTCTCTGAGCTATGTCTGAGCTGTGTGTACTTGTGCGTACATGTAGCCATATACTAACAGTAGGTACCCGAACGATTTTTAGTAAATGTCAAAATACTCGAAACATTGATTATCAGTAACGGAAGTTAATGGTAGTTATTAGGACATCTCTAACCATGTTCTTTTAACTTAAATCGTTTATAACAAGATCAAATGAATCAACAACTGGTTAATATTTAGGTCTGAGGTAAGTTTTCTAAAACCAACGGGAGATAAAGAACAAAGTCTTTAAATTTACCCGTATATCATTTCACCTACTCGTATAGGCACGGATCTTACATTGAGATTTAACTTGTGAGCACCTTGAAAATGTATCATGAAATATTTTAACTTCTACAAACTTATATTTGCAGATTTATACAATTATGGATAAAATGTTTCAATTACACAAAATCATGGTACAAATTATGCCATGTAAAGTACCCCAAATCAAATAGATTGAGAAAGTGGGTAGAACGTAAGATTTGCGTATTTGTTTACGTCGCATTACCTCAACATATTCGTCACATTTAATATTCCTTTGTTTAGTTTTAACTTCATTATTTATGTTTCATCTTTATTCAAGATATTTATTCAAGTAAAGCGTAAATAACATGTGCTACATGCACTGCGTACACTATTTTCAGTTTTATTTAAAGGTGTTACCAAGAACTGGACCGTTTCGTAAATACACTGAATTTCAGTTTATGTAAGGTTCCTTGCAATAAGTGCACTGATAAGTAAGACACATGGTGGAATATATGTCCATTTGTACACATGTGGGACATATCTAGCACTCGTATGAGATGAGCGTATTAACCACTAAGTTTCGTTACACTACAATAAATGTTACCAAATGATCATTACTGAAATATAGTATTCCATAAAGTCAATACGAACTACGAAACTTGAATTTGGAAACCATTGACATTAAAATTTATTTGTATTACTTACTCTGTTGTTTTGTTTTATTCGTATCCTTCTTAACTAAGTTTAATTTATCACATGATTATTTCGTGTCAATAAACACAACAAAATAAAACATCAATGACAACGACTTTTAAGTTTTCAAATTACCATTTGATTCTAAATGCAGGCCTAGATTTCTTTTAGAAAAGGTATTGTTTGGCAATTACCTTACCGGCTCAGAAAGAAGACAATATACTTCTTCTTATGCATGTTTATGCGTGACGCATCACATTTGTAGTTCAAACCAGATTTATAGCATTTAAGGTGACAGGTATCACGGTTGACGACTGCATTTTGCGTTTTTATAATCGCAGCTTCCGCTTCTGCCATCTAGTATACTTGAGATGAACTATGACAATTCAATGTTGACATGTTTAAATAGTCAAACAATCGCGGTCTTTTACAGTAAGATGGCGCTTTGATAATAATTTCATTTTATGTGTACTTACTTAATTAAAGTTACTATTGTATGTAGGTAATCAATGACGAAATAATTTAAGTTACCTATAATATAAAACGACTTGGCCAACGCACGCCATTACGTACAGTATCATAATCGCACAATTATAATGTTTTATTCTAAATATCCAAAATAAGCATTCATCATGGCGGTTATATTTCTATGTGTCAAGTACGTGTCAAGTCTTTCAAAATAAAATGTACTTAACTGAAGATAATATTATTTGTAACTAATTTGTTTTATGTCCTCTTCTGCTCTGAAAAATCCAGGTTTTTAGTATCTATAACGAAATTAGAGATGGTCAAAAACGCTTTCAATGAGGACGGTAAAGTGCGTTGGGATAAGACCGCATCGGGAGAACATCGGATAATTCAATTACCTATCTGGAAAATTAGCCTTTAGTTGCAAATACAAACCACACATCCTCCAACACTATTGTGTACCTCTACCTAGTTGCATTTTGATATAATGGCGATGGCGCTTTTTTCAGGTACCTACACATTTTACTTAAATGTTTCTTCCGGTATGCTTAATAACAACGACTGTTGGTTAACTGAAAGGTTAAAAAAACCGGCTAAGTGCGTGTCGGACCACGCATAGGAGGGTTCCGTACCTTCAATGGAATAAGAACCAAACTAATACCAAAAGGTCGTATCTGATGCCTATGGAAGAAGTTTTTTGGAAATAACTCAAAAATGGCCAAACAATTTTCGTAGAAAGTATATGCTAAGGCGCATCTCCTCAATTTTTTTCATATTTTTTGGACTTACGGTTCAAAAGTTACAGGGGGGGCTACACAATTTTTCTGACTTTCGAAGCGATTATTTCAAAAAATATTCACTTAATCACAAAAAGATCAAACAAACCTCAATATTATTTTTAAAGACCTATCGATTGATGTGTCACATGTTGATATTTGGTAAAAAGATTTTTTGAAATTTAGTAACATGTATCGAGCGCCCCCCCCTTAAAATATATTTTTTTTCAAATTTCAAGTAGCGGCATACAGAAATACACCTTATGTGTAAATTTTATTCAGATACGTCGTATAGTTTCCGAGTAAAATGGCTGTGACATACGGACGGACAGACAGACAGACAGACATGACGAATCCATAAGGGTTCCGTTTTTTGCCATTTGGCTACGGAACCCTAAAAATCACTTATTCTTTATTTGACGATCTCCTAGCCCAGTCGGTCGTGACCCTGCCTACGAAGCAGGAGGTCCCGAGTTCGAATCCTGGTCAGGGCATTTATTTGTGTGTTGATCGCAGATATTTGTTCCTGAGTTATGGATGTTTTCTATGTATTTAAGTATTTATCCATATTTATCTATTATATATATCGTCGTCTAGTACCCATAACACAAGCCTTATTGAGCTTACTGTGGGCCTAGGTCGATTTGTGTAAGATTGTCGTATAATATTTATTTATTATTTATAGTAAATGTATGGAAAATATTTAATTTGTAGCTTTTTAGTACATTACCGTAAGTTGACCCCTAATAGGAAACTATTAGAAACGATAGGAATGGAATCGATTGGCATAAAAAAGCAGCATGTGAAAAATAAAAATAAATAATTTTCATAAAGTATGGGAAAAGTTTTTCTCAATTTGTGGCTTTTCTAGCCGCAAATTATTTTTGATCCCATACAAGAATGGGATCGATTGGCATCAAAAAGAAGTTTACCAAATGTGACCTCTTTCTCGCATTCTGTATGTTTTTTCCAAAATCCGTAACGTTATTAATTTGAAATTGAGGGAAGGTCTTCTAAGGCCATTTTCGCGTTGCAGCGAGGGATCTGGTAGCTGCCCCCACTGACCCAAAAATAAATTGAACTTGTATATTATTTCAAATTATCGAAGTTACAAGTAAAAGTAGTTAAGATAAAAGTAATTGCAATTACAAATTATATGTAATCGGGAATACTACTAACATGTAATCTCAATTACAAGCAATTTCAATTACTTAATATAATTGATTTTCTTGTAATTTAATTAGCAATTTAATACATTACAAAAGTAGGTACCATCTAATAAATTACGCCCAACACTGAATAAACATCAGGTTCAAGAGGGTCCTATGGAGGATGTATGCTATCTGCTGCCGAAGTCACGCATACATGTGATCTTTATAGACAAAAAAGTTTCGTTCTATAAATTCAATTGTTTGTCACAAAAAATGGTTTGATTTGTTTTTGCGTGGCATTTAAGACGGGATCTTATTAATTGTTGCTGTGAACATTTTTTAAATGTGTACCTAGTTGGTTACTAGGAACAGGTTTAGACACGGGTATGTTACGTCCAAAAGGGAGGTATGGGCACTCCGAATGTTATCTCGCTAACTGTGGTAAGGCACAGTTCAGCGAATGTTATCACGCTCAAATCTGGACCTGGCTCAGAGCTCGACTGGGGAAGTACCTCACAGAAAACCATAGCCAAAAAGCAAATAACTTAATTCAACCTAAAGTTTAAGATTAATTTTTTAACATTAATCATTTTCATTTATACATATACCATAAGTGTTCTTTACTAAAAAAAATTACAAGCGTTTGTCGTCTCACATAAGAATTATAAATTGAAATTACACAAAATAATTAAAAACATGAAAAGTCAGCACGAGTAAGTTAATAACATATAATACCTGCTTTTGCCCGCGGCTTCGCTCGCGTTAAATTCGGGGTAACAAACCATACAAACTTCCACCCCCCATTTTAGGGAAGTGGGGGGTTAGAAAGAGACAAAAAGTAGCCTATGTCACTCTCCATCCCTTCAACTATCTCCATTTAAAAAATCACTTCAATTCGTCGCCCCGTTTTGCCGTGAATGACGGACAAACAAACAAACACACACGTACACTTTCCCATTTATAATATTAGTATGGATTAGTTGTATCGTGTCGTGTATAGGGACGTCACGGTTTTTTTGGGTACATTTTTGGGTTAGTTTTGGTTAATTGTCATCTATTTCAATAGTTTTACCATATCAAAATCCATTACAATATTAAAATACTAGCTTTTACCCGCGACTTCGTCTGCGCGAAATTAACATGAGCGATATGGAATTACATAATAAAACGCAAAATAAAAGTTACTAGTTAGTAAAATCTAAGAGCAAATATAAAACTAGTACGTATGCTATTTCAAGTCAACAGGGAGCAACAATTCCATATAAACTTCCATTCCGTTTTCACCCCCTTATACATACCAAATTTCATCTAAATTAGTTGAGCGGTTTAAGCGTGAAGAGTTAATAGACAGACACACTATAATATTAGTATGGATACGTCCATATAATATATCTCTTCAAGTAGGGTGGGGAAAAAAAGAATTATAGCCAAAAGAGTTTTTTAATTTTTTTTAAATTTTGAAACATCTTGCTTCAAAGGTTTGAAACATCTTGTCTTTCCACTCTCAATATTTTTAAGTCACTCGTTTTTGAAAAGTTTGAGAAAATGCTGAAAGGTTGACATGAACATAATACAGGCGGTTTATAATTATATCTATTATTAGAAACCGTGCATAGGGTGGTTATGCTAGTTTTCCGTCCGGGTTGCCGTCCACCTGATTAAACTGCTACAAATTTAGTGGACTAAGAGCTGGCCACGTCAGATATGACACAATAATGAGAGCAATGAAACCTGACTATTGTGTCATATCTGACGTGGCCAGCTCTCCGTCTACATGGAAAAAAAATTTTGAGGTCAAATTGGCCATTGATAATAATTATTTATTCTTTAATTGATATATTAATTTTAAGCTTTACTTTGAAAAACTTGAATATCAATATATCAATAAGTATGGACGGAAAACTGACACATACTCCACTTTTACAAAAAATGTTTTAGTATAAAAAACCTTTCGAGTATGATTTATTTTCGTATAATATTAATCTAAACAAGATCATATAAGCTCTAGAACGGGCACTTCAAAATTTATTATTGCATTACAAAACTGGCAAAATCGATAAGTGGAAGAAAACTAGCACCTAAAAACTTACTAAGAGTTCATTTTATTGAATAGTCCAATCTTAAGTAGAAGGAGTAGATTTTGAAATTTTATACACGACAAACAGCTTAGGTACACTTCATACTGATTTGAAACAAGGATTAATATTTCGAGAAATTTTTACAAAGGTAAAGCATAAAAGTCAGCCCTGAAAGCTGACCAACTAGTTCAAAAATGGTCCGATCTTACCCCATCGTACCTTACGAGTACTTATTGGTTTTTTCATTTTAGGGATTGTGAGAAATTATATTGGTATATATACTTATACGATTAAATTAATTCCATATCTACTTACCTACCTAATAATAACATTAATAATTCACTATATCTTTTAAATCGTACGAAAACGAACATACAATAAGCCATATAAACCTAATGGCGCGACCAGACATCGCAGAGTACCGGGACAGCCGAGCCGATTGTTTCTTTCTTATTCCATAGTAAAGAGAGAGATATATAACCTATCACGATGATGTGGACAAATCATTGACAAATGCACGAATGTGTTTCAACTTCAAGCGCATTTGATTCTATTCAATGAATCCGTCATTCATATCATAATATAGATCTAGCTTGCAACAGCGCAAAGCAAGAAGCGAAATGAGCAAATGAAAGTAAGCTGGCAACGTCGCCTCGGATGGAAACTGCTCGAACAAACGCGCTCTTGTAATACAAATTATGGTAAAAACATGGACGAAGCCGTCTATGGTAAAAAGTACCCATACCCACTGTAAAAATTGAATAATGAATTAGTCTCTTTTATAAGTTGGTAGTTTAAATATATTGGGTAAAAAAGTCAAAATAAAAAGATTAAACTAACTATTTAGTAACTTGACTATAGTATGATTTGACTTTTTTTTGTCCAAAAATACCTATAAATCGCTTAGGATCAGGATTGAAAATATAAATGAGAAATGAGATAAAAAAATAAACAAAAAAGTTAACATCAGCCTAGATTTGAACTCGGACATATCTACTTAGTAAGCAAGCGTACTATAACCTAAGCTATGTGGAACGAATTTCCGCACTCAAAATTACTAATCATATTACTCAAATTTGACACATGAAACATGCCTCTGGCTGCAATAGAATAAACGCCTATAAGTTTTATTAGCAATTGCATAGTTCTGATTATTACAGGCTCTTACAAGGTTTTGCGTCTTAAACCTTTATTAAGCGCTTAATACGACTATAGTATCTGCCGAACATTAGTAATGTGCTAAGACGTAGTTATGTTTAATTTCGCAACATAGAATTATTTCTGACCGACATAAAACTTGCGACAAGTTTTCTCCAAAACAGTTTCTTAACGATGATATACAGGGTGTTTGGTAACCGGATGCAAAGCCGAAAGTAGGAGATAGCCTAGGTCATGTAGAACATTTTTAGCCATACTTGTCTTAGACAAATGTTATTAGTTTTTTTTTAATTTAAATTTAAAAATTTGTCGGAGAAAACTGCAAAACTTCAGACTAAATCGATAATTAGTACTTTTTTTACTGCAGGTAGATTTTTTTTTGTTTTATTTCGTATTGTGCAATGTCTATCAAACACTAGAAAAGTGATTTCAAACATCTGTGTCTAAAGAAAACAAGTTGACAGCGATTTAAAATTTTAGTTACATGAAAATGTAAACGATTTAAGTGATTTCAAAGTACGAAAAAAAAAAACTAAAATAGCCACGAATTTTCAAACCATTTTAAAAACATGCTTGGCTTTTACCCTTTTATTTAAGCTAGTCTACACACAAGAGGTCATTAATACCGTAGAAGAGCTGAGGGAGAAGATAGAAGCGGCGTTCGAAAGGATGAGGGAAGAAATGATATTCGGAACAACCACCACAGAAGTAAGAAGACGGGCTCGTGCTTGTATTCGAAACGGCGGGTCACATTTTGAAAACGAGCGATGATGTGTAATTTTAATGTGTTGATCGTAAAAATAAATAACTTATCTTTTATGCTTTTGTTTTAATTTACCCTAAACATTCCCTCTTATTAGTACAGGTAGCCTATTTTCAAAGATAAAATGGCTTGAGACATGATTGTCTTATCGCCCGCCGCCTGCCGCTATCAGTCCCTTTTGTCTCTCACCGCCGCAAGCCTTTGTTTGTTAAAATTGCATGTGGTAGTTTTGTCCAGTACACTTAACCCTTTTAAAACAAGTCAAATGTCAAGTCAACGCCAACTTAGTATTCAGAACCAATGTTTTATTGTAAAATCATAATGAGATTCGTCACCACAACTACCACAAGTATCACAAGTAGAGTGAAACATTTTAGCTACCCAGTTGGTTTAGGTGGCTTATTTTCAAGGATACAGTAGCTACAGTCGTGTTTGATAGCTTAAATAAAAGGGTAAAAGCCAAGCATGTTTTTAAAATGGTTTGAAAATTCGTGGCTATTTTAGTTTTTTTTTATCGTACTTTGAAATCACTTAAATCGTTTACATTTTCATGTAACTAAAATTTTAAATCGCTGTCAACTTGTTTTCTTTAGACACAGATGTTTGAAATCACTTTTCTAGTGTTTGATAGACATTGCACAATAAGAAATAAAACAAAAAAAAATCTACCTGCAGTAAAAAAAGTACTAATTATCGATTTAGTCTGAAGTTTTGCAGTTTTCTCCGACAAATCTTAAAATTTAAATTAAAAAAAAACTAATAACATTTGTCTAAGACAAGTATGGCTAAAAATGTTCTACATGACCTAGACTATCTCCTACTTTCGGCTTTGCATCCGGTTACCAAACACCCTGTATATACCTAATTATGTTATACAAGACCAAGCACGTATCGGTACAGCGAACACAACTATATGCCCCTACAGAAAATGTAACATTCATGCTCCAACGTGGTTTGTTTTCTTCAAAAACCTTGCACAAAAACACCTCGATTTGACGTGTTTGCATATATCGTCGCCTTAAGTAAATCATTTGTCGTGCAATGCACTTTATACATACAGTAGGTATGCCAAATAAATGGAGAGTCGACGAGACTCGAACTTAACTCAAATGAAACTCTGCTTTATTTATATATTTTTATACCACGACGGTGGCAACGAAGCATACTGTCCGCCTGATGGTAAGCAGTTACGTACATGTTAAAAGCATAAATAAAATTCGATAGGTTTTTTATTAGTTTTTAGCATCATACACTGTATTGTACATGTTAATGTACATACTATTTCTCTCAGCATCGTCTCGGTGTTCATACCGTAAGTGTACCACATAAATAAAGAGTAAGGTGTTCTAATATAGGGTCACGAAATCTTATTTTATCGCATCAAAGAAGAGAATTTACTGTAAACACGGAGTTATGACACATGCGTTAAATATTTATTTTAAATCTATCATTCGTATAAGTTCAAGACATCCTTTATTTGTCGATATCATTTTCAATGGTGTTAACACCGTATAACGTATCTGATCCCTACAGGAGCACACATGCCTTCTACGAGGTCAATTTGTACTCTTACGAACAATAATAAAACGGATTATGAGGCTGATTTCTATTCACTTATGTACATTTTATAATTATCGTTTTTTCACAATAATTTCTCACGATCGCGATAATGATTGACGTTTTCCTTGTGATTTGTGCTTATCTTAACTAACAGCGCCCAGTCCAATAAAAGGAAAACGACTGCACCCATGCTCAATATACTTTTGAGTTAGCCTTCTCTTCAAACTTAATATTACTAGTTAACCATAGTAGCGTTCCGTAGATACTTTTAAGGAGTAGCTCATACCGATGACGTTAGTCATTTATATCTCACAAACTCGAAGCCGTCCTATAATCGTTATTTATCTCCGCCAAAGTAAAATAAATATCTCATTTTTGCCATAGTAATTTGGTTCATTGTCTTATCATTACTATAAGGCTACGGACTATCTTTGGAATGTTACACCAGAGAAATAGACGTCAAATATTGATAAGATTTGTTTAACGAGTCAACTTCGAAATTATACGTCTGAATTACGCTCAATTTTTTTTTTACTATAACCTTTTATAGCTCAGTTCGAAGCTCAACTCAAACAAGAATGTCTTTAGATTCACCATGTAATTGCCCGTTACTTATTTCTCAAAACTTTCAAGTAAATTAGAAGGCAATTTGGAAAATATCATTTAAGCACAAACTTTCGTCTTAACTACATGTTTTATTATGTACAAAGTTACTAGAACTATATTTACACTACAACGTGAAACATTAATCACAACGACGCTCAGCCTCGGCCGCTGACTGAGACGACGGTACCATGAATGTTTCCTATAGTCTGAACTTGGGCTGAAGTAAATGCTTACTTGCTTATTTGACTCTGTTTTGCCTTTAATTTTCTCAATAATCTTAAAACTGAAACTGACCTTTCTGTTGATCCTTTTATGTATTATATTGTGTAGCTATACCCGACAAGTATGAACCGACACAGTGCTACTTTCAAAACTTTAAATTAAAGCAAAATTGCAATGCGACTATACATAAAGTCTATTTAGTCGGACTTTCAATTTAGTTGACTTAAATATGGCCCGGATGGATCTAACCAGGGACCGGAACCGGTAACCATTAAAGGGGTATTAGATTAGGTATTTGATAGAGTTGTTTTTAAAAACCCTATCAATTCGGTAAGCGTATCGTTTGACTTACCCGAACGAAAGGCTAACCATGTCAATACAGTTAATTCGGGTAAGTGGTTACAACCCAGCATATGGTTTCCCTATCAGATAGGGTTTTTCAAATGCGATTAAGCTATTTTAAACTCTGTGACCAATACATTTGGCTTATTTATTATTCGAGCAGCCTACGAGCTAAGCGCTGCCGGTATGGCGGCACGAGCGAGCCTACAGACAAACAAGAATCTTTTTGCGTATGTTTTCGTACTTACGCCTTTGATCTAGACGCTATTATTGCTTGTTAGTGCGCTAAAAGATCGTTGTGTGGTGCCGGTGTTCTTGTTCTTGCCATTCGAGCGTGACGGCTCGTGTCGATTGAATCTTAGACCCAGGCTTATAGGAACCAAAATCAAATGCATATTATGAAGTGTTAAAATATATAATTTTGTGTTATTCTAGTTATAGGTAGTGCTTTGTTTCAATGGCTCCAGCAAAATGTGTCGCCGTTCACCGATACTTCTAGTATAATGAAACGATCAATATCAGTCATTGTTGGACACTCAAGAATAAAATGATTATTTGAAAAAAATATCGTAAGAATAAACTTATGTTGATTGTATTCCCGTTAAAATGATTCAAAATAATTTCGTCGCGACTAATTCATATGCGAGAAAATGTAATAAAAATAATTGATTCTTAACAGAATTATTTAATCATGCTTTTTATTTTAAATAATGTTCCGCGTATAAGAATGTATTCTGGGTTTTTCGGTGTAAGAAAACATCGTGTGGAAACTGGACCTAATCCCAATAAGGCGTAGTTTCCCTTATGCCCAGCAAAAATTATATATGTTTTAAAATCCACGGTAGGCAGATATACTCTTTTCACTTCTCATGCTCGTAAAGTTCGACTTTAAATCGTGCGTGGACGATATAAAATCGCATTTTAAGCTCTAGGGCATAAAGTAAAATTTTCTTCTAAGACCAAGAACGTGGCTCAACAGCCAAACAGAGTCAAAATATATTGCACAATTTAATTGAACAGTAAAATTTCGTAGAATACTGAAACTTGTTCTTTTATTATATTCTTGTACTCAGATAGAATAAGCTTTCTGGCCCAGACAATTCCTATTGTATGGGATTTTTTTTTTGTATAAATCAAAGTGTCAGGAATTGATACCAATAAAATTTACAAGTGAATATTGGGCGCTAAGGTGCCAAAAAAATGGTAAAAATGGTAAAAACCAGTTTTCCGCTTCTAGAGCAAAAACTACGGCTCCGACAAAAAATAGTTAAATGTAACAAATGTTCGCAATAAAAAAACAAAGACAATGAGCCCCAGTAGAGCAAAATCTGTTTAGAGGATCGTCCGCAATTTGCAAAAAACACGTTTTTTTTTGCAAATATTGTAAATTCAATAACTCGCGTTCCGAAAGTTCTGGAGAGCTGAAATTTGAATATGATGTCAGTTTTGTGGTCCTCTAACTACAGTTAAATGGTCAAATGAAAATGTTGTAAACTTTTTGCAAACCGTCGAATTTTGCAAAAAGTGACCTTTTTTTAAATCGGCTGGGAGGGTATTTTAATTTTCGAAAAACGTTATAATTTCGATTTCTATGCATTAAGGAGGAGTTGAACTACAAATTTCCAAGTTTACAAATCATTTGACAAAGAATAAAGTTATTTAAATAATCTTAGAAGTTCAGGCACTTTTTGCGCGCGCGGCGGCGACGCACTATGGCCCAAACGCCCGATCTAGCTGGACAAAATTATTTTACAGTCATAGACTAAACTTTACTATTTTTATTATTATTTTGCTATAATTAATGTGAAAAAAAAATTAACCAGTGTAAGTTGACCTTTGTATAAGAATAATTACTAGGGCAGAAGAGGGAGGAAGAGGAAACGAAACGGAAACGAAACGGAAACGAAACGGAAACGAAACGGAAACGAAACGGAAACGAAACGGAAACGAAACGGAAACGAAACGGAAACGAAACGAAAACGAAACGAAAACGAAACGAAAACGAAACGAAAACGAAACGAAAACGAAACGAAAACGAAACGAAAACGAAACGAAAACGAAACGAAAACGAAACGAAAACGAAACGAAAACGAAACGAAAACGAAACGAAAACGAAACGAAAACGAAACGAAAACGAAACGAAAACGAAACGAAAACGAAACGAAAACGAAACGAAAACGAAACGAAAACGAAACGAAAACGAAACGAAAACGAAACGAAAACGAAACGAAAACGAAACGAAAACGAAACGAAAGCGAAACAAAAGCGAAACGAAAGCGAAACGAAAGCGAAACGAAAGCGAAACGAAAGCGAAACGAAAGCGAAACGAAAGCGAAACGTTTAGCTGACCTCTTTTGCCCTAGTAATTATTCTTATACAATGGTCAACTTACACTGGTTAATTTTTTTTCACATTAATTATAGCAAAATAATAATAAAAATAGTCAAGTTTAGTCTATGAGTGTAAAATAATTTTGTCCAGCTAGATCGGGCGTTTGGGCCATAGTGCGTCGCCGCCGCGCGCGCAAAAAGTGCCTGAACTTCTAAGATTATTTAAATAACTTTATTCTTTGTCAAATGATTTGTAAACTTGGAAATTTGTAGATCAACTCCTCCTTAATGCATAGAAATCGAAATTATAACGTTTTTCGAAAATTAAAATACCCTCCCAGTCGATTTAAAAAAAGGTAACTTTTTGCAAAATTCGACGGTTTGCAAAAAGTTTACAACATTTTAATTTGAACAATTAACTGTAGTTCGAGGACCACAAAACTGACATCATATTCAAATTTCAGCTCTCCAGCACTTCCGGAACGCGAGTTATTGAATTAACAATATTTGAAAAGAAAAAATGTGTTTTTTTGCGAATTGCGGACGATCCTCTGGACCGATTTTGCTTTACCGGGGCTCATTCTCTTTGTTTTATAATTGCGCACATTTGTTACATTTAACTATTTTTTGTCCGACCCATAGTTATTCCTCTAGAAGCGAAAAACTGGTTTTTACCATTTTTTTGGCACCTTAGCGCCCAATATTCACTTATAAATTTTATTGATATCAATTCCTGACACTTTGATCTATACAAACAAATTTTTTCCCGTCCAATAGGAATTGACTGTACTTTTTATGATTTTTCCGCTAATTCTATCTGAGTATTGCTATAATTATTTGAATTGCGTGTTTTCTATAATTAAATAAATGAAATCAAATAAAATAGGAGTTGATAATAGTTTAGAAATGCCCCGAAATGTTTTGATGACTTGGCAGAAAATTTCTAAATTCACATGTTAAAAATTCAAAAAAATATATTAAAAAATTAATTGTTGGAACCGTATTTGTTTTCATTGTAATATTTTTGTTTCAACTCGCAAATGAAGTGAAAATTAGAGTGTAACCCTCGTCCATAAAACCCATTTTACACTCGACTTTTAAACGCCTCGCGTAAAATCGTACGTTTTATTTTATGCACTTGTTGTACAATCTACTATTATAATATAATAAAAATAAAAATTAAATAAAAATGAAAATAAAATGAAAATAAAACGAAAATAAAACGAAAACGAAACGAAACGAAAACGAAACGAAAACGAAACGAAAACGAAACGAAAACGAAACGAAAACGAAACGAAAACGAAACGAAAACGAAACGAAAACGAAACGAAAACGAAACGAAAACGAAACGAAAACGAAACGAAAACGAAACGAAAACGAAACGAAAACGAAACGAAAACGAAACGAAAACGAAACGAAAACGAAACGAAAACGAAACGAAAACGAAACGAAAACGAAACGAAAACGCAACGAAAACGAAACGAAAACGAAACGAAAACGAAACGAAAACGAAACGAAAACGAAACGAAAACGAAACGAAAACGAAACGAAAACGAAACGAAAACGAAACGAAAACGAAACGAAAACGAAACGAAAACGAAACGAAAACGAAACGAAAACGAAACGAAAACGAAACGAAAACGAAACGAAAACGAAACGAAAACGAAACGAAAACGAAACGAAAACGAAACGAAAACGAAACGAAAACGAAACGAAAACGAAACGAAAACGAAACGAAAACGAAACGAAAACGAAACGAAAACGAAACGAAAACGAAACGAAAACGAAACGAAAACGAAACGAAAACGAAACGAAAACGAAACGAAAACGAAACGAAAACGAAACGAAAACGAAACGAAAACGAAACGAAAACGAAACGAAAACGAAACGAAAACGAACGAAAACGAAACGAAAACGAAACGAAAACGAAACGAAAACGAAACGAAAACGAAACGAAAACGAAACGAAAACGAAACGAAAACGAAACGAAAACGAAACGAAAACGAAACGAAAACGAAACGAAACGAAACGAAAACGAAACGAAAACGAAACGAAAACGAAACGAAAACGAAACGAAAACGAAACGAAAACGAAACGAAAACGAAACGAAAACGAAACGAAAACGAAACGAAAACGAAACGAAAACGAAACGAAAACGAAACGAAAACGAAACGAAAACGAAACGAAAACGAAACGAAAACGAAACGAAAACGAAACGAAAACGAAACGAAAACGAAACGAAAACGAAACGAAAACGAAACGAAAACGAAACGAAAACGAAACGAAAACGAACGAAAACGAAACGAAAACGAAACGGAAACGAAACGGAAACGAAACGGAAACGAAACGGAAACGAAACGGAAACGAAACGGAAACGAAACGGAAACGAAACGGAAACGAAACGGAAACGAAACGGAAACGAAACGGAAACGAAACGGAAACGAAACGGAAACGAAACGGAAACGAAACGGAAACGAAACGGAAACGAAACGGAAACGAAACGGAAACGAAACGGAAACGAAACGGAAACGAAACGGAAACGAAACGGAAACGAAACGGAAACGAAACGGAAACGAAACGGAAACGAAACGGAAACGAAACGGAAACGAAACGGAAACGAAACGGAAACGAAACGGAAACGAAACGGAAACGAAACGGAAACGAAACGGAAACGAAACGGAAACGAAACGGAAACGAAACGGAAACGAAACGGAAACGAAACGGAAACGAACGGAAACGAAACGGAAACGAAACGGAAACGAAACGGAAACGAAACGGAAACGAAACGGAAACGAAACGGAAACGAAACGGAAACGAAACGGAAACCAAACGGAAACCAAACGGAAACGAAACGGAAACGAAACGGAAACGAAACGGAAACGAAACGGAAACGAAACGGAAACGAAACGAAAACGAAACGAAAACGAAACGAAAACGAAACGAAAACGAAACGAAAGCGAAACGAAAACGAAACGAAAGCGAAACGAAAGCGAAACGAAAGCGAAACGAAAGCGAAACGAAAGCGAAACGAAAGCGAAACGAAAGCGAAACGAAAGCGAAACGAAAGCGAAACGAAAGCGAAACGAAAACGAAACGAAAACGAAACGAAAACGAAACGAAAACGAAACGAAAACGAAACGAAAACGAAACGAAAACGAAACGAAAACGAAACGAAAACGAAACGATAACGATTTTTTAAAATATAAAATGAAAAAAAAAATATATATATATATACACGGTAAATCTGAGTATCCCGACAGATTTTAACCATAAATTCATGATAATTGACTGATAAATAACTGACTGAGACTAAAATGTCGTATAAACTTTTCTGGAATTAGCCTAGTTTCAGAGTTCTTCTTCTTTGTCGTTACACTCTTTACAGAGTGGTCGTGGCCAAAATGTACTAATTTATTTTACGTCACACCTGGCCATAATGTAAGTTTTACCGCACGCTACGCGTACGGTAAAACTCGCATTATGGCCAGGTGGAGACGTAAAATTGTGTACTCACCATGGGCAGTAAATAAGAAAGCCCGCTATCGCATATTTACAACCCTCGCCTGCGGCTCGGGTCACAAATACCTGCGATTTCGGGCTTTCTTTCTTTTACAGTCCTTGGTAAGTAATGTACTATTAATTGACAGTTTTACCAATAACATTTATGTTTTTATGTTCAAAAGCATTTTATCTACACTCATATTGTAAGTTCTCTAAAACGTGTTCGAAAACGGTAGGCAATGGCTAGCATTACCACGACCGATTTTACTATGATAAGCTTTTTATCCGTAGCAGTAACGTAATTTTAACTTTTCATGCTTAATTATTGATGTGCTATGATATGAGTTTTGATAACATAATGTACACCTGCACCCTCCCGGGGATCCGCCGACAGCCCGACACGCGCCCGCGCGGCCGCCGGCACAATCGAGTTGGCCATGTTGGCGGTGCGATGGCGGCCATTCTATGGTTTCCAAATAAGGCATTTAGAATAAATAATATGAGTGTAGATAAAGCAGTGTATGCAACTGTACGTAATTAGGCCTTATTACGTAACAGTTACATAAACTACTATTAAAAATCCGAAAAATGAAAAAAAAAATTTTTTTGGCGAAATTGACCTAAATTCATAAAACATTTATGACCTCACTCCTTATGACCTCAGGAATTTATGGTTGAAATCTTTCGGGTTACTCAGATTCACCGTGTATAATAATAATAATAAAAAAACCAGTCTATCTTGAATTTTAAAACAGATATAATTTATACACCCCGAATAATTAACCGAAAATAACTACCATGACTATTTTTCAGTAAAAAGTATATAACCGCCATCTTGGATTATAAAACAGAAATAATTTTCAAAATTACATCCCCTAATTATAAATATTAATTATTTGAAACGGGGTATTTACCTCGCACCCGAAATATTGGGTGCCCAATAACGCTAATATACATGGTAAATACCCCGTTTCAAATAATATTTATAATGTGAATGACCATGTGAGCTTAAAAAATCGTATATCCCATAATTAGCTGAAAACGACTACCAATCCCTACGCCAATTCATGAGATTAGGTTGCCAAGCGAACCACAGGCTCAACTGAGCCGTGACAAAAGCCGGGACAAACTCTAGGAGGATGAATATTGGTTTGTGTCAAATCGATTTGAATATGAATAAAAATTGTGTTTTTATTCAAAATAATTATTGCCCATCTCATCAGTACGTGCGAACTATGCAAAAATAAACTGAAGGTAAGACACATTTCTTTAACAGAAATTATTTAACATCGACTTTATAGCAGCCGTAAGCGACATCTAGGTGCTAACTACTAGAGTTAGATACCCTTCCCGCCGACGCTTTTACAAGTGTCACAACGGAAATCATAGATGGCGCTGCTATCAACTCATAATTATTTTACATGATTTTTTTAAAGTGGGGCATTCCACTCATACAATAGTATGTTATTCAATCAAATACAAACACTGAAAACATTGAAAAAATAATCAACCCAGCCGGACTTGAACCTGGCATCGATACGCCTTACCGGGGCTCGATCGCTTTACCAATTAAGCTATGGGTTCAGTTACTGAGTTGACGAAATTCTCAATGCCTTCAATCATCTTTTTGCATTTATTTTTTTACATCGACTTTATATCAGCCGTAAGCGACATCTAGGTGCTAACTACTAGAGTTAGATACCCTTCCCGCCGACGCTTTTACAAGTGTCACAACGGAAATCATAGATGGCGCTGCTATCAACTCATAATTATTTTACATGATTTTTTTAAAGTGGGGCATTCCACTCATACAATAGTATGTTATTCAATCAAATACAAACACTGAAAACATTGAAAAAAAAAAAAAATCCCAGAAAATCCAGAAATCGATGCCAGGTTCAAGTCCGGCTGGGTTGATTATTTTTTCAATGTTTTCAGTGTTTGTATTTGATTGAATAACATACTATTGTATGAGTGGAATGCCCCACTTTAAAAAAATCATGTAAAATAATTATGAGTTGATAGCAGCGCCATCTATGATTTCCGTTGTGACACTTGTAAAAGCGTCGGCGGGAAGGGTATCTAACTCTAGTAGTTAGCACCTAGATGTCGCTTACGGCTGCTATAAAGTCGATGTAAAAAAATAAATGCAAAAAGATGATTGAAGGCATTGAGAATTTCGTCAACTCAGTAACTGAACCCATAGCTTAATTGGTAAAGCGATCGAGCCCCGGTAAGGCGTATCGATGCCAGGTTCAAGTCCGGCTGGGTTGATTATTTTTTCAATGTTTTCAGTGTTTGTATTTGATTGAATAACATACTATTGTATGAGTGGAATGCCCCACTTTAAAAAAATCATGTAAAATAATTATGAGTTGATAGCAGCGCCATCTATGATTTCCGTTGTGACACTTGTAAAAGCGTCGGCGGGAAGGGTATCTAACTCTAGTAGTTAGCACCTAGAAATTATTTAATTTAAAGTTGTGTACGTGAGCAGAGGACTGGACTGTGAGTGTGACTTTTCCAGAATGAATAAACGACAGCAAATCTTATATTTACTCAATTTGTTCCGCCGCCACCTCTCCTGTTCCATTTCAAATGAGAAAGATAGAACCGCCTGCCTGCGTGGAAAAGAGACAGGAAAAGGGTAGCCCTATGATAGGGTAAGCGGTAAATATTAAAGCTATCTTTACCCCATTCGACTCGGAAACCACATTAAAAAGGGTTAAGCCTATTCAAAACGATTTCCATATCAATAGGGTAACCCAATGATAGGGTAGGGTAGGGTAGGGGTAGGGTTGGGGGGTATTAGGGTAGGGTAGGTAGGGTTACCCTATCGAAACGATTAATCAAATGAAGGGGTTTTCCGGTCCCTGGATCTAACCAATCCCAGCACATCACCACCATGTCGTCAGCTTCACCATGTTTTTCTGGTATACTGTGCCGATGCGTTTACTGAGCTACTTACTGTTTACTTTAGAGAATACGAATGATAAATATATTAACGGACACGCAGGTACTAAACGTAGACACGGCCTGGACGTTGATGGTGTGGACGACGATATCTCCTTTGATTACTACTACGGACATGAGCCTCCCGTGATTATCCATCTGGAATCTTGGGCTAAATAGTCGCCTCCACCTCCCCTTACAGCGACCCCGTTCCTCACATTATGGTTACCCTGAGTTCATAACCATTGACAACTCACTGGGATCAAAGATCTCTCTGAGCACTGATACACGCTGGTAAATAACACAAGACACATGATCATCATAATAACACAGTAAGAAAGTCCATGAACTGATACGAGTAGAAAGACAAATATTAAAGCGCTTACCATTGATTTGTTCGTGCACAACCTCCTCCCCGACCGTCGTCCGTGTATCTACCCTACAACCCACCCATAAAAAATCCGTCCATACTAAAAGCGATATTGAGATCGAACGTGACTGCCACCGCCATCTATCCGAAAAACCGGCAAGCACGAACTGCTTCGCGATATTCGCGACACGTGTCGCGAACGAATAAATCGACTTATTATGGAATCAGTTATGTCTTCAGGGCGTTACGTCTCCTTATTTTATATGTCTATGGTCGTTTTTAAAACTTTGGAAGTATGTTTAAAATATAATTGTAAAAAAAAATAATACTTACGAGTCGTAATACAAATTATAAGATAAAAACAATGAGGCGAAATAAACGATAGTCGTAGGTAAGTTTAGTACCGGCATATATAATGTTGACCTTTCCGAAGTTCCAAGACTTGCGGTTCGCAAGATGAGGGTTCTCGGACCGCTAACTAATGGAGGCTTGACCCGTACAACTTTGTAAGTCTATCGCAGTCAGTTTATAGATACAATGTGCTCAGGGTTTGCAATATCCGTCGATTTTTCGGATCTTAAAATTCCTCGGATTCGGATATTTCGGATAAAACGGATCCAAAGGACGTTTCACTTAAAAATTCAATTCTAAGGTAAAAAACCAATACTACATACTTGTTTCAAGTTAAATAGAGGTGATAATCGCAAAATATTCTACTTTATTTCTCCTTGAAATTAGTTTTCTCTTGAAATGAACATGGAACTTTCACTACTTTACGGTCCCCGCGTAAACGACTGTAAAAAAATAACATCGTAACCCCAAATTCGGGTAGTTTATATTAATATTAAATATTTATATGGGACAGTCCATTTTCTGCATTTTTTTATAAACTTTTGTACCTATATACTACACGTACAATATGGCCAATGCGGTTAGGTTTTCAAATTTAATAAGTTTCAAAATCATCATACAGACAAAGTAAAAGCTAGAATATATTTGTATGAAAATTACCAATACATTGGTTAACACCGGGGTCGTGGATATAAAATAGGATGTGAGCAGTATGAAAGTATGTATCTGTACGACCCTTAAGAGTCCGGTAACGATTTGAAAACAAAAATAATGAAATAATGCACATTAATAACATTTGATAAGATAGTTTTAAGTCTTTCAAAATATGCATAAAAACTAATAGGAGTTTTGAAAATAGATGTCATATACTTCAGAAAAAGTGACCGAGCCCTCCGGCTTTTTTTTTCTGAAGTACAGTTTCTGAAGTGACATCTATTTTCAGTTTATATATAGTAGTGTAACGTTCTACTTAAAAATTGCAAATCAAAAAATATTGAATAAATAATTTGATTTGCTTAAAGATTAATAGGAGTTTTGTTAATTACTGCAAAATAGTATCGAAAAGTTGAGCGAATTAAAAAAACCGTTACCGGACGCCGTGCATAAAGCTGTCATATATTGTGTTTCTATTTCAACATAATACTTTTTTATATTATTTATTTTACAAAATGACGAAGAAACATTATATCTAAATTTAAAAGCAATGTGTCTGTCGATTAAGACTATATTATCATGTTTTTATGAATTATGCAGTCATATTTTATAGATTTACTAAGCTCATAGTGTAATATTTTTTATCTACACTCACACTGTAAGTCCTCTAAAACGTGTTCGAAAACGGTAGGCAATGGCTAGCATTACCACAACCGATTTTACTATAATAAGCTTTTTATCTGTGGCAGTAACGTAATTTTAACTTTACATGCTCAAATATTGATGTGCTATGAGTTTTGATAACATAATGCAAATCCTGTGCTCCTTCCTGACCAACGGCACGCGCCCGCGCGGCCGCCGACACGCGCCCGCGCGGCCGCCGACACGCGCCTCCCCGACCGCCGGCACAATCGAATTGGCCATGGCGGTGCAATGGCGGTCATTCTATGGTTTCCGAGCACTTAATTTAATATATATAATATGAGTGTAGATAAAGCAGTGTATGCAACTGTACGTAATTAGGCCATAAAACACTTATTACGTAACAGTTACATAAAATACTATAGGTTTACTCACGTTTTTTTAGGATCCGTATTATCCAAAATATCCGGATCCCGTTCACAGTAGGATCCGGAACCAAAATTCGGCTGAAATCCGGATATTTAGTGTATCCGGATATCCGGATTTCAAACCCTACTCAGCAGGTACCCAAAAGAATTTAACTACGTATTTCGGAGGCCAGAAGAAGGAATATTTATTTATTGTAAGGGAGCATTGGGAGCAAAGTTGTTGTTTGACCTCTCGTGGTAATATTGAGACCCGAGCCAGCCAAAGATTCGAAAATTGAGCTACGAGCGTAGCGAGTCTTGATTCCACGAGTCGAGGGATAGTCAAAATTTATAGTATTCAATATTTGTCATCGCATTAAAGTATATCCAACAAGCTCATGAAAAACAAGTCAATACTTGAACCAAATTATTTTCCACTCTATGTATAGGAAAAACGCAACTATCCACATACTTAAAGGATAAAGTGAGCTTCTTCGAGCGGCCCGGGGGCCGTATTCTAACTGTAAAACACGTTTAGACACGATCCAACTTCAATACAATTCCTATGCATTAACCACGCAATACAACCATCTAGCGCCTAAACGTCTGAATCAGAAATATCATAATTTGCTGAAAATTATTCCGACCCAACTCCAATACAACTTCAATATTGGTTGCTTATTTGTTGTGTCTTAGAGTTATGTTGGAGATATATTGTGTTTTCAACCGACTTCAAGATTTCGAAGGAGTTTTTTGCTATTTTTATTTTATTTTATGGATGTTCACCGATTATTCGAAGACGGCTGGACCGATTTGGAATTTTTTTTTTTGTTTGAAAGAGTATTCACAGTTGGTCCCATTGTAACCAGGTCAGGATCTGATGATGGGATCCTAGAGAAATCGAGGGAACTCTTCAACTATTATAGGCACATCTATTTATAGTGATTTGAGTATTTTTTTACAGCAGCTCGAGCATTTGCTTTTGGAAAGGTGGATGCTAAGTGAATTCGGTTATTTTTTGTTTAAAATTATTATTGTACCGTTTACGTATTTTAAAATTACAATACGGCACCCCGGTGCCCGGTGTGGTGAAAATAATGTTTTAATAATATTACGATTTTGGATCAACGTCGGCAAAATATTTTTTTGTTTTATTTTGTGTTATTGGTATCTTAAAATAAATTGCTAAAGTTTATGCGAAGTCACATTGATATTATGCCACTAAGGTTGTCTACAATAGGCCCTATAGAGGCGACATTGCTGTCAAAAAGACATTTGCACTGGATCACGATACTTACATTTTTTTCTTATTAACTAATGAAACTAGGAAAATGTTAGTTAGTGATCAAAATGGCTAGCAATGAAGATGGATATATTCGAATCGAATTTAGATGTTCGTAGTTCGCACCTAATGATGTTGTTTTGTGGTTAACATATATCTGTATATTTTTTTGTTGAGGAAACAATTTGAATCTAATATCTGTATTTATCCTAGTATCTATTGGTTTTCATGTAACATTTTTGAGAAAAGAACTATATTTGGCTCGACACGAAGGGCGATTGCTGGCTATGTATTAAATTAAAGGTTGTCAGCACCAATCAAAAACTCTAGGGATACACAATCAGCCCAAAAAATGGCCCCACAATACTTTTGCAAGAACGACTCGTGCAGCAGTTTCTCTGACACTCTAAACTTATTACGGTATAAGACTGGCCGGTTACAAATTTTCACGAGCCATATTTTCAGTAAATCTTGTTATATTATTGCTCTTTTATATTATTGCTCGTTGGATGTCGGTTTAAAAATTAGCCTAATAGCTAATCAGCCAGGAATGTGTTACTTCACCTGCTCGACAATAATGTACTATTCTTACTCAGTACAACTAGTCGGTGGTTTACACTTATTTATACGGAAAATGATGATGATGGAATTTCCATTTGCAGAGCTAATCCTTTAGGCTCTAAGATTAATTTAAGAAGGGGAGCCAATCAAATTTTTGATGCAATTTTTTGACGAAGTGGGGGGTGCCCCCCATAATTAATTAAAAGTAAAATAGAGCCATATAGTCAAGTTTGATATCTTTTTTGTGTAAAGCAAGGATGCCAAATTCATTTTTGGTATTTTATTTATACCTTTCGATATAAGAAAACTGAGAAAACATAAAAAATATGAAATCAACGTTTGATATTTTTTTGAATAAATGCCTATATTTTTTTTATTTATGGTCGTAACATAAAAAGTATATTTTCATGATAAAGCCCTGTTATTCCCCTTTATAAAAAAGTATATAAATCCTATATTTGGTTATAATATCTTTAAAGAAAAAATAATAATAATAGGCCTGTTATCAACCACAATCTTATTATGTAGGAAAAACGATGTGGTTTGAGCTCTAATGCTTGCCTAATTATATCTTTCACAACTAAATGAACATCAACCATTTCAAACGCTATTATTTATCTTGCCTTTGTATGCTTGTTATAATCCATAAGTGAAATAAAGAGTTAGTTTAGAAGATACCGGAACCGGTTACCAATAAAGGGGTATTAGATCGAGTAAGTATTTGGTAGGGTAGTTTTTAAAAACCATCAATTTAGTAAGCACATCATTGAGTTACCCAAAGGTAAGCGATTGGCGGGTACGGATTGGAGGAGGAGAGCAGAAGATCGAGCACAGTGGTGTGCCATGGGAGAGGCCTATGTCCAACAGTGCACTGATACTGGTTGCTGCTGCTGCTGCTGCTGATAATGATAATGTAGCCCTTGCCGAAATGAAAATCCAAAATGACGTTTACCTATCAAGCTAATTTCATATCTATTGCTAAGACATTAGACAGGGACATAACATTGAATATAGGGTAACCATATAATTTTGTAACCAAATAATAGCGTTATCAAATAGAGGGGTTCTCCAGTCCCTGTTATCTAGTGACGTTTTCAAGTGAAAGGTACATCATTGCGGATTATCAATAAGGGCCCGTTCATTTTTAGAGAGAAAACTTAAGCGGTAGGTATACATCTTCAACTGAGGACAGCCTGTTGGCGAATAGTGCGCTCTAAAATAAAAATAACAATTATGTATTATATACCTACTTAGACATTACACAAATTTATTTGAAAATGTGTTAATTTATTATAACTAATATTTACATAACTAAATGCAAGTCTGCATATCTACAGCTACATATATGCCACATCTCCATAATTTTGTGGTTGAAATTTTACCCTCGTTCTGTTGACAAATTGATCCGATATCTGGTACACACCTTAAGTTCTGATGACAATTACAATTTAATAGATTCAGTATCATTGTAAATCCAAGATAGCTGCCGCTACAGAATGCCGCGTATTACACATTTCTTAACAAACCCTAAATCAAGTATAAAATGAAAGGGATTTATTAGTAGAACACAATGTATTGCTGATCAGTTTTAGTAACATAACAACTTGAAAAGAAAATAAGTATTGTTTAGGTAAATTCAAAAGCTTTTATTGAAAATAAACAATGATATATTATAGATAATGTACAAAAAGCTATAAAAATAATTCGGTAGGTTCTAGGTACCAGTCATCACACCACTCTTCTCATCCATGTAGCTAGAGCATTGAAAAGATAAAAAACTAAAATCGTGGGACGCTTGAATCCTTATCAACGGACAACGCCTAATATCATTATAATATAAATGAACGTACGCTACCCTAGTGGTGTCATGAGTGGTACCTAGGACCTATCACATGCACCATGCTGAGTCGGGACCATTTCGTGGCAACCCTATTCATGCGTTAATTATAATTACCTAGTTATTATTCTTGATTAAGTATGTTTGTTTGCCTGTTGTAGTTGTCGCGAATAAATGAAATTTCTATTTCTATCGATTATTTTAGCCTTGAGTACATTACCTGCATCATTATTATCATTATTTTCAATTAAACCGTTAAATATACGATTTTTAACGTACTAATTTAACTACTATTAGAAACGGGGTGTTTACCTAACTCAAATATACACGGTAAATACCATACCAATAATAATAATTTAATTTTTAGTATGTAGTCAAAACAGAAAATAATTATTTAACTTATTTTATTTATGGCCTGGATACGAGACTTTCAAGCCAAATCTTTATTGGATAACTCTGCACTATAATGTGTCACGAATATAAGAATTGTTTTCCCCACTTCCCACAAATGTAGGAACATTCATATATTTTTTGCAAAAACTGTTGAAGTTACCACAAAACTTTCAATAAAGGAAATATTCTTCATAAAATTCTCTACAATTCTTGCCTTTGAAGTATGTTGCTAAGACTTATAGTTTTCAATCTATGTGTCGCGAAAATTTAAACCCCTCCCTTTTTACCCCCACCGCACCATACATTTAGGTGGCTCTGCTTCCTAAAATGGCCTATGGGTCCTAAAGTCTCACTATGCAAAAGGTGATCCCATCATTCCTTCCCACCATTCTTGCCTTTGAAGTATGTTGCTAAGACTTATAGTTTTCAATCTATGTGTCGCGAAAATTTAAACCCCTCCCTTTTTACCCCCACCGCACCATACATTTAGGTGGCTCTGCTTCCTAAAATGGCCTATGGGTCCTAAAGTCTCACTATGCAAAAGGGAATCCCAGACTTTTTTGCAGTGATCCGGGCGCGCATCGCGTCCTTCTGGGAGGGGATACGCCGCTCGCAAAACAGGATTTTGGAGTCCGTATACCGCAATGTAAATAGTCCTATTTTTAGGTACTGGCTATCTGTGCACCAAAACAGAAACAAGAAATAGTAGGTACCATTGGTACTTATTAATTTTAAGACTAGACATACATTTTTTAATATTGTCTAATTAGATTTTAGTATTTTGTTATTTTTGCAATGCTGATATGGGTGTACTGCCTGAAAATAAAACTTTATTTATTTATTATTATTTATTATTATTATTACTTAAATCCGTATAATGCCCTTTGTTATCGAGTGGCATCGCCGACTAAACAGCCTATCTATACATCTATATATCTATACATCTATACATATAATAAAGCTGAAGAGGGTCGAAAGTCTGTACATGGAAGATAATCGAAAAAAGTTGGCTGAGGATACTTAAAATCGATAACAGAACACGTACCAACAATTTTTAGAATTTTTGTCTGTTTATCTGTTTGTCTGTTTATTTGACCGCGCATCACGTGAAAACGGCTGAACGGATTTTGATGAAATTTTGTATAGAGATAGTTTGAGTCCCGGGAAAGGATAATATATAGTTTTAATCCCGAAAATCAACCCTGGTGGGGGTGAAAATGGGGTTGAAAGTTTGTATGGAGAATTTTTAACCGCTGAAACGATTTAGATAGAAATTAGTATGGAGATAATTTGAGTCTCGAGAAACGTCAAAGGATAGTTTTCAAACTCTTGTGGGGGTGAAAAGAATTTTTTTTTACAGCTGAACTGATAAAGATGAAATTTGGTATAGAGATAGTATGGGTCTCGAGAAAGGACAAAGGATAGGTTTCACCCCGAAAATCAATCCTAAAGGGGTGAAAAGGGAGTTGGAAATTTGTATAGGGAATTATTAACCGCAGAATCGATTTAGATAAAATTTGGTATGGAGATAATTTGAGCTCTGGAAAAGGAAATAAAATAGTTTTATCTCGGAAATTGTCCCTCTAGCGGATGCAAAAGGGGTGGAAGTCTACATGGGGAAGAAACAATCAATAACCGCTGTACGTATTTAAATGAAATTTAGTATTGAAATAATTTGTAATTTTTTGGTTAAGGTGTTCATATTTATAACATGTTACCCGTCGATGCTTTAAATTTACCTTTACCCGCTCTTAAGAAATATTTGAAAATGTCATGAATGTCAAAGGGTTATTGCAGGTTCGAGGACTATATATGACGGACAAAGATGCGCCCAAACCAAAAAACTACTACAAAATCATCCAACATTTATAGGACACCGTTTAGGTAGGAAAACATATCAAACGTTTTGTGAAGCAGTCAGATTAGGATTTATTTTTCTTTATAGGTAATTAAACAATGGGCACATTATCTGTCTCTCAAGCTCTTTTGATATGTCTTCTTGAAGAACTACGCATTATTTTGTATCTTTAAGATCTAATAAAGTAATAATATGTATAGTTACCCAGCGACCGCAGTTCGGTTCACGCGTCTTATCGCAATTCGTTTAATGTGCCGACTCGCCGAGACCTACCGAGAAACTTTTGCAAAATACCTTAGATAAACTTAGTGAATGGTGCAAAAAGACTGGATTTAAATTTTCATAATTATTTTACATGTTTTTTTAAGGTGGGGCATTCCACTCATACAATAGTATGTTATTCAATCAAATACAAACACTGCTATAAAGGCGATGTAAAAATAAATGCAAAAAGATGATTGAAGGCATTGAGAATTTCGTCAACTCAGTAACTGAACCCATAGCTTAATTGGTAAAGCGATCGAGCCCCGGTAAGGCGTATCGATGCGAGGTTCAAATCCTGCTGGGTTGATTATTTTTTCAATGTTTTCAGTGTTTGTATTTGGTTTAAATTTTCAGTTACAAAAACCGAACTCGTGATCCTTTCTAAAAGAAAAATAAAAGATACAATTAAGTTAACTATTAACAATCATATAATTAAAGAAGTTGGTAATTTAAAAATTTTGGGCTTAACTTTTGATCCTAAAATGAATTGGGTAAGTCACATAAAAAAGTTAAAGTCAGAGTGCTGTAACAGAATGAATATTGTTAAAATATTATCATCTAATAAATGGGGTTCAGATAGTACATGCATTAAAAATACCTACAAAGCGTTAATTAAACAAAAAATCGATTATGGTTCAATTATATATGATTCGGCTTCTCCTACTATTTTAAAACTTCTAGAAAGCTCACATAATACCTGTCTAAGGTTAAGTTTAGGAGCATTTAGAACTAGCCCAGTTAACAGTATCCTCGCGGAGGCCGACGAAATGCCACTAGTGTTTCGAAGAAAGGAAATTGTGCCTTTCATATGCCATCAACCATATAGCTAATAATAATCACCGGAGTGCTGAGCGGTCGGCTGCCGACCGATTAAAGAAGTCCCCGGGTGCTGAGCGGTCGGCTGCCGACTGACTTAAAAAGTTCCCATCTGCCGGCGGTCGGTAGCCGACGGATTGGTGGACGCATATTTGGCGGGAAAATTTGCCTTTTGCGCGCGCAGCTAAACTGCGTAAACTTTTACAATGGCTTACAGAAAACACAAAGTTTATTGCTTACAGTGTAAATAGGTTTCCTCCATTGAAATATTCCGAGAAATTAATTAATTTAATAGCGTCTGGCAACCGGGCAGTCGCCAAATATTTGTCTCACAATAAATTTCGTTATTTAGTATAAATTTGTATAAAAAAAGTGTATGCGGAGTAAATATAACATGCCTGGGTAAGTAATAAACAGTATACAATAGTTTTATCGTCATTTTGTTAAGTTTTTACATATTGTTTTCATATTTTATTTCAAATAATCGGGTTATGAACGAGTTTTTAGTTCTGAGGAATTGGGCGCTTATTTAGCTATATATAATACTACTAACGTAAAGTAAAACTAAAATCGCTTTATTAACTAATTGGTAACGAGAGTTAAGAATATTTTAACTGTAAACTCATTAATATTACTTGCAAAAGAGACGATCTCGACGTACCGAGACTCAAGGTTCAAGGTCGCGAGCGTGGCCATTTTGTTCAATTGCAAAAGGTAGAAAAGTATGGATACGACTTCTGTTTATTGACTTTATTATCTCGATGGATTTGTATAATTATTTTTTTCGTCTCAACGGTAAGTCTTAGTGGATATGTATGTGTTTTCAACTAACGCTAAAGGGAAAACAATAATTTGAATTTGTATATTTGCATATTAACTAATTTTTTCTTATGAAGATAAACATCTGACGTTATAAAATATGTTATGAGTACACAACCGTATCTTTCTACCGTTAACCCATTGTTTTATTTTTATTTGTGTACTAATACTTTTTTTGTACCATCATCATTATTTTACGTTCTACTGCTGGATAGGCAAACTGTACTTCCTTTACTAAAGACAAACTGTACTAAACTAAAATACATGTATATTTATTTGCTTTTTAATCAAGTGTACGCACGCGAGGAGGAAGAGGCAGAGGTCAAGGTGTGCGTACTCGTGGTGGTAGAGGGGGCATCGCATGCAGTGCTAGCACAGTGGCTACGGCGACAACGATAGCTGTCCAAGCAGAGCCCGTACTACGGGCTGTGGCCGTAATTGTGGCCGACGTGGCCGTGCTCGCGGGGGAAAATGCCGTGCCACTTGCAAAAAAAGACCGTTTGCTGAAGACGAGTTAGTTTCTTTTTGCATTTTTCTCGGCTTAGGAAATGAAAGTTCGGGTTGTCTGTATACATAGATATTTACTTGATTCAAGTGTATTTTTAAACTTGTAAATTTTATTGTTATAGTACAAATACTACTATACTAATAACTACCATAGCTTAGCTTATACAAATCAGTGCCTTTCTTGTTTTTTTTCTGTCTGGAATTATTTGGGTTTAATTAAATTTTTTACACGCATTATTTTCCTTTAAATACTTTCATGTACTTGTTTTGTAAAATTTAACTCATTTGACTTTTTTTAAGGATCAGAATAGTGAATATTGGCACAGTTCTAAGGGGAGAACCGTTCGAAATACCACTAATAGCAAAAAGACGGCGCACTTGGAGTCCGTAAGCAATCAATACAATTTGTTTACCTTCATTGTCATCATGTGTTATTTTCGGTAGTTGGTGTTGGTACATATTGCTATTTGATGTTTATTCACAATTAAATATTTTACTACATTGATTTTTTTAGAACTCGTGATATTTCACCGCCAACATTATTATCGCCTCGAGCCACGACACCTCTTGCTCCACAAACACCACCTTTATTGAGGGAGCCAGTACTGGGATTATCTTCGCCAGCGTTGTAAAATGCCGCGGGGGAAAATGCCGTGCCACTTGCAAAAAAAGACCGTTTGCTGAAGACCAGTTAGTTTCTTTTTGCATTTTTCTCGGCTTAGGAAATGAAAGTTCGGGTTGTCTGTATACATAGATATTTACTTGATTCAAGTGTATTTTTAAACTTGTAAATTTTATTGTTATAGTACAAATACTACTATACTAATAACTACCATAGCTTAGCTTATACAAATCAGTGCCTTTCTTGTTTTTTTTCTGTCTGGAATTATTTGGGTTTAATTAAATTTTTTACACGCATTATTTTCCTTTAAATACTTTCATGTACTTGTTTTGTAAAATTTAACTCATTTGACTTTTTTTAAGGATCAGAATAGTGGATATTGGCACAGTTCTAAGGGGAGAACCGTTCGAAATACCACTAATAGCAAAAAGACGGCGCACTTGGAGTCCGTAAGCAATCAATACAATTTGTTTACCTTCATTGTCATCATGTGTTAATTTCGGTAGTTGGTGTTGGTACATATTGCTATTTGATGTTTATTCACAATTAAATATTTTACTACATTGATTTTTTTAGAACTCGTGATATTTCACCGCCAACATTATTATCGCCTCGAGCCACGACACCTCTTGCTCCACAAACACCACCTTTATTGATGGAGCCAGTACTGGGATTATCTTCGCCAGCGTTGTAAGTATTTAGTAGTCGCATGTACGAGCATATTTGGTGAGTGAATATAGTTAATAAAAAATATTCTAATTCTTAGGGTAGGCAACGCGCATGTAAATCCTCTGGGGTTGCAGGCGTCCATAGGCTACGGTAACTGCTTACCACCAGGCGGGCCGTATGCTTGTTTGCCACCGTCGTGGTATAATTTAACTCATTTGACTTTTTTTAAGGATCAGAATAGTGGATATTGGCACAGTTCTAAGGGGAGAACCGTTCGAAATACCACTAATAGCAAAAAGACGGCGCACTTGGAGTCCGTAAGCAATCAATACAATTTGTTTACCTTCATTGTCATCATGTGTTAATTTCGGTAGTTGGTGTTGGTACATATTGCTATTTGATGTTTATTCACAATTAAATATTTTACTACATTGATTTTTTTAGAACTCGTGATATTTCACCGCCAACATTATTATCGCCTCGAGCCACGACACCTCTTGCTCCACAAACACCACCTTTATTGATGGAGCCAGTACTGGGATTATCTTCGCCAGCGTTGTAAGTATTTAGTAGTCGCATGTACGAGCATATTTGGTGAGTGAATATAGTTAATAAAAAATATTCTAATTCTTAGGGTAGGCAACGCGCATGTAAATCCTCTGGGGTTGCAGGCGTCCATAGGCTACGGTAACTGCTTACCACCAGGTGGGCCGTATGCTTGTTTGCCACCGTCGTGGTATAAAAAAAAAAAAAATTACAGGTTTCTGGAATGTGGTGGTAGTGACAGCAGTTGCAGACCTATGCTTGAACCTCAGTGGTCTGAACAATTTGATATCGGTGAGTATGATGTAACAGTTCTGACTGCCGACTAACAAGTCTGGGAAAAAAGCGTTGAAAATACTTATTACTATTCTGCTTGTAGACAGCTTACTTGAGCCTTACGCCTTAGTAATTTCCCGACTTCACGTTGAGAGAGTAAAAAATTACATTTGATTTAAATTCACCGTGGTTATATTTTATTTATTATCTATAAATTTAAACTACCAATCTTGACTTTTCAATCCTTTTTTTATTACAAAAAGGTAGTGAGCCTGAATCAGACGACAGCGACGATGAAGATGTGGTGGTGCGACCGGCTGTACCGCGGGCGTATCGATCGGAACTAGATACGCCAGAGGATGAAGAACTTTTCTCGCATTCTATAGCCTTACTGCCAGACTCAGCTCCAACTGTAATCGAAGAAGGAACCGAGTCACCTGGTTCTACTTTATCTGACACGGTTGGAACTGGGACACCATACGGACCATTTTATTTTTATTTTAAGTGGTCATCACTCCCAGATCCCCCAATTTCGGGACGAATAAGAAGAGAAATTTTTAACCACGACAATGTCGGTCCAACAGCTCCCGAAGACAACATCTACGATACATTTGTGGGGATTTGGGACTTAGAAATAATGGTCCATATTGCTACGGAGACCAACAAATATGCTCAACAGCTCGCATCTCAAATGTTGGATAGCAACAATCTCCATCCCAGCAGTCGCATATGCGATTGGATAGATACCACACCAGAAGATATATATGGTTTCTTTGGCATACTGCTGGCGATGGGGATTGTTGTTAAAACTAGGATATGTGACTACTGGAACATGAAGCAGGATATTTTCAGTACACCGGGTTTTCAGGCCTGCATGACCCTGAAAAGGTTCCAAATTTTATGCAGATGCATTCATTTCCGGGATAACGAGGCCATGAGCGTAAGTGATCGGGAAGATCATGCTACAGCGAAATTGTATAAAATCCAGCCGGTACTAGATCACCTTAACTTCAAATTTCAAACTTCGTATAATATGGGCCAAAATATCGCTTTAGATGAGTCCTTGTTGCAGTGGAATGGCTGGTTGGATATCAACCAGTTTATTCTAAATAAAACTGCAGCAGTGGGCATAAAGACCTGTGAGCTATGCGAATCTCAAAGTGGCTTTTTGTGGCGGTTTGAGGTTCACGCTCATAAGCGAAAAGAAACTGCGGCATCAAACACAGATCCGCTACAGGCACCCACACCTTCTCTAGTGCTAAAGCTCTTACAAGGGCTTGAGCATAAGGGGCATACGGTGTGGATGGATAATTATTATAACTCTCCGGCACTTGCCCGCAAATTAAAAACGCTCGGGTTCGACTGCGTTGGGACCCTGCGTACCAACCGTCAGTTTGTACCACATGAGCTGACAAATTTAACGAAACAAAATATGCGTCGAGGAGAGATTACGGGACTTACGTCGGGTGATGTGGATATCATGGTCTGGAAAGACCAGAACCGAGTTGCAACCATATCTACTTACCATGGTATCGCCACTACCCAGGTAAAAGACGCTCTGAAACCTACAGTCATTCATGACTATAACTTGATGATGGGTGGAGTCGACAAAAAAGATCAGATGCTAGCCTCCTACCCAATAGAGAGAAAACGAACAAAGATATGGTACAAAAAACTATTTAAGCGACTGTTAAACGTGTCCGTTTTAACCGCCTACATAATGTTTAAAACCAATAATGTAATAAATCACAGGGAATTTAGATGCCACTTGATTAGAGAATTAATAGATCGCCATACAACACGTCTTCCGATCCGTGCACCACTTGCCAGCTCTACCAGTACAAAGGTGTACAGCGTGCGACAACACCACCTGGCTGAATACCCGTTCTTACCGAACAGTAACGGACGGCGCCGACTAGTGTGTGTTGTATGCAAGAATAAGCGTACAACCTTATTCTGCTGCGACAAACCAGTTTGTTTATCCCCTTGCTTCCTAAACATGCATTTGTAAAATCTACTTACACACACATGCACTCAATTACTTTTATATGCGTGTACAATATCTTTGTTCGTTTTCTAAATATAAATCCGTCCATTCTTTGTTCATTTAAATCCATATTTGATATAGCCATGTATTTTTTAATAGAAACGTTGAGAGTTCCAGACTTGTAAAAGTTTCGTATGTATTTGTTATTGGTTACTTTAGTGCAATTTGGCTGGTTTTATTTTTAATCTGACCAAGTAGTTTTTTTTATTAGGCCGGCTGGAATTTGTACAGTTTTACTGCTTATTAAGGTAAAAAATTTGTTCGCAATTGAGTAGTCATAATCGTAATGAACAAAAGTAAAATATTCTAATTTTTTATCAGGAGCCGTATCCATACTATTGTAGCATTGGTACAACAGTGTTTGTGATTTAGACGATTTTCAATGGGTACATTTTTATGCATTTTTCTTGGTAGTTATCGCTGATATAACACATTGTATTTATTTAATTATTAATTGGTACTTAATGTAGTTCCAGGATCTACTAATTGTAAGTAATTTGAACAACTTTAGGAATTTGATATTATGAAACAACACCCAAAGGTAATTTTTCGACGTTAGCTTTCGATTACCATATTTGACAATTTTTTTTGGAAATAGGAAGATTTAGTACCTAAATCGATGAGAATATAAATTTCACGAGGCGTTCTTCAAAATAAATATAAAATTTGAAACGCATAATGAATAAATTATATCATAAAAATAATTTGAAAAAGTACTCATTGTACGACTGACATTTTACGCCACCCAAGATGCATCCATCTTGAAAATGCTTGTAATCTATAAAAGCAAAAGCAAGGGTATCATTTTATTACTTTTAATTGTATATACATTTGTAGCACTGTAAATAAAATTGTTTTTCTTCGAAATTATAGTTTTATTTTGTATTTGTAGTCTCTTTTATACAAGATTCCGGAAAAATATTTGCTTGGCCTAGGTTAAATGAGGCCTAAGAAATTGCACATATATTAGAAACATATTTTTGTCCAGGTGTTTAATAGCCTATTTCATACTAATTTTACTACCATACGTTTTATGTGTACGTTCTATACAAAAATGAACAATAATCGCCAAATTTGTAACACCCGCCAGATTCTCATTGACCATCCGCCCGACCTCTGGCACTCAAGATAATTTCGCGCAAAATGGCGGCGGCACTTGACAGCTTTTTGACATATCGGAGCTGTCACCCGAAAACATTTGTCATTGCCATCTGATATTGAATACAACCTACAGCCATCTCTTCCCGTCCCCTTAACTTAAGACTTAAAATTAAAAAATATTTAAACGACATTAAAAGTGAATTACCTACTGTATTTCCGCGTAAGCAATCTACGTACCCACCATGGAAAAAACTCGAACTCAGAATTAACCTGGAACTAGCCAACATGAACCCCCGAGATTCTACTCCTGACTACATTTATAGGAACCTTTTTTATGAAATTAAAGATAAATATCCAGATTTTATGCTTCACTATACCGATGGTTCCGTCTGTGAGGGTAGAACCGGCTGCGCGATTGTAACAATAAACGATACTTATAAGTACAGATTACAAAACTATTCATCTATTTTCACATGCGAGGCCGTTGCTATCCTTAAATGCCTAGAGGTAATAAACGAAAACTCGAGTGTTAAAAAACACATCATATTTTCTGATTCAATGTCATCACTCAAAGCTATGGCAAATGTTAACAACAAAGATCCTTTGATAAATGTAATAAGAGAAAGCTTACTAAATCTGATAGACAAGGAATTCGTTGTGGAATTATTCTGGATACCTAGCCATCAGGGTATTCCTGGAAATGAAAGGGCTGACACAGCGGCTAAAGACGCTTTGAAGTATGACCAATGCAATTACATCACTACTAACAAACAAGACCTTAAAAAATACCTTAAACTTAATATTAAAAGATTGTGGAACAGCTATTGGGTAAATAATAACAATAGCGCCATATATGAGATAAGAAAATCAGTATTCGAAAAGAGTAAATTGAAGAGAATCAGGTGATTATGTATAGATTAAGGAAACTAAGAAGAAATGCTTAAGGTGTAACAGTGATCTTTCTATCAAACATTTGTTTATTGATTGTCCGATGTATAATACAGAAAGATTAACTGTTAATCTTCCCAAATGTTTAAAAGATTGCTTGAATGACTCCGAATGTACTGTAAAATTCCTTAAACAGGTTAAGTATTATGACTTGATTTGATATTGTATTCTCATAATGGTCGCTAATGACCTTAGATGTTTCGGCGACCGTAAATAAATGAATAAAAAGAAAATAAAAAAAGTAACAATATATTACTGTTTTGAAAAAAATAAGTCCCGTCGAGTTTCTTTTCGGTCATAATACTTCTTGGGCCAGAGGTGTAGGGGTTAGAACCGGTGGTAGTTTTGGAACGGAGTTCCTTATCGGACGGTTCGCGGATGGGGGGCTAGGCGAAAAAAAGTCACGTGACCGTCACGAAAAAGCGTCACGTCACGAAAACGCGACACCCATACGATTGAGAAACATGTAAAATGGAATGAAGTAAAAAATATATAAAATAGAATAAAGTGAAGTGAAGTGAAATGTAGTGAAAAGTGAAAGTGAGAAGTGACAAAGTGATAAAAGTGAAAAAAGTCGAGAACCTAAAAGTAAAAAAATTCAAAAATGGCAAAAATTCTAAATTTTTAAAATTTTAAAAATTTCAATAATTTCAAAACTTTCAAAAATTTCAAAAATTTCAAAAATTTAAAAAAAATTCACAAATTTCAGCAATTTCAAAAATTTCAAAAATTTCCAAAAAATAAAACCACAAAATTTACAAAAAAGTCAAAAATGAAATAACAAGGTTCCAATCGAGTGTACCACGACACTCACGTATTTTATTTTCTCTTCATGTTCATTAGTGCATTGTAATGTGCATACATTGAAGAATAAATATCTTGATCTACACCAATATCATAAATCCTCTATTCCGCGTTCGGAACCGTATGTAATTACCACCATTATTGCTATTAACAATATCAGCTATGCGGATGATATGGTGCTGCTGTGCCCCGCGATCAGTGCCCTAGTCAAGCTGATACAGATCTGTGAGGAGTATGCGGTGACACATGGCCTAAGATACAATACTAAGAAGAGCGAACTGTTGATCTTTAATACAGACAAAAGGGAGTACGCGTCAGTGCGGAGTTCCTCTCAACAGAGTGTCACGGTTCAAGTATCTTGGGCACTGGGTCACCGAGGATCTCCAGGATGACGTTGATATAGAGCGGGAGCGCAGGGCGTTGTCGGTAAGATGTAACATGGTGTCGCGTAGGTTCGCGCGTTGTGACGAGGATGTCAAAAGGAGGGGCCTTTTGCCAATCTTTTTACTCGTGCAGCCTGTGGACGAACTACACTAAAAAGACCTTCAATTCCCTGCGCGTCCAGTATAACAACGGCTTCCGCATGTTGATGGGACTGTCACGTTACTGCAGCGCGTCGGCGATGTTTGTGGGTGCCCGGATAGATGGTTTCCAGGCAATAATTCGAAATCGCACAGCTTCACTCGTGCGCCGGGTTCGTGACAGTTCCAACAGCTTGCTGCGTCTCATCTGGGAGTATCCTGCTTGCGCTCTCTGGAATCACTATAATAAGTTGCATATGGGTTCTAGAAGTGTCGTTTATGACCTTATGTAAGTGACCTAGTGACTTTGTTTGACATTTATTTTATTTTTATCCGATGTTAATTCAATTGAATTCTTAACTTAATTTTTAATTGACTTTTTAATTTGTAATTTAATTTTAATTCTGTGATCTAATTTAATTTGTAATTTATTTTATATTTTGTTTGCTTTGTGTTTTAATTGTAATTTAATCTAATTTTTTGTTATATAATTTTCTTATTTTTATTTTGTAATGGTAATTCTATGGACATAGTGTCTGAAATAAATGATTTTTTTTTATTTTATTGCAACCAGTAACGTAACATCAGTGTATTATCTGTGACAGTGCGGTAAAAACGTATGAAACTTCATTGCCTACGGTAACGTAATGAAAATCTGCCCCCCCAACCGCCGGCATGCCCCCCCCCCGACCGCCGGCGCAATGAGGTTGGTCATGGCGGTGTAATGGCGGTCATTCTAATAGTTTCAATGGATTTTTAATATGTGTAGGTAAAGCAGTGTATGCTTCTGTATATAATTAGGCCTTATTACGTAACAGTTCCATAAACTACTATTTATCTCTTTTTAGGGTTCCGTAGTCAACTAGGAACCCTTATAGTTTCGCCATGTCCGTCCGTCTGTCCGCGGTCTAGCTCAGTTACCGTTCGCACTAGAAAGCTGAAATTTGGTGAGGCCTGATAAGAACTTTCAATAAAAACTATATTGAATAAAATCGGTTCAGCCGTTTTTGAATTATCAGTCAAAAACGCATAGTAAAAGGAAGTGCCGAATAGTAAAATGACGTAAGCGCCGCCAAATATCCCTTAATAAACGACCTTTTGAACGGATGTTTTGTAACAGGGCGGAATCTACGAAACTCTACACTGGGCATCGCCCGACATGCTCTTGGCCGGTTTTTTTTGCATTGTTGTCCCGGAAATCACTCCTTAAGGATTATTAATTCCAATTCAAGAAAATCCCCAGCCAGGTTATTCGTAGCCTATAAAAATTCAACGTCTAAAAGGGGGGGGGGGGGGGTTAGCCACTACACTCGATTGAGTTAAATTTGCATGGGTCATGGACCCCCCCCCCCCCTCCAAGTGCACCTCAAATAGAAAAAAATAATTTCTGCATTTGTGACCTCCCCCTCCTACCCCAATTTCCACCGCGCCTATTCTTACCTTTCATGCTTAGACTGATTTGACGGGAGGATCGATTTGGATGATATTTGCCGTGGACATGAACGTATAACTACAAAAGTGGTCCTGTATCGTCCGATATACACCTACTACTTTATGTCGTTTAAGTCATGCCAAAAAAAAAATATGATAAAAAAAAATGTAGAGTGTAGTTTCATTTAGTGGTAATTGTAAAATATTTTATTAGGACTACTGTCCTCTAGCGTATCCATCTGTCAACTTTACTTCAAGTTCCCCCTTCAGGGTAGCGGGAGAGAAATTAGGGGTGAATTAGCCGCTTACTGACACAGACCGAATTCCACGCGGGCGGAGCCGCGGGCACAGCTAGTTTCAAATGAATACCTAAATAACATTAAAGATATGCCAAGGCAGTTATCTTTTATTTCACAATAATGTTAGTTTATTCATATAAATCACAATATAGCGATGAGCTTGCTACATAAGTCTTCTTTAATCCACTCAGGGCGATTTCACCAAAAGGTACTTTGACCAAAATGGGAACAGTCGCTATATTTATATTGCGCTGCGATATGGAGGCAGGAGACTAGACGTTTTATTTTTGGTTTTATCGTGTCGAAATAACCGACCTGATTCTGTATCTTGTAGGCACATTGTTCGTATCTAGAATATTTCAAACTCTATTTGTTTACTAGCACACAATATACTCGGTAAAACATGTTTTTCCTAGTACGACTAGTACGTTGTACGTTTTTATATGTAAATAGTTATTTCATCTCTCCTGCTCGGAAAGTTTTATTTTTCTGGGTAGATAGCCGGGTGGAAAATTGCTTGTTCATCCCTAGGGTGGAAAGTAATTAACTGTGTTAATTGTGGATTGAGCCGGTGCCCACCCAGATGACCTCCTCTCTGACCACCGGCTAAACATTGGATTTGTCTTTTTCAAATTGTTCAAATTTTACACAACATTTTTATAGATTATTCTTTATATAAGTACCTGTTTTATAAAATGTACGTGTAGTGTTGTACTTTCCTCACAGTCGAAATGAAAAGCAGAGTGTTTAACTCGGGTGAAATTACCCTTCACCCTTGGTTAACAATCTACTATTGCGTTGTGAGCCGGTTGTCTTTTTGTGCGTTGTGAGTAGGGTTTGCAATCCGAATCCAAAATGTATGAAATTATCTGGATCCGGATCCACGGATCTTTCTATACATTTCAGATGAAAATGAAATGAAAAATATTTATTTGGTGCAAAGAGAAGAGCATAACATGAATAATACAAAAAAATAAAAATTTACACCATAATGGTTGCCACTCCGCATGAGTCATGGAAGGGTAGCCACAACGCTGATTTTCAGGGCAATCAGAACTTAAAAACTATACTTAACCTAACTAGTGACAACAATGTTTCCAGTTGACATTAATGTCACTACTGGCCACCCCACTTGACCGGTTTTGAAATATAAAACATAACGTTCAAGTTTAGTACACAAAAAATAATATAAAATAGAAAAAACAATTTTCTTTGTAATATTACAATCTATGAATTTTGAATGACTTTTTGAAGTGAAAGCAGATCTGTCGTGCAAACTTATGTTGACATACTGACATTACGAATAAATAATTTTAAACAAAAAAGAACCGACTTCACTAAGCCACAATCCACCTTTCCAACACCAAATGCTCGATCTGCTGTAAAAAACACCCAAATCACCATAGGTGTGCCTATAATAGTTGAAGAGTTCCCTCGATTTCTCCAGGATCCCATCATCAGATCCTGACATGGTTACAATGGGACCAACTGTGAAGTATACGCTTTCAGACAAAAAAAGAATTTTCCAAATCGGTCCAGCCGTCTTCGAATAATCGGTGAACATACATAAAATAAAATAAAATAGCAAAAACAAAGATCCCGACGAATTGATAACCTCCTCCTTCGAAATCTGGAAGTCGGTTGATAAGGCTTATCTTATAGCATTTTCACGTCTTGACGGATTACAAGCTGCTTATAAGTATGATAGGTATATTAGTAGGTCTCTACTGTATTATCCGGACCCTTGGAGTGCCTGTACGTACATTGGCAACTAAATTACGTACGTACGTATCTACATTGTAATTACTATGGAGAAAGGACATAGCACTGTATAACTCCTCGGATTTATAATAACATCAAAATTGAAACTGAAAACATAAGAAAACCGGCCTTTAAAAATAATTTAAAATGTAGTATGTTGGAGATATTCAACCCAAATGTTACTTAATTAATCACAAATTTTAATTTAAATTTGAGCTCAAGGTGTAACTACTTCCTGAACTATATCATTAATTTTTACCTAACACATATGCATGTTTACTTTTTATTTCCATTTAGTTACCAACTAACAATTACTTTATTGTTAAGTATGTACCTATGTGATTGAGCGCGACGCGCCAACAAACTGGTCACTCCAGTTTGGCGCAATATTGTAACTCCCGAAACCTGTAATTGTTTTACATGAATAAATAATTTAATAATAATACATAGGTAAACTATACCTAACGTGGAACAATTTTTACTTGGCTCAATTAGGCTTACGTGTATGGATATAAATATGTATTTTAATACGCATAGTTTATAGTCACTATATTTCTCAAGGAGCTTTAATAAATAAATCACTATATAAAAAAGTGTCGACTGTAATTTAGAGTCTGCCAACGTAGCACCATAAACGTAATAGTTTTGGTGGTAAAAGAAACCCGCTTACAACATTCACCCGTTTTACGACAGTGTTTTGTAATTCCGATTAAAAAGGCCTACAAAGCTTTACTTAATTCAATTGTGCAAAATAAGACTAAAGTGATTAACGAGAGAATAATACTATTTACTGTCCTTGAATTAAATTTATATTTTATATTTATATTTTAAGAATGATGTGTACTAATCCTATCCAAATTAAAAACTACTTAAAATAAATTAAAACTAATCTAAACATTAAATAATTCTAAACTTATTAAATAAATCTAAAATACAAGAAACCAGCTCCGAGCTGCTCCCGGTGCAAAAGTGCCCATCACGCTCGCTGCGTTTCCGCGTTGGATCGCGATGGACAACCTTTGCAGCAGGAACGATCCGGAGCGGGGGTCAAGACCCCTCTGCTGCAGGCGGCGATTCAACTCCCGAAGGAAAACCTTTCCCTCCGCGCACCAGCACCCTGATGTCTCTACCGCCAGAGGGATAAAGAGATATGCCGAGAGGGTAGCATATTTGTCCTTTTTGAATTGAATATAATTAACTAAGTATATTTGTTAAAAATAGTTTTCATGTAAAATTCTGGTACCTCTGTATTTACCTCTCTTGCAAAAGATTTTACTGTACAACATTCTGGCACGTTTGTAATACTTAGGTTACCAAAGTGTCCATGACTCGATCGTAAAGCCAGCTCTCTAAATCTGGATTCTGTAGCGAAGTAGATCAGTAAACGCACGCGTGATATATAGCCTGGTCCTAGTTACATCGCTTTCATGTCACTTGTCACATCCGGACCAGCGTAAGATGGAGCCTTAGGCCCGTAACGTCTATGCGTAACATTAGATCCCAATAAAACGGATACCTTGCTAGGCGAAAGATAGAATACGAGTAGAAGTAGTAATAACTCTGTACTTACCAGTCACGTCTCACATTCGTTCCCTGCATGCCTGCAGTTGTATCAAGCTTAAAAATAATATGCTGTAACGACATTTGAACAATCATTCAATTGTGTATTTTATCACATGGGAGGAGAGTCCACAGTTAAATAAAAAGCCATTTGTGTTTGCGGCGGATGTGCTAAGTATGGAGGCAGCTCTGCCCGGGCGCAGCTGCTAGGTCTCATACTTGTACAGTGATTTGTCAAGACTTCGTTAAACATTCAAAAGAGTTTCACGTTCATGTTTCACGAAGCGGACATTATTAGCTTGGAATTGATATTTTGTTGAACTTTGCCGTTGCTTCCTTAATTGGTGTTTTTAAAGTATACGCTTCGGATCACTTTACTTTGACTGAATTCAGCAGGAAAATTCTAATTTTCATTACAGTTGACGTGTCGATAGTATTACACGTTTTTAGGGTTCCGTAGCCAAAATGGCATGAACGGAACCCCTATAGTTTCGTCATGTCCGTATGTCCGTCCGTCCGTCCGTCCGTATGTCGCAGCCATTTCCAAAACTATAAGACGTTTTCCGGGTTTTCCCAGCGGGCTACAGTATGAGCTTCTTCAAAAAAGGAGTGTACTTATAGGTTCTTAAAGTGTAGGCAACGCGCATGAGAGTCCTCTGGGGTAACAGGCGTCGTGGTATTAAAAAAAAGAAGCATCTTAATAAAATTAAGACATAAGGTGTATTTTGTAAGTATACCCGGCTATTTAGTTATGCAGTTCAATTGCAGAAAAAATAATTTTAGGGGGAAGCGCTCCATACATGCAACGAAATAAAAAAAATAAAAAAAAATATCAACATGTTGCACATCAATCCATAGGTCTTGTCGTCGTCGTCGTCGTCCCCCTGTAACTTTTGAACCCTAAGTCCAAACAATATGATAAAAATTGAGAAGATGCGCCTTGTCACATACTTACTACGAAAATTGATTTGAACATTATCGGTTAAGCCATTTTTGAGTTATCTCCAAAAAACGTCTTCCATAGGCATCAGATACGACCTTTTTGTATTAGTTCTATTCTTATACCATCGAAGGTACGGAACCCTCCATTATGCGTTTAACCCCCTTTCTTTTTGACATATAAATTACAGAAAAAATAATAAATCTACTGTCAAGCGGAAGTCGGAATTAGAAAAAAAAAATTGTCAAAATTATGTCGCAATTTGCCGGTTTTTTAATATATTAAGTATTTTTAATGTAAAGTAAATTTTGTGATATCACTGCCACGTGACACCATTTGCGGTGACACTATAAATAAGTAAATATTACTTACCTGTGATTTATTGTTTTTATTTCTTTCAGAGCGTAAGCAATATCCATTAAGCGTTGCCCATTTTTTTGCGATAAACTTCCGCTTCTATTCCGCCTGAGTTATTTCATTTCACTGACCAGAAGCGAGCAAGTTGAAGCAAACCAGTATTTTTGACCTACAAAGACGCACAGTTATAATGGCACCTGAGATCAAAGATTATCCGAGTCTAACGAAAAACTATGGGAATGCTGGTTTCCTGTAGCTGGTATTGAACGAAGTTTAATCAAGTTTGTTTTCTGCTCCAATTTTGTTCGGATTTAGTTACTAACAATCCTTAGCCTGTTATTATTTGCCTGATAATCTTCTTGATACAGTTAACGAATAGTATTATATTAAAGATAAATAAAAGATATTATTTCTTCAATTTAGGAACATTACAATGCTCTTATGAACGTTAGAGGTTTTAACCCTATACCTCTGACGCGAGAAGTGTTATGTTATGACCGGCAAGCCACTAGGCGGGACTTATTTTTTCAAAAGTTACATTTAAAGATAACGTTTGATAAACTATCCTACCTGGCCCTGAAGCCAAGATGACAATCGATTGCAGAAAACGAAACGAAGCGCTACACGTCTCGCTCACTCTTCATTACTGCAATAGAGAGACAGACATTGTTTCGATTCGTCATCTCATCTTGGCTAACCCCCCAGAACTGTGTCCTCTAAATGCTAGATGATTTTGTAGTAGTTTCTGGTTTGGGCCATGCATCTTTGTCGGTCATACAGTCCTCGACCCTGTAATAACCCTTTGAGGAAAAAAAATTGATTTTAATAATTGTTGTCATTAAATAGGTATCCTTAGAGCAGTTGCAGCCGTTGGACGGTCTATGGTCTAAATTGAAAACTAAATCTACTTCACGTTAATAGCAGGTGCTGCCATCTATTATTCTAATTTGGCAACTTAGGGTTCATCCACAAATGACGTTACTCCAATTTCATGTTTTTTTTTATCTCTCCTTGTCACACTTGGTCACATTTTGTATGCCGCATCTCCCCGATGAGACGATTGATGGATTTTATTTGAAATTTAAAAGGGTATTATTTAACCGATCACCAAATAAACACAAAGTCGATGCCCTAATTAATAAAACTGGCCCCTAGAATAATAGATTTGCCACCAAATAATATAAAAACGATAACCAAAAAATGACTTAAAATTATATGTATCACCAAAATAATATATCAGATACCAAAACCGGATCTCCAAGAATACGATAACGATTACCTAAAAGTATACTGGTCACTAAAAAACATTTGCTCGATTTTTAGAAGTCGATTCTGGCGCTTGCCGGCCGCTGCCGCAACACGCTCTCTTCGCTCGATCGGCTTCGCGCACTGTTAGTTCGAAGTTCACCTAACACACTCTTCCTCGCTTCGCTCGTCGTCGCATCTATCTTCAGTCCATAAGATCTTTTTTTGGTATTTTTGCAGTTTTTTTTAATTATTTGGTGCCATACCTACAGCCTTGGCCAGAAGTATTGAGCACCCTTGCGATTTTTATACAAAACTCGAAAGTTTAGACCGGCGTTTCTATCTTTTTTTTTTAATACTACGACAGTGGCAAACAAGCATACGGCTCGCCTGATGGTAAGCAGTTACCGTAGCCTATGGACGCCTGCAACCCCAGAGGATTCGCATGCGCGTTGCCTACCCTTTAAGAACCTATACACTCCACAGTCGCAGCGTTCATGGGAGGAAATTCCTCTTAAACCGTACAGTGCGCGACCCCTTAGGTCCAGGGTGTGAGGATGAACACCCTGCCGGCGGCGAGCAGTGCGGTTATAAAAAGCTGCCGTGGGCATCATATCAAACAGTTCTTCAGAGCACAACCCATTGTACAAGCGATAGAACACATAAGGAGGCAAAGTCTCTCCTTAGACTCAAAGGTTCAATGTCGCTCGTGAGCTTGGGATCGTCGACGATCCGCACAGCCCGCCTTTGCACCGAGTCAAAGGGACCAAGCTGGTATCCAGGTGGTCCCGCCCAAAGGTGACAGCAGTACTCCATGTGGGGTCTGCCTTGCGACTTGTATAGAAGCAGTCTCTGCCCCGGAGTAAAGTATCTCCTCGCTCTATTGAGCACACCGAGCTTTTTGGATGCCAGCTTGGCCTTCCCTTCAAGGTGACTACGGAATTGGACGTCATTGGAAATGTCGACACCGAGGATCCCAATACTCCCTGACATTGTGAGGGTTGTGCCTTGGAACTGAGGGGCCACAGTAAATGGGGTTTTCTTAGCGGTAAACGCGCAGACTTGACACCGAGACTCCAGAAAGAGTATTCTCGATATCGGACAAAAGTTTTTCACGACTAAGAAGCCCCGTGTAAGAAGCATCCCCAGTACTGTCGTCTGCATAACAATGAATGTCGCCAATAGACAACATATCATTGATATGCAGCAAAAACAGCGTTGGGGATAGCACGGAGCCTTGTGGGACACCAGCGTTTATGTCCATGCTTTCGGAGCAACTTCCGTCGACTACGGCTCGTATGCTTCTGCCGGACAAAAAGCTAGCAACCCATCTGCACAATCCCTCGGGCAGGCCGTAAGCTGGCAACTTCGACAGAAGACCTCGATGCCAGACCCGATCGAACGCCTTAGCTATATCAAGGCTGACTGCCAATGCCTCTCCCTTACTCTCAATGGCGGAAGCCCAGCGGTGAGTGAGATACACTAGAAGGTCACCAGTCGAGCGACCGTGGCGAAAGCCATACGGGCGATCACTGATCAGGTCGTGCTCTTCTAGGTATCCCAGGAGCTTCGCATTGATTATGCGCTCCATAACCTTAACCTTAACTATCTTTTTTGAAGTTATTTTATCAATTAATTCAAACTGAACAGGCATGTTGTGTTGAAGTGAGTAGTAACTGCATAGAATATTTCCAATTTGTCGCACCGACTTAAATTCGCATTTTTGGGGCCTCCACTTTTCATATTTTATAGGTACCTTGAAAGTGTTATTAAGTGAAGTTTTCTATCAATAAAATATAACATTTTACGTCATCGTACATTGTTATGATAGGGAATTAATACTTAACATCAAAATTGTAAACAAAAAAGAGCTATGCTCAACACTTCTGGCCAAGGATGTATATATATTCTGGTAACAAAAATCTGGTGATCAAAGTTTTCAATTGGAAACAAATATTAATTAATTTGGTGTTCCAAAGTCGGTGACAGTTTCGATTAAAATGGTCACAGATATATTTGTACGAGGCAGATATTTTAGGGGATACAAATTAGGTGACAAATCTTACTTTTGGTGGCAGAAAATATAGCAACTACTGTAGCCCATGAACGCCTACAACTTGTGAGGTGTCACATGCGCGTTTCCGACCCTTTACAAAAAGGAGGATTCACTGTGTTGACGACTAAAGGAATAAGAGGGTCCCTCGTGAACACACTGGGTCTTCTTTGAGCTCTTTGGCAGCCTTACTCACCGGCAGGAACACAACACTATGAGTAGGGTCTAGTGCTATTTGGCTGTGGTTTTCTGTAAGGTAGAGGTACTTCCTCAGTCGGGCGCTACTCCAGATTTTAGCGAGATGACAATCGTTGAGCTGTAACCTACTACACATAGCGAGATGACATTCGCAGTACCCATACCTCTCTTTTGGACAGTTTAAGGACATATCCGGGTCCGGTTGTAGTTTAAGGATATAACAGGGTCCAATTAAGTGAATGACAGACTAAACTGAATGAAGGGTTCCTTTTCTTATAAAATAGCAACAGAGAAGGGAAACTTGAAACAAACCCGGCTCGGTGCCAGCCGTTATGCACCTGCAACTGATCCGACTCCGCGCGTATCGACTTGTCTTTCCCGCGGACCCAGTCGGGGAGGTCGAGAGAGAGACACAGGTCTTGGCAACCCTGTGTTTCTATGTCTGTGTCCCAGGCGATGCAGTGTCTGTGGAGAGGACCCTTTACAAGCGCCGGTAGTACCGCGTGGAAATCAACACGGGAAGTGGCAGTAAAATCGTGTCGTTCCCGTATCGGTCTTTATAGCCACCAAAGGCGTTGTCTCCGCAGTGTTCCTGTTTAAATCATCTGCAATAGATGCAAAGGTCGATGATGATGACGGTCAGCATGAAAGTAACTACGCAATCGAAGACGTCAAAAGCTCTTATTCCCTATTGAATAGAACTTTTGACGTCTTCGTTTGCGTAGCTACTTCTGAAGCTAACTGTACCTGTGAAATTATAAAACGTAAAATAAAAATAGAAATACGCAAAATAAGGGGAAGACACCACACATCATGTAGCATGCATGCATTTCTAGTTAGCCAGCGAACATCACAAATGTATAAAATGACATCTACCTTTTGAAACTTAATCCAGCATTACGTTTAATTACGATAGTCAGCAGCGCGCAGCTAAGAGCTGTATCTGCACTACAGATCACTTAATACTACTAGATAGAGCATATGGAATAAAATCTTGTGGTCAACACAGTTACGTGCTTACGTGCACGATACGGCCTGGGTTCCGGTTCTTGAAGGATTCGTTAAGTCACAGGGCGCAGACGCCATACTATTTACAAAACTCGTTTGAGCGCTCATGTGTGCACGGTACGTCTGTACAGTAAAAACTTCAATGTGTGCGTGAGTTCTTACCTTCGACTTGTCTGTGTTACGAATCGTTTAAAACCCGATTCGTTTTAAGCCTCACTCGTTTAACATAAGATATTATTGTTTATTTAAAAATCAAAATCAACGGCTTATATTTTTATTAATATTTATTTATTAAATGTAGGCCGCCGCGGGGTGAGGTAATTCTCATTGAAGCGGGACGTAGCGCATTCTGTATGAAATAAGTTTTTTTAAGAATTTTAGTTTGTGCTGATCTATAAGTCTCAAAAGCTTTGTGAAGACATCACTACTAAATTAAAAATATCGATACCAATAAGTTTTGGAGGTATTTTTATGTATGCAGTATCAAATTGAACGATGTGTATAATGTAACTGAGTGGAGGCGCTTGCATAGTATATAAATATTACGTACACACAGTATAGTCATGTAGCGTACAGTGTAATGGTTCCTAACAATGGGATAGAGGCTTTTCCGTGAGGGCAAGTAGATAATTTTTTTTTAGGTATTTACTTAATTTAGAAACATTTTATGTCAGGGGTATCGTCTGTTTCCGTATAGGTCATAATAATAAGTAGTAGTAGGAGATAGAAGTAATGGGACAAAAATGGTTAGGAACTACTGGAACTAAGTAAAGAAGCGCCTCTCTTAGGTGATTTCGAGCAAACGCTTCATAAAGCAAAGTCTACAAGTGGTAATCTACGATCTGCACTAATGTGGTTATCCCGCGCTTTGAACGACGGCAGATTTAATTAGGACGGACTCGTCCATCAGCCTGCATAATAGGAAAATAGCTTCCTGTTTATATGCTGTTGATAATGGTTTTCTAATTAATCTATTAATCTGCTTAATAGAGGCATATTCGAACTTACTAATTGATGTTAGAATGATATCAATTTGTCGTCATTGACGTCATTGTGCTCGTATTATATTGGTGCGAGCGAGTCGCACAAATATAATTTTGTAATCTAACAGCATTGAGTAACAGGATATGACACCTAAAAAGCTCCTTAATAAATGAAGAAAAAGAACTGGGTCGCAAAAAAACATGTTGATTAGATTTTTCCATTTTAGTTTTTAGCACCATCAACAGTTTTTTACTGCACCCCGTACATATAACGTTTTGGTTTGATATCTATGATATATAATAATGACAGATGGGTTATGCACGCTCCAAAAGTGAAGCACTTAATATGAGTGAATTCAAACAACTGTCGCTGGTGAAGTGGCACTAGGTCCACGCATATATATCTGTATATATGTCTATAACATCTATATATTGAGCAAACTATATCTTTATGAATTAGAAAGATAAATGATGTATAAATTACTGAATCTGAATACTGTAAATTATTGAATTAACTGAATTGAAAGTAACTTGGGGTAGCTAAGGAAATAAAGGTCACATGGCGATTTAAAAATGGTTATTTATTATCGCAATCGGTACGCGCCTACCCTATCTGGTTTAGCATTTGCTCTAAAACAACACGTTTTAGGACCCAGGAAAACCCGTGGAAAACCTAGATCAAACCAGCCTACTTCTGCGAGACTATGATTTAATATGTCTGAGCTTAATGAACTTCACTTTAGTTACGACAACTGTACAATAATGACTAAGAGATAGTACAACGACATTTGTGGAATTTCCAAGACAATATACGCACGTTAGGTAAATATAACACTAATAAAACATGAACAAGTTAATTGACATAACACATTGTTAATGGATGGGTGACATTATAATATTATTGTATAGAATGATGAACCTTGATCAGGTTCATAATTTCATAATCCAGGACAACATTACACCGGGGAATTGAACCCTAGGCAAAACATAGATTTTCTTTACGAGGCTCGAACTCGTTTAAAATGATGTATAAGTCACAATCAATTATTATTATACATACAAACATATGAAATGTCCAAGAAGGTAATTTACATATAAACAAACATTATAAGTGCTGCGAAACACAGCAAATAAGTAAGGTCTCCATATGAACTCTATTTAAATAATTAGAAGGTTATGCTTGTATTTAATAAATCATCAACATACATCGTTATCGCGGGAGCAAATACAAATGTGTTGAAGAATATAATATAACAGAATGTCCGTTTAACATAAACAGAATATTCTGCCTACACGTCTTAGCCTCTAAGAAGTTCTTCATATCTAGCACAATTTTTTTGATTGAAATAATCAATCAAACTTGTCTTGCTCCTTTTCTACGTTCGTTAAAGTGCGTATTTTTGAGTTGAAATTTCGTTTCACAGAAGATTTTTTTTAATGAAAATAACGAGTAACGTTAATTTTTGAAAAAAAAAACTGTTCGTGTGTCTAAAATAGTCCTTTATCTACAAGTTCACATAAATCGATCACGAATGAAAAATGTTTTGAATAACAGATGACTGAAGAGGTGGTCGTTAGGATTGCAAGGCTAATCTTTTAAGTATGTACTATATGTACCAAGACGAGAACGAAGGTTAGATATTAGAAAAATCATCGATACATTTTGAGCTCGTAGGTGCAAATGTCTTGATACTACTGTCACTTCTGTTATTTGTTATTAGTCATAATCTTTGGGTACTGTCAAATCGTTCTTGCTCCCGCGATAACGACGTATGATCATCAATACTGCAATTTTATCTCATATTATACTATTCTATCAAAATATGAAAGCCACTGATTAACCAATTAATCAAAATACAGGACTCGAACCTGTGTCTTTACAATGGTGATTGAATTATAATAAAATGAGTATCATGCGCATTAAGTTACTAAAATATTAATAATGTAAATAGGTAAATTCCAAGTGCTAAACAACCTAAACCAGTTTAATAGCTAAATGCACATGACTCAATCAACAACAAAGTACTTAGCTGTGTCAAACTGCTATACTCCAACCACTGACTCTATTTAACCAATTATGGTACTTTTAATTAATAACTTATAATTACTGTGCAGAATCGCACCAAATCTCCGATATCTCCACGTCGCTCAACGGTCCAAAATCAAGTGTCTCTCCTCCGCTTTCGAAGCCTACGCGAAATGCCTTATAATTATCTTTACATCTAGTTATTTACTATTTTAGACTTTATTTGACAATAACAAAAGATTTGTTTTCGCTCATCGCGGCTCGCAGTTTCTTCGTCCCTCCAAGGCGGCTCGCGTCCCTTTCCGACGTCCTGATTGGTGTTGTCTCGCTATGACCTGAAGTTCTTCCATCCCGCACGCACACCGTGCATTGTGCATCGCCTCTCCTCGCTCTGGTGGCGACGTGTTGGTGGCCGCACGCGCCGCATGGTAACACAACATCTGTTGTCCAGATACATCTGTAAAATGCAATTTTGAAGAAACGAAGTAATTTCTGTATTGTACAATAAACCCCATGTTAACAGGATATCCCTGTCATTGTCTTAAAACTTTGCCGACTATTTCACACTAAAGACCGTCATAAATATAAAACGATGCTTATTTAAGTTTATATTTCCGTCTATTGCTATGGAGTTCGCAGAATGAATTTCTTTAAATTTATTGCCTCTATAACTGAGATCCCTTTATCATCTGTAGATAGCAAATATATGCGTTATTTAGACTGGTCAGACATGGGAGATGGCTATGCCATCACACTAGTCGCGCACCGGCCAGCGTGAGATGCGGACATGCGAATGAGCTCCCGTCACCCGCGTGAGAAAGAGATAAACTGTCATTTTCTAACAATGAGAGTGACAAAGATGTAATGATTGTCAAAATAGATAAACATAACAGAATCGTTGCTAGGTTATGAAATAACTCTGGAAGTATTTTTACTGCTCATTTTGTTAGAGTATAACCCATCCATAGTAAATATCATTGTTTGACATTAGATTCTTCTCTAATGAACGCATAATGGGCTCTCTAAAGCACCTTTTATTTTTTCAAGATTCCTAATTGTTTATAATTATAAGTTTTGTTTTTTTTCCTTGTGAAATAGGACATTTCAAAATCAGTTATTTTCTTATTTTACATGTTTTTGGTTTGGAAAGGTGTAAAAATTATACCATTAATGAATCCGGCTTCCCCGATTTATACGAAATGTCATCCAGTTACGCGAACGCCGACGGTGTGCTATACAGTTATTACCACCTAGTCATGCTTCAGCTGCTTTTCGTGGAAGTTTCCGCTACGCAGCGACTAAATGCTGGAATAACATCCCACCACCAATTAGGAACTTGCAAAATGTTGTTAGTTTTAGGAATAAACTTAAAAAAAATTTCTTCGATCACCAGCAGAAGCAGGAAACTTTGAGTCACGACACTAGTTGCATTTAATAAATAAGTACACAAATTAATGTTTTTACCTGTAGTGTATGTCCCTTATATGTTTTGTATTCTCCTGTACATGTCGAGTTTTTTTCATTGAGTTTGTGTTAAGTATAACTTTGTTATCTATTTTCTTGTCTTCAGTTTGTGTTATCTGTCGTGGCATCACCAAGTGGGCCCTACGGAAGACCAGCGCTAGCTGACATACTAGCTAGCATTTTGCTGAGCAGGGTCCATTTCGTGGTGCTACACCTATACGTCTTTATTTTGTTTGTATGTAATTTTTTATGTAATATTGTGTACGTCATGAATAAATATCTTGAATATTTAGATATAGTTGAGAGCCTCCTCCCCCACTAAAACATTGCATCAGAAATCTTGGTGGCTCCACTTCTCAAATCTATCCTTGGGTCCTAAGGAATAATCATGATGAAGGAAATCTCTTGTTCACGAAAAGCCTTATCTTTACTGCTACAACTGCCACTATATCAGTCTAAACTGAACCTGATAAAAGGGCGAATCAACTTTTAGACCGACATTCATCTGTCCACCAGATTTAAACATCAATCGAATATATTTTATTATTAGTAACATATTACTTCTATAAGTTTTATATCATTTTATGATTTGCTCTCTGATAGACCTAATTTTTTTAATGGGAAACGAGATTTCATGGTAACTCTAGAGACATTATTGGTAACATCAGACGTGAAAAATGTTCTAAAAGTTGATAAGCCCAAAAACGCATCCAATTATATAATTTGGTCTTAAATGGCATTATTCTCTTACTTGACACTACTAGGACGTAGAGCATTTTTTATAACTTTTTCTATATTTATCTTGTATTCTTTTAATGAAAAAGCTATTGTTGTAATAGTTATCACTTAGTTACTTGAATCAAACTAGTCTGTGTTAGTGAATAAAAGTTTAATCCTTATATAGCAAAAATAAATTATATAAAAATAAAAATAAAAAACTTACTACCACTTATTTTTGGGAAAACTAGGTTAGGATAAAATCCATTGCTGTACTACACACGTACTTTGGCCGGGTTATAGTTAAACCCACTCAAATCGTACACAGATGGCTGGCTCGTTAAAATATTGTTGAGTACCTATATTAAATGAAAATGTTTGCAGACTTTAGAGACGCAGGCTGCTTGAAAAGTAATTTTAGTTTAAGGATTTGTGTAACTTCAGTAGGTTTGTTATTTGTTTAGGTCCTAAAATTGATTTGTATTGTTTTGGTAATGAGCAGTGTGAATTTGTCATATACATATATGTAAAACGGAATTTCTTAATTTAAACTTTATTGTACAAAAAAATACAAACGGCGGATGGCGGCGGCGGCGGTTGGCAGTCAACCTTATGGTTACAATAACAAAGAAGTGCAAAGAGAAAATATTCACTTAGATTCATTGCACACTTAACTGAAAAGTAAAACGAACCCGCCTTCCAACCCTTGTTAGCAAAGCCTCTATGTATTGTGATCTTACAAGGAAAAACCTCTTAAACACGGCACTTAATCCAACTGACCGGGCTTGTCTCATTGCCACCGCGGAGTAGGAGTCGGGTCTGTGGTTACAGACACTTCCATCTTCAACAGTAGGCACATTGCTGGACAATACCACTTTTCGGTTAGCCACATCTCTTAGAATAGGTGCACTAACTAAAGTACCCCATCGCTGCCAATGCGAAGACACAGTGGACAGTCTTGGTCACCATGGCCTCTTATGCAGTCGTAGTGCTGGGAGAATCCTTCGGAATGCCAGCATCAACGACGTCATCCGTTGGGCCCTTGTTTCCGCCAAAGTGCTGGCAGTTCTTGAGCCAAATGGTTTGACCAGGGACGACGGCATGAGGCCCGACGGCATGACTTTGGTGCCGTTGAGTATGGGTCGGCCCAACGGAGGCCCCTGGCGCCGTCCCATATTCCGGGCACCAAAGTTGATGCTGGTGCGGCAGCATCCTCAGCCGAGAGCTTCAAGCGTCGCAAGTATGCTGCCCTTGGCAGTAGTTACATGTTTGCGGCATTTGGGGTCGAATCCCTGGGGCCATGGGACCAAATGTGCGTCGCCTCTATAAAGAGATTTCGGCGCGTCTTACTGAGGCCTCTGGTGACCAGAATGAAGTGAAGAGAATTCAACCCCTAAAAGGGGGAAATGTGGTCAAAAAGTCTGAAAATCAACATGGGTATTGTTTCTATGGTTTATCGGGTCGTTGATTACGAAAACAACAACGATTTTAAAATCCGACGTGGCGGACGTGAAATACCATCTCCCCTGTTAGGGTACAATGGGGTTGAAATGTCTAAATATCCATATGGGTGTCGTTTTTGTGATTTTTTGGGACGTTAATTAAGAAAATGGCATCGATTTTGAAATTTAATATTGTGGACATGAAAATTCTTGAAAGCATTTGTGCCAAATTGCAATCTTCTTCTAAATATATAAAAGAAGAAACTGACTGACATATCAACGCACAGCCCAAACCGCTGGTTCTAGAGATTCCAAATGTGGTACGTAGGCTCCTTATAAGGCATAAGGATGCACTTAGAAATCATTTTTAAAAATTTACCTCCTAAGGGGGGAAATGCGGTTCAAAGTTTGTATGGGAAACGAGATTAGTTCAACTATTTTATTCGAAACTTTACAGGAGTATTCCTAACGATAAATGAGAAAACAAGTGTTTCAGCTTTTTTGAGAATTCAACCCATAAGGGGGAAATGTGGTGACAAAATTTAAATATCAACATGGGAATTGTTTCTATGGTTTATCGGGTCGCTGATTACGAAATCAACACTTAAGGGGGTGAAATGGGGGTTGATAGTTTGTATGGGGAATTTTTAAACGTTGAACCAATTTAGATAAAACTTGGTATAGAGATAGTTTGTGTACCGGGAAACGACATGGGACAGTTTTTATCTCGAAAATCAATCTTTAAGGGGATGAAATGGGGGTTGGAGTTTTGTATGAAGATTTTTTTACCGCGAACCGATTTAGATAATTTTGTTGTGGATATAGTTTGAGTCCCAGGAAACAATATAGAATATTTTGGCCGACGGAGCAGCATAGCTATCCAGCGCGGAAATGAGGCCAGCCTTCTGGGCACTCTACATAATAACAGGGACCTAGGACAGATTTTTTATGGCTTATAATTTTCCGGGTATCTAAAACATGAAACGGCATCAGTTCTAAGGGATATAATAATATAAATTGGCCGTGAATTAATATTTTAGCGACAATTTTTTTTTATAAGCGTCAAACATGTGGCATCATATTATTGAAAAACGGCAGCAATATATAGCTGACCAAAAAATTAACCGGGAACTTGAAATAATGGCAATGGCAATGGCAACAAAAATATTAACTTGGCATCTATTATTCAAAGCAGGCTTGGTCTAAATATTTGTTGCCAGCTATTTGTTTCTACCTAATTAATCATTTTTTGGGTATCAATTGCTGGTATCATTTTAATTACGGGAGCACTAAAATTTCAGGAAACTGGAATATTTTTAAGGTTCCGTACCAAAATGGTTTAAAAGGAAGCATGTGCTACTCTGTCTTGTCACAGTGTCTATTTGCTCCGAAATTGCTAGATCGATTGAACTGAAATTTTGTAGGTTGTATGTCCCCTGGTGCTTTAAAGGGTAAATTAAGAAAATTAAATAAAATGTTTTGCAAACCATAAGGTCATTGTTAGTTACCATCAGGCGAGCCGTATGCTTGTTTGCCACTGTCGTGGTATACGTAGTCTAGCCATAAATTATGTCCCAACTTTTTCATCATTTTAAATTTAATAATGGAATGTTTGATGTACTTTTGTTTCTTGGTTATGCTTAAATAGACTTTTGGCTGTCAGAAAAAACATTTAGATCCAGGTATCGTTTCCCTAAAGATGGAGTGGGGCATCAAAGAGAATCGTGTCGCAGTGATAGCGTTATACAAGTGCAACAAGCAAGTGAGTGACATTTTCAACCTGCTGAAACCTTTGAATATAACGAAGAAATTTATTTATCGTACTATCAAGCGATACAACGACATGGGTTTAGTCGACGACCGGCCCAGGAGCGGTCGACCACGTCAAACAAGGACACCGGCAGTGATTAAAGCGGTAGCTGAGCGAATTCGGAGAAATCCGCTACGCAAGCAGAAAATCATGGCTAGGGAAATGAAAATTCCCCCTAGAACTATGTCCCGTATCATAAAACAAGACCTTAATCTTGGGGCTTATCGTCGGAGCACAGGACAGCGATTGACAGCGGCCCTACGGAAAATAAGAGCGAAGAGAGCTAAAGTGTTGTGGCAGCGGCACGCAAAGGGCGGATATCGTAATATTCTGTTCACAGACGAAAAAATCTTTACCGTGGAGCAAAAATTCAACCGCCAAAATGATAAAATATATGCTCACAGTTCCCAAGAAGCTTCTGAAAAAGTTCCAAGGGTAGAAAGGGGCCACCATCCTGCATATGTCATGGTTTGGTGGGGAGTATCCTATGAAGGCGTCACAGAGCTTCATTTTTGTGAACAAGGGGTAAAAATACGTGCTACGAACTATCAAAACGACATTTTGAAGAGAGTTGTTAAGCCGCTAAATGATACTTTATTTGCCGGTAAGCACTGGATATTTCAACAAGACTCTGCCCCTGCACATAAAGCTAACACAACAAAACGATGGTTAACGACGCATTTACCCGAGTTTATTGCGGCTGAAGATTGGCCCTCAGGAAGCCCCGATCTCAACCCCTTGGACTATGGTCTGTGGAATATTTTGGAGGAGAGAGCCTGCTCTAAACCTCATCGTAATGTCGAGTCTCTGAAGGTAGATTTAGTGCGGGCAGCAGCTTCAATACCCATCGATACCGTCCGTGCCGTCATAGACCAGTGGCCGGACCGTTTAAGGAAGTGTGTGAAAGTAAAAGGTGGACATTTTGAATAAATATTTTATTTTATAGAATCTTTATAATATAATTAATAAAAATAACCCTGATTTATTTATAAGCCTTCTTTTATTTTCAAAATAAATGTAATTTCATGTGGGACAGAATTTATGGCAAGACTACGTAAAAAAAATGTCTGCCCGGTTGGCGGACACATGTCCGCTTACTGATAACCTGTAGTGAATTTAGTTTTTCACTTCGTGTTTCACATCATTTAAAAAACTAACCCTTTAATGCATACCAAGCCATTTCTGGCCGTTCTAGCTTAACTTTATTGGTAGTGTGTAAATTAAAGGGCTTGTTTTGGGAATGTAAATTTTTATTTTTTGTCATAAATATCTTGTGGTGAAGTTAAGAATCCGGACAGTTAAGGACCCGGAATATGTCCTAAAACTACGGCCAAGACCACCGGGGGATGGGCAGCAGCATCCTCGGAGTGCGGTGGAGATACTGCGATCGCCAACCCGCATGCCAAGCGTGGCGATTACGGCATTCACCCCCCATGGAAAGAACACAAAAACCACGGCCCCGAGTGTCCGGCGACCCCCGGTGCCCTGGTTATTGTAGCGGTCAGGGTACTAGCGGGGTCAGGGGTGCTAAGAATCTCCGGCAAAGATCCGGCTACCACCACCGACGACTTCTGGCCCTGGCAACTTATAACACGCGTACACTGCGGACCGACGAAAAGATAGTGGAACTGGAGGAAGGATTGAGCAAGTTGCGTTGGGATGTCATAGGGTTATCTGAAGTCCGAAGAGAGGGGGAGGAAACGATAATCCTAAAGTCCGGCAACTTGCTTTATTTCCGGGAGGGCGACCCAGTCCCAGGGAGGTGTCGGGTTCATCGTCCATAAGTCCCTTGTGAACAACGTGGTGAAGATCGAGAGTGTGTCGACTAGGGTATCCAAGAGGTACTCGTTGAAGGTCATACAGGTGTATGCGCCGACTTCGGCACACTCCGATGACGAGGTGGAGGCTATGTATGAGGATATATCGAAGGCCATGCATAGTTCCAAAACCTACTTCACCGTTGTTATGGGGGACTTCAACGCGAAACTGGGCAAGAGAGATGGTGATGAGCTGAGAGTGGGGTAATTTGGATTTGGAAGTCGGAACCACCGGGGCCAACTACTGGCTGGCTTCTTGGAGAAGGAGGGACTCTACATGATGAACTCCTTCTTCAAGAAACGTGAGCACAGGAAGTGGACCTGGATGAGTCCCGACGGTGCAACTAAAAACGAGATTGACTTCATCATGTCGACGAAGAAGCATATATTCAATGATGTCTCTGTGATCAAAACGGTTAAAACCGGAAGTGATCACCGTCTGGTGAGAGGCACATTGAATATATGTGTTAAGCTAGAGCGCTCTCGACTGATGAAATCTACGCACCGTCCAGCAGCACTTCAAATCCAAAACCCTGAGAGCTTCCAGCTGGAACTCCAAAACCGTTTCGATTGTCTAGGCGGCGATGTGGACGAATTCAACGACGGGTTTGTGGAAGCTGTCCATAGCACTGGGTCTAAGTTTTTTAAGGCCCAGCGGAGAAACAGAACGAAAAGGCTCTCTGACTTCACTCAGAAACTCATCGAGGAAAGGAGAGAAATGGTTCTGCAATCCTCAGGAGATGCGTCATTATACCGGCAGCTCAATATACGGTCTGAAGGGCGCCAAGGTAGCATGTCATTCGAACCCATGGCGCCCTTATTAACAGCACAGAGGGTGAAACGCCGGAGTGGGGTTTAGTGGGTAGGGCCAACTCTTCCCCTCTCGCTAGGAGAGGGGTCATGAGCGGCGAGTCCCACATACCTCCCAAATAGGCCTTCTCGGGGCCTGGGAGACGATGCGTAAAGGCATTCCCCACTCCGTCAAAAAAAAAAAAAAAGCTCAATATACGGTTCTCTAAGTCCCTTACCCGTGATATGCGCCAATTCAATACAAATCGTATTGAAGAGGCCATTGAGCAGAATAAGGGCTCTAAAGATTTCGCAAGAGATCTGTCTATTGGGCAGAGCCAGCTCGCCAAATTAAAAACTGAGGATGGTAGAATCGTTTCATCCAGACCCGAGCTTCTGGGGGAGATAGAGGACTTTTATGTACAGCTGTACACATCAACTAGCAGACCTGAAGTTGATCTGGCGGAAGACCCTAGAGCTAGACTGACCCGACATTATACCGAAGACATCCCGGACATCAGACTGTACGAGATTAGACCATTCTAATCTCGTACAGTCTGATGTCATGAAGAGCCATCTCTTAAACAGCTCAAAAACAATAAGGCACCTGGTGAATACGGAATTACAGCCGACCTTCTGAAGGCGGGTGGTAAACCGGTCCTTATGGCCCTTCAGAAGTTGTTCGACTCCGTTTTACTAGAAGGGAGAACGCCTAAGGCATGGAACTGAGGTGTGGTGGTATTGTTCTTCAAAAAGGGTGATAACGCGTTACTGAAGAACTACCGACCCATTTCACTTCTGAGCCATGTCTATAAGCTGTTTTTAAGAGTCATTACGAACCGTCTCGCACGCAGGCTAGATGACTTCCAGCCTCCCGAACAAGCCGGTTTCCGAAGAGGCTTTAGTACCGTAGACCACATCCATACGCTCCGTCAGGTTTTACAGAAGACTGAGGAGTATAACTTGCCCCTCTGCCTAGCGTTCGTGGACTACGAGAAAGCCTTCGACTCGATCGAAACCTGGGCTTTACTACAATCTCTTCAGAGGTGCCAAGTGGACTATCGCTATATCGTAGTGCTGAAGTGTTTGTACGAGAACGCCACTATGTCAGTCCGACTCCAGGACCAGAACTCGAAGCCTATTCCGTTGCAGCGGGGAGTCAGGCAAGGAGATGGTATTTCTCCTAAACTGTTTACCGCTGCACTGGAGGATGTTTTCAAGACTCTGGACTGGAGAAGGCTAGGCCTCAACATAAACGGCGAGTACATCACTCACCTTCGGTTTGCTGACGATATAGTAGTCTTGGCTGAGACCATGGAGGATTTGAGTACGATGCTCGATGACCTCAGTAAAGCCTCCGAGCGAGTTGGTCTAAAGATGAACATGGATAAGACGAAGATCATGTCAAATACCCATGTAGCACCAACTCCCGTTACAATCGGAGACTTTACACTCGAAGTTGTGGACGATTATATATACTTAGGAGAGACTGTCCAGTTAGGTAGATCCAACTTCGAGAAAGAGGTCAATCGACGATTTCGACTCGGTTGGGCAGCGTTCGGTAAGCCTCGGCACATCTTTTTGTCCAATATTCCGCAGTGACCAGTGTGTGTTGCCAGTGATGACATATGGAACTGAAACGTGGTCGCTTACAATGGGCCTCATAAGAAGGCTCAAAGTCACCCAAAGGGCAATGGAGAGGGCTATGGTTGGAGTCTCTCTGCGTGATCGCATCAGAAATGAGGCCATCCGTAGCAGAACCAAAGTAACCGATATAGCCCTCCGAATCGCTAAACTAAAGTGGCAGTGGGCGGGGCACATTGCTCGTAGAACCGATGGCCGCTGGGGCGGAAAGGTTCTCGAGTGGCGACCACGAACCGGAAGGCGCAGCGTGGGTAGACCCCCCGCAAGGTGGACTGATGACCTGGTGAAGGTCGCGGGAGTCAGCTGGATGCGGGTGGCGCAGGACCGGTCAATGTGGCACTCTTTGGGGGAGGCTTATGTTCAGCAGTGGACGTCTTTCGGCTGATATGATGATGATGATGATGATGAAGTTAAGAATCGGACGCAAGAAAAAATATTATTAAAATTGTGTGATGTATGGAACCCTCGGGGCGCGACTCCGATTCGCACTTGACCGGTTTTTAGGGTTCCGTTGTTGGCAAATGGCAAAAACGGAACCCTAATAGTTTTGTCATGTCCGTCTGTCCGTACGTCCGTCCGTCCGTATGTCACAGCCATTTTACTCGGAAACTATAAGACGAATCATACTAAAATTTAAACAAAGTGTATTTTGTATGCCGCTATTTAGTTATGTAGTTAAATTGCAGAAGAAAATATTTTGGGTGGTGGGGCGCTCCATACATATAACTAAACTAGCTGTGTCCGCGGCTCCGCCCGCACGGAATTCGGTCTGTGTCAGTAAGCGGCTAATTCACCCCTAATTTCACTCCCGCTACCCTGACGTGGCGGAGGGGAGGGGGGGGGGGGGGTCACAAGTGCAGAAATTATTTTTTTCTATTTGAGGTGCACTTGGAGGGGGGGGGGGGGGGTCCATGACCCATGCAAATTTAACTCAATCGAGTGTAGTGGCTACCCCCCTTTTAGACGTTGAATTTTTATAGGCTACGTATAACCTGGCGGGAGATTTTCTTGAATTGGAATTAGTGAGGGGTGATTTCCGGGATAACAATGCAAAAAAAACCGGCCAAGAGCATGTCGGGCGATGCTCAGTGTAGTTTCGTAGATGCCGCCCTGTTACAAAACATCCGTTCAAAAGGTCGTTTATTAAGGGATATTTGGCGGCGCTTACGTCATTTTACTATCCGGCACTTCCTTTGACTGATAATTCAAAAACGGCTGAACCGACTTTATTCAATATAGTTTTTATTGAAAGTTCTTATCAGGCCTCACCAAATTTCAGCTTTCTAGTGCGAACGGTAACTGAGCTAGACCGCGGACAGACGGACGGACATGGCGAAACTATAAGGGTTCCTAGTTGACTACGGAACCCTAAAAAGAGATAAATAGTAGTTTCTGTAACTGTTACGTATTAAGGTCTAATTATGTACAGAAGCATACTCTGCTTTATCTACACACATATTAAAAATACATTGAAACCAACATTGATACAATGACCGCCATTACACCGACCAAACTTATTGCGCCGGCGTTTGGGGGGGGGGGGGGGCGTGCCGGCGTGATCGGGAGGGGGGCGGATTTTCTTCACGTTACCGTAGGTAATGAATTTTCATACGTTTTTACCACACTGTCACAGATAATACACTGATGTTACGTTACTGGTTGCAATAATGGTGGTAATTAGATACGGTTCCGAACGCGGAATAGAGGATTTATGATATTGGTGTAGATCAAGATATTTATTCTTCAATGTAAGCACATTACAATGCACTAATGAACGTCAGAGAAAAACAAAATACGTGAGTGTCGTGGAACACTCGGTTGGAACGAAGTTATGTTATTAATTTTTTTTTCATTTTTGACTTTTTCGGCAATTTTGTGATTTTTTTTTTTTTTGTATTTTTTGCTTTTTCGTCAATTTTGTGGTTTTAATTTTTTTTGTATTTTTTTGAATTGTGAAAATTTTAGAAATTTTGGAAATTTTGGAAATTTAGGATATTTTTGAAGTTTTTTAATTTCAGAAATTTTAGTAATTTTAGAAATTTTGATATTTTGCCATTTTTGACATTTTCGACATTTTTGACATTTTTTACTTTTAGATTCCCTAATTTTTTCACTTTTATCACTTTGTCACTTCACACTTTCACTTTCCACTACGTGAAAGTTTCACTAAGTGAAGTGAAGTGAAGTTCACTTCACTTTATTCTATTTTATATATTTTTCATTTCATTCCATTTTACATGTTTCTCAATCGTATGGGTGTCGCGTTTTCGTGACGTGACGCTTTTTCGTGACAGTCACGTGTCTTTTTTCACCTAGCCCCACATCCGCGAACCGTCCGATTCCTTCGGAACTTCGTTCCAAAACTACCACCGGTTCTAACCCTACACCTCTGGCCCAAGAAGTATTATGACTGAAAATAAACTCGACGGGACTTATTTTTTTCAAAACAGTAATACATTATTTTATTAGATCTTAAAGATACAAAAAATGCGAAGTTCTTCAAGAAGATATATCAAAACAGCTTGAGAGACAGATAATGTACATATTGATTAATTATAAAGAAAAATAAATCCTAATCTGACTGCTGCACAAAACGTTTGATATGTTTTCCTACCTAAACGGTGTCCTATAAATGTTAGATGATTTTGTAGTAGTTTTTTGGTTTGAGCCATGCATCTTTGTCCGTCATATATAGTCCTCGAACCTGCAATAACCCTTTGACATTCATGACATTTTCAAATATTTCTTAAGAGCGGGTAGTGGTAAATTTAAAGCATCGACGGGTAACATGTTAAAAATATAAACACCTTGATCAAAATATTACAAATTATTTCAACACCAAATTTCATCTAAATACGTACAGCGGTTATTGGTTGTTTCTTCCCCATGTAAACTTCCACCCCTTTTGCATCCGCTTAAGGGATAATTTCTCCATACCAAATTTTATCTAAATGGATTCTGCGGTTAATACATGATTCCCTATACAAATTTCCAACTCCCTTTTCACCCCTTTAGGGTTGATTTTCGGGATGAAAACTATCCTATATCCTTTCTTGAGACCGATACTATACCAAATTTCATCTTTATCAGTTCAACGGTAAAAAAATCCTAATTCCAACTTCCAACCCCCTTTTCACACCCACAAGGGTTTATTTTCGGGATGAAAACTATACTGTCGTTTCTCGGGACTCAAATTGTCTCCATACTAATTTCTATTAAAAATTCTCCATACGAACTTTCAAGCCCCTTTTCACCCCCTCCAGCAGTGATTTTTGGGATGAAAACTATACATTATCCTTTCCCGGGACTCAAAATATCTCTGCACAAAATTTCATCAAAATTCGTTCAGCCGTTTTCACGTGATGCGCGGTCAAATAAACAGACAAACAGATAAACAGACAAAAATTCAAAAAATTGTTGAAACGTGTTTTGTTATCGATTCATATTCCATGAACAGACTTTCGACCCTCTTCAGCTTTATTATATGTATATATAGATAGTTTTTATTGAATATAACTTTCAGGCTTCACTTCCATTATTTTTTTCAAAGTTTTTGGACCTACGGTTCTAAAGTAAGATGGGGGGGAGGTTTTTTTGAAGATGAAACTATGCCTTGTCCTTTCTCGAGACCCATACTATCTCTATACCAATTTTCATCTAAATCAGTTCAGCGGTAAAAAAATCCTCATACCAACTTCCAACCCCCTTTTCACACACACAAGGGTTTGAAAACTATCCTATGACGTTTCTCGAGACGCAAATTATCTCCATACTCATTTCTATCTAAATCGTTTCAGCGGTTAAAAATTCTCCATACAAACTTTCAACCCCATTTTCACCCCCACCAGGGTTGATTTTCGGGATTAAAACTATATATTATCCTTTCCGGGGACTCAAACTATCTCTATACAAAATTTCATGAAAATCCGTTCAGCCGTTTTCACGTGATGCGCGGTCAAATAAACAGACAAACAGATAAACAGACAAACAGATAAACAGACAAAAATTCTAAAAATTGTTGGAACGTGTTCTGTTATCGATTCTAAGTATCCCCAGCCAACTTTTTTTCGATTATCTTCCATGTTCAGACTTTCGACCCTCTTCAGCTTTATTATACGAGTATGTATAGAAGAAGAGCGGGTAAAGGTAAAATTTAAAGCATCGACGGGTAACATGTTATAAATATGAACACCTTGACCAAAAAATTACAAATTATTTCAATACCAAATTTCATCTAAATACGTACATCGGTTATTGGTTGTTTCTTCTTATTTCCTTTTCCAGAGCTCAAATTATCTCCATACCAAATTTTATCCAAATCGATTCTGCGGTTAATAATTCCCTATACAAATTTCCTACTCCCTTTTCACCCCTTTATATGGGTTGATTTTCGGGGCGAAAACTATCCTTTGTCCTTTCTCGAGACCCATACTATCGCTATACCAAATTTCATCTTTATCAGTTGTTCAGCGGTAAAAAATCCTCATACCAACTTCCAACCCCCTTTTCACCCCCACATTATTTTCGGGATGAAAACTTCTGTCGTTTCTCGGGACTCAAATCTGGAGATATTAGATTTCTATTAAAAAAAGTGCCTTTCAGGCTTCACTTTCATTATTTTTTAAATTTTTTGGACCTACGGTTCTAATGTAAGTTGGGGGGGGGGGGGGGGGTTTGAAGATGAAACTATCCTTCGTCGTTTCTCGAGACCCATACTATCTCTATACAAATTTTCATCTAAATCAGTTCAGCGGTAAAAAATTCCTCAAACCAACTTCCAACCCCCTTTTCCCTTCCCTTCACCCCCACAAGGGTTTGAAAACTATCCTATGACGTTTCTCGAGACTCAAATTATCTCCATACTCATCTGTATCTAAATCGTTTCAGCGGTAAAAAATTCTTCATACAAACTTTCAACCCCATTTTCACCCCCACCAAGGTTGATTTTCGGCATTAAAACTATATATTATCCTTTTCCGGGACTCAAACTATCTCTATACAAAATGTCATCAAAATCCGTTCAGCCGTTTTCACGTGATGCGCGGTCAAATAAACAGATAAACAGACAAAAATTCTAAAAATTGTTGGAGCGTCTTCTGTTATCGATTCTAAGTATTCCCAGCCAACTTTTTTTCATTTATCTTCCATGTTCTGTACATTTCGACCCTCTTCAGCTTTATTATATGTATAGATTTAAAAAAAGTTATTACTGAATATCAACATGTTGCTCATCAATCAATGGTTCTTTAAAAATAACATCAAGGTATCTTTGAACATTTTGTGATTAAGTGAATATTTTCAAAAATTAATCTCTACGTAAGTCAGAAAAATTGTGTCTCCCTGTAACTCTTGAACCGTAAGTACAAAAAATTTTAGAAAATTTGAGAAGATGCGCCTTATTAGATATTTTCTACTATAATTGTTATGAACATTATCAATTCAGCCATTTTTGAGTTATCTCCAAACAAACTTCTTCCATAGGGTAGATCCATTGTGCCTATGTATCTTTTTTTCAGCCCTATGAGGGAAAACTACGACAAGCGCACGATCTTTCTAATCTAAATAAAATGAAGTAAGTACAGGTAGGTATTTAGGTAATACCAACACAAAACGCACCCTTCATATTTTCTTTTAACTAGATGGGTATTTAGATAAATGAATAGGTGTAGGTATTTACACAAAAGGCACCATTCATTATGCTCTATTAACTAGGTTGGTATTTTGGTAATACTATACAAAAGGCACCTTTAATTTTTTCTAAATCATATGTGGCATATGAATTTTGGTTCTAGATATCTGACTATAGATACTTACTTATAGGTACCTACCTACCAATATTCATAGACCCTAGATATTTTTTAAGAATCCATTTTATCTTATAATTACATCTCGTGAAAAGTTGCCCGTTGTACTAATATTGAATACTAGCTGTGCCCGCGGCTCCACCCGCGTGGAATTCGGTCTGTGTCAGTAAGCGGCTAATTCACCCCTAAATTCTCTCCCGCTACCCTGGAGGCGGAACTTGAAGTAAAGTTGACAGATGGATACGCTAGAGGACAGTAGTCCTAATAAAATATTTTACAATTACCACTAAATGAACTACACTCATAAATGTATACTTTTTTTTATTATATTTGTTTTTGGCATGATTTAAACGACATAGAGAGTAGTAGGTGTATATCGGACGATACAGGACCACTTTTGTATTTATACGTTCATGTCCACGGCAAATATCATCCAGATCGATCCTCCCGTCAAATCAGTTGGGGGGTGTCACAAATGCAGAAATTATTTTTTTCTATTTTAGGTGCACTTGGAGGGGGGGGGTCCATGACCCATGCAAATTTAACTCAATCGAGTGTAGTGGCTACCCCCCCCTTGTAGACGTTGAAGTTTTATAGGCTACGTATAACCTGGCTGGGGATTTTCTAGAATTGGAATTAGTAATCCTTAATTGGGTGATTTCCGGGATAACAATGAAAAAAAAAACCGGCCAAGAGCATGTCGGGCGATGCTCAGTGTAGAGTTTCGTAGATGCTGCCCTGTTACAAAACATCCGTTCTAAAGGTCGTTTATTTGGCGGCGCTTACGTCAGTTTACTATTCGGCACTTCCTTTCACTATGCGTTTTTGACTAATAATTCAAAAACGGCTGAACCGATTTTATTCAATATAGTTTTTATTGAAAGTTCTTATCAGGCCTCACCAAATTTCAGCTTTCTAGTGCGAACGGTAACTGAGCTAGACCGCGGACAGACGGACGGACATGGCGATGTAACTGTTACGTAATAAGGCCTAATTATGTACAGAAGCATACACTGCTTTACCTACACACATATTAAAAATCCATTGAAACCATAAGAATGACCACCATTACACCGCCATGACCAATATTATTGCGCCGGCGGTCGGGGGGGCGGATTTTCATTACGTTACCGTAGGTAATGAATTTTCATACGTTTTTACCACACTGTCACAGATAATACACTGATGTTACGTTATTGGTTGCAATAATGTTGGTAATTAATTACATACGGTTCCGAACGCGGAATAGAGGATTTATGATATTGGTGTAGATCAAGATATTTATTCGTCAATGTAAGCACATTACAATGCACTAATGAACGTCAGAGAAAAATAAAATACGTGAGTGTCGTGGAAAGTGTGTGAATCAAGTGCGATTGGAACGAAGTTATGTTACTTAATTTTATTTCATTTTTTACTTTTTCGTAAGTTTTGTGGTTTTAATTTTTTTTGCATTTTTTTTAAATTTTGGAAATTTTGGAAATAGTGGAAAATTTGGAAATTTTGGACATTTTGAAAGTTTTGGAAATTTTGTGAAATTTTGGAAATTTTGGAAAATTTGGAATTTTTGGAAATTGTGGAAATTTTGGAAAATTTGGAAAATTTGGAAATTTTGGAAATTTTGGAAATTTTGGAAATTTTGGAAATTTTGGAAATTTTGGAAATTTTGGAAATTTTGGAAATTTTGGAAATTTTGGAAATTTAGGAAATTGTGGATATTTTGGAGATTTTGGAAATATTGGAAATTTTGGAAATTTAGAAATTTTAAATTTTTGACATTTTCGAAATTTTTGACATTTTCGACATTTTTAAAATTCTCGACTTTTGAGGTTCTCGACTTTTTTCACTTTTATCACTTTGCCACTTCTCAGTTTCACTACACTTAACTTCACTTTATTCTATTTTATATATTTTTTTATTTCATTCCATTTTACATGTTTCTCAATCGTATGGGTGTCGCGTTTTCATGACGTGACGCTTTTTCGTAACGGTCACGTGACTTTTTTTCGCCTAGGCCCCCATCCGCGAACCGTCCGATAAGGAACTTCGTTCCAAAACTCCACCAGTTCTAACCCTGTAGGTGTACCTCTGGCCCAAGAAGTATTATGAATTTATGACCGAAAAGAAATTCTACGGGCCTTATTTTTTTCGAAACAGTAATACATTATCAGATCATAAAGATACAAAATAATGCGTAGTTCTTCAAGAAGACATATCAAAACTGCTTGAGAGACAGATAATGTACCTATTGTTTAATTATAAAGAAAAATAAATCCTAATCTGACTGCTTCACAAAACGTTTGATATGTTTTCCTACCTAAACGGTGTCCTATAAATGTTAGATGATTTTGTAGTAGTTTTTTGGTTTGCTGCAATAACCCTTTGACATTCATGACATTTTCAAATATTTCTCAAGAGCGGGTAAAGGTAAATTTAAAGCATCGACGGGTAACATGTTATAAATATGAACACCTTGACCAAGAAATTACAAATTATTTCAATACCAACTTTCAACATACAAACTTTCAACCCCCTTTCCACCCCTTCCAGGGTTGATTTTCGAGATGAAAACTGTTCATTATCCTTTCCCGGGACTCAAACTATCTCTACACAAAATTTCATCATTATCCGTTCAGCCGTTACCTAATTAAAAATACTTGGAACGTGTTCTGTTATCGATTCTAAGTATCTCCAGCCAACTTTTTTTCGAATATATTCCATGAACAGACTTTCGACCTTCTTCAGCTTTATTATATGTATAGATAGTTTTTATTGAAAGTACCTTTCAGGCGTCACTTCCATTATTTTTTTCAAATTTTTTGGACCTACGGTTCTAAAGTAAGATGGGGGGGGGGGGGGTTGAAGAAGAAACTATCCTTTGTCATTTCTCGAGACCCATACTATCTCTATACCAATTTTCATCTAAATCAGTTCAGCGGTAAAAAAAATCTTCATACCACCTTCCAACCCCCTTTTCACCCCCACAAGGGTTCGAAAACTATCCTATGACGTTTCTCGAGACTCATATAATCTCCATACTCATTTCTATCTAAATCGTTTCAGCGGTTAAAAATTCTCCATACAAATTTTCAACCCCATTTTCACCCCCACCAGGGTTGATTTTCGGGATTAAAACTATATATTATCCTTTCCCAGGACTCAAACTATATCTATCCAAAATTTCATCAAAATCCGTTCAGCCGTTTTCACGTGATGCGCGGTCAAATAAACAGACAAACAGATAAACAGGTAAACAGATAAACAGACAAACAGATAAACAGACAAAAATTCTAAAAATTGTTGGTACGTGTTCTGTTATCGATTCTAAGTATCCCCAGACAACTTTTTTTCGATTATCTTCCATGTACAGACTTTCGACCCTCTTCAGCTTTATTATATGTATAGATGTAATTCACTTTAATTGCTTCCTAAATATTTTAAAAGTAAATTATTTTTAATTTAATAGGTAATCGTTTTCGATTAAAAAAAGGCTTGCTTCCCAGTTATAAATTCAGTTTTCAATATAATTATTTGATACCTACCTATAGTTAAACAATGGCTATTAAGACATTAAAAAACAGCCCATATTGAGATAATGTACGGCCCCAAATTAGTCGCCAACCTATTAATTTTGGTACCCATTTTAATTTTTTATAGCTACCCAAATTCAATTATTTAGCAGCCTGGTTAAATACATGCCATTTTTTATTAATAAGAGACAAAACTAAGGAACTTTGATTATAAGGTAAATTTGAATGATTTTGGGAATATTATCTTCCTTGTGTTATGGCCTCTTGTTCCTTGAAATTTCAGACCTCTAGCTTTATCCACACCAGAGTTAGAGAGGGTCGAAAATGGCTTCGGGAAATGGATGGTACGGTTACGGCCGTGCCTTTTTTGTTTGTTTTGCTTGACTTGGTAGGGGCACTCCTGTGCCCCCAGATATATAGTATTCCGACCTTTTTGCCTCCAGAATCTCTACAAGCTACAACACTCATTTTGTTATATCAGCTGGGTTTTTAGTATAAACAACATTTGATCTATCGTTTATAAGATAAATATCTAAATGACAAAGGAGATCGTCAATTCTGGGCCACCTGATATAAACCGTATACAGTTTTTACTGCAATGTAAAATAAATACTCATTTTATTACTAAAGTAGACAAAATATTGCAACAAAATGAAACGGGAATTAGAAATACTAAATAAATAAACATTATGTTGATTTTTCCGCGATTAAAATACAGCAAGACAAGTTGTTAACGTCCTTATGGCATTGACATAAAGTTTAACTTCACCCTGGCCTGAAACGTGATTGTTTTTTTATTTGACAGTGTCAATGTATACCGTTACATAATCTGCGTTTTGATACTGTTCGGTAAGTTAGAACATTGTAATATTAAAATTGTATCTAAGCCTACGAATACGGGAGTTTAAATTAGAAATCGACTGCATTAAAACGCCTAAAGATTGAAAATGCGTATTTTTGCATTTTTGATCGTAGTTTGAATATTAAAAGTGGGTTTCATAATGGCATAATATCATGCTCCTTCGATAACGAAACGCATCTTTTTTTCACTTTTGTAATGTCAGATACTAGTGCTATCGCACTGAACGGTGGTAAACCTTATTCCTTCGCAATAGGTGTTAGGAATGTTCAGTTAATAGTATCAACGTTGGTTTGACAGCAGTCTTTGTTTACCGAAATACAGAAACTTTAAATACGATCAAAATATGACTTTTTATTATTTCATCATGATTCCCGTTTTGTTTTCAAGCCCGCTTTTGTACATTATCTTTAAAACATCGGTACTTTTTTTTACATTAATATATAAATCATAGGCAAGCACGCTTTCAAATATTGTTATTGTCAGATTCAAGTTTAAAATTCATGATTTTTCAATTTTCCTATTCGATTTCGCAATATTTTTACCACCATCCTGATCTAGAAATTATGACGATTCTTTAAAAGTAAGAACCATTCTTAAACGGTCCTAAATAATCTGGGCCAGATCACCTAACAAAAATTGACGATCTCCTTTACATCCAGCCATTGGGGTGAATATGTTCATGAATGAACGAAACTAGAATAAATTAATATCAAGAGTCAACCATACACTAATGTCACTAATAAAGGTACCCATCGTTCTCAAATATCTGATTTACTTACGTTTAATGGGTATATAGTTCGATTGTTTAAATTACAATTATTTCAACAATTAGTTGCCGGGCGTATGTTAAGTCAGAAAAAATACGTTTCCACAAAATTGTTACGAAAGAGTTTTTTTTACACATCCCTAGTCCCAATCGCATGCGGCTCGTGGCATGATATATCGAGACTCGTTAAATTGTAGAATACTTTCCTTTACACAATTTAATTAATACATTCATTGTCACCCCTGGAACGTTTTAGTAGGTATTCTTTGTACATATTATTCATTCGTCAAGGTATTTACAGTCACCTCGATTTATTCCAAAATTTACGGCTGATACAGAATTTTAACAAGCTTAGATGCAAACGAGCACACATACAGTTGAAGGCATTATTCCATACTTTGCTGCCTTTAATGTGCCATCTTTCATGTAAATTCCCGCATAATTTTATTTTAAACTAAGATTGAGCGTAGACGCGAGCAATTTATTTATTCATTAGAACAGCGTCGCTCCGTTGTTCTCTGATATGAAATCTCATATTAACTTGTCTACTTCTACGGTGGATTTATGTGGCGGGGAAAATTGTCTCGTCGACTTGATGTATGGCTTCACCATGTTTTGTATGCACAAAGTTTGTTCAGGGCCCTAAACCCTGGAGCATTTCGTTGCTGGTTCAATTAAAAGTTTTGTTGTACAGCTACCTTAACTCTGGAGATGAAATTATGAGCGTACTGATGCAGTGAAGTATAATATATTTTTTAGGACGAGCAAGCATATAAACTTTGAAAGTCTTAAGTTAACTCAAATTAGAAATTTAAATTAATTTTAAAACCAACGTGAACGTGACCAATGAGATTTGAATGCTGGTGCATTCTAACTTTACGGTCAATTACATTCTAATAACTTTATAGTTTAATATAATTTTCATACCTAACAGTCGCGTCAAATCAAGCATTGAATGATCATGCTCCTAGCATCTTCCACGGCTTTTGCCACGGCACAATTGAGCCTGGGATCCGCTTGGCAACCTAATGCCATGAATTGGCTCGGGCCCTAGTTAACAAAAGCGACTGCCATCTGACCTTCTAACCCAGAGGGGAAACTAGGCCTTATTGGGATCAGGACCGATTTCCTCACGATGTTTTCCTTCACCGAAAAGCGACTCGTAAATATCAAATGATATTTCGTAGATAAATACCGAGAAACTCAGAGGTACGAGCCGGGGTTTGAACCCGAGACTTCGGGAATGAAAGTCGGCCATCTTACCGCCAGGCTTGCCAAGCAAGCCAAGCTGAAATAATAGTACAGTTGTAACTACTAAATGTGTCTGTACAAACGTACTTATACTTTAATTACCTTCAACTCTGTAGGTATTGGAATACCTGTAATGATTGTAATGAATCACAATATCCAGTATTTCTGAACATTCTAAAACCAAACGCTCAAAATCAGTACAATGCGATATCACACCAAGCGACTGTAATAAATGTAATAAATCCCCCAACAATCTTGAAATTTTTGCATACACTACAAATAAAATCACTCAAGTGCGGCGTGCGGCCGTCCCGCATCTGTATAGGATTGTTGTTTTTATTTACATCCCAATTTATGCTAAACATCTGATATATTTGGGTTCAAACGATCGGCCCAAAGACATTTGTATGTAAACCGGAATATCACGTGTCGTGAGTTCTGTTGACCTTTTCCTTTTGATTTATCTAAAAATAATGGAGCCCGATCTCTTTACTTTTTTTTTATTTTTATTGGAGAAACAACAGAAGCATGCGACAATAAGAATTACATTCAATAGAAAAAAAAAAATAGAGATAGACACACCTTCCTTAGGCGTTCTCACTAAAAACATAAAGTAACATATACGGACTTAACTAGCCAAGTAACCGGCAAGTATAAGCATTTGAACATGAGCAACTAATAAGAAATATACAATTAATAAGTATAACAACACATACTAAGCACTAGTGACAATGACGACACAATATTAGCAGTCACAGGGTTGGCTCTTAAGAATATTAAGTATTTGATCCCGAAATTTGGGCCTTTTAACATTAAATATATCGATAGAGGTAAATTCTTTATTATAGGTGTTACAAATACGATGTAAGGGGGCGCGCAAACCAGCGTGGGTGAAGCGGTACGGACCGAAAAGACAGTCTTAGTGCGCGAGGTAACTCGAGCAGGGACCCTGAACCGGATTTGCTGCAGGAGCTCTCTCTCTCTCTTCAGTCGGTCCCTCATTACTGAGGATAGTGATCACTAGGAAGTACTTTCGACTTGATGATCTGTCTCCATCGGTCCCGGTCCGTAGTAGCCCTCACCGCCTGGTAGAATTTGCTTGAGGAGGTTGCTTCCTTGACCTGGTCACACCATCTGGTTGGTGAACGGCCACGGGCTCTCTTGCCTTCAATACCCCCAACCACGACCAGTTTTTCCAGACTCTCGTCTCCTCTTCAGGAGCTTCATACTATTAAAATGACCTTTGCATATATTGTACAAAGTAATTGCGTCACAGCATTTACGTCTCGTCTCTAAAGAAGATAACTTATAATGGTGTAACAGTTTAATGTACGACAAGCGTTTCCCTGTCAATCGTCTATGCAGTGCCCGTAAGAACTTTTTTTGAACCATTTCTATTGCATTTGAATACTTTTTATATAACGAGTTCCAGATCACTGTACCATATTCTAGATGCGGTCTAACCAGCGATTTATACAACAGTAGATAACTCGAGGGTTTTTTAAAAACTTTTGCAGTCCTCAGAATAAAACCAAGCATTTGGTACGCTTTAAAGATAATGCGTTCTATGTGAAAGTTGAAATGAAGCTTATTATCAAATATGATTCCAAGGTCCCGTACCGTTAACACTTTGTTGACGTACTCACTAACCATTTTATATTTAAAATTAATAACCCTTTTTTTATTTTTTTTAAAGGTAATTTGTATGCACTTGTCACTTGCCAATTGTAGTTTATTCTTAGAACAATATTCAAGAAATACGTTTACATCATTTTGAAGTAGATTGCAGTCGTTAATAGAATCAATAGTTTTAAATATTTTCAAATCGTCAGCGAACATTAGGAAGTTACAACTTTTAAAACACTGCTTAATATCGTTTATGAATAGTGTATACAAGAGAGGTCCCAAAATGGAGCCCTGAATTACACCAGACGTGACTGTTGTTTGTTCTGATGCAAAACCATTGACGACAACAACTTGGGATCTGTTTAAGAGATACGAAACAAACCATCTCAAAAGGTTTCCGCGGATACCATTAAACGCGAGCTTTTCAAGAAGGAGTAAGTGGTCAACTTTATCGAAAGCTTTCCGAAAATCTGTAAATATCACGTCTACCTGCTGTTGCTTGTCCATAGACTCGAATAGTAAGTTGCTGTAGAGCAGAAGATTAGTAATTGTAGATTTGTTTCTCATGAACCCATGCTGTTCAGCTAGAATGGTAGTCTCAACAGCAGCAAACAATTGGCCATGCACCAGCGACTCGAATATTTTTGGAATACAGGACTGTACAGAGATCGGGCGGTAATTGGTTATTTGCGAACGTGGACCAGACTTATGTATGGGCGTTATATGTGACACTTTCCATTTCTCAGGGAAAATGCCTGACTTTAAACATTTATTAAAGATAATATATAGCGGGGAAACAAGAGCCGTGGCTGCGTTTTTAATAAAAACAGGGCTTACTTTATCAGGACCAGTTCCCTTATTTATGTCTATGTTTTTAAGTTTTTTTTAAATATCTGATTTACAAACATATATATTACATAGGTTTGGTGCGCTATCTGACGTGGGAAAGCTTAAGAGATCATTTTCTATAACTTTATCTTTATGTTCGAAGACTGAAAAGAAGAACTTCGAAAAAGTATTTGCGATTTGTACACCACCAGAGGATGGTTTATCTTCATAGAACATTGTCGCGGGATAACCCGAGGAATTAGCCTTAAGTGACGAGACGTAGGACCAAAAAGATTTTATATTCTGTTTTAAGGAAATTTCTGTGTTTTGGGTATAGCTATTGAAACATTGTAAAATTAGTGTTTTACAACGAGTGCGAAGTAACGCGAACTCACGATAATCAGCCAGTGCCTCGTATGTCTTCCACTTACGCCATACCTTTATCTTCCTATTTAGGGTTTTTATAAGCGCCGGGGAGAACCATTTTAGATATTTTTGAGCTTTGCGTCGTTTCAATGGTATAAAGTTGTCAATAATACAAAATATTAAGGAATAAAACCGTTCAATCGCTTCATTAGGTTGCATGTCACCTAGTTCAACCTCCCAGTCAACTTTGTTTAACTCTGTTGAAATATGCGAGTAATCCGCTTTTCGAAAATTATATAAAGTAAAACTTTTCGTAGGAATGGGCTGCGGTGATTCAAAGTCAAAAACGAATTTGACCGCTGGATGATGACGATCTATGTTTGATAGTACAATATCTGGCAGTGAAACCTCGCATTTATCATCATAAAAGATAAGATCCAAAATTCGATCATTAGTGTTACGTAATTTGTTATATTGTTTTAATCCTAAAAAGTTCATGGTATCTAAGAAAAGCCTTGCCATCGGACAGAGATCACCACCAGACGGCGCGAGCTCATATGTTGTCTGGTTGAGCACCCAATTAATAGAAGGTAGGTTAAGATTACCCACGATAGAAATATGAGTGTTCTTAAAATGGTCATGAATTTTTTCTATTTTGTTACAATAAGTCTCAAAAATGCTGAAGGGCGATTTTGGGGGAATATAAACGCCGTTTATTATGAGCATATGTTGAGGAAAGGTCAGAACAACAAATACATCTTCAACGTTGGTTGACTCCCACTCGGACCTACGGGTTGCGACAAAGTTAGACTTAACTGCGAGTAGAACCCCGCCGCCGCCTTTTTTCGCTGTCCCTACCAGGTCTTTGTCGCGCCGGAAAACATTGTACTTATTATCGAATAGTTCAGCACTACTCACTCCGGGATTAAACCATGTTTCTGTCAATATTATGACGTCATAATCGCACTGTAAAATATTTTATCTACACTCATACTGTAAGTACTCTAAAATGCGTTCAAAAACCGTAGACAATGACAAGCATTACAACAAACGATTTAACTATGATAAGTTTCTTATCTGCGGCAGTAACGTAATTTTAACGTTGCATGCTCAAATATTGTTAAGCAATGAGTTTCAAATTTGGAACATCGAATTTGATAACATAATGATACCGCCATGGCCAACTCGATTGGTCCCGCGCGAGCGCCGGCACAATCGAGTTGGCCATGACGGTACAATGGCGGTCATTCTATGGTTTCCGAACACTTAATTTAATATATATAATATGAGTGTAGATAAAGCAGTGTATGCAACTGTACGTAATTAGGCCTTAAAACACTCGTGTGATCTTATTATGAAATTCGCCTGTTGTTTTTTGTAAGTTTATTTATAAAGTCGGGAATTAAATATGGGGCCGTCATAAACATAAACAATTCAGTATAACAAGACTTGAGTAGACTAAATGTAAATATTACTTTCTTTAACGCCATCATTGTGGTACAAGTAATATGTAAAACAAAGATAACAATATAACTATTATAAGGCATGCAAACATTCATAAAGGCATAAACCAGTGCATCAGTAACGTGGTAGGTATTTAGGATACAGAAATTTAATATAAATTCACCAATACAATATTTACGTAATCTTCATAACTTAATCAGATCGGTTTCTTCACGGACGCGTATAACGGTGGACGTATCATCCCGCTTGACAAGGATAGCGGAGTTTTTTATCCAGACAAACTTATAGTTTTTTGCAGCAGCTGCCTTGCGGGTTTTGGCATAAAGAATTTTATTCTTCAGCGTGAGGTGATGCATTGATGAAAATAGGTCTTGTATCCTCCTTATGCTGGTCTACCGGGACGCTGCCGCTGGCGGTCGCAGCAGCGCCGATCAGCTGGCCGGCGGTGACGCCGCGCCGGGCGCGCGCGGCGGCGATCACGTCGTCCCGGAGCCGACGAGAACATAGTTCCACGATTATATTTTTGGAGCGATCACTTTGGACATTGGGAGCCACTCTGTGTACGGCTTTAATAGACTCCACTGTTAAGGGGACATTCAGTACTTTACCCAGGGTCAAGGTCACATGGATTAAGTTTTCGGAAGATTTCACAGGTAAGTTTTGTATCTCGATATTACACTGTCGAGCTTTCTGCTCTTGATCCTCGACAATTTGTTGGATGTCGTTTAGCTGGCTGCGGAGGGCAATATTTTCCTCTTTAACGGCAGTCACTTCAGCATGAACATTCGTAACTGTCTCTTCCAACTCTTGAAATTTACTGGCCCAATTGTTGATATTGGCACTTAATGTGTCCATTCTCTCGTTGAGACTAGTTTTGAGGCCCGACATATCCATGGATAATTTCTGGAACTGGCTATTCATCCTTTCTAATATAACTTCAGTGTCAATGCTTACTATAGACGGCAAGTTGGAAGCGTTATCGTCTGATCCTTCATTTAAAGTTAGCGGTGGCTTCAAATTGCTGATGGTTGGTGTGGTCGGTTTTTTTTGTTGCTTACATGAGGGGCATTTCCATTTTTTCAGGTTCATCGGGAGGATTTTTTTGAAATCTGCTTCTGACAGACCAACACAGAAATAGTGTAGCGCATCTTCACAGGCACTGCACTTAATCAGGTCATTTGATGGCAAATCTAGGCTGCATTTATTGCACTTCATTTTTCTTAGTTATTTTAATAATCACGATAACTGCCTACAAAACAAGTTAAGGCCAGATAGGATAAGTCGACGTTCAGTAGCTTGACATAAGGATGACCATTAAATGCGTACTTAGATCAGCACAGCTAACGGGTATGAAATGCAGTCGCTACGTAAATGTCATAAGCGCCGTACACGCGCACACTATACTTGCGTTTCGTCACTAGAGCCCGATCACAGCACGTTTCAAGATCACTGACGGTACATCTCAAATTGGGTTGGATTAACTACAACTTTATTTTGATGAATTAACACACTAGTCCTTTGTTTTCGATACAACTCGTATATCACTCGCGAAATTTGATAGATCGAGTCAATATTACAAACACGAACACAGGTTTAACTCTCTTAAAAACTTACGGCCATATTCATAAAAAAACCTTAATCGGCGTCTGATCGTCGAACCCGGTGATACGCCGATTAGCCTTAATTGAGGTTTTTAAAAATGCTTGATTTATAAACACATATTATCCTGCTCATATCTGATCCACCGCTTATTGAAAGATTAGACGCGTTATGTTGGCACTTTTGGCAAAATCATAGACAAAAACCCGGTTTCATCGCAATTAAAAAAAAAGTTTGACAGAACATGACACATGACAGCGGTAGTAGCGGGAAATGCGTTAAATTTTATTACGTATTTTGCATGTTACTACGGTTTGGATAAATACTTTTGTAACTAATTTTAGATTAATGACTGTGTAATGTGTCGAGAAACATGAATAAAATTAATGTACCTACCTATATCTAATTGTAAAATTTGTGCTTGTAACTGTATGAGATGTGCAATAAAGAGTATTTATTATTATTATTATTATTCTTTATTTATTTTCCTTCTTAGGATTAGGTTTTTACAATATTTTTATAAAAGTAAAATATAAAAATACATCTAAAACATAGAAAAACAATAAAAACATTGTAAAAAACCTATCCTAGGGTGCCGCCGGCAACGGAGCACCCTAGGATAGGTTTTTATTAGTATTCTCTTTATTCATTTTTCTTCTTAGGATTAGGTTTTTTACAATATTTATATAACTAAAAGTAAAATATAAAAATACATCTAAAACATACAAAAATAATAAAAACATTATAAAAAACCTATCCTAGGGTGCCGCCGGCAACGGAGCAAGACCCAGGCTGCCGGTGGTCAGGGCCGCAGAGAGAGGAACCTTCGGACTATGCGCGCCGTGTCCAGGATAACCGCCTTCTGGATCTGACCCTTGATCCAACCACAACCCCGTAGCGAAAGTCTCTCTAGGTGTTGGTCGAGATTCTTCGCTATGAGACCGTTCGCAGAAACAACTATCGGCACAATGATCGCCGAATCAACCTCCCACATGGCGGTTACCTCGTGAGCCAAGTCTAGGTACTTGCTGGACTTGTCCTTCTCGGCCTTCACGAGGTTCTCGTCACATGGGACGGTGATGTCGACGAGCATGGCCCGGCGTTGCGGTCGATCTATTACCACGATATCAGGCTTATTGGCTACAATAGTCCTGTCCGTGATAATAGATCGATCCCAATAGAGCGTGGCACGACCATTTTCGAGAACTGGCGCAGGTGTGTACTTGTAGTACGGCACTTCGTAGTCCACAAGACCGTATAGGAGAGCAAGCTGCTGGTGTATAATCCTGGCTACGAGGTTATGTCTGTGCAAGTACTCGCCGTTAGCAAGATGAGAACAACCGGAGATGATATGCCTGAGTGACTCTCCGGGACGGCGGCATGCCCGACAAATGTCGACCGTACCGTCCTTCAGGATATATCTCCGGTAGTTATTCGTCATGATAACTTCGTCCGCAATTGCACAGGCAAAACCTTCGGTTTCTCCGAAGAGGTCCCCGAATCGTAACCAGTTCACCGACGCGAGCAGGTCTACGTCGGGTCCCGTGAGGGCCCTGTAGAACCGCCCGTGTAGCTCCTTGCTCTCCCATACCGCCTTGCGATCCTCGGTGCTTAGCACCACAGGTTTGCGCCAGTTCTCGTTTGCCAAGGAGAGCTGCGTGAGACCCTTATCTACTGCCACCACATCACGATGCATCCCACACTCGTTGTTAAGGAAATAGTTCCTGAGATTGTACACCTCACGGTTGTAGAGATTTTTGGCGTTTAAAAAGCCGCGACCTCCACACTTCCGTGGGATGTACAATCTCATAACAGACGAGCGTGGGTGAAGCATACGGTGTGTGGTGAGCAATAGACGGACTCTCCGATCCAGGGCATCCAGCTCGGTCTGTGTCCACCTTAGTATGCCAAAGGAGTATGTGAGTAGGGGCATTACCCAGGCATTGAAGGCGCGCACCTTGTTGCCACCTGACAGAAGACTATTAAGTACTTTTGTCAGCCGACCGAAGAAGCGCTCCTTCAACGACTGTTTAATACCCACATCCTCAATGCCCAAAGACTGTGACATACCAAGGTATTTGTAGGTTTCTGATTCAGAGATAGATCTGAACGTCATTGTCTCAGAAAGCTGTAGATTTGTTGAATTTACTACTTTCCCCCGCTGTACATGCATAACCGCACATTTATCAACACCAAACTCCATCTTGATGGAACTACTGAACACTTCAGTGGTCTTCAGTAGTTCCAACAAGTCTTGGTTATTTGGTGCAAATAATTTGAGACCGTCCATGTACAGAAGGTGAGATATGACTTCACCCTCTCTCCGAAGCCGGCAACCTAGCCCCGAATCCTTCAGCAGATTGCTGAGCGGATTTAGAGCTAGGCAGAACCACAGGGGACTCAGACTGTCGCCCTGAAATATTCCTCGCTCGATCCTTATAAAGTCCTGCGGGCCAGGGGGGTCATCCCCGCCTCCTGGTTGACGAAGGACTGTGGTCCACTGCCTCATACACGCGCCAAGGAAGGATCTTAAAGCTGCATCAATTTTATACAGCTCTAAGATCCTCTTCAGCCATGAATGAGGCACCGAATCGTAGGCCTTCTTGTAGTCAATCCAAGCGGCCGAGAGGGCCCCCCTATTCCGCCGGACTCGTTGGCAAATGGTCATGTCTATGAGGAGGAGCTCTTTAGTACCGCGGGACCCAACCCTACATCCATTTTGAGCGGAGACCAAAATATTGTTTGAGACCATGTGCGCGTTTATTTTTGCTCTCAAAATGGATGTAAGGAGCTTGTAAAGTGTAGGCAAGCACGTGATGGGTCGGTAGTTCTTCGCTTCCGTGGTACTACCGGACTTATAGAGCAGGAAGGTTACACCAGTTGTTAACGAAGGCGGGAGGGAGCCAAGTTCGAGAGCTTGTTGAAATTGCGTTGCCAGCCGCGAGTGCGAGCATCGAAACCATTTTAGCCAGAAGTTGTGCAATCCATCCGGGCCAGGACTTTTCCAGTTCTGGGCCGTACGGATTGCACAACTTACGTCATCGGGGCTGATGGTGATAGCCCCCATAGGTTCGATGGACTCGCACTCACGCTCGACAACGCGCATCCACTCGCCCTCCGTGTGTTCAACGGGCGCTGACCAGATGCTACGCCAGAAGTCAGTCATGGCAGTAGCATCCGGCAGTCGCACGTCGGACACACGGGGGTCGGTTTCCTCCCACCTTCGGTATACCTTCCTTTGGTCACTTTGGAAAAGACGATTCTGCTTGAATCGATCCACACGCTCTCTGTAGCGGCGAATACGGCTTGCCCATGCATAAACTTTCTGCTTCAGAAAGTCGATGCGCTCTGTGACGTTAGCCATGTAGTCGCGGGGCTCGGTCTCCGTCCCCGCGAACGCCTGGTGCACAAAGCGCATTACTCGGGGGCGGTTGTTGCCCCCCCTGAAGCAGATCAGCTTTGCAATGAGAGTCCTAAATGAGTTGATACGGCGCTCGATCCGCACCTGCCATGCGGGGACACCCCCGGCGGTCCTAGGTGCACGTTCAGCGTCCGGAAACTTGACTCGAGCAACACGGCACGCCGCGATGGCTCCGCAGTACATGATCGAGTGCGTATCATCTAAGTCTTTACTAGTCCGCAGGAATGGATCTATCAAATCATTTAGGGCACTCATTAACGCTAGATTGCGTCTATTCATAGGCAAGCGTGGTAATCGTGGCCTAGAGATGTTTGAGGAGCGATACTGCGTAATTGCCTCTTCCAAAGTCCTCCTCAATTGCTCATTGGCTGTACTACTCACACTCAGATTCGCGATCTCCTCATCGACCTGATCAACCCGCGGCGCCCCCGATGCCAGGTAGGGTGCGGGCATCGGATCCGGCGACGTGGCGGGCGGATCCCGCGCCGAGGTGGTGGTCGCGCGAGCAGAGAGAGCCTGCAGGCGAAGCCGATCAAGTGTCGCGTCATCCAACCGCTTTAGCCGCTGAATGACGCGCACCTGATCCGATAATCGTTGCGCAGTCGTGTCAATGGTTGGTTCAAGGGCCTGAAACAGAGGAAGTATCCGGACACGATACGCGCACAGATTAGTTCCCCCCTCTGTAGCCCCATAGTAGGCGCGCATGACATTCTCGTTCATACTCTGAGACCATCTCATGCGACGCACTACACCACCGGCAGCGGGAGCTGTGGGCGGGGCGGAATGCCCCGCGAGCCCCAAGCGTGCCGGTAGCGGTGGCCGCCCGCGTCGCGCAGGTTGTTGTGGCGGCGGTGGCGGCGGCTCGCTTTCGTCACTGGATCCGTCTGTGTCGGGCGCTGTTTCGAAGTCGCCGCCCGGCGACGAAGTGGACGGAGAAGAGGACGAAGCGGGCGAGGGTGGTGGTCGTGCGTGGGTAGTATCCGCTCTTGCTTTACTCCTTGTAATCGTGTTTTAAGATGTACGCGCTTTGCCGTAATTGATTTCAGTACTCTATTTCTAATTTTGACCCGTCGTAGTATTTAAAGACAATAACTGTATCAGTCTTCATATTGTCTGTATTTTTAGGGTTCACTGCGTAGTAAATACGATCAAATAGAGGCAAAAAACACGTATAAAAATAAATCTTTAGCAAAATAAATTAACAAGGCGTGTGTCAGTGTCAGCGGTTTTTTTTTTTTTTTTTTTTTTTTTTTTTTTTTTTTTTTTTTTTTTTTTTTTTTTTTTTTATTATTATAGTGAAGAAGAGAGACAGTAAACAATTGAAATGTAATAGTAGGAATGTGTTGTTACTTACGATGAATCACTGGACTAGTAATCAAAATAAGGTAAGAAAATCAATTAATTAATTGACTTATAACTAGGTTCGGACCATTTACAAAAGTATCTGCCCATGTCAGACATATTTCTCAGTATAAAACTTATAAACAAATGTTAATTGAGAACTTGAAGAACTGAATATTACTTAGCGTGCTTACCCATTTCTTACTGCTTACAGTGTCGATGTCATGCATACCGGCGTTCAGAGAATGGTTGTATAGCTCAAGAAACAGAAACGAGAAGAAATAAGAGTGGTCACTGATCAATTGAAGCCTGACAGCTGCTGCCACAAGTTGTGTGTTGTGGATTTACTTGGTTGGCGCAGAGTTTCATATAGACACAAATAACAGGACTGCACTACTAGTGAAGGTAGGTAGTATTTGAAATTGATGCCTATTACAACATACCTGTACATTGGTTACCTATACATTATGTAAATATTTTAATAGTGCCAAAACCATAGTTTTATAAGTGCTTTCATAAAATATACATTATTATTTTATGAAAGGCCTACAACTGCCTGTCAGAATAACCATAGTTGGGTCTTTAGCCCTGTCTACCAGCATTTAGATACAACCAGATTTAAATGTGGTTTTCAGATCTGCTCTTTTTCAATTTGTACAGCCTTATGAATATTGGTGTCGGTTAATACTCTCTATTTGCAAAGGTAGGTAAAAAGACAATGAACAAAATTATAATAACTTATATGGTCACCGCAGTACACTAAAATTAAATTACATAAAATATTTGAAAATATCTTTAATCAAAATTGTTATTTTATTTCCAGATTCTGAAAGGCCAAGTGGGCATGGACAAGCACCACCTACACACTTCCTTCAAGGAACTGTCACTATGGGCCAGCATGCCCCAGCAGCCAGCCTGACCACCTCAGCAATCACACTGAAACAAAAGGAAATGAGACAGAGAAACCCAAAATGCTTTGTGTTTTCTTATTAAATGGGACATTTGATTTTACTGAATAAATTATCTTATTTTATCTCAATAAAATTTTTGTATTGATGTTTTATTCTCCTTTTACTGGAAACTTCAGCAGCTGTTTGTGATCATTGACATATATTGTATATCAGAAATCAGAACATGTTATGACTACTCAGAGATCATGACTGTAACGTTGGTGTTAAAGATGTGTACAGTCAGCAGAATAATTAACTAAGCCGGTAAGGTGTTAGGTTTGAATTTAGCCGATTACAATGAAATAGCAGTGAAAGTGTTGACATATCTTATATGTCCCATCGGGTTCATAATTGGATACCCAATTTATCAATGAATTAATTCATTATTTGGGTATGCAATTATGAACCCGATAGTACCTATACCTTTTTGTAAGTCATGAAAAATGTATACAAATGCTGCGACAAAGTTCAATATCATATATTGTTACTATTACATTTTTCACCATAGCTGCATTAGGTGCAAGCCAGGCAATCTTTGTTTGACACTTTGAGTGAGGTATGCTGTAGGTTTGAGTTGATCAGTTAGTGGAAATAGTTACCTTCCTTGTGAGTGGCGTTGGATAAAACCTTGAAGATGTGCATTGTTTACTGCCCTGTTGACTAATGCTGCAACCACTTCTTCATCCGTCACTACTGCATAATCTTTTCAGCATCTGGATATAATAGTATAGTGTTGTACTGGGTTTTTTGCTATCAAGGGCTCTATGTCTGACCCAGATAGGCCACATTATTATTTTAGAATAAAGAAACTTATGTTTAGTTTTAAGGATTGAAAGTTAGTAAGTACATATACATAGATACTGCAGGTGTAGAGATCTACCCCTGAGGCCCTAAGACGGTGTGTAAAAAGTAATTAAGTATGATCATCATCTTCTATTCAGACTGGTTCAATATGAGCTATTCCCAAAAAATCACCATGCTACCATTATTTTATTTTATTCTTATTGCAATCTAACCATATGACTTGTGAAATTTTACTTCAGTCTTTTACTTGGAATCAAGTACCTAAAGTTGTTTTAATTGATTGCAATATTATGCAAAACTTTCATTTCGATAATAGTAGGTGCAGTAAAACACTTCTTAATTGCATTAACACGTTTAATTTTGACGACAAAGTAAAAATATTTAATATTAGCAAAAATAATCAATTATTTAAAATTTAGCATTTCACGTAAAAATCACAATAACGGCATCTAAATAAGGGTATTTCACATTCAATAAGTTCCCTAGTGGTCAGAATGCAATTAAATTACAATAACAAAAATATTTAAATTTAGCACTTCACTTAAAAATGAAGACAACTGTACCTATTTCACTTTCACATTCAACAACCTCCCTAGTGGCCAGAATGTAATTAAATTACAATAATTAAAAATATGTAATATTAGCACTTCACTTAAAAATGAAGACAACTGTACCTAAACAAGGACATTACACATTCAATAGTTAGCAAAACCGGTAAGTAAAAATAAAGACTCGGCTAGTAATAATTTGGCTGCAGGAAAATAATGGGTTAATGAGGCGGGTGATATGGATGATGACAGATGATTCGCTGGCTGAACGTAGCCTAAATTAAAGAGCCAGGTCTTTATACGCCCGTCAAACGAGGCAATTGGAATTTGGGGAATTTAGCAAAACAACAAAAAAACTATTATGGCACAAAAATACTGGATACAAAGAAAAGGAATCCGATTTTTAACGTTTTTAACAAAAATGTAAATAATTTGATACTCTCGAAAGCAGGATGGCTAAAGCTGTTGCTTTAAATTAAAAAGAGTTCGTGGGCAAGTGTCCGCTTTGATTTAGGCGGACCCAATAGCTCGCTGAACTCCTTTTCTCACTTGGAGACCCCGCTGGATGCGGACTCTAACTCTCCGATGATGTGGCGAAGAAACCCGCGGAAATCGCAGCAGCTGCAGACCGTCCCGCCGGCCTGGCATCCACAAGCGCCTTCCGGAATCCTTCCGGATCAGGCGGTTCCAGTGTATAGCACTTGCTATATAATTTATATGGCCTTTTTTGCCCGGCAATGGTTTTGGTTTTATTTTTGCTCCAATAATGTATTAATAGCACTTGCTATATAATGTTTGAAATAAATCGCACTTCACCACGATGCAACTAAGCAAATTATAGCAAAAACCCCAGACCAAATCCAGATTATCTCTTTTTCTTTCCAAAATCTCACGGCGCTCTGACAGACTCAATCAAAAATCAACTTTTTTCTTTTTGACAATCTGGAATACCTCAAAAATTCACATTCAAAATTAGCGCGAGTATTATCTCAATTTTATAACTGCCAGACGTATTACAAAATACGGACTGATAGAAGCGCCATCTACCTGTAATGCCGTGAATCACAATGTACGCTTTTTTTATATATCAACCGTGACCTAGCCTTAGACACAGAAGTTCAGAAGTTCTAAAGAAAGTCGACAGATGTCGTACGATACGTAGCGTCATGCTACAGCATCTCCCTACCAAACAAAGAAACAAACAAACAACAACACAAGAAAACACAAGAAAACTAACCCCAAGCAACAAAAAAACACAACTTAATTCTAAGGCTAAAAAAGGTACAACAAGAGAACCCTAAACGAATTACAAAAAAAACAAAACCAACCAGTTATTAACATTACCCCTAAAGACTAATCTAATAGATTAAGAAGATGACAAAACGCCAACCAACGCGTCACGCGGTCCAAGACGTGACGGCCGGGATAGGACAGAAACTGCACCTGGCCACAGATCTTAATCCCTCACATCGAGTCATCAAATTATACAACCAGGCTATCATAGACCGGGAAAGATAAACGAAGCCTTAAGCACCAACGGTAAAAAAAAAGTCAAACCTGGAAAAAGGAGCAAGGAAACGCTCAAACGAAAACAAAAAACGATAAGAAACGAATCAAGCAAGGATTACCGATAAGGGAATGGCGGACTAAAGCGCATTTTAGAATTTTGAGAATACTGAACGGGCCGAAAGAAGAAACTATTTCAAGATATCTTTAATATGATAGGTACCGACGTGCTCGGAATCGGTATCAGCCAGTACATATACCTGTGGAGACACCCGTCTAACCACACGGCACCGAACGAAACGTGGAGCGAATTTACCGCCTCGAAAAGGATCAGCGGATCCACGCTGGAAATTCCGGCGCCAAACGATTTGGTCACCAACGATTCTTGGCGAAGAACGGTTCGTGTTGAACTTGGCGGCGTTACGATGAAAGGCTAAAGCCATCGAATCAGAAACTTTATCGTACACCTCACGAAGCGTCTGAAGATTCGAAGCGCGTTCCATCCGGCTGAGTCCCACATCTTGGTCCACAACCTGATTCTCAACACGTTCACGAATCATTGACAACTCGCGGCCATACATCAAAAAATTCGGTGTATAAGCAGTAGCCAAATTTATACAAGAGTTTAAATAAAGAGCGACCCGATGTAAATGACCCGACCAACTGCGTTGGTCATTTTCAACTAAAATGCTCAAAGTAGTAATCACGACCTGGTTATATCTCTCCACAACATTCGCTTGTGGCGAATAATATGGGGTATAACACGGACCTGGAATATTATAGCTCGCCAGGAAATCCAGAAATTGACGACTATGAAACACTGTAGCGTTGTCACAGAGAATGTTAGTAGGAACACCGTACCGCAAAATAACCTCCGACTCTAATGCCATCGATATTGACCTCGCATTCACCAACTTCAAAGGGACCAACCAAACAAATTTGGTAAAAACGTCAACCAAAGTCAAAATATAACGACACCCATTGCGGCTAACCGGTAAAGGACCAATTAAGTCAATGGAAAGAAGATCCATTGGAGCCGCAACACGACGAGGAAATAAGCGAAGTCCACGAGGTTGTGAATTTGCAATTTTATAAGACTTGCAAATCTGACATTCGGAAAGGAACCTTGTAACATCACGGTACATATTCGGCCAATAGTATAAGTCACGAGCTTTTAAATACGTTTTCATAACACCAGGATGAACGTTGGGAAATCCATTATGAATTTCAGCAACCGCCTCTCTAGTCCTTGAAGCAGGAAGAACTATACGCCATGGATTAGGTGCTAAAGGGTTTTCGATAGATACCCTGCGCATTAAGACACCATCCCGAAGAGCAAATGCAGTAAACATTTGAGGATTGTCCAAAACTCCCTGGTAAATTCGTTCATACCAAGGATCTCCAGAAGGATCCATGCCACGCGCGAATGAGATAAGCCCAACTTGAGCGCGGGACAAGGCGTCTGGAACAACATTAAGGACACCTTTTTTATGTTCAATCTCAAAGTTATATTGGGAAATCAAAGTTGCCCAACGAGCCAAGCGCCCGGTAGGATTATCAAGGGTGATCAACCATTTAAGAGCAATATGGTCAGTAATGATCTTAAACCTCATTCCATCGAGATATCCGCGGAAATGCTTTATGGAATCAACAACGGCGAGAAGCTCATGTTCGGTTGTCCCGTATCCACGTTCAGCTTTAGTGAATAAACGAGAATAATAAGCAATTGGATGTTCAACGCCGCCAAACTCTTGAGCCAGGACCGAGCCTAAGCCAACCTGGCTAGCGTCACATTGAAGGATAAAAGGTTTCGAAAAATCCGGGCAAACCATCAACGGAGCGCTCATCAAGGCATCCTTCAATTTAGAAAAAGCTTCACTAGCACTATCGTTCCAATCGATGGGATCACGTCCCTTTCTCTTACCGATAAGTGCCGTCAGAGGAGCAATAATCGAAGAAAAACCATCCACGAAACGGCGATAATACGAACACATACCAATGAAAGCACGTAGAGACTTGGCAGAAGAAGGGGTAGGGTAATCCCTAATAGCTTCTAATTTCTTTGGATCAGTTTGAAGACCACGCTCATTGACGATGTAGCCGAGATACTTCAATTCAGACTTACAAAACTCGCACTTATCTAAATTAACCGTAAGACCAGCTTCTTTCAACCTATCACGAACCTTACGAATAAGCCGCATATGACTGTCAAAATCACGAGACACCAAAATCAAATCATCAACATAGCCGAAGATAAAATCCTCAGACTCAGGGGTATATTCAAAATTGACAATCATGTCAGTAAGCCTCTGCATCTCGGACGCAGCGTTGGTTAAACCAAAAGGGAGACGAACGAACTCAAAGAGGCCCCTTTGGGGTACAATAAAGGCCATTTTCTCACAACTGGCCTTATCAGCTAAGGGGATTTGCCAAAAGGCGCTCCTAAAATCCAACGAAGTTAGATATTTGGCACCTCGTAGGTTATCAAGGATGTCCTGGACGCGCGGGAGAGGGTATGAATCCCTTATGGTAACGCTGTTCAACTTCCTACTGTCCACGCAAAACCTGACACTACCATTTTTCTTGGTAACCATCACCACTGGGGAAGCCCAGGGTGATCGTGAGGGACGAATAATGCCTGACTCTAACATCTTGTCGATCTCTTCGTTGAGAATCTTGAGTTTGACTGGAGATAAGGGATAGTAACGTTGACGGATGGGCGAACCAACAGTCTCAATCTTATGCGAAAGCCACGAAGTACAACCTAATCCAGCTTTATCAGAAGAAATCTCCTCAAACTCGTCAATAACACATTGGAGTTTTGATTCCTGCAGTGGTGCAAGCACCGTACGAGGGTGGACATAGCGAACCTCACCTACTCGTGGGACTGCGACAGGAACATGATGTGAAGCGACGTAAAGCTTGCCTGACAAACCATCACGGAATGCCTTCTTTAAAATGTCAATGAGACCAACAGCATTCCAAAACTCAATTCCTAAAATAAATGCAGTAGGAAGATTACTGCTTACTAGACAGGGGTGCAGAACGCGAATGCAACCACTGACTGGTTGTCCTTCTGTGATAAAGCGCGAAGTTGGCTCTCAAGCTTGAAATCGAAATCGGCTACGTCGAAGGTTTTAACGAATTCAGACTTTAATTCCGCGTAAGTAAGACCCGGATATCTGATTGCCCTAAAATGTTTCAAGGCACTATCTGACAACAATTCATGGAAACGTCTGACAACATATGAAGGATTGACGTTACGCGCCATACCTTCTTCCTCGATTCGAAAGAAAAATTCGCGAACACAAGTGTCCCCGGAAAAGTTCAAGTTCCATTTCGTAAGTGAATAATCTTTGAAAGGAAAAGGCGGGGGAAGTCCGGACATATGCATCGCCTGGGGTCGTGGTTCAGAATCAAAAAACTGTTCTTCATCGTCTGCCATTGGATTTAAAATCCTCGGATCGTACGAGTTTAAAGATGAGTGCGCATGAGGTGTCTCAGCAATTGATCCTTCATTACTTAAGTGCGACATGGCGAAAAGTCGAATGTTGTCTTGCGTTGCAAGTTCAAACAAAAAATAAAGTTAATCTACCTAAAAAATAAAATCCGAAGTTCGAGTTTATCCGTGGTCTAAACCAAGCGCTTAAGTCAAAGAAAGAAAATAACACTCGAAGTCTAAATGCCAAGTTAGAGTTCGAATTCAAAAAAAACAAGTTCAGTTTCTGAAAAAAATAACAAAACGCAAATCATACATTCTATGTCTGACTTACCTGCGAATTCCCTAACGTCTACGGGCTCTAACTACAGGACTCAGACTATGAAATAAGGTATTCGGGATATGTTACGGGTAATTGAGAAAAAGGCATAAGTAAAGGGCAACAGATGAATTCGTTTTTTTTTTTAACATAAATAAAAGCAATTTTTTTAATATGACGGAATTCGGGTTAGTGATGGGACGTAAGGAGGCAGCAGGCTCCAAATCCAGAGTTCTTTACCTTATCGGGCGCCATTTTGCAGTAAAACACTTCTTAATTGCATTAACACGTTTAATTTTGACGACAAAGTAAAAATATTTAATATTAGCAAAAATAATCAATTATTTAAAATTTAGCATTTCACGTAAAAATCACAATAACGGCATCTAAATAAGGGTATTTCACATTCAATAAGTTCCCTAGTGGTCAGAATGCAATTAAATTACAATAACAAAAATATTTAAATTTAGCACTTCACTTAAAAATGAAGACAACTGTACCTATTTCACTTTCACATTCAACAACCTCCCTAGTGGCCAGAATGTAATTAAATTACAATAATTTAAAATATTTAATATTAGCACTTCACTTAAAAATGAAGACAACTGTACCTAAACAAGGACATTACACATTCAATAGTTAGCAAAACCGGTAAGTAAAAATAAAGACTCGGCTAGTAATAATTTGGCTGCAGGAAAATAATGGGTTAATGAGGCGGGTGATATGGATGGTGACAGATGATTCGCTGGCTGAACGTAGCCTAAATTAAAGAGCCAGGTCTTTATACGCCCGTCAAACGAGGCAATTGGAATTTGGGGAATTTAGCAAAACAACAAAAAAACTATTATGGCACAAAAATACTGGATACAAAGAAAAGGAATCCGATTCTTAACGTTTTTAACAAAAATGTAAATAATTTGATACTCTCGAAAGCAGGATGGCTAAAGCTGTTGCTTTAAATTAAAAAGAGTTTGTGGGCAAGTGTCCGCTTTGATTTAGGCGGACCCAATAGCTCGCTGAACTCCTTTTCTCACTTGGAGAGCCCGCTGGATGCGGACTCTAACTCTCCGATGATGTGGCGAAGAAACCCGCGGAAATCGCGGCAGCTGCAGACCGTCCCGCCGGCCCGGCATCCACAAGCGCCTTCCGGAATCCTTCCGGATCAGGCGGTTCCAGTGTATAGCACTTGCTATATAATTTATATGGCCTTTTTTGCCCGGCAATGGTTTTGGTTTTATTTTTGCTCCAATAATGTATTAATAGCACTTGCTATATAATGTTTGAAATAAATCGCACTTCACCACGATGCAACTAAGCAAATTATAGCAAAAACCCCAGACCAAATCCAGATTATCTCTTTTTCTTTCCAAAATCTCACGGCGCTCTGACAGACTCAATCAAAAATCAACTTTTTTCTTTTTGACAATCTGGAATACCTCAAAAATTCACATTCAAAATTAGCGCGAGTATTATCTCAATTTTATAACTGCCAGACGTATTACAAAATACGGACTGATAGAAGCGCCATCTACCTGTAATGCCGTGAATCACAATGTACGCTTTTTTTATATATCAACCGTGACCTAGCCTTAGACACAGAAGTTCAGAAGTTCAAAAGAAAGTCGACAGATGTCGTACGATACGTAGCGTCATGCTACATAGGTCACCTATATCTACTTCCCTCGTCTGGCCAAATATACTATTTAATATAATTTTAAACACAAAACTTTCGTGAGACTCAGATAAGTACCTATATTATATAACGGGTAACACTGGTTTTTTAAGTCGAATATTGCTCGACATGTTTTGCTCCATAACGAGAAGCTTATTCATGAGCCATTACACCAACTACATTTGACAATGATGCTGAAAATTAGTGTATTTCTCGCCTCCTCGGCCGCGGAGGGCCACGCGAATGGCTCATGACACATGAATACGCTCTCGTTATGGAGCGAAACATGTCGAGCAATATTCGACTATTTAATGTGTGTGTGTATATGGTTATTAACACAAGTAGGTAAAAAAAATACGTAGGTAACCTAAGATAGGTACCGCCTCGAACGATAAGTAGCTAACTAATATGCTTATAGGTAGGAACTTACTACTTTTATTGCAGCGCTTCTTCTACTTGATTTCTGTAAGTGACGAGGTCCTCATAGGATAGGGCAGATTATTATTTTAAGACACACGCACTGAAACTTGAAACTTCAGACGCCGGCGATTCACTTGTTTGATAACCTGAATTACTGACATTACTTGCATTTAATTACGATGGTTACTCGTCGAAAATCTAGATATTTGTTTCCTACCCATTTCCGATGTCGCTGGTCTATTTATTGATATTACAATTATTTACTTAATTAACGATTAAATCGAAACACAGAAACTTATAAACAGAAGTCTCCATCTGTTAGAAATCTCTTCGATTTCTGTACTGTGTAGCTCCTATCAAAATTCAAAATCAGCTGTTCAATGTTGTGTCGGCCATCTTGTCACTTAATATGCGGATAAAGGAGGGTCCACGGGCTCGTAACTTTTGGCTTTTATAGGAGGTCGATCGTAGACAGATTAACGTTAATACGCGTTTATGCATCAAGAATTTTGGTACCTACCTCTGAGCGACCGATCAGTGAGCTCCTAACTTTTTATGAATATGGCTGTTAATTATTAAATATTTATCAAGGAGCGACCGGTCACAGTGTTTACGCAGTTCGTCCGCCATGACGGTAATCTAAGTTTTTATTTGTATTTAAGGCCCTATTTTGAAAAATAACCCGATCTTTAAAACGTCATAGTGGCAAGCATCGGAAACTAACAGATATGATTTTCGGATATATGTTTCTTGACTATGTGATATAACATATTACTAACCCGATACACGAATGCTTAAACTTTCCTCGATAGAAAATAAATCCAAAGTTACGTCTTCAGTTTTTTTTTTCCTTGGTTCAACTAAACAAAACATCTTTATGCAGTCTTATTTACTTTAAAGTAAAGGTTTACATGTATTCTAATATCTCTTAAATGAAAACGTATCGTATTCATAATAAAATCCAAATATTTGTTACCATTTTTGATTTCACGAATTCATCATCAAACGCCCACCACTTCACGTTCCGCTTCTCTTTTCCTCACGCGCCGAAGTGATAAATCCGTCCTTTACGCGAGGCCAGCCCATAACGCCGGCGAATGTCACAGAGGGCAGACGTTTGCCGCTTGAGCTCCCGTCTGATTTACGTAAAAATTAAATATCAAATAAACGATGACCTACGGCTCCGTTCATTACGATTGGATCCGGAGGTCTTCTAAAATTGGGCAGTGTTTACGAGACTATGCGATACGCTTGTGTGCGTATTTTGGTTGCTTCACCCACATCTAACAATTACAAAAGGATGGAAAATTTCGTTAACAAATGCAATGTAATGATAGCCTCGTGGTTCGTGGCTTTGGTAGTAAGTGAATAAAGAATCAATCCGGTGTCGGTGGATCAAATCTCAGTATTTGAACACTTTTTCATTTTTTTTTTTAATATGTTCAGTCTAAATATAAAACTTCAGTTTTTTAAGCAATTATACTCGTAGAAAAATCTAAAGTTTGGTAATATTTTATAAACAACTTTATAAATAAAATATGCAATATACATATTTATGCACATTTTTCATTTTATATGGTGTCTAGCAAATCAACACAAATTATGTTAATGATGTGATGTATCAATATTACATACCTAGGTAATACAGATTTTTGTTTTTTTTTTTCATTCTATTTTTCGTTTTTTTTTGTAGGTGTAAATTTGATGAAACCATAAATAAATTATTAAATAGCCTAAAATAAGATGTAAAAAAATACATAAGCCAAAAAATCATTAGTACTCGCCCGGGTTCGAACCTGCAACGTCCGGTTTGGATAACACTTAGTTCCCTTAGCAGGACTGCGTAATTACGAGTGCGTGCCAGATATTAGGTACTATCTATCTCGCTCGCTCTAAGTATATCACACTGGCGCCGCAACCGCATGGGGCGACGGTGTGCAAGCGTGATATCGCTATACACACGCAGAACGCTATCTCGCTCGCGCACCAGCGCCGCATGCGGAAACCGCAGCAGTGTGGAGGACGCCTAATGTTCGCTTGCGTTAGGTAGGTATTAGAATGATGATGTGGATGCGAGAGTAGGTAATTGATTACTTACCTACATCAATAAAACATGTATGAACATAAAATAAAATAATTTTGATGATATTAAAAATAATAACAACCCGTCAGTGTGGCAACATAAATGCCTATCTACTAGGTATGTACGAGTAGTAACTTTATATCAGGTACCTATAACATAACAAGTGATTTCTTCGTGTCGCAGGATAAATGCCTACTAGGTCTTGGTATATATATTGCAGTAAAACACTTCTTAATTTTTTTATTTTTATTGATTGACATTTACGTAAAACTCAGTCAAACACACCTTAACTAAAATCATTGCTACCGTTCGTTGTCGTTTCCGGTGCAAAAGTGCCCATAACGCTTGCAGCATTACCACGCTGGATAGCCATGGACAGTCTTTGCACCAGAAACGACTCGGAGCGGGGGTCCTCTCCCTTTTGCCGAAGTCGATGGCCTAAGTCTCGTACAAATTTTTTCGCGTCCGCTCCCCAACAGCCCGCCGTTTCCACCGCAAAAGGGACAAAAACGTAACCCGCGCCCAAGGGAGCGTACTTTTGCCGCTTCACTGCCGCCTGAGCCTCGGCTGCCGCTCCAGCCGCGCGCGTCGTGCGAACGATATGAGAGGCGGCGAAGGTGCTGACACACGTAGCGTCCCACACCAAGCACCGCCCCCTCTCCCACGGCACCAAGGTCAATCCATCAGGCCGTTTGCCATCCGTGCGACTAAGGCCCGGAGGCTCAAGCACGGACGGAACGCCAGCCGACCTGAGGGCCCTCTGGACTATGTCGTTGAGGGCATGGTGACGCGGATGCCTACCAGTGCATCGCCGGCAACTCAGAGCGTGATGGCCGTCAGCCCCCACCATGGTACCGCAAATGCATTAACACTTCTTAATTGCATTAACACGTTTAATTTTGACGACAAAGTAAAAATATTTAATATTAGCAAAAATAATCAATTATTTAAAATTTAGTATTTCACGTAAAAATCACAATAACGGCATCTAAATAAGGGTATTTCATATTCAATAAGTTCCCTAGTGGTCAGAATGCAATTAAATTACAATAACAAAAATATTTAAATTTAGCAATTCACTTAAAAATGAAGACAACTGTACCTATTTCACTTTCACATTCAACAACCTCCCTAGTGGCCAGAATGTAATTAAATTACAATAATTAAAAATATTTAATATTAGCACTTCACTTAAAAATGAAGACAACTGTACCTAAACAAGGGCATTACACATTCAATAGTTAGCAAAACCGGTAAGTAAAAATAAAGACTCGGCTAGTAATAATTTGGCTGCAGGAAAATAATGGGTTAATGAGGCGGGTGATATGGATGGTGACAGATGATTCGCTGGCTGAACGTAGCCTAAATTAAAGAGCCAGGTCTTTATACGCCCGTCAAACGAGGCAATTGGAAATTGGGGAATTTAGCAAAACAACAAAAAAAAAACTATTATGGCACAAAAATACTGGATACAAAGAAAAGGAATCCGATTTATAACGTTTTTAACAAAAATGTAAATAATTTGATACTCTCGAAAGCAGGATGGCTAAAGCTGTTGCTTTAAATTAAAAAGAGTTCGTGGGCAAGTGTCCGCTTTGATTTAGGCGGACCCAATAGCTCGCTGAACTCCTTTTCTCACTTGGAGAGCCCGCTGGATGCGGACTCTAACTCTCCGATGATGTGGCGAAGAAACCCGCGGAAATCGCGGCAGCTGCAGACCGTCCCGCCGGCCCGGCATCCACAAGCGCCTTCCGGAATCCTTCCGGATCAGGCGGTTCCAGTGTATAGCACTTGCTATATAATTTATATGGCCTTTTTTGCCCGGCAATGGTTTTGGTTTTATTTTTGCTCCAATAATGTATTAATAGCACTTGCTATATAATGTTTGAAATAAATCGCACTTCACCACGATGCAACTAAGCAAATTATAGCAAAAACCCCAGACCAAATCCAGATTATCTCTTTTTCTTTTCAAAATCTCACGGCGCTCTGACAGACTCAATCAAAAATCAACTTTTTTCTTTTTGACAATCTGGAATACCTCAAAAATTCACATTCAAAATTAGCGCGAGTATTATCTCAATTTTATAACTGCCAGACGTATTACAAAATACGGACTGATAGAAGCGCCATCTACCTGTAATGCCGTGAATCACAATGTACGCTTTTTTTATATATCAACCGTGACCTAGCCTTAGACACAGAAGTTCAGAAGTTCTAAAGAAAGTCGACAGATGTCGTACGATACGTAGCGTCATGCTACAATATGTACTCGTAACTGTCTAGGTAGTAGTACTGGTAGGTTCTGAAGCTATGGATAGAAGAATCAATCATTTAGCCTTCCTTTTTTTCCCGACTACAGCGAAGCTAAAAGGAAGGGTTATGATTTTATTTAGCAGTCTATCAATGTAGGTACTCGTAAGGAAGTTACTTGTATAATCGTTTAGCAAAAATTTTACCAAAAAAGTAAGTACGTAAGCAATAATTTACGATTATTTATTTTTGCAATAACAATTATTTATTTTATGTAAGAGAACTTTTGCCACTTTTTGACCCCCTACGTTATTATTATTATTTATTATTATTGATACCTAGGACATCCCCGCATGGATCCGTTATTAAACGATACAGGTATGTACTACTAAATTATCGTTTTAGCTTTAGTTAAATTTTTTTACTAAATTTTGTGTTGTTTTTTATTTTATACTTTTTAGTGACTGCAACTTCGTTTATTTTACAACAATATATACTTAAAACACATAAAATTTATATGCTATTTATGATCGAGTTAAACTAATATGTCATATCATGTCAAAACGACTGACCCATATGTTTGTATGTATGTACATATGTGTGTATGTATGTAAGTATGCTAAACCGGTTTTGATGCAGTTTTCAGAAAAGTATTTGTTACATTCTGGACAAGATTTTGGTATAAGGTCAGGTGGTCGACAGTGTAACACTTTTTTTTAGTAGTCCGAAACCAATGATCAATATGATCATACATTAGGTGGTAGCTATTAAAAAGGATAGCATATTAATTTTATGTGTTTAACTAGTTTTAAGTATATAATAATTGTTGTAAAATAAACGAAGTACTTACCTAATGTACATATCACAAAAAATTATGAAATAAAAAAATAAAAAGTTTAAATAAATAAACAACACAAAAACTTGTAAAAAAAACAAAACAAAAACTGAAACTAAAATGATAGTTTAATTTAATTTCTTTTTTAAAAATGGGAACCGTCTTCTAAAAAGCAATGATCTGAAGAGCACAAAATATTTTTTATATACGTATCTCACCCCTATCTTTATCCAGTCCCTATCCCGTCTCTATTTTTACCCCGTAAAGCAAATTTCTGCCAGAAAGTAATTAATACATAATAGTAAGAAAATTTATAATTTATTTTTTGAAGTCGGTGCCACCGCCAAACCACTTCACTGTCTCTTTGGAGCGGGAAATTAGTGAAAGAACTTAATTAATCGGCAGCTTTTTATCACCGCACCGCTCGCCGCCGGCAGGGTGTTCATCCTCACACCCCGGAGCCTAATAGGTCGCGCACTGTAGTGTATGGTTTAAGAGGAATTTCCTCCCACGAACGCTGCGACTGTGGAATGAACTCGCTGCCGAGGTTTTCTCAGCGGGCTACAGTATGAGGTTCTTCATAAAAGGAGTGTATAGGTTCTTAAAGGGTAGGCAACGCGCATGTGAATCCTCGGGGGTTGCAGGCGTCCATAGACTACGGTAACTGCTTACCATCAGGCGGGCCGTATGCGTGTTTGTCACCGTCGTGGTATTAAAAAAAAATTATGAGTAAACCATGTATTTGCAACTGCAGTGTTCTTCGTTGTCCTAAAATTTTAGTTTGGCACCGACTGACTTCAATAATAAAGTAAATACACAGACAAATTTAATTTTCTTTCTCTTTATTTATTTTAAATCTGGATAAGGATAGGGGTGGAACTTATGTATAAAAATTGTGCTTTTCAGTGGGTGGGTTGTTTGAAGGCCCTTTTTTTTTAAATATGTAATATAGTATTTTTTGTTTTGATTTTTTTACTTAATTTTGTTTCGTATTTTATTTAAACAATTTACTTTTTCTAGTATACCAAAATCAAACTTCATTGAATGTACTGTATAGACTCAACAGAAACCAAACCTGAAATTGCATGTCATGCATCAAATGCAATGTACTATAATGCGAAAAAGCTTTTTACGAACTCCTTCCTTCCTTCCTTGAGTTTAAATAAAACAATCCGATTTCCGATTAACATGAACTTCCCCACTATCTATTTTCCTATTAGAGGCCTATGCTCAGCAGTGGGCGATAAATAGCTGATGATGATGACGATGAGTACCTATTTTCAAACGCCACTTTTATCTATTTCATTATGTCTGTTATGTTCTCGCTTCTTCTATTGGTTTCTTTCTTTATATTGTAGTCCATATCCAACTGGCTCGTTAAAATTTGTATTTCCTGTTGAAATGAAAGTATTTCGGTATTCAACGCTCCTGCACATCGGGCCTAATAAGATGATGATAATCAATAATAATAATAATAATAATAATATATTCTTTATTGCACCAAATAACAAATTACAACAATAAAAAGTTTACACTTAACTTAGGTAGCAACAGGCGGTCTTATCGCTAAAAAGCGATCTCTACCAGACAACCTTTCAATAATACTAATAGAACTAATGTTTTCATACTTTTATATTAGAATTAGTATGTTATCGAATTTTCTCTTCTTGTTCGCATGTGTGTATGCGTTAGTAGCCTAGCATTAGTTTAATTTAGACTATATTGTTATTACTTGTGAGTTCCTTTAATTGGCTTTCTGTGTATATTTAATTGTATAACTGTGACGTCTAAGTGCGAGTCGGACCACGCATAGTGGAGAGTTCCGTACCGGCTATCGAAAAAATTAATATTGCAAGGTCGTAACTGCCTATGTACGTAGTTTTTTTGGAGATGTTTCAAAAACGTCTGAACCGATAATGTTCAAAATAATTTTCGTGGAAAAATATTCAAAGATCTTGATATAATAATATGTAATAATATATATTATGGTGATCAGTTACAAAGTCATAAAAAGTGGTTCAGGATCACGACCCAGATTTCACCTTTTATAAACTCATATTTTTATATTTTTATGGAAGTAGAAAATTCCATCAGGGTAGAAATAGTAGGTAAGTAAGGTTGAAAAATCTTATCTCTTTGGCTTTATTATTATATAAAGTTTACATTTATTTTGTTCTCGTTCAGTTTATGACGGGCATTGAAAATATTATTAACGTAAGTACTATAGTTGTTACTTATAACGTATAAAGATCGATAATAATGGCATTTTAGTTGTATTGTGGTTTCATCATTATTTTTTTAATATTGATTATAGAAGAGAAATAACGTATTAATATTTTTTGTTTCTTGTCTTTTTTAACATGTTATTATATATAATATCTACTTGTTATTAGTAAAAAATAATCAGAAACACATTTTACCTGTGACTTCACCCGCGTGAGTTTGTGTTTTAACTGCTTGATATCCGTATACGGTTCGTATTGTTTCGATTTTAATCTTACTATATCTGTCAGAAAAATAACCCAACGGCCTGGCTAAGTAGTGGGGGATGGAGGTGGAATGATCCACCCTAAATATCTTGCTAAGCTTGTAAATGATGTTTCTTGTATGATGTTAGTGGGATTTGTCGCGACTGACAAATATGATTCAATAAAAACTGAAAAAAATCAAAACCAAACACAAACTACATTAAATTAAGTAAGCTATCCTTCTTGATATAACCTCTTATGGTCATTGGTTATGGCCACAAAAAAAAAGTGTCCCACTGACGACTATCTGACCCTATACTAAAAACATTTTCCAGACTATAACAAATACTTTTCTGAAAACCGCATCAGAATCAGTTTAGCCATTTCAAATATAATAAAAAATAATTTTAAACTAAAAATAAGTGAAGTCTGAACAGACTTCACTTATTTTCCACCTTTCCAAAAGCAAATTCCCGGGCTACTGTAAAAAACACTAAAATCATGAAGATTTCCCTCGATTTGTCCAGGATCCCATAATCAGAACCTGACCTGGTGACAATGGGACCAATCGTAGAGTATACTCTTTAAAACACAACAACAATTTCCTAAATCGGTTGAGCCGTCTTCGAATGATCGGTGAGCATAAAAAAAAAATCTAAAAAAAAACCCGATGAATTGATAATCTCCTCCTTCAAAATCTAGAAACTATCTTGCTAAACTTGTTCTTAAGTTATTTTTAAGGTTTTTATTATGTTTTATCGGTACTTATCAAAACAATACTTAGAAATATGGGGGTAAGAAGAAAATTCCTTTTTTAAATCATTATGCAGCTAATTTCTTCCGAAAAACTAAAATAAGGATAAGCACGTAGTCCTATCGATTTTTATGATAACCGGAACTATATTATTATTCCATTTAAATAATACTTAAATAGGGCAGAACAATAAACATTTTAAGAACAGCGCCATCTGACGGTGCTTGGTTCATATTAACTTTGTGGCCGATTGAATCCAGTGGTAGTTAACAAGTATTACGCTAGATGGAGCTTTATTTTTCCAAGCGCGGCGGACCTTTTTATGTGTGCGTGTTAATTTGAAGGGTGGGGCCCCGTAGGCGTGGTTTAGGAATAGGTATTTTGCAGTCAAAGTAGGGCCTACAAGAGATAATTGGTTATATCGTACCAGAACGCGTATCATGGTTGTCATTTTATCGCTTATCACGTCATGCATCACTTTCGAACTTACATACTTGTTAGAACGTGACAGCTATGGTGACAAGCCATAAAAATCCGACCATATTAAGCTAGCAGTTTTACTTTTTTTTTATACAACGACGGTGGCAAACAAGCACACGGCCCGCCTGATGGTAAGCAGCTACCGTAACCTATGGACGCCTGCAACTCCAAAGGAGTCACATGCGCGTTGCCGACCTTTTACAAAAAGGACGATTCACTGTGTTGATGGCTAAAGGAACAAGAAGGTCCCTCATCGTCAAAACACTGGGTCCTCTTTGAGCTCTTTGGCAACCTTACTCACCAGCAGGAACACAACACTATGAGTAGGGTCTAGTGCTATTTGACTGTGGTTTTACTTAAACGTGGACATTTAGTTTGTGTCACACAAATGTGAATTTTATACGAAGAAGTTCGCTTATGTATACGACTACTACGAGGACGATGTCGCGGAAGCGAAAAACTATACAATGTGCTTACTAGAAAACCAAAAGATTTTAAGCACGCATTCCTGAGGCCAAAAGAAGGGAAAAAATACACGAGTTTTGGTCAATTTTGCAATAAAATTTACATCTAAATTCATCTTGTCACTTCCCATACAGCACGTGTCAAGAGTGACCATGATTTTCTATCAGTACTATCACAAGATAATTTCGATCAGTTACAGAATCAAAAATAGTGGTCCTGGATCACGACCCAGATATACAAATAGCTTTAACATAAGTTAAAGCCTGAAAGTCAAACTGTGTCACTAACAGGAACCAGCCACGGCTGGTGTTTACATTTCTTCTGCTCATTAATCAATGTTTTTCGCCATCTGGCTTAGATTAATATGTCTTGTGTTTTTGCTTATGTGCCCAAAATGTTTGGAAATAAGTTTTGGGTTATTTCGTTACCAACAGAAATATAAAACGACCAAAGTGTGCATAGATAGGCATGCCTAAGCTGTTATTTATAATTATTCACTTCCTTTCTGCTACGAGTAAGAACACTAGAAAATCTAATTTTAATGTATTCTTATTAAATATAAACAAAACATAGCGATATCAAATAGATAGCTGATTTATCGTTACTTAATTTACTCGTACATCTAGAACTATTTTATCGAACTTGCGCAACGAATACGTTTTTATTTCTTTAAAATTACTTGATGTACGTATAGTCAGGTAAAAAATGCGGCCAAAAAATACCTTAATTTTGCTAATATTTGACAATTCATAAAACAACGCCATCTAGTATCAGAACAATGTAACGCAACCACTGTCGTCTTTCTGCCGAGGGAAGCCTTCCTGTGATATCGCCTGGTTTTAGAATGCTACAGCACTTTTATATGTCCTAGTAATACTTCAGAGGTCGCTACGGATATCAAAAATACTTCTTAGGCGAATTTAGACTCAGTTTTTTTACAAGGTTTTTTTTTTTATTTCCCGCTTGCAATACCTTTGGATTTATTTCCAAGATGCATGCTTTCGTCATATTCTGGTACAATAAGATAAACGACCAGTTTATTACTTTAATAAAATTACAATTACTAGTATTACGGTTTTTTAGAACCCCATAAAATAACACAATGACAATCTGAAACCTTATGTACTGATTTAAAACTTAACCTTATATTTACCTTTATTATTTAACCTTATTTTAAGCAACAGTTAAATAAATTTGAATACCATTATTTTAGCCTTTAAACTGCCCGCATACATCATGATGTATTTCAAACAATTGAATTCACCATGATGAATTCAATTGTTTGTAATACAGATTAGCTTAATGTCAATAAAAATAAACTTATCTACCTACTATATTTTTTGCACTAACGCTAATTATTAATTTGATCAATGATCTAAATTCATTTCGCGCATGCGTACGCGCAAAATTTCGATATTATCTGTCAGTGACAATCACAAGCACATTAAACCACCTATTTAAATATCATTTGGAACGATCTCAACGCATCGTTTAATCGACTGCATCTAGCTATTTCTATCCCACTACAACGAACAGTTGCGTGGCATTATTTCGCTGCTATCATTGTATTGATCTAATTACATATTTTGACATAAATACTAATTAAACTGATGCATTTAGAATTACGAGTTGACTTGGTAATGCGTGAATTTGAAAGATGTGTAATAAAAGTCCGTGGTTAGTGTTTATGATCAGTTGTTTGGCATATGGAAGAACTCAAAAAAACATCGGTAAGTGCCGTGTTTATATGTATAGGTATTTCCTATGCTGTTTTTAAGTAAAACAATATTATATTGAAGTTAAATCAGTTGCTTGATGTAGTTAGGTATTTAGTCAATTACATATTTTGAACACTTTTGGGATTCGAAAAGGGTTCAGCTTACGTAAAATATGTAATAAGTAAATACAAAGACAGCATTATGGCAAAAATTGAGAGAGAGAGAGCGGGAGACTTTCACTGTCCTTTAAGCAGCTGTTTACAGCGAATCTTCATACACTTCTTAAGATACTTAACTTATATTATAACCGGCTATTACACGTGACTAGATGGTTTACCCGTCTCGGAGGCCAAATAAATTCTGATTTGTTTTTGTGCAGGTGCTATCTGTGACGATGGCGGGTTTCTGTTAGAAGCCGCCTTTACCGTGGCCATAGAATCTGTTTCGAGCGACGATGACCCTTACGAGGCCAAAGTAGTGCGCACTACACCGGGAGACGTACTTGAGGCCCACAATGCTATGTGTTCAGTTTTAGAGGTAAGGTTGTAACGGAATTGAGAAAAAGTGTCACGAGATTTCCATACATACCTATTTCGTTACCTAGTTCCATTCCTCCGTTACCACCCTTAGCTCACCAAATGGAGACGCTTAACTGCCTGATAGGGGAAATAATTCGTGTATAGCTGAATTTTGGTGTAATTGTAGTATAAGCCTCCGTTTCCGAGTTATTTACGAAAAACAAAAATAAGGGACCTTTACACCCCCCCTCCCCGTTAGCGGCGCCACCATCCACCATCCTTTTAGTATGTTGTGTAAGATACCTTTGCCTATAACTACACCATAATTTGGCTATACACGAATTATTTCCTCTAAGTTTTCCTTCGTTGGGTGGGCTACCTAAGATGTTTAACAAAAATGCTAGCAGAATGGAAAAAAATGTCACACATTCTTCTCATATCAGGATTGAAGAGCTCGTATTTTTAAGTACAAGTCCAAAGTGTGAAATTTTAACCCATACGTTTTCAGGGAAATGTTTTTGGAGTTTTCGCCCCAACCAACGAGCGAGCGTTAAAACACGTTCAATCCATATCTGATTTTCTTGAAGTGCCGCAAATACTGGTGGACCAGTCAATAGCACACAATCGGAATTGGTCAGCGATCAATGTGTACCCTAACCATGTGGCATATTCGCAAGTATGTCATAATTATTATTCTTACTAGCATATGCCGGATTGCCCCGGCTTTTTTCCTCAGCTAAATGAAGCCTGGGGTCCGCGACCTTATCCCAGGAATAAGTATAGGCCCTAGCTTTTACGAAACCTAAGCCTTGTTGGAATTGGCTCCAGTTTTCTCACCATGTTTTTCTTCTCCGAAAAGAGACTGGTATCTATCTAATTATTTAAGTGTATCGTACTTGAGTTAATTATCGTTCTGAATAGTAAGTATTGTTTATATTGAGTTTTTATACACGGACCTAAATCACTAAACGTAAATTATTCACGATGGTATGAAAGAATAATCGCCAATCAATAGATTGTGCCATCGCCAATAAAACGATTCATTCTAATTCATTTGTCATTTGTTGTTTAATAATGGCATATTTATGGAAACTGCTACTTGGATCATTAAATGGATTATCAATTTCATTAATTTCTTTGGCTTGAATCAGGATTTAACAAGAGCTTAGAGGAAAATAGTGCTTATTTAAAACAGTAATTGTTTTTTAGGCTTTCGCCGACATTGTTGACAACAAAGGTTGGGAAGAATTTACTATTATTTACGAAGGTGCCGAATTACTACCATTTTTTGACGCAATACTCGCCTTGCAAGATTTGGAGACGGGCAAAGATGTATTAATTACCGTCGTACAATTACCAGATGGAGACGATTTTAGGTGAGTTAATATTTTGGTATCTCAAAGTTACTTCAATAAGTGAGGATTTTTTGGTCAAAACTGTAAAATATCAAGATGTTAATTTTACTTCCTAATACATAAATCATAATCATAATTGGACGTCGTCAGGAAAGACATGAAGCGGTCATATCGATAAAAACGTTTACATGTTTAATCTAATTATTACAATTCATAGCGCAAATTATACAATACCATTGAATTTAAATTATCAAAGAGACCAAAAGCTTCCCCGTAAAATTTCAGATCTCATTTACAAACGATAAAAAAGTCTGGATCTCTTAATTACCTCGTTCACTGCAGAAGAGAGACTTTAGAAACATTCCTGCTACAGGCACAACAAGTGGGAATTATGTCTGATGAGCACAGCTATGTTATAATGAATCCAGATTTTCAGACAATTGACTTGGACCCCTTTAAACACGGAGGGTCGAATATAACAGGTAAAGTGATTAAGTAAGATACTATACCACTAAATAGCATATCGTTAAAAGTTCGTTACAAGTCAATGAATGTATACGCAATGCAATTACTCTCATCGCGACCAGGATAAACTTTATAAGCAGCTAAGTTTATTTCCGTAACCTTTATTCAGCGGACTGAAAATGTGGAGTGAAATAGAAAATTGTTATTTCTACGACAAAGTTATTTGTTTATTTTACTTACCCCAATAGACATGCATAAATCGGTCTTATAGCAAAAAGCAACTTATAGCCAAAATCCTTAAAGGCAACGAACGACGAACACATCGAATCACAAGTACAGCGACAGTGTTAGACACGGACTGTGTATGAATAAAGTTAATAGAGTCCGACGATGTTAACTCTGCCCATGCGGCGGCGATATACAGCCTTGGCCAGAAGTGTTGAGCATAGCTCTTTTTTGTTTACAATTTTGATGTTAAGTATTAATTCCCTATCATAACAATGTACGATGACGTAAAATGTTATATTTTATTGATATATCTAGAAAACTTTAATAAATATGAAAAGTGGAGGCCCCAAAAATGCGAATTTAAGTCGGTGCGACAAATTGCAAATATTCTATGCAGATACTACTCACTTCAACACAACATGCCTGTTCAGTTTGAATGAATTGATAAAATAACTTCAAAAAAGATAGAAACGCCGGTTTAAACTTTCGAGTTTTGTATGAAAATCGCAAGGGTGCTCAATACTTCTGGCCAAGGCTGTATGTCACTGATACAACAAAAGTCTTTTTCGTATAAATCTAATAGGTAAGACGTTTATAATACCTCTCCATACTTTGAAACTTGCAAAGTGGGTACAGAGATTGCCGAGCGTAGTGTGGACAAAACGTGATTAAATAAGGTTTGTTTAGAATTTAGGTTTTTTTGTGATTAGAATTATATTATAATATAGCTGACTATTCGACAATTTCGACATACTTATTTTACATAATTTACTCCAGGAGTAAGATTTTTCGATCCAAGCGCCGAACCAATTCAAAACTACATAAACAGAATAAACGCTAAAGTAGCAGAGCTATCCGAAGATCAAATACCAGAAGCTGTAACTGAAAACGGACTGACACTCAGCTTAGCTTTGATGTATGACGCAGTGGCGTTATATGTGGGGGCCGTAAAAGCTATGGCGCACGAAGATGGTTCCGGTGTCACTTGTGAGAGTGGAACGGGATGGGCATTTGGATCTACTCTGCTTAACAATCTAAAAACTGTACGTATTTAAGCACAATTAAAATGATTTTAATTCAGAATGTAGTACAATGCAGGTACGCTATCCCCAAATGTAAAAGATTTTTTTTTCATTAACCTTGGCCATGATTGATCATCCACCTGAAAATTATGTAAAATGATGCACAGATTAGTACGCCACTCCCAAATGTACTTAAACGAAGATTTTAGAAGCATTGTCCATGATTAAGCGTTATCATAACTAGCCGAATTATGTCCACTGCTCTGCTATTATAGTAGGCCTATACATATAGGCCTACTAGGATCTCCACAATCAGCAGTTGTGCGCTGTCTTATTTAGGTGGCTTTCACATTGCTACGGTTTCCGCATGTGGCGCCGGTGCTATCTTGCTCGCAGATAGCACTCTGCATGTGTATAGCGCTGTCACGCTTGCATACCGTCGCCGCATTCGGTTTCGGCGCCAGTGTGATAATTGCCATAACAATTTTCATATCGTCAATGTACCTTTGTTTGTTAAGGGCGTTTCATCCTAAGAATTTTATTAATAAGCGAAATATAATAAAAATAATAACAATGTCCATATTTTTGCAGATGGAAATTGAAGGGTTGACCGGTCTCATAAAGTTCGATGACGATGGACTACGTTCATATTTTGAAATAGAGACACTTGAACTAATGCCTCATGGCATTGAGACGGTACGTTTTGCAATAACCAATATCAGATCAAATTAACATGAGGTCTTTTAAGGCAAACAGTATTTATTACTTTACAATAATTGAATAACTGATGAATTACAATTAGTATATTTATTTTTGAAGGTAGGCACTTGGAACATTGATGAAGGATATGCTGACACTAGAGTCATAATACCGGCAGCAGAGGCAGAAGGATCGGAATCTATGAAAGGAAAACATTTTATTGTTCTTACAGCATTGGCAAGTGAATTTAAATAAGCTTAAAAATGTACATCTAATATTGCTACTGATTACAAATTCAGTCTATACCTACGCCTCGGTACTCGGAAATAAAATAGGGTACAGTTAGTAGCAGAAGTTGAAGCATAACTTAATTTTTAGGGTTCCGTACCTCGAAAGGAAAAAACGGAAACCTTATAGGATCACTTTGTTGTCCGTCTGTCTGTCTGTCAAGACCATTTTTCTCAGGAACGCGTGGAGGTATCAAGCTGAAATTTATATCAAATACTCAGGTCTATTGTCCCTTGGAGCTGTGAGTAAATCAAACTTAAAAGCCAACGCAATCAAAAGACACAGTCGTTAAGCTGCAAATTTTAGAGTTTTTCGGCACTCGCAAAACCTACGGGGTACTTCCCGTGAACTCAGAAACTTGAAATTTGGCGCGAAGCAACGTCATATAGCATAGACAATGGAAAAATTACAAAAAGTAGACATTTTTAGTAAAATAATACAAAAAAATATTTTTTTAAATTTTAAACTTAGGGGGCGTCCATTAATCGCGTCAAGAAAAAATCACCAATGATCACCACAGGAGGAGGGGGGTCTGGACACGTATTACGTGTAATTTTTTTGTTCCTCCGTGCTATACTGTATTTCAATAAAATAAAAATTATCAACTTTTAAATGAACCATTCTGTGATTACCAGAGTAAAATTTGCCTCGCAGTTGGACTTCTGCGTTTAGTTGAGCGGACGAGGCGTCGCTATGCTTTATGCACGAGGTCACTTAGGTTGATCTCATTCACTTAGGTTGATCCACGAGGAATCAAGGGAACTCCTGAAACCTTATAAGGAGACGTATAGCGATTTTTTTAAATCTAAAAACGAAACAATTGCATTTGAATAGTGCTATTTAGTGAAATTGAAACTGTTTGTGAAGACTTATGACACTTATGACCCTTATGAGATGCACTATGATTGTAAATAATTTTTAGTGGCATTTGAAATATTATTTTCTTCACAGTAGGTTTTTAGGGTTCCGTAGCCAAAATGCCAAAAACGTAAACCCTTATATAGTTTTGTTATGTCCGTCTGTTCGTCCGTCCGTCCGTATGTCCGTTTTTCCGTCCGTATGTCACAGCCATTTCACTAGGAAACTATAAAACGTATCTTAATAAATATTTGAGCATAAGGTGTATTGTTGTTTATAGTAAAATTGCTGAAAAAGATATATTTTCGCGGGGGGCACTCCATACATGTAACAATTTCAATAATCACAACCAAAAATCAATAATCACCCCGTAAGTCTAAAAAAAATTGTGCCCCCTGTCACTTTTGAACAGGAGATCCAAAAAATATGAAAAAATCCGAGAATATTTATCGGTTTAGGAATTATTAAGTAATCTCCAAAAAACGTCTTTCATAGGCAGATACGACCTTTTGATATTACTTTTTCGATAATAGGTACGAAACCCTCCATTATGCGTGGTCCGATACGCACTTAGCCGGTTTTTTTCTATTAAATATTGGTTTTAATGAAAATAGTGAGATGTGCATACTTCACGTACGTACGTTACGTTTTCACGTATTAGAAAACTGTACTTACTTACTTTACTTAGAAAAAAATTACACGTCATATTGGACGAGGGGGAGGGATCCTGAAAATATCACCAAAGATCACCATGGGGGCGGGGGGGGGTCTAAACCAAGCCAAAAACGTATGACGCGATTAATGGACGCCCCCTTACTACCTTTTTCCTCGTAAAGGCGTGGAGGTATTAAATTGAAATTCATGTCAAATACTCAGGGCTATAGGACCTTCCAGACGTAGCAAAACCAAACTTTCATGTTACGGCCTCCTAGCCAAGTTGGTAGTGACCCTGCCTACGAAGCAGGAGGTCCCGGGTTCGAATCCTAGTCAGGGCATTTATTTGTATGTTTATCACATCACAGATAAATATTTGTTCCTGAGTTATGGGTGTTTTCTACTCGTACAACGCTCAAAATCTGCTCCACTTTCCTGGTGCCAAAGTGGGCGGAGCTTGTGACAGCGGTGCCCTAATGTCAGGTTGCTACTTATATATCCGGAAACAAAAAAACAAACAAACGTACACGGCTGAAAATGGTTTTATTGTTTTTCAAAGTATTCCCCTTGATGATCTATGCACTTTTGCATTCGCGTGAACCAATTTTTAAAGCACTTCTGCCACTCCGCCTGAGGTACCTCCATAACGTGTTGTTTGAATGCGTCGACAGCATCTTCAGCGGTCGAAAATCGTTGACCGCGTAATTTATTCTTTATACTTGGAAATAAATAAAAATCGTTGGGTGCCAAGTCAGGGCTGTACGGCGGATGACCCGTTAATTCCACATTTTGACCCTCCAAAAATAGAGTTGTTTCGCGTGACGTATGACAGCTGGCATTGTCATGATGAAGAATGATTCTTCGTCGCTGGTTAGTTTTACGAATTTGTTCAAATACTTCCGGTAAGCAAATGGTCGTGTACCACTCTGAATTAACCGTTCTACGGTTTTCTAGTGGCACTGTAGCTACATGGCCATTAATACCGAAGAAGCAGGCCACCATTTGTTTCAATGTACTTTTTGCACGAGTAACTTTCGTAGGGTTCGGCTCATTTTGAAACACCCATACCGTTGATTGTTGCTTCGTTTCGGGATCGTATGCATAGATCCAGGATTCGTCACCTGTATAGATGTTATAAACGGCTTTTGAGTCACCACGGTTATATTTTTTTAACATTTTATTGCACCATTCGACGCGAGCATCTTTTTGCTCTTTTGTTAAGTTGTGGGGTATCCAACGCGAACAAATTTTTTTTACAGCCAAATAATTATGTAATATGCTATTAATGCTGGTCATAGAAATACCCAGAGTCGTTTCTATCTCGCGGTGTGTAACATGTCGGTCGTCCATTATAAGTTTTCGCACAGCCTCGATATTTTGTTGTACAACGACCGATTTCGGGCGACCTGCCTTAACTTCGTCCGTAAGCATACTACGTCCACGATATAACTCACTAAACCAGTGATACACAGTAGTTTTAGATGGGGCTTCATCACCAAAACTTGAAGTTAGTTGATCTATGCACTGTTGTTGCGTTAAACCACGCCGAAAATCATAATAAATCATAGCACGAATATTTTCACGAGTGAGTTCCATTCTTGCTGCGAGATGACATTTAAAACCCGTCAAAAACAAAACACGAGCGTTAATAAGAAAGAAAAAATATACCGGCCAGTACTTAAAAAAGTTCAAATTTTACCATGGAGGTCAAATATGCTATTTAAGAAGATTGTAATCCCGGTTTCCGGATATATAAATAGCAGCCTATGTATGTATTTATTTTTTTATCTATAATATATATTGTCGTCTATTACCCATAACACAAGCCCTATTGAGCTTATACTGTGGGCCTACCTAGGTCGATTTGTGTAAGATTGTCCTATAATATTTATTTATTTATGTCAACGCAATCAAAAGAAATAGCAATTTAAATAAGTTTCATATTTTGAAACTGAGTACTCGTAAGAGACTCAAAACCTAAAGGGTACTTCCCGTAAACTCAGAAACTTGAAACATGGAACGAAGAGACTTCATATAGCACAGACAAAGGAAAAATTACGAAAAGTAGACATTTATAGTAAAATCATACAAAAAATATTTTTTTTTTAATTTTAAACTTACTACCTCTTTCCTCGTAATTAAATGAAATTGAAATCTTCTATATCTATACATATCCCACAGTCAAACCGTGAAAACTGTTTTGTGGGACCCTTTATTTGTGTAAGCTGTATCTTGTTCATGTTATTAAATAAATATTAAAAAAATATATATATATATAATAAAGCTGAAGAGGGTCGAAAGTCTGTACATGGAAGATAATCGAAAAAAAGTTGGCTGGGGATATTTAGAATCGATAACAGAACACGTTCCAACAATTTTTAGAATTTTTGTCTGTTTATCTGTTTGTCTGTTTATCTGTTTGTCTGTTTATTTGACCGCGCATCACGTGAAAACGGCTGAACGGATTTTCATGAAATTTTGTATAGGGATAGTTTGAGTCCCGGGAAAGGGTAGTATATAGTTTTAATCCCGAAAATCAACACTGGTGGGGGTGAAAATGGGGTTGAAAGTTTGTATTGAGAATTTTTAACCGCTGAAACGATTTAGATAGATATGAGTATGGAGATAATTTGCGTCTCGAGAAACGTCATAGGATAGTTTTCAAACCCTTGTGTGTGTGAAGAGGGCGTTGGAAGTTGGTATGAGGATTTTTTTACCGCTGAACTGATTTAGATGAAAATTGGTATAGAGATAGTATGGGTCTCGAGAAAGGACAAGGGATAGTTTCATCTTCAAAAAAACCTCCCCCCTATCTTACTTCAGAACCGGAGGTCCAAATACTTTGAAAAAAATAATGGAAGTGAAGCCTGAAAGGTACTTTCAATAAAAACTATCTATCTATACATGTAATAAAGCTGAAGAGGGTCGAAAGTCTGTTCATGGAATATGAATCGATAACAGAACACGTTTCAACAATTTTTTGAATTTTTGTCTGTTTATCTGTTTGTCTGTTTATTTGACCGCGCATAACGTGAAAACGGCTGAACCAATTTTGATGAAATTTTGTGCAGCGATATTTTGAGTCCCGGGAAAGGATAATGTATAGTTTTCATCCCAAAAATCAACGCTGGAGGGGGTGAAAAGGGGGTTGAAAGTTTGTATGGAGAATTTTTAATAGAAATTAGTATGGAGATAATTTGAGTCCCGAGAAACGACAGTATAGTTTTCATCCCAAAAATAAACCCTTGTGGGTGTGAAAAGGGGATTGGAAGTTGGTATTAGGATTTTTTTACCGCTGAACTGATAAAGATGAAATTTGGTATAGTATGGGTCTCAAGAAAGGACGTAGGATAGTTTTCATCCCGAAAATCAACCCTAAAGGGGTGAAAATGGAGTTGGAAATTTGTATAGGGAATTATGTATTAACCGCAGAATCGATTTAGATAAACTTTGGTATGGAGAAATTATCCCTTAAGCGGATGCAAAAGGGGTGGAAGTTTACATGGGGAAGAAACAACCAATAACCGCGGTACGTATTTAGATGAAATTTGGTGTTGAAATAATTTGTAATATTTTGGTCAAGGTGTTCATATTTTTAACATGTTACCAGTCGATGCTTTAAAATTTACCATTACCCGCTCTTAAGAAATATTTGAAAATGTCATGAATGTCAAAGGGTTATTTGCAGGTTCGAGGACGGACAAAGATGCATGGCTCAAACCAAAAAACTACTACAAAATCATCTAACATTTATAGGACACCGTTTAGGTAGGAAAACGTATCAAACGTTTTGTGCAGCAGTCAGATTAGGATTTATTTTTCTTTATAATTAATCAATAGGTACATTATCTGTCTCTCAAGCTGTTTGATATATCTTCTTGAAGAACTTCGCATTTTTTGTATCTTTAAGATCTAATAAAATAATGTATGACTGTTTTGAAAAAAATAAGTCCCGTCGAGTTTATTTTCAGTCATAATACTTCTTGGGCCAGAGGTGTAGGGTTAGAACCGGTGGTAGTTTTGGAACGAAGTTCCTTATCGGACGGTTCGCGGATGTGGGGCTAGGTGAAAAAAAGTCACGTGACTGTCACGAAAAAGCGTCACGTCACGAAAACGCGACACCCATACGATTGAGAAACATGTAAAATGGAATGAAATAAAAAATATATAAAATAGAATAAAGTGAAGTGAACTTCACTTCACTTCACTTAGTGAAACTTTCACGTAGTGAAAAGTGAAAGTGTGAAGTGTCAAAGTGATAAAAGTGAAAAAATTAGGGAATCTAAAAGTAAAAAATGTCAAAAATGTCGAAAATGTCAAAAATGCCAAAATTTCTAAATTTCTAAAATTTCTAAAACTTCTAAAATTTCTAAAATTTCTAAAATTTCTAAATTTTCTAATATTTCTGAAATTAAAAAACTTCAAAAATATCCAAAATTTCCAAAAATTCCAAAATTTCCAAAATTTTCACAAGTTCAAAAAAACACAAAAAAAATTAAAACCACAAAATTGACGAAAAAGTAAAAAATACAAAAAAAATTAAAACCGCAAAATTGACGAAAAAGTCGAAAATGAAAAAAAAAATTAAATAACATAACTTCGTTCCAACCGAGTGTTCCACGACACTCACGTATTTTGTTTTTCTCTGACGTTCATTAGTGCATTGTAATGTGCTTACATTGAAGAATAAATATCTTGATCTACACCAATATCATAAATCCTCTATTCCGCGTTCGTCAGTGTATTATCTGTGACAGTGTGGTAAAAACGTATGAAAATTCATTACTAACGTAAGGAAAATCCGCAATAAGGTTGGTCATGGCGGTGTAATGGCGGTCATTGTATCAATGTTGGTTTCAATGTATTTTTAATATGTGTGTAGATAAAGCAGAGTATACTTCTGTACATAATTAGACCTTAATACGTAACAGTTACATAAACTACTATTTATCTCTTTTTAGGGTTCCGTAGTCAACTAGGAACCCTTATAGTTTCGCCATGTCCGTCCGTCTGTCCGCGGTCTAGCTCAGTTACCGTTCGCACTAGAAAGCTGAAATTTGGTTAGGCCTGATAAGAACTTTCAATAAAAACTATATTGAATAAAGTCGGTTCAGCCGTTTCTGAATTATCAGTGAAAGGAAGTGCCGGATAGTAAAATGACGTAAGCGCCGCCAAATATCCCTTAATAAACGACCTTTTGAACGGATGTTTTGTAACAGGGCGGCATCTACGAAATTACACTGAGCATCGCCCGACATGCTCTTGGCCGGTTTGTTTTGCATTGTTATCCCGGAAATCACCCCTTAAGGATTACTAATTCCAATTCAAGAAAATCCCCCGCCAGGTTATACGTAGCCTATAAAAATTCAACGTCTAAAAGGGGGGTAGCCACTACACTCGATTGAGTTAAATTTGCATGGGTCATGGACCCCCCCCCCTCCAAGTGCACCTCAAATTGAAAAAAATAATTTCTGCACTTGTGACCCCCCCCTCCTCCACCACCCCAATTTCAACCGTGCCTGTTCTTACCTTTCATGCTTAGACTGATTTGACGGGAGGATCGATTTGGATCATATTTGCCGTGGACATGAACGTATAAAATACAAAAGTGATCCGGTATCGTTCGATATACACCTACTACTCTATGTCGTTTAAATCATGCCAAAAAAATTAATAGAATAAAAAAAGTATTCATTTTTGAGTGTAGTTTCATTTACTGGTAAGTGTAAAATATTTTATTAGGACTACTGTCCTCTAGCGTATCCATCTGTCAACTTTACTTCAAGTTCCGCCTCCAGGGTAGCGGGAGAGAAATTAGGGGTGAATTAGCCGCTTACTGACACAGACCGAATTCCATGCGGGCGGAGCCGCGGGCACAGCTAGTTAGTAATAAACATACTACAACTTTTGCTTGTTATAAGTTTGTACGGAACCCTCGGTGCGCGAGTCCGACTCGCACTTGCCCGGGTTTTTTAGAGAATAAAAGCGTTCAAATATATGTATGGTATTTTTAATAAAACATTACTTTGGGTGACCTTATATTATGATTATGCAGAGTGCACCTTACGGGATGCTAAAAGAATCTTCAAAGAAACTTGAAGGCAACGATCGGTATGAGGGTTTCGGTATCGAGCTCATCGACGAATTGTCCAAAATGAATGAGTTCAACTACACCTTCGATATACAGGCCGATGGCGTCTATGGCTCCTTGGACAAGAAGACTGGCAAGTGGAACGGTATGATGGAGAAAGTCATGGATGGGGTAAGTTAGGCATTAAATAAATAAACAAAGTTAAGCATGTTTTAAATTCCTAAACATTGTTTAGTATCGAACAACACGTCTCACGGCGTCAACGCAATCTAGTGGATTCTTGTTTGCCTTTTTCTGTACTTATATATATATATATATATATATATAAACGACGTTAGTTAGTTTTAGGAAACTGGCAAAAAATTTTTTCTTCTTTGTGGATTGTGGCTACTTAGTTTTGCAGTTTGTCTTCATTTCTCGTAGTTTGTCTTCATTGTTCGCGTTCATGGGATTACTTTTTAACATTATACCTATTTTTTTTATCCAGAGAGCTGACTTTGCAATTACTGATTTGACAATAACAGCAGCGCGCCAAAAAGCCGTCGATTTTACAAGCCCTTTCATGAACCTTGGGATTACTATTTTGTACAAAAAGCCAACAAAGCAGCCACCGGACTTGTTTTCCTTCATATCTCCGTTTTCTTTAGAGGTAAGATAGTCATTGAATAAAGTAGGTAATTTATTTACGAGAACCAGAAGAAATGTTTTTATATACAAATATTAAAAAAACAATCGTTTCTTTCCAGGTTTGGGGTTGGCTGGCAGGAGCATACGTCGGGGTATCCCTACTTCTATTTCTGCTAGGAAGGATAGCTCCAGAGGAATGGCAGAATCCTTATCCGTGTATTGAGGAGCCAGAAACTTTAGACAATCAGTTTACAATGGCTAATTCATTTTGGTTTACCTTGGGAAGTGTGCTAACCCAGGGATCTGAAATTGCTCCAATGTAAGCAACTATATAATACCAAATGCACTAACACAAGAATAGGCAGGTAATAGCAATAGCTTCAACGCTTTATTTCAGAGCGGTGTCCACAAGAATGGCAGGCAGTATGTGGTGGTTCTTCACATTAATCATGGTATCTTCATACACTGCAAACTTGGCTGCATTTTTGACAGTAGAGGCAAAATTTTACGCCATAAAATCCGTCCAAGACTTGGCAAGTAATCCATATGACATTACATACGGGGCTAAAAAAGGCGGTGCCACATTAGGATTCTTTAAAGTAAGTCTATTCAGGTTGTACTAATGTACTAAAATACGATTCACTGTACTAAAATGTACTAAAATGAAGACTTCCCAAACTATATAAAACACAATACAATACTATGAAATGAAAAAATTGAACTTAGATTCAATACAAATTTTAGGAATCCGACAATCTGCTGTACCAGAAAATGTACCAATACATGGATGAACATCCAGAGTATCAAACTTCTACTAATGATGAAGGACTGGAAAGGTATTTATTTTAATCATTCTAAAGTCATCATAACATTTATAACCTTATATACTGTACGTCCATTTGATAATTACTACCATTTTACTTCCAGGGCTAAATCGACTGAAGAAAATTATGCTTTTTTGATGGAATCAACGTCAATTGAGTACATGGTGGAGCGGAATTGTGATGTGGCTCAAGTTGGAGGATTACTTGATAGCAAGGGTTATGGGATTGCTATGAAGAAAAGTACGGATCTATAATATTTGATATCATGTCATATCATAACCTCTAAACCTATTTCTTTATTTTGATCTTATTGAGTCAAGTCACATGTTCGTAATTTAGCCATGTAATGATTGACCAATGTTACCGACTAGCTGTCAGCCTGTCAGGTAGCATCCGTCATTAATTACACGGCCAAATTACGAACAATAGCAAGTGGCTCAACGATCCCGTGTGGTGACTCTACTATCTATCTACTAGAGCCTACATACGATACTAATGAAGGCGTCACAAAACTAACAATACGATGACGAAACTATGAAATAGCTTATTGAGCAAACAAAAGCTTACAGCTCCGATTGTAAAGCTGATTATTGAGCAAAAAGAAAAGAAAAATTGTATTATTTATTTATATGATTTTAGATAGTCCGTTTCGGCAACCCATGAGCGAATCAATTTTACAGCTCCAAGAAGAAGGTAAACTGACGCGTATGAAGGACAAATGGTGGAAGGAAAAACGGGGTGGAGGCGCCTGTGCGGTCAGTATTCGCGACTCATAAAGATATATCACGTTTCGCAAAACATGATACAAGTACGCTTAAGACAAACAAAATACCGAGAGCAAACCCAAAATCTGTCTAATTTCCATATCAATGTTCGGGTACATAATACACTATGTATGTATACTATCCCTGCCGTGTACCACTCACATTTTGCTTATGGTCATCGAATCATTATCATGGCTATACTAGAGGTTATATTTTTAGGATGACGATGCAAGCAGCGCCGAAGCCCAGCCTTTAATGCTTGCCAACGTGGGAGGTGTCTTCATCGTCCTCACCGCCGGGTCCGGTCTGGCGGTCATGTGCGCCATTTTAGAGATGGTCGTTGACGTTTGGGTGATATCGCATAGAGAAAATGTGAGATTTTTATCATTTGTCGCCCACTGCTTAGCATAGCTCTTCGAGAACATACACCATTTCCCATGGTCCTGAGCTCTAATCTCGTCTAGAAGTGACCCGCATTTTATATATGTAATAAGAATTATGATTCCTATTTATACACTTATAAATACATTCTCCTTTTACCAGAAAAGCATGACCCGGTGTAACCCCTACCCCCACCCCTGCCAATTTAGTTTCATCGAGTCAATTCTTCAAAAAGGTAAATATCGCAACATTAGTCTGTAAGTTCCTCGACAAAAAAAGTGTTATAATTAAGGCTTATTTCTATAGTTTTTATTGAGGTAAAAAATATGAATGAGTCTTAAAATAAGTGTAAAATTTTAAATAAGGTGTATTACCTTTGTTTTATATCGTTATTTCATACATTAGACATATTTATGTTATCAGTTCCTGATTTCTTCCCCATTTCAGGTATCATTTATAGAGGAACTAAAAGCTGAAATAAAGTTCATCTTCAGTGGTAGTAGCGACACGAAGCCAGTTCGTCATAGAGAACCTTCAGGAAGTGGCTCAGGGGGCTCAAAGAAGTCCAAAGTCGAAGATGAGGAGTCTCAAAAGGAGGTTGAGGATAAACTGAATGCACCGACACCATCTGAACGGTCTGTTTCACACCATTCGAGGCACACCTTGCATAGCAGGAGACAGAGCAATGCTGTGCAAATGGCGCGAATGCGAAAATTTAGCAAGGCTACTTATTGATTATGGAATAAGCAAACGCATTGAGAGTTTGTAGATTTTACTAAAAATATAGGTATTATGAGAATCATTTAAATTAATTTTAAAACTTAAATTTTATCATTTATAGAGGAACTAAAAGCTGTAATAAAGTTCATCTTCAGTGGTAGTAGCGACACGAAGCCAGATCATCATAGAGAACCTTCAGGAAGCGGCTCAGGGGGCTCAAAGAAGACCAAAGTCGAAGATGAGGAGTCTCAAAAGGAGGTTGAGGATAAACTGAATGATCCGACACCATCTGAACGGTCTGTTTCACACCATTCGAGGCACACCTTGCATAGCAGGAGACAGAGCAATGCTGTGCAAATAGCGCGAATGCGAAAATTTAGCAAGGCTACTTATTGATTATGGAATAAGCAAACGCATTGTAATAAGAGAATCATTTAAATTAATTTTAAAATAGAAATAAGAAAATAACATTGTGTAAACAAAAATAAGAGAAAATTAAAACAAGGAAGCATTCTGGGTTAGTTAGTTTAATTGCAATATTGTTTCAATTTATTTTAGCAAATACTGTAGTATACATTTTACTAACACCCTTTAAATCTTTACTAAGATATAAAAATCTATTACGTAAGAATGTAGTTTCTTCTTTAAACAGTCCCAAATATTTTGTCTTTTCCCAAAATTGCGCCACACTTTTCGCGGCGACCTAGAAACGCGGACACCCGCCACGCATCACTCCTCGCGTCAGCTGCTAATTAACACGCGGCTTGAGAAATGTGCTGTCTTTGCCCTATACTAGGATATCATTATAATCCCTTAGCAAGAATGGGCGAGGTCACAGTTTTGTGAATCTATATAAGCGCTCTCTCCGATTATCTAGCGGCCTGGAGATCACGTTACACCATCATTCACGAGAATCTCATTCTTTGCAAGCATTCGGAATATAAATACGGGCTGATTAGGTGCCCTAACGAAGGAGCCAAAGGGCAGATCAGAGTTCATAACTTGGTGCCGAAAATATTTATTGCGTTGTCAGCTGAATAGGCCAAGTACGTGGAAATCATGTCTGTTAGGTCATTTATGGGGGTTGAAAGTAATCATTATTATACTTACGTAGTAGCACGCTAATTAATTGGAAGCTGTAATGAATTAATTATCAAAGTTCGATAACACAATCTATTTCTCACTCTTTCAATCTAATTCTTTTAGATTTCACAATCTAATTTTCTCGCTACACCCACCTTAGCAAATATCTGTTTGACCCTATGGTTGACTGGTAGAGAATGCCTTGAGGCATTAAGTCCGCCTTTTGTACTTTTTTATTTTTGTGCAATAAAGTTTAAAATAATAATAATAATAATAATCTGTGCGCGTATCGTGACCGGATACTTCCTCTGTTTCAGGCCCTTGAACCAACCATTGACACGACTGCGCAGCGGTTATCGGATCAGGTGCGCGTCATTCAGCGGCTAAAGCGGTTGGATGACGCGACACTTGATCGGCTTCGCCTGGAGACTCTCTCTGTTCGCGCGACCACCACCTCGGCGCGGGATCCGCTCGCCACGTCGCCGGATCCGATGCCTGCACCCGACCTGGCATCGGGGGCACCGCGGGTTGATCCCAGCGCCGATGAGGAGGGGATCGCGAATCAGAGTGTGAGTAGTTCAGCCAATGAGCAACTGAGGAGGACTTTGGAAGAGGCAATTACGCAGTATCGATCCACAAACATCCCTAGGCCACGATTACCACGCTTGCCTATGAATAGACGCAATCTAGCGTTAATGGGAGCCCTAAATGATTTGCTAGATCCATTCCTGCTTACTAGTAAAGACTTAGATGATACGCACTCCATTATGTACTGCGGAGCCATCGCGGCGTGCCGTGTTGCTCGAGTCAAGTTTCCGGACGCTGAACGTGCACCTAGGACCGCCGGGGGTGTCCTCGCATGGCAGGTGCGGATCGAGCGTCGTATCAACTCATTTAGGACTCTCATTGCAAAGCTGATCTGCTTCAGGGGGGGCAATAACCGCCCCCGAGTAATGCGCTTTGTGCACCAGGCGTTCGCGGGGACGGATATCGAGCCCCGCGACTACATGGCCAACGTCATAGAGCGCATCGACTTTCTGAAGCAGAAAGTTTATGCATGGGCAAGCCGTATTCGCCGTTACAGAGAGCGTGTGGACCGATTCAAGCAGAATCGTCTTTTCCAAAGTGACCAAAGGAAGGTATACCGAAGGTGGGAGGGAACCGACCCCCGTGTGTCCGACGTGCGACTGCCGGATGCTACTGCCATGACTGATTTCTGGCGTAGCATCTGGTCGGCGCCCGTTGAACACACGGAGGGCGAGTGGATGAGTGTTATTGAACGTGGGTGCGAGTCCATCGAACCAATGGGGGCTATCACCATCAGCCCCGACGACGTAAGTTGTGCGATCCGTACGGCCCAGAACTGGAAAAGTCCTGGCCCGGATGGGTTGCATAACTTCTGGCTAAAATGGTTTCGATGCACGCACTCGCGGTTGGCAACACAATTTCAACAAGCCCTTGAACTTGGCTCCCTCCCGCCTTCCTTAACAACTGGTGTAACCTTCCTGCTTTATAAGTCCGGTAGTACCACGGAAGCGAAGAACTACAGACCCATCACGTGCTTGCCTACGCTTTACAAGCTTCTTACATCCATTTTGAGAGCAAAAATAAACGCGCACATGGTCGCAAACAATATTTTGGCTTCCGCTCAAAATGGATGTAGGGTTGGGTCCCGTGGTACTAAAGAGCTCCTCCTCATAGATATGACCATTTGCCAACGAGTCCGGCGGAACAGGGGGGCCCTCTCGGCCGCTTGGATTGACTACAAGAAGGCCTATGATTCGGTGCCTCATTCATGGCTGGAGAGGGTATTAGAGCTGTATAAAATTGATGCAGCTTTAAGATCCTTCCTTGGCGCGTGTATGAGGCAGTGGACCACAGTCCTTCGTCAACCAGGAGGCGGGGATGACCCCCCTGGCCAGCAGGACTTTATAAGGATCGAGCGAGGAATATTTTAGGGCGACAGTCTGAGTCCCCTGTGGTTCTGCCTAGCTCTAAATCCGCTCAGCAATCTGCTGAAGGATTCGGGGCTAGGTTGCCGGCTTCAGAGAGAGGGTGAAGTGATATCTCACCTTCTGTACATGGACGATCTCAAATTATTTGCACCAAATAACCGAGACTTGTTGGAACTAGTGAAGACCACTGAAGTGTTCAGTAGTTCCATCAAGATGGAGTTTGGTGTTGATAAATGTGCGGTTATGCATGTACTGCGGGGGAAAGTAGTAAATTCAACAAATCTACAGCTTTCTGAGACAATGACGTTCAGATCTATCTCTGAATCAGAAACCTACAAATACCTTGGTATGTCACAGTCTTTGGGCATTGAGGATGTGGGTATTAAACAGGCGTTGAAGGAGCGCTTCTTCGGTCGGCTGACAAAAGTACTTAATAGTCTTCTGTCAGGTGGCAACAAGGTGCGCGCCTTCAATGCCTGGATGATGCCCCTACTCACATACTCCTTTGGCATACTAAGGTGGACACAGACCGAGCTGGATGCCCTGGATCGGAGAGTCCGTCTATTGCTCACCACACACCGTATGCTTCACCCACGCTCCTCTGTTATGAGATTGTACATCCCACGGAAGTGTGGAGGTCGCGGCTTTTTAAACGCCAAAAATCTCCACAACCGTGAGGTGTACAATCTCAGGAATTATTTCCTTAACAACGAGTGTGGGATGCATCGTGATGTGGCGGCAGTAGATAAGGGTCTCACGCCGCTCTCCTTGGCAAACGAGAACTGGCGCAAACCTGTGGTGCTAAGTACTGAGGATCGCAGGGCGGTATGGAAGAGCAAGGAGCTACACGGACGGTTCTACAGGGCCCTCACGGGACCCGACGTAGACCTGCCCGCGTCGGTGAACTGGTTACGATTCGGGGACCTCTTCGGAGAAATCGAAGCTTTTGCCTGTGCAATTGCGGACGAAGTTATCATGACGAATAACTACCGGAGATATATCCTGAAGGACGGTACGGTCGACATTTGTCGGGCATGCCGCCGTCCCGGAGAGTCACTCAGGCATATCATCTCCGGTTGTTCTCATCTTGCTAACGGCGAGTACTTGCACAGACATAACCTCGTAGCCAGGATTATACATCAGCAACTTGCTCTCCTATACGGTCTTGTGGACCACGAAGTACCGTACTACAAGTACACACCTGCGCCAGTTCTCGAAAATGGTCGTGCCACGCTCTATTGGGATCGATCTATTATCACGGACAGGACTATTGTAGCCAATAAGCCTGATATCGTGGTAATAGATCGACCGCAACGCCGGGCCATGCTCATCGACATTACCGTCCCATGTGACGACAACCTCGTGAAGGCCGAGAAGGACAAGTCCAGCAAGTACCTAGACTTGGCTTACGAGGTAACCGCCATGTGGGAGGTTGATTCGGCGATAATTGTACCGATAGTTGTCTCTGCGAACGGTCTCATAGCGAAGAGTCTCGACCAACATCTTGAGAGACTTTCGCTACGAGGTTGTGGTTGGATCAAGGGTCAGATTCAGAAGGCGGTAATCTTGGACACGGCGCGCATAGTCCGAAGGTTCCTCACTCTGCGGCCGTAACTACCGGCAGCCTGGGCCTTGCTCCGCTGCCGGCGGCACCCTAGGTTAGGTTTTTATAATGTTTTTGTATGTTTTAGATGTATTTTTATATTTTATTTTGTAAAAATATTATAAAAACTAACCTGAGACAAAAAATAAATAAAGATGATAATAATAATAACATTTCAAAATAAGCGCTTACAAGGTGGATCCATGCTCCTTGATTTTATTGCGATTAAATATTTTCATAGACATAATAACTTTGAAATCCGAAATGGGTTTCATATATGGAAGGCATAATCAGACTTATTAACCAACTTTAATGGTGGTCATATTTACAGTCTTAACGGTGTATATAACTTCAGTGAGATCAGATGAAGTTATAAGTTTCCCTGCAATTTGTCCGGCTAATGGCGACGCATGAAAGATCGTGGTCGCGCCGTGTCCGCTTGCATGTTATTCCCATTTCTTACCGATATGGAAAACTGCGATGAGATCTAGGAAAGTTGCGACCTTCAATTACGAAGCCTTATTATATCAGCCAAATAAAATCAAATCTTACTAAAAGGACCATTAACGTTGTTTCGTTCTACTTTTCTTGAATAGACTGTTCCTTTAGCAGAAGGTACGAGTATCTCTTGTCTGTTGTCTAATATAGTGATATTTATAACATTCTAGCAAACAGTTCTCCTACTGCGAATAAATATGCAGAAGACGAAGCAATCGTTTAAAAAAATCGTCTCTATGGATTTATCAAATCCGTAGGTCCGCCATATTTGCAGTTATGGAATACGCTTAGTTTTACAATATGCAGGTTACAGTGATACTGTGAGGCGATTTTTGAGATTCGAGCGCACGAATTCAAAAACTCTGAATAAAACGAAGAAATGATGTTCTAAAAATAACAGCGATAGTAATTTAGAATCATAATTATTTATACTACGAGTATTAATTTCATGCGTAAATAATGGCGACATACTTTTGCGATTATATTCGAGGTTAAATTCTTTGAATTCGAGCCCTCTATTGTCAAAAATCGGCCCCCTGGTTCCCTTGAGCATTCGGCTCGCCTGCACTTTTAGCCAACGGGAGTATTTATGAGCAAGACATTTGCCCCATGTATCAAAACGGGCAACATTGCTTTTTATAAGGTCCAGAGAAATTAACGACGTCATAACCATTTATTTAAGAAGGGTTATGTCCATTTATAAAATTAAATCAAAAGTCTAAATAATGTTATTGGTACCTGCTTGTATGTACTTATTTGTATGTTAATGTACTTTTTAAAATGTTTCGTTTAAGATTTTTTGTTTTGCTGAGAAAATTTTCAATAATGGACTATTAGCGAAATAAAAACGTATTTTGCAATTTTGAAAACTATGATATTAATTACAGTAATCATTAATTACATCGCTAATTAAATAAGTCAGGAAAATTGACGGTACTGAGGGTTTTGGCGAATATTCCTCTGAAATTTCTTAAACACTTATACCTTCATATGAATATAACAGTTGCTTCTTAAGTACAGTCAAGTGCAAAAATACGTATCGAAAAAATCGTTTCATAACTATGGTACTACGCACTTATTACAACGGAATAAGATACTATGGGACGTATTTTTGAGTAAGATGAGTACACCCATATTTTTACACTTGACTGTACGTAGCGTAAGAATACTAAGAGTCAGTAATCACAATGTGAATTTTATGGCACAATATTACACAATCGGCCTAGTCCGAAATTAAGCTGAGTAAGGCTAATGTTGTATTCAATATTGACTTTCTTCCGGAAAATACCAAGTAGGTACCCATATTTGAAAGTGACTAAGACAAGCTATGCGGTAATCACTTGCCCTGGCTTTTACATTCTTTAACTTCTCTCACGGAGAATACCGTCTCCTCCTAGCAAATTGGACACTAAGATCAGATGGAGAATGGCGCGAGCTATGCGAGTGACTCCTCGACCTTCGTGTACTCGCAGACCGCACGGACAGCGAGCGCAGAGACCGCAGCTCGTCCTTGCCTTCGGCCTCGGCCAGGGCATCGGCCTCGGGGGACTCGTCGGTTTTCGCCGGGCGCTTGACAGGCTTCACGTCACCGCTGAATTTTAGGGCAAACTTCAGTTCTTCGACCAGCTCGTATTTGAATGTAGTCTGTAAATAAGTAATGAGTTAGTGGGATATTATACGATAGATGATCTCAGCATGGGGCAGAATACAAAAAATCTATATTATGTAGGGGAGATAAACATTTTTTATATCCTTGTTTTACCAGTCCTCGGCAGCAGCATGATAAATAAGTAGAATAAATAAGTAGAAAAATGCCAAATACCACTACGAGTATTAAAGTCAGCTAGGTTCTAGGATAAGGTGTTTCTTAAAAGTGAAATCACTTACTTTGTATTTGACTGATCGCTGAAAGACTCCCCACATCATGTCAAGTACGGATATGACAATGCCGAGAATACAACCAACACCCAGGACAACGAACACGCCTGTCATGTGTTTCATGCCCAATTGTTTTTCCTCTTCTTTTGTTTCTTGCTATAATGTTAAAAAAAATATCCAATTAATAACAGATACCTGTCGCATTCTAGACGTGCGCTCTGAGCGTCAAGGCTTCCTGTCGGCGTTGAGTGTGTAAATCAAATGTATGATGATCTTTGTAGTCAGCCGCGATGCAAATTTGAGCGATATTCGCTACGATTGATTTTACACCAGCAACGGGGCGATTTTTATGGGCTAAGCAAAATGTCTACGTGTACACCAAGAAACGTTTACTCGCCTGATTCTAGAGACATGGGAGCGAGACGCATAGCAGTTTTTTAGCATTCGCTATAAAATATCACTTGACGCTGATGGCGTGGAGAAATCTCGTGGCCGAAACATAAAGGCCCATTTACACATTGATTAGTGTTAAGTACGAGTTCATAAACTTTATTAATAAACACAAGTGGAAAAAACACTGTTAGACAAGGCTTAATAAACGCGGCACCAAAATGTGGTATAATAATTAAATAATATCAACTTATACTAATTATTCTCTATTAACAATCATATTTTAAATGTTTAAAGCAAGTCATGCTTACCCCACATTTGCCCCCTCCCCTTTTTTCCTTCCACCACAAATCTTTCATTTTTTGTAACTCTCCATTTTCCTGTAGTCTAAGTAGTGCGTCGTCCATTACTTTTTTGTACGGAGATCCTGAAATCGACAAAACTAATAAATAGATATCAAATTTGCAAGATGATCTTCTTTAAATTGTGAGAGTAAGTGAGTGTTAGTCAATTGTTGAAATATGTATATTTTCACTCTATTCTATAATTACAAAGAGATTTGTGCATATTAAATGTAAACTAATCTTTGGCGTCAACTGTACAGTCAAATAAGTACTTAAGTAGTAGCAGTAAGAGCACTAAGAGCTAGTACTTACTCGAACCCTCCTATACCTGCAGGTTGTAAAAACACTGGTGCCGTATTCTAATTTTAAAAATACATAAACAATTCATTAAAAACACAATCTATCACCATCCTACAAGTAATAATCAACCAATATTTTATGTTGTATTGGAAATGCGTCGGAATAATTTTTAAGCAAGTTCTGATATTTCTGATTCTGTATTGCGCTAGCTGTATTGCGTAGAAAAAGCATTGGATTTGTATTGAAGTAGGATTGTGTCTAAACGTGTTTTAAAGTTTAGGTTTTTTCTTCAAACTCCTTATCCATAAATACATTAAAATTACATCTATCTAGATATATTTATATTTAACATTAACACACATTTACATCGTTTATAGAATCTTCATCATTTTCGTACCGTTAAAGTGCTTGTAAAGTTCGCGTGAACTTCACTCTGAATTTGCTCGGAATGGATGTTCTGAGAAAGTCAACAAAAAGGCGGGAACGGTATTCGCCTTCTTTCAGTCACAGCTCCTAATTTTGAACTACCAATGAGATTTTACCCGTCCTTGCTAATCTTGTGACATGGCCTCATAAACGGAGAGCTAGCCACGTCAGGTATGACACAATAATGAGAGCAACGAAACCCCTCTAGTCAGTTTGCTATACTATGCTTATTTCTAGATCTGGACATCTGGCAGCTGTAAAGTGGTGGAGGTCAAAGAATGCAAACCACTCCAAGAAAACAAATGAGTTCTAGGTTTGATGCAATATTATGAGAAAGTATATAAATAATTAGACTCTGTTATTGTTTCAGCAATAATAACGCAATGTTTATTGTTTTAATATTAAAATAAAAGCCCTGTCCTCTATAAATGAGACAAATTTGGCAGTTTACTATTTTTATTGCCGTTTGGCATTACTATTTTCCATTTGAAAATTTTTGCTAGTCTGTCACTCTGACCTCCACCCATTAAAATCTGCCAGATGCCCGGATATAGTAATAGGGATAGTATAGCAATCTAACTATACGGGTTTTGTTGCTCTCATTCTTGTGTCATATCTGACGTGGCTAGCTCTTAGTCTAATACATTCACTTTTACACAGTATTCTAAATACGATACGAGTACTCATACATACCTGTATTCATATGATCACTGATTAAGAAAAAAATACCATACCTTTTTTTATTCCAATACCATAGCTTTTGGAATCTAGAAGATCCCCAATTTGCATCAAGGAGCAATGTCTTTCCTTATAGTACTCAATAGACGGTGACTCCATGAAAAAGGCATAATTCGAGGTTTCTGCCCTGAAAGATTTTAAATTGTTTACCAAGAGTCGAATTGTACAGTCTCACTACTGTACATTTTTCCGTTTACGTAGCGGCCTACTTAAGCCCGCTGTTTGGCACTATATTATAGGAAAAGCGACGACAGTGCATACCTACCTTGCATACGATTAACATCAACAGAAGGAACGGCTAAATAGTATTCCTAACTCTGTGACATTTATATAATTAATAAACTAGTGTAACTTGAACTCAACTTCTTCTTCATCTCAACGCACTCAACCACATCAAGCAAGTGTAAGGGCTAGCTGGCCCCTACATTTTTATGGTCCTTCGAACCTTTCCGTGTCCTTCGAGCTCAGCAAGGATTTCGGAACGAACCATCGCCACTACAGTCTTCAGCTTCGTTGAAAGATTCGTTCGAGAGCTTGAAGATTACTGCAACTAACTTTCTCGGCCCGTACTAGGAACCGCAACGGCAAGCGGAGGTAAGAACGGATTGAGACAACTCACTACATATCGTCGGATAACTACTGAGAAGATTTGCAGCGTTACCTACGGTATTTAACTACAACTTTAACTCATCCAAACTTAACTTTAACTAACTAACCGCAAGACAACTTTTAACTTTACAGCTTTAACTTCTAACTCATCATGAACAATCTTCAACTTCAACAAACCTGCTTTGATAGCATCAAGTCTCTGTGTGTTAACTACAAGAAAGACTCAGCGGCCCGGAAAACTCAAGACAACTTGAACAAACGACTAACTTCTCTCGACACCTTATGGGCTGATTTCGAGAGCCAACATGAGGTCCTTGAAAAGGAAATCGAGGACAAAACCATCAACTACTTCTCTGAAGATATCTACTCCAAAACTAAAACTATGTACGAGGCCACTAAGGCGGATATGCTAAGGTCAATGCATAATCTAACCGAAGGGAGGGCCTCAGTCAAGTTTGACCTGACGAGATTCTTAGAAGATACCGAAGAAGGGACAGACGGCGTTATTCAACTTCTGAATAAACAAGAATGTAACTTCAAGGCCATCGATCGAGTGATGTCAAAGATCGATACAGCCTCCAACAACGAGAAATGGGAGTTAGAAGACAATCTAAACATTTTAAAATCCAAGTGGTCATAAACTGCACTGGGAGATAGATGGCTTACTTAAAGGCACACATGAAACTTACTACAAAATGTTCGCCAACATAGAAGATAGGCACGATTCTATGCGAAAGGAACTCAACAGCAAGATATGGTCAACTTACCTGAATTCTCAGGAAACTACAACCAATGGATTTCGTTCAAAGATCTCTTCATAGAAACCGTTCACGATAACCCAACGATCAACAAGGCGCAAAAGATGCAACATCTTAAAACTAAACTTCGAGGAGAGGCGGAGAGATTAGTTCAACATTTGACAATGAACGCCGAGAACTACAATTCATGCTGGGAGATTCTGAACCAACGGTACGATAACCGACGTCTTCAATTTATTTCATTCATGAATACCTTACTCAACTTACCTACAATTCAACAACCTGATGCATACAACCTGAAAAAAATGCATGACGTCATTACTGAATGCATGAGTGGATTAACTAATATCGGCTTGGATACTACAACATGGGATCCTGTCATTGTACACCTGATGACTTTGAAAGTAGACTCCACCACGCACAGCGATTACGTACGGGATCTTCAAGACCACCGAGAGATTCCAGTCTTACATGATTTTCTTTTTTTTCTCGAGAGCAAATTCATGGCTTACGAAACCATGAAGCGCACAAAAAGGACGTCAACGCCCAGCAAAAACCAGCAGCCGTGAAAACTTTCAACAAAGAATATCAAGCCAAGAAAACCAACTATAACAACTCTAATTATTTCAAGAATAACTCCAAAGTATATCATACAACATACGGTCAATGCCCACTTTGCGACGGGGAACACGTGCTGATGCAATGCCCGAAGTTCGTTGACCTAGACACGCTGCAGCGCAACAACACAGTTGCGAAACTACGGGTTTGCAAAAACTGCTTGTTTAGTCACGGGGACGAGGAATGCAGATCCAGCAAAACATGCAAGGAATATAATTTGAGACATCATTCATTATTACACAATAACAACAAGAAACAGATAAGCTTCTAATTATATAAAAAATAACTTCGAGTCAAAGCCATCAACCTCAACCTCATCTCAAGGACCATCGAGCCATCATATAGCCGCAGATGATCCAGACCCAGAGGTCCTCCTAACTACGGTTGAGCTTCAACTTCAATCCCACGACGGAACACTTAACCTCATAACTGAAAACGCCACACAACTGATGAAACTAACTAGAACGAAGTTAAACGGAATTATAACTGGAATTGGAACTCGAAGCTGTAAAGGAAAGACAGCAATTACTTGCAAGTCCCAACAATCCGATTATTCATTCCAAACTAAAGTATTTATAGTCAACAAAATAACTAGAAACCTGCCGAACTCTACCTTCAAGAAAGGAAACTGGCCGCATTTACAAAACTTGCAACTAGCGGATGCTGCCTACAACGTGTCTCGACCTATAGACCTTTTGCTAGGGTCTCACATTTACGCGGACGCTATCATGGATGGAGTACTCAAGGGAAAGGCTCCCATTGCACAGCGGACCCATCTAGGATGGATTATCAGCGGGAGACTGACAGCTTCTCTATCACTTAACTGCCACTTAACTTTAGTCAACATGGACGAACTTACAAAGTTTTGGGAAAATGAAGATATCACTCAGAACGACGAGGATACATCTCAAGACGATCAATGTGAAATCCACTACCAACAAACTGTCCAGCGAGGCTCCGATGGAAAATACATCGTGAAAATGCCGCTTAACACTAACTACGAGGAAAAGCTGGGAAATTCCAAACAAGTAGCGATATCTCAGTTTTTACAACTTGAACGAAGATTACAAAAACAAACTAGGCTCGCCGCAATGTACAAGGAATTCATAAAGGAATATTCCGACTTGCAGCACATGAAGCCGTCAGCTTCGTCTTCAGAACAAGACTGCTACCTTCCTCATCATGGAATATTAAGGGAAAATGCCACCACCACGAAGCTAAGGGTTGTTTTCATTGCATCGCAAAAAACTAGCAACGGCTACGGCCTAAACAGCCTAAAAAGGTCCTAACCTACATAAGGACATTCAAGCGCTTATACTGAAGTGGAGGTCTTACAAATATGCATTTTGCGCCGATGTCCAAATGATGTACATCATGGCAACCCCAAGCCATGTAAACAGTTGTAGTGGGAGCTCTCACGTTTTTTGATAAAATATAATTGCTTACAAGTTTAATATAAGAGTGGTTGTGTATCCAGCGAAGACAAAGAGGCACAAAGTTTTGGTTCTTCACATAAAAACAAGTCACTGAACCGCACAATAAAGATCAGAAACACCGGTAAGTTCCACATATTAGCCGTTACACGCCGAACTTTATTCAAAATAGTGGAAAATCAAAGTCTACTCGTTTGTTTACGGTAAAACATAACGGTACCGGTGTTAAGTGATTGGATACCCCACACTCACTGACAGTGACAGTTAGTGACAGCCTCAATATCACGTTCCGATACACGCATACTTGCAACTTAGTGTTGCCAATACCAACTATTTTCAATCGATATCGATAATCGATTACCATAAAAATGCCACCCACGGTCAATGGTTGCGCAGGCTGCCACGAGCCTTTCCCAAAAAGAAATGAGTATTTGGCATGTGCCTTATGCAAATTAAAATACGACCTGAAATGTGCCAATGTGGATTCTGGAACCTTTTTGGCGATGAACACTCAGCAAAAAGGGAAATGGGTATGCCCGGAATGCCTTTGCAAACGACCTAAAACTGGAAATTCGAACACACCAGTGCGCCAAAATGAGATGTGCAGTAAACAGGAAAGCCAATTACCTGCCCCTCGTCGGAACCAAAAAGCGCTACTGGTAGTACGAGCTTTGCTAGCACTACAGAGGAGCGACTACGGGAGATCATAAAAGATGAATTGACATCTACGTTGGAGAGTACTATCCAGAGGCTTGTATCAGCCATGCTAAAGGAAATCTCAGATGAAATGGCAAGCTTGCAGAAATCAATGTCATTTTACAACGAGAAATACGAAGAGATTAAAAAAACGGTTGACAGTCAAGAGGTAACTATATCTGAGCTCAATAAGGAAAATCAAGACCTGAAGACGTCAGTCTTAGACCTAAAGACAAGAATGAATATAATAGAAATACATATGCGAGAGAGCAATATAGAGATCAACGGTGTCCCCGAGAACAGGGCAGAGAACCTAATGACGACAGTTGTACAGATGTCTACGGTTATAAAGAGTCCTATTACTAACGACGACATACAAAACGTAACAAGAGTTGCAAAACTATCGGAATACAGTAATAGACCAAGAGCTATCATAGCCAAGCTCCGTACACCGCGCCTCCGTGACATAATTTTAGCAGCCGTATCCAAATTCAACAAGGACAACAACAAGGACAAACTATCTTCTCAGCACCTTGGAATTGGCGGGCCCCGAGTTCCAGTGTATGTGGCTGAGCACCTTACTCCGGCGGCTAAGAAACTGCATGCAGCGACAAGGAAGAAATGTAAGGAACTCAATTATAAGTTCGTGTGGGTGCGAAATGGGCGCATCTACGTTCGTAAAGACGAAAAGGAGCAGGCCTTACTAATTAAAAGTTCAGATAGCCTAGGATTCATGCATTAGATAACGGAATGTTCTATGGTAATTAGCAATGGTAATATAGTCACATAAGAATGTTAGAAATTTATTACCAAAATGTACAAGGTCTAAGGACAAAGACAAATAACGTTTTAAAAAATATCCTAGTCGCTAATTACAAGGTCATTGCTTTTACGGAGACTTGGTTAAATGCAAATATTGCAAACAACGAGTTTATAGATAATAGATACGTAGTTTATAGGAAAGATCGTGTATGTTCCGCAGGCACTAAAAAGGATGGTGGCGGAGTAATGATTGCAGTTTCAAGAGATATACCATCATTAAGACTAACTAGTTACGAAACTGACGTTGAAAGTTTGTGGGTGACATTATTTTTAAACCATAACCATCGTGTCAAAAAATTAACAATTTGCGTAGTTTATCTTCCTCCTCCAGTCAAAGCGGAATCTTTATCATGTTTTTTGTCTAGTGTGGACGTAGCTCTGGCACACACTGACGATTTTGTAATATTGGGCGATTTTAATCTGAGTTTCATACAATGGAAACAGCAAGATAGTCTGAAATATTTAGTTCCTTCTAATTACAATACAACCCTGGGTTATTTACTAATTGACTTCATGGCAGCCAACAGAATCCATCAGGTAAACAATATAAGTAACAGCGACAACTGCCATTTAGACCTAATATTAACTAATTTGCAAAATATTGAAGTTGTGGATCCTTGCGATACTCTTAGCAAATGTTATGACAACCATCCCAGTCTGTTGTCTGTTGTGACTTATTGCAACACAAGCCATCTATAACCGAAAACGCATCCTAGTTACAATTATCATAAAGTTGCATATGATGACTTGGTTAAGGCGTTAAAAGGCGTAAATTGGCAAAATAGGCTTGAGGGCTTGAGGGATGTCAACGAAATGACTAATGAGTTTTATAGAATAATTAATGATTTTATTGGCAATATCGTACCGAAATTAAATTCCAAAAAGTCAAATTATCCCTCATGGTTCAATCAGAATCTTATAAAACTACTAGGAGAGAAAAATAAAATTCGGTTAAGATATCGTAAATATCTCAATCCTCGGGACGAAATTGAGTTCAAATTACTTCGCAGTCGGTGTAGTAAATTGTATGACGATTGCTACAAACATTACAAAGAAACTATTGAAGCTAACATTTCAAATAACCCCAAGGTATTTTGGAACTTTATTAAAAACAAGAGAGGTGGTAGGTCTACTCTTCCCGCCAGAATGCATTTGAATGATGACATAGCCGAAAATGGACTTAACATTGCTAACCTTTTTGCAAAACACTTTTCGTCTGTGTATATCTCGAATAACTCTAATACTCGTAGCGGGATTGCGGCTAGCCAACCGAGCACAAGTTGTAAATTTATTAATAAAATACATCTGACCGAATTAGAGGTACTACGAGCTACCAAAAAACTTGATTGTTCAAAAGGAGCTGGACCAGATGGCATACCCCCTATATTCGTGAAACGGTGTGGTCCAGCATTGGCTCTACCGCTATACTTGATATTCAACCAGTCACTCACTGAAGGCTGCTTCCCTGATGTGTGGAAAGAGGCTCGAATTGTGCCAGTTTATAAAAAAGGCGACGAAGTTGACGTTCAAAACTATCGTCCAATTTCGATCTTATCTTGTTTTTCCAAGCTATTCGAGTCTCTTGTCGAGCCTATACTGTCGGGATTGGCGGAATCCAGTCTATCGGATCATCAACATGGTTTCGACCAGGTCGATCGGTGATGACAAATCTCGTGCCTTATGTTACTGATCTATGCCAGCAGGTTGATAAAGGTTCACAAGTTGACAGCATATACACCGATTTCAGTAGCGCCTTTGACAAAGTCGACCATGCAATCCTTTTGCAAAAGCTCAGTCTTTTTGGAGTAGGCAACGATTGGTTAAACTGGTTCGGATCTTATCTTGCTAACAGACCGCAAAGTGTCGTCGTTCACGGCTAAAAATCACAAACATACTATGCCGAATCAGGAGTACCACAAGGATCGCATTTGGGCCCGGTACTTTTCTTGATATTCATTAACGACGTCACGGACCACATAAAGCATTCTAACTATTCACTTTACGCAGATGACCTAAAAATTTATAAATCAGTGGCTTGCGAATCGGATGCAAGAATGCTTCAGAATGATCTTTTTAAAGTAACAAAGATTAATACTGCTCGACTGCATTCTAAAAACACTTGATAGGTAAAAGGGTTCCTCATTAAAGGTTCTTGGTTTCGGTTACGTTTGGGTAAGTCCTCGATGTGCTTGCTGAATTGGTAGGCTTTACAAAAACAACCTTTATTGTTAACTATTTCCGGTCTTTGGGTGGGGGCTGTGTTAATTCATATCAGATAGCGCTACAATACTAAGACCATACGAATTTCGCGAATAAAACAATAATCAATTTGATATTTTGGAACAGAAGAAATTCCCTACCGGGTATTAAATACCCAGGTTAAAAAATTATGAAACTATATATTCAAGGAAATAATATGTAACACTCTACTTAATACGTTGAATCGATTCTGCTATGAATACCCAAAACATATTCAAGAGGCTTTATTGGGTGGAAACGCAGTTTTTACGTTTTCTTAATATTTTTAATATGTATTTACACAGAAAAAAATATAGTTTATAAAATACTGTTTACATATTAGTAATAAGCAATTAATTAACTAGTTAGTTTATTGAAGACACTTAAAATTTATCATCAACTTATAGAACCCTGACCATTTATTTAGCCTCCGCGCGGTTTCGAAATCTTCTGCACCATTTTTTTTTATTTTGCTATTGACTCTTAAACTGTTTGAAGTTATACTGAGTTATTATATACACATTTAGAAGCGAATAATCATTTTTAAATGCTTTAGTTTTTTGTTGAGCAAATATAACAAAATTGTATTTTTTCTTCTAGTCGACTTCAATGTTTGAATCAAAATTTTGTAGTCCGAATTACGCTTACTTTTCGATAGAGCTTTCACAGTATTCAATAAGACCATCACGGACAATGGTCTTATGGATTTTCATACAATATTACAACACGTTTGTTGAGGAGGACAACGTCTTTTTCCCGAGCGCCGGCACAATCCACCGGGAGATAGACGTTACTATTTAAATTGTGTAGAGATATTAAGTTGTAAGGCGTTCGTCGAACTCAATAATTGCCGGGTTGCCTAATTTGAGCACTCGTAAAAAAATATTGTATATAATAGTGACATAATTAAGCTTTTCAATCTCATACCTTTCTTAGGCCACTCAGCTCGTGGCCTAAACACGGTACTAGAATGAAAAGCTCTTCATTATGTCATGATTGTATAGAATACTAATGTTTACCTACTTAACTAAAATATGGTTCGAAAACCATGTATTATTGGCATTATTTTGTGGCACTTTTAGCACAGCTAAAGGTTGTGAAAATACTTAAGTTGTCATTAATATACAATAAACATAAACATATTATATTGATGCAAACAGTACTTAGTATTCTGTAAACGTTTTGACGTGGAATCAGTGAACGCTCTTGGATATAATATATTGGACCCGGGTATGTCCTTAAACTACATCCGGACGCAGGTATGTCCTTGAACTACGTCCAAAAGAGAGGTATGGGTACTGCGAATGTCATCTCGCTATGTGTGGTAGGGCACAGCACAGCGAATGTCATCTCGCTCAAATCTGGAGCAGAGCCCGACTGGGGAAGTACTTACAGAAACTCTTTTACGAAGTACTTACTCCAACTTACAGAAAACCACAGCCAAATAGCACTAGACCCTACTCATAGTGTTGTGTTCCTGCTGGTTAGTAACGTTGCCAAAGAGCTCAAAGAGGACCCAGTGTGTTAACGATCCAAATTTTTGTAAAGGGTCGGCAACGCGCATGTGACACCTCTGGTGTTGCAGGCGTCCATAGGCTACGGTAGCTGCTTACCATCAGACGGGCCATATGCTTGTTTGCCACCGTCGTGGTATAAAAATAAAAATAAAATATTAACATAACAAAGCAAAACTTACTTATGAACTCCTTCATCATTACTGGGAGCATTCCAACCCTTCTTGGTCATTTTGTCATACATTGATTGGTAATTTTTTTCCTGTGAGTCCTATTAAATATTAAATAATTAATATAGGTTTTTTTACACCATAATAAACAAACAAATAACATAAGATTATTCAAGTGGCGACGGCATAGTGCCAAAAACCAGCAAATAGTGCCGCCATGTTAAGTTTATTTAGCTTGTTTAACAGTAGGTATACCTACTGTATACTGTATACTGTATACTATACCTACTGTATGTTATACATAACATTACCTTAAAAAAGTTAATAGTCGACCCCGTATCTTTTGCGCCGTACATAATGTTACTTGTAAGTAATTGTTCCGCTTTTTCGAAGGGCAATACGTTTTTTTCTACGGTAAGAAAGGCTACCAGGGTTCCGACATATGACGCCACCATTATCATGGTGAAAAACCACCATATACTTGTAATCATGCGCGGAGCGAAAGCTCTGGAATCAAAAATGAACAGATTCTGATCGTATAAGTGATCACGTATAAGAAATATTTGAAATAGGTGGACGTGGTTTTGGATGAAGGCTCAAAGTGAAAAGTTTTTCTCCGAGCCAACGGGTGCTTTATAAGTAGTTCTAAAAAAAGTCTAGGTAATTTTTAATTTAATGCAAAAATATTTAAATAATACCAGTGTATCCAGTATTATAACTATAAAACTTTCGTGAGACTCTAACATATTAAAAATATTTATAGCGGGTTACTCACGTAATTTAAGTCGATTTTTGCTCTACAAGTTTCGATCGACTATGATCATTCTCACGGGCGGCCTTCCGCGACGGCAGCGCGCTGGCCGCTCGTGAGAATGATCATCGTAAATTAATCGAAACATGTCGATCAAAAATCGACTTAAATTACGTGAGTAACCCGCTATAAATATTTTTAATATATCCAGTATTATGACCAGTGATCGGAATACGCAGAGTATAAATACTTAAACTTAGTATATCAGAGACAAGAATTAGTGACTTCCTTGTGTTGTGACTACATTCTTTTCTTGTGGGAATTCCTGTGAAAAGTAAAATATATTTCTAACCCGAAGTTACTAAACAAAATATAAAATAAAGTAGTTTTAACTAGTTAACAAATAATAATAATAGAAAAATTACATATTTTTACAAGCTTTTATTTAACTTGCACTGTTCGTATGTATTTACATACATATAAGTAAATATGTAAGTTGTCCGTCAAAATTTGCAATCCATTTTTCATTACTTGTTAACTAGTAATAACTTGTAACTTGGAGTAAAAGTTCAAAGAGGACCCCGTGTGTTGACGACGAAGGACCCTCTTGTTCCTTTAGCCGTCAACACAGTGAATCCTCCTTTTTGTAAAGGGCCGCCAACGCACATGTGACACCTCTGAAGTTGCAGGCGTCCATAGGCTACGGTATCTGCTTACCATCGGGTGGGCCGTATGCTTGTTTGCCACCTCAGTGGTATAAACAAAAACATTTACTTTTTAATATGTTGGGAAACAAATATGAGAATTTAAAAAAATCCCGCAAGAAAAAAAAATATATGCGGAAGGAAATCCCCAATTGGGTCACTAAACTTCGAACTCAGGTAAATCCATTCGAGCCTCTCAGCAAATATCTACCCTATTACCTTTCCTTAATACCAAAATCGCATAATCTGACAGATGGATTTACCCGAGTTTGAAGTTAAGCGACTCAATTCTTGTCTCTGTTCTACTAAGCCCATTGTATTTATGCTCTGCCCATTTCGATCACTGATAATGACGGTGTTGCAAATTTATTTAGTAATAATAAACCATGAAACGTTATAACGTTTGTAATGGGACGATTTAAAATATGGCAACAGAAATTGTTCGGTATTCAAATCTTATACATACATTGGGGCAATTTCAGATCCCTGTTGCATTACAGAACCAATGATGAGCCACACGGAATTGGCGAAGCTGAACTGATTGCTCAGCTCCTCGGGGTTCTCTATGCAGGGCTGCGGGTTCTGCCACTCCTTGTGTGACAGTCGCCCCACCAAGATCATTACCACCCCGAGAGCCAGTTGTATCAGTACCATGTAATACCACACCTGAAAACATTAAGCGAAACCCCTAAAAAATATTTAAAGGAAAATGTAAGTCCATCTTTTATAATTAACACTTTCCGTACCACACTACGCTATGCGCTATGCTCGTAGCTGATCCTAGCGTTTTCCTCGTATGTAGTGGAAAGCGCCTACGAACAGAGAGCCTGCTTAGATAAACCGACTCAACCGACTTCAAAATTTCTCTATTTCTTTTTATGTACGTTCACCGATTATTCGACGACGGCTGGACCTCTATTCTCTTCTTCTGATCTTGTTTCAAGGAGTCTTCACAATTGGTCCCAATGTAACCAGGTCAAGATCTGATGATGGAATCCTGGAGAAATCGAGGGCACTCTTCAACTATTATAGGCACCCCTATAGTGATTTGAGTATTTTTTTACAGCAGCTCGAGAATTTGCTTTTGGAAAGGTGGAGGCTACGTGAAGTCGGTTCTTTTCAACCGACTTCAAGATTTCGAAGGAGGAGGTTAGTAACAAAATTTGGTACTATAAAAGTTCTGAGAACATTTTAGAACGTGCTAATTAGTATTTATGATTAGCACTATAATGGTGTTGTAAACCTTTACCTAACCCCAAATAGGCCCTAGTTTTATCACTGATTTATTCTGTAAACATTACATAAAGGCTCTCACGGTGATAAATCAGCTCTATGATTGAAATGCCTGTTACGTTTATGTCACAATTTGGAACTATAAAAGTAACCAAAACATGTTTATAGTGCTATTTTGCACCGTAACCGAATCCAGTGAATTTTTTTATCACCAAAAGAATCGTGTTATGTGCTGTCATCGTCGTGAGGTTTCACAAGAAATTAAACATAAATCTGTAAGTCATTCGCCATTGTCCCTTAAAGCGACTTATAAATGTACATACTAAAAAACCTTCGTGAACCTTAGCTCTGCCGGTACTTTCACTTGCGAAAATAATTGTATTTATAAAATCATTATGCTGATTATAAATTTGACAATGCGCCTTCAGTAAAGTGTCTATAGTATTAAATAGTACTATAATCGCTTTTTGAAAATCTATTACAATGCAACACTTTAAAGTAATTCTTTTTTATAGTCCTTTAAGCGTTCTAAGAGCTAAATTATAGAACTGAAATGCTCTTTAATTTATAGAACCAAAACGCTCTATTAAAAACCTTTATGGTACAAGCAGTCACAATGGTTACCATTATAGGCCTACTATATCACAGTTTGGCGATAAAAGGCCTTAGTTATAGAAGCTTTTGTTACTTTGTTACGTGATCTTTGATTTTTTTTAATATATGTTCCTTGATTATTCGAGAGACGGCTTAACCGATTTGGAAAATTATTTTTTTGTTTGAAAGAGTATACTTCACAGTTGGTCCCATTGTAACCAGGTTAGAATCTGATGATGGTATCCTGGAGAAATCGAGGGAACTCTTCAACTATTATAGGCACACCTATAGTGGTTTCTGTGTTTTTTACAGCAGCTCGAGCATGTTCTTTTGGAAAGATGGAGGCTAAGTGAAGTCGATTTTTTTTTGTTTAAAATTATTTTATATATTGCAGTAAACAATATCCGTAGATTTAGGAAAATTTTGCCTGTATCATTTTATCGTTTTAACATGAATTAACTAGTTGTTTATTAACATATAAAATTGTCAAAATTAGATTTCACATATTAATATCACCAAATACTATACAACCACAGTATAATAACTTTTTGAGGCATCAAGTCTGAAGCGCCATCTGAACGAGATCAACCCAAAGTTTTCGTAGTAATACCATAATAATAATAACGCTATCAATTACTAGATTGCGCTGAGAGGCACAGAGTTCTCTGCAGTCTACCCTACATTATATGGCAGCTTTGGCTGGTCTCGTTCAGATGCTGCTTCAGACTTTGAGCCTCAAAAAGTGCTTAGACTGTGGCTGGCTATATATGTATAGTCTCTGCTATCACGAACTTGCAGAGGTAAATACGTAGATATAAATAACTAACAATATTTATTCTAATGTTAGCTTCATCATCACATGGTCTCGTACAATAAGCGTTGGTCAACGCCAGTACCATGTTAAGATAATGGACATTATATTTCCTTATTATCTACCCATGTCTTATTTCTTATTTTTTGTATTATTTATTTATCGTATGGCTAATTAATACACTGTGTTGTTTTTTCATGCAACTATCACAATTTAAATTTGAATTTCCTTAAGTAGTCAGCAGCGTCGCTCGTGAGGTTTTTAAAATCCAGAGGTGGTCCATTATACTTTGTTATTGGGCATTCGAAAACGATATGGTGAACGGTTTGTTTTGGACATCCGCATTCGCATTCTTCAGCGGCGGCTGTATGCGGGTGTGAGTTCGCGAGTAAACTAGTAGTCCGCCTCGAACTCAGAACTTGCGATTTCCTTGCAAACGAGTTGACCAATATAACAAGACCCTTACGAATTCTCAAAGTATATGTATCTCTGCTACAACCCCAACACATTTCATGAAGATCAGAAAAGCGTTACTAAAGTTATCGTGGAATAAACTCTCAAAATCAAAAAGCCATCGAAATGTCACGACGTTCCACTAGCCAGTAGTTGTTTGTAAGAACTGGCTCCGCTAACGCTCCGCTTATGCTCCGCTCGTTCGATTCCATTTCATTTCTTACCTCCGGTGCAAACACCTCCATGAACGAGAACATTGCTGGGGGCTGCTTACTTGGCTGCCGGTACAGAATGGCGATGCCAAGCGACATGAAAGGTGTTAAGAAGTCTATGGCTTTTAATCTACTTGAAGTTATGGTAAAATCGCAAATGCCGAAGTCCGCTCTCTGGAAAAAAAAATCAGAGCCTGAGCTGTTGTGGCCGTTTTTTGCGAGGAAGTAGGCTGCAAAGGTGGATTTGTTGTGTTCATATATTTTTTTTAATTAATCATATAAATTTTGAAGAATCTGACTGTACAATGAGTGCACATTAAAATTAAAGTACAGTCACCGGCAATAGTATCTTCCTACGCGGAGGCCGCATAAATATGTGAGACTCTCTTATTTATAGGGCCATAGGGGAGCGTGTTATATATTCGCGGCCTTCATGTAGGAATATACTATTGCCAGTGACTGACTTAAAAGTTATTTTGTAAACATTTAATATAAACTGACCTCGTGATCGATCTCCCCAGATATGCCATCCGTATCATTAAGAGTCTCATTCCAGCCACCATATTTCAAACTAGTTACTTCAAATTCACAGCTGAATCCTAGTTCATCAGCTAGCTTTTCGAACAAGTCTATAGCGAAGCCTTCGTAACGGTCGTTTCCTGAGAGAGTCGTGGATGACTCCTTTAGGTAGCAGAATGGCGAAACCTTAACATTAATACAGGGTTATTATTACTAGTAATCGTATAGTGGTTATGAAGGCAGACAATCCTAACATAGACCATTTATAACCAAAGGATATCGTCATTTTTTGTTAGGTGATCTGGCCCAGATTATTTAGGACCGTTTAGGAATGATTTTTACCTTTAAAAATCGTCATAATTTCTAGATCAGTACGGTGGTAAAAAAATTGCAAAATCTAATGGGAAAATTGAATAATCGTGCATTTTAAATTTGAATCTGACAAGGACAATATTTGAAGCGTGCATGCCTATGATTTATATATTAATGTAAAACAGTACCGTTTTTTTTTTTAAAGAAAACGTACAAAAGCGGACTTATAAACAAAACGGGAATCATGATGAAATAATAAAAACTCATATTTTGATCGTATTTATAGTTCCTGTATTTCGGTAAACAAAGACGGCTGTCAAACTATCGTTCCTAACACCTATTGCGAAGGGATAAGGTTTACCACCGTTAGTGGCGTTACTGCGATACCACTAGTATCTGGCATTGCAAAATTGAAAAAAGATGCTTTTCGTTATCGAAAGAGTATGATATAATGCTATTATGAAACCCACTTTTAATATTTAAACTCCGAACAAAAATGCAAAAATACGCATTTTCAATCTTTCGGCGATTTAATACAGTTGATTTCTAATTTAAACATCCGTATTCGTAGGCTTAGATATTATTTTAATATTACAATGTTCTAACTTACCGAACAGTATCAAAACGCAGATTATGTAACTGTAGACATTGACAGTGTCAAACCAAAAAACAAACCCGTTACAGTCTAGGTGAAGTTAAACTTTATGTCAATGCCATAAGGACGTTAACGACTTGTCTTGCTGTACTTTAATCGCGGAAAGATCAACATAATGTTTATTTATACATAGTATTTCTAATTCCAGTTTCATTTTTTTGTAATATTTTGTCTTCATTGTATTTATTTTACATTGAATTACAAACGGTTTATATCAGAAGGTGGCCCAGAATTGACGATCCCCTTTTAGGACGAACAATAATCGCATATTTACATTTGTTTTGTATGAATCCCCAAATTCACTTCATATTACATACATTCAAATATAAGTATGCTAAATAATAATCGTTCTAATTCTGATCAGTTATGTAAATTAAGTTAATTTTCAAGAAAAATAATACACAGTACTGTACCATTGCAACAAGAATTTTAAATGTTTTATTTTTCATGATGGATGCTTCTCCGATGTCAAGTACCATGGTATAAGGGCGATCCATTATTACATTGTTGTCTTTCCACATTCCTATCTGAAAAAAATATGACACGAACGTTATGTAAACGTAACTAAATAGGCGAGTTTCATACGTATACAAAATTAATACTTTCACTATACGCTTTCATTACCGACATGGGACGACATTACCGACATTCGTACAGTCGCCATCAAATATATCGGAGCGGCCAAGGTGGTCACAAATATCTGAACAACGCCTCTATTGTCAAGACGAAAAAGTGCGTGTTCATATATTTTTGAATACCTTGGCTGCTCCGATATATTTGATGGCGACTGTACAGAGCCATCCATTTCTGAAGGCAAATGTGACAGAGCTCGTTTGACGGGGCATTACATGTAATTTGTATTCTGGTAAGCTGTTCACTGTATGAAAATTAATTATTTTCTTTATTGTATGTTCTTCTCTTCTTTCGTGTTACCTGTCATGTTTTTTCTCACCTGATAGTCGCATCAGAAGATGAGTGCTGGCAATAGCTGACCATGCTGATGAGGCCATTTGGTGGTCCGTTTGTGTTTGTGTCTACGAATAAACTAATTCTATTCTAATACAGGGACTATCAAAGTCTTAACTGAATGACGTAGTTTAGGGAAAATGATCCAGTCCACAAAAATTTGTCGAAATAATTTAAACTTTATGTCAATAATGTAAGTCGTCTGTTTCAATAACAAATTTTTGAGGATGGATCCTTTTCGCTAAATGATATCCCTAATCATGTAAAACTAAATGAAATAAATAAAAAATCTTACCGATTGATTCCCCGCAGTCGTTAATTCTAATATGTTCATATGCACGTCTGATCTTTGACCGAATACATCGATTATAAGTGGTCCTGTTGATTCTTCAATCTTATTCTGAAAACAAAGAGCGTGAGAAATGTAGGTACTTAAAAAAGTTGAGCCCTGTTTTGTCTCCGAAACCGGTTTTAAGAGTTTTTTACGCGTTTGATTTAGTTACAACATCTCAATTTGTACATACAGATTCCAGTATAGATAGATTACAGTATCGAAGTATAATGGAGAGGAAAAAACCGACCATGTGCTTGTTGGACCACGTATAGAGGGTTCCGTACCTTCAATAAAATAACTAATACCAAAAGGTCGTATCTGATGCATATGGAAGAAGTTTTATGGAGATAATTGAAAAATGGCTGAATTGATAATGCTCAAAACAATTTTCATGGAAAGTATGTGATAAGGCGCATCTTCTTTTTCTATTTTTTTTTATATTTTTTTTATTTTAATAACTATTAACTCAAAAGTTACAGGGGGGGACACAATTTTTCTGACTTTCGAAGCGATTATTTCTTAAAATATTCCCTAAATCACAATGGTATTTTTTTGTAATTTTGTAACATGTATGGAGGGGGGGGGCGCCCTAAAAATGTTTTTTCTGCAATTTAACTACATTACTAAATAGCGGCATTTAAAATACACCTTATGTCTAAATTTGATTTAGATATACGTCTTATAATTTCCGAGTAAAATTACTGTGACATACGGACTCCTGGATCACATCATCAGATCCTGGCCCACTGACAATCGGGCCAACTGATTTTCCAAATCAGTCCAGCCGTCTTCGTATAATCGGTGAACATACAAAAAAAACCAGCCAAGTGCGTGTCGGACCACGCATAGGAGGGTTCCGTACCTTCAATTTAATAAGAACCAAACAAATACAAAAGGTCGTATCTGATGCCTATGGAAGAAGGTTTTTGGAGATAACTCAAAAATGGCTGAACCGATAATGTTCAAAATAATTTTCATAGAAAGTATATGATAAGGCACATCGTCTCAAATTTTTTCATATTTTTTGGACTTACGGTTCATAAGTTACAGGGGGGGGACACAATTTTTCTGACTTTCGAAGAGATTATTTCAGAAAATATTTACTTAGTCACAAAATAATCAAAGAAACCTCAATGTTATTTTTAAAGACATATCGATTGATGTGTCACATGTTGATATTTGGTTAAAAAACATTTTTTGAAATTTAGTTACATCTATGGAGCGCCCCCCTACAAATATTTTTTTTTCAAATTTAACTCCATAACTCGGCATGCAAAATACACCTTATGTATACATTTTATTCAGATACGTCGTATAGTTTCCGAGTAAAATGGCTGTGACATACGGACGGACAGACAGACAGACAGACAGACAGACAGACAGACATGACGAATCCATAAGGGTTCCGTTTTTTGCCATTTGGCTACGGAACCCTAACAAGCAAAAACAAAGCTCCCGCCGAATTGAGAAGCTCCTTCGAAATCTTGAAGTCGGGCGAAAAGATGCCCAGAACCGTGCAAAGTGTAGATAAGGGTGCAGAAAAGCGGACCCTAGCAATAGCTGACAATGCTGAGATAACACTAGATAGAAGAAGATGTACTGTTACGTTGATCGTTACACGCGACAAGCTAACAAAGAAAGTAAAGCCTACCGTTTTCATAAAATTTAACATAGTGGATCCGTAGTTCCAGGATTCATACGTTTGACAATTGACAGTGCCAGGGTCGATAGTCATGTTTTTCGCCATTTTCACTGATTCGTTGAACAGCCTTACAGCGTCATGTATCAAGTACTGTTTGATTTCATTGTAATTCTGCTCCTTGGTCCAGTCATTGTCTTTGGAGATAGTAAAACCTAAAAAATAATTATATACGCCTTGATATGTATATGTAAAAATATGGGTGTACTCATCTTAGTCAAAAATATGTCCCATAGTATCTTATTCCGTTGTAATAAGTGCGTAGTACCATATTTATGAGACGATTTTTTCGATACGTATTTTTGCACTTGACTGTACTAACTAAACAAGAAACGCGAGCGTACCTGATGACGTAAGCAGCATCAAACATCCCATAAAAAGTGGAGCACAGCACAAAATAAAATTGAAACGCAATAAAATCTATCTAACGACATCACACAATTTAATGCAATAAATATTACCCAGCGATAGGCCGGCTAGCGCTGTACCTAGTAACATATAGTTAGCCGTGCGATGGTCAGGTTATTCTATTTATTATAAAAATATGGACATCTAAAATTGAAACGGTCACTATGAAATGTTATTAGTAAACTCTAGTGGGAATTGGGTCATATGGCTACTGGCTTGGTTTTTCATTAGATTTCAATACTTTTTGCGGTAGAAAAACTGCGATGCGAGACTTGCTATTTGGACAAATATAATGTTTTTGATGGGATGTGTTCTTCTTAAAATTGAAACACTGTCACTATCAGCTGATTTGTTGGAGGTCGAGATTGCTATAATGTATTATAATGCAGTTCGGAATCACTACCAAATGGCAAGAAATTTCCAAAACCTATTCCATTTTCTCCTACAGCTCTTGACGTCTTTCGTTACTGTCGGACTATGCAAATAAGCAGGAAATACTATAAAAGAGGATGTCTCCATAAGAACATAAGTTGTCTCACCAGTCATATTGACGCCCCCATATCTGTACGAGGTTAAATCCTTGTAAAACAGATCTAGCGACAAGAAAATGTATGACTGCTCGTCAGCCATCAGACCCACTTGTTGAGCGTGCTTTAAGAACTGATCTAGTTTCTTCGATGGGCAATCTACAATAAAATTCGTGTATCCATTCTTCTTAGCATTTATGAGGACGTCCCTGAAATTTAATTTAATTACTTGAAAATAATTGTTAATCATTCTTCCTGTGAGTACACACACTTCCTGTGAGGACACTAAAATCAGTAGATTTAAATGATTTTCACTCATTATTTTGACAAAAACGGGACTCAGTCTACCTGCGACCACGAGCGTTACGGCACGCTGGAAGCGTCAGGAAAATAATTAAAATAAGTGTACGTAATTAAGTCCTGTTTTTTTTTTAAATACTTCCTGTGATCAAAATATACTAGATAAACCAGAATGCCAATATTTTTAACTTGTAAAAAGGCGAAAAAGGACTCAACTTCGGTTTTTTTTCATCTATCGGGCCAACTTTCAGCAATCTTGTTTCAGCTTGTGCCATACACAGGAGTATACCAGTCTAAAAACATATATTCAAAAATAAATTCAGTCCCTTTCCCGTTCAGTCAATAGAGCGTTCGCATAATTTTTCAATGTAGCACCTAAGCAGAATTGATTGCATGGCCTTGGACTATTAATTAGGTCTCCTTCTTTTGACATTTTTCTTGCTTCCTTTTTGTTTATGTTTATGATTAAAAGTGTATAAATTGTATCATGATCGCGAAAGATACAAGAAACATACCTATAATCTCTTCCACTGAGTTCCCGAATGGAGACGGTCAGATTTTTGTTGGCCATGTGCAGCACATCACTCACGCGCATCAAACTGTAGCCTTTTTCATACATAATTGTGACGTTCGTCCATTCTTTCAATTCTATCAACTTTGTTATAACCTGGTAATCAAATATTGTAATTATAAGTAGTAGGTATAAGACGCTGGCTCCTGGTAGTGCAAGCTGGCTTTTCAAGCTTTATAGTACCGCGCACTGATTGTTAACCTACATTTTTCTACTCCTGCACTTTTATCTGTCATTTATACATTCGTCAACACCTTTATAAGAACATAGATAATATACTCGAAGAAAAATCTATCTAAGTCTATTGCCCAAAATAACACTTGTTCTATAAAAGCGCCAAAATAGTATCGTGTAATCGCGTGCAAGCACATTAATATAGGACAAACTAAATTACTGCCAACCTAAGCAACCTAAATAAACGCAGCGTTTTTAGAAAAAAAAACTTTAAAAAAGAAAAAATGAAAAGAACCACAGACACTTTGTAGTTTTTATTTTACGTTTGTTGGGGCAAACTGTAAACTTTGAAAGTAATTTAGGTATTTTTACTAATCTCTGTAGCTCTTTAATCATTGATCAAATAACGACGTGTGTATTTGTGTGAGTAATGTTAGTATTCTTGAAAAATAGTGTTTTAAAAGGTAAAACTTAAATGATTGTTGACTATATTGACAAAATAACTGCGATATCCATGAAGTTTTCAATTTCGCATTTTATGTAAAAGTAAGTGTAGTCGTAGAAAAAGTATTGTATGCAACGTCGTATAAGTAGGTCAAAAAATGTTCGTGGCGTTTTTCTTAACAATTTTCGCCTACGGCTCAAATTGTTACCCACGCCACTCACCTTTTTTGACCCCTCTTATACAACTGTTGCATAAACTACTAATGTGTCCGATGCGTTTTTGCTATTCTGTGACTATATGGTAGTTATGCATTTGTTTTTGATTACACATGCCATAATGAGGAGGTAATACCTGATCAATATTTAAAAAAGTATGAGGACACTTTGCTTTGCGGTTAGAATCCGAATGTTAACGACAGATTGTGGAATGGAGATACCTGAAAATAGGTGTCATATATTTTAGTGTATGTAAAAGTGTCCAAGTCCTCCTGTGTCACTTTTTGCTATTGCAGCCGCGAAAGCTGCAGATGCCGGTTCAAATCCTTGGCCAGTTTTTCTTAAGTAGGTATATGACATCTATTTTAAGGTTACAATATTTCAATTGATATGTATTACTGTAAAAAATATCGATTGCAATACCTATAAGTAAATTATGAAGAACCCTGGAATATCACGTGACCAGGTCAGGTACCTACTTAAAAATAACGCAAATCAAATTATTAAATTAAAAAAATGTTCTCATTCTTACCGCGTTATAAGCCTGCGGGCTAGGATGCAAGTTCAGATGGAACCAATGCTCCTTGACCAAGTCATTGTGGTCGATCAGGATGTGCGGGATGTCCAACAAGTCGCATATCGCTTGGACGTGTGCAGTCACTTTGCCACTAGTGCCGTCAACAATGCCGATCACACCTTCCTGAAAAATAACAAGACAATAGTTTTAAACAAGTCAACCGAGGATCATAGTGCCGTTTTCTAATTTTAAAGAACATAAACAATACATTAAAAACTTAATCTATCTCAAACACAACTTCAACACACAACAAATAATCAACCAATATTGAAGTTGTGTTGGAGTTGCATCGGATTATTTTTTTAACAAATTCTGACATTTCTGATTCAGACGTTTAGGCGATATCTGTATTGCGTAGTTAATGCATTGGAGTTGTATTGAAGTTGGATCGTGTCTAAACGTGTTTTTAAGTTAGAATACGGCCGATTGTCAATACAATGTTATACAATGTAGGTTATGTAGGTACATATAAGTTATTATTACGTATCTTTAAATTTTTGAGTAATGCAAGTTGTTATTAAATCGGTTGTTTCATTGCGCCCCCAACTCACCGGCACAAGCGGAAACAAGTGATTGGTCGAAAAGTATTTTAGTTTAGCTGGCTCTACCCATAAAGTTCATTAAAATTAGATTGGGCTCCCATATAAACAAGTACGCAATTTTATGTTGGTCTACATAAACTTTATTCCAACATTACAGTCGACTAGTAGAAAAGACATATAACTGTGTTATACTAACTTATTATTATATTAACTTACATTAGCGAGATCGCAGACGTGATCTCCAGCTTCGATCAGCTCCCCTTTTCTTGACACTTTTCTGATCGACGCCTCAAAACCGAAGACACTAGCACTCATGGCCAGTGTCGCGTCCAGATCATCTCCTTCGTAAAATAAACCCCCTGAAAAACGTAAAACGTAAAACGTTGACGGCATTTCATTTTTCTCTGTGACAGTGTAAGAGACAGTACCAAATGTCCTAATGAAAAAACTAAGCCCTCCGTGAAGTTGAGGGGACCTCTACTTGCTTCCCTACGACCTCTAGAAAGAGGGTGTTTTCATGCTCAGTGGTCACTCCGATAGTCGTTGGGCCTAGTTAAGTTTTTTGCTGGAGTATGTTCAGCTAAGCTGGGAGTAATGATCCAGCGACAAGACTCCCATCAGTCGATTCCAATCCACTCAATCAGATCAGTTTGAACTAGTTCCAACTGATCACGCTGAAAGCGTAAGCTCGGTAGGAGAACATTTATCATGTCAGGTCGCACAAGGGTCTTGGATTTTCACCCGGCTACCATCCCAATAAACAGTCCGCTCGCTTTACCGTTTTAAAAACATAAAGCCCAGGTCAGAAAATTCGAGCACAGTGGATAGTGCAAACATATTCCGTGGTGAAAACCTTCTATCTTTCACAGGTGCCGTATTCTAATTTTAAAATACATAAACAATACATTAAAAACACAATCTATCTCAAGCATAACTTTAACGCACAACAAATAATCAACCAATATTGAAATTGTATTGGAGTTGCACCGGAATAATTTTCAAGCAAATTCTGGTATTTCTGATTCAGACATTGAGGCGCTAGCGGTATTGTGTAGTTAATGCGTTGGAGTTGTATTGAAGTAGGGTCGTATCTATGCGTGTTTTAAAGTTATTATACGGCCCCAATTAAAAAATACCCATCGTATTACCGTTTTGTACTTACCTCATTCTGTACAATATAAATTGTATTATGTATGTAGTACTCGTAAAACACTTTATCGCACTAAAATATTGTACACGAGACAATTACAAAAACATACAAGTTGTACAAGGGCGAAATTATCCATTTAAGGCATAGACATAAACAAAAAGGCTTTAAGGAATCTCTTTCAGCTGACCTGGGAGCAACAGAGAAATACTTATATACTGTGTAGATATGTATACTTTAATGCAAAAAATAAACATTAACTCCTGTCATCTCATGTCACCTGTACGTATAGCGAATCACTAATAAATATCATGCTGCAAAATGTACGCTTTATCCGAGGTCACTGGGAGTTGAGGAGTTCTATCACGTAAGTAAGTAAGTGTCCGCCAAAACAACTGGCTATATATTAAATATTATGTTATGTTAATAAACATGATCACAGGGTGTTAGTACAACAGTGAACGTCATTGATATAAATATTTACCAATAACAAACTCGCTTTTTATGAAAACACATTGCGCCAACACTCCTAACACTAGCACTTTAATCATTCTTAACCACACCAATCAACTTAAAAAGAGCAACGTTTACGATCTCTCACATATTAACTGAAAGTCTTTAAAAATTAACGAGTTTACACGATCTAATTAGTATAAGTTAGTCGGTAAGCTGTATAAACGTTTAGAGTTTACGCCGGTTCTGGGTAATATGTTTAGACTATGCGCCGGCGCGACAGAAATAATCCTAACCTATATTTAACGCTATTCTCCAAAACGACATACCTTGCGACCGTCGGCGGCGCACGCGGTGACGGAAAAAATGAAGCAATCTGGGTTTTGGAGAGTCGATCACAATTTTAATGCCAATTATTGTTATAAATATTTAGCACTGACTCTAAAATTCGGACACCAAAAATGGATCGAATTTTGTAATATTAGATTATAGGAGACGCAACAGAGATGTAAAACTAAATAAAATATCGTAAAAGAAGTCGATCTATTTATCTATATAAATTCACTAATCTGAAACGTGTGCGTAGAGTTCTACTTTCGCAAGAACGTTCTCCGATTTGTATGGGGAATATTCTCGATCGCGAACTTTCTCCATACAAAACGGAGAACGTTCTCGAGAATGGCATAACTATACGTGTGCGTCGGTCAAAGTGCTTTAAACATGTAACAATATTACGAAGACTAAGTTATGTGGTTGAATACTTTGTAACCTTAAACAGAACGATTGAACCTACTCGTATATAATGAAATTACTTAGGTATATGTAAATCCGTGTGAAAGAGCCCCCCAAACTCAAAATGAATGGTTGCCAAACTAATCCTTGACCAAATAGTTTCAAAACTGTCCAACTGTCACGCCCAAGGCTATTTTGTGAATTCTGCACAGTTACTTTTTTTGTATCCTACTTATATATCGCTGGCCCAATATTACAGGGTTCTATATTACATTTTCAGGGTAGTTAAATTTAGACTTAGTGTTATTATGACAATGTTCAAATTTCAATTCGATAAAAGTGAAACATACAACCCTGTAATATTAGGCCAGCGATATGTAAGTCACTTATGTGATTCTCTTTGTGTTATTTGCGAAATCACTTCGGAAAAGTGGGTGGCCACTGTGTAAATTAAACTGTCTGGATATTAGGAGCAGCTACTGTAGATAACTGAAATTAATCGTCGCCCTTTTAGGCCTTTCAGCGTCAACGTCTAGCGTAGGAGGCACTAAATAAATGACAAGTATTTATATAGACATGGCCGTTAAGAATTTTTGCGTTGAAGACAAACAAGACTGAAACATGCTCTATTTCTCTTTTCAACCGACTTCAAGATTTCGAAGGAGGAGGTTATCAATTCGTCGGGATCTATGTATTTTTTGCAATTTTTTTTGTTATGTATATTCACCGATTATTCGAAGACGGATGGACCGATTTGGAAAATTCTTTTTTTGTTTGAAAGATCAGATTTTTTTGTTTGAAGAATTGAAAGATTTGATGGTATCTTGAAGAAATCGAGGGAACTCTATTATAGGCACCCTATAGTGATTTGAGTATATGTTACAGCAGCTCAAGCATTTGCTTTTGGAAAGGTGGATACTAAGTGAAGTCGGTTCTTTTTTGTTTAAAATTTTTGTATTGAAATATTTTATTATAGCCAATGTACCTACCTATAAATTGTCACGAGTTAATCTAACTCATTCTATTAGGTAAGATTTTAATGTTTCGGTTAGAGTAATTACAATTTTCACTTCGGCACGCAGCATGAAACACCTCAATTATATCCTCAGATGTTGCCGAAGTTTGGACTTACGAGTAGGTAGGTATCTATCTGTTTTCCATTTATTCTAAGCGGGTGATTATGCACACAAAAACGAATGAGATAAGCAGGACAGGGGGCTTAGCCAAGATGACAATCGTTTGTAGAAAACGAAACGAAACGCTATCCGTCTCTCTATCGCACTATTATGGAACAGTGATAGAGAAACCGATAGCGTTTCGTTTTCTACTAACGATTATCATCTTGGCTAAGCCCCCTGTCCTGCTTATCTCATTCGTTTTTGTAAACTCATTATTTTCGTAGGTATAGTTTAAACGAGGTTTCCTCTGGGCTCCATTGGGCATTATATACTACTTAAAATTGCTATTGTAGGCCCTAAGGCACTAAAACCGCTAAAATCTGTATAGGGGCTGTTCATAAATTACGTCATCAATTTTTGATGATTTTTATCCCCCCCCCCCAAATCATCCAACCCTCCCCCTTAGTGGTAGCCGTACAAGCCCAATTTCAAAGAAACATCGCAAATCGATATACAGTTTAGCCGTTTGGCACACGTATACTAGAGGTCAAAACACATTTTTTGACCCGCAGTTCTTAAAAAAATCCCTTAGGAGGGGAGTGCCGAGACATTTTTTTATTTGAATGGAAAAAAAAATTTTTTTTCAGAAACCTATCGTGTGTGGTATCTTATGAAAGGACATTTTGAGGTGATTCTAAAAATATACCACATCAGTACATTTCAGCCATTTTTTTTTAATTAACACAAAAATAATTTTCGAAACATACCAAGTTTGGACTGCTCCAGACTATATGGCAGATTTTTTTAAGTACAATATACCACAAATGATACGTGATACCCTCATATCTGACCTCAAAAAAGCAATTTTGAAAATAATTTCATTAGGTATTTTTTTATAATTTTTCAATATTACAAAGTGGCACAGTTCTACTTCAATATCTATTTTACGAGACGTATAGAAGTGTACTGCAGATACGGTACATATTAGTCATAAAATGATACTTACTCGTAGTATCCATTGTAGCATGACGCTACGTATCGTACGACATCTGTCGACTTTCTTTAGAACTTCTGAACTTCTGTGTCTAAGGGAGGTCTAAGGCTAGGTCACGGTTGATATATAAAAAGCGTACATTGTGATTCACGGCATTACAGGTAGATGGCGCTTATATCAGTCCGCATTTTGTAATACGTCTGGCAGTTATAAAATTTAGATAATACTCGCGCTAATTTTGAATGTGAATTTTTGAGGTATTCCAGATTGTCAAAAAGAAAAAAGTTGATTTTTGATTGAGTGTGTCAGAGCGACGGGAGATTTTTAAAGAAAAACAGATATTCTGGTTTTGTCTGAGAGTTTTGCTGTAATTTGCTTAGTTGCATCGAGTTGAAGTGCGATCTATTTCTGTAGATCTTTGCGCTCAAACATTATATAGCAAGTGCTAATACATTATTAAATACAAAATTTTAAAAACCAAATACGTCGCCGGACAAAAAGGCAACCAGAGGGACCGCCTGAGCCGGAAGGATTCCGGAAGGCACTTGTGGGTGCCGGACCGGCGAGACGGTCTGCAACTGCCGTGTTTTCCGCGGGTTTCTTCACCATTCATCGGAGAATTAGAGTCCGCATCCAGCGGGCTCTCCAAGTGAGAAAAGGAGTTCAGCGAGCTATTGGGTCCGCCTAAATCAAAGCGGACACTTGCCCACGAACTCTTTTTAATTTAAAACAACAGCTTTAGCCATCCTGCTTTCGAGAATATCAAATTATTTACATTTTTTTTAAAAACGTTATAAATCCGATTCCTTTTCTTTGTATCCAGTATTTTTGTGCCATAATAGTTTTTTTTGTTTTTTTGCTAAATTTCCCCAAATTCCAATTGCCTCGTTTGACGGGCGTATAAAGACCTGGCTCTTTAATTTAGGCTACGTTCAGCCAGCGAATCATCTGTCACCATCCATATCACCCGCCTCATTAACCCATTATTTTCCTGCAGCCAAATTATTACCAGCCGAGTCTTTATTTTTACTTACCAGTTTTGCTAACTATTGAATGTGAAATTGGTACAGTTGTCTTCATTTTTAAGTGAAGTGCTAATTTTAAATATTTTTATTATTGTAATTTAATTGCATTCCGACCACTAGGGAGGTTGTTGAATGTGAATGTGAAATAGGTACAGTTGTCTTCATTTTTAAGTGAAGTGCTAATTTTAAATATTTTTATTATTGTAATCTAATTGCATTCTGACCACTAAAGAAGTTATTGAATGTAAAATATCCTTATATAGAGGCCGTTATTGTGATTTTTACGTGAAATGCTAAATTTTAAATAATTGACTATTTTTGCTAATCTTAAATATTTTTACTTTGTCTTCAAAATTAAACGTGTTAATGCAAATTTAGAAGTGTTTTACTGCAAAATGGCGCCCGATAAGGTAAAGAACTCTGGATTTACTTTTAATAATTGTAATTAAATATTTTTTTTTGGATTTGTGAGACGGTGACCGTAGACCGGTCGCGGTTCTATTAACCTTGATTTTGGTTTGTTTCAGCCTGCTGCGTCCTTACGTCCCATCATTAACCCGAATTTCGTTATATTGAAATATTGCTTTTATTTATGTTAAAAAAAAAACGAATTTATCTGTTTACTTATGCCTTTTTCTCAATTACCCGTAACATATCCCGAATACCTTATTTCATAGTTTGAGTCCTGTAGTTAGAGCCCGTAGACGTTAGGGAATTCGCAGGTAAGTCAGACATAGAATGTATGATTTGCGTTTTGTTTTTTTTTTTCAGAAACTGAACTTGTTTTTTTTTTGAATTCGAACTCTAACTTAGCATCTAGACTTCGAGTGCTATTTTCTTTCTTTGTCTTAAGCGCTTGGTTTAGACCACTGATATATCGAACTTCAGATTTTAATTTTGAGTCCGATTAACTTTATTTTTGTTTGAACTTGCAACGCAAGACAACTTTCGACTTTTCGCCATGTCGCACTTAAGTAATGAAGGATCAATTGCTGAGACACCTCATGCGCACTCATCTTTAAACTCGTAAAATCCGAGGATTTTAGATCCAATGGCAGACGATGAAGAACAGTTTTTTGATTCTGAACCACGACCCCAGGTGATGCATATGTCCGGACTTCCTCCGCCTTTTCCTTTCAAAGATTATTCACTTACGAAATGGAACTTGAACTTTTCCGGGGACACTTGTGTTCGCGAATTTTTCTTTCGAATCGAGGAAGAAGGTATGGCGCGTAACGTCAATCCTTCATATGTTGTCAGACGTTTCCATGAATTGTTGTCAGATAGTGCCTTAAAACATTTTAGGGCAATCAGATATCCGGGTCTTACTTACGCGGAATTAAAGTCTGAATTCGTTAAAACCTTCGACGTAGCCGATTTCGATTTCAAGCTTGAGAGCCAACTTCGCGCTTTATCACAGAAGGACAACCAGTCAGTGGTTGATTTTGTTATTCAGGCGCGCGATCTAAACGCAAAGCTTCGTACACCGGTTTCCGAAAACAACCTGTTTAACATTATTAAATATGGAATGAATCCTAGATATCATCCTTGTCTTGCAACTCACGTGGTTAGGGATATTGATGGTTTGTTAGAAGTCGCGAAAAATTTTGAAGCCTTTCAAGGTTCACGAACAGCACGTTTGGCTATTGCACCGATTAGTGCTCAAGTTGTAGGTCAACCCAGTTCTATAGTGTGTATGAAGTGTGATGCAACTGGTCACAACTATCGTAATTGTCCTAACGTTTCAGGGGCAGTGTGCTTCAAGTGTAAGCGTGTTGGTGCAATCACACGCGATTGTCCTAGTTGTAATTCTGGTCCGTCAAAAAACGAATAAGTGGCGCACTGAGAGGTCCATCGGTGTCGCCCGTTTATATGAATAATTCCCCGGATAATAGACTTTTTATTGATGTTTTAGTTGCTGGCTCTTCGGTAAGAGCTCTTTTAGACTCTGGTGCTCAGGTTTCACTAATTGATATATCCCTCTTATCGGAGCTCGGTATAACATATCACGAGGATATCCGGCCTTATGTTGTCTCCGCCGACAATTCTCCTATTGAAATTCTAGGCGGTTTGGACGTCCCCATTCTTTTTAGTGGCATTCGCGTTCTGCACCCCTGTTTAGTGAGCAGTAATCTTCCTACTGCATTTATTTTAGGAATTGAGTTTTGGAATGCTGTTGGTCTCATTGACATTTTAAAGAAGGCATTCCGTGATGGTTTGTCAGGTAAGCTTTACGTCGCTTCACATCATGTTCCTGTCGCAGTCCCACGAGTAGGTGAGGTTCGCTATGTCCACCCTCGTACGGTGCTTGCACCACTGCAGGAATCAAAACTCCAATGTGTTATTGACGAGTTTGAGGAGATTTCTTCTGATAAAGCTGGATTAGGTTGTACTTCGTGGCTTTCGCATAAGATTGAGACTGTTGGTTCGCCCATCCGCCAACGTTACTATCCCTTATCTCCAGTCAAACTCAAGATTCTCAACGAAGAGATCGACAAGATGTTAGAGTCAGGCGTTATTCGTCCCTCACGATCACCCTGGGCTTCCCCAGTGGTGATGGTTACCAAGAAAGATGGTAGTGTCAGGTTTTGCGTGGACAGTAGGAAGTTGAACAGCGTTACCATCAGGGATTCATATCCTCTCCCGCGCGGCCAGGACATCCTTGATAACCTACGAGGTGCCAAATATCTAACTTCGTTGGATTTTAGGAGCGCCTTTTGGCAAATCCCCTTAGCTGATAAGGCCAGTTGTGAGAAAACGGCCTTTATTGTACCCCAAAGGGGCCTCTTTGAGTTCGTTCGTCTCCCTTTTGGTTTAACCAACGCTGCGTCCGAGATGCAGAGGCTTACTGACATGATTGTCAATTTTGAATATACCCCTGAGTCTGAGGATTTTATCTTCGGCTATGTTGATGATTTGATTTTGGTGTCTCGTGATTTTGACAGTCATATGCGGCTTATTCGTAAGGTTCGTGATAGGTTGAAAGAAGCTGGTCTTACGGTTAATTTAGATAAGTGCGAGTTTTGTAAGTCTGAATTGAAGTATCTCGGCTACATCGTCAATGAGCGTGGTCTTCAAACTGATCCGAAGAAATTAGAAGATATTAGGGATTACCCTACCCCTTCTTCTGCCAAGTCTCTACGTGCTTTCATTGGTATGTGTTCGTATTATCGCCGTTTCGTGGATGGTTTTTCTTCGATTATTGCTCCTCTGACGGCACTTATCGGTAAGAGAAAGGGACGTGATCCCATCGATTGGAACGATAATGCTAGTGAAGCTTTTTCTAAATTTAAGGATGCCTTGATGAGCGCTCCGTTGATGGCTTGCCCGGATTTTTCGAAACCTTTTATCCTTCAATGTGACGCTAGCCAGGTTGGCTTAGGCTCGGTCCTGGCTCAAGAGTTTGACGGCGTTGAACATTCAATTGCTTATTATTCTCGTTTATTCACTAAAGCTGAACGTGGATACGGGACAACCGAACATGAGCTTCTCGCCGTTGTTGATTCCATAAAGCATTTCCGCGGATATCTCGATGGAATGAGGTTTAAGATCATTACTGACCATATTGCTCTTAAATTGTTGATCACCCTTGATAATCCTACCGGGCGCTTGGCTCGTTGGGCAACTTTGATTTCCCAATATAACTTTGAGATTGAACATAAAAAAGGTGTCCTTAATGTTGTTCCTGACGCCTTGTCCCGCGCTCAAGTTGGGCTTATCTCATTCGCGCGTGGCATGGATCCTTCTGGAGATCCTTGGTATGAACGAATTTACCAGGGAGTTTTGGACAATCCTCAAATGTTTACTGCATTTGCTCTTCGGGATGGTGTCTTAATGCGCAGGGTATCTATCGAAAACCCTTGAGCACCTAATCCATGGCGTATAGTTCTTCCTGCTTCAAGGACTAGAGAGGCGGTTGCTGAAATTCATAATGGATTTCCCAACGTTCATCCTGGTGTTATGAAAACGTATTTAAAAGCTCGTGACTTATACTATTGGCCGAATATGTACCGTGATGTTACAAGGTTCCTTTCCGAATGTCAGATTTGCAAGTCTTATAAAATTGCAAATTCACAACCTCGTGGACTTCGCTTATTTCCTCGTCCAATGGATCTTCTTTCCATTGACTTAATTGGTTCTTTACCGGTTAGCCGTAATGGGTGTCGTTATATTTTGACTTTGGTTGACGTTTTTACCAAATTTGTTTGGTTGGTCCCTTTGAAGTTGGTGAATGCGAGGTCAATATCGATGGTATTAGAGTCGGAGGTTATTTTGCGGTACGGTGTTCCTACTAACATTCTCTGTGACAACGCTACAGTTTTTCATAGTCGTCAATTTCTGGATTTCCTGGCGAGCTATAATATTCCAGGTCCGTGTTATACCCCATATTATTCGCCACAAGCGAATGTTGTGGAGAGATATAACCAGGTCGTGATTACTACTTTGAGCATTTTAGTTGAAAATGACCAACGCAGTTGGTCGGGTCATTTACATCGGGTCGCTCTTTATTTAAACTCTTGTATAAATTTGGCTACTGCTTATACACCGAATTTTTTGATGTACGGCCGCGAGTTGTCAATGATTCGTGAACGTGTTGAGAATCAGGTTGTGGACCAAGATGTGGGACTCAGCCGGATGGAACGCGCTTCGAATCTTCAGACGCTTCGTGAGGTGTACGATAAAGTTTCTGATTCGATGGCTTTAGCCTTTCATCGTAACGCCGCCAAGTTCAACACGAACCGTTCTTCGCCAAGAATCGTTGGTGACCAAATCGTTTGGCGCCGGAATTTCCAGCGTGTATCCGCTGATCCTTTTCGAGGCGGTAAATTCGCTCCACGTTTCGTTCGGTGCCGTGTGGTTAGACGGGTGTCTCCACAGGTATATGTACTGGCTGATACCGATTCCGAGCACGTCGGTACCTATTTTAAAGATATCTTGAAATAGTTTCTTCTTTCGGCCCGTTCAGTTTTCTCAAAATTCTAAAATGCGCTTTAGTCCGCCATTCCCTTGTCGGTAATCCTTGCTTGATTCGTTTCTTATCGTTTTTTTTGTTTTCGTTTGCTCCTTTTTCCAGATTTGACTTTTTTTACCGTTGGTGCTTAAGGCTTCGTTTATCTTTCCCGGTCTATGATAGCCTGGTTGTATAATTTGATGACTCGATGTGAGGGATTAAGATCTGTGGCCAGGTGCAGTTTCTGTCCTATCCCGGCCGTCATGTCTTGGACCGCGTGACGCGTTGGTTGGCGTTTTGTCATCTTGTTAATCTATTAGGTTAGTCTTTAGGGGTAATGTTAATAACTGGTTAGTTTTGTTTTTTTGGAATTCGTTTAGAGTTCTCTTGTTGTACCTTTTTTGGCCTTAGCATTAAGTTGTGTTTTTTTTGTTGCATGGGGTTAGTTTTCGTGTGTTTTCTTGTGTTGTTGTTCGTTTGTTTCTTTGTTTGGTAGGGAGATGCTGTAGCATGACGCTACGTATCGTACGACATCTGTCGACTTTCTTTAGAACTTCTGAACTTCTGTGTCTAAGGGAGGTCTAAGGCTAGGTCACGGTTGATATATAAAAAGCGTACATTGTGATTCACGGCATTACAGGTAGATGGCGCTTATATCAGTCCGCATTTTGTAATACGTCTGGCAGTTATAAAATTTAGATAATACTCGCGCTAATTTTGAATGTGAATTTTTGAGGTATTCCAGATTGTCAAAAAGAAAAAAGTTGATTTTTGATTAAGTGTGTCAGAGCGACGGGAGATTTTTAAAGAAAAACAGATATTCTGGTTTTGTCTGAGAGTTTTTCTGTAATTTGCTTAGTTGCATCGAGTTGAAGTGCGATCTATTTCTGTAGATCTTTGCGCTCAAACATTATATAGCAAGTGCTAATACATTATTAAATACAAATTTTTAAAAACCAAATACGTCGCCGGACAAAAAGGCAACCAGAGGGACCGCCTGAGCCGGAAGGATTCCGGAAGGCACTTGTGGGTGCCGGACCGGCGAGACGGTCTGCAACTGCCGCGTTTTCCGCGGGTTTCTTCACCATTCATCGGAGAATTAGAGTCCGCATCCAGCGGGCTCTCCAAGTGAGAAAAGGGGTTCAGCGAGCTATTGAGTCCGCCTAAATCAAAGCGGATACTTGCCCACGAACTCTTTTTAATTTAAAACAACAGCTTTAGCCATCCTGCTTTCGAGAATATCAAATTATTTACATTTTTTTTAAAAACGTTATAAATCCGATTCCTTTTCTTTGTATCCAGTATTTTTGTGCCATAATAGTTTTTTTTGTTGTTTTGCTAAATTTCCCGTAATTCCAATTGCCTCGTTTGACGGGCGTATAAAGACCTGGCTCTTTAATTTAGGCTACGTTCAGCCAGCGAATCATCTGTCACCATCCATATCACCCGCCTCATTAACCCATTATTTTCCTGCAGCCAAATTATTACCAGCCGAGTCTTTATTTTTACTTACCAGTCTTGCTAACTATTGAATGTGAAATAGGTACAGTTGTCTTCATTTTTAAGTGAAGTGCTAATTTTAAATATTTTTATTATTGTAATTTAATTGCATTCTGACCACTAGGGAGGTTGTTGAATGTGAATGTGAAATAGGTACAGTTGTCTTCATTTTTAAGTGAAGTGCTAATTTTAAATATTTTTATTATTGTAATGTAATTGCATTCTGACCACTAGGGAAGTTATTGAATGTGAAATATCCTTATATAGATGCCGTTATTGTGATTTTTACGTGAAATGCTAAATTTTAAATAATTGACTATTTTTGCTAATCTTAAATATTTTTACTTTGTCTTCAAAATTAAACGTGTTAATGCAAATTTAGAAGTGTTTTACTGCACCGTATATCCAACGGGAAATACCTCTTTAACCATTTAACTGCGTCTTTTCATCAGTTGGTATAGTTTTTGTGGTAGATACGAGTACTGACTTAAAAAGTGGCTGAAAGTTGAATTAAAGATGTTTATTCCTGTTGTTTTTATCTCATAATTATAACAAACTGCAGTAAAACACTTCTATGATTGCATTAACACGTTTAGTTTTGAAGATAAAGTAAATTATTTAAAATTAGCAACAATAATCAGAATATTTAAAATTAGCACTTCACATAAAAATTACGATAACGGTATCTATATAAAGATATTTCGCATTCAATAACTTCCTTAGTGGTTAGAATGTAATTAAATTACAATAATCAGAATATTTAAAATTAGCACTTCACATAAAAATGACGATAACGGTATCTATATAAAGATATTTCACGTTCAATAACTTCCTTAGTGGTTAGAATGTAATTAAATTACAATAATCAGAATATTTAATATTAGCACTTCACATAAAAATGACGATAGCTGTATCTATATAAGGATATTTCACATTCAATAGTTACCTTAGTATCGTAAACGTCTACTTTTCGCACAAAAGGAAAATAAAAAGGATGGAGTACTAGCAAAACTGGTAAGTACAAATAAAGACTCGGCTGGTAATTTGGCTGCAGGAAAATAATGGATTAATGAGGCGGGTGATATGGATGGTGACAGATGATTCGCTGGCTGAACGTAGCCTAAATTAAAGAGCCAGGTCTTTGTACGCCCGTCAAACGAGGCAATTAGAATTTTGGGAATATTTTAGCAAAACAACAAAAAAAATCTATTATGGCACAAAAACACTGGATACAAAAAAAAGGAATCGGATTTACAACGTTTTTAAAAAAATGTAAATAATATGATATTCTCGAAAAACAGGACGGCTAAAACTGTAGTTGAATTTGAATAGAGTTGGCAAGCGTCCCTTTTGGTTTAGGTGGACCCAACAGCTCGCTGAACTCTCTTTCTCACTTGGAGAGCCCGCTGGATGCGGGCTCTAATTCTCCGACGACGGTGAAGAATCACGCGGAACACGCGGCGGTTGCAGACCGTCTCGCCGGTCCGGCACCCACAAGCGCCTTCCGGAGTCCAACTGGCTCAGGCGGTCCCACTGGTGGCGTTTTTGTCAGGCAACGTATTTGGTTTTTAAAAAGAATTGTATTTAATTCAATAATGTATTAGCACTTGCTATATAATGTTTGAACGCCAAGATCTAGAGAAATAAATCGCACTTCAACACGTTGCAACTAAGCAAATTATAGGAAAACCCTCAGACTAAACCAGAATATGTTTTTTCTTTAAAAATCTCCTCGTCCATCTGACACACTCAATCAAAATCAACTTTTCCTTTTTTTGACAATCTGGAATACCTCAAAAATTCATATTCAAAATTAGCGCGAATATTATCTCAATTTTATAACTGCTAGTCGTGTATCACAAAATGCGGACTGATATAAGCGCCATCTACTCGTAATGCCGTGAATCACAATGTACGCTTTTTTATATATCAACCGTGACCTAGCCTTAGACCTCCTTTAGACACAGAAGTTCAGAAGTTCTAAAGAAAGTCGACAGATGTCGTACGATAAACGTAGCGTCATGCTACAAAACATACTATTAATCTTGCTTTTTACATTTTTTAAATATATTTTTTTTTTTATATTTCTTCCTCTCCGTCTTCTATATACGTTTTGCTGCAAATAAGAAAGCGGGTTGCATAAACGAATTCACTTATTTACGTAGCGCACCTCGCGTTATGGGAATCACCGTGGCAAATTTTGCAGGCTGGGGTGCAAGGGAGGTTATTTTTTTTGCATGAGCATCGGTTGGTTTTGCATCCACACCTATCTATAACTGCATGCCATATACAGTCTAATTCAGTCCAATTAGGCTCTAATGAAAGGTCAGGTCTTCTCTTCCATCCCTACTGTTCTGGAGATGGTCGGGTTGCTACGTGACTTTCTAGTGAACGCTCCCATATTTCTCCAGCCTGATATTTTGCCCTTTTTATATGCTGAAGGAGGGCAGCGGCAGTAGGAGGTGTTAAAGAGAGGGTCTTATCACCGGTGACAAACATTTGGCCATGCTTGCGGGCAGCTAACTACAGCTAAATACAGCTCGCGATCGGAACTCAGATCTTGAGGGACGGGTGGGGAATTTTTCGTTTTTGATCGTTATTATCACTTAGATAACACTAATAATAAACGGAACAGCACAGTTCAATACAATTCCAGTAGAACTGTGTCACTTTATAATATTGAAAAATTATACACATAAAAAATAAATACTACTTAAATGAAATTATTTTCAAAATTGCTTTCTTGGGGTTAGATATCAAGATATAACGTATCATTTGTGATATACTGAACTAAAATATAGCGTATATCGTATCTGAAGGAGTCTGAGAACCTTGATATTTTGTGTCAAAAACTAAACAAACTATACCAGCTGATGAAAAGGCGCAGTTAAAGGGTTAAAGAGGTATTTCCCGTTAGATATATGGATACCACGTATCATTTTATGATTAATATGTACTGTATCTGTACTACAGTTCCATAAGTCACGCCAATTCCATAAGTCACGCCAAATAGGTATTGAAGTAGAACTGTGTCACTTTGTAATATTGAAAAATTAAAAACAAATAGAAACTGAAAATAGATGTCATATACTTCAGAAAAAGTGACCAAACCCTCCGGTGTCCGAGGCCAGATACACGAGGACACCGGAGGGTTTGGTCACTTTTTCTGAAGTATGACATCTATTTTCAGTTTTTATATAGTAGTGTAACTACTTAAAAAAAATTGCAAATAAAAAAAAATTAACAAAATAATTTGATTTGCTTCAAGATTAAAAAAAAATACTTAATGCAATTATTTTCAAAATTGCTTTTTTGAGGTTAGATATTAGGATGTTACGTACCATTTGTGGTATGTATATATTTTTTTTTAATCAGCCATATCGTGTCTGGAAGAGCCCAAACTTGGTATGTTTCGAAAATTATATTATAAAGAAAATGGCTGAAATGTAATGATGTGGTATATTTTTAGAATTGCCTTAAAATGCCCTTTCATAAGATACCACACACGATAGGTTTCTAAAAAAAAATTTTCTTTTCCATACAAATAAAAAACTGTCTCGGCACTCCCCTCCTAGGAGATTTTTTTTAAGAACTGCGGGTCAAAAAATGTATTTTGACCTCTAGTATGCGTGTGCCAAACGGCTAAACAGTACATCTATTTGCGGTATTTTTAATCGTACAGCTACCACTACCTGCCAAATAAAGTGACGTCATTCAAAAAATGCGTTTTTAGCTTAGTTGTAAAATAAAAAACTATTTAGTAGATAATATTTTATAGCATTAAAAGTTTATAGAAACACGAATTTCATTCCTTTTTTTACACATTGAAGCACTTTTTAAAGATGCGAGCGATGATGTGATCTTCGGAATGACCGCCCCCCCCCCCCCCCCCTCCTACGTTATGCTACCATCATCCGATGTCCAGACCTCCCCCCCATTTGAAATGACGTAATTTATGAACAGCCCCTTATAGTAAATTACTTGGTTTTATAAAGGTTTATATTATTGCTATTATACAGCATTAGGAATGTATTACCTACTTAAATTAGCTATTGTACACCCTAAGGCATTAAAAATAGCTGAAAGCTGTATAGCGAATTTACGTGTAATTACAATGGCTAATATTCATGCTCTTAAACAGCATTAAGCATTTATTTATGCTATCGTAGAACCTAAGGCACTAAACCACACCGAAGCATTAGTGTAGCAAACCAAAACGCAACTGTACAGCATTCAGCTGTACAGTTGCATTTTGGTTCGCTGCACTAAAACTAAAGGCTTTAAAAAAGCATTTTCATTTGCCATTATACGACCGTTATACAGCTTAAAGCATTATATAATGCTATTGTAGAACCTAAAGCACTTGAGTGCTTTTAAACAGCTGAAAGCTGTACAGTTGCGTTGTGGTTTGCTGCACTAAAGCTAAAGGCTTTACAAACGCATTTAGATATGCCATTATACAACCGTTATATAGCTCAAAGCATCATATAATGCGACAAGTTGCTCGGTGAACGTATATAAGAGTTTATACGGTCCTTAAGTTCGCAATAAGTTAACTATTCATATGTTATAATATAATGCTTCCTGTGTTACTTGGGCTATTACTTATTACTCATAGACGGAGAGCTAGCCACGTCAGATATGACACAATAATGAGAGAAACGAAACCCCTCTAGTCTGTTTGCTTATTTCTAGATCTGGACATCTGGCAGCTGTAAAGTGGTGGAGGTCAAAAAATGCAAACACTTCAAGAAAACAAATCCTAGAGTTCTGGGTTTGATGCAATATTATGAGAAATTATATAAATTATTATTATGGCCTAAAGTTTCTGTTGGGGGAAAGTAGTGCCGAACGACATATGACGTAATTCATAGTTTGCGCCTACTCTTTTTGTTTCCGTAATAATACGCAATGTTTTTTGGTTCTAAATGTTAAAATATAGGTCCTGTCCCTTATAACTGTTACAACTCCGGCAGTTTTTACCTATTTTGGTATTACTATTTTCCAATTCCAAAATTTAGCTACCCTGTCACTCTGAACCCCATTAAAAGCTGCCAGATGCCCGGATCTAGCAATAACGATAGTATAGCAATCTAACCAGACGGGTTTGGTTGCTCTCATTATTGTGTCATATGACGTGGCCAGCTCCTAGTCCATTACAAAGGCTTAGCTTACACCGGAAGTAAAGATAATTGTCTAATTTGGTGGACTGTCAAAACTAGGACAACTTAAACTTTTACCGCCAAGCATCTTTTGTAGGTACGTAGGTACCTATCGTTTAAGTTAAATGACATTACGATTCTTTTTACAACAAAACCATTACCTACCTAATATAAAGTAATTTATTATTATGCACGGCAGAGGTGTCAACTACTGGAACTCATTCGATATTCATCACACGGCTGGAAACGGATCGGCCATTGGCAACTAAAAACGTGCCCAGTTCGGGCACAGAGGACGAAGCTAAATAGAGTACCTAACAGGTTTATGCAGTAAAATTGTATGTGATGTGATGTGAGTGTACTAAACTCGACCAAACCATGCATAAAAACCTTACATTAGAATACCAGTTTAAAATTTTAATGTATCTACACCAATATCATAAATCTTGTATTCCGCGTTCGGAAACGGTATGTAATTACCACCATTATTGCAACCAGTAACGTAACATCAGCGTATTATCTGTGACAGTGTGGTAAACACGTATGAAAATTCATTACTTACGGTAACGTAATGAAAATCTGCCCTCCTCTCCGACCGGCACAATCGAGTTGGTCATGTCGATGGCGGTGCAATGGCGGTCATTGCAATGGTTTCCGAACACTTCATTTAGGATTTATAAAATGTGTGGAGATAAAGCAGTGTATGCAACTGTACATAATTAAGCCTAATTACGTAACAGTTACATAAACTACTATTATTGCATAGAGTTTCACACTGTATGTTAGTCTTACAATAAATGGCTATAAAGGCTATTTTGCGTGGCGAGACAGCGCAGATGCGCTTGGAGGTAGGGCGTAGGTAGAGGGACTCAATAATGATGTTTGAGTAGTTGCATTTATTTTATTAACCGACTTCAAGATTTGAAAAGAGGAGGTTCTCAATTCGGCGTGTATGTTTTTTTTTTTTTTTTTTTTTTTTTTTATGTTTGTTACTCCATAACTTCGTCATGTCTGAACCGATTTTGAAAATTGTTTTTTTGATTGTAAGTATATATATACAGATTGGTCCCGTTTTTTTCAAAACGCAGTTCTGATGATGGGATCCATGAGGAATCGAGGGAACTCCTCAAATCTTAAAGGCATACATATAGTGATTTTTGTATTTTTATCAACAAAACCATCATTTTCATTCAAAACAGTGACATTTGATGAAGTAGAACTGCTGATGATGATCAGAACGGAACTCTTCAACGACGCATAGTTCACGTTTGGCGATTCGTCCTCTTCGCTGTGTTTGTTTAGCAAGTTTAATTGTCAGAACAAATGTTCGTCAAGTTCAAGTTCTGATGATGGGATCCATGAAGAATCGAGGGAACTCCTCAAATCTTAAGGGCTTACACATAGTGATTTTTGTATTTTTATCAACAAATCAAGCATTTTCATTCAAAAGAGTGACATTTGATGAAGTGGAACTGCTGATGATGAACAGCACGGAACTCTTCAACGACGCATAGTTCATGTTTGGCGATTCTTCCTCTTCGCTATGTTTGTTAAGCAAGTTAGATTGTCAGGACCAATTTTCGTCAAGCTCAAGTTCTGATGATGAGTTCCACGAGGAATCGAGGGAATTCCTCAAATCTTAAAGGCATACATAAAGTGACTTTTGTATTTTTATCAACAAATCAAGCATTTTCATTCAAAAGAGTGACATTTGATGAAGTGGAACTGCTGATGATAATCAGAACGGAACTCTTCAACGACGCATAGTTCACGTTTGGCGATTTGTCCTCTCCGCTGCGTTTTTTAAGCAAGTTATTTCATTGTATGAAATCTAAGTGCACCATCTACAATAATCCTTCACCGGCTACCCCCATTGAAGTCGGTTTTTTTTTCTTAAAAATTATTTTTATTTATCGAGCATAAATAATAAAAGTCTCACATACAGCCTAACCGTAAACTTAGCCTGTGTTTTCTTCCACCGCTTGTCATCAGGGCTTGGAACCGGTACCAAAAATACCGGTTACATACCGGTATTTATAGGTTCTTTTCATTTCGGTTCCAGAGTACCGGTAAAGAAAAAATACCGGTACTAGCACTGAAAAATATCGGTTCTCTATAAAGGTTCCTGGCTTGAAACCGGTACCGAAGGTACCTGTTCCATATTTATGAGTTTTTTTCATTTCGGTTCCTCAGAACCGGTAAAGAACAAATACCGGAATTAGCACCGAAAAATACCGGTTCTCTATAAAGGTTCTTCCACGCGTACGCGACGTTGTCGTTTAGTGCGGTATGCATATTCGGTGCGGAACATACCTACACTACAAACGAACGCGGCGTTGCGCTGCGCGTTGCCAGCATGCCAGGCGAATCAGCGATGCGCGGTGATTCAGTTCGAATTGAACACACGGCGGAAAGTGGAAGTTCATTGTTGTGTATTTATCAACCGACTTCAAGATTTCGAAGGAGGAGGTTCTCAATTCGTCGGGATCTTGGTTTTTTTTGTATGTTCACCAATTATTCGAAGATGGCTGGACCGATTTGAAAAATTATTTTTTGTTTGAAAGAGTGTACTTCACATTTGGTCCCATTGTGACCACGTCAGGACCTGAAGATGGGAACCTGGAGGAATCGAGGGAACTCTTCAAATATTATAGGCACACCTATAGTGATTTAAATATTGTTTACAGTAGTTCGGACATTTCCTTTTCAACCGACTTCAAGATTTCGAAGGGGGAGGTTATCAATTCGTCGGGATCTTTGTTTTTTTTGCTTTTTTTTAAATGTATGTTCACCGATTATTCGAAGACGGCTGGACCGATTTGGAAAATTCTTTTTTTGTTTGAAAGAGTATACTGTACAGTTGGTCCCAATGTAACCAGGTCAGGATCTGATGATGGCATCCTGGAGAAATCGAGGGAACACTTCAACTATTATAGGCACACCTATAGTGATTTGAGTATTTTTTACAGCAGCTCGAGCATTTGCTGTTAGAAAGGTGGATACTAAGTAAAGTCGGTTTAGTTCTTTTTTTGATTAAGAGGCCTTATTCCCATGAACGTTCCTCAATTTCACGAAATCTGACTCGATAGATGGCGTTAGCGCTCAGTACACGACCGCTGGCAATGATCTACGATCGAACGGTCTTGATCGTTTTCAACTTCAAATTACAAGTAACATTTTTTTTTGCATTTAAGTTACACACAGACTATTTATTTTATTTTATATGGAAGATACTACTAATTAAAGTATGTTTAAAGGAAATATACGCATCTAACACCAAAGATGAATTATCACTTAATCAGTAGGGACTGTTGGAGAATTTTTTTGAATTAAAAGTATAATAAATTTCGAATTTCGAAAATTAGGTTTGTTTTAAATTCCAATATGGGTCAAATATTTTTTTTTTGTAAAAATGGTCATAACAGCCCATTTCGACTACTTCGGGTGTGTAGATTTCGAAAATGATGTTTGTCTTTAAATCCAATATGGCGGTTATATACTTTATTCAGAAAAATCGTCATGGTGTCCTTTTCAGCTAATTAAGGGGTGTAGATTTCGAAAATTATGTCCGTTTTTAAATCCAAGATGGCGGCGGTTATACACTTTATTCAGAAAAATCGTCATGGTAGTCATTTTCGGCTAATTAGAGGGTGTAGATTTCGAAAATTATGTCTGTTTTAAAATCCAAGATGGCGGAAATATACTTTTTTGTTAAATCGTCATGGTAGTCATTTTCGGCTATTTAGGGGATGTAGATTTCGAAAATTATGTCTGTTTTAAAATCCAGGATGAAGATCATTTTTTTCTGAAAAATCGTCATGGGAGTGATTTTCGGCAAATTGCGGGGTGTCGATTTTGAAAATTATGTCTGTTTTAAAATCCAAGATCAATCCCAAATCTGTGGACATGGTCGTTGGTAATTTTTGTATTGTTACTATTAGCCATAATCTCGTGTGTTACTGTTTTTTGTCCCAAATAAATTAACAAAAAAAAAAATGACGGTTATACACTTTATTCTGAAAAATCGGCACGGTAGTTATTTTCTGTTAATTAGTGGGTATAAATTTCGAAAATTATGAACATATGTTTTAAAATCCACGATGGCGGATATACTCTTTTTTCTGAGAAATCGTCATGGTAGTCGTTTTCTATTAATTCAGGGGTGTAGATTTCGAAAATAATATCCGTTTTAAAAATCAAAGATGGCGGAAATGGATAATTTTGTCAAAATCATCATGGTAGTCATTTTCGACTAATTGGGGTGTGTAGATTTCGAAAATAAGGACCGTTTTAAAATCAAAGATGGCAGAAACGGGCAAAATTTTCAAAATCGTCATGGTAGTCATTTCCGACTAATTCGGGTGTGCGAATTTCGAAAATAATGTCTATTTTTAAATCCAAGATGGCGGTCATACACATTTTTAGTAAAAATCGTCATGGTAGTCATTTTCTATTAATTCAGGGATGTAGATTTCGAAAATAAAGACAAGTTTAAAATCTAAGATGGCGGAAATGGATAATTTTGTCAAAATCGTCATGGTAGTCATTTTCGACTAATTAGGGTGTGCAGATTTCGAAAATGATGTCTATTTTGAAATCCAAGACCGCAGTCATACACTTTTTTGGTAAAAGTCATCATGTTAGTCGTTTCCGATTAATTCAGGGGTGTAGATTTCGAAAATAAGGACCGTTTTAAAATCAAAGATGGCGGAAACGGGCAAAATTTTCAAAATCGTCATGGTAGTCATTTCCGACTAATCCGGGTGTGCAGATTTCGAAAACAATGTCTATTTTTAAATCCAAGATGGCGGTCATACACATTTTTAGTTAAAATCGTCATGGTAGTCATTTTATATTAATTCAGGGATGTAGATTTCGAAAATAAAGACAATTTTAAAATCCAAGATGGCGGAAATGGATAATTTTGTCAAAATCGTCATGGTAGTCATTTTCGACTAATTAGGACGTGCAGATTTCGAAAATGATGTCTATTTTGAAATCCAAGACCGCGGTTATACACTTTTTTTGTAAAACTCATCGTGTTAGTCGTTTCCGATTAATTCAGGGGTGTAGATTTCGAAAATAAGGACCGTTTTAAAATCAAAGATGGCGGAAACGGGCAAAATTTTCAAAATCGTCATGGTAGTCATTTCCGACTAATTCGGGTGTGCAGATTTCGAAAATAATGTCTATTTTTAAATCCAAGATGGCGGTCATACACATTTTTAGTAAAAATCATCATGGTAGTCATTTTCTATTAATTCAGGGATGTAGATTTCTAAAATAAAGACAATTTTAAAATCCAAGATGGCGGAAATGGATAATTTTGTCAAAATCGTCATGGTAGTCATTTTCGACTAATTAGGGTGTGCAGATTTCAAAAATGATGTCTATTTTGATATCTAAGACCGCGGTCATACACTTTTTTGGTAAAAGTCATCATGTTAGTCGTTTCCGATTAATTCAGGGGTGTAGATTTCGAAAATAAGGACCGTTTTAAAATCAAAGATAGCGGAAACGGCCAAAATTTTCAAAATCGTCATGGTAGTCATTTCCGACTAATTCTGGTGTGCAGATTTCGAAAATAATGTCTCTTTTGAAATCCAAGATGGCGGTCAAACAGTTTTTTGGTAAAAATCGTTATGGTAGTCATTTTCGATTAATTCAGGGAAGTAGATTTCGAAAATAAAGACCGTTTTAAAATCCAAGATGGTGAAAATGGATAATTTTCAAAGATGGCGGCCATACACTTTTTTCGAAAACAATTTTATGATAGTCGCTTGTGATTAATTGAGGGGTGTAGATTTCGATATAAGGACCGATTTGAGATCCAAGATGGGTGTTAAAGGACAATTATTGTAAAAATGGTCATAATAGTCATTTTCCACCAAACTCAAATTGTTATGAGTGTTATGACATTGAACCTAGAAGAACTCAACCCCCTAAGGCACAGGTTTTTACCTAGTCTAGGGGTCGAAAGTAGAGCTCCCGCTACACGTGTTACACGCGGAGACGAATACCCGTGTACTTAAGACCGACGGTGCTAAGGAGCCGGTTTACACGAACCCGCCGGGATTCGGAAACGTCTCCAGGAAACGTTTCCATGGCAACGTTTCGAGAAACGTTCCTACGGGTACACGGGTACTTAATACCGGCTCGAACGGGTCCGAAGCAGTTAGAACCGATGCAAATAAGGGTTACTATTGAATGCTCTACAGTTGAGTACAGATGAGGTTGTATGGTACGAGTATCGTAGGATATTTTAATTACTTATTTAGCTTTAGCCAGCTTCACAATATACTTAAGTAGATATGATTATATATTGAGGTATTCATCGGTATTCTAGACAAAATGAATACCTTCCTACACATAGTTTTGATCATTATAAAATATACGTTTTACTTTCTTATAACATTTTTATAGTGTTTTAGAATAAAGTCTCGAGTTCATTTAAAAAAAATGTATATACAGGGTATATAAAATATTGTTACAATGAAGTCGCTTGTAAGAAAATATCCCGAATGATCACGATGGGGGGGGGGGGGGGGGGTCAGAGAAGATATCACGTGTAAATTTTTTTCAAAGCGGGAAAGCCAAAAGCAACAGTTTTACTCAAAAATTTAATCAGATCAAATAATCCGCTCTATTTTTTGACATTAAGTCATAAGCAGATTTTTACGATGCCTGTTTTTCTGAGATAGCATCTTGAACATAAACGCAATACAGTAGAAACGACATTAGACTTGCTTAGCGTGTAAGGGTACAAAAATCGGCCAAATATGATCACATGATTTCTGGACGACCCCAAATATGAAAAAAATACGATCAAACTAACGTTTAATATTTAAGTACGTCAATCAATCGATAGTTATAAATTAACAATATACCTACTACTTATTCGAATACTTATTGCATGCACGTCTTCGTAAAAATATCGATAAGATAAAATTAAGAATATCGACTGATCCGCGGCACTAGTGTTTATTTTGACGTATTATTTCAATTTTGTTATTTAATGTCAAATATCACAAGTTCGCTGTCCATTGAGCGTCAGCTTGGTAAACATCTAAGAAATAAAGAAATAAGCACACAAATCAAGCAATGGATGCCATTTTGACAGCTTGCATAGGAAAACGTTTTTTTAAATTATTTTAAATTATTTTTCTGGCAAAAACATATCAATATTAGCTTCATATTTGATAATTGACACCACAGAATTAATAGTTGTACTGCGATTTATACAAGTAACAAAGGCGAAAACAGTGATTTTATGTTTGTATTAAATTTATACTGCACCGGTTGTCATGTTACTGACATTGTGATCGAGTTTTCTGATCAAGTTAATCAGGATTTAGGGACAGTGTTTTAGCTGTCATGCCATTTCTCCTTATACTTTAGATTTCTATGGTGTAAAATTGATGTCTGGTTACTTTGAAAACGCCGTATCTCACTTAATTTAACAATTTTTTTTTCATAATCAAAGTGTTCTGTCATCATTCTTAAAGTGGTTTTATCTTTATTGGTTTGTTTGTGTAAGGTGACTATGATTACAGATAATAAAATTTATAAGTAACAAAAAGGTGAAAAAAATAGAAAGGCGTTATTGTTTCACTTAAACATGATGGCGATGGCGGCTGATTCATTAGCGTGTACTAATTAATTGTGTAGGGTTGTTTCTGCTCACGTCTCGTGAATCACCTTGTATACAATGACAATGATGTAAAAGTTTCTAGTTTCATTGTTGTGGACTCCACAGCAATGAAACTAGAAACTTGTACAAATATCTTAGGTATTAATTATTATAGTATATTAAGAGTTTATAAAATCATCATCATCATCATTTGAACTGTTAGTTTTATCTCGTCCTTGGTATTCACTACCATGAGATACGCGGCAGCGGCAAATAACTAACCACCAATTTAAGAGGCCTTATCAAAGTACCATGCACAGGTGTTTTCAACAAAGAACCAATATTACTTATGCTACTTTGGTTATCCCGCAATAATATAACTAATTCAATTAAGCTTAGATCCTAAAACAGGTAAACTGCTAGTTGACTTGGGTCACTTTGAGATTAGCGTTCAGGTAATAAAATAGAATGCAGATTTTACGACACCCTTTGGTGCAAACGTGTAGATTTCCAAATCATAATGGCCACCTATTTTAAGCTCTATGTGGTTGTAATAAAGTCAACACATCTGTATAAACACAAGACCTTAAGCGGCACGATTTTAAGAGGATTTACTTAATCTATAGCATAGTAATGTTTCCTTTTGTTTTGACGCCACGCGGCCTAATTTCACTGTGATACTTATAGGTAGAAGGAACTTTCGATATAATTTAAAAAAAACATGCCTAAGATATAGAATATCCTATTGAGTTTTAGTATGGATACAGTTTTCCACTTAGTCGGTCAGTTGGATACTACAGTCTTCCCGAGTTAATCTTACCATTTTAAAATAGTGTTAGTTGTTTTGTTAATAGTTTTTTTTGTTTTGTTGGTTTTTGTTGTTATAAAATTGTTATGATTGCATGTTATAGCTACCCAGAAGAATATAAAAAAAGTGTAAAAAAAAACCAATTTAACTGGTAAGTAGCATTAATACCAATTTATTGACTACTAATATAAATAAACATAATGTTGAGTGTATTTAGTAATAATGTCATCATCATCATCATCATCATCATCATCAGCCTATTTTAGTCCACTGCTGGACATAGGCCTCCCCCAATGAGCGCCATAGCGCCCTGTCTTCAGCTTGCCGCATCCAGCATCTGCCTGCAATCTTTCGCAGATCGTCATCCCACCTTGCCAGAGGGCGTCCTACACTACGTTTGCCGAGTCGCGGTCTCCACTCAAGAACACGTTTACCCCAGCGGTTGTCGGTTCTTCGCGAGATATGGCCGGCCCACTGCCACTTCAGCTTGCTAATTCTTTGAGCTATGTCGATAACTTTGGTTCTCTGTCGGATGTATTCGTTACGAATCTTATCCTTCAGAGAAACTCCGAGCATAGCTCTTTCCATAGCTCGCTGAGCGACTTTGAACTGGTGGACCAGCCCTACCGTGAGTGTCCACGTCTCAGCTCCGTAGGTCATTACGGGTAGGACGCACTGATTAAAAACTTTCGTTTTCAAGCATTGCGGTATGGATGACGAGAAGACTCGGCGTAGTTTCCCAAATGCTGCCCAGCCTAGCTGGATCCTCCTTTTGGCCTCCTTCTCGAAATTGTTTTTACCTAACTGCAGGATCTGCCCAAGGTAGGTGTACTCAGAAACAATTTCAAGAAGGTGGCCATGTACGACGACCGGTCCTGGATCAATGTGGCCATTGATCATGACTTTGGTTTTATCCAAATTCATGCCAAGACCGATGCGTCGCGAGGCTGAAGATAGGCCGTCCAGCATCCGGGTCAGCTCCTCTAGCGACTCCGCCATTACGACTATGTCATCAGCGAATCGCAGGTGTGAGATGTAATCGCCGTTTATGTTTATGCCCTTACCTTTCCAGTCCAGCGTCTTAAACATGTCTTCCAATGCGCTTGTGAACAGTTTCGGGGATATGACATCCCCCTGTCTCACCCCTCTGCGCAATTGGATGGGTTTAGACTGCTGGCCCTGTACTTGGACACTCATAGTGGCGGCTTCGGAGAGACATCTCAGCACCTTGATACAACGATAGTCTACTTGGCATCGCTGTAAGGATTCCAGAACAGCCCAAGTTTCCACGGAGTCAAAGGCCTTCTCATAGTCCACAAAAGCGAGACACAGGGGCTGATTATACTCTTCGGACTTCTGTATAATCTGCCTCACTGTGTGAATGTGGTCTATGGTGCCATATCCTCCGCGGAATCCAGCCTGTTCCGGTGGCTGGAACTCGTCGAGTCTTCTGGCGAGACGATTCGTGACCACTCGTGAGAAAAGCTTATAGACGTGGCTCAGAAGTGTGATGGGTCTGTAGTTTTTAAGGAGGGTTTTATCACCCTTCTTAAAAAAGAGCACCACCAAACTCCCGCTCCACGCCTTAGGAGTTCTCCCACTGTGAAGGACGGTATTGAAGAGGTTCTGCAGCTCCTGTATAACAGGAGCTCCTCCTGCCTTCAGAAGCTCTGAAGTAATACCATCCTCACCGGGGGCTTTTCCATTTTTAAGCTGCCTCAGAGCTAACACGATCTCGTCTTGACTGATGTCTGGCAGTTCGTCGGTATAGTGGCGTGTCAGGGTGGCTCTTGAATCATGGTCGTCTCGTCGGGAGTGGGGGGCATGTGCAGAGTACAGCCGGCCATAAAAATCCTCTATCTCGGCGGAGATCTCCGGCTTCGACAACACGGTCCTCCCGTCGTGCGTTTTTAGCTTCGTCAGGTGGCTCCTGCTAAGCTGCTGAGTGAATACTTTGGACCCTCGGTTTCGCTCTATCGCCTCTTCAATAAGGCGTGTGTTGGAGCTCCGAAGGTCGCGCCGTACCATCTTCGCAATTCGCTTATTCAGGTCTGACCTCTCTGACGAAGTCGCTTGGGTAGTCTCCCGTCTTCTTGTCATCAGCCCCAGAGTCTCGTCCGAGAGTTTGGACTTCTTGCCAGTACGCTGTTTTCTGCAGAACTTGATACCCTCGTCCCTCAGCGTTTCGACCAGATTGTGTAGGGTCTCGTCGGCGTCATCAGTGGGTTCCAAGGCAACAAATCTATTCCCGAGAAGCTGCTGAAACTCCTCGGTGCCCGCGACGATTTGGATTTGGTTAGGCCGGAGCGTGGACTTCATCAGACGGTTTCTTTCAAGCTTCAAGTTGATATTCAGAGAGCCTCGGAGCAGTCGGTGATCAGATCCGGTATTGAACCTGTTGATCACTGAGACATCTCTGAATATGTGCTTGCTATCCGTCAAGATGAAGTCGATCTCATTTTTTGTCACAGTGTCGGGGCTCTGCCATGTCCACTTCCTTTGAGTCTGTTTCTTAAAGAAGGAGTTCATTAAGAATAGCTCCTCTTTCTCAAGGAAGTTGACAAGCATTTGCCCCCTGTGATTCCTGACTCCATAACCATGCGGGCCTATTCGGGATTCGTTGCCAGTCCGGATTCCCACCTTGCCGTTAAAGTCCCCCATAACAACGTTGAAGTGAGCCTTTGTGGTGTTGTGCAAGGCTTTGGATATGTCTTCATACATATCCTCCACTTCATCATCCGAGTGTGCCGAGGTCGGTGCGTAAACCTGAACTACCTTCACGCTATACCGCTTGGAAAGCCGAAGGATCAGGTACGCTACCCTGTTCGACACACTGGAGATTTCTTGAACGTTGCTAGAGAGGGCCTTATTGACGAGAAAACCTACGCCACCCTGGGATGTTTTATCACCCTCGCGAAAGTAGAGAAGATGGCCTGAGTCTAGGGTTACGGTGTCCTCCCCCTCTCTACGGACTTCACATAACCCAAGAACATGCCATTTAATGTTCCCTAACTCCACTTCCAACTGCGCTAGATGATGGTCAAGCCTCAGAGTGCGTCCGTTGAACGTAGCCAGGGTCAATTTAGGAAGTGTGTGGTAGCCTGTTGTAGCCCGGGGATTCCTAGCACCCCCTGCCCCGCCGTTACCGTGGCTGCTACCATGGCCAGGAATAGCGAGGCGGCCGGGAACTGGGGGCCATTTCTTGGCTGAACTTATCATAAAGGGGTAATGCCCATAATCCCCACGCTGGGCATGCGGGTTGGGGATCGCAGTTTGGTGGTGGGATTTTTCTGCAGGGGCGCTGCTGCCCGCCCCCCGGTATGTCCCTTAGTCGCCTCTTACGACACCCACGGGAAGAGTTGGGGTGGAGCAATTCTAAGCCGGCACCACACGGCACAAGTAATAATGTACAATCATGTTATGAGTACATTATTTATAATGTATATAGTGACATAATTTAGTGTCCAAAATAATAAATTACCTGTTTTTAGATATAAAATGATTCGAAATGGCAACAAATGTTAAAAAGGACCGTTCTGTTACTTCTGATGCTCATAAGTTTAAAATAGTAAGTTGTACCTTTAATGACACCGTAAATCAATTCATTGTATTCAACACAATTTATTAGTAAATGGTAGTAATCAATTTATAATAGGACACGTTCGTTGTAGTGTTCTGCTTTTTCGCCGAACTTTTTTTCACCAACATTTCGCTGATGATTCACTTTAACAACTAACTATTAGCAAAATTTTATATGATAACGTTTCATTTGGTAGAATTGTTTTAAAGCTGATTATTATAATGACTCAAAACTTTTGGGATACTTATCATTTGTCAAATCTATCACTAGGCCAAGCAACTATTAAAAGAATAACGTTTCGTTAGTAAGTATATTAACAACATATGTGACGGACTCCAGTTTTAGGTGCGACGACGAGCGAAGCGAAGAGGAGCGTATTAGATCTACCGTGAGCAAACAGTGCAGTGAGCGAAGCGAGCGTGCCGCCGTAACAGCCGGCGAGTGCCAGAATCGACTGTTTAATATAAAAAATATCCTAAGCAATATGTCTAATGAATAAACTGTATTAAAATAATAATAACTACCTGTATATAATATGCCCACAGTGAAAATGGCATCCTTACGAAAAGAAAATATATATATATATTTTTTTTTTATACTACGACGGTGGCAAACAAGCATACGGCCCACCTGATGGTAAGCAATTACCGTAGCCTATGGACGCCTGCAACCCCAGAGGATTCACATGCGCGTTGCCTACCCTTTAGGTACCTATTCACTCCTTTTTTGAAGAACCTCATACTGTAGCCCGCTGGGAAAACCTCGGCAGGGAGTTCATTCCACAGCCGCAGCGTTCGTGGGAGGAAATTCCTCTTGAACCGTACTGTGCGCGACCCTTTGGGCTCCAGGGTGTGAGGATGAACACCCTGAATATTACGCAAACTAAACCATTCTATACTCGAAAGGCGGCATTTAGAAAAGTGACTTTAGAAAAGTTTATTGGGAACTGATAATCGGCAACACAATTTTCAGCGTCAATTTAGAGAACCGTTCGTTGTACTAGGGTAAATAAATCGGGGATAAAATGTCCAAATAATATACTACAGCTGCTGTGCATTGTAAGTTTCAAATTATTTTTCTTGCCCGGATTTGAATACCTAACCGAACCGTCCTAACCACCGCCGTAGACCACTATCTAATTTTAATCAAATATAGTGTTTTTTTATCAATAAACAACTAATACAAAGAGCTCAAAGAGGACCCAGTGTGTTGACGACGAGGGACCATCTTGTTCCTTTAGCCGTCAACACAGTAAATCCTCCTTTTTGTAAAGGGTCGACAACGCGCATGTGACACCTCATTAGTTGCAGGCATCCATAGGCTACGGTAGCTGCTTACCATCAGGCGGGCCGTATGCTTGTTTGCCACCGTCGTGGTATAAAAATAATAATTACCTGAACCTTTATTTTAAAGAACGGAGACACTACCTATTAATTCAATGAAATAAGTATTGAGTATAACGAAGTAATATTTATATTGCTAAAACGGCAGAATTGTTATTTTAATATAGGTAGTTCATCCTTTATCTATTGAAAACAAACCCGTGCTTCTACCTGCGTGGAAAAAAGGTTCGTTCAAATTAACCGTTAACTAAATTTCAACTCTATGGACTCGCAATAAGATTCAACATGACAAAAATTCCCTAGCTACCACATGTATTCATTAGTAGCTCTTAAACGTCTCGACTCGTATCTCTGCCACTCGTCAAGGACGTTTCGAGATCCGCGTGTATTTAAGGAACGTTGCTTCGGCTACCCGTTTACTCGTGGAAACGGATCTTAATTACACGTGTCTTTATTACACGTGGGAAACGGGCCAGAAAACCGTGTTCGTGTTACTCAGAAACGGATCTTGGAAACGGGTACCCGAAACCCGGAATCGACCGCGAGCCCTAGTCGAAAGTTTGACCACTCCACACCGACTTGTCTGTACAAAAATCCTGTTGTGTAACTATTACGTAACAGGATGTCTATATGTACAATAAAGCTATTCTTATTATTTATTATTATTATTTTTACTAATTCACGTGTTTAGATTTAGAAAATAATTTTTGTTTTAAAATACAAGACGGCAGTCATACAATTTTAGTAAAAATCGTTATAGTAGTCTCTGTTGATTAATTCGGCAATGTAAATTCCGACAATAAACACTGTTTTAAAATATAAGATAGCAATGATGACGTTTTTGTGAAAATCTTCATGGTAATCTTGTTCGACTGATTCAGGTGTTTAGATTTTGAGAAAAGGGTCTGTTTTAAATTCCAAGATGGCGGCCATACACTTTTTTCTGGATAATCGTTATGGTAGTCATTTTCGATTTAATCGGGGATACAAAAAAGTATATAGCCGCCATCTTGAATTTTAAAACAGAATTTGTTTTTGAAATCTACATATCAGAATAACGACGATTTTTATAAATGAATGACAATTTCTGCCATCTTGGATTTTGAAACGGACTTTATTTTTGAAATCTACACGCCTGAATTAATCGAAAATGGCTAAAATAACAAGTAAAGTATGTGATCGCCATCTTCGATTTTAAATTAGTCGAAAACGACTTCCATGACGAATTTGACAATTTTTTTCATTTCCGCCATCTTTGATTTTAAAACAGTCCTTATTTTCGAAGTCTTCATCCCTGAATTAATCAAAAATGACGTCCATTACGATTTTTAAGTAAAATGCGTATGGCCGCCATCCTGGATTTTGAAACAAACATTTTTTTCGAAATCTACACCCCCAAATTAGTCGAAGACGACTACCATGACGATTTTGACAAAATTTTTCCATTTCCGCCATCTTGTATTTTAAAACGGTCTTTATTTTCGATTTTAAGATTTTTACCACAAAAGTGCCACCATCTTGGATTTTAAAATAGGCATTATTTTCGAAATCTGCACACCCGAATTAGTCGAAGACGAAAACCATGACGATTTTGACAAAAATGTCCGTTTCCGCCATCTTTGATTTTAAAACGGTCCTTATTTTCGAAGTCTTCTTCCCTGAATTAATCAAAAATGACGTCCATTACGATTTTTATGTAAAATGTATATGGCCGCCATCTTGGATTTTGAAACAAACATTTTTTTCGAAATCTACACCCCCAAATTAGTCGAAGACGACTACCATGACGATTTTGACAAAAATGTCCGTTTCCGCCATCTTTGATTTTAAAACGGTCCTTATTTTCGAAGTCTTCTTCCCTGAATTAATCAAAAATGACGTCCATTACGATTTTTATGTAAAATGTATATGGACGCCATCTTGGATTTTGAAACAAACATTTTTTTCGAAATCTACACCCCCAAATTAGTCGAAGACGACTACCATGACGATTTTGACATAATTTTTCCATTTCCGCCATCTTGTATTTTAAAACGGTCTTTATTTTCGATTTAAAGATTTTTACCACAAAAGTGTATGACCGCCATCTTGGATTTTAAAATAGGCATTGTTTTCGAAATCTGCACACCCGAATTAGTAGAAGACGAAAACCATGACGATTTTGACAAAAAATTCCGTTTCCGCCATCTTTGATTTTAAAACGGTCCTTATTTTCGAAGTCTTCTTCCCTGAATTAATCAAAAATGACGTACATTACGATTTTTATGTAAAATGTGTATGGCCGCCATCTTGGATTTTGGAACAAACAATTTTTTCGAAATCTGCACCCCCAAATTAGTCGAAGACGACTACCATGACGATTTTTACAAAATTTTCCATTTCCGCCATCTTGGATTTTAAAACGGTCTTTATTTTCAATTTAACGATTTTTACCAAAAAAGTGTATGACCGCCCTCTTGAATTTCAAAATAGACATTATTTTCGAAATCTGCACACCCAAATTAGTCGAAAATGACTACCATGACCAATTTGACAAAATTTTCCATTTCCGCCATATTTAATTATAAAACCGTCCTTATTTCCGGAATCTACACCTATGAATTAATCAGAAATGACTACTATTACGATTTTTAAGTAAAAAGTGTATGGCCGCCATCTTGGATTTTAAAACATCCATCATTTTCGAAGTCTACACCCCCGAATTAGTCGAAAACGACTACCATATCGATTTTGACAAAATTTTCCATTTTCGCCATCTTGGATTTTAAAACGGTCTTCATTTTCGATTTAACGATTTTTACCAAAAAAAGTGTATGACCGCCCTCTTGAATTTCAAAATGGTCATTATTTTCGAAATCTGCACACCCATATTAGTCGAAAATGACTACCATGACGATTTTGACAAAATTGTCCATTTCCGCCATCTTTGATTATAAAACCGTCCTTATTTCCGGAATCTACACCTATGAATTAATCAGAAATGACTACTATTACGATTTTTAAGTAAAAAGTGTATGGCCGCCATCTTGGATTTTAAAACATCCATCATTTTCGAAGTCTGCACCCCCGAATTAGTCGAAGACGACTACCATAACGATTTTGACAAAATTTTCCATTTTCGCCATCTTGGATTTTAAAACGGTCTTCATTTTCGATTTAACGATTTTTACCAAAAAAAGTGTATGACCGCCATCTTGGATTTCAAAATGGTCATTATTTTCGAAATCTGCACACCCATATTAGTCGAAAATGACTACCATGACGATTTTGACAAAATTGTCCATTTCCGCCATCTTTGATTTTAAAACGGATATTACTTTCGAAATCTACACCCCTGAATTAATCGAAAATGACTACCATAACGATTTTTACCAAAAAAGTGTTTGACCGCCATCTTGGATTTCTAAATGGACATTATTTTATATTATCAAAATATTGCATTGTCACTCGATATACATATGCGTGAAAAATTTCAGCTCAATCGGAAATCGGGAAGTTGGTCATTTGGACCATGGGCAACGGACAGGTGAAACTAAATAAAAACCTTTAAAAACATACTAATCCCTGTTATTTGGGGGGTCCAATATGGGAGTCCAGGTTTTCCGCACGTACAAATAAACATAAGTTCGATCACCAACTGACGAACGAAACAAATGAACGCAGCGAGTGAGCGAGCGCCGAGCGGACAAAGCCGACGCCACGAGTCAGAGAGAGAACAAATCCTTTAATACGCGCCGACAAGTAATACCGGTACCTATGCGTGATTCGGAACCGGTACCAAGTCTAATACAGGTTTATGGTTCAAGGCCACAATACCGGTTCCCATTAAATACCTGTAATTCAAGCCCTGAATACCGGTACCTCGGAACCGGTACCAAGTCTTATACCGGTTTATGGTTCAAAGCCTCAATACCGGTTCCGGAAAATACCTGTAATTCGATCCCTGGATACCGGTACCACGGAACCGGTACCAAGTCATATACCGGTTCCTGGTTCGAAGCCACGATACCGGTTCCGAAAAATACCTGTATTTAGATCCCTGGATACCGGTACCACGGAACCGGTACCAAGTCATATACCGGTTCCTGGTTCGAAGCCACGGTACCGGTTCCGAAAAATACCGGTATTTCAAGCCCTGCTTGTCATTAGCGAGCCGGTGCCGTGCGTGTATCGTCGTCGTTGCATGAAGTTGGTACTCTGGTAAGTGCCGTCGTCTGTGGCCGGGGTCAAATACTGTGTACATCTTTTCAAATTCGCGTACATTATGGCAAAGTTAAAGGCATAGGTGACTGAGACGGAATTCAAATGTAAGAAACATTTACATCACGTTTAAGGCCGTAGGGGAAATTCGTGTGAATTATCTTCGAGGTAAAATAATTATTATAAGAAATAAAATAAGTATCTTTTGTTTAAGCCTTCTTCGGCCAATATTATAATTAAGAAAAAAACAAAATGTACCACCTATTTGTATGGGTTAAGGTCATGTACACATATTTTTGAACGTCTGTGTGTAAAGATATTCCACTACAACATTAGTTTATTGTCTGCAAGGACATGATAATATTTACTTATTAAAATTCATAAGGTAGACCGAGGCAAATCGGAACGCGGGGCGAACTGATCAAGAAGCATTATCGTCTAATCATAAAATCGCGGGTAACCACGGACAGCCAGTCAGCGCCCTGAGTTGTGTTTGACCTTCCTGCACGCCGCAGTGGAGAGATCGTATGAATGAAAAACCCTAAAAATGCTAAACTTGATCCGTTTCGCCCCACCCTACCGCCCTCACCCTATATGTGATATCATCAAACACTTAAGAGCCATGCTCTTGTCGGTGCAACTCAAAGTGGGCTCTCCATGTATGATATATGTATGAAAAAACTAAAAAATTTCATCTTTACAATTTAAAATAAACGTCTTGTTATTTGAAATGTAAATAAAGTTTGTGATTTATTACAATCACCTCAAGTCGAATGTGCAAAATGCAAATTCGAAGAATAAACTATTTATGGATACCAAACCGAAATTTATTTTAGTATCGGAGTCCTTGTACCCTTAATAACACAAATATTATGACGCGATTTAAATAAATACTTTTATATTCCACTACTTTTAGATATTATCTTATGACGACAGTACCAAATAAACAAATTCTAGGCAACAAAAAACTTTAGGAGAGTCGTTGGTTTATTTTAGGATATGTTTATGTTTGACATGAAACCAATTTTGCAGGGTAAACAAATCAGTTTGTTGACCTAAAACAGCTTTCCTGTCAGGTGACAGGAAAGCTGTTTTCATTCAGGTGAATAGACGTATCAAATTGGCAGTATCTCTGAATAAATCGTTCGATATCTGTTGTATATGTATGCTATGATAGATAATAATGACAGATAGGTTATGCACGTTCCAAAAGTGAAGCACCTAAAATGAGTGAATTCAAACAATTGTCGCTAGTCGTGCACCAGCAAGCGAGATATGCTGACGTGCCAATGAGCTCCCGTCACCCGCGTGAAAAAGAGACAAACTGTAATTTTCTAACGACGAGAGTGACAAAGATGTAATTATTGTCAAAACGGATAAATATAACAGAATCACTGCTAGGTTATGAAATAACTTTGGAAGAATTTTTGTGCCCATTTTGTTAGAAGAGTATAACCCATCCATATTAAATATCATTGTATGTATGTACTCGTAGCTATGTAGAGTGTCGCCGTGTCGCGACCTCTGCGATTTCTTAAAGTACATGAATACAACCTAATAGTATCTTTAAGATCTAGACTATCACATTTATGGATTCTAATTTATTAAAGTGAACACATTCACTAAGAGAACCTTAGGTGCAAGGTGCAACCGGCATTATGCAAACTGGATCATATTTACATATGACCTGCATCTCCAATTACTGAAGTGCAATTGAGCATTTGCAAAACCCTCAAAGTCCAGTAGCTATTAATTAACCCCCTTTCAGCTTCGATGGGATGAAGAACTAATTTTATGGACAAATTACCGCCTGATCGCCTGTTTTTACCTAGTTTTATTATTTTTTGTTTTTATTTTACTTTATGATGCCAATAAAAAATATATCATTATTATGTCTTTCCCGGCCACGGAGCAATGGTGTTCCGGACATTTGGGAGGCGTATGCAGAGACGAACGCAACGCGCAGAGTCCCTTTCGACAATTGAAATTTACGGGTACACTAAGCGGATGTTGCCCCGTCCGATCATAAGACGCACGCAGAGACAACATCCGCTATGGTGCAATTGAAAGTTAATTGAATCTAAAATGTACTAGGCGATTTCTAGTATAAATAAATAAATAAATAATAAATAAATATTATGGGACAATCTTACACAAATCAACCTAGTCCACGGTAAGCTCAATAAGGCTTGTGTTGTGGGTACTAGGCGACGATATATATATAATAGATAAATACTTAAATACATAGAAAACATCCATAACTCAGGAACAAATATCCGTGATAAACACACAAATAAATGCCCTGACCAGGATTCGAACCCGGGACCTCCTGCTTCATAGGCAGGGTCACTACCAACTAGGCTAGGAGGCCGTTCAATATGTATGATTTATTAAATAAGATAACGAATTAAGTTAACGGTAAAAATGGTACAAGAGAGTGAAAAGACGTAATTTTTTGTGGAAAATACTTCTCTCTACAGTGAGCAGAAGAAGTAGTTAAGAGGCCTCCTAGCCTAGTCGGTAGTGACCCTGTCTTTGAAGCAGGAGGTTCCGGGTTCGAATCCTGGTCAGGACATTTATTTGTGTGTTCATAACGGATATTTTTTCCTGAGTTATTGATGTTTTCTATGTATTTATCTATATCTATCTATTATATATATCGTCGCCTAGTACCCACAACTCAAGCCTTATTGAGCTTAGTCTGGAACTAGATCGATTTATGTAAGATTGTCCCATAATATTTATATTTATTGAGGTATTTGTGACATTGTCATGGTAAAGGTAATAGTATTGTCAGTATTGAGTTATTGGTACCTCCTATAGTTCAAAACATTCTCTTTCATATGCAAAAAGAACGAGATCGCTATGTTGAGTATTTTTATTTTTAATAAATTTTTGAAGTTTCAACATATCTTTGTACTGTTTTGAGATATTCGAGTTTAAAATTTGAAAGCCTGAAAACATAGTTATAGGTTGAAGTTATGGAGATAGCGGTTTTAAAATATTCCACATACATTATATTACTCGACAAATCATATGTTGTCTCTAACATTTTACATTTTATAGAAATAATACAATAATAATATGCACGTAATCAAAAATAAAATATTTTATATAACTCAAAATCGACAGATTTTCAGCTGGCTTATGTTGATTTCTGAATATGATGTAAGTAAGGTTGTAACGGGCCCTCCGTACCCGTTCAAATATTTATAATTGTTAAATTATATTTTAGGTTTACTGTATATTTTTAAGGACCACAAACTGCTTGGTAATATAGTGTATATCTGCCTTTTTACTTCTACTGTTAAAACCACTGACATTGGAATTTGTTTGAAATAACTGTCAATATCGTCAATAAGGCAGTCATAGATCACGTTGGAACGAAAAAGATTTTTTATTATATGCAACAATATGTGCAAGAATGCGCAGCTTAGGAAACCGGATGTGAAACCACTAGGAGCATGTGCAGTAGGGATTACAGGCAGACTTCAGCCACAAGAAAGTTAAGTATTTTTAGTCTATATGTCATGTTTATCTTTGTTTTAAATACTATAATGACCCGCCTTACCAAAGTTATTTTATTTGATGTGCTTGTGTGTATTCAATGTTAAAGGCCCTCCCTGTGTCCCTAACTTCATTCCTTACTGACCTTTGAGTGCTAGAGTGAACTTTCTGCGAAACCGGTATTTCTGACTTTGTAACTAGGCAAGACAACTATATATAGACAGTGGTAGTATAAGGATGATACTTAGATGTGACCTATATATATACTTATTTAATAATAACAGCATTTCACAGCGACAAGGTTTTATGACATACAAATAGCTAAAAGGACTGAGTAAAGATAATTCGACACACTGACCATATCCTCCCTTCTTTAAGCTCATTGTTCTATACTTACTCGGACAGACTCGGAAAGACAATCTTCATGAAAATATTCCCATATAGGTCTAGGGGTACTTAATGGCCGTTTGGTCATACAATCTTTAAAAAACAGGAGGTCGATGAGGAAGCATGATGAAGGACGGGCTGAGCGCGGACGAGCTTTCTTACTCTCTGGGTTTGTCTGGGTTACTTCAGAACACAACGTAGAGTAATAGACGATCACTGGCCAATTCACGAAGATTCACTATAAGGATATAAGGTAACTGGCGATAATTTAGATTAAGCTAGACTAGGGCTTTAGTCCTTAGAGCTCGTAACAGTTTGGTGCCGTGACCAGGATGTGTTCGATATTCAGCGTACCTACTTAGGATGTTTTTATCGCCAGTTCCTTGTATTTACCTTTGTGAGTCAAAAAAGTGGCTTTTAGCCACAGTTTGTTGCTGTTGAAGTGGATAGCATAGTGGAAAGCTTGTTTCGTGCCTCTCCTGTCCTTAAAATGCTTAAAACCTACGAGATATAATAATAATAATAAAACTTCACATATAAATTTAGTATATACAGTGTGTCCTTAGTTAGTGGACGGAACCTTAAATCACACATAGGGTTACTTCTTAGAAATGCTCTAACACATATATTTTTTTAATTAGAACAAGAGTTGCAAAAATTAATATTACAACAAAAGGATTGTTTAATATCCGACAACAAAAAGAAACAATTTTTGACAGAAACATATTAGTGACACGTCAGAGCAACGCAATATGCTTGTATGTGAGTGTTGATGTTGGCAGTTGCCATCACACACTTTGTCACATAAGACATTTGTTAAATTTGTAATATGTGTCATAAATAAAAAGATGACCAAATAGGGTAAAGAAGGTTTCATACTGTGCAATGAGGATATATTCTCATGACCCTTAAATAACATACAGGCTGCGCTAAAGTCAAACTAAGAAATCGTAAATTGTCAATTTCTTCGTATGAGGTTCTTCAAAAAAGGAGTGTATAGGTTCTTAAAGGGTAGGCAAAGTCCTCTGGGTTTGCAGGCGTCCATAGGCTACGGTATCTGCTTACCATCGGGCGGGCCATATGCTTGTTTTCCAACGTCGTGGTATAAGAAAAAAACACATGCCAAATTCATTATTGCGGGTTGGCTATGATAAACTTGAAATCATGAAGTTTGCTGAGGCAGATATACAGGGTGGCAGGTGACAACGGATCTTCCCGGAAGTATTGGATCGTTTGAGTAGATTCGTAATAGTTACAATCATAATTAAAATAATTAAAAAATAAAACCAAATTCACTACTTTTTCACTATGGTGACGACCCTATTGTATCTGCTTAAGGTTTAGCACAAAATAGTTTTTTTGTGTGAATGTTTAAAAGGCTATAAGTTAGACACGGTTACACACATCTACATAGTTTCTATGGGGAAATATAGTGCTAAGGCTAAACTAACTCCCATTTCGTAAAGGGCCCTCGTGGACTCCCACCGTGTATACTCTATAACATGTGAGAAGTGTTTAAAGTTCATTTATTCCTTCAAAATTTAGGCCGACTGTTTTGAACGAAGTTCCTTATCGGACGGTTCGCGGATGGGGGGCTAGGCGAAAAAAGGTCACGTGACCGTAACGAAAAAGCGTCACGTCACGAAAACGCGACACAAAGCCATACGATTGAGAAACATGTAAAATGAAATGAAAAAAAAAATAGAATAAATTGAAGTGAAGTGACAAAGTGAAAAAAGTCAAAAACGTCGAGCAGGTCCTAAAAGTAAAAAAAAAACCAAAAAATAATAATAATAATAAAATAAAAAAACAAAAACATCAAAAACATCAAAAACATCAAAAACATCAAAAACATCAAAAACATCAAAAACATCAAAAACATCAAAAACATCAAAAACACCAAAAACATCAAAAACATCAAAAACATCAAAAACATCAAAAACATCAAAAAATAAAAAAACCAAAAAAAAAACAAAAAAAAACATTAAAATAAAAACAAAAAATAAAACGAAAAAGTCAAAAATTAAATAACATAACTTCGTCCCAACCGAGTGTTCCACGACACTCACGCATTTAAAAAAATTCTTGAACTGATTTATTTTGTATGCTGTACTTCTTATAATAGACTTTGCCTTATTGCTCTAGTAGTACTTATTAACTATAGAAAGCTACAGTACTTTTAGTTTACAGTAGAATGACCGGTCAGTATTTAATATAGTTATTACATAGTAAATAGATATATATTGTTTTTACAAAGCTGTCAGTTCAATAATTATTATTACGGTTGCCATAGGATAGGTTATTCAAATGCAGTAATTTCATTTAAGATTTAGTACTTATATCTGTTTTTATGACCAGTCTACTGGTGCCGTAATTTTTGCTAGAGACCGATGACTTGTTCCTGTTCTGTAAAGACTTAAGAACAATTTTGTTGGCAGATATTTCACTAAATTCTGATTACCTAGGTCAGAACCTAACAACTACCTCGAATTTTTAACTACTAAATCAAGCAAAATTAAATGGTATTATCGTGTGATTTAATAGTATAGCTACTATTAAATTACACGATAATACCATTTTATTGTGCGCAGGTACATTCTACAGTTGTTTTACTTCAACTCTATCTTGACGCCGGTAATTTGGGGAGGTCCTATACCCAATGGTTTTCAAGGTCTAGGTATTCTGGTAGGTCACTTGCAAAACATTCCCTTCTTTAACCTGTAAAAAGACACCTTATTAATATATTGAATAAACTGCTATATGTTTGGTTACATATCTACCTGCCTAACCAAAATGAATCAAGTTTCTAAATAATAATTATATTTTATGCTAACAAGTTGCATTATGCTGATCGTACTTCTACGATACGACCTACTAAAAATGTCCTTTTATTTAATTTTATCCTGTAGATACCTATAGATACTTGGCGAAGCAAAGCATAGCCATGTATTTCCACCAACCAAGTTTAAGTATATATTTTATTTATTCCATGTATGAATCATAAATAATAAACAATGATTCTAATCACATTCATACAAAAAGGTGTCTGTGCACATTATTAGAACCAGAAGGGTTCTTATACTTATCACATTCATACAATAAATGGTGTCTGTGCATATTTTAAGAATGAGAAAAAAATCTCATTCTTACCACATTCATACAAAAAGGTGTGTGTGGAATATAATTATATATTATATATATACCTATTATGTATATTTATTTCTATTTTACAAGAATGGCAATTGAGATGAGGTTTATATTCGTTTAGGTTGTAAACCTAAACGAATATAAACCTATTTTCATTTTATTGATAAACTGATGTCCGATTGACTTATGTCATAGGAACATAGAACTTTTTCCAGCATTTTAAAATAATTCCAAAAACCTACATAATAGGAATAATTATACAAAGCTTCCATGGGCATTCTACGCCTACGGTAAGCTTGAAAAATATTTAAGGTTAAATTACTATGTAGGTACCGTCAGCAGAAACCAAGTCTCCATAAATAAAATAAAATAAAATAATTTTGAAATTAAATTATTTTTAAATGTGTAATAATACGTTATTAGTATTAACAAAGTTGGGTTTCTGTAAAAAAATAATTACACTAAATAGAATTATTAAAAAAAATTAAGCCTTTTTTTACAATTTTAATTGGGTTTCGTTAGGGCCTATTTTACGAAGTTTATATCGAAACGTGTTGGTTCCATTGTTTTGGACGAATGTATGAGCGAGTGATGAATATGGTGAGGAATGATGATTGTGTGATGCATAGATTAAAACTGAGAGAGACTAACTGGTGTGGTGGAGCACTTACACAGCGGTTATACAGCATTGTATAACAAAGACAGTTAATGTAAAATAACATTTATAAGTTATAACTGACTGTGAGAGAGCGTCATAATACCAGTGATGTCACCGACTACGACTGAGACGTGACAGTGTGTAGAGCCTCTACAATGGAATTGGACTTAAGATATAAACATTAAAGTTCATTGTCATCTCACTATCTAGACACACGGCAGTGTGTCCGCCAAGTTCGAGCAAAAAAAAGCGACACACCGGCCGTGGGTTATATTACACGAACCATTCCGGGCCAATTTCGACCACCCTATAACTCAAAACATATTTTATCTACGCATATGAAATTTCGAGTGTCTGTTGACATCCCCTTAATTGTCTAGAATACAAAATATCATTATTCTACCTATAACAGTTCTTGAGATATTGACGTCAGAAAATCGCTATTTTTACTATACACTCACTTACTGATTCACTGACTCATCAAAAACCTAGACCACTTCCAATGGTCGTACTGACTTGAAATTTGGCATGGAGATAGGTCTTAAGGTCAAAGTAAAGGGAAAAATCTGAAAACGGCCAAGTGTGAGTCAGTTTTAAAAATAGCGAAGGTGTAACTTTGTTCTACTATGAAGTCATAATGAACTAAATGGGTCTATCTTCCAATGGTCGTACCGACCTGAAATTTGGCTCGAAGGTTTGTCTTTAGGTCGAAATAAAGTAAAAATCTGAAAACGGCCAAGTGTGAGTCAGTTTCGAAAACAACGAATGTGTAATTTTGTTCTACTATAAGTAGGTATGGAGTGGAAATGAGATAAGACTTATTTAAATTTAGATACATACCAATTTAAGACAATACATGTTTGTCTTAAAGACAAGAACAATAAAATTGTTCACCACTCTGTGTGTGTCTGTTGCGGGAACCGAACCCACGATTTACGAAGTGCAAAGCAGGTCACTAGGTACACTAGGTGCGCTAAATCAGTCAAACAAAAATGAAAAGACTATTTTTTCTCGCATAGTCTAAATAATTTCTAATTTTACAACTAATAAAATCGCAGATTCAAGAACATGGAAATCATATATACTCTAAGATGGAATTATATATACTACTGCCCATCTCACTCTCCGATACGCCACGGGATGAGATGGGATGGTGCACTTCTAGGGCTACATAATAGGCCACCAATTATAATACCTACTAGTAGGCCTACCTACCAGTAGGTATTATAATTGGTGGCTTATTACCAAGTTATTAATTATCTATGTAGGTAGCGTACTTACAAACAGAATAAAGTACGTTATTGATGTATGTAATTATAAGTAAGTAGGTACATTTTATAGGTGTAGGGAGCAAGTTTATTTGTAAAAATCACCTATAAATAAATAGTAAAATAGAATTAGACGCTTAGTATAAAGGGTTATAGTATAAAGTACATACCTAAGTGGAATGAGACATTTCCTAAAGCAAAAGTGATAAAAAAATAATAAAGAACCTACACCTAACAAAAATAAATGAAATCCCATCAAAAACATAAATGTGAAAGGCTGCCAAGTTCGATACTATGGGAATGCTTCGCCTATAAAAGAAGTGAGATCTGAATAAGTACCAAGTTCCATAAAACTACCTCAAATCATAAATAGTTATAGGAATGCACACTTGATTTCCAGCAGTTTTTAAGGTACATTTTGAATAAGTATCACGTTACATAGAAATACCTAAAATTATAATAGTCAGAGAAACGCACACCGGTTTTTTTGGCAGTTTCCTGATAACATTTATTATTTTCAGTACTTATTAATGATGTAACTTGGCAAGTTTTAATAGAAAATTATATACTTGACACATTGCAGTCCAAAGGTGTCGATTCATTGCATTGAAAAGGTGTGTGGTGTGTGAAAACTTGCCAAGTAACATCATTAAAAAGTACTGAAAATAATAAATGTTATCAGGAAACTGCTAAAAAAACCGGTGTGCGTTTCTCTGACTATTATAATTTTAGGTATTTCTATGTAACGTGATACTTATTCAAAATGTACCTTAAAAACTGCTGGAAATCAAGTGTGCATTCCTATAACTATTTATGATTTGAGGTCTTTTTATGGAACTTGGTACTTATTCAGATCTCACTTCTTTTATAGGCGAAGCATTCCCATAGTATCGAACTTGGCAGCCTTTCACATTTATGTTTTTGATGGGTTACACTTTACGGTACAAGGAACATTTTGGATATTGCTATTAGTTAGTGTCATCTCAAGCTGACAGGTTGCAGTTTTCCGTAACTGTTATCCAAAGTGGGTTCTACTCCACAAGAAGCTAACACTACCAGCAGGTGTGTGATGGGCATCACCCTGTTAAATCTACACATCAACAATTACGTGATGTCAATTAAAGTAGGAGGAACTTAAATTGTTCTAAATAATATCACAAATATGAATATTAAATAAGTAATATTCAAAAATTATGGGTCGGTCACAAATTGATCAATCATCAATATAAGCTCAATAAAGCTTATAAAGGCTAATAAATAATAAGGCCTAATAGCTATTGTTGTATGACATCTGGTCAAGACTAGATGACATGGCTAAGATAGCCTAATGAAGACACCATGTAATTGTCGAACATACTCCCGGCTGAGAGTGGTCCGTATTCTAGTGAAGCCTAAGTTTTAGTGTTGGTAATTGAACATTTAACTATTACTGTCTCCTCTTTTATTTTCTATCTTCATTAATTCCATAACTCTTAATCTCTCCTCTTCGTATCACCTCTATGCCGACGACGACCTTCAAATATGTATATTCGCAGGGTATGCATAGCGATCTCAATTGAGTTATAGAAGCCACGAATCTTGATCTGCTCCGCATATCAAATTCGAGTCAAAATTACGGTTTAAAAGTAAACCCCCTACAGTCACAGGTAATTGTGATGGGTAGCGCTAAAAAAATCTCCAAAATTGACTTTCTCAGGCTCCCTCCGATAGTTTTCGATGGTATCCAAATTCCTTTTTCCAACCAAGTGAAAAATCTTGGCGTTATCATGGATCGTTGTCTATCATGGGTGCCTCAGGTAAGTGAAGTGAGCAGGAAGATGTTTGCTGCCATAGGGTCTCTCAGACGGCTCCGGAATTTCCTGCCAATTGCTACTAAAATTGCGCTTGCTCAGTCGTTACTTCTCCCCATTCTTGATTATGCAGATATCTCCTATTTAGACCTAACCGAGGAGCAACTTAATAAGCTTGAGCGTATTCAAAATGCCTGCATTCGGTTCATTTTCGGATTACGCAAATTCGACTATGTTTCTAGTTTTCGTTCTCAACTCAAATGGCTCCCTATCCGACACCGTCGTAACTCTCACATACTTTCTTTACTCTTTTCTATACTTTTTAACCCTGCAACTCCCCGCTACCTCAAAGAGCGTTTCTCTTATCTTAATTCTATTAGATCCTCTCAAAAATTGCTCCTAAAAGTGCCATCTTCATCTTCCAAATTTTATAATTGCTCATTTACGTTCCAGGCCGTTCGTTTGTGGAATTCTCTCCCTCTCAACATAAAACGCGCGCAATCTATTGGTAGCTTTAAATCGCAACTTAAGGAATACTATTTATCTCTTCCTTAGGTTTTTAATTTGACACAGTTGTTTCTTACTGTGTGTATTATATATGTATATATATGTACGTATATGTATGTTTATTTTGTATATATTTAAGTATGTATGTTCATATGAATGTGCTGTGTTATATATTTCATCTCTTTTGTTTCTATGCACCACCTACTGCTTATTGTTTTTCTCTAGTCTCCACTACCCAAAGGTTGTCTGGAAGAAATCGCTCATTAGCGATAAGACCGCCTGTTGTTACCTCTACCTAAATTTATGTAATTGTAAAATTTGTACTTGTAACTGTATGAGGTGTGCAATAAAGAGTATTTATTATTATTATTGTTATTATTTAACGGTAGGAACCCACCCAGGAGAAGTCTCACTTTACAAGGGCTGCTTTGATTTCCTTTCCCTATCCGATAAGCAAAGCAGGATGAGGTCGGAAGTGTCCTTGCATATACGGCTAGAGTTGATTCTGAATTCACAACCCGGAGTTTTTTTGTTTGAGTGAGGATTATCTGTGGAGGCTTGTAAAAGTTCATGCGATACATATGAGAACTTGGAAACTTGATTTTATATACGCCAGCACTCTTGGTTTGGTTAAAATACACAACACATAAGAGGATTATAAAAAAAAAGTCTACGCTAAATGGAAAGATCCCAATGAACTTAGATCTCTCATTAAGACGATTGTCGCCGGAGTGTCCTTGAGCGTTTGGGCGCTCTCTACCCGCGCCACCCGCGTACCCTTCTCCTTGCGATCGTGCGTAAATCCGCCGCGATGCACCGCAATAATGTTCAAAGAATATGACTACTCAGAGGCGCGCGGGCAGATTAATAATAATCATACCTAATCCTTTTGTGGATGTTTTGTGATTTGAATACTGTGATTAAGTACTACGGTGACGTTTTTTAGGAATGCTACTAAATAAGATAAGTATAACGATCTCGATTAGTAGATTTTTATGTAAAAAAATGAAAACCTAGATTTTGAATTTGAAGTACAGTGAGCGGCAAAATATTTATGAATTTACGAAATATGGTTAAAAATATTCCGCATATCAGAAAAAAATAAAAAAATACTGTACTAGTACAGCAAAAAAAACTGAATGCACATCAAAGCGGTGTTTTCATGTGAATTTGGATTTTTTTTGCTGTGCAAGTGAGCTTAATAGATGGTTATTTTTTTGTTGCGATTTTAAATATTAACCGTAAAAATTCACTTAATTACGATAAATTAACAAAACTAAGCCTGTTGCGAGTTGCGAATAGTAAAAATGCACATGTAAGGAGCGGTATTTGTGCACGAAATCGTCATACAAATGAGAGCTGTAAGCCCATTAAATTTAGAGATCTTTAAAATATAACACAGCGCAAACACTTCTAAGGGTTCCATAGCCAAAATGGTAAAAACGGAACCCTTAAAAGTTTTTCGAAACATGTCCGTCTGTCCGTCCGTATGTCACAGCCATTTTTATTATAAAACATATATTACTGAAATTTTATCTAGAGGTGTGTGTTTCATGTGCCGCTACTTAATTTTCTGGCTAAATTGCTAAAAAAATCTTTTAGGTGAGGCACTCCATACATACATATGCCAAACTAAATGTCAAAAATATTTTTTTTGTAAATATGAACATGTTGTACGATACGGCTTTAAAAATATCTTATATATATATATATAGAGTATTTTTAAAACTTTTTTATTAAGTCAATATTTTCAGAAATAATTGCTTCGAAAGTCTAAATATAATAGCCCCCATCTAACTTTTAATCCGTAAGTCTAAAAAATATGAAAAAATACCAAGAAGGCTTGGTACTTAATTTTCTACGAAAATTATTTCACATATTATCGGTTCATCCGTTTTTGAGTTATCTCTAGGAATAACTACTTTCTACGGAACCCTACATTATACATGGTCCGATACAAACTTGGCCGGTCTTTTAAAGATATTTGATAGGTAGTATTAACCCTTAGTAGTAATTTATTTATTCACTTGTGTTGATAATTAATATAAAATTTGTATTTATTTGCATTTCACCGATATAGTAAAGTTTTTTTTAGGGTAGTCAACGCGCATGTGAATCTTCTGGGGTTGCAGGCGTCCATAGGATTTATAACTGCTTTCAATCAGGCGGGTCGTATGCTTGTTTGCCAGCGTCGTGGTATAAAAAATAAGCCTTTTTTCCATTATTCTTACAAAAATTGAACTCTTAAATATCAGCAATTTTTTATTAGATTCTCAATCAGGCTTTGCTCAGTGATAGTTAGTAGACTGAAATTTGGTATGAGTAATTATGTGTTTTAATTACGCCTACAAAGTGGTAAAACAATAAGTATCTGAAACCCATTGTTGGATAGGTCTTTCAAGAAGAATATGCCTTAAACAACTTTTGGATAAAACGAATACTTTCGTAAATAATAGCTTCGAAAGTTAAAATGCTCTTTGATTTTTGAACCGTGGATCCAAAAAAATTGGGAAAATTCCTGGAAGTGATGCCATTGAAATACTTATCACGTATTTTCAATAAAAACTACATGGAATAAAATCGGTTGAGCCGTTTTTGAGTTATGCCTATAGTAAAATAACGTAAGTGCCACAAAATATTTCTTTATAGACTACCTTTTGAATTGATGTATTGTAACAGGCCGGCAACTACGGATCCCTACACTGAGCATAGCCCGATATTCTCTTGGCCGGTTTATCTGCAATCCTTTGCAGTTTACTTCGCAATTTCTAGATTTGAGAAATTAGTATAAAGTATAACATTAAAGATTGTGTTTAATCTTAAAATAAAACGCATATTACATTCGTTTAGAACACGGTATTCTTATATAAATATGTTTAAATAAATTCGGTTCTTTGGAGTTTTTTATTAAATTAATTATTAGTCTATTGTATTGCAGTACTAGCAGATTTCCGCAACTCGACGACTAATGCCTATTTTGCGTGATGCATGCGTCTACTAAAACATAATAATTTTAGTTTACTTACATGACCAAATTTGTTTTCAGAGCAATGTGAGATTCATGATTTTTATTTTTTCTCCATTTTTATTTCATTTGTTTTTTACTTGTATTATAATCTAAATAAAATACACTTTTTATACGAACGTACATAAACATGCATATGAGTACATTATCTTAAAAGATAAAACGTCTATACATTATTGATTCCGGGAAGACACGTTATATCCTCACCGCATGAACCCTCTGCAGTTATTTAGTCTTTAGGCACAGTAAGTCCGATATTATTGCTCACGGGCCAAGCACAAGTATATGTAGTACAAGGGAAGCACGGAGCGACGAGCGACACAGCCTCCTCGTCTCAAAGCTAGCGCACGACTGCCAGCAACGCCGTTTTCGAGCTAATAACGCACGAAATGTGGAATTATGATCAAGTTGTTTAAGAAAATTAAATAAATTTAAATATCCTACGTTGAGTTTGTAGTGTTCTGTAGTACATATTTTTTAGTTCAACAATATTTTAAATCGAATGAGCCGTTCAATAGATATAAGCAAAATTAACCGTAAAACGACATTTCGTTACATTTACATAACGGAGAAACTATACATTACACGACTTATTCAAACGTTGACAATGTTGTACATGAAATGGTAAATAACATATATTTTTTTCAAAGTTTTTGAATAACCTGTTATTGAGATATATCCCTTAGAAAGTAACAGTTTTCGGCCACAATCAGCGCCTATCGCCTTAAAAATTTATTGTTTTTACAAAATCTTATGCTACCAATCTATTTATGTTTAAAGTTTTTACTTCCATGAGACACATTGTCATATGTGTCTATGTTCGAAAAATTTGGGGGTAGAGTGGTAGTAGCATAAGCCTGTTTCTCTTTTTCTCTTCCTCAATCAAACGGTTATGTATTATTTAGTTTAACATTTGCTTTCATTACTTGATTGCGTCCATGCAAATTTGGGGGGGTAGTATACACCGTGTGTCTGATGAATTCATAAAACTTTTTTTCTTAAAAGTATATAAAAAAAAACTACTTAGTATACACCGTGTGTCTGATGATTTCATAAAGCTTTTTCTTTTCTTCATAAGTACTTTTAAATTTTATGGTTATTGAATTTTTTCTTTCCATGACCCAGATGTGTCTATGTTCGCAAAATTTGGGGGTAGTGTGTAACGGGCCGTCCGTACCCGTTCAAATATTTGTAATTGTTAAATTATATTTTAGGTTTACTGTATATTTTTAAGGACCACAAACTGCTTGGTAATATAGTGTATATCTGCCTTTTTACTTCTACTGTCTATGCCTTAGAAGAATAAATACTCTCAGAATTTCAAATTTAAAACCACTGACATTGGAATTTGTTTGAAATAACTGTCAATATCGTCAATAAGGCAGTCAAAGATCACGTTGGAACGAAAAAGATTTTCTATTATATGCAACAATATGTGCAAGAATGCGCAGCTTAGGAAACCGGATGTGAAACCACTAGGAGCATGTGCAGTAGGGATTACAGGCAGACTTCAGCCACAAGAAAGTTAAGTATTTTTAGTCTATATGTCATGTTTATCTTTGTTTTAAATACTATAATGACCCGCCTTACCAAAGTTATTTTATTTGATGTGCTTGTGTGTATTCAATGTTAAAGGCCCTCCCTGTGTCCCTAACTTCATTCCTTACTGACCTTTGAGTGCTAGAGTGAACTTTCTGCGAAACCGGTATTTCTGACTTTGTAACTAGGCAAGACAACTATATATAGACAGTGGTAGTATAAGGATGATACTTAGATGTGACCTATATATATACTTATTTAATAATAACAGCATTTCACAGCGACAAGGTAGGTATTCATCTAATGGGCCCATTAATTCTAGGTTTTATGACATACAAATAGCTAAAAGGACTGAGTAAAGATAATTCGACACACTGGCCATATCCTCCCTACTTTAAGCTCATTGTTCTTTACTTACTCGGACTAATTGACATCATACAAAGACAATCTTCATGAAAATATTCCCATATAGGTCTAGGGGTACTTAATGGCCGTTTGGTCATACAATCTTTAAAAAACAGGAGGTCGATGAGGAAGCATGATTAAGGACGGGCTGAGCGCGGACGAGCTTTCTTTACTGTGTTTGTCTGGGTTACTTCAGAACACAACGTAGAGTAATAGACGATCACTGGCCAATTCACGAAGATTCACTATCTATCTAAATATATAAAAGAAGAAACTGACTGACTGACTGACTGAATGACTGACTGACTGACATATCAACGCACAGCCCAAACCGCTGGTTCTAGAGATTTCAAATTTGGCACGTAGGTTCCTTATAAGGTCTAGGGGTGCACTAAGAAAGGATTTTTCAAAATTCACCCCCTAAGGGGGTAAAATGGGGGTCCAAAGTTTGTATGGCGAATCAAAATTTGTTAGACTATTTTATTCGAAACTTCACAGGAGTATTCCTAACGATAAATGAGTAAACACGTGTTTCAGGTTTTTTGAAAATTCAACCCCTAAAAGGGGCAAATGTGGTCACAAAGTCTGAAAATCAACATGGGTATCGTATCCTTTACTTTAATGTATACTTAAATGGATGTTATTTGAAAAAAAAATCTATTTACTTGTTGTATTTTAAAATTCTTAATTGTTGTCATTTCAGGGCATACGCAATTTGTTTATTTGTTTCACAAGAAATTGTAATTACAGCGTACGCCAAAATATTACAATATTAATATACGTACATTTCCTCCTAATATTAATTATTAACCTAATAAATGAGTACCATAAGCTACCTAATACAATGCAATCAAAGGTTTGGCAAGATACTCAGATCCAGTCGTCGCGACAAGCATTCCTGGAGGGTCTTTCAACAGGGCTACGGGCACCAAGCGGAAAGGGTAGAAGACTCATAATAAGTCATATTGGCAGTGAGGAGGGCTTCTTGGAAGGATAACTCCTACGGTTTGAGTCAAAAAAAAATACTGAGGATTATCACCAAGAAATGAACTCGGATCATTTTGAAGAATGGCTTAGTGGTATACTGCCCAAATTAAAAAAAAATGTAGTGTTAGTAATAGACAATGCCCCTTATCACTCCCGGAAAATGGAATCAGGGCCTATCAATAAATGGAAAAAAGCTTAAATTATAGATTGGCTGAAGAAAAAACACATTGCACATGAAGAGAAATTGACGAAAGAAAAATTGATGGGGATTGTTGCCAAGGTAAAGGCTGCTCATGTAAAATATGCAGTGGAGGAATTGGCAGCTGCACATAATATAACAATATTAAGATTGCCCCCTTACCACTGCGAACTGAATCCCATGGAGCTAGTATGGGCTCAGGTGAAGGGGCATGTAGCCAGAAATAATAAGACTTTTAAAATGGCAGAGGTCAGACAGTTATTTAATGAAGGCCTCCGGGAGGTGACACCGCAAAGGTGGCAGTCTTGTATAGACCACGTCATAAAAGTAGAAGATGAAATGTGCAAACTGGACGGGTTAATTACTGGAGTTGTGGATAAATTTGTTATACATGTAACAGAATCAGATTCCGACATTACTGATAGTAATTCGGACATTAGTGATGGAGGTGAGGAGTTTGAATAAAGTAAGAGTTGTTAAAAAAATATTTCATTTTACCTTTTCAAATTCCTCTCCTGTGATTTGATATGAGGCCTTTTATGTCTTGCATAGAGCATTTGTCTCGTATTATGTATGTATGTATGTAAGTGCTAGACTAACTAGAGCGGTGTTTTTAGGGTTCCGTACCCAATGGGTATGTAAAACCTATTACTAAGACTCAGTTGTCCGTCTGTCTGTCTTTCATTAGGCTGTATCTCATAAACCATGGCGGTTGAAATTTTCACAGATGATTCTGTTGCGGCCAACAAATACTCAAAAACAGAATAAAGTAAATATTCAGGACTACACTGTAGTAGAACAACGCAACGTTATCCTGTTTATGTTCCTTACAATAAAATTGTCTCATGTTAGTTGAGTTGAAAAAATTTTTTTTTTTTTTTTTGAAATATCCTTTTTTAATAACAATACAAAGAATCATTTTAAGAAAAGGTTTTTTTTTCGCCGGTCTTGGCGAGGTGAATTCTGCCAATGTCAAGGTGTAGTTATGATTTTATTCAATTTTTATAAAATATAATAAAAGCAATTAACCTTGTTCGGTTAAGGCCTTGTTGACTGTAAAGTGATAGCCTCCTTACAATCACGTGGGTGGCCGAGACCCCGGATAACCGTTTGTTCAACTAAAGGGTGGTTACGCGCGTTTTGAAACTAATTTATCATTAGCTGCACACTTGTTCGTTAGGTCACCGCACAATAAGCTATCAATGTTACACACTGAACTACGTAAATGAGCGAAAAACAAAAACTATTCCAAACACGATGCAGCCATCTTGAAGCTCAAACGATTATCCTATTAAAAAAGGTTGGCGAAACCTGAAAATTTTATTTGACAGTGCCAGAAGTGACATTGACAAATTTGACAGTGACATATATGTCGTAGATTTTTTGGTCTTGAATTCCAGTTTTTAGTATAGTTACGTTCTTTTTGTAAATATCCCTTTTGATTGAATGATGAATTGAATGCAAATATATACCTTAAGTTGTGTAGCTGAGAATTCCTTTAAAAAAAAAAACTATTTTGACTTAGAGCTATTTGGATTAGCAGGGCAGTATTGGAGATAACGATATTGGCAGTACGTACGAGTATTGGACTTAAATTGGATTAATTTTTAAGCAAATTCTGATTCAGACGTTAGTTGAATTGCATAGTTAATGTATTGGAGTTGGATAGTGTCTTAACGCGTTTTAAAGTTATACGGCCCTTGCCGACTGTAGCTTTTTTTATACCACGACGATGGCAAACAAGCTTACGGTCCATCTGATGGCAAGCAGCTACCGTAGCCTATGGACGCCTGCAACTCCAGAGGTGTCACATGCGCGTTGCCGACCCAATACAAAAACGAGGATTCATTGTGTTAGCGGCTAAAGGAACAAGAAGGTCCCTCATCGTCAACATACTGGGCTTTTTGAAATGGATTTCAAAAAGTGAGCATATCAAGTTATTATAGTTTTAGCAGGTTCTGAAAAAAATTTTAAGTTAATATTGTAGGTATATTTGATACAATTACTATTTATTTAACATGCTAAATAAGTCAAATTATCCGCAGTTAAATAACAATTCAAGAGTGAAATATAGAGTAAGAAATTATGGAGCCTTCATAGCCCGGAAAATGCATGCGTGCCATTTACATACACACCACGTCGACGCCGCAATTACTTTGTCACGTCATATGGAGCATATGCACTGATATGCGAGGTCACGCGCATGGCACAGTAGGAGCATAGCAATCAGCGGGGTTTCCAATGAGATTTCAGCGAACTTTACTCCTGACACTATATAGGGTGATTGTGCTAGTTTCCCGTTCAGGTCCAGTTTACTGTCCACTTGATTAAACTGCTACAAATATATGGGGAAAACTTTGTCAACTAATTCTCTATTTATAGTTTATTTTTTAGTAGTATTTTTTTTTATTTAAAGCTTTTATTTTGTAAAAATCTAGAATATTATTGTATAAACAAATATGGACGGAACACTGACATGTATGTGGACGAAAACTAGCACAATCACCCTATGTTATGTTGGTGCTGCACATAAACTAATTAACCCAATACTCCGCATAGCCGGGCGACCCCCGCTGCCACGCTCGAAGTAATTTCACTCTATAATAAGACACTAATTATTGGAAGTGACAGTAAACTTAGTATCTCCATGGCAACCATTAATGTCTGACTCTCTCTTACGCCCCACGGAACAATCGCGTGTTCCCCTCCCGCACCCCTTCTTTTTGGCAGCTTATATGTTTCAAAGAAGTAACACGCTAAGCGGAGTATAGAGATATCTTGTATATGTTATAAAATGTTATATAAAACATTATAACAAAGATGCCGCTATAATGTCATAATAGCGGCATCCTTAATTACACTGTGTTATATAAAGAGAGCGGATTTGAAGTAGCGATCTCAATATTAATATGGATATGACTGGTATATTTTATTATTTGTTCTACACAAAAAAATAATGTAACATATCGAAATATAAAAGTAAAAACCTTGCATAAAAACACCTTTATTTAGAATAAAATACTTTTCTTTAAATGTAGTTTGTTGCAAAAATGACATTCATTTAATCTAATTATTTAGCTAAGATTGCGGTGTGCGGTGTAATAATAATAGACTGTAAGACCTTATATAAACAACATGACATGTATTTAACAAATCGCACTAGTCATATCCATATTAATATTGAGATCGCTACTTCAAATCCGCTCTCTATACATAACGCTATATAAAATCAGTGTTAGCAGCACCATTACGCGGCATGTCTCTAAGTTTATGACAAACATAGCAGAAAAAGACATTATACGCATTGGTTGACTGAAGGAAAGTTCTAAGCTAATAGCTTAAATCATGGCAAACTTAATTAAGAACTTTTATCTATGAGGATTAATGCACAGGCCACACTGCTCTAGTTTTTTTTATACCATAACGGTTGCAAACATGTAGGCGCAGGGCTTCATTAACTGGATACAGATACTTAAAATTGTGTGAGTCTATACCCTAAGCAGAAAAGTCTTCGTCGTGCTGTACCACCTCATGGGAACTCGCGTTTTGTGTGCGGTCGATGTGGCAAGAAATGCCGTGCTGCTGTAGGACTGTATAATTTATATATAGGACTCATCAACGGAGATCTGATGCGGGAACCCGTAAACCCACATGCGCCGCAACAAAAATCTACAACAGTTTCTATGGCTAATGATGATGATGAACCATACATTTTCAACAACTTATCATTTCTGCCCCGCGTGCGCGTCTCATCTACGGTTTACCAAAAAGATCTCAAAAACTCAAACTGCAAAGACTCCTCAAAGGTTGCTGGAAGAGATCCCTTAAGGGATAAGTCCGCCTTTGTACAAATAATGTGTATTATTTCCTGATGTATTTTTCTTTGTTGTACAATAATAGTACATTATTGCCGAGGAGGCGAAGTAGCACATTGCGGGTTGAGTATTATGTTTAAACGGACGACCTTGGGAGTCCGTACAAATACCCCTACAAATTGCAATGTCTAATCGTGTATATACAGGTTGAAATCGGGGTCATGTATCAAGGCATGATACACAAGGCTATACTGAACAACCTTTCCTATGGGACCAACTCCGAAATCGCGAAAACATTTTTGGCAGTTTTATAAATTTCGGCCGATCACATGTTGTTGTTTTCTATGGAGAGACGAAAATTTAGTTCGCGATTTCGGAGTTGGTCCCATAGTAAAGGTTGTTCAGTATAGCCTTGTGTATCATGCCTTGATCGCTTGCTACATGACCCCGATTTCAGCCTGTATATTTATTATAAAAAAAATTGGAAGTGTATTTTTCTTCCGAAATTACCGCAAGCTATTCGAGATAACTAAAAAGTCGCGGTATCAACATGATAAATATACAGATGTTGTATTTCGATTGTTTAGGGCCTTTGCCTTAATTTTTGTATGGCAGTTGAATTATTTAAAAAGTTTGTAACTCGATAAAAATGGAATTTGTATCCAACATTTTTGTCGCGAAATCGAGCCTGCAATTACTGTAACTGGTTAAATTTTTGTTTGACCATAAACTAGGCACTTCGTCGCCTCATTTTAAACCGTAAAAGTGAACCTTGCGGGACATTTTTGAAAAAAGTATTTTATTAGGCACTACTACTAAGATCCCAGCTTGATTTTTAGTATAATAGAAAAATAAAACCAACCTTCTTCTTATCGTACCTTTCTCGAAATGTTGTTAACAGTTTTAAATTATTTTCGCCAAATTATTTATGCACAGTCATATACATTTTCGAATGTACATACTGTAAATATTGCTACTATGGACCACCTTGTTTTTTATACCCGAAACAAATTAGAATATCACAACAGTCTTTTTTGCCAATGGCTCTCAAAATGAATAGATATTGCGTTTCCAGTCAGCTGGACACAATCCCCCATAACGAATATGACATTGCATATTTCTAGCAGGTAGGTACACATTGAGTGTAGGACGCGTTATTTTATTATTATGTACCCTATTGTAACATTTCAATCCGGTCCCTTGCATCGCTATCTGGCTTTGTATATATCCTATTTGTAATTTAATTACATACAAATATGTATTAAAGATGTGATAGGTATCTACATACTATTTAATAATGTGCAAGAATTTAAACTTGGAAATGTTCGACAAAATCGAAGCAATAAGAAGATAAAAACATCAAAATTCACTTACCAAAGTCTAGTCTCGCTTGAAAACTTCGCCAAACTATCTTCAGAAACTGAACTTTACCCCTCAACACCTATTTTTTTCATTAAAGTACTTCTACGAAATGACTTAGTTAAAAAAGTACCTAGTTAAATCATCATATTTTATATACTTACTCGTATATATAATTTAAGAAAAAATTGCAAGAATAGAACTAAAAAATAACACAAAACTATATAAAAAAATTCTACCCTACAATAAGATAATCTAAGTTATTTTTAATTCGATACAGTAATCTGACAGCTTCTTTGTAAACCACTTTGTATGGCAACAGCTGTTATATTATTGTATTTAATTTGAAAATTACTTTAGTGTTCTTATATATTACCAGATTAGTAGTAGGTACATATGTAAGTCCAATGTATTATAGTAAATACGTTGGTTGATTTCTTGGCTGAAAGTATCGGATTTAATATTTTTTTCACCTCACTGGCTCGGAAAGCTCTTTTTTATTCTTTAAAAACAGATAGCAAAACTGCATTTTATTCACAAGAGTGCAAAGAATATTTGTAATTCGAACGTGATACTCGTATTAGTCACTTTTTTAAACATAATAACATGTCAAGGCCACTCCAGGCAGGACAATCTTCGCCCATCTGATTAAATTGTCTGATCAAATCAGGTGCTGTGGACGCAAAAATAATTTTATATTTAATTGTACTCAATTAAAAACATTTAGTGTAAACTATTTTATTTCATGATTTTACCATAAAACGCTTTAAATCTTTCAAGAAATGTTATTTTGATCGATCTATTTTAATTAATGAAACGCCTGTGGGGGCGTCCATTAATCGCGTCATACGTTTTTGGCTTGTTTTAGACCCCCCCCTCCCCCATGGTGATCTTTGGTGATATTTTCAGGACCCCTCCCCCCCTGTCCAATATGACGTGTAATTTTTTGCTAACTAAAGTAAGTACAGTTTTCTAACACGTGAAGCTACTTACGTAACGTACGTACACGTAAAGGGTAAACGAATGAAACTACATGTATACATATAAAATAAAATTATCTTTAATAGAAAAATTTTTCTTTAATAGTGCGTGTCGGGCCACGCGGTTTCGTACCTACTATCGAAAAATTAATATCAAAAGGTCGTATCTGAGTATGAAATGAGTTTTTAGGAGATAACTCAATAATTCCTAAACCGATAATGTTCTCAATTTTTTTCATATTTTTTGGATCTCCGGTTCAAAAGTGACATCCCAGGACACAATTTTTTTAGACTAACGAAGTGATTTTTTCTTAAAATATTCACTAAATAAAAATAAAAAAACAGACCTCAATGTTATTTTGAAAGACCTACCGAGTGATGTGAGTGCATTATGTCAATATTTGGTAAAACAAATTTTTTTTTACAAATAATTACATGTCTGGAGTAGTGTAGTGCCCCTCCTTAAAATATCTTTTTCAGCAATTTTACTACAAAACTAAATAGCAGCATACAAAACACACCTTATATTTAAATATTTATTAAGATACGTTTTATTGTTTCCGAGTGAAATGGCTGTGACATACGGACGGATGGACGGACAGTCGGACATAACGAAACTATAAGGGTTACGTTTTTGCCACTTTGGCTACGGAACCCTAAAAACCTACTTCACAAAATAATATGTCAATTGCCATTAAAAATTATTTACAATCATAGTGCTAGTGCAATTTTACTCTGCTTTTGACATATTGATTCATTTAAAAGTTGATAATTTTTATTTTATTGGCCATAATAACAAAAAAATTACACGTGATATGTGTCCAGACCCCCCTCCCCCCTGTGGTGATCATTGGTGATTTTTTCTTGACCCCCTCCCCCCCTATACAGTATGACGCGATTAATGGACGCCCCCTGTCTCAGAATGATTCGAAAATTGTGTATTGTTTTTGTTTTATCTGTGGCATGTAACTTTTTAATTTTAAAAAGTTAGTTTTTTTAACTTATATTTTTAAGGTTCAGATTGCGTTTTTGATTATTTATTTATGTAATGTCTGCCATCACCTTTCAATAAATGTATTAAATCAATGCAAAGACCAGCTGAGATATTTATGTAGGTAATTACGACAGGTGTAATACATTTTTCGTGATATATGTGACTTTGAGGTTATGTAGAGTTTTGTATCGAATTATCATTTCAAGTTCTTTCTTTCAGTGTTAAATCGAATTATTGAAGCGAAAACTAGTCATAAATGAAGTCCAGGATCGTTTGTTGCATAGGAGCAAGTGCTGCATATTATCACAATGCAAGAAAACAGTACAATTTAACAGGTTTCAGCACCAAGCATCCCGCTACCTACAACAGACTTTTATCAAGCCTTTGAAATGTTTTCCTTGATGTACCTACCTAAGCAATGTATAAAATAAATAAACACGAAAACCTCGTGAGTGCGTTTATTGATTATCAATTATACAATTCGTACATTAGATTAAATAAGTGCCTACCTAAAATAGTCGTCAAAAGAAATGATATAAAAGGAAATCATAATAAATAAGTACGAGTATACTGAGTGATATGTAAATTAACATGACTCTCTTATTCATACAGACAATAAAGCTAATCCTGTTCCATTCTAAACGGAAAAGTTGTATTTTCTGGTAGATATAGGTAGTTACTCGTTTCCCTCGACTGGCCTTATGATTTTAGCAATCATTTTAAGTATCAATGTTTCATTCCTTCCCGGATTTCAGCTATTGTATTTTGACCGCATAATCTTCTATGTCATTTTTATGTTGTTATCTTTATTTCTTCGCACCTTCTTTCTCATTGTAAAGTCATAAATATATCAATTATTTTATTATTCAATGCAGAATTACAATTTTCGAAATGACGTACAAAAGCGCGCGACAGGCGTCCAAAAAACAGTAAGTTTTGTTTGATGTACATTGCTGCTTTTCTATGGAGCAATGCTGCTGTTCGATTCGCTTAGTGTTGCTATATTTTTGTTTGATGTACATTGCTACTGCGTTCGTTGGCTGGCCAGACTATATTTTCCTCGCTTTAGTGAGGTGAAAAGATTTGTGTTACACACGGCTGCAAAGTTATTTTTACGTCTCGTGTGTTGCAACACTTGCTACGCTCAGGATTCTATTTTTGAACTATTCGCTTCGCTCAGGATTCTATTTTCGAACCACTCGCTTCGCTCGCGGTTCAACCATAGAATCCATTCGCTACCTCGCAGTGCAACCCTAGAATCCATTCGCTAGCTCGTGCTTCAATTCCAGACTCGCGGTTAAAATACAACTTTGCACCCTTGTATAACAAATAACTATTTCACTTCTCATGCTCAAAGTTGTGTCCACTTACCAAGGCGGACTAAAGTAGTACATTTAGCCTCTAGGGCTAATATGTATACATATTTATGATTTACAAAACATTTTAAATTGACCAATCAGAACACTTCACCATATTAAATCCACCAATCACAACACATATCGGAGTTAATCGGAACGCTAGATACTTTTTTGGTGCGTATACTGTGTAAATAATTTAAGTCCTTAAAAAAACATTGTACTTAATATTAACCAATCAGAATACAGCAATGTTAAAATCGACCAATCAGGAAACGCAATTTATTTCTCATAACATGAGGTGTTTTTAGTTCCTACTTCACAATCATTCAAAAAGATTTTATTTTTTTGGAAACGCTTTAAAGTGTGTTTAAACTGTTTAAAGAGCTAATTATACCGTCGTCTGTGGCATTTATTCGCGGTATTTATATTTTGTATCTATGTCAAAGAAGTTAAAAAAATTAAAAGACCGTCAAGTTAAACCATAATTTCTCCCTAGTTTAGTTATTGTGCGTAAATAATAAGTATTTTTATGTTATTTTCTCGCAATCGAAGTGAAAAATAGTATGCATTACTCTGGTCTAAAAGCCATATTACCACTCGAACAATTTTCCCTCACTTCTTTCGGGAAAATATCCTCGCCTCGTGGTAATATGGCCTACTTTAGACCCTTGTCAAAAATCTACTATAATAAACCTGTATAATGTATATTTATTTTAGACATTTTTAGAATTAACTAAGCATTATATTTTGACCAAAACGACACTTTAGCTGCCTAAGCCCCGAAAGCCATTTCTTAACATAATTCTGTCTCAAAAACTGTTCAATGCACACCACAACACACTCAAGCGACTGTTGCCTTGGGACCATAAATTTTACGACAAGCCCAGAAAATAGTGCATCTTACCAGATTATCCGTCTTGGATGCGATTATGTAAATATAGATTTTAGTATCCATATAAAATGCCGCCGAATCATCGATATAACCGCGCGACGGGCTTTATCAACATGAAAAATTGTTTACAAATATACAATGTATTTGTAAACAATTGTTGTACACAATACAATGTGTAATTTAATTTGCATAATGATCTGTAATTTACTTTAGGTAGCCTGTATGAGAAGATATTGGGAAGATATTCGCTTTCTAGTTTTCAGCCAAGCGCTGGTGGCCTGGCGGTAAGACATCAGACTTTCAAACCGAAGGTCTCGGGTTCAAACCCTGAGCCACTGAGTTTTTCGGAACTTATGTACGAAATATCATTTGATATTTACCAGTCACTTTTCGTCAAAGGAAAATATCAAGAGAAAAACGGGTCTAATCCCAAAAAGGCCTAGTTTCCCTTCTGGGTTGGAAGGTCAGATGGCGGTCGCTTTTGTAAAAACTATTGTCTAAGCCAATTCCTGGGATTAGGTTGCCGAGCGGACCCCAGGCTCTATTGAGCGAAAAGCTGGGACATACGCTAGGAAGAAGAGAAAAAAAAAAGAAGAGTTTTCAGCCGAGCAGACTCTTTGTTACTTTGGACAAACAGGACAGTGTAACATATACTGCCCAGGCTTAACAAATACAAAATTTCTGTCTTTATCGTACAATTTGCCACACGATCAATAACAGTTAAAGTTTATTTTGGTTTCAGCCAAACGTCTACTAATGTTTAGAAATAGAGGAAAAGTAGAAAAATCCACTGCCGCAGGCGAGACTCGAACTAGCGACTCCGGGATACATGCCCGTCGCTCTAACAAATTGAGCTACTGAGACTTACAAAGTGGCTGCGAATTTCTCAACCACATTCGCCAATTTCGCCAATTGTATTACCTCTACTTTTCTGTTTGTAACTTGTGTATACTTTGTTTCTTTAATTTTAGGTGTGCAATAAAGAGTAAATACTCTTTGTATTTATGTTATGTTATGTCATATCCTTTATGTGCATCTTAGGAACGCCTAGCGACATCTGCCGTAGAAGTCTTACACTTCTGAACCAGCCATTAAATATTCCTAGACAAAATTATCAAAGAGTTATTAAATCCACAGATTATAATTAGTTTCAAATGTCTTTTGTTTTGATCTTTACACAAATTTTAGACAATTTTTGTCTAAAACTTGTGTTCTGTTTAGGATGTATATGACATATATCTTTGTTCGAACGCTTGCAGCGCCACCTGCAAGTTGTTTTGTGCGTTAACCCTCATTAAACAAATTGGCTGTCTATATGATCTGAGCTGTTGATTCCCGTGTGCAAATGAAATATCAATGATCGTCATGGACATAGAATTTACGAAAAACATGGCATGAAAATTCCTTACGGTATTCAAGATTAAGCAAAAAATAATATAAAGAACAACCTTACTTCTACTACAACTAGGTTCAAATTGGTGTAATTCATAAAATTTAACATATTTCCACTTCTGAAAAGAAGTCGCTGCGCTGCGACTTCCGACGCCTTTTATTGTGCCACTTTTTGGGCGCTGATTGTGTTTCTCGATTTTATATGAGTTCAATGATGGTCGCTTATTATTTGACACTAATTGGATATCATCAGCAAACTTGAGAGGATTCCCATTAATTTTGTTGATTGGATATTCCTTTTACACGTGCAGCGTGTGGACGAACTACACAATACCCTGCGCGTCCAATATCCGCATGTTGATGGGACTGACACGTTCATAAATGTAATTTAATTCTTATTTAGTTATAATTTATTTTTATGTAATTTTATGGACATCAGTCAGAAATAAACAATTTTATTTTGATTCCGCCTGTGTGCTTTCAGACTTTCTTCACCTGTGATGCAAACGTCACTATATTTCTATTTTTGACCTGTACAAAGAAATACTTTTTGGACCCGGGTATGTCCTTAAACTAAGTCCAAAAGAGAGGTATGGGTACTGCGAATATCACCTCCCTATGCGTGGTAGAGGGCACAGCACAGCGAATGTCATATCGCTCAAATCTGGAGCAGAGCCCGACTGGAGAAGACCTTACAGAAAACCATAGCCAAATAGTACTAGACCCTACTCATAGTGTTGTGTTCCTGCTGGAGAGTATGGTTGCCAACGAGCTCAAAGAGAACCCAGTGTGTTGTTCCTTTAGCCGTCAAAACAGTGAGTCCTCATTTTTGTAAAGGGTCGGCAACGCGTATGTGACACCTCTGGAGTTGCAGGCGTCCATAGACTACGGTAGCTGCTTACCATCAGGCGGGCCGTATGCCTGTTTGCCACCGTTGTGGTATATTAAAAAAAACTTATAAACCGCTTGTCCTAATATTTAAACTCTCGATGACCTCATTATAAAAAAAAACAAATACAAACATTGAAACATTGAAAAAATAATCAACCCAGTTTGACTTGAACAAACATCGATACGCCTTACCGGGGCTCGATATCGCTTTACCAATTAAGCTATGGGTTCATTTACTGAGCTGACGAAATTCTCAATGCCTTCAATCATCTTTTTGCATTTATTTTTACATCGACTTTATAGCAGCCGTAAGCGACATCTAGGTGCCAACTACTACAGTTAGCTACCCTTCCCGCCGACTCCTTTACAAGTGTCACAACGGAAATAACAGATGGCGCCTGCTATCGACTCATAATTATTTTACTTGTTTTTTTTAAGTGGGTATTCCACTCATACATTAGTATGTTATTTAATCAAATACAAACATTGAAACATTGAAAAAATAATCAACCCAGTTTGACTTGAACAAACATCGATACGCCTTACCGGGGCTCGATATCGCTTTACCAATTAAGCTATGGGTTCAGTTACTGAGCTGACGAAATTCTCAATGCCGTCAATCATCTTTTTGCATTTTTTTTACATCGACTTTATAGCAGCCGTAAGCGACATCTAGGTGCCAACTACTACAGTTAGCTACCCTTCCCGCCGACTCCTTTACAAGTGTCACAACGGAAATAACAAATGGCGCCTGCTATCAACTCATAATTATTTTACTTGTTTTTTTAAAGTGGGTATTCCACTCATACATTAGTATGTTATTTAATCAAATACAAACATTGAAACATTGCAAAAATAAATAATCAACCCAGTTTGACTTGAACAAACATCGATACGCCTTACCGGGGCTCGATATCGCTTTACCAATTAAGCTATGGGTTCAGTTACTGAGCTGACGAAATTCTCAATGCCTTCAATCATCTTTTTGCATTTATTTTTACATCGACTTTATAGCAGCCGTAAGCGACATCTAGGTGCCAACTACTACAGTTAGCTACCCTTCCCGCCGACTCCTTTACAAGTGTCACAACGGAAATAACAGATGGCGCCTGCTATCAACTCATAATTATTTTACTTGTTTTTTTAAAGTGGGTATTCCACTCATACATTAGTATGTTATTTAATCAAATACAAACATTGAAACATTGAAAAAATAAATAATCAACCCAGTTTGACTTGAACAAACATCGATACGCCTTACCGGGGCTCGATATCGCTTTACCAATTAAGCTATGGGTTCAGTTACTGAGCTGACGAAATTCTCAATGCCTTCAATCATCTTTTTGCATTTATTTTTACATCGACTTTATAGCAGCCGTAAGCGACATCTAGGTGCCAACTACTACAGTTAGCTACCCTTCCCGCCGACTCCTTTACAAGTGTCACAACGAAAATAACAGATGGCGCCTGCTATCAACTCATAATTATTTTACTTGTTTTTTTAAAGTGGGTATTCCACTCATACATTAGTATGTTATTTAATCAAATACAAACATTGAAACATTGAAAAAATAATCAACCCAGTTTGACTTGAACAAACATCGATACGCCTTACCGGGGCTCGATATCGCTTTACCAATTAAGCTATGGGTTCAGTTACTGAGCTGACGAAATTCTCAATGCCTTCAATCATCTTTTTGCATTTATTTTTACATCGACTTTATAGCAGCCGTAAGCGACATCTAGGTGCCAACTACTACAGTTAGCTACCCTTCCCGCCGACTCCTTTACAAGTGTCACAACGGAAATAACAGATGGCGCCTGCTATCAACTCATAATTATTTTACTTGTTTTTTTAAAGTGGGTATTCCACTCATACATTAGTATGTTATTTAATCAAATACAAACATTGAAACATTGAAAAAATAATCAACCCAGTTTGACTTGAACAAACATCGATATGCCTTACCGGGGTTCGATATCGCTTTACCAATTAAGCTATGGGTTCAGTTACTGAGCTGACGAAATTCTCAATGCCTTCAATCATCTTTTTGCATTTATTTTTACATCGACTTTATAGCAGCCGTAAGCGACATCTAGGTGCCAACTACTACAGTTAGCTACCCTTCCCGCCGACTCCTTTACAAGTGTCACAACGGAAATAACAGATGGCGCCTGCTATCAACTCATAATTATTTTACTTGTTTTTTTAAAGTGGGTATTCCACTCATACATAAGTATGTTATTTAATCAAATACAAACATTGAAACATTGAAAAAATAAATAATCAACCCAGTTTGACTTGAACAAACATCGATACGCCTTACCGGGGCTCGATATCGCTTTACCAATTAAGCTATGGGTTCAGTTACTGAGCTGACGAAATTCTCAATGCCTTCAATCATCTTTTTGCATTTATTTTAAGGCGGTAAGGCGTATCGATGTTTGTTCAAGTCAAACTGGGTTGATTATTTTTTCAATGTTTCAATGTTTGTATTTGATTAAATAACATACTAATGTATGAGTGGAATACCCACTTTAAAAAAACAAGTAAAATAATTATGAGTTGATAGCAGGCGCCATCTGTTATTTCCGTTGTGACACTTGTAAAGGAGTCGGCGGGAAGGGTAGCTAACTGTAGTAGTTGGCACCTAGATGTCGCTTACGGCTGCTATAAAGTCGATGTAAAAATAAATGCAAAAAGATGATTGAAGGCATTGAGAATTTCGTCAGCTCAGTAACTGAACCCATAGCTTAATTGGTAAAGCGATATCGAGCCCCGGTAAGGCGTATCGATGTTTGTTCAAGTCAAACTGGGTTGATTATTTTTTCAATGTTTCAATGTTTGTATTTGATTAAATAACATACTAATGTATGAGTGGAATACCCACTTTAAAAAAACAAGTAAAATAATTATGAGTTGATAGCAGGCGCCATCTGTTATTTCCGTTGTGACACTTGTAAAGGAGTCGGCGGGAAGGGTAGCTAACTGTAGTAGTTGGCACCTAGATGTCGCTTACGGCTGCTATAAAGTCGATGTAAAAATAAATGCAAAAAGATGATTGAAGGCATTGAGAATTTCGTCAGCTCAGTAACTGAACCCATAGCTTAATTGGTAAAGCGATATCGAGCCCCGGTAAGGCGTATCGATGTTTGTTCAAGTCAAACTGGGTTGATTATTTTTTCAATGTTTCAATGTTTGTATTTGATTAAATAACATACTAATGTATGAGTGGAATACCCACTTTAAAAAAACAAGTAAAAAAAAAAACACTTTTCCGATGTCATTTCGGGACTCACGGATTTTAATTTAGAATATTTTTTTATAAACAAAATAAGAACGTTGTAATCGACGTTAAGCGTTTTTAAATTATTATTTTATGAACGACAGAGCCACAAGCGTTTGTTAGTAATAAATATTAAATACTACAACAAATACGCCACGATAATATTGATTATAGATACAATGTTGTATAATGAGAGACCGCGGACGCGGACTAATAGACGTCCTTGTCCGTTTTTTTTCGGAATTCTTAACCGTTATGTCAGTACAATGACATTCATCCTTCCGAGTTCTGCTAGCCTAATATGGTCGGATTTTGATTGCCTGTCACCATAGCTGTCACGTTCTAACAAGTATGTAAGTGCGAAAGTGATGCATGGCGTGATAGGTGATAAAATGAGAACCATGATACGCGTTCTGGTTACAAATGTTACAATATTATGTTACCATACCTATATAGGTATGGTAAAAATAACGGGACATTGACATAAATGTGATATTTTCAAATCCTATTAAGGTAAATGTACGCTTCAGCGAACGTGCCGTATCGCCGAATATATTCCATTTTAAGCTATAAGTCGATTACTTACAGCAGATACTGCGTTGTGATATTTTTTTCTGTGAGCTACATATCTACCCCTACGAAGACGCGTCAGAGACGGCCATTTTGGTGCTCAGTTGCGACATGACAACTGATCTTGTCGGTTGAGTGCCACTTTGTATGGGCGTCCTTAACAAAATCGTTAAGAAATCGCGTGCACTTCTTAATATCATAGAATCGTTTAAAACTATATGTGGGTTCCAAATTGTGGATTTAGAGTGTTGTTATTTAATAAGTTTATGTATTTTAGTATTTTAAGTGATTTTAGTGCAGTTATATTCTCAGAATTTGAGATAAATGTGAATCCGGTGATGTGAGACCCAACTTTTTGACTGGATGGTTTCACCGAACAGCGTACGGAATCGGGGAAAGCGTATGTCTATGAAATTATTTTTTTAATGATTTATTATAAACTATTAATATAAACTTCTTTACTTTTCAAATAATGAAAAGTATTTGTAATTTTATGAGCATTTACCGAATATCTGTAGACAGCAAAGACTATAGTGAATCCGCGTTTGAAATTTTATAGTTTTACGATATTTTGAGTTCAAAATAAGCCTTTCGACAAAGCTATCTTTAACAATTTTTATAGTTATTTTACGGCAATATTAGTAAAGACTAAATACATGAACGGATTTGTAATCCTTCTAATTATTAGTTTCAATGTTAAATTTGTAGTTATGTCACAATCGTTGCAATTTAGGTACTATTTTCAATATTTGTTCGCGTATTAGGTTCCACATATTTTGCATGGTTTATTTACCGAACGCGCGTTCGGTAAATCGTGCCCATAGTCTCTGCTACCGAATTCGTCTCTGCCTCGGCCTCGTTTGTATTCGATAGACATTAAAATGTCATCCTAATTTCTCTCACAGCTAGGTCGACATTAAAATGTATTATTTTTTCTGCCTTTTTATAAAGTCCAGCGCTTCTAAACATTTAAACATGTTCAAGGGCCTGCTGTTGATAGGTCATTTTGTATAAATATAAATTTTAGAATAATAAAATAAAATATTAAATTGTGTTTTTTTTTTAATAAAATTTAACTTTTAAATTCATATTGTAAAAACTTCTATTACGTAAATACCCCAAAAAACGATAATGATGTTTATGTTATATATTTATTTATTTTATATAAAAATAATGGTTAGGTATTTTGTTTGACTAATGATAAAAAAAATAAAGGTTACTTTTGTTTTGTATGAAGTAATTCAGTAATGTATGGAGACGCAAATTTTGCGCAGTTAGATGACATTATCTAAACAATGAGACAGTTTAAGTTTGAGAATCGTTCAACTTCTTATTCCCATACATTTCTCTTCTAGTTCGGTATAGTGGTCACCGGATTCGGTAATATATGCAAATCATGTTTCTTAGTTCGCTTAATGGTACAAATCAAGTTAGGCGGTATAAAAAACTTTAAAAATATTTTTTAAATATGTCTAACTTTACAAATAATTTCTAAGTGAAATAAAATGATTACAAATGTATTTAAGTTACATGTATAGTATTGACAATAACCGTATGAAAATGCCAGACCTTATAAAAAAATTTAACGTACATCCAGGTCTTAAGCGTTCGTGGAAACGTACATTTACTTTACCACCCCAAAAGTTTTTCAAGAGTTAAATTAAATTAATTAAATTAAATTGAATATACGTTTATTTGAGGCCCGGGAGCCCATATGAATTGTTAAAAAGCCACATGTTTTCGTACTAAAGTTACAATATAGTAACACTTGTCTTCCATGTTTACAGTCTAGACATGGTGCTTTGGTTAAACCTCTGCACATAGTCATTTGGCACGTGCAACGTGCACACGAGAGATTTTGCAAGAAATTATGTTATACCTACTAACGCACTTTAAAAATATATCTTTTTGTCTTTTGAAAACTATTGACCGCAAAAAACAGTCGAGGGGTTTATTTTTAGTATGGGTTAGCGCACTGTTATCGATGTTATTCCAATATGACTTGGAAATTCGATGCCGTTAACGTGTATAATAGTGTACACTTACTGGTAGATGTCGCTAAAACGTCACCCTCTGACGTAAGCAATGAAGGTATTGACCGCAAGTTTTTATGTTTACGTAGGTAAAGAGATAATTTTTTAAGTAGGTGAAAATTTATAATTTTTGGTATTCATACACGTAGGTACCTAGTTAGGTAGTGGTGGTGATGCAAATGTATTACACGCATATAAGGGCTATTTTTATGTATAAACTCTGTCTTCTATCAGACTTATGTATCTAGCATCCTAGGTAAGGAAACCTTGTGGTCCTGGCAATCGGATAAGAGCTACGGAGCTTCTGTCCCATTGTTTTTTTTTTTGCAAATTGACATGCAAAATACATTTTCTAATAGGCCCCTAGGCTATGTAGTATTAGCTAGGTTATATTGTATGAGAAAGAACATAGTTGAAACTGAGTTCTGTAGCTCAGCTGTGTATTTCTGTTAATAGCAGCGCTTTATTATATGCTGCGACATTATTGAAAACGATTATCGAAAAATGTATTTTTACACTTAGAGTGTACAACAGACTTTACAGCAATCCATCTAAGCCGGCAGTCAGCGCTACGTCTGCCTGATAAGCGTGCGTCTGACATCGTTTCACGTGAACACTCAAACTTACACGCAAACCCGACGTTACTGTCAATCAGTTGATAGATCAGTTAATAAACGGATAGAGCAAAAATCCGTCGGTATATTCTGGTTTACACAATTGTTTAGCAATAGTTTGCTCAAATGCTTAACCCAAAGGGGCCTCGCAGAAAATGAAAAGACTTTAGCACGTTACTGCTATCAGATTGTCAGATAACCTCGTGGTATATTCACGCCCTATTTCGAGAACCTATCTCAAACCAGTGACAGCCCCGTCAGGCAGTCTTTAATTAGCTTGGGCAAATAAAAATACCAAGGGTAAAAACAATCTTGCAAAAACTCAAGTAAAGTGAATTATAATTCAGCGGCAATCTATTCGGATTATATTAGATCCTAGTCGAAAACAAACTGCAGGGATTTGAAATGTTCTCGTACAGTCCATCAAACCCACAATTTGTGCCGCAAACTTTGGAATCCCGAGCTTTCGTCCGGAATTCGTCAGATCCATTTACGAAGGGATTCCACTAGATACGTACCTACTTGCAATGAAAGTTTTCGGTTCGCTGGACACAATGTTAATTTTAGACGAAACCAAAATTTGAATTACCAATGCCTTTTTCCAATTTGACTAAAAGCAGTTTCACAGGCACATCACTACGCATTATTAAAAATTAACATAAATTTTGTTGAAAATTACGATGTCTGCCATTTCAAGGTAATAAATAATACTCAGTGAATTCCCGCATTGTATCTGAATTCCATTGTCGGTACAAAATTAAAAATCCTTTTAATGAATTATGCAACAGTGTCAAATAAATTTATATTTTAACATTTGCTCCGCGCCGCTACCTTACCTATATTCTGACTATAGTAAGTAACCGAAAACTAAAATCTTTAGTTGACATGCAAAATGTAGCAACAAATTCCCTAGCACAAAGTAATAGCACTAACTATACTCGAAATATATTTAGTAAGATACAAGAATTCTCTGAGTGTAACAATCAACTCAATGAGTAAGTGAATGTTACAATTGCCGATAAACTTTAATGTTTGGCGAAACTGATAGTTTTGTAAATTGTACCATACTTTTATTGTAAATTAAAAACAAAATGATACATTTTAGATGAGAACTTAATAAAGAAAATAATATGTAGGAACAGTCAGCAGGAGAAAGTAGCTTAGTGGGTGAGGTGTTCAAAATGATCTCCACACGCTCTTATTATCTTAAAAATAAAGTTGTGTGAAGTTCAATTTGAACACCTCACCCGCTTAGCTACTTCCACTGCTGACTGTACCTATATTCTTCTAGAGAATCTAGAGGTACATACTTACGAGTGATTTTGAAAACAATAGTGAAAGTAATAATATACTGTCAATTATAATTCGATTTGAGAATCTTGCATTGTGGTTCACATGAGAAATCAGTCTAGATGGACTAACGAGACAGGACATTTTCACAATAAAATCGAAAAGCCCTGTCCGTTGAATTATTCAGAAAAATTGAAAAAGGGCAGAAACAAGTAACGGCCGACACATCGAGACGGGATTATAATAAAATATTGAAAATTTCATGTCAAATCCATCGGCAATTTATATTGAGAAAGTGAGTTTTCTCCAATAAAAAGGCAAATATTAGTACGTGTCGTGACTCCAGATCCTATTTCTTATGAAAGTATTTTTATTGAAACTAGTCGGGCAAAATCGAATGACTGATTTAATCGAAAAACTTTCTGCGATATTGAATTTCAGAACTAAATACACATTAACATGGCAAACATGAGAACTTCTAGTGGAAATAAATAAGGCATAAGTTGATGGAATGACATAAATCTCGTCCTTTTAAATCTAGATTAACTTCGTTGAGGGTTTTCTCGAAAGCAAGACTTCTTCTTGTGTGCACATTATAAACGTTGGTCACTTAACTTTTGTGTTTATTTATGTATATTACGCTTTCTATGAAATGACTACTCTGCTAATAACCTGAATGCTTTTTAAATTAAAGACTGTGTACGATAAAATCCGGACATGCATGATCTGGTATATCTTTTTTTCGGTAAGTACCACATATTCAAGCAACACTTCTTTTAAATAATTTGTGGTGTTAAGTCAATCAAATTATTGTATGAGTGGAATGCCCAAATAATTGTGATGATCAAGCTACATAATAAAATTACAAACATAATATAATGTTACGTTATCTGTGACTTTGATCACTATATATTCCACAGTGCCTATATTTTTTTGTCCACGGTGTTTCTGACAATGTTAACCAAATTTTCCTGTGAAAAATAGTTTTTTATTTTCAAGATACGATGAAATATATTTGGCCAAAACTCACACAAGCCCATACAATTGTAATATGATTCTATTTTTAGTATGTATTACTATAATTCCAGATTATTAAAATAAAAGAAATGCTAGAATATGTGGTACCGAAAAAAGGATATACCAGATCATACATGTCCGGATTTTATCGTACACAGTCTTTAGAATTAGTCTCATAAACTAATGAATTCATGCAAATGTTGAAGAATGTCTGTTAACAATTTTGAAATTCTCGGCTAAGCAACTATAATGATTTAGTTAAGAGTCCGGTAACGATTTGAAAACGAAAATCTCTAATAATGAAATAACGCACATGAAATGCATTTGATAAGATAGTTTGAAGTGTTATAATTGCACAAAAATGCTTTTCGTCCATATACTTATGTTATTATTTAATACCCGAAAACTCAATTCTTGCAGAGCTTGTTTAAAGAGGACGCTTTTTCGTGCAAACTTGTAGCTTGATTTATTATTATTATTTGTTATGCCCTCTTTTATGTTTTATACTATCTAATAAAAGCATAAAGTAATGCTTATTTCTACATTTTTATTTTTATGAAATTATTTAATACATTCCCAAAAACACCACCTACACTTGGGCAATTTTTCTTAAAATTGCTCTAGCTAAACATACTCTTGCTTAAAAAATATGTATAAAAATTCAATAAACTGTTCCACTTATTCCTCAGACGCCTCATTTCCCAACGTATTTATATATTTTATGTACTAGTTTAACATAATTTTAATCAATAAAAATCTTACTAGTTTCACCTCTCCAAGCAAAAATTGCGAAACAGCTGTTAGATTACGGTGAATATTTATTAACGAAACAGAAAACCGAAAAAGTATTCCACTTATACAGTTTAAAACGAAACGATATTTCAAAATATAGTATACAAACTAATAGACGTTTTGTTAGTTACAGCAAAATAGTATCAAAAAATTCAGCGAAATCGAAAAAAAACTTTACCAGACTCTGTAATGTCCTGTCAGAAGTCTGTAATGACCTGCCTAATACGGAGCAGGAGGTCCCTAGTTGGATTCCTGGTCAGGCCATTTATTTGTGTGTTAATCTCGGATATTTGTTCCGGAGTTTTGGATGTTTCCTGTGTATAAAAATATGTATCTCTGTATTAAAAACCGGCCAAGTGTGAGTCGGACTCGCGCACCGAGGGTTCTGTACAAACCTGTAGGTATATAGGGGTAGTAACTTCAAAATTATAAAAAAAAAAGTTTTTATATGATTTAACAAAAAATTACGGTTTTAGCTATTTTTCTTTATTTGTGCTATAAAACGTTGCTTCGTACCAAATTTCAAGATTCTGAGTTCACGGGAAGTACCCTATAGGTTTTGATTCCCTTGCGAGTTTCGAAAATTTGCGGCATAAACGGCTGTATCTTTTGATTCCATTGGCTTAGAAGTTTGATTTTTTCACAGCTCCAAGGGACAGTAGATCTGAGTATTTGATATAAATTTCAGCTTGATACCTCCACGCGTTCCTCAGAAAAAGGGTCTTGACAGACAGACAGCCAGACGGACAACAAAGTGATCCTATCAGGGTTCCGTTTTTTCCTTTCGAGGTACGGAACCCTAAAAAGATAAAAAGACAAAATATTTCTTCTTCAATTTAGGCACATTATAATGCACTTACGAACGTCAAAGAACAAAAAACTACGACCGGTTCTAACCCTACACCTCTGACCCGATAATTAAATATTATGACCGGCAAGAAAGTCGGCTGGATTTATTTTATACAAATGATCTTAAAGATCACAATAATGCGTAGGTCTATAAGAAGACATATCAATACAGCTTGAGAGACAGACAATGTAACTATTGTGTCATTTAAAATAAAAAAAATAATAGTAGAATCCAAATCTGACTGCTTCACAAAACGTTTAATATGCTTTCTTACCTGAACTGTGTCCTCTAAATGTTAGATGATTTTGTAGTAGTTTCTGGTACGGACCATGCATCTTGGTCCGTCATATAGTCCTCGAACCTGTAATAACATTAAAGTTTTTTTCAACTATTTCTTAAGAGCTGGAAATGATAAATTTAAAGCATTGAAGGCTAACTCGTTATAAATGTGAACACCTTGACCAAAAATTTATTTATATGCTAAATAGCGGCATACAAACTACACCTTGCGTCAATTAAGATAGGTCTTATAGTTTCCGAGTAAAATGGCTGTGACATACGGACGGACGGACGGATGGACGGACGGACGGACAGACGGACATGACGAAACTATAAGGTTTCCTTTTTTTGCCATTTTGGCTACGGAACCCTAAAAATTGAGAAAATGCGTCTTATCACATTCTTTCTACGAAAATTGGTTTGAACATTATCGGTCCATCCATTTTTGAGTTATCTCCAAAAAAACTTCTTCAATAGGCATCATCAGATACGACCGGTATTAATTACTTCTTATTCCATTTAAGGTACGTAACCCTCCATTATGCGTAACAACACGCACAACGGGCGGTTTTTTTTATTTCTAGTGCTATAGCTGTGGATGTCAGATTTTTTTAAATGTGTGTATATTCTTTACCACAAAAATAATATTGGGACGCAACAGCTAAAATATTAACTTCTTTAAATAGTTCTCTAACTATTAGAAATTAACGTCACCTAAGACCCACAATACAAGCCTTTTTGTGGTTACTGTGGGACCAGGTTGATTTATGTAAGACTAGCTGTACCCGCGGCTTCGCTCGCGTGCGTTTGGGAGGTTTGTCATTTTAATTTACTAAATCCGGGCATTATTGTAAAACTTACGCTTTTTACGATGTCAATGTCCATGAAATTGGTAACTGAATCAAAATTAATTCGTTCAGCCATGTTAAGATAACCAACTAAAAGGCGAGCGTCAAGACCTGCGAATGATAATGGCCGAGTTCCTGCAGCAGAATATACTTCGAAAAGAGGGCCGAACGCCGTAGCGTGTGAGCGCAACGTCCAAGCGGAAAATTGCTTCAGCAGCAGCAGCAGGACAGGGACCGGACAAAACTTAGCCAACCTGAGGGCCGAAGGCCCGAGGGTGAGCGGCAATGTGTGCAAAGGCCAAAGGCCGAGTACCGCGTACGGCTCGGAACGTAGCTGCAAGAATTGCTTCAGCAGCAGCATGACAGGAACTGGACAAAACTCAGTGATCAAGTGTCTTAGCGAATCCGAGGGCCGAAAGCCCGAGAGTGAGTGGCAATTTATGCGTAAGCCAAAGGCAGCAGGGATTGGGTCAGCAGCAGCATGACAGGGACCGGTATAAACTCAACGGTCAAGTGTCTTAAAAGCGAAACCGAGGGACAAAGGCCGAGAACCGCGTTAGGGCCCAGCCTCGGAACGTAACTGCGAAAATTGCTTCAGGAGCAGCATGACAGGGACCGGAATAAATTCAACCGGCAAGTGTCTTACAAAAGAAATTGAGTCGAAGGCCCGAGAATGAGTGGCAATATCTGCGAAAGCCATAGGCCGAGTACCGCGTAGGCCCGGAAGCCCGGAGCGACGCAGTGAAAATTCCTCCAGCAGAAGCAACATGATATAATCCGGATAAAACTCAATGGCGAAGAATCTTAGCTAATCTGAGGGCCGGAGACCCTCGGGTTAGTGGCAATGTCTGTAAAGGCCAAAGGCCGAGTACCGCGTAGGGCCCAGGCTCGGAATGTAGCTGCGAGAATTGTTTCAGCAGCAGCATGACAGAGACTGCACAAAACTCAGTAATCACTCACTCACTCAGTAGTCTTAGTGTGAGCGGCAGTGTATGCGAAGACCAAAGGCCGAGTACCGTATAGGGCCTAGGCTCAGAAAGTCGCAGTGAGAACTGTTTCAGCAGCAGCATGATAGGGACCAAACAAAACTCAAGGGCTAAATATCTCAAAAGTGAAGGCAAGAGAGCAGAGGCTAAGGGCCTGAGGATGAGCGGCAATGTCTGCGAGAGTCAGGCCGCGTATCGCGTAGGACCCAGGCCCGGAGCATCGCAGCGAAAATTGCTTCAGCAGCAGTCAGACAGGGACCGAACAAAACTCAAGGACTAAGTAGTAGCTTAAAACCCGAGGGCTAAGGGCCCGAGGGTGAGCGGCAATGTCTGTAAAAGTCAAAGGCCGAATACCGCGTAGGGTCCAGGCCCGGAACGTCGTAGCGAGAATCACTTCAGCAGCAACATGACAGGGACCAAACAAATCTCAAACGCCAAACGTTTTACAAAAAGGGTAAAATTACTTTGTTACATTTATGTGTATTCGGATGTTAATGCGAGATAAAACATGTTGCATCGGTAAAATTTTTGCTCTTGGGTAAATTGGAATCGATCAATCTTATCTTATACGTATACTTAAAATTTTCAAAACGAAGTGATTTCTATATCTCCTTACGCGCTTATTGTATGTATACGAGATAGCATGATTATGGGTTGTTGGGTCTTATACAGCGCCATCTGTGATCACTTTTAGAACTATTCATATGATTTTTTTTTATAAATTAGCGGAATTAATACTACCCTAAATCTTGCTCCGGGGTATAAACTGTAACTATACAAAATTTCGCGAAATTCTGTTCATTAGTTTTTGTGTAGTGCGCGGACAAATTCACAGACAGACAGACAAGAATTCCAAAAATCACTGAAATGTATTCAATCAACGTTTCTAAGACCCCCCGAATTAGTTTTTCTCAAATATCTTCAATGTACATTTTTTTTCTCCTTACGCGTTTTTTATATGTATAAGTACTTATATAGATTATCCCGTAATATATTTTTTTTCTATCCTGTACCAACCTGTAAGAGGAAGGAGATTATGATAAATAATCCAGACCAAATCCAATGGGAAGTTTTCCCAATATGATATGACTAACCTTAATGACTTAGGTAACTACTAGCTGTACCCGCGGCTTCGCCCGCGTGTGTGGGAGGTTTTGTCATTTTCATTTACTATCCAGGCCGTTAGTGAAGAATTTACGCGTTCTACATATAAATCTATCAAAATTTATTAGTTCATCCGTGATAAAGATAACTGATTCAAATGCGTGCGTCGAGACCTGCGAATGCTAATGGCCGAGTTCCTGCAGGAGAACATGCTTCGAACAGAGGGTCAAACGCTGAAGGTACTGATGGCGCGAGGTAGCGTGTGAGCGCAACGTCCCAGCGAAAACTACTTTTGCAGCAGCAGGCCACAATCTAATAAGCAGCCAAAGGCAGCAAGAATTGTTTCAGCAGGAGCATGAAAGGGTCCCCACAAAACTCAATGGTCAAGTTTTTTGGTGAACCCGAACGCCGAAGCCGTGACGCGGTGAGCAGCAATATCGCGAAAGCCATAGGGCGAGTAACCGCGCAGGACCCAGGCCCGGAGGATCGCAGCGAGAATTGCTCCAGCAGAAGCAGCATGTCAGGGACCGGACAGACCTCAATGGCGAAGTGTCTTAGCGAACTCGAGGGCTGCGGACACGAGGGTGAGCGAAAATGTATGTGAAAGTGAAAGGCTGAGTACCGCGTAAGGTTCAAGCTTGGAACATCGCAGCGAGAACTTCTTTACCATCACCATGACAGGGACCGGACATACCTTAGAGGTGAAGTGTCTTAGCGAACCCGAGGGCCGTGGCTCGAGGGTGAGCGGCAATGTCTGCGAAAGCCATAGGCCGAGTACTGAGTAGGCCCAAGCCCGGAGCGTCGTAGCGAGAATTTATTCAGCAGCAGCTGGCAGTATGACAGAATCCGGACAAAACTCAATGGCGAAGAGTCTTAGCAAATCTGAGGGCCGGAGGCCCGATGCTGAGCGGCAATGTCTGCGAAAGCCATAGGCCGAGTACCGCGTAGGCCCAGGCCTGGAGCGTCGCAGCGAGAATTTTTTCAGCAGCAGCGTGACAGCTAGCAGCTAGTAATTGCTAGATTCATGACTACCCTTTTTATTGCAATCAGCTGTTAAAAGCGAGATAAAAGCGAGATTAAACATGTTGCTCTCACAAACGGTATAATTTTTGCTGTCGGGTAAATCGAAATGGATAAATCTTAACTACCTGTTTTATTAGTTTTAACGTAATATTGTAAGTAGGTTTCATGTATTGATAAAAAGATTATTTTTACGTTGAGAATTAAGTACCTCCAAGTATTAATGGATCACAATATATGTCCGGATACGTACAATTTCCGTTAAAGTAACGTGTTGTAAAAATATCTAACCAGCAATCCTTAAATTTGGAAAGCATTTAAAAATCCATGGTTTAAACCTCGGCGGAACGCAACAGACGGAATCGCTTAATTTAATCTAAAGACGTCCTTAAATAATGTTTGTATACAGTATACAGGTTACCTATACAGCGCCATCTGTGACCACTTTTGAGAACAATTTTTTTATGAAAATTATGTTTTTAATAAGCAGAATAAAAACTATAAGCAGAATAAATATAAACTGTTTCTATACAAAATTTCGTAAAATTCTGTGCAGTAGTTTTTACGTAGTGCGCGGACAAATTTACAGACAGACAGACAAGAATTACAAAAATCACTGAAATGTATTCAGTCAACGTTTCTAAGACCCCCGAATTCGTTTTTGTAAAATATCTTCAATGTACATTTTTGACATTGGAAATGTCTTTTCGTTCGTTCCCGTATAGGCCCCGATTTCACAAAAAAGTGCGATCCCCTTATACCTCGGAAAGTTGTAAAGATATGATATTCAAAAATAGCTCAAAATACTCATATTTACGAGAGCTCTAAGGTGCAAAAAGAATTTTGCGAGAAAATCAAAAAAGAAAAAAGTTATGGCCGGAATAGTGAAAAAAAAATCAATTTTTTCCAAATTTTTGATTTTGGCGTTTTATATTTTGGAAACGAAGAACGATATTAAAAATTTGAGAAGAACTCCTCTGGACAATTTAGTCAGCTACAATGTAAGCCTTAAAAAAAGACGATAGGGTTAAGGGTCTGCCCTGTAGCCTAACCTTTTTGAAAAAAGTCAGAACGACATTTTTCACATACATTTTTTTTTACCTGACTTCAAAATTTCAAGAGAGGAGGTTCTCAATTCGGCGTGTATGTTTTTTTATTTTGTTTTTTTTTTGTTTTTTTTTTTTTGTTATTCCATAACTCCGTCGTGTCTGAACCGATTTTGAAAATTATTTTTTTGATTTTAAGTATATATTGGTCCCGTTTTTGTCAATATAATGAGGACCCATGAGGAATCGAGGGAACTCCTCAAATGTTAATGGCATACATGTAGTGATTTTTATCAACAAATCAATCATTTTCATTCAAAACAGTGACATTTGATTAAGCGGAACTGCTGATGATGATCAGAAGGGAACTCTTCAACGACGCATAGTTCACGTTTGGCAATTCCTCCTCTTATCGAACACACATCGGTGTTTGTTAAGCAAGTAAGATTGTCAGGACAAATTTTCGCCAAGCTCAAGTTCTGATGATGGGATCCATGAGGAATCGAGGGAACTCCTCAAATCTTAAAGGCAAACACATAATGATTTTTGTATTTTTATCAACAAATCAAGCATTTTCATTCAAAAGAGTGACATTTGATGAAGTGGAACTGCTGATGATGATCAGAACGGAACTCTTCAACGACGCATAGTTCACGTTTGGCAATTCCTCCTCTTATCGAACACACATCGGTGTTTGTTAAGCAAGTTAGATTGTCAGGACAAATTTTCGTCAAGCTCAAGTTCTGATGATGGGATACATGAGGAATCGAGGGAACTCCTCAAATCTTAAAGGCATACACATAGTGATTTTTGTATTTTTATCAACAAATCAAGCATTTTCATTCAAAAGAGTGACATTTGATGAAGTGAAACTGCTGATGATGATCAGAGCGGAACTCTTCAATGACGCATAGTTCACGTTTGGCGATTTGTCCTCTTCGCTGTGTTTGTTAAGCAAGTTAGATTCTCAGGACAAATTTTCGTCAAGCTCAAGTTCTGATGATGGGATCCAGGAGGAATCGAGGAAACTTCTCAAATCTTAAAGGCATACATAAAGTGATTTTTGTATTTAAATCAACAAATCAAGCATTTTCATTGAAAACAGTGACATATTGATGAAGTGGAACTGCGGCTGATGCCATAAACATGTGAAATGTAAAATGAGAAAGGAATTCTTCAACGACGCATAGTTCACGTTTGACGATTTGTCCTCTTCGCTGTGTTTGTTAAGCAAGTTATTTCATTCTTTACAGTGCACCATCAACAATAATCCTTCAGCGGCTTCCCCCATTGAAGAAGTCGGATTTTTTTCTTAAAAATTATTTAGCTATGTGGCTACCATTTCTCGAGTTGACTACGGATTTGTAATGTAATAATTTTCTTGTACTTTGAACATTATTATATCCTGCTTATTAATCTAAAAATGAAATATGTATACTTAGGCGCCACGGCGAAAATGATTCAAACTTCGATATGCGTGTGGAAATTTTTATTTGTTTGTTCACAGCAGATTTGGGCACACTTGATTAAAATCGGTGATTGATTACTTATCATCGCCGATTGAATAATCGCTGTTTAAATCATAACACAAAACAATCAAGTAATTTCGCCATGAGTAAATCATTAACGACGGGCGCTGATTGTAACTAAATTTCACATATTGAACCAGATACATATATAGAAATTTTCATTATCCTAAATGAAAATGAAAATGAGAATGAGAATGAGAATGAGAATGAGAATGAGAATGAGAATGAAAATGAGCATGAGCATGTGAATGAGAATGAGAATGAGAATGAGAATGAGAATGAGAATGAGAATGAGAATGAGAATGAGAATGAGAATGAGAATTCGAAATAGAATGAGAATGAGAATGATAGTGAGAATGAGAATGAGAATGAGAATGAGAATGAGAATGAGAATGAGAATTAAAATGAGAATGAGAATGAGAATGGGAATGAAAATGAAAAGCGCATGTGGAAACCGCAGCTGTGTGATAGCTGCCTTAACTGTAGCCGAAAACCGCAATAAAACCGAACTGGCCGTTTCAAAGTTAAATGGGAGCATTCATTTGTACACTCATACCGAAAACTAACAAAAAAATTGACAATATTTTGGTAAAGGTAACATTTGCCACTGGCATTTACGCTTTTATTGCTCAATATTGAATCTGCACTATACAACTTAAGACGTAAGCGCCAACCGCCAAATGATACCTTTAGAAATATTGTCACAAATAGCCATTTATCCTTAATGTATATTATACTCACCTAGATACCGCCTCTGTTTCGTCAGGGAAAAAGTGAAGGAGCTAGCAGCTACGCAAAATCTAATCAAAATCTAATCATCTAATCAACTAAATCGTTAGTTTAACTAAGCATATTGTCTTACTAATGTAATCACTTCAGCTAATCATGAGTGAAACTAAAAATCGACAAGATTTACTCATGTCGGTGGTCAATCAGATTAGAAAGCTCGTGATTGAATTCGTAATCATGTTCATATGATTATGAGTAACGTTCCCCTTTTTAAACTTTAGTTTCAATCACGTTAATTTTTGCCCAACTCTGGTTCACAGGCGTTATGTCGAGGATACTTATGTTAATCGTAGTTTTATTTTATAACATTTTTCTTATTCCAACTTTCTCGTCGCTCAGCGACAATATATTTTCGAATTCCGTAGATTCATTTCCAATGTGCTCGATAGTCGTGTGAGGCACGAAATCTGTGAATTTTTAGTCTAGGCACTTTTTAAAACTATAAAACATAAAAGCGCTAAAATTGATTTACTCAAACTTAAGACGATTCAATTACAGGACTTAAAATAATCTCCTACTACAGCTGGTTCCATTTTCTTAGCGATTTCTTCTGGCAGAGCTCACTGAGCTTCAGCTTATGTTAATTTGTTTCATTCTAAGCTACGTAAGTACCGTTTAGGTTTTAAATTTGAACTAGTTTAACAATCTTTATTACTTATAAAGAGATCGACACAAAGCGTACTTATTTATAATTCTTTAATACTTACTGATTATTTAAGATTTTCTACCAGCATGTGTCTGTTATGTGAAGGAAAATATTCTAGGGAAACTGGATAGTAGCTTCATTTTTTCCTCGATTTACATAGGATAAGAAGTAACCTAAGTATTTATTTATCCACCGTAAATAGGTAGAGATTTGGGACTCAATAACAAGCATTTCTTTATAGGTTACAAACCCCACTCGGTAAAAAATATAGGTTATGGATGGTTCCATCCACGCATATTAGTTAGAATCCGAGAGCCATAACATATTAACGGATTGTTTATTAAGACGGAAAAAACCTTTTTATTTCATCATTTCTGTCGAATACACTCGAAATGGACGGAAACGATTATGCACACAATAATAATGACCACTAACGCTTATAAAATGAGAACAAAGCAATAACCTGGATAGAAGAGGCATTAAACTTTACGACGCATTGGTAATAAACTTAATGGACATAATGTTATTTCAATCTATTTCCTTTACTAGACTAGATACGCAAATAATATTTTGGTAGTATCTAAATAAATTCTCGATTTGTCATCCTAATCCTAATTTTATTTAACAATTTATCAAATACATTTCAATAACAAAATTGAAAAAAAAAGAACCGTGAATAAAATATAAAATAAAAAAAACGCCTATTTAAAATTTGCAGCTTTTAGAAAATACGGATGCAGATAAAGAGTAAATAAACGGTATTTTAAAAATATTTTCTCTAGAAAGTTTGTACTAAAAAACAGTTAAGAAATGCACTGTTTTATTTATTTAAAGGCTACTCGATAACAGCTAGTTTTAGTGGGCGTAACTTGAATCTCTCCGTGAAAACGTTTTGCCATTCAAATGTAATTAAGTCCCAGTGATGTCTGGAATATATATTTCTTAGGGAAAACATTGACGTAAAGGTTAACGCACAATTAAGAGCCCAGCATAGTCTCATACTGTGAGTTGATCGAACGTGAGATCGTAATGTACTACGGGGTGAAACCATGCTATCTTGATACACAAGGCAATTAAGAGATTTGCACTAATAAACAATGCTCAGACAATTAAGGTTATAGTCTGGCAAACTAAAGTTGTCAGTAGTAGTAGAAAAAAACTATATTCATCCCTATTCTTAAGGCGACAGTACCAGCCTAAGTTTTTTCCTGCTCTAAATTAGAAACTTTCTTGCCTAATTCATTCCATATAATAGGGATGATGACATTGACGACACATGTTGAATTATGAAATAAAATTTAGTTGAGAGAATACAAAATGATCAATACACTCGCGGGCAAAAGTATCGCATCACTTTGCATTTTTTCGTGTGCACCCAATATCTTTGTAATTTTAAATCCAAATCTGAAACATATGGTACCAAATGAAAGCTAATATTGTAAAGTATTAAGAAATCGGTAAATCTAATGAAATTTCTGTTGTAATGAATAGTAACCTCTGTTGTGCAGATATGTCATTATTAGTTTTTCTATTCCTTTTAAAAATTTTGTAGACTTCACTTCGAATATACACTCATTACAGTAAACATCTTTTTTCTATTTATTTTACAAATCCCTTTTAAAACTAATTTAAACCCGTCCTTCCAACACGTTATCAGTTTAAACCCGTCCTTCCAACACGTTATCAGCACGAACAGTTCGTAAAAGTAATAAGGAGTTTAGTTAAAAGTGTGATAAGTAAAATAATTTCATAGTAAAATGTTAAACGAATCAGGAGATGTTTCGAGTATGAGAAATTCCCCTACGTCAAGCTCATCTATTCCATCCTTCTGTTTAAGAAGTAAGGATGGATATCCTACGTGGAAATTTAAGATGCGCAATTACCTTTTGCACGAGGATCTATGGGAAACAGTAAGTGGATACCCAGATGGAGATCCGACCCCCACCTCTACCAAGGTACGTAAAGACGCTAAAGCTCTGGCAAAGATATGCTTAACAGTAGATGGTGCAGCTATCACGCATGTGCGATGTGCGAAAACTGCAGCCGAAGCGTGGAGTTCTTTGCAGAAAGCTTTCGAGGATAAGGGAATGGGACGAAGACTATCTTTAGAGCGAAAGCTGTACAGGTTGAGTCTGTCAGACTATGACAACATAGAACTGTACATAAATGCAGTTATGTCAACCGCACAGGACTTGGCGGATATAGATGTAGTCATTGAGGATAAGTCTATTGCTGCGATACTATTAGGAGGTCTCACACCAAAATACGAACCTCTCATCATGGCTCTAGAAAATAGTAACATCGAGGTGACTACTGACTTAGTAAAGACAAAACTGCTGAACGAAATGTCTAAAGATGCAGCTACTTCATCAGATTCCGTATTTAATATCAAGAAGAAGTCGACGGCCAAGAACAAGGAGATAGTTTGTTACGAGTGCAAGATGCCCGGACATAAGAGACCAGACTGTCCAATGAGACGCAAGAAAGAGAAAGTCAATGCGGTAACTATCAGCGATACTACATTTACAGCTCTCAAAACTTCTAAAAGCTCAAGCAGGGACATCATTTATGTAGATCAGGTTGTACTAGGCACATGACTTCCAGAAGAGATTGGTTTCAGAACATTAAGATACAAAACGAAGGTACCGTTCCTGTCGCAAACGGAGAACAGATAAAGTGCTGCGGAATTGGAGATATTTCAATAAATACACCCGAGAATGTTGTAAATAAGATTAGTGATATTGCTTTTGTACCAGATTTAAAAGCTAACTTGCTATCTGTACATAAAACTGTAGAGAAGGGTTTTGTATGTCTTTTTGATACTAATGGTTGTAATTTTTATAAATCTGATAATTTTCGTTTTACAGGTGAATCTGTTGCTCATGCCTCGCCCTGTGGTGGACTGTACATTTTAGATGGTACTGTTAATATTCCCGAGAATGTGGCTGATAATTATTTGACACAGGATGTGCGCTCTGACTGTCAGGAAAGTTATAAACTTTGGCATGCTAGGCTAGGCCATTTGTGTCGTATTGGCATGAACCAACTGAAGAATCACAAGGTAGGCGTAAAATTTTCAGTAGTCGATAAAAATAGTTGCATAGCTTGCGTGGAAGGTAAACAAGCAAGAAAACCGTTCAAAAAGGTAGCATTTAATAGGGCTACCTCCCCGTTGGAATTGATCCATATGGATCTCATGGGACCTTTGTCTACAACCTCTTTTCAAGGAAATAGGTATATGTTAACTATAGTAGACGATTATACGCGTAAGATTTTTTCTTATTTTATTCCTTCCAAAACCGAGGTTAAAAATAAATTTTGTCTGTTTCAAACTTATGTTGAAAATCAATTAGACAAGAAAATAAAGTCTGTTAGGACTGACGGAGGCAAAGAATTTGTTAATAAAGAGTTTGTTGATTATCTTGCTTCTAAAGGTATCCAGCATCAAACAACTGCGCCGTACAGTCATCAGCAATGTGGTGTTGCAGAACGCACGCACCGTTCTATTACAGAGAAGGCGAGAACTTTGCTAGCTGACAGCTCACTGCCTAATGCATTCTGGGAAGATGCATTCCAAGTTGCCGTGTACCTGAAAAATAGGTCTCCTCATAGAGCCTTAGGTGGACAAATTCCTTTTGACAGATGGTATGGTCGCAGAGGTGATCTTAGTCATCTGCGGGTGTTCGGATGTCGAGCACTTATTCATATACCATCGTGTCACAGGAAGAAATTAGATGTCAAGGCACAGGAAGCAATATTCGTCGGTTATTCAGAAAATCCAGGTACTTATATTTTTAGGGATCCTGCTAACCCACGAAAAGTAATGATTTCCAGGGATGTAACCTTTTTTGAAAACTGTTTTACAGCGTTAAAGCACAGGCAAGCTGAGCCTGTCATACAATCAGAGCCTATCTTACTATTCGAGAATAAAAAAGAGGCTGAGCCTGGCCAAGACCAGCTGACAACACAGACGGACTCAATACTGATATTTGAAGAGGAGCCCGAGGTTGGTCATGATTCTCATTATTTTGATTGCGATGAGAGTACCGATCCTGCTGCTGAGACATCTTCACCAACAAATCTTCAAAGGTTGGAAGATCCAGTGACTTGCGAAGAAGTAGAGTCTTCAAGTGACGCGGGATTACCTATAGTAGATGAAGAGCCAGCAAGTTTGGAAGAGGAAACTGTCTCTGAGCAGCGGTACCCCTCAAGAAATAGGAAACCACCAGATTTCCTGACATATAATGTGTCAACGGTTGACTCTGAAGAACCTACGACATACTATGAAGCTACTCATGCCGATAGTTGTGATAAATGGCACCATGCTATGAAGGATGAGTACAGTTCGCTCAAAAAACTCCATACATGGGATTTAGTAGACAGGCCTAACAAAAAGGTCATACCATGTAAATGGGTTTACAAGATTAAAAAAGATGCATATGGAAACATCGCAAAGTATAAAGCGAGGCTGGTCGTCAAAGGTTTTCATCAAGTCGAGGGAGTAGACTACGATGAGACGTTTGCGCCCGTGATTCGTCACTCTTCACTCCGCACGTTGTTTGCATTAGCTGCAGAGATGGGGTTAAGAATGAAGCATTTGGATGTTGATACTGCGTTTCTTAACGGAGATTTAGAAGAAGAGGTCTTCATGGAGCAACCTCTCGGATTTGTCGAAAAGGGCAAAGAGAACAAGGTTTGTTTACTGAAGAAATCCCTTTACGGCCTTAAACAGGCACCGCGAGCGTGGAACAAAAAGTTAAATGAAACGCTTTTAAAAATAGGTTTTACAGGAACTCCTTCCGAGCCTTGCGTATATTTAAAACTTTTTGGTAAAGAACTCGTAATATTGGGTATATTTGTCGATGACATAATAATCTTCTATAAATCAGATTCGACATTTGACATTGTCAAAAGCGATTTGTCGAAATATTTTTCACTAAAAGATCTCGGAATACTAAAATGCTATTTAGGATTGCAAATTGAGTATGATTCCGAGAAAATAAAAGTTAACCAACGAAATTACATACTCTCCATATTGGAAAAGTTTAACATGCAGGAATGTAAAGTTGTGGACACTCCGTTAGTTAAGAAGAATATGGAAAGGAGACCTGATGGTCAAGTTGGTGAGTCTTATCCTTATCAGAATCTAATAGGATGCCTCATGTATCTGACGGTTAACTCACGGCCCGACATCGCTTACGCTACGAGTTTTTTGAGTCAGTTTAATACGTGTTATACAAAGGAGCATTGGATTGCTGCAAAAAGGGTTCTGCAGTACCTGAAGGGTACTATAGACTATTCATTGGTTTACAGGAAGAACGGAGAGCCCTTGAAAGGCTTTTGCGACGCGGACTGGGCTAACTGTACGATTGACAGACGGTCATATACCGGTTATACCTTCAAATTAAGTGGAGGTCCAGTGTCCTGGGAGTCCAAGAAGCAACCTACCGTAGCTTTAAGCTCAGCGGAGAGCGAATACATGGCGCTAGCTTCTGCGACGAAGGAAGCATGTTATTTACGTCGGTTTATCTACGAAATAACAGGTAAACTTAATTCAGTAAACCTAGCTTCTGACAGTCAGAGTGCCATCAATCTCGTTCGAAATCCGGTACACCACAGCAGGACGAAACATATAGATACCAGATATCACTTTATTAGGGAGAAGGTGTCTAACAACGTCGTTAGGTTAGATTATATTAAAAGTAGTGATAATCCTGCAGATGTACTTACTAAGCCACTCGGGCCCATAGTACATAAACGGTGTACAATTAATTTAGGTTTAGAAATATAACTTAATTTTCTGTTTGTCTCGCACAACTTCGATTAAGGGCGGCTGTTGTAATGAATAGTAACCTCTGTTGTGCAGATATGTCATTATTAGTTTTTCTATTCCTTTTAAAAATTTTGTAGACTTCACTTCGAATATACACTCATTACAGTAAACATCTTTTTTCTATTTATTTTACAAATCCCTTTTAAAACTAATTTAAACCCGTCCTTCCAACACGTTATCAGTTTAAACCCGTCCTTCCAACAATTTCATATCCGAAGATTAAAAAAAAACATAATACTGAAAGTAGTCGCAAAGTGCTGCAAAAATAAATCAGAGCAAATAAGAATAAAAAGCAAATTTCTCGGAAAAAACGATTTATGATTATTAAATTAATACTTGATAATACCACCCCAAGCCCTGTTTACACAATTTAATCGTTTTAAGGGTTCCGTACCTCGAAAGGAAAAAACGGAACCCTTATAGGATCACTTTGTTGTCCGTCTGTCTGTCTGTCTGTCTGTCTGTCTGTCTGTCTGTCTGTCTGTCTGTCTGTCAAGACCATTTTTCTCAGGAACGCGTAGAAGTATCAAGCTGAAATTTATACCAAATACTCAGGTCTATTGTCCCTTGGAGCTGTGAAAAAATCAAACTTAAAAGCCAACGCAATCAAAAGATACAGTCGTTTATGCTGCAAATATTAGAGTTTTTCGGCACTCGCAAAACCTACGGGTACTTCCCGTGAACTCAGAAACTTGAAATTTGGCACGAAGCAACGTCATATAGCATAGACAACGGAAAAATTACAAAAAGTAGAAATTTTTAGTAAAATCATACAAAATTTTTTTTTTTTTTTAATTTTAAACTTACTACCTTTTTCCTCGTAAACGCGTGGAGGTAATAAATTTAAATTCATGTCAAATACTCAGGGCTATAGGACCTTTCAGATGTAGCAAAACCAAACTTTTATGTCAACGCAATCAAAAGAAATAGCAATTTAAGTTGCATATTTTGAAACTGAGTACTTGCAAGAAACTCAAAACCTAAAGGGTACTTCCCGTAAACTCAGAAATTTGAAACTTGGCACGAAGAAATGTCATATAGCACAAACAAAGGAAAAATTACGAAAAGTAGACATTTTTAGTAAAATCATACAAATAATATTTTTTTAAATTTTAAACTTACTACCTTTTTCCTCGTAAACGCGTAGAGGTATTAAATTGAAATTCATATCAAATACTCAAGTCTATAATACCTTTCAGCTGTAGCAAAATCAAACTTCTACGTCAACTTTTGCTTATATACCTACAGGTTTGTACGGAACCCTCGGTGCGCGAGTCCGACTCGCACTTGGCCGGTTTTTTTTTATTGACCTTATTAACTTTGTGACATATTCCTGAGGAATAGCATCCCACTCCTCCAGCAAATCTTCCTTCAGCTCCTCGTCATTGGCCGGGGCAGGTGTCCGCTCTCGAACCTTACTTTTTAGGTAGTTCCACATATGCTCAATAGGTTTAAGGTCCAGGTTCATCGCTGACCATGCTATAGTGCCGATGCCCACCTCGAGAAGGTGGCTGTGGGTTTGCTTTGGTGGCCCTTGCCGTATGATGAGGGACATTATCCTGCCTAAAGATGAACCCCTCATCATAACTTCAGGCATAGAGGATGACATGCTCCTTCAGGATATCCGATATGTACCTGGCAGCGGTCAATCCACACCACCAGGCACGAAAACCGATTCAGTCCACCCGACGTAAGAAATGCTTTCTTAAAACATAACGGCACCACCGCTCTAGGCGACCCTTTCAGAGAAACTATGAAAAATGTTTTCCTGGTCTCCTGTAGACTTTTTCTCGTCAGTGGCATCCAAATTAAGTGCCTTCTGAACTTGTCTGAGAAGAGAACTGGGGTCCGTTGCTCAATGGTCAAGTTCTTATATTTTTCAGCAAAAACCTCTTCGCGCCGTAAGGTGTCAACCCTGGCCCTGTCGCAGGTCTCCTGGGTGTCAAATTCACTACCTTGAGTCTCCTGCTGACTGTCCACTTACTGGCAGCCACTCCTCACATCTCCCGCAGACGCTACTGGATGGCAACGCTCGTCTAGTGACGATCTCGGAGAGATGATGTGACAATAAAGCCGTCGTCCCTCTCTGATGTGCACCTGCTACGGCCATTTCTTGATCTTAAAATAAAGGCTCCAGTCTGCTGGAACCTGTGGTAAATTGTACAAACTGTAGATTGACTAAGATTCAGCACAGCAGCTACTGAACGTTGGCTACTCCCTTCTTGCAGGTACAGGACGACCTTACAGGTCCTTCCTTCAGTGGTTTCCATTTTTCCATTCTTCACAATAAAATATGCGGAGATAACATACCGGTTGACTTCTGATAAAAGACTGATAACAAACTCGCCCTCTAGCCCCGTTTTATAGGGGTCAAGGGTAGCATAATTCGTGCATGTAATGATAACGCGTAAAGGCATACAAAACGGGAAAATGCCCATAATCTGAAAAATAATGAGCCGATTTTCATGTTTGTTTACTTTTTGTAAGTCTAAGATTACAAGGAACATAATTACAATTTAATAATTTAGGGAAATAAACCGATTCACAAATATATTGGGCGGACATGGAAAAATGCAAAGTGATGCAATACTTTTGCTCGCGAGTATATCCAAATAAAGTGAAAATAAAAATAAAATTTTTTTTTATTTATTAATAAAATGTTTACATCACATATAATGTTTACACGATATTGAAGTGGTTCAAAGTTCAATTCTTAAAAATTTTACGATTTTTTAAAGTACGGTATTTAAAAAATATTGATACCATTCGACTTTGAACAGTTTAGTGTAAAATAACCATATACATAAACGAAACACTTCACTGTAAAAAATAGCAATTTCATAACTTTTTCATACATTAAACAGGGCGACTATGTAATCGTGACGTCACTTTTACATATCATCTTGTTAGGAGCGTTTTGAGGAAGAAATGCAAATCTCAGACTTCAAGTCTCATTTCTAACTTTTGTGTTGCTTTAACGCACTTGGCCACATATAGACATTTGATTCTTACAACAAAAGAAATCGAACATACATGAAAAAAAATCATCATGCGTATTGTCACATACATCCGACTACGTTGTCGCAATACAGATGATAAGTGAACTTTTACCTTAAGAGCGCGTGGGCAGCTGATCAAAGAAGACATGCCAGTTCAAAGGAATGAACTGTCAAAGAAACGCATTACCTAAGGGCAGTCACACATAGGACACTTACCTAAGTCAGGGTACCTAAAATTTAATATTAAATGTTGCCTAAAAAGGTTGCTCGCTCTCATTCATACGACCAATAACTATTGTGACTTAGTGAATCAAAAAGGGTCTTGGCCTCTGAAACGAAAGTTAAACCTGTCTCGATCCTGGGCAACTTCCTGACAGCTTATTGGTATGAAGCAGACACATATTCACCTCCACACCGTTTCCCCAGCGATACCAGCGGGACCACTGTATGAGTATAGTCTCATACAGTCAACAACAAAAGTAGCTAACCGGGCGATATTTTCAAAATTAGCTACACATACGATTTTATTTTGAACAGAATAAGAGCGTTTCTATTTAAATTTGCACGGTAGACGCTCAGCCTAAAAGAGGGCTATTCAAGCAGAAAAGCGTAGGCACCTCTGCAGTCCTGCCTACGGGCATAGAAAGAGAGCTTGCACCCACACAACTCGAATGCAAACTATTCCAGCGTTACGTAGGTATTTATTTCCTATTGAAATGTTCACCTTAACACTTGTTAAACACACAGAACTTACATACAAAAGAAACTTAGAAAAGACCAGACTGATCAGGCACACACCTAGATACACCGATGTCAGAGGTCATGTGAGTCGTACACACAGTAACACTCTTAACTGTACATCGGTGGACCTTATTACAAAATGCATAAAGTCCACCGATGGGCAGTTAACAGTGCGGGCGATGGAACCTACCCTGTTATACTGTCAGCAGGCCTCTGATGGATTTGTCACGCTATCCACACAATAATTGCTGCTATCGTTGAGCTTCCCGGAAGAGCAGGGAGGTATGTATCTACTAGATTCAACACTCTGAGCACCTTGTCTCTCGTTAGGGTTCCGTAGTCACATTATAGTTTCGCCATGTCCGTCCGTTCGTCTGTCCGCGGTCTAGCTCAGTGACCGTTCGCACTAGAAACTGAAATTTGGTATCAGTATGTGCATTAATCACGCCGACAAAGTGATAGAATAAAAATTGGAGAAATAATTTTTATTAGGGTACCTCCCCTACAAATGAAGTGGGGGGGGGGGGGTAATTTTTTTTTCGCTCTAACCGTATCGTGTTGGGTATCATTGGATAACTCTTTCAAAAATAATAGGTCTTCCGAAACATTTTTTGGAAAAGTTTCGTAAATAATATCTAACTTTTGAACCGTGAGTCCAAGAAATTTGAAAAACAAAACATGTTTTGTGAGGCCTGATAAGTACTTTCAATAAAAACTATATTGAATAAAATCGCTTCAGCCGTTTTTGAGTTATCACTCAAAAACGCATAGTGAAAGGACGAAGGTGCCGGATAGTAAAATGACGTATAAGCGCCGCCAAATATCCCTTAATAAATGACCTATTGAACGGATGTATTGTAACAGATCGGCAACTACGGAACCCTACACTGAGCATGGCCCGACATGCTCTTGGCCAGTTTTTTTTGAAATATTTTTGTTTTATTTTAACAATATTTACCTATCACACTGTGATGACAAAGGACAAAATCTGCATCAGTCTATGTATCTGAAACTGCTTTCCATTCATTACGCCTGAACCTCTCGGGCCTCTTTACTTAGCTTGAGAAAGGACTCCCTAGAGGCGACAATACATATCCAGAGGCGACAGTCATATTTAGCTAAACAACCCAATGAGGACTATCGCGTATGAATATTCCGCTAGAGGCGCTAGTGTAGACGGAGGTCTTCGAACTGTCAAATACTCGTACCATAGTAACTAAGTGGAATTCGCGGAATTATTTCAAATTTAACAATATTACGAATATTTTCCTATACCAGGATATTAATTATGGCAAATATGAGTTACGAGTCATTGAATGTGAATGCTTTAAAAGCGGAACTAGGAAAATCCTCCCGTTTTTCAATTAAAACGGAACTACGGAACTACGCAACACTGCAGCGTCGACGGTATTTTTACAGTACGGTCTATTGTATTAAATATTATTACATTACAACGTAATAACATTTTTTTACAACTGTATTTCAGAACCTCCGTTTACAGTATAAAAAAACCGGCCAAGAGCGTGTCGGGCCACGCTCACTGTAGGGTTCCGTAGTTTTCCGTCCGTCACAGTAAGTGTCCCCACTTAAGAGTTAATAACACCGCCATGTAGGATATGATATGAGAGTTCCACGTACAGCGACATCTATCGGCAAATTAAGTAAACTATTGCGCGCGAGCATAAAGTATGGAAGATGATTTTTATGGGATAATTCTTTATTGCGTGAACCGATTTTGACCGTTTTTACTTTATTTGAAAGCACGTCATTTCATTGTAATTTTGTAGAAATTACAGGTACAATAAACACCTGCTTATACGGTTATATTACAAACTTAGTTCAGAAATTATTTTGTATTTTTTTTTCAAAAACTATTCATCCTATCAAGTTCAAAATAATTTTCCTAGAAAGTTTTTATAAAGTTCTACTTTTGAGATTTTTTTCATATTTTTAAAACTTATGGTTCAAAAGTTAGAGGGTGGGGGACGCATATTTTTTTACTTCTGGAGCGATTATTTCCGAAAATATTTACATTATCGAAAAATTATTTTAGAAAACCCCTATTCATTTTTAAATACCTATCCAATAATATATAACACGTTAGGGTTGAAATGAAAAAAAAAATCACTCCCCACTTTACGTATAGGGGAGGTACCCTAATAAAAAAAAAATTCCACTTTTTATTTTACCACTTTGTCGGCGTGATTGATATACATATTAGTACCAAATTTCAGCTTTCTAGTGCTAACGGTCACTGAGATTATCCGCGGACGGACGGACGGACGGACGGGCAGACATGGCGAAACTATAAGGGTTCCTAGTTGACTACGGAACCCTAAAAACGGTAACTTAAAAAAAGGTGTGGCTTAGTTATGATACATAAGTGTAACAGTTGACTGATATTATTACTACGTTTTGAGCCCGTGAAACACATTTTAGCCAAGTCAAAATTTATTTTCTCAAACATGCAATGAAATATTCTCTTTTCGTTCCTTCGACAGTATGCTTAGTTAAACTAACGATTTAGTTGATTAGATGATTACATTTTGATTAGATTTTGCGTAGCTACTAGCTCCTTCACTTTTTTCCCTGACGAAACAGAGGCGGTACCTAGGTAAGTATAATACATAACATTTAGGATAAATGGCTATTTGTGCCAATATTTCTAAAGGTATCATTTGGCGGTTGGCGCTTACGTCTTAAGTTGTATAGTGCAGATTCAATATTGAGCAATAAAAGCGTAAATGCCAGTGGCAAATGTTACCTTTACCAAAATATCGATAATTTTTTTGTTAGTTTTTGGTATGAGTGTACAAATGAATGCTCCCATTTAACTTTGAAATGGCCTGTTCGGTTTTATTGCGGTTTTCGGCTACAGTTAAGGCAGCTATCACATAGCTGCGGTTTCCACATGCGCTTTTCATTCTCATTCTCGTTCTCGTTCTCGTTCTCGTTCTCGTTCCCGTTCCCGTTCCCGTTCTCGTTCTCGTTCGCGTTCGCGTTCGCGTTCGCATTCTCATTCTCATTCGCATTCTCATTCGCATTCGCATTCTCATTCTCATCCTCATTCTCATTCTCATTCTAATTCTCATTGTCATTGTCATTGTCATTTTCATTCTCATTCTCATTCTCATTCTCATTCTCATTCTCATTCTCATTCTCATTTTCATTTTCATTTAGGATAATGAAAATTTCTACATATGTATCTGGTTCAATTAGTGAAATTCAGAACAAACGCCTTATTCAAGTAATAATATAAATCAGCTTAAGAACACTCTATTCATACATACGTCAATCACATTGAACAAGTTAGTTGATTAGCGTTAATTTAGTTTCAATCAGCGCCCGTCATTAATGATTTATGTTATGATTTAATCAGCGATTATTCAATCAGCGATGATTAGTAATCGATCACCGATTTTAATGAAGTGCACAACTCTACTGTGAACAAAAAAATTGAAAAATTTCCACACGCATATCGAAGTTTGAATAATTGTGGCCGTGGCGCCTGAGTTTACGTATTTCATTTTTAGATTAATAAGCTCCTGCTTATTAATCTAAAAATACAAAGGTTCAAAGTACAAGAAAATTATTACATTACAAATCCGTAATCAACTCGAGAAATCGACTTCTTCAATGGGGGAAGCCGAAGAGGACAAAATCGTCAAACGTGAACTATGCGTCGTTGAAGAATTCCTTTCTCATTTTACATTTCACATGTTTATGGCATCAGCCGCAGTTCCACTTCATCAATATGTCACTGTTTTCAATGAAAATGCTTGATTTGTTGATTTAAATACAAAAATCACTTTATGTATGCCTTTAAGATTTGAAAAATTTCCTCGATTCCTCCTGGATCCCATCATCAGAACTTAGCTTCACGAAAATTTGTCCTGAGAATCTAACTTGCTTAACAAACATAGCGAAGAGGACAAATCGCCAAACGTGAACTATGCGTCATTGAAGAGTTCCACTCTGATCATCATCAGCAGTTCCACTTCATCAAATGTCACTCTTTTGAATAAAAATGCTTGATTTGTTGATAAAAATACAAAAATCACTATGTGTATGCCTTTAAGATTTGAGGAGTTCCCTCGATTCCTCATGTATCCCATCATCAGAACTTGAGCTTGACGAAAATTTGTCCTGACAATCTAACTTGCTTAGCAAACACATCGTAGAGGAGAAATCGCCAAACGTGAATTATGCGCCGTTGAAGAGTTCCGCTCTGATCATCATCAGCAGTTCCACTTCATCAAATGTCACTCTTTTGAATGAAAATGCTTGATTTGTTGATAAAAATACAAAAATCACTATGTGTTTGCCTTTAAGATTTGAGGAGTTTCCTCGATTTCTCATGGATCCCATCATCAGAACTTGAGCTTGACGAAAATTTGTCCTGACAATCTTACTTGCTTAACAAACACCGATGTGTGTTCGATAAGAAGAGGAATCGCCAAACGTGAACTATGCGTCGTTGAAGAGGTCCCTTCTGATCATCATCAGAAGTTCCGCTTAATCAATTGTCACTGTTTTGAATGAAAATGATTGATTTGTTGCTAAAAATCACTACATGTATGCCATTAACATCTGAGCAGTTCCCTCGATTCCCCATGACGGAGTTATGGAGTAACAAACATAAAAAAAATACAAAAAAAAAAAAACTAAATAAAAAAAAACATACACGCTGAATTGAGAACCTCCTCTTTTGAAATCTTGAAGTCAGTTCAAAAAAAATTCATGTGAAAAATGTCGTTCTGACTTTTTTCATAAAGGTTAGGCTACAGAGTAGACCCTTAACCCGATCGTCTTTTTTTTAGGCTTAAATTGTAGCTGACTAAATTGTCCAGAGGAATTTTTGATATCATTCTTCGTTTCCAAAATATCGAATATATTATATATAAGTCTTTTGAGCTATATCTTTACAACTTTCCGAGTTATAAGGGGATCGCACTTTTTCGTGAAATCGGGGCCTATACTGGAACGAACGAAAAGACATTTCCAATGTCAAAAGAAACTACAAAAAATATAACAAAGAATATAATACAACCACGTCTCATGAAGATATCCATATGCATCTATCTCCACAGCCAGGTTGTTCTCGTGACCCTCCAGTATTCATCCAGAGCCATAGTGGCCATGCCGGCCACAAATTTACTGTCATCTGTCCATTCTCTGCCAGCAACCCGCAACCAGAATCAAGATTTGACACAGTCTGGTGCATCAAATCCTCAGCTACCATTGCCTCCTCAGCAAGAAGACAAGGCAAATGAACAGTCCACCAGTCATATTCCACCATCACAGCCAGTTTCGTCTTCCGAAATTCAGCAAACTAATATTAGCGTACCTGGAAAAACCATAACAATATCCATAAGCAATTGTCCTAACATTAGTGGAGTACGGGAACGCCTTTTTAACCTATAAAAATGACGTAAATCACAAGTCCGATTTTATTTTGTGACCTGTTAGAATACGTTAAGTACTAAAAAAGAAAATATTTTCTAACAATTGTTAGCATTGCGCTAGGTATAATACATGTATTTGTTTGCTACACATGGAAAAGATTATGTAAGTTTTATTTTCTTCCACCAGGATATCGCTTTTTACTATTGCAACATAACTTCACATTTTATAACGGGTTTGTCAAGAGCATATGTCGTCTTAGCCATTTGTAATTCGTTTAGAATCCAAGGTCACTTATATTTTGACAAATTGTTTTCGATCATGCTCACATAATCTATTGACCAAACTGTTATAAAATGACAGATGATGTTGAAATAGTTGAATGCAATAGTATGGTAAACGAAAATATATCTTGTATAATCTTTTCTTGTTGTTATTAACAAATATCTATATAATACCTAGCGCGACGTCAAAAAATGTTAGAAAATATTTTTTACTATTAGTATTTATATCATATTCTATAACTAAAAAAGAAAATCGCGCTTGTGAGTTATCGAAGCTCAAAACTGTTCGAGTACTGTACTCAACTCTGTCAAACTTAACTTTTAATATCAACTAAATCATACATGAAATATTTCTTCGTTTTAGAAGCGATACTTACGTTAAATGTTTGAGTCCATCCATCGAGTTTGAATAATTTTAATGAGATGTACTTATTTATGCCTGTAAACTTCGATTCTATTTTAACAGTCGTAGAATAAGGGCGGGTTGCACCAAACCGCCTGTTAACGTAAGCCAAATGTTACGCTAATCGGAGCTACTTAACGATTGCTAACATAAATGGGTTGCACCAAGTGCAAAATAACAGAACGTAAGCGTTAAGCGGGATGCCACTGTCTAAACGCATTACTACTCACATTTTTATGGTAGAATATTTATTCAATATGGCAATCCAACCATAAATGCCAAACTAAACTTGTCAAAATCGTCAATTCGTCACACGAAGAAAAAATCTAAAGCAAAGAGCGAGCGCGAACTAAACTTTGCACTCTGCAGCTTCAAAATCAAGAATATTCAACAATTTTAGCCATTCCTGAACATGTTTATTACTCAGTCAAAAAGTGGGCTATCCATAGCCGCCTTACGACCAATTTTTTCAAAGGATAATGCAACTTGTGTTGTGAGTGGTGTTTAAAGCGAAAGCCAGAATAGTCGGCTGGTGTATTGTGTATTATATTATAGTGAGTAATTTATCCTGCTAGTTTATCAGTACTTACAGAACCCTAAGCGGTTGTTGGAAACACCAAATGGCGAGAAGACGCCCAATCGCAAAACAAAGGCTCCACTAGTTTTGAGAACTCTCCTTTCGAAAATTCGTAAATATAGGGTGCTGAATCCCTCCCAACCTGGTTGATTATGGCTGGCATACTTATTGAAAGAGTGTTCTAAAGCATTTTTGTGAACAAATGATGAGTATAGCACATATGTTACATTCATAATACTTACACAATGTTTTTTATTTCAGGTTTGAATTTACCTTTGGTATTGAAGACAAGATGAAATCAAGACTTCCTCTGCTACTCAGTGCTTAACTCAAGGAACTTTTAAAGTAAAAGTGCAGTGGTTTCAAGAAATTTGTAGAATCTCAAAGTAAAAATAAAGAATAATTTTATTAATCTAATCAATATTTTAATTTTGTCAATAAAATACATATATTTAGTTACCCTACTTTGTTTATTTATTATTGAAACTCTGACATAGGTTTCCTTTGTAGATAGGAGCAAGACAATGACATGCAATGATTATTTTCACCATTTTTCTAGCAGTTGACATTAATAATCAATATGAACATTGCCTGTAACAATGCAGCCTCATATCATACTTACTAAAATTTAAACTATTGAAGTATTTTAGTTCTAGGATAGTATAAACCAACCCGTGGCCCGTGGCCAAGGTGACCCAGCTTATTGACCGGAGAAAAAACTTCATATACTGAACCACAGATGGTTATCAACAATACTCTACAGTTGATACACCATAAAAACCACCAAAGTGACCATAAAACACATCAATATAAATAGATAGTATAAATTGCTGTAGTTGCTTAGTTTGGCTAGGTGAGATTGTCCCAAAGTCATATAAGTAAATTTCAAAAATGTTTTATTATCACTTGTATCTTTGTAATGATATATGTTATCAGTCATACAAACCGAAATGTATGTACCAACTGTACTATTATGTTTTATTTGTAAATAGGCACCTATCCTGATTAGTAGAGATATATGACATTGATAAAAAAGAGACCTATATTATTTATTACTAATGAATTTTTAGGTACCTACTTATGTCAGGTAAAGTACAGTACATAAACCCTCATAGGATCTAACATTTTAAGCCAAAGCCAGGTCTTTGCTTTCTTTTTAGACCATCATGAAACAGATACAAAATGCAAATGCATGTATTTTGTGTACAATTTGAATGAAAAAAAGCATGTTCATAATAATGTCCCATACAAAAAATACTATTGGGGAATGGGGGAAGGGAAGGCATCTATCAAAGGTTTAGTCAGATGGTGCCAGCATAGCTTGTAGGTAGCTATCACTAGTTTTGTTCTATGGGATTTGGCTTAAAGGGCTAAAATTAATGCCAGAAAATTCCAAATAAAACAAGAATTTACCTGAGAAGAGCAACACACGTGAAGTCAAATTAGCTAAACCATGCTATTACTAAATTGTCAGTAGATAATTATTTATTTATATGGGGTTATTGTCTCTTTAGATCTGTAAAATCTGTGCTGTGAATTTATTTCACAAATGAAACTGAAATACAGTGTAAACTATAAGGCGGCACTCAAGGAACCGTACAATTTCTTGTTGTCAAACAGAGTCAGTCCTACTGTGCTTGTTTTAAGGCAAATAATAAAATCAAATAAAAAACAAGAATTATATGAATTACTATAATGAATTTTCATACACATTTGAATTTGTGGATACCTAACTATTGTTGCACTTTTTATTGTCCCACAACACTTGACACTCTTTTTTACTTGATTGTACATTCCGCATCACACTTTATTTACATGTGCTGTTCTGAACATTGTTTAGTTAGGTGTCGAGGCTCGATTTCTGTAGCATATTGGCGATAAATGTTTGGTGCTATAACTTCATGCCCTTAAAAGCATTTAAGAAACCTCTCTGATCATCTGGCATCTTTTGAATCGTATGACTTGCTCCCATCGAGTCCTGTTCGTGGCCATTTCTACCGTGTCATAAAACTTGTTTTTCTTCTTGACCTGGTCATTCCACCGCGTCGGAGGTTTACGTTCCCTTTTGTCTTCTACCTTGCAGTATTCAAGTCTTGTGGTCAGTCAACCGTTGTTTCCAAAGGTTTGGTCTTCATTGACAAAAACAGAGTGGTTTTTTAATGGTTGTCATGATTCTCGTTCTGCTCATTCTACGGCTTTCATGACAATGACTGTAGGTTCTGGTATGTTTGTGATACATAACAGAAGTCTGTACTATTTCAACCTGAAGTCACTCGGCACTCGATTTTAACTAAATAACGCACTTTTTACAAAGAATTATGTACTTATTATTTAATACCGTTATTGATCTGAAAATTGTGAAACGTCAGTCGTATACGACTTTTTACGTTCAGATACTCGCATATATTTATTACTGCAAACAATAATTTAATATTTTTCATTAAATATCACTGTCTTTTTGTCTAATAATGCATTTATCCTCGAAATACGAGACGTTTTTGCAAATTGTCCGCCATATTTAAACGTAGATTTGATGTTAACCAGTGCTCGACGGCTGGTTAAGGTAAACGTAACTTTCTGACTGCTAAAGTGCATGGTGCAACGGAAAAACGGACTTGACGTTTACTGTAACCATGATGAGTTCGTAAAGTGTGCGTGGTGCAACCCCCCCTAAGTGTAATATTCAGTATGTAGTTTTTTTGGTAGGACAATACTTGTTCTATTGTAATATAATAATAGACGCGTTTTACCGGAAATAAAACGCATATTAAAATACTTACCTCACTGGAAGCTTTATAATTGAGATAGCATATCTATTTCCGTCGAATTATTACCAGCAAAGTGCTTTATTTGACTTTTGATTCCAACGACAGTGGCGACACCTTGCGGATCGCGCCATTTTACACAGGTAAAAATGTCCGGTGATCGCTTTGTCATTGGCTCAATTACACCAGGCAGAAATGAAATGAAAGCTTCCAGTGAGGTAAGTATTGTAATAGTTATGCGTTTTATTTCAGGTAAAACGCGTCTATTAAATTACTTGACCGTCACTGGAAGCTTTATAATTGAGACCTGTTTGTTATCGCCTGGTGCCGCCACTGCTAAGGTTGATACTCAAAAAACTAATGTAATGTAACGCCAATGTGATGGATTAGTATCTGGATGTACTAGTAATAAATTAAAATACAGAAATAGTAATTTCAACGAGTTAATTTTTTACTAATTAAAATTTGTAATAACATAATACATTGATACTTGCTTATAATAAAAAGTTCAACGTTGCGTAAGTAATAAGTTATTACTTATAACATTGAATACAACGCAAGTGCCTTAGTACTAATCAGATGTACATGCCTATATTATTTATTATATTATAAATCACTAATCACTATACAGGATTAAACAATTGTGTGACATTTGTATTAGAAGTACTTGGTATTGCTATTTCTCTCCTATAAAATCGCTGGAAAGTGTTGGCTGATTGCAAATTTCCACGCTCCATCATTTCATCGAGGAAATGATTTTCCCACCAACTTTAAGAGGCCACAGCTGATCGGATGCTACCTGGAGCAACTGTTATGTTTGCTTCTTTAAAAAATGTTTTAATCCAGCTAGCTATAACCGTCCGTGAGGCCGCCGGTTGCGGTCTACAGAGTTACAAATAAATTTAACGATTTAGCAGAATTACGTCTTTCATTCAAAGGGGAATAGTTCGTTCAATCCAAAAAATAGGATTTAGCTTATGATTATTAGTGTTAGCCAACAGCTTCTAACCGGACTACCTGTGTCTGTTTTTGAGCCAAATTGGGGCCAAAATATTATACTTTAATTTGATCTTACACAATTTCCAGGGTCAATTGTTAGCAAGGTCAAATCATGTATGCGTCTACCAGAGCAAAGAAGTAGTAAAGTGGCTGTATGACGAGTTGTCTGAAAGATATTGTTTTCATCTACTGTATAATCAGTTAAAAAATCAGCCAGCTTACTAACATCCCAAACTGGATGTTTAGGTACTTTCGGACACCTTAGAGAATATGTTTTACCAGAACATGTGAACTTAAGCAACTTGAAGTTTCAGTGTTACACAATATAGAAACTACTATATTATTATGTAAAAGTATGGTATTATAAGATAATTTATCTATTAAATGTAAATCCGATAAAAATTGTGTCAATTGTGATCCTGTGGGATTTTTTGGGTTTACATTTTTTGAACTGGACCAGGAGATCCAACGCTGCCAAGCTGTTTTGTAAGTTCTTAATGCAGACTTTCTCTAAGAATTTTTAAGCAATGATTGTTGATCCGTGTTCCAAGACTCTAGCGCCTCGGACCACCCCCACATTTCCAAACCTCGAGAATTATTTTCTCGACCTGAGGAGGCGACAGCCCTGTCGCCGTGTTGACGAGATTTCTTTGTAGATTCCTCAGGGTTAGCGGCGCAGCTAGCGCTCAAGCTTTCTCCTAACGAGGAACTACTATGAGAAATATCCCGGTCGACTCAAATGAGACAGGACTTTGTGTATCAGAAACGGTGGTGGAAATAGAGTACTGAATGCATCGTGGTAAAGGGCTACAGGGTCTTTCAGGTCTCGGGATACATAATTGTGTACCAGGTGGGCTGTTGCCGAGGCAAACAGATCCACAACCGGTATTCCCCACTTCGCAAACACTATGTCCACACAAGCCGGTAGTAAATGCCATTCCGGAGGAAGGCGATGACGCGATAGGTGATCGGCTTGACAATTGTTCTTGCCCGGTACATAGTGTACGCTGAAGTATATCTGATTTTGATCTAGGAGATCGAAGATCTGATGGGTTATGTTTACGAGGGCTACCGATTTGGACCCCCCTTCTTTCCTTAGATGGGCTACAGCTGTTCTGTTGTCGCATTGTATGAGCATCGAACTGTGCTGCAACAGGTGAGTATAACCCTGAAGAACATGAAGGAGAGCTAACATTTCCTTCTTATTGCAATGAAGATTCTGTTCATCTCGTGACCCCGAGAGAGCTAGGTCGTTCAACTGTGCCCTCCCAACCTTGATATGACGCATCTGTCACTAGAAAATTGGTGGGAGGATGATGCAGGGTCGTTGATGCCTTACCCACCAATTTAGTTAGTTCAAGATGCTTTGCGGTATCGGAAAAGGTTTGGTTGAGGGATCTTAGAAAGAAGGAGTTTAGAAACATTAGAAGTCGTTGATGGTTGAGCCGACCCCGCGGGACAACGAAACTGGCGAAATACAGGAACCCTACTAGTCTCTGGGTGCTTTTCAAGGTCAGTTTTCTTTGTACGAGAACCTGATTAAATTTTTGGCGTAATGTTATTACTTTTTCTGTTGGTTAGTTGTTGTTTGGACAGTACTTTTGACATGATCTTGGAGGACTCGTGCTTTTGATGCACAATTAAAAAGTCGTCCGAGTATACTAAAATTCTGACATTGTACTGTTGTCGCAAGATTTGAGCTACCCAATTTGTCAGCATTGAGAACGTTTTCGGAGCCGTGCTTAATCCAAATGGGAGACAGGACATTTTTAGCAATTTGCCGTTGTAAACTAGGCACAGGAAGCGCCTGTGTATCTCGGCTACTTTCACATGGAAGTACGCTTGGGATATGTCGACTTTGCACATCCAGTCGTTTGGTTGTAGGAAGTCGGGAATTCGATGCATGTTTATGATGTGAAAAGATTCGGCCAGTACATGATCGTTTAGCGCTTTCAAGTTGAAAATTGATCGAGCAGATCCCTCTGGTTTTGGCACAAAGAAAAGAGGAGAAATGAAGCTCGGTGATGGCTGTGCTACCTTAAAAACACCTTGAGCTTTCATTGTGTGCACTATTGCAGACATCTCCTTTGACACAGGGGTGTGAAAGGGGCCCGAATTCACATCGGGAAACACCACTGGGGGCTTTGAAAGGAATGGTATGCGATACCCTCTGATTAGTTTTAATGTTATTTCTGGTGCTCCCATTTTCTTCCATTGCGTGTGGAAGTGCGCTAACTGGCCTGCTTGAAACGGTTCTGAGTCATGATTTTTGCCGTTTTTGGTTAACCTCTAGCGGCATTTCCTCGTCCTCTATTACCTCCACGATCGGGCCGCGAGCCTCGACCATGAAATTACCCTCTTCCACTTGTGTGGTAAGTGGTTTGATTGTTTGGAGGTTGATTTACCCATGGGTAATTTGGTTGTTGACAATTAGGGCAATGACATACACCCCGCGAGGGTGCATTGTGACAAGTTTGCAGATGCGTGTTTTGCATGGTAAAGTACCCTGAGCTAGCATTGCATAGAATTCCACGCGATGGAATTGTAGGTTTTCTTAAGCCTTGCCCTCGCGAGGGGCGGCTGTTAGGCTGAGTTGCCTTACCAAGGGTATTTTGTTTAAGAGGCCAAATTTGGTTGTTGACAATTAGGGCAATGACATACACCCCGCGAGGGTGCATTGTGCCAAGTTTGCATATGCGTGTTTTGCATGGAAAAGTACCCTGAGCTAGCATTGCATAGAATTCCACGCGATGGAATTGTAAGTTTCCTTATGCCTTGCCCCCGCGAGGGGCGGCTGTTAGGCTGAGTTGCCAAAAAGCTTTTCGAACTCCCCCTGCTTTTTCAAGAGCTGATGTAAAAGGATTGGGATCAAAAATATTAGCTGTGGAAGGAGGAATCTTATTTAACAATGCCTTGACAAGTGGTTCTTTAATTTGGCTTGTAATTACGTCTCTACGCATTTCAATAGCTTCGGCTCGGTGACCACAAACTATTAATAAAAGATCAGAGGAAATCTTTTGTAGGTCGCCTTTTTGAAAAAGCTCATCGGCCTTAGTGTTTAATTCATCATAAGAAAAATTCATACTCTTTGCCCATGATAAAAGACTACGAATACTATCTTGTACCGCTATATATGATTTATCAGCATAAGCTAGATGACGTAAGGTATTATACATTTTTACCTCTTCGTTTATTTCCAGGTCTACGAAACCTGGGGTATGATTGTATAGTTCTTGTGTATATCTAACCTCAGATCATGCTGCGCTTCCCAAGCGCTGAATGTCAAGAAGCATTATCAGATTTTTTTTTTTTTTTAAGATTAGGGACACATGGCTCTTTTAACTTCGTTTCAATATCAAAAGTGAAAGGTAAATTTTAATTTGCGTCTTGACTTTCAGCGTTAGGGCACGGAGCATCACTAACATCATTACCATCATACAACCATTCACCACTAACCTCTGACAAAATTGACAAATTATCAGGACAAGAAAGATTTTCATGTGAATTTACATAGCAAGTTCTATTTTCATAACAATTATTGTGGTCAGTAGTCTTATCACACTTATCATTGCATATCACTTGGGCCAGGCTGCGGCTCTGCCGAGACCTTTTGATTATTATCCGTTTCTGAAATAGATATAGTATTAATCAAAGTTCAAAATGGCACCTGATTGTATTTTTGTAACGAATTTTTTGACAAAAATACAATCGGAAGGTTCTACCTTCAAATAAAACACTATAGACTGGTTTTATGCACAAAAAACGTATTACGTAATGGTCCGAACAGAAAAACTGTTAAAATGTATGACCACTTAAATATTTTAGTAATCGGGTACTTACGTGCTTGATAAAACACTTTAACACCGAATATATTTTAAATAACATCTATTTTTCACAATTTTAGAATTGTAACGGTCAGAGGACCTGATTTGCTGTGCACGTGTTGCTTCGACGGGAAACTGATCGCCAATGACAAAGCGATCACCGGACATTTTTACCTGTGTAAAATGGCGCGATCCGCCAGGTGTCGCCACTGTCGTTGGAATCAAAAGTCAAATAAAGCACTTTGCTGGTGATAATTCGACGGAAACAGATATGCTATCTCAATTATAAAGCTTCCAGTGACGGTCAAGTAATTTAATGTACAAATTTAAACATAAGTAAGGTTAGGTTTGAAAAAATTCGGAAGCTGTCGCTGACACAAGTGACGTTTGATTTTATTCCCAACGTTTCGTTCAGAAACCTGCTTTGTAATTTTAGAATGACTTTTTTCAATTTAGCATATTGCACGCCGAGTATAACGCTTCCATACATTGTTACTGTCAATTTGGTGTAAACCTAGCGTAGATAATTTTAGATTGAATAAAACGTTGTCCTTTTGGCTTTTTTATTTTATTTCATTGCATGTTTGAGAAAAGCACTATACATGCCTCGGCGTGTAAACGGATTCCCGGCCTCGTATCTTTATCCTCTATACCTATTTGGCCGGAAATCCGTGTTTTCCCGGCCTCTGATGTAATGTACTATTACACGTCAATCTGAAGGTATGTATAATATTGTTTATTTATTAGTATTTAGTTTATAATTAATTACTAGTGTTAGGGTCTGTTTCACAATCTCCAGATAAACTTATCTGTCAGTTAAAATTATTGATATCCTTTTCTCCAGTCATATAAAAGAAAAGGACAGCAAACATTTATCTGACAGATATGCTTTAATTGGAGATTGTGTAATAGGTCATTAGAGTTTTTAATTTACTTTCAGTATATAATATTATTATATTTTTAAGTCCAGCTTTAATTTTTACTTATAGGTATTGTAATTAATTTATTATTTATGTTGAATAAACCTAAAATCAAAAGAAACTGAAGGTAGTTTAAATTGAAAATTCGCATCGGTTACCTACCGTAATTTATATACGGCTACACACTCAGGTGCACTTTAAATACCGGTTAATGAAATGAACGGGGCGATGCGTCTGTGGCAGACAACGCCATTAATTATCGTAATGGAGTGACGAGGGAATCCAACCTGAAGTGTTGATACAGTAAGCGTAAAACGGAAGGTTCTATCCCAAATCAATTTCGTAGTTGGGTTACAGTTTTAAACTTTGCGAGAACTTCTTCGAAATGTTTAACCGGGTACGCTCGAGAATTATTCCATTAGCACGTGCCAAATATTGTTCCCAGTCACACAGTTACTTCCGTTTCAGGACGACTATTCTCATTGCTTGCGCGAGCGAGGTCAAATTTAATTCAGGACAAACCAGTATCGCCAGATTTACCAGTGTAATGTCACTTTGAGGTCCATTTTAATAATACTGGAAAGGTATTTGCTAGTGTGAGGTCATAATATCGTCATATTGGGTTCCCGTTATCTCGATTTCTTATTTTCTCTCTTCTCGTGCCTCTCTGTCTCCCGTCATTTCATTATTTACGTCGTTCCTTTCCATGTCATCTCTCACACATGATAGTTCATCCACTTTCATTGTCCTTGGTTAACCCATTTCAAGCCATTAGACAAGTATGGTGGTGGTACTTTACCGATGTGTACTTATATTACTTTTTCACTTTAGCAGCTACCTCTTTTTCTTGCAGGACTAAGGTTTAATAAACGTGTGGAGATCGCTCTTCGATTGGACCGTTTGAGCAATCAACTCGCTGGCCTATTGTAATAATTGCCCAGTACTAAAAGAGTTGTATTTATTTAACATACCGTCCATTACTCGCAGCTCGTTGATAGTTTTGTGCAGCTGGGCCCGTAGGGGATCAACTACATCCAATAAGAGCGTAAGTATCGGTGGATTGGATAGGACTTACATACTTCGATGACCAGTATGGCAACGTAGGCGCAAATAGAATTGAGCGCGAATTAAGCCAATCCAGAAAAAATACTGCAAACATTACTGGTATTTGGATAGCAAAATACAATAATCAATTCAATGGATGACCACGAAATCCAATTCATTAAGAGGCTATTAGTGCTCCAGCTTGTGTTTCTGATTATCTCCAAAATAGATTAATCGATTTAATATATTTCATACATCAGCAATGATTAAGACTAATATCTATAGCTTTAAGCAGAAGGCGTTCGGTTGTATATTATTTTAAGTACTTTATAATTTATCTCTCTGATCATCATCATAGGAGGGTAGCGTTTGTTACGTGCAGTGCCCGCTTTCCTGCTTTTCTGCTTCCACTTCGCTCTGTCCTGGACATCGTTTTCATCCAACCCACAGGAGTTCAGGTCTTTGGTGATGACATTCCACCACCGCTGCCTTGGCAAGCCAAGCCTCTTCTATTTGGCCCGGGCAAGGCGAAGCCAAGGGCTCTATTGCCTACGAGCTCTGGGGGGCCTTCTTTTTACATGTCCAAACCACCGTAGCCGACTTTCCTGGAGCTTATCGGCGACGATTCAATTTTGAACGTTTCCTTTCAACTGTGTTCACTTTTCTACAGGACAATTAATATGTAAGCTCATGATTATTTGCAAACCTCTTATTCCGCTAAACATGATCCTAGCTAGAATCTAGACTATGTGTATACCAAAGTGGATTTCAATATTTGGACATTGAACAAATCTATTGCCACTGGAAATATTGAGTCCGCTACACAAATACGCTTTTAGCAGAGACAAATCAATCAGAAAGACTGCTTTCATACAAAGGCGATTTTCTAGTCTTCGTAGATGAAGTCTTATTGTGGAACTAAACTTTTATACCATTTATGTTCTTACGGCGCTATTTCTACCTAATATTGTACCTAATTTGTAGCTGCGTAAAACTACCCCATTGCAGTTCAAGAGTTCACAACTGCAGTGGTCCAAAATGAACTAAAATATTTTCGTTTAGGCATAATTTTTATTTAAATGAAGTAGTTTTACAGCAAACAAAACCAAAATGAATCCAAAAATAAAATTCAAAATTGATACTTAATTAAATAATTACGTATTGAACTTGTAGACCGTAGTTGCAGGTACCTGGGTGGGGTCGGATCTTCTGGCACACTTTGCAAAAACAAAAAGTGCCCTTAAATCCGTCAATCCACCTACTGGACTATAACTAGTTAGGTGGTTTAATTTAACGGTAGGTAATTCTTTTCACTTGTCCGTAAACTAGTTAATCTGAGAATGAGATAATTGTCACTTCAACAGATTTTAGTCACCAAAACTAAGTATGATGAAGAACGCAACTTTGCATGGCGGTTGACTGTCGTTATTCCAGTCGCTCCTGCTTTTGGCAAACATTCTGGTCGTGTTTGAGATAAGGTCCAGCCAAATTCTTGACAGGCACTAAAGTGTACTGCCCTCTACATACCGTCCGTATCTAGATATAAGGAATACTATGTAAATTATGCTTCTACTCATTAACATTAAGAAATGTTCCGGAAAAACATTAATCAGAAGTTATTACTTAGCAACTGGTATTTAAGATAGAGAGTTGAATCAGAATAAATGTTGTAAAATTAAGTACGTTCACTTTGATGATTTTGTTAACATACATACTGAGCAGATGCAGATATATTACTATCTACACCCTAGGGTGCCCCAGGCCATGTCGTTTACCTTTTCAAATCTAAACAACACTAGCACTTAGTTATTAAATGACGAAGCCAAACGGAATCGCTTTTTTTTGCTTATAATAATCTCTATGAATACGTATATAAGTTTGCTCATCTCGACTCGAGGCTTCAATGATCTCTACTAAAGATCCCTTAATTGGAATGTTATGGTATGATTACACGAAGATACTGGTAATATAGTAAATTGAGCCTCATGGTTCCGATAGGCCTCATTAATTTTTGTGTTCCGTTGAATTTGGCAAAGTGGGCCTCTTTTGTAATTTTATCCACTCAGACTACAGAGCACAGACTGTTGCTCCATTTCTTACCTATAAAATGTTTTACAGGAGAAATTTATGATGAGGAACAAGTTGAATTGATGATTAAATTTGATTTAGACACACGGAAGTGTGTCAGCCAAGTTCGCATGGCAAAGAGGCGACACACCAGCCGTAGGTATATTTACACGAGCCATTTGGGGCCACTTTAATCCCCCCAATAACTTGAAACCAATTTTACCTTCACACTTTGAATTTTGTGAGTCTTGTAAGACTATCTACTAATTACTGAATCCTGAATATGAATGAACTAAAAATCTGTAACCGTTCACGAGATATTGACTTCAGAATATGACTATTTTTAGGGTTCCGTACCTCGATAGGAAAAAACGGAACCCTTATAGGATCACTTTGTTGTCCGTCTGTCTGTCTGTCTGTCTGTCTGTCAAGACCATTTTTCTCAGGAACGCGTGGAGGTATCAAGCTGAAATTTATATCAAATACTCAGGTCTATTGCCCCTTGGAGCTGTAAAAAAATCAAACTTAAAAACCAACGCAATCAAAAGATACAGTCGTTAATGCTGCAAATTTTAGAGTTTTTCGGCACTCGCAAAACCTACGGGGTAGTTCCCGTGAACTCAGAAACTTGAAATTTCGCACGAAGCAACGTCATATAGCATAGATAATGGAAAAATTACAAAAAGTAGACATTTCACACATACATTACAGTAAAATCATACAAAAAATTTTTTTTATTTTTTTTTACACTTACTACCTTTTTCCTCGTAAACGCGTGGAGGTATTAAATTTAAATTCAAGTTAAATACTCAGGGCTATAGGAACTTTCAGATGTAGTAAAACCAAACTTTTATGTTAACGCAATCAAAAGAAATAGCATTTTAAGTCGCATATTTTGAAACTGAGTACTCGCAAGAAACTCAAAACCTAAAGGGTACTTCCCGTAAACTCAGAAACTTGAAACTTGGCACGAAGAAACTTGATATAGCACAGACAAAGGAAAAATTACGAAAAGTAGACATTTTTAGTAAAATCATACAAAAATTTTTTTTTTAAATTTTAAACTTACTAATTTTTCCTCGTAAACGCGTAGAGGTATTAAATTGAAATTCATATCAAATACTCAGGTCTATAATACCTTTAAGCTGTAACAATGTATATGTCAATGCAATGGGTGAACTTTTACTTATATACCTACAGGTTTGTACGGAACCCTCGGTGCGCGAGTCCGACTCGCACTTGGCCGGTTTTTTTTACCACCGACTTACTCACTGACTCACTCAGCAAAACCTTTGTCTACTTCTAGGTGACCTAGAAAGTTGAAATTTGGCATCCAGCTAGTCAAACGTGTGTAAACAACAGGAAAAGTCTAAAAACAGAAAATATTAATATTTTTCAAATGTTATATATTTACGAGTATAATAAGAAAATTCACTGCTGTGTACATTCTGGCGTCGCCTTAAAACGTAGCATTGTTTTATAATTTCAATGTTAAGTGAAAGGGTAAATTGGGGAAAGTGTGAAAAGGTTTTTTACCCTTTCGGGTAAAATATATTAATTTTGTGGCAAAAATCAAAAACGTAAATGTGACTGAATGCCAAGTTTTCAAACGGTTTCGCTAGTAAAAGACATGAGATCTAACTGGAAACCAAGTTCATTCAAAGCTCCTCTGATCACTTTTTAGGTCATAGATAACGTTTTCCAATTGTTTTGCAATTTGTTGTGTGATTTGCTACTTAATATTGCAACTTGGCAAGTTTTTATTACCCATCCATCATCGTATTCAATTAAGTGCCTCGCCGTTAGGTTACTATCAATTGGATAAATATGTGATTATTTCTACGTTCAGACTTCAGACTAACTAGATTGAAGACTAAGTAGTGTGTATCTTGTTCCTCGATTGTATTTTCTTAACTTATCAATTTTTATTTTTATTTTTATTTATATAGGTACTTATGTATGGTTTATGTAAGTTTATGTTATATGCGTAAGTTTATTATTGTTTAGTTCATTATTATATAGCATTTGCAACACCTACGTCTTTCTGATTATTTTCAATGGTTTCAGCTTCCCAAAGGTTGTATAAGACCGCCAATTGTTTTACTGCTGCTTTTACTGTTTGTAACTTGTATTTTATGTGTTTCTTTATTTTGAGGTGTGCAATAATAGTAGTTTATGTAACTGTTACGTAATAAGGCCTGATTACGTACAGTTGCATACACTGCTTTATCTACACTCATATTATATATATTAAATTAAGTGCTCGGAAACCATAGAATGACCGCCATTGCACCGCCATGGCCAACTCGATTGTGCCGGCGGTCGGGGAGGCGCATGTCGGCGGCCGCGCGGGCGCGTGCCGTTGGTCAGGAACGAGCACAGGATTTACATTATGTTATCAAAACTCATAGCACATCAATATTTGAGCATGTAAAGTTAAAATTACGTTACTGCCACAGATAAAAAGCTTATCATAGTAAAATCGGTTGTGGTAATGCTAGCCATTGCCTACCGTTTTTGAACACGTTTTAGAGGACTTACAGTGTGAGTGTAGATAATAGTAGTTTATGTAACTGTTACGTAATAAGGCCTGATTACGTACAGTTGCATACACTGCTTTATCTACACTCATATTATATATATTAAATTAAGTGCTCGGAAACCATAGAATGACCGCCATTGCACCGCCATGGCCAACTCGATTGTGCCGGCGGTCGGGGAGGCGCGTGTCGGCGGCCGCGCGGGCGCGTGCCGTTGGTCAGGAACGAGCACGAGGCTTTACATTATGTTATCAAAACTCATAGCACATCAATATTTGAGCATGTAAAGTTAAAATTACGTTACTGCCACAGATAAAAAGCTTATCATAGTAAAATCGGTTGTGGTAATGCTAGCCATTGCCTACCGTTTTTGAACACCTTTTAGAGGACTTACAGTGTGAGTGTAGATAAAGAGTATTTATGTTATGTTATTGAAAAAGAAAATACTTACCAACTGCACTATTAAGTAGCAAATAACAAAACAAATTATTTTAAGCACTTGGAAAAACTTGGCATTCATTCACATCTATGTTTTTGATAGGTTAGGTACACACCTTCTCCTTGGCAAACCACATAGGGCGTTTTCCAAATAACCTATATGATTCTTTCTTCTTTGATTTTTTTTTCGGGACCACGGGGACAATGTCGTCCTCGAAACGTCGAAGGTAATTTTTAGAAATATTTATATACGCGGTTAAGTCCCGTTATTACAAATAGATATGATTCCTTCTTATTTCTCCTTAACATATACAGTTCTGTTAATATAAATATCAAGTGCGATTTTCCTCTATATTGTTCATTCATTATAAATGAATTGCATGATATAATAATTTATGGAATTATCCATTTAAACAAAGACTCCTTCTTCACAGGGTATCCGCTAGTCGTTTCGTAATGCTGAGTAGGAACTCTCTCTCTCTCTCTTTCTCTCTCTCTCTCTGGAAGTAGGTAGAGAGGACCTTCCTACTTTTAACGTTTTACAATCTTTAATGATCTATGGTCGATACTTTTTTTTAAATAAAAGTATACTTTGCACCGATAATGTAGGCTTCGATTAAGCCAGCTGCAAATGGTTCGTGCCTGATTGGATTAAACGCGTCGTTTCGTTCTGTTAACCTCCATTACCCGCTCTTCTGATTTATGACGGCTTTTGCAATGTTTACCTGTACCTTTAGGGTATTTGGAGGGCTTATGGACCTTACGATTGATTGTGCAGAGGCAGGATAATAGGAAGGTGTCACCCAAATAATCGGGTAATATCGGCTACGCTCATCGGTTGCTGTGCATTCGTGCATCCCAGGGGTTTATGCAACACAAATACCGCTCAGTGTGGATAATGAGCAACCTACCATATTTAAGTGTACATACTAATTTAAAGCCTGACATGAAATATATTATGAGCCACCATGTTCCGGATTTTAATTGGAACTAATTTTTTACATTGGCAATATTTTTAATGACAGAATGATATGCATGTGATAGGCTGTCACCGTTGTCAGGGTCATCGAGGCGGTTTACTTGAATAATAATAATGTGTTGAATATTGAATAATAAACGACAAAAATTAGCAATAGTCAAGAACGAAAAATTGTGTAAATAATACCTTGGGAAATGAAACTATTTCGCTGTGAAACATTTTCAAATTAACATCAGAGCTGACAGGTAAACAAATCAAGATGTCACCATACCATAGAGAATAATACGCTGTATAGTCATACAGCTATAGTAATAGTGAACTGTTGCCATATACCTAATGAGAATAATAGCGCCCTCTTGACAGTAATCATATATTTCTGGTCAGGCTTTAGAGGCATATTTGTTTGTTATTTTGTGTAGTTTTACGTACAATTGAAAGTTCCCTTTTATTTTAACACAGTTTCTCCGCTTTGGTAGCGATTTTCAGCAAAAGCGATATACCATCAATAGGTCTTATAGATGGTTCGTTTTATTGTGTTTATTTATTCTTGTAACTTAACAAACGGTGTAGTCATCATGTCGCCGAGTACGTGGCTTAAATAAAAACGATATTTGACACGACTGGAGGCCAGTTGCACCAACCACCTTTGACGGACTTATCAGTGTCATCCGGCAGGGTACTATGAATATTTCCATACAATAAAATTTTGCGAACGTTTTAACAGTGACAGGCGGTTTGGTGCAACCGACCCTTTGTCATCATTTCCACAGTAGAGGACGTCACGAACAAATACCTACGAACCAAACGTCATGTACTCGTAGCGTGATCGTGAATGCACCGAACTTGGAGCACATTTCCGAGTGCACGTATTGCCTCGCTACGCCACGTAATGCTACGTGACTCGACCGATGTGGTGTTAGTTCTAACACTTCACGGTAAAACAACCATACCGCTTTTCGGTATACTGCCCTGCTAAGCCATTCGGTGTTATTTCAAAATCAAATTCTCTTGAAATTTGAACTCTGACCTAAAGAATCTAAGGTATAAGTTTGCATTAATTTTTTTCTCAGATAGGCATTCGGCTTAGCAGGGCAGTAAATATATGTTCGTTTCGTTTTATATAAAATAAAATAAAAACAATAGATAAAAAACCTAACAATATTAAAAGTATTAGTATTCCACCAGAGTGTCGTTTACGTAATGTATTATTTTAATAATGCTAACCTATCAAACGTTATCTTTCTTCGAACAATCCCGTCTTTCATTGAACTGAAATGCAATACTCCAGTAGGCTGTTTTGTGCCTAAATTATTAACGTCTGAAACCCGGAGATGTTTTAGATTTATTACCCAGCATAAATCTTTTGGATGTCTTATGAGAATAGAGTGTACTTATGTCCCTAATTTGCTGTTGACCTTGGCTACTATTCTAATGTTTACCGAACACATCACCTAGGGCAAATCAGTATAAAGTAAGATCAATTTCAAAGTTAAAAAAAGGCATTTTTTTGAATGCCTAATTTGTATTATTTTGATGTTTGTTTTTGATCAGAACTGGAAACATCTCTCTGCTAATAAGAGATGAAAACTTAAAACACTCTTATTAGTGCTTTAAGTTGACTTGTGGTAAATTTAATTGTGAAGTTTCCTAATTTTTCCCTAAGTTAAGGTAATGGGTCCAATCTTCTGGATGTCTTATGAGAATTGAGTGTATTTATGTCCCTAATTTGCTGTTGACCTTGGCTACTATTCTAATGGTTACCGAACACATCGCCTAGGGCAAATCAGTATAAAGTAAGATCAATTTAAAAGTTAAAAAAAGGCATTTTTTGAATGCCTAATTTGTATTATTTTGATATTTGTTTTTGATCAGAACTGGAAACATCGCTCTGCTGAGATGAAAACTTAAAACAGTCTTATTAGTGCTTTAAGTTGCTAGTGGTAATTTTAATTGTGGAGTTTCTTAATTTTTCCCTATGTTAAGATAATGGGATCGATTGTGGTTAGTCCAGCCGAATCATAACAGAGTTGCCAATGGACTAAGAGCTGGCCACGTCAGATATGACATAATAATGAGAGCAAAAAAACCCATCTTGTTAGATTGCTATACATGGCAGCTTTTAATGGGTGAAGGTCAGAGTGGCAGACAAGCTACATTTTTTAATTGGAAAATAGTAATACCAAAGTAGGTAAAAACTGCCGAAGTTATCTCAGGTATAAAGAACAGGGTCTATGTTTTAACATTAGGACAAAAAAAATTGCGTATTATTTCGGCAACAGAAACAGTAGGCGACAAACTATGAATTACATTATACGTCGTTTTGGACTACTTTCTTTTCAGAAAGTTTTGGCAATGATATTATATAATTATTTTTATAATTTCTCATAACCAGAACTCTAGGATTTGTATTCTTAAAGTGGTTTGTATTCTTTGACCTCCACCACTTTACAGCTGCCAGATGTCCGGATCTAGAAATAAGCCGTCTATCAAAATAACGAGAGGGGTTTCGTCGCTCTCAGTATTGTGTCATATCTGACGTGAATAGCTCTCCGTCTATAAATAGTACCTGATACACTGCCCAAGTAACACATCAAAGCAGTATAACGGCCGTCTTATAGCATATCTGTATGCTTTTAGCATTTTGAGTTCGTTTTATAGTAGCATTATAAACGTTTATAGTGCTGATATAGCTCTTAAATGGGCACAAATTACCCAGCTGGAGATCCAATATAGGTTATTTAATAGCATTACAGGCGCATTATGTCTGCGCTATTAGCAATATCGTTGCCATGGAAAGTGCCAATCGCATTAAAGAAGCATTAATACGCTCTATTAAGTTGCCAACCGCATTAAAGAAGCATTAATACGGCCAAAAAACTTGCTAATCGCAGTAAAGAAGCATTAGTACTCTCGATTAAGTTGCCAACCGCAATACAAAAGCATTATACTAGCATAAGAGTGTAGTGAAATAAACCTTACGTCAATGCAAAAACGTCTCTAATACCGACGGAACAAATGTTATAATACAATGACCGTTGTGATTAAACTACTTTATCTCGCAATATAAAATGGACGAAGACAGTACAAAAAACTGAATGAGTGACACGTCATATTTGTTTGCATCATAACAAAATTTATAAAAGTTTTTGACTCTTTTATGTTATCATATCCTTCAAATATTACTACGCAATGTAGTTTACTGTAAATGTGTATATAAGTTTCATTGAAAATTTTCACGCGCCTTTGATTTAATGTGGTTTTGCTATAAAATATTATAAAAAGATATGCGTCAAATAAACAAAACAATTGTGTAATCCTCGTAGAGAACGAGTTTTGCATTATTAACATAATAGTGTTGGTTGAGCAGTCTTAAATTAAGTTATTGCATTATTATATAGGTATTTTCCTTGTATAAATAGGTGCGCATGATTTTATTTTTAGGTTATAAATTATTTACAAAATGGCGTTGGTCTATATAGACGGAGAGCTAGCCACGTCAGATATGACACAATAATGAGAGCAACCAAACCCCTCTAGTCAGTTTGGTATACTATGCTTATTTCTAGATCTGGACATCTGGCAGCTTTAAAATGGTGGAGGTCAAAGAATGCAAACTATTTCAAGAAAACAAATCCTAGAGATCTGGGTTTGATGCAATATTATGAGAAACTATACAAATACTATACAATATTAAGAGAAATTATACAAAAGTTTATGTTGGGGGAAAGTAGTGCCAAACGATGTATAATATAGTTCATAGTTTGTCGCCTACTGTTTTTGTTTCCGTAATAATACACAATATTTTTTGGTCTAACGTTTTTTATCGATTTTTGACCAGTTTTGAGTCGATATTCCAACATATTCACTTCAGATAGAATTATAAGGCAAACGACTATCGGTTCTTGAATCTTTTATCTCCATTCTGCCGAATCTTGGAATAGATGAGCCGTTATTTTTTTTGATATTTTTAAAATATGGTCTAAAAAAACACTTTTATCGATATTCGAATGGTGTCAAGAATCTTACATATACGTAATCTACATATTAGGGTTCCCCTTTGATGTCTCTAAAAACTGTAGAGAGATTTTACTTTTTAACTAATTAACACAAAATTTATGACCATAAAACCACTTTTTTAGCCTAAACCGGTTCGACTTTGATGTCAAATATCTCGAATACAATGAATATTGAAGTAAATATAGAATACTACATTGTTTAAAGCCGTTACTGATAATATGATAAGCTATATAAATCATTAGAAAACTAAGGGAATCAGATCTAAGGTCGTTGGTGCCAGGGAGCCCCTTAAAATACAGGGTGGTCCAAACCTTGACGTCAATGTTTTTAGATACCTCTCGTCGTGGGCTATCAGAATTTACCCCATGTATGTTAGCCGATTTTTCGTAGTTTTCGAGTTATGAATTTTTTAATGTTTAACTTTTGTTAAGAACTTCCGGGTGAAGCAATCAATTTATTTAAAAAAAATCTTTATTGCACAAAAAGAAAACTTATCGTACAAAAGGCGAACTTAATGCCATGAGGCATTCTCTACCAGTCAACCTTCACTTTTGTCTTTTTTTCCAACTCTCAGCCAAGTGAGGATGCTGATTTTTTTTTGCAACTGCGCCGCTTATTAAGGATTGTGCTACAAAAAGAAAAAATCAAAAAAGTTCAATAGTTTTTTTTAAATAAATTAATTGCTTCACCCGGAACTTCTTAACAAAAGTTAAAAATTAAAAAAATTCATAACTCGAAAACTACGAAAAATCGGCTAACATACATGGGGTATATTCTGATAGCCCACGACGAGAGGTATATAGAAAAAATTTTTTGACGTCAAGGTTTGGACCATCCTGTATAGGCCCTGTCCTTTATACCTGAGACAACTTCGGCAGTTTTTACCTAGTTTGCTATTTTCCAATTAAAACATTTTGCTAGTCTGTCACTGTGACCTCCACACATTAAAAGCTGAAAAGATGCCAGGATCTAGCAATAAGAATAGTGTAGCAATCTAACCAGACGGGTTTTGTTGCTCTCATTATTGTGTCATATCTGACGTGGCTAGCTCTTAGTTCAATGACCCTCAGTGACCCTTAAAAAAAGCTTATTAATGCCTACAGCATTACACGTGAATAATTATGCTATTAAACAACATTAAGCATTATATACTACTTATAATTGCTATTGTAGACCCTAAGGCACTAAAACAGCTGACGTAATTTAAAAAAAATGCGTTTTTAGCTTAATTGTTAAATAAAAAACTATGTAGTAGATAATATTTTATAGCATTAAAAGTTTATGGAAAAACACGAATTTCATTCCTTTTTTTACACACTGAAGCACTTTTTAAAGATGCGAGAGATGACGTGATCTTCGAAATGACCGCCCCCCCCCTCCTACGTCATGCTACCATCATCCGATATCCAGACCCCCCCCCCCATTTGAAATGACGTAATTTATGAACAGTCCCTTATAGTGAATTACTTGGCGTTATAATGGTTTATATTATTGCTATTATACAGCATTAGGAATGTATTACCTACTTATAAATGCTATTGTACACCCTAAGTCATTAAAAATAGCTGAAAGCTGTATAGCGAATTTACGTGGCATTATATTGGTTAATATTCATGCTCTTAAATAGCATTAAGCATTTATTTATGTTACTGTAGAACCTACGGCATAAACCACACCGAAGCATTAGTGTAGCAAACCAAAACGCAACTGTACAGATGAATGCTGTACAGTTGCATTTTGGTTCGCTGCACTAAAACGAATGGCTAAACAAAAGTATTTACATATGCCATTATACAACCTTTATACAGCGTAAAGCATCATATAATGCTATTGTAGAACCTAAAGCACTAAAACAGCTGAAAACTGTATACCGGATTTTCGTGGCATTATATTGGCTAATATTCATGCTCATAAACAGCATTAAGCATTTATTTATGCTATTGTAGAACCTAAGGCACTAAACCACACCGAAGCATTCGTGTAGCAAACCAAAACGCAACTGTACAGCATTCAGCTGTACAGTTGCATTTTGGTTCGCTGCACTAAAACTTAAGGCTTTAAAAAAGCATTTACATATGCCATTATACAACCGTTATACAGCTTAAAGCATTATATAATGCTATTGTAAACCTAAAGCACTTAAGTGCTTTTAAACAGCTGAAAGCTGTACAGTTGCGTTGTGGTTTGCTGCACTAAAGCTAAAGGCTTTACAAAAGCATTTAGATATGCCATTATACAGCCGTTATACAGCTTAAAGCATCATTAAATGCGACAAGTTGCTCGGTGAACGTATATAAGAGTTTATATGGTCCTTAAGTTCGAAATAAGTTAGCTATTCATATGTTATAATGCTTCCTGTGTCACTTGGGTGATGGTATAAAGTGTTATAAACACAGTTTAACGCTATAATGTCACAACATCAGTGTAACAGCACAACATTGCCCTCTAAAAAACTGCACATGTACGCAGTTCATACTTAAACTGGTTCGTTAGCGACGAGAATACCCGCCTTGGATGTTGCAATCGATTGATTACGTCGTGCGAATATCAAACATGTCCTAGTACATTAATGTTCAACGCAAATAGAAATGGTGAGTTGGTAACTTTTACCTCTGAATTATACTACTTATGACTCTACAACCGAACCGTTAACAACTTCACTAACACGCGGTGTCACAAAGTTGCATATGCTGTCCTATGCGTGATAAAGGTGACGTACAGTCAACCAATTTGATTCCTAGGCCACGCTAGAACCTTGTCACAATAGGTAGCGAATAGGTTAGGTATATAATATGTACTTGTTTATTTAATTATTCATATTTATTATTTAGTATTTGTAGCGTTGTTGGAAAAATATAATAAAATTGTGATTTTAATAACCTTTTTTTTAATATTGACGGAAGGTGCATCCTTGATAATCTTTGGTAGGTGGTTATATAAGGTGCTAACAAATTAGTCAAGGATATTTTTACCGCTGCTATCAGTTCTCGGCGTGTATTTAAGCATGAAACATCATAGATTTTGTTTTGTTTTTTTGGAGAAAACAAGGAAACAAATTTCCTACTTTAAAACACCCTGTTAATAAGATAATTAATGAGACCTCAAACTCAAACTCAAACTCAAACATTTATTCATTAAGTAGGCCACAAGGGCACTTTTACACGTCAAAGTAAAAGTGAGAAAAAAAAATCAAACTACACCGGTTCTAACCCTACACCTCTGACCCGAGAAGAATTATGTCCGGCAAGAAACTCGGCGGGATTTATTTTTTCAAAACAACAGTACATCAAAACTAAACAATACATATAAGTGCGTTGTTCTATAAGAAAACATATCAAACCAAGGTTAGATTAACCAACAATAGGTTATAGTTTAAGAAAAATACCAAGGAAAAAAGATGAGTCCAAATCTGACTATTGAAAATGTATTACATACAAGTTTGATATACTTTCTTACCTGAACTGTGTCTTCTAAATAAATTTCCAAATTATAATAATCCATCATCAACAGTTAGAAACAAAATAATTTTGAATTTAAATAAAAAAAAAAGTAAGTGATTCTAGTATACAATAAACATACTATTTCTAAATTATGCTTAGAGATGTATAAGGTCTCTAAGTGTCTTGATCTATATATTCTATATAATAATAAAAAATATGGATAATCAAGCACCGAATGTTGTGTCTAAAGCCGATTAAACTAAAATTAAATATGATTAATAAAAAGTTACGTAAATGTGTTGCACCAGTTTGCCTAAACAGACCTGTCTCCACAAACAGCACCCATTCACGAGTATGACGCATATCTCAGCCATCGCCTCCCTCAACCTTTCTTCGGGAAAGTGGCGACCCGATCAGCGACGCCACCATAAGCAAAGCCTTTTAAGCGAGCATGACATGTTCAAGCTGGCGGGCTTTATTAATTAATAAAAACTAGCCATGTTTAGTCTGGTGAGAAACAATATTCTGTGCTCGTATTTTACATGATTGAACTAAATTACAATATAAAAGTGACATAGAGATGTACATGTCTCTAAGCGTCAGGATCATTAAATATATATCTATACATATAAATATTTGCGAATGCAAGACTTAGAGATGTATAACGTCTCTATGTGTCCAAATACTAAATAAAAACAAAAAAAATAAAAACGAAAAACAGGTAATACTGGATACTAGTAAAGCTGCTTCATAGAGTAATGTACCTAATAATTTCTAAATTTGTATTGTACTAACCATATCAAGCTACAGGCTTAAAGGCATCGTTATCCTCAATGAATTCCTTTAAAGTATAGTACTCTCTCCTCAACAAATAGCGTTTAACATAAGACTTGAATTTATTTAGTGGCAAATTCACTACATCAGCGGGGACTTTGTTATAAAAACGTGTACAGTTCCCAGCAAAAGACGTACGAACCTTACCGAGGCGGTGGCCAGGCTCAGCAATCTTATCTTTATTTCTAGTGTATTAGTTATGGATATCACTGTTGAGCTTGAATTCATGGATGTTTTTCCGCACATACATAATGTTTTCAAGCACGTATTGAGATGCTACGGTAAGAATATTTGCCTCTTCAAATTTTCCTCTTACGGATGCTCGACCGCGCATTTTATAAATGCCACGTACAGCTCGTTTTTGTAGCACAAATATGGTCCCAATATCAGCCGCTTTACCCCACAACAAAATTCCATACGACATAACACTGTGAAAATAACTGAAGTATACCAGCCTGGCAGTTTCACTGTTTGTTAGATGGCTGATTCGCCTCACGGCATAGGCTGCAGAGCTAAGTTTCCCAGCTAGGGTGGCTATATGTGGATGCCATTGTAATTTCGAGTCTAAAGTGACTCCTTAGAAAACAGTTTGCTTTTCGAATTCCATTGTTTCATCATTTATTATAATCTTGCTGCTGTTAATCTGCTTGACGTTGGGAAGTGTAAATTTGATGCACTTCGTTTTCTTGACGTTCAAAAGTAGGTTATTAGCCGTAAACCAATTTACTACTGTGGAGAGTGCACTGTTAATACTATCGAAGCTGTTTTCTTTTCTGTCCACTTTAAATATCAGAGATATGTCATCAGCAAATAACACTATATCATGTTTATCTTGCACAATTTTAGGTAGGTCATTAATGTACACCAAAAACAGGAAGGGACCAAGTATTGAGCCTTGAGGCACTCCGTGTGCCACAGGGGACCCAGAAGATTGAGTTCCTCTTTAGACCCGAATCATAATGACATTTAAGAAAAAAAACTTTTGACGTGACATGACAGACATTGTTAAACATCTTGACAGGTACATTATAGGGGTGGTTATTTAAAAAAATATTTTTTTTTTTTTTTGTTCGGTAAATGACAACAAAAAAATGATAATTATACAAAGGTTCCTTAATTACAGTTAAAAGTTAATTGTTTTAATGTAATGTATTATCTCTTAAAATATCCGTGACTAATTTGTTAGCACCTTATATATGTATGATCGGGCCGAGTACATACTATTATGAGTATTTGAGTATTTTACTTACTTAAAAAAGCTGGACACGCTTTCGTCCATCAATAGTGTCGCAGTGAGACGACTCAATATTAGTTTTATATTTAAGTTTATTTTAGATTTATATTCATGTTTATTTCGTTTTATACCTAAGTTTCTTATACATAGTCTTTTTATGTAAGTACCTTATAAATAGATGCTTGTTAACACTCAATATTAGGACTTTTCTTCTCAATTTGATAGACGCGAAGACGAATTTCGTACTATGCTCTAAGTGTACTATTTTTAGATACATGAGACTATGACGGTCACATAAATAAATGGGTAAAATATATAGGTACTTACAAACTCACTTTTAATACTACTGGATATCAAAAATATAGCGTAACATATAGGGTACCCGTTTAACTAACTGCATGTGTAACGAGTTAACGACACACGCCAAAGACCCCGCTATAGCAGCCATTTGGCACATATTGGTAGTTGGAACATACTAATACTCTTACCTAACCTAACCTTCTTTGAAGTCTCATGAATTTTACAGGAAAATAAAACACCTTAAAGTGACCAGTATTAGGGCCAGTTGCACCAACAATTTTTGAAGGACTTATCATGCGTTACCCGGCAGGGTACTATGAAAATTTACATACAATAAAATTTTACGAACGTTTTAATGATGACATTGATGACAGACGATTTGGTACAGTCGAGGACAAAGAGATGTATACACTTTTGGACCTTATTACAACGCAATAAGGTCCAAAAGTGTATACATCTCTTTGTCCTCGACTGTACAACTGGTCCTAAGCGTCGGTTGCACCAAACAATTAACGTCAACATCATCGTTAAAAAAACTTGTATGAAAAGTTTGACAGTTTTCTATGGGATGACTGCTCCGTCGTCATATTTATCGTTGGTCAGTTCGTTAGTTATGCGTGGTGCAACCCACCCTTAGTATTGTGTCATTCATTTACAACTTTATTTACAAAAAATTAAATACCCAAAACCACCTTAATGTGCGTGCTTGAGATATTGAAGATGCTTTTTAAAACACATCTACATGGACAATGTCAACAGTATGGAAAATAGATTTTACCAATAAAACCACCATTAGAAGGCACATTAGTTTCCAGTCAATGAAAAACGGATCCCAAGGCCACTTTACGCTGGTCACCAGGACTGGCATGGAACTACGCCGGCTGCTATCAGTGTTTTTATCAACCAGTGTCGTCCCGACGCCGGCTGGGACGCACGCTTCGCGTACCGCGCACTCACGCTCGCAGTGACTCGAGACTTTTGTAAGTGTTTTATAGGTAAGTTTGATCGTAAATTGAAATATTACCCAAGTAAATTTGCTTCTATCCGAACATTTTGTTGAATATCAAAAAGTTTGGACTGTTGTTTGGTAAAAAGTTTATTTTAATATAAGATATTGTGGGATACTACGTGTGGAAGCTTGGTAAATATTTGTAATTCATACAGTAATTAAACTGGATTATTAACATATTTATTTCAAGGATTCATATTTTTAAATTCTTAAATATAAAAAGTTTTAAATTTTCAGGGATGGATCGATTTGTGCGGCATAAACTCAAAATTGATCGGAAACATGGTCAACTATGAAAATTTTGAAACCTAAAAATTGCGTACCTACACACTTAATGTGTAAAATTCCCAATTAATCAAAACCAAAGCAGCCTCAAAAGCCGATGCTAACCCATTCTCCCGAATTATCCGGCATTAATTAATGAAGCTAACATATATAAATCTACTGAAGCTACTCTTAAGTATCTAAGCTGTCTTATTTTTGTTTCTCAGTGCTTAACGGTAATGAGTTCGAGTAGGGTACTTTTAGTTAACGTGACTGTTCGTTTAAGTGATACTTAAAGAAATAACCGCGAGCAAACGATTAACTTTGTACTGCATGTGGAGCATCAAAGACTAAATCTAGGGCTTAATAAACTCCCAACTCCAGTACTAACCGCAATATAACTCTAACTTAAACTTTGACATCTACCTGCTACCTGGAACTGTATGAGACCACTTTATGACAATCATGACGTTTCGTTCAGAATATTGAACATGCTTAATAATGAAGCTCGTGAGCTTCGTGATATGTGCACCTGATATCTAACAGGTTTCTTGTGTAATGTATTTTAATAGAAAAAATGCGTTTAATATTTTTTCACGTACGAATTACGTAATTTTTCATGTTAGAATTAGGCCAGATCAAAATATAATATGGCTACTGTAGTTAAGTAAATGTAATATAATTAGTTTAATAATAAATATTCAATTTAGACCTGTAAAACTGGTGATCTGACACAGGCGTGACACATTATGTAGCCGGTAGACGTCTAAAAATAGGTAACCAACGATAAATATTGCACATATTATCGTTCTTTGAAAAGAGACAATTTGGCTGTTTAAAACGATTTCTGAACACTGGCCGCTACTAATAGTTTCGTTGTTAAATAATTATAAGGGAGTGCCTCCATCCTCCATACATGCAACTTAATGTATAAATATATTTTTAGCAAATATCATCGTGTCTAATAAAATAAGTTTGGGGCTCCTAAAACAATTTTTAGCCGGAGCAGATTTTATAGCGCATGAAAAAATGTTAGGAACAAAACTATGTACCTATAGTTCAAAATTGAGTGCTCTACAATCTACTAATAGATGTCAATATCAATGTAGTTATAAAAACCTCATGTATCTATGTTCAGTTTCTTCGTGAGCACTCTGAGCATGTTGTATAACCGGGTATAAACTACTCGTACGAGTATAACTATCGCTAATTAATAATTCCGAATATTATTGGTAGCTTCACTAAAAATCCTGAATTGCCTACTTATAATTATTTTCTTTTTAATCAACTGCGTTACTTTTATGCAACATTAAACATGTCCACGGCAGTAAAATTAATGTTCCGTGGAAATAATTCGGTTAATGAAGCTTTGTTAGTATTTATAAATAACTAACATGACATGAATGCGACGGACGGAACTATTAAATGGACTATAGTGCCTATATTGTAATAATAATTAGAATAGATCAGCGAAGACGCCCGGACCGCGCAAAGTGAAGGATAGCGAGCACGAAAGCGGAACCTGGCGATAGCCGGGATAACGCACTGTGGGCTGAAAATCGGCTTTCATAGAAATAGAAATCGATTTCATAATTTGTACCTTTTTCTTCTTGAAATAGCTTTAGACTCATTTGGGACATATTAATACCTAGATTAATATGTCCCAAATGAGTCTGAGGTAATTTGGTTGAGAAAAAAAATAATTTATGATAAAATAAAATAAAATATGTATGGAGCGAATTAGAAAAATCAAATTTCTTCAAAAATAAAAGCCAAACCGTTATATCCTCGCAGATGGTGATAGTGCCAATTATTCTTTATTTTTTTGTCATACTCAATTTTTTTCTACCAAGTGCACTTTTTTTTTTTTAAATCGATTTAAAAAAAAAAAATGTCAAATATTTTTTTTTGAAATAGGTTTTAATCATTACTTTGACCTTAATAAAAAATTCTGAGTCCATTTGAGTCAAAAACTTAGGAGCAGTGAGCTTTTTTTCGATATAGATGTATGGAGCGTTTCGGACATATCAGATTTTCTTCAAACATAAAAAATAAACCATTATATCCTCGCAGATGGTTATAGTCCTAATTATTCTTGATTTTTTGTCATACTCAATTTTTTTCTACCAAAATTAGCATTGCTAGCTAAATTATTCATACATTTGAATACTCTCAAGTAATTTAAGTCATTGATTCGAACGAATTAGTGAAAAATGTTAGTGATCTTAATGATTAGAATAGTCCATTGTCGGATAATTGCCGCTATTCAGCGAAAAACTTTTATTGAATAGAATCGATGTTACCGTTAGGACGCCCACTAGAGGATTAGATACAAAAAGGCAAAGACCAATTGTCTGGATATAAAAGTTTGAGATTAGGGCCATTAGATTTAGGTATCTGGGTGCGTAGCCAACGTGCCAATCGTTAACGCTCCGTAGCGTATCGTAGTCACGTCTCTCTATCACTCTTCCATATTTGTGTGACTCACTGTCGCAGTTGCGTTTCGTTCACTACGACGCGTAAACGATTGGCACCTTGGCTACGCACCCTGGAGTACTAGCATTGTTTACTTGTTTAGTTTGAGGGTAGGTTGATATGTGCTAGATTATCCCTATATTTTAGTAAGTAGGTAGATAGAAATACTGTTCTGAATAAATTATGGAATAATATCTGCACCCAATCTCCCATGCACGGAACATCCCTAGCATCCAAACAAGAGGAGGTTATCAAGTCGTCGGGATCTTTGTATTTTTTTGCTATTTTTTTTATGTATATTCACCGATTATTCGAAAACGGCTGGACCGATTTGGAAAATTATTTTTTTGTTTGAAAGCGTATACTTCACAGTTGGTCCCATTGTAACTATGTGTCTGATGATGGGATCCTGGAGAAATCGAGGGAACTCTTCAACTATTATAGGCACACCTATAATGATTTGAATATTTTTTACAGCAGCTCGAGCATTTGCTGTTGGAAAGGTGGATGCTAAGTGAAGTCGGTTCTTTTTTGTTTAAAATTATATTTATTAGTAACAATTTGAATTTATCTTTGTTTTGGTTCTTTAAGCTAAGTTACATCTAGGTTTTTTATTTAGGTATTTTTTTACTCTTTTGTTTATCATTAAATATTTACCTTCAAGATTTTCTTCTTATTCGTTGCAAGAATCCAACTTTTGACTTTCATTCGTTTAGCACCACATCTCGAGTGTCTACAATCGTGTAACGTTCAAAACTTTAATATACCTAACACTTAACAAAAGTATCGTCATTTGGTAAAAAAGCAAATCGCCCGTTTTTGACTATAAATAAAGTTCGAGCAACCGAGAAAACCTCAAAATCGAAATGCACGGTACATTCCTGCACGTAAACATTCTAGCATTTCTCCTTTCCCAAAGAGCTTTTCAGGTTGAAAGTATTTTTCAAGTGGATAAGATTCAAACTACTTAAGTTAAAAACTACTAAACTATATAAAACTACTGAGTGCCTCTTTAAGATGCTACGTTTATGTAATAGGTAAGGTAAACAGGCATTACCTACAAACTGTTATAAGTAAATGTCATATACTTAAGAAAAAGCCACACGTGCTCGGGGCAGGATTCGAACCGGCGTCTTTTCCAAATGATTTTCTCAGTGACTCTTTTACACAAACACTGAAGCGACAAACAGCCGTTGTGACAAAACTACAATCCTTAATAGCTTTCACAGACACATATTTTTTCAATGGTTGCAAACTAAGCAATACCACACAACTAGTGAAAAACAGATAACGAAATGTCACACAGCACACAGGCACAGTCGTTACGTTTAACAACCAGTTATTTCCCCAAGCTTCACAGCAACAGTAAACTATTAAGACCCAGCGATTTCAAATTTTAGGGCAGTTTGCTCACCCACCTTCTTATCATTTAGCTAATTTGACTCCTTATGGTTATAACCTAATCGTGTAAATGTAGATGCATAAAGTCGGTGTATTTGTCCATTGAGTAACAGGAGATAACATCCCTAAGATTTTTTTTGTCCCAAAACTTGTAGTGAAAATCACTACAAGTCTATACAACTCTTTCATTCAGTCATAGCTGTCAACCGCCAAACATGGCGCACATTGTTCTAGATGTCACATCTAGTAGAATACATATTAAATCAATGTATTTGTCAATGTTTGTGGCTCGTACTAGTAGACTTGCTACTAACAAATAACCAGTCAACCTAACTGCTGTTTGATTATTCTGCCCGTTCGGGCACCGTGTAAAACCAGCTTTACCGTTGTTACTTCATTTCAGTTGAAGCTCGCGTTGATGTATTTGTAAGAATGTTAGGGTCGCATCGCGTTGCCTTGGTAAGAAGTAAGAAGAGCGGGTAAGGTATCCTGTCACGTCATAATAAATTCAGTGAGCAAAGACGGCACACGACAAATTCTAAAAGATTTATCGCAACGAGGAAGCTGCTATTGACAAAAGATATCTTTCATCCCTCGTTGGCCTTTTAGTCCCCAGTAATGGAACAAAGGCTAATGTAGGTAGGTATGTAGGAAGACTACCTCCGCTTTGGTATTATATACCCCCATATTTTGAATTAAATTTAATTCCTAAATAAATTTGCGAGAAAAAGAAGGTACTAAGTATGTGAAATCATAATTAGCATTCATGTTTCTATACAAGGTGCCCGCGAGGAAAGGAAAAAAATTAACCACGCATTCCTGAGACCAAAAGAAGGAAAAAATATTATGTGACTTTAGGTCAATTTCGCCAAAAAATACATTTTTTTAATGTTTCTTGCACATGAAAAGTAAATGTTATTAATAAAATTATCGTCTGAAAGAAATTGTTACATTTTTTTTTGGATAAATTTAGTTGCTGCATAGTTTGCCTGATCACTTTGATATCTGTCAATAAAGACGTGTAAACTATGCCCAATAGTGGCAACAACGCCATCAGAAAGGCGTTTTGTGCTGAGTACTAACTCTGAAACTAGGCGAATTTAAAAAAAGTTTATATGACATTTTTGTCTCTAAATAGGATCTAGAATATACTGTTAAAATCTTTCCCTTTCCTCATGGGCACCGTGTATAAGTTGTTAAACAAATACAAGGAAGGAAGAGGGAAATGAAGAGGAAAAAAAAAGGATATTAATAGGGTTGTAGTATCTGTATTTATACTGTATATACTGTCCTATTCATAAAATAACTTTTATTGAGATAAGAGTTTGTATCTATCGCCAAAATATTTAACGCCAAGTAAACATCTACATAAATAAATGCTAAATTGTTTTAGCGTAGAAGACGTTGCACACAGATCAAATTTAAATATTCGATGATGGTTAATTTCCAGGTCATTTTAATTATAGAATTAATTGTAGAATTCTTCATTAAAGGGAAATGCTCGTGTTTGCTTCAAACCGCTGACGCTCGGAATAGTGAACATTCCAGCGAAGAATGTGTTTACTCCTCTATAGTAAAATAAGGACTTGGTGTGACTGCAGTTATGATGAAATATTTTTTATTAAAAACTGCAACTAATTAAGTATTTTCTATAAGAATTTTACTATTTATTTTCGTATTTTTGTTCCTCTAGAACTATTAAGATTACTTTAGGATTTAAACAAGGTCTGTGCGCGCTACTCGGTATTCTAGTCAATTCTTGAAAATAAGTTAAATAGTCAGGATTATTCTTGTTACATACACACTAAAGTTTGATAAGCTTGATCCATAACGCAGGTAATAATCCAATCAGAATTGGGGAAGTCCTTGAAGTTTGTGTCCAACTTCAACAATCGCGAGGGAATTCAGTGAGCGCGAGCTCGGAGAAACGAGTACCCTGCTCCCACGATCTAACATTTTTTCACGGGTCTGATATGGAACCCAACTTTGATTTTTACTACTGTCACTCCTTACATTGCCAAAGTGGAAAAGTATTATGAGGGAACTTGTGAACATAATCATGTACCATCGGGTTCATAATCCCTAGATTTCATACCAACCAAAATAATAACCCTCTCATTTTATTCTTTGCTATCGCGATAAAAAAAATATCACAATGTTCCTGATATCCTGAGCTCAGGCTTTATTATATTTATAGGTTACATGAAAAGTGACGTTTCATAACGTTTCATCAGTTATTATAAATAGATAATGGCTATGCTGGAAAATGACCTCAAAGTCAAAAGTTATAAGCCACTATGGCTTATAACTTTTCGCTACAAGTATATCATATTCAACATCATCATGAGCCATTGTTCGCTCGAAATGTTAGTAGATAGTTGAAGGGATGGAGAGTGATATAGGCTACTCTTTGTCTCTTTCTAACCCCCCACTTCCCTAAAATGGGGGGTGGAAGTTTGTATGGAGCATTCCGGGGGGCAATCAGGAAAGGGGAACCGTGTTACCCCGAATTTAACGCGAGCGAAGCCGCGGGCAAAAGCTAGTTACTTATAAATGAAACAAGAAAATAAAAAAGCGTTCCATTTATACCATTTAAAAGAAACGTACTTTAAAAATATGTATACAAACTCATAGAAGTTTCGTTAGTTACTGCAAAATAGTATCAAAAAATTGAGCGAAATAAAAAAAAAGGTTACCGGACTCATAAGTTTCGAAAAAACTCAGTGGTACGGGCCGGGGTTTTGGTAATGCCAGGCTGCCAGCGCTTCTTACAAGTCTACGAAAAATAAGAATTGCCTTTAATCACGATGGGAATACAGATATTACAACCGAGCTACCTACTTGAGTACTTCATCTTCATACATTCCTTTACTTGGCAGCATTTGTGCAATTATGATAAGGCCATGTCACAAGATTAGCAAGGACGGGTGGAATCTCATTGGTGGTTCAAAATTAGGGACCTGTCACTGAAAGAAGTCGAATACCGCTCCCGCCTTTTTCTTGACATTCTCGGAACATTAATTCAGAGCAAATTCAGAGTGATAAGTAACTTTACAGGAATTTTAAAGGTAGGAAAATGATGAAAATTCTATAAACAATGTAGAGTATGTGTGTTAATATGAAACATAAATATATCTAGATATATTACGTCTAGACGTATTTATTTAATGTATTGAATTTGAAGAAAAAACCTAGCCACCTTCTTTTATAAAGTCATGACTTTTCCCTTTTACATTTACATTGTAGGTATACCCAAGGACAATGAAAACAGGTCGTTTAGTTAAGACATTTATTTACTAGGTGACCCGATTTAATTGTACTAGAGCAGAATACGGAGTGCCAAAGAAAACGAATTAAGTAACTTTTAAGTGAAACAAACAAAGAAATGATACGAGAACAGGAATTAAGTGATGTGCAAAATATTATGCTATAATCTAAATTTTTAAGACAACAACTACATTGAAATTGTTTATACCTAATTATAATTCGTAGTGGTTTCTTTTTTCATTGGTGAATCTAATTGATTATCTGTGAAGTAAGCTGAAGTTAGTCATAATTTCGCAATATATATGAACTAATTTACTGGTCATGTGATAACCAATTTGATTATAAATTTATTGACGATAAACGTAACCACATTTAGTTTAGATATAGATAGATAGTCGAAGGAAGGAAGAAGACAAAAACGTGTATAAATAAAATTATAACTTTCTCTACATAAATTACAGACATTGCTACAATACTTAATATAAGTAGTTTGTCAAATAATTCCCATAATAGAAACAGAAAGAAACACAGGTTTCCAGGCGCAGTTATCTTGCTTTAGAATCATGGTTCGATAGGGTTTAGTCATCAAATAGATTTCTTTTATCATCAAAATGACATCGAAAGAAATATCTTGACAACCAATGTCAGTAAATCGTCTTGCGTATAGTATTGACGTCAATCGATTCTTGTTTGATATCTATTTGACATGAACTTGATAACAAACTGAAGAAAAAGATGATCTGAATGAGCGTAAGTGATTTTACGGGGTCCAATGCTGTTCAATATCAAATTAAAATCAAGCGAAATGACAAATTCTTTGAATGGGAATCTAACACATCACTAGAGGTGAACACCGCACTTCCCACTCTGGACAGAATTGCCATAACATAATTTGTTGGCATAATGGAAGGCACGAGGATATATTACCCTCTCTCCTGCGGCCGTGAACTCTGCGCGAACGCGAGGGATTATGTTGACTCAATTTCTGTGGTCATTATCCAACTACGGAACCCTAAAAAGAAAAGTTACATTTCCAAATACATAAATACAAACAAAAGGACAAATAGCGGGGACAAATGGGAATGATGAAAAACCTATTTCCATGTGTCCTCGGTTGGCACAAACGTTTACGCTTTATTATAATCCTGCATCTATATCACTTAACTTTTTTTTACGAGTTTTTCAATATGCAATATTTTTTTTACCACTACTAAATGAACACGAGACTAAAATTCAATTAAATTTATTATGAAATATTTAATAACTTTTTAATTAAAAAGATGTTGTAATCGAAGTGCTCCATCATTGAACTATTGACATGGATTGACAATCTAAATATATAAAAGAAGAAACTGACTGACTGACTGACTGACTGATTGACTGACTGACTGACTGACTGATTGACTGACATATCAACGCACAGCCCAAACCGCTGGTTCTAGAGATTCCAAATTTGGCAAGTAGGTTCCTTATAAGGTCTAGGGGTGCACTAAGAAAGGATTTTTCAAAATTCACCCCCTAAGGGGGTAAAATGGGGGTCCAAAGTTTGTATGGTGAATCAAGATTTGTTAGACTATTTTATTCGAAACTTCACAGGAGTATTCCTAACAGTTTTTTGAAAATTCAACCCCTAAAAGGGGCAAATGTGGTCACAAAGTCTGAAAATCAACATGGGTATCGTATCCTTTTTGAGTACTTATAGTACGCGGGCGAAGCCGCGGGAAAAGGCTAGTTTATTTATATGAATACTAGCTTTTGCCCGCGGCTTCGCTCGCGTTAAATACGGGGTAACACGGTTCCCCTTTGCCCCCCGGAATGCTCCATACAAACTTTCACCCGCCATTTTAGGGAAGTTGGGGGTTAGAAAGAGACAAAAAGTAGCCTATGTCACTCTCAATCCCTTCAACTATCTCCACTTAAAAAATCACGTCAATTCGTCACCCCGTTTTGCCGTGAAAGACGGACAAACAAACACACACATACACTTTCCCATTTATAATAGTATATGAATATATTTATATATATTTATTTTTGCATATCCTGCATATGCCATCTGAGACGTGATCAGTTATATGTTTTTCTAACTCCATAAACAACTAGCAGTTGAATGCCCCAACTTTTACTAAAATCAGACATTTATTTTTCTTTTTTTTTACATGTTTTTGTTATTTATTTTTCATTTGACGGGGTTTTCGGGATATTTAAACTACTTATTAGAATATTTAAATAAGTAAATTGAATTACCTCTTTGAAATGGAACTGTCGTTAATAACAATTTTGTCATTGTTTCCGGATAAAATGTAATTTAATATATTTTTTTTACCTTAAATATCTTATAAAACTGTTTTACACTAATATTATCAGTTCTGTGTTCTTTACATACCCTGCACCAATGATGCTTTTCTGTTTGGCCTAAAGGTTGACTGGTAGAGGATGCCTTACGGCATTAAGTCCGCCTTTTGTAACTGTATATTTTATACTGTGCGATAAAGTTTAAATAAATAAAACAGTCAATGACATTGGTACAAAGAAGAATGGGAAACAAACACGTCATTTTTACCGTGACAGTTATTTTTAACAGTTCTGATATGAGCCATATGTTAACTTTTAACTCTCGATTTAAATCATCTTCTCCCGATGTCTGTATTAACTCGAGAGTTCTACTTTAAAACATCTTCGGATTATCTGTTGATTTATTGATAATATGGATCTATTATTATAAAAAGTTGCGCGATGTCTATGTTTATAAAATCGATGCTGGAGACGACTACAAATTGTAGAATTTAGAACGTAGGGTAGATGTTAACTTAATTTGTTTGTTTTTCTCAACTCGTAAACGAAACGGAAAATCACGGGAAATTTCTTGAAACGAAGGTAAAACGTTACGGTACATTCATGTTGAAACTATAGTTTTATTGAGGTAGATATATTTAATTAGCAAACTACGCGTGTATTTCCCGCACGTAACTAGTTAATGGCTCTCTCGTACAAAGTTTTATTTATTGACTTAACAACGGATGTTTTTGGGGACAAAGACCTCTATATTAACGGCCTCCTAGCCTAGTCGGTAGTGACCCTGCCTGTGAAGCAGGAGGTCCCGGGTTCGAATCCTGGTCAGGGCATTTATTTGTGTGTTCATCACGGATATTTGTTCCTGAGTTATGGGTGTTTTCTATGTATTTAAGTATTAATATATATCTATCTATTATATATCGTCGCCTAGTACCCACAACACAAGCCTTATTGAGCTTACTGTGGGACTAGGTTGATTTGTGTAAGATTGTCCCATAATATTTATTTTATTTATTTATATTAATCCCACTCTGTTAGAACTGCCCATGTCTACAATGTGTTCATAATTCTTTTAGCCATCCTCGAACGACTAAGCTGTCACATGCATAATAGTTTGTTTATAATTATAATACATGATTAGGCTAGGTAGATTTCACAGTTGGTCCCATTGTCATCAGGTCAGGATCTGATGATGGGATCCTGGAGAAATTAAGGGAACTCTTCAACTATTATAGGCACACCTATAGTGATTTGAAAATTTTTACAGCAGCTTGAGCATTTGCTTTTGGAAACGTGCTACTTTGAAGAGTTGTTTCTCGAGAACTAAGAGGGGTTATTTAGTAAACTAAATATTAGGGTCGCTATATTGCAAATATAGTCTGCTATAGAGTGTCTTTGGGAACTTTTGCCGTATCCTATCCCATCCTATGTTAGAAAAAATGATGGAAACCAAAAATAACCCGCAAATTTTAGTGTTTTTTATTTTATTTGACATTGATCCGGTGTGATTCTGAGATCGGAAACGCTTGCCTAACATAAGTACGAGTATTTCATCACTATTAAGTACCATAAAAAAATTAGCCATACCGGATTTGAAGTAAGGCAAAGTATCCATTAATGGTCTAAGAGCTGGGCCACAATAATGAGAGTAATTAAACCCATCTAGTAAGATTGCAATACTATCCTTATTGCTAGATCCGGGCATCTGGCCCCTTTTAATGGGTGGATTTCAGAGTGACAGGCAAAGTTTTTGAATTGAAAAAAAGTAATACCAAATTAGGTGAAAACGGCCGAAGTTATCTTATTTATAGACAAGGATGATTAAGACATGGATTGACAATGCCTATACAGAATCGCGTTCCTCGAACCTTCAGGCTATACGTCTGTTTTCGGTACTAAGTGCCACAGCGCCATCTGTTGAGTCCGGAGTTATTCTGTCAGCGTTAATCGCCGAACAAAATATTACAAACTAGAATTTATTTATTTAATCTTAATTGCACAAAATAAGATGGTACAAATGGCGGACTTAATGCCATAAGGCATTCTCTACCAGTCAACCAATGGGCTTAACAGAAAGGTTAAGTAGGAATTTAGTGTTTGTGATGACCGATATATGACGCTAGTGCTTTAGCCTGAAATAAGGGAACGCGATTTTTTATAGGTACTAAGCCTTTTCCCGCGGCTTCGCCCGCGTACTATATTTAAGTACTCAAAAAAGATACGATACCCATGTTGATTTTCAGTCTTTGTGACCACATTTGCCCCTTTTAGGGGTTGAATTTTCAAAAAACCTGAAACACGTGTTAACTCATTTATCCTTAGGAATACTCCTGTGAAGTTTCGAATAAAATAGTCTAACAGATCTTGATTCGCCATACAAACTTTGAACCCCCATTTTACCCCCTTAGGGGGTGAATTTTGAAAAATCCTTTCTTAGTGCATCCCTAAACCTTATAAGAAACCTGCGTGCCAAATTTGGAATCTCTAGAACCAGCGGTTTGGGCTGTGCGTTGATATGTCAGTCAATCAGTCAGTCAGTCAGTCAGTCAATCAGTCAGTCAGTCAGTCAGTTTCTTCTTTTATATATTTAGATTGTCAATCCATGTCTTAATCATCCCTGTTTATAGAGGACGGGGCCTATATTTTAACATTAGAACAAAAACATTGCGTAATATTTACATTATACGTCGTTATGGACTACTTTCCCCCATCAGCAACTTTTGGCAATGATATGATCTAATTATTTATATAATTTTTCATAATACTGAAAAAAACCAGAACTCTAGGAATTGTATTCTTAAAGTGGTTTGCATTCTTTGACCTCCACCACTTTACATCTGCCAGATGTACGGATCTAGAAATAAGCATAATATAGCAAACTAACGAGAGGGGTTTCGTCGCTCTCATTATTGTGTCATATCTGACGTGGCTAGCTCTCCGTCTATAACAACTACCATATCCATGAGCTAACAATTGAGTGTAGTAATTTGACAGCACTTTACATGCATTTGCAAACAGCTTAAAGAGCTGTTAAATTTCTCTACTCAATTATGACAAAGTAAAATATCTTCAATTTTAATCATCACTACCTAATAAAATATCCCACAATTCAGATTTGTTTTTAAACTTCGTTAGCGTGTTCTAACGGATGAAACCGTTAACAAAGCCGAGTAAATCATTAGTAGGTACAGTCAACCAATTTAATTTTTGGGCCACATTGTGTCATGTCACAGTGAAAGAGTATCAGATTCCACATGCATGGCAGTCATATTTTTTCTTTAATTTTCACTGTGACAAAGTAAATAGTGGCCAGATAATTTGTGTTGCAAGTATTTGGATTTTAATGGGATTCAAAGGTGAATTGCGTTTTTAACGGCTTCGAGTAATTGACAATCACAACCGCATGCCGAATACTGATTTCGTATCAAAAATGGAGTAAATAACAGACCCATATTCGTTATTTTTATTACCATTCATATTTATTAAGCTCAAAAACGTGTTGGTTTCCGCAAAAATATTGTGAAAAGCATTAGGTATGCATTACACAACCATCCATCGAGCGCGAAGTACGGGGTAAAATTTTAACGAAACTCAAAAAAAAAATGTCGGCCTCTCCGTAGAAAACGACGACATCTAATAGCGGGCCATACACTATCAGTAATTATGACATTATTTCTCTACCCGTGCTTTTGTATGCATATGAAGGATGACTATATAAATAATGTCATTATTAATGAAATGACAGTGTCTGGTGGCCTGATAGGACGAAATGTATGCAACGGCCAAAAAACAATCCGTGATTTTGAAAACTGTTCCATAGTAAAAGTTGTTCAGTTTGGCCTACCTAATTACCTCGCTCAATATGACTTGGTGATTAAAATTTCTCTTCATATTTGACACTTCATATTTTTTATCATTTTTTTCTCTACTACCCCAAAGGTATCGAAAGAAACTAACTTTTCGCAATTTAACCATCGTATATCTCATCGTATATCAAATAAAGAATATATCTATCTATTTAATCTCTTTATCTGAACTGTATTTTCTTCTATATTAAAAAAAACCGAATTAGTAAAATTGTTTGTGTCGTTTCCATTTTGCGTTTGCCATTTCACAATAACTGTTAGATTACCCGACCGTTTCAAAGATTAATAATTAAACGTTCACGCTCCATCTTTAACAAAAAAAAAGAAATTTCGCTAAGAGCGTTCTCAAAAAACAAAAGAAAACGATCAACCCCGGCCGTCTGTAATTTGAATATGAAAATTAATCACAGTCCGAATGTCACAGCCGCAGCACAGCTCGTTCACCCGAATAATAAATAGATTCTTCCACGCCAACACCCCTGAGACACCATTCTACATTGTTATTTAACGGCTAGTGACATCAGAAATCCGTAGTTTGTCTGGAAGATCACACATTAGTAAAAGGTCGGCTATAAATCTTTCTGGTTACTTACCTCTGTTAAATTGCGTAACATTTCCGCCTGGGACGACGTATCCCATACAACTTTTTTAATTTTTTTCGTGTTGAAAAAACTGTACTCCTACTTTTTTTTAGTCGCATTACGATACCAATATTATGCGAATTATAAATGGATCACCAGTATTTATGTTACAGCCTGTATATTACGCGAAAATGAACAGAATTTGCCTCCTGAGATGAGTTAGTCGCTTGTTCTTTACGCACTTCATACTGTATTATTTATGATGAGAAGGTTATAATATTGGCACATATTATGTGATGTAAACTGTATTTTTTGTTACACCTCTTTTTAATATGCGAACAATTAGGTCAGTATTGCATAAACGGTAAAATATACATTTAAAATATTTAACCGAAATTCATATTAATCTAATAAACTATTAGAGTTTCTATCTGCTTCATATAGTAATACTGTAGTTACTCCGATACCTATTGTTTCAGAAACCAAAGTTACCTTGTACCTATATCCACCATACCACTTCTATTTCTAAAAATAAAACATACCTACATACTATTGTAACTTCATGGTAACTTTGGAGTTAAATATTTAATGATCACTCATTATTTTTTCTGAATAATACAAACATAAAAGCTATTCAAACACTGTAATAGATCTGTTATTCGCGAAATCATATTCCAACACTATCTAAATAAATGTATCAAAGTCATAAAACGCTTTCTTATTCACGTGGCAAATGTACATATGATTGAAATAATGGCACGAATGTGGGTTAGCGTGCGGTAAAAATACAACGATCTGATTAGAGGAATGCTGAAACTAGTAGAATTTTATTTCAAGCTTTTATCTTGTTCCCTGCCTAATTTCTGTGTATGTAAAAAAATCCTACTCCTGACGAACGGCGTCTTACGCATTACAAAGGCTCTTCCTCGTCCCAATTAAGTCCCAATTGAGCCAACTGGCAATTTTGATACCCAATCTCAAGGTAGATAGACTCATGTTGTTTGGTAATCTAATAATAAAAATATTCGTTGAATGAGGCTTAGGATTCTCCTTGATGCTGTAAGATGATCATGCTTAAGATTATTTGGACAATTGTTGTTATATAATAGATAAGTAATTAAATTATCCATGTAATTATATTTTCAATGTAACGCAGTACGTCTTAACGAAATACTACTCTTAAATATCCGCAACGTAGACTTCGTTATATTTTGTAAATTAATAAGGAGCTGCGTTATTATTTACCTTCAATTAAATCTAGGACAAAAGAACCGTCAGAAACGTACCTGGAAAACATCCAAATTGTGCTAACAATTTAACTAGTACTGTGCTGGATTTCCAACGAGATTTGTACTGTACCAGTTAGGTATGGCATGGCTGAACGTTTGCACTGCTAGTTACAAATAATTTGGCTGAAAATAATAGTCCTAACTAAATTAGTACCTACCTATTACGATTTTTCAAAAGAATAGATATAGGTACCTACGAAAGGAAAATAGTAAATTTATTTGATTTCTTCTCTAGTTATAGTATAAGGAAAGTATGTATTTCAAAATTATCATTGATGTAACGACTTGTCCATAGCATTAACTGTAATTGAAACCAGAGAGTTCGTTATTCACAAATTGAAATAATCAAGTGCATAGGTGACGCAGACTCGTAAGGCCGTGGTAACTACGGAAAAGGGATACTATCCTAATTAATTTCAAAGGAATTCGTCATTTAAAATTATTTCTGTCGAGAATAACTAAAACGCAATCATTCTTATAATAAAAAGCAATTTTAGGATAAAAATTCCATCAACCTCGTTATTATAAGATTATTTTGATTATGAATTTAAATCCGTAAGTTATTGTCGAAAGTCGTTACTAAATCGTTACAAGCCTTCAATCATTTCTGGGCGTCGCAGCTTTCGTAATTGATTAGCAGGTAGGCAAAGATGCCGAAATAGACCCCCTTGACCTCCAAGCTGACACTCGAGGGATCTTTTTAATCTCGTGGGTCTATTCATACTGTAGGTATGTTATGGTGGTGGCGAGTAAAATTGTCTGGGCTCGGTAATTTCTTTAAATGAACTATTGAAGGAGAACAATCTGCATTATTACCTTTGATCGTTAACACTCAATTTTCCTATTCATTTAAAGGATCATCATAGCGTGTTTCAAATTTTCAACCCATCATTCGGATCATAGGTATACTAATTTGCCAGCTTTTTAATTTATAACACTGGTAGCCTGGCGGTAAGACGTTTAACTTTCAATCCGGAGGTCTCGGGTTCAAACGGACTCGGACCACTAAGTTTTTCGGAACTTATGTACGGAAATCATTTGATATTTACCAGTTGGTTTTCGGTGAAGAAAAATATCGTAAGGAAACCGGACCTAATTATTATTATTATTATTTGTTTATTCCTTAAATCAACACTTACAGTCTGGCTACACGTGTTAAAAATAGGACAGATAAAAATGAGAATACGATACAAGGTTAGTACTTAATTAATTAAGTTATTAACATTCTGGACAAACCCTAAATATACTTACTTAAATAAGAATGGAACTTTGAGCAGAAATGGACTCCAAGTAACGGCTGCTAGTTGCAATTAAACTAGTTTCGGTGGATTGGAATATGTCTAGTCTGCTGTCACTGTCCAATATGTCATTGAGAAGGGGTAACTAGGCCTAATCCCGATAAGGCCTAGCTACCCCTCTGGGTTGGAAGGTCAGATGGCATTGTCTACGCCAATTCATGGGATTAGGTTGTTAACGAATAAATGTTTTCTATTTCTCTTTTCAAGCGGACCCCAAGCCGGAACACACGTTAGGAGGAAGTTAATTTAAAACACTTGGGTCGAGTTTGGTTCATTACTTATAAGAAAAAAAACCGGCCAAGTGCGTGTCGGACCACGCATAATGGAGGGTTCCGTACCTTTAATGGAATAAGAACCAAACGAATACCAAAAGGTCGTATCTGATGCCTATGGAAGAAGTTTTTTAGAGATAACTCAAAAATGGCTGAACCAATAATGTTCAAAACAATTTTCGTATTTCTACGAAAATTGTTTTGAACATTATTATGAAAAAAATTAAGAAGATGCGCCATATCACATACTTTCGTATGTGATAAAGCGCATCTTCTCAATTTTTTTCTTATTTTTTGGACTTCGGTTCAAAAGTTACAGGGGGGACACAATTTTTCTGACTTTCAAAGCGATATTTTCAGAAAATATTCACTAAATCACAAAATGTTCAAAGAAGCCTCGATGTTATTTTTGAAGACCTATAGATTGATATGCAACATTTTGGTAATTTTATTTTATTTTATTTAAATAGTTACATGTAGGTATGGAGTGCCCCCCTAAAAATATATTTTTCTGCAATATAACTACATAACTAAGTACATACAAAATATACCTTATGTATACATTTTATTAAGATGCGTCTTATAGTTTCAGAGTAAAATGGCTGTGACATACGGACGGACGGACGGACAGACGGACATGACGAAACTATAAGGGTTCCGTTTTTGCCGTTTTGGCTACGGAACCCTAAAAAGTGTATCAAGTTTAGTAAAAAATTATTCAAAATTGGTCTCACATTGGTCTCACATTGGTCACACATTGGTCTCACATTGGTCACACATTGGTCTCACATTGGTCTCACATTGGTACAATATTGGTACAATGTGTGACCAATGTGTGACCAATGTTCAACAACGGTCAATAGATTTTCATTCAACATTGGTCTCACATTGGTCACACATTGGTCTCACATTGGTCTCACATTGGTACAATATTGGTACAATGTGTTACCAATGTGTGACCAATGTGAGACCAATGTTGAATGAAAATCTATTCGAATAGCAAATGTCAATGTCGTTATAGCGTTGGGTTGGAGCTGTGTCTGCCCAGTGTGTGTGTTTATTTTTCGAATCGCGGCCTAGGTATAAATATGCTCCGGAAAAAAATTTAATGTAAATCTATTGTTCTAGTTAGACCTCCAGTTTAATACGTTTGTCTGGTACAATTTTACAGTTAATTTAATCAATTAAGTGACTTTTATAATAATTACTGTACTTAAAAATAGGTGTCATATACTTCAGAAAAAGTGACCAAACCCTCCGCCAGCCAGTAAAACCAGCCAGTTCAAATCTAGCCTCGGACACCGGAGGGTTTGGTCACTTTTTCTGAAGTATATGACATCTATTTTCAGTTTATATGTAGTGTAACTACTTAAAAATTGCAAATCAAAAATATATTGAACAAAATAATTTGATTTGCTTCAAGATTCATAGATGGCAGCACCATCTCTCTCGCTATACCAGAATCACGTAAGAGATTCGGATAGGAGGTGCAAGCACGTACTGCGCATGCCCTTAGAGTATGGTCAACGGCGCCTAGCCGTTTCAAATTCAGAGATTGCATATACATGAGAAAATTTGTCAAGTTCCGCCGTGACCGGGTGGTCTAGTGGTCAGGATGTCAGCCTACATAACTAAGTACATACAAAATATACCTTATGTATACATTTTATTAAGATGCGTCTTATAGTTTCAGAGTAAAATGGCTGTGACATACGGACGGACGGACGGACAGACGGACATGACGAAACTATAAGGGTTCCGTTTTTGCCGTTTTGGCTACGGAACCCTAAAAAGTGTATCAAGTTTAGTAAAAAATTATTCAAAAACGTCGATACTATTTTTGAGTTTCGTTAAAAATCTAGTTTTAATTCACAACGCCGCCGCGGGGTTTGCTGTGCTCGACGTAACATGAGTAGAGAGTTTTTGTATTCCATTTTTTAGAACGGAACACACAGAAATGCAACTGAATAATTACAACCTATTGTTTCGTTGAATTTGAACCTTTCTTGAATGTACTATCGCGGAATGAAAAGGTTTATCACTTTTCAACTCTATGTCTACGAGTTAAGATCGAAAAGTGATAAACCTTTTCATTCTGCTAGTATACAGTCACGAACCCGGATGTTAAGCCACTTGCCATTGTTCGTAATTTAGCCGTGTTACGAATGACCAATGTTACCGACTACCTATAGCTGTCAACTGTCAGTTACACCGGTTATTTATTACACGAAATTACGAACAGTCGTATACTTTGTGGCTCAACAATCCGAGTTCCTGTCACTAAAACAAGTTATATTGATATATTATTGAAATATGTATTGAAATATGTATGTTATTTATTACACGAAATTACGAACAGTCGTAAACTTTGTGGCTCAACAATCCGAGTTCCTGTCACTAAAACAAGTTATATTGATATATTATTGAAATATGTATCTTAATTTTAGTTTTAAAATTAACTGTTGCAATTATATAAGAAAATCGCTCCGAAAATTGATCCTAAAAAACATACAAATTTTGTAATGTTATACATATATATTGCGTGAAAGTCTCCAAAGCATATTTACTATTTCTACCAAAACAATGTTCGGAGCTAAAATGTTACAGAAGTAACTATTGTTAGTGCTATTTATTTTGCACACTATTATACCAACACGGTGCTAGAAAACAATGTTTTGCGAGCAAATAGCCTGTAGAAAACTTAATTACTTTGTAAGTACAGTAATTAAATCTTGAAGCAAATCAAATTATTTTGTTCAATATATTTTTGATTTGCAATTTTTAAGTAGTTACACTACTATGTATAAACTGAAAATAGATGTCATATACTTCAGATAAAAGTGACCAAACCGTCCGGTGTCCGAGGCCAGATTTGAACTGGCGTCTTCAGCTTTCGCGGCTGACATCCTGACCACTAGACCACCCGGTCACGGCGGAACTTGACAAATTTTCTCATGTATATGCAATCTCTGAATTTGAAACGGCTAGGCGCCGTTGACCATACTCTAAGGGCATGCGCAGTACGTGCTTGCACCTCCTATCCGAATCTCTTACGTGATTCTGGTATAGCGAGAGAGATGGTGCTGCCATCTATGAATCTTGAAGCAAATCAAATTATTTTGTTCAATATATTTTTGATTTGCAATTTTTAAGTAGTTACACTACATATAAACTGAAAATAGATGTCATATACTTCAGAAAAAGTGACCAAACCCTCCGGTGTCCGAGGCTAGATTTGAACTGGCTGGTTTTACTGGCTGGCGGAGGGTTTGGTCACTTTTTCTGAAGTATATGACACCTATTTTTAAGTACAGTAATTATTATAAAAGTCACTTAATTGATTAAATTAACTGTAAAATTGTACCAGACAAACGTATTAAACTGGAGGTCTAACTAGAACAATAGATTTACATTAAATTTTTTTCCGGAGCATATTTATACCTAGGCCGCGATTCGAAAAATAAACACACACACTGGGCAGACACAGCTCCAACCCAACGCTATAACGACATTGACATTTGCTATTCGAATAGATTTTCATTCAACATTGGTCTCACATTGGTCACACATTGGTAACACATTGTACCAATATTGTACCAATGTGAGACCAATGTGAGACCAATGTGTGACCAATGTGAGACCAATGTTGAATGAAAATCTATTGACCGTTGTTGAACATTGGTCACACATTGGTCACACATTGTACCAATATTGTACCAATGTGAGACCAATGTGAGACCAATGTGTGACCAATGTTCAACAACGGTCAATAGATTTTCATTCAACATTGGTCTCACATTGGTCACACATTGGTCTCACATTGGTCTCACATTGGTACAATATTGGTACAATGTGTTACCAATGTGTGACTAATGTGAGACCAATGTTGAATGAAAATCTATTCGAATAGCAAATGTCAATGTCGTTATAGCGTTGGGTTGGAGCTGTGTCTGCCCAGTGTGTGTGTTTATTTTTCGAATCGCGGCCTAGGTATAAATATGCTCCGGAAAAAAATTTAATGTAAATCTATTGTTCTAGTTAGACCTCCAGTTTAATACGTTTGTCTGGTACAATTTTACAGTTAATTTAATCAATTAAGTGACTTTTATAATAATTACTGTACTTAAAAATAGGTGTCATATACTTCAGAAAAAGTGACCAAACCCTCCGCCAGCCAGTAAAACCAGCCAGTTCAAATCTAGCCTCGGACACCGGAGGGTTTGGTCACTTTTTCTGAAGTATATGACATCTATTTTCAGTTTATATGTAGTGTAACTACTTAAAAATTGCAAATCAAAAATATATTGAACAAAATAATTTGATTTGCTTCAAGATTCATAGATGGCAGCACCATCTCTCTCGCTATACCAGAATCACGTAAGAGATTCGGATAGGAGGTGCAAGCACGTACTGCGCATGCCCTTAGAGTATGGTCAACGGCGCCTAGCCGTTTCAAATTCAGAGATTGCATATACATGAGAAAATTTGTCAAGTTCCGCCGTGACCGGGTGGTCTAGTGGTCAGGATGTCAGCCGCGAAAGCTGAAGACGCCAGTTCAAATCTGGCCTCGGACACCGGACGGTTTGGTCACTTTTATCTGAAGTATATGACATCTATTTTCAGTTTATACATAGTAGTGTAACTACTTAAAAATTGCAAATCAAAAATATATTGAACAAAATAATTTGATTTGCTTCAAGATTTAATTACTGTACTTACAAAGTAATTAAGTTTTCTACAGGCTATTTGCTCGCAAAACATTGTTTTCTAGCACCGTGTTGGTATAATAGTGTGCAAAATAAATAGCACTAACAATAGTTACTTCTGTAACATTTTAGCTCCGAACATTGTTTTGGTAGAAATAGTAAATATGCTTTGGAGACTTTCACGCAATATATATGTATAACATTACAAAATTTGTATGTTTTTTAGGATCAATTTTCGGAGCGATTTTCTTATATAATTGCAACAGTTAATTTTAAAACTGAAATTAAGATACATATTTCAATAATATATCAATATAACTTGTTTTAGTGACAGGAACTCGGATTGTTGAGCCACAAAGTTTACGACTGTTCGTAATTTCGTGTAATAAATAACATACATATTTCAATACATATTTCAATAATATATCAATATAACTTGTTTTAGTGACAGGAACTCGGATTGTTGAGCCACAAAGTATACGACTGTTCGTAATTTCGTGTAATAAATAACCGGTGTAACTGACAGTTGACAGCTATAGGTAGTCGGTAACATTGGTCATTCGTAACACGGCTAAATTACGAACAATGGCAAGTGGCTTAACATCCGGGTTCGTGACTGTATACTAGCAGAATGAAAAGGTTTATCACTTTTCGATCTTAACTCGTAGACATAGAGTTGAAAAGTGATAAACCTTTTCATTCCGCGATAGTACATTCAAGAAAGGTTCAAATTCAACGAAACAATAGGTTGTAATTATTCAGTTGCATTTCTGTGTGTTCCGTTCTAAAAAATGGAATACAAAAACTCTCTACTCATGTTACGTCGAGCACAGCAAACCCCGCGGCGGCGTTGTGAATTAAAACTAGATTTTTAACGAAACTCAAAAATAGTATCGACGTTTTTGAATAATTTTTTACTAAACTTGATACACTTTTTAGGGTTCCGTAGCCAAAACGGCAAAAACGGAACCCTTATAGTTTCGTCATGTCCGTCTGTCCGTCCGTCCGTCCGTATGTCACAGCCATTTTACTCTGAAACTATAAGACGCATCTTAATAAAATGTATACATAAGGTATATTTTGTATGTACTTAGTTATGTAGGCTGACATCCTGACCACTAGACCACCCGGTCACGGCGGAACTTGACAAATTTTCTCATGTATATGCAATCTCTGAATTTGAAACGGCTAGGCGCCGTTGACCATACTCTAAGGGCATGCGCAGTACGTGCTTGCACCTCCTATCCGAATCTCTTACGTGATTCTGGTATAGCGAGAGAGATGGTGCTGCCATCTATGAATCTTGAAGCAAATCAAATTATTTTGTTCAATATATTTTTGATTTGCAATTTTTAAGTAGTTACACTACATATAAACTGAAAATAGATGTCATATACTTCAGAAAAAGTGACCAAACCCTCCGGTGTCCGAGGCTAGATTTGAACTGGCTGGTTTTACTGGCTGGCGGAGGGTTTGGTCACTTTTTCTGAAGTATATGACACCTATTTTTAAGTACAGTAATTATTATAAAAGTCACTTAATTGATTAAATTAACTGTAAAATTGTACCAGACAAACGTATTAAACTGGAGGTCTAACTAGAACAATAGATTTACATTAAATTTTTTTCCGGAGCATATTTATACCTAGGCCGCGATTCGAAAAATAAACACACACACTGGGCAGACACAGCTCCAACCCAACGCTATAACGACATTGACATTTGCTATTCGAATAGATTTTCATTCAACATTGGTCTCACATTGGTCACACATTGGTAACACATTGTACCAATATTGTACCAATGTGAGACCAATGTGAGACCAATGTGTGACCAATGTGAGACCAATGTTGAATGAAAATCTATTGACCGTTGTTGAACATTGGTCACACATTGGTCACACATTGTACCAATATTGTACCAATGTGAGACCAATGTGAGACCAATGTGTGACCAATGTGAGACCAATGTGTGACCAATGTGAGACCAATGTGAGACCAATGTGTGACCAATGTTGAATGAAAATCTATTCGAATAGCAAATGTCAATGTCGTTATAGCGTTGAGTTGAGTTGGGTTGAGTTGGGTTGGAGCTGTGTCTGCCCAGTGTGTGTGTTTATTTTTCGAATTTCGGGCCTAGTAGATTTTTTTATGTAAGTACTCTACATGGTTTAACAAAATGCTGGTGATCCGTTTAATGGCATAATGGGTATCGTATTCTAATTATGAAAAACTAAGAAAAAACATTTTTCACGCGAAATTTTTTGCATGCCCACTAGCAGTCTGAATACACTGTACCTAAAATGTATTTAAGATCCACCTGAAAATAATTTATTTGCTAGAAATAAATTATTTTCATAATTAAAAAAAAAATATTTGGCATGTACGGCTGAGATGACGTGTCCCCTGCAAAAAAAAATTTTTTTCGCGTCCTAAAAAATTTTCTTCTACTTCTTAATCGCAATACGATCCGATGCCATACATGAACATGTTTATGCCATACGATAAATATAGAAATACAATACCAATTATGTCCTTAAACGGATCACCATTATTTTTGTTACAACCTGTATAAACGGAAGGTATAGTACCAATGAACATAATAATAAAAACCTGGATGTGTATTTTATGTATAACTAATTTTACGTCACACCTGGCCATAATGTGAGTATTTCCGCACGCTACGCGTACGGTAAACCTCGCATTATAGCCAGGTGGAGACGTAAAATTGTGTACTCACCACGGGCAGTAAAAAAAAAGCCCTCTATCGCATATTTACAACCCTCGCCTGCGGCTCGGGTCACAAATACCTGCGATTCCGGGGTTTCTTTCTTTTACAGTCCTTGGTAAGTAATGTACTATTACACAACTGTCACAAGCCTTTCAAAAATAACACGTACGCCAGCGTTTAATGTAAGTTTATATGATTCACAAACTTACAAAAAAGGATCTTCACAAGCATAAGTCTATTCCAAAACTAAAGGCACAGATAACAAGATAGAAATAAAATTCATGGATCAAGTCACGGATAATAAAAATAATAGATTTAAAATTCAATTGTCTGCAAAGCGATGAGGCAACAAAGGAATCCGGCCATGTAATTACGGACTATGAATGGGTAGCTGGATGAAATGGTGTCTGAAAAGTTCGGTGTTTTGACTGCACTTTACTCCTGATATCGTAGTTCCAATTCAGTTAAAGACATTTTTCGTTCTCAACGTTTTAACGCCAGACTCAAATTTTCAATTTGAATACGAAATTCACACCGTAAAAAAATACTTTTATGTCTTAGAAGAGCTTCAGTTATTTCTGTTTTAATCGCATTATGCTACAGTTTTGCAAAAGGTCTTAGAAAAACTCCACATAAACCGATAAAGCAAACCTTTGTTTTGTCCGCAGAGTTTCATGGAAAATCGTTGCAAAACTTTACGGTTTCGAAACTTTTCAAAATCGTCTCTAAAAATATGTTGTTTCGGTAAAGTTTCCTTAGTTTTTATGATACAAAGTTTTTGTGGTTATCCGTATAGTTTTATAAAGTTTTAGATAAAGACGGTGCCTTCGACATAAATAATCCAGACGTTCGTTAAACCGATTGGCTGCTTTATAAATCTTTGCAATAAGCTGAAGGCAAATCAGCAATTAAAGTTCCCGCCGAGATTTAAGGAGAGCTATTTTAGGGACGCCCACGAATCAGCGTCTGTGATCAGATCGCTATCACCAACTTAAGTCAACTCACTTCTACTTTAGGCGTATTCAGGTTGTAAATATAAAAATATTATGATATTTTTTTAATACCACGTGGCAAACAAGCGTACGGCCTGAAGGTAAGCAGCTACCGTAGCCTATGGACGCCTGCAACTGCAGAGGTGTCACATGCGCCTTGCCGACCCTTTACAAAAAAGGAGAATTCACTGTGTTGACGGCTAAAGGAACAAGAGGGTCCCTTGTCGTGAACACACTGGGTCGTCTTTGAGCTCTTTGACAACCTTACTTACCAGCAGGAACACAACACTATGAGTATGGGTATGGTGATATTAATTTGATACGGCGATCGTAACACTGGATAGTTCAACGCTTAGCGCACTGGCATTGCCATTTAACTAGCCAATCTTACGGGACTTTGACACCCTACCAGGTAGAATGGCATAAAGGATATTTGTGATTTCCTTTCAGGCTTCATGCCCAATAGGTATATTAACCTTAACTTAATAATTCGTAAGTAATATCAAATCATTATCTTTTTTTTATCTGTATGCGTCTCCTAACCGATTTAATAAGTCTAAAGAACAAATATATATTATCTACTTAGTATCTTATGTGGTTTGATTCTTACGATCCACATTAGATAATAGATAATCTTGTTTATTTTGTTAGGTCATTAAGTTTTAGAATTCACGGCAAATAAAACAAAGCATAGCTATATTTTCTTGTGATTTATATTAAGCTTAACTTTATTTTATTACGATACGCTCACTGTTTCATGAAAAAAGGTAACCTGAGAAAATTCTGAGGGTGAGCTTTATTATAAACAATATTGGATAAGTACTTACTGTTGTTGAATTTATGGCTTAGCAATTGGCAATATATGAGTCTATATCTCATTTCTAAGCCAGAGATTGCTTTCTAAGGCTTATTTTACGTAAATTTTGGCCTTGTACCTACTAAATCCCTAGGCTCAATATTGCGCAGCCTGTAGGTATTTCCTGTAATCTCTAGATTTCCATAACAGGCTGGTGAAGACAAGTCTTAGACCGTGATGCATAAAATCATTTCGTTTCAAAAAAAAAATAAAAAAAAATAATACACTTATCACTTAATTTATTATAAGAGACTTATAAAATAAAACATGATTAGGCTAAATAAACAAATTAGATCTCATAACAATCATCTGCGAAGCATGACCCATAAAAGGTGTCACACCTTCTATCGGACTACGTCAACAACTTCTGCGGGGATATTATGTCCTCTATTCGTAATAATACTTATTATTTCATAATATCAGTCTTTTATTTTGTTGCAGATTTGCAAAGCATAAAGAAATGTGAACAAGGTGAAAGTCGTCACGAGTTATTATTTAAAAATGAGACCGCCTAAAGTAACACACACAACGACACACCATGTCGCTTCGCCGGTGTGACAGCTTGCCCACGCGGCTTCGCGAAGCACCCGCCACAGCTGACCCCGCACCTCAACCGAGCCCCACTAAACTACCCGACTCTACCACCATCCCGGATTTCCGCGAAGCGTCCACGCGGGAAGAGGTTATCGCCACTTGGAAATCTCTTTACACGGACATCAAAAACATAAAAAATGGTCTCCCGACTAACGACCTGCCAAATCATGGAGGCGCTGAAAAGAAATCCATTACGCACAATTTCATTCCTTCTTTTCCGTGCAACAATAAAAACGTGCCGCGAAGAATCACTTATGATAATCGGCAGGGTGTCATCCCTCGAGTGGCCGAACGGTGCTCGTCATTCTCGTTGGACACGGGGCAAGGTCGGGAGCAAGGCGTGAGCAGGGCTCGTCGCCGAACTTTGCTGCAGCGCCTTCTCTCATGGAGAACTCCAGATTGCGATTGCTCCGAGCGCTGTCCGAGACCTTACCGGCAGCAGGAACTTTGTGTGTGCAATGCGACTCGTGTGAACAAACCGACCAAGTGCAATAAATATGCGGAAAGAGGCCGGTCTAAAAGTGTAGGATATGAAGCGGCGCGAGAAGTGACAAGGTTTCGACGGTTAGTGTTTGAGTGAAGCGTTTATGAGAAGAATTATCTTTTGATTGAGTTACCATAATAATATTTTTTGTTCTATAAAAGTTTGGAAATGCAACACTTTTAGCTTGCATGGTCACGGAGTTTCTCTAAAAATTCATCCACCACTATAACTCAAGGCCTGTAGGCAATTGCGATGTAACCGTTTATCATCACCATCAGTCAGGTGGTGCTCTAGTTTGCCAACGTATACATATTTAAAAATGTTAGAAATGGTATCAATCAAATTAGGAGATAAATCTTCTTTCGCTAAAAAGTTATGGTGTCTAGGTGTGCGAGCGCCGGTGCTACAGTCGGATCGGAGACAGCGGCGGCACTTAGGGCCCGAGCGGCGCTGACCCTAGCTCGCCGCTATTACCCTGAGGGAGGATGGGGCTGGACAATTACTATAGTGGGAACTATTGTGCAAGTGATCTCACACGGGCTGCAGCTAGGCGGAGGTGCGGGCGCTATCGCTTGCACGGCGGCGTCAAAATATCGCGTTGCGCCTCTTTATACCCACGGTGAGTTATTGCACCTATAGCACTTAAGTTATTTACATATGTACATTAAAGTGAATTGTGAGGTTAGAGATAGCTTAAGTCCGAGGAAATATCTTGGAGTTTAGTAACAGGACAAGCGACACAACCCGAATACCGTGTTCAGGGTTATACAAAACCCATCGTGAGTCTCGGCATTTTGCCGCTTAATTTTTTACAAACATATTTTACACAAAGTTTCGACGAGTAAAAAAGTCACAACCATTAGCCATCCAATGCCATATTTGAAGCAGACCAATTTTCGTGGCCATGGGTACCCATACGGTGAGTCATTCATACGCGAATAAAATCTGTAATGCATTCTTACATGTGATTACTATTTCTTAGGAATAACGACCGTAAACATTCGCACGTGAGTTAAATGTAAAGGCTCACCTCACGTATTCTGCAAATACATTGACCTACTTACAGCCACGTTACATTCGATATCCAATAAATCCGGGCACCGTAAACAGTGATTGTGAATTGCTTTACATTGCCAACTGCTATTAACTGCTCTTATTAGCATTATAGGTGGTTAGTTTGATATTCGTTGCATAGACATTTATTAGATACGTTTATTAAATAGAAAACAAATAACTACACATGACGGCGTAAATAAACAACATTGTTAATAAGAAACAGTCATATGCCAAAATATCAATGATACCTACAATATACACTAAAAATTTCACACGGATATTTAAGTACTATTAACATCGAAGCAGTAAAATAAATAAATAACAAATAAATATTATCGGACAATGTTACACAAATCAACCTGTCCCAGAGTAAGCTCAATAAGGCTTGTGTTGTGGGTACTAGACGACGATATACATATATAATAGATAGATACAGATAAATACTTAAATACATAGAAAACATCCGTAACTCAGGAACAAATATCCGCGATAACACACATAAATAAATGCCCTGACCAGGATTCGAACCCGAGACCTCCTGCTTCATAGGCAGGGTCACTACCGAGTAGGCTAGGAGGCCATTAATATAATTATGGGAAAGGTTTTGAGGCCGGTAAAATAAAATATTGAATCCCATTTTAGTAACAATATTTTTGATTCGAGAATCGTTAATTAGCGATTTGTGACAATCATAAATACTATATAATTATTAATTGCGTGAGCAACAATAGCTGGGCGTTAGATTTTTTTTAGGAAAGCCGAAAGCTTTTTTAAAAGCGACGTAAACTACGGCGTAAGCGACGCAAACGTAAACTGCTCTACTGATTAAAGCTAAAATTAGACAAGCCGACTGAAATCGAGTTCTCCGCTACGCCATTGATAACGAGTAGTTTTTAACCATAAAAAATGTATACCTATACAGGATGTAACAAAAATACTGGAGATCCGTTTAAGGCAATAATTGGTATAGTATTGCGGAAAAGAAAAATAGGAGAAAAAATTTTTTTGACGCGAAAAAAAAATTTTTTTTGTATGGGATATAGAGTGCCTACCGGGCGTTGAAATGACAAGTCCGTTGTAGACACACTATTTTATAAATGTATAAATATAAAGTTTAGACAGGGTAACAAGCGTAGAAACAAACAAGCACAGAAGGAAAGAAAGTAAAGTTCACAGCACGGAAGTATAGAACACGAAAGGAAGCGAAAGAACATAAATAATTAGCACAGACGTTAGCAGAAGAATCTGATATAAATAAGACATGCATTCGCCGTCAAGTCGAGAGCGCACTGTCAGAGCGACCGAGCGCCGACTGTCACGGCCGGCGCGCGTGACAGAAGTGGTGAGATAATTTATTATAATATTTAGGTATATATTTAGCTATATAGGAACACAGGTACATTTAAATGAAACGTCAGTGCTTTGGGGCGGTCATATACGAACCGGTTTAATCATCAAGCTTTAAGTAGAATGAACCTATTTGTTTACATTACGGGTCGTGACGTCACACAACCATAGGGCGGCTATCACGGCCGTCCTGCAAAATGCTTCGCTCTCGAAGCGTTAATAACTATCATGTTATAAATCAACATATAGTTTTCGACAAATAAACAGTCATCTGTATTATTATTCATTCAAACCAGTAGAATAAACACATAACATTCCAGCTAGTCAAATCCATATTTGTTCTGACTCATTGACCAGGTAAAATTTTAGCACATTTTTTTAATGAAGCTACCGCTCATTCGGAATGCTGATTCCCCAGAGAAGAATGAGCAAGAAACTCTTTAAGGGGTTGCTCTTTTCATCAGTAATACATTTTTTTGTAACTTAATACAAAACATATCTATCGACATTACGATAATCTACACAAATAATATGAGGATTCTTTATAACCAAATTTCAGGACTTTTTTTTTAACATACATATAGGTACTTTTCTCGTAATACAAATAATAAAGACATAACATTTGTACAAGTAATGGCCATTTTAAAACTATTCTTATGTGTAAGCGCTTTGTTTGGAATTACTTCCTTAATTTAACATACAATTTAAACTTCAACTTTTCATTCATACATTACTCATTGGTAATATATTGTCTTATATCATAGCTAACAACTAAGTCATTTATTTTAATTCTAACGTATTCGTTGCAGCAAACTTAGCGTACCTTAAATCAAACAAGTATTAATTCTCAGAAATCTACTACATCATTTTATCAGCGAACCCCTTTTTTAACCGACTTCAAGATTTGAAAAGAGGTTCTCAATTCGGCGTGTATTTTTTTTTTTTTTTTTTTTTGTTTTTTTTTTTTTTAATGTTTGTTACTCCATAACTCCGTCATGTCTGAACCGATTTTGAAAATTATTTTTTTGATTGTAAGTATATATATATACAGATTGGTCCCGTTTTTGTCAAAACGCAGTTCTGATGATGGGATCCATGAGGAATCGAGGGAACTCCTCAAATCTTAAAGGCATACATATAGTGATTTTTATATTTTTATCAACAAAACCATCATTTTCATTCAAAACAGTGACATTTGATGAAGTAGAATTGCTGATGATGATCAGAACGGAACTCTTCAACGACGCATAGTTCACGTTTGGCGATTCGTCCTCTTCGCTGTGTTTGTTTAGCAAGTTTAAGTGTCAGAACAAATGTTCGTCAAGCTCAAGTTCTGATGATGGGATCCATGAAGAATCGAGGGAACTCCTCAAATCTTAAGGGCTTACACATAGTGATTTTTGTATTTTTATCAACAAATCAAGCATTTTCATTCAAAAGAGTGACATTTGATGAAGTGGAACTGCTGATGATGAACAGAACGGAACTCTTCAACGACGCATAGTTCATGTTTGGCGATTCTTCCTCTTCGCTATGTTTGTTAAGCAAGTTAGATTGTCAGGACCAATTTTCGGCAAGCTCAAGTTCTGATGATGAGTTCCACGAGGAATCGAGGGAATTCCTCAAATCTTAAAGGCATACATAAAGTGACTTTTGTATTTTTATCAACAAATCAAGCATTTTCATTCAAAAGAGTGACATTTGATGAAGTAGAACTGCTGATGATAATCAAAACGGAACTCTTCAACGACGCATAGTTCACGTTTGGCGATTTGTCCTCTCCGCTGCGTTTTTTAAGCAAGTTATTTCATTGTATGGAATCTAAGTGCACCATCTACAATAATCCTTCACCGGCTACCCCCATTGAAGTCGGTTTGTTTTCTTAAAAATTATTTTACTCGGCCAGGGCAACGTCCCGCTAAGTATTTTTTTTTATTTTGAATAGGTCAACGACCCATACAAGTGTTTGTATCACCAGCTGTTATTTAGTTGTAGTTTTTCAGCAGTGAAGTGGCAACTCATTTTACTTTCGGCTTAAAGTCGCAATTAGATTGAATTTAATTTTGAAATTCGGCGATACCAGCTCATTCACCAAGGTGAACAGCAACGCCCCGCCTGATCTAAAAGACCAGAATTAATTTTGGCGATACCAGCTCATTCACAAAAGTGAACAGCAACGCCCCACCTGATCTATACGATCAGAATTAATCCGCCTGATCTACAAGACCAGAATCAATCCGCCTGATCTACATGATCAGAATTCATTCGCCTGATCTACACGATCAGAATACATACATTCGCCTGATCTACACGATCAGAATACATTCGCCTGATCTACACGATCAGAATACATCCGCCTGATCTACACGATCAGAATATATCTGCTTGATCTACACGACCAGAATTCATCTGCCTAGTCTACACGACTAGAAATCATCTTGGCGATGCCAGCATACTTTTAAGAAAGTAGCAACGCCTCCTCCGCCACAGGTTTTTGCTTACATGTCAATCTTTTGTTTTTGCAAGGCTATCATGGCCTTTCCATTTTCTCTTTTCTCATTTCACAATCGAAATGAGTCACAATCCAAGGTACCTATTCAGGTACAATCTGTATCATTTTTGTACATTTCTTACTCTGTACCCTGTCTTTTAGTGAACTTTTTTTTTTACTTATAGCTGGCCCGGAGCGATCATTTAGCTTGCTTATTCAAATTCGTTGTTACTATACGAAAACAGTTAAACACATTCGTCCAGATTGTTTCCTCGAGTTTGAGTTTTGTAAATCTTAGTACTGTTTTGAGTGCATTGAATCAAAATTTTCTTCAGTGTTTGGTAACCTTGTGTCCATTGCTGATCATTTCAGGAAGATCAATATTGATTCGTACAATTGCAGGCACTTCTGATCTTATTCTTGTAAACATTTCTATAGGTTTATACCTATACTTTTTTGTACACTGTACAATCTACAGACGTATTAAGTGCTAACTACATTTTCCAAATAACGCTCGACCATTCTGACCGTCACTTAACTTCGCATGTTCAAGACTGTTGTTACTCATAGGCATATATCTTTAATTCTACATATTCGCTCGACTATCTCCGTTTGCAATGAAATGTCCCATCTCTCTCAACATTTATTTTGTTCTCAATGTGCAAAATCGATTCCCTTATCAGTGATTATTATTTTCGTTGTTCCAAATAAAAATAAACAAAAGCTTCGGTTCGAGAGCTCCATCAACCAGATCACCAAACCAGGTAACCAATCAGATTTTCTTGATTATCATACATAATACATATAAGCATTCACCAACAATTTTATATATTTAAACTTCTCGTTCGTTGTACCAAAATAATGCTGTACAGTCCACCAACCAATTCCATGTCACATAGTACAAGCTACTATGTGACATGGAATTGGTAACATTTGGTTTCATTTAATTTCATTGCAGTTAACCTTGTTCTGGTCTACATGGATGATTCACAGTTAAATTATCCAATATACTAATTTGCAAAGTATGTCGTTTTAGGAATCCATTATTTTGTTTTCTTAGTCTTAAGTTTTGTCCACTCCTAAGACATACTCATATTCATCATGATACATTCTTGTCAAGTTGAATTGAACCAATGACGACACGAAGTATCTAGTTTTTCATCCATTTCCAAAGATTTATCAAAATTTCGTTTAAGGTGTATCTTCTCTTTCAGTTCGTCAAGATTTTCTCTTAATGTTCTTTATAAGATTCGACGCTGATTGATATTATTTTTGTGTTGTTATTAGTGATGTTATTTAATCAATAACTTGCTTTTTTTTTGCGGTATACGATTTTGTAAAATTCCATTATCCAGACACTTATTTTGGCAGTAGGTGTCGCTTTGTTCAAATAGCTTTATTACGTTGCAATACGTAGGTATACTCGTACTCCAAAGTATCTTATAGATAGCATTATATGTGAGACATTATAACAATAGTGAGATTTTCTAACACATTATTTGATTCTTCTGGTAAAGCCTTTTTTACTGTAATATGAAACAACTCGCAGATCTTGTCCGTGTCTTTGATATAAAATAGCAACATATCCAAGGCTGATTGTTTCGATCAAAAACTACTAGCCGGGGGTTGATTTTTCAATTGCTCGATCACGTACTTTCTGGCTTTCTCGCATTCTTCATAGTTACAAATAGCCCTTTTTTTACATAACAATTCGTATCTCGTTGCGAAATAATCGTGCTTGTCGCGTTAGCTGGCAAACTTATTTCACAATTGTTGTTATTTGAGCATTAACAAGTGTTTGTACTTAAAACTTTCCAGATCGAAACCCTTGCTCAGAAACTAGTCTACCTACTGGAGTCCTGTTTGTAGATATTTACATTTCTTTGAGTTAATTGTAAACCCCGCATCATAGAACGTTTTTAAAACCAAGTCTAGTCGTTCTAAGCCTTCCTCATACTCGATTCAGGTACTCTTAATAGTTTGACATCAATGTGCCCAAGTGCTAAGTATGTCATTTCTTATAGGTCCAAGTGCTTTATGCTCTCTGAAAAGTGCTAGGTCCGTTGAAAACACCAAAAGGAACCTCTTTACCTTTTTTAACATTTGGGCTCGTATAAACCATCTGGTACTCCAAAAACGTAGTTATTTTTTTAAATGACTCCTCCTTGGTAGTATATCATAAAAACCACATCTAATGTCGTACAATCCGTACAGTGTTGATATGATTTTCAAGTATGGACATTTTGCCCGAATTTATCTAATTGGTCATATATAATTGATAGATGCTATCTCCTTTTACTTTAATTCTGCTGCCTGCCCGGTAATCTATGCAAAATATATCGCTTAATTCCTTTTCTTTACTAAAATCACTGTAAACACATATGTCGAGGTAGATTCTCAGGGTGTTCTTTGATAATACTTTGAACTTCAAGTCGTTCCGACAATGATATGTGATACGAATGGTCAACAATCGGTTCTTGTGTCGTCGTTCTATTTTTCATGGCGGCAGTTTTTATTTCACCAATGTTATTGTTAGTTGCAATAAGACCTGAGTTTGTTCAAGAGTTATCGTAGCTTTGACTATGCTTTGTTCGGAGCTTGACTCACAGACCTATTTATCACGTCGTCAGTATTATAAACCACCACGAATCCCAGATTAAATTCGTATAATACAAGCTTCGTTGTAAGTTGTAACTAACATGACACAGTTAGAATTTTTATGGCGTTTCTATTTACCACATTGCATCAAATCTATGTACAAGTTAATAATCAATTCCATACTAAAATTATTTTCTTAGAAGCAGTTAATAAATATATTTCTTGGCATGTACTACATTTATTCATTATTTATTTACTTTTCCATCTGGTTCTAAAGACATTAAATGATATACTCTGTCTTTTTAATCTGACCAAATTTATTGTCAGTCAAACATTTCGTTATAGTCGTGACAATTATAGTGACATAATAAACATTTAAAAGGTAGATTTCTCTTCACTTCAAGTATTGCTCTCAAACTTTTAGTAAAAAATAGCACTTAACTTTGAACGGCCGCCGTCACGTTGTAAGTGTTCAATTCGGTAGCAGCGGTGTCGCACTGCTTCCAAGGGTTGCCTTTTTTTTCGCCTTCTCGGTATCATCATTGAAATATAAGTTATACTTGCAAGACTCCAGCGATAAGCTCCACAATTTCAGGATCATTAAATTTATTCTCAACTGTTTGAAGATACTATGTTTTTATTGCAGCATACATAGACACAGGTAAAAATCGTTCGCTTAACATATTTGCTGTAGTGTAAAATCAATATGCAAATCTGACCTCTACACTTTAGAAAAGTGTCTGCAAATCTTCTTTCAGAGTATGCAATTTACGCACTGCCGGTGTCCACTCTTTAGAAATATATTTTGCTGGTCCACTCCAAGGGTCCAAAAACGTCACGCATCTTGCAATTGTTTCCACATCATCTCATTTGTAGATTATTTAAAGCTAGAGTGTCGACTTCTGCATACCATTTGCTGCTTTGATAGATCCAAGACTCGGATCAAACGTGGGCAAAGCTAATAGCCTTGCTGGAACTTTTATCACTAGTTTTAAACTTCACTCTCATTTGCCACGAAAGTCACACATTGCACATCGTAATCACTTTAGAGTCTCTTTGCCAAGAAAGTCACATATTTCACATCTAAATCACTTTTAAGTCTTTTTGTACAACCTTTTCTTTTATTGTTAATTTTCACTAGGTGTGGGTGTTATTTCATTAAATAATTCGCGAATCTCACTTCTGATGACAGAAGTGGTGAGATAATAAATATTATTTAGGTATATATTTAGCTATATAGGAACACAGGTACATTTAAATGAAACGTCAGTGCTTTGGGGCGGTCATATACGAACCGGTTTAATCATCAAACTTTAAGTAGAATGAACCTATTTGTTTACATTACGGGTCGTGACGTCACACAACCATACGGCGGCTATCACGCGCATGCGTACGGGCGACGATTCTCTTTCCAGCCAGCTCGTGCACTAGAGGGAGGTTAATGCGTTTTACCTTTTTGGTGCTTTATGTGCAGTGGTCGCCACATGGGACATGTCGTCCCAGCCGGCCAACCTTCCATACAAAACCATTTTTTTTTTCTGTGAGATTTTTTTTGTCTTACTTTTACACATTCAGAATACGATACCAATAAACGGATCACCAGTATTTTTGTTACACCTTGTATACGAATATTACCATTATAACATTTACACACTAAAATTCAAACACAGTGACAATACAAACGCTTGTAACCGCCTGTCATGGAGATAAGAAAACTTCGCGTTTCGTCGCTCGCGGCCAATCTGATTAACGAGGCCTCTGTCTAACCACTCATCTCGCGCTTTTTCCGGGTTATGTTCCTCGGATAGATAAACTCCCCTTAATTTTTCACGATTTTTACGTTGTCATGCCGTTGAAAGGGTTTGCGATCCGTCTATAGGTTTTTCCAGTTGCTACAAACCCATTTATACAGTTTGGGGTTTTCTTAGTTATCACCTTTTCAAATCCCACTAACTACAACATTTACTTTCTCGAAAACAATCTCGATACTTTTTGGTGGTAAAATGTTAAAAATATTTAATGTATAATATAAGGCAGCAAGATATGTGTATTTGTTAACTTTATTTATTAATAATATCAGCATTTTAAACAAAAGAATTGTCTGAATACAATGGGTGTCGTTGAGAAGTCAAGGCTCTTAAACTATGAATTTTCCCCAGTTCTTATTGCTCTATAGTAAAGATAGTATTTAAATTTCGATCACGAAAGTCTATTTAGAAAGAAAGAAAGAAAAACATTTATTCATGACAAACACAGGTAACACAAAAAAAAATAGTACATAAAATAGGCGTCACATAGTTTGTCACAAAAGGGCCACAACTCAGCATGAAGCTGGCGAAGCCAGCGCTGATCTTCCGTTGTAGCCCAGGTGTGCCACAGTGCGTCGACGATGCGGCTATACAAGCCTACAATTTTGGTTTTCTAATATAAATGTTATAAGAGACTCTATTTCTTAAATGATCGTGCATACCACACTTAAATTATTCTTAATCTATGGTACAAAACTTGCAAAAACAAACACGAACTGCCAATAAAAAAAAAGAAAAAGAAATAAAACTTAAAACGTCACTGTCAAGCCGACCAGATAGAGAGGAGATAGTGAATATAAAACAAAAGCTCGACTCACCTCAAATAAAATAAAACTACGCACACTACGTACTAGACATGCTATACTACAGGCTAAATCTTATAATTTGAAAACAATGACAAACAATATTTCTGTTAATACAATGTTATTGCCCAAACTCCGTAGGTACACCAGAGATCTTTTATAAGGTTATGAAATAATAAAAATTACATTTACAACTTTACTATGTATGTCTAGCTCAAGCATCTACTCTTAGATTTCGGAAGCTGCATTTTTGCATCCCTCACGTTCACATATAATTTTGCATGGTTATAGGTATATCAACGTATTAATCACGTGTTAAAATTAATTTGACAGCCTTCCGGTTCCGGTGCTTGTCGTGTAAACGCTAACGTCAATCGTCTCCGTAAATTAAATTCGTAATCAGTGTAAAAAGTGATACTTTCGAATTGGTTCGGCATAAATCCTCTTGCGTAAACACCAGTGAACAGAACTAGCAAGTATGTTCAGTGCAATTCACTCGTCGTCATAAGAAATTGTGGAATATCAAATTAGCAACATAACCTAAAAGTGTGTTCGGCGACATCGACCACAGACTTCAACGTCTTCAACAGCCCGCTACCAACACTACAAACAAAACTCGAATCGCTGCCAACTACAATATCAAACGTCAATCGGTCGGGCTTGTCAAAGTTGTCAAAACAAGAGAAAACTTAAGACGTTTACGATCAAAATGGACAAAATGTTCGACGAATTACTATCTAAACTCGACGTGAAGCTAAAGAAACAGATTGAAGACATAACAACGGCAGTGACAGCGAATGTTACGGAAGCGCTAGACGAAATGTTAAAAGTATTACAGGAGGAAAATAATACCTTGAAAACAAAAGTATCTCAGTTGGAACACAAACTTAATATGCAGGAAAGGGAAAAACGGAAGTACAATTTAGTTTTTTTCGGCATAATAGAAAGGGGAAAACAGAACCTGAATTAGTAGACCTCGTTAAGGAAAGTATAGTAGAAACTGGGACGTATTTGGAGAGCAACGAAATCAGAAATATATACAGAATTGGCCAGCGAACCCAAGAAAAAGATCGCCCAGTCGTAGTCACCCTTACGTCTATGTGGAAAAAACATCTAATACTAAAAAATAAGTCTAAGTTTACAGAAGATATATATGTTAAAGAAGATTACCCCAAGGAGGTATTAGAGACAAGGAAACAGCTTCAGACACAACTGGAAGAAGAGAGAAATAAGGGAAATATCGCCTTTATAAAATATGACAGGCTTATAGTAAAGAAACCAAGTGGAAAACCACGAGACAAGAGGAAAAAAAGAAGACTCGGGCTCACCAAAGTCTACAACTCCGATACAGAAAAAAATCAACACAGTGAACATAAACTACTCATCAGAAAATACTTCAACAAAAGTAAATACGAGACCAAACATACGTGCCTACATAGAACCAATAAGACCAAAAACCCCTGAACCAACTTCAAAAAAGTAGAACTCACCACCGCGAACGGAAAAAGTAAAACTAAAAGCAAAATAATACAGAAACCAACTACTAAGATAAGCACCCCAATCCGGCTGGTCACCGTGGGGGAAGAAGACCACTACCCTCCAACAAACAAACTCAAAGCCCAAACGCTGCCAAATATGCCCCGCAATAGAAAAGAAATGATACACATAGCAACCTACAATACTTTATCCCTAAGAACTAATGAATACCTGGCTGAACTGATACTAACAATAAAAAATATAAAGTGGTCAATAATAGGCATGAGCGAAGTCCGACGTCTGGGAGAAAGTATAGAGGATCATGGTAACTTTATATTTTACTATAAAGGTGAAACCCGAGGCCACAATGGAGTCGGATTCTTAGTCAAGTCAGAATTTAAGCCCTTCATCGAAGAATTTATTGGAATATCGGAACGCATTGCAATTCTTAACATAAAACTGCCACCGGCTCAAGAACTATGGTCAATCATTCAAATCTACTCACCAACTGAAAAATCCAGTACTATGTACTATATTGACAGCTTTTACTCCCATCTTACAGATGCTATAAATGATCATGCTCACACTAACTTAATAGTAATGGGAGATTACAATGCAAGGACTGGAAGTAGAGTGGACGGCGAAGAGATGATTCTAGGCCCTTACAGCTCTGGCAAAAGAACTAGAAACGGCAACAAACTAATACAACTAGCACACCAAAACCACTTGAAAATACTCAACAGCTTATATAAAAAACGTAGCAACAACAAATGGACTTGGATATGTCCTGATGGAAAACACAAGAATGAAATAGATTACATCCTTACTAACAAACCAGCAATGTTTCAAGACTGCAACATCATTAATAATCTAAACTTCAACAGCAACCATAGAATGGTAAGAGAGAAACTACAATCCACTGTACCCAAGAAAGACAGACCGTTTAAAACAAAACAAACAAATCATATATCGCTAGAAAGTACTGAAAAATTAAAGAATAAATTAGAAAATTTCATTGATAATTCAAAGCAACTAGATACTCAAGATAAATACAACTACTTCGAGAAACTATTACACACAAATAATAAAAGTGAACAAGAAAAGGGTAAAAAAAGCCCAGCAGAATGGATTACCAGCGACACCAGAGAACTACTAGAAGATAGAGCGAAACTATTTGCTAAACCTAACAAAACTAAAAAAGACAAATTATCGCCAAAATTAGTAACAAAATTAAGTCGAACATGAGAAAAGACCGCCACCAACACCGGCTAGACCTATTGGAGAAATGTATTCAAAGCACTGGACTATCAAAATCAAAAAGGCTACCAAACTATTAAGAGAGAAAATGGAATGGATACCCAATGTTCTAGATAAAAGCGGCATACACGAAATCAGGCGACCAGAAATTATCTCCATAGCTACTGAATTTTTTAGAGACTTGTATACAAAGAACAGCACCAGCCAAGTTACGGACCTGACAGGAGGAATCAATGTACCAGACATTATTAATGCAGAAGTAGAGAGAACAGTGAAGACCCAAAAAAAAGATAAGGCCCCAGGTGCAGACGCCGTTAGCAACGAATTTCTGATTAATAATATTGACCACCTCAAAAAACCTTTTACTCACATATTTAATGAAGTATTACAAAGTGAGACAATAGGAAACCAATGGACAACATCTACAATCATACTATTACATAAGAAAGGCGACAAAAATAACATTAACAATTCCAGACCGATTAGTCTAATGTCAAACATATATAAGACCTTTGCAAAGATTATTCTGAACCGAATAACAAAAATCCTGGATGAGAACCAACCAAGAGAGCAGGCCGGGTTTAGAAGTGGATACTCTACTTTGGATCACATCGACGTCGTTAAACAGTTATTCGAAAAGGCCAAGGAATTCAACATAACCCTTTACTGTTGCTTTGTAGATTATAGCAAGGCCTTTGACTCACTTGATCATGAGAAAATATGGCAAGCCCTAAAAAACCAAGGAGTTGACAACAAGTACATCAGGGTCCTAAGAAACGTCTACGAAAACAGCACGGCAATAATCAAACTAGATAAGGAAGGAGAAGAGATAAAATTAGGAAGAGGCGTACGCCAAGGAGACCCGTTATCTCCAAAGCTCTTCAAAGCTGTATTACAGGTAGTATTCCGCAAACTGGATTGGAACAAGTGTGGACTAACAATGAATGGCGAGAAACTGTCACATTTAAGGTTCGCTGACGACCTAATTATTATCTCCCAATCAAAGGAATAATTACATACAATGCTGAATGACCTGGATATAGAAAGCCGTAACGTTGGTCTCCACATGAACACCCAAAAAACTAAAGCAATGACGAATGGCAAACAGGAAAGTATAAACATAAATAATAACACAATAGAATATGTATCAGAGTATGTTTATTTGGGCCAAACAATATCACCACAGGACTTGACCTCAAAAGAAATAGATAGAAGGATTGGAAATGCGTGGAAGCGACATTGGAGTCTAAAAGGAGTGATGAAAAACAAAAGCGCAAGTATGGCCATTAAGAGGAAGCTTTTTGATACCTGCATAGTACCTGTTATCACATATGGATGCCAGACCTGGGCCACTAACAAATCTCACATTAGGAAAATAGAAGTCTGTCAAAACGCTATGGAACGGAGTATGATAGGAAAGAGACTATCAGACAGAATTAGACTTACAACTATAAAAACGTACACTAAACCCAAAGACATTACAAGAACCAGCAGAAAATTAAAATGGAAATGGGCAGGGCATACAATAAGAGGAGTTGAAAAGTGGTCCAAAACAGTAATGTTCTGGTTTACAAAACACAAAAAAAGAAAACGTGGTAAACCCAAAAGAAGGTGGGTTGACGAAATAAAGAAGGAAGTAGGCGGAGGCTGGACAACATTAGCACTAGACAGAGAGAAATGGAAAGAGTTGGGGGAGGCCTTTGCCAAGATAAGGCACACAGACAACCCATTACATTAAATAATATATATATATAAGAGGAAGCATGTAATGTCTGAAATAAAGGCTATTTTTATTTTATTTATTTATATACCATAACACCATTTCTAACGTTTTAAGCGCTACAGGCACGCCGCCTTATGAAACATTTACCGTTTTTAGTATTATAAATAAATAAATATTAAATATTATAGGACAATCTTACACAAACCGACCTAGTCCCACAGTAAGCTCAATAAGGCTTGTGTTGTGGGTACTGGATATAGGTATTTATATAGATATAGATCAATACTTAAATACATAATAAACATCCATAACTCAGGTACAAATATCTGTGATAAACACACAAATAAATGCTCTTACCAGGATTCGAACCCGGGACCTCCTGCTTCGGTCGCTAGGTTTGATTATTGATAGACATTTAAACTGGAAAGATCATGTCGACGCAGTGTGTTCTAAATTATCGAGATTTGTTTTTGCCTTAAGAAACCTTAAAAATTCAATTTCCACCCAGGCCGCATTAGCAGCATACCACGGATTTGTGGCATCTTCTCTTAATTACGGTCTTCTACTGTGGGGTAATTCTGTTGAAGTTCAGAGAGTCTTTATGATCCAGAAAGACTGTGTGCGAGCAGTGGCTGGCGTTAGATATGATGACAGATGCAGACCTCTTTTCCAAAAGTTCAATATTCTCCCCCTAGCTTCTATGTATATTTTAAAAGTATGTCTATTTACAAGAAACCACCCAGAGTATTTTATAAAACGCGAGGCGATGTTCAAACGAGAACTCCGGGCTCAGTACCAACATCTTCTATACCAGCCAGATTGTAATTCTGATGTATATAAGAGAAATGCTATTAATATGTGTATAGTAATATTTAATAATCTCCCTAAAGAGCTGAGAATACTACATGGGAAAATATTTAAAATTAAATTGACTAAATGGCTGTTTTTATAGTGTTAAGGATTATTTAATATCTAGTGTTTATAATTTTAATTATAATTGCTGATTTGGTTTTGACATAATGTACCTATAATAATTTTTTTTTTTTTGACTTAATCATGTACCTACTTTTATATTTCAATTTTAATTTATCGACATACATAGTTTCATTATATTCTGTATTAATTCCTGCATGTTAGTTTTAGTAGTACCTTAATGTACAAATTTTGCATGTTGATTATGTGTCGACTGAATACTGTTTCACAAACTAATTTATAAGACCTAATTGTACGTATTCATGCAAATAAATATTTCTATTCTATTCTATTCTATTATATTCTATTCTATTCGTAGGCAGGGTCACTACCGACTGGGCTAGGAAGCCGTATAAGTGTTAACTACATCTTATTTCTCATTGTTTGATTGCACTATTACACATAGGTACTCATTGTACCCCTTCATTTCAGTTTCGGTGAATCGACCTGTAACTAAAGTTGGCATAACAAGCTTCGGCATTAAGTTCGCCTGTCAACTTGGGATGTTTCACGAATACTTACGTCACAAACCTTACGGAAGTCGAGCACAGTTGCGCGCCATTCGATTTTTATGAGCTAAGTTTTTACGACTTTTGTAATTCAATATGGACTGAAAAATCCTTTAAAGTTGTTATATTTTTCTCAAACGGTTAAAACAAGTAGGAATACATTTGAAAAAGGTACATGTTTTCAATTAGTTTGTAAGGATTCAAATAAATAAATGAAAATAAATTATTATTATTTATTTATTTTTTAAGTAAATTAGGAACTCGTACATTTTCGTACCCGTAAATTATTATCATTCTATATTCAATAAACTCACAAAATACAATTCAATTTATGAGTATCTCCGGAATGCTCCATACCGACTACAAAATTAAGTTGGTGATTTTTAGGACAGCCCCTCGCCAACTTCAATCAATTTTTGGGTACAATAGAGAAGATTTAATTGATGACACCGGGGATTATGAATTAACAAACACTGCCCGGGGCTACTCGGATTAATACGCTTTGGATAATGGATAGTCGACTATTTTTAGGCAGATCCATTTTACACTTTACACAAACTTGTTAACAAAGACAATGGAAAACATTTTTGCAGAAACTTCGTTAGGGAAACTAAATTTTACTTGTGAAGCTTTACTGAAAATTTGTCCGGGACGGTCGACAAAAACTGCGCCAAAATACCGGTATTAAAGATAGGACATTTAATAATTATGTTGTGGGTAGGGATTATACCTTTAGGATAGAAAAACTTAATTTTTTTTTAAATCCTTATCACGATATGACAATTGGCTCTAAACAATCATTGGGTCTAAAGAGACCAAATCGCGTTAGAGAGTCCGCTACCTTGTGGTTTAAATCAAAAACGTAAGCTACTTCAAGCCAATAGTAGATAAGTAGGTTGCAGGTACGAGTATTCCCAACTGCAAGCAGTTCGCGCACGCGTTAAGGGCCTTCTTCTTTTAGAATAGAATAGAAGAAACTTTATTCAGAAACACTTAACTACTATTTAAACATAGTTTTGAGCATATTATTATTTTAACAAAAACACTGTCAGTATATTATTGTTAAGCGTCACTGAAATGGTTTCCACTCAGCTTAATGTCAAGGTACCTTTTCAGGTCCACGACGCTGGTCTTCCGTGGAAATCCTTCCAAGAGAGCGCAACTAACAAAACAAATAAACAATAATTGAAACAGAATTAATCTAATGATTTACATAAATATAAATCTAAAATTATAAACATTTTTAAATCGCATCTAACTATTGATTTTAATGAGCAGTTACTGAACAGTCATACCCAACAATAAAGACTAAATAAGACGAAATTGTGACAAAAATGAGAGGAATACAAATATGATTCTGGAGGATATTGGCACTATACATAGCATACCTATATATTTAAAGTTTTCTGTAAATTTAAAATGTGTTTTTTGAACTTAACTTTAAAAGAATTAACTGAAACTTTTCGTGCCGATGTTCCGTTTCATACGTGATATGCTCTATAGGCGGCGGTGTTGACAGTTCTGGGCGTCCGTCAGATCGAGCTCTGAGTCATAGGTAATATGGACAGACTAGTGTAGCTGCACCATAGTTTGCGATGTCTTGCCGCAAACACATTGGGTCGAAGCGCCACGGAGCAGCCCCCATGTGGGGACTTTAGTATTTACTTTGCGCCAATAAAAAGGCGGTGTAGTGCTGCCGCCTACAATCCACACGTGCTTGGTTCCGATGTAGCAAGTTCATCGTATCATCATCTCAGCCATAAGACGTCCACTGCTGAACATAGGCCTCCCCCTTGGACCTCCACACGTACCGGTTGGAAACGACCCGCCGCATCCAGCGTCTTTCGGCGACCTTAATAAGATCGTCTGTCCATCTTGTGGGAGGACGTCCTACGCTGCGCTTGCTAGTCCGTGGTCTCCACTCTAGCAAGTTAGCGATGATAAATAGAGACGTGTAGGTACATTAGTTAGTCGAGGCTCACGTCCGTTGCCCAAAATCTTGTAATATCCGAAAACACATGCGTCTAACCAACAAATAAATCAATTGCCGATATTGGTACCATCCTGTCTGTTCAAATATTAGGGACGTGATGTGACAAACACATTTCTTTATGAAAAATAACACAAAAATACTGGACGATCTCTTGATCGCTCTGTAGCGAATATTGCGATAAAACCACCTTTGTTTTTCAACATATTCCTTTGACTGACATTTTACAGATATCTTTCTTATTTAATTATTATTAATTACAAAAGCTTTTTAATCTAACTTATTTAAACTATGAGAAATAAGTAACGTAAAGTTTTATGATTATGAAACTTTTTTGTTCAACAAAACTCTTTTTGAGTCGGGCAATCTCAGTGACCGAATACCTACCTTGAGTCCTAAGTAGGTATGTATAAGTCAAATCTCTTAAAATATGCTTGACGATTCCAAACCTATGATAGTGCTGCAAAGTCGTTATGACAAGTGACTCATTAAATTAATATTAAGTAGGTTAGCGGGCGACGTGTTTTTTTCGCAAAGCATTACATTAAGTATGTATAATAATTTTAAACAAAAAAGAACCGACTTTACTTAGCATCCACCTTTCCAACAGCAAATGCTCGAGCTGCTGTAAAAAATACTCAAATCACTATAGGTGTGCCTATAATAGTTGAAGAGTTCCCTCGATTTCTCCAGGATCCCATCAACAGATGCTGACCTGGTCACAATGGGACCAACTGTAAAGTATACTCCTTCAAACAAAAAAGAATTTTCAAAATCGTTCCAGCCGTCTTCGAATAATGGTGAACATACATAGAAATAAAAATAAAATAGCAAAAAAAACATACATCCCGACGAATTGATAGGTCTTCCTCCTTCGAAATCTTGAAGTCGGTTGAAAAGGATAAGAGTGTATTGAGACAATTTTGAATGAAGTGCTGATGTTACACAAATTGACTACGGTAGAATGCATAATTCAGTGGGGTAATTTGACAGCACTTTACAGACATTTGACAACCACTTTATATTCCAGGAGCTGTCAAATTACTGAATTATGAATTCTACCTTAAATCCTACTTTAACCCGAGTAAGGCTTGTGTTATGAGATGTCACTCACTATACATATGTATAGAAATTAGTAAAATCACTCGTTAAAATTATATCAACGGCGCTATAAAATGATATCAACTAATGTTATGTTTTAATTCTCTATATAACACATCACACACAAACACGGAACACTTATGGGTTCGCCAGGTTTTACCTGCATCTCAAAATTGCTATGTCACTTGAGGAGCATTTAATAAGACATTGTCGTACAATATTATTATTTCCATAACGTGTCACGTATACCTTAATATCGACATCATTGCGTCGCTGGCAATATGGCGTCGATATTGGCACTTATGTCCATTTTTATAACGGCACAGCATTTTGCTTTAAGTTTCATCTGTTTGCTGGTTTTTTGATTTGAATAAATGAGTGAAGTGAATGTAAATGTAAAACTAAAAGCACGATATATTTTCTTAAATAAGGCAAAACAAACAATATAGCAATATCAAACCTTTATTTATTCATATAGCCCTTCATTTAAATACAACAATTGAAACAGAAATAAATGTTGCCAATATCATTACGAAGTGGTCTGTTCTGTTTTATATAGGTAAATGACATATATTATACTAAACAAAATCTTAAGGTAATAAATACCTAAAAGGAACTTTGTCAAATTTGTGTCTTGCAGTTCACTGTTGAACTTGCTATCGGTACAAAAAATAACAGGAATTTCAAAACCCCGCTGTCATTACATGAACATGGCATGTTGTTGTGTGCGTGACTTTAACTCTCGTGGCGATTACTATAGTAATCGTTTCCATTTGTACAGTACAGTAATCGTTGCCATCATCATAGTGCGCGTAACCGACGGGGACAGATGGAAATACGCCATATTTTAACCAGATTACATAGACCTCGTTTTTAGGGTTCCTTACATCGAAAGGAAAAAACGGAACCCTCATAGGATCACATTGTTGTCCGTCCGTCTGTCAAGACCCTTTTTCTCAGGAACGCGTGGAGATATCAATCTGAAATTTATATCAAATACTCAGGTCTACTGTCCCTTGGAGCTGTGAAAAAATCAAACTTCTAAGACAACGTAATCAAAAGATACAGCCGTTTATGCCGCAAATATTCGAACCTCGCAAGGGAATCAAAGCCTAGAGGGTAACTTCCGTGAACTCAGAATCGTGAAATTTGGTACGAAGCAACGTCTTATAGCACCGATAAAGTAAAAATTGAGCAAAACCGTACATTTTTAGTTCATATAATAAAAATACTTTTAATAATTTTAAAGTTACTACTCCTATACATACCTACAGGTTTGTACGGAACCCTCAGAGTCCGACTCGCACTTGGCCGGTTTTTTATAACCCTTTAATTATTCTGTTTCAATATCTATCACATACAAGTTCTGCTCAATGTACAGCTTGATACGGTGTGTTCCATTCCACTTCGATTGAGCTTCCTTCTATTGTTAAAGGAAAGCGATATCAGGTATATTACAATCGCCTACAGGGCCCGATTCGAGATGCGAAAGTGACACACGTAGATATCTCACTTCTATTGTGCATCTATTGTGCTTCTATTGCGATCCTATTGCGGTCCTATTGCTGTTGTTTTTATCTGTCACATTTACAGTAGGTATCGCTAGAAGGTTTTGTCTATGACTATGGCGACCATTTTGTTTGTTATGACAGGACGTCGGGAATCCCTGGCAAAGAGTAAAAGGAGACTTTTTTTAGCATACAATAGAAACACAGATTACGCAATATTTTTCTGCACGAAGTAGCCAATATCAAATTTTTTTTTTTGCGATGAAGGCCATCAACGCACAAGGTCTTTGTAGTGTCATCTTGATTCTTGAATGTGTGTAATAGGAGAATTGTATTTGCGTCTCGTTCTCTCGTTAACGAAAGAACCAGACGCAGATACAATCTGAGGATGCGTCCGTCTATGCGTAGACCATAAAGTTATTATTTTAAACTGGAGTATACTCTTCGGCCACAGAGTAATGCCGAAAGAGAGCGTAATAGAGGACGCTGCGTTTCGTTTTGACCACAGATATCTCACAGAACAGATCCGAAAAAATAAGCCAGACGTTTTTTCATATAGTTGTCTCTTTGGTTATTTATGGTTAACCAAGATGAGTTAGAATGGGACAGATAGTATGACCTTTTTCGGCTGTTAACGAATCGTCTCGATTTAAAACTTAACCAAACTGTCAAATTAACCTAGACGTCAAACACAAAATTGTAGCAAAAGACGGTTTCTTGCAAGTTATCGTACTATTTCTGAAAATTAAGCTGTATACATTGAATATTCATTATTTATATGTAAGCAGAAATGTCGTGCATAGTTCCATACCGCCGGAGGTGGTTCAAATCAGCGAAGAAGTCCGGAGAAAATACCAGTTTCCATCGGTAAGAAACTATTGTTTTCATTTCAAAATGTTCAAACACATTATGTAATATAATAGTCTCGGATAAGTGCACATGCTGGATACTATAAAATAAGAACCTTTTGCGTAGTTCCAAGGTGATTTTATTGAGATTTATTGGTAAAATTCAATTTTTGTAAACAACGCTAGTGTTGTAACTAAATGAAAATAATTATGTCGATATCTTATCGATATGAAATATTTATCTAGGCAAACACAAAATATTATTATATTAAATTATTGTTTACATAATTAATTGTCAATTGTTCAGATTTCCGGAATATAATATATTGCGTCAAAAATGGATTGAAGTCGTAGGGCTCAATAATTAGACGCCGAACAAACAACAAAGGATTTGCTCGAAACATTTTAAAAATTACTATTTTTTACTACTTGCAATGGACAAATATTGTTGCCAAATGCAATACCTACAATATTTCAGAGGCCTCTTGAGGTAAGTTGAGAAAGCGCTTGTTTAAACCGGTGTTAGACAACGCAATATTTGCAATTTCTTGGCCCCATTTTGTCATGTACCCTGTCTCTCTCCACCCCTCCCACTTTTATTACACGGCGCAATCTGACAGATTATGCCCTTTCTGTAGAAATTGCAATGTATAAAACATTGCAATTTCAAATCGTTTTTATTTATTTTGCGACCACAGATAATCTCCTATGAGGCGTGGCCAGACGTAGGAGCATGATGCCGACTGCCGCGCTCGGTCGACCGTCTACAATTGCATGCTTCAGTGCAGCGGATAGCAGAGTAGTACGACGCTATAAGATAGAACGAGACGAAATTGATATGACCTTATTTTCATATACCTATCTGAGTTAACGCAATAAAAATATATTTATGTCATACTTTGACACACTTAAGGGAATCAAAATGTCTTATAGCACAAGTATAAGAAACCCAGACTTTCCAACCCAGAGAGGAAACTAGGCCTTGTTAGGATTAGGCCCGGTTTCCTCACGATGTTGTAAAAAAATTGAGAAAATATATCGTTGTATTTTTTTTTACGAAAATAGTGTTGAAGAAAGTTATCTCCAAAAACTTCTTTCATAGGCAGATACAAGTTTTTGATATATTTTTTTCGATAGTAGTTACGGAACCCTCCATAATGCGTGGTCCGACACGCACTTGTTAATTTTTTGTTACATTGGAATACCTGTTACGGATATCAACAGTAAATATCGATGTCGATATTTAGTAGAAAATTATCATTCACTGCACTAAATCTCGTCACGAAGTCATGAAAGGCTGAGACAATGACAGCTGAAGACCTGTGAGATAGCATGGTGTCTATCTTTTTCTTACTTACTGATAAGTACATTAGTGAGAGCAGATCGGGAATATAGAAAAGTTCAACTTATAATTTCAGATCTGCTTTTCTCTGATATCTGTGATTTCAAACAATAACCGGTTGACAGCTGAATTAATTTGAAGTACCGAATTTAAAAACAGAGAAAAAGGAGGTATATTCAAGCATATAACATACGCGCATAAGTGTATGTAAGCGTTAACGTGTACATACACTTACGGCAGATGTCGCTACACGTCACCCTCTGACGTAAGCAATGAAGGAACTGATGGAAAGATTCGCCGCGGTTGAGTAAGCGTCGATGGCTCAGTTGGTCAGAGCGGTCGGACCGGTGTTCCGAAAGGTCGCAAGTTCGAATCTTGCTCGACGCGGTGAATTTTTCCATTTTTCTTTCAATTATAAAATTGAAATTTCGCTTGCAGACGTTTCTGCTTAATACAAAATTAATTCAGTATGGGTTAGCGCATTGTTATCGATGTTATTCCAATATGACTTGGAACTTCGATGCCGTTAACGTGTACATACACTTACGGCAGATGTCGCTACACGTCACCCTCTGACGTAAGCAATGAAGGAACTGATGGAAAGATTCGCCGCGGTTGAGTAAGCGTCGATGGCTCAGTTGGTCAGAGCGGTCGGACCGGTGTTCCGAAAGGTCGCAAGTTCGAATCTTGCTCGACGCGGTGAATTTTTCCATTTTTCTTTCAATTATAAAATTGAAATTTCGCTTGCAGACGTTTCTGCTTAATACAAAATTAATATAACATAGGTTTAGGCTCCAAACAAACCTGTTACCTAATCAGGTCGCCCGAAGGCGCATATCTTAACTAAATACCGGAGCCCCACACACACAGGGTTCTACGCCGTGCGGTTTTAAAATCTAACGTTAGGCCAAAATAAGTCAACAGGACGAGTGAGTGTGTCTTTCGGTCAGGTTACCGAATCAGGAGCCGTATCGGCTACCGGACGTTTGCTTGGAGCCTTGGTAAGGCCATAGGTTTTAACCATAAAGCTCTATAAATGGAGTACGCTTCGCCTCATCTTTCCAAACAAAAAAGTCTGCCAAAATCTGAGGAGGGCGAGGTAGCACGCATGTGAAGTTTTCAAGTCAAAGGTACATCATTGTCGGTTGTTAATACAGTTTATTTCTAAATGTTTTTTTATGGCAGCAACGCTATATTGACAACCGACAAAGATGTACCGTTGACTTGAAAACACCAAACATATTTGACATATTCTTTTTATACTTCATAACACTAAATGGAGCAATAGATAGTCGACTGTACTAATGTTAACATATGGTTCATTATTGGATGCAGTCTTTGGAAATGTCAAACAAAAAAGCCAAGGATCATTTTTGATTGTATTTTCAAACAAAATATAGAAGACAGCAATCCTTAAGCGCGTTAAATATGGAGAAGTGTCAAACGTCAAATAGTTACTGCCCGTCAGAAAGAAAACGATTGTCTTTGAATCGATTCTGTAAACGAAGCTTGATTTTCGATTTAGGTTAAATCTTTTATTACGAAAGTAATGATAAATAAAGTAAAACTGTACTTACATCTGAAATGGTATTTCATCTTTTTGAAAACTAGACGAAATATAACATATTTTTACATCCAAAAACAGCGCATAAGGGCATTTTCACGGAGCTTGTTATCCATTGACAGCGATGACGAAAATGGCGTGACATCGATTATTGAAATAGTTTTTATAGATGTACTAGATTTTCCGCCAATACTTTTGACAGAGGGGAAATGATACTCAGGGCCTCTCCTGGTTTAGAACTCTCTGGTTTTAACCCTACAAAAGCAAAACAATCTGATCACGGTCGCTCTAAATTGTTGAACTTGCGGTTTGAAAATGTTACACCAGGAGTACTTCAGGTCAGAATGCAAACAAGTAAAATCAATCAGTCCTGTGTGGAGGTCATCCGATCGGATAACCGTATCCAGCAAGGTGTTTGCCTGGAACTTTTAAAATAATGCAAACAATTAAAATTAACCGGCCGCGTCCGATCGGGGAACGGAATCCGCCAACCTGACGCCTAGACCGAACGTTTACCTTGAGCCGGATCAGTTACTCAATTTGATACCTTATTTCAGCCCATTTCCAGCCTTAGCACATATTTGTGGTCAACGTGACATTTTTTAAATATCCTATAAACAATTAAGTACCGTAGTTTTATTATGTTGGAGGCACACCGATAGTTATATATATTTTTTTACAAGCGTCATCTACTGTGAAATAGAAAAAGGTAGAGACAACCACGGGCCAGTAGAGTCTGGACGGTACTTTTGCTCTATTTTCCTAACCTCAGTTGAACCTTACTAACGAGCAAAACAGTCGTTCATAGGTGACTAGAAAAAACGGTCTGACAGAGAGCATAATATTAGGGGGCGGTGTCTCACTCGCACTCGTTACAAAATAGTCACAAACTGACATTTGAAATTGTTCTCATGTTGTCATGTTGGCTATGTCTGGTGACGTCATTACCTCTTTAGTCAAAACGAGACGCAGCCCCCTATATCAAACTCTCTTTCGGCCTCACTTTGTGACTGAAGAGTATATTCCAATTTATCCTACTTCCTACTAATATTATAAATGCGAAAGTTTGGATGGATGGATGTACGTTCCGATTAATCTCAAAAACTACTGGACCATTTTAGATGAAATTTAGTATAGAGATAGTTTGATATACACATTTCCGCAACCGTAGACAATTGTCTATGATTTCAGAGCCGAATAAGATAAATTTTCATCATTTGATACCATTGTATCGTCGATAACAAGATAAATATATTATAAGCAAAGAAAGAATACCACAGCATACTATTTTCCAGTTATTAATATACTTATAATGCGATTGAAGTCGTGTGTTGAATATTGTGAGAATATCAATAATATTTTATACAATCGTGACATAATGAAGTACGAGATTGAAAAGCTTAATTATGTCACTATTGTATACACTACCTTTTCTACGAGTGCTCAAAGTAGGCAAGCCGGTAAGAATTAAGTTCGTCGAATGCCTTAAAATTTATTACCGACCAAAGATGATAATTATTTCGAAACGACAATCATCTTTTAGAAAAGGTCAGAGGTCTTCCCGTTTGCATCTCTCTCGGCTCGTTTTCCTCCTTCTCATACGTCGAGCGAAAATGCACCTTAAAGTAATTATCTTAGAGTACATTTTACTTATTGATTTTTTTGGCTGAGATCGCTTCAGTTTAAAATAATAACTTCATGTACTATACTTCGTTTTTTTTGAGATTCGAAATTGAGTAAACATAGAAACAGTAGTTGCCAACCTGTTCTAAATGTTCAATTTAAACACACTGCAAGCACGCCAACAGAGGATTAGTTAACATGATTGAGAGTTCACATTTGTGTAAAAATAACAACAATTTGTCTGCAGTTTGTATTTATTGTTGTGTTGGATTATTTAATCTGTTAAATAATCCAACACAACAATAAATACACAATTTCGTTTTAGATTTTGTATGCCAACATTTGAGACACGTGAAAAATGAAAAACTGACCTGACAGTGACGCACGTACCTTCTAAAACAAAAACTTAAGATCTAGTTTTTTTTATCAGTATTCACGAAAATTATTTAATCATAATACGCACTTATTAATCAATTTTCGTAAATAAAAATGCGTCTAAACGTTATTTAATAGTTTTATTATATAATAATAATATTATATCTATTATCACGGACAGGACTATTGTAGCCAATAAGATATCGTGGTAATAGATCGACCGCAACGCCGGGCCATGCTCGTCGACATCACCGTCCCATGTGACGAGAACATCGTGAAGGCCGAGAAGAACAAGTCCAGCAAGTACCTAGACTTGGCTCACGGGGTAACCGCCATGTGGGAGGTTGATTCGGCGATCATTGTACCGATAGTTGTTTCTGCGAACGGTCTCATAGCGAAGAGTATCGACCAACATCTAGAGAGACTTTCGCTACGGGCTTGTGGTTGGATCAAGGGTCAGATTCAGAAGGCGGTTATCCTGGACACGGCGCGCATAGTCCGAAGGTTCCTCTCTCTGCGGCCCTGACCACCGGCAGCCTGGGCCCTGATCCGTTGCCGGCGGCACCCTAGGTTAGGTTTTTTATTATGTTTTTATTGTTTTTGTATGTTTTAGATGTATTTTTGTATTTTACTTTTGTCAAAATATTATAAAAACCTAATCTATGAAATTAATGAAATAAAGAGAATATTATATAAATAATAATAAATAATAAAGCAACTGTCTTAGGTGATGGTAAAAGATTTGGTGGACTACGAGGTGGCATTTCTTGTTGTATGCCACTCGGGCCTGCCTCTGATTGCTCCATAACCCTCCAACCAAACGTACTATATTAGAGCAAGCAAATACCTCTACTTAAATAAGAATCACAATAAGCTTTAAACATTAAAAACTATCCAGGTATGGCTGAGAGATACTAATAACAGATGTCGCGAGAAAATATTTAAAAATCGAACCATCCGTTGCGAACCTCTTCATCTCTAGGTATTTTATTGTGCAACATTCACAAGAACATTAACAATGATAAAAAATAAAATATTTAGTGCATATAACAACTACCAAAATATTGTTAAATACTCAATATAACATTTACAAATACGTAGGCATGGCTTTACTATAAATACAAATATATTTAAGTACTAGCTGTGCCCGCGGCTCCGCCCGCGTGGAATTCTGTCTGTGTCAGTAAGCGGCTAATTCACTCCTAATTTCTCTCCCGCTACCCTGGAGGCGGAACTTGAAGTAAAGTTGACAGATGGATAAAAATATTTTACAATTACCACTAAATGAAACTACACTCAAAAATGAATACTTTTTATTATCACGTAAATTTTTTTTGGCATGATTTAAACGACATAGAGTAGTAGGTGTATATCGGTCGATACAGGACCACTTTTGTATTTATACGTTCATGTCCACGGCAAATATCATCCAAATCGATTCTCCCGTCAAATGAGTCTAAGCATGAAAGGTAAGAACAGGCGCGGTTGAAATTGGGTTGGGGGGGATGATTTTTTTCTATTTGAGGTGCACTTAGAGGGGGGCATGCAAATTTAACTCACTCAAGTGTAGTGGCTAAAAATTTCAAAAATATCAAAAATTTCAAAAATTTCAAAAATTTCGAAAATTTCCATAATTTCAAAAATTTCTAAGATTTCAAAAATTTCAAAAATTTCAAAAATTTCCATAATTTCAAAAATTTCAAAAATTTCAAAAATTTCAAAAATTTCAGAAATTTCAAAAATTTCATAAATTTCAAAAATTTCAAAAATTTCAAAAATTTCAAAAATTTCATAAATTTCAAAAATTTCCAAAATTACCATAATTTCTAAATTTACAAAAATTTCAAAATTTTTCAAAATTTCCAAATTACCAAAATTTCAACATTTTAAAATTTCCAATTTTCCAAAAATTGAAATTTTGGTATTTTGGAAATTTTGAAATTTTTGAAAATTTAGAAATTTTTGAAATTTCGGAAATTTTTGAAATCTTAGAAATTTTTGAAATCTTAGAAATCTTTGAAATTATGGAAATTTTTGAAATTTCAAAATTTCCAAAATACCAAAATTTCAACATTTTAAAATTTCCAATTTTCCAAAATACAAAAAAAATTAAAACCAATTTGCGAAAAAATCTAAAATAAAATAAAATTAAATAACATAACTTCGTTCCAAGCGAGTGTTCCACGACACTCACGTATTTTATTTTTCTCTGACTATCATTAGTACATTGTAATGTGCTTATTACATTGAAGAATAAATACACCAATATCATAAATCCTCTTTTCCGCGTTCGGAACCGTATGAAATTAGAATTACCACCATTATTGCAACCAGTAACGTAACATCAGTGTATTCTCTGTGACAATGTGGTTATAACCCACCCAGGTTATACGTAGCGTAAAACTTCAACGTCTAAAAGGGGGGGGGGGGGGTAGCCACTACACTTGATTAGAAATTTTGGTAATTTTGAAAATTTTTAAAATTTATGAAATTTTTGAAATTTGTGAAATTTTTGAAATTTTTGAAATTGTTGAATTTTATGAAATTTTGGAAATTTTTGAAATTTTGAAAATTTAGAAATTTAGAAATTTTGGTAATTTTGAAAATTTTTGAAATTTTTGAATTTTTTGAAATTTTGGAAATTTTGGAAATTTTTGAAATTTCAAAAATTTTTGAAATTTCAGTTTCAATTCAATTCAATTTGAAGAATAAATACACCAATATCATAAATCCTCTTTTCCGCGTTCGGAACCGTATGAAATTAGAATTACCACCATTATTGCAACCAGTGACGTAACATCAGTGTATTATCTGTGACAATGTGGTAAAAACGTATGAAAGTTCATTACCTCAGGTAACGTAATGAGAATCCGCCCCCCCCGACCGCCTGCGCAATAAGGTTGATCATGGCGGTGTAATGGCGGTCATTCTAATGGTTTCAATGGATTTTTAATATGTGTGTAGGTAAAGCAGTGTATGCTTCTGTACATAATTAGGCCTTATTACGTAACAGTTACATAAACTACTATTTATCTCTTTGTAGGGTTCCGTAGTCAACTAGGAACTTTTTTGTATTTTGGAAAATTGGAAATTTTAAAATGTTGAAATTTTGGTATTTTGGAAATTTTGAAAAATTTTGAAATTTTTGAAAATACAGATTTAGAAATTTTGGTAATTTTGAAAATTTTTGAAATTTATGAAATTTTTGAAATTTCTGAAATTTTTGAAATTTTTGAAATTTTTGAATTTTTTGATATTTTGGAAATTTTTGAAATTTCAAAAATTTTTGAAATTTCAGTTTCAATTCAATTCAATTTGAAGAATAAATACAACAATATCATAAATCCTCTTTTCCGCGTTCGGAACCGTATGAAATTAGAATTACCACCATTATTGCAACCAGTGACGTAACATCAGTGTATTATCTGTGACAATGTGGTAAAAACGTATGAAAGTTCATTACCTCAGGTAACGTAATGAGAATCCGCCCCCCCGACCGCCTGCGCAATAAGGTTGATCATGGCGGTGTAATGGCGGTCATTCTAATGGTTTCAATGGATTTTTAATATGTGTGTAGGTAAAGCAGTGTATGCTTCTGTACATAATTAGGCCTTATTACGTAACAGTTACATAAACTACTATTTATCTCTTTGTAGGGTTCCGTAGTCAACTAGGAACTTTTTTGTATTTTGGAAAATTGGAAATTTTAAAATGTTGAAATTTTGGTATTTTGGAAATTTTGAAAAATTTTGAAATTTTTGAAAATATAGATTTAGAAATTTTGGTAATTTTGAAAATTTTTGAAATTTATGAAATTTTTGAAATTTCTGAAATTTTTGAAATTTTTGAAATTTTTGAATTTTTTGATATTTTGGAAATTTTTGAAAATTTCAACTAGGAACCCTTATAGTTTCGCCATGTCCGTCCTTCTGTCCGCGGTCTAGCTCAGTTACCATTCGCACTAGAAAGCTGAAATTTGGTGAGGCCTGATAAGAACTTTCAATAAAACCTATATTGAATAAAATCGGTTCAGCCGTTTTTGAATTATCAGTCAAAAACGCATAGTGAAAGGAAGTGTCGAATAGTAAAATGACGTAAGTGCCACCAAATATCCCGTAATAAACTACCTTTTGAATGGATGTTTTATTTATAACAGATTTTAAAACAGGGCGGCATCTACGAAACTACACTGAGCATCGCCCGACATGCTCATGACCGGTTTTTTTTCCATTGTTATCCCGGAAATCACCCCTTAAGGAGTACTAATCCCCACCCAGGTTATACGTAGCGTAAAACTTCAACGTCTAAAAGGGGGGGGGGGGGGGGGGGTAGCCACTACACTTGATTGCGTTAAATTTGCATGCCCCCCTCTAAGTGTACCTCAAATAGAAAAAAATCATCCCCCCATCCCAATTTCAACCGCGCCTGTTCTTACCTTTCATGCTTAGACTGATTTGACGGGAGAATCGATTTGGATGATATTTGCCGTGGACATGAACGTATAAATACAAAAGTGGTCCTGTATCGTCCGATATACACCTACTACTCTATGTCGTTTAAATCATGCAAAAAAAATTAATGTGATAATAAAAAGTATTCATTTTTGAGTGTAGTTTCATTTAGTGGTAATTGTAAAATATTTTTATCCATCTGTCAACTTTACTTCAAGTTCCGCCTCCAGGGTAGCGGGAGAGAAATTAGGAGTGAATTAGCCGCTTACTGACACAGACAGAATTCCACGCGGGCGGAGCCGCGGGCACAGCTAGTACTTAAATATATTTGTATTTATAGTAAAGCCATGCCTACGTATTTGTAAATGTTATATTGAGTATTTAACAATATTTTGGTAGTTGTTTTTTCGCAAATTGGTTTTAATTTTTTTTGTATTTTGGAAAATTGGAAATTTTAAAATGTTGAAATTTTGGTATTTTGGAAATTTTGAAAAATTTTGAAATTTTTGAAAATTTAGAAATTTAGAAATTTTGGTAATTTTGAAAATTTTTGAAATTCATGAAATTTTTGAAATTTCTGAAATTTTTGAAATTTTTGAAATTTTGAAAATTTAGAAATTTAGAAATTTTGGTAATTTTGAAAATTTTTGAAATTTTTGAATTTTTTGACTTTTTACTTTTAGGTTCTCGACTTTATTCACTTTTATCACTTTGTCACTTCTCAGTTTCACTTTTCACTACACTTCACTTCACTTCACTTTATTCTATTTTATATATTTTTTATTTCATTCCATTTTACATGTTTCTCAATCGTATGGGTGTCGCGTTTTCGTGACGTGACGCTTTTTCGTGACGGTCACGTGACTTTTTTTCGCCTAGCCCCCCATCCGCGAACCGTCCGATAAGGAACTTCGTTCCAAAACTACCACCGGTTCTAACCCTACACCTCTGGCCCAAGAAGTATTATGACCGAAAAGAAACTCGAAACAGTAATACATTATTAGATCTTAATGAGACAAAATAATGCGTAGTTCTTCAAGAAGACATGTCAAAACAGCTTGAGAGACATATAATGTACCCATTGTTTAATTATAAAGAAAAATAAATCCTAATCTGACTGCTTCACAAAACGTTTGATATGTTTTCCTACCTAAACGGTGTCCTATAAATGTTAGATGATTATGTAGTAGTTTTTTGGTTTGGGCCATGCATCTTTGTCCGTCATATATAGTCCTCGAACCTGCAATAACACTTTGACATTCATGACATTTTCAAATATTTCTTAAGAGCGGGTAAAGGTAAATTTAAAGCATCGACGGGTAAATTTCAATACCAAATTTCATCTAAATATGTACAGTGGTTATTGGTTGTTTTTTCCCCATGTAAACTTCCACCCCTTTTGCATCCGCTTAAGGGATAATTTCCGAGGTAAAACTACTTTATTTCCTTTTCCAGAGTTCAAATAATCTCCATACCAAATTTTATCTAAATCGATTCTGCGGTTAATAATTCCCTATACACATTTCCAACTCCCTTGTCACACCTTTAGGGTTGATTTTGGGGGTGAAAACTATTCTTTGTCCTTTCTCGAGACCCATGCTATCTCTATACCAAATATCATCTTTATCAGTTCAGCGGTAAAAAAAATCCTCATACCAACTTCCAACCCCCTTTTCACCCCCACAAGGGTTTATTTTCGGGATGAAAACTATTTTGTCGTTTCTCGGAACTCAAATTATCTCCATACTAATTTCTATTAAAAATTCTCCATACAAACCTTCAGCCTCCTTTTCACCCCCTCCCGGTTTGATTTTCGGGATGAAAACTATTCTTTGTCCTTTCCCGGGACTCAAATTATCTCTACACAAAATTGCATCAAAATCCGTTCAGCCGTTTTCACGTGATGCGCGGTCAAATAAAAAGACAAACAGATAAACAGACAAACATTCTAAAAATTGATGGAATGTGTTCTGTTACCGATTCTAAGTATCCCCAGCCAACTTTTTTTAGAATATATTCCATTATAGTTCAAAATCTGTAAGAATGAACTTTTGACACTTCAGCATTGACGCATTGAGTGATGGGGCTAAGACGTATCGTTTGTCAAATTTAGCGATTATTTATGAATTGTTCGAATCGATTTTACTACAACCGATCTTTTCTTGTTATAAGCCTACATATTTTGTATCACAAATCTTAACTGCATTTACAAAATTTTGGGAGAAAGTACAGTTCAATAAAAAATGCTAAACAGAATTTTTTCATATTTTTTGGACTTACGGTTCAAAAGTTACATGGGGGGACACAATTTTTCTGACTTTCGAAGCGATTATTTCTGAAAATATTTACTTAATCACAAAATGTTCAAAGAAACCTCGATGTTATTTTTAAAAACCTATCGATTGATGTGCAACATGTTGATATTTTGTAATTTTTTATTTTTATTTAGTATAGCCATTTTTGAGTTATTTCTAAAAAACTTCTTCCATAGGCATCAGATACGACCTTTTGGTATTAGTTTGGTTCTTATTCCATTGAAGGTGGAAACTGGAAGGCGGAATCCTCCATTATGCGTGGACCGACATGCACTAAGCCAGTTTTTATGGAATTGGGACTCGTACACCGTCCACTACTACCTAATAATACAGGTAATCAAAATACGACAAAGCTCAAAATATCTCGAACAGTTCTGAAATTTGGTACGTAGGTTAAATAAATGTATCTGATGATACGACCTTTTGGCATTAGTCCGGTTCTTATTCCATTGATGCCACGGAACCCTCCATTATGCGTGGTCCGACACTTTTTCACATCGTACTTCATTTTATCTTCGTTTTGTTTTGGTTTTTATTATTATATATTGTATAGACAATTGTGATTACATAATCAATTTTATCGACTTACGGAAATGTTATATGAATCGGAACAGCAGATATGGTCACAACACTAAATTTAAAAAAAAGGAGGCGTAGACCGTAACTGTTTGCATGCTAAATTGTTATCGTAAAATATTCAATAACTAAGATATGAGAAAATGTAACATTAATTAAGTTATGTTTATTAAAAGTAAAATATTGTGTTTACGTACATGACAAGCTGTAAAATCGTTATAGGATTTTGTTTATAATTTCAAAGTGTCTTGCGCGTTTACGTTCTACGGGCGTTGCGATGTGTCAAAAGTTCATTCTTACAGATTTTGAACTATAACAGACTTTCGACCCTGTTCAGCTTTATTATATGTATAGATAGTTTTTATTGAAAGTACCTTTCAGGCTTCACTTCCATTATTTTTTTTTCAAATTTTTACAGTTCTAAAGTAAGATGAGGGGGGGACTTTTTTTAAAATGAAACTATCCTTTGTCCTTTCTCGAGACCCATCCATACTATCTCTATACAAATTTTCATCTAAATCAGTTCAGCGGTAAAAAAATCCTCATACCAACTTCTAACCCCCTTTTCACCCCCACAAGGGTTTGAAAACTATTCTATGACGTTTCTCGAGACTCAAATTATCTCCATACTCATTTCTATCTAAATCGTTTCAGCGGTAAAAAATTCTCCATACAAACTTTCAACCCCATTATCACCCCTACCAGGGTTGATTTTCGGGACTAAAACTATATATTATCCTTCCCCGGGACTCAAACTATCTCTATACAAAATTTCATCAAAATCCGTTCAGCCGTTTTCACGTGATGCGCGGTCAAATAAACAGAAAAACAGATAAACAGATAAACAGATAAACAGACAAACAGATAAACAGACAACAATTCTAAAAATTGTTGGAACGTGTTCTGTTATCGATTCTAAGTATCCCCAGCCAACTTTTTTTCGATTATCTTCCATGTACAGACTTTCGACCCTCTTCAGCTTTATTATATGTATAGATGTTTAATGACGGCGTAGGCACTTTGACAGTTGTGACATCTATCGTGCCTAATAAAGAACCCTGTACATCGTTCTGTCAACGTTTTTCTAATCTCAAAAAAAACGAAATATAGGTGGGATCCCCCTCATCTACTGACGTCTACGTCAAAACAAATAAGATGGCACCCATGCCCATAGAGGCAATCCTCTAGCGATAGTTGTTGACTTTGACGTAAGTAGATATCTCACTATTGTGAAGCTATTGCAGTTTAGCGTCACTCAAAAGTGAGATATCTCAGTTGTATTGTGGTTGTATTGCATGACGCTGTCATTTATGCCATGTCGAATCGCGCTCCAGAGTGCAGGTAAATTGATAGTGTTCACGGTTTTTCTTGCAATCTTACAAAAGCTGAGAGAAAGTGTCAGGAAGTAATATAGATATCTACTCAATTTAATATGTAATTGCCTCCCATTCTTACAGGACCATGAGTTCTATGTTTTAAGTCTGGAAAGAGAGGTGTCGTAGAATGTACAAGTTCCCATATAAACCATGACACTTCTCTTTCCGGACTGACTTATGGAAAATGGCAAAAACGGAACCGTTACAGTTTCGTCATGTCCGTCTGTCCGTCCGTTTGTCAAAGCCATTTTAGACCTATCTTAATGAAATTTTAACATAAGGTGTATTTTGTATGCCGCTACTTATTTTTGTAGTAAAACTGCCAATCAGTACGTCGTACTTGACGTACATTACATACATATGTTCCGGGTTTTTTTTTGCATATCTTCATACTAAAAAAACCCAGGTTGCATTCCCTAATGCCGAGCTCATTTGAACTAAAATACCTGCTTTACTAAGTTCACTATAGAATACATCAGGCTTGCAATAGGCCTCTCCAACGGCTCTCTTTATTTGTACTGAACAAGAGACTTAGAAAATTCAGCTTCTCAGCGGCTAGTTTTGGTATGGGCAATACAGAAAATGTCGTTTCCCTACAAGTAGGTATGTAAAGCCTAACACCAGGCACATGAATTAGCCACACTCGTTTTCTTAATATGGCCCCTGAGACACCACATACTCAGAGGGAACGACATCTCATTACCCTTAACGATAATGTTATAGGCGGTGAAAAATTATCAGTCAAACAAAGGCGCTAAACGACGATTAAAAATAGATTTGACACGTTCCTGGCAGGTAATGATTGACTATATTATATTAGTTATGGTGCCAATCAAAATTGGACAGATTCGACTTATTTTGGTTAAGTATGGAAAGTATAATAGGGAACTGAAAATAGATGTCATATACTTCAGAAAAAGTGACCAAACCCTCCGGTGTCCGAGGCCAGATTCGAACTGGCGTCTTCAGCTTTCGCGGCTGACGTCCTGACCACTAGACCACCCGGTCACGGCGGAACTTGACAAATTTTCTCATGTATATGCAATCTCTGAATTTGAAACGGCTAGGCGCCGTTGACCATACTCTAAGGGCATGCGCAGTACGTGCTTGCACCTCCACCTCAAAAAATATTGAACAAAAATATTTGATTTGATTCAAGATTTATAATAGGGAACTTAAAAATTATTTAATAAATTAAAAAATTCGTTTGTTGCGGCCTTTTGCCACAGTTTATGATGAGTCTGCGCTCTGCGGTCCGCAATATTTCGTACATAAACTCCGAGAAAAGAGCAGTGGTTGGAACCCAAGATCTTCGTTTTGAAATTCGAACGTCTTACCGCTAGCCAGCGCACTTATTCTTCATTCTTCTTGATTAACCATGTTAATTTTTGAGTAAAAATACTTATGTTTTAAACATTTTACGAAACGAAGTTATAATAAAAAGGTTTAGCCAAGCTAATCGTTTTCGTTTAAAAGATTATTAGTATTTAAATGCCGTAAAACATGGTAATTAGGAGTCAGTCAACAGCTTGCTACAAGCCCGCGGTTGAACTTCGAAGTAACAAAGTACAGAAACTTGATGCGTATCCCGAGTCTTTATATATGATATGGTTCAGAAACAATTTCAGTTTATTTTGTTTGCACTTATATATTCATAAGACGAGCGTAATAAAAACAATATAGAATTAAAATCTCAAATCAGTGTCCTATTTTGTTGAATAGGAATATGTAAATAGCATGTCTTTATTTGTTTTATCATTCAAAATATGTAGCTTTTCAAAATAATTCTCATAGCAAATAGGTACCAAATAAGGAGGATAGTGATTGAAATACTACTAAACTTGTCTTATTACTTGTACATTCGTGTACACCTCAATTTCAATCTACAAGAACATCTACCTATTTTACATCTACCTAGTTATATATAAAGAGGTATTTTGAATTTAAAATACATACGGGTCAAACTGAGAACCTCCTGTTTTTTAAAGTAGGTTAAATTTATTTTTTACGCACACGTTTTTCTTCAAAGACGTATATTTACACTTGTCTTTTTCCATTTGACATTTCAGATAGAATCATGGTTCTGCATAAAATATGTAGCCTATGGCAGAAATCTAATGGTCACTTTAATTTAACCAGATATAACCAAATCACAGTACCCATACAAGTTGGACACTAAATAAAAAGTGAATTACACTAACAAGCAAAAAAGGCTTCAAACTATTTCTACAACTCTTGGAAAGACAACTCCGTCTAAGGTATTATTGGCTTAAGGATACCATTTTTATTGAGTTTTACCAAAGATGCAGTTTCCAATATAGAAATTTAAATGTACGACAACTTTTTACATGGCATTAAAGTTCTCAGTATGTGATAAAGTAATATATGTACAGTCACCGGCAATAGTATCTTGCTACACGAAGGCCGCAAAAATTGTGACACGCTCTTATGGCCCTACAAATAAGAGCGTGTCAGATAATTTTGCGGCCTTCGTTTAGGAAGATACTATTGCTGGTGACTGTACGACCGAATGTTCCTTGAATTTTGTCCTAATTTTAATATTTTAAATAGATAATAGTGTAGCTAAGAAGACTTTGGGATGCATATTAATTGTACAGTAAAATAAGAACCAGCTAATTTTGCTGAAAATTGCTTGAAACTTATATTACGACATAGGATTTTTTTTTATCTCGGGACTCATTTCCTATAAGTATGGATATAATATAACATTTCCTAGCTGTAACAGAGGGAAGCTGAAAACTTCATAATGAAAAAAAACTTCCAAGTGCACAAAGTTGCGAGCTGAGTCTCGTATTTTTAAAATAGAATTCTTTTGTTTTAAATATAATGTTTCACCGATAACACTTCAACGAAGTTTAGAACAATGATTGGCTAAATTCCTGTGATTGATGGCCCGATACAGGGCATTGGAAACTTTCAAGACTTTATTGTTCATCATATCTTGATTGATCTGTTATCTGCTTATCGTAAATAAGTAATTTGATAGTTACGTAGCGGTCGTGGTACCTACTCCAAATTTAGAACAAGCAGGTACCGATATGAAGAGTAAGTACTGCGAAAAGCAGGACTCTTGTAACTTTTAAAGAAATTTGTCTCTTGAAGGTATTTTCACTTTGTACAGTTTAGTGAAGTGACATCCGGTGTGCATGTCATCGGTAGGTATGCTAAGGGTTAATTTTCTTCGCAATAATTTGGTTAGTGCTTGAGAGCGCCATTTTGTCCTATTTAGCGTGCATATTCTGTAGACGCACTGCTTGGCGTTATGTCGAGCAGTGCGTCCAGGGTTGTAAAGGGTGAACACTCGCTATTACATTTTATTAGGTGTGTACGTACGTACAGTAGCCATCAAATATAACAGAGCGGCGAAAGTACTCAAAAATATGCATATGCATATGAACATGCACTTTATCGCTTTGATAATAGGAGCGTTGTTCAGATATTTGTGACCACCTTGGCCGCTCCGATATATCTGATGGCGACTGTACCTAATGTACCTATGAACTCGAGGGCAAAAGCTAGTATTGTATATAAGTTAAAAATAGGTCAACTCAAGTTATAAAATAGTAGGATGTATGAAATAATTACCAGCGAGAAAGAATTGTGAAGCTGGTCGCACGCACACATACATACTCCCTCGTGTCCGTAACGTAACACACGTAAACACGACAAAATTCGGCTTATGATGGAACCACAGGTTTGACATAGCGGAGTGGTATTTTCCTTCCCCCGGTGTCTTAGTTAGTTATCCTGGGCGTTTTTCCGCAAGTCGACATCCAGTGTGCCTATTTTGCGTGAAACGGGGGTAGTACTATTCCAACCACCCCAGCTCTTCTACGAAGCCCAGCAGAGCTTTCAGGTTGCCTGCCGCCTCGCACAAGGAGCCTGGGGTCCCTAGGTGTTTAGTTCTGTATACTTCTACCTGTTTGCAGTCTAGCAGAATGTGTTTTGTTGTTTCATCTGCCTCCATGCATACTCTGCACATGGGGCTGTCTGTCCTACCTATTGTAAAGAGGTGTTTAGTGTGTTGTGTCCTGTTATCAGTCCCACTAATTTGCGTAGTTGGGGTCTCCTTGTCCTCAAAAGTGTTTTGGTAAATTTGTGGTTATATTCCGTTCCCCCGGTGCCTAATTTCCTTGTTGTACACCTTTACATTTCGAATCAAAAATTTTACATATCTGCTATGAATTGATAGTAAAACTTAAACCCAATGACACACCGTTCCATATACTATCAAGATTTTTCTAAGTAAAATAGTTGGTAAAAGAATCATGCAATATTGGATCTTATTTATAGGCCAATAAACTTCGTAAAGGGCACTTTATCATTAGCAGGCGACACGATGGTGAACAAAATCATTTTATCTTCCGTTAAAAAAATAGGGAAATATTCCTGTAGGCACATTTTATCTTTGCTTTCAACTTGGAATAATAGATAACGGTACAAACGTATGGCAAGATCATTATACTTTTTAAAGTATATCCGTATAATAAATATAAGTAACAATTCGTAATAGAGGAAGTTATACTTAGTAAAAATTAAATATTATAGCGGTAAAATCTTGATTTCTGGGTGATACTGTGTACGCTGCGAACTTTTCTAAGGAACGTGATGATAAGCAGAAGATGGCAGCTATCGAAGTGTCGGCTCACTAAAGTTATTAAAAAAATACTTAAAGACCAGTGCAGTTACAGAAAAATGAAGTGCTAAATATTTTTTTGAACAAGGCGGTACCTTCTACAGACATCTAAACAGTCCACTAAAATACTGTAAATAAAACATCCTCATATATGTAGTTGAGGTTCTAAGCAATTTTATTTCTGTCTAGCAGATTACTACATCCCAAATGATCGGTGTCGCCTGTTATTTCAAACGCTAGTAGGTACTTAGTCCCCGAATGCACTTGCCGTGTTATATAGATAGATGAGCGAATGCGGGTGAATCCATTTGAGCTGACCAGTTTATTCGGATCTCTAGATCTATGTGAACTAAACGGAATCAAAGATAACTGTTTATACTGGTTGACGAGCGATTAAAGAATGGAATACCACCCCTTGTCTCATTTTCCCGAGGTCGATGACTTGTTAAGTTTCCTGGAGGTTGTTAGGAGTTTATTTTTAGATCTGTTTGCTATATTTAAAAGAAAATTGAGATAATAGTAAGAGATATTATTAGAAACGTTATCTTGCGACATGACGCCTGTCTGCAATGGAAGAAAGATTCAATTTTCCGACGGTTCTTAGATAATGTTTTAATTAAATTGTATTAAATGAAGGACAATGCCGTTAGCCATCAAGCTTGTAATATTATTTTCGTCTCTGTCATCATTATCATATTAATTAAATCATTCTGAATATAACTTAATTAATTTTTGTGTTATTATTTATTCGGAGGCACTGAAATCGATAATACCACAAATCAATCTAGGTATGCTTCGTGTTATTTGAAAATTATAGCAATCAAATTAGACTACTTTGAATAATTAATTTCCACCAAGCTGGAAAAGTTTTAATACCTTCGATTGGTTCCTTGGCAAGTTTTCACACACCACACACCTTTTCAATGCAATGAATCGACACCTTTGGACTGCAATGTGTCAAGTATATAATTTTCTATTAAAACTTGCCAAGTTACATCATTAAAAAGTACTGAAAATAATAAATGTTATCAGGAAACTGCTAAAAAAACCGGTGTGCGTTTCTCTGACTATTATAATTTTAGGTATTTCTATGTAACGTGATACTTATTCAAAATATACCTTAAAAACTGCTGGAAATCAAGTGTGCATTCCTATAACTATTTATGATTTGAGGTATTTTTATGGAACTTGGTACTTATTCAGATCTCACTTCTTTTATAGGCGAAGCATTCCCATAGTATCGAACTTGGCAGCCTTTCACATTTATGTTTTTGATGGGATTTCATTTATTTTTGTTAGGTGTAGGTTCTTTATTATTTTTTTATCACTTTTGCTTTAGGAAGTGTCTCGCGTATGACGCGCGGCTGCCGAACGCTTTGGTTCGTCGACTCCCCGCCTCCCGCGCGTACGCATCCCCCCGGCGGCATGAGCGGGCGAACGGATGGCATGAGCTGGCGGACGGCGCGAGCGCGGCGGACGAGTGTAGGCAGCGACGGAGGGTGCGCGAGGCGGGGAACGGAATTTTGATCTAGTATCACTATACATACATATATCGGGATTTCGGGATCGATCGGGCAGCGCGAGTACCTATAATCTATGATAAAACCTATTTTACTATTTATTTATAGGTGATTTTTAGGGTTCCGTAGTCAACTAGGAACCCTTATAGTTTCGCCATGTCTGCCCGTCCGTCCGTCCGTCCGTCCGCGGATAATCTCAGTGACCGTTAGCACTAGAAAGCTGAAATTTGGTACTAATATGTATATCAATCACGCCGACAAAGTGGTAAAATAAAAAGTGGAAAAAAATTTTTATTAGGGTACCTCCCCTATATGTAAAGTGGGGAGTGATTTTTTTTTTCATTTCAACCCTAACGTGTGATATATTGTTGGATAGGTATTTAAAAATGAATAGGGGTTTACTAAAATCATTTTTCGATAATGTAAATACTTTTGGAAATAATCGCTCCAGAAGTAAAAAAATATGCGTCCCCCCCCCCCCTCTAACTTTTGAACCATAAGTTTTAAAAATATGAAAAAAATTTCAAAAGTAGAACTTTATAAAATCTTTCTAGGAAAATTATTTTGAACTTGATAGGATGAATAGTTTTTGAAAAAAAATTACAAAATAATTTCTGAACTAAGTTTGTAATTTAACCATATACATAGGCTGCTATTTATATATCCGGAAACCGGGATTACAATCTTCTTAAATAGCATATTTGACCTCCATGGTAAAATTTGAACTTTTTTAAGTACTGGCCGGTATATTTTTTCTTTCTTATTAACGCTCGTGTTTTGTTTTTGACGGGTTTTAAATGTCATCTCGCAGCAAGAATGGAACTCACTCGTGAAAATATTCGTGCTATGATATATTATGATTTTCGGCGTGGTTTAACGCAACAACAGTGCATAGATCAACTAACTTCAACTTTTGGTGATGAAGCCCCATCTAAAACTACTGTGTATCACTGGTTTAGTGAGTTCAATCGTGGACGTAGTATGCTTACGGACGAAGTTAAGGCAGGTCGCCCGAAATCGGTCGTTGTACAACAAAATATCGAGGCTGTGCGAAAACTTATAATGGATGACCGACATGTTACGTACCGCGAGATAGAGGCGACTCTGGGTATTTCTATGACCAGCATTAATAGCATATTACATAATTATTTGGCTGTAAAAAAAATTTGTTCGCGTTGGATACCCCACACTTTAATAAAAGAGCAAAAAGATGCTCGCGTCGAATGGTGCAATAAAATGTTAAAAAAATATAACCGTGGTGACTCAAAAGCCGTTTATAACATCTATACAGGTGACGAATCCTGGATCTATGCATACGATCCCGAAACGAAGCAACAATCAACGGTATGGGTGTTTCAAAATGAGCCGAACCCTACGAAAGTTACTCGTGCAAAAAGTACATTGAAACAAATGGTGGCCTGCTTCTTCGGTATTAATGGCCATGTAGCTACAGTGCCACTAGAAAACCGTAGAACGGTTAATTCAGAGTGGTACACGACCATTTGCTTACCGGAAGTATTTGAACAAATTCGTAAAACTAACCAGCGACGAAGAATCATTCTTCATTATGACAATGCCAGATGTCATAAGTCACGCGAAACAACTCTATTTTTGGAGGGTCAAAATGTGGAATTAACGGGTCATCCGCCGTACAGCCCTGACTTGGCACCCAACGATTTTTATTTATTTCCAAATATAAAGAATAAATTACGCGGTCAACGATTTTCGACCGCTGAAGATGCTGTCGACGCATTCAAACAACACGTTATGGAGGTACCTCAGACGGAGTGGCAGAAGTGCTTTAAAAATTGGTTCACGCGAATGCAAAAGTGCATAGATCATCAAGGGGAATACTTTGAAAAACAATAAAACCATTTTCAGCCGTGTACGTTTGTTTGTTTTTTTGTTTCCGGATATATAAGTAGCAACCCTCGAGCAGGTGTTTATTGTACCTGTAATTTCTACAAAATTACAATGAAATGACGTGCTTTCAAATAAAGTAAAAACGGTGAAAATCGGTTCACGCAATAAAGAATTATCCCATAAAAATCATCTTCCATACTTTAAGCTCGCGCGCAATAGTTTACTTAATTTGCCGATAGATGTCGCTGTACGTGGAACTCTCAAATCATATCCTACATGGCGGTGTTATTAACTCTTAAGTGGGGACACTTACTGTGACGGACGGAAAACTACGGAACCCTACACTGAGCGTGGCCCGACACGCTCTTGGCCGGTTTTATTACAAATAAACTGGCTCCCTACACCTATAAAATGTACCTACTTACATATAATTACATACATCAATAACGTACTTTATTCTGTTTGTAAGTACGCTACCTACATAGATAATTAATAACTTGGTAATACCTACCTACCAGTAGGTATTATAATTGGTGGCCTATTATGTAGCCCTAGAAGTGCACCATCCCATCTCATCCCGTGGCGTATCGGAGGGTGAGATGGGCAGTAGTATATACCTATAATTCCATCTTAGAGTATATATGATTTCCATGTTCTTGAATCTGCGATTTTATTAGTTGTAAAATTAGAAATTATTTAGACTATGCGAGAAAAAATAGTCTTTTCATTTTTGTTTGACAGATTTAGCGCACCTAGTGTACCTAGTGACCTGCTTTGCACTTCGTAAATCGTGGGTTCGGTTCCCGCAACAGACACACACAGAGTGGTGAACAATTTTATTGTTCTTGTCTTTAAGACAAATATGTATTGTCTTAAATTGGTATGTATCTAAATTTAAATAAGTCTTATCTCATTTCCACTCCATACCTACTTATAGAAGAACAAAATTACACATTCGTTGTTTTCGAAACTGACTCACACTTGGCCGTTTTCAGATTTTTCCCTTTACTTTGACCTTAAGACCTATCTCCATGCCAAATTTCAAGTCAGTACGACCATTGGAAGTGGTCTAGGTTTTTGATGAGTCAGTGAGTCAGTGAGTCAGTGAGTGTATAGTAAAAATAGCGATTTTCTGACGTCAATATCTCAAGAACTGCTATAGGTAGAATAATGATATTTTGTATTCTAGACAATTAAGGGGATGTCAACAGACACTCGAAATTTCATATACGTAGATAAAATATGTTTTGAGTTATAGAGTGGTCGAAATTGGCCCGAAATGGTTCGTGTAATATAACCCACGGCCGGTGTGTCGCTTTTTTTTTATCGAACTTGGCGGACACACTGCCGTGTGTCTAGATGGCGCTGAGCGGCCGGCCCGCACGGCCGGGCGTGCGGATGTCCTTGTTATTTAATTATTTATTTAAAATTATGTTGATAATAGAAAAAGTAATCACTAATAAAATTACGCTTAATTAGATATAACACCCATGTTGATAACTGGTGTACAAAAATAGTTATGAAATTTAAATAGTACGATTTAGACGTAGACGATTTTTCTCTATCGAGCGAAAGTGTTTAACTCATGTTTTGAATAGCTCTGGTCCCCAAAGAAAGACCTCAAGATTGATATCAATTTTTGCAGACCATATTATAATTTATAAACGTGCTACGATTTTTCAAAAACTGTGCTAGATAAACCTACAGCACCTTAAGACACGATCCAACTCCAATGCATTAACTATGCAATACAGCCTAACGTCTGAATCAGAATTTGCTTGAAAATTATTCCGATGCAACTCCCATACAACTTCAAAATTGGTTGATTATTTGTTGTGTGTTGTTGTTTCGGAGATTATATAGATAGATTGTGTTTTTAATGTATTATTTATGTATTTTAAAGTTAGATTACGGCACATCGTATTTAAATAGATGTATGGCAATAAACCTGGTTTGGTACGATTTCCATGCGCTATTAGCCTTTGGTCTAGAACACGTTGTGTAGGTTCGTTAGTGTCTGAACACGTTACGCCGCAATGCAATGGAGGCGAATCAGATATAACAATGTAACGATCAAATATTACTATGTTAACGTTGATTAGCCTTCGTAGATGACGCATTATGATTAGCAGGCGCTTACATGACCCGCAGTCAGTTACATCGCTTAATGGTATAGTCTGTGGCCTCTGCTGTGGTTTACGCTAAGGTGATATAATTATACGAGTGTTCAGGTGCAACCTTGATTCAAATTAGGCAAGCCGGTAGGAGTATCATTGATATGTGGGTACTATCGTAGTCACACGCTAGTCTAATAATAAGAGAAGGGGGTGAAATTTTACCCATACCTCCGTGGTCAAGTCTATGCTCTTTCTCTGCATAATCAGATGTGCAGGTTTATGGCCAAGATTTAGGTAAAGTATTTTGTGAATAATAGCATTTTAGAAAGTCAGGACATAATTGCCACATAGACGGGCAAGTCCTACTGTGAATCATTTAGATGCTAGACGAAGCAACTACCTATAATAAATTAATATTTTACCGACCATATCAAATCAAATAAAGCCAGTATATTACCTTATTTAATGCCAGATTGATCCCCACCTGAAGTATATCATTGTTATCAGGCATGTGATAAACAGTATTCTTATACCGTTGGCAGCCGTTAGACGCCATTACCCGCCTCGTTCAGAATTCAAAGCGAGGCTGCGGCCGCACTCCGTGAACATTTATGCAATTTACCTATCGGTTCCAACGAAACGGGAAAAGCGTATGTACTTACAATATACCTACACATATGCGAAATGTGGCAACTAGCGAGAAGGTTTTTTGAGGCAGCTGTTTCACCGGTAGTGATGAGCGAGAATTGACTAACAATAAATTATATTTGCCTTCACTAACAAGAGTTTTCTTTAAAATAGTGTATCTGTGAAAAGTCAGAGACCAATTCTTCTTCCACCAAACCGATTCTTGCACGACAGCATTGTCGATAATCACTCGCTTAGGTAGATACTTGCCATCAGTCATACTTAATAGTTAGTTGCCTTAAGATGTTTCCGGGAAAGCGATAATAAGATGAGAAACTCTGAAATTGTGAAGCAATTTTCTTTGCAAATGCGATGTGACAACGGGTCAAGCAATCAATAACGACTTGTGATGGTTGATTTCAAATTTCCTTTAACTAACGTGCTTTATTTCTTATTTCGATAACAAATAAGAACTACCTGTTTGTTATCGAAATAAAAAAAGAATCACATTTATTTTGTGAAAAATGTGTCTATTATTTGGAAATAATTATTTCACTTTGTACTCGGAAAATAAATATAAAACTTTATAGTTTAAGTCCCGTATATATATTTAGTCACTGCGCGCGACATGTTTCGAAAAGCATAGATTCTAGGTGGCTTTTGTTTTGTTAAGTTATTTTATGTTGTATAAATGAAATAATAATGTATCCATATTTTCAGTATTAAATAAATCGGTTCTGGTCTGTTTCGGTCGCAGTTCACCTAACACGCGCCTCCCCGCTTCGCTTGTCGTCGCACCTACCTGTGGGCTCAGTCAAATAGGTCTTCCATGATAATATCTATTTTCAATATTATATTCATTTTTTTTAACAAAAAACATATATATAATTTTCACAATTTAGTACTTGTACGAGTAGATAACAATGGCGTACACATCATAATGATTTATTTTTCAAACGAAGTGTTTGGCTCATTCTACTTTTTCGTGACCATTCAACTGTCTATTGCCAGAAAAAAGTATAATAGACATTTAATTTAAAATTGAATTTTCAAATTATACCTGAACCAAATAATAGGAATTTGTTAACCAAAGGAGGATGCCCAGATTCACATGGACTCTGGCCTAAAAACCAATAATGACAAGCCATATGTCATTTGAAAGGTTTTTTCATATTCTAAAACTTTTTGTACGGCGGGAAATCTTAAATCGCTGTGTGAAACATGTTATGGCAAAATAAAAACATCCCCTCAATAAGATTTTTTTTACTGATATATACGTTTTTACATAAATGTTAAGAAAACAACTAAATATCGATTGATATACCATAAAACAATGACTACTATTCTTTAATCAAAAGGTTCATCAATTATGAGCTGTGTTAAGTGCCCAGCTGGAGGAATAAATACTCCGTGTCTTCCTGCACCAAGGTACCAAACTATGGATAGGTACTACATGTGCACAACTTTTTTCACACAAAGATTTGATTACCTGCTATAGTAAAAGTTTTAGAACTTTGAATAAGCTATCCAGTGATAATACGCTTGTCCTTATTGGTCAATAGGCCAATCTGACCACCCTCCTTTATATATTAATATTGATTAATGTAAAAAAATGGTAACGCAGTGGTAAATGCCTTATTTTCACACAAATTGGAAGACAATCGAGGACCACTGAGTTACTTTGTTTAAGAATATATAATTACAATTGTTATAATCAAACTAAGCTATCGGGATGTATAGCCTAATTAAGCCTCTTTCTCCGTCACAAAACAGCAAATGAAATATACATTTTACGAAAAAGTGTCAAAAACTTATATACTTGCAACGAAAAGTAGAATGGCCCGTTTACCAAACAACGCATTTTACTAACGTTATTTTACCATATATTGCGTATAATATAGGTGATTTTTTTGTTTGTTCTTAATATGAGAAAAAAACACGATACTCGGGAGTAAAGCTCAGTTCGTGAATCTTTATTTCTTCAGGCAAAAAGGAGCAAATAGTTCTTAGGTAGGGTAGTTATGGTAATTTAATGTGTAAATGTATAGTATGGTAATGGTAGGTACTTACAAAAAGTCATCGTTACAACTTTACAGCTAAAATTTTATAAATCTTGAATATCATTTGGACATATAATTTTTTTATTTTTACTATTTATTTATTTCAACACAACAACACAACAATAAAAATATAATAAACACTCTAAACTACTTAAAACTAGAGATAAAAAATTTGGTCCAGATCACTGTCAACGGGCAGGGTACCCAGAAGGCTGGCCGTATTGCCACGTTGAATGGCGATAGCTATACGTTGTGCAAAATAGTAGCCAGCCCTCTGGTCACCAGAGGCCTCTATTAGGCGCGCCGATAGATCTTTGTACAGTCGGCGCGCGCTCGGCCCCCACGGCCCCAAAGTTTAAACCCCAAACGCCGCAAATATGTAGCTACTTCCTAGAGCAACATACTTGCGGCGCTTGAGGTCTTCGGCCGAGGATGCCGCAGCGCCAGCATTGATTTTGGTGCCTGGGTTATGGGACGGTGGCAAGGTATCAACGCAAGTAGCGTCCCAATCCACTTGTCGTTAAAAAAAAAAAAATTCTTAGTCCGTAAGAACAAACATTGTACTATACTTTTCTCAATAAATTATTTGTATTTGTATTTGTATTTGTATTGTATTTGTAATCTAGCGGCCGTCCCATACTCCAAGGCAAAAAAAAATGTTTAGAGTCTGACTAGCCAAATATTGTTGACAGATATTTACTTGTTGTATCACCAATTGTCTAATATTTAAAAAAAGAGCTAAAACTCTGTGGTCAATTTATGTCATTCATTCAAATTGTTTACTTTGGATGGTACAGTCGAGTTCATAAATATATGAGCAAATCTGAGGGTTCAAAAATAAAGAAGCATAGAAAGGTACATATTATTATGCATCTGAACAGATTTACCAATCAAAAATATGTGTACATATCACCTGTCATATTAATCTGAGCAAGTCTAATAAATAAATAAATAAATAAATAAATAAATATTATGGGACAATCTTACACAAATCAACCAAGCCCCACAGTAAGCTCAATAAGGCTTGTGTTGTGGGTACTAGGCGACGATATACATAATAGGTATATACATATAAATACTTAAATACATAGAAAACATCCATAACTCAGGAACAAATATTCGTGATAAACACACAAATAAATGCCCTTACCAGGATTCGAACCCGGGACCTCCTGCTTCGTAGGCAGGGTCACTACCGACTAGGCTAGGAGGCCGTTAATAATAATATGTAAGCACCTGAAGCATGTATTGCCATATAAATATGTGTACTAACGTCCTACAATTTTATGTAAACACGTGGAAGTTCATAAATATCTAAACAAACATAACACTTAACAGTTTGACAATCATCGGAAAGAGTACCGTACTGTCAAATCATACATTTGTCTATTTCACTTTAAGTGTGACGTCATAGAAGTGTCATTAGTATTTGATTGCAGCTTCTTACCCATTTTTGATGTTTTCGATTTATGCTCCACTTAAAAGAGGTTGTTATCAACTTCGATGACTAGCCACTTACAAATTTTTAAATGATAAGCTGTTCTTGAAGCCAATCTTCAATTGTCGATCATATACAAATAGTGATTCATGTTCAGTCGCCATCAGATATATCGGAGCGGCCAAGGTACTCCAAAATATCTAAACAATGCTTCTATTGTCAAGGCTATAAAGTGCATGTTCAGATATTTTTGAGTACCTTGGCCGCTCCGATATATTTGATGGCGACTGTTCATTGCATTGAATATTGAATTATCAAATTTTGCGTAGGTATTTCTTTACTTACACTTGGTTAAATAATTTTGAAAAATATTAGTACAGATATTTATGAGTTTTCAGTTGCTTACATATTATTGTGAGACTTGCTCAGATTAATATGACAGGTGATATGTACACATATTTTTGATTGGTAAATCTGTTCAGATGCATATGTACCTTTCTATGCTCATTTATATTTGAAGCCTGGGATTTGCTCATATATTTATGAACTCGACTGTACAAGAAGGATATAAATCTCTATGTTACAAAAGTGTCCGTCAAAAGGCGATAAACTGATGGCGCCACAATGATATTAAATTTGATTAAATTAATTTTGAAATTAAAAAAAAATAAATCCAAAATAATTATTTGCGGAGATAAAAAAAACTCTGAATATTAATTTTGTTTAGAAAGTCATATAAGTATTAAATATCGGTAATTCATTTCAAATGCTGAACTATACCTAGCGCCACCCGGAGATATTTGGAACTATTGTTTAGTGCTACCCGCTGGAAACTTTTTCGACCGTTTTCCTATAAGAGAGTTCCATCCTTCCTATACCATCCATATTGTTTACGGTTTATAAGCCGTTTATTTTAAATAATTTTAAAAATTACTACACCGAGTGAGGTCCGCAAACTATTATTTAAGCACGTAAATAATTACGACAATGTGGAAAGTGAAGCGTGTTGTATAAAGAAAAACTGCAATGTTTACAAGTCGTCAACAATTTTTGTAGGTTGGTGCACTATTAATATTTTGATACTTTAAGTACTAGTTCTAACATTTGCCTATAACTTTAATTAAGTACGTGAATTTATGAATACCTGAATCTCGTAAACAGGACAAGTGTGTAAAGAAACGGATAAACCAGAAGTTCTGGAAAATATCAAAACATTGATTCCAATGTAAGGAGGTACTTTTTACTGAAAACCAATATATAGAAGAAATCTGTGGAGTGACTGGTCAGTAGTAATTTGGTACAAAATATCTTGGCGAATCATGTCTATACAGTATGTAAACCAACCAAAACCATCCCTTAAAACTAGTGAATAGGGAACTCGAGTACAGTCGCCATCAGATATATAGGAGCGGCCGAGGTGGTCAGAAATATCTGAACAACGCCTCTATTGTATGTTCAAATATTTTTGAGTACCTTGGCCGCTCCAATATGTTTGATGGCGACTGTACATAGTTATTAAATTGTTTTTACTTGCTTCTGAGCATGTTTTGGGGAATTTAATTTCTGATTGAATTTCTCTTGTTGCAGTCGGTTAATGATCTTTCTAACACCCTCACAGCTTGTGTACTTCTTTGACTTCTGACAGTTTACGCAGACTGCGCACTGTTGATATGTTACTGGCGGCTGAACATAACATGCGTTGTCGCGTGCGCCTGCTTACATCGAGTCGCTCCTGAACCATGGAGAGTCGCGCGATAACGTAAGTCAATCTAGCAGGGCTGATCAACATTTACGTTGTTATGGCTAACGCTCGTGCGCGTTGAGTGTTGTTTCCTAGTAACAATTTATATAATGGCGGAAATTTAAACTTCAACATGAAGTATGACACCATTTTGTCTGGTGACACTTTAGCGTGATATCATGGCTGTCATTGTTAATATTGTAACCAAATAATGCAAAGGCTAACAAAATATATTTATTAAATTAAATATTTTTAGAGATCACGTAAAGAGTGCTCGAATTTAAATGAAATAATGTACGGTCAACCAATTTGATTCCTAGGCTACTGTAGAACCTTGTCGCAATGACAGTTGCCCGAGTGCCCGTGGATACGTATAAACGTAACCTATTCGCTACCAAACTAGTTCTTGTGACAAGGTTCTAGAGTGGCCTAGGAATCAAATTGGTTGACTGTACCATACTCATATTTATGATCTAAACATTGACGGTTTCATTAAATAGTTCAGGTACCTTACGTGTGCACAGAAAATCAAAAATATTTTCTAGTATCAAAACTATAATTCCTACTACACAAGGTGTAACCAGCCCATTTTTTTTTTAATTTCCCGCCAAAAACTTGTGTAATATTTCAATAGTCAGACTCTATCTACACCAATATCATACATCCTCTATTCCGCGTTCGGAAACCGTATGTAATTATTATTGCAACCAGTAACGTAACATCAGTGTATTATCTGTGACAGTGTGGTAAAAACGTATGAAAATTCATTACCTACGGTAACGTAATGAAAATCTGCCCTCCTCTCCGACCACCGGCACAATCGAGTTGGTCATGGCGGTGCAATGGCGGTCATTCTAATGGTTTCCGGACACTTCATTTAGGATTTATAACATGTGTGTAGATAAAGCAGTGTATGCAACTGCACGTAATTAGGCCTTAAAACACTCGTGTGATCATATTATTCGTATTTTAACACATTCATTGCCACCCAGCCAAACAAGACATCCGCGCCAGGCCACAAAAAATTCGTCATATAAAGCTGTAGTACCAAGATCCCGACTATCGAGTCGTCCGGCCTGGGAACGAAATCATCAAATACCCGATAGTCGGGTTCTCGGCATTAAATGTGTTAAGGACCCTTATTACGTAACAGTTACATAAACTACTATTACTTCACTGGCTCAGTGACCCAAAACGGATCTTGGCCACTGACACAAGAGAACGCAACTCTGCCCTATTTTGCGCCACTTCACGTCAGTCGGGTACTCCGAGGGCAGAGAGATCTTTTAGGGCTTAGTCGCTCCAGCGGTATCTAGGGCGTCCAGACGGACGTTTTCCACCTGGGTGCCCCCACATACGCTCTTCTCACAGCTCGATCCTCTCCCATCCTCTCCAGGTATAAAAAAATTACATTATCTATATATATAAACGTCAAAGTCCTGACTGACTCACTTAAATCAACGCCCAGCCCAAACTGTTGAACTTAGAGAGCTGAATTTTTCACAGTAGGTAGTTTTTATAACCTTAGTATCCACTAAGAAGGAGTTTTTCAAAATTCATCCCCCAAAGGGATGAAATGAGGGTCCAAAGTTTGTATGGGGAAACCAGATCAGTTTCGACTATTTTATTCTAAACTTCACATGAGTATTTCTAACAATAAATGAGTAAATACGTGTTTCAGGATTTTTCAAAATTCAACCCCTAAGGGCAAATGGGGTCCAAAGTTTGTATGGCGAAACAAGATGAGTTAGACTATTTTATTCGAAACTTCACAGTAGGCCTAGCACATGAGTGTAGCGACAGTATCTCGCGGTCGAGATAGACATCTGTCACTTTCTGATGAATACAGTTAGACAGTGACAGATGTCTATCTCGACCGCGAGATACTGTCGATACACTCATGTGCTAGGCCTACTGGAGTATTTCTAACGATAAATGAGTAAACACGTGTTTCAGGTTTTTTGCAAAATCCAACCCCTAAAAGGGGGAAATCTGGTCACAAAGTCTGAAAATCAAAATGGGTATTGTTTCTATGGTCTATCGGGTCGTTGATTACGAAAACAATAACGATTTTAAAATCCAACGTGGTGGACGTGAAATACCATCTCCCCTGTTGGGGTGCGATGGGGTTGAAATGTCTAAATATCAATATGGGTGTCGTTTTTGTGTTTTAAGGGACGTTAATTACGAAATTGGCATCGATTTTGAAATTTAATATTGTGGACATGAAAACTCTTAAGTATTTGTGCCAAATTACAATCTTCTACTTCTAAATATATAAAACAACAAACTGACTGACTGACTGACATACCAATGCACAGCCCAAACCGCTGGTTCTAGATCCCAAATTTGGCACGTAGGTTCCTTATCCCACCAAAAACATAAATGTAAAAAAGGAGAGCCAAGTTCAATACAAAAATTATGCTTGGCTGTGGGCTTCGCCGCAAAAAGAATGGAGATCTAAATGAGTGCCAAGTTCTATGCAAAATCCAAATATGTATTTATAGGAACAAAATAACATTATGAACAAGTATTAAACTCTATTTCTTTGCTTTATTGGATACCTATAACAATTGCTGTTATTTAAAAATGTGAGATCTTAAAGTAGGTTAGATTTGACTTTGCCAGTTTTCATTACGTCAGTCATTTTATAAAGTTATTCAACATATATGTGATATATGTGAGATCTCACATTTTTAAATAACAGCAATTGTTATAGGTATCCAATTTAGATTTTTTCCTACGCTTACACACAATTACCGAGCTGGATTCCAAATTTCATCCTTCTAGGTCATCTGGAAGTAGGTTAGATTTAGGTACTATATGTCAGTCAGTCAGTCAGTGCTAAAATTTACGACCTTTTGACCTTCATATCTTTATAACCGCTTGAGCTAGCTTCATGAAATTTGGGCTTCTAGATGTCCTTATGGATATAACTAAACACACGTAGTTTTATGTGTTTACGTTAAAGAGGTTTTGAGTTATAGAAGGGTCAAAAGTGGCACCAAGTGGTTCGTGTAATATACACTTGGCGCTGGCTAGCCAGTTCCTCTGGCTTGACACGCTGCCGCGTGTCTAGATAAGGCCTAGGGGTGCACTAAGAAAGGATTTTTCAAAATTCACCCCTATGGGGGTGAAATTGGGGTCCAAAGTTTGTACGGGGAAACAAGATTAGTTCGACTATTTTAATCGAAACTTTACAGGAGTATTCCTAACAATAAATGAGTAAACAAATGTTTCAGGTTTTTTGAGAATTCAACCCCTAAAAGGGGGAAATACGTACCAAAGTCTGAAAATCAACATGGGTATTGTTTCTATGGTTTATAGAGTCGCTGATTATAAAAACAACAACGATTTTAAAATCCAACGTGGCGGACGTGACTTACCATCTCCCCTGTTGGGGTGCGATGGGGTGGAAATGTCTAAATATCAATATGGGTGTCGTTTTTATGGTTTTTAGGGACGTAAATTACGAAAATGGCATCGATTTGGAAAATTAATATTGTGGACATGAAAGTATTTGGGCCAAATTATTAAATTAGTAAAGAAGAAACTGACTGACTGACATATCATGAGTATCATGACTGACAAATGGAGATAGTTTGAGTTCTGGGGAAGGATATATAATAGTTGTTATCGCAGAAGTCATTCCTTAAGCGGGTAAAAAGGAGGGTGGATTACTAAATCCACGCAGACTAAGTCGTTGAGAAAAGCTTGTATTCAAGAGTAGAAATTTGCATTTATCATAATCTCTTAATAGTAGTAAGTCGTTGCTGGCGTAACAATTTAACAATTATTGCAATCATTTCTTTAAAAAAATAAGGGAACCGCCTTCACCAAAACGTGGTATACTTCCAGAATGTAACAAACAATTTTCCGAAAACCGCATCTAAATCGGTTCAGCCAAACGCGAAATAAAAGCGGACAAACATACATACAAACATACGGGTCAAACTGAAAACCTTCTTTTTTAGTACTTTTAGTACGCGGGCGTAGCCGCGGGCAAAAGCTAGTTTACATATATATATACTTTAAGTTAATTTATTCAGTAGACAGATGGGTATTCATTCACATTTGCCGCGTCATTTTCCCAATCCATTACACCCATATCATTCACGAAACATTTTAACTCGATCAATAGACTCTTATCACTTCATCACTCTTATAACTTGACCTCACAGTGCATAGGAAGTGTTCGTCATCAAAGATTAATGTATGCTGGTGGTTTGCGCGCTCGCGAAGTTTCTACGACTTTACGGCTCATAGATTGCCGATGCAATAGTATGAAATAGAACAAGGCATTTTTTTCTTGTGTTCGTGCTCAATACTTAAATTCTTAATTCCGTTTCGTCGTTTCGTTTTTGCCTACGGAACCCTCACAAGAGGAACCTCAGTAACCTAAGATCGATCACAACAATAATTATAGATCTGACTTAACTGGTAGTAATTTTACATGAAAGCTATGTAAGCTATAGGAAGAAAAACCCAGATATTACGGCAGAGGGCTAATCGTTTCGGCTGGTCTTAATCCCGTTAGGTTGCCCCGATTGCTCAAATTTAATTTAATTAGGACATATTTATGATGCTAAATGCCGAACAAACTTTAAGTTAATTATACTGAATAAATTTAACGTGAACTTTAAATCTTCTCATAATTCCTGAAATTATACAGCATAGTTGGGATTGCAAATTGATGGATGCTGCAAGATTAGGCACTATTAAAAAAATAAGGTTATAAAATTATTTTGTCTTGTCTCTGTCAGAAAGCAATTTACACTGATAGGAATACAAAACAGCGTATTTTATCAACTTACAAAAACTAATACCTATTAATTAAAATCAAGAGAAAAACATATCAACACGTTCTAGTTATTCGAATAGATAATAAAAACATTTTGTTGTAGTTAGACATACCCACATGCCTAAATAGTGTTTGCACTTCTACCTATTTTATTTGTAAGAATTGTTTGGCTCTTAAATATGGCAAGTTAAATACTACATTATTAGTAATGTAACTGCATGCTCACCTAAACAAAATTGTAAGTTTAAATATTTCCTCTATTTAAGTGAAATGTAAAATTTGTTTTGAGAAAAATAAAGTATATTTAGGGTCAGGGAGGGTACAGTCGCTCGGTGGGAACAGTGGCTCGAATGTGCTGTGCGAGAAACGGAAAGAGCTTTATGTCTGACCTCTACATCAATCGGAACCGTTCCGTACCCGACCATGTACGATCTAGTTAGTGAGGCGCTCCGGCGCCATGCGAATGTGTTATGGTGCGTTTTTGTGTTTAATGCTATCAAAATTACATTTCCAGATAAGTTTCACTCCTCTTTTTTCTTAACTCGTACGAGATTTTCAATTACTTATGTTATTGTCGAAGAGTGTGTCTAATCTACTTAGTATTGGCTGATAATTCAAGGCCCTAGGTGTTTGTATGTGTTTTTAATTTGAACTAAAATACAAAATGGCGCCAAGGTCCACAGTCGTTCGTTTTGGAAAAGTACACGGTGGCTCGCGAGCCACTGTGCACCTTACAGAGTTGGGCTAAAATTTACTTGAATATGAATAAGAATAAAAATTCTGTGATTATTAAAAATAATTCTTGCACTCTTTTTTTTTAAATAAAATGCAAGTGAATAAATCATGCGACATTTAGGTAGGTACCTATTTTAAATCAAGAATGAAATCAGAAACGATTATTCCGGGGGTTGTGCTTACCAATTCTAATTACCGTTTTATTCAACAAAAATGTTATTTGTTATATAATTTAGGTTCGATTCCTACGTACCTAGCCATTGTGTACTGTTAAAACCACTGTGTACAGGTCGTAGTACACAGTGACTCGAGCCACTGTGTACTGTTAGAACCACTGTGTACTAGCGGGTCCTAGTCACTGTGTACTGTTAAAACCACTGTGTACAGGTCGTAGTACACAGTGACTCGAGCCACTGTGTACTGTTAGAACCACTGTGTACTAGCGGGTCCTAGTCACTGTGTACAGCAACCGGTATACAGTGGCTCGATTCCCAATTTCTAAAAAATAATGGATATCTCTTTTTTGGTGAAAGTAACAGCAAATATATTAGCTACATATGAAAGTTTAATAATGCACGGTGCTCTGTGCTTGCAACAATTAGTTCAGGAATTTATATTTTTCATGCAACAGCCTGTTGAAAAAATCCTAGCGACTGTTCCCTCCCTGACCCTAACCACAAAAACATTTATTTCTTTTACTTCGTGATATCTACAGGAAAGACCGGACTTCAATTAGCATGCCGACATTAATTTTATTGTGTAGGCAATATAATATAATATAATATAACTTTTTTTAACGGCTAATTCTTAATTCTACCCAGACACAGCAGTTATTTTTAACAAAAAAATAATCACTCCTAAGAAGGTTACTCACTTTACATAGGTACTACACATAGCTGTAGTTTTACCAAATGGGATGGTAACGTGACGCGATCGTGGATCCATCCATCACCAGCGAGATTACATTCCTGCACCTTCCGATAGATAACACCTAATAGATTCCCATCGTGTCTTCCCCTAATGATGAGAAAGTGTTTTTCGGATTCCATTTCCTAAGTATATACCTACTAGGGCTAGTTCATCCGATTTGTCCGAATTTTAAGGGCATATTTTATGCATTGTAGTTGCAGATTGTATATTTCGATAGGAGATATGAAATCCATTAATTCGTTTTTGTATTGAAATAAAACAAGCAATAGGTACTAGTAAATTTGCCCTGGAGATAGCAGGACCTACATATATTATCTATTTTTTTCATAAAAAAATACACACTTTAAGTAACTAAACATGAGTTGTAGATATATAAAATATACAAGTGTAAAAAATATTGCTGATCCTTTTTAGAGCATAATTGGTATCGTATTCTAATAATGAAAAACAAGAAAAAAAAATCTCTCGAAAAGAAAAATTCTGACCGGATGGGACGACATGTTCCATACAAAAAAAAAAATCGCATCCAAAAAATGTTTTTTAATACAATTGCTCAAAAAATTTACTTTATGTAGCTGCAAATCGTGCGTAAAGTTTTATTTTATGCACTAGTGCTAAAAAGTAATCTGATCTGCAAATCGTGCGTAAAGTTTGATTTTACGCACGATTTGCAGATATATTGCATTTTAAATTGACCAATCAGAACACTTCACTATATTAAATTCACCAATCACAACACATATCGGAGTTAATCGGAACGCTAGATACTTTTTTGGTGCGTATACTGTGTAAATAATTTAAGTCCTTAAAAAAACATTGTACTTAATATTTACCAATCAGAATACAGCAATGTTAAAATCGACCAATCAGGAAACGCAATTTATTTCTTAAAACATGAGGTTTTCAGTTCTTACTTCACAATCATTAAAAAAGATTTAATTTATTGGGAAACGCTTTAAAGTGTGTTTAAACTGTTAAAACAGCTATTAGACATGGCAATTTGTAGGGCCCAACCTGTTGTGTTGGGAGGTGTAATAGGAGGTTGGGCCCGTAGGGAGCTGAAGGAGGGTGTGGGAGAGGCAGGGTACACAACAGGTTGGGCCCTACAAATTGCCATGTCTAATAGCTGTTTTAAAGAGCTAATTATACCGTCGTCTGTGGCATTTATTCGCGGTATTGATCTTTTGTATCTATGTCAAAGAAGTTAAAAAAATTAAAAGACCGTCAAGTTATACCATAATCTCACCTTAGTTTAGTTATTGTGTGTAAATAATAAGTATTTTATGATATTTTCTCGCAATCGAAGTGAAACATTGTATGCATTACTCTGGTCTAAAAGCCATATTACCACTCGAACAATTTTCCCTCACTTCGGTCGGGAAAATGACCACCTGGTGGTAATATGGCCTACTTTAGACCCTTGTCAAACAATCTACTATTATTTCATTGTAGTTTTTTCGCAATTGTATTAAAAAACGTTGTTCGACACACGTGCAGAAGTGTCATTTTCACTCGTCCCGAGTCTTGACCCTCGCCTGTCGGCTCGGCCCAAGTAACCTCGGTACTCTTGCAAAATGACATACTTCTCGCACTTGTATCGAAAACTACTATTTCCTACTTTTTCTTACTCGCAATACTAAATATACCAATTATGCCCTTAAAAGGAACAACAGTATTTTTATTACAGCCTATATTAAAGGCTCATAATTTTACAAAACGATCTATCAATTTTCACTTTGCACGAACAAGGTAAAAGGTAGGCATAACCAGGAAACGGCCTACGTCAAACTGAAATTGATTTCGGATGTAATGGAGGAATAATTTTTCTATAAACAATATAGCGGTCAGATTTGCGCTATAGCCCGAGTATCCCTTAAGACCTCTATAAATTACCCCTAAATCTGTGGCTAAAGAAACAAAAACGGACGTCTATTTACTGGCTAGTCTTGGCATAGATGTTCACTCACAAGATGGAGATTTTAAATAATGCTTTTTTGTAAACGGTACAATTTGTTCACATTAAGAGACTAATATGAATTCATCATTATTGCCAATTTCATTTTATAATTTATAGGCCAAGCAAAGAAGATCTATAAAAATGTTTTGAAGAATTAATTCCCAGCAGGCTGGAAATCGCTTTAATACCTTCATGTGGTCCTAAATGCATGTAATCCGAGTTTGCCCAATCCCAAAAGGTGTGCATAACTTTTTAGCGAAATGTTTGTTCTTTGTCAGTTTTTTGCTTGTAGCTCGAAAACTATACTTCTGACGGAAAATATAATTCATTTCAATATTAAAGAGGGTTAAATTCTGCGTCGATTGAGCATTTAAGCTTTTAATTGTTGGAGGTACAGTCGAAATCAAAAGTTATAAACCGGGAAAATGTCTCATTTAATTAAAATACTCATATTTTGACTTCCATACCACATATCTTTGAAACAGATGACTCATGTTGAAAAACTTATAGAATAAAAGTTGTAGAAAATATAATTTCACGTTATATCGACATCTCAATTTTCAAATACAGTGATTTTGAATGACTAAAATTGGCATGAATTCAAAATCAGTTTTTTCAAAATTCTTCTGGTTTGCATATTTTCCATAAAATATGATGTGTGAGGCCTACATTTAATGCATCGTTACAACTAAGAATATTTCAGTACAAATTTCTAAAACGTACCCGAGCAGAAAACTATTTATACACCGTGTTTTTTTTTTAATTTCTAGTAATTTCTAGTATGCATTGTTACAACTAAGAACATTTAAGTGCAAAATCCTAAAACGTACCCAGTCAGAAAACTATACACCGTGTTTTTTTTATTTCCGGTAATTTCAAGGGAATATTTCTGAGCTTATAAACTTATACATATATGTATATGTCATATACAAAGGAAAAAGTGACCTAGGCCTCCGGTGCCCAGGGCTAAAATAAAATAATTTGATTTGTTCTTCAGTTTTTCTGAGCTTAACTTAAGTATATTTCTTAAAGACGCCAGTGCCCTAATTTGCTCCAGTTCTGTGGTAATCGATATTTCTTTTTTGTCTTTCTGATTGTGTAAACCTACATTTAATTATTCTTTTAGTCTGAGAACCCGCTATAAAATCATGTAACTGTGTGTTAAGTCACTACAATATGGTTCCTTTGTTTCTCGGATTGTTAATGTTCGAAATTTCATTGACATGTCATAATGTTCAATTGTTTGGTTGAGTTAAAATATCTTATTTACATTAGGGACCGATTGGGGAATAAATCAATAACTGCTGAACCTATTTAGATGAAACTTAGTATAGAGATTGTAATCCACTCCCCTTTTTACCTCTTAAGGTATGATTTCTGAGATAAAAACTATTCTATTTCCTTTTCCAGAACATAAACTATCTCCATACCAAATTTTATCTATCGACTTAAATCAGTTCAGTGGATATGGATTCCCCATACAAATAACTTTTGCCCCCCTTTTCACACCCTTCAGGGATGGTTTCTGGGATGAAAACTCCCGAGAACTCAAACTATTTTCATAGGTACCAAATTTCATCTAAAAGTTGGTATTTTGGGATGAAAACTACTTTTTATGTACTTTTTACGGACTCAAACTATCTCAATCTCTATACACCGTTTCATCTAATAATAATAATAATAAATACTCTTTATTGCACACCTCATACAGTTACAAGCACAAATTTTACAATTAGATAAATTTAGGTAGAGGTAACAACAGGCGGTCTTATCGCTAATGAGCGATTTCTTCCAGACAACCTTTGGGTAGTGGAGACTAGAGAAAAACAATAAGCAGTAGGTGGTGCATAGAAACAAAAGAGACGAAATAGATAACACAGCACATTCATATGAATATACATACTTAAATAAATACAAAATAAACATACATATACGTACATATATACATATATAATACACACAGTAAGAAACAACAGTGTCAACTTAAAAACTTAAGGAAGAGATAAATAGTATTCCTTAAGTTGCGATTTAAAGCTACCAATAGATTGCGCGCGTTTTATGTTGAGAGGGAGAGAATTCCACAAACGAACGGCCTGGAACGTAAATGAGCAATTATAAAATTTGGAAGATGAAGATGGCACTTTTAGGAGCAATTTTTGAGAGGATCTAATAGAATTAAGATAAGAGAAACGCTCTTTGAGGTAGCGGGGAGTTGCAGGGTTAAAAAGTATAGAAAAGAGTAAAGAAAGTATGTGAGAGTTACGGCGGACACGGATAGGGAGCCATTTGAGTTGAGAACGAAAACTAGAAACATGGTCGAATTTGCGTAATCCGAAAATGAACCGAATGCAGGCATTTTGAATACGCTCAAGCTTATTAAGTTGCTCCTCGGTTAGGTCTAAATAGGAGATATCTGCATAATCAAGAATGGGGAGAAGTAACGACTGAGCAAGCGCAATTTTAGTAGCAATTGGCAGGAAATTCCGGAGCCGTCTGAGAGACCCTATGGCAGCAAACATCTTCCTGCTCACTTCACTCACCTGAGGCACCCATGATAGACAACGATCCATGATTACGCCAAGATTTTTCACTTGGTTGGAAAAAGGAATTTGGATACCATCGAAGACTTTCGGAGGGAGCCTGAGAAAGTCAATTTTGGAGATTTGTTTAGCGCTACCCATCACAATTACCTGTGACTTTAGGGGGTTTACTTTTAAACCGTAATTTTGACTCCAATTTGGTATGCGGAGCAGATCAAGATTCGTGGCTTCTATAACTGAATTGAGATCGCTATGCATACCCTGCGAATATATTTCTGGACCCGGGGTATGTCCTTAAACTACGTCCGGACCTGGGTATGTCCTTAAACTACGCCAAAAAGAGAGGTATGGGCACTGCGAATGGCATCTCGCTAAGTGTGGTAGGGCACGTTCAGCGAATGTCATCGCTCAAATCTGGAGCAGAGCCCGACTGGGGAAGTACCTCCACCTTACAGAAAACCACAGCCAAATAGCACTAGACCCTACTCATAGTGTTGTGTTCCTGCTGGTGAGTAAGGTTGCCAAAGAGCTCAAAGAGGACCCAGTGTGTTGACGATGAGGGACATTCTTGTTCCTTTAGTCGTCAACACAGTGAATCCTCCTTTTTGTAAAGGGTCGGCAACGCGCATGTGACTCCTTTGGAGTTGCAGGCGTCCATAGGTTACGGTAGCTGCTTACCATCAGGCGGGCCGTATGCTTGTTTGCCACCGTCGTGGTATTAAAAAAAAAAAAAAAAAAAAAAAAAAATTTGAAGGTCGTCGGCATAGAGGTGATACGAAGAGGAGAGATCAAGAGTTATGGAATTAATGAAGATAGAAAATAAAAGAGGAGACAGCACACCACCCTGTGGAACACCAGCTGATGTGCTGCACCAGGAAGAACACGAAGAATCTAGTTTTATTCTTTGCCGACGACCAACCAAATAGCTGCGGAACCAGTCAATCGCTGCAGCCGATATGTTAAGAGACTGTAAGAACGCGAGCAAAATGTCAAAATCGACCGTGTTAAAGGCATTACTGAAATCTAGAAGTGCAAGAACTGTAAGCTTCTGGTCATTCATACCCAAACGGATGTCATCGGTAACCTTGACAAGAGCCGAGGTAGTACTGTGGCCCGGACGAAAACCAGATTGAAATGGGTTTAGGAGGTCATTTCTATTCAGGAAGGAAGTTAGTTGCTGATGCACTAGCCGTTCGAGGACTTTGGATAGGAAAGGAAGAATGGAGATGGGCCGATAGTCAGAGAAGGAACTGGGGTTGGATTTTTTGGGTAAAGGAATAATATTGGCATCCTTCCACAGACTGGGAAAAGTACTTGACGAAAAGGAAAAATTCAGAATACCGGTGATAATAGGAACAAACAAATCAAGGAGAGGGAGTATCATATTTCGGCTAACACAGTCAACACCAACGGCGTTAGAAGTGATATTCAATATACCCTTCCTAACATCACTCTCACAGAAAGGGCTAAAATAGAAAGAAGAGAAATCTAAGGCAGGAAGTGATGAAAGATGATGAAGTGAGTTAGATTTCTTAGGACCACTGAAACAGGTGGACGATGAAAAATGCTGGTTAAGCTGGTCAACGCTAATATTGTTTAAATTGGTTGCCTGTTGAGATTTGCCAACTCCGAGACCTTTCAAAAATTTCCACACTTTGGCTGGATTTCCATCTTCAACAGAACTGTGAATATGACGCCTCTGAGCATCTCGACATATAGTGCTACAGCGATTGCGCAGGGTATGATATTTAAGTTTATTTTTCTCAGAGTTGTTAGCCTTATACTTAGATTTAGATTGATTCTTCCTCTCTATAAGGGCTTTAATATCCTCAGTGAGCCAAGGAGCAGGGAGATGCTTGACTTTTATTGCACGAACAGGAGCATGAGCGTCATAAAGTTGTATGAGGAGCGAATTAAAGAGATAAACTTGATCGTCTACCGAATCCGCTAGAGCGATACTGCTCCAATCGATTGTTAAAGCGTCATCTCGAAGCTTTTCCACATTTAATCCACTAAAATTGCGCTGCAAAAGAATTTTTGATTTAGATTTGGGAGGACGAATTTTGTAAGAGAGATAGAGCAGATCATGATATGAGAAGGCATCCGCGGAGTATTGTCCAAATTTAGACACATGAGAAGTCGAAGAAACTAAAGTTAAATCAAGAAGAGAAGGCGAGCAATTTGGAAAATAGTGTGTGGCGTCTGAAGGGAGAATAGTTAGATTGCATGCATCTACCAGGGATTTAAGGCGCCGGGATCGACTGTCATCCTTCAGAAGACACGTATTTAGATCTCCCATAAGAATGTGATGATTATAAGAAGGCATAAGGCCTTCGAGAAGTTTCTCAAGAGAATCAAAGTAATTAACGTGAAGGGAGGGGGAATAAAAAACGCCAAGTAAAAGTTTGGAATGAGAGAGGGAAACGTCGAGAAACATATACTCTGCGGCATCAGAAGTAGAAGAACTGGCAGATACATTAACAATTGAATAGGGGATGTAAGAAACGAAAGTAAATCGCAACTCCACCGCCATCTCTTCCAAGGCGGTCGTGCCGAATTAAATTGAAACCAGGTAAAGAGTAAGACGTTGAAGGCAAAGCTGGTCTGAGCCACGATTCGGAAATTAAAATAGCATGAATGTTCTTAATGTCAAAAGAGAGTAACATATCGCTGTAATGTGCAGGAATACTTTGCGCATTTAAATGCACAACGTTAAAATTTTTAGGTACATCATTATACTGAGATTCCAGAAAGTCGTGAAGCGAAGGAGGCAAACTATGGAAACTGTCTTCACTTACACTATCTAAGGAGGAAAAAGATAAATACTGATCACTGTTATCACTGAAAGGCATCTGAAAAATATATATAAAGTTAAAAATATAATAAGTATATAATAAGTGTATACTAATATTCAATAAATAAAAAAATATATACAGTAAAACTAAACAAAAACTCCACAATCTACCCGCCAGCAGCAAATAAAGAAAGAAATAGACTTATAAAGAAACGGAAGTTCAATTTAAAAATACATGTTGGCTTCAGGTTCGACAGGCATTAAGTTAAATCACAAAACTAAGGAAATAATTAACTAAGAAAAACGGAACGTAATTTAATAAGGAAATATTTAACTTGGTAAAGCGGACCGCAATTTAACAGTTGGCAACACTATACCTACCATCCGTCAGCACACATGTCAAACTGTCAATGTCAGTTGGAACTTGGCAAAGTGACATTTAAAGTTCGCAATGAAGTTATTGGAATTAATTTATAATATTTACGGGAGACTATTAAAGAGGGTATACAACAAATAACAGTGATAACACGTCGAAATAGAAAAGCGTCAAGCAGTATAACCCGAACAAATACAGAAGAAAGCTACACTATGTACATACTAAGGCTTCAATTTGGCAGCCGCACGTCTGGGCTTTATCTGTTTCTCCGGTTTCTCGGCTTTGCTGCAATTATCTGCCTTGGGAGGAGCATCTACGCTTGGGGTCGGAGTCACAGGCTGCTCTGGCGCATCCGAAATCGCCTTAAGCTCTGCAAGGCTCACCACACGCCTGCGCACGTCGCTCGCATCCAAGACATGAACAACGCCGTCCCAGGTCCAACATCTTCTGACGCCAAACCGCACCCGAGCTGCCATGAAGGTCTGCTGACGTGATTTGGTCAAGAACTCGGCTATCGTTACGCCGGAGCCTTTCAATGCCACCTTACCAAACCACACTTTATCACGGACGGCAGTCTCACAGAACTTCACCACAATAGCCCTGGGTTTGCTGCCTCTGCGACGGCCAAGTCGGTGGCTGCGCCTTATGTCATTTGCAGCCACGTCAGCCTTAACAGCTTTGAGCTGTTCAACTACAAGGGCCGTTGTGTCCTCTTTGTCAGCCTCCGGAACACCATGGATGACCAGCATCTTGCGTCGAGATCGCATTTCTATTTGATCGACCTGTTGAGCGATGAGCTCCACCTGCTTCTGGAGTATATTGAGAGAGTTCAAAACAAATGCTTTGAAGCTAGTGAAGTCCGCCGCTACTGCCTCAATACCACTCCCAGGGTTGCTTGAGCCCGCTTTGTCCAAATTACTCTGCATCTCAGCCATCCTTGCATTGAAGGTTTCAGTGAGCTCCGCAATTGATCCTTGAATTGAGTTGATGTCCGACATAGTGTGTTGATGTTGACAGTTGAAGTAGGTGAAAGTGCAAAAATCAATGTAACTTCCTGGAGAAATGCTTGAATACTACTGGTAGGTAAACTATATTATTTAACCATCAATTTTATTGTTTCAAATTATCCAAATTACATCTAAGTAGGTTCAGCAGTTACTGATTGATTCCTCAATCGATCCCTAAACTAAACAATTGAAAACTAGACATGCCAATGTAATTCCATTTCAAACATTAACAGCCTGAGATACAAACGAAGCGTATTGTATTGACTTAACACACAGGTGCATCATTAAGTAGCGGGTGCTCAGAGTAAAAAAATAATTTAATGTAGTACTCAATTAGAAAGACATAAATGAAATATCGATTACGTCAGAACTGGAGCGAATTATGAGAGAGCGTCTTTGAGAAATAAACTTAAGTTAAGCTCAGAAAAACTGAAGAACAAATCAAATTATTTTATTTTAGCCCTGGGCACCGGAGGCCTAGGTCACTTTTTCCTTTGTATATGACATATACATATATGTATAAGTTTATAAGCTCAGAAATATACCCTTGAAATTACCGGAAATAAAAAAAACACGGTGTATAGTTTTCTGACTGGGTACGTTTTAGGATTTTGCACTTAAATGTTCTTAGTTGTAACAATGCATTAAATGTAGGCATCACACATTATATTTATAGAAAATATGCAACTTAGAAGGATTTAGAAAATAAACCGATTTTGAATTCATGCCAAATTTAGCCTTTCAAAGTGACTGAATTTGAAAATTCAGATGTCTATATATCAAGAAATTGTATTCTCTTCAACTTTTATTTTATCGGTTTTTCAACAGGAGTCATCTATTTCAAAGATATGTGGTATGGAAGTCAAAATATTAGTATTTCAATTAAATGAGACATTTTCCCGATTTATAATTTTTTATTTTGGCTGTACCGCTGAACGGAATTATAAGTTAAGATGCTCATTCGACGTAGAATTTAACCATCTTTAATATTGATATACATGACATTTTCCGTCGGACGTACCGTTTTCGAGCTAGAAGCAAAAAACTGACAAAGAGCAAAAATTTCGCTAAAAAGTTATGCACACCTACTGGGATTGGGCAAACTCAGATCACATGCATTTAGGACCACGTGAAGGTATTAACACGATTTCCGGCCTGCTGGGAATTAATTCTTCAAAAAAATCTAATTTTCATAGCCTATTATTAATATCAATATTATGTTTAGATCGACCTTTAGAACTTAGTATTAGTAAAATAGTAAAATACACGGTGTAAGAAAAATGCTGGTGATACTTTTAAAAGTATCACCAGCATTTTATTTATTTACTAGCTGTGCCCGCGGCTCCGCCTGCGTGGAATTCGGTCTGTGTCAGTAAGCGGCTAATTCACCCCTAATTTCTCTCCGGTTACCCTGGAGGCGGAACTTGAAGTAAAGTTGACAGGTGACGCTAGAGGACAGTAGTCCTAATAAAATATTTTACAATTATTAATTGTATCATATTAAACGTAATAAAAATTTTACAATTACCACTAAATGAAACTACACTATAAAATGAATACTTTTTTTATCATTTTTTTTATGGCATGATTTAAACCACATAGAGTAGTAGGTGTATATCGGACGATACAGGACCACTTTTGTATTTATACGTTCATGTCCACGGCAAATATCATCCAAATCGATCCTCCCGTCAAATCGGTCTACGCATGACAGGTAAGAACAGGCGCGGTTGAAATTGGGGGGGGGGGGGGGGGTCACAAATGCAGTGATTTTTTTCTATTTGAGATGCACTTGGACGGGGGAGGGGGTCCATGACCCATGCAAATTTTACTCAATCGAGTGTAGTGGCTACCCCCCACTTTTAGACGTTAAATTTGAGCATCATGAGATGAGAACCGGCCAAGAGCATGTCGGGCGATGCTCAGAGTAGAGTTTAGTAGAGGCCGCCCTGTTACAAAACATCCGTTCAAAAGGTCGTTTATTAAGGGATATTTGGCGGCGCTTACGTCATTTTACTATTCGGCACTTCCTTTCACTATGCGTTTTGACTGATAATTCAAAACGGCTGAACCGATTTTATTCAATATAGTTTTTATTGAAAGTTCTTATCAGGCCTCACCAAATTTCAGCTTTCTAGTGCGAACGGTAACTGAGCTAGACCGCGGACAGACGGACGGACATGGCGAAACTATAAGGGTTCCTAGTTGACTACGGAACCCTAAAAAGAGATAAATGGTAGTTTATGTAACTGTTACGTAATAAGGCCTAATTATGTACAGAAGCATACACTGCTTTATCTACACACATATTAAAAATCCAGGGGGGGGGGGGGCGTGCCAGCGGTCGGGGGTAATGAATTTACATACGTTTTTACCACACTGTCACAGATAAATCAAGATATTTATTCTTCAATGTAAGCACATTACAATGCACTAATGAACGTCAGAGAAAAATAAAATACGTGAGTGTCGTGGAACACGCGATTGGCACGAAGTTATGTTATTTAATTTTTGAATTATTTTTGGAAATTTAATTTGATATTGTATTTTTTTGAAATTGTTGAAATTTTGAAATTTTTGAAATTTTTAAAATTTTTGAAATTTATGAAATATTTGAAATTTTTGAAATTTTTGAAATTTTTGAAATTTTGAAATTTTTGAAATTTTTGAAATTTTTGAAATTTTTGAATTTTTTTGAAAATCTTGCCATTTGTTACTTTTAGGTTCTCGACTTTTTTCAGTTTTTTCACTTTTATCACTTTGTCACTTCTCACTTTAAGTTTTCACTACACTTCACTTCACTTTATTCTATTTTATATATTTTTTATTTCATTCCAAAAATGGAATGGAAAACATGTAAAAACATGTTTCTCAATCGTAAGGGTGTCGCGTTTTCGTGACGTGACTTTTTTTCGCCTAGCCTCCCATCCGCGAACCGTCCGATAAGGAACTTCGTTCCAAAACTACCACCGGTTCTAACCCTACACCTCTGGCCCAAGAAGTATTATGACATTTATGACCGAAAAGAAACTCGACGGGACTTATTTTTTTTTCAAAACAGTAAGTACCTAATACATTATTAGATACAAAATAATGCGTAGTTCTTCAAGAAGACATATGAAAACAGCTTGAGAGACAGATAATGTACCCATTGTTTAATTATAAAAAAAGTTTCAGTGGTTAAAAATTATCCATACAAACTTTCAACCCCATTTTCACCCCCACCAGGGTTGATTTTCGGGATTAAAACTATATATTATCCTTTCCCGGGACTCAAACTATCTCTATACAAAATTTCATCAAAATCCGTTCAGCCGTTCTCACGTGATGCGCGGTCAAATAAACTGACAAACAGATAAACAGATAAACAGACAAACAGATAAACAGACAAACAGACAAAAATTCTAAAAATTGTTGTAACGTGTTCTGTTATCGATTCTAAGTATCCCCAGCCAACTTTTTTTCGATTATCTTCCATGTACAGACTTTCGAACCTCTTCAGCTTTATTATACAGGGTGTTTGGTCCATCGTTGGCCAAATTAAAATGGCGGATAGGCGGGGTCGTTCCCTATCTCACCACGCTTTCAAAAAATTTTTGTAACCGACGTGCATTTTTTTTTAAATTTTTTTGTTGTTTTGAAAAGAAAATCAGGACCAACTCGTTTAAAATTAAATTTTGATAAAAAATAAGTGCTAGAGACATGCAATTGTTATTGCATCGTGATGTGCAACGTTGCACTGCTTTATTAAAGTGAAAATTTCGGACACCTAACGCTTAGTTTATTTTTTATTGGCCCTCGAAGGTTTTACAGCATGTAAAAATTTTGCCAAAGGTCAACTTTGATTTGCAATGAAAAAATAAATAAAAAAGATTACGTTCTTAAAATTCTTTTACTAAATTGTGTGTTTTATCCTCTTTCTAATGATGTAAAATAATCCCGGAAAACCTTTCATAAACTTCATTTTTCCGCGGTTATTGTAACGGACGCGACAGGCAAATCATCATTGCCCAAACATTGACGCCTCTTTTTTGAAATCCCGTAAGTAACAAGCGGGATTGTTTTCTCGATGACCGATGAGGTTTGCAGGCTATTAAGATTTAAAACTTATCTTACGTTAATTTGGCCTTGGAGTTAAAGGTCAACTTTCACATTTCAGCGTGATAAGATAAGGAAGTGTTTTTGAAAACAACACGTGCAAAGCCGGTAAAGACTGCTATCTCCCTCTTACACAGCACAATACGTGCAGTTGTCTCTCTCTTTCATGGGTTAGACGTCAAACTGCTGTACCAAAGGCCAGCATAGCGGCTAGATAAGACTGTGGGATCAGATTAGACTTTAGTCGTTATTTGACTGTCTCTGGTGGCTAACCCATTTCCAATCCTGATGTTGTTTTTTGTTGAGTTTTATTAGTGTTATTGTTAATCTCTGTTCTGTTTACTTCGTTTATTCGAGAATGGCAACATTTACGAATGAAGAATACGCGGATATTTTGATGGCGTATGGTAAAGCTGATGGTGTTGCACGAGCAGCGCAAAGAATCTACCAGGAACGATTCCCTAACAGACGCTTACGACACCGGAACGTGTTCCAAAACACTTACCGACGCTTACGGGAAACTGGAAATTTGAACGTGAATGAACCAAGAGGGATTGTGGTGCGACACAATGTTGAAGTTGATAACCGGATTTTGGCAATGATTGAGGAAGACCCGACTAGAAGCATAAGAGATGTAGCTGCATTACTCGAACTTTCTATCTGGAAGGTGTGGAAAGTTCTTAGCCAAAATAACCAGCACGCATTTCACTACACTCCCGTACAAGGTATTGAACGTTTGAACTGAATTTCATACATTTTAACATGATGTTTGATAACCGTAATTAAAAACTGAAATCCGCCGCAGCGAGCACGTCTGTTTTTTCACGCTTTTTATGCAGGTACAGGCCGTAAACCGTGAAGAAACAGGCTTGCTCATGTCATTTGTAGCTAACAATCATTAAACATGTAGGAACAGGTTCTTATTCGATTTTTGTTTCTTTTCAGGTCTTGAAGATAACGACTTTGGGAATCGTGTTCAGTTTTGCCGTTTATTGCTGCACACAGATTTAGAAGACCGTGACTTTTTAAAAAGCATTCTGTGGACAGAGGAGTCAAAATTTACAAGAGAAGGAATTTTCAATGTGCACAACCTCCACCACTGGTCACCTAAAAATGAAAACCCACGCCAAAAAAGACATAGGGGGTTTCAGAGAAGATACTGTGTCAATGTCTGGGCAGGAGTTATTGGCGATCAAGTCATCGGGCCACATTTCCTGCCAGACAATTTGAATGGAGACAACTATCTTCATTTTCTACAAAATGATTTACCTAATTTGCTGGAGAATGTGTCGCACTTTAACGAGGATAGGCATATCATCTTCCAACAAGACGGATGTCCGGCCCATTGGAGGATAACAGTCAGGGAGCACCTTGACAATTTCCCTAATTCATGGATTGGGAGAGATGGCCCTATTCCATGGCCTCCACGTTCTCCTGACCTAACTCCGTTGGACTTTTACATCTGGGGACGGGCGAAGGAACTTGTTACAAAACGGAGGTGGAATCGCGGGAAGATTTGTCCCAACGAATTTGGCGGCCTTCGAGGTGATCAAAGCAGAAGTTCGATTGCGAATAACAACAGTGGAAATAAGAAAAAGGTGCTATGCATGCATTCGCAACGGAGGTCGCCAGTTTGAACAAAATTTGTAAAAATAACACGTGTAATAAAAATTTTAAAAGAAAATGTTTTTTTTTAACCTGCACGTCGATACTTTTCTGATGCTTCCATACAAGAACCGGGGAAAAATTTATTTCAGGAAAGGTTCAGGATTAATGTACCATAAGATGGTTAAATCACGTCTCAAGTCTAATCTGATGTCACTACCTAAGTAAAGTGTAGTCTTCTTATCTAGCCCTACTGCTGGCCTTTGATAGATCAGTTTGACGTCTAACTCATGAAAGAGAGAGAGACAACTGCACGTATTGTGCTGTATAAGAGGGAGATAGCAGTCTTTACCGGCTTTGCACGTGTTGTTTTCAAAAACACTTCCTTATCTTATCACGCTGAAATGTGAAAGTTGACCTTCAACTCCAAGGCCAAATTAACGTAAGATAAGTTTTAAATCTTAATAACCTGCAAACCTCATCGGTCATCGAGAAAACAAACCCGCTTGTTACTTACGGGATTTCAAAAAAGAGGCGTCAATGTTTGCGCAATGATGATTTGCCTGTCGCGTCCGTTACAATAACCACGGAAAAATCAAGTTTATGAAAGGTTTTCCGGGATTATTTTACATCATTAGAAAGAGGATAAAACACACAATTTAGTAAAAGAATTTTAAGAACGTAATCTTTTTTATTTATTTTTTCATTGCAAATCAAAGTTGACCTTTGGCAAAATTTTTACATGCTGTAAAACCTTCGAGGCCCAATAAAAAATAAACTAAGCGTTAGGTGTCCGAAATTTTCACTTTAATAAAGCAGTGCAACGTTGCACATCACGATGCAATAACAATTGCATGTCTCTAGCACTTATTTTTTATCAAAATTTAATTTTAAACGAGTTGGTCCTGATTTTCTTTTCAAAACAACAAAAAATTTAAAAAAAAATGCACGTCGGCCAAAAAAATTTTTGGAAAGCGTGGTGAGATAGGGAACGACCCCACCTATCCGCCATTTTAATTTGGCCAACGATGGACCAAACACCCTGTATGTATGTATAGATAGAAGATTTTATTTGCCCTTAAGGGCATAATTAGTATCGTATTTTTATTATGAAAATTTCCGTACTGCAATACGATACCAATTATGCCCTTAAACGGATCACAAGTATTTTTGTTACAATCTGTATATATTGTCGGTTGTAATATGAATTAATGTAAATGACGATTTTTCAGGAGAGGCAAAATAGTAGTTTATGTAACTGTTACGTAATAAGGGTCCTTAAAATATGAGTGTGGTTTTATGAAATGAGCCGCAGGCGAATTTCATAATAAGATCACACGAGTGTTTTAAGGCCTAATTACGTACAGTTGCATACACTGCTTTATCTACACTCATATTATTTATTATAAATGCCGTATTCGGAAATCATAGAATGGCCGCCATTGCACCGCCTGGCCATCTCGATTGTGTCGGCGTGGCCAACTCGATGGTGTCGGCGCTCGCGCGGGACCAATCGAGTTGGCCATGGCCAGTAGCGTGCACAGAGATTTGAGACTGGGTAGGCAAAAAAAAGAGCTAGTTACTTACCAAAAAAATGTGATGCGTTTCATCGTGATGGTTTTCATTTCGTTGTCAAGGTCAAGTTAGTTAATAATGACGGAGTCGTAAAAGTTGAGAAAGATACTGTTTTAATGTTTGAAAACAATAAACACATGTTTGTGTTAACTGAAATTCCGGTGTACACCGGCCCTTTTCAATCAATTCTTTTTTTTTGCTAATTAAAAGAAAGCGTTGAAAAAACATCATTTTTAATATTCTACACACCCACACCCACCGTACAACTTTCACAATTTAAAATATCCATTTTTTCACTAATCACAATTAACCGCAACTGTTATCGTGTTATCTCACCAAAACAAACAAAAAATGGCGGCCTAATATGAAATGCAAAACCCGAATAAAACGAATAAAAAGAATTGTCTCGCATTTGCACTAAATTATCATAAGCAATGCTACTTTTTGAAATAGTCACGTAACCATCGGAATCGGAACTATTCGGAAACCTTCGGCCGTCATCGTTTAGGAGTCAAGTGGCACGATAGACACTGTCTTTCTGCGTGTAAATGTGTGCGTTACTTGTATCATTGTGTGCTCGTATTTATAGGAAGGCCCGCTACTTTTTATAACCGCGTAACTACGACTCACGGAGACGCACACATAGAAAGATTTAGAAGGAAATGTTTTCTGTCTTTGCCGTGCAAGGCACGCAGCGGCGCTAGTGCCGCGTGGTGTAAACTTCGTCGCAATACTATATAGATGATGACTATTGATAACAATGTTTAACCGGTAGATGGAGCGCTTATTAAATATTAGAATGCTTTAAGTTCTATGGATTACTGATAGTACGATCGGGTGTAAATTAAATTAATTAGTTTAAAAGGATGGGTATCGGAATTATAGTAGGGTAGGCAGTGTCTTTTTGTCTTTATGAAGTGCACGCCCCTGGCCATGGCGGTAACATTATGTTATCAAATTCGATGTTCCAAATTTGAAACTCATTGCTTAACAATATTTGAGCATGCAAAGTTAAAATTACGTTACTGCCGCAGATAAGAAACTTATCATAGTTAAATCGTTTGTTGTAATGCTTGTCATTGTCTACGGTTTTTGAACGCATTTTAGAGTACTTACAGTAAGAGTGTAGATAAAACGAATTGAGCAATCAAAAAGTATGTTGTAACTTTTTAGTTACTTATGCTATTGCAATGATGTTTATGCTATTTGTCTTGTAATTGTGAGGTCTATTTGATAATTAGTAACTCACTGAGACCACTGCTATAGTTTAGGAAATGGCAGGTGCTTACGCTAATTATTATTTTTTAAATATGGAGTTACATTAAGCATTTTATAAAAAAAATCAAAAGTGGTTATCGTATTTTAAGGTAACTCACAAAAAAGTAACAATGCATAACGTAAGTCACAAGGTTTCCAGAATATGGACTTACGCTACAAGGAGTCGAATATTGAAAATTCACCCTTATTTACTTGTAATAAGGTTGAATTAAAAAAAAATAAACATTTAGCTTGTAAGTATAAGGTTAATAAAAAATTACAGTTTTTAAGTAAGAAATTTAGTTTTTTCAAAACAAAAGCTTACAAGAAATATTTTTCTTAGTCTTCTGACATTTTACAACGCAATATATATATATATTTGAGAAAGCAACATTTTTCCCTTAACACAATACAAAATAAACAAAACAAAATTATCTACTCAATTCGTAACAATCTCTTAATCCTATTGAGATCATTTTACCTCTAGAGACGTTTTCAAACTAAAGGTATCAACCACATTGTCGGTCGGTGATAAGGTGCTAATGCCATAAATATTCATTCGTAAAAGATCATTATCAACAACCGATAGTGCGGTATTTTTAATCTGAAAACGTTACATAGTTTTACTTATCTATACTGGTAACAATACAGGGTGACTGGTAATTCGTCGTATTCCTTCAAGGGGGTTATTCTACAGCTTATTTGGAGTGATTTAAGTCCAGTCAAGCAGGGGTCAAAACTCATTGGTTTTCAAGTTATTCAAGATTTTAGATTTTTTTAATAAATACCCGCTTTTTGACCTAAAACTAGTATTTTTTTTTAAACTACGTATTTTTCAAATAAAAAAAAAGATTTTCCGAATAGCCAATGAATCACTGATTACGTAAAATAATAAAAAAAGTACAAAACATATCAAAATTTTGCAAATAAAAGCATCTGAAGTCAGAAGTTTTTGTATTTTTTTTTCAAATCTTGTTACATTTTAAGGCATAACTAAAAAAAAAGTAATAACACTTCGCGTACAAATTACATAATTTGTTTCCTCAGTTCATAAGCTTTCTAAAAAGGTACAATTTATGACATTTTATGCTCATTTTTTACAATTAATAATAATAATACCAGAGCAGGTACAGGACTTAGCGTACTTGACTTTACTTGTTTGTGTCGTTTTAAACTCGCCGAAGGCATACTTTGTCTCCAGTTTCTTATCTTCTGAGACTTTAAGTTGCCCGGGGTAATAATTTGCTAAGTAATTAAGTAGGGGAATAAGAAAAATAGGAAAAATACAGTTTCATTATTAAATAAAATGTAATCTTAAAAAGGAAAAAATATAAATCTTGCTCGAACTGTTTGCCCTGCCCGCGTATGCAAGAACGAAGCCTTCTTCGTACTTCAGTGATTGTCACTCGCCTCGAAAGCCCGTCTTTCATCGTCTGTGCAGCTGTTAGGATTTTTTGCCGTAGGTCTTCTACGTCACGTATCGGTCTGTCGTAGACCAACGCCTTCATGTGACCCCAGATGTAGAAATCACACGGAGTTAAATCTGGGCTCCTGGCTGGCCAAGGGCTTGGGCCACCTCGACCAATCCATCTTCTTGGGTAGTTTTCATCCATCCACTGCCGCACACCCCGGTAAAAGTAAGCAGGGCAGCCATCGTGCTGATAAATCATGTTAATTCTTGTCGCAAGCGGCACATCTTCCAGTAGCGTCGGTAGCTCATCCCTCAAAAAAGTTTCATACGCGATGCCGGTTAATCGAGCTGGCAGAAAAAAGGTCCGATTAAATTATCGTGCACGATTCCCATCCACACGTTCAAAGAAAATCTTTGTTGGTGAGCTCCTTCGTTTGATTTCTTTGGGTTTTGACCTTTGGGAGCCCAAAAGTGCAGATTGTGGTAATTTGTTATCCCGTCACGGTCGAAATTAGATTCGTCCGTCCACAAAATTCTCCTTAGGTATTCGGGATCTTCGATATCAGCATTAATAAAAAATCTGCAGAAATCCATCCTTCTTGCTGGGTCTCCCTCTTCAATAGCGTGTACTGGAGTGTAATGATACGGATACTGTCGAGCTGAGTACAGGGTAAACCACACCTTCCACTGAGACATTCCGAGCCGGTTAGCCATAATTCTCGTCGAAGTAGTACCGTCTGCCCGGAAAAAGTGCAAGATTTCTTCTTCTTCAGCAGGATCGTATTGTTGAGGTCTTCCAGCATCAGCTTGACGGCGTTTAACTGATCCTGTTTCCCGAATAAGACGGTACGATGAACCAAACACGCTTACGTGAGGTAAACGGCGGTTAGGGTAACGAAGTTGGTACTCCCTTCTAGCTGCAGCGGCGTCACCATCACAGAGTCCGTAACAATAAATGATATCTGCGTATTCTTCAAATTCGTAAGTAGCCATTTGAGAAAAAACTTAGTTATCAATATCGTCCGAATTGGAAAGAAAGTTGAAAGTAACTAACTGATTAATTACTACATGACCTATTTAAACCTGGTTAGTCTCACCCCCACCCCATGAGAAGCATCGCCACCCAATAAAATTAAGATAAGATAAGTAACAGAAGGCGAAAAACCCGCCGTAAGAATTAAAGTGACACAAACAAACTAATTAAAGTAATTTAACTTCATTAGCTCATTAGCTAATGACCCTTAATCAGTTTGTTTGTTTCACCAAAGGCAATCTGCAGTGCCTACTACCTCAAGGAATAAGATAAGATTAGAAACTGGAGACAAAGTATGCCTTCGGCGAGTTTAAAACGACACAAACAAGTAAAGTCAAGTACGCTAAGTCCTGTACCTGCTCTGGTATTATTATTATTAATTGTAAAAAATGAGCATAAAATGTCATAAATTGTACCTTTTTAGAAAGCTTATGAACTGAGGAAATAAATTCTGTAATTTGTACGCGAAGTGTTCTTACTTTTTTTTTAGTTATGCCTTAAAATGTAACAAGATTTGAAAAAAAAAATACAAAAACTTCTGACTTCAGATGCTTTTATTTGCAAAATTTTGATATGTTTTGTACTTTTTTTATTATTTCACGTAATCAGTGATTAATTGGCTATTCGGAATATCTTTTTTTTATTTGAAAAATACGTAGTATAAAAAAAAATACTAGTTTTAGGTCAAAAAGCGGGTATTTATTAAAAAAATCTAAAATCTTGAATAACTTGAAACCAATGAGTTTTGACCCCCGCTTGACTGGACTTAAATCACTCCAAATAAGCTGTAGAATAACCCCCTTGAAGGAATACGACGAATTACCAGTCACCCTGTATAAATAACAAACAAAATTACGCAGAAAAATCAATATTATCTTCAAAATTTTTAATCCTCATGAGATCATCTTACATTTGAGTCATTTGACTACAGTAAAACAAGAAACGCCTACTTATTAATTATAATTATCTCACGTTTATTTACTGCATACTATGTAAAAATACTAAGACAATATAAAAAAATCTTAATCCTCTGGCTGGAGATCAGCTTCCTTTCTCTAAAGTAAAACAAACAATTTGTATATTTTTATCCTATTTCTTACTTTTCTTTATTTCTCTTACAATTTTTCCCTTTTCTTGCTTCTTCTCAACTTTTCCTGTCGTTATTTTTGCTTCAGTCCGAGTGTTTGGTTTTTTTTTCTGTTTTTTTCCTTCTGCAATTAATGTGTGTTCTGTTTTAGTGGTCACAGTAACCTTCTTTTTTCTTTGGTTTTTGGGTTTAGCTCCATTAACTTCTCTGCTTTGTTCTTCGATTTCACCATCGTGTGTGTCATTGCTGTGGATAATGTCGTCCAAATAATCAACTTTGTCTTCATAAGGCAGTTGTAGATAATACTCTACGAATGATTTAGGTATTACCTCTTCGTCACACAATTTTTTAAGGTCCTTGATTTTTTTTGTAGAATTGGCAGACGTTGTGTGTAAAGTTTTGGTAGAGTATAACTTGTTTGAGTTTCAACCCTGATACGTAAACTTGACTGACCTTTTCCTTTTCCCTTTCCTTTCCCTGTCACTTGCGTTGTTTCTTGTCCCAACCGTATTTTATAAACGTCTCCATCATCCTTCATTTATTTATTTAATCTTTATTGCACAAAAAGAAAACACATCATACAAAAGGCGAACTTAATGCCATGAGGCATTCTCTACCAGTCAACCTTAGGGCCAAGCAGAAAGATTGTAGGCGGTGCTTCTAACTATACAGAAAATAAATTATATGACAGAAGCATAAAACTTTAAATAGATGCGAAACTACATCCTAAATTCTTACACATAAACTACATATTTCTAATATACATAAAATACATAAATCAATACATACATACATAGATACATATATATACATACATACATACGACCATACATATATAAATACATATCCGAAGAATCTTGTTAGAGAAGATACTTAGGATTTATTTGATCCACCAGCAAAGAAATCACGCACACATTTTTTTAAAGCGTACTTGCTCGGTGCTTTTCTAATTTTAGGGGGAAGAGTGTTCCAGAGACGAGCTGCTCGAATGGTAAATGAATTGGACATGAAACCAGACCGATGAAGAGGGATGGAGAGAGACAGATTGCCCGAAGAGCGAAGTTGACGATCGCGAGAGACACCATAAAACTGAAGGGAGGTTTTAAGGTACTCAGGGGCATTGTATATTTCACATCCATTTCATTAACATCTGGTTTATTTAACGTAACTATCCTAACATACATTAGTCTTAACTGCGGGTACGAATTAGTTTTTGAAGTAAATACTTGTTTGGCTAAATCTTCCCAATTGATGAAATCTGTATGGTCCAACGTTTGCATAATAGTTGGCCATTGTACTGGGCTCCATACAATAAGTTTACGCACATCTGGTTCTATTACACTATGCATGGAATCTAATACGAATGTATTAAATGAACAAGAGAATAATAAATATCAAAACCATCAGATTGGTACCTGCTTGTACTAATACCTTCTAGACCTTGATAAAAGAGGAATAAAATATATTTTGTCTCTATTGTGACTCTTGCTCAGGTCAAAATAAAAACAAAGTCGTGTTAACCGTATTCAAATACTTTTAGGAAAATGAAAAAAACGTTAATTTTGTGCAAATAAACTATCTTCTGCCCGGACACACGTACATGGCTGTGTAGATTCTATGCATAGTGTAATAGAACGAGATGTTCGTAAACTTATTGTATGGAGCACAGTACAATGGCCAACTTTTATGCTTGCGGCACGAAAATCGCCTCGCCCCTACATAGTTAATACGTTGGACCATAGAGATTTCATCAATTGGGAAGATTTAGCCAAACAATTATTTACTTCATAAACTAATTCGAACCCGCAGCTAAGACTAATAGATGTTAGGATTGTTACGTTCAAGATACCAGATGTTAATTCAATGGAAGTGAAATACACAAAGAAGGATGATGGAGACGTTTATAAAATGCGGTTGGGACAAGAATCAACGCAGGTCACAGGGAAAGGAAAGGGAAAATGTCAGTCAAATTTACGTATCAGGGTTGAAACTTAAACAAGTTATACTCTACCAAAACTTTACACGCAACGTCTGCCAATTTCTACAAAATAATTCAAGGACCTTAAAAAATTGTGTGACGAAGAGGTAATACTTAAATGGTTCGTACAGGATTATCTACAACTGCCGTATGAAGACAAAGTTGATTATTTGGACGACATTATCCACAGCACAGCAATGACACAAACGATGGTGACATCGAAGAACAAAGCAGAAAAGTTAATGGAGATCAATCCAAAAACCAAAGAAAAAAGAAAGCTACTGTGACCACTAAAACAGAACAACTCACTAACAGCAGAAGAATAAAAAAACAGAAAAAAACCAAACACTCGGACCGCAGCAAAAATAACGACAGGAAAAGGTGAGAAGAAGAAAGAAAAGGGAAAACTAGTAAAAGCAATAAATAAAAGTAAGAAATAGGATAAAAATATACAAATTGTTTGTTTTACTTTAGAGAAAGGAAGATGATCTCCAGACGATTAAGATTTTTTTTTTATTGTCTTAGTATTTTTATATAGTAAGCAGTAAATAAACGTGTGATAATTATAATCAATAAGTAGGCATTTATTGTTTAACTGTAGTCAAATGATTCAAATGTAAGATGATCTCATGAGGATTAAGAATTTTGAAGATAATATTGATTTTTCTGCGTAATTTTGTTTGTTATTTATATTGTTACCCCTACCAGTATAGATAAGTAAAAATTATGTCACGTTTTCAGATTTAAAATACACACTATCGGTTGTTGATAATGATTTTTTACGAATGAATATTTATGGCATTAGCACCTCATCACCGACCGATAATGTGGTTGATACCTTTAGTTTGAAAACATATCTAGAGGTAAAATGATCTCAGTAGGATTAAGAGATTGTTACGAATTTAGCAGATAATTTTGTTTTGTTTATTTTGTACTGTTTTAAGGGAAAAATGTTGCTTTTTATAAAAATATATATTGCGATGTAAAATGTCAGAAGACTAAGAAAAATATTTCTTGTAAGCTTTTGTTTTGATTAAACTACATTTCTTACTTAAAAACTGTATTTTTTTATTAACCTTATACTTACAAGTACAGAAAATTCACTCCTTCACAAAAGTCAAATTTAGGTATAAAATACCGATACTCGCCGCCTGCAAGCAAAATTGAAACTTGTAACCGCGCACGAACCGTGAATCTTCTTTGCGCGATGGCCGAGCTGTGAGTGTCGGCACGGGTTGTCACTTGACAAGTTTTTGTACCTACATATACCTACCGATTTATTATTTTTAAGATAAATATGTAGGAATTACAAACGTTGATTCCGTAAACATAAAATTTTTATCCGGAAATAATATGTCTGATTCTCTCGGAAGTAGGTATGCCGCAGCCGTATTCCTTTGAAAATCCTATATCGGTCAGTTCGTAATATTGTTTCTGGGCAACCAATATTATATCTTTTATACGGATTAGATCGAGGTTTAGGTCTCGAAGCCATTGTGTGTTTTCAATTTTGCGCGAGCGCCACGTGATACGACTATCGTGCGAGCCGAGCGGCAGCCCACTGCATGCTATGGTCTCTTAGAACTTTGACAGGAGCGTTGATATTTTTATACTTTCTGCGCCATCTACAAACTGCGAGCTACTTGTGATTTTGGTTTTTCTAAAGTACGCTAGATAGCGCTGTGCAGCATGTGACGGCTGTGTTGCTGTTTGAAAAACATAGAAGTTTTAAATATTCTGGGTTTAAGTTTTGTTAAATTAGTTTATTATTGTAACATGCTTTTTTTTATGCATTTTATTATTTAATTACGGTTAAATAGTGCAATAGTTTGTTTCTTCACGATTTACATAGATTTTTAAAACACTAGTAGAAAGTAGTAGATATTGTGGCAACATTTGTGCTAAATAAAAAAAATCGGGATCATGATGGCGGCGAAGTCAATTTTTCTTTCTTTTTTTTAGCGCAAGCTTTGAAGATAGTGACAGTTGTCTAAAATAATTAAATAGTTTCTGGGTGCAGGGTAATTATTATATGAATTATCATATAAAAATGTCGATTCCAAATTGCTGCGTGCCCTTGTGCAATAATCAACGAGGACAGGGCTAGTATAATATTATTTTTCTATAATCAATCTGCCAAGAGCGTGGACCGGATCAACTTTACGAAAAATGATGATTGTTTCAGGAATTCAAATGCATGCATTCCCAAATCCCACCAATCTCACGAACCCTTCAGAACTTGAAAGGTTCCGAACGTGGGTAATAAGGATCGGTGGAAATATTGTGGGCAAGGCGGACACGGCGATCTACAATAATGCGCGGGTATGCCATCGCCATTTTGAGGCCAAATATATTTACCCCAATGGGCGCCTCAACCGCTTGGCTATACCAACGCTTCATTTACCAGGTTAGTTTTAACGCTATAATGTAATCAGCTTAATTAGAATCACCATCATCATAATTCTTCTAGCGTTCGTCTTGTTGCGGTTTTTTTTGCTACGGCTCTGAGCCTGGGTACCGTCGGCAACCAAAACCTATGAACTAGTGCGACTGCTAGTTTTTACCCAGAAGGAGGTCCGATTTCCTCACGATATTTTCCTCCAGAAAAAAGCGACGGGTAAATCAAATTACATTTTGTACAAATATTCATAAAAACGCAATCGAGTCGGGGTTTGAACCCGAAAGCTCTGGATTGAAAGTCAGACATCTTACCGTCAGGCTACCAGCACTTCAGTGTTCGCTACTTATAGCGATTATAGTCATGCACATCCTTAGGATGTGCATGACTAAATTAGAGAAATTAGAATTGTTCCCATTAGTGTCAAAGCTATTGAGGCTATGGGATCAGGAATCATTGTGTTTATACTATACTTCGTTTTTTTTTGAGATTAGAAATTGAGTAAACATAGAAACAGTAGTTGCCAACCTGTTCTAAATGTTCAATTTAAACACACTGCAAACACACCAACAAGCGATTAGTTAACATGATTAAGAGTTCACATTTGTGAATAAATAATAACAATTTGCAGATTAAATAATCCAACACAACAATAAAAACACAATTTCGTTTTGATTATCACGTGAGAGATACTTACGTGAAAATTTAAAAACAGACAGTGAAGCATGTACGTTCTAAAACGGAAACTTAACGTCTAGTTCTTTATCAGTATTCACGAAAATTATTTAATTGACAAAAAGTCAAAAAAGTCAAAAAAGTCGAAAAAAGTCAAAAAAGTCAAAAAAGTCAAAAAGTCAAAAAAAGTCAAAAAAGTCAAAAAAATGAATTTTGAAGCAAATCAAATTATTTTGTTCAATATTTTTTGATTTGCAATTTTTTAAGTAGTTACACTACTATATATAAACTGAAAATAGATGTCATATACTTCAGAAAAAGTGACCAAACCCTCCGGTGTCCGAGGCCAGATCAGAGGCGAGGTCAGATGAGAGGTGTCGGTGTCGGGGTGGGCGAGGCGAGGACACCGGAGGGTTTGGTCACTTTTTCTGAAGTATATGACATCTATTTTCAAGTCAAAAAAAGTCAAAAAAGTAAAAAAAGCCAAAAAAGTCAAAAAAGTCAAAAAAGTCAAAAAAAGTCAAAAAAATAAAAAAAAACGTCAAAAAAACGTCAGTCATAAAGTCATCAAGTCAAAAAAGTCAAAAAAGTCAAAAAAAGTGAAAAAAAGTAAAAAAAAGTGGAAAAAGTCAAAAAAGTCAAAAAAGTCGAAAAAGTCGTATACGGTCACGATATAAAATCGGAATTGCGAGTTATTTCATTTTTATAGGTTAAAAAGGCGTTCCCGTACTGAACTTTTAAGTCCTGTTACTCGCGTGTTCTGAGTATGTTCTATAAATATCTTGCAGATGTGCCACTGCCAATGGAAGTGGCCGTAGCAGGAGTCAGTAACCTTGTTACCGTGTCTACTGTATCTTCTGCAAAGCCTACGCCTGTTCAAGGTAAGACATGAAATGAAATTTTTATTTAAAAATAAACAAGTTTTAAAATTAAGCCTAAATCTAAACTATACCACAATTAAAGTCTCCATGCTTATATAAAAAGTAGCTTGTTAAAAGTTGGATTGTTTTAAAAGTTTATCCTCCATAAACTCTTGGATGGAATAGTAAGCTTTTTTTAATAGAAGAGCTTAGTTTTGAAAAGGTGTGTTTCTTCAATACAATTTCATTTGGAATTTGGTAGCATCATAATTTACTTTAAAAATATAAGTAACTGTCAAATTATACCTATTATAATAATATTGTTTCAGGTTTTTGGAATCCGAAGCTCCAGTATCTACGGGTTAGCGGGGAAATAACTCCAATGACTTAAGGTATTTTTGCGTAAACATTTTAATTTTATTATCTCATTTAGATATACATATATTAGGATCAACACACACGACCACAGTCCCATTTGTATAGGTAAAGAGTGCTGATAACAGATCTTGATATTATGGTGATTATATGTCGTTTTCAACTAAAAGGTACATCATTGTAGGTTGTCAATAATGCGTTACTGCCATAAAAATTCATTCATTCGTATAAAATGACCTGTTGTGTGACTTTTGCTATAAGTAAAGGAGCTTTTTGGCAATCTATCCTCAAGACTAACCTTTTTCAAAAGCGATTGCCATCTGGACTTTAAACTAGTTCAAACCCAGAGCTTAACTAGACCTTATTGTGAGAAGTTTGGTTTCCTAACGATGTTTATTTTTACTGAATTCCTAGTAACTAGCGTATTATCCGGAATACGCTGCCGCTGGTTTAATTTTAATACTGCATTTACATTCAGCCGAATTGAGCAGGCAAGTGGGCAGGGAAGTGGGAAGGACGAGTGTGTAAACATGATACTTCTCATGCCACTGCTATTGCCACTCGCGCTGCCCGGCGCTCCCCTAAATGGCGGTTTTTTTGTGCGAAGTCAAAGGACCGGCAGCGCGAGCGGCAGTACGTGTTTCCAATTACATTCTCCTCCGTCGCTCAGTACTCGTCGAGCACCTGGAGGATCGCAAAAGACACAACGCGGCCGCTGTAATTATTTCAACGTCTGCCATTGCCGAGACTTGAAAGCGAAGTGAGTGGTAGGGCAGTATGTAAACACACACTCCTCTCGATCCTGCTGCAGCAGTATTTAGGGAATTAATGCCGGCAGCGCGAGGGGTAGCGACAGGGGCTGAATGTAAATGTCGGATAACGAAGCGCTTTGTTGGTTCTTTGTGACTATCAATTCCATTAGTATGATCGAATGTCTACGGCAAAAGCCGGCTTGAGCGACGCCTTTTACTGTGCCTCTTTTTGTGTACTGACTTTAATTATTAATCTCATAAAATAACACTATCGTCGTGCACACATAGTTTGGTACAAAAATCGACTAGATTTGTTAGATCGTAACTGTATGTACAATTATTCTCTACTTTTATGTTCTAGGTATACCTAAGTCGGCTTATGAACCCACCAGAATACGGTGATGTAGCAACATAAAAGGCTGGAGCCCTATCACTTCAAGAAGAATGTATATTGTACACTTACTTTCTGTAAATTACGGTATATATGTATGATTGTACCTTCCTACGCATCGTTATTATTGTCAACATCAATAAGACTTAAACTTTCACGGCTTTTACGTATTATGATTATTAACTAAAACGGAACTAAATTGCGTATATTAACTTAATAGTTACCTCCGATGTTTCGAGATCAATTATTGTTTCTGTGGTACCGGAAAAAATACCATAAATAGGTATATCAGATTTACGTAATTCAATTTTTATCGCCACAATTAGGTAATATACTAGTAAAATAAAATTTCCCTGTACCTAGATTTATGTCAATTGTTAATTGTGACTGAAGGTACATTTCCACCAAGTATTGTGGGATAGGTCACGTCAAATAATAGAAGAAAAAAAAATCCTCGTAATAATTTTCTTTCTGTCTGTATGTCTGCTTACTAGTTAAGTGATATATTGTTAGTATAAGAAAGCTCAAATGACCCCGCAGCAAACATAGGGAAAAAGTGGTTTCAGTCAAATCTCACGAAATTTTAGTACAATGTAGATTCGAGTCTCTTGATTATTTTTTTATAAGGGCACAACTCACTCAAAAGTATACTTTCAGAAATAATCAATAAGTATTGTTTCATACAAAGCATATGTAACATACCAATTTTTCGTAAAATCTTTCTCTTTGCTTTTGCATAATATAAATAACTAACAAAATGCGATTTCAACGTGACAGAAACGTTATTAAGATCATATTTAACGCCAGTAAGTATCATTGTGGGTCATTTCAAAGTATAGATTTTAAGAAACACGTCATAGAAATATAATAATATAAACTTGATTATTTCTGACAGTGTACTTCTGAGGGAGTTGAGCCCTTATAAAAAATTAATAAGGAGACCTGAATCTACATCATACTAAAATTTCATGCGATTTGACTGAAACCACTTTTTCCCTATGTTTGCTGCGGGGTCCTTTGGTATGACTGTATGTATTATTAATCACACCGACAAAGTTGTAAAACAAAGTGGTTTTGTTTGGGTACCTCCCGTACACATAAACTGGGGGTGAATTTATTCAGTTCAACGAGTATTGTGTGAGATCTTTCAAAAAGAATATCGTCTAAGATAGGTTCATTTTATAACTGCTATCAGGAAATGCCTAATTTCTAGGCACCACCGCACCATGTTTGTCATTACATTAAGGTTAATATTTAAATTAGCTTTTCAAATTACAAATTAATTTTTATTATATTTAGGTATAATATAGTATTTACTAAACTGATATACCTATTTATGGCTCTTGGCCGGTTTTTAGGTTTTTGTCAGATATTAAGTTATATGTGGGTATAACAATTGTGCATAGTATGTACCTAATGAAATATAATGATATGTACAATAAATATTGTATGCATTTGACATAAACTTAGTTTTATTTACAGGACGTCCAAACTTAGATTTCCCGCCGAACGGCTGCCAGGAAGGGGCGAGGGGGACGAGGTCTACCCCTCCCCTCCCACCCCCCATACCCTGTAATCCCCTTCCCCCGTTCCCCTGTAACGTGATCAAATGTAGCACTATGAAACTAGATGGTGGCACTAGCTGCTGCAAGTACGAGCCGTAGAGTTGCCTATCTATCTCAGTTATATACATATTCATCTATGGCCCACTGCCATTCGCCTCCAAGGGAGGCGCGCCGGCCAAATGTACCTAAACTGCGTAGTGAAACCCCCCTGGCGTTACCGCCAAATTTGAGCATTAAGGTAACGTCCCCTTGCAGTAAAGACACTTGAGACAATTATTTCGTTGTTTTTGTAATATTTCTATGTAATGTATATTATACCTACATAGTTTGAAAAATTGTTTTAAACCTGATTTGCTTGAATACCTGTAAATTATAGTCACAAAATCCAAGATATGCGGCGTTTGATGTAAAAGTCATTTCTATTTTTTATTTCATGTTGACGTTAGCGTAACAGTCAAAAATGAAATGTATTTTAGAAATCGAATAGCGTAAGAGTCATTGTAATGCAAATGACTCTTACATCATTGATATTTAATAAAGTAAGGTGAATACATTTGAAACTAATTACACATTTGTGTTTACGTTAAGATAACTGTCGATGATTTTTTGAAACCTTGACATACATTAAAAAAAAAGTTGAAACTGAATAAAATGGCTGAATTTTTGTTAACGTACTCGACATTTTTTTCAAGATATCAAAATGTTATATACACCATTCGATAGAGCGGGAAATTTGCAGTCGAACTGTATACTTAACTCAATTTCGTAATTTTGGCGGTTACATGAATTCATATTACAACCGACTATATACTCACAATATCTATGCAACAAAAATATTAGGAATATAACAAAGAAAAAACAAGTTAAATTAAATTTTTAGGCACCGACGAGTATCTTAGTTTATATACCTACTTATGAATGAAGATTTTTTTAAAGATCTTTGACTTTACAGTAAAGACGATACATTATTATCTAATGCCATATGTAATCCGATGGTAATAATCGCACTGCTTTGTTTTTATGTTCCGCATTCTTCCCGTATTAGGTACGGTCAACTAATTTTAATCCTAGACCACGTTAGAACCTTGTCGCAATGACAGTTTCCCGTGGATACGTATAAACGTAACAATACATCATCTAAACTAGCTATTATGACAAGGTTCTAGAGTGACCTAAAAATCAAAGTGGTTGACTGTACCATCCTTATCAGTATTTGTTACGTTAAGGATGCAACTAAATGGAAAGCCTTCCGGTCAGACTACCGTTCGTATTAAGTAATAATGCGGGATCTTGTTAAAGGCAATCTTTGGCCTTATGTAAATGTTCTTTAGTATTTAGTAGTAAGTAGGTCTGTAGTCTAAGAAACTATTTCTGGAAGTTTCTTGTACTGTTTATCTTCACTTACAGATTTTGCGACGACAGTTTGTGAAAATTTTATCTACGAGTAGATCGGAGAAAATGTTAAATAAAAAATTTGATCTACTCTTTTTCTTTTAGATATTATACAAGTAAATAACTAAACATTTACTGTTTTAAGTAGATAATTTTCATTGGTGATTGCAATTTTAATCAATATATTTAGTATATACGTTTTTGGGTAGCATTTACAAATACACATGACTTAAGTATAATATGTAATAACTTTATAAGTAACCTATAACTATTATATATCGATTTTAAAACAATTTAAATTGTAAAGACATACAACAGCTTGAGAACCTCCTCCTTTTGAAATCTTGAAGTCGGTTAAAAATGACGTAACTCATTGTACCTTATTGGTCGAATGACAAAGTCACATGTTTTATTTTGTTTAGGTAAGTACATTATTTTTAAATCCCCATTGAAATTTACTATGACTGGGGTAGGTACCTAATCTCTCAAATGTTCTCTTGTATATTAAAGTTTCCAACACGTGTATGTCAGATCCATTAACCCCTCAACTAAAATCCGTTTTAGTTTTAAAACGCTAGGGCCATTCTTCTTTTTCATGTACATACTTTTTCTGATAAAAATGTTTATATTGCAAAACTTCAATTTGGTACTTTCTGAAGGGATTTTAATAACTATATCTTTTATTACAATTACGTCAAATTCGAAATACTGTAAATATATATACTGCCCATTCTACCCACTTCTAGAGTACAATCGCGTTCATAAATATATAACCACTAAACATCGGTATCAACGTTCTATTTTCATGGCACAAGTAGGGATAGCAAAAAAAGAAATACATTCGAATATTTATTTAATAACAAAATTTAATCTTATATATTATATACTTTAATCGAGTCGCAGAATTACTTATAACTCATCACAAACATTATGTTGAAATCTAATTTGTCAAAGACGCTTAAAATCCGCATCCGCGTCAAGCAAGTGAAGAAAATTTTCCGCATCCAGAAATTAAATGTTGAGTTACTATTGACATGCACACTTTAGTATAATTACTAAGTATATAATTGTAATATATATATATATATATATATGTATAATTGTTTCCTGAACCAAAGCTGAGCCCTGCAGAAACAATATAACCATTCTATGTATGCAAAAAAACCTAAAGGGCAGACAAGTTTATTTAAAATTAAATAATGTTTTATAGAAAAACCATTATACTCGTTATAACACTATACAAATTATCAAATCAACTGTCTAAGAGCGAAGAGGCTGAAATATCAGCAAGTGTAATTAAATAATGTGTGCAATATTTTGAATACTTGTCTAACCTCAAACATAGTTTTATATACTTATACTAGTTCAATATATACCATTTTTGTTCACAAAACGGAAACATCAAAAAGTGGAATGGCCCACAATGCTTATTAATTTTAATCCCCTAGGCAACTTTCGACAATTTCTCTTTTAAGTTAATTCCTATTTCAGGGATAAAGCGGTGTCAAATCGTGAATTTCATTAAAATTTATTATCAGAGATGGGAAAATTATAAAGACTTTTAAACGAACTCACTTACCTTATCATAGTTGTAGATGGTGCTACATAACGAACTCAAATGTATATATTTTTAACATTTTCGGGAAATCGTTTTTTGACTAAACCTCTAGAATGCATCTATTACAATTTGAATTTTTTTAAATGTCTTTATTTAGAAATATACGGAGTAATGTACAGAAGTCAAATCGTAAAACACCTAACAAAAAATATAATTATTAAGTAGTAACCTCTACTTCAAATACTTTGTGACAATTTTCGGGTAAGGTACCATTTGGCGGTCGGCGCTTACGCTTTTATTACTAGCATATAATATTGAAACCAACCTACATATTTTAAAAAGCGATCATGCAAAGTAAATGTTCGATCACAATTCAAAATATAACGGTGACTTGACGTAACTAAACTGACGTGAGTGTAACCGTTATATTTTATAGTGTTAGTATGTCTCACGAAAGTTTAAATTTAATGATCACAATACAAGCATTATATATGGAGCTTCCGAGAATCCACACCTCCATATTTGAAAATAGTGGATTCGTATCAGCCATAAATATTTGTAATAATCTTCGTACCGAAATTAAAAGCCTAGAAGGAAACGCTTTCCAAATGCTTCCAAAATCCAAAAAAAAATGATAAACGAAGCCTTCTACAGCTTAAAAGAATTCTATACTTATGCAAATATTCAAAAATTAAAATAATTATTTGAACCATTCTCAATAAGTATAATTTAGGTTAAGATATAAATTGTATGTCCGAAAACTGTTGATATTTTTTACATGTACCTAGTTGTGTCCTTGTACCTGCACAGTTAATACAATAAATATTCCTAATTCTGATTCTGATTCTGAATCTCTACAACTGTGCCTTCAGCCAAATGGTACCTTCTCCAAAAAAGTGTCACCTTTATTGTACAGTCGCCATCAGATATTTCGGAGCGGCCAAGGTGGTCACAAATATTTGAACAACGCCTCTATATTGTCAAGGCAATAAAGTACAGGTTCAGATATTTTTAAGTACTGTACAACAAAAGAATAATACGACGGGACATTTATTAATTCATATAATTTCTCTCTAAAAAGGCGAACTTAATGTCGTTTTTTATTGGGCGTATAGTTTGGGACTTATTGTTTGGGAGCTTAATGTTTGGCACGCCATCTACAATAATGATAAGAAATTCCACTTTGTATGTAGACGTACTACCAATTTATTGGTCTCTACTATTAGTACTACCCTCAGGAGTCAAAGATCTAAGGATTAAAAGGGTCATTAGTAAAGTTTAAGCTTTTAAAATGTTCCTTTGAAGATAAAAAAATACTTTCGTAACATTTATAATAAAGGCATTTTTGATTACGTACAGTAAAAATGTGACAAAACAAAGGTACAGTCAACAGCAGAAGTGGTCACGCGGGTGATGTGTTCAAAATAATCTTGAGACTGTTTTGTTGTCATGATAGTAGTCATGTCAAATTTATTTTGAACACCTCACCCGTTTAAGCTACTACAATCGTTTAAGATACTATAAGTGATATTGGGAGGTTAGGGGCCCAAAGTTACAGAGTCGGCACGTGGACACGAGCTGTGAGGCTAATTACTAAAACAAAAGCCGTTAAAACTGTTATTGGAAAGAATTTTCTACTTTTTAGCTTGTCACCAAGAGACGTGAAATACGTTAACACCGTGGTGGCGTCTGTAAGACGTCGATGATTCTTACGAATGTATGTGCGTTAGTTTCACTCCCAGCATCTCAGGGAAACTAGATCAGTTCAATTAGAGGATGATGACAGAAATAATTACACTGCGGGATGCGTTTTAACAGAAACATTCGACAGAAATATTTGTACGTGTTTAACAAATTTTTAGTACACGAACACCGTAGTGACGTCCGTGAGACGGCAAAGACTCGGTCTACGGCATTAATGTGCACAAGTTCGACTGCCGGCATCGAAGGGATGCCAGGGCCGCGATTCGAAAAATAAACACACACACTGGAAAGACACAGCTCCAACCCAACTCAACTCAACGCTATAACGACATTGACATTTGCTATTCGAACAGATATTCATTCAACATTGGTATCACATTGGTCACACATTGGTCGCACATTGTAGCAATGTTGTACCAATGTCGTTATAGCGTTGAGTTGAGTTGGGTTGAGTTGGGTTGGAGCTGTGTCTTTCCAGTGTGTGTGTTTATTTTTCGAATCGCGGCCCAGATAATAACAAAAGAAGAAGGTACAAGAAACGAAAGCTTTTCGCAATATACATTTTAAAAAAAATCTCGAAAGTAAATTCAGTACGTCTGTGAGACGGGCACATCGTCAGTTAAAGGTTAAATTTGTTGGGGTTGTATTGTAGCAGAGCAACAATGTAAAAGAGGTACAGACTCAAACAAGATTTTTTGAAAATACAGCTCGTGAAAATGTTGTAATAGGCGACGACCATACTTCATAAGTGTTGCTGTATTGGTCAACTCGTTTGCAAGTAAATCGCGAGTTCTCAGTTCGAGGCAGACTACTATGTAGATATTAATAAATAGGTAGATAATATGCATATTGCGTAAATAATTATTAAACGTGAATGTAAAATGCCATTGACACATTATAAACCCAAATCTGCATACCGTACATACACATAGCTTCTAAAATCATTTTATTACCTTAACCGTATTCCGGTAAAGTAGTAGATTGTACAACAAGTGTACTATCAAAGTTGTTCGTGTGGTTGTTGGAACGATTGCCTTGGTTTTCGACGAAGATTTAACTTTATGCACTTCTCGTGCATATGCTCCTCATGCTTTAGCATAAAAAGCGACTTTAGGTCGCCTACACACAGAGTAAAACCGAATTTTTAGAGCATGAGAAGTGAAAACGTTTTTTTATGTATCTAAGACACAAGTTAATAATTTAACCAGCTTTTACAGCCTTGAATCCCAGAGGTCCGTTGCGCGGCAAATTTAGGAGGTCATAAATACTGTTTACAATCCTCTGTCACAAGGTCCTGACTCCCGAGGGCCAGTCTGACCTTCAGACGCACCTGATCGCAAAACGTACTTAGAGCCTTACGCTTGAGGCAAATTTGATGTGTTTTCTTATTGGCTTAGCGATAACGTGACTAGTTTTGTGAAATCTGGTGGTTGTAAATTACTTATTTCAATTTTCACTCAATCACAAAAATTTATAAACTTTGTTAAATGTAATAATGGTGCAAAAAACTAGTAACGAATGAGCCCAGCAGGACTATAATCTCAAAAACATAGTTATTTTCCTTTAGGAGCCATTATTCAGCTAAAATCCCCGACATTAGGTTTCCCATGACCTTGACCCTTGTCAAGTAAATCCAAGACCAATGAAAAAAGTTCATATAGCATTGACACATCTTAAAAAGGACACATTTCTATTCCTATTGAGTGTAGTAGGCATTTGTGTAAGATATTGGAGTTTGCTTACATTCCATTACTTCTCTTTATATCCTCATTTCCTCCCAATATGTTTGAGAGTTTGAGAGGCGCTAAATTAGATTTGCAATTTCCTTGCGTGTGTTTATGCCTAGTTGCCCTATATCGGCTGGTTAAAAATTTGTTTCAAATTTAATAATGGAGATGATTTTAATTAGTATATGTATTAACTATTATTTTACTTCGATTATGAGGAAATGAGCTATTAAATTGCATGTTATTTATAATACATACAATAAAACCATTCCTGATAAACAGAAACTTTTGACAGAAAATATTCTTAACTTTATCAAATTGTTTGCCTGATGGCACATCGTTTTTTGGTTTTCAGTTGAGTCGGTTGATTTCGGGGTCATACAACAAGAGATCAAAGAAATGTTAATTATATTCTTTTGTCACTAACATCAAACAATGTTCTTAGGTGATACTGATAAGAAGAAAAATACATTATTTCTTAAAATTTTCATGGTCACCCTCACCCTACTCAATGTAGATAAAGTCTATACAACGAATGTCAAAAGTCATAGGGTCACCATAATATCCTTCGTTTAAGATTTTATTTTACTCGCAAAATAAAAACTTCAACTAATTCTGTTTCGATCAAATACCACATGATCACAGACACCAGAAATCATCCTGTATAACCTATCAGTATGATCAGCAGGGATAAAGTTTAAATCGCATATCCAATAAAAATTTACCTGCGCAAGAATACTCAATCACATTACGAAGTAAGTGATATGGAACGTTTTGCCTTTGTTATCAGGCTGTATAGGTATTCCCATTGCAAAAGCGAGCGTGCGAGAGTCGACTTCTCGAGCTATCCAAAGCTCGCAACACCATCCTGGCAAGCGAAGGACAAGAGCTAGCTTCACAACGAACGATAGTCCATCAACGCAGTAGATACGTGTAGTCTGACTTGTGTCTGTGTTAACAATACTTCAGAAGACCCTTTGGTTAGGATCCGGCGCTTCTGACGGAGTTAGGTGTGCCTATAATAGTTGATGAGTTCCCTCGATTTCTCCAGGATCCCATCATCAGATCTTGGCCTGATTATAATGCGACCAACTGTGAAGTGTATACTCTTTCAATTTCTTTATTTGTCAACCAACGTGGGCAACCTTTCAAACAAAAAAATAATTTTCTAAATCGGTCTAGCCGTCTTCGAATAATCGGAGAACATACATAAAAATAACAACAAAAAAATAGTAAAACCAAAGATCCCGACGAATTGAGAACCTCCTCCTTCGTAATCTTGAAGTCGATGGATGAAGTCGGTTGATGATAGTCCTAGGTCAAAGTTTAGTATTTCCTGTCATTTCGGGCTAAGTTGAGAAACGATAAACATAGTATTTATCAGGCTCTATGAAATCCGACACAACCTGGTACTCGTAGAGTTCGTTTTATACTGGTCCTAGGTAATCAACTTGCCCGTACTCGGTATGAATTGGATTGCTAACCCAGCTCACCTACGACAGATTTTTCATTCAATTTCACGATAACGCTTAAGCAAATGAGAAACGTTTATAGAGCCAGGCGGCTCTTAGCACACAGAAAATTACCAAAGATTCAAAGATTTTCTTGAAACAAGTATATTAAAAAGACATTTAAGTTGATTCGGCTAATTAAAATTGTTATTAGACCAGCAAAAAGGAGTCGATAAATATAAACAAGTCATACAATTGAGAAAGACACCAGGTGCTGATGATTGAAGATGATATCTTCATATACACTAGAAGACTCAGCCAGATACAAGACCGACTATCTACACATAGAGAGCGAGAGAGACCTACGGTATTCTTTGCCGCTCGCACAAGCAGAACTGAGGAAGCGAAAGGTGAGCGACGATTTCTAATATCTAAATCCAATCTTAATTTTCTACACAAATATCTTTAGCTGTCCGTTGAATCAAATTTCCCACTTGCTATGGGTAAAATGGTTCTTTTGGAATGGTATTTTATGGTAGAATTCAAAATAAGAATGATAAATTAAAAAAAACCGGCCAAATGCGTGTACGGAACCCTCCTGTGCGTGCGGACCACGCATAGGAGGGTTCCGTACCTTCAATGGAATAAGAACCAAACTAATGCCAAAAGGTCATATCTGATGCTTATGGAAGAAGTTCTTTGGAGATAACTCAAAAATGGCTGAACCGATAATGTTCAAAATAATTTTCGTAGAAAGTATATGATAAGGCGCATCTCCTCAAATTTTTTCATATTTTTTGGACTTACGGTTCAAAAGTTACAGGGGGGGACACAATTTTTCTGACTCTAGAAGCGATTATTTCAGAAAATATTCACTTAATCACAAAATAGTCAATGAAACATCAATGTTATTTTTAAAGACCTATCGATTGATATGTCACATGTTGAATTTCACTACATAACTAAGTAGCGGCATACAAAATACAACTTATGTGTAAATTTTATTCAGATACTTCATATAGTTTCCGAGTAAAATGGCTGTGACATACGGACGGACAGACAGACAGACATACATGACGAATCCATAAGGACATTAATCCCTAAAAACATTAACTTTTTACATATTACTTGATTAAATTGAAAATTGATGTAAATTGAAAATCTGTAGGTACCGCCAAGGTTTGAAGCCAAGTAGGTCTTTCTCAATATTTAATGAACAGAATAACTGTGTAACATCGTGATTCGAGAAACTATGCGTAAACATTTAGCATTATAAAGTTTCTATAAGTCCCACAATTAAAATGAGAAATTATTTAAATTATAAGGAACAAGTTGCTTAAACTCTTCACTATTGCGTCCCAGTTTGCTTACAAATTTCTGCAGCGGATGCTTTGGAACGTCAGTATTTCAGAAACGAGTAATGCTTTTGGCTTTAGCCGAGCCAGACACCGCTTGACGGCAAGGCTGAATCAAATACACTCATTAATCTACTTCGTCATTTATTTGCCTCGGCCAGCGGAATACCTTTTGAGATTTATTGCCGCTGATGTAAAACCAAGACAAGTACCTATAAACCCTAGTGATGAAATGTTTCTTGTGAGGCATAATACAAAATTTGCGTTCCCTGACATCGTGGTTCGTGGATTGCAATGCAAGTCAAAGGGCTTTACAAAGACCTTTCTTAAGTATACCTATCGATAGGAACAATTGTGCCTGCATGCATATAAGAAGTCTTTATTTTTTACTTGTCGGTGCTTCTGTTATTATTTACGTTTTCGGCAACAGAGTGTTTTATAAGCTATTTATTGGCAATAAGAATAGTCAATCGCAATTTCCTGTCAGAAATAACCATCAACTTCGGTGGTTATCACAACGTAGCCACACCGTGCGATACCATTCAGAGGATAGGGAGCTAGTGGCGGAGCAAATAGGAATTTGGCATTTTTTTAATACCATGACGGTGGCAAACAAGCAAACGGCCCGCCTGAAGACAAGCAGCTACAGTAGCCTATGGACGCGTGCAATTCCAGAGGTTCACAACTTCACAAGCGCGTTGCTGACCCGTTGCGTTACAAAAAGGAGGATTCACTGTGTTGACGACCAAAGGAACAAGAGGGTCCCTCGTCGTCAACACACTGGACACACTGGGTCCTCTTTGAGCTCTTTGGTAACCTTACTCACCAGCTGGAACACAATACTATGAGTAGGGTCTAGTGCTATTTGGCTGTGGTTTTCTACAAGGTGGAGGTACTTCCCCAATCGGGCTCTGCACCAGGTTTGAGCAAGATGACATTCGCTGTGCTGTGCCCTACCACACATAGCGAGATGGCATTCACAGTACCCACACCTTTCATTTGGACGTAATTTAAGGACTTACCCGTGTCCGGACGTAGTTTATGAACATCCCGGGTATGAGTCCAAAATATACATTATTCTTATAATTTTCGCCTCGTGGGGAAGAATTTTTTCTTCAATGTGCTTTCGTAATAATTCGCCTTTGTAAATACCATAAGAACTAAAAATACAAGTCGTAATGACAAGCATAAGAGCCGATTAGGGTTTATTCAAGTATGTCAAGTAAAACGAAAAGAGTGACCTTAATTAAAGAATGATCGAATGAGATCATTCACAGTTTTGTTGGAGATGTATTTGCAGTCAGACGGGTATAAAACTTATCACGCCCTTTTCCGCCGTTCTTTTCTTCTCAAAACAAAAACTACCTATTAGCTTTTTTCTGAACGTAAATCTAGTTCGTCGAATATAGACTTTCTGCCGCATTCACTAAGGTTTATTTTATAAGTTTGAAAACAAATGACATATGAATTCTGAAAAATAATGTTGCTATAGCAGTTTCAACAGAATCCAAAACCCACAAACCATAAGGGCCAACGTTACAGATGGCCCTTGTTACACCGTACCGTGCATTACACGGGCGTTGATCGGCGCTTTCGACTAATATTATTTGCTCGTAGGATTCCAAGTCAAGCCACAGTTGTAAACAAGTTGCCATTTTTTATTGCAAAGTTATCAATAACTTTTATATAATTTCTACCTACAATTGTAATCTTTTTATTACAAAACTTTGGTTGAAAAAATAATATAGTCTATTAAAAAAGTGTGTACAGTTATTTTGTGTTACCATTTTAGAAAAAAATGTGTCACCAATAATGAAAATAGCGGAGCACAGTTAAAAAACACCTTGGTAATGTTTTATGAAATTTAAGGAAAAAAACATCTCGTACTATCTTTCGAAGGAATGGCTTAGAAAACGGATACCGGCATCCATCAAAATCAAGCACAAGACGAGAAAACGCATGTGAGTCGTGCATTAGGTCGGACATGGCTCGGATTCGGTACGGTGTATCGTGTGGCTTCATTTAGGCAGTTCAGTCAAAATAATGCTCTTCAATTTATCAAGCAGCCGCACAAATCGTCACGCAGCCTAGTCAACAAAATATGATAAATGGGTGGACAACAAAAAATAATTAAAAGTGTCGCCAACATTTCCTTTGCCAAGACAGTGGTTTACAATGTATTTATACAGTTTTAAAGTGTTTAAGGAGTGATATTTGTATCAGTCTTGTCTAAAGTGGCACTGCACTTTGGAGATGATGGGCAATTTATCTCAGAGCTGCTCCAAACAGGCTTAAGCACAGACTTTTGGTAATAATTCAGCGATTTTTGATATAAAATGCCGCACTTTAAAATTTTCTAATATTATTATCTCTGTCTGTGGCATTGAGGGTTTCTGGAATCGATAGTTTAAAATGCTTACTTACGTCCTACAGTTCGTTTCAATTCAAGACTATAAAATGATCCAATTGACATTTTTACGTTGCAAATGGTTTGGTCACATCGTCGATGTTCAGAAACGTGTTGCGCTATAATGTAAAAATTTTAGTGCATTATTTATTGAGCTAATGAATGATCATATTAATTGATAATAACTGTTATATTATCACCATACTAGCTCTGGCACACCTCTGATATTGCTAAAAAGCATTTCTAAAAACTTAAAAGAAAATTAAACTTCAACTTTCAATTTATGTATAGTGGAAAATTAAACTTAATCTACACCCATACTCGTACCATAAATCCTCTGTTCTGCGTTCGTAACCGTATGTAATTACTACCATTACTGCAATCAGTAATGTAACATCAGTGTATTTATCTGTGACAGTGTTGTAAAAACGTATGAACATTCATAACCACATCGATTTTGGTAACGTAATGAAAATCCAGCCCTCACCGACCGCGGTTGTCCACCTCCCCTCCCCGACCGCCCGTACAATCCATTTGGCCATGGCGGTGCAATGGCGGTCATTCTAATGGTTTCCGAACACGTCATTTAGGATTTATAATAGTTTAGATAAAGCAGTATATGCAACTAAACGTAATTAGGCTTTAAAACAAGGACCCTTATTACGTAACAGTTATGTACATAAAATACTTTTCCTCTATCGTTACTAAATACAATTACTTACGATTTTGGATGCGCATCTTACTACTAGTGGTACTAAGTCCCTATACAATACTACCAACATAGACCTAGCTTAATATTATTATATCCAAGTTCTGGCAGGCGTGCCAACATACTTGGAGCGAAATCAAAGCTAGCTTAGCCCGATTCAATTCGGTGCCTAAAACTATAACTCGATTAGTTTAGTCGTAATAAGTAGAATTTACTGAGATGGGACATGGTTATGTATATGTTTGTCATGATAACTGGTAATTTAACTATGTGTTAGGTCGTAGGCCTACAATTAAGTATTAAAGTACAAAACTCTACTCATGTAGATATTTTATAAACCTGATTAGAAATTAATATTTATTTCACAATGCGGGTACTGATTGACAAGACAATATTGTAGGAGAGGAATTACAACTTTTAATTAAAAAAAAAACTACAACTTTGCATTTCCGGGAGATTACCAGCATAAAAATAAAGCTAATCACTTTTAGAAACCTTCAATATACCAATAATAATTTAAAGCCTGACCAGAAATATATGATTATTGTCAAGAGGGCGCTATTACTCTCATTTATATGGCGAAAGTTCAGTATAGCTATAGAGCGTATTGTTCTCTATTGTATATAGTGACATCTTGATTTGTTTACCTGTCAGCTCTGATCTTAATTTGAAAATGTTTCACAGCGAAATACTTCCATTTCCCGAGCGTATTATTTACAGCTGTTTATTGCATACACTATTTACAATGTTTCATTCTTGACTATGAATAATTTTGGGATATTTTTGTCGTTTATTATTTAATATTCAACACTTTACTATAATTCAAATAAACCGCGACAGTGACACTGGCAGCCTATCACATGCACTCAGACATGCATATCATTCTGTCAGTAAAATGATTGCCAGTGCAAGAAATTACTTCTAATGAAATTCCACAACATGAAGCATGATCATATATTTCTGGTCAGGCTTTAGTTAAAAAATGCTTACAAAACCACTAGTAAATAGGTCCACTAAGTAGACTAAAACAAGAAAATTAAAATGTGGCCTAATAACTTCTACTGTAGGACTCAATCCCCACCGGATGTTACCAGCCCTTTTTATGATAAAAATACTTTAGCTCGTAAATCCCTTTTTCTGGGAGGCCATTGTTGCAACAAACTCCTATTTTATAATTCAAGGAAAGTCTTACGAAATCAAATGCGAGGAAATTGTGGAAATGAAATTTCCTGTTCTAGATATTCATTCTTATACATTGTGCTTTCAAGTTGAATTCAAAAATATGATAAGGCACAGTTTTGAACCATACTACTGTAGAGATGATAATAAGTAAAAAATAAAAAATTGTAAGGGTTCCTCTTTCTGAAATTTTGAAATATACGTACCCTCTTATTCATACAAACCTCGTACAAGTCTCATTTAGTTAAGTTATGTTGTCTGTTTCTAACACACACATTATTACCGATTATTAGTTAAATGAGGCTTGTAAGACGTTTATGAATAAGGGAGTTAATTTGTAAACATAGAAAAATAAATTTGATAACAGCGCCATCTACCGATGTCTCGTGGTAGCGGTGCTTTAGGAATATCTACACCGCAAAAATGAAAGCTGCGTGGTTTGCGGCTTTCAATGCAACTTGTCCTCCAATCCAGGCGATGTCCGTAACTTGTCATAGATGGCGCTACTCTCGTACTTAATAAAATATGAAATTATAACATTTATAACAAACCTGACGTGATATTTGTCTCTTTGTTTTCTGGTGAGCCAGAGGTACCATTGGGTTCATAACTAATTGCATACCCAATTTATGAATGAATTCATTGATAAATTGGGTATGCAAATTATGCAATGACAAAAGTTGCTAAGCGGGTGAGGTGTTCAAAATGACCTTTACACGCACTTATTCCCTGAACAATAAAGTCATGCCAAGATATTTTTGAACACCTCACCCGCTTAGCTACCTCTGCTGCTGACTGTATGTACCAATATTTATAATGGGAGGCTTATTCTAACTTACAAATTGATGTCAAAATTATGTCCTTTTGACAACAACTAAATACATTCGAATATGCCTCTGGACGTGAATAGGTACCAACAGTTGCTATGTAATATATTATTTAGAGATTAGTTTTTAGGACACTCGAAGGGAACCAAATAGAGTAAATTTTGTCCTAATTCCCTCTCGCTCACTTTTAGCGATAACAACATGCAATTTCAGCTTACTGAGCTATGCCGCGGAGAGACAGACGAACATGGCGAAACTATAAGGGTTCCTTGTTAACTACGGAACCCTAAAAAGGGGCAGAGGTCAATAAAAGAAGCTCAAGCAGCCCGAGAGCAGTTTGAGCCGCGACAGGAAGCCCGAACGGCAGTTTCTGTCGCTCCGTTATGGGCATTGTTTCCTTGTTTGTACTATCTTTGACATACTTAACTGATTATAAATGAACCTTATTACAACGACATAAGGTGCTATGTTATAGAAAGTGTGTTGATGTTACCATGTCGGAGTGAATGGCCACAAGATTCATTGGCATGAAAACTGGGTGGACCTAACACATTACCCTAATAATAGAGTGTGTAAGGGCGTGTTCGAAAATTGGTATTTTTGTTAAATGTTTACGCCCTTACCATTTGAACTACAACTGTAAAATAGAAAAAAACAAACATCCTACATTCAAAAATGTTGCTACACTAATTTTCTAATACCAAGGTGTACCTGTAACCCGTTCTAGACGGAATAAAAGAAGTATACAATCGACCATTAACTTAAAAATAATGTTACGTTCAGATAATTTTCAACACACGACCCGCTAACTGCTACAGACTGGATTTACAGATAAAGAAATGATCGCACAAGTGTCTCGTTTTTACCAATTTTGGTAGGAACAGCTAAAAACAAATGACGCGCCCCTGTATACGATTATGTTAAACAGCACAAGTAAAAACGTAATCTTTTTGTCGTTACGTTCGCATCATGCTCGGCTCAAATCAGACCCTCAGGATCGTTTGTAATAAAAACTGGAGATGTGTCTCCATACGAGACGTGATTTCTTAAATTGTTTGTTTGTTTGTTTTATTGTGGACTCAGAAAGTCTTGCGAGAAAATGTTGGTAATCAGGGATCCGAGGAAATCAGGCAAATATTATTATTAAAAGAATCAACAAAGAACAAGTCAATTTTGGAACAATTTATTTCACAGACTCTCTGAATATCCCACATAGCTAGATGAATAATAGCTAGAACGCCATTGTGAGAAAATTCAAACATTATGTAAACAAACATTATCTATTATGTAAATCAGTACATTAAGTAAACAGTCGAGCAAATATTATAGGACCTAATATTTGTGGTGCACAGCACTACACACCACACGTAGACAAACTTTACTTTCGGACAATTCAAATGGGCCACTTAGTACAAAAAATTCAACACAATGTGACCAGTTTTAATCGTCCTTGAGTTTAAAAGGTAGGCGTACCTTTTACCTACTGTGTGAAGTTCACTTCAAAATACAATAATGTCAAGTTGATTTCTATAAATATAAGGGTAAATTTAATTTGTGATTTGTTTATCCTCCGACAGTGCCGGTGGCATGGCATACATTAGACTTGACAGTAGTTAACAGTAAACAAACGCGACAGCCTATAGACGCTTGCAGCTCCAGAGGTGCCAGTGTCACATGAGCGTACCTAGCTTACCTGTAACATTTTGGGGTCTATCATCTTTTTATTGCCCCTCGTTGCTATGGTCACGTCTCTTGGTCAACCAAATATTTTCTATGAAATAGTATAAAGATGTCCCCCGGACAACGCGGACGTAGTAAACAACATTAAAAAGTTGATTGACCCTTTTATAAGGATTTTGTTGTTGATTTCTTAATCAACAACAAAATCTTGTTAAGAGACAAAAAGATGATTATTATTATCATATAGGTACATACCTTCTTCGTCTATAAGTTTCCACACAAGATGAGGTGACCCTTAAGAGTCCGGTAAAGTTTTTTTTAGATTTCGCTAAACTTTTTGATACTACTTTACAGTAACTGAATAAGACTGCTATTAGTTTGTATACATATTTTGAAAGATAATTTCTTATACTGCATAAGTGGAACACTTTTTTGATTTCATGTCTCATTTATAAACAATTCACCTTAATCTAACAGCTATTTCACGATTTTTGCTTGGTGAGGTGAAAAACGTAGGATTTTTATTGATTAAAGTGATGTTAAACTAGTATGTGAAATATGTAGAAACGTTGGAAAATGAGTCGTTTAAGGAATTAGTAGAACAGTTTTATTCAATTTCATACATATTTTTAAGCAAGCAAGAGTATGTTACCTAAAGCAATTTTAATAAAAAAGTCCGAAGTTTTAGTGGTGTTTTTGGGAATGCCTTAAAGTATTTCATTAAAAAAAAAATGTAGAAATAAACAAGGCTTTATGCTTTATTCAGATAATATAAAACATATTGGAGGGCATAACAAATAATAAAAAAAATCAACCGACGACTTTGCACGAATCATCGTCCTCACTAAACAAGCTCTGCATGAATTGAGTTTTCGGGTATTAAATAGTAATAAATGGATACCAAAAGTATTTTTTTGCAATAACAAGACTTCAAACTATCTTATCAAATGCAATTTATGTGCGTTATTTCGTTATTAGCGATTTTCGTTTTCAAATCGTTACCGGACTCTTAATTTTTAACGATCCTTGGGCTTTGCGAATTCAACCAACCGGAGTCACCATTGACAGGCGTTCCCCTCTGCCGAAAACATATAACCAGTGGTCATACACATGTATGGACTTACGTTTATCTGACGTAGCTATTTGTACGTTACGTACGAATAGCCATACATTTGACGTTCCCCTCCCCCGCAAAAAATGGCTGACTTTTTTTGTATCGGAAATGACAGACATGGCTACTCCATTCGGGTTGAATTCTCTAAGTCCTTGGGTGAAGTTATGTAGCCAAACAAATATACTAAAATACGATAAAACCTGTTTGCGCTTTGATAACCGTTGTTAGTGACGTCATACAATACATGTCATATAGTAATACCTATAACATGGAAATGGTGTGTCTCTACAATACATTGTTTGTTTAATAATATTGTTCAATCGCCTACGCAACTAACCACATCAAATAAAACTGGTTCCAGCGCGCTTACATAATTATCAAATATAAGAACAAAAACTAAACCACAAAAGGAAAGAAACTAAAAGACATTATAATTTATTTCTTACAGTAACAAAATTTGACATTATCTAGTAACTGCATTATCTCACTTTAAATACAAAATTACAAATACTATCAATGTATATTACGTCTGTTTCCTTTTTTAGACCCATCCGTGTAAAAAATCTTCAGGTCCCCTTTTCAGTCCGTGGTGTACAGAATTCATCCTTATTTGTCTTATTGTGTAAACAAACCCTTCTCAAAGACATTATCACACTTATCTCTTGGATTATCACTTAAAATGTTTTTATACACTTAAAGAAACTTACTAAGTATTGAAGTCAACCAAGTAACTACTAAAAAAACCGGCCAAGTGCGAGTCGGACTCGCACACCGAGGGCTCCGTAAAAACCTGTAGGTATATAAGTAAAAGTTCACCCATTGCGTTGACATAAAAGTTTGATTTTGTTACAGCTTAAAGGTATTATAGAGCTGAGTATTTCATATGAATTTCAATTTAATACCTCTACGCGTTCATGAGGAAAGGGGTAGTAACTCTAAAATTATAAAAAAAAAATTTTTTATATATGATGTAACTAAAAATTTACGGTTTTCGAAATTTTTCCTTTATCTGTGCTATACGTTGCTTCGTACCAAATTTCAAGATTCTGAGTTCACGGGAAGTAAGTACCCTGTAGGTTTTGATCCCCTTGCGAGTTTCGAAAATTTGCGGCATAAACGGCTGTATCTTTTGATTGCGTTGGCTTAGAAGTTTGATTTTTTCACAGCTCCAAGGGACAGTAGATCTGAATATTTGATATAAATTTCAGCTTGATACCTCCACGCGTTCCTGAGTGAAAGGGTCTTGACAGACGGACAACAAAGTGATCCTATAAGGGTTCCGTTTTTTTCCTTTCGAGGTACGAAACCCTAAAAATATAATTTCTAATAAAATTTTCTTGAATAATCGAAGTAACGAAGGAATAACTTCAAAAATAAATGCCGATGTCTAATAGAATCGTCTAGAATGACACGTGTTTGTTTACATAATAAGACAAGTAAGGATTCCCTATTCCTTATCACTAAATAGCGCACATTACCGTAAAGTTTCAAGTAAATGTATGGAGTCAACAAACAGATGAGTAAAGTTTTAATGAGAACAAGCAACTCTTGCGACAAAGTAAAACCACAAAAAAATATTTTTAAATAATTTTGAAGTAAATTCAATTAAAATAAAAAGTAAGTCTGAAAGCTCGGGCTCTTATCTTTCCCGAGCTAAGAGCTGTCACACAACGGAAGCACTCGAATAACGAGCCATACAGTTATAAATAATTCCGTCAAGTCCGAGTCAGACTTGCATGCCGAGGAATTAAATACAAATATAAATAATTTATTCGTGAGAACAACAACATGCAAACAAACATACTTAATTTAATTTAAGGTTGCCACGAAATGGTCCCGACTCAGCATGGCGCTAGTCTGGGGGGCCAGCGCTGGTCTTCCGCTGGGGCCACACGTGAGTGATTGCACGGATCATGACAAAACAATGACAAATCACTTAATACTATAAAAATAATTAAATACCATACCACAATGGGTATTTCAAAATCTTTATTCTGTTTAACCTTCTGAGTCTTTGAAGCCGCTATAGGCCATAAATGTAATAAATAATTTGAAGCTTTAATAAATTCGAGAAGGTTCCAAAAACCAAAACAAAAAATTGGGGGAGGCGGTTAAACTACTGAGGTAGTTGCTAGTTAAAAAGGTTAAACGTGCGAAGCAACGCGCACATAAAATACATCTCTTTCCAAATCTATAGATTAATCTATAGATCGATTGTGACACACCAGTTTAACTGTATTTACAATTTTGTTTCATAAAGTCTATACTAACCAAACCATTTACCAAAGAACCGACGTCGAAATGATTTTTTTTTATCAGAACACATTTTTAGAAATCTCGCTGAATGACGATTATTAAAGAGTTAATTTTGCTGACGATGCGAACACCATAGACAAAAAAGCATCTTTGGGGTTTTGACATCCCCGGGTGGTTCAGGCCCTCGGATACGGAACCCTTAAAACATGAAAGGAGCCAAATTTATGGTAATTATATTGGAAGTGCTGTCGCGCGTGTGTGATCTTGTATTTTAGAGAATTTGCTCCTTGTTACTTTTAAGATATCAATTATTTACGGGTGACTCTAAACATATTACATTTCCCTTTTTATGTAGGTATTTCATGGATTTATTCTTTTATTAATTATAACTTAAGGATACTAAAGAGTTAGGTACCTAAACATTCTGAAGTCGTAAATATAATGAAAACCAATGATATTTACTATGGATGGGTTATACTCTAACAAAATGAGCAGAAAAAATACTTCCAAAATTATTTTATACCCTCGTAACTATTCTGTTATGTTTATCTATTTTGACAATCATTACATCTTTGTCACTCTCATTGTTAGAAAATTACAGTTTGTCTCTTACTCACGCGGGTGACGGGAGCTCATTGGCACGTCCGCATCTGACGCTGGCCGGTGGGCGACTGGCGACTTTTAGGTTAGGTGCTTCACTTTTGGAGCGTACATAACCCATCTGTCATTATTATATATCATTGATTAGAACTGCGAATACTAATATAAAAAACTTGACGGATAACTGCAGTCTGTACGCCAACTTGTACCTTCTAAGAAAACCGTTTCAATATTTTAAATAATTTTAAACAAATAAGAACCGACTTCACTTAGCCTCCACGTTTCCATGCTCGAGCTACTGTAAAAAAATACTCACATCACTATAGGTGTGCCGTGCCTATAATAGTTGAAGAGTTACCTCGATTTCTCCAGGATCCCATCATCAGATCTTGACCTGGTTACAATAGACCACCTGTGGAGTATAAACTCTTGCAAACAAAAAAATAATTTTTCAAATCGGTCCAGCCATCTTCGAATAACCGGTAAACATACATAAAAAAAAGCAAAAACAAAGATCCCGACGAATGGATAACCTCCTAGAATCGAAATCTTAAAGTCGGTTGAAAAGACGCTCATTTAGTGAATTTAGTTTTATAATTTAAATAAAACATTTAATATTTTTTTACCGACGACGGTGAGAGACTGTTTATACGAATGATCTCATTTATCTTTAGTCCAATTTGGTAAAGGTTTCGCGATTTCATATTTTAACTCACTACATGGAGATAATTTCACCCACCCGCAAAATTTATCAAAATTGAGTTTATACTCAGAAATATTTAATATTCAATTATGTAAAACTTATAGGCGGAGAGCTAGCCACGTCAGATATGAGACAATAATGAGAGCGACGAAACTCCTCTCGTTAGTTTGCTATACCTACTATGCTTATTTCTAGATCCGGACATCCGGCATCTTAGCTTACAGCATATGCTGAGCGGCATCCTTTTTGATGATGTGGGCTTTAGGATTAAATAGATTAAGTTTATATGTTTTTTGTGTACCAAGTAAACAATTTCTATTATATTCAAATGAAATTACTCTTTACTGTCTTAATGTTCTTACCTGTTCTTCATTCCGTCAATAGCGGTAAAAAGAACGAAACAGTAACATTTAGGAGATACAAATCAATACAAAGAATCTTCTCAACATAAGTTCATGTTCCTAAGTCAGTCCCCCGCTGATAAGAACATTTATATCTTCTTTACACATTAACAATCGGAGCCCGCGATACCGGCAGTACCGGGGCGGGACGGAACGTCGAAAATAACTTATTTAGCGAACCGACTTGACCCCGACTTTTGGCATATTAACCATATTGGCAATAAGGCAATAATCACAGACCTATTTTTTTATAGACGTCGTATGTACACGCTCTATGCGCTGTGCATGTTTCACAGTGTGTAATAGTTACTTAGATGTTTTTGTGGGCGCCTTGTATTTGAGTTGTAGTATGAAACTAAAGCCTGTGAACTTTTGTTATAATATAATACAGGGACAATAGACACACGCACACATTGGTCATTTCAAATTCTTAAGCATTGTGTTAATACAAGTATAATAAGATTAGTCTTATAAGTTGATACCACCGATAAAATTATACAATAGTACCTACCACTAGAACGACTCGTGCCCTGACAGTCTTATTTCGGTATAAGACTGCCTGGTTACAAATTTTCACTAGCCCCATTTTCCGTAAATCTTGTTTGACTCTGTAACTCCTATACATTGTTGCTCGAAGGTTGATACACATTAATTAAATTTAAACATTCAAAATTTTAATCGATACGGGTAAATCCATACTCCATACTAATATTATAAATGGGAAAGTGTATGTGTGTGTTTGTTTGTTTGTCCGTCTTTCACGGCAAAACAGGGCGACGAATTGAAGTGATTTTTTAAGTGGAGATAGTTGAAGGGATGGAGAGTGACATAGGCTACTTTTTGTCTCTTTCTAACCCCCCCACTTCCCTAAAATGGGGGGTGGAAGTTTGTATGGAGAATTTAACGCGAGCGAAGCCGCGGGCAAAAGCTAGTAGGAAATAAAGTACAACACGTAGTGACATCTATTTGAATTAAATATTTTTATCAACATTTCATAAAAAATGTCGAGCATACGAATTTATCAAGAATTATTATTTACGATTAGATCTACATATACTGTGATATGTAGAGCATATGTAGCCACGGGGGCGCTTAAATTGTGAACTGTTGTACATCATGGTAATCTATTACGTATACTGATATATATCTGTGGCAGTAATGGTCTGTGAGCCAATCTACAAAATAATGAGTTCACCGAACTTGCTTTCTTAACGGTTATCTCCGTACCCTTTCCTATAAGAAATTATGACCCAACGACATATTACTTCCAGGATATCCGGTTCTTCCTTCGTACTGGGACATTCTTATGCTCTTCATGTGAATGGCTTAGGCTCGATGTATTAGAAGACTGATGATATTATTTGGTTCCAACACGTAGGTACAGTTCACTCAAATTAAAAGTTTTTGTCCCATTTCAATATGTCAAGTACACATGTAAAAATAGGTACATTCAATTAATTTACAAACCTATTTTTTTTTGTACATTTTTACTTGATATACTGAAATATCAACTCAATTGAGTTGAGTAGTATTTTTTTGCTTTTACATACCAATATTAAGCTTTATTAATAATGAATGGTTAAACGATTTATGCCATCATAAACAAAACTTCGACAAGTCTAGTTAAATTCACTACAAAATTACGTTTAAGAATGATTTGTTCTAGAAATATGCCAAGTAGTAAAAAAATGTTTTACCTAGGTATTTATTTCCGTAGGTATTTTTTTTTTGTGTAAGTTTAAGTACATATCTAAGAGCGACAAATAACGAACGATACGTAATATCTAATATACCAGTTGATTTAACTTACCTACGCTAACTAACGCAGAGTTTAGAAACTGCCTACCTCTTAAATATCAATCAATCACGTTAAACTCATACCTCTATGAAAAAGCGCATTTACTGAGTGGTTAGCTAAAAAGCAACACGGCGTGTGGCCGTTATATAATAATTTCGAAAATTGTTGTCTGCTTCAGACAACTTATTATAGTAATTATTCCAAGGGCTTAAAGACCAGATTCCTCAATTTTACGACGTACAGCTACAATCAAAAACATATACGCACATTTTTTTCTTAACTCAATAAACGTAAGGTAGGAACGTGTATATATATTTATAGTTGATTAAACAGATGTTATCATACTAATAACTGTGGCAAGTCATTTTAAAAGCAGTGCCTTTAAATTCCGAATGATCGCTCTCATTTGTAACAGGCGTTTATTATCTGATTTAAACTTGACTTTTTAACGCCGCAGTCATGTGATTACGATCTACACTTCTGTTCGGTTGAAGTGATCGGTAACAAATAAAAAAAACCGGCCAAGTGCGAGTCGGACTCGCGCACGAAGGGTTCCGACCATTATCTATAAAAACGGCAAGAAAATCATGTCTGTTCTCTGAGAAGGGGCTCCCACTCACTTAAATATTTATTTTATTCTGTTTTTAGTAATTATTGTTATAGCAACAGAAATACATCATCTGTGTAAATTTCAATTGTCTTACTATCACGGTTCATGAGATACAGCCTGGTGACAAATAAAAACGGCAAAAAAAATCATGTCTATTCTATGGGAATGGGAGCCCATTTAAATGTTTATTTTATTCTGGGTTTTAGTATTTTTTGTCATAACGGCAACAGAAATACATCATCTGTGAAAATTTCAACTGTCTAACTATCACGATTCATAAAAATTAAATACAGCCTGGTGACAGACGGACAGCGGAGTCTATTATAATAATAGGGTCCCGTTTTTACCCTTTGGGTACGGAACCCAAAAAACGGTCACATTTATATATGTGTAGCCATTTTTTTTTCATTCGTTTTCTTACATAGACTGAGCTGAGAAAAGAGATGATGACACATGGTGAATTATGCAATAAAATTTAGTTGGTAGGATGCAAAATGATCAATATATCCAAACAAAGCGAAAATTAAAAAAATCTTTCGAAATGATTCAAAAATTTCAATATTAGATTTTTAAAGTACCAAATAAAATAAAATAAAGAAAATTGATACAATTCGATTTGAATGTTTTACTGTAAAAAAATGTATGGCAATCATATACAACATTTCACCGTAAAAATAGCAATTCCATATTTTTTCCATACTTTAAACAGGGCGTATATTTGATCATGACGTTATAGTTAGAGAGCCCACGACACTGAACCTAGTTCGATAAGTCTCCTAGATGAGATATATATAATTAGTTGCGTCTTTAATGGGGGAACACGAAATGCCGATGCTGCAATGCAAAAAAAGTGGTGGCGTATTTTTTTTTTTTTAATAAAAAATCCGGTTTGTAGGACGATAAGTCTCCTAGATTTCCTTTGTTCCTCGAAGCAGGGGAGGGGCAGGGCTACACGATAATGCGGTGCTGCAACCCCCCATGCGTGGCCTTGTCTGTGGCAGCAGCATCAAAAGATTGTAGATGTATGAAAAAACAAAACGCCTGATCTTTATAATATGTGTGTAGAGAAAGCAGTGTATGTCTACGTAATTAGGCCTTAAAACACTCGTGTGATCTTATTATGAAACCTGCGGCTCGTTTCATAAAACCACACTCGTATATTACTAAGGTTTATAAGATACTTGTGAACAAAAGCATGAAACCTAACTGAAACGAATTATTACAAGTAAAAAAAAGATTTTATAAATACAAAATAAAACCATAGAGTGTTAGTCAAAAACAAACAAAAATCTTAATCTAGTGTTAGTCTTAATAATTTAATTTGAATACAATTATATAACAGATATCCTTCAGAATACTGTGTATGCTCTTTTCTATACTATTCGAACCTTCCGCTCCAGGATATCTCAAATGTAAATTCAACTTTATTACTCCTCGTCCAGGCTGCGAACTGCGCTCCGCCCGCTCCCTTAAACTCTCTGTTCTCTCACATATTACTGGCTCATCTTCTTTCGCTGTTCAAGCAATCCGTCTTTGGAATGCGCTCCCTCTAACGATTCCACAAGCCCCAAGCAAACTGTCTTTTAAACGACTACTCTACAAACACCTGCTAGATAAAGTCTAGTGGGACCTCCCCCCCTACTACCCCCATCCCCCGCACACATGCATGCATATATGTTGTATATATTTATCGATATTTATTAATTATTATGTATATTTATTTTTATATTTATCATCATATTTATAGTTGTGAACAAATTATATGTATTGTATATGTAATAGGTATCTGTAAATATTTCTTAGTTAGAAATTAGTATATTAGACAAATTTCACAATTTAATTTTCTCGCTGCACCCACCTTAGCAAATATCTGTTTGGCCCTATGGTTGACTGGTAGAGAATGCCTTGAGCCATTAAGTCCGCCTTTTGTACTTTTTTATTTTTGTGCAATAAAGTTTAAAATAAATAAATAATAAATAACATTTACAAAAAATCTACGACATATATTCAATACACAATTACAGAATAGCACCTACACTACGAATTGCGCTATACTTTTGATTTGCCCAGTCCAATATTGGACACTCAAACCTGTCAGCAATTTCCTTTAGAATGCTTTTGTTTTTTATTAATAACTAGTTAGTAACATATTAACATATTAAGTTAATATGTTTGCAAAATTTTATACAACCTGACAATGCAGCGGCCGTTAAAAAAGTTAATTTATTTCGTTTATCCGTAACATAATATATTGTAACCCAAACCATTATATATCAGGCAAAGATAAAACAAAAACTCTGGATATCGTCTTTCGCGGTTTACGCACTCTTAGTCACATAAACTGGCGCCGAAGATAAATGGTAGGTACCTATGTGTTGGTTTGTTTTTGCAACCACATATTCGTATGAGAGTTTGATTCACAACAACTGATATAATGACCTTGTTGATATAAAGCATTTATCTCTCTCCAACAAGGGTTTTGAACAATGCAGTGAAATAAAGCCAAACGATATGATGATTATTATGAACAAACGATATGATAAGTGAAATAATTTTAAACAAAAAAGAACCGACTTCACTTTTTCAAAAGCAAATGCCCGAGCGTAAAAAATACTTAAATCACTATGGTGAGTCTATTATATTTGAAGAGTTCCTTCGATTTCTCCAGGATCCCATCATCAGATTTTGACCTGGTAACAATGGGACATGGGACCAACTTTGAAGAAAGAACTGTGAAAAAGGAATTTTCCAAATCGGTCCAACCGTCTACGAATAATTCGTGAACATACATAAAAAACCGGCCAAGTGCGTGTCGGACCACGCATAATGGAGGGTTCCGTACAATGGAATAAGAACCAAACTAATACCAAAAGGTCGTTGATGCCTATGGAAGAAGTTTTTTGAAGATAACTCAAAAATGGCCGAACCGATGGTGTTCTTAGAAAGTAGGTATGCAAAAAGGCGCGTCTTCTCAAATTATATCTATTTTTTGAACTTACGGTTCAAAAGTTACAGGGGGGGACACAATTTTTCTGACTTTTGAAGCGATTATTTCTGAAAATATTCAACAAAGAAACCTCGATGTTATTTTAAAGACCTATCGATTGATGTGCAACATGTTGATAATTCATAAAAAAAAGTATTTTATGGAGTGCCCCCACTAAAAATTTTTTTTTCCTGCAATTTAACTACATAACTTAGTAGCGGCATACAAAATACACCTTATGTATAAATTTATTAAGATACGTATCATAGTTTTCGAGTAAAATGGCTGTGACATACGGACGGACGGACGGACATGACGAAACTATAAGGGTTCCGTTTTTGCCGTTTTGACTACGGAACCCTAAAAAAATTGCATAAACAAAGATCCGGACGAATTGAGAACCTTCTAAATCTTGAAGTCGGATGATGACGTAATTACAAAAAAATATATATGATGTTCTTTTTAAAAAGATCTTCTTAGTTAGTTCTTAGAGATGTTCTTTTTAGTTCAAATCTTTTGAATACCTATGGGCTTCAACAACAATCATCATCAATTATTTAAGAGCTGGGCTCTTGTCGGTGGAGCAATTTCCATGTACGTATGTCCTTTGCCTTCTCCTTGACAGCCTGATACGCGACACGACGTTTATTTTTCCTTGACTTGATCCATGTATGCAATTCTTGGCTTCCCTGGTTTCCTCTTTGCTTCAACTCTCCCTTCTAGAATGTTCTTAATAAATTCGTCATGTCGTAGCAGGTGTCCAAGCATCCTTCCTCTCCTATTTTCTATGGTTCTCAACAAACTTCAGTTTTATTTTATTCTACATAGAACATTTTCATTGGTCATCTTCGCCTTCCAGCTGATCTTCTCCATACGACGCCAGCACCACATCTCAAACGCCTCCAGTCTCTCTCTATCACGTTGCTTCATTGTCCACGTTTCGCATCAGTACAGGGCTATGCTCCAGATGTATCAACAACAATAATAGGTAGGTATTGCTTTGCTATTCCTAATATGAGTTTCGTCTACCGATGAAATTGTTCGTGTTACTTACAACACCCTACCTTTATGACGCATATCATGGTTGTAGCCAAAATGAATTCCACAACAGTTTTAGAGTTCAAGTGTGCTATACCGTCTGAAAATCCGGAAATGACGAGTGTTACAGTAGGTACGTATCGTCGGCACATCAACTGCTTAGTATTCTGGTTCACAGTTTGTACAGTCGACGTTAAAAATACGATTACAAGTGTTACTCGTTTGTAATAAGGTCTAAAATTGTAGATACATCTCTTACATTGACTGTACTTTACTGTACTCACAGCAGCATTATTATGAGATCGCACACGCATGTGACAAAGATACAAAACTGACAAATTAGCTCAGAAATTAATTGGAATTTTGAAATCAACCGCAAGCTTTTGGGAATCGAAATCTGTGCACGGTCATCACTACCGTACACTGTACTTTGTACAAGTTGTATAGTATGTTTGATTGTACTAAATTAAAATCTCAAATCGACGAAAATGTTGTCACATTACCGAGTACAAGTTAGACCAAATTCTTTCCATTTTAAAACTAAAAGTCTCTTTAAGTACCGGGTTTTTTTTATGAAATAGGAGGCAAACGAGCAGACGAATCGCCTGATGGTAAGCAATTAACGCCGCCCATGGACGCCCGCAACACCACAGGGGTCACAAGCGCGTTGCCGGCCTTTAAGAAAAAACATTTTCACGGGCTGGCTATACCTACGTGATGAAAGTTCATAAAATATAGAGATATGTAGCTCGTTTGCACGTTTCACGTGCTCAAGATTAGGAATATTAGGATAAGGCCACAGACAACCGGAGACTAATGTGGGATTCTGTCTCCGCTGCATTAATCAAATGACTAGGCTAGGATTACAAGATATACTCCATGTGTAAATTAGATTAGATATATTATAATGTATACAGCAGATAATGAATTCCTCTTATGGCAATAACTTGAAGTCATGAAGTGAAGAGAACAGCGGGCCTGTAGCGAACCTTATAAGTATCGCAAAATAAAGTCGAAAACCATTTATTTTTTGTGTGAAAATAATCTTTTATTAGGTTATCTCTAACCTGAAATATCTCGTTATGAAAAAAACATAACATACGGTTTGTGAAAATACCCAGAGGACAAAGGAAATTAAAACCCGTCTACGGCCAAATATATGTACTTTACTCCCGCCACAAGTAGTAGTAAAACAAATAAGTATTAAAATAAATTAATATAATATTATAGGCCAATCTTACACACATCAACCTAGTCCCATAGTAAGCTAAAATAAGGTTTGTGTTGTGAGTACTAGGCGACGATATATATATCACGGATAGACATATGTATATACTTATGAATACTTAAATATCACAAAATATTACATGTCCAAAGCAATAAAAGAAACGATCACAATTTAAGTAGGTACACCAAGAGTACACTACATATGTTATACTTAAATACATTAGAAAACATCCATAACTCACGAACAAACGTGTTAAACACGCAAGTAAATGCCGACCAGGATTCAAACCCGCGCTCTCCTGAAAGAATTTATTAGAAAAATGGTTAGGTACCTAGAGAACCTTAGTGAGAACCTGAATTTTTCAGTAGGGTTGGCACACTATAAAAACTTTTAATGGTTCATGGCACATTATTTTAAATTATTTATCTACAGGTAATATTCATTGAATTTTTGTACAACTTTATTACTTATTCATTCTCGCGTTAGTAGGTACATTTAGGTTTTATATTATTAAAATGAAATGCCAAATTATTAAGTGCCGCAGCTGTTTTGCTTTGTATGAACACGAATAATACCAACATGGTAAACAAGATAATTTCCCAAAATTGAACTGTATTCTTAGGTACAGAAAAGCGTTTTGAAACGTATATTAAACGTTCACAAACATTAACTATACCAACATTTACATGGACAGCTGTCGGTGATTAAGATCTATTCACTAATATATTTCAAGATTATCTCGTACCTAATATCATTTAGACACATTTCATAACAAACTGTAAGAAATTACAAATACCCATATTCTCGGAATGCTTCGGTGAATTAGGTAATTATTAGTGATCAAAATTTTATAAATTGGGTCATTCTACCTAGAAAAAAACCGGCCAAGAGCGTGTCGGGCCACGCTCAGTGTAGGGTTCCGTAGTTTTCCGTCCGTCACAGTAAGTGTCCCCACTTAAGAGTTAATAACACCGCCATGTAGGATATGATATGAGAGTTCCACGTACAGCGACATCTATCGGCAAATTAAGTAAACTATTGCGCGCGAGCTTAAAGTATGGGAGATGATTTTTATGGAATAATTCTTTATTGCGTGAACCGATTTTCACCGTTTTTACTTTATTTGAAAGCACGTCATTTCATTGCAATTTTGTAGAAATCACAGGTACAATAAACACCTGCTTATACGGTTAAATTACAAACTTAATTCAGAAATTATTTTGTAATTTTTTTTCAAAAACTATTCATCCTATCAAGTTCAAAATATTTTTCCTAGAAAGTTTTTATAAAGTTCTACTTTTGAGATTTTTTTCATATTTTTAAAACTTATGGTTCAAAAGTTAGAGGGGGGGGGACGCATATTTTTTTACTTCTGGAGCGATTATTTCCGAAAATATTTACATTATCGAAAAATGATTTTAGTAAACCCCTATTCATTTTTAAAAACCTATCCAACAATATATCACACGTTAGGGTTGAAATGAAAAAAAAAATCACTCCCCACTTTACGTATAGGGGAGGTACCCTAATAAAAAAAAATTTCCACTTTTTATTTTACCACTTTGTCGGCGTGATTGATATACATATTAGTACCAAATTTCAGCTTTCTAGTGCTAACGGTCACTGAGATTATCCGCGGACGGACGGACGGACGGACGGGCAGACATGGCGAATCTATAAGGGTTCCTAGTTGACTACGGAACCCTAAAAAGCATGATACACATTGAATTTCATGTATAAAATTAGATTCACAAATTGTACCGGAACTAACCAAAATTCATATATATTAATGTTGATTTATGTAAAAAGATGGTAACGCAGTGGTAAATGCCTTATTTTCATACAAATCGGGAGACAATCAAAGACCACTGAGTAATTGTGATTAAGAATATTTACAGTTGTTATTATTAAACTAAGCTATCGGGATTGATATCCTAATTAAGCCTCTTTCTCCGTCACAAAACAGCAAATGAAAGTAATGGTCAAGTATTCTAAGATATGCATTTTACGAAAAAGTGTCAAAAACTCAAACGACGAAAGTAAATGGCCCAATTACGTTATGTACACAACCAATGACCACCTGTAAAAATACACTGTTTAACGCTGGCACAAATTACTGATTTTGTTGATCAAAAACATGCGTTGGTGGTGTAATGGTCAGCATAGTTGCCTTCCAAGCAGTTGATCCGAGTGCGATTCTCGGCCAACGCATATTTTTGCCACATTTTTTTGACAGACCAGTCAACATTTACGCCAAACGGAGCAGGATAGTTGTTGTTTGGGCATGGGCGGGTGGTATAAATGAACCTATAATTCTTCTAATAATTATTATTTTTAATTAAATTGGCAATTTAAAGGCCTAAGATCCTTAAAGCTTAAATAAATTGGTTGTCCAGTCCTAATAAAGTATAGTAGTTTATGAAACTGTTACGTAATAAGGGTCCTTAAAACATGAGTGTGGTTAATAAGATCACACGAGTGTTTTAAGGCCTAATTACGTACAGTTGCATACACTGCTTTATCTACACTCATATTATTTATCCTAAATGCCGTATTCCGAAACCATAGAATGGCCACCATTGCACCGCCATGGCCAACTCGATTGTGCCGGCGGTCGGGGGGGAGCGTGTCGGCGGCCGCGCGGGAGCGTGCAGGTGTACATTATGTTATCAAAACTCATAACACATCAATAGTTGAGCATGTAAAGTGAAAATTACGTTACTGCCACACATAAAAAGCTTATCATAGTAAAATCGGTTGTGGTAATGCTAGCCATTGCCTACCGTTTTTAGGGTTCCGTAGTTAACTAGGAACCCTTATAGTTTCGCCATGTCTGCCCGTCCGTCCGTCCGTCCGTCCGCGGATAATCTCAGTGACCGTTAGCACTAGAAAGCTGAAATTTGGTACTAATATGTATATCAATCACGCCGACAAAGTGGTAAAATAAAAAGTGGAAAAAATTTTTTTATTAGGGTACCTCCCCTATACGTAAAGTGGGGAGTGATTTTTTTTTTCATTTCAACCCTAACGTGTGATATATTGTTGGATAGGTATTTAAAAATGAATAGGGGTTTACTAAAACCATTTTTCGATAATGTAAATATTTTCGGAAATAATCGCTCCAGAAGTAAAAAAATATGCGTCCCCCCCCCCTCTAACTTTTGAACCATAAGTTTTAAAAATATGAAAAAAATCTCAAAAGTAGAACTTTATAATAACTTTCTAGGAAAATTATTTTGAACTTGATAGGATGAATAGTTTTTGAAAAAAAATTACAAAATAATTTCTGAATTAAGTTTGTAATTTAACCGTATAAGCAGGTGTTTATTGTACCTGTGATTTCTCCAAAATTACAATGAAATGACGTGCTTTCAAATAAAGTAAAAACGGTGAAAATCGGTTCACGCAATAAAGAATTATTCCATAAAAATCATCTCCCATACTTTAAGCTCGCGCGCAATAGTTTACTTAATTTGCCGATAGATGTCGCTGTACGTGGAACTCTCATATCATATCCTACATGGCGGTGTTATTAACTCTTAAGTGGGGACACTTACTGTGACGGACGGAAAACTACGGAACCCTACACTGAGCGTGGCCCGACACGCTCTTGGCCGGTTTTTTTAACACGTTTTAGAGGACTTACAATGTGAGTGTAGATAAAATCCTTTACCAAATTTTCATATACTCGTATATGACGATTATGATTCGCTTGACCAGTTAACAGCAAAAGTACCTAAGCGGGTAAGGTGTTCAAATTGTAGTTTATACAATCGTAACATAATGAAAAGCTTTTCAGTCGAGTACCTACCGTGTTTAGAACACGAAGCTTGCTGAGTAGCCTAAGTAAGGTACGAGATTGAAAAGCTTAAATTATGTCACTATTGTATACAATATTTTTTCTACGAATGCTTAAAACAGGCAAGCCGGTAAGAATTGAGTTCGACACCTTCTTAAAACCTGCTTATTCTATACAATTTAGTAAACTCGATCTCCTGGTGGATTGTGCCGGCGGTCGGGAAGGAGGACAACAGGCGGTCGGGGAGGAGGACAGCAGGTGAATGGGGAGGAGGACAACAGTGTTATAATGTTGTATGAAAATCCCTAAGAACATTGTTCACCGATAATCTTATGGAATACCATAGACAACGTTTATAAAATATATGTTTTTCTACTCGTCGACTGTAATGCTTGAATTGAGATTGTGTAGACCGAACTACTAGCGCATACTTTCCGATAGAGCTTTTATGGTCACATTTTGTAGCATCGCCAACGATGGTACAAAGGATTTTCATACAATATTGTAACACTGTTGTCCTTCCCGACCGCCCGTATCCTTCTTCCCGACCGCCGGCACGATCCACCGGGAGATAGAGCTTACTCAATTGTATAGAGGCAGCAGGTTTTTCGTCAAACTCTATTCTTACCGGCTTGCCTATATTGAGCACTCGTAGAAAAAATATTGTATACAATAGTGACATAATCAAGCTTTTCAATCTCGTACTTTACTTAGGCCACTCAGAAAGCTTCGTGGCCTAAACACGGTACTCGACTGAAAAGCTTTTAATTATGTCACGATTGTATAAAATACTATTATAATATACCTGTCAGTCATCTAATTGTCAGATTGTAATGCTGGAGTAGTATAATTTTAAACAAAAGAGAACCGACTTTACTTAGCCTCCACCTTTCCAAAAGAAAATGCCCGAGCTTCTGTAAAAAAATATTGAAATCACTATAGGTGTGCCTATAATATTTCAAGAGTTCCCTCAATTTCTCCAGGATTACATCATCAGATACTGACCTGATGACAACTGTGAAGTATACTCTATCAAACAAAGAAAATGTTTTCCAAATCGGTTCAGCTGTTTTCGAATAATCGGTGAAAAAAAAACAAAGATTCCTACGAATTGATAATCTCCTCCTGAGAAATATTGAAGTCGGTTCAAATTGATCTTTACATGACATTATACTTTAGAGAATAAGATCGTGTGTAGGTCAGTCAACGCACTGCCTGATAAGTTGCTGCTATCATTTTCGAGTGATTCAAGAAAACACTTGTGCAAATAGGTGCCTACCTAACTGAAAACACAGGTTATGTTACTTATATTAACAAGAAGACAACATGCGTTGGTGGTGTAATGGTCAGCATAGTTGCCTTCCAAGCAGTTGATCCGAGTTCGATTCTCGGCCAACGCATACTTTTTGTAAATCTTTATTGTATATTTATGCAAATATTTATTTTTCAACACACCTGCTCGTAACGAGGTTCTTATTCCACCGCTTTTATGCTCATAATCAACACGCGTTCATTTAACAATAATTATCCAACTAGTGGAATAATTAAATAATCCGATCAAGTGACGTTTGTACTCTAGTACCAAGTTGTACGTACGCAGACGAATCGTTGTAATTTAGTCGGGTATTACCTTTACTTTTTTTTAACTCTTTATGTTTACATTCTAAAAAAGTAAAAAAAAGTAAATATCTATACATATAATAAAGCTGAAGAGGGTCGAAAGTCTGTACATGGAAGATAATCGAAAAAAAGTTGGCTGGGGATACTTAGAATCGATAACAGAACACGTTCCAACAATTTTCAGAATTTTTGTCTGTTTGTCTGTTTATCTGTTTGTCTGTTTATTTGACCGCGCATCACGTGAAAACGGCTAAACGGATTTTTATGAAATTTTGTATAGATATAGTATGAGTCCTGGGAAAGGATAATATATAGTTTTAATCCTGAAAATCAACCCTGGTGGGGGTGAAAATGGGGTTGAAAATTTGTATGGAGAATTTTTAACCGCTGAAACGATTTAGATAGAAATGAGTATGGAGATAATTTGAGTCTCGAGAAACGTCATAGGATAGTTTTCAAACCCTTGTGGGGGTGAAAAGGGGGTTAGAAGGTGGTATGAGGAATTTTTACCGCTGAACTGATTTAGATGAAAATTGGTATAGAGATAGTATGGGTCCCGAGAAATGACAAAGGATAGTTTCATCTTCAAACCCCCCTCCCCCCATCTTACTTTAGAACCGTAGGTCCAAAAAATTAAAAAAAAAAAATGGAAGTGAAGCCTGAAAGGTACTTTTTATAAAAACTATCTATACATGTAATAAAGCTGAAGAGGGTCGAAAGTCTGTTCATGGAATATATTCGAAAAAAGTTGGCTGAAGATACTTAGAATCGATAACAGAACACGTTCCAAGAATTTTTTATTAGTTAACGGCTGAACGGATTTTGATGAAATTTTGTGTAGAGATAGTTTGAGTCCCGGGAAAGGACAAAGAATAGTTTTCATCCCGAAAATCAACCCTGGAAGGGATGAAAAGGGGGTTGAAAGTTTGTATGTTGAAAGTTGGTATTAAAATAATTTGTAATTTTTTGGTCAAGGTGTTCATATTTATAACATGTTACCCGTCGATGCTTTAAATTTACCTTTACCGGCTCTTAATAAATATTTGAAAATGTCATGAATGTCATAGGGTTATTGCAGGTTCGAGGGCTATATATGACGGACAAAGATGCATGGCCCAAACCAAAAAACTACTACAAAATCATCTAACTTTTATAGGACACCGTTTAGGTAGGAAAACATATTAAACGTTTTGTGAAGCAGTCAGATTAGGATTTATTTTTCTTTGTAATTAAACAATAGGTACATTATCTGTCTCTCAAGCTGATAATGCGTAGTTCTTCAAGAAGACATATCAATGTCTTCTTGAAGAACTACGCATTATTTTGTATAATTAAGATCTAATACTCTTTTGAAAAAAATAAGTCCAGTCGAATTTCTTTTCGGTGATAATACTTCTTGGGCCAGAGGTGTAGCGTTAGAATCGGTGGTAGTTTTGGAACGAAGTTCCTTATCGGACGGTTCGCGGATGGGGGCCTATGCGAAAAAAAGTCACGTGACGAAAAAGCGTCACGTCACGAAAACGCGACACCCATACGATTGAGAAACATGTAAAATGGAATGAAATAAAAAATATATAAAATAGAATAAAGTGAAGTGAAGTGTAGTGAAAAGTGAAAGTGACAAAGTGATAAAAGTGAAAAAAGTCCTTAAAGAATAACCTTAGTCGAGAATTTTAAAAATGTCGAAAATGTCAAAAATTTCCAAAATGTCAAAAATTTCCTAAATGTCAAAAATTTCCAAAATTTTCAAAATTTCCAAAATTTCCAAAATTTTCAAAATTTCCAAAATTTCCAAAATTTCCAAAATTTCCAAAATTTCTAAAATTTCCAAAATTTCCAAAATTTCTAAAATTTCCAAAATTTCCAAAATTTCCAAAATTTCCAAAATTTCCAAAATTTTCAAAACTTCCAAAATTTCCAAAATTTCCAAAATTTCCAAAATTCCCAAAATTCCCAAATTTTCTAAAATTTCCAAAATTGGCAAAATTTCCAAACATTTCCAAACCTTAAAGAATAACCTTAGTCGAGAATTTTAAAAATGTCGAAAATGTCAAAAATTTCCAAAATGTCAAAAATTTCCTAAATGTCAAAAATTTCCAAAATTTTCAAAATTTCCAAAATTTCCAAAATTTTCAAAATTTCCAAAATTTCTAAAATTTCCAAAATTTCCAAAATTTCTAAAATTTCCAAAATTTCCAAAATTTCCAAAATTTCTAAAATTTCCAAAATTTCCAAAATTTCCAAAACTTCCAAAATTTCCAAAATTTCCAAAATTTCCAAAATTCCCAAAATTCCCAAATTTTCTAAAATTTCCAAAATCCAAAATTGGCAAACATTCCAAACATTCCAAAACTTTTCAAAATTTCCAAACTTTCTAACATTTCCAAGATTTCCAAAACTTCTAAAATTTCTAAAATTAAAAAAAAAAACTAAATTTACGATAAAGTCAAAAATGAAATAAAATTAAATAACATAACTTCGTTCCAATCGCACTCGATTCACACACTTTCCTCGACACTCACCTATTTTATTTTTCTCTGACGTTCATTAGTGCATTGTAGTGTGCTTACATTGACGAATAAATATCTTGATCTACACCAATATCATAAATCCTCTATTCCGCTTTCGGAACTGTATGTAATTAATTACCAACATTATTGCAACCAGTAACGTAACATCAGTGTATTATCTTTGACAGTGTGGTAAAAACGTATGAAAATTAATTACCTACGGTAACGTAATGAAAATCCGCCCCCCCGACCGCCGGCGCAATGTTGGTCATGGCGGTGTAATGAATGAATGAATGAATGAACGAATGAAAGTTTTATTCATGACAATTACAAAAAACATAATAAACAATAACATATACAATCCGAAACATTAATTGCCACGAAATGGTCGCAACTCAGCGTTAAATGCCGGCAGGGCCAGCGCTGGTCTTCCGTTGCAACCATTTGACGACACGGCGCATTGACGCATTGGCTTGAGTAATGGCGGTCATTCTAATGGTTTCAATGGATTTTTAATATGTGTGTAGGTAAAGCAGTGTATGCTTCTGTACATAATTAGGCCTTATTACGTAACAGTTACATCGCCATGTCCGTCCGTCTGTCCGCGGTCTAGCTCAGTTACCGTTCGCACTAGAAAGCTGAAATTTGGTGAGGCCTGATAAGAACTTTCAATAAAAACTGTATTGAATAAAATCGGTTCAGCCGTTTTTGAATTATTAGTCAAAAACTCATAGTGAAAGGAAGTGCCGAATAGTAAAATGACGTAAGCGCCTCCAAATAAACGACCTTTTGAACGGATGTTTTGTAACAGGGCAGCATCTACGAAACTCTACACTGAGCATCGCCGGACATGCTCTTGGCCGGTTTTTTTTGCATCGTTTTTCCGGAAATCACCCCTTAAGGATTACTAATTCCAATTCAAGAAAATCCCCAGCCAGGTTATACGTAACCTATAAAAATTCAACGTCTAAAAGGGGGGGTAGCCACTACTTTCGATTGAGTTAAAATTGCATGGGTCATGGACCCCCCCCCCTCCAAGTGCACCTAAAATAGAAAAAAACATTTCAGCATTTGTGATCCCCCCCACTTCCAACCACGCCTGTTCTTACCTTTCATGCTTTGACTGATTTGACGGGAGGATCGATTTGGATGATATTTGCCGTGGACATGAACGTATAAATACAAAAGTGGTCCTGTATCGTCCGATATACACCTACTACTCTCTAAGTCGTTTAAATCATGCGAAAAAAAATAGTATAATAAAAAAAAGTATTAATTTTTGAGTGTAGTTTCATTTAGTGGTAATTGTAAAATATTTTTTCCCCTAGCGTATCCATCTGTCAACTTTACTTCAAGTTCCGCCTCCAGGGTAGCGGGAGAGAAATTAGGGGTGAATTAGCCGCTTACTGACACAGACCGAATTCCACGCGGGCGGAGCCGCGGGCACAGCTAGTATTAAATATATACACATTTACGATAGAATATAAATTATACAATCCTGATTGTGAATAAGAATAATTTCAACTTATTATATTACTCGTAATACACAATAATTCGTGTTTAAAACACGAATTGTCTGTTTTAATATTGGCTGTTTGGCATTATACGTCCGCGCCTTTGCCTCAAGCTGCACGCACATCCAAAAAAGAAAATTGCGCGCCATTTATAAGTTAACCTCAAATCATTGTTTATTGGTTAGATTTTTCTCGTCGTGTTTTATTCATCATCATCATCATATCAGCCGAAAGACGTCCACTGCTGGACATAGGCCTCCCCCAAAAAGTGCCACAATGACCGGTCCTGCGCCACCCGCATCCAGCGGACTCCCGCGACCTTCACCAGGTCATCAGTCCACCTTGCGGGGGGTCTACCCACGCTGCGCCTTCCGGTTCGTGGTCGCCACTCGAGAACCTTTCCGCCCCAACGGCCATCAGTTCTAGAAGCAATGTTCCCCGCCCACTGCCACTTTAGTTTAGTGATTCGGAGGGCTATATCGGTTACTTTGTTCTGCTGCGGATGGCCTCATTTCTGATGCGATCACGCAGAGAGACTCCAACCATAGCCCTCTCCATTGCCCTTTGGGTGACTTTGAGCTTTCTTATGAGGCCCATTGTAAGCGATTACGTTTCAGTGCCATATGTCATCACTGGCAACACACACTAGTCAAAGACTTTCGTCTTGAGACACTGCGGAATATTGGACAAAAAGATGTGCCGTAGCTTCCCGAATGCTGCCCAACCGAGTCGGATTCGTCGATTGACCTCTTTCTCGAAGTTGGATCTACCTAACTGGACAGTATGTCCTAAGTATACACAATCGTCCACAACTTCGAGTGTAAAGTCTCCGATTGTAACGGGAGTTGGTGCTACATGGGTATTTGACATGATCTTCGTCTTATCCATGTTCATCTTTAGACCAACTCTCTCGGAGGCTTTACTGAGGTCATCGAGCATCGTACTCAAATCCTCCATGGTCTCAGCCAAGACTACTATGTCGTCAGCAAACGAAGGTGAGTGATGTACTCGCCGTTTATGTTGATGCCTAGCCTTTTCCAGTCCAGAGTCTTGAAAACATCCTCCAGTGCAGCGGTAAACAGTTTAGGAGAAATAACATCTCCTTGCCTGACTCCCCGCTGCAACGGAATAGGCTTCGAGTTCTGGTCCTGGAGTCGGACTGACATAGTGGCGTTCTCGTACAAACACTTCAGCACTTCGATATAGCGATAGTCCACTTGGCACCTCTGGAGAGATTGTAGTACAGCCCAGGTTTCGATCGAGTCGAAGGCTTTCTCGTAGTCCACGAACGCTAAGCAGAGGGGCAGGTTATACTCCTCAGTCTTCTGTATAACCTGACGGAGCGTATGGATGTGGTCTACGGTACTAAAGCCTCTTCGGAAACCGGCTTGTTCGGGAGGCTGGAAGTCATCTAGCCTGCGTGCGAGACAGTTCGTAATGACTCTTGAAAACAGCTTATAGACATGGCTCAGAAGTGAAATGGGTCGGTAGTTCTTCAGTAACGCGTTATCACCCTTTTTGAAGAACAATACCACCACACCTCTGTTCCATGCCTTAGGCGTTCTCCCTTCTAGTAAAACGGAGTCGAACAACTTCTGAAGGGCCATAAGGACCGGTTTACCACCCACCTTCAGAAGTTCGGCTGTAATTCCTAGCTCTAGGGTCTTCCGCCAGATCAACTTCAGGTCTGCTAGTTGATGTGTATAGCTGTCCATAAAAGTCCTCTATCTCCCCCAGAAGCTCGGGTCTGGATGAAACGATTCTACCAACCTCATTTTTTAATTTGGCGAGCTGGCTCTGCCCAATAGACAAATCTCTTGCGAAAACTTTAGAGCCCTTATTCTGCTCAATGGCCTCTTCAATACGATTTGTATTGAATTGGCGCAAATCACGGGTAAGGGACTTAGAGATCTGTGTTTTATTAATTTGAACAAATTATATTTTCAATGAATAAGAAGACAACTTTAGCGTTAATGGATATATTTCAAAATTGTGATACATACTAGTAAAATGTCATCATAAAAATCTAATGAGCAATACGTAAGAAAAAAATACTTGCACAATAAATGTGAAGTCTTTAATTTTATGTAATGATTTGAAAAAGAGAGAATAACATCAAAAAAAAGGTTAGATAAATTTAATTATATTAGGTTCGTAAGTACCTCTATCCTGTAAACATTCTGACAATTAATGTATTTATCAAAAGTTATTAATTATACTATTCTGTTATTTCCTCGCAAGTGTGTTGAAAAACGTCGTATGAAACGCGTGTGCTTGATCATTACATAAGCTCAGCTTCCTTATGCGCACTCACATGCGTTCGTGCGCACAATATCGCTTCGTATGTATCACGCATGCGCTAATATTTTAAATAAAGTATAACTGAATGTACTACAGTATGTAATGATCAACTTAGCACACTTATATCATAATGTACTATTATAGTTCTGTTAGTTTTTTGTATGTACTAACACTTTTATGGGCTTTGCCAGAAATAAATGATTATTTAATTTAATTTAATTGAATAGGGCGACATTGTTGACTGACATTCCTGTAGAATTACAAATCTGAAGTTGCAGGAAACAGAGCATGTTATTACGAGTATACTCAAAGACAGGCGGTACAACAATGTTCTTAGGGATTTTCATACAATATTATAACATTGTTGTCCTCCTCCCCGACCGCCGGCACAATCCACCAGGAGATCGAGGTTATTAATTAAATTGTATAGAACCAGCAGGTTAGGTTATTATAGGTAAGACATTCGTCGAACTCAATTTTTATCGGCTTGCCTATTTTTAGCATTCGTAGACAGGTTGATCACGGACGATTGTTATTTCTTTACTTGGGAAGTTGGGAGTATCAGTGATCTTACCTAAAAAGCATTGTATTGTAAAATAAAGTAAAGCAATAAAGAGTATTTATTATTATTATTATTATTATACATTGTAACTTTCAAATCTTACTCAGCAATTTTTAATACTCAACGGCTCTAACTTAGATACTTTTGAACCTGAACAATTCAGTCGCAAGAAAGTTTGTGCGGGATAAAATAAGTAAATGAAGACTCGAAGAGGGCAATCGACGGTGAGAAACCGAGATTGCATTCAGCTCTGATTTTAAACAAACTAATAATAGGAAAAGTTGGGGAATAAAGATTATGTGTTTTCAGACCTGATCATTATGGGGAGTTTACATGAGCTTAGCGAAAATTGCGTAGTATTAGTTCAGCTGCACCACGACCGCAAAAGTACTTAACATCATTGCTTTGTTTATGTCCTTTCAGGTATTAAAACTATGATATACTATAATTTGCAGAAAGCTTATTACTAAATATTATTGTAACAGACCGCGTACTAATACCACTGTCTAATGAAAATGTGTACACAACTAACTACGCGTTCAAGTACCATTAGTTCTAATGGCAAGTACTAACTGACCTCGTGTAAACCGAGCATTAGTGTGCGGTGCTTTTGTTTTTGTTCAATTATGTCCTCGCAACACTAAGAAAGACTGCAATTGCGTTTGAGACACAAGTGTCTTTAAGAAATTTAATAATAACCCAAAGGCAGGATATTTCTTAAAAGTTGTACCTAATACTGATCACATAAAGACCAGAGTAATCTTGATATTATTGGCAATTATTGTAACTAGAAAAATTACTGTTACAGCATAAGTATCATAGCTTACTTTTTATTTCACCCCTTTTGAACTGAAAAATAAAACAGTTTTTTTTAATGGCTTTTACTCCTCGCCGGTCTTGGCGAGGTGAATTCTGCCAATGTCAAGGTACACTTATTATTTTATTCATTTTTGTAAAACAAAATAAAAGCAACCTTGTTCGGTTAAGGCCTTGTTGATTGTAAAGTGATGGCCTCCTTACAAACACGTGGGTGGCCGAGACCCCGGATAACCGTTTGTTCAACTAAAGGGTGGTTACGCGCGTTTTGAGAGTAATTTTTCATTAGCTACACACCTGTTCGTTAGGTCACCGCACAATAAGCTATCAATATTACACACTGAACGACGTAAATGAGCAAAAAAACAAAAAACTATTGTAAAGACGGTCGCAAACGATTATCAAACATAAATAAACCAGTTAAATAAATAGAACAGTTAAATCACGAGCTATAAATAATAAAGACAGTCACAGTCTAAGAAGTTTTTGAGGCTCGAAGTCTGAAGCGCCATCTGAACGAGAGCAACCCAAAGATACACAAATAGTAGGAGGAAATGACATTTGCGCTGCAGAGCCATCTAGTTACATAACGATATAGTGTAGTCTCTCTGGTTTTGATAAGAGTAGTTATGTTTGCGTGCCGTAACGTTCAATAATTATGGACACTAAGCAATCTGCTCGATAAAACAGACTCATATAGGTAAAAAACAAAAGTAGGTAAATAAACATATAGCGCAATCATTGGATCATTTGCCTTACAAAAGGTGGAGTAGAAAATGTTTTAATGGTTATTGGTAGGCTATAGAGTAGTTATTAAAATACTAGATTTGAGACCTTGAGGGTGGGGGGGAGCGTTGGCCGCCATCTTGCTTTAAACGAGTCCGTTTTTGAACCTTGGCGCTTAAACGGTTATCAGTATGCCTAAAACATTTTAGCTTAGACATCTATGGAACGTATGAAGAAGATAAAATTGTCTACAATATTTCCATACACAATACATCTATAAGTCTTACAGATATAAAGATACAGGGGGTGAAAAAGTGTATATTTTCTTATATCATAAGAATTTTATTTATTAGCTTCAAAGTTTTGTGCTTCGAGATAATGAAATAACGTCTGTACCACAGTTTCGTCATCTTCTAATGATTCTTTTAAAAGATATTCAAAAGTTGAATTCACCCCTAGAGCGCTTATAGAGGGGGTGAAAGAAGTAAGTCTCACACACAAAATCAATGTTCTATTACTCATCATAAAAGACTACTAGGCGTTGTCAGGTATAGTTTTCGAACAATTCGGGTATAATTAATTTAGATTTGACAAAAAACATACATGCTTTCATACAAAAAAAAATTTAAAGAAAGTGCTTGAAAATATTTTATTTTTTTAAACTTCATATAACTGTCAAGTTATTATTAAAATATCGTATAGGCTTTAGCATTTTTTACATAATGCTTGAACAGTTGACTTTATGACAAAAATGTCTTCGAGAAGTATAACAATGGACAATGCCTATACAAAATCGCGTTCCTCGAACCTTCAGTCTATACGTCTGTTTTCGGTACAATGTGCCCAATGTGGAGTCGAGTTATTCTGTCAGCGTTAATCGCCGAACAAAATATTAGAAACTAGAATTTATTTATTTAATCTTAATTGCACAAAATAAGATGGTACTAATGGCGGACTTAATGCCATAAGGCATTCTCTACCAGTCAACCAATGGGCTTAACAGAAATTTAGTGTTTGTGGACCGATAGATGAAGCTAGTGCTTTAGCCTGAAAGAAGGGAACGCGATTTTGTATAGGCATTGTCAATCCATGTCTTAATCATCCTTGCTAAGCGGCAAGGTGTTCAGTATGACCTTTACACGCTCTTAGGGCGGGTTGCACCACGCACACTTAACGAACTCATCGTGGTTACAGTAGACGTCAAGTCCGTTTTTCCGTTGCACCATGCACTTTAGCAGTCAGAAAGTTACGTTAACCTTAACCAGCCATCGAGCACTGGTTAACTCAAATCTACGTTTAAATATGGCTGACAGTTTGCAAAAATGTCTCGTATTTCAAGGATAAATGCATTATTAGACAAAAAGACAGTGATATTTGATGAAAAATATTAAAATATTGTTTGCAGTAATAAATATATGCGAGTATCTGAACGTAAAAAGGCGTATACGATTGACGTTTGGTTTTATTCACAATTTTTAGATCAGATAACGGTATTAAATAATAAGTAGGGTCAGGGAGGGAACAGTCGCTAGGATTTTTTCAAGAGGCTGTGGCATGAAAAATATAAATCCCTGAACTAATTGTTGCAAGCACAGAGCACAGTGCATTATTAAACTTTCATATGTAGCAAATACATTTGCTGTTACTTTCACCAAAAAAGATATATCCATTCTTTTTTAAAAATTGGGAATCGAGCCACTGTGTACCCGTTGCTGTACACAGTGACTAGGACCCCCTAGTACACAGTGGTTCTAACAGTACACAGTGGCTCGAGTACACAGTGGTTCTAACAGTACACAATGGCTACGTAAGAATCGAACCTAAATAAACTTTATAACAAAAAACATTTTTGTTGAATAAAACGGTAATTAGAATAGGTAAGCCTAATTCCGGAATAATCGTTCCTGATTCATTCTTCATTTAAAATAGGTACTTACCTAATAAATGTCGCATGATGTATTCACTTTCATTTTATTAAAAAAAGAGTGCAAGAATTATTTTTAATAATAAAAGAACTTTTATTCTTATTAATATTCAAGTAAATTTTAGCCCAACTCTGTAAGGTGCAGTGGTTCGCGAGCCACCGTGTACTTTTCTGAAACGAACGACTGTTGACCTTCGCACCACTTTGTATTTTAGATAGAACTAAAAACAAATAGAAACATCGAGGGCCGTGAATTATCAGCCAATACTAAGTAGATTAGACACACTCTTCGATAAAAATATAAGTAATTAAAAATCTCGTTCGAGTTAAGAAAAAGGAGGAGTGAAACTTACCTGGAAATGTAATTTTGATAGCATTTAACACAAAAACGCACCATAATACATTCGCATGGCGCCGAAGCGGCTCACTAACTAGTTCGTACATGATAGGGTACGGAACGCTTCCGATTGATGTAGAGGACAGACATAAAGCTCTTTCCGTTTCCCGCACAGCACATTCGAGCCACTGTTCCCACCGAGCGACTGTACCCTCCCTGACGGGTCAGGGAGGGAACAGTCGCTAGGATTTTTTCAACAGGCTGTTGCATGAAAAATATAAATCCCTGAACCAATTGTTGCAAGCACAGAGCACCGTGCATTATTACACTTTCATATGTAGCAAATATATTTGCTGTTACTTTCACCAAAAAAGATATATCCATTCTTTTTTAGAAATTGGGAATCGAGCCGCTGTGTACCGGTTGCTGTACACAGTGACTAGGACCCGCTAGTACACAGTGGTTCTAACAGTACACAGTGGCTCGAGTCACTGTATACTACGCCCTGTAAACAGTAGTTCTAACAGTACACAATTGCTAGGTACGTAGGAATCGAAACTAAATTATGTAACAAATAACATTTTTGTTGAATAAAACGGTAATTAGAATAGGTAAGCACAACCCCCGGAATAATCGTTCCTGATTTCATTCTTGATTTAAAATAGGTACCTACCTAAATGTCGCATGATTTATTCACTTTCATTTTATTTAAAAAAGAGAGTGTATGAATTACTTTTAATAATCACAGAATTTTTATTCTTATTCATATTCAAGTAAATTTTAGTCCAACTCTGTAAGGTGCACAGTGGTTCGCGAGCCACCGTGTACTTTTCCAAAACGAACGTCTGTTGACCTTGGCGTCAATTTGCATTTTAGTTCAAATTAAAAACACAAATAAACACCTAGGGCCTTGAATTATCAGCCAATACTAAGTAGATTAGACACACTCTTCGATAATAACATAAGTAATTGAAAATCTCGTACGAGTTAAGAAAAAAGAGGAGTGAAACTGATCTGGAAATGTAATTTTGATAGCATTAAACACAAAAACGCACCATAACACATTCGCATGGTGCCGGAGCGCCTCACTAACTAGTTCGTACGTGGTCGGGTACGGAACGGTTCCGATTGATGTAGAGGACAGACATAAAGCTCTTTCTGTTTCTCTCACAGCACATTCGAGTCACTGTTCCCACCGAGCGACTATTCCCTCCCTGACCCTACTTTTACAGGCGGTTTGGTGCAACCCACCCTTATTCTCTTAACAATAAAGTCATGTTAAGAGTATTTTGAACACCTAACCCGCTGCTAACTTCTATTGCTGACTGTATTAAGGTATCGTTGTCCGTCAGTCTTTTTTTATACCACGGCGCTGGAAAACAAGCATATGGCCCACTCGGGTAAGGAGCTACCGTAGCCTGCAACTCCAGAGGTCTCACATGCGGGTTTCCGACCCTTTACAAAATGGAGGATTCACTGTGTTGATGGCTAAAGGAACAAGAGGGTCCCTCATCGTCAACACACTGGGTCATCTTTGAGCTTACTCACCAGCAGGAACACAACACTATGAGTAGGGTCTAGTGCTATTTAGCTGTGGTTTTCTGCAAGGTGGTTTTTAGTCTATTTGACTGCCAGTTACTAGGCTATATGTTATTGTGAGCCTATAGTGTCCCACTGCTGGGCAAAGGCCTCCCCCCACTCTTTCCAATTATCCCGGTCTTGTGCAGTCTCTGGCCATTTTTTCAAAAATGAGTCAAGCTCGTCTCGCCACCGCCGGCGGGGTCTGCCGGATCCTCGATTTGAGCTGTCGGGCTATATGTATATCAATAAAATAGATTGTGATAGTTAGATTGTATGTATAACTAAATAAAATGTAAATGTAATCTTAAAACTACAGGAAGCATAATACAAAGAACGTGATTTGTGAATTTTTGGCGTTTTATTGTACAAGTCTTGTACCCGGACTAACACGCAATTCGCTGTGTTTTTGTTTTAATTTACAAATATATTTGACCAACCAGTCCCACTGGGAATTGGCCTTCTTGTTTAATACGAAAACATTTACGCTTTAGATTGAGTTATGCTCGTTTCGCACGCTTATCCGGCAAATTACTTTTATCACGTATGCGGTATTTACAATTTTGCGGTATCATATACATTTATTGTCAGATTTTTTGTCAATTAATATTTTATTAGAGTTGTGCTATAAATATAATTTTAAGGTGATGGTTATTGGTTCTTCCATCATCCAGAGCCACTTGAAAATAAAGATAAAAGAAGTTTAGAAAAATAGTAGCAAAAAAAACTTTTTTTTACACGAAGGACCTTAAAAATGTTCTTTTGCGTATTCGATTTTATTTTGTTTAGGACAGTTTTGTTTTTTCATATTTTCCATACAAAACCATTTTTTTTTTCGCAAGATTTTTTTTTGCTTTACTAGAATATGATACCAATTGCCTTTAAAATCACCAGCATTTTTGTTACACCTTGTATGTACATAAATTCAAAACGAAAAACACAATAAAACAAATGGCACCATGAAGCCCCTTAAGTATAGTAGTTTATGTAACTGTTACGTAATAAGGGTCCTTAAAACATGAGTGTGGTTTTATGAAACGAGCCGCAGGCGAGTTTCATAATAAGATCACACGAGTGTTTTAAGGCCTAATTACGTACAGTTGCATACACTGCTTTATCTACACTCATATTATTTATCCAAAATGCCGTATTCGGAAATCATAGAATGGCCGCCATTGCACCGCCCATGGCCAACTCGATTGTGTCGGCGGTCGCGCGGGCGCGTGTCGGGCTGTCGGCGGATGCGCGGGAGGGTGCAGGTGTACATTATGATATGTTATCAAAACTCATAGCACATCAATAATTGAGCATGAAAAGTTAAAATTACTTTTTTGCCTCGGATAAAAAGCTTATCATAGTAAAATCGGTCGTGGTAATGCTAGCCATTGCCTACCGTTTTCGAACACGTTTTAGAGAACTTACAATATGAGTGTAGATAAAGAATATTATGGGTATGAATGAATATAATTTAACCGCCAACAGTAGGTAATCTTGAAATTATTTTTCCAAACTTTCCTTTAATCTAATGCTGACGATACTGTGCAACTTTTATACCAATGGAAATCTCCAAAAACTTTAATAAGTTAGTTCTAATCAAGTGATTTCGTTGTTGATATTGTGATTGCAAACCTTTGTTCTTCACATTGTTTTTTCTTGAAAACTAATTCTTGTCAGGGGAAAATGGTTTTGCCAGTCCTCTGTGCGCAATTTTCGTCTATTGACTTTGATTGCAGGTTTTGGGGAGGGTTATTACGAACGAGACGTTGCAATCAAAGTTAATATGCGTAGTTAGGAAACTGTAATCTGAGCTGAATTCGTTACTTAATTGTTCAGTGCATCTTAGAATTTTTACGAAAGGCATGCTTAATGGGGAAGGCAACTTCTGCAACGTTGGCCTTTAGAAAAGCTAAATTTGTATGGCATGAAGTAAATATTATTTATTTATTTAATACTAGCTGTGCCCGCGGCTCCGCTCGCGTGGAATTCGGTCTGTGTCAGTAAGCGCCTAATTCACCCCTAATTCCTCTCCCGCTACCCTGGAGGCGGAACCTGAAGTAAAGTTGACAGATGGATACAGTAGAGAACAGTAGTCCTGATAAAATATTTCTGTATCCATGACTCTTGCAAATTTAACTCAATCGAGTGTAGTGGCCACCCCCCCTTTCAGACGTTGAATTTTTATAGGCTATAACCTGACTGGGGATTTTCTTGAACTGAAATAAGTAATCCTTAAGGGGTGATTTCTGGAATAACAATGAAACAAAACCGGCCAAGAGCATGTCGGGTGATGCTCAGAGTAGAGTTTCGTAGTTGCCGCCCTGTTACAAAACATTCGTTCAAAAGGTCGTTTATTAAGGGATATTTGGCGGCGCTTACGTCATTTTACTATCCGGCACTTCCTTTCACTATGCGTTTTTGACTGATAATTCAAAAACGGCTAAACCGATTTTATTCAATATAGTTTTTATTGAAAGTTCTTATCAGGCCTCACTTCCATTATTTTTTTCTATTTTTTTGGACCCAGGGTTCAAAAGTTAGATGGAAGAGACGCCCTTTTTTGAACTTTCAGATCTAATATTTACGAAATTATCAGTTTCATCCAAAAAATGTATTAGAAGACCTGTGTTCTATTTTAAAGACCTATTCAATAATACCGAACACGATAGGGTTGAAGCGAAAAAAAATTCAATTTATGTGTACCCTAATAAAAATATTTTTCCAGTTTTTATTCTAATACTTTGGCGGCGTGATTTTTGCACATACTGATACCAAATTTCAGCTTTCTAGTGCGAACGGTCACTGAGCTAGACACCGCGGACAGACGAACAGACAGACGGACGGACATGGCGAAACTATAAGGGTTCCTAGTTGACTACGGAACCCTAAAAAGAGATAAATAGTAGTTTACGTCACACCTGGCCATAATGTGAGTTTTACCGCTCGCTACGCTTACGGTAAAACTCGCATTATGGCCAGGTGGGGACGTAAAATTGTGTACTCACCACGGGCAGTAAAAAAGAAAGCCCTCTATCGCATATTTACAACCCTCGCCTGCGGCTCGGGTCCCAAATACCTGCGATTTCGGGCTTTCTTTTTTTTACAGCCCTAGGTAAGTAATGTACTATTATGTAACTGTTAAGTAATAAGGCCTAATTACGTAAAGAAGCATACACTGCTTTATCTACACACATATTAAAAATCCTAAATGACGTGTTCGGAAACCATTAGAATGACCGCCATTACACCGCCATGACCAACCTTATTGTGCCGGCGGTCAGGAGGGGGGCGTGCCGGCGGATTTTCACTACGTTACCGTAGGTAATGAATTTTCATACATTTTTACCACACTGTCACAGATAATACTCTGATGTTACGTTACTGGTTGCAATAATGGTGGTAATTACATACGGTTTCCGAACGCGGAATAGAGGATTTATGATATTGGTGTAGATCAAGATATATTATTTATTCTTCAATGTAAGCCCATTACAATGCACTAATTAACGTCAGAGAAAAAAAAAATGTGAGTGTCGTGGAACACTCGGTTGGAACGAAGTTATTATTGAATTTTTGTGGTTTTAATTTTTTTTGAAATTTTTGAAATTTTCACTTTTAGGACTTTCTCGAGATTTTTCACTTTTTTCACTTTGTCACTTCTCACTTTCACTTTTCACTACACTTTACTTCACTTTATTCTATTTTACATGTTTCCTAATCGTATGGGTGTCGCGTTTTCGTGACGTGACGCTTTTTCGTGACGGTCACGTGACTTTTTTTTGCCTATACGCGAACCGTCCGATAAGGAACTTCGTTCCAAAACTACCACATAAATATGAACACCTTGACCAAAAAAATACAAACTATTTCAATACCAAATTTCATCTAAATACGTATAGCGGTTATTGGTTGTTTCTTCCCCATGTAATGGGTGGACCCATTTTGCACCCGCTTAAGGGATAATTTCTGAGATAAAACTATTTTATTTCCTTTTCCAGAGCTCAAATTATCTTCTTACCAAATTTTATCTAAATCGATTCTGCGGTTAATAATTCCCTATACAAATTTCCAACTCCCTTTTCACCCCTTTAGGGTTGATTTTCGGGGTGAAAACTATCCTTTGTCCTTTCTCGAGACCCATACTATCTCTATACCAAATTTCATCTTTATCAGTTCAGCGGTAAAAAAATCCTCATACCAACTTTCAACCCCCTTTTCACCCCCACAAGGGTTTATTTTCGGGATAAAAACTATTCTGTCGTTTTTCGGGACTCAAATGATCTCAATACTAATTTCTATTAAAAATTCTCCATACAAACTTTCAACCCCCGTTTTACCCCCACCAGGGTTGATTTTCGGGATTAAAACTATCTATTATCCTTTCCCGGGAGTCAATCTCTATACAAAATTTCATCAAAATCCGTTTAGCCGTTTTCACGTGATGCGCGGTCAAATAAACAGACAAACAGATAAACAGATAAACAGACAAAAATTCTAAAAATTGTTGGAACGTGTTCTGTTATCGATTCTAAGTATCCCCAGCCAACTTTTTTTCGATTATCTTCCATGTACAGACTTTCGACCCTCTTCAGCTTTATTATATGTATAGATATTTTCGCGAAAATGACTCAATGTTTCGTCTCGAATTGCTGCGAAATTCAAATCCACCAGTTTCTGAAATACACTAAAATTAAACTGATGTAAATTAACGCCATAGGGAAGGTTTTTGCCTAAGAAAAGCTTTTTGACTGCATACTAGTTAAGGACCATTCATTTTCTGTCTTTTCTCTCATTGTATGTGTCTCTTTCTCTTATTGTATGGAATCTGGAACAACGCCCTCTACAAAAAGTTTTCACCGGCCTTCCCAAATAAGTAGAACATGTGCCAAGTCACAGTTATACAAGCCATTTGAATATTTACTAAATTAAGTATAGGACTTGTAATAAAAAACAAACATAAAGTAATTATTCGAATTCAACGCATGTACGAAAGCTTTATTTTACTTAGATTACATTGACGTTAATAGTCGCTCAATCTCACTACGTTTGTATTTTATCTGTGGAAACGTATAACAATCAGCGTTTAAGATTCCATACACAACGCAGAAAATGGGATTGCAATTGGAAAAGTGCAAAGTAACACCCACATCTCACGACGGCTGGAGACGCCTCTTTGGATTATATTTCACGAGTGTAAAGGGACTAGAAATAGGACAAAGAGTATAAGACCAGGGCCGCGATTCGAAAAATAAACACACACACTGGATAGACACACAACATTGGTACAATGTGTGACCAATGTGTGACCAATGTGAGACCAATGTGAGACCAATGTTGAATGAAAATCTGTTCGAATAGCAAATGTCAATGTCGTTATAGCGTTGAGTTGGGTTGGGTTGAGTTGGGTTGGAGCTGTGTCTGTCCAGTGTGTGTGTTTATTTTTCGAATCGCGGCCCAGGAGAAACGTCGATGTAACACTATTCCTGCTGGCTTGAAAATACAGTTTTGAATATTTTGTATTATAGGACAATTTACAGAAATCGACTTAGGCCCCACGGTAAACTCAATACCTTAGGCTTGTGTTATGGGTACTAGACGACGATATATATAATAGATAAATATGGATAAATACTTAAATACATAGGAAACATCCATAACCCAGGAACAAATATCTGTGATAAACAGACAAATAAATTCCCTGACCAGGATTCGAACCCGGGACCTTCTGCTTCGTAGGCAGGGTCACTACTGACTATAAATAGCCTATAGCCTATTTTAGGCTAGAAAGCCGTTTATATTATAGGCTAGAAGGCCGTTTTATATAGCTTGTGAAGGGAAAACCCAATTCCCGGTTTGCTTACAAAAATCGTTAACGTGACACCCCTAGGTAGGTATCCCTATCAAGGTACAGACGCAGTGTTCTTCGAGTGGAAAGGTAATCTCCAAGGTTTTTAAAAATACAGTTTTGTTAGTAAAATGGTGTCTGGTCTCTCAATGGTCTGCGTTTGGTGCCCGATAGCCAAAATTTAGTCTATTACTTTTATACCGCGTGTACGATCTTTGATAAACTTAACCGCAAATGGTAACCAGTCACAGTTCTTTAAGATATAAACCGATATCGCAATAAATATTTAGTTAACTAACAGAGTCGACTAATTGTTTTTTGAAATGTGTTGGAGCAGCAATGTATTGCGTATACTAATTTCGCACATTATCAAATATGACCTTTTAACGGCAAATCATGTTAAGCGATAAATCCGTGCTGAATTATTTTATCAGGAAAAAAATGTCGTAAATTTTTAATAAAACATATGTAATAATGTTTATTAGGTTCTATATGTAGTAACTACCCTAAGCGTATGCGAATTGCAGATGTATCAAAACTACACCGTGTGTAAGATAAGGTGGTCGAAGTAAGATCTACGTGACCCTGCACTGTATACTTCGTCAATTTCATAAAATGTAGGGATATCGAGTGGATGGGCCTGCATGTGTCTAAGGACCACTGAGAGTTAATAGAATTTATAATGCCTATGCTCGACAGTGGGCGATAAAAGGCTGATTATGATGATGATAATTCCCTCAGGCTATTCGATGAAAATAATGGACTAACCATAGACGAACTAAATACCTGGACTATTCGGTAAATATTATCAATAAGATAAGAATTTAGACTAGATACTAACTTTCTAAGCGACGTCATTTATCCGAGTATTGCTCATAATATGCACCTATTACATATGGACTGAAATGAACATGTCAAGCTTGTAGAAATAATTAAATTACTGTACGTTACACTCCAACACACTCCAGGCGCCTGCAAACAATGGACACAGCTCTAAGTTAATCTGCGCAATGGATCCAATTGTCCCGAGAGTATTAATCGCACTCTTCCGCAGCACTCCGCACAGAATTTTAAAACCAAGCTCATTAATAAAAGTCAGTTTAAGTCAGGCGCTTGCGTCCGCTAAGCCGGAATCAAATCGTTTATCTCGAACAAACAGTGGCGACAAAAAATCGGAATTAATCGAGCTCAATGTCTGTGTGTGACGCGCATTTCACAATAACAGATTACAGAATGTGTTTCCATTTTCCTTTTGGGATCATTAAGTATTGTTTTCATCAGTGAGTGGCGTTAGCTTTTGATATAATTTAATTTAAGTTACCTTCAACTGAACGAAGATTACATTACAGCTTAGGTACACTTGGATTGCACCAAGGTACGAGTAAAACGTAATGATTTTTTCTAGTTAATTTTTTTTCACCAATATAGGTAGGTACTATTTAGGCCAATTCTTATTCTAGAAATGTCCTTTAACGTACCGCTTTTAATGTCCTAAAATCTAAAAAGTTATAAACGTGAAAAAGTGGATTTCTGCAATATCAGGGGACTGCATTCTAATCTGAACGCAGTACACCACCACCCCGAGTCTGCGCAGCCGACCCTTCTATCTACCCCTTCTATATATCTTATGTCTTCCTAACGGAGACGCAGATATCCTGCCCGGCCGATACATCATATCTGTTATACCCCGGTTATATGCTCGAACACAGATTTGTGAGGCGCGCCGGGGTATGTTTGTATGCTCGACAGGATGTCTGTTGTCGCCGCCTCCATGCTTATGAAGACAGGGACCTGTCAGTGCTGTGGGTGCGTGTGGACTTCGACGGCCACACCCGCGTCTACGCGTGCCTTTACAGGTCTCATAGCGGTGACACGGACACAAGACGGCTCTTCGAGCACCTACAAGTGACGACCGACAGAGTTCTCGAGCAGTACCCATCCGCTGAATTGGTGATTTTGGGAGATTTTAATGCCCACCACATGGAGTGGCTTGATTCTCGGTCCACCGACTATGCGGGTCTGCCTTCGAATTTTCTCTGGCCTATGGTCTCTCGCAATTGGTACGTTCTCCCACGAGAATACCAGACATCGAGGACCATACACGCTCTTTACTGGACCTCCTGCTGACCACACATCCGGACGGATATTCCGTCTCAGTGAATGCACCTCTCCGCTCGTCCGATCACTGCCTCGTCCGGACGCTGGCACCTTGCGCGCGGCCTGATCCACCACGGCCAACTAGTTCGCGACGCGTGTGGCAGTATACGTCAGCAGATTGGGATTGGCGTCGTACACGTGGAGGCAGCTCTGTTTCACATCAGAAGATCCTGACTCCTATACAGCCGCAGTCGCCGAGACTATACTGGTGGGAATGGATTGCTTCATTCCCAACTCGGTAATAGCTGCAGGAGCAAAGAAACGACCTTGGTTTAATCGGCCCTGTAGAGAAGCTACGATTCGCAAGCAGGCTGCTTACAGGGCTTGGACAAAGGCCGTTACTGATAAGGATCCCAACACATTTGATGTGAAACGCAAATTAAGGGGCTGACAACAGCTAAATTCCCTCCCTACCTTTTCAGCGCGAGTGAAAGAGAAACACTGTGTTACGATTAGTATGGGAGCTCATTGCAAATTTTGCAAAACGATGAATTAAAAAAAAAACTGCGCATTAATTGAGAAATATAAAACAACGAAGTTTTTAGTATTAGTGCGGTGGATTTTTTTCCTTAGTTACAGACGTATAAGTCAAGAAACTAAAGGCATACAACTGTTTAAAGCTAATTTGAAGATGCAACTTTGGAATTATTTTCTATCGAGGCGATTTCGTCCAATCGTGTATCGGAATTAACGAAGTTCTTCCAAATATAACGAATATTAACATATATTTTTTTTACTTTCTCAAAACAAGTAGTTATAGCTAAAAAACTGTTTGAGTAAAGTCAATTTGAAGGTCATCGGGTTTTGTCAGCCTCTTAAGCGCTGCCTCGAGGTCCAGTAAAACAGCCATTGCCAGAGCCAAATTCGACTTCGTCTTCGACAGAAGACCTCGATGCCAAACCCGATCGAACGCCTTAGCTATATTTTTTTCCTTAGTTACAGACGTATAAGTCAAGAAACTAAAGGCATACAACTGTTTAAAGCTAATTTGAAGATGCAACTTTGGAATTATTTTCTATCGAGGCGATTTCGTCCAATCGTGTATCGGAATTAACGAAGTTCTTCCAAATATAACGAATATTAACATATATTTTTTTTACTTTCTCAAAACAAGTAGTTATAGCTAAAAAACTGTTTGAGTAAAGTCAATTTGAAGGTCATCGGGTGTTGTCAGCCTCTTAAGCGCTGCCTCGAGGTCCAGTAAAACAGCCATTGCCAGAGCCAAATTCGACTTCGTCGGCAGAATTGTTGAGAAGCTAGCGGGCTACCCCACCGGGAGTCGTGGCTTCTGGTCGCTTGCCAAAGCTGCCGAGGGAAACTTTTATCGGTCGTCTTTACCACCACTGCGAAATGCTGATAGTAATCTGGCCCATAGTGCAAAAGAGAAAGCCGATCTTCTTGGTACTCTCTTCGCCTCGAACTCGACCCTGAACGATGATGGCAACACCGCACCGCATACCATCCCGCGGTGCGCATCCTCGATGCCGGAAATTAGCATCAAACAAAGTGATGTCCGGCGGGAGCTGCTATCATTAAACGTTCACAAGTCGAGCGGGCCAGACGGCATACCAGCAGTTGTGCTCAAACGGTGTGCTCCTGAGTTGTGTCCCGTGCTAACGCGCCTTTTCACACTCTCCTACCACAAACGGCAAGTGCCGTCTTCATGGAAGACTGCCCTCGTGCACCCTGTGCCTAAAAAGGGCGATAGTTCAGACCCATCGAATTACAGGCCTATCGCTATAACCTCCCTTATCTCCAAGGTTATGGAGCGCATAATCAATGCGAAGCTCCTGGGATACCTAGAAGAGCACGACCTGGTCAGTGATCGTCAGTATGGCTTTCGCCACGGTCGCTCGACTGGTGACCTTCTAGTGTATCTCACTCACCGTTGGGCTTCAGCCATTGAGAGTCAGGGAGAGGCATTGGCAGTCAGCCTTGATATAGCTAAGGCGTTCGATCGGGTTTGGCATCGAGGTCTTCTGTCGAAGTTGCCAACTTACGGCCTGCCCGAGGGATTGTGCAGATGAGTTACCAGCTTTTTGTCCGGCAGAAGCATACGAGCCGTAGTCGACGGAAGTTGCTCCAAAAGCATGGACATAAACGCTGGTGTCCCGCAAGGCTCCGTGCTATCCCCAGCGCTGTTTTTAATGCATATCAATGATATGTTGTCTATCGGCGACATTCATTGTTATGCAGACGACAGTACTGGGGATGTCTGTTACACGGGCCGTGCCAATATCCCTCGATCCGTTGTGGTAGAGAGTCGTGAAAAACTTGTGTCCGATATCGAGAATACTCTTTCTGGAGTCTCGGTGTGGGGTCAGGACAACTTCACAGTCCGATTCAACCCCACAAAGACACAAGTTTGCGCGTTTACCGCTAAGAAAACCCCATTTACTGTGGCCCCTCAGTTCCAAGGCACAACCCTTACAATGTCAGGGAGTATTGGGATCCTCGGTGTCGACATTTCCAGTGACGTCCAATTCCGTAGTCACCTTGAAGGGAAGGCCATGCTGGCATCCAGAAAGCTCGGTGTGCTCAACAGAGCGAGGAGATACTTCACTCCGGGGCAGAGACTGCTTCTATACAAGTCGCAAGTCAGACCCCACATGGAGTACTGTTGTCACCTTTGGGCGGGAGCACCTGGATACCAGCTTGGGCCCTTTGACTCGGTACAAAGGCGCGCTGTGCGGATCGTCGATGATCCCAAACTCACGAGCGATATTGAACCTTTGAGTCTAAGGAGAGACTTTGCCTCCTTATGTGTGTTCTATCGCTTGTACAATGGGTTTGAAGTGTATTTACTTAACTCAAATAGCGCTTGTTACTTAATACTCTATGACAGATGCATACCAGAACTGTGTCAATGGCGGAGCTTTGTACAAGTGAAATAAAATAAAAAGTCTAGATTAACCAGTGTTTTATTGAATATTTATTATTGGCGACGAGGACAAAACAACAATAACCATGGCTATGATAGGCACGATTGAAAACTATAAACCAGGAGGCGATTTTGTTGTCTACATAGAGAGAATGGAACAGAATGCGTATTATGGTTGTCATTTTATCGCCTATCTCGTCATGCGTCACTTTCGCACTTACGTACTTGTTAGAACGTGACAGCTATGGTGACAGGTGATAAAAATCCGACCATATTAGACTAGCAGTTCTTTATAGTTAACGACATAAAAGAGGAAACAAAAAAAGTCGCGTTACTGATAACGTTAATAGGCCCGGAGTGCTACGAAGTGTTGAAGAATTTATTATCTCCAGCTGTACCCAAAGAAAGAACATACATAGAATTGGTGGACACACTGAAAGGGCATTATGTTGAAAAGAAGAGCATCATTGCGTGGAGGTTCGACTTTTTACCGATGCCAACAAAAAGAAAACCAGACTATAAGTGATTTTGTTGTGGAAATAAAAAGGGTTGCGGCTAAATGTGAGTTTAATACGTTTTTGGAAGACGCCTTGAGAGATAAGTTAGTGTGCGGCTTAAAAAATGAGCAAATAATTAGTAAGTTGTTAGCAGAGGAGAGGTTAACCTTAACCAAGGCAATAAAACTTGCAACAGCGTTAGAAAGTGCTGCTAATGATACTAAAAATATTCAACCTGAGGCAGAAAACATTCAAATGATTAATAATAACCAAAAGAAAAAAATGCCTAACAAAATCCAGACAAACACTAGACAAGGATCTAATTCGTACAACAACAACTCATGGAAAATAGAGTGCAGATGCTGTGGTGGCCCACATACGACTGAGCGTTGTTACAAGAAGGACTGTGTTTGTTTTGTATGCAAAAAGCAAGGACATTTAGCTTACAAATGCCGTTTTATAAATATCAAAAATGTAGATCAAGGACCCATGACTACGGAAAGCAGACAGGAGAAGAATGAAAATGAGCCGGAGGAGGTCATAGTGCTGGGCAGTATTGGAAATGTGTCAGAATATGCTTGTGCGACGGGCAGTATTAGTAATGTGTCTGAATATGATTGTGCAGAGCTTCCTTTGTGACTAGGTAGTAGAAAACTGACGATGGAGATTGATACTGGCGCTTGTAAGTCTGTCATTCATCGTAAAGACTATGAAACCTACTTTTCAGGATATGAACTAAGAAAGTGTTTAACTAAGTTAAAGTCTGTTTCCGGAAATCCTTTAATGGTAATGGGTTCTATAAAGTTGCAACCTAAAAATGTGAAGAAAGATTTATATATTATAATTATTGATGGTAAGAGTTATTGTAAACCCTTGGTGGGTAGAAATTGGTTAAATGTGTTGTTTCCGGGTTGGTAAGAGAGATTTAAATATAGTAAAATATGTTATATGCAAAGGGAAGGGATAAGTCAAGAAAAAAATAGGTTGATTGAGCGGGTTAAAAACAAATATAAGAGTGTGTTTAGTAAAGATAGGTCCTCGCATATTATAAACATGCAGGTAACTTTGAAGCTTAAGGACACTTTCACAAGGCATATTCTATTCCTTATGCAAAAAATAAGGAAGTAGAAGATGAGTTGATTAATTTAGAGAAAGCAGGCATTATACAGAGAGTTACATATAGTGAATGGGCTAGCCCTATAGTTGTAGTCCAAAAGAGTGATAAAAAAATTAGAGTATGTGTAGGCTATAAAATAACATTAAATAAAATGCTAGATACTGACCATTATCCCTTGCCTCTGCCAGAGGATATATTTGCTGAGTTGGCGGGAGCCAAAATGTTTTGTGTACTTGATTTAAGGGGGGCATACCAACAATTGTTGTTAGATGAAAAATCACAGGAATATAAGACTATAAATACTCATTTGGGTTTATTTAGGCCCACTCGCTTACAGTTTGGAGTCTCATCAGGTCCATCCGTTTTTCAGAGTGTTATGGACCAGATATTACAAGGGGTAGGTAATGTCAAAGCATACATTGATGACTTAATCATAACAGGTGCAAATCTAGAGGATTGTTACAAAAATCTAGAAAATGTATTGGAAAAATTGAAACAATATAAGGTCAAGGTAAATTTAGAAAAATGTCAATTCTTTTGCAGTGAGATTAAATTTTTAGGACACTTAGTGTGTGAAGAGGGTATAAAGCCACTCCCAGAAAAAGTGGAGGCTATTGCAAAGGCACCTGAACCAACGTCAGTTACACAATTACAAGCATATTTAGGACTTTTAAATTACTATGAAAATTTTTACCTAGACTTTCAGATAAATTAGCACCCTTACATGCCTTATTAAAAAAAAAATGTTCCTTTTAACTGGACTAAAGAGTGTCATGAATCTTTTATTGTAAGCAGAAAATTAGTCACAGAATGTAAATTATTGGTACATTATGACTGTAATAGAGAAGTGTATGTAACTACAGATGCAAGTCAATATGGTGTTGGGGCGGTTTTAAGTCATCAAGTAGATAGTGAACCAATATGTTTTGCATCAGCTGCCTTGAATGCAGCTCAGAAAAATTATTTCCAAATAGAAAAAGAAGCTCTTGCAATAATTTTTGCAGTTCAAAAGTTCCATAAATTTTTGTATGGCAGAAAATTTGTACTTGTGACGGACCATCAGCCTTTAAAGTTTATATTTGATCCTCTGAAGAAAATTCCAATTACAGCTAATGCAAGATTACAAAGATGGGTTCTAATATTGTCAGGTTATCAATATCAAATTAACTATAGAAAAGGTACTTTAATGGGAAATGCTGATGCTCTGTCACGATTGCCATTACCAGAAAAAGCTAATGTAGCCGACTGCATAAATTATTTCAATTTTAAAGATGATATCCCACTTGACTTTCAGGAAATAGCTAAAAGTACACAACAAGATGTGATATTAAGCAAAGTATATGAATATATTTTATCTGGATGGCCCAGTTCAATAAATAATGAGTGTATAAAACCATACTTTATTATGAGAGCAGAATTAGGAAGTGAACAGAAATGCATACTGTGGGGAAATAGAGTTATTATTCCTAGTAAAACTAGGAATAAGATATTAGCATTATTTCATGAGTCTCATCAGGGAATTGTTCAATCAAAAATGTTAATGCGAGGTTACTGTTGGTGGCCTAATATGAATGAAGAAATTGAAAAAATTGTTGCCAGTTGTAGTATATGTCAGTCTACTAGACATTTTACTAATCAAACCCCATCAGTAAACTGGCAAAAATGTGTAAATGTTTTTGAAAGAGTTCATGTTGACTTTTTCATGAAAGACTCTGTAACATATTTATTATTGGTTGATTCAACTTCTAAGTGGCTTGACACATAATGCATGGCACATCAGCTTCACAAGTAATCGAAAAATTGTGTTAAACATTTGCTATTATTGGTATTTCTGTATACCTTGTTAGTGACAATGGACCACCCTTTTCCTCTGAAGAGTTTGTAAGTTTTTTGAAAAAGAATGGTTGTGTGCCATTAAAGAGCCCACCATACCACCCTGAATCAAATGGTATGGCAGAAAGGAGTGTTCAGACAGTTAAACAAGCATTAAACAGGTTATTAGCAGAACATGGGTCACGGTTGTCTAAGGAACTTTTGTTGCAAAACTTTTTATTTACATATAGAAACAGTCCAAATTCTACTGGCATGTCTCCAAATGAAATGTTATTTAAATACAAACCGAGGACTCGTTTTGAATTAATAAAACCGTGTAATACATTGTCTAAAAAGGTAATAAAAAATAATAATTTAGAAAAACCTGTTGTAACTCTCAAGGAAGGACAAAAAGTGTGGTGTAAAAATTTATAAGAAGGAAAAGGATGGACCAAGGCTACTATTGTTAAAATTTTAAGCCCAGTTAGGTATTTAATTTAGACAAATGGTATACAAAAATATTATCACATTTCTGATATGAGACCATGTGTAGAACCCCCTCAGATTCCGGCTGGAAAGGAGTTACGTTCGCAAGTAGAGGTCACACATCCCGTTATAGCAACACCGTTACCCCCAATAGAAATAGACCGAAATGAAGAGAATATGGAAAGTAATCAAGGTAATAGGGAGAGTGAGGAAAGGGGATTGGAGGAAGATGTGAGACCTCCAACTCAACCACTAGAAAGTCTATCCGGACTACCACAATTGTTAGAAACCACTCCTGAGGCACAAACACCGCCGGTGACCATTGGTGCCTGGATTTGAGAAGGTCTACAAGAATCAGGAAAGCTCCTGAAAGATTAGATTTGTAATTTTAATAGTATAGTTCCTAACTCCTCTTTAAAAGGGGGGACGAATGAAGTGTATTTACTTAACTCAAATAGCGCTTGTTACTTATAATACTCTATGACAGATGCATACCAGAACTGTGTCAATGGTGGAGCTTTGTACAAGTTAAATAAAATAAAAAGTCTAGATTAACCAGTGTTTTATTGAATATTTATTAGGGTTGTGCTCCGAAGAACTGTTTGATATGATGCCGACGGCAGCTTTTTATCACCGCACCGCTCGCCGCCGGCAGGGTGTTCATCCTCACACCCTGGAGCCCAGAGGGTCGCGCACAGTACGGTTCAAGAGGAATTTCCTCCCACGAACGCTGCGGCTGTGGAATGAACTCCCTGCCGAGGTTTTCCCAGCGGGCTACAGTATGAGGTTCTTCAAAAAAGGAGTGAATAGGTTCCTAAAGGGTAGGCAACGCGCATGTGAATCCTCTGGTGTTGCAGGCGTCCATAGGCTACGGTAACTGCTTACCATCAGGTGGGCCGTACGCTTGTTTGCCACCGTCGTAGTATATAAAGAAAAGTATTTTTAGAATACCTATACTACCTTTTACCCTACAATTTTCACGTGATGCGGAATATTCGTATAATATATGTGTATAAGTATATTACCTAAGTAATGCGTACAACCATAATCAGACAAATGTTACCAGTGTCAAACAAACGATTAGTTTTAATATCAGAGCTAGTTTAATATTACTACCACTCAAAAAGCCTTCAAGCCACCATCAGCCCAAATGACACAAACATTTGAAAGAGATTTGCGCGATTCGTGTCTCGTCACTTTAATAAAAATGCCATCTGTTTTTCCAATATCGTATACTTTTCGTACGTTTTTTGAAAAACTACTTTTATGCCCTAATACAATAAGGGTATTTTTTAAATTGTATAAACTACGTAAATAAGAGGTTCTGAAAGTAAACTTGAAAGTTCGGAGACGCGTGCTGAAAGCCAAAACGAGTTTAAATTCTGTGCACACATCGCAAAACTATTATTACTATTGCAACTCGATGTAATTTAGCTCATCCTTAAAACATACAATTTCTTTTACGATATTTTTATAGGCGCTGGATAGCTATTGAAATTCGCTGTCGAGGGAGATTTTAGAAATCGTAGCTTTATTATTTTGCTGTTGTAAGCTGCTATACGGGTGGCTGGGTTTGCTTTATGGTTGTAGGCACTTTTCGGTTGTTCGATATATTAAGGGGCTGACAACAATTAAATTCCCTCCCTATCTTTTTCAGCGCGAGTGAAAGAGAAACACTGTGTTACGATTAGTGTGGGAGCTCATTGAAAATTTTGCATAATGATGACGCATTAATTGAGAAATATAAAATTAAGAAGTTTTTAGTATTTCTGTGGTGGAATTTTGTCATTAGTTACAGACGTGTAGTCAATAAACTAAAGATATACAACTGTTTAAAGCAAATTTTAATATGTAACTTTGAAATACATGTATGTACAGTCACCAGCATAAATATATGACTGTGGGCAGCGCTGTAAAAATATCTGATTCTCCATTGAGGGCAAAAGTATATTACGACACTTCCACGGTAAAAATATGTGATGGTTTCTGGTCGGCCTAAACATCGTTTTGCATCGATCAGCATAAATATCGGATCCGTCCACTTAAAAATATCTGATTACCTATCAAAAGCAAAATTATGTGACTACTGCCACCGGCATAAATATCTAACCTCTGTGAAAGCTTTAACATCGGATGACAGGTCGACCGCATAAATATCTGACATAATAACAAAATCAAAATGATGTCATCAATATACAAAACCAAACCTTATCTAGCTGGTATAAAGCAGTAAATGGTATATGATGGTATGGTTGATATTCATCATGACGTTTAATAGATGTGATAAACCTTCTTATTACTATCCTAAACTATCATTAAAAAGTAAAATTTTTACGTCAATATGGCATGTCACATTAGAAATAAACAAGTCAAATTATTATTTTGCATGGATTGCAACTCGTAATAATTAGATTAATTCGATGCCATGTATAGCGCGTCTTATCAAATCTACGAGCAATTGAAGCATAGGATTATTTAAATATACGAAAAAATAGACCGCTCCATTAAATAATTAATCCATTGAGAGTTTATGTGAGTTGTTTCTTGTTTACTTACATGATACCTACGTAATCAATAGGTTCTGCCGACTTAATAATGCATTTGTAATTTAATATTGTTTTTAGATAAATGCCGTGAAATCATAGATTACTTGCAAGTGGAAGATGCAAAATCGACCATCCTAAAAATTTAGGCCGTATTTTTGAAAATACAGCTTAAGACTTATTCAGTATATAACCTGGAGGGCCCAGAATGGTCGAATTTATAATACTGAAGATAAATAGTGCAATATAAAATTATTGAATATTGACCTTGTTTTATTGCATGTTGCAAGGCACCTGTCCGACAAGTGACAAGGAGGCAACAGGAGAGCAATGAGCCAATCAGGGTTGGGCAAAAATTTGTGTATTGAAACTAAAGTTAAAAATTAGAACGTTAATCTTTATCATATAAACATGATTACGATTTCAATCAGGAGCTTTCCAATCAGATTGAGCACCGACATGAGTAAATCATGACGATTTTCAGTTTCTATCATGATTACTTAGCTGAAGTGATACCATTAGTAAGACAGATGCTTAGTTAAACTAACGATTTAGTTGTTTTAATGATGTTTTAAATAGGATTAGATTTTGCATTGCTACTAGCTCCATTATTTTTTCCCTGACGGAACAGAGGCGGTACGAGTAAGGTCAGTGTCAATAGAAAAGTAAAATAAGGTAAACAAATATGTCTGAATTTGTATGCAAGAAAGGCATTTGAAACATGACAAAGTAATATTAAAGAAATCTGTTTTCACTAAAATATGTGAATAATAAGTTTGTGTATGAATTGACAAAAAAAACCATAATTGTTCTTTAAAAAAGTGTAATTGTGAAGCAATGAAGGTAAATATGTTTGGTTACATTATTTTACTTTTCTATTAACACCGACCTTATACAGGGTGTTTGGTAACCGGATGCAAAGCCGAAAGTAGGAGATAGCCTAGGTCATGTAGAACATTTTTAGCCATACTTGTCTTAGACAAATGTTATTAGTTTTTTTTTAATTTAAATTTAAAAATTTGTCGGAGAAAACTGCAAAACTTCAGACTAAATCGATAATTAGTACTTTTTTTACTGCAGGTAGATTTTTTTTTTTTTTTTTTCGTATTGTGCAATGTCTATCAAACACTAGAAAAGTGATTTCAAACATCTGTGTCTAAAGAAAACAAGTTGACAGCGATTTAAAATTTTAGTTACATGAAAATGTAAACGATTTAAGTGATTTCAAAGTACGAAAAAAAAAAACTAAAATAGCCACGAATTTTCAAACCATTTTAAAAACATGCTTGGCTTTTACCCTTTTATTTAAGCTATCAAACACGACTGTAGCTACTGTATCCTTGAAAATAAGCCACCTAAACCAACTGGGTAGCTAAAATGTTTCACTCTACTTGTGATACTTGTGGTAGTTGTGGTGACGAATCTCATTATGATTTTACAATAAAACATTGGTTCTGAATACTAAGTTGGCGTTGACTTGACATTTGACTTGTTTTAAAAGGGTTAAGTGTACTGGACAAAACTACCACATGCAATTTTAACAAACAAAGGCTTGCGGCGGTGAGAGACAAAAGGGACTGATAGCGGCAGGCGGCGGGCGATAAGACAATCATGTCTCAAGCCATTTTATCTTTGAAAATAGGCTACCTGTACTAATAAGAGGGAATGTTTAGGGTAAATTAAAACAAAAGCATAAAAGATAAGTTATTTATTTTTACGATCAACACATTCAAATTACACATCATCGCTCGTTTTCAAAATGTGACCCGCCGTTTCGAATAGAAGCACGAGCCCGTCTTCTTACTTCTGTGGTGGTTGTTCCGAATATCATTTCTTCCCTCATCCTTTCGAACGCCGCTTCTATCCTCTCCCTCAGCTCTTCTACGGTATTAATGACCTCTTGTGTGTAGACTAGCTCCTTAGCTCGGCCCCAAACGAAAAAATCCAATGGTGTCAAATCAGGTGACCGAGCGGGCCAAGGGATTCGTCCGCCTCTGCCGATCCAACCGTCCGGGAAACAGTTATCCAGATGCTCCCTTACAGCCAGAGAGTAATGGGCGGGACAACCGTCGTGTTGAAATGTCACTGCACCGGGCAGCTGGTCTTCGTCAATAAGCCTGGGCAAATCGTTTTGTAAAAATTCCAAATAATTTGCCCCATTTAAATTATTTGGCAAAAAATGTGGCCCAATAAGGACTCTGCCGATGATTCCAGCCCACACATTGACGGAAAACCTTCTTTGGAAGGACACTTGCTTTTTCCAATGTGGATTGTTGTTTTTGTCAGCCCATTGGTGTAGGTTATGGAAATTTGTGATCCCCTCCCGGGAAAATTTCGATTCATCGGTCCAAAGAATGCTTCGCAAAAAACGTCGGTCTTCGATATCCGCATTGAGTAAAAATCGGCAGAAGTCCACTCGGCGTGCAGGATCTCCTTCGTCCAAACCTTGAACTCCGATGCCGCGAAAAGGATATTTTCCCTCACGATTCATTGTGGCCCATACTTTCCATGTGGACAAGTTCAGATTACGAGCTACCACTCTGATGCTCGTATTCGGATCCTCTGCAAATGCCTGTAGAACGTCTTTCTCCACTTCAGGGCGATTACGTCCTGGATTCCCTCCATGTTGCACAGCAATACCATTCTCACGTAGCCTTCGGAATGAATTGTAAAACACTCTCACATTAGGCAATCTCCGGTTTGGAAAACGCTCTTGGTACATCCGTCGGGCCATCGCTCCATTACTGTCAGCTTTGCAGTACATGTAGATAATGTCGGCGTATTCTTCGTTCGTAAACTCCATGTTTACAATGAAGAAGTCGTAATTACACGTGAAGGAGCGCCTACGGCAGCTACAACTTGACACGGTAAATTGAGATGAGAGCGGGAAATTAAACCACAATGAACGTCTAATCGCAACTGAAGTTGTAACTAGACTAAATTACTAGTTTTTGCACAAATACTCATGTAGCTAATCAGTTTATCTTTGTCAATAAAGCACAAAACCGATCATCTTTGTTTAACGCCGCTCACCGCCTGCCGCTATCAGTCTCTTTTGTCTCTCACCGCCGCAAGCCTTTGTTTGTTAAAATTGCATGTGATAGTTTTGTCCAGTACACTTAACCCTTTTAAAACAAGTCAAATGTCAAGTCAACGCCAACTTAGTATTCAGAACCAATGTTTTATTGTAAAATCATAATGAGATTCGTCACCACAACTACCACAAGTATCACAAGTAGAGTGAAACATTTTAGCTACCCAGTTGGTTTAGGTGGCTTATTTTCAAGGATACAGTAGCTACAGTCGTGTTTGATAGCTTAAATAAAAGGGTAAAAGCCAAGCATGTTTTTAAAATGGTTTGAAAATTCGTGGCTATTTTAGTTTTTTTTTTTCGTACTTTGAAATCACTTAAATCGTTTACATTTTCATGTAACTAAAATTTTAAATCGCTGTCAACTTGTTTTCTTTAGACACAGATGTTTGAAATCACTTTTCTAGTGTTTGATAGACATTGCACAATACGAAAAAAAAAAAAAAAAAATCTACCTGCAGTAAAAAAAGTACTAATTATCGATTTAGTCTGAAGTTTTGCAGTTTTCTCCGACAAATCTTAAAATTTAAATTAAAAAAAAACTAATAACATTTGTCTAAGACAAGTATGGCTAAAAATGTTCTACATGACCTAGACTATCTCCTACTTTCGGCTTTGCATCCGGTTACCAAACACCCTGTATACATTTAGGATAAATGGCTATTTGTGACAATATTTTGGTAAAGGTATCACTTGATGGTTGGCGCTTACGTCATAAAATGTATTATAAAGATTCAATATTGTATTCGAGCAAAAAAAACGTATGTGCCAGCTGCCAAATGTTACCTTTACCAAAATACCGACACATTTGTTTGTAAATTTTTTGGTATGTGTACAAATGAATGCTCCCATTAAACTTTGAAACGGTCCGTTCGTTTTAATTGCAGTTTTCGGTTACGGTTAAGGTAACTATCACACTGCTGCGGTTTCCGCATGCGGCGACGACGTTCGAGTGAGATAGCGCTTTGCATATGTATAGTGCTGTTTCCTTGACGGGTGGCTGATATATGTGTCAAAACGTTTAGTTTAAAAGCTAATACCGAGTAATATGGCTGTGATATGCAGATTAACGGACAGATGGGCGGGCGGGTCGAATACGGCGTATATTCAAGAAATCTCAATCAAAGGTCTAATATATGTGCCGCTACTTAGTTTTGTAGTAAAAAATATGTTTAAGGGTGCACTCCATACATGCAACTAAATGTTAAAAAAACATTTTTAGGAACTATCAACGTGTGCCATATCATTAGATAGGTCTTATAAAATAACTTTGAAGTTTCTAAAACAATTTTTAGCTTAAGTACATAGTTTCAAAAAATAATCGCTCCGAGAATCTTTAAACGTGTCAGTGTTGAAACCGTATGTTCTTGTAAACAGTTGAATGCATAAAAAAATCTTTAGAGTAAAACTTGTTGCAAATTTTATGCTCTACAATGTACTAATTAATAGATGTCAACTTAAATGGAGTTATAAAAACTAATATAATCACGAAAACCCCATTTTTTGGAGTTTGACCTTACATAACTTCAGGCCCAGACACGGGATTTTCCGAGATTTTAGAGATAACGTTAAAAACATCATAATGAAAGTATATAAGAGTTTCCAGCGTATTATCTCTGATTCCGAGGGTTACCTTAATATGCTTAGGCTAATTTGAGTTCTATTTTTATTCCCGATATAAAAAAAGGAGTTCGGTTCTACAATATCTACCCATTCTATTTGGTTTTGGACGAAAGTAATAATTTAATTTGGTAGATTATGTGGTAAATTCTCAATCTATCAAAATTTGTATTAAAATTAAATCAAAATTGATGATAAAGTCAGATTAGGGCAGATTGAGCGGTCGTTTTAGTAACTGCAATAAAAACTAGAATTTATCGAGAATACTGATGTTTACCTTAATATCTGATCACGTCTATATCGTAGTTGCCTAAAATTATTTATTTGCAAAAAAAACGACGAAGCCATTTTTAACCTCATAATATATACGTAGTCCACAATAGAGCATTCACTATGAAGTGTTCATTGATTTCAATTTGAAAGAAGTAGGTAAATAAAAATAAATAAAAAAATAAAGCAGTGAGAAAAGACTAACAAAATCCTCCCACACTTTTCGTTACCTGTATTAGAATTTAGTAGCTATCAGATAGGTCTATTTTGCAGAAACCTTTTTAGCTTGACAAGATTTTTACAAACCACTTTTTTTTATTAAATTACTCGCTATGCAAAATGTATAATAACGAAAATTTCTACAATTCAGAATAAAGGCCGGATATCCTTGTAATAATATAAATCAACTTAAAAATATTCCAATCATATTAAACGAATCATGATTGACTTTAGTAGATTAGCATTACTTTAGTTTAAATCAGCACCCGTCGTTAATGATATATTCTTGGCGAAATTACTTGATTGTTTTGTGTTATGATTTAATCAGCGATGGTTTAATAATGAGAATTTTTAATCAAATCACTCTCTGGAGCCAATGAACTTTGGCATCACACACGAATCGTAGAAATAAACCATTTTTAGCTACCATAGACAAATTTAAGCATTTACCTCTGATTTTGTCTACGAATTGATGAATTCAGAACTGAATTCAGATCAAGTGTGTGGAGTGCCGAATACGGTTTACGGCGATCCAGACGTCAAGTTGGTGCCATTACGCGGTGAGTATAGACCCCTTTACCTCAGTCACTCGCCGGATTTCAAATCGGCGAATCTGCCTCTGCCGGTGTAGAACTACATTTACGAATGGATGTGCGAAACTGTGAATATTTTATGACATTCGTGCTTTTTCGATTAGAAATCTATTATACTCTCGTTTGCAATATTTCACTTACCTCCCGGTGGTGAGTGTTCCCTAGGGAGTTATGAACTTTATACTAATTTATTAATTAATTTATGATTTATTTAGATATTTTTTGACACATTTTTTTTCACAAGAGTGATGAATAATTCGTAAGAATATTGCAAAGTTGAGTAACAAGGACCGTGAATAAAACAAAAATTAACCTGGTATTGTAGTCACTAGTTAGATATTATTATGTGTCGCCGGTTAGTTATATTATAAAAATACTACCCGTAAACGTTCAAAGTAATGTATTAAATAAACAGTACTGCTTCTTTAAATTAACAATTTATTTACCCTATATACGTAGGTAAATCAACCGTTAACTGCAGTGTTGGCGCGATTTTTTTCTTTAATTTAATAAAATAAAATATCGCTTCTCGCAGAGTGACGGCAGTCGCACCGAGTCCTAACTGTATGAATAAATCGTAAATATTGTAATGAAGCTTTTAATGCAATGAAACATATGAATTTGAATGTGCCAAATTCGTGATAGAAAATGTGAGATAGACATATGCAATGACAGTTCAATGACAAGTCTGCACTCTTTTCGTGAATTGTCAAATAGCTTTTTACAATTAAGACCTATACCAGCCAAATAGGATTTTGGTTTTGTATATTGATGACATAATTTTGATTTTGTTATTTTGTCAGATATTTATGCGGTCGACCTGTCATCCGATGTTAAAGCTTTCACAGTGGTTAGATATTTATGCCGGTGGCAGTAGTCACATAATTCTGATTTAGATGGGTAATCAGATATTTTTAAGCGGCCGGATCCGATATTTATGCTGATCGATGCAAAACGATGTTTATGCCGGCCACAAAGCATCACATATTTTTACCGTGGAAGTGTCGTCATATACTTTTGCCCTCAATGGAGAATCAGATATTTTTGCAGGGCTGCCCATAGTCATATATTTATGCTGGTGACTGTACACCTTTATTAAATCACAGTAAAAATTATAGTACACCTCATATCATATCCACAGCGCAGGTTTCGTCATACACAGTCAAAATTAGTATCCACAACATGCTTCGTCAACTTTGAAACTATTTTCTATCGAGCCGATTTCGTCCAATCGTGTATCGGAATTAACGAAGTTTTTCCAAATATGACGAATAATAACATATATTTTTTTATACTTTCTCAAAACAAGTATTTATAGCTAAAAAACTGTTTGAGTAAAGTCAATTTGAAGGTCATCGGTTGTTGTCAGCCTCTTAAGTCGTAAGTATTATTCCCATAAATAATGCCGATGTTTGGTATGTTTTATTTAGCTGGTCACTTAAGAGCTTATAATATTCTATTGCAGCCGTTATATACTTTATCTACAATCATATTGTAAGTTCTCTAAAACGTGTTCGAAAACGGTAGACAATGGCTAGCATTACCACGACCGATTTTACTATGATAAGCTTTTTATCCGTAGCAGTAACGTAATTTTAACTTTTCATGCTCAATTATTGATGTGCTATGAGTTTTGATAACATAATGTACACCTGCACGCTCCCGACGTCGACGCTGACAGCCCGACACGCGCCCGCGCGACCGCCGGCACACGAGAGTTGGCCATGGTGGCGGTGCAATGGCGGCCATTCTATGGTTTCCAAATAAGGCATTTAGAATAAATAATATGAGTGTAGATAAAGCAGTGTATGCAACTGTACGTAATTAGGCCTTAAAACACTCGTGTGATCTTATTATGACATTCGCCTGCGGCTCATTTCATAAAACCACACTCATGTTTTAAGGACCCTTATTACGTAACAGTTACATAAACTACTATTTCGTTCCTTATAAGTATTTTTTACATAATTCCGTTCTTTAGAAATCCGCTTTGGGTATCGGCGGTGATACTGACACGCGACTGTGATACTTCTAAACCATTCCTACCGTAAAAAAATCAAGTCAAGAATAACCAACAAAATACAAGATGGGAGTCAATCATATGACGGCCTGAGTTGGTTTTCAGTCCCTCAATCAACTCATAAGGAAAAGTTCGCTTTTGTATACATTATAAGTACTTATGTGTAATTTATTTCTGTAGCGCTTTTCTTTTGTTGTACATACAATAAACCGTTTTACTACTACTATTTCTTTGTGTCACATACTCGTTACCGAACTATTGTAGATATGAGTAGTAGATATACTACATAAACGTAGATCCATCATCCGTGCTTACTCACCATCGAAACAAAAGACCGCAGTAAAACGGAATGTTTCATTTACCTACCTACCTGGAATAACTTTGCATCTTCGCACCGCAAAACTTTAACCGGAAAAATGTAGTTCGCACATTAGGTATTATTGACTGCTCAAGTTGAAGCTATAATTGGCGACGAGGGATCGCTTAAGAGGCACATTAATGCTGAAACCATCACTGTCTTGCCATAACAGGGCTGCGTATTCCCAATGCGCTTTGGGGGCAACCGACTCATGGGAAAATACGGTCACCTCATCAGCCTAGCGTTGTCCAAATTTTCGCCAGGGCTCATTACGGAGGTAAGTACTATGGAGCCCGGGATCCGCTTGGCAACCGATGCCTAAAACTGGGGCAAGCACTAGTCTTTACGACTACCAGTCGCTTGACTACCATCTAACATAACTTAGAAGAGAAACCAGGACCTGGACCACTTATTGAGAGTGGTGCCGTTTCCTCACGATGTTTTCTTCACTGAAAGTCGACTGGTAACATTGAATACTTCGCACATATCTGAAAAACTCATTACTAATATGGCAGGAGTTCGAACTCTCCAACCTTCGGTTTAAAAGTTGCGCGCGTTACCGCTAGGCTATCAACGCCGTCACAGGACTGCAAGCAGGATGATGGACCCTCTTGTTCCTTTAGCCGTCAACACAGTAAGTCTTCCTTTTTGTAAAGGGTAGGCAACGCGCATGTGATACCTTTGGAGTTGCAGAGGCTACGGTAGCTAAGCAGCTACCGTAGCCTCGTAGATGGTAAGCACCATCAAACAGGCCGTATGCTTGTTTGCAACCGTCGTGGTATAAAAAGGACCAGACTAGCATGAGTAACGTTGTCGCGCGCGACTGCATTGAAGCATGCAGCCTCATGCGACAACCAATCATAAGTAAGAATGTGGATGGAGTAGTAGCAGTAACAACGGACGCAGAAAGGGAACTCTGGAGAGAAGAGGGTAGCTATGGTATACTAATATGTATGTGTATAAACCACAACTAAAACTCGCAGAAACGTCAAACAGGTCAATGATGCCGAAACATCGGCAACTCATAAAAATAACTATAGGTATACCTTGTGCTATACATATGCACCTAGTGGTAACTAATTCCTGAGGAAACCACCAGAGAGGAGGATAATCGAAGGAGAAAATAGCTTGGTAAGCAATTGGTACAACAATAAAGATGCCTCAAATTTCATCCACGCGCCTTATCGCGGCCTCTTGATTTTCACTTGACAACATAATTGCCTTTTATAACTGTCACGAAGTCGTATTTGGACAACCTTTAATTTGGAAGCTGGACTTTAATCCAGTGTAAAAAAGTTTAATTTCAAATGAAAGCAAAGCCCTTGTACGAGTGTCCGAAGTATTAGTGGCTTTGTAATTGCCGTGACATGGTGGAATCATGCTGATTCGAGTCGTAAATTTTGGCCAAATCAAAATTTATGGGTGTTTCTCGTTGTTTCGGCCTTTAGTCCATAACTCTTAAATATCCATCCATCAATTTCACGAACCATAAGTATCTGTGTAGCTTTAAATTACAAGTATACCTAGTCTATACCATACCAGCAGTAAACAGTACCTAACATAACATAACCATAAATACTCTTTATTGCACACCTCAAAATAAAGAAACACTTATACAAGTTACAAACAGTAAAAGTAGAGGTAAAACAAACGATAAACAGTAATTAGATAGTATTGGTAACTACTTAAACTACAAAAATTTCATTTTTACGAATGTATCCAATTGAGAAATTTAGCAAACTCCTTTAGATACACGTATACTGAAAATCTACTTTACGTTTCGTAACTAAACATTAATTTCTGTAAGTAAATATTTAAGCATTTTAAGAACATAAACAACGTCATTATCATCTACTAATCAATCTGGCGTCCACTACTGATATATATCTCCTTCAAAAACCTCCATTATGCAAATCCAACAACTTGTTCCACCGTCTAGAGACCTCTGTCAGGTCTAGGACATCATTAAACACTGGCTATTAAAATAAACGCACATTTTCTAGCGACAAATAATGTTTTTGTAACAGTGTAATGTTTTTGTGTGTGTCGCTTTTTGACCAAAAATTGACCCCGTGTCATAGTCATCGGATATGCAGAAATTCATATTTAAAGCCTTCATCATTTTCAAAATTCTAAATACTTTACATGGCGCCTGCTTTTTCATATCGTGCTCCCGAGCTCGTAAAAACAAAGTAAACTAAACGTTTACTTATACTAAGACTTTGGCACCTCAAATTCACTTCAGACTACCGTCACAATCAGGTCAAAGAGGGAATTCGTTGCCCGAGCCACCCGGACAAACGTCACGGCTAGAAGTTTTCCGAGTAATTCACCCACCTTACACCCTTCAGCCCCAGTAGATATTATTAATACAATAAGCACGATACTGGTAAAATGTAATTATGTACTTATAGTTTTTAAGTTGCATTTATTGAGAATTGATCAACTAATATTATCGTCATTGTGTTTCTTGCCATTGACGTGTCTTCGAACTTGAAAGGATTAGATAAACGACTACATTTTTAGAATGATGTTAACAACAATCTCTCTGATGACAACTCCCTTAGAAATTACGTCGGAATAATGGATGTCACCTCGTTAAGATAAGTGTGAGCTGCATCAAAACACTGTTATAATTATGTACGGTCACGTCTGAAAATATACATACATTTAATGTGACAAAAACATGCATCCAAGACTTTACGCCTTGGTATTATACATATTTTCGTATCATTAAATATATCCATATTTTCATACGTGACTGTAAGTGTAATACCCAACATTTTTTTCAGGTAAGCATCATGCAGTCAAATAAAAGAAAACATACAAGTAAGTGTACCTACCTACGTTTGAAAGAAATGTGAGATGAAGCCGACTTTTGCTATCAAATGTGTGAGTATGGTAGCGCTATAGAATATCGCGTGTATCGATACAGAACGATACCATTCACATTATACGCGACATAATCCGTTTAAAGTTGTTTTATTTCATGAATAACTCTAGTAGTTACAACCGACGCGACAACCGAAGACAATATTACTTACGAATATTTCAAACAAAATTGTAGCTATGCTCATAAATCCATATGAGCTATCTCGATCATGATTTCTGTGAATTATAAAATATTACCAGTCATATTAATCAACATATAAATATTAATAAGATGAGTAGGTACCTAAGAGAGTTTCTGGAAAAAATACAAAATTGTTTTACCTACTTACAGAAATCATGAGCTTATGGATATCATATGGAATCAGGAGCTTGGTTAAAACAATTTTTGTTTACTGTGCTTCGGGAGCAATAACTCGCTTACAAATAGTCGACCGCGACGTTTTGTAGATTGACTTTTTATTTGCATATTAAATTAGGTAGCATTTGATAGATTTTTTTTTGCAATAAATTGTTCACGCCAAGTAAGCGAAGTGAGTTCTTACAAACAACTTCTGGCTACTGGGACGTATGGGCATTTAGATGGCTTTTTGATTTTGAGAGTTTGTTCCGCGATAACTTTAGTAACGCTTTTCTGATCTTCATAAAATTTGTTGGAGTTGTAGCAGAGATACATATAATTTGAGAGTTCCTATATGAGCAGGATCGATCAAGGGGTTGTGGAGCCAGAAGGCGAAAAAAAATCTTTAGAAGGGTCTTGTTATATTGGTCGTCTCGTTTGCAAGGAAATCGCGAGTTCTGAGTTCTAGGCGGACTACTAGTATTATATTGCGTATTATGGCTTATTGATTCTGATTGATCTAGGCAAATCCATAAGCATTACGTTTAATAATCCCATGGTGTTGTGTTTAAATATATTTTTATGACTTGAGGGCCTATTCGACTGACCCAAATGACTGATTGTGACGTGGCTAGTAATGCTTCTAATCGGACGAGCGAAGTGAGTTCTTACAAACAACTTCGGCTACTGGGACGTCTTGGCATTTCGATGGCTTTTTGTTTTTGAGAGTTTGCTCCACGATAACTTTAGTCACGTTTTTCTGATATTTATGAAATTTGTTGGGGTTGTAGCAGAGACACATATAATTTATGAGTTCATATATGAGCAGGACCGTTCAATGGGTTGTGGAGCTAGAAGGCGAAAAAATATCTTCAGAAGGGTCTTGTTATATTGGTCATATCGTTTGCAAGTAAATCGCGAGTTCTTAGTTCGAGGCGGACTACTAGTATCAATTATGTTAACTTATGGTCTAACATTACAAAAGAAATCAGACTATGTTTAATTGATGGCCACGCCATATCAGTCACTGGTGAGTAAATAGAATCCATATCATCAGATTTTTAGCGATTGCCAGACGTCACCAAAAGCAATTTTGTCCCAATGTTATCTTGACAATATCGGTTAATTTTTACATGTTTACAAAACAAATGAAAATTGGCAACACGTACGGATGCCGCTAAATTAATTATTGAGCTTTGAAATTGGAAGCACGTCCGTCCGTCAATCTATTTAAGGAATGAATGACGTTTGGTGTTATCTGGTTACAATTAGAAGAGCTAATTAACAGATTAAATGGAGAATTGGGAGATCATAAAATATGGGGCAGATTATTTTGGATAAAAAAGTTTTTTGATATAAAAGTTTTTTGTTTGTAATCAGTTTCCAATAGTCACCTATGTAGAGGTATTGCTAGTAATTAAGATTAAAGTTAGCAACTACATTAAGGCTAGGAATTTCCAATCAGTGAAATGATAAACTTGTAATAATATGTGATATTTTCAAGTCAAAGGTACAATTTAATGGCGTTAGGAACTGGACAACAGGTACACTACTTCAAGATTTCGAAGGAGGAGGTTCTCAATTCGTCGAGATCTTTGTTTTTTATTGCATGTATGTTCACCGATTATTCGAAGACGGCTGGACCGATTTGGAAATTTTTTTTTGTTTGACAGTTCACAGTTGGTCCCATTGTCACCAGGTCAGGATCTGATGATGAGGATTTGAGAAATCAAGGGAACTCTTCAAATATTATTGGTATTTTTTACTGTAGCTCGGGCATTTCCTTTTGAAAAAAATTTTGGTTAAAATTTTGTAGGTATACATAATATTCATTCACGTCGTCGAGCATGGTGTAATTTATTATTTTCAAATCGGATTCACTAAAGATTTATTGTTCCATCTCCAGACAGCTTCGACTCTGCTACGGCAAGCTACTTATGTACTAGAAATAGAGTCCATTATTGCTTGTTCCACATTTCTAATAACAAGTTCGTAAGCTTTCATAGCGTTAGATGCTTGACAAACTGTCACAATTGAAATACTATAAATCGTATTCATGAAATGACAACATTTGTACTCTTGTTAAACAAGCATACGGTTCGCCTGGTGGTAAACAGCTACCGTAACCTATGGACGCCTGCAACTGCAGAGGTGCCACATGTGAGTTGCCAATCCTTTATAAAAGAGAATCCACTGCGTGAGGTGTAGTTAATAATACATATTATAAGTTTTTTGTATGTACTTCTTTTTTTGTGGTATTAATTAATCAACCAAAAAATTACAAAGATTAACTTAATTATGACTTAATTATGGAGATGCAATTGTTAATTAAATATTTTCAAGATCTGTTGCAACTTGCAACGATGCCTAAAGCGAGGTTTAGACAAGCAAGAACTTGCATGCAATTTTCATTACATTGCTGCAATTGACCGATTAAATATTGCATTACATTCAGTAGTAGCAATCTAAAGAAAATTGCATGCAAGTTCTTGCTAGTGTAAACCTTGCTTGACACTTTCGTGGGTCCAATGTTTCATCTGACATCTGTCAACTATCAAATAACTGGTTTAACCATAGCCGCTTAGCGCCGCCATTTGTTGCGTCTAATATTATTGTAGCTATTTCTTGAAATAATTAGCAAACAAACAGACGTGTGGCCTGATAGAAAGTGGTTATCGTAGCCCATGAGCATATCAAAAGAGCCAATTATGCCTTGCCTACCTTTGGGAGCCCTGAATGCTATTTTTCTTTAGGTAACATGAAACTATTGTGCTGGAGTAAGTACTTAGTTCCTTTCAGGGAGCGTTACCGGTATTACTAAAAATCAAAATGGCGCCCAACTTTCACAATATTTACATTATATTCTCAAATGTAATTTAGTTAAGGGCAATCAATTATCAGATTAACTAGAAAATATTTTTCTAGTTCATCTATTTTATTCGGGATACCGAATATTATTTTCGGGATACCGAAAACGAATACCGGTTAATTTGTATGAATTATATTCACCGGTATTCATCCCTGGTTTATTTACGGGAATCTGTCCCCTTAATAAACTATAATACTTAGTTTTACTTCACCGCTATCTGGAAGTTTCTAGTCAAGATGAGTTTTACAATTCGGATGTTTATTTCTTCTGCGCTTCGTGGAATCATTTTTAAAGAGCCAACTAATTATAAACTGGCTCCTGATTAATGGTGGCATCAATACTTTAATTTATCTTTGACGCGCGCGCGCCGTATTTATCATATGATTAGGAAGACAAATTAAAATAAATGGAGAAATAAAAATAAACTCATTAAACTTCTGAGTATTTGATACTTATTCAGAACAATAGCTTGTATTAGATACTTATACAGAAGATGTAAGGCAAAAAAGCAGATATGAAATCCTACTGAAATTACACTTCAAATAAAAAAAACCTTTTACAGCTATTGAACAATTGTATTCATGAAAGCTTTTGGTAAATTTAACATGTAAGTTTTTGATTATACTTAGTTTATTAAAAAAACTCAGTGACAAGGTGCTCATTGCTTATTGACGCGTAAAACCACAGAAACGTATAAAAGTATTTATCTTAAATCCTCTATTCCGCCATCGGAAACCGTATAAAATTACCACCATTATTGCAACCAGTAACGTAACATCAGTGTATTATCTGTGACAGTGTGGTAAAAACGTATGAAAATTCATTACCTACGGTAACGTAATGAAAATCTGCTCTCCTCTCCGACCGCCGGCATGCGCCCGACCGACTGCCGGCACAATCGAGTTGGTCATGGCGGTGCAATGGCGGTCATTCTAATGGTTTCCGAACACTTCATTTAGAATGTATAATATGTTTGTAGATAAAGCAGTGTATGCAACTGTACGTAATTAGGCCTTAAACACTCGTGTGATCTTATTATGAAATCTACCACACTCGTATTTTAAGGACCCTTATTACGTTACAGTTACACAAACTACTATTTAAGTTTTAAGTATTTGTTTTATTAATTGGTACTTGAACAATTTGAACATGTTAATTTTCAGAGACTACTTGCTCTAAAATACATAACTAAATACCTGCCTACTTAGCGAAAAATTAAATTTTATATAGGTACCTACCAAGGCCTTAAATTAAGCTTAACAACTGTACTTATAAATATACTCAAAATATTTATAGGCCAAGAAAATTAGATTTTTTCGAAGAATTAATTCCCAGCAGGCTGGAAATCGCTTTAATACCTTCATGTGGTCCTAAATGTATGTAATCCGAGTTTGCCCAATCCCAAGAGGTGTGCATAACTTTTTAGCGAAATTTTTGCTCTTTGTCAGGTTTTTGCTTGTAGCTCGAAAACAGTACGTCCGACGGAAAATGATATATATATATATCAATAAAGAGGGTTAAATTCTGCGTCGAGTGAGTAACTTAACTTCTAATTCGGTTCAGCGGCACAGCCGAAATCAAAAGTTATAAACCGGGAAAATGTCTCATTTAATTGAAAAACTCGTATTTTGACTTCCATACCACATATCTTTGAAACAGATGACTCCTGTTGAAAAACCTATGAAATAAAAGTTGTAGAGAATACAATTTCACGTTATATCGACATCTCAATTTTCAAGTAGAGTCATTTTGAAAGACTAAATTTGGCATGAATTCAAAATCAGTTTTTTCTAAATCCTTCTGAGTTGCATATTTTCCATAAAATATGAGGTGTGAGGCGTACATTTAATGCATCGTTACAACTAAAAATATTGAATTGCAAATTTCTAAAACGTACCCAATCAGAAAACTATTTATACACCGTGTTTTATTTTATTTTCGGTAATTTCAAGGGTATATTCCTGAGCTTAACTTAGGTTTATTTCTCGAAGACGCCAGTGTCCTACTTAGCTCCATTTCTGAGGTAATCGATATTTTATTAATGCCTTCTAATTGTGTAAACCTACATTTAATTATTTTTTACTCTGAGAACCCACTACAAAATGATGCACCTGTGTGTTAAGTCAAATAGGTTCAGTAGTTATTGATTGATTCCCCAATCTGTATATTAAGTCAACCAAACAATTGAACATTATGACATGTCAATGAAATTTCGAACATTAACAATCCGAGATACAAAGGAAACATATTGTATTGAACATTTTATAATGAAAATAAAAATGAAAAAATTCACCGCGATGAGCAAGGTTCGAACTTGCGACCTTTCGGAACACCGGTCCGAATTTTTCAATTTTTTTTTCCAATTATAAAATTGAAATATCGATTGCAGACGTTTCTGCTTAGTACCAAATTAATATTGTATTGACTTAACACACAGTTACATGACTTTATAGCGGGTTCTCAGACTAAAATAAAAATATACACAATCAGAAAGACGAAAAAGAACTATCGATTACCTCAGAACTGGAGCAAATTAGGACACTAGCGTCTTTAAGAAATATACTTAAGTTAAGCTCAGGAATGTACCCTTGGAATTACCGGAAATGAAAATAAAACACGGTGTATAAATAGTTTTCTGATTAGATACGTTTTAGAAATATGCAATTAAATGTTTTTAGTTGTAACAATGCATTAAATGTACGCCTCACACCTCATATTTTATGGAAAATATGCAACTCAGAAGGATTTAGAAAAAACTGATTTTGAATTCATGCCAAATTTAGTCTTTCAAAATGACTCTACTTGAAAATTGAAATGTCGATATAACGTGAAATAGTATTCTCTACAACTTTCATTCTATAGTTTAGAAAAAATGGAAAAGTAGAAAAATCCACTGCCTCAGGCGAGACTCGAACTCGCGACTCTGGGATACATGCCCATCGCTCTGACCAACTGAGCTACTGAGACACACCTGATGGCTGCGAATTTCTCCACTATATCCCATATGCGTCTTAGGGGGACGCCTAGCGACATCTGCCGAAGAAGTCTTACACTTCTCAACCGGCCATCGGAGTCCCAAGTTATATTGAGAAAACACCGATAACAATGCCCTACCCCATACTACAATTAATTTTGTATTAAGCAGAACGTCTGCAAACGATACCACAATGCTTAGAAAAAATGGAAAAGTAGAAAAATCCACTGCCTCAGGCGAGACTCGAACTCGCGACTCTGGGATACATGCCCATCGCTCTGACCAACTGAGCTACTGAGACACACCTGATGGCTGCGAATTTCTCCACTATATCCCATATGCGTCTTAGGGACATCTGCCGAAGAAGTCTTACACTTCTCAACCGGCCATCGGAGTCCCAAGTTGTATTGAGAAAACACCGATAACAATGCGCTACCCCATACTACAATTAATTTTGTATTAAGCAGAACGTCTGCAAACGATACCACAATGCTTAGAAAAAATGGAAAAGTAGAAAAATCCACTGCCTCAGGCGAGACTCGAACTCGCGACTCTGGGATACATGCCCATCGCTCTGACCAACTGAGCTACTGAGACACACCTGATGGCTGCGAATTTCTCCACTATATCCCATATGCGTCTTAGGGGGACGCCTAGCGACATCTGCCGAAGAAGTCTTACACTTCTCAACCGGCCATCGGAGTCCCAAGTTATATTGAGAAAACACCGATAACAATGCCCTACCCCATACTACAATTAATTTTGTATTAAGCAGAACGTCTGCAAACGATACCACAATGCTTAGAAAAAATGGTAAAGTAGAAAAATCCACTGCCTCAGGCGAGACTCGAACTCGCGACTCTGGGATACATGCCCATCGCTCTGACCAACTGAGCTACTGAGACACACCTGATGGCTGCGAATTTCTCCACTATATCCCATATGCGTCTTAGGGGGACGCCTAGCGACATCTGCCGAAGAAGTCTTACACTTCTCAACCAGCCATCGGAGTCCCAAGTTGTATTGAGAAAACACCGATAACAATGCGCTACCCCATACTACAATTAATTTTGTATTAAGCAGAACGTCTGCAAACGATACCACAATGCTTAGAAAAAATGGAAAAGTAGAAAAATCCACTGCCTCAGGCGAGACTCGAACTCGCGACTCCGGGATACATGCCCATCGCTCTGACCAACTGAGCTACTGAGACACACCTGATGGCTGCGAATTTCTCCACTATATCCCATATGCGTCTTAGGGGGACGCCTAGCGACATCTGCCGAAGAAGTCTACTCTTCTCAACGCACGACGTTCTGCTTAATACAAAATTAATTGTAGTATGGGGTAGCGCATTGTTATCGGTGTTTTCTCAATACAACTTGGGACTCCGATGGCCGGTTGAGAAGTGTAAGAATTCTTCGGCAGATGTCGCTAGGCGTCCCCCTAAGACGCATATGGGATATAGTGGAGAAATTCGCAGCCATCAGGTGTGTCTCAGTAGCTCAGTTGGTCAGAGCGATGGGCATGTATCCCAGGGTCGCGAGTTCGAATCTCGCCTGAGGCAGTGGATTTTTCTACTTTTCCATTTTTTCTAAGCATTGTGGTATCGTTTGCAGACGTTCTGCTTAATACAAAATTAATTTTTATTCTATAGGTTTTTCAACAGGAGTCACCTGTTACAAAGATATGTGGTATGGAAGTCAAAATACGAGTTTTTCAATTAAATGAGACATTTTCCCGGTTTATAACTTTTGATTTCGGGTGTACCGCTGAACCGAATTAGAAGTTAAGTTACTCATACGGCGCATAATTTAACCCTCTTTAATATTGATATACGTAACATTTCCCGTCGGACGTACTGTTTTCGAGCTACAAGCAAAAACTTGACGAAGAGCAAAAATTGCCCTAAAAAGTTATGCATACCTCTTGGGATTGGGCAAACTCGGATTACGTGTATTTAGGATCATATGAAGGTATTAAAGCGATTTCCAGCCTGCTGGGAATTAATTCTTCAAAACACTTTTTATAGATTTTATTTGCTTGGCCTATTAATATTTATGAATAACTACGAGAATATCAATTTTATTCACGGATTTCACGAATTAGAATATTTTTGCTTATATTCATAAATATACTTTCCTATGATGGGCAAAGGCCTCTTCATGTACGAGAAGGATCGTAATATTTTTCTTAAATTATATCTCATACTTGGCAGTACAGTGAACTGAAAATATACTTCATTGGCCTAATATACATACAAATAATTGGCCTTTTTTAATAAAAAAAAGTACAAAGTTATCTGCATGGCAACGCTAATAAACTCCAAAAAATAAACAAGTATAAATATCAGAGCCAATAAGCTCTAATATTGGCAATACGTTGCGAAATTACAACCAACATAACAGTGTAACACGTATGTACGGCAATACAGTTATTTGAAGTTGTTACCTAGGCGTTAAGTGTTTCATATAAAGTTAATACATGATATCAAGTCGGATAATAGTCCGGTGTGTGTTATGAATTATGAGCGAGACATCGCCGCTCCAGTTAAAACTATAAGCTCTGATTACACTTAGCTTCTACAGATCGAGAGTTTAGCTTATATTGAACGCGTTTTGCTTAGAAATACTCTCTATTCCCAAAGCTTACAAATTCTCATGCTCAAGCGAAATACGCATGTCGATGGTGTGGTTTTTAAGGGTAGGGTTTAGTTAGACTGGTTAGCAAACGCTCGCAGAGTGATTATAACACAAGGTCTACCGGTCGAATGTGGAGCAAGCCGTGCGGTGATGCCTCCGACAAAAAATCAGTGTAAGCTCCACACCACGTCAAAACGGTCGCGCGTTCGCACCGCGCTGGTTTCAACGAACTTTCCGAACTTACTTCAAACTATTTGAAACCCCCATTTTTGAACCAAAGTGTTATTTTAATGTGAAAAGTGTTATTGTGTAAGTTCACATATGGCCATGGCCCGGTCGTGTCGTGTATAGAATCACGACAGAGCACGTGTTTGGATACTTGCCGTTCACTTCACCTATTTTGTCGTATGCTGGTCTTACTATTAGTCACCGGCCCTAACTAAGCCCTTGCGGCGTTTTTTGCCTCTTCATAGGTTGATCAGTCTGACTAGTCCTTAGGTACACTTAAAAAATAACAATTTATACAGAGTGACATTTTTGACATGCACAAAAAAATAATACATCGATAAAAACAATTTTTTATTTCCCTATTTATGCCGCATATAAAATAATTTTCTAGACACACAAAATAGAACACAAAATTAATACAATATGTCTAAATTGGTTAATATAAGGCACTCCAACTATAAAACCAAATTTCATAATATTTGATATCAGAATGAAAGGTCAGCTTGCATAAAATTAAGTGGTAATTACTTACATGGTGTTAGAAACACTTAACTAGTATTTACATACCTATATCTGGATTCATACAAAACCTAGTTATGTTTATAAACGTTAAGATATCTTAATCAATCTAATTAGTTAGACGCATTAATTATCAAATATCCAACAGTTTATTAACCTAAAATATAAATAAGTTTGTTAAAACTTTGAAGTCTATACCAACGAATTTTTTATTTATTTATTTATTAACTTGAAAAAGAATGAATGATTACATGAATGTGTGTCTACTAATCGAGCGATTGTTACAGTACAGACAGCAACAAACAGAAACATAATCACGATAGCCTTTCTAAAAAAAAGCTCTACACAATTTATTTATCGTATGACATAAACATGTTCTCTACTTAAAATTTTAAAATATTGGAATCTAGGTATGCAATTGCATCCGTCGTAAGAAAGACACAATTAAGAAAACTGCGGGTGTAAAAGTTTACGGGGGAGAACAAAAAAAATGTAATTACGTTTTATACCTATTTACATATAAAATATCAACTTTTGTGCAAATATAATGATGTATATTTTAACCTCGACCTTCGACTACGTAAATCCTAAAACATATTTTTAAAACAGACCAACTTAACATTTATTTCTGGTTTAAGAGCTTCATTCTCAATAAGAGTTTACATAAACTCGCTTACTTGAGAACAATAAATATACAACTATATACAACTTAGTACTAACATGCTGAAAATGCAAATTTACATTCTACAATTTCTATATCTAGGTTATTCAGGCTACTAGTTAGTTTTGACCTTAGTTTATTATTATTCTTTGTTTTGTTGTATTATTTTATTTTATTTCTGTTTATTTATTTTCCTTCTTTGTTTATGTATTTATTTATCACGTCTTTTGATATAGTTATTATATATTATATACATATTTATATATATATATATATATATATATATATATATATATTTAATTTTTTTTATTTAACTTCATACACACATGTATGTTACTCGTAATGTGTGAAGACAACGAATTGATGCTGTTATCCTCCGCATGGCCATGTCTTGTGCTAGTTTGCCACGGGGCATACATAATACTAATCAGTACTACATTTTTTTTGTTTGAGTATTATAGCATCATAACTATTTTTTTGTGTATTTTGGAGATCAAAACTTATTTACGAAAAAAAAATCATCAAAATATTATAACCGCAAAAAAAACAGTTATTGAAAAAAACCTCCAAACTAGTTCTGGTTAACACCACACCATGTTAAAATTATAGCCCTAAATCCAAGTCAACCTGTATCTCAAGTTCAACTTGGATAAATCAGGCCTAAGCACAGACAGGTCCGATTTTTACATCCCCTTGCAAAGTAATTGGCCCTTGGAAAGTTAACCGAGCGCGTACCAATCTTAATTGTAGGTAAAGGTCAGTAGTGTTTCTACCACTGAACCTTTTCAGTAACCGTACTTTTGTCGGAAGCCAATGTTGAACTTTACTTTTAATTATATGGGACTAGCCTGCGCTCGCGAGAGCGCTGGTGGCCTGGAGGTGAGACGTCAGACTTTCAATCCGAAGGTCTCAGGTTCAAACCCCGGCTCGTACCACTGAGTTTTTCGGAACTTATGTACGTAATATCCAACAAAGCTAGTTTCCCCTCTGGGTTAGAAGGTCAGATGGCAGTCGCTTTCTTAAAAACTAGTACACACGCCAATTACTGGGATTAGGTTGCTGAGCGGACCACAGGCTCGATAGAGCAAAAAGATGAGACAACGCTAATAGGAGGAAGACTGGTCATTTAAAACTTTCAACCGCATTTTCTCCCCCTTAGTATAGCTCTTATGACATTTAAAGAATCATCATCCTCCTAGCGCTTATCCCAGCTTTTGAGCCTGGGGTCCGCTTGGCAACCAAATCTCATGAATTGGCATAGGCACTAGTTACTACGAAAGCGACTGCCATCTAACCTTTCAACCCAGATGGGAAACTAGGCCTTATTGGGATTAGGTCCGCTTTCCTCACGTTTTCGTTCACTGAACAGCGACTGTTAAACATTTGAAGAATATAACATATGTAAAAAATTCCAAGGCTCCATCTTATACATTTCTATGTTTTAGGCTGCGGGCTGTCTACTAGTCTAAGGGCCTGTTTCACAATCTCCAGATAAAATTATCTGCCAGTTAAAATTATTGCTATCCTTTTCTCCAGTCATATAAAAGAAAAGGACAGCAAACATTTATCTGACAGATATGCTTTAACTGGAGATTGTGAAACAGGCCTTAAGTAACGCGTCGGTTTTATTATATTTTTATTCAATAACGGGTTCCTTTTAATATTTATTTCTTAATAAAATCTCAAAAAGAAGTTCAGACAATACATGGTTTTTACTACAAGGGTGGATAAATAAGTAGTAGTATTAAAACACTTTATTGTACAAGAAAACACAACGAAAGACACATAACACAACATATACGTACAAAGGCGAACTTATCCCTTTAAGGGATTTCTTCTAGTTAACCTTTGAGCCATTGAGAGAGAAAGTTGGAAGCGCTAGGCAGACTTAGGTACTGTACGATACAGTAAGATGAGTTGTATTATAATTTATGATCTAATTAGGTAGATACTCAGTTCAGTAATAAAGACCCCGGACTTTTGTCGCAATGACGTCACAATAGGGTGATTTGGGGAGTAAACGGGACGGCGTTATGAAATACGGTTAAAAACTCGGTTGTTAACCGAATACATTTTAATTAGACATTTTCAACAAAATTATCTAGTAAGTTGATCAATATTATCTTTTAGCGCAAACCATACATTTGTACGTTAAACTGGCTTGTTGACAGTTGTGCCGAACAAAGAGTGAGTGACCGACAAAACCAATGCCAGTATAACGTCCAAATACATGGTTTGCAAGTAATATAGCAAACGATAATATTGATCAACTTACTAAGTAATATTGTTAAAATTGTCTAATTACAATGTATTCGGTTAACAACCGAGTTTTTAACCGTATTTCATAACGCCGTCCCGTTTACTCCCCAAATCACCCTATTGTGACGCCATGGCGACAAAAGTCCGGGGTCTTAATAAGATATCGGCGGTGAGAATGGTATAAAATGAGAGAGTGCACTTTGAGTAAGAATAAAGTAGAGGTACAGTCTCAAACGAGATATACCGAAAATATGGCTCGTGAATGTTTGTAACCGGCCAGTCTTATACCGTAATAAGGCTGCCAGAGAAACTGCTGTACGAGTCGTTCTTACAGCTCTATTTTGGGCTGATTCCGTATCCCGTTATTTATTACATATCTGTATGTAAATAGGACTAAGTTACATTACAACACATACTTATTTAAAAATAAATTCAGTATACGTTTCAGTACTGAAGTTTCTGAAAGCCAGATTTCTTTTTGTTTGAGTTTCGATTATGATATGAGAATACGTAACCATACCCAAAACGGAAATCATCTTGTACTCTTTGTATAATTACAATGACATTCTCCTGCGTTTTTGTGTGGGCACCGCACAAAACCATTGACGAATTTAAATTTCATTAAACTCTGTCTCAATTCAAAATGCCTTAAATTTCATGGAAGGAGGTAATTATGGTCTAAGAGCTGTCCACGTCAGATGACACAATTATGAGAGCAATGAAACCCATCTAGTAAGATTGCAATACTATCCTTATTGCTAGATCCGGAAATCTGACAGCTTTTAATGGGTGGATGTCAGAGTGACAGACTAGCAAAGTTTTGAATTGGAAAAAATTAATACCAAAATAGGTAAAAACGGCCGAAGTTATCTTATTTATAGAGGACGGGGCCTATATTTTAACATTAGAACAAAAAACATTGCGTAATATTTCGGAAACAGAAAGAGTAGGCGACAAACTATGAATTACGTTTTGGACTACTTTCCCCCATCAGAATCTTTTGGCAATGATATGATCTAATTATTTATATAACTTTTCATAATACTGCATCCAAATCAGAACTCTAGGATTTGTATTCTTGAAGTGGTTTGCATTCTTTGATCTCCACCACTTTACAGCTGCCAGATGTCCGGATCTAGAAATAAGCATAGTATATCAAACTAACGAGAGGAGTTTCGTCGCTCTCATTATTGTGTCATATCTGACGTGGCTAGCTCTCCGTCTATTAGTATTATTGATGAGGACTACACCCATAGTAATTTCACAAGACACAAATCGTTTCCCTACCTACATCATTTGATAAGAATCATTTACTTGATTTAAGTATTAACCATATACCAATACTAATTAATGGACTAACGTTTGACGATATACGAGTATTACGTCTTTAAATCACATCTTGTTATCGAGAATACATCAGCATATCTTAATAGGTACTAAATTGCATGCTAAAACCCAGTAAATAGGTACTTATATAATATTATGTACATATTCACTGCAAGTTAGTATAGGATTTATTCACAACCAAGTACATACCTGTAGCGTGGTTCGCATACACACCTAACTATTATTTGTTATAAACTTGCTAAACATTTTATTAAAAATGCTTTTTGATGTTTGTTGAGAAAATATATTTAGTAATATCATGTAATTTTGATATTAATATAAATAAATATTAAATTTTATGGGACAATCTTACATAAATCAACCTAATCCCACGGTAAGCTCAATAAGCTTGTGTTGTGGGTACAAGGCGACGATATATTTAATAAATAAATACTTAAATACATAGAAACCATCCATATTTCAGGTAAAAATATCCGTTATAAACACACAAATAAATGCCCTGACCAGGATTCGAACCCGAGAACTCCTGCTTCATAGGCAGGGTCACTACTGAGTAGGCTAGGAGGCCGTTAAATTCACTGTTTTATTAGTTTAAGTCACGGAAAATGTATTAATGATTTGCATACCATAATGCAGTAACTACATAAAAATGCCTAACTACAAGTAAGTTAAGTAAATCTCGCATAACATGAAATAAAACTGACTTAAACCCACACATAATTTAATTTCAATAAAAACGCGGTACGGGTCCTTAAGTCACGTTTTTATTGAAATAATGAATGAAATTAAACTTTTTTTTAACATATTTTTTTTCTGAGAAAGTAGTTATTTTTAATTTTTTAAGCGATTTGGACCAAAAATTAAATAATACAGTCGAATCCATGGGAAAAAGCAGCGTTAAACACCGTTATTTGGCAATAAGTCATTATTCGATAGCCCACATTGCAAATTTACGAGAAAATAAACGTAAACAATTCGAGTTTTAAGATCAAAGTAGTTAGTGAAACTAGTTTCTCCTTAGCTCATGCGGGCTCGATGTTTTAAAGACAGGCTTGAACATTCATGCTGATTGCTTTAAACGAGAATAACATACAATTTACAACCTAACAGTATAGTTAAGTGTATATAAAATATAACTATTGATATTTGATTTAATATTGATTAACGAAATTAAAATGATGGGCAAATTTATTGCTTCTTCAACTTGTAATAAAATAATACAATATTTTAAATTAAGAATTAATTGTTTACGGGCTACTGTAAAAATACTCAAATCACTATAGGTGTGCCTATAATAGCTGAAGAGTTCCCTCGATTTCTCCAGGATCCCATCATGAGATCCTGACCTGGTTACAATTTCATTTTCATTTAATAATTCAAAACAGCTACACAGTGAATGGGACCAACCCTTCCGACCAAAAATATAATTTTCCAAATCGGTCTATCGGTCTTCGAATAATCGGTGAACATACATTAAAAAAAAAGCAAAAACAAAGATGCCGACGAATTGATAACCTCCTTCGAAAATTTGAAGTCGGTCGATAAAACCTAAACTGACAGCATTTCCCCGTTGTACCGCAGTATCAATATGATTCGATTTTGTTCTGTTTTGACATTCGTAGTTAAATAGTACATTACTTACCTAGGGCTGTAAAAAAAAGAAAGCCCGAAATCGCAGGTATTTGGGACCCGAGCCGCAGGCGAGGGTTGTAAATATGCGATAGAGGGCTTTCTTTTTTACTGCCCGTGGTGAGTACACAATTTTACGTCCCCACCTGGCCATAATGCGAGTTTTACCGTAAGCGTAGCGAGCGGTAAAACTCACATTATGGCCAGGTGTGACGTAAAATACATTAAAGCTTACCTTTTCGAAACACTAAAGGGCACCAGAAATCTGTTCTGTGGCAGTTGAAAGATGGCTGTGACAAGCGACGAGAAATGCAACTATTAAGAGAAAGATAATTAGCTTTGTTACCGCTGCTACGAATTCTTGCTAAACTGTCCCTTTTCCTTAAAAGCAAACCCTATCGCTAATGTCGCTTACGTCGCATATAGCCCGATTTCTACTAAATATTTTTTTAAAACGTCGTAAGCGCCAATGACCTTAAAGTCGCTTTTTTGTGTGGAAGTATACAATTAGCCGCTGGACGTCCGGAATGTTTCATTTAACGGAAATATCTGGGCTACTTCAGGCATTTTCGCGTGTAGGGTGAAAGTACCTAACTAAAAATTGTAGCTGCTGCTCTAATATACTTTCTGTCTGGATGGAACTCTATTTGTAACATAAACTAAACAATCGTCTAAAAAACAGTATATAGTTGTTGAGATCCTGGATTACTTTGAGGCCCATTTTGGTTGTATGAAGGCTGAATAAGCGCTTATTCAGACTTCATTCAGCTTAAATAAAAAGCCTTAAGTGGAAAAGAAAACCATTATTAAGCCCTTTACCAGCCAATTTGTGTTGCTTGGGCTGGCAACACTGAACGCAATTTTTCGCTAGGCATCGCGCAGACCCAATTCTCAATAAAAAAATTAAAAACTCCTGATATAATTATAACAACGCCATCTATCGCGGTGAAAACCTATCTAAAAACCATCGCTAGTATATCACCTAATCGATGCCGAAACCGCTTGTTTGTACGAACGAAAACTTCAGCCTTTCATCCGAAACTCATACACAGTCTTCGTCCACCGGGAGGATATTTTTTTTATGCCACGACGGTGGCAAACAAGCATACGGCCCGCCTGATGGTAAGCAGCTACCGTAGCCTATGGACGCCGGCCCTTTACAAAAAGGAGGATTCACTGTGCTGATGACTAAAGGAACAGGAGAGTTCCTCATCGTCAACACACTGGGTCCTCTTTAACCTCTTTGGCAACCTTACTCACCAGCAGGAACACAACTCAGTACCCTCCACACGCTCTTATGTTCCTAAAAATTAAGACGTGTTAAGATCATTTTGACTACGCATTTTGATTTGAGCGAATAGCTTTTATCCTACCCGGTGAACGACAAAAGCATAGAAATAGCATCTACACATTGATTTAGAATATTAGTAGAGGTCTCAAAAAAGAATTAGCAAAAATATGGCTCTTGAAAATTAGTAACTGGCCAGTCTTATCACTAACTAAAGTCTAATAAAACTGACCGAGAAACTGCTGTACGAGTCGTTCTTACAGCACTATTGTGGGGCCATTTTTTTGGGCTCATTGTGTAAATATCCCGTTCTTTATTACATACGAGTATAGGTGGCTCTACAAAATGACCCAACAATTTTGCGAGCCGTGGATATGGTTTGACGTATAAAAATATTTTAGCACATGGAAACTTTTATTGACCAATCACAACTTTGCGTCAACTTTACTTAATAACGAGTTTGCGTATTGGTTTATATTAAAAACCGGGGAATTATATTATTATTATTACTTTACAAAGATATCTTAAACAATAAATTTACAAAGAGCCGCGGTAGTGGGTAACTGTCAGGGAAATGTCAGGACTGTTTTTGAAAGCCATGTTTGTATGAGGACGTCATTCCATGTTTCATTTTATCGTAACCCTTACCCACTTTTTTTATTTTCAAATCTAGGCAATTTAATTCCCTTGTGTTTCACATGATAACGGAAACATTCAGCAAAGCTTGAACTCATTTGGGAATCTGAATTCAGCATTTACATAAGATCATATTCCGCACATATTTAAATGTAGCTAAAAGAAAACTTCATACGAAAATACTCGGAATACGTTTGTTGAATTTTCTATTAGTTGCAAACTACAGATTACCTATCGTAGACTTCGTATTATGATCTAAATATTTACGAGAACTTGGTTTCTTAAACGTTTTTATAGCTATATTCAGGATTTAATTGTAACTGAAGTCAATTACATACCTTTAACTTGTCGCGATCCAAACAACAAATACACTAACGACGGTCATATCAATTTGTCACCGATATAAGAAGTGACATGACAAGCCACTACTTTTACTGAAGCGTTAGAAAAGTAATTATTTACAGTATGTCTATGTATTTTTACGAGTATTTTTTGTATTCAAATTCTTTTTGAACGCTTGTTATCTACATAACGAAATCCATAGATCCTGTATCCTGTACTACTACAGGATACAGGATCTATGGAATCGTCTGAACCGAACGGTCATGGCGGTCAAAGTTTTAATTTCCGAGTGCCCAGAACTATTTTTTCCGTCGCTGGTGCCCAGAAACTTATTCGTGACGATCGCAAATCGTGTAATATGCAAGATCTTGTGGGTAAATGATCGCAAACGGAACCGTTGTCAACAAAAAACGCGCGAACCGAACCGTTCAAAGGCTACTCAAAACTTTTTTGTGAACTAGTGCAAAGTTCGGCATATGTGGGAAAACCATGAATAGGCAATCCCGGGACATTCCTGATCACGTACTGTCCCCTGGGCCCCGGCCAACCGGAGACATAACTTTGATTTGATGCTTTTCGTAAAACTTTTTTTGTGAACGGCGAAAAAATTGAAAACACGAGAAAAGTTTTTTGAAACAGCGTATTAAGAGCTAAAGTTGTACGTTTAGAGCTTTTGTTGGCTTTTATTTAGCCGATTAATGATGTTACTACGATATTTTGTAACTTATTACTTCGGTATTATCGTACTTAGTATAACTTTGAGTGGTTTTTGCCATTGTGAACGAGACTTTGTAACATTGTTTGGTGTGTTATGAAAGGTTAATTTATTAGTTAGATATGTATGAGATTTATGTCTGCCTTGTTCCAATCGTGCAACTATGAGATGACGAACAGGTCGCGTGAGATGTAAAGTAAAGTAAAGTAAAAAATATTAATTCCAAACCCAATGTTTAACCAGTTTACAGGGGTTGTCCGATTCACTCCAAACGCTATGTGAGGTTCCTCTTCCGCCTTTTAAGGCAACGCAGCTAGGAAATGTAAGCCGTAACAAAAATTTAAATTACCAATAAAACGGGAAATTACCGTTAATTCTCAAACATGTTTTAAACCGGGTTTATTCCCTTAAAGCATAATTATCCGACAAAGTAGTCAGAAACACCAAAACACTCTCTAATTGACAGGTACAAAGTTAGTATACTATGGTATATGAGTAAAGTGACTTTCGTCCACCTCCTGTTTAAAGCTGCGATACTAACAAATTATCAGACACACTATTGGATTGACAAATAAATGAGACACCTACTTACCAAGTTATCTTAAGAAATTAAACTACCGTGAAATGTGACTTTCCTACAGCTTCTGTTTAAGGCAACGCAACCTTCACTGCGATACCAACAAAATTAGTCAGAAACACTCTCGAATTGACAAATAAACCAGATACCAAGTTATCTTAAAGGAACTACCTTGGAATGTGGCTTTCCTACACCTCCTGTTTAGGGCAGAGCAGGATTACAACGATTGCAACAAATAACTCAAAAACACTCTCGTTTTGACAAATATATGGGGTACCAAGTTTCTTAAAGGAACCACCTTGGAATGTGGCTTTCCTACACCTCCTGTTTAGGGCAGAGCAGGATTACAACGATTGCAACAAATTAGCAAAAACACTCTCGTTGTGATAAATAAATGAGATCCCAAGTTATCTTAAAGAAACTACCGTGGAATGTGACTTTCATAAACCTCGTGTTTACGGCAGAGCAGGATTACAACGATTGCAACAAATTAGTCAAAAACACTCTCGGTTTGCCAAATAAATGAGATACCAAGTTATCTTAAAGAAACTACCTTGTAATGTGACTTTCCTACACCTCGTGTTTAGGGCACGGGCGTGTTTAGTACCTCCACCTTACAGAAAACCACAGCCAAATAGCACTAGACCCTACTCATAGTGTTGTGTTCCTGCTGGTGAGTAAGGTTGCCAAAGAGCTCAAAGAGGACCCAGTGTGTTGACGATGAGGGACCCTCTTGTTCCTTTAGCCGTCGACACAGTGAATCCTCCTTTTTGTAAAGGGTCGGCAACGAGCATGTGACTGCTGTGGAGTTACAGGCGTCCATAGGTTACGGTAGCTGCTTACCATCAGGCAGGCCGTATGCTTGTTTGCCACCGTGGTAGTATAAAAAAAAAAGAGGGCAGAGCAGGCTTACAACGATACCAACAAATTAGTCAAAAACACTCTCGTTGTGACAAATAAATGAGATACTTACCAAGTTATCTTAAAGAAACTACCGTGGAATATGACTTTCTTACACCTCGTGTCTAGGGCAGAGCAGGATTACAACGATTGCAAAAAATTAGTCAAAAACACACTCGGTTTGAAAAATAAATGAGATACCAAGTTATCTTAAACAAGAAACTTCCGTAGAATGTAACTTTCCTACACCTCCTGTTTAGGACAACGCAGCATTAACTGCGATACCAACAAATTAGTCAGAAACACTCTCGAATTGACAAATATAGGAGATACCAAGTTATCTTAAAGAAACTACCGTGAAATGTGACGCTCCACCTCCTGTTTAGGGCAACGCAGCATTACCTGCGATACCGCGGCGATAAAGATAAAACAAAGTGAGCATACCACGCGTTGCATTGATACGATCGCCGACGTGCGAGGGTTATTCTTATAGACTGCAAACCGGTAAAAAACAATGGAGGGTTCCGTACCTACTATCGAAAAAACTAATATCAAAAGGTCGTATCTGCCTATGAAATAAGTTTATTGGAGATAACTCGAAAACGCCGTAACCGACAATGTTCTACATAATTTTCTTTGAAAGAATATACAATTATGTACATTCTCAATTTTTTTCATATTTTTTGGATCTCCGGTTTAAAAGTTACGTTTGTTTCTAAAAATATTCACTAAATCAAAAAATGTTCAAAATACAAACCTCAATATTATTTTCAAATACCTATTTATTGATGTGCAGTGCAAGTTGTTGATATTAATTAAATAAATAAAAAACACAATTATTTTCAAGTACGGAATGCCCCCCTAATTTTTTTTTTTTGCAATTTACCTACAACACTACGAGTAAGTAGCGGCATACTAAATGCACCTCATGGTTTTTTTTATTACGATATGTCTTATAGTTTATGAGCAAAATGGCTGTGACATATGGACGGACAGATGGATATGATGAAACTATAAGGGTTCCGTTTTTGCCATTTTGGCTACGGCACAATCACATATCAGCAAATTACTTGTATTGTTGTTACCTACGTTACGTGCGTGCGCATTTGAATCTAAATAATTACTCTGCGTAATGAAATTCTTCCAATCGTGTTTCTGCCAAAGAACCCAGCTGCGAGTGGTTGTCTGCGAATCGATATACAGATAATTCTTCGGAGAATCAATAGGTCACCCATATACTCGTACAGTATATACACACTCGTAATTTTATATAGACTTACCTAGCAGTTCCTTAAGCAAGCCCCTAAAAATAAAGAACACGACCTGGGAATGTCCCACTTCGAATCCATTACATCGAGAATGGTAGCAGCGCCGACAAGCTATATAAAATAACTCATCCCCCGACTCTTTATGACAACGTTGCACATAACAATAAATAACCTGTCGTCATTACAGAGAAATAAATTTTATTCGCAATAATTATTGCGTGCCGTAAATTGAAAAAGTGGGCGCGCTGTCTTTTGTTTCGAATAAATCGGAACGAAGCCCCGTTGTGGATTAATAAGACATTATAGAGGACAATATTTTTCGGGCTTCATAGTTATGGCGTCGTATAAGATCTGTGGAAACCAATAAAATAACAATAAGATGGAAAAGTAGCAACATTGGCACATTCCAAATAGGAATAATCGAAAATACTAGAAATCGACCAAGGCAATATTCTCGCTGAGCCTTATTTTCAAAAATTCCAGAATATTTTTTAGGTAGGAACGAAACGTAGGCGGATGGGACATATGCAAAGAGATGTTTTTAATTTTTATAATAAGTTAACTATTGTAGCGCCGCCCTTGCGTTGTCCTACACGTTAATCCACATTGATATTGGAAATACCATAAGACTCCGAAATTCACAAGTTTCCAATCGTTGTCAAGGTCTATTAATGGAGTGAGCGGGTTATGGCGATAATAAATGTCATTAAATTTAATACGTGTTGTTCGTTTTAGCAGCTCTGAGTTCACTCCATTTAATGTAAAGTGTGACTTTGCATAATATAAACTTCTAAACTAAATTAAAATATTTTAAATTTAAATGCGTGGCAATAGATATTCAAATAACTAATTTTATAAAAATATTTTTTAAATATCCAATCTCCTTTGAGTATTTAGACCGCATTGTTTATTTTTTTTAAATTTTACATCATTTTTGTCCTCACTTCCATCCTTAATCCCGAGATTAAATGTAAAACATATTAGTGTTTTTAAAAACAACGTACAAATATCTAAACATACAAATTTTTATTTTCGCATATAAAATATTAGTAGTATTGAAACAACACCAATAACATTTTAATATGTTCATTGCGGCCATCGACACGAAAACATCATAATAAATATGAGCATCCAGTGCGTGAAGCTTAATAACGGCCACTTACCAAATAAATTGTTCTCGTGTGCATTTTTATCTGGCAGATTATAAACTCGAAATAAATATGCGACTCGCAAAAAGAGAAGTTGACGCATGCCGTGTTCTCTGCTTTCCTTTTGATAAAACATTTGATTCAATGAAGTGAAACGTTTTTTATTTTTGTTGCAGTTTTGGTGTCGTATGTGATTTTAAGTGTTTATTTTTTTGCGAAAAGCACAGTTAAGTTTGTTTGAGCCTGTCTTTCAGCTGTGATATCACACTTGAACCGTGCTGATATCAGCACGGCTAACACGTCGAATAGGTACAGTGTACAGTAATGATATTCATGGTCATTAATAACGAAATTTTGCTTTGCGGTTTTTCATAAAAGTACTAGTAAAACAACATGTGTGACATAATAAAAAGCCAATAGTACCCCGTATCTAAGTGTTTAATATTGAACACCCGTAGTTTAAACTGCAATCTAAATAGTCCATATCGTGTTTTTTTTTTATCCAAAACCTAAATAATATTACAAGTACCGTTAAAATAAATAGTTTGTTTTTATTGATTTTTGTTTTATAAACCGCTCAATATTTAGGGGTTACTCTTATAGACAGGAATTTCTAACTAAATAGTAGTGATTAAACTAAGTAAGCACGCTTTATCATAATTACGAAGCACTATCATGTAAGTATGTTACTTAAATACTTATTCCATAGTAAAGCATAATGCACAGAAGAGTAATGAAGTGGCGTCAAACTTTGGACGTTTAGGAGCTCCAAGATTGATGGCGCAGATTCCGGCGGTACTCCATTTCCGAGACCGGTGGGATTATTTTTTTACTTACTACTGAACAATTTAATTACAACCCTTTGTTTTAGTTTTCTACTTTTGTATCAGTTCTTTTCATTCACGTTGTATACCATTTATGTTCTATCCTTCTAAGACCTAAATAGAAGCCAGGAGACCAGGAGCTTGTTATGTTTTAGAAATTAACTTAAAATACAGTCCTAAAGCTTAAATACTTAAAAAATAAATAATGTGTCTGCTAATATTCCATATTTAAATTTTGACATCTTTTATTCCCTTTCATTAAACATCTTACAATTTTCATTTAACCAACAATCGTTTTTCCTTATCTGTCACTTTGACAATTTTGTTTGTCAGAAACAGGCAAAACATAATTTAACTAAAACCAAAATTTTTTTGAAACAGTTTTTTTTTTTTAATTTGGAACAGAACGAAATCTATGATAATTTGATTATTTATTGTGATGTATCGACAAAAAACTATAAGTAATATAGTCAGCTACTAGATCCTGTTTAACTTTTTATAAGACAATAATATAATTAACCTTTTTGTGAATTGCATTATGGTTCCACCAGATTAAATTTGTTTTTGTAACAATCATATTGTTACTCGTGTTTGCTTTTTTTCGTAAACATTTTTGCTTTTGTCTGCAAAAATAATACAACTTCAACCTCCTTTAAAATGCCCACAAGTACCTACACATTTACTTGTATTTTCAGTTTTTTTTATATACACGAATATGCAGTGTAACAGCTTATCCTTTCAAAATGCATCTCATGGATGCATTCAGATCAGAATGGACTGCGAAGCGCATCAAGCCGACCCAGATGCATGCGTTAACGCACGCATCCCATCATTTGCAATAAATGACAACTGACACTCGATTTTGTACCGACGACATGACATTTATCGAAACATTCTTGTTTTTAATAAAATATATACACATTTTGTATTGTTATGGTCATCCAAGATGGTATTTTACTCAAATTTTATTCAATAAAAGTTTGTTTTCTGAAATTTAAAAACAACGGGTACAAAAAAAAATAACATAAAATTTTGTATTGTTATGGTTATCCAAGATGGTATTTCACTCAAATTTTATTCAATAAAAGTTTGTTTCCTGAAATTTAAAAACAACAAAAAAATAACACAGAATAGTGTGAATAAGTACTAAAAAATTGCCGGCATCATCTTATAGTATTAAAAACATAAAAACAATAAAACTTTATTCGTCATTCATTATACTTAAATCTTGAATCGTTTCTCATACGATCCCAATTATTTGTTTTCATTTGCGCCAAGCAGTCAAGATTCCAAAAATTTGGCTGTACCTACATTGAATTAATAATACCTATGCATTCTAAAATATATATGTTGGCTCCTCCAATCCTCTCGAGCGAAAAGCGTATTTATAAAAATCCCTTTCTAAGAAACTTGTTCTTTATTTTAGCGACAGAGAAATAGATGCGTGATATATATTTTGTTGAAATTTCTTCAGAAATTCTGTGTAAGCATTTTTAAATAGTGTGGGGTTAAAATGAAAGCGTTAGCGTGACAAATATAATATTGTTAGTATTTATAAATTGGATTATTTAGTTACGAGTAAGATTTTGTCAACATAATAACTTCAGATATAATTTTGGACAAGTTTAGTGAAATGTCCTACTTTGTCGGTACATATAGAGATTTCACTAAAAGATGGCATCTATTGTGTAGTTTCAGAAAGTACTTATAACTCCATATCGACAAAGTGGGATATTTATCCCTACACTAATACATTTTTTCGGCGTAAAATTACAATGTCTCGCACTTAAGAGATGATGTCAGTGCAAAAAAAGGTATCTTTTGTCCCACCCCGGGACGAAAACTATCTCCGTACAAAGTTTCATCTAAATTGGTTCAAGCATGAAGAGGTAATAAACAGACAATTACTTTCGCATTTTTAATATTAGTAGTACAAATAATTTTAAACAAAAAAGAACCGATTTCACTTCGCCTCCGCCTTTCCAAAAGCATTGTTCGAGCTGCTGTAAAAAATACTGAAATCACTATAGGTGTGCCTATAATAGTTTTTCCCTCGATTTCTCCAGGATCCCATGTTTACTGTGAAGTAAACTCTTTCAAACAAAAAAGCGTTTTCCAAATCGGTCCAGCCGTCTTCGAATAATCGGTGAACAAACATAAAAAAGCTAAAACAAATACCCCGACGAATTGATAACCTGCTCCTTCGAAATCTTGAAGTCGGTTGAAAAATACATGTAGGTACAAGACATCCCTTTTAAGTAGCAAACCTACTTGATTTTTAAAAGAGTTAGCAAAAGAGAAGGCCAATGCATATCATATCATCCATCTTTATTACTCAAACAAGTTTCTGCCACTTTTCAGTTTCCTCACGCACAAGAACAACTATTACAACGTAGAAGTTTTCATTTCCAGTTCCATAAATCACTCATACAACGGCAATATAGGCTGAACATCCATCATGAAGATCGCTTAAACCTATAATTGTGATGTAGTGATCAGTTAGCACACTTGTGAGTGATGTGTGTTATGCTAACCAATAATTGCAAGTTTAATTGTATGATTGATTATACCGGTCAAATCATTTTTAGGGTTCCGTAGTCAACTAGGAACCCCTATAGTTTCGCCATGTCTGCCCGTCCGTCCGTCCGTCCGCGGATAATCTCAGTGACCGTTAGCACTAGAAAGCTGAAATTTGTTACTAATCACGCCAACAAAGTAGTAAAATAAAAAGTGGAAAAAAATGTTTTATTAGGGTACCTCCCCTATACGTAACGTGGGGAGTGATTTTTTTTTCATTTCAACCCTAATGTGTGATATATTGTTGGATAGGTATTTAAAAATGAATAGGGGTTTACTAAAATCATTTTTTGATAATGTAAATATTTTCGGAAACAATCGCTCCAGAAGAAAAAAACATGTGTCCCCCCCCCTCTAACTTTTGAACCATAAGTTTTAAAAACATGAAAAAAATGTCAAAAGTAGAACTTTATAAAAACTTTCTAGGAAAATTATTTTGAACTTGATAGGTTGAATATTTTTTGAAAAAAAGTTACATTATAATTTCTGAACTAAGTTTGTAATTTAACCGTATAAGCAGGTGTTTATTGTACCTGTAATTTCTACAAAATCACAATGAAATGACGTGCTTTCAAATAAAGTAAAAACGGTGAAAATCGGTTCACGCAATACAGAATTATCCCATAAAAATCATCTTCCATACTTTAAGCTCGCGCGCAATAGTTTACTTAATTTGCCGATAGATGTCGCTGTACGTGGAACGCTCATATCATATCCTACATGGCGGTGTTATTTTAACTCTTAAGTGGGGACACTTACAGTGACGGACGGAAAACTACGGAACCCTACACTGAGCGTGGCCCGACACGCTCTTGGTCGGTTTTTTTGTTATATTAACGTCTGCTACGGATCCAAAAGTATGCTGTATAAACAATAAACAGATACCAACTAAACTCACGCAAAAAAAACTTGAATTTGATCTTAGAAAAACTATAAACGTTAATGTGTTATGTTACAGTAAGAACCCTTCTATTAACAACTTAGAGCGAGACCGACCCGCACCAGGATAATTATCAATGATAGTTATCTTGATAATTATCGTGATTTTTATGTCTGATAAATATCAATTTGATAATAACCCAAAATTTGTAAAGAAGGAAGGCAAAAAAAAAATATCGCCCGTGAATTTCAACATTAGTAGTTGAACTATAATTTAAAAAATAAATCCATACCGGGTATAATTATCTGATAACTATCGCGATAAATATCGGAGATCAATTATATCTTAGATAAATATATCTTGATAATTTCGAACCCTGACCCGCACTTATCCAGATTTTTTTTTATGTTTTGCCACCTTTCGCATAGTTTTGCATACAATATTAAAGGGTTTCATTACTTGCTTAGACTCGTTATTAATGTAATTTTAGTATCATTTATATGACCCAATGGCCCTGTGTGTCTCCTGTCCAATACAAATTGCAGTTAGCAGTCTCTGCTCTTTTACAGCACTTTAGTTACTTAACGTTTAACGTGGTCATTTTAACACCTATTCTGGCTTTTACTGTCGAGTGTTAACTTTCTAACTGCTATAGCTGTCAAAAAGGCCGTTATCGCAAAACACAGTAACAAACACGCAATAATACTCAAAATTATAATCATATACCTATAAATAAATATATTCGAATTGAAAATTGGTCATCCTACCGCCAGTTTACCAGTTTACCAAAGCTTTAATATATTATGTACTTTATTAGTTATATGTATAGATTATTTATGTCTTGGTTAGGTAAGACGAGTGTTCGAACCATGGCCTGTATGAATTAATTTCACAACATGAATGTAATAGGCCTTGTAATAAAATATCTAACTTTGAGTAAAAAAACTCCCCCGAGAAACTTAATAATTTAATTTACTTTCTTTGCATTTGTTTGACAAGAAAACACTAAGGAGGATTGAATTAAATTTATAAGAGTCCGGTAACGATTTGAAAACGAAAAACGCTACTAATGAAATAACGCACATGAATTACATTCCATGAGATAGTTTGAAGTCTTGTCATTGCAAAAAAAAACACTTTTAGTATAATATCAATATTGAATACCCAAAAACTCAATTCTTACAGAGCTTGACGTTGATTCGCGCAATCTTATCGCTTGATTTTTTTTTGCTCCCTAATATGTTTTACATTATCTTATTAAAACATAAAGTCAATTTTATTTCTACATCTTTATTTTTGTGAAATACCTAAAAATATCACCTAAACCTCAGCATTTTTTCATAAAATTGCTCAATCGAATAACACTCGACACTCTTGCACAAAGAAATATATGATAAAAAAGACTGTTCCAATTATTCCTCAAACGACTTATTTTCCAACGTGTTTATCTATTTTACGTACCAGTTTAACTTTCATTTATTTATAATGTATTTACGTATTTATTATTATTGTCAGTCATTTATTACGTAACATCTGGTTTTATCATACACATCACTTACTTTTAGTTAATAAAAATCTAACTTTTTTTCACCTCTTCGAGAAAAAATCGCGAAACAGCTTTTAGATATAATATATGTAAAGGTTTCATATTATGAAACCTAAAATAAAAAAAGTGTTCCACTTATGCAGTCTAAAAAGAAACAATCTTTCAAAATATGTACTTATACAAACTAATAGAAGTTTTGTTAGTTACTGCAAAATAGTATCGAAAAGTTGAGCGAAATTGAAAAAAAATCTCTACCGGTATCTTAACTTAAATTCAAATTCAAATAATTTATTTCAGATCATATGTCCATAGTGTTAGTATACATTCCCTTAAAAACTATGTTAGTAAAACCTATACTATATTATATTATATACTAAACCTCTGGAAGACATGTGAACAGAGTCCCAATGTTTCCAGAAGGCGCAAGCAGGCGACTCTAATCTAACACTAGGCGCAGAAGGCTGTTGGAACTGTCACGCACGCGACGAATCAGGGAGGCCGTTCTCTTTCTTAATATCGCACTGAGACCGTCAGTGCGCGCCTCCGCGAACATACCTGACGCGCTGCAAAAACGAGGCAGTCCCAACAGCATTCTGAACCCATTGTTGAACTGGACGCGCAGGGCATTGAAAGCCTTTTTTGTATAATTTGTCCACAGGCTGCACGTGTAAAAGGTCTGGCAAAAGGCTTTAAACAGCGTTATTTTGACATTCCTACCACACCGTGCAAACCTGCGAGACAACATGTTACAGCGCACCGCCAATGCCCTGCGCTCCCTCTCCATATCAGCGTCGTCCTGGAGAGTATCGGTCACCCAGTGTCCGAGATACTTAAAACGTGACACCCTTTTAAGAGGAGCACCACACAAGCTGATCGGTGGTAATGAGTCGAAGGCCTTGTTACCTGCTTTAAAGACTAACAGCTCACTCTTACTTGTGTTGTACCTCAGACCGTGGGCGACCGCATACTCTTCACACACCTTTAAAAGTTTAACTAGCGCACTGATTGATGGACACAGCAGCACCATATCGTCCGCGTAACTAATATTATTCATCGTGGTGCCATCAATCGAACATCCGATATTCGTGCTGCTGAGTCCAGCAATAAGCTCGTCCATGTACAGATTGAACAAGCGCGGTGAAGTGAGTCCACCCTGCCGCACCCCGCAGTCCAACCTGTACACGTCCGAGAGCGCTCCCGCCCATCTCACCTGATTGGTTTGATGCCCATACCAGTAACGGAACAGGTTAATCACCTCCCTCGGAGTGCTCGTGCCTTTTTCCATCTTATCCCATAGTATGTCATATGATACCGTATCGAACGCCTTCGATAGGTCCAAAAAGCAGGCAACAACGGGTGTTTTCCCTTCAATGTAGTACTTAACGGTATGCTTGAAACAAAGAATGGCACTCTCTGTTGACAGACCCGGTTTGAACCCAAACTGCGCGTCTTGAGTTTGGATGTGTTTCGCCAGTAAGTTATCAAGCAGTCCGTCAAGCACTTTGGCCACCGTAGTTGCCAAGGATATCGGCCTATAATTGGAACTATCGGAGGCGTTGCCGGTTTTGTTTTTTGATATTGGGACAACAATGGTTCTCATGAGATCTTCTGGAAGATGACAATGGCTGATACACAAATTAAAAAACAATTTAAGCACCCGAGGTAAGTGTGCACCCGCATGTACCAGGTGCTCTATACTGAGACCGTCATGCCCCGGGGACTTCCCTCTGGTCATGGACTTAATGGTGTGTTCGACTTCCCTATAAGAAAATCTTACTAGTCCATCGGTGCAACGACCATCAGTAGAGAGCACCTGACCCACCCGTTCAGGGACCTGTTTTACAGTCTTGAAGGAAGCTCTGAACAAATTTGCAATATCGCTCGGTTCACACAAGCCGTCAATCGCAGCGGGGACACCTGGTACTTAAATTAGTTATTGCTTAATTTAGGCCCACTTCTATTTTTGCACACGATACGGGCTCTAAACCTGTCGTTTCCTCTCAACTCCCATTAGTTGCCCTTAACTTAACCGTTTTAAATATAACGGTTCATTAATACATTTTAATGTCCCTATTCTAATTTGTACCCCATTCAAACGTCAACTATGTAAACTATATATTTAATTAACAGTGCCATTTGACCACACATTAATGTCACTTTTACAAGTAATATATCTTTCCGCGCCTCCACGGTAAAACATATTTTTAGAACACAAAAACACAAAGCTAAGTTTTCTTTTATCTTTGCCTAAACTCTGTAACTTATGTCTTCTGTATCGGCGAGATTATTTACGATACTAGTCCACGGTAGACAATATTATTATAAATGGCTATCGCTAAAAGTCTTTAATATTACCATACCTATTACTTTTAGAAATTCTCTTTCGGTATGTTCTTGTTTAAACTTGTTTCTGACAAAATTAGACGAGCACAAGTAATAAAAACATAATTATTATTGACATTATTTTTTCGCTTTTTAGCGATAAGACCGCCAATTGTTTTACCTCTGCTTTTACTGTTTGTGACTTGTATTTTATGTGTTCCTTTATTTTGAGGTGTGCAATAATAGTACATTACTTACCTAGGGCTGTAAAAAAAAGAAAGCCCGAAATCGCAGGTATTTGGGACCCGAGCCGCAGGCGAGGGTTGTAAATATGCGATAGAGGGCTTTCTTTTTTACTGCCCGTGGTGAGTACACAATTTTACGTCCCCACCTGGCCATAATGCGAGTTTTACCGTAAGCGTAGCGAGCGGTAAAACTCACATTATGGCCAGGTGTGACGTAAAGAGTATTTATGTTATGTTATTATTTATACTTTAAGTTCAGTTCAGTACCTACTTATATTTTTATCCGTCAGAATATGACTACGTATGGAAGTATCCTACAACCCAATGTGACACAAAAATAACCCATTTTTATTTTACTCGATTGTAGAAATTTTTTAACTTATTATTTCAGGCACGTTAGTTGTATAATTTATATTCTTACATGTATGTTGTAAATGCGCTGGTAGCCTTGCGATAAGACGTCCGACTTTAAATCCGGAGGTCTCGGGTTCAAACCGCGGTTCGTACCACTGAGTTTTTCGGAACTTATGTACGAAATGTCATTTAATATTTACCAGTCGCTTTTCGGTGAAAGAAAACATCGTGAGGAAACTGGATCTAAATAAGGTCTAGTTTCCCTTCTGGGTTGGAAGGTCAGATGGCAGTCACTTTCGTAGAAACTAGTGCCTATGCCAATTCATGGGATTAGGTTGCCAAGCGGACCCCAGGCTCAATTGAGCCGCGGCTAAAGCTAGGACAAACGCTATTAGAACGATTACGTAAACAGCTCGTGCATATTACAATGTATTATAGTTTATTTACATCGCGACTAATAAAAAGTCAGTTTGAGTGACACGAATATTCAAACAAATTCATGTTGCATACTTTTAGCAAAAAACACGCATTACGGTATTTGAATGGCTCGGTATGTCAAATTCAAAGTAGCAGTACAGACCGGCATATAATAAAAACCGTCAATTTATGTAGAAAGTCGTATTTCTCATTATTTGTATCTTTTAAAGATACAAATGTTTCCAACGACGGGATCTCAGACAATTCATTCATACTACGAGTATGTGTGCGGCACGTACCTTCACCAAACACCATTAAGCCTTCTAGTAGGCTCTCTGAAAAATGTTCGTTGTACTTGGACCCCAAGCTGCTTACAGAAAGGGAACTGACACCTCAATAATGTAGCGCGATCTACTACTGCAAAAAAACACTAATAAAACGGAACCCTTATAGGATCACTTAGTTGTCCGTCTGTCTAGATCTTTTCTCAGAAATACGAGGAGGTATCAAGTTGGAATTTACATCAAATACGTGTGTTTGCGTTCCCTGGAAGCTGTAAAAAATCAAGCTTCTAAATCAATTCAATCCAAAGATACGGCCATTCAAGACTTATTTTCTAACATTTCGCAGGGGATCCAAAACCTATAGGGTACTTCCCCTATGGGAAGTACCCTATAGGTTTTGGAGGCGAGCGGTGCGGTGATAAAAAGCTGCCGTGGGCATTTTTTGTTTTGGAACAACAAATTAATCATTTTACGGACTTTTTAAGACCTTCCTTCTTGCCAAATTTTGTGATTATATGTATAGACATATAATCACAACCCCCTGCGAAATGTTAGAAAATAAGTCTTAAATGGCCGTATCTTTGGATTGAATTGATTTAGAAGCTTGATTTTTTACAGCTTCCAGGGAACGCAAACACATTTCATGCACACTTCCCCTATGGGAAGTACCCTATAGGTTTTGGATAGGGTTGTGATTATATGTCTATACATATAATCACAAAATTTGGCAAGAAGGAAGGTCTTAAAAAGTCCGTAAAATGATTAATTTGTTGTTCCAAAACAAAAAATGCCCACGGCAGCTTTTTATCACCGCACCGCTCGCCGCCGGCAGGGTGTTCATCCCCACACCCTGGAGCCCAATGGGTCGCGCACAGTACGGTTTAAGAGGAATTTCCTCCCACGAACACTGCGGCTGTGGAATGAACTCCCTGCCGAGGTTTTCCCAGTGGGCTACAGTATGAGGTTCTTCAAAAAAGGAGTGTATAGGTTCCTAAAGGGTAGGCAACGCGCATGTAAATCCTCTGGGGTTGCAGGCGTCCATAGGCTACGGTAACTGCTTACCATCAGGCGGGCCGTATGCTTGTTTGCCACCGTCGTGGTATTAAAAAAAAATGCGCTTACAATTTACAAAACCAATAGGGTACTTCCCATAGACCTAGAATCATGAAATTTGGCGAAAAAGCGAAAAAGGGTCTTACAGTATAAGTAAACGAAAAAGTACGAAAGTCATTATTTATTCGTTGTTCTATCGCGAAATAAAAAGTGCGATTACAAACTTAATTTTTTTTGTTTTCGTTACAGCAATGTTCGGTGGTTCTTAAAATTGTGGGGTGCAACTCGACTTGGCCGTCTTTTTTTTGACCTAACCCCAAATTAAGACACTAGTTTTATTTTGTACTGTTACTGAAAATGTTAGTTTGTCAGACTAAACCGGTCTTCATTAAGTATTTACTTTGTCTCCGGTAGCATCCAAATTAAATGTCATCGCGTACTTTGAAAGGCTCTCAACGGTGCACGTAATAAAAAACCAAACACCGAAATTAGTGGTCATAAAAACGCTTTAAAATGTCCTGACTTTAGGCACACTGAGGTACAGACGGCAACTCCGTAATAACAATTTTATTTGTTGCTAAAATTACACACGGTCCATTTAATTGAATACCGAACTGTCAATTAACCGACCCTGATAATGACCATGTTTTTTGTGAAATACGCCCCCAATTAAATAAATAAGTTGCATCGAAATAAGACATCGGTAACTGTTGATTTTGGATTTTTGAATAGGTAACTGTAGATATGTATGGGACGGGAATCGACTTTATTTGTTCAGATTCGGTTTTTTCGTTGTTCAAAGTGAGCTGATTCTTAAAATAACTAGGAAATAAATAAAAAACCTGCCAAGTGCGTGTCGGACCACGCATAATGGAGGGTTCTGTACCTTCAATGGAATAAGAACCAAACTAATACCAAAAGGTCGTATCTGATGCCTATGGAAGAATTTTTTTGGAGATAACTCAAAAATGGCTGAACCAAAAATGTTTCAAATAATTTTCGTAGAAAGTATGTAATAAGGAGCATCTCCTCAATTTTTTTCATATTTTTTTGACTTACGGTTCAAAAGTTACACAATTTTTCTGTCTTTCGAAGCCATTATTTTAGAAAATATTTACTTAATCACAAAAAGAAACCTCAATGTTATTTTTAAAGACCTTTCGATTGATATGCCAGATGTTGATATTTGGTTAAAAAAATTTTTTGAAATATAGTTACATGTATGGAGCGCCCCCCCTACAAATATTTTTTTCTCCAATTTAACTAGATAAATAAGTAGCGGCATACAAAATACACCTTATATGTAAATTCTATTTAGATACGTCTTAAGTATAGTTTCCGAGTAAAATGGCTGTGACATACGGACGGACGGACGGACAGACAGACATGACGAAACTATAAGGGTTCCGTTTTTGCCATTTTGGCTACGGAACCCTAAAAACGGAACTCTGCTTAAGTCCACTTACATTTATTCTTTCACTTTATTTAAATAATGACTGAAAATAAAATACCTAATGTGAATTAAAACCGGAATAAACATAAATAGGTACCGCACCGTATACATTTTGAAACTCCCTTATTCTAAATTGTTTAAAATATAGGCTCGTGTCCACTTTAACTTTTAATAAGGGCCGGCCTTTCTGTGGTTGCGTAACTGTGCGAATGATATGTGTGCAATAAAAGTGACATTAATGGCCGGTCCCTGTAATTAATCCTCCAGCTAATATATCGCCTTAACTGAGACAGTGTCATAATTGTCTGCGCGTAAAAATATGACAATAAACTGTTATAGTTGTGAGATAGTTTCCTGCAGCATTGGAAGACTGAAACTAGTGATGTGCCAGCGCAGGAATATTATAGATATTACAACTACCATCACGTAGTAACTCCGTGGTGATGGCAACCTTGCCTTAATGTCGGGAAAACAATTAAACACAGATATACATGGTAAAAGCCCCGGTTTTATTAATAGTAAGCAGTTGCAATGTTAGTGACCAATCCAATGTATTACTAACTTGCAAAATTATCCATATCCATTCCATCCCGTAATCGAATTCGCTCCTGTAGTCTGTATTCCTTGATAAGCCTATAAATAGTACCTAGTGCCTGTTATTAAATAAATCAGTGACCTAGATGTAAGGTTATGTCGTCCCTTTCCGTCAGGTATAAATCGTTGTTCAGTTTATTGAAAAATAGCATCAAACCATTGCCGAAAATATTAGTAGATGTGTGAGCCGACCATTTGCCGCCCAACGCCAAGTAAACTATTGGTGGGTTTGCAGGTCAACATTTTCTTCTGCACTTCCTTCATCGTTTTTCGCCAGGATGATTTTTATGGGACGTCTTAGTCGTATTTCTAATCTTAGAACTTTGAGGCCGCTCTTATGAGGTATCAATAACCAGGTAAAGTGCGAGTCGAAATCGTGCGCCTTGAGGTTCATACCATTATGCAATAAATTAAGACCTTTTTAGGGTTCCGTAGCCAAATGGCAAAAAACGGAACCCTTATGGATTCGTCATGTCTGTCTGTCTGTCTGTCTGTCCGTCCGTATGTCACAGGCATTTTACTCGGAAACTATACGACGTATCTGAATAAAATTTACACATAAGGTGTATTTTGTATGCAGCTACTTAGTTATGTAGTTAAATTTGAAAAAAAAAATATTTTTAGGGGGGCGCTCCATGCAGGTAACTAAATTTAAAAAAAATTTACTAAATATCAACATGTGACCCATCAATCGATAGGTCTTTCAAAATAACATTGAGGTTTCTTTGACTATTTTGTGATTAAGTGAATATTTTCTGAAATAATCGCTTCGAAAGTCAGAAAAGATGTGAAGTAAAAAAGGTTAGTTAAATTTAATTATCTTAGGTTCATACGTACCTCTATCCTGTTAACATTCTGACAGTTAATGTATTTATCAAAAGGTATTAATTACACTATTCTGTTATTTCCTCGCAAGTGTGTTGAAAAACGTCGTATGAAACATGTGTGCTTGATCATTACATAGCTCAGCTTCCTTATGCGCACTCACGTGCGTTTGTGCGCACAATATCGCTTCATATGTAATGATCAACTTAGCACACTTGTATCATAATGTACTATTAACCAAGGTGCTTAAACGTTCGCCAATGCCCAATTCAACAACGACGAAAAAGACGGTCGCTAGTGTAATGTGGTATACATTGACACATTCTAAGCACATGTGAGTCAAAGTGTCAAACAAGTGCAATACGAGTAGTGAGCTTGCATGTTTATCCACGTGTCACGGTTTGGTATGTCGTATAGGGCTCCTGTCTTACTTAAGTGTAACAAAAAAAATACCCTATAGATGCCCTACCATTGGGTGTATTGACACATCAAAATACACGTTAAGTTATGCATCAACGTTGTAGGTATGCATCAAATTAATTAGTATCTAAAGTAAAAATAGTATACCTACTCATGATCTGTAAAATTTTAATTTTACCAATCATCATCCTATCCAGGCCGATTTCGACCATGGCGACTGGTTCGCGCTGGCTAGTTTTACCAATAAAATATCTGCATCTGTAATATTTTTCCCTTCATCTTGTGCAAGGCGATTTCCCGCAGTATTACTTATAATGTGGGATAACCAGGCAGAAATTATCATAATAGCTATAAGTAGACAATACTCCACTACATGTATTATGCAAATTGTACGTTGGTACAGCGGGGATACTGCGTAATTGGCCATTTACATAGTTGCGACCGCCAATCAGATATTTCGTATGCAGTTCTCTATTGTCAGGGCAGTTTACCCACCTGGGTTCTATTATAAAGTTCATGTTTTAAGTGTTACTAATCGGCAACAAGCATTCTGATCAAGGTGATTTCGTTAGTTTCCGACCATGTAGCAGGTGGTTTCCAACAAAACTACCAAAGTCACCTTGGTCGGGAGGCTTTTTACCGATCGTATAGTACAGCTAAATACGTGAACTACGTTTTCTTTACAATTATATATCTAAACTAGTATACAGAAAAAACGGATTTATGAATTTTAACATTTCGTATCAACTCAATTCAATTAAAAAAAAAATATTTCGTATAGTACAGGTTATTTACAATTTTTAGGAAAAAAGCCTAAAGTTAGTAAAAATTATAAGTTAACTAGCCTTTTCCCGCGGCTTCGCCCGCGTACTATAAGTACTCAAAAAGGATACGATACCCATGTTGATTATCAGACTTTGTGACCACATTTGCCCCTTTTAGGGGTTGAATTTGCAAAAAACCTGAAACACGTGTTTACTCATTTATCGTTAGGAATACTTCTGTGAAGTTTCGAATAAAATGGTCAAAAAAATCTTGATTCGCCATACAAACTTTGGACCCCCATTTTACCCCCTTAGGGGGTGAATTTTGAAAAATCCTTTCTTAGTGCATCCGTAGACCTTATAAGGAATCTACGTGCCAAATTTGGAATCTCTAGAACCAGCGGTTTGGGCTGTGCGTTGATATGTCAGTCAGTCAGTCAGTCAGTCAGTCAGTCAATCAGTCAGTCAGTCAGTCAGTCAGTCAGTCAGTCAGTCAGTCAGTTACTTCTTTTATATATTTAGATTATGTAAAAGTAATTTATCGTCACTAGAATAACTACTATCATAAAAGATCATGGAATATCTTGGAAGCGGAAATCTCGAGCTTAAGACTGGTCCCTCGGGACTCTCGGGAGGATCTCTGTAATTTCATCTACGTAGAAAACAGAATCAAATGAACTATGAAGCGCGCTTAGTCCGATACTATGAACTCTCCCTGGACGTAGCCTCTGTATATATATTGGATCGTGCAGTCGCTATCAGATATATCGCGGTCAAGTTTATCAAAAATATCTGGACATGCACTCAGTGTGACAGTGGCAGCGCGTCCATAGAACACGATTCCCGGCGGCTTGCCTAATTTTCAGGCAGCAGAGCAGTCTTCCTACAGCTCAAGAAGATATTTTAAGCCAAATTAAGCTCCGGCTTGACTAAAATATGACCCACCGCCACTTCAGTGTGAGCACGTTGGTTGCTCCGACATATCTGGTAGCGACAGCACAGTCATTGGCAATATTATCTTCCTACATGAAGGCCGCAAAAATATGTGTCAGGCTCTTATTTGTAGGGCTATAAGAGCGTGTCCCATATTTTTGCGGCCTTCGTATAGGAAGATACTATTGCCGCTGACTGTACATGCTTACATTACACAACGCCTAATAGCTTTTGCTTGATTGCGTCTATGTAAACTCGTTTACAGTAATATTAATTTAATATTTGCGAATGTTACTAATGAGGTGTTTCTTTTTAAAAAGTTTTAATTTTCTAGCTTGATGTCTAAACGACGTTTTTTTCATTCTTCTAAATTATTTTATGTTACTACCTATTTTGCTAGGCGATGAGAAACTTTCCGACTAGGTTTTTTAAGTCATTAGCAGTCATATAATTAGACACTTCACTTTTTGCAATAGTCACATTTTTGCTTAAAAACAACATTAGTTAACATTGCAACCGGATGCTGACAAATCAAAGCTAATAAATATTTCAATCGCAGTTCGAGCAACTCAAAAATCAATTTGCTCCTATTAACAACGCGCACCTTAAAATGAGATATAAATAGTTTTCAAATAAAAAACCACACGTTACACAGATCGTGACGGATGTGGGTACGAGGCGCAAATCATACACAGTATAAATATTTTCAGTAACATGACTTTTCTCTGTCATTGACATGGAAATATCCACAATCATTGTTGTACCTTTAGTGACGAAACGTGTTTTTTCTGCCATGCATTGTCCGTTAACACGTAGACCTCATGAACGCTTTAGCTTCTTAACACTGGCGTGGTAGTCTTCTACTCATTCAGGAAGCGAAAGCCCTGCCTGCATTCCTTCCCACTAACTAACTTAGCTCTACTTCCTTTACCTTCTACCTAAATACGGTAGAGTCTAGCCCCATCATAATCCCCTCTTATTATTTACGTGGCTTTCATTTCACGCTTGTACCGAAAATACCGGTATCTGATATTTATGTATTTATTTAATACTTCCCAAAACTATCAATGGATGGAACCAATGAAGTACACTTAGATCATTAAAGTTCAACCTCGTAACCATGAACAGGTACCTAGTTAAAAAGCTTAGGCAACGTCGACTGTAGTTCATGCTGGTTGGCGACGCTTTAAATAACTGTTTGTAATACCATAACTCTGTAAACTGAATCTCGATCAATTCGCTATTATCTCATCTATCGGATGATAGCTTTCGGCGTTCGAGGCCAGAGTGTAATGACTCCACTTATTATTGTGTGTTTATATGTAAACGTGCCATTATCTGTGATGATAGGGAAGTTAAACGTCTGACACGTTAGATTAAATAGTTGTGTGATTTGTTCTGAAATATTATTTATAAGTACCTAAACTCTTTTTATCTATATATATATATATATATATATAACTCAAAGGTGACTGACTGACATAGTGATCTATCAACGCACAGCCCAAACCGCTGGTTCTAGAGATTCCAAATTTGGCACGTAGGTTCCTTATAAGGTCTAGGGGTGCACTAAGAAAGGATTTTTCAAAATTCACCCCCTAAGGGGGTAAAATGGGGGTCCAAAATTTGTATGGCGAATCAAGATTTGTTAGACTATTTTTTTCTAAACTTCACAGAAGTATTCCTAACAATAAATGAGTAAACACGTGTTTCAGGTTTTTTGAAAATGCAACCCCTAAAAGGGGCAAATGTGGTCACAAAGTCTGAAAATCGACATGGGTATCGTATCCTTTTTGAATACTTATAGTACGCGGGCGAAGCCGCGGGAAAAGGCTAGTTAGGTATAAAGTTTTAATTCTATTAGGTAATTTGTTTGCGCATGTAGGTTAACTATTTTATCGTCCAGTCTGGATAAATATATTAAAGAGTCACATTACCGAGAGACTATCATTTAAGGAAAACCTTGATATTTGGAACATATATTGTAAGTATATAATAAATTTTTAAATATCGGAAAGCTCCACTTTGAAAGTACTTTTAGAAAATCAACCCCTAAGTGGGTGAAAATAGGTTTACTAACCAGACACAGAGGCGGTGTTTAAAAAAATTGTGAAAAGTGTTCAATAATCTGAAACAAATTTTACATTTCCTGCCGGTAGGAATAAGGTTCCGGTGACGCCTTGTTACCGCTGCCTAATACTGAAAATAATTCCTTGTAACAATGCAGGTTGTATATTGAGATTTAGACATATTTTTCGGACTTTTAATGGCCTTCGTCCAACAGTGGACGTCTTTCTTTCAATACCGAAACAACCATTAATTATGCATCAAAGTCATAAAGTAACGAAACTCAAAATAAATGTGCGTCGTAAAAGTTAATGGTTTTAAAATTCACGTTTAAGAGACGTATTATGAATCCACAGTACATCAAAAAATTCAATTCGAACCTTAATAAAATTGCACGTATCGCCGCCAGATACGATCGAGTGACCGCAGGAACTTGACAAAGTTTATTGTGCGTTAATAAAAAGGAACCTTTATACTGGGCATTTGGTTCGGTCATCGTCAATAACGACTTAAGCCCTATTTATCCTTGACTGTAAGTTACCTTATTTTTATTTATGTTATATATAATAATATGTAAAATATGAAATAATGTTAAACGTTCTAAATAGAACCTACCTTCCTCATAATGTAGCCATTTTCAAGTAAAAGGTACCTCATTGTCGGTTGTCGATATGCGCTATTGTCATGAAAATTTATTTAAAAATAAACATTATTAATAACCGACAATGAGGTACCTTTTTTTGAAAAAAGTCACATATTATCATCCTTGTTATAAGTACTTATGGGTTTAATTTATGTGGCTATAAAGCGTGTAATATATATATTTTTAGTTGCTCTGTTGTCCAAATGACTGTATCTACCTGTAAATAAAAAATAATAACCAACCAACAAATAATCTGGAAAGGTTCTTGGAACCCAAAAGCCAACACCGTAGCCAGAATTGCAGTTGAGATATCACAGTGTTATTAAATAATAACAAATAATAAATATTATAAATATTATAGGACAATCTTACACAAATCAACCTAAGTCTCACATTAAGCTCTATAAGGCTTGTGTTGTGGGTACTATATAGACGACGATATATATAATAGATAGATATAGATAAATACATCCATAACTCAGGAACAAATATCTGTGATAAACACACAAATAAATGCCCTGACCAGGATTCGAACCCGGGACCTCCTGCTTCATTTTAAAAGCATGGCCCATTTTATGGTAGTGCTGATGGTAGTAGGTAGAGCATTTAATGTCACCTCCCCCGACCCCCCCCCCCCTAGCTACGGCCTTGCCACAGCACATCTTGTTTTTTATTACTTAATTTCTAAGATACATGACTGAAGCATCGTATTACAGACAATATTACAGTCTGATTATATTTTCTCATATAAGCATATCATAAATATTCCAGTTAGAATTACCGCAGTGCTGTACGTTAGGTTACTGGTTAAATGGGGTGGAAACTGTGAAAAGATGGTTGATAGGCGAACAAAGATCCCTTGCCCACTAGATGCGTCATGTACAGTTAGCAGCGAAGTAGCCTAGCGAGAACACAAAGTCATGCCAAGATCATTTAGACACCTCACTCGCTTAGCTACTGCTGCTGACTAGTGCAACGATTAGCGGTTTGGTCTAAGAGCTGGCCACGTCAGATATGACACAATAATGAGAGCAATGAAACCCGTCTAGTTAGACTGCTTTACCATCCTTATTGCTAGATCTGGCATCTGGCAGCTTTTAATGGGTGGAGGTCAGAGTGACAGACCGACAAAGTTTTTAAGTTGGAAAAAAGTAATACCAAAATAGGTAAAACCTGCCAAAGTTGTGTTATTTATAGAGGACAGGGCCTATATTTTAACATAAGATTAAAAACCATTGTCTATTATCGCGGAAACAGAAACAGTAGGCGACTTACTAAAAATTGCATTATACATCATTTGGCACTACTTTCCCCCAACAGAAACTTCTGGGTATGACATAGTCTAATTAAATACATAATTTACCATAATATTGCATCAAACCCAGAACTCTAGGATTGGTTTTCTTCGAGTTATTTTCATTCTTTGACCTCCACCACTTTACAGCTGCCAGATGTTCGGATCTAGAAATAAGCATAGTATAGCAAACTAACTAGAGGGGTTTCGTTGCTCTCATTATTGTGTCATATAGGACGTGGCCAGCTCTCCGTCTAGTTGTCGCAGAAAGCACACCTTGGTGGTACCGTATTATACTAATTCACAGGCTATGTATATTGTGCGAGACTTTGTCATTTCAATATGTCAAAAATTTCACTTTCTGACAAAAATCTATTGATAATTATTTTTACATGTTTTTAAAGTGGTGCATTACACTCATACAATACTCGTAGTTTGTTATAATTGTTATTAAATCAAATACAAACATTGAAAACATTGAAAACACAATCAACCGAACCCAGGCAAGGCCTATCGACGCAAGTTCAAGTATTACTGGGTTGATTATTTTTTCAATTCGTTCAACTACATCTATTGAACTGACACGGGCCGCCGTAAGGTAATCAGGTAACACGCCGCACTAGCATATTCGATGTGGTATTTTACTTCTGTGGGAGTCAGCCTATTTAGACGCAAGTCACCAATCTAGATCCTGCGTTAAATAATGGGTTGTTTGTTGTAAGACAATTGATGGGCGGTCATTATCGGCACGAGCATGAGGATACGTTACCCCTGAAGTTTGCTATTCCTATTAGGTGTCTGTAGGAAGTAATCAATGTAGGCGCAAATGATCTAGGGCCTGCGATAGTGTCTTCTTAGTTGTAGCACAATTTAATGGGACGGACATTATCGACGAAGTCCAAAAAGATACTTGCCCCTAAAGCGTCTTACTCCTACTTTATGATGCGGTGTCTATGAAAAGTAATCTGTGTAGGCGTTACCGATCTAGGCCCCGCGATAGATAGTTGGTTGTTTGTTGTAACACGATTTATAGGCGGGCATTATCTGTGCGAGTCAATAAGTTACGTTGCTTGTTGCTCCTACTGTATGATGCGGTGTCTATGGGAAGTAATCTACGTAGGCGCTACCGATCTAGGGCCCGCGATAGATAGTGGGTTGTTTGTTGTAACACAATTTATGGGCGGACATTATCGGTGCGAGCCAAAAAGTTACGCTGCCCCTAAAGAGGTTGTTGTTCCTACTTATGTTCCGTAAAGGGGTTATTAAGGTAGGCTGTTGTTGTCTGTTACAGGTCATTTCGGTTAATTTATTATACATGGAATACCCAGAGAGGATTCAAATAACGCAATTGTTTATCTACATAGTTTTACCACCTTTAAAAAAATAGGCATGTTCACATTTAATTTACTTTATCATGCACTGCGCTTTTGACTTTTGAGGCATCTAAACTGATATTGAGGTAGGTACTTTTGTAACTCCAATGAAATGTTGGTCTTCAGGCTTACATAAACCATACTTCTGAAGTTTGTAGTAGTTTCTTTTTAGGGTTCCGTACCTCGAAAGGAAAAAAACGGAACCCTTATAGGATCACTTTGTTGTCCGTCCGTCCGTCTGTCAAGACCCTTTTCTCAGGAACGCGTCGTATCAAGCTGAAATTTGTATCAAATACTCAGGTCTAGTAGTAGTAGTAAAACACTTTATTGTACAAGAAAACACAACGAAATACATGTAACACAACATATACGTACAAAGGCGAACTTATCCCTTTAAGGGATTTCTTCCAGTTAACCTTTGAGCAATTGAGAGAGAAAGTTGGAAGTGCTAGGCAGACTTAGATACTGTACGATACGGTAAGATGAGTTGTATTATAATACTCCTCCTACTCCTCCTACTCCTACTGTTCCTTGGAGCTTTGAAAAAATCAAACTTCTATGCCAACGCAATCAAAAGATACAGCCGTTTATGCCGCAAATTCCCGCAAATTTTCGAAACTAGCAAGGGAATCAAAATCTCCCCGTGAACTCAGAATCTTGAAATTTGGTACGAAGTAACGTCTATAGCACAGATAAAGGAAAAATTGCGAAAACCGTAAATTTTTAGTTACATCATATAATAAAAATATTTTTAATAATTTTAAAGGCACTACCCCTATATTGATACCTACAGGTATACGCGAGTCCGACTCCCACTTTAACGGTTTTTTTTTTGACAATCTCACACAAACCGACCTAGCCTTAAACTAAGCAAAAACCAAAGCTTGCACTATGGGTGTACCCATATTTTTATTTCGCCTAGTACAAACAACCAAGTGTTATCTTAGATTGTAAATTAAAGTGAAGTGTTACCCAAACTACATGTTTAATATATTGAATTTATTAACATTAAAATAAAAATACCTTATACCGCAATATTTATTAAATAAAAAGAGACATAAACTGCCAAACAATGTAATGATCCACGATCATGCTGAGGTGTCCTCGGTAATACCATTACTTCCCCGATAACACCTTTCATTTCACGAAATCCAGAGGATTATAACAACTTATTTGACTTTCTGACAACGGTCGTACCGTCTTCAAATAATATACCAAGCCCTTGATATTCAGCAACTTCTAAAATCGCGTATCTTGTTACCGATGGAACGGAGAAGCGACCTTAATAAGGGAGGACTAACGTTTAAATTTCAAGAGCACGTGAGCTGTCAGGAAGGTATTTTATATCAAGGATCCTGTTATTTGGTTCTTACCCGTGTTACAATGACAGTCCATAATACTTTTGTTTTTAGGTCTCGGTGTGGGTTTTATCAAATGCCTGTCTTTTTTTATGAGAGAAGTTATCGAGAGAAAGATGTTTCTTTTTAAATCTCAGAGTTCGACTCATAAGCTACATAAAATAAGGACATTATTACTGACAAGTGTCTGGTCAGCTATAAAGAATCGGGTCATCTCACATACATACATATGAAGGGTACAGGGAAAGAACATGTCTAGTCACTTTGACAACATTTTGTGTTATAGCACTTTTAAAGTTTGGAATGTTTCAATGAAGGATGATTAAGATATGGATTGACAATGCCTATACAAAATCGCGTTCCCTTATTTCAGGCTAAAGCACTAGCGTCATCTATCGGTCACCACAAACACTAAATTCCTACTTAACCTTTCTGTTAAGCCCTTTGATTGGCCCTTATAGCGGCTTCTCAGACTAAAAGAAAAATATATACAATCAGAAAGACGAAAAAGAACTATCGATTACCTCAGAACTGGAGCAAATTAGGACACTAGCGTCTTTAAGAAATATACCTAAGTTAAGCTCAGGAATATACCCTTGAAATTACCGGAAATAAAATAAAACACGGTGTATAAATAGTTTTCTGATTGGGTACGTTTTAGAAATTTGCAATTAAATGTTTTTAGTTGTAACGATGCATTAAATGTACGCCTCACACCTCATATTTTATGGAAAATATGCAACTCGGAAGGCTTTAGAAAAAACTAATTTTGAATTCATGCCAAATTTAGTCTTTCAAAATGACTCTACTTGAAAATTGAGATGTCGATATAACGTGAAATTGTTTTCTCTACAACTTTTATTCTATAGGTTTTTCAACAGGAGTCATCTGTTTCAAATATATGTGGTATGGAAGTCAAAATACGAGTTTTTCAATTAAATGAGACATTTTCCCGGTATACAATTTTGATTTCGGCTGTACCGCTGAACCGAATTAGAAGTTAAGTTACTCACTCGACGCAGAATTTAACCCTATTTAATATTGATATACATAACATTTTCCGTCGAACGTACTGTTTTCGAGCTACAAGCAAAAACCTGACAAAGAGCAAAAATTTCGCTAAAAAGTTATGCACACCTCTTGGGATTGGGCAAACTCGGATTACATGTATTTAGGGCCACATGAAGGTATTAAAGTGATTTCCAGCCTGCTGGGAATTAATTCTTCGAAAAAATCTAATTTTCTTGGCCTAGTATGTAGGATTTAGATATTGATATAAAACAAAGACAGCACTAATGTTCAGAAAGGGGAATAATAAGGTTTTGTCATGAGTCATGTCATAAGACAAATACTAAACAACATAAAAAAGTTTTTATATAAACTTTTACGAGTATCACCGACTATGCCTTGCAACTAGAGTGTTCTGTCAAATTATGTTATTCAATATTTCGATTTGTTGTTCATAAGTAGACACTACTATGTCAATTATAAACTGCAAAAGATGTAAATGTTATCCACATAGACATATAGCACTAAATCGTGCAGAATGGAAAAGAAAGACAGGGAAGGCCGACCCCAACCAAGTAAATGGGACAAGGTCCAGGAAGAAGAAGAAAAAAAACTCAAATAGTTTTACGTTTTAACGAAATAGATTCAGGCCAAGTAAACGTTGTATCAACGTTATTACGTTCACGTACCTAATACGTCCTTCGTAAACATTACCGTAGCCATTGAATGCCGCTCCGTTTTTCCCTTTTACGTTCAACCCCTTTAATGCAAATAACACATTGTATCTGGTAACGTAAAGGTTAACGGTCAAATTCCAACTCGGCACTCTCTCGAACCCTTACGAGATCAGAGACATAAAGCTTAATACAGGTGAGCGATAAAATTTACAAGGTGCTTGGCGTTACGAAAGTATAATATTTTGTTCTGTTCACATCATTTATTCTTATTTTTGGTCACTCAACCTGGATATTTCTGGCTAAATTTTCCCCAATTCTCCGTCGCACGTCGCACTATAAAGCTAATAAATGCACTCTTTGATTATACTTAAGACGATCTTTTAGGCGATCATTTTATTAATAACATTGACTTTTCATTTGCAAAAAAAATTAAAAAAACAAAGAAAAAATATTTTATTGTCGAAATTTGCCTAAAGTCACATAATATTTTTTCCTTTTTTTTGGTTTCAGAAATGCGTGGTTCAGATCTTTCGGGTTACTTGAATCCACGGTGTGTAACAACTTGGAAGTTACCACTTACAAGTAGGCACGATGTGGCTGTACTATTTGATTGAAAACTTTATGTACAATGCTCTATTAGGATATAACCTCTACATATTGCGTTTGATCAGACATTTTGGTTGATGTAAAGTGTTTGCATTTACGATGTGTGCGACAACCTTAACGCGAAAAATCTTATAACGTATCAGGTTATTGGCCTTATAAAAGCTAAAACGCTTCACGTGCTCTTTAGATAACAAATATTTAAGGACTTTCGTTCTATAGAATGTGTAGGTACGTATTTGCATACAGTAAGAACCATTAAATACCAGGACTGACAATGTCTATACAAAATCGCGTTCTTCCAAAATTCAACGCTTTTTCTAGTTGTCACGGTCACGGACACGGTCCTTTGGTATGGAGAGAAGCGCACGATTCGACGCTTAGTTATGCGTGTGTGCTTGTGATGTATTACTGTCGGCTGACAGTTGCATTCGGACAATAATCCGGTTTATTTACGAAGATATAGTACAAATAGGACACTGACAGTGGACTCTTAGAGAGATTTATGTAGGTGCGCTGTCCAGACTGTTGAATCTGTGAATATGAGAAAGTTGTGCGAAGGCTGGCGAGTCATTGTGTTAGGAAGAAGTAATGTATCATGATCTGAAGACACCAATAAACTTTATAGACAATGCTGGTTTCTAGACAAAAGATACTTAAATCACATACTATGCGCAAGAGAGTACAACGCGTAAATGAACAAGTACAGTGGAACCTGGTTAATTAGAACCAGGGATCGATTACCGGTATTATTTTCATACAAATTAACCGGTATTCAATTTCGGTATCTCGGTTTTTTATATACATTTTTAAATATTTTCCAAATAATCTGATAATTTATTGCCCTTACCTAAATTACATTTAAGAATATCATATAAATATTGCGATAGTCGGGCGCTATTTTGATTTTAAGTAATACCAGTAACGATCCCTGATTAGAACCTTGAAATGGGACACCCAACGCAATAATTGCAATGATTGTAGTGTTGGCACTAAAACACATTTAGACAAATTCACAATAGCTGGCGCCGAATGTCTATAAAAATGTTGACAGTTCGATAAAAATCTCGAGCCAGCCTTTATGACTATGTACAATTTGTACAGTAACATTGGTAGCCCTGACTTCGACTTGCCCGTGTATGCATAGGAATTGTAGTACTGTACAGCCAGACGCTTCTTAAGAACATCAAGCGTCTAGGGCGGTTATTCCAGTGGTTTTCTTGATTTGTCGCTATACTTAAATCCCCAACTTATCTGACGTGGACAAAATGAACCCGTCGTCGATTTTATTCGGTTTCTTTATCGTCCATGTTCAAGAGGTTTTAAAATAGAATAAAAGATTGATCATAGATAGTTTTGGTTGGGCACTTCATTCTCAAGTACTTTTGAAGTGAAGTAAGACTATAAAGAAAACTATTACGATAATCTTGACGGTTGTTTTAAAAGCTCAATTACTTTCAACGACACTGAACTAGAAGGTGACTCACGCAAAACCGATTAACCTCTCAATGTAGTACCTAGATTACAACCATTTGTATAAAAGTTGCTAAGATTCATTGAAAACATGATTCGGCAAGAGAAAATAAATATATGAAGAACAAAAATAGAAAGTAAGGAGTATCCTAAATTGTATTCTTCATACAGTAAGTAGTACCTAGTCGAAATGTATAGATAGTAGAACAGACTAACACGTAACCCAAACCGAAACAAAAGTATTAAATATTTCTAATATTTTCTTCGTAGGTGGGTGATTTTAGATAACTTTTAACGACACGTAGAGTCCTTGAACGGCAAGCTTCCAGAACATTGAACAATCCTTGGTGTAGTGAACAATGATGTGCCGGAGATGATAACCGGTCGTGCGGCGTACCGGTGATGCGGTCACAGGATGCGATGCATTGATGGAAGAGTCATGGTCGAGCGGCGGAGCGCCGCTGCTCCGCACGCGGTCGCTGCCGCTTGTGCTCGAGCCCAGCGGGCCGCCGCGGCAGGCCAAGCTCGACCCGCGGCAGCTGCTGACCCTCACCCGCCATTACTATCCAGAGGGAGGGTGGGGCTGGGGCGTGGCCGCCGCGGCGACGCTGGCGCAGATCCTGGCGCACGGGCTGCATCAGGCCGCCGCTGTGCTCGCCGTCGAGGCTGGACGCCGGTTTGGGCCGGAGGTGAAGATGCAAGCAGGTAAAAACTTCTTGTTACTGAAAATAGGAATATAGGTATACTGAAAAGCGACTGCTCGACAAGCATACAAGCGGGACAGCAAATATTTTACTTACTTAGTTGGCGCAACGACCCAAAATGAGTCTTGGCCTCCGACACAAGAGGCGCCGAGCTAACGAAGAACTCTGTCCACCCAGCGATTCTTATAAATCTTAGGATGACCGACGAGATGGTGTCGTCGCTCGCCCCAAATATGCACTTTTTTCTGAGCGAACTTCTTCCATGCTCTCGAGGTGGCCAAGCCACCGGAGACGATGTGCTTTTGTCTCACAAATTATTTTAAATTATACCGATTAAATTACGTACCAAATAAAATGTGCTGTAAGTTTTTTTACAGCTCACTTCGCTTGCAGGTACACAAGTGGCTACACCATTTAAGGTATTATACTATTATCTTGATACAAAGATCCTAAATAAAAATAATATAGAGGTGAACATAACAGTGCACTACTTTACCATGCGCAGTCATTAATCAACTTAAGTACTTAGGTACATGTAATATGTATGTATAAATCTAAGCTACTCTAAAGGGTTGAGTTACGCGCAACGGATAAAAATATAAGATCAAAAAGAACATTAAAAATCACTTTACTTAACAGGCTTCCGAATAAGGGTAGGTAAGTTAAGTAAAATCATGCCTTCAAAATTTGAACTGAATATAGTTGTAATGTACTCGTTCAAAATGTGATATTGTATAAAATGTGTTAAGCCGCGGCATTGTGCTATAGGCCCCTGAAATATCCCTCAAGAAGGTTGTTATGAAGAAAAATAATAGCACCAACAAGGGAGGTGACAATAAATCAAGTATCAATGATGGTGACAGCTAAGGGTAAAGGACCCTCACACACCCACTTAAACTTGCTCCTGATTCCATTATGTGAACTACGCAAGACACAAAATAAAACCAAAAAAGTAAAATATGGCTTGCAAATTTGCAAATTACCTTGAGAAAAGACACGTATATTGTTAACGCATTCATTCACTAAAAGAGCGCAAAACGTTTCAAGACTGAACATCCTCAAGAAATGGAAAATACGCACTCACTATTTACGTATTTTTATTCCGGGAATGTTCCCAACCTACAAACGTGTCGTTTTTCTTATTACATTTTCCATGTGTAGTTTTTTGCATCCACTCCACTTTACAAGTCCCAATTAGACGGAGAGTTAGCCCCGTAAATGTGACACAATAACGAGAGCAAAGAGAGACCTGTAGTTAGTTTGCTACACAATCCTTATGTCTAGATCCAGTCATCTGGCAGCTGTTCATCGGTGGAGGTCAGAGAATGTCTTGAAGAGTATTTATGTTATTTTATGTTATGTTCAGTTTACTTGCAGAATGCAATTCCTAGAGTTCTGGGTTTGATGTAGATATACATAATAAAATCCAAGTTATCAATTTTTATCCATATAACCTATGGATAAAAATTAATAACTTGGAACATATTTGTCCTCGGTAAATCTGACAACTTCTGCAGTTTTTAAATACTTTGATCTTCCATTTTTAAAAGTAGAAAGTTTTGCTGGCCCTGTCACTGTCACCGATGAGCTCTCAGATGCCCGGATCTAGAAATAAGAATAGTATACAAACTAATTAGAGGGCTTTGTGCCACATTTTCCGTAACTAGCTCTCCTTCTACAAGTCTCAATTTGTCCCAGTGTCATTACCCGATATAGGTACAATAACAAAGTCGTGAGAAATGTCCCCAATTTTTCTCCACGTAAAACGATCCCGCGTATTGTCGAAGTTTGAAAGGCACGTGATTCACTTTCCTGAGTGTATTTACATGCGTAGGGAGATGCAGTAAATCCTGGATAAATGGAATCTCGAGAGGCTAGCAATTTCCTTATATGTAATGGCATTCCATTCCATAGCCAATTAATTATCTACATATATTTATTTATTATGTTTGTTTGTTTCTTAATACAATCTCACCTAAATAAAAATAAAGAAACATAAAATAGTTTCAATAGGTCGTAATAGTGGGGCCAAAATATACCAATAATATATTGCCTATTTTTAAATAGGTGTCAAAGCTAATTGAATAGGTTAACAATACGAAAGAATATATTATAATCAAATTTTCATTATTCGAAAGGTTTTAGTATACTGGTCTCTTAAAGATTTAAGTCAATAATTTCCTGGACAACAGCCAACTAATTGTTTTACAAATGGTTTTCCATTTACCCAGGTTTCACTCCATAACGTGGGCAATCCTGAAAGCGTCTGCCACGAACCGTGGGGGCAAAGAAAAGAGAATAAATATTACTGTGGCCATTGTGCCTAATCGCTCAAGCAGAATGTAATGGCCACAGAGCGAAACTTCTGCCATTTTAAAGGCTTTATGTCTGGTGGGACCTAGCATTGCTTTTTGGGAACAAGAATCGGTTAAAAAACCGTAATGCGGTTCCTGTTTGTTTTGCTGTTTGTCTCCGAATGTCCAGCACATATTTACTATAGTATAGTAATTTCCATACGCGTTGGTAGGCACGTATATAGGTAAATGTATGTAGTTACCCGATGACTCATTTTCATTATCCGTGAGTATAAATTTAATATCTATAACTAAGAATTATATAGACTTTATTATTGCATCAATAATAAAGTCCTCGGACTTGTCTACCGTTGTCTCACAATTACTTACAAACGTTATTCTGCAGATTCATTTATTTAAAAGTACGAGGGGTGGCTGAAAGATAATTAAGCTAAAATAATTTATAAAAAAATATTAGCCGTTTTAAATTAATCTTTATAACAATAGATACTTTTATCAGAGTTAAAATTTCTAACTTGCATTTGCCAATTACTTTGTATTTGTTTTGGCACTACAATGCTTGCAACATGTCGTTAGAGTAAAATAATTTGATCGTAGGATCTTATATAGACGAGCTATCTTTTAATGTGAGAAAAGAGTTTAAAAAAATATTAAAAAGCAGGATAAAAGTTCAAAAAAAATTCATGCGTCATTTATACAAGTCAGCTCGAGCTCATGGAATGTCCCATTCTAAATTACACTACACATTTGTAGCGTTTAAGTGTTAGTTATTAATGATCTCAATCGAATTTAGTGCCTCAAAGTAAACAAGATTGATAATGTTTATTTAAAAACTCATTAGCAAGTATGCCGACACGTTAAGGCGAAGAAATTCAACGCTTTAAGCACGCACGCGCGGCGGAAAATAACTTCCACACCAAATTAATAAGTACGAGTAAGTACATTCAGACACAAATATTTTACTCAATGTAATATTCATTCTATATGAATATTTTAGTATTTTACTTCTGCAATGATATAGTGAAATAAGTACGCATACCTAAAGACCTCTATGCAATTATATTTTTTACATAATTTTCTATTTTGATGCCTTCTTTATTGCATTCTAATAAAGGAATTGGGAAGAAGAAAGAACAAATATGAACCTTAAAAATGTGTCTTTTGCTCGATATTTTTAAGTCTAAGGAGTCGCGTCGCGCCCGTCGCTACACCGCTACCCAAGAACGAAGTGGGTTTTAACCGACTCCAAGATTTCTAAAGAGGAGGTTCTCAATTCGTCGGAATCCTTGTTTTTAACTGACTTCAAGGTTTCGAAGGAGAAGGTTCTTTTCGTGGGGATATTAAGTTTTCTGCAATTGTTTTTTTTTTTTTTTTTTTTTTATACTACGACGGTGGCAAACAAGCATACGGCCCGCCTGATGGTAAGCAGCTACCGTAACCTATGGATGTTTTGTGTTTTTATTTTTATTTATGTTCATGTATGTTCACCGATTATTCGAAGACGGCAATACCGATTTAGAAAATGATTTTTTTGTGTGACAGTTTGGTTCCATTTTCATCAGGACAGGATCTGATGATGGAATCCTGGAGAAATCGAGGGAACTCTTCAAATATTATAGTGATTTGAGCATTTTTTACAGTAGCCCCAGCATTTTCTCTTGGAAAAGTGATAGAGTAGAGAAGCCGGTTCGTTTTTGTTTAAAATTATTTTGTAACTTTGACAAAGTATAAAAATAGCACTAATAGCTTAGGTACGGGCAGGGCATGATAATCTACAAGTTATAAGTACCTAATGACAAATAAGATATTTTTTCACTCTTGTTCATAAAAGATGTTATTACACGCAGGCGTAGCGGGAGTTATAGTAATTGCTTTTTCCTTAGGCGGTTATGGAATTTTTGATACCTTATTTTACATTTTTATAATGTGATGACAAACATGTGTGTAATTCGTAGGGTAAGAGGGAGACAAAAGCTCTTGAGCTTCTTTTAGACTTTTTCACAATGTACCGAATATTATTGTTTCTAATGCCGCTCCCGCCACTGCACACGACCAATTAATTTCCAATGTAATTTTGATTGGCATTAATAAAGCTGAATGTCGACGCAAAGATAATTAAACTTCTTCTTCGAGAGTAATTAAAATCCTTGACTCATCAACCAAATATAAAATTGGCTCAACATGGCTTACCCATACTGGTCGCTCACCCAAACCAAGCTTACGTGTAAAAAAACTTTTGAATAAAATACTTTGTTGCTGGCTGTTTAATATATAAAGCCAGGGACTGTTTTACTTAAAGCATAGACAGAAGAATCATACTGTCTCTTTCTTACGCTAGTACCCTGGCTACTAAAAAAGGGATTAGTATAGCGTGTTACATCCATTACTGAACTTTTTGGCCAGCCAGACTGTATTTTGTTTGCCATTTTCGATACGAAATATAACTATCAATATTGTTATAAATAATGTTTACTTGTAAAGTCTTATAACCAAACAATTATTCGGTAATTTGATATACGTGGTGTCTCGTGAGCCCTGAATATATTATACTATTTACTGTAAAAAGTATAATAAAATAAACTATCAACAAGCAAACAGTATTAATTCAAAGCAAAATTAGAAATAGAAATAGAAATAATTTTATTCGTGACATTACAGACAGAACAAATAATTTACAGATAATTATAGAGTAAAACAAGTGTCACGAAATGGCCTCTTCTCAGCATGTTGCCAGCGTTAGCCAGCGCTGATCTTCCGAAAAGACCATCCGGTGAAAAATTCACGGCAAGTAACAACCATATTTAGCGGGTACAATCTATGATAACAAAAAGGCAATAAAAAAACATCAGTAATAAACTTCAAAGGAACAATAGAAATGGAAAACTTAATAAAAGAAAAATAATAGTAACTTATAACTACCACGCAACAATCTAGTGACCACGCATCTGACCGGACATGCCGAGGCCTAACATTATAACTCTTAGCCACTAGCGCCAGCGTCAAAACAAATTATGTTTCACGTATTTTTTAGGGTTCCGTAGCCAAATGGCAAAAAACGGAACCCTTATGGATTCGTCATGTCTGTCTGTCTGTCCGTTCGTATGTCACAGGCATTTTACTCGGAAACTATACGACGTATCTGAATAAAATTTACACATAAGGTGTATTTTGTATGCAGCTACTTAGTTATGTAGTTAAATTTGAAAAAAATATATTTTTAGGGGGGCGCTCCATACAGGTAACTATATTTTTTTTTTAAATTTTAACCAAATATCAACATGTGACACATCAATCGATAGGTATTTCAAAATTACATTGAGGTTTCTTTGACTATTTTGTGATTAAGTGAATATTTTCTGAAATAATCGCTTCGAAAGTCAGAAAAGTTGTGTAGCCCCCCGCCCGTAACTTTTGAAACGTAAGTTCATAAAATATGAAAAAATTTTAAGAGATGCGCCTTATCATATACTTTCTACGAAAATTTTTTTGAACATTATCGGTTCAGCCATTTTTGAGTTATCTCCAAAAAACTTCTTCCATAGGCTTCAGATACGACCTTTTGGTATTAGTTTGGTTCTTATTCCATTGAAGGTACGGAACAATCCTATGCGTGGTCCGACACGCACTTGGCCGGTTTTTTTTTGATTCGGAAATATTAGGTAGGGTGATTGTGCTAGTTTCCCGTCCAGGGTCAGTTTCCGTCCACCTGACGGTTCTGCTACAAATATATGGGGAAAACTTGAACGTAAATGAATTTTCCTGCGGAAGTTTGGTCTTGTTGCGATCCATAATATCTAAGAAACAATTCTACTATCATAAAAAAGTAATTTGACAAATAGTGCCTTTAAAAATAAAACATTAATAGCCGCCTCGAATTCGGCCCTAGCAAATGTCATCGCAATGAAGAAAAAAACTTGTGGCGGGAAAAGTTTATGCTGAGTTTTATTAATGATTTAGGCAGTGCACTAAATATGTTTGGCACGAATTATCTATTTTAAAGTTAATTGTACAATATTTTAAGTGGAGATTAAAGTTTTAGAATATAATTAATATATAAACTTTGTGGACCAAAACTAGCAGAGCAATTTGGTATAAATTTCAGTTTTGCGACCACCTGATCCCGGAAACCCAGACAGCTAGGTAAATATTTGTAATGGTTATTTTACTTCAAAATACTTCATTAATACGTAATATTATAGTATATAGTAGTATGGTAATATTATATTTGATTACCTACACACTTTAGTTTCTGTCCATTCCTCATATAATGTTACGTAAATAAATGTAATAAATAAAACATTTAAATGACTTGAGCAAAGACTAAAACGAGCTCTTCTGTTGCATTGTTATCGTTAATATACGAGTTATTTGTGAGTAGACAAAACTATAATTAACATTAGAATGACCAAATGGTAGTAGAATAACAATTATAACCTCCATACTATGGCGTGCTCTGCTTATTTCACTTCAAAAGAAAGCTTTGTGATCGTGCCATTGCCATCGTCCGTACACACACACACGCACACACACCCGTACATCTTTCACAATGAATATTATCCGTTATTTTCACTAAGCACTATCACATCACCTTTATCTATTTACAGGCAATTAAAACCACACGAAAACAAACAAACAAAAACATGCGCTGTTAAATATTTGAACAAATACATCCGAAAAAAGGAAGTCTCGTGTTTTGAGCTGATTACTATGAAAAAAGATACTTTTTTAAATAGTCGCATAACCTGCGGATCTGATCGGAACCAATCGGAAACCTTCGGCGGCACGATTCCGGGTAATGCACGACCCTTAGAGAATTCAACCAACCGGAGTTGCCATTGACAGGCGTTCCCCTCTGCCGAAAACATATGACCACTGGTCATGCATACACCTATTTGTACGTTACGTACGAATAGCTGCAGAATACACTTGACGTTCCCCTCCCCCGCAAAAATCGGCAGACTTGCTTTGTAAAGAAAACGGCAGACATGGCTACTCCGGGTTGAATTCTCTAAGGAACGACCCAATAATGAACGATCCAATGCGCGGTTGACTACGCTAGTCGTGTCAATTGCATTAAGCCTTGGTCAAATAGCAAGCGTGGCGCAGCGCCGCGGTCGCGCGGCGCGACCGCGGCACGTGTTAACAGGTTAGCGACGTCAAACAGACTGCGTCCCGCCGGCGCCGCGCCCCGCTTCTGACGCGCCCCGCGCCGCACGGCCCCTGGCGTCCACGCGGCGCGGGCGCAGCGCTGCGTGGTGGGACGCGGCGGCACGCTGCGCCGCGCTGGGTCACATCAGTCGGACGTTAGGCAGCGCGGTGCGTCGTGCGAGCGTAGCAATATACTGTGATTGTGATTATGAATATAGAAAAAAATATCTTCTCTTCGAAAAAATAATCTTGGCTTCGGAAGGAATGAGCGACCCTCCGCGCGCGCATGCTGTATCGGGCGCGAGTCACGCCCGCATCGCGCGCGGTCCCGCCGCGTTCGCGCGCGCGATGAGGGCGTGTTGAGAGCGCGAGGCCGGCGCGATCCGCGCGCGCCCTGTTTGAACAGTCATCGCGTCGGCGTCACGCGGCGCGGACGCGGCGCTGCGCCACGCTTACTGTTTGGCCAAGGCTTTATAGGACAAGCAGTCACAGTGGTTAACATTAAAGGCCTACAATATCATTGTTTGGTGATAAAATGCCTTAGTTATAATATTCGATTGTTTGGTTGAGTTAAATATAATACCGTGATCGATTTAACAATGCATACTTGTATGGAAAAAACTAATTTATAAAAACTAACTACGCCATTTCGTTTCCTTAATCGTACCTAACTGTATGCTAATATTAACGGAAATAAAGAAACACGGTGTTAATCCTTACTATCATTATTTTTTAGGTTTCCGTAGCTAAAATGGCAAAAACGGAAACCTTATAGTTTCGTCATGTCCGTATAGTTCGTCCGTATGTCATGGCCATTATTTATTTGGAAACTATAACTAATATTGATGAAATTATAACAGAAGGTGTATTTTGTATACCCTTACTTAGTATTGTAGTAAAATTGCTGAAAATATTTTTTTAGGGGGGAGCCACAACGGTTTTTCCATACTAGTAACAATTTTTTTTTGCCAAAAATCATCATGTTGCACATCAATCGATAGGACTTTAAAAATAACATTGAGGTTTGTTTTATAATTTTTTGATTAAGTGAATATTTTCAGAAATAATCGCCCTACTCAGTGGACGAAAACTAGCAGAGCCCAGGACGGAAAACTGACATTTATGGACGAAAACTAACGAATACCCCACTTTTTAAAATAATATTTTTTATACAAAATCACGCAAGTATGGATAATTATCACGTAATATTAACATAAACTAGACTATATAAGCTATAAAATGAAATATAATACATTTGAGTAAGGGTACTTTAAGATATTATTTTTGCATCACAAAGCTGGCAAAATCGATAAGTGGACGAAAACTAGCACAATTACCCTACATACGTCTAAATAAATATATCTTGCAATTTCCTTTTATAAAGATTATGGTGACATGAATAATTGTTTTTTTTTTATCTTATCTAAAAATATTATGTCGATAAGGTTCAGTTGTTATTCTCCTCGAGTAAGTTTTAGTTTTCAAGTCCAAAAACTTCTTCGTTTATTTCAAATGATTCATAAACTTAAGGCACAAGTATTGCCAGACCGTGTTTTGTAGAGCTCGCGCCAGGCCATTGTCTGGGCCATGATTTTAAAATGATTCAATCAATGAAGTGGAAACATAAAGTACACATTTGTGTATAAAATACTGCTGCTGAACTTGGATACTTTATTTCGGATACTAAATAGGTAGGTATGAAATAAGCAAGACTGAAAAACATGTTACATTACTCCTAGAAGACAAAAATTAAGAGAAAAGTAATATTTTCTACATACTCGCATAAACCGGCTTTCTTTTAATGTAATACTCGTACAATAGTAATTAAATACAATTGCAATAATAAAAGTAGCGCCATAAATCCGTTATAGCGTTCAACATTAATTAAACCGCATATTTATCGCCACAATCGACAGAGAAAATTTTATTCTTGTTAATGAACAAGAGCTGCTTTCAGATTTAAAAATCATTATTGGTTTGACATTGATATGATATCGCTCTCAACGCATGTCTCTCGGTCTTACTTATTAGTACAGTCACCGGCAATAGTAGATACTATTGCCGGTACAAGAGGGCCGCAAAAATATGTGATACGCTCTTATTTGTAGGGTCATAAGAGCGTGTCTCATATTTTTGCGGCCGTCGTGTAGGAAGATACTATTGCCGGTGACTGAAGGTGTCCCGTGTGTATATCATCATATTAATATCAAATCTATATCTAATTTTAACAACCTGAATGCCGCTCCAGCTCGCACTAAGACCCGTTTCTTTTTTAATTAAACCGCGGATTCATTATGCATTCGTTTAATTGGAAAACCAGCTTCCTTTTTACACCGTGTAGACCCACATGAGAGGTCATTAGTGTCAGCAATAAGGCTTACAGACGGGACAGCGGACAGCTTGCGCCTCGGGGGTGAATCTGTCACACAGAACCTACACCTGTAGTTAAGGTGGACTATGGACTTGGACCAAAAACAAGGATGATATAAGACATGGATTGACAATGTCCATACAAAATCGCGTTCCCTTATTTCACGTTATAGTACCTAGCATCATCTATCAGTCACCACAAACACTAAATCCCAGTTTCAAAGAATTTGTTCGGCGATTAACGCTGACAGAATAACTCGACTCCAGACTCGACAGATGGCGCTGTGGCATTTAGTACCGAAACCGGGCGTATAACCAGAAGTTTCGAGGAACGTCAATCCATGTCTTTATCATCCTTGACCAAAAAAGTGAGGCGGAAAAAGCAGTCAATAATTGGTTGCATCTCGTTTTGATGTAGTACGTAATGACATCACAATAATGGGAATATAAAAAATAGGCAAAACAAATGATATAACGCAACCGAAGCTTCTAGAGAAACCTTATAATATCACGTTATTTATTCGTTTTATTACAAATACACAACGTATTGTTTTGTATTTGATGTAAAGGAATCAAACAGTATGTAACGAACTATTTACGAATTATATAGTTAATGTACTGGTCAAGCAACATGCAACAGCAAATGTAGGTATATGAGCGAAGTTTTACACGACCGCAGTCGTAGGTAATAAGTTAGTCAAAACGACCAGCATTCTAGAGATCCTATAAACGCCGCAATAAACGCGTCACTAGCCATTTCGCCCCATTGTCGCGTCATTAAAACTGTCAGTAAATAGGTTTGCCGCGTCTGATGGTCGTCAGAAATCTATTATCCTGTGGAACAAAGTTATCTACCGTATCTATCTGGTTGTTTATTCTTACTGGTACGAGAGACTGTGCAAGTCCTATTCAGTCCTGTTATTCAGGCCAACCTGCGTAATGAGATCTACGCAAGATCCGTTAGCCTTAACACCTAGAACCTCATATAATTGTTGAAGGTTCGAGGGAAAACAAACATGGAGAATGCTTGAATGTATAAGAAATAAATTATGGCACACGTAAGCTATTGTGTTCGTAAATATATTAATAGACAAAAGAAACAAAGTGGAATGAAAGAGTGACATGATGCAGGTGAATGAAATCAACGACAAAATGCATGCATTGGTGAAACCTACTGTGCTAATATCATTGATTTATACAAAAAGGGAGATATGATACCAGGCGCTCGATTCTGTGCCATCAAATTATAGGTTTTGGCACCTATATTGAATTAGTCGTGTGGCAGTCTCTCAGCCACACTTTGTGCAATGCGCAAAATATGGAGGTCTCCCTTGCATACCCGTGTTAACTATGAGTATATATAGGTTTATCTCTTTTGCCCATGATGCACATACATTATAGCGGTGTGTAGCATTTTACAAGTGTATAGGTGCATGACCACATTTCATTTTTGTTTACTATGAACGTCACTCATCTTCCTTTTTGTTTATGTCTATGGCTAATATATGCTTCTTAGTTCCTATTTTATTGATTCTTTCAAGTCATTAACACCCTCACAAAACAATCAGGGTTTCCGCAAGGTTTTCGAGATTTTCATTAGATGGCAGCACCGTGCCGAGAGTTCTACCTGTCATAATCCACCAATGGTGTTTAATCTAATCATATATTTTTATTGAGTAACAGGAGATGACATCCCTAAGAAATTCTTTGTCCCAAAAGTTGTAGTGAAAATCACTACAAGTCTATACTACTCTTGGATTCTGTCATAGCTGTCAACCGCCAAACATGGCGCACAAAATTTGTTCTATAGTCTGGCCAGCCAAAGAACGCAGTAGCAATGTACATCAAACAAAAATATAGCAACACTCTAGGGCAAATCGAAAAGCAGCATTGCTCCATAGAAAAGCAGCAATGTAGATCAAACAAAATGGCCACGCTCTTCCGTAGGTACGTCAGTCATATTTCAGTGAAGTTTGTGGAGAATTTTAACTCTGCATTGTATAAAATAATTTGTTAACTCCGAGTCTGATACATTATATACCTATTAATATGTATGACTTTTGTATGAATTAGAATGTTCGAAGAAATTGAAATAACCAACATCTAAAGAGGACAGAAGATGGAAATTATGCGGTCAAAATACAATAGTTGAGTGTTGAAACCAGCAAGGAAACAAACATTGATTGCTAAATTCATAAGGCCAGTCGAGTAAAACGAGCATATCTACTAGAAAATACCACTTTTCAGCTTAGAATGGAATAAGTTTACTTAGCTGCATAATGCATATTACTCAGTAATACTCCTAATTATTATGATTTCCTTTCATTGTTTTAAGACTATTTTTAGGTACTGACCTATTTTACGAAGTGTATCATTAATTAATTAATAAAACACGTGAGATTTTGGTGTTCATTTATTGTACACATTGCTGAGGTGTTTTCAAGGGAATACATTACAAAGACTTGTTAAAATATCGGAAGGTAGCGGAGTGCTTGGTGCTTGTAGGTATTAGGTACTGCTTTTTAAACCTGATTTTTACCGCTTTTTTTCGATAATATTGAGTACCAAACGTTCTTGGACTTCATTTGGCACCAGTTTTCACTTTAATTATCCGATTTACACTGAAAGAAAGAACTGATAATTCAATACAAAACTCTGCATAACCTCAAAGCCACATTTATCACGCAAAATACCCGCATAAGGTATATAAGGTACACTACCTGTTGTGTGCAGACCGGATTACCACGTTGAACCAAGCAGCGCTGACCCGCTGTACCATTTACCAGGTCATGTAGGGAGATGAATAATAACGCTTATTTAAAATTGTAAAACATTTGAGCAGTGTAGTTGCAGGTGTTTCCCCGCTGGGAGTTGTTGTAGAAGTGAGGTTGAAGTGAGCAACGAGTACGAGTGCTGGCCTCTTTTATGGGTTTTTTAGCGTGCTCGTACTAGTGGCTGGTATGTGCCGTGTATGTGAGACATTTATTGGCTAATAAGCTTACAGTATTACATGTTTGTAGGAGGGTTAAAATTGATATTTATATAGGACATTTCTTCGTAAATTAGTACAAAATTCTTATAATCTAGACATTTTGCGTATTATGACATGATATCAATAAAATTAGACACAGATAAGACTTAGCAACTAGACATAGAAACACAATATTTATACACGTTATTAACACAAACAAATTGGTATAAACCGAGAAAATGATTGACTTAGATCTAGTTATACACAAACAATGGCAATTTTAAGCTATCTGCGACAATTCTCCCCCACGTGCGTCAGCACAGTCGATTGGTGCAGAGCAGATGAGAATGAGTCTGGAAACCGGGCGGCGAACTTCTCCTGCGCGAGTACGTACAATGGCTACTCTTATGTGGCCATCAGGACCTGGAAAGAGCTGTGCGATCACGCCTCTAGGCCAAGTACCTCGTGGCATCGTGCCGTCGGCTATAATTACTACATCTCCTACGTGTAGTTTCGTCGCGTTCTGGTGTGCACTGGATCGTGGCATCAGGTTTGGACGATATTCTTTCAGCCAGCGTTTCCAGAAGTTGTCAGCTAGTGCTTGAGCTGTTTTCCAGGACGAAAGGCTCATATTTTCGTCGGAGAAGACTCCCAGCGGGGACATAGCGTTCGATCGGCCGATGAGAAAGTGGTTCGGCGTGAGCGCTTCAGCCTCTAAGTCAGGATTCACTGGGGTCAGCGGTCTGGAGTTTACCAGGTGTTCAGCTTCCAGCAATAGCGTATGGAGAACTTCTTCATGGGGTGCTCTGTCTTTTAGCGTGACTTTCAGAGCTGTTTTCACGCTTCCGACTAGACGCTCCCAAGCCCCGCCGGCGGAGGGGTTGCCAGGCGGGATCTTCTTCCAGATCATGCGTCGTTCGGTCATAAATTGTTTGAGACTATCGGGCAGAGAGTTTTTGGCCTCTGATAGCTCGCGTTCTGCGCCGTAAAAGTTTGTGGCGTTATCTGAGTACAGAACGGTGGGTGCGCCGCGTCGAGACATCATTCTTCGTAGCGATAGGATCATAGAGGCTGCCGATAGGGAGGCGGCTAGCTCTAGGTGCACGGCTCTAGTGGTGAGGCACGTGTAAAGGACGCCCCATCGCTTTTCTCGGCGGCGGCCTATGACAATTTGCATAGGACCGAACAAATCTACGGCTGCTGCGGTAAATGGCGGTTGATTCGCCTTGAGCCTCTCTGGCGGTAGGTCGCCTACAGGAACCTTGAGGGTAGCTCCTTTATAGGTCCGACACCATTGGCACTTATTCGTCAGATAACGAATTGTACCGCGCAGTCCGACTATGTAATATCTTTGCTTCAATTCGTTGATCACCGTCGCATGATTTCCGTGGTTGAAAAGTGCGTGGAAATGATGGATCAACAGCTTGGTAAATGCCTCCTTAGCGTGCAAGACAGGTATATGGGCTTCGTCTCTGTCTATTCGGGCATCTAGCACAATTATTCCGTTCTTATCAAGCTTCATAGCAACTCGATGTAATGCAGACTTCCTCGGCAGCGCGCGCCCGGCTTCCATTAGTCGTATCTCTTCGGCATACGACTCATTTTGGCTCCGTTTAATCAGCAGTATCTCCGCTAGACTTATGTGTCTTTTATTCATTTCTGTTTCTGGATTTCTATTGACAGACAATCTGGCTTTGAATACCTCGGCAGCAATCAAAACTCTGGCCGTAGTGCGAACCAGCCTAGTGAACTTCGAGAATCTACATGTCTCGGGCAAGTATGCGAACTTGTTTTGAACGGTATTTACAGAGCAAATCGGTTTTATGACGCGCTCTTCGCACGTTTCTACGACGGGTTCTACTGTTTTCTCGCGCGGCCAATGCTCCTCGGCTTGCCGTATAAAATCAGGCCCTATAAACCACCGGTGGTTAGCTCCGAACTGGGCCGGGACGCCCTTAGTAGCGTCGTCGGCGACGTTTAACGCGCTAGGTACCCAACGCCAATCGGTAGGTTTAGTTGTGTTTTCTATTTCGGCTACTCTATGTGCGACAAAGCTTTTGTACCGACGTGGATCCGACCTTATCCAGGATAACGCTGTCCGAGCGTCGCTCCAAAAATACCTATGTTTAATGACATAATCGGACTCCTTCACTACTGTGTCGGCTAGTCGTGTCGCTAGTACACAACCTTGCAATTCTAACCTAGGAATGCTGACAATACGCAACGGTGCGACTCGCGCCTTGGCGGCTACTAAGGCTGCGGACTTTTGTCCGTCCGGGCCTTCGCTAACTAAGTATATCGCGGCGGCGTATATCTTTTCGCTAGCGTCGCAAAAAACGTGCATGTCGGCCTCTCTATTTCTCGCGGGTACGTATCGCGGTATTTCTAACTCCCTAAGTTGCTGAATATTACTCACGAATGAATTCCACGCGGGTGCGAGCGAGGTGGGTATAACGGTATCCCAGCCTATCCCTGTACGCCAGACTTCCTGCATCAATGCCTTCCCTAAGACAGAGATCGGGCTTACGTAGCCTATGGGATCGAATATCGACATCGCGCTACTCGTCACCTGTCGTTTAGTGGGTAATTTCGTACCGTTGAGCACGTCTTCGGGCGTGTTGCGTAAATTTACGTTAAACCCTAACGTGTCGCGTCTATGGTTCCATTTTAAGCCTAATGTGCGCTCGCTTTCGCCTCCCCCGATGAGGGATGTATCCTCTTTGCTAGGAACTACGTCAGAAATTACGTTTGGGTTGTTAGAGGCGAACCCGCGGAGCTCGAACGACGCGCGTAAATTAAGCGCGTAAATTTCGTTTACTATGCGCCTAACATCGCTCTCACACTGGTCGAAAGCTACGACTAAGTCGTCCATATACGTGTTTTTTATAGTTTTCTCAGCGGCGATCGGAAATTCCTTCGCATGTTCGTATGCGTTTTTGTTTTTGACGTACAATGCCGTCGTCGGCGAAGCCGCGGACCCGAATATCAGTCTTTTCATCCTATATTCTTGCGGTGAGGCTGAGCGGTCCTCCCCCCGCCAAACAAAACGTAACGAATCTCGATCGCGTTCTATAATCTCTATCTGCAGGAACATTTCTTTAATGTCGGCTATTACCGCGGTCCTGCCTTCCCTAAAACGGACTAACACGCCGAATAAGGATTCTAACAGATCAGGACCCGCTAGAAGAGCGCTATTTAGCGACCTGCCGTACGCGGTAGCGGCTGCGTCCCAGACTACGCGCATTTTTCCGCGCTGCGGATGAAACGTTGCGAAATGCGCCAAGTACCATGCCCTAGGCGCGTCCTGCGGGGGCGGCGAGTCTACTTTTTCCGCGTAACCTTTGTCTAACAGGTTATTTATGTGCTTAGTATACTCGATTTTCAGAATAGGGTCGCGATCTAACTTATTTTCCAGGCTGTACAGCCGCCGTAACGCGTGCGCTTTATTATTTGGCAATTCTTCGTTATCGGTACGCCATAACAAACCCGCTCGGAACCTATCTTCCCCGGGGATTTTTTCACATGTCGCTTCTAGTAAATCTATTGCTCTTTGATCGGGATCGGCCCGAGGTAACTTTTTAACTACCCCTAGTGACTCGATATCGAAATGTTCCTTCATGAGAGCTAAAGCTTCATCGTCGGCCGTTTGTGGCCCCATGTGGCCTACAAACGCTACGGTTGCCTCCGATGACCTATGCGGTCCGTGCAGTGACCATCCTAGCCGCGTCAAACTAGCTACCGGGAGGTGCGATTTACCGCTGATAATTTGGCGCGTCACTATCAAATGCCAATTATCTTGACCTATAATTATTGAAGGCGCGGCAGAATCGTAACACAGCTCCTCGGCTATGTCGGCTAAATGGTCGCACTGCGCGACTATGTTTTTGGAGACGCCTTGCGCTCCTACGTTCAATCGATTGATGGTAAGCGCTTCCATCATTTCTAGATGCCTACTGCAAAAGCCGCGGATTGCGAATCGCACGTTACAAGAGTTCGGATCGCTCACGCTCCCACCTATACCTTCTATGTCGAGCGTTTCTCCCCGCTCTCGGGGCATTATACGATCGGCTGTTTCGTGTGAAATCAAACTAAGGGCCGCCCCTTCATCTAACAGGGCTAAGGCTTGCGTAGTACCTAGTGGGCCCGTAACCTCTACGGGCATCATTTTCAAAAACGTGGGCGCTATTCTAATCGCGTGAACGTTACTGACTTTTTTGTCTTCCACGGGCGCTTTAGATGCGTTCAAACCGTGTAGTAACCTGTGATGCCCGGCTTCGCACTGTTGCACTCCGCAAGCCACATACCTGCATTTGAAGCGACCACGGTGCGCCGCGCCTAGACATTTATAGCACAGCTTTTCGTTTTTCGCCCAATCCCAACGTTCGGATACCGATGCATTCAAAAATTTAGTACACGCTTCCACTTTGTGTTCATGATTATGACATATTAAACACTTATCACGTGACGTAAATCGTGCTGGTACCGAATGTTGTTTGGGCTTGGTCCCCGTATACGCGGGCCTTTTAGCCTCGCGGGGCTTCGTTTGAGCTACCGTCGGCGACCTATACTCCCCCGTGTGAGCTCTATCTACTCTATTTCGCGGGCGAGTGCTCTGGTAGCTGTCGTTGGAGTCGCTCGAATAGTCGCGGGAGAACACGGGGGCGGGAGTACGGGTGGGGGCGGTATGACGCCCTGACCTATTGTCCAGCTCAAAGGAAACCGTGTTCACGGCATTTTTCGGCTTCGGACCTCGATGACGACTCGTTCTTTTAGCCGCGGAACTAATTTCTAGCAGAAATTCTGATATCGCGACTAAATCGGGCGAGTTCAAATTAGCTTGTTTGAACTTGCCCCATTCGTACCTAACAATAAGGTTCAACTTATCGACGATCTTGTTGACTAGCTCTGGCGCGTACAAGTATTTTTCTTGCTTTAATGATTTTATTGTCGCTACTGCATTTGCGACGTGCGCGGCAAAAGACACGATATTACTGTTATCTTCGGCTAGGCGCGGCATGCGTTTAACATTATGTAGCTCAGTCAACACGATCTCTTCAGGGTCCCCGAACTGCCTCTCTAAGGCCTCCATTATCTCGTATGGATCCTGGACGGTATACATTATGGATTTCACCGCGGTACGCGCTTCACCTTTCAACGCGCGCCTAATTCGACTGACGTTATTTACGTAACTAAACATGGGCGCGGTATCGTTAAATTCGGCACGGAATGCGATCCATTCTGTGATATTACCGTCGAAAGCGGGTAATTCGGGTGGCCTATGCATAATGGGCGCATACTGACTAGACACATCTCGCGGCGGGCGATGAGTACTCATATGCGGCTCGCGGGGCGCGGGGGCGCTGGGCGCCGGCGCGCTAGAGGCGAAATTACGTATTGTGTGTAACGCGGACGCTTCATTTTTAGTTACGTAATTGCTCTGATCTAGCTGGGACTGTCGTTCTACCCAATTCCTCACGCGTTGCTCGTCTTTTTCGACAAGAGGTTCGGACTTACCGCTAACAGATTGCGCCTCATGCTGGGCAATCTGTAGCCTTAACTTGGCAGTTTCCGTCTCTTTATTAGCAACGGCGAGGGCGGCTTTATGAACCTCGAGTTCCGCTAGCAACAGAGCTAACTTTTCGTCGCACTTTTCACTATACACACTTCGATTTTCGCGCACTTTTTTACTACCGCGGTCGCCGCACTGCGAAAAGCGGTCTTTTTCCCCGGCGGACGTGTTAGGTTTACACAATGTCCCCGGTGGACTTTTAACTAACGTCTTTTCCGCGTCGTCTTCCGATATTTCCGAATAAGCGGGCGCCGGCGCTCTTGCCGGCGGCGGCTGTAGACGCGGTTCGACACTAGGACCATCGCCAAGAGTGCTGCTGGTGCCTTTGTCCCATGTATTGGTATCGCCGGAGGTTGTTTCACCAGACGGCGGGGTAGCGGCTCTGGAGGGTTGTCCCTTGTGTGAGCGAAGAGACATCTTGAGCGTATGATCGGACATCTTCTTCTTTCTTCTTGCTTGACGCACGTGGGGTTCCCTAACCTTACCTACCTAAAACCTAATGGCTGACACTGCCTAGTGCAGTGAAAGCGGCCCTACGTTCACTTTACTTACTCGTGGGCGTTAATCCCTGATGCACTGAATCTCGCGCAAAGGCTAAGTGCAAGTGCCAGAGCGTCCGAAAGCAGTGTGAAGACGTCAACCATGTGACGTTGCAACGAAAGTTGCCAGGACACGAACGTGGAGTATGGCCTCTACACGAGCGGTCCGTCCAGCAAGCTGGTAAATAGCACAGGGCTCTTCCGCGAAAGCGGGCAGGTGTATCAGCGGTTAGGCCGGACACCGTATGAAGATTCTGAGCGAAATTAATCCAGCTCAGCGCGTACTTGTTTCTTTCTTCAATTGGCCGCAGTTTTCTGATATCCGGAGCTCGAAGGACCAGCTGTTGTGTGCAGACCGGATTACCACGTTGAACCAAGCAGCGCTGACCCGCTGTACCATTTACCAGGTCATGTAGGGAGATGAATAATAACGCTTATTTAAAATTGTAAAACATTTGAGCAGTGTAGTTGCAGGTGTTTCCCCGCTGGGAGTTGTTGTAGAAGTGAGGTTGAAGTGAGCAACGAGTACTTCTTCTTTGGTGTCGTCCGCTGCTCCTCTTATGATGGGGGCAGGGGTTGGAGTGCCCGCATTTCTGCTATGACTCCTGTGTCGTGTCGCATCCCACTGCGGTGGGATGGTCGCTCGCCGTCATTTTGGGGACGACTTGGCGTCTGGTGTGGCTGCGGCGGGCCCGATGGCCCTGCCGCAGCGATGGTGTCAGGTGCGGTCCGCGGCGGGCCCGATGGCCCAGCCGCGGTGATGTCATCTGCTTCGTGTCTTGGCCCTGGCGTGCCGCGGCGGGCCCGATGGCCCAGCCGCGGCGGCGGTGTCCGCGGCGGGCCCGGTGGCCCAGCCGCGGTGATGTCATCTGCTTCGACGCGAGTCCCGGTGTGCCGCGGCGGGCCCGATGGCCCAGCCGTGGCGGCGAGCAACGAGTACGAGTGCTGGCCTCTTTTATGGGTTTTTTAGCGTGCTCGTACTAGTGGCTGGTATGTGCCGTGTATGTGAGACATTTATTGGCTAATAAGCTTACAGTATTACATGTTTGTAGGAGGGTTAAAATTGATATTTATATAGGACATTTCTTCGTAAATTAGTACAAAATTCTTATAATCTAGACATTTTGCGTATTATGACATGATATCAATAAAATTAGACACAGATAAGACTTAGCAACTAGACATAGAAACACAATATTTATACACGTTATTAACACAAACAAATTGGTATAAACCGAGAAAATGATTGACTTAGATCTAGTTATACACAAACAATGGCAATTTTAAGCTATCTGCGACACTACCTATATTACCTATAATATCCTAGCTGAGCTTTCTTAGTAAGTACATTAATTTATTGAACAGTGGTGGCAGACATTACATTAATAAGTAAATAAAAAACGCAATCTGAAACTTTAAAATGAAAGTAAACAAAACTAACTTTTTTTAATTTAAAAAGTTACATTGTCACAGATAAAACACAAATTATGCACAATTATCGAATTATTCAAAGACAGGTGTTGCCAACCCGCGATTTTTCAAATTTGCCGCGCTTTTCTACTGACAGAAATGGTTTGCCAGACTATAGATGTCACATCTAGAACAATGATATTTATTATGGATGGGTTATACTCTAACAAAATGAGCACAAAAAATACTTCCAGAGTTATGCCATAACCTAACAACGATTATTTTATGTTTATCTATTTTGACAATCATTACATCTTTGTCACTCTCATTGTTAGAAAATTAGTTTGTCTCTTTCCCACGCGGGCGACGGGAGCTCATTGACACGTCCGCATCTCTCGCTTGCCGGAGCGTGACTAGCGACAGTTGTTTGAATTCACTCATATTAAGTGCTTCACTTTTGGAGCGTGCATAACCCATCTGTCATTATTATATATCATAGATCTAGAATACATAATAAATCAATGATTTTTTTTTATTGGTGGATATTGACAGCTGCTGTCAAAAAGATCTCTCGCCACGGTGCTGCCATCTAGTGAAAATCTCGATCGCGGAAATCCTCATTGAATAACATCAGGAAATAATAAATACCACCTTAAACCAAATACATGAAACTTCGAAATAACCAATCCTTATATATTATTTACATATTTTGTCGTAGATCACGTTCATATGGTTTTACTTACATTACGTAAGTTATTAGAATAACAGCCTGTCTGGAGGCTATCTTGCCTACAACCTATTTGGAAGTAAATAAGGGTTGATAATGCAGCACTATTAAAATTAAATAGGCAGTGCTTCGCGTTCAAATTGATAATTAGACTACAAATTAATGAATTTTTAATAATTTATGAAAACGGATGTCATCTGACCCGATAGGACGTTAGATATTTAATTCGATATAAATGAGTTTCGCTACAGACATTTCAATATATAAAACAATAATATATACACGGTGTACATGAGGAAACCGAATAATTTTAACAGCGTATTCTGAATTTTCTGGATTTCGCCAAAAAAAAATTTTGTTTTGCTTTTTTTTGATTTTTTAAATGCTTTTGAACATAAAAACATAAATGTTCTTGGTAAAGATGTCGATTAAAACAAATTAGTACATTTTTTTTCGAAAAAATTGTTTACGTAAAGTATTCCTTGGCACTTTGATATCTGTCAATAAGAATGTCTAGACTCTGGTCTAGTCTAGTATAGGGTATACCCTATAAAGGGTGAAATCGCCATCAAAAAAGCGTTTTGCACTGAGTCACATTAAAAAATATTTTTTTATTTAAGACAATTGTCGCCGGAGTGTCCTTGAGCGTTTGGGCGCTCACTACCCGTGCCACCCGCGCGCCCCTCTCATTGCGATCGTGCGTAAATCCGCCGCGATGCACCGCAATAATGTTCAAAGAATATGACTTTACTCAGAGGCGCGCGGGCAGCTTTATAATAATTATAATCCTTTTGCGGATGTTTTGTGATTTGAATACTGTGATCTTGATCACAGTACTTATACTACGGTGACATGTTTAGGAATGCTAATTACCTATTAAATAAGATAAGTAATAACGATCTCGATTAGTAGATTTTTATGTAAAAAAAATAAAAAACCTAGATTTTGAATTTGAAGTACAGTGAGCGGCAAAATATTTATGAATTTACGAAATATGGTTAAAAATATTCCGCATATCATGAAAAATAAAAAAATACTGACTAGTACAGCAAAAATAACTGAATGCACATCAAAGCGGTGTTTTCATATGAATTTGGATTTTTTTTGCTGTGCAAGTGAGCTTAATTGATGGTTATTTTTTTGTTGCGATTTTAAATATTATCCGTAAAAATTCACTTAATTACGATAAATTAACAAAACAGCCTGTTGCGAGTTGCGAATAGTAAAAATGCACATGTGTGGAGCGGCTTTTGTGCACGAAATCGTCATACAATTGTCATGAGAGCTGTAAGCCCATTAAATTTAGATCTTTAAAATATAACATAGCGCAAACACTTCTTAGGGTTCCATGGCCAAAATGGCAAAAACGGAACCCTTAAAAGTTATCTCCAATAACTACTTTCTACGGAACCCTACATTATGCATGGGCCGATACAAACTTGGCCGGTCTTTTCAAGATATTTGATAGGTAGTATTAACCCTTAGTAGTAATTTATTTATTTACTTGTGTTGATAATCAATATAAAATTTGTATTTATTTGCATTTCACCGACATAGTAAAGTTTTTTTAGGGTAGTCAACGCGCATGTGAATCTTCTGGGGTTGCAGGCGTCCATAGGCTTTATAACTGCTTTCCATCAGGTGGGTCGTATGCTTGTTTGCCAGCGTCGTGGCTAAATTAATTAAAATAAAAGCTTTTTTTCCTTTATTCTTGAACATTGAACTCTTAAATATCAGCATTTTTTTATTAGAATCTCAATCAGGCTTTGCTCAGTGATAGTTAGTACACTGAAATTTGGTATGAGTATGTGTTTTAATTACGCCTACAAAGTGGTAAAACAATAAGTATCTGAAACACATTGTTGGATAGGTCTTTCAAAAAGAATAAGCCTTAAACAACTTTTGAATAAAACGAATACTTTCTTAAATAATAGCTCCGAAAGTTTAAAATTCTCTTTGATTTTTGAACCGTGGGTCCAAAAAAATCCTGGAAGTGAGGCCATTGAAATACTTATCACGTATTTTCAATAAAAACTATATGGAATAAAATCGGTTGAGCCGTTTTTGAGTTATGCCTATAGTAAACTAACGTAAGTGCCACAAAATATCCCTTTATAAACTACCTTTTGAATGGATGTATTGTAATGGAACAGGCCAGCAACTACGGAACCCTACACTGAGCATAGCCCGACATTCTCTTGGCCGGTTTATATGCAATCCTTTGCAGTTTACTTCGCAATTTCTTGATTTGATAAATTAGTATAAAGCTTTTGCCCGCGGCTTCGCTCGCGTTAAATTCGGGGTAACACGGTTCCCCTTTGCCCCCCGTAATGCTCCATACAAACTTCCACCCCCCATTTTAGGGAAGTGGGAGGTTAGAAAGAGACAAAAAGTAGCCTATGTCACTCTCCATCCCTTCAACTATCTCCACTTAAAAAATCACGTCAATTCGTCGCCCGGTTTTGCCGTGAAAGACGGACAAACAAACAAACAAACAAACACACACACTTTCCCATTTATAATATTAGTATGGATAGTATGGATAGCGCATTTAAAATAAAACGCATATTACATTCGTTTAGAACACGGTATTCTTAAATAAATATGTTTAAATAAATTCGGTCCTTTGGAGTTTTTATTAAATTAATTATTAGTCTATTGTATTGCAGTAAGTACTAGCAGATTTCCGCAACTCGACAACTAACGCCTATTTTGCGTGATGCACTAGTCTACTAAAACAAAATAATTGTAGTTTACTTACATGACCAAATTTGTTTTCAGAGCATTATGAGATTCATGATTTTTGTTTTTTCCTCCATTTTTATTTCATTTGTTTTTACTTGTATTACAATCTAAATAGAATACACATTTTATACGAACGTACATGAACATGCATACAAGTACATTATCTTATAAGATAAAACGTCTATACATTATTGATTCCGGGAAGACACGTCATGTCCGCACCGCACGAACCCTCTGCAGTTATTTAGTCTTTGGGCACAGTAAGTCCGATATTATTGCTCACGGGCCAAGCACAAGTATTTTTAGTACAAGGGAAGCACGGAGCGACGATTGACACAGCCTTCTCGTCTCAAAGCTAGCTCACGACTGCCAGCAACGCCGTTTTCGAGTTACCAACGCACGAAATGTGGAATTATGATCAAGTTGTTTAAGAAAATTTAATCAATTTAAATATCCTACGTTGTGTTTGTAGTGTTCTGTAGTACACATTTTTTAGTTCAACAATATTTTAAATCGAATGAGCCGTTCAGTAGATAAGCAAAATTAACCGTAAAACGACATTTCGTTTCATTTAAATTACAGAGAAACTATACGTTACACGAGTTATTCAAACGTTGAAAATGTTGTACATGAAATGGTAATTAACATATATTTATTTCAAAATTTTTGAATGACCCGTTATTGAGATATATCCCTTAGAATGTAACAGTTTTTGGCCACAATCAGCGCCAAGCGCCTTAAGAGGTAGTAACTCTGAAACTAGGCGAATTCCAGAAAAGTCTATATGACATTTCAGTCTCCAATTATGATCAGGAATACGCTGTTAAATTTATTCGGTTTCCTCATGTTACACCGTGTATACTATATGTATGAACGAATGTTGAAGCTGAGTGATAGATGACTGAATGAATGAGCAAGACCAATGATGAACGGAATGAACGTGAGAGTGAGTTGGGGAGATAGCTAAGACGATTTAGGTGATAGGACGTGAATTAGAAATTTAAAATTAGCTCTAACATTATATTTTTTTAAATATTTGTTAACTTGGTGTGGGAAGCAATTTGGAATGTGGAATGTGGAATTGGTGTGGGAATTTGGGAAAAGTGGTTTTATTGTAGAAAACGCTACATATATATATAATTTATGACATCTTATTGTTATAAAATTTTAGTTCTAAGCTCTGACTTGTAATTATATATTATCAATAAAGTATGAATATGAATATAGTTTATTTTTTGTTTCCAGCATGTACATAATAGTAAAAATAAAACCTCAACCCGATTCCATTAATATTTTGTAACAGTAATCAGACTTCAACAAAAACACGGTGTATAGAATAACTAGAATGTACGGTCAACCAATTTGATTCCTAGGCCACTCTAGAACCTTGTCACAATAGCTAGTTTTGTAGCGAATAGGTTACGTTTATACGTATCCAACGGCAACAGTCATTACGACAAGGTTCTAGAGTGGCCTAGGAATCAAATTGGTTGACTGTACATGAACAAATTAAAATAAATGCGTCTTACGCTCGTTTACCTGATTACGGGGTTAGGTTAGGAATTTCTGAACTTTACAGCGGAATGCATCCTTTAGTCATTAAGGTGTCACACTGTTACAGTAATTATTGTAATAAGCGTTTAAATCTACTAAACTATATCTTGGTCTATGTATGGCAAATACAAGATTTTCTATACTTAACTTGAGACTGTGATATTAATGTCTCGGCATGTACAGTTAGTTGCATAACTGAGTCAATATTAGTACCTTAGTAAAATGTAAATAATTTGATAACAATCAAATTTACATAAAAGTTATAAACGCAGAATATTAATCCTTGGCTCCAAAACTGCCTGACAAATTATTTTCTTCCGACTTACACATTTTTCTCAATTTCATACCGAAAACTGTAAAATTTCACCTAATTTATTTTTCCCATTATTTAATTTTTTCTTAGGCATTCCCAATTCAGTAACTCATTTAAAGTAAGGAATTCCACGACCATTATTTTAGTTACCAATCATTTCAATCAGGCTTATTTTTATAATTAGTTACTGGCGATGTATAGTCAGGTGCAATACTGAGTCAAGGCAAATGGCCGAACAAATTTCTCGTTAGTTAATTTTTGTAGCGGACTTCGTTCTGAGATAACCATAAAAATACGTGAGTGATATAAAAGTCATACACCTCATTTTAAAGAGCATATAATGTACTATTTCAACTAATTGTCTTACCTGGTTGTGTAAAAGAAAAATATAAATATTAGGTTAAATAAAAAAAATGTAGTTTAACAGTTTTTGGTTCAAAATCATGGATGAATAAAAAAATCAAGATTGTGAACGCAATGAATCGAAATTGGCTTTTCATATGGATACATAGCTGACACCGAGATAAACAAATATAACCTATAAGTATTCATTTTTTCCGTAATTGATCAGACTTATCTTCATTTAACGATGTCGGTGCAAAACTGAGTCAGTACCAAATATTATCTAATAGAGAAAATGTTTATTTTTATCTACAATAACATAATAAGTCAGTAAGTTTATTAGCGTTGTTACCAATTAATAATAAAATAGTAACTTAATAACTAGCCTCTTCTGAAATAATGAAAGAAGCATGTCAAAGTGATGCACATTGGTTCAGTTATGCAACTAACTGTATTTGGTAACAGTGTTGAGGGCAAAATCGGTAATAAAACATCACGCAGCTAAGATCAGAAATTATAGTAACATTTTTCTATGTCAGAATGCTAAGATTGTTTTATTAACATTTAAAAAATCTATTAAAAACATCACAAAGAACTACAAAAGACTATTAGCAAGCTGGAATTAGGCATATAAGATTTATATTAATCACACCAACAAAATGGTAAAATACAACCCTAATAAGAAAAAGTTTCTACCTAGCTTTACCTTATGTAAAATAATTTAATTTATTTTTCGCTTATAATATTGTGTGCGGTTCTTACATTAAAACTACTAGTCGTTTTGCGTGAAAGTTCCATTTTTCAAAAATATTGTGTAGGGTCACAAGTAAGTGGTCAACATTGACACGGTCGTGCACAGTGAAACTTTGCGATATCTCGAAAATGCGCCATTGCTATGTAATGCAGTCTATCTTGTAAGGACATGCACACTATTAACTTAGAAAATGACAGTTAGGAAGTCTTGGAATTTGAGTGTTTCATTGTCCAAATACTTACCCTACTTTTTAGATATTGCGAATATCCAAGACATCTGAAATTTTATTAATAACATAAAACAACTAAATTACAAATAATTACAAACCACTATAAACTAAAACTTAAAATACTTATAAACAAAATAATTAACTCTAAAATAAAACTAAGGTATATCTAAATATGGCCCCTGCGGCATGGTACCGACGACAACTTAAATAAATCAATTTTATTTCAGGAACACAGACTGTTATCTTACTAGGGTTACAATTGCCCAGGCTGTTTGTCCATGAAAGAGCACATTACACACACATAATGACCGTGTCAAGGTTCTGATCTAGAACTAATGCCAACATTTAGGTAAAATATAACCGACAGAGTGTGTTACATTCGGCCAGTTATTTGACACGTTGGATATTTTTGCAAGTCAATTTAAAGTACTGAAAAGGTATCATGGGCATTATTTATGCCAATGAATGAGTTTTTACCCTACTTGAATGTTAATAATATGGATATCATAATACGTATTTTGGATATTTTAATACATTACACCTTATGCTATAGCTAAACACTACTTAACTTAACTTTAACTTAACTTTTAACTTAAAAACTTAACTTTTCTTCACAGCTTTTGCATACAAAACGGCTTCTCAGTAAAATATTGTTTTGCGGTTTGGTTTTTTTTAAAACCGTATTACTCTTTGTGTTGCTTTCGACATAGATACATGTACGGATTTGTAAATTAAGTAAATGAAATAAATTTTAATTGAGCGTTTTATCGCCGAACGATCCTTATAAAAATAGTCCATTGCTTTACTGGTAATGCTTTTACAAATACGAATATCTATCCATTATGAAAGTGTTAACTGAATCTATCAACATCTCGCTGACTCCGGTTGTGATGCAATATTAATTTATCCCAAATGATTCCACGCTCCAAATATGGCGGGCGAAGATTGATGTTTAAAATAAGGTCCGACACCGCGACACGCGTGTCAAAGGCGTAAAATGAGTGATGGACTTTATCTCTTCTTGGAAAAAAATGCTGACGTAACAGATTTTGGGGATTATAAAATACGGGGGAAACACATGACCCTCCTTGTTTTGTTTCGCCGCGGTCGGGTATAAATTGATACCTACAAATTATTTTCAAATTGTGGATAGGTAGGTACAGTCACCGGCAATAGTATCTTCCTACATGAATGCTACATACACGCTACACTACACGCTCTTAAGGCCCTACAAAGAGCGTGTCACATAATTTTGCGGCCTTCGTGTAGAAGATACTATTGACGGTGACTGTACTATATTCGGCGTAATATAATAAAAATAAAATAAGGTAAACAAATATGGCTGCTTTTTAAGCAAAAAAAAAGCATTTGACACATGACAAAATATTGATAAAGAAATTCGTTTTCACTGAAATATAAATCATTAACGGATATTTTTACTAAAAATACATTACACGTTTATGTACATGTATAAGCCGATAATGAAACCATAACCATGGCTTTAACATGGTTCTTTCAAAGTGCGTGATTACAAAGCAATCAAGGTAGATGTAAAGGTAAATGTAAAGGTAATGTTTACATTATTTTACTTTTTTATTGACCCCGAAATATTCGGTCGGTTTTTAGTCTTAAAGGTGTTTTGAAAAAAATGGGGCATTTGAGGTAGGTTTTGGGTAGAATCCGAGCTCCGTTAAATTGCGACAACGATAAAATATATCACAGTGTATTAAAAAATCGCCAATTTAAAGAACATTTCGGAAAAAACATGCCAAGTGAATGAAATATAAACTAGGAGTGTTTTAGCTATAGTCGATTATAACTGCGCCTTTTTTATGCATATCCTATAAAAATAAGTATGTTTATTCCTAAGTAATCATACTTTAGAGAACAAGTTGTAAATAACTGAACTATGAAATTGGAAACAAGAGTCCGTTAGAAATTTCGGCATCACCCATCAAAGCCAAAATGGACGTTCCAAAGTAATGGAGCACAGGCTCGGTAAGGCTTATCGCTGATTGGATTGGGTCAGGTAAATCAAAATATTGAAAATAGACTGAAATATTTTCTGCTCCATTTATAATATGGTTTCACCTACTCTATGTCGGATTTCAATCAAAAGTATCAGGATAAAGAAACTGTCAATTAGGTATGACTATTTAACCGCACTTGTTTTTCATACATACTGAATTTACCCTTAATGCAATTCCCAGCTTACGTGGAAAAGAGTAGTATGGGTACTGCGAATGTCATCTCGCTATGTGTGGTAGGGCACAGCACAGCGTATGTCATCTCGCTCAAATCTGGAGCAGAGCCCGACTGGGGAAATACCTCCACCTTACAGAAAACCACCGCCAAGTAGCACTAGACCCAACTCACAGTGTTGTGTTCCTGCTGGTGAGTAAAGCCTTACTCACCAGCAGGAACAAAGACAGAGCTCAAAGAGGACCCAGTGTGTTGACGATGAGGGACCCTTGTTCCTTTAGCCGTCAACACAGTGAATCTTTCTTTTTGTAAAGGGTCGGCAACGCGCATGTGACACCTCTGGAGTTGCAGGCGTCTATAGGCTACTAGCTGTAAAAAAAAGATGTAACAACAACTGTGACCTTAACCTGTTCTATCCTAAGCATTCATCTTAAAGCATCTGATAACGAGATTGAAGTAGTCCAATCGAGGTATAGAACCCGAGACGCAAAGCCTTAATAATTGAGGGTCCATTGTGATCGATTTTTCACCCTAATTCAACAAGAGCTATTACCCAGTTTCCGGTTTTAGGACCCCGAAGATTTTCAAACAGAACCCTATGAGTATTAAATAAACTACAGTCGTATCGTATCGGATGGTACAGACTTTAATTGTTGGTTTATTTTACACTGGACATAACACAAAATTTAATAGAGTAAGTACTAAAGAAAATAATATAGATTGAACCGTAAGTGGCTCAACATAAATCCATGACTGTATGAATGATAACCCAAAATTCAACCCAAAAATATTTATGTTGTACTTAATAAAATCCGTTTTATTGAAATCTCTACAAGTTTAAAATTTATTGCAGCCAATTTTAATACAGGGTCATAATAAATCATCCCTAAGCTTAAAACCTTCGCTGTAAAAATGGGATTAAAAATAAAAATAAGGACCTATATTCACATTGCTTACCGAACCCTTAATATAGCTTTAGACATGGCTAAACTTAGCTTGCTGAATGTAAACGTAAAAGGCAGGTGTTGAAATGCAGTTAGCATATAGATATCCGTAACAAAATGATTATCCTACGGAAAATGCAAGACTGGCTCTTTTTGCAAATATGAGATGATTCTCTTGAAAGTAGCTTAAGCTGAACAATTGCCTTCAAGTGAAGAAAACTTTATTTAGAATGAATTGCCCTGCAGAATAAAACAAGAAAATGTGGATGAACGAACTTTTTTATAAGGCATTTGAGATGCATTCTCCATAGGCATATATAAGTATAATAATTTTGATCCGCAAGTAATCTACGAAGAGGTGAGAGTGTCATTCCAGTCACCTATTAAACACGAGCAAGCAAACACGACCTATTAAATACGATCACGTTTTTCCGGTTATCGTTACATTGCTGGTTAGCCAGAAAACCCGACTTATATAACCGCGCTTACCCAAAAGGAATACTTTACAGGGCCTGCAAAGGATATCTTCGCGCGGGATCACGTTATCACGGCCCTGACGTGTGTCACCAACGCGAAACATATTAAACGTCCTTCGGATGATAAATGTGTGGTGTTTGGCGTGAGGCTAATAAACGATTGGGATGATTGGCAGCGGTGCCAGCGTCAGGCCTTTAACGAGGAGCCTGATGCTTTACAGATATGTCAAGTTACGCTGGAATTTAGGAGAGATTAAGAGGAACTTTTTTGTATACTATTTTAAACAATTGGTGTTAGCATCGGATCTGGTTTGCGCATAATTATGTCAACCGCCTTATTGTTTTCTGTGGAAGAGATGAATAAGGAATATGTGCTTAAGCTTAAAGGTTGTTAAAATTATGATAAACATAGCTGGCAATATAGCTTGAAGCCTTGAAAATCTAGAGGTAAGGTGTGTGACTTTGAACTGCGATGTCGCGAGCTTGAGCCCCGTCTCATAGGCATGATGAATTGTTTTCATGTATGGCATCAATCGATTCGTTTTGTTGTGAGGATCAAATGTCTATATAGGGCAATTGCGTTAAAGCAACACAAAAGTCAGAAATGAGATTCAAAATCTGACAATCGCTTTTGTTTCTCAAAACGCTCCTAACAAAATGATATGCAACAGTGACGTCACGATTGCATAGTCGCCCTGTTCAAAGTATGGAAAAATTATGAAATTGTTATTTTGACAGTGAAATATTGCGTTTATGTATATATTCGCTGTGAAATTTATTTTTCTCAAACATGCTCGGAAATGTTCCTGTTACGTTAGTAATTAGAGACCAGTAGGGACTCTATTCCAAGGCAGGTTCAGCGCGACGTACGTAAAGGATTTTCATACAACATTAAATCACTCAGCCAGTAACTGAAGCACTAAACAAGTCATTTTATTTCCTTACATGTTTGAGAAAAGCACTATACATGCTTCGACCGTAATCAGCTTACCTGGCTTCGTATTGTAGCCGTCCTCGTCTTCGACTCGGACGGCTACTAAATACTCAGCCAGGAAAGCTTACTTACTGGTCTCTGCAGTAATGTACTATTACAGTAATATATGAGAAATCGAATGCTGTCATTGTTTTTTTTAATTTTGTACGTTTAAAGAATCGTTAAATTTTGAAATTTGGAAGCCCGATATCTTTGAACTATTTCGACAGATTTCTTTCATTTTTAATTTAGTAGGATAAATTGATCGCATCTATTCAACTAAATTTTATTACAAAATTCAATATGTGTCATCATCCCTATTCTCATACCAGTGGCTACCACTCCATTTCTCAAAACTTAGGTACGTACAAAATATTATTTGGTAGTTTATCATTCAAAAACCGGCCAAATGAGTGTCGGACCACGCATAATGGAGGGTTCCGGACCTTCAATGGAATAAAAACCAAACTAATACGAAAAGGTCGTATCTGATGCTAAGGAAGAAGTTTTTTAGAGATAACTCAAAAATGGCTTAACCGATAATGTTCAAAACAATTTTCCTAGAAAGTATGTAAAAACGGCGCATCTTTTAAATTTTTTTCATATTTTTTGGACTTACGGTTCAAAAATTACATGGTGGGATTAATATTTGGTAAAAAAAATTGTTTGAATTTAATTACATGTATGGAGTGCCCAAACCCCAAAAATTTTTGTTCTGCAATTTAACTACCTAAATAGCGGCATACAAAATACACTTTATGTCAAAATTTTATTAAGATACGTCTTATAGTTTCCGAGTAAAATGGCTGTGACATACGGACGGACGGACGGACGGACGGACGGACATGACGAAACTTTAAGGGTTCTGTTTTTGCCATTTTAGCTACAGAACCCTAAAAAACATCATTAAAAAAACTGGTCCTAATCTCGATAAAGCCTCATGGTTTCACCTCCGAGTTCGAAGTCACTATCGTAAAACCCAGTGTCTATGTTCAATCTTGGCATTATGTTACCGAGCGAATCCCAGGCATGCACGCACGAGCAAGTACGTAGTTTTAAAGTTCTGGTGTGCATTATGGTTCCCTCTGGTTAGTTGTGAAATTCAACTGAAATATTGTTTACAACTTTCAAACTTTCTGCAACACTCCAGACCGTTACAATTGAAAATAACATTAGTTTATTTTTGCAATATTTTGCCAAATATTCGCAGTTGAAAATAAAAGAACTAACCGTAAACAAAATGTCGTCAGCGCCATCTGCGATGTTATTCCTACAGCTTATTATATCGCCTCAGTTCAGAAATTAGACTTTTTTTTTATACTTACGTATCTTACTTTTTAGGCCCAACAGACAGATCAGTCACCTATGATCTAATGAAATCTAAGCGGCCAAAGCCCATTGAAGTCGGTGAGGGTGCCAATGGATCGAGACATTCGCGACCGTGGGAGATAAATTACCAGTGATGCTAAACTGCTAAACCAAGTGAAAATGACGTAACAGCAACAGGACTCTGACTTCCAACGTAGGCACGCGGGTGTATCTGTCGTCTGCTGTATATGTTATGGACCAAGTGATAAACAGGACATTATACATAATGCCCGGGCATTATGAATTGTAACTAATATGAGTAGGCAATTTGATAATAACTATTCAAATAATTATATTGTCCGGGCATTGTACATGATGCCCATCACCTATTTGTCAGAGTAATAAACCTTCGATAATAGCTATTCAATTAATTAAATTGTGCGGGCTTTATACATAATGTCCATCAACTATGGGCAGAGTAATAAAAACATGTTCTCGTATGTTGTGTTCGTATTTTAATTTCTGACATTAGCGTCTCCAGAATTATTTCAGGCTCTTATTTCTAAAATTTCCCCACTGCTGCGATTGCTTCCCTCCCCGCAACCCGTCCAATATAACTTTATTATCAAATTGCCCAATGGTCACGTAGCATTATTCATAATGACCCGACAATGTGATAAATAATGAAATTTAGATAACAACTTATCACTTGGCTCGATACAGCTGGGCATTATAAATAATGCCCGCATTAATCACTTTGTCCATAACATATATACATTTTTTTTTATAAAACCCCAATATTTCTCTAAATGGATAGGGTGGTTGTCGTTTCTCACATTCGCATTTACGTACTTAAGTATTACGAGACAGACAATAAAAACTCGACCATCTTAGGCTAGCTGGTGTGTATTGGGCTTAAACTCAAATTGAAATCATGTACAAAGGAATAAGTGAACAAGGTACCTGGTGCCCAGGGCTGGAATCGAGACACGGAATGCAAGGCTGGAGCCGTTGTGACCCGAAGGGGGGCTAGGAGTTAGGCCTTGGTCACTGTTTCTTTGTATATGACATCTATTTAAATTTCATTCAGGAGTGTGTCTATTTATATTTCGCCTTCGTACACACTCACTATATTTTTGTTGGTCATGTATTTATTTTGTGCAATAAAGTGTTTTACTACTAGTTACTACTATATTTTGATTTGTTCTCTTGGGCTTCATACTATTTCTGAGGCGAGCGCTTGCTAATAAAAGAACTTGGAATAGCATTGTACAAGTACAAGTTGGAATAGCATTGTACAAGTACACCGTCGTTGTGCCCAAGGTCGACTGTCAACTTTTTATTGTCTCCATAAACAGTACAACTGTCACATAAAAATTGTAAATCCGCTTTTGAAATCAAAGTCGGTAAATAAAGAAACGTGCCATTTGTTTGCGACATTTGCACTGCGAGTACTGCGACATTTAAGACATGTGTCGAGAAGATATTAATCAAGTACGAACGACTGTGTCGTCGATCTTGAGAGGACATATTATCGTTGACATGAAAACGGGTAATCTCGGAAAATAAATAAAATAAATAAATAATAAATATTATAGGACAATCTTACACAAATCGACCTAGGCCCATGGTAAGCTCAATAAGGCTTGTATTATGGGAACTAGACGACGATATATATAATAGATAAATATGGATAAATACTTAAATACATAGAAAACATCCATAACCCAGGAACAAATATCTGTAATCAACACACAAATGAATGCCCTGACCAGGATTCGAACCCGGGACCTCCTGCTTCGTAGGCAGGGTCACTACCGACTAGGCTAGGAGGCCGTTAAAATGCATGGAAACAAAATAAATGAATAATTGGGGACAATCTTACACAATTCGACCTAGCCCTAAAATTTGCCCTATCTAAGAAGAAACGACAGATAAGTAGTGAGGAATGCAACCGGTTTTCATTTTGTATGAGATAAACCGGTTAGTTTTCATACAAAATAAAAACCGGTTGGATTCCCTAGTAGTGAGCGTACTTCTGATGAGTATAAGATAGAGATTAAACCAGTAGTCCGCCTCGAACTGAGAACTACCGATTGACTTGCAAACGAGTTGACCAATATAATAAGACAAGGGTCTTGGTGTATCAAGTTCGCTTTTACGCCTTCTAGCCCCATAATCCATAACCCCTTGATCGATCCTGCTAATATAAAAAAATCTCAAATTATATTTATCTCTGCTACAATCCCAACAAATTTCATAAATATCAGAAAAGCGTTACTATAGTAGTTTATGTAACTGTTACGTAATAAGGGTCCTTAAAACATGAGTGTGGTTTTATGAAACGAGCCGCAGGTGAGTTTCATAATAAGATCACACGAGTGTTTTAAGGCCTAATTACGTACATACACTGCTTTATCTACACTCATATGATTTATCCAAAATGCCGTATTCGGAAACCATAGAATGGCCGCCATTGCACCGCCATGACCAACTCGATTGTGCCGGCGGTCGCGCGGGCGCTTGTCGGGCTGTCGGCAGATGCGCGGGAGGGTGCAGGTGTACATTATGTTATCAAAACTCATAGCACATCAATAATTGAGCATGAAAAGTTAAAATTACGTTACTGCCACGGATAAAAAGCTTATCATGTAAAATCGGTCGTGATAATGCTAGCCATTGCCTACCGTATTCGAACACGTTTTAGAGAACTTATAATATGAGTGTAGATAAAAGTAATTGCGAAACAACTATTCAAAATGAAAAAGCCATCAAAATGCAAGGACGTCCCTTACGGTAGCCCCTGACAGTTCCGTTGTGCCCAAAGTTGTCTGTAAGAACTTCGCTTCGCTGCCCTCGCTCGTTTGATAATATCAAGAACCTCACAGGCTCACACTAATCATACTATAAATATAAATGGTCACTTCTATCCAATTCTAAATTCACACAATTACACAAAGCAGCACAATTAAGCGCCCGGAGCACGTATTGCATTCCGTTTTGTCGAAGTTTACTAACCCTCTGATAAGTCGATAAAACGACAGACAATTTGCCACTTAGTAAGTGTTGAGGCAGCACAATTTCTTTATTTCGATTCGAATGAGAATAAAAACTTTCCATTTACGTACGCATTGAATGGTAAGGGTGACCACATGTTTACTTTACAGACTAAGGATTAATTTACAAAAACAGTTAGGACTTTGAAGTGAGCTTGTACACGCGACTTTGTACGGGTGAAAAACTTTCAACTTCTTCTTTACCCCTTTAACGCTTAAATATTTAAAAAATATATATGATTGGTGTAGAATATTTGAATTTCAATGAATGAATGAATAAAAGCTTTATTGCACACCTCAAAAAAACAGAACAGTAGAAACAAAAATACATGATAAAAAGAGGCAAACAACAGGCGGTCTTATCGCTAATGAGTTATTTGTACCATATTAAAGGTTTTATTTTCAACGATTTACGCTATGCGTTGTTTCTGATTGTCTAGGTAACGTAGAAAAAGTTGTTACAATGGAAATATTAATAATTATTGAATTTAAATATTCTTCTATTAAGACTAAACTATCAGATTTTTTTTTAATTAGAGACGAATTAGGTTTTTCGTTAAAAATATCTACATTAAAACTTCGTTGACAGCCATTCGTCCCTATCATTCATCATTTTTAGGGTTCCGTAGCCAAATGGCAAAAAACGGAACCCTTATGGATTCGTCATGTCTGTCTGTCTGTCCGTCCGTATGTCACAGGCATTTTACTCGGAAACTATACGACGTATCTGAATAAAATTTACACATAAGGTGTATTTTGTATGCAGCTACTTAGTTATGTAGTTAAATTTGAAAAAGAAATATTTTTAGGGGGGGTGCTCCATACAGGTAACTAAATTTCAAAAAAAAAATAACCAAATATCAACATGTGACACATCAATCGATAGGTCTTTTAAAATAACATTGGGGTTTCTTTGACTATTTTGTTATTAAGTGAATATTTTCTGAAATAATCGCTTCGAAAGTCAGAAAAGTTGTGTAGCCCCCTTCCGTAACTTTTGAACCGTAAGTTCAAAGAATATGAAAAAATTTGAAGAGATGCGCCTTATCATATACTTTCTACGAAAATTGTTTTGAATATTATAGGTTCAGCCATTTTTGAGTTATCTCCAAAAAACTTCTTCCGATGCCTATCATCAGATACGACCTTTTGGTATTAGTTTGGTTCTTATTCCATTGAAGGTACGGAACCCTCCTATGCGTGGTCCGACACGCACTTGACCACGCACTTGGCCGGTTTTGTATCTGTGTTTGTTAGAAAAAAAACCTAAGTTTGCTAAGCTTTATGAATAAAGAGTCAGTCTGCCATTTAGAACAACTGTTGGAACCCCTACATTCCCTGAAAGTAAAGCCAGCCCTTATTTATATCCTAGCATCGGTTTTACTCGTATCCATTCAGTTTCATAAAGTTTCGTTTTCAAATTCCTTTCTCTAAGGGAATACGTAGACGCCTCGAAACAACTTTATGGATATGGCTTTCTTTAGTTTATGAGTTTATCGGAGTTGCTAGGGATGTGAAATCTTTAAAAACGCAATCACTATAAAGCTACCGAAATGATAATGGTATCGGTTCTAATAAGTACTCATATGATTAAGTGATTTATGTGTGATTGTCCCATAATATTTATTTATATATTTACGATCAAAAACCCTTAAGACCATGTCTAGATTTACTAAGGTAGTTACAATTTTAGGTATTTAAAATTATCAATCCAAATACAGATCCCTGTGGAAAATCTTAGAGATTTCAGTTCAATTATAAGATCAAGCAGGTAACTAATAAATATACGGTGCTAAGCATTCATAACCTGAAAATCAGCATTTTTGTATAAAGTAAATAACGTGAGTTACATGCCTACATAACTATTCATTCTAAGAAGCACAACAATAATTTCTGTTGAGTATTCTGTTTCTTTACTTTGCTAAACAGTCTAACATAGGTAATACTCTAATAAAAACATTCAAATGAAAGTATCTAATATCTGAAACTACTAATAATCGTAATCGCAAATGACTTAGGTTTTAGTGTCATTTTTCTGGCTTATATATTTTTAAGACTATAGTCTTACCTACTTTCTCCCAGAACGCGTATCATGGTTGTCATTTTATCGCCTATCACGTCATGCATCACTTTCGCACTTACATACTTGTTAGAACGTGACAGCGATTAAAATCCAAAGATAATAAAAACGTGTCACTTCCGACAGAATTTTGCAAAGGATGACTCGTTCTCATAGTCAAATATTGATATCACGCAAAGTTGTGTAGAATATAGCTTTGCTTAGACTTTGTAAGTTATTTACTTTCAAAACACCAACCGTTTAAGATTTACGAGACGAAGAGAGACGAGACAAACAAGCTTAGACGAAATCATCAATCCGCAGTGTGATCTATTCCCAGATGTGTGGCCGAGACTAGATAAATGTCGACGAACTTCCAAGTTTTTCAATAGCAATGTTTGTCAGACGAGGGCCGAAGTAAACTGAAGTCTCCGGAATGGGTACCTATTCATTTATGAGCGGTGTTAAGGCTCGGTCATTTTCATGTGATAGTTTGGTACTGAGAACTCTTGTTGAAGATTGCAACTTGGCATATTACCTTTTCTACGTTACCTTTAGATTTTACTTTGATAAATTGTAATTAAGTTAGTAATATTTATGAGGAAAAGACTTTTTCGATTAATGAACATTCATCAGATCGAAAGGCTGTTTTCAAGCAGTAGTGTACAACCAGTGACGTATTATAGATATACATAATTATATTATACAGTGTGTAAATTTTATACTGGCGTATATTGTACTGGCGATTAGTATTGGACCTAGGGAACCTATTTACATGTATTTCTTTATGAAAATAAGGATTTTTTTCCATACATAATAATTTAGCCCGCAATGTATTGCATCCATGACAATTAAATTACCGATGCGTCATGTCAGTTATGTCAGTTTTAAATCAGTTGTATAGCGTACATTGGTGCCCAGTAGGACTTTAAAAAATCGTTACGCATAATTAATAACACTATTTAACAAAATGATTATACTATATGAGTCCTATTGCTGGATACTATAGGTGGATAAAGTATACGCCCGTATAAAATTTACAGGCTCTATACACAGTGCCCGTGAGGATTGCGAGGGATTCTATCAGTCTATTCCTGATCATAATTAGAGACTTAAACATTTCTGGAATTCGCCTAGTTTAGAGTTAATGCCAATTAAATAAAAAGTATTTTATATTGTGACTCAGTACAAAACGTCTTATTAATGGCGATGTTGCCCTTTATGGGGTCTAGTCTAGACATCCTTATTGACAGATATAAACATCCTAAGTGACAAGGAATACTTTACTGCAACTATTTTTTACGAATCAAAATGTACCAATTTATTTTAAGCGATATGGTTTTACATAACATTTATTACTTCCTTATGACCTCGTATAGCGTATAGATGTGAGTGACAATTAACAATTTTAAGCTCTTAGTTTATTTGGGTAGGTAGAGGAATATAAATGAATCGGTCGGAGCCAAGTCTTTAGTTAATCGAACAAACGGAGTCGAACGAGCGGAGCGCAAGCGAAGTGAAGTTCTTACAAACAACTTCGGCTACTGGGACGTCTCGGCATTTCGATGGCTTTTTAGGGTTCCGTAGTCAACTAGGAACCCTTATAGTTTCGCCATATCTGCCCGTCCGTCCGTCCGTCCGTCCGTCCGCGGATAATCTCAGTGACCATTAGCACTAGAAAGCTGAAATTTGGTACTAATATGTATATCAATCACGCCGACAAAGTGGTAAAATAAAAAGTGGAAAAAAATGTTTTATTAGGGTACCTCCCCTATACGTAAAGTGGGAGTGATTTTTTTTTCATTTCAACCCTAACGTGTGATATATTTTTGGATAGGTATTTAAAAATGAATAGGGGTTTACTAAAATCATTTTTTGATAATGTAAATATTTTCGGAAATAATCGCTCCAGAAGTTAAAAAAAATGTGTCCCCCCCCCCCCCCCCTCTAACTTTTGAACCATAAGATTTAAAAATATGAAAAACATCTGAAAAGTAAACCTTTATAAAAACTTTCTAGGAAAATTATTTTGAACTTGATAGGTTGAATAGTTTTTGAAAAAAAAATACAAAATTATTTCTGAACTAAGTTTGTAATTTAACCGTATAAGCAGGTGTGTATTGTACCTGTAATTTTTACAAAATTACAATGAAAAGACTTGCTTTCTAATAAAGTAAAAACGGTGAAAATCGGTTCACGCAATAAAGAATTATCCCATAAAAATCATCTTCCATACTTTAAGCTCGCGCGCAATAGTTTACTTAATTTGCCGATAGATGTCGCTGTACGTAGAACGCTCATATCATATCCTACATGGCGGTGTTATTTTAACTCTTAAGTGGGGACACTTACTGTGACGGACGAAAAACTACGGAACCCTTCACTGAGCGTGGCCCGACACGCTCTTGGCCGGTTTTTGATTTTGAGGGTTTGTTCCGCGATAACTTTAGTAACGAAATCTGTATGACATTTGTTCGGGTTGTAGCAGATATACATATAATTTGAGTGTTCGTATATGAGCAGGATCGATCAAGGGGTTGTGGAGCTAGAAGGCGAAAAAAAAGAAGAAGGGTATATTGATTATATCGTTTGCAAGTAAATCGCGAGTTCTCAGTTCAAGGTGGACTACTAGTTTAGATTTTATTACAGCTTCCATAATATATACGCTAGAAGTTCGCACGCTTGTTCGGTTCCAGCCCTAGACACCTTGCTTACTTTTGCTTTTACATATGACATCTACTTTAATTTATAAGACGCAAAAGTAACACAAACCCTTAAGAAACCGTTTTCAGAAGAGTGGTTACACTGTTGATAGGACTCCGCCATCTATCTAGACGCTATCACCCAGACAATACTCTCGCCAGTAATTGCGTTTACTCGTGGACGCAAAACGCTCCAGTTTAACTAATTAATTAGATTCATGAGTTTACTAATTGAGTAAACGTGATTCAGTTTCTTGGTTTAATTACCTACTCAGATTTATTACAATTTATACAAGGTATTATCACGCGGTAGTGCGAAATTAATATTAATTTGAGATATATTCTTTAACTAGCTATGATACCCGGCTTCGCTCGGGAGTTGATATGAGATTACGTGGTAGATGAAATAAAAAAACATACTATGACGTAAAAAGTAAAAAATATATTTTGAAAACATTTTCTATATTTACTTGTTTATAAACAACATTTTTCATTTTATTGTCCGGGGTATATATATATAAATTTTTCGAACTTCCTACTCTTGAGCAAGCTACATATAGCTGACCGTGAGAGAAGCAGGATTCTTTGAGGTTGATGCCACAATATTTCAAAGTTTGCCCTTGCGCTTTGTTAATTGTAAAACTAAAGGCTAATTTAATTGGAAACTACAATCTTTTAAATTGAAATGGCAATTCAGAAGAGATCAGTGGTATTCTAGGTATAAATACTGTGTGTCCTTTGTTCTTTCCAGAAATAAGTTCAGCTTCAATGACATTATTCGATAGCTGTTTTACGATCATCCTCGTTCCATTACATAGTTTTGGGGAGTTGAGATTTCTGAGTAGTATGATTGGAGATCCAATTTTCAGACGAAGGCAGTGTAATGGCATTCCTGGTACTTGTAAAGAGTTTAGAAATTCAGTAGGAAAGTTGACACTTTCTTCAATGGATACCATCGTGTCGATCGATTTATATACTTTCTTTTCACCAGGTATTTTCTTTAGAATATTAAAATTGATATCGTCAACAATATTATTTTTAGTGGCCAAAATTGCTCTTTGAAATAACCACTCTACGTTGGTATAGTTCTGAATAATATTTGGATAAATTTTGTCGATTAGTTCGTTTTCAGTAGTGGCTATGTTACAGAAATCACTATTGAGTTCAATGAGGCCGGTCGTTTGGTCAGTAGGATATGTACCTTCGCCTATTTGTAAAAGTATTTTAGCAAAATGTGCTGTTGTTTCATCTTTTGATAATTCAACCCTCATGTTTTTTGTTAATTGCAGTATTTGTACTTGCGGCCAGAGATGTGACTTTTTTAAGCATGCATTGATCTCGTCTGCTGGTGTTGATTTGGGAATAACTGGAAGTGTTTGTCGAAAATCTCCTGAGAGTATGAGTAGAGCTCCTCCCATCATTTCAGAGTTTTTTCGCAATTCTTGTAATGTTCTGTCCATGGCTTCTAGTGATTTTTTATGGGCCATGGTGCATTCATCCCAGAAGATAATTTTAGCATGTTTTAGAAGTTGACCCCGTCCAGATGTTCCTGAGATTTTACATACCGGGAATTGTTGTTCGGCTATATTCAACGGTAGTTGTAAGGCAGAATGGGCAGTTCGTCCTCCTTCCATAAGTGTGGCTGCAATGCCGGATGATGCTAGTGCCAGTGCGATGTGTTTTTCAGCACGTATTTCCGCCAGTATTAGATTTATTAGAAACGTTTTACCGGTGCCTCCTGGTGCGTCCAAGTAAATAATTCCACCAGTGTTGTTATTTATTCGGTTCATTATAACGTTGTAAATTTTTTTTTGATTGTCATTGAGGAGTGGTTTGTTGTGAGCAATGTATTCAAGTAGTTCATTGACGTTGTAGCTTTTTTCCTTTGTAATTTCGTAGTTTAGCACACTGAAAGTATTTCTTTGTGGTGCTGGCGTCCCAATTTCTACTAAGGTCTGGTTCTTTATAGCTAAACATTTATCTTCTAAGCGAATGAGTGTTTCATTGAAGATGTCGTCATTGAATTCTATAGTCAGTTCTGGATTAGCTTGTCGGATTTGGTACAATATATCATCACTCATATTCCTTTTGAAAGAGTCCCATAGCTGTTTTGGGTTTGATGGGTTACATGTTGTTAGAATTATGGCGAATAACTCTCGAATTTGTTCAGCTGAAGCTGTGAGTGTGGCTTCTTGTAGTGTTAATTCCCAGTGGTTATCGTTTTCCAATAATCCTAAACGTTGACATGCTTCTCTGTAAGTCTGGCATATGTAGCCGTCAATAGTCCTGAGATCTGTGAAACTTGTTGGTCCCCGTATTTCGTGTAACAACATTCGGAGATAGAAACATTCGGCATTGTTTGGATGTACAGTGTATACTCGACCTATTGCGTTAGTTTTCATTATTTCTGGATGACCCTCTTCTGGCATTCCTTGTTTTCGTCGTTGAAAAATTTTCCTTGTTTTGTCCCACGTATAATAAATAGGGACGTCGACATACAGTAACGTCTTTGCGAATGGATCCGTTTGGCAAAGTTGGAAAAAAGCTGTTAATGTTGTGTTCTGAGGTGGTTCGCTTGCAATTTTTCTAGCCGAGTCTTTTGTGAAGTAAACTCTCTGTCCATTCTCCAAATGTACTGCTAGATGTTGCACAGCTGGTTCGCGTTCGTGTATGGGAAAACTAAAAATCCTCCACGCTGCTTCGTTACTGTTGATGTATCTTCCCATTTGGTACATGAGGATTTCATCATTTCTATTATTTTGTTCGCTATTTTGGACTATTTGAAATACTGCCATATCACTACCTTTGTTTACGTACTTACATATATATTTAATAGATTTTACTGAATTGCAATATTCAACGTTTATGTGTGCTTGGAACATTTTGGAAAGTAGTGGGTTATATGGTACTACCCATTGATTATCTATTTCCAGTTCGTCTCTGCCTTGTATTCGTATTTTTGCTGTGAAGCCACCGTTTTTCGGTGATCGTCTTCTATATTTGGGATAGCCGTCATCTTCAGTTTTTGTATCGTCCAAGTATGGTTTTGGATATTTTTTTGTACATTTTCCATCACTCATGCATGGCGCATTGAAGTTTAATGGTCCACATGGTCCGTGAATCATGTTTTTCACTACTATGTTGTATAGTTCCGGATCATTTTGTGGATTGGGAAATTCAGCTTGGATGATTTTGTCGATATCCGTGGGATAAATTTTATCGTGTAGCCATATGAGATTGTGTGAGTGAGGTAATCCTCGTCTTTGCCACTCGATTGTATACATCCAGCATCTAACGGTTCCAAAGATGTGGTATTTTGTGATGACTTCAATAAATCTTATTTGTTTTTGTCGAAAAACTCGGGCTATCATGTCGTGTCGATCCATGGAGGTTTGTCCGTATTTTAGTTGTTCTTTGATTTCTGGCCATGATGAGTTGCATGTAAATGTTATGAAGAGATCAGGTCGTCCATATTTTCTTACGTAGGTCATGGCATCTTGAGTATATTCGTGCATATGTCTTGGACTTCCTATGTATGATGAGGGTAAGATTACCATTGTTCCAATATCGTCAATATTGCCGTCATTTATGATCGCATCTCGAAGGTGGATGTATTCTTCTGTGCGTAGTTTCTTCTGATTCAGTCTTATGTAAAGCATCCGTTCTGCTTCTATTTTTGCGTACATATCTACCAGAAATTGTTGGAATAAACGGCGAGTGTTAGGAATGTGATTGTATATTTCATTGTCTCTGATCATTAAGCGGTAAGCATAGAACTCCTTGGAAGTGACTTTTTTGTTTGTTTCTATGCCTGTTTTAGGATGAATTTGTTTTATATTGAAATGATAACCATCCTCTCCGTGCAGAAATATTAACGGATATTGAAGAGCATCATATGAACGGTGTGTCTCTGCAATGCGTTGTAGTCCTTTTCTTCTTCGTTGTACAATTATGTCACGGCTTGTATTTTCATTGTCCACAATTACGATGGCGACTTCATCTATCTGAGGTGCATTAAATCTACGTTCGTGTTCTCCACGTGGTCTTTTATCGGCTCGAATTACAATTTTATAGTCATCAGAAATCATGCGGTCTAGTGTTGTTTTGAATATGTAAATCAGTTGATTGTATTTGTGTAAGATCCTCTGTACATCTTGGATTATTTCGCGTTTCAATCCAATAAAATTTGTACATCGTTGATCAATTTCGTTTTCTTCATTTCCGATGAAATATACTTGCAGAAATTTATAGTCATCGTTAGGCATTGGTAGTAACGATCCAATTTTGTGATAAATTTGCCCTTGAATTGAAAATACATATTCAAATTTGTCTCTATTAGTGTCAGTCGAAGTAACACCGAAAGAAGTCATTTGAAACCAGGAGTTGTATGATCTTATATTTTGAAGAAAGTGTTTTGATTCTGGTGTTTCCCCGGTCATGTAATGTAGAAATTCCTGTGGAGGTGCTTCCAGTGGTGGTAATCGAATTTTTCCATTCATGCAACAGAGACCTGGTGTTTCTTTACTGATTTTTTTCGCGTGGCAAAATTGGCAAATGTTATTCATTTTTCCGATCACAACATATTTATGATCGTAATATTTCTTCGTCGGTTCGTAGTGGAATGCTTCCTTTGTTAGATTATCTTTTAAAATGCTCGATTCTTCAATACTTTTATTTTCTTTTCTTTCTTCACTTTTTCCGCTTCTCAGGGTGCTCATTATGGTTCGTTGATTTTGTAAACGTGCTTCGCGCTCTTCTTCCGTTTCATTTCTTTGATTTTCTTTTTGTTTCCGCCGTTTCGCTGCAGAACTGGCAAGATCTCCACCTCTTTTACGTCTAGGCATTGTATTCTGTAAAATATAAATTAAATGAACATTTTATAGACAAATATATTGTTACGTAAACGTGGAGCACGTTGAGACAAAGAAAAAAAAATTATTTAATCTTCAAGCGGTCGCGCGATATTTTGTTTACGGCCAAAGTATATAGAAGGCATCGATACAACGCCGCGCGACTACTTGAAAGTTAAGGAAATTACAATTAAAAGAAAAAAAAAAAAAAAACATTAGAATTAATTAAATACACTATTAAAAATACTCACATTTGATATTTCACAATAAAGGCTCACAGATAACTTTTTTCTTCTTCGCTTCGAAATCGAGAATTAATTAAACACACTATTAAAAATACTCACACGTGATACTTCAAAATAAAGGCTCACACACAGATAATTTCTTTCTTTTTCGTTTCGAAATCGCTTGTTTCGCTGTTCAAATCAAACTAACTCTGGCGGGTGACACCGGGCTCTTATATATTCACAAAGCTAGGCTCTAGGATATTCGAGAAAGTTGGCGCTAGGATATTCGAGAAAGTTTGGGAATAATCGTTCGTTTAAGTACATATTGTGTACAATGAATGAAATTCAACTATTCGACAACAGATGGCGCCACTTTGGACAATGAATGAAGTTCAACTACTCGACAACAGATGGCGCCACTACACTTACTTTCCGAGTTGAAGAGTTGGAAAAGCCCTTATATCTTTAAAGACACACCCTTTAGGTTAAAATGGGAACTTTCTTGTTCGAGGGGGAATAAAGGGCTATCACACTATATAAGTCCCTTTATCGTGCTGGGATTCCTTTTTAAGTTTTATCGGCACGCACATTTTCTCAACTTAGTTTTATTATATATAATGATTAGAAATAAGTTTTATTAATGGTTTCAATGTTGCCAATAGAACTGTGAAATAGCGAGTCCCTTGTTACATTCTTCGTTTGATAGATCTGCTTGTCTGTCTAAACTCAATCAGAATGAGGGATTGAATTGTGCGAAGCATAATTTTTACATGTAAATAAAACGACGTGTGTTGACGATGAAAGACCTTGTTCCTTTAGCCGTCAACACAGTGAATCCTCCTTTTTGTAAAGGTTCGGCAACACGCATGTGACTCCTTTGGAGTTGCAGGCGTCCATAGGTTACAGTAGCTGCTTACCATTAGGCGGGCCGTATGCTTGTTTGCCACCGTCGTGGTATAAAAAAATAATAAAAATGCTTAAGTAAATACCTATCAGTTAAGTGGCACAACGTTGTTAAAATTTATTTCATTTTTCTTTAAGGTGTTTTAAGCTAAAACAATTTTTATGATTTTACATAATGTGAAGTCAAAACACATGTCGAATGGAGTGTCTTCTGTGTGACCATGAAGTTAAATACAATCTGGAGGTCATACTTCGACCACAAAGTGAGGCCGAAAGAGAGGGTAATGTAGGGGGCTGCATCTCATTCTTAGTAGGGTGACCATATGTACTATGATGTATGTGGGATTGGGATAGTATGAAGATAAATATAAAATTAAATATGCTTGTCGTCTAGTAAGTATTGTCCAGAAAGAGAAGTCTCATAGTTCATATGGGAACTTATACATTCTACTGACTTAAGGAGCTGGCCACTTCAGATACGTTGACGCAATAATGAGGGCAGAGAACCCCTCTAATTAGTTTACTATTTTACACTTATTGCTAGATCCAGGCATCTGGCAGCTATTTATCGGAGGACGTCAGAGTGACAGACCAGCAAAATATTTCAGTTAATAGGTAAAAACTGTCGAAGCCTATCGCTAATATAATAACAAAAAAGTAAAAACATTGCGTATCGCTACGGAAAACAGTAGGTAGGCGACAAACAATACATTAACGTAACGTCATTTTGCACTATTTTCCCCCAACAGAAACTCCTGAAAATTATATAATCTTATTAATTACATGATACTGCACTGCATCAAACCTAGAACTGTAAAATATTTATTTCTTACAACTCGTTTGCATAACACCGATGAACAATTGCCAGATGTCCGCGGCATAAAATAGGGGATAGTTAGTGTAGCAAACTAAAACTAAGTAAGTACAGGGGGTTCGTGGCTCTCACTATTGCGTGGCTGTCATATCTGATGTGGACAGTTCTCCGACTTTAATATACTTGAAATAAAAGTGTTGTGAATAAAGAAAACATCAATAACATCAAACTGCTCAATGGTTGACTGGAAGAGATCTCTTCCATGTACAAATATTGTATATAATGTTCCTGTTGTATTTTTCTTTGTAGTACAAATGTTGTACAATAATGTATATTTTAACGGCCTCCTAGCCTAGTCGGTAGTGACCCTGCCTATGAAGCAGGAGGTCCCGGGTTCGAATCCTGGCCAGGGCATTTATTTGTGTGTTTATCACGGATATTTGTTCCTGAGTTATGGATGTTTTCTATGTATTTAAGTATTTATATGTATATATCTATTACATATATCGTCGTCTAGTACCCACAACACAAGCCTTATTGAGCTTACTGTGGGACTAGGTTGATTTGTGTAAGATTGTCCCATAATATTTATTTAATATTTATTTATTATACTGCCACTACTACCATTTTTTGTATGGCCTTGTGCCATTTTAGGACCCTTTCGAAAGGGCCTAAAAAGACCCGCGGGCCACTCCTGTCCTGTGTAAGTAATACTTAGGAACAGACCATGTACTTATGTACATTTCTGTAAAAACAACAAAACCGACCCGCAGCTTGCCGACATCATAGTCACCCTATTGTTTGACAATCTTAACTTGTTGTTAAATCGTAAAATTGAATGATTGTGGATTACCGGTGAAAGGAAAGTCTACTTTATTGTAGAGTCTCACCCCTGCAGCCTTTTACGCAGCATATCTTGACCATTTTTACTTAAAAATGTTGTTACGTAATGTTGTTGAGCTGAGCGGCGTCATTTGAAATAATATCAGTGACATATTACGTCAGTGATGGGACTGATGGGATGGGGATACCAGACCGTATTTTAAATATTACAAAACTTACTACTGTCTGCAATATTATTTGCAATTCTTTAATTTAATGAACGAGTAATATTTACGTCGTAAAAAAATTCAAAGCAGCTAAAAGGGAACAAAGTATTAATTACCCAGACCAGCGGGTACTCGGTCGCGTGGTGGAGGCGTAGGGTTTTATATAAAGCGCAATCTCAATGTGCGTACCTGGCAACACCCCGTGGATCCTTTGCATAGGTCGGTAGAGCAAATTTGGGTCACTTTAACCCTTAACGGTAAGAAGTTAGTTATAGGAGCGGTTTATCGTCCTCCATGGATGAATGTTGATCTGTTTTTCGACGCTATCTCTGACACAATTAGTTCTATTCCCGAATATGATAATTTATTAGTATTAGGCGATTTTAATATAAATTTGTTGGCAAATGCTGACCCACGAATTACAAAATTTAATAATTTTTTGACATGCTTCCGACTCTCCCAATTAGTTTCGCAGGCTACACATTATACAGAATCGAGTCAGACTCTACTTGACTTAGTTTGCACGGATATGAAAGCAAAGAGTACAATTGTAGAGCATTTGGGTTCATTATTTGGGCACTGCCTCGTAGTTTCCGAATTTCACATTAAAGTCGATAAACCGAAGCCCTTTTGTTTAACCTACAGGCCTCTTAAAAACATCCAGCTGGAGAATTTTGACAGGGACCTGCAGTGTGTGAATTGGGACTCTATATCAGATCTGGAAAGTGTAAATGATATGGTTAGAGTATTTAATCAGTATATACTTTTTTTGTTTGACCTCCACGCACCTCTAAAGACAACTATTGTCAAGGGCTGTTCATACCCTTGGATAACAGATACTGTCAAGATCATGATGCGACTACGTGATAAAGCTGCAGCTGATTTTCATAGGAACCACAGTGAAAGTAAAAAGCTGTACTATAAAGAATTGAAGTCAATGGTAAACAAAGCTATGTATAATGAAAAATCCGCCTATTATAAACAAAATATTAATAATAAAATACATGACTCCAAGTTGCTATGGAAAAATCTTAAATCTACTATTCTGCCTAAAAAAGACGCTCAATTACCTACTTCTTTTAGTGACCCTTTAGAAATAAATAAGCACTTTCTGAGCTTGCCAGGTACATCAGAAATAAACATATCTGACTTGACTTATTTCGAGTTTCATAGGTATAATGAGTCAGTTTTTCATTTGAAGCCTGCTAGTTTAAACCAAATTGTTAATATTATTAAGAGTCTCAAATCAAATGCGGAAGGGAGTGATGGTATTAATTTAAACATGTTACTATTGACATTTCCCCATACTCTTGACATAATTATGAAATTGATCAATACTTCTATCTTGACATCTACTTTCCCTGACCAATGGAAGTTAGCAATTGTTCAGCCTCTCCCAAAAATTGCAAGTCCCACTGAGCTTAAAGACCTGCGGCCCATTAGTATTTTGCCATGTTTATCTAAAATACTGGAAAAAGTTGTCTGTAAACAATTAACTGATTATTTGGAGACTAATAATATTCTACCTGATATTCAGTCGGGTTTTAGGAAAGGCCGAAGTACAGTGACTGCGTTACTCGATGTCACAGACAACATTATATGTGCTCAGGATGAAGGCATGTGCACACTGTTGGTTCTGCTTGACTTTTCCCGTGCATTTGACTGCCTTAATACTAATCTATTAATTTCTAAACTAAGTTACTATGGTTTTGACAGTAATACAGTAAAGTGGTTTGACAGTTACCTTAAGAACCGCTACCAAAGTGTAAAATTGACTCATAGTGATGGCTCTACTCAAACTTCCGACCAAGCAATCCTCACAAGAGGAGTCCCTCAAGGATCTGTAATTGGCCCAATCCTCTTCATTTTATACACCGCTGACATAGGGGCTCATATCACACACTGTAAGTACCATATCTATGCGGACGATATACAAGTATATATTTCTTTTAAACCAAGTGAAATTGACACTGCAATAGTAAAGCTGAATCTAGATTTGTGTAATATATCTTCCTGGGCCACAAGCAATTGTTTGCTGCTTAACCCTGACAAGAGCAAGTATTTAGTTTTTGGCAGCAAACAGCAGGTTTCACAAATTAATCCCACATTATCAGTTATGTTGATGGATCAACCCGTTGAGCGTGTCTATGAAGCGCGAAATCTGGGTCTTCTCATGGATAGTGAGCTGCGCTATGAGATGCATATTGCCAATGCTGTCAGGGGCTGTTTTTATAAGCTTAGAGTCTTGTATAAGATCAGGCCATTTATTAACGAAAATTTGCGCATTCGACTAGTAGAATCATTAGTTTTATCAAAACTTAACTATGTTGATGCTTTGTACGGTTCGAGACTACTTGCAAAAACAAAAAAACTTATTCAGCGTGTTCAAAATGCCTGTGCTCGCTTCTGTTTTGACATTCCTTGGAGATCGCATGTCACTCCATATCTGAACAGCCATAACATTTTGAAAATGCAACATCGACGAAAACTTCATTTAGCATGTCTTCTTTTTGGAGTCCTCAAGTTCAATACGCCGGCATATCTCTTCCAAAAGTTGACTGTCATCCAGTTACGCGAACGTCGACGGTGTGCTATACAGTTATTACCACCTAGTCATGCGTCAGCTGCTTTTCGTGGAAGCTTCCGCTATGCAGCAACTAAATGCTGGAATAACATCCCACCACCAATTAGGAACCTGCAAAACGTTGTTAGTTTTAGGAATAAACTTAAAAAAATTATCTTCGATCACCAGCAGAAGCAGGAAACTTTGAGTCACGACACTAGTTGCATTTAGTAAATAAGTACATAAATTAATGTTTTTACCTATAGTGTATGTCCCTTATATGTTTTTATACTATCCCATATGTATTTTGTATTCTCTTGTACATCTCTAGTTTTTTTTCATTGAGTTGTGTTAAGTATAACTTTGTTATCTATTTTTTTTTTTTTTCTTCAGTTTGTGTTATCTGTCGTGGCATCACCAAGTGGGCCCTACGGAAGACCAGCGCTAGCTGACATACTAGCTAGTATTTTGCTGAGCAGGGTCCATTTCGTGGTGCTACACCTATACGTCTTTATTTTGTTTGTATGTAAATTTTTATGTTATATTGTGTACATCGTGAATAAATATCTTGAATCTTGAATCTTGAATCTTAATTCAAATCTTGCAATAAATTATTATAAGTAGGAAGTAACTTCTAGTGTGTTACTAAAATAAATGTAGATAAATAAAACCACATTGGTAAGTTTCATAAGTTGGCAGCATTGTGCGAGTGAGACACCGCCCCCTACATTATGCTCTCTATCGGACCGTTTTTATTACTTTTTACTAGTGACCTATGAACGACTGTTTTGCTCGGTAATAAGGTTCAACTGTGGTTAGGGAAATATAGTAAAAGTACTATCCGGATTTTCTTCTGATCCGTGTGTGTGTGACATGAGTAAAATATCATTTTTACCTAATCATTTTGCGACATCATATACCTACCGGATTGTCCGGTGTGTCATTTTATGGGGGCAATCTTTACGACGACGATAAAACGACATTATCTTTTTGTTGCCACCGTTTTGTAAACAGCAATAGTCTGGCGAGCTTCGGTAGGTCATGTGTGAGATCAATCTATTTAATGTAACGATGTGCCTTCGTTTGCCTGCTACCCTACAAATTTTAGCATGCCCGACGTTAAACATATGAAATATGTTTACATCTTTTGCATCAACTTCCACTTATGTACGGTCAGCTGCAGAGAAAAAGGCTCACGCTGCATACACAGTTTGTATGCAGGGTGGGTATTTTTTTCTGTACCTGACTATACATGCGAGCTAATTTTGTCTTAGCTTCGTCCGACCAAATAAAAAAAAACTTGGACTTATAATTGATTCCGATAGACATCTGACACTGACAGATTTGTCTTATACAAGTCTGACTCTGTCGTTAGCATAAATAGAGCAACACGGGCTTCCGACGCATCGGAAGGGAGAGGCCTTAGCGATATATTACCGTACAAATCTGTCTGCCAATTTTTGCGGAGGGAAACGTGCATACATATGCACTTTTCATACGCTTACATACCAAAACCAACTTGTAACGACGGCACAAATACATAGAAAATGACGCACTACACAGACAAATCTTGCACACTTCGATCTATTTTATGTACGGACGAGTGACAACTCGCACACTAACACATTTTCTCCGAAGAATTTTATGACGTTTTGAGTGACGTGCCAGTGTCGACGCAGCAATATCGAATTATTATCGATAAGTTAGGTTAATTTAAGGAGAAAGGAACAAAGGTAACCAATTGAAACATATTCAAGTACTCTCAAGTACAGTACTTTGTTTTCAGATCGTTTGTATATGTAGTTTTAGCTTAAGTAACCCGGCATAAAATATGAATGATATTAATGACTTAGTAGCACATAATAAAATTGAAACTTAATTTATTTATTGTTATAATGTTTTATTAACAAAATATACCTTTCACATAAAAGCATAATAACAATTTGTCTAACATATAGACCAAAGAGGTTTTAGCATGTATATGCTCACGCTATCGACACATGTTATTATGTAGAGGTAACATCACTATCGGCAACAATAAGTCGGATTTGTCGCTCGACCGATCCGAAATTTGTACTGGAGCACGGGAAATCTATGTTGGTAAACGAATCCAACAATTATGTGAAACTAAAATATAAGAATTTGGTATTTAAATGTAATTAAACGTAATAATATGTGAAAAAAATACTTAAAGGTGAAATGTAACACCATCTTTTAGTAAATTTGATGTCCCTGACCTCTTCTTACAACAAAATACCGAACAATTAGGCATTTTTCTGTAGCAGTTTTCACTCGCGCGACTGGACTCGATCTAGTTAGAAATCCGACCGCAACTAGTTTTATTACCCGTGCAAGCCCATTTGGGCTTGTACTTCGGCAGAGGGGAAACAGCGCGAATGCCGCCTCCCCCCTGTGTTGCTCTATGGTCGTTAGTCAAGTTTCAATGATATTGCAGCACGAATAATTGTGACAAGAAACGGTTCTTGGAAAACAATTTATCCCACTTTTGATCACTTGACGGAATACCGCAAAGAAATCATATTACTGAGCCGACGCGACGTAAGGGATAAATAAAATACCGCTCCCGATTGATATGTGTTAATGCGATTAGCATCGGCTGTTTGTGTCGCTTTAGGTTTACGGTTGAGAGGAGGCAAGCTGAGGCTCTAACATAAGTCGATCTTTCGGCTTATGCTTTCATGAGAAATTCTAATCAAGATTTTTTTAATTTAGGAGTAAGTCAAAGACGGCCAAGTGAGAAGTTATCATCATAATCATCCTCGGCAACTTGACTAACTACTAGATGAAATAGAGCGGTCGATCACGCGTTTTAATTGTCGAACGCAGAGACATCACAGAGCCAATTAATCTTTAAAATCATGATAACTTATGTACTCCTAGCACTAAAGGCGGCAATTCAAAAACCTACGGTTCACTTCCATTAACCACTGGTGGTCCGATAAAATAAGTAAAAAAAGAATAAATCCTCATATTTGATATTCATATATTCCGATTACTAATGGTATGAATTCATAATTATATTTTGCTAATGTTTGACTTTCGCATGACTGGAGTACAAAACGTTTTGTGAATGGATGACCTGTCCCTGAGTAATCTAATTTTATGATCATCTGCGCCACGCTGTCTGCCGGTTCCGACGCCTACGTTATGATCAAGTGTCTAAATTAGACGCTCGCCGGTATTCGCTATAATCGTAATCATAAACAATGTTAATCTTGAATATATTCGCGTACAGTTTAAAAATAAGTTTTTTGATTCGCCCTGTTTGCGAATATCCATGCGTTGTAGCTTGTAGCGTCATTTATTTGACAACGATATTTTGTAACCTAGGTATACTTGCTGAATTTTTTACTTACAATTTTTATGACATCAATATTGTGTAACCTGGGTCTGTATGCTTGTTGTATCCCTAAGAAGCCATTTCGGGGTTAGGCAATTTCTGTAAGAATGTTAACCCATTAAACATCATATACAAAAATGTCACTTACACGCCAAGATCCCGGACGCAAGCGAGCCAATATAAACCTTGCTTGAAAGTATGAAGGTTACTTTGACAGCGTACGCCATAAAACTTAGGTGTGCTTTTCGCTATGAGCACGACAACTCATGTCATTGTAAGGTGGGTACGGACTGCATTTGACAGACGGAATTTGAGCAAACAGGCGAGCCCTGCGTGCCTCAACCTGAGGAAGTCCGTCCCCCTTTAGGTCTTCTTGTCATGCAAAAGATTAATTTATTTTTCTAAAAACATGTTTTTCTTGTTTCAGGTTGCCTAGGCGCACTATCAGCCGGCGTAGCGCTAGCCCTGTCCCCAGTGACAGTAGCGCTGTGCGTACGCAAGTCCACACGCGTGACTGCAGTAGTAGGCGGGCTGGTGGCGGCGCTCGGCTGTCTGTTCACCTCCTTCGCCACGCAGTTCCATCAATTGTTTTTCAGCTATGGTGAGTGGCTTTTGTATGCTTAAGATGACAGGGGTGGAGCTTAAAACGAGAGTTGAGGCCGTTGTAGGACACACGTGCCCTCGGAGCCTATGGACCATGGGTTGGCGTAGAGATCGTGCTGCTTGTCTGGTCACCTTGCTTTGATGTTAACTTAGGGTTAGTACTAGTTATTGCGACTCCGCCTTCAACTTCACATTATTTGAGTAGCAACCATCCATTGTATCAAGGCAGAATCAGAGCAGAGCTTTCAGACTTACGCCATGCAGCTACATAATAGAGTGAGAAACTTCAATCCCAAATGAAAGAAAGATCCCAAAGAACTATCGGACTCGGGTTCGGATTAGTTTAATTCGGATTGTATCTACTATTTAATCGGCATATTAAATGTGAAATCGAAATAATAAAGAGTGATTACGGCGTTATCGCACAAGACTTACGAAAGTCAAAACAACAAGTCCCAGTCAACCCAAAAAAGAGGACAGAAAGAAAACACTTAAGCAAAAACATGACCCGTGCTACCGGTCATGATCTGATCTGATTCGTTACATTAACATAAAGATAAAATAAATATTATTCCCAGTCAACCGCGAGAAAGGAATGTACTAAGGTTCCGTTCATAAAAAAATCGATTGAGGTTCCGTTCCCGATTGACCCAATCTAAGGTTAGGTAAGGTTATTTGAGAAGTTATTATCTTTTAGGGTCTTAAATTTTATTTTCTATAAAAACCAGTACCTGTACCGGGAATACCCAGGACTACTACCTATATAGTCTACAAGAATATAATACAGCTAAAACGCGGGCGTATTATACAGGTATATTGTTTAATTTTGGCTTGGAGAAAAATGAAAATGAATCCTCAACTTTGATTTTCCATCAAACGCCAGCCAGTTTCCTCATTAAATAAATAACTGCATACTCGTACCGACACGAAACGTAAATGCATTTGCAAAACCATCGCGCCCAACTTGCTCAATTTAAATGCTGAATCCGACATCTCAATTTATTTCGTCAGATCATATCCAAAACCCGTTCGAGCGAACTTCAAAGGTATTCTTTAATTGGCTGTCTTGAGTAAATAAGTTGATATTCGATATGGACGGGAATAACTGAGATATTGGAATACGGTTGTTGGCTGTTGCAACGATGACTCACGGTGCCGTGATGTTCCTGGCGTGAGTGACCAATGTCTGGTCCATTCATTTGGCAGCAGCACGACTCTTTTTAATTGATACAGTCAGAAAAGGACGGATAGACTATCTCGCGCGCGAGTTACTGTCGCGTCACTCTTGTGCTCACCGTGCAGCGCCTTCAGTACAAAAATGGCTCCTATACCCTTGTGACCATTATTTTTCTACCCTCTTCCCTGGCTACAAATATTGCCCAATACGCAATTTTCCGATATTTGAAACGTTGTGATTGTTCAATCAAAATTTGATCAGTAGCGGGGCGTCCTTCGAAATCGATTCCTACCGGTTTGCCTAATTTTCTTATACTTAGTTGGATGTAGCTGAAATGAAAAGCCCGTTCTGAAGTTAGTAAAATTGCAGTAAAAAAATTTACTCCCAAAACATAAAAACGATTATCCGACTAATTTACTAAAGCTATCCGTCAACAATGTAAGCATACTCATAAATCTAGATACGATATCGTACATTTCGTCTGAAATAAAATATTTATATTACTGTTCGACGCGAGTAAATCTCGGTGAATTCGAAACTGTTCGAAGTTATTCTCAAGAGTGGAATAAACGTTCCAGTTATCGAAAGTTTAAAACCATGTAGGAAAGGTTTGACTAGTGATGTTCCTTTGTAAGCAGTAGCTACATACATATTGTAACACTCACTGCGATTATATTGCCTTTAAACAGCTCCAAATTTTGAGTCTAAACATAAAAAATAAATTTAAAAAGCGTATTATTTTAAAAAAAGAGTATAAGATAATATAAGGATGCAGTGTGTTGATGACACCCCTCTTGTCTCTTAGCCGTCAACGCAGTGAATCATCTTTTCTATGCATATGACATCTCTGGTGTCGCTGGCGTCCATAGGTTACGGTAGCTTAATTCTTATCATCAGGCGGGCTGTATCAGCATCGTATTATAAAAAAGATTTAATACTGTAAGTTGGTACTTAGTATAATAATAGTAGCTGTTAGAGGTTATATTTTGCTGAGACAAATAACCAGCCACTTGCGAATTATACGTAATGACGACGGGCTTTCTTACATAATTTTTTTGGTACTCGTAAAGTAACTGTTAAAGTTATGTTTTGTTTCAGATCATATTATAAAAGCCAATTAGAAATCGGTCTCTCTTAGGTTGTATATGACGCCAGTTGCTAAAGTTAGACAGTTAGGTACATTAAATTACTCGGTTTTTTTGAAGTTATCAAGCCAACAAAGTATAAAAATATTTCCACTCGAAACAGTCCCGGTAATGTAAGTATTGCCAAGCACATCACTAAGTTCGACCCGGGTCAGAAATATCATTTCCGGTCACCGGGTTCCATAATTTTTGCAACAAAGTAGGTAAAATACAACCGTTTCCTTTCACAGTACTTACGGGTTTGAAACAGAAAGTATTATGCAGGTATCAGGTATTGAAAATATTTGAAATGTTTAAAAAAATATTACGATAAAAACTGTACCTACAGTCGCTCGCCATCAGATATATCGGAGAGCCCAAGGAACAAATATCGGAACGACGCCTCTATTGTTAAGGCGATAAAGTGCACGTTCCGATATTTTTAACTACCTTGGCCGCTCCGATGTTGATGGTGACTATAATGTCCGGATGAAAAACGTCAATGCATTTTTTTTAAATTTAGTTAACCATTGTTCGTCATAACGTTGTACAGTCAACGTCAGAGATATGCTGACACGTTTGACATCGACTGTACACTACATAACATATCTACATTGCTCCTATTTCAGCTAACTTTGTATCACGTTCATGATTGGCCTCCCAAAACGTTTGTCGGCATTCGGCACTGTTCGCTGCAACTGCCATTACGGAAAATGTGGACTTCCCGCCACGCATACTAATGTGCCGACAAATGAACAAGCATAATTGATAGTACCGCGTTATATTGGATTAGGAACGCGATCGGTATTGATATGAGTAATATTAAGTATCTAAGAAAAATAAACAAGAGAGAATCTATAGGATTTTTTAAGCCTGATATTATATTGTTCCTACCATGAACTCCTCTGATAAATATGCCTATCTGTGGAGTTCATGGTAATAAAATCTTTTGAAACAAAAGGGGGTATACGTATATGTAATATCCACGCAAGCCCAAAGCGGGTAACGATTATTTACTTTACACAATATTTATAATAAAAACATATATGTTTATTTACAATATTATAAATGACTCTGGCCATGACTATGACTAAATGTTACTATTATTAATTATAGATTCAGATAAATAGCAAGTGTTTTCCTTCATTTAAATGTAACTAACTATCAATAACAAGGGAGCAAAATGAAATTTTTACGGCGAGGGCGTACATTGAATCCCAAACGAAGCGATAGAGATAATAGAAGTTCTAAAGTAGACTCCGAAGTGTAGTGAGGGATATAAGTCATATAAGTATTCATCTCTAAGGTGAAAATAGTTTTGCTCCTATGTGACGCATACTGCTTTTCACACCACCTTAGAGTAAAATAAAATTTTTTATTGTTGAATCATATTTATTTTAATTTTATATACTGTGCTTAATTTGCTTCCCGATTATAATGAATCTATTTTTTTGTAATGATGGACTGGCTGAAAAAAAACGAATGTCCTAGAACAGAAATGTGTCACTTTGTTCCCTCGTAGCAGGTAAGAAAAAGCCCGTATTCGAATAGGAGGTGTGAAAATTATATTTCACTATACAGTTACTACACAATTATAGGGTGATTATGCTAGTTACCCGTCCAGTGCCAGTTTACCGTCTACCGGATTAAGAGTCCGATAACGATTTGAAAACGAAAATCGCTAATAATGAAATAACGGACATAATCAATAACAATCTTACTCTTTTCGCCTCTCCAAACAAAAATCGCGAAACAGCTTTTAGATTTAGGTGAATGATTTATAAATGAAACATTAAATAAAAAAAGTGTTCCACTTATGCTGTTTAAAAATAAATTATCTTTTAATATAATGTATACAAACTAATAGCAGTCTTATTAGCTACTGTAAAATAGTCTCGAAAAGTTGAGCGAAATCGAAAAAAAACTTTACCAGACTCTTGAATTGCTACTAATATATGGGAAAATCTTTTTAAGGTCAACTGATTTTCTATTTACGAATAGTTTATTCTTTAGTAGATTCTTTTCAATTTTAAGCTGAATTTCGGAAACCTTGACTTTAGATAAATAAATAAGTATGGACGGAAAACTGACAAGTGTGGACGAAAACTAGCACAATTTCCCTACTCAGTTATTCCAAGAAACTTTTTCATATGAGCTGGGATTGGAAACTCGATGTTCCTGGTCACTTTTCGTATCGACACATTTAAATAGTCGTAGGTATTTTATTTACTAACTTTGGTTAGCTTTTATTTTAACATTCAAATAAATATAAATCCAAAAGCTATTTTAAATTAAACGGGATGAAAGTATCTCCCAAGATTTATAGATAGCATGCAACATAAACCTCTGCAATCGACGTTTTTATCTGCTGGAGAAAGGCTTAGCTCGCATCGCAATTTAATGCAGTTTATCCCAGCGAAGGCTGGCAATTGCATTAAAATGATATAAACGAGTTGCTTTGTTTTGTTTGTTTCTATTGCAATATTGCAATGCACCTAGATACTTACTAGGTATATGTATCTAGGTGCATATACTATTAGATAATTTTGGCGAAGTAGGTCACGTTTCTTAAAAGCCACATTCGAGGTAGGTTACCTTCTAAACACGTCACTTTCATGGTACATCACTTTCTTAGAACATCGCATTCGAGGATCATTAGCTTTCTTTGGTGGTTATCTCCATTTTTTCTTAATTTTATTCCGCGAAATTAAAACCAAATTACTTGGAAAACAAACTAAAATACACTTTTAGGACAAATTGGGTTTAAATTTCATTGCAATAATATGTACATAAGTATAAAGAATAAGAATAATTTTATTCAGGACGCTTAGTAATACAAAACAATAAACATCAAATTGTTATAGTTAGGAACCGTTTAAATATAGCGTCACTGAAAAGGGAAATATGTTAACGCTGATCTTCCGTAGAAACCTTTTCAAAAGAGCACAACTGAATTACATGGTATTGTACATCGGGCGGCACGAAGGTATTCAAAGTAGGTCTAGTTCTGATGACGGCCCGAAGATAGTTGAACAGTTTTCTTATAGCTCAAAAAAGCCAAATTATTAGCTCCTAAGTGAATTTTAATTTTATATTTTAGATTTTTAGATTTTAGATTAGCTCCGAGAAAAAAATTAAGTGCTGCAACTTGTACCCAGGTGCTTACAATAGTACAGCCTACTGGTTCTAGAACGTAAACATTGTAAAGAAAAATAAAAGCCAAATTATTAGCTCCATAGTGCCTGAGAAAAAACAAATTGTGCTGAAACTGGTACCCTGGTTCTTACAATGATACAGGCTACTGGTTCTAGAACACAAACGTTAGGCACCTAAAATACAGTTTATTGTTGAACAAGCTGCATTTTACACAATTTTCACAAACGATAGCATTATACGGAGCTCGGAGCATTTGTGCCCTGAATGGCGCACCTTCATTAGTTTTATCACGACATTTCAAACCCTTAAGTCTTAAACAACACCATTTTATAGAGTACTTAGTCAGCCTTCATTAAGAGTAGAGATCTAAGTATTTTAATACCGGTGCTCTGAATCCTTAAATATGAGTTTAAGCAGAATGTAATGATAACAAGTCTGTCTGTAAAGCGGTCTAAAAAGTGATGGAACGAACTTTGTAAGATTAAATATTTAGTTTTTATGTGAGACATTTACTGCTGAATGTAAGACTTTTATGACGTCAGCATTAGTCAGCCTTCCAGTAAATAATGCTTTTTTTATCCGGACTTTTATAACCGGAGGACTTGTAAGAGAACCATACCGGGCATTGCACGGCGTGCACCAATTATTATGACCTTATGATATGACTTTTAAAAACTAGGTACTTGCTATTACAGTGAAATTTGTCTATTCCATTCAAAGCAGGACCACGCTAAGCACGATTATACAATTTTAAAAGTCTGAAGTTTAGCCTCCGCAATATTTAATTTCTAATTCAGTATCAGTGCCAAACAGGGCACCCACAGCAAGACCAATCAAAATCCTCGCAGTGCCACTACAACTATCATTTATTTACATTCGGAACTGCGAGATAAATCAGGCAATTTAAAACCGTTTTTAAACTGTTGCAATCTGTCAGAGCCCCTGCGCACTGATAAGCTGCGATTTCCTGGATGAGGTGTGTGGCCAGATATGTATAGATGTATACTATAATATATATTTATGCATTCAGGTGAATATTCATTCAGCACGATAGAATCTTTAATAACTCTCGGGTATTTCCAGATTTATCTTCGGTGTATGGAGATAATCTGATATAAATAACAGATTTACTAAGTCCTACTTAATATTAGTATTTGATAAGTACGAGTATGTTGAGGCAGGTCGCTTCCTAAGGATACCAACTTCGAGGTACGGCATTTTTAATGAAGGTCACTTCAAGCTGGATGGAGCGTCATCTAACTCTCTTTAGTTCTAGATAATGCCCCAGTTAAATAAAATAAAAAGTTTATTAATTTCCTATAGTACAAACGGCCTCCTAGCCTAGTCGGTACGGTAGTGACCCTGCCTATGAAGCAGGAGGCCCCCGGGTTCGAATCCTGGTCAGGGCATTTATTTGTGTGCTTATCACAGATATTTGTTCCTGAGTTATGGATGTTTTCTATGTATTTATTAAGTATTTATCTATATCCATTTATCATATATATATATATATATATATATATATATATATATATATATATATATATATATATATATATATATATATATGTATATCGTCGTCTAGTACCCACAACACAAGTCTTAATTGAGCTTACTGTGGGACTAGGTCGACTTGTGCAAGATTAATTGTCCCATAATATTTATTTATTTACAAACATATTGAAGAGTCACCCTAGTAGATTTCAGAGAAACCCGAAATGCCATTCATGCATGAGTCCACAGCATTCCTAACCTGAGTCAGCATTTCTGCGCTCTACTTTTCCCTCACTTTAAATAGACAATTCCTATACGTGTGCAATGAAGACGAAAATATCCTTATTAGAGCGGTAATATCTGGGAATGGAGCTTCGTAAGCTTGGCAAGTACAGTTAGCTGTTAACAGTACGAGTAAATCATAGGATAGGTAGGATAGGTAGGACGGGGGTATCAATCTTATGAATAGGCAAATAAGTACTTTTTTGGTGTAAGAACTGGTATCCCACGAATAGCCAAGCCGGTGGAATTGTGTTTCTCAAGGACTACTAGCAGTGGTAGGTAACCATGGTACGGGTCGAGGCTTACACCCACTTCTCTTGTTTGGAACACGCATTATCTCTTATCCTCATAGTCTAGCATAAAGTTATCCAGTCCACGCAATAAGTATGTTGTCGGCGTCGGCGTAGGTAGGACTGACCAGGGACCACGTTAATGGTCGCGCAGTACTTCAAGAGACGGAGAGAGCTAGTGGAGATATTAATAGTCTAGAATAATAATAATATCCAGTCCACGCAATAGATCTCTGTTGTTTCTTCAGGGACTGTTGTCGGCATCGGCCTAGGTCTGACCAGGGACTGCTCCACGTTAATGGTCGCGCAGTATTACAAGAGACGTAGAGAGCTGGTGGAGATATTCATAGTCTAGAATAGTAATAATATCTAGCCCACGCAATAAATCTCTGTTCTTTCTTCAGGGACTGTTGTCGGCGTCGGCCTAGGTCTGACCAGGGACTGCTCCACGTTAATGGTCGCGCATTATTTCAAGAGACGGAGAGAGCTAGTGGAGATAGTCATAGTCTAGAATAGTAATAATATCCAGTCCACACAATAAATCTCTGTTCTTTCTTCAGGGACTGTTGTCGGCGTCGGCGTAGGGCTGACCAGGGACTGCTCCACGTTAATGGTCGCGCAGTACTTCAAGAGACGGAGAGAACTGGTGGAGATATTCATAGTCAGCGGCAGCGGGCTCGGCATCGCGGTCATGTCCACGTTCATCAAGGGTGCGATAAGGTTTGCAAAGTTACACACTTTTATCAAAGAGAATGTGTAATAGAGAGTCACAGTGTAAGATATTTTTGTGCTCCAAGTTAGATAATTTACTAGATGGCGCTGTACGGCCCCATACATTATACGGTAGCTCTGAAGCGCCATCTGAACCAGAATAAACCAGAGTTACCGCATAATGTATTAAGGCCGTACAGCCCCTTCTAGTAATACTACCAAACTAGGAGCACAAAATTTTCTTACACTATTTATTTATACATTCTCTTTGCTTTTATTTAGCTTTACACCGTGTTTTTTATCGTTCTTAATGTTGATTCGAATCAAGAAGTTGAGTTTCAACTAATTCACGGTGTATGATTGAGCTAAATTTGGTATATTTATTTCCATTGAATTTTCATGACAATGTACTTAATAACAAACTAACAAGGTGCCGTCTTTATTAAAATACATTAAAAACACAATCTTTGTCAAACATAACTCCAACATACAACAAATATTCAACCAATATTGAAGTTGTATTGGAGTTGCATCGGAATAATTTTCAAGCCAATTCTAATATTTCTGAATCAGACGTTTAGGTGTCAGTTGTATTGCTAGGTTAATGCATTGGAGTTGTATTGAAGTTGGATCGTGTCTAAACGTGTTTTAAAGTTAGAATACGGCCTACGGAGTTAATCCAGTGATGCAATTGGAAGGTTTTCCAACTGCATCACTGAATTAACTCCTGGTAGAAGGAATGCAACCGATTTGGAGCCCATCAAAAAAGTATTCAGTAAAAGTATACTTAAAAGTATATTTTGTACTTGTCGGTAAAAAAATATTGATAGGAAGAATTGATCAATCCATTACTAATGAGACCCTTTTTTTGTTCTTGACATCTCAGATTTGAGCTTCCGAACTCCTACGTCAGAAATCCTGGAAGCCAAAGAATTTTTGACAATGACTAAAAAGATAAATAAATTCTAACATATTTTTTTAATGATCAATACGTAATTTATTAAAAAATCGAGGTATAATAAAAGTTCCCGCTTCTTGATATTTACAGGGCAATCGGCTGGCGACTAGGGCTCCAAGCTGTCACAGGCGTAGTATTCGTGACTTTCATCCTCGGTACCTTCTACCGCTCCGCGTCCCTCTACCACCCGCAACGCCGTGCCATACTGCACCTCAAGAACCAGAATAAAATCAAGCGCAAGATGAAAGACAGGACCAAAGCAGACGACCGCCAGCCCTTCTTTGACTTCTCGACTTTACGGTCGAAAACAGTCCGTATACTGCTCATGTCCACCGGGATATCAGCTTTTGGGATCAACACTCCTATATTTTATTTAGCGTACCACGCTGAGGAGGAAGGTAATTGTTACCGTTTAGAACTGGCTGAGATTTGAGTTTTTTCGGTTTTTCAAAGACACGACTCAGTTATGCAAAACCTTTTATTTGTTAGACGAGTCTATTTTCGAGTCCTATTGCAGCATGACACATAATGGGGAAACCTAAAAGAGTTTCGATCGTTGGAATTATTTTCGCAGTTAAATAACTAAATCATTGTAAAGCTTGTCCCAGTAAAAAATGTCGTTAGTTTACGCAGCGTTGGTATATCTGGTCTTAATGAAAATGGTTGTAACTGGCTGGTTATATGTTAAATGCATCTCGGTTCTTTATTTAATATTAGAAAAAAATCTGTCACAGTCACATTTTCAAAGATCTCGTTTCCAAAAGAAAAACTTCATGAGAAAATATTGTACAAATATGTCCAATATTAAGGCATTTTCACGAAAAAAGTGGCAATGGAGCTAAACACGTCTGTTAGAACTGTGTAAAGGGTCCTAAAACAATTCAGAGAGACTGGCGGTATTCGACGGCGTCCTGGAAGTGGTCGGAAGACCGGGTTTGTTAAGAAAAATATTGAGAAGAGTATCATAGCTGCTTTGCTGAAAAAACCTACATCATCTGTAAGAGATTTAGCTAAAAAGTTTAAAACGTCTAAATCCACTGTGCAACGAGTAAAGAAAAATAATTCTATAAAGACTTTCAAACAAACTAAAGTGCCTAATAGAAATTCGAAACAAGAAACTGACGCTAAAACGAGATCAAGAAAACTGTATTCAAAATTAACGACAAAAAAATACTGTATTGTGATGGACGACGAAACATATTGCAAGCTTGATTTTAAATCACTGCCGGGACATCATTTTTATTCGGGGACTGATAGAAAAACTATCAATGACGAGTACAATGTCATAAAAACGGATAAATTTGCGAACAAGGTTCTTGTGTGGCAAGCGATCTGTTCTTGCGGCAAACGCAGCACTCCATACTTTGCTAAAGGAACTATGAAAGGCGATATATACCTTAAAGAGTGCATGGAAAAGCGATTATTGCCGTTTTTTAACCGACACAAGAAGCCAGTTCTGGTTTGGCCTGATCTGGTCACGTGCCACTATTTTAAAAATGTGATAAAATGGTACAAAGCCAATAATGTCGAATTTGTGGAAAAATACCAAAATCCTCCTAACTGTCCTGAATTACGACCTATAGAAAAATATTGGGCTCGTACGAAGCAGAAGCTCTTAAAACATAAAACTAACGCCACATCAGTTGAAAACTTCAAGCGAAAATGGAATGCAGCTTCAAAACTAATCACAGACACTGATGTACAAAACCTGATGGCAGGTATCAAAAGAAAATTACGAAGTTTCTGGATGAATAAACAATAGAACAAAAACATAACAAAAATACATTTTGTTTACTACATTTCTAATAAACTGTTGTCAAAAATTTGGTAACTTTTTATTGCTTACATTATTTTATACTAACTAATAAACGACATATTTTTCTGGGACAAGCTTTAAGTATTCGATGACAATTAATCTTGACAAATACTCGTACTTATGATATTGTAAAATAAAGTCTAGAAAAATTACTCATGATCCTTCGACTTTCCAGAAAAAAAATGCCTATCTATATCCAGTGACATGTAGCCATACACATGTCATTTTTTCTCTGGGGTAGTTGTAGTGGGAAAGCAGATGATGAAGAAAATCCAGTGAGGGCTGCGAGGTCTAGTTGGGACAGTGCGGCTGCTAAGTTTGTTACTCTTTTAGCACCACCCAGGTATCACGTGTAGGGTCGTCTAAGGTGTTTCCTACGGACGCAGAATAACATTGATCCCCAATTCCCCATTGATCCTTCGACTTATTTACTTAATATTGGCTTCATTATAAGTGAGTAAAGGCTTTTAAATATAAGGAGTTCAAAGACACCAGAATCATGTTCACTAGCCCATTCAATTAACTTTTGTTGAAACCATAAAGTTTGTCTATCTACAAAGGAAGTAAGACGCCACATATTTTTTACGACTCGCGATTGTTAGGAAGGAAAACAAATAACATTTACGCAGCTATAGGCTGATGATTTGGATAAAAGTTTATGTTGCGAACTTGTTTCTGATGCAATTAGCGTTTCATTCGCTATGGGTAGTCCTTTGAAATTTATTGCCTGAATACAAAAAGTTTGCTTTATAATTTATTGGTGGTTGTGTAGGCGGATACATAAAGTGCAGTTTTCCTCAATTTTCTGTTTCATAATGGGCTAATAGTTTCCTGTCGATTGAATAAGTTATTTCAAAACTGCCATTCTGATTTGAATACCTAATGATAGGTATTATATTCTAAGGAAATTAAAATCGCAAGGATTAACTAACTTGAATTATTTAATTTACCTTTTACCCTTTTCCGGATTTTCACCCAAAAATCATGACATATCTGTAGTTTAAGAGAAATTAACAACGCCCTTTAAATTTAAATTAACCTAATAGTTCGTTTACTCCAAAATACTCTATAAAAACATTTTAGGCCATTCCTTTAAACCCGCCGATTTTTATCCGATTTTCCCATAGATACAGAGTACCTATGATTTTTTTTTCATATCATCCTACTTCTGTATAAACGTTTTTTATGAAAAAAATCTCGTTGCGAACCGAAAACTGATAAAAAAGTAGCAACTTATCTTCTGCCCAAATTTCTCCATAGTAATTTGTATGGGGAAATTACGATGCAAGTCGGCACGGGTTAGATACAGGAATTGGCTTGATTTTTTTTAGAGTATTTTGGGGTAAAACCAATACAGTTAGGGGGTATGCGTTATTAATTTCTCAAAATCGCAATGTAAGGGACACCCTATTGGATCATGTTAGGCCCATTAAAAAAAGAAATGTTCGTTTCCAGGTCTTGGTGACACAGCCGAGCTGCTCCAGGCCTACCTCGGCCTCGCCTGGGCGGTCGGTTGCGCGGCTTTCGGGCTGCTGGTACGCCAGAACTCTGCCGAGTGCCGTATCGCCCGCCAGTACTTGACCCAGGCGGCGGTGTTCGGCTGTGCGCTGGCTACTATGGCATTGACGGCTGTCGAAGGCTCGTATAGGGGATACGTTATGTTCGCGTGGGTCTATGGTGAGTTTCTTACCCTTTTGCTACCTTGTCGCGTGCATAAAAGCGCTAGTAGGTACATTGACGACTGTCGAGGGCTCGTATAGGGTATATACCTGCGATATGTTTTACTGTTTTGTTGACTGTCTTCTGTCTACCATAGAAGCGCCAGTAGGTTTCCAACGTAGGCGGTGGTGAGGTTTCAGCAGTGCGCTGGTAACCATGGTCTTGACGGCTGTCGAGGGCTCGTATATGACGTTTAGGTTTTATGGTGAATTTGTTACGATTTTACCGCTATGTCCAATGTCCACCATAAAAATGTTATTTTATGGGCCATAAAACTTCATTCATCCATTCGACGTCGTACGAGATAATCTTTGGCAGCGACCTTACATATTTAGTCCAACTTTAACCTAACTATTATTATGTCAAAGTTTATAGTCTATAACAAAATGCCAAGAGGTTCATTTATTTATAAAGTAGTTTGAATACTTTTAACATACTTACTACCTTTATGATTTTGGATGTATCTCTTAAAACCCGCTAAATTGATAGTCGAAAAACTCATAAGTAATCATCATCATCTCTATTCCTCATATAACATAGAAAAATGTAGGTATACGCACGCTGAGATAACTTGTGTGTCGTGAAATACGATTACGACGCAATCAGTCTGACTAGCGACGTTTCTGGCACGTTTTCCATCCCAGATCTGGGCCGAGATGTCTCTGCCGGAAGCCTAAATCGACTAAACGTTCTTATAATAAAAATACAGATAGTGCCATTAGTGTCATGTCGTCATGTCAGGGTAAAAGAGTTGGCAAGATAGGAATACTTAGTATAAACATACAGATCGATCATCAGCTAGATTTTGTTGTATAATGTTTTCATTCGTTTATATTCATTTTATCTGCTAGAACCAGATGTAATATGGCAATTAGGCACTATCTATGTCTAACAGTAACTTAATTGTATAAACGCATATGGCTTGTGTAAGCGCCAACCTATGTATAAATATGCAGGCATTCATTAAGGCTAGTATTTAAAAGCACAACAAAAAATAACTATAACCAAACTATTACTGAATTGCGCAGCAAAAAAATCTAAATTCACATCAAAACATCGATTTGATGCGCATTCAGATTTTTTTGCTGCGCAAGTCAGTATTTTCTGATATGCATAATCATTGAACTAATTTCCTATGCATTAATAAGAGAATTCTTTACTCGACTAAGATATAGCATGTTTTATTTCTACGCCGACGTCCTGACTGCCCGTCTATCCAGAGCTTTCAACCTTGTAATATTACAAAGATTTGTTAATAATATTAAATGAGGCTAGTCGGAGCAGAAATATAATTAGTGGAATAGAAAATGCCTCGCACCGAAAATGCTACCGATTCGTTCAGAGCCATAAGAATTTTACGAGGATAACCTGTATGATAAGATTTTCATGTTTGTGCTACAGGTATTTTCTGCGGAGGCTACCACTACTCGCTGAAGATGTACACATACGAGCGAGTGCGTTCGCGAAACTTCGCACGAACATGGGGCTTCGTGCAGTGCTCGCAGGCCGTACCCATCGCCATTGGCGTGCCGCTCTCAGGTAAACCAAATTGAAAACATTCTCTTTTCTTGTAATGTATTTAACCATTTTCAAAGCGTCGTCAGCCCTAGCTTTGTCCAACCGGCGCGTGCGACGCAGTCGCACTTATACAGACCTAATACTCGTAGATCGTCTAACCGTCATAATCAGGCACAGATCCAGGATTTCATTCAGGGATTTCCTTCACAAAAAATCTTGCGGTCCGCACCTATGACCCGTAGCATACGAAGGTCATAATGGCCCATAATTAGGTCAAGTACACTAGTTGGGAAATTGCATAAATTGTATGGACACTTAATGCTGTGTTCTTTCATAAAGCTCGCCGTAGCCCTCGCCTTTGAATCTCAGGTATTGAGCATGCAATTTGATTACCCGAATCTCAGACACTTCAAGTACTTTACGAAAATGGTGCATTGTATTCTCTTACACACGTGATTTTTTCCTAGAAGACTTGAAACAAGTGAAACCCTCAAGACTGTCATTATATAGTAATTTCAGGTCAAGGATATCTATAAAATACGAAGTAAATGTCCCATCATGTTTTTTATGGCTAATTGAGGTAGGACACCCTCTCGAAGCTAGGTTGTAAACTTCTAAGATGAAAGACAGATAAGATTTGGGTGATACGAAAGTTTTTATAGCTCGTAATTAACGCTAAGTTATACCATTCTTAAGCTGGAGACGAGTAAATAATAGATTCCTTATATCATTATAGATAGGTATGTCATATACCTATCTAAAGATATAAGGAATTTTTTAATTTGATTGCATTGCTATTTAGTGGCACCATAGTTGTACATTTTCTCTCTCTTAAGGCAACTGTCAGACTGACGGCGAGAAGTTTTCCAGTGATCGACTATTTTATCGTGCAGGAAACTAGGCAACTGTAGAGATGAATCTGAACTGTCAGTGACTAAAGAAGGTCAAAATCTATATATATATATAACTCAAAGGTGACTGACTGACATAGTGATCTATCAACGCACAGTCCGGACCGCTGGTTCTAGAGATTCCAAATTTGGCACGTAGGTTCCTTATAAGGTCTAGGGGTGCACTAAGAAAGGATTTTTCAAAATTCATCCCCTAAGGGGGTGAAATGGGGGTCCAAAGTTTGTATGGGGAAACAAGATTAGTTAGTCTATTTTATTCGAAACTTCACAGAAGTATTCCTAACAATAAATGAGTAAATACGTGTTGCAGGTTTTTTGAGAATTCAATATTATTATTATTGTTTTATTAGTATTGTTTCTATGGTTTATCGGGTCGCTGATTACGAAAACAAAAACGATTTTAAAATCTAACGTGGGGGACGTGAAATACCATCTCTCCTGTTGGGGTGCGATGGGGTGGAAATGTCTAAATATCAATATGGGTGTCATTTTTATGGTTTTTTGGGACGTAAATTACGAAAATGACATCGATTTGGATGTTTAATATTGTGGACATGAAAGTGATTGTGCCAAATTACAATCTAATCTATATATATATAACTCAAAGGTGACTGACTGACTGACATAGTGATCTATCAACGCACAGTCCAAACCGCTGGATCTAGAGATTCCAAATTTGGCACGTAGGTTCCTTATAAGGTCTAGGGGTGCACTAAGAAAGAATTTTTCAAAATTCATCCCCTAAGGGGGTGAAATGGGGGTCCAAAGTTTGTATCGGGAAACAAGATTAGTTAGTCTATTTTATTCGAAACTTCACAGAAGTATTCCTAACAATAAATGAGTAAATACGTGTTGCAGGTTTTTTGAGAATTCAACCCCTAAAAGGGGGAAATGTGGTGACAAAGTCTAAAAATCAACATGGGTATTGTTTCTATGGTTTATCGGGTCGCTGATTACGACACCTCACACAATTCACAATGCATATGCTCAGTGTTCTCTTATATTGGTCCACCCATGCATAGAAAGTGCTTCTTTTTTCGCACGTGTCCAACGCCTATCTTTTTAGGCCTCTGCTTTGGTACACTTGGTGGTTAAACAAATAATTAAATATATCGTAGATAAAGTAAACACGTTCTTAAATCTATATATATATACAAACTTAAAAGTCCTGACTGACTGACTAACTGACTGACTCACTTAAATCAACGCCCAGCCCGAACCGTTGGACCTACAGAGCTGAATTTTTCACAATAGATAGTTTTTATAACGATAGTATCCACTAAGAAAGGGTTTTTCAAAATTAATTCCCTAAGGGGGTAAAAAAGGGGTTGAAAGTTTGTATAGATGGGGTTAAAAAAATTGAGTTAGAGATTTAAAATTTCGTACGTTTACAAATAATTAAAAAACAATAAAAAAAAATTCAGCTTTTTTTAAAATTCAACCTCTAATAGGGTAAAAAAGGGGTTGAAAGTTTGTATAGATATTATTATTTTTTTGTGAAAGACTTGAAAGTTCGTTTATAAGCTACTTACTTCAAGGCAAAAAAAGTAATTTCAGCGTTTTACAAAATTCTACCCCAGAGGGGTTGAAACGCTGTCGAAAATTTTGTTTTAAAGGGTGGCCGTAACTACTGAAGCTAGAAAGTTATAATTTGCAGGACGAGTTAAATTTACAATTTGTACATCTAATAAGAAGCGATTTTAAAAAATTCAACCCGTAAGGGGGTAAAAGTTTGTATCGGTGGGGTTTAAAATTTGGAGTTAGAGATTTGAAATTTCGTACATTTACTAATAATAAACGAAATTTCAGCGTTTTCAAAAATCAACCTAGAACGGGGCTAAAAAAGGGTTGAAAGTTCGTTTAGAGATTTACTATTTTTTTGGTTTGAGATTTACTAGGAATTATTGTTCCTATTTCCTTTCCATTTCCATGTTCCAGAGTGAGCTCTTACAATAGTTTGGTCATCGTATCGCCAAATAAAACCACCACAATATAGTACACAAAGAAGTTACGTAAATAATAGGGTACATATACGTTATTATTATTTGCATATTAACACTTATTTGTAACAATTTTTTCGCCAAAATAGCTATAAGTATAAATAGATTAAGAAGATGGTTCGGGGATTAACAAAACTTAGTTATGAAGATAAAATTGGATATGAAAGTCTGTATTATGAGGAACCGCATTATACGCGGACGAAGTCGCGGGCGGAAAGCTAGTTATACATAAAAGTCTAGCTTTAAATGGCCCCACAAAAAAGTAATAAAATCGGAGGTGGATTTGGAGGACATTGAGGCATACATAACAATGAGGTTTGACGTCAAAAATTATATTTTAGCCAATCACGACTCTGATTGACCAATCACTTTTTAAAGATCAGAAAATCGTGTATTGTTAAGTAATATTCATACTTAACAATAATATATAGCCGGGGAAGGGGGTACTAAACCGTCCAAATACATGTTACAGGGTACATAAACGTCGGGTGCGGAGGCAAGGCGGGCTACTACTTCAGCTCCACGTGTTCCATCATAGGGTCCCTGTCTCTCTTCTGCATCGACCTGCATCGCCGGAGCGTTGCACAAAAACACACCAAGTATGTTTTGTATTTGCTACGTAATGCCTTTGGTTAAGCCCTTTCTAGAATTGACAGAATAAGATCGCGCATATTCAGGGTGTTATTTTAAGCATATATTCGCCATATTGTACGAGGTGAACAAATTTTTCTAACCTAACCTAACCAGGAAAACCCAAAAACAAAATTGGCCTCCCATCAAAAACGCCCACATCTGATCCGCCGAAATGTATGAAACAAACAAAAATAATGTAATATTTGAGTTGGCAATAAAAATAAAGTGAAAACGTTAGGGTATGCATCACTCGACTATACGAGTAGCAATCGCAAGCATGATGTCAAGCATAATGAGATACGACCTCATCAGCACGTTGACTTTGGTCCCACTTTCTTTTGCCTGCTAGGTGTCGATGTAAGTAATACGCTATGCCCTTGACGCCATAGCCTAAAATAAAGATAAGCTAAGTAATAATGTCAAACATCATAATCTGGGGTTCTAGGAGTGGTATTTCATTATTTTGTCAAAAACGGGACTTAATCGCGTACACTTACTTTTATTCTTTCCCTGACGTTTCGAGCGTGCCGTAACGCTCATGGTCGCGAGCAGACTGGCGAGGAATTGTATCAGCATCTCCTAGCTGCGCGGGTTTTTCGAACTACCCGCAGTTGGTCTCGATTATGCACATTCACGCTAGAGTTGTCACTTTGCCTACACACAACACTCAAGACATCTGGTGGTTTGGAAATGCAAGTATTTTCACGCTTACATTTGCTGATCACTGGATTCCACGAAGACGAGATCCCCTGTCCCTCGTTCTGGTTGAAATTTTTATGCTTCCTAATTTCAATAGCCTCCCGTAATTTCCTGCTATAACGAAGACGTTCTGTGGAGAGGACTTTTGGATTATGGAGCTCAATCCAGAGGTTTGGTCCAGATTCCAACAAATGTTCGGCTACAGCAGACTTGTTTATTTGCCGATTTTGACAAAATAATGAGTGAAAATCGTGTAAGTTTAAATCAGTACATAGTATTTCATTGTTTTTGATGGACGTCTATTGACGTCTGTGGCGTGAGAGGCCTGACTTGCCGATGCCGTGACTGGCCAGTATTGGCGGTGAATAGGTTAACTAAGATAAACAACACCTCACAGAAATAAAACGGGAACAAAATAAGTAAGTCACGTCTCTCGAAGAAAAGTCGCTACTGAGAGAGGAAACGAAAACCACTAACGAGTAGCAATAAATAGGTATTGGCAAGATGGTAGAGTACGTGACGTGAGCTTAGCAGGTCTCAATTACGTAACTTGGCATAAACAAAACAAATGTAGAAAATAAAAATAGTATGTAGGGTGATTGTGCTAGTTTTCGTCCAGTCATGTCAGTTTTCCGTCCATACTTATTTACATGTTTATCTTCAAGTTTTTCCCAAAATCAAAGCTTAAAATAAAAAAAATCTACTAAAAAATAAACTATAAATATAAACTATATTGACCTTAAAAAGTTTTTCCCGTTTATTTGCAGCTGTTTAATCAAGTGGACGGTAAACTGGACCTGGACGGGAAACTAGCACAATTACCCTATAGTTTGTCCGGCTACTCCATACTTAAAGTATGGCGCATTTATCCTTAAGCCGCCGGACAAACTATACATAAACTTATAAAATGACATTTTCATCACGTTTGCTAATAAAACGTGGTAATCGCCCATTTTATCCCCACGGGAGTTATGAACTTTTTTTAAATGAGACTACTGTACTAAATAAAATAAAGCATGTTTTCTTTGGCGGCAACTTGCAAATAAGATGTCGTGCTGAGATAAATGTCCCATTTGGACAGGCGAAGACTAAGGCGTTTTACCGCTTTTTTCGCTATCTCTGCGCGGAGTTCGCTAATTAGCTGATGCATTATTGAATGAAACGTCTTTGGTTACCGGGATCAGACACATTTTAATTTTATTAAAAATTCCCTTGTCGGTAGAAAACAGTAGAAAACAACGTCTCGAGAAAATAATTATTGGGCTTTTCTTATTTGAGTCTCAAGTCAAGATCTGCGATTTCTACAGGAGACGGGAACGATATTAGCATAAGCAATAAAAAAAGTTGCACGATCGGGTGCCATTGATTCAACTATTTCAACTGTATTCATTAATCAAAGAGTACATCTGGGCCCTGTTTCTCAAAAAGCCTTGTATTACAAGTGTGTATCTATGGTAACGCTTGTATTTCAATATTTTTCACAAGTTTCCGTTTCACCTAAATGTATAATTGTTACAAGAGTGTTCACAAGTGTATCGTTGACAAATACAAGTAGATATTATATACTGAAACAGTAATTTCGTTTCTCGAAGGCTGTATTTTACACTTGTAGCTTGTGACTTATCACAAAATAATGAAGAGTCTCTATAATCTGCTAATATTGTTTTTTTCGTAAAAATCGATTAATACATAAATGAAGATATTGCATTTTTAAGATTTCAAACGTGTAAGTTTTGAACGGACTTCGTTAAAATCAGTAATATATTTTAAATTGGCCTTTTATATTACAAATAAAATTCAGTAAACTCATTGCTATGAAATTATTATTATTGGGCAAGAATCAGTAAATGACCACTAACATATTAAGGGTTAGCGTGATTTTTTAACTAATCCACACGTATTATATAAAAAAACTGACTCACCCTGAAGCTTGTAAACATTCATTGAGTGACTAGGGAAAATGTGTTTGATTTTACACTTGTAATTGATGCTTTTGAGAAACGCTTTTCATTACTACTTGTATTATTACACTTGTATATTCCGAAAACACAAGTCGGCCATTTTATTGAGGAATAGTTGATGATATTGATTGTCACTTAAATTCAATAAAGTGACGTGTATTCGTTTGGTGGTAATGTGGTCTAGCGACTCTTCAGATGATGAAGAAGTGGTTGTGGTGAGGAGGCCTCGAGTGTATAGAGACAGAATAAATTATACGTACATGGAAAATACTTTTGAGTACAACGAGAGATTTCGACTTACAGCAGTGAAGCTGGAACATCTAAGAAATATATTAGGTCAACATTTGGCCAGACTTACTAATAGAAGTAGATCATTGTCTGCCGATTTACAGCTGCAAACCGCTCTTCACTGGTTGGGGACAGGCGTGCAATACCAAGCAGGAGGAGACATGCAAGGAATTAGTAAAACCAGTGTTTGCAGAGTCATTCACAACTTTGTTGCCGCTGTAAATGAATATGTGAAATAGCCAGAAAATATGCACGCACTGGTTGCAAAATTCTATGACATCGCCGGAATGCCCTTAGTGTGTGGTTGTATGGATGGAATTCTAATCGATATAGATGCACCTAGCGAATACGAGGAAGTTTTTGTCGATCGACATGGCAATCATTCGATCAATTGCATGGCTGTGTGTGGTCCGGATTTAAAATTTTATTATTCCTACGCAAATTGGCCGGGAATAGTACACACTTGTAGTAATCATTCCTTTGAGAAACAGAATTAAACATACACTTGTATAATTAAGTTTAAAATGTAAGCTTGTAGACTTGTGAACTTGTAACATTCGAGAAATAGGCCCCTGAACGTTCAGTAGGCCTATGATGGCAGATTTTATCAGCGGATAAGTTGATATAAACCTGATAAAATTACAGTTGCCGCCATTGTTTGTCATTTTATCAAGTTTATATCCACTTATCCGCTGATAAAATCTGCCATCATAGGCCTGCAGAACGTCTGTTAAATTAGACCAGCTTGACAGAACTGGTTTCCCACGAGGTGCCATTGACCCAATTGTACCTTGTTAGACGATTATCTGCAGTATCCGCACCTAATCAAATAACGCCCAGAGTGAATGTAACTTAAATGCGTTTACCACTTACTTCTGTAATTTTTTTTTAGAGAAAATGGCGGTACGGCGACGTGCGAGTCGGCGTGCCAGCCGCGACACAGCCGCAGCCGCGACCGCGAGCCGCGCGCGGCCACCGGCGCCGCCACCGCCTTAGGTAACATTACTATCATTTACGTCACACCTGGCCATAATGTGAGTTTTACCGCACCCTACGCGTACGGTAAAACACGCATTATGGCCAGGTGGAGACGTAAAATTGTGTACATAAACTCACAACTGGCACTAAAAAAGAAAGCCCTCTATCGCATATTTACAACCCTCGCCTGCGGCTCGGGTCACAAATACCTGCGATTTCGGGTTTTCTTTCTTTTACAGTCCTTGGTAAGTAATGTACTACCGCACCGCTATGCTACACGAAAAAAAACATTTTATCATATCCTGCCTTGCCCTTAGAGGGCCTGGCACGGTTATCATGATTGTGAGCATAAGAGCCGTTGAGAGCTGGTTTAAAAATTATTCCCTGATATGGCTGAGAAGAATAAAGAAACATGGGCGGAATGAACCGTTATTTTACTGATCTCAAAAAAATAGGTATAGATTCCAAACAAAGAAGTAGAGTACTTGTACAACGCTAAGCACGTAACTATTAGTCTTTTAGGGCACCCTATACGAACCGATGACTATCTGCACATTGCTAGGCTTCGTGGGACAGCTATTGGGGAGGGCTATCACCTATCACACTAAACTTGCTAGCTCTACCTAGCTACTTTTATGCTACCTAAAAAGGCTATTCTGTCGTGCACGATGAATGTAACTTGTAAGAAAATAACCATGAAATATTCGAACTTCCCTCCTAATAGAATGTTAAAAGAATATCAATTAGCAAGTTCGAATAGATATTCGAACCGGATAATTAGCTTACATGGAAGATTCCATGTAAACTAATTATCTAGACATGAAGACAAAAAAGTAAATTAACATAGAAAAAACCGGCCAAGTGCGAGTCGGACTCGCACACCGAGGGTTCCGTACAAACCTGTAGGTATATAGGGGTAGTAACTTTAAAATTATTAAAAATATTTTTATTATATGATTTAACAGGTTTTTAACCGTGGTACCACAGCTTTTGTACCACAGGGGGACCACGGGTAATTATTTTCCCCGTGGACCCACCCCTATTTTCCCAGTAAGGTCTAGAACGGTTATAGGTAGGTTAGGTTCGTTAGTTATCTTCTAATGGCCGAAGGCCAAACCGCACAGAAACAGGAGCCCCGCGGCAGCGGGGCTCCGTCGACATTGCTGACGTAAAGATAAAACCATTTTGGTGCAGTGGGTCTATGGGGAAAAAAATTACCCTGTGGTACAAAAGCCGTGGTACCACAGTTAACACCCGGATTTAACTAAAAATTTACGGTTTTCGCAATTTTTCCTTTATCTGTGCTATAAGACGTTGCTTCGTACCAAATTTCAAGATTCTGAGTTCACGGGAGTACCCTGTAGGTTTTGATCCTTGCGAGTTTCGAAAATTTGCGGAAATTTGCGGCATAAACGACTGTATCTTTTGATTGCGTTGGCTTAGAAGTTTGATTTTTTCACAGCTCCAAGGGACAGTAGACCTGAGTATTTGATACAAATTTCAGCTTAATACCTCCACGCGTTACTGAGAAAAATGGTCTTGACAGACAGACAGACAGACAGACAGACAGACAGACAGACGGACAACAAAGTGATCCTATAAGGGTTCCGTTTTTTCCTTTCGAGGTACGGAACCCTAAAAAGGCGGTGTGGTGAATCGGAGTTCGTCTTAATTCCTCGGATACCAATTTCAAGAATTTACGTGAACACAGGAAACTCTAACCAAACCTTATCTCAGTTCTAGGAGCAGAATTAGTCGCCCCCGGTCGCGCAGGCCGAGACTTCCTACTCGACAGCATCGGGCCCGGCAGCCTCGGGTCCCCGCCGCCCAACGTGCCTCCAGAGCTGACCTGCATCAGCGAGGAGGGAGGGCTGGACCTGGACCTAGACCTGGACATACCGGAGCATCTGCTCGAGGACCTGGACTGCGGCGGGGATTGCATTACTAGTTGTAATAAGGTAGCATACAATACTTTAACATGTAGATAAGTATTTACAGTCACTGGCAAGGTCGCCATGAAGAGAGGCAGCGGGTTTTCGAAGCTCAAAGTGCCTCCAGAACTGCCTGCATCCTGCATCAACGAGGAGCATCAGCGTGGGTTCGTTATCGATTATATGAGTGTGTATCGTCTCGACAACCAAAACTGACTAATTACAAAAAGTAATCAAACGAAATTCAACCTTCTTTCATTACTAATAGGGTGCATTATGGCTATGAACTTCTAGTAATTAGTGAGATTTGGTTGTCCCCAGGTGGTATGTTCTGTGTATAAGTGGACCGTGAAACAGTGATAACGGAGCAAACTTGAAGACCTGGATTGCGGAAAAGATAAATTACTAAGTTGTGTGATATAAATTATTTGAGATGGCAAAAAAAAGTTTTAGAAATTTGAATATTCTTGCTTAGTCACTAAAATAAATATTAAAACTGATTATTTAAGCAGAATTGTTCACCTCATGAATGAACTATATAAATATGAATGAGGAGTGGACTGAATTCGAACGTCGACCTTGTTTGTCTACTAAGTTCACCAAATCTACCAAATATCATTCACATGTAAATTACCAAAGTTGACGAAGTTAGAATTTGTTATGCTACTATGCGATGCGGTATATTTTCAGAACAAATCTTTTAGAGATTGACCTAGTCTCAAAAATATAAAGCTTGTACCCACTATACGTCAAGGTATTTATTAGACGACAATACGCACTTCACGCTTCTACCCTTAAATAATAATGCTAAAGAGATCCTATGACGCTGAGCCAACTATTCTCATAAAATTAGATTCCCTCCGGAGACAAATGGAAATAGGTTTCTTTCTTAGGAATAATTCGCACTTGTCTCCGCTATCCTATCCTATGATATACCGGGTGGTCTGTATTAGGAGCAAAAAATTATAACGTAGATTCTACTCCTCAAAGTAGACAATGTTTGTTCAACGACTTTTGAAAGTTATGTAGGTTTTAGGTTGTCTCTTTTTAAGACAAACTAAATAGTATTTTCAATGTACATCAAAGTCCGCCTAAATGACATCGCCTGTCAGTCTTGTCATCCTACAGATATTAATCAATGTCGTAATACATTGCGTGTTCGAATAAACTTTAAACTGTAATAAAATTCAAACCACAAGTTATTTTTAAAAGTTCTTGAAGAAACGTTGTCTAGTTTGAGGAGTAGAATCTACGTTTTAATTTTTTGCTCTTATTACAGGCCACACCCGGTATACCTAATAATGACAGATGGGTTATGCACGCTCCAAAAGTGAAGCACTAAAAATGAGTGATTTTAAACAATTGACGCTAGTCGCGCACCGGCCAACGTGAGATGAGGACGTGGCAATGAGCTCCCGCCACCCACGTGAGAAAGAGACAAACTGTAATTTTCTAACAATAAGAGTGACAAAGGTGTAATGATTGTCAAAATAGATAAACATAACACAATCGTTGCTATGTTATGAAATAACTCTGGAAGTATTTTTCTGCTCATTTTGTTAGAGTATAACCCATCCATAGTAAATATCATTGATCCTATCGCCATACAGCACGCGACCGAATCGAATACACCCTCAAAAGATCTGTTCTGGAAACTAACACCATTCTCCTTTCCAGGTCGAAAACTACCTAATGCTAAGCGAATATGAGAACAACCTCATAGCCGAGCTACCCAACATGAACGAGCGACGGAACCGGCGCTGGTCCATCGTCATCCCCAACTCCCCTCACCGCTCCACCTCCCCCGACCGCCCCCTCACCCCCGACAACTCCCTCAAGTGGAAGAAAAAGTGCCATAACGCCAACAACAGACTCATCACAGTGATCAATGAAGCCTCACTGTAGATTAGTGAACGCACGTTCAGACAATAAGTAGATTGGCTAGGTTATGACCTATTTAACCTCATTAATTTATTTGATGTGTGTGAATAGATGTAATTGTGTATCTGTAATTTATTAAATTATTATGAATTATCCGGCGTTTTAGTGTTAAGATGAACCCAGATCAAATATGACTTTTGATCAGAGATCGGACAGATGGGCATCATTGTATGACGTTTTTTGAATTCTACACCTTATGTCAATACAAAGACGAATGATGACAATCCGTCCTCTGATCATGACCCATGGTCAATCCTAACACTAACTTAACACTTTCGCAACCGGGCAAAATTTTGATCAATACCCCAGAAACCGACAGAACCCGCCAGGCGGGCTACGAAGTGCAACGCAATGCCGCACGCCGCGTGCCTGGCATCTGAGCAAACATTACGAGTGCCTACCAGGCGGGTTCTCGGTAGTCAAAGTGTTAAAATCACTCCTAAATAGGTTACCTAACATCTTTTTGAAAATATTTACCACTGCTTCGTACTCCGACTCTTGGCATTATTGCCAAGTAGGGCGTTCCTAAGAATCCAAGATATTGTTTATCTGTTTCGCTATCATTAATTATATAATGCAAGAATTTAAAAAAAATCCAGGCTTCATTTAATATTCATTGCAGCAGTAATATTCTGGTTAAGCTTATCGCAGTGTGTTTGCCTTTTATTACTAGTACGCGACGTCAGAACAAGGCCTATACGATTTTATGCTTTACCGTTGAAACATCGATGGGTCCACTAAATATGTTACATAAAACTACAGATAATATTTAAAAGTATATCACTATATTGGGATAAACAAATACCTACTTACAAGAGGGTATCAAGTTTATATAATTATATTGACATACGTTTACGTATTGCACAATTATAAACTAATCAATGCTGCACCAAAAAAATGCAATGGAACACAATAATACTTAATTAATATAGTTTCCAGATACTTAAATGTCAAACTAAACAAGGAATTGGCCTGCTGAAATATATTACTACATGATTAAAATGTCGATTTTTAATAACACATTTTTAAAAAACCTTCATGAGGTTCAATTACAATTTTACCACTCTTCATTCGATCATAAGTTAGTAAACGTTTAAATAAATAAATATTATAGTACAATCTTACACAAACCGACCTAGTCCCACAGTAAGCTGAATAAGGCTTGTGTTGTGGGTACTAGACGACGATATATATAATAGATAGATATAGATAAATACTTAAGCACATAGAAAACCTCCATAACTCCGGTACAAATATCTGTGATAAACACACAAATAAATGCCCTCATCAGGATTCGAACCCGGGACCTCCTGCTTCGTAGACAGTGTCACTACCGACTGGGCTAGAAGGCCGTTAGAATATTTATTTTACTTCTAAAACGAATAACGTTCAAAAGCAACACACTTAACTGACTTATGTGGTTATAATAAATGTTGTAATGGTTAATCAAAAGTATCGACGACAGTTCATAAGTTAGTAAAACAAATAAACACTAGTCAATCCAATAAATTGACTCAGAAAACAGTAGACACAAGTCATTCTAGTATCCGGAAACTGAGAACATAGTTTACCGTTGCGGTACAACAATATCCTCAAGAAACTGGGCGAAACAGCGCATAGCTTGGAGCAACGCAGCCAGCAAAATTGACAGAGACAGACTGACCAGCTTCTGGTTCTCTGTCGTCATAAGTTCCTTGGTAACAGGAACTAAATGTTGGCTCGACACACTAGGAATGCTTACATTATCACAATTTGTACCTACCTCATCCTCATTGGCATCGGATGCCACGTCTATCACAATAGCTGGATTGTCTGTCTCTAAATCCAACCCTGAGGTATCAACACTTATACTAACATTTGAACAACATGGAATCTCATTCCATTTAGCATCGAATTGTGGTTCAGTTAGGCACTTTATTGCATCATTGCTTACTTTACTTACATTAGTTTCTTTAGTCTTAGTCATTAGACTTAGGTCGTATTTCAGTGACTCGTCAGTCTCTTCGGAAGACATGCCACTGTCGTTATCGGGTGATAATAGTTCATTTTTCACTTCACTATTAACATTCTTAATTAAGTTAACATTAGTTTTACCAAAGCTGCCGTATATTAGAGGGGGCGCTGTGGTATTTATAATCGTGTCCGTAGACACGGCCGCGGGTCAGGAGGTCTTCACAGAGCCGGAGTTACCCTTTATGAAGATTGTACTGGCGTTCGATTCTTGGGTCCCAAATATGCTAATGTCCGAGAAAGACCCGCTTGTTAACGAGCAAGCGTCGTCTAGCAGCATCTCCGACCGAAAACCCTGGAAAGACCAAATCAAATGTGAGTATGAAACTATGTAGTCAATGGGGGAGTAAGGAATGCTTGAACAGTCGGGAAAGTGCCATCCATCATAAAAGGGAAGTTGTATTAAGTGATAAGTCACTGTATCTGTAACAACAGTAGATGCATTTTGTCCAAAACATTGTTTCAATGTATTGATATGATCGTGAAGTCCAGGTGTTTCCAAATTCGGCCCGCGCACCGTGGAACAGAACTAAATTCCATACAATCCGGCCAGCGAAAGGGACGCCGGGAGGACGTCTACCAGATCCCGAGACGCTGCGCGAAAAGACATATGAGACCTTCCCTAACTTTTTAATTAACTGAGACATTCACAGTTTTTTGGAAACCATCACCCGTCATTATTTTTGGATGGGACCCATTTCGAAAATCCACCTAGAAATATTCTTAAGCTAATCTACGAGATGGATTATGCTAGGCTATATTAGAGGCCGCGCGGCGAGTGCCTGCTTACTCTGCTTGCAAATACCTGTTATTGCAAATGGAGTAGGCAGACACTCCGACAGCCACACTAAATGATTAGTACAGTCAAGTGCAAAAATACGTATCGAAAAAATCGTCTCATAAATATGGTACTACGCACTTATTACAACGGAATAAGATACTATGGGACATATTTTTGAGTAAGATGAGTACACCCATATTTTTAGACTTGACTGTACCATGGTGTAGGGTAAAATAAGTTTTATGCCAACAAACTGCTGCAGTTTGGCAGATAGGTGAAATTGATTATTGTATCTCTCTTTTTATCAAAAAAAAGAAAAAAGAAGTTTGTCTAGGTAATCAAATAATACTTACATCAGAAAAATATTGGTATTCTTTTTCAAAAGACAGTATAAAGACGCAAAATATTGCAGTCAACACGTAACTACACATGGAAGTGACAACGAGACAGGCGTACACCGCTCGCGTTCCGCCTGAAACAGAAAAAGTAAAGTATAATTAACAACAACAACAAAATTACCGTAATTTAATGATTGCACATCAATCAATGCGTAATCGACCACCTCAGGGCGACCCCACACTAGCGTCTTTCGAGCGTCGACGTCGTACCAGCGCCCGCGCAGCGGCGACGCAACGTCGGCGCGACGCTTTTCGAGTATCAGCGTCTCACCAGCGACGACGCGACGTCTTTTAGCCTTACAAATTAGCAAGGGCGTCAAACTTCACAAAGTGATAGCTACGCCCTTGGCACGTGTCGGATACGTTTTCGGGGTTGTCAAAATCCATTTCGACTATTTGCGGCATGACCACAGATAAGGTAAAATATTTAAGTAGTTTATAGTAGTAGTTTTGTACTTAAAATAATAATTTGATTGGGCAAATAAGGTAATAAATAGGGCATTTATCTAGTTTTGTATTAAAATTACTGATATTACTGATGATGATTAGGTAGATTGAGGCAGATTGGGGCAAGTCCAACAAGAATACTGGTCAATCCTAGAACGTCGAAAGGTAAAATTGTATGGAGACGTCATGTGTCACCGTTTATCTGTCAAAGTTAACGGTCAAACACTGATTTTGTAGGGAAGATAACCTTCTGTATGAAATACGATTTTATTATTCTGTCGACGCCGCGCCAACGCCGCGTCAGCGCTGGTGAGACGCTGGCGCTCGAAAGACTTTAGTGTGGGGTGACCCTTACTTCGGTTTTGACGTAAAATTGTATTTTTTGATGTGCAATCAAGTATTTTTTTGATAAGCGACTTAAATATTTCCCATTAATAAATATATATTTATTTCCAATATTTAATGGACACTTAAATGCGCTACCAACGGCATCTCATTTTACAATTTGACGTTTAGTGTTTCTTAGTTGAAACCGTTGATCTGCAATTTAAGGAGTGGTCCTGAAATAAAGTAGCAGTGTGCAATCTTGTGTATTTTTTAATTTAGTGCTAATTTTGAAGCAGTATATTTATTTTATTAATCCGTAGATACAATATTAATAAAAAAAAATACAATCATAATAGAATATGTGAGCATATTTAAGTTTTCGCGTTTTTAATTCAACATACTTTGTAACCTTTTGAACAACATAATTTGACAATCTTCAATCGACATCCGCTACAATGCCACAATTGTATTTCCATTTTCACAACCCGTTTTATGCTTTTCAGAATTTCATCTTACCAAGAAGCTACATTAATTAACTGTATTTTAGCTAGGATAGTCAGGAAGACTCTCTAATCTAACCTCTGACAAAGATTTTTCTATGGGAGATAATTTTCTATGAAAAAAGGCAAATACATTTAATTAAAAATTACTGTAACTACCTTAAAATGAAGCCAGATAAAAAAGTTTACTATTGAAGAAAGACAATTTATTAAGGTATAAAATAGCTCATCAAATCAAACTATAAGAAAAAACATGTTTTTGAGAAACACCTCAAAAATTCCGTCAGAAGACGCTGTTCAAAAAACTATGTGCATGATGGAATACAAAAGGCGAAAACTTCCAAACGCTGTTTTATTTAAGTATGATTGTATTTATGTTTTGTATGATTGTATCTAGAGATTATTTAAATATAAACACTGCTTCTAAATCGGCACAAAATAAAAAGATAAATCAAAAAAGGCACGGCTACTTTTTTTCCGGACCACTCCTTATTTGCCACCATCACAGAAAACACATTAAGCTTGAAGCCACAAATGCTATTTATGTGTCAAACGATCACGTATCCAAATTATAAATATTCATCAAAAAATGTTGGCCGAGTAAATGGCGAGGACAGAGGGGTTTCGCTATATACGAGTATCTCTCCATTGTAGCTGTTTTTGCCGTTGCGCTTACTGCATATAAGGGCTAATGAGGGAAGGGTTGGCACATCGCATATCACCTTATGGGTGCGTTCGAAAATAGTATCAATTCAGCCAGTGTTTATAATATGCGTATGACATATCTCAAACACGGCACGGATATATGAAGCACGTTGAAAACCCTAATTTATTTTTTTAAATGCGCATTTTCAGCCAGTGTTTATAATATGCGTATGACATATCTCAAACACGGCACGGATATATGAAGCACGTTGAAAACCCTAATTTATTTTTTTAAATGCGCATTTTCAGCCAGTGTTTATAATATGCGTATGACATATCTCAAACACGGCACGGATATATGAAGCACGTTGAAAACCCTAATTTATTTTTTTAAATGCGCATTACAGCTAACGTTTTCGTCTCTAAATGTCAAATTCAGGAAGGCGAATCTTCTTTACTCGTATACTATTAGTTATTCTGTGGCTAGGCTTCCTTATCATTTTGCTACAAAAATACCTATCAAGTACTTACTAGGTCCTAGGTACCACTGGGCGGACACGTCATACTACAAAACTAGTTTGAGCGCCTTTATGTGCACGGCGGCACATCTGTTCACGCTTCAATGTGTGCGTGCGGCTTAGGGCGTTGTTTCCGCTGTCGTAAATGACGTTTGACAATACACCGCCATTTTGCTTTTTATCGATGCGCTACCAACCTGACGGATTAGCCTACTAGTTCCCTACCAATCGGCCGCCGCGGGGTGAGGTAATTTCGATCCGGGCCCCCGGCGTAGCGTGGCCATTCTGTATGAAATACTATTATCTCTTATGTGGTTGTACTGCCTCTTTCCTAAGAGTTAGTAAAGCGCTGAGATCAGTATCAACTTACCTTTAGGTAGAACGGAGGTGATCGTGCCGAATATCGCCATAACAAGTAAAACTAGGAAGCTCACGTTGGCGAGGTATTGTCGGAGAGTCGTTAGACCCTTGTGGTAGTACAATGTCGAGAGGTAAGTCGTGATCAGGCTCTGAAACATAACGAAGGTGGGTCAAAAATATTTTTCACCGACAATGAAACTACATTTTCTTGATTTCTTGGTTGTTCGAACATTATTAAAATTATAATGGTAAATTGTTTATTAAAGTACTGAAAAAATATTGTGAGAGTTGTCCTTTTCAACCGACTTCAATATTTCGAAGGAGGAGGTTATCAATTCGTCGGGATCTTTGTTTTTGCTATTTTTTTTTTTTTTTTTATGTATGTTCACCGATTATTCGAAGACGGCTGGACTGATTTGGAAAATTATTTTTTTGTTTGAAAGAGTATACTTCACAGTTGGTCCCATTGTAACCAAGTCAGGATCTGATAATGGGATCCTGGAGAAATCGAGGGAACTCTTCAACTATTATAGGCACACCTATAGTGATTTGAGTATTTTTTACAGCATCCCGAGCATTTGCTTTTGGAAAGGTGCTAAGTGAAGTCGGTTCTTTTTTGTTTAAAATTATTTTTAATAGAGGTCTTTTTTCAAAATATACTAACCAGGGAAAATGATATAGTAATTACATTGTAATACCGGTATTACACCTGCCTAACTCGGGCCCTAACGACAAGGACGCAGCAATACGTGAGACACGTTTGGAGATATTGCTTAACGTGTCTAACGTATTGCGGCATCCTTGTCGTTAGGGCCCGATTTAGGGAGGTGTATGTATGTTCACTTTATTGCACATAAACAAGTAGGTATAACATAAAAACAACCGTGTTATACCGGCATAATTATTAGATATCTATAACTAGGCCTATTTAGAACTAGTTTTGGACATGTGTTTTCTATAAACAAATACATTTATAACTTTCCAAACAGGACACATATCGATGTGAAAATAATTTCCATCCCGGTATGGTTTAGCTTCTCTTTTTCTGTAATGTCACCTCAAAGGATTTTCTTTTCTAGTTTACTGGTATAGACAGACATTGTACAGAGAAAACATTCATGTAAACTCCAAGTCAATTTGGTCAAGTCAAGAAACAAGTTTTTATAAATGCATCACAAATTTATCAACTAAAGTTAAGTTCGTAGCGCAGCGTAGCCCATAAAGTTTATGAGATTACGGAATTATTCAAAAAGTTCAAAAACTAATGTACTTAGAACGAACGAACGAAATATATTTTTGTATGGTAATCACCATGTATTGCCGACGGTTGGTGCACCGATCCTAAAAATACATTGCATGTTTAACAACAACTTGTAATAACATCTTATTATGTATTGAGAGCAACGCAACAGAATTGTTATAGGGAATAGAGGCGCTTGATCACTAGGCCATTGGGTCAGTCAAATTACCTTGCACGCGATAAAAAAATCATGCTGCGATTAATCGGACCATGTAAACGTGACATAACAGTCGTGGTACGAGCTTTGAGTAGCTTGCTTAACCACAGAAAAAGATACAATGGAGTTTAGACCTTATAGCTATTAAGAATAAAGTGAATTTTCTTTTATTGCTGACATCAAATCGTTGCTTCATGATGGTAGTTGACTCCATTCAACACTTGCACGATTTTATTGGTACAACTTTTGCACTGCAAGATAAAATGTGACATTATTTCGGCAAAGGTGCCATCTGGCGGTTGACGCTAATGCTTGTTTTGCTATAAAAAATAAGCGATGTCTTCCAGACAACCTATCCTAACCTATCTATTCGATAAGACCGCCTTTTGTTTGCCTCTTTTAATGTTCATCATGTATTTTTTTCTACTGTGTTGTAATTCTTTGAGGTGTAAAATGAAGCATTCATTCATTCGTATAAAATAAGGAGACGTAATCACATGAAGATAAAACTGTGATTCCATAATAAGTCGCGGTCTCGTGCACGCACACTCACTTTTGACGTTTGAACCAATCACCGCTCGTTCACGAGTTATATATAAGGTGCTAACAAATTAGTCACGGATATTTTAAGATATAATACATTACATTAAACCAAATAACTTTTAACTGTAATTAAGGAACCTTTGTATATCATTTTTTTGTTTACATTTACCGAACAAAAAAAAATATTATAATTAATTTTTAAAATAACCACCTCTATAATGTACCTACCTGTCAAGATGTTTAACACTGTATGCCATGTCACGTCAAAAGTTTTTTTTTCTTAAATGTCATTATGATTCGGGTCTAAAGAGGTCTCATTAATTATCTTATTAACAGGGCGTTTTAACGTAGGAAATTTGTTTCCTAGTTTTCTCCAAAAAAACGTAACAAAATCTATGATGTTTCATACTTAAATATACTCCGAGAACCGAGTACTATCAGCGGTAAAAATATCCTGGACTAATTTGTTAACACCTTATATATGTGCATGTCGCGCGTAACGTAAAAACCAAGCAATCGGCTTATTATGGAATCACAGTCTGGGATGCCACATGCGTTAGCAGTTTTGCTGCTTCCCACCTCGGCCGTACTGTCCGATCGGCGGGAGCAGCCGCTGAGTATGCGGCGTCCCAGAAAAGGGACAAATATGCCCCCCTAACAGGCTACCTTTTTGTGCCGCTGGCCGTTGAGACCTCAGGGTGCTGGTGTGCAGACGGAAGGTCATTCCTAAAGGAGGTAGGGCGCCGCCTGCAGGACAGGGGCCTAGACCCCCGTTCCGGGATGTTCCTGCTGCAGAGGCTGTCCATCGCAATCCAGCGCGGCAACGCGGTGAGCGTGATGGGCACCTTTGCACCGGGAACAGCCCATGACGGATTGTTTATGTAAATTTGTAATTTTTAGTTTAGCTCAGTAATGTTTTTCACTTTTAGTTAAGTTTTTTTTATCTATGAAATAAATTACAGTTTTGTCTTCGTGGGATTACGTCTCTTTATTTTATCGAACGAGCGAAGCGTAAGCGAAGTGAAGTTCTTACAAACAACTTCTGGCTACTGGGACGTCTCGGCATTTCGATGGCTTTTTGAATTTGATAGTTTGTTCCGCGATAACTTTAGTAACGTTTTTCTGATCTTTATGAAATTTGTTGGAGTTGTAGTAGAGATCAATATAATTTGAGAGTTCGTATATGAGCAGGATCGGTCAACGGGTTATGGGGTTAGAAGGCGCGAAAAATCATCACATAGGTCTCTTGTTTGCAAGTAAATCGCGAGTTCTCAGTTCGAGGCTCGAACATAACAACGTACAACGTAGCGCCAACCGCCAAATGGTAGTTTTGCCAAAATAGTGACACAAACTACATACCTACTTACTTTATATAGCTATATCTATACCTATACCTAAATCTGGCTTTATATGTTAATTAAAAGTTAGTAGTAGGTTTATATAGCGATGATATAATAAGTAATAACCTTCATAAGCCATAGACTGTATCTAAACGAGATAAGATATAAGTAGATAAAGCTAAAAAAATAACTGACCTGCATCCATATGTACAACGTGCCGAATCCGCATACAAAAATACTTAGCGCCGTCCGGCCATAACTATCAACCTGAAACACGAACAACATTTCTTATGGACTAAGATACAATAATGAGAGCAACAAAGCCCGTCTGGTTAGATTCTTATACTATCCTTAGTGCTAGATCCGGGCATCTGGCAACTTTTAATGGGTGGAGGTCAGAGTGACAGACTAGGATAATTTTTGAATTGGAAAATAATCAAACCAAAATAGGTAAAAACTGCCGAAGTTGTCTCAGTTATAAGGGCCTATATTTTAAGATTAGAACAAAAAATAATAGGCGACAAAATATGAATAACATATGTTATACGACGTTTGGCACTACTTTCCCCCAACAGAAACTTGACACTGATATAATCTTTATATTATTTATATATTTTCTCATAATATTGCATCAAACCCAGAACCCTACAATTTGTTTTCTTGATGTGGTTTACATTCTTTGACCTCCGTACCACTTTACAGCTGCCAGATGTCTAGATCAGAAATAAGCATAGTATAGCAAACTGACTAGGGGGGGTTCGTTGTACTCATTATTGTGTCATATCTGACGTTGCTAGCTCTACTACTAGCTGTATTACTGTTACACATTTTATTAGCTCTCAAGCCTGAAATATTTAAGGCAATTCTATTTCAGATGGCGCAGTTATAAAAGCAGTAAAAGAGGTATAAAATACAAATCAAATCTGAAAATCGTCGGCTTGGCGCCTACTTGACTCGTAGCTTGAATCAAGCAACCTTAGCCTCAGTAAGGCGATATCGTTCCCTGTTTTGACCGATTCATTTATCTTTTCAATACTCACGACATTTATTATCATGATATCATTTTTAGGGTTCCGTACCTCGAAAGGAAAAAACGGAACCCTTATAGGATCACTTTGTTGTCCGTCCGTCCGTCTGTCAAGACCCTTTTTCTCAGGAACGCGTATATTAAATACTCAGGTCTACTGTCCCTTGAAGCTATGAAAAAATCAAATTTCTAAGACAACGCAATCAAAAGATACAGCCGTTTATGCCGCAAATTTTCGAAACTCTCAAGGGAATCAAAACCTACAGGGTACTTCCCGTGAACTCAGAAACTTGAAATTTGGTACGAAGCAACGTCTTATAGCACAGATAAAGGAAAAATTGCGAAAACCGTAAATTTTTAGTTACATCATATAATAAAAATATTTTTAATAATTTTAAAGTTACTACCCCTTTCCTCATGAACGCGTAGAGGTATGAAATTGGAATCCATATCAAATACTCTATCTATATAATACCTTTAGCTGTAACAAAATCAAACTTCTATGTCAACGCAATCAAAAGAAACGGCAATTATACCTACAGGTTTGTACGGAACCCTCGGTGCGCGAGTCCGACTCGCACTTGGCCGGTTTTTTTTAATAATTTACCCAACACCTACCTACTTTAGATTCAACCAGGGTGCTAGCCAGACTGAGTTTATGATTAGGGCACTTGTACAAGTGCGATATAGCTCAACGCCACCAGCAACTGTCCGTTTGTTTCTCACCAATGCATGGCGGTTGGACGCGTCAAACAATATCGCGCGAAGCGTTCGATTTGTGAAACGATCATAACGTAACGCCTTTGGTTACTGTCGGCGGCGAGCGTATGAAACAAACGTATGAGCTATCCCTTGTCACGTTCACGTAAAAACGCTCCAATTCGCTGCGTTTTTACTTTTTTTATGGCTTTGTCCCTCTGCACTCTCAATGGGAATTTGCCAATGTCGACGTTAAACGTTAATCACACTTATTTATTTTTAACAAAATATTAGCAACGTTTTTCGGTAGACCCCTTGCTGATTATAAGGGGTCGTCCAGAAATCATGTGATCATATTTGCCCGATGTTTGACCCCCCCCCCCCTTTGCCAGCATTTTTGTTACACCTTGTATATTCAATGATACAAATAATTAGACATAAATGTTAGTTACCTTCAATAAAAACAGAAAGAGATAAACCAGGAAGCCCAACAACAGGAGAGAGGCAGAGACGGAAGATATCTTATTTGCAAAGGAAGTCACATTCGGGTTTGGTGTTAGTGAGCCTAGTATGTGGATCTGCAGGTGACGGTCATAGATGATTTTCCCAGCTGAAAATGTTAGCACACAAACATAATGGTATTAGTAAATGACACGGGTTTAACACATATAATATAATGTACTCCGGAACGTAGTGAGGGTGAAAGAGAGGTACAAAATAAGAGATAGCGTCTTATTTTGATTGTTATCGGATTTTATGTTGCAACATGGTGAGGCACATGCACTTTTTAAATAACTGAAAGTAGTTATAATGTTGTTGAAATGTATTTGATATAATATAATTTTAAATAAGAAAGAAATTAAAATGTCCAAGCTACTGTAACAAATATTTAAATCACTATAGGTAGGTAGCCTATAATATTTGAAGAGTTCCCTCAATTTCTTCAGGATCCTATCATTAAATCCTGACCTAGTTACAATAGGACCAAATTTATTTATTTATTTATAGCCTTTTATCAGAAATACAGATTATAATTATTACAGTTTTCCTTAATCAACGATAACCGATTCTGTGTGCCTTCGGACAAAGGCCTCCCCCATTATTTTCCACTCTTCCTTCTAGTGCACTAATCTGGTCCATATTTTGGTCTTTTCAGCCATGTCTTCGATTTCATCAGCCCACCTTTTAAATTGCCTACCCCGTTTCTTTTATGGCCTCTAGGGTACCATAGTGTTGCAATTTTGCTCCATTTATCTCCTCCTCTAATAGTATGTCCAGCCCACTTCCATTTTAGTTGTTTTGTTTTGTATCTAAGATCAGTTAACCCTGTTTTGTTTCTTAAATTCTTATTACTTATTTTGTCGATTCTTTTTTTCTTTCCATGGCTCTCTGAGTTATGCTTAATCTTTTACATTGTGCTTTGGTGCGTGCCCATGTTTCGCAGCCATATGTGAAGATTGATAGAATGCATGTGTTGAAGAGTTTTCTCTTAATGTGCATACTTGTTTGGCTATTTTTCATCATTTCTTTCAGAGACCAAAATCTCTTAAATGCGTTTCCAATTCTTCTGTCTATTTCCTTTGTTGTGGAGTCATGATTGGATATTAGTTGACCTAAATATATATATTCATTTACATAGCTGGGCATTAACTCGTTAATCCGTTAATCGTTAATTAACGAAGTTAACATTTTGATTAACGGATTAACTTTTAAGTTAACTTTTAAAAATGTTCACGGACACGTTAACTTCCGTTAATATGCAGAAGTCCGTTAATCGTTAATCCAATGCCTACTATTTACCGCACGGCACCGCGGCGCGGCGCGAAAAACAGGTTCAGACAAGTATGAAACGAACGACAAGTGCCGGGCGGCGTGTGGCAGCGAGTGAAACAAAAACAAAACTAGATATATTTTGTCGGCGCGTGCGAGTGAGAAAACTGCGAAGAGATTTGTTTCGTTTGATCATTTCATTACTTAGCGCCGGTGCTTAGAGTGACGAGTGTTTTGTTTGTTGTTATTATAAATTACAGAACCTTAACCAACATGTTTTATAAGTTCACTAATGAAAAGATATAAAAATGCAATCTTACACATATTAACGGATTAACGGTTAACGTTAACTTGCGTTAATTCTTCCGAAATGTAACGCTTTAACGTTTAACGAAGCTAACTTTTTTTGTAGCGGATTAACGATTAACGAAGTTAACTATTTGATTAACGGTGCCCAGCTATGTTCATTTACATATTCAATGGTGTTGTCATCTATTTTTATCTCTTTGGCATCTGTGCCTTTAGTCATGGCTTTTGTTTTCTGAAGATTCATTGAGAGTCCAACTTCTTTACTAGCTATCAGTCAGTTCCACGAGCATTTGCTGTAATTCTTCTGCCGTATTGGCGAACACCACTATATCGTCCGCGAATCTCAAATGTGTTAGTTTCTCGCCATTTATATTTAATATTTATGTCACATCACAGCCTTCCTTCTCCATTTTGATTTTTGCTGTGATGCCTGTGTAGATGTTTTTAATTATCCTTATGTACTTGTGCACGACATCCAAATTTTTGAGTGATCAAGTGAATTGAACGCCTTGTCTACGAAACAAGAGTAATACTGAATGTTAAATTCTTTGCATTTTTCTACTATCTGTCTAGCTACGTGTATGTGATCCAATGTATTTAGAGTAGTTGTTTCTAAAGCCTGCCTGTTCTCTTGGCTGATTTTCGTCTAAAGTTTTGGTTATACGGTTTAAAATAATTTTCGAAAATACTTTATACATATTGGACATTACCATTAGACTTATGGGCCTATAATTACCAATGTCGTCTCTGTTGCATTTTTTGTGTAGCAGTTTAATAGAGGATAATGTCCATGATTTTTGGTATCTTTTCTGTTTCCAGGATAATGTTGAAGCTTTTAGTCAGGAGTGGTATAAGGGTATAGGACCAAATAATCGTATTCAAATAATCGGTACAGAAATTTAAAAAAAAATCCCAAAGAATTGAGAACCTCCTCTTTCGAAATCTTTAAGTCGGTTAAAAAGTAAACATTGCAGGTCCCAAAAATCAGAGGAATATCCATATAAGCATAATTCTTGAAGTCATTTACCCCATATTGCATCGTAAAATCACTGGTAATAATGCCAACATACTCAAATGTTAGTTTGTCAATGTTAGATTGAACGTGAGCTAGAGTGCTCACTCCAACTGGTTATTGGCTTAAAAGCTTGGCATTATAAAGGCTAGACGGCTTAGGGTCTGAGGGAGGAATAGGCCGGGAGCGTGAATACCAAGTTTTACAACAGGCATCCTATTAGGCGGGTCCACACCTGACGAACCACCCGAGGCATTGCGGCCGCACGTGCGTTTGACTCGGCCGAGACATGTCGACACTAGCCAAGTCGCCTCACGAGGCGGTTTGTCAAATGTGGACCCGCCTACTGACTCTCCCTGCCCACTCCTCCCTCAGTCCCTTAGTCTCTAGCCTTCATCTCTCGAGCTAATAACCAGTTGTATGGAGGGAGCACTCTAAGCTTGCTTATTTCTCTATGATGTGAGTGAGACGCACTCCCTACTTGACAGTCTCTTTCACACCACATGTTTGATTTGAAGTTCTCAGTAGGGCATCGCCAAGGGGGGGCAGCTGCCCCCCTACAACATTTGGCTACATTTTTATTAATATCTTTAAAAAAATGTAGCCAAATGTTGTACCAACAATTCACCATTCATATTTTCTACATCCTCCATTTATATCAACATGCCCCTGGGCCATCGGCTGGCGATGCTCTCTTAGTCCCCCATGATTTTGAAGATGATTCACACAATGGAAAAGCTTAAAATGCCTTAAAGAGTTTGATGAAATTGTAGTTATGATATGAATGGCTTATGCTAAATGTTTTTAGTATTCACATTACATTAAAAAAGGAAAAAGATTGAAGTTGTAAACATACTGATTTATTAAAAGGTTACTAGTTATATTACTTTTAAAATTTCAAAGTTTTCAAAGTGTTATTTATACAAAATAAAACAGTACAACAGCACTCTTATAATTATATACCGTTATGTAAAGTTAAAGGTTAGCTAACATTACAGTAGCAACAGTAACAATAAAGACCTTGAAAACTTACACATACACAACCAAAAGTTAACCAAGTTTCCAACCCACTTAGATTTTCTTGCAACGGCAAATGACTCAGATGTAATGGAATGCCACGGTTAAGTAACTAACATTTCGTCAACTTTTACATAACACATAAACAAGCAATTGCTACTTACCTATTGCTCCGCTGGCTATGTACAGTAATGCAAAACCTGCATCTAAGGAATTTGTTTCTTTCGCTATATGGGAACAAATACTGAAAAGAAAATAGAATGTTTAATAAACTATGACTGAAAGTATTCAGATGCCTAATGAAAAACAATTGGTGAAAGTACTGAATAAACTATGCAATAAGTAAATATTAAATAACATTTTCCAATTTGTATTGCACTTTATACTGAAGTAATGTTTTTTTTTTAGTCTAAATTCGTAAAAGGTTGCAATTAGAAGTACTCAGCGTTCCATTGCAGAGTAATAAAGAAAAAAAAATATCGGACATTCACTTCTGTGTTAATCATTAAGTTGCGTCGCAAATATTGTTATAAGAGGTAAAATATTGATTATACTTACGACAAAATGTAAGTAGTTGCTAAAATTACCAGCCCACATCTAAAATACAACATATTATGCAAAAAAAGAAGGAACAGAATTGAGTCACAAATATTTACTATAACTAGAACTAAGAAAATAATATCTGTCAATGTCAGTTGGCGACATGAGTTCGGATACGTTGTACACAAGTTTATATTAACTACGTGTGTATGTACTACTTTGGCTCATTATTGTAATTCTTGAGCAATAGGCTTGAAAAGTAGAAATCGCATATTAAGGAATTTTAACTTGCAATAATTCTTAAAGTATATGTTGAAATTCAATGATTTTAGGAATTTGTCTTCCTTGTGTTGTGGCCTCTTGGTCACAGAAATTTCAGCCTTCTAGTTTTATCGACAACAGAATTAGAGTGGGGTCAAAAATGGCCTGAATGGTTTCGGGAAAAGTATGGTATGGCCATGCCTTTGTGCTCGTCTTGGCGGGGGCACGGATGACCTGGTGAATGACCTGTTGAATGGCTTCGGGAAAGGGATGGTAAGGCCGTGCCTTTGATGTTTGTTTTGCTCGACTTGGCGGGGGCACTGCCGTGCCCACAGATAAACTTAAGTCAAAGGAGTTGGTCTATTACCACTGTCACTACAGTGCAGCATTACAACGTGACATTGACAATGTTGCTAGTTGGAGAGTTTCCAAACAGCTTCCTTTCAATGTCACGAAATGTAAACAGATTAGCTTCTCAAGAGCTCCAACAACTATTACTGCACTGTAAAATCTGCTCGGAACTCTTCTTGAGAGAGTTGAGTCGATTCAGAATCTGGGGTTGACTTTCGACACACATTAAAATTTTCGAGAACATAATAACAAATATATATGGGCGGGCTAGTAAGATGCTAGGCTTTATTATGCGCGTCTCGTCACAATTTTCCAACCCAAATATTGCAGTCATTCTATACAACGCGTACGTTCATAGTAAACTCGAATACGGAGCATCTATCTGGGATCCATTTGATGCCAAGTATACTCTAATGGTTGAAAAGATACAGAGAAAATATTTGAGGTACTTATATAAACGGATGTATGGTTACTATCCCCTGCTTTTTCCTTCTATGTTTGTCTCGGGCATAGTAGGGTTAGCTACACTAGAAATGCGGCGCAAAATACTTCTACTAATGCACTATTATGGTTTACTGCGAAATAAAATAAGTAACTCTAAAATCCTTGAACAAATAGGACTGCTCGTACCAGCGGCGAGGACGGGCGGTGCAAACCAGGTTGGTGCTTTGAGCCCCCCATTATTGGCGGAGACTCTTCGCCATAGATGGGTTGCGTACGCGCCAGGGTAGCAACGTTCCCACCAATCGGGCACTTTCACCCTTGAACGATTTGGCTGCACGTCATCCCAATGTAGATGTCTTTCATGATTCACCTAGCTCCTTTGTTAAGTCTATATATTTGTTATTTAGTTAAAAACCATTAGGCAATAATTACCACTTAATTGATTTGGTTGTCATACTGTAAGCTTATTTGTTATAATAAAAATCTTTAATCTTTAATTACCATGGTACTAAAAACCATAAATGCACATAATTTATTTATTAATTATTATTCAAAACAGTTACACAGCATTACAGTAAATTCAAGACACTGCGAACTACAAAATAAACATATAAAAACATATAAAATTACTTCATCCTAGGTTTATATTACCTTGTGGCTTTGCATGGCATGCTAAAGTAATAATGTTACTTACATGTCAGACTTTGATAATAATACCAAAAAACTTCAGCAAGTGTATCCGAACAGTATTATCTTATCATTACCTTTCTTTGTGTTCCAAGTCGGGTAAGTAGAGGCGTTTTTTACTTTTGTAATATTATATCTGCAAGTTAATTTAGTCTTTTTTCATTATTATCGTTTGTACACATGTACATCTTACGTTTTCATTCAATTTGTATATTTTTTTGCTGTATACAGTTGGTTTGAACCATGGATAACATAAAATAAAATAACATATTACATAAAATAATTTATTCAATGAAAATACGCCACATATTTCGACTGGCTATTGGCTAAAATTAGATGGATGAAATTAAAAAATAAACAATGTTAGCGAGCGCGCCAGTTTTGACAGCCGAACGTCACTCACTTGTGACTAGTTGTTAAAATTTGTGTTTTTATGTTTTGAATGTAATAAATAATCACTCTGCAGTCTAAACATTGTAACTAGAAGTAAACTCTGCATTCAAGCATATACTTAAATACAGGATTATGTCGTCTACGCAACCAATTCATGCACTAAACCTTGGTAAGCATGGTAACCAGCGAGCCAGCATACCTCTTTCATGGTTACTTACTGTTAACGGTCCGTATAGTATTTGTAAACCACCATGGACTAATTTCACATCGTAAATTAACGCAATTTGATATAAGTAATCAGAATAATAAAAAAATCTAATTTACTTTTAACTTTTCAAGCAGAAATGGCATTGGAGGCCTCTCACTGATCTGATAAACGATCATATAAAATTTTACAAGTGTCTTGGCCTGGTTCGTCCTCCTAGTGCTTGTCCCGGCTTTTTTGCAAAGGCTCAATTGAGCCTGGGGTCCGCTCGGCAACGTAATCCCATGAATTTCCGTAGGCACTAGTTTTTACGAAAGTGACTGCATCTGACCTTCCAACTCAGAGGGGAAACAGTGCCTTATTGGGATAAGGTACGGTTTCCTTAAAATGTTTACCTTTACCAAAAAGCAGCTGGTAAAATCAAATGACATGCCATAGCCAGGGTTTGAACCTGATGAGACCTCCATTTTGAAAGTTAGATGTCTTACTGCCAGGTTACTAGCGCTTTTAAGTTGTATTATATCAATAAAATGTTAAGAGATAGTTCTCATACGTATAATAAACCTGTAGCTTGTATACTTACTCCTATAATGTTCCTAATATTAGTAATACATTATGCATTTCCTTTTCAGACTCGGTGCAGCAGCAAGCTTTCATTAAATATTATAATGCATTACCAGAGGTAAGTAACAGTTCGAAGACTATATAAACTCATAATTTTAAGATTCCAATAAACATTATTATTTATAACGAGGGTTTCCAAACTTTTTACCTGATGGCCATAGCTGGGTCACCTGTTGGCGGGCCGAATTGTATGAAATTATGCCTATTTTTGCCGGCCTCATTGGAGGTGTGAGGGCAATCAGAGCCATAGGCTGTAATTTCTCTGATGCATATACATTTTAACGGCCTCCTAGCCCAGTCGGTAGTGACCCTGCCTACGAAGCAGGAGGTCCCGGGTTCGAATCCTGGTAAGGGCATTTATTTGTGTGTTTATCGCAGATATTTGTACCTGAGTTATGGATGTATTTCTATGTATTTAAGTATTTATTTATATCTATCTATTATATATATTGTCGCCTAGTACCCACAACACAAGCCTTATTGAGCTTACTGTGAGACTAGGTCGGTTTGTATAAGATTGTCTTATAATATTTATTATTATTTATCTTAGACTTATTTGAAAAAGTACATTGTACAAATTCAATATTGTATTTGAGCAATAAATTCATAAGCACCGTCCGCCAAATTGTACATTTTCATGTGGACTATCCAAGGGCGTCGCCAACGGGGGGGCAGGGAGGGGCAGCTGCCCCCCCCCTAGGGGTGCTAGATAAAAAAAAATGTAGCCAAATGTTGTAGCCACATTTTCTTCACCCTCCATTTATATCAACTAGGATTGGGGGGCACCCCTATGGGCCATTGGCTGGTGACACTCTTGGGACTCTCTCATATAGTTACTTACTAATGTTATTTTTTACACAATGTTTCTTTCTATGAGTTCTCTTTGATCTTTGATTTGATTCAACCATAAATACCACTGCTTCTTCTTGTTTACATGTAAGAGCTGTACTCTTGTCGGTGGAGCAATCTCCAACTCGTCCGGTCCTCTGCCAACTCTTTAACCTTCTGGTATGACACGACCTGAACCTTATACTATATTGAACTATACCACTGCATGTACTTAAAAAACTTGGGATATAATTTTCTCTTATAATGGTCAAAAGAGCCATGACATCACTAAAAAATATATATTTTAAAGTCAATATTGTTATCATGAGTGTTAGTTACCTAACTGTTCTTAAATAATATCACTGCGTCTAGAACAATAGCCATATTTTAATAAACTTATCTCATTGAACCAAGTTCAAGTTCAGTAAGGTCATGCTTGAGTTTGTTATCAATGTTATCATGAAATAAAGAGATGACTTCATTATTTAGAGAATTTTAATGTTCTAGCAATTTAAGCATTATGACTAGTTAAATATAATTTAAACTATTAATTTCCCCTTCAAAATTAATACATAGTGGTAAATAACAAATTAGCTTCTAAACCATGAAGCAACGGAATCTTTGGCATTGGTCAATTTGTTTCCCACTGATCTCCAAAATCCAGGCTTTTCTGTTGTTGTTGCAGAGGATGGTATAATTTCTACTTCTTGTTTCGGATGGGATTGGGAACCATGGTCACTAGCAGGAGTAATCTTCGGTTCTTGAACTACTTGTGTGTCTGAATGACTTGAATACTCTCTAGCCTGTTGTTGATACGAAGTTTGACTGTGCTGTTCTAAACCGGTAAACTGCTGTAGATTTTGTTGGTCCAAATTTTGAGATTGTTGTCCAAAGTCTTCAAATTGCTGTTCTGTGTTCTGCTGGTTAACATTTTGGCTGTGCTGACCTAAATGATGCAACGGTTGGAGATTTTGCTGAGTTAAATCTTGTGTTTGCTGGCCGAAGTCAACAAACTGCTGCTCTGTATTTTGTTGGTCAAAGTTTTGGCTATGTTGACCTAAATTAGTAAACTGTTGTAGATTTTGTTGGTCTAAATCTTGGGTTTGTTGCCCAAAGTCTTGCAATTGTTGTCCTGTATTTTGCTGGTCAAAGTTTTGATTGTGCTGGTCAAAGTTTTGGTTGTACTGACCTACATTCTGGAACTCTTGTTGATCAAAGTTCTGATTATGGTGTCCAAAGTTCGCAAACTCTTGTTGATTTTGTTGATTGAAATCTTTGTTTTGCTGTACTGTCTGTTGTTGTAAATTATAATCATTTTTGTTAATGTCCTCAGATTGTTGTTTATCTTGTTTTTGACTTTCTTCTATTTCGACATGAACATAAGAAGGTGTTGTATTTTTGTTTACTGATGACCGCGGTGTTGTGGTACTTGTAGTCGTTAATGACTTAGAGCTACTAATGTGTAATTCTTCTGCAGCCCTTTGCCGTTCTTCTTCAAGCAATTTTTGCTGACTTATGCTTAGAACACTGAGCAAATCTGACTCAGTTGTATATTCCTCAGTGCCTATAGATAAGTTTAATGCTTCGATTTCTTCAGGGCTCTTTTCAGGCTTGGTGTAAGTTGTGTAAGTTTGAGTATCATGAATCGTTTTCGGTGTAGTTTTTGAGTCACCGTCAGCACCAATATCTCCGCGGCCAACTTCAGCTGGTTCAAGCTCTACTGGTGTTTCATTTTCATCATCGTCTTTGGGTTTTTCGGTTGTTACTTCTTTAGGTTTTTCAGGTATAATTTCTTTGGGTACCTGGTCTTTATTTGGTTTGTCGAGTGTACTATTGAACTTTATAGGTTGCTGGTTTCCTGAGTAGTGTGTCTCTTGCTGATTAGAATGGTATGAACTGTTACTTCTTTCCCAATTGCTGTCATGATGGTAGGAACTTTCCTGTCCAAATGAGTGATGTGAATTTTGGTATTCAGTATGTTGCTGATTTTCGTTCGATGAATGCTCAGATTGCTCTTCCATATTGTCTAGTTTGTCCCATATACTTTGCAAAGGGTTGTTGTTTGTTGTATGCGCGTTATTATTATTGTCATTTTGTCCCCAATTAACGCCATGAGCCTGTGAATTTAAATAAGAATTATAATTATTGTAACTTTGTTGATTGTGATAATGGTAGTTTTCATGCCTTTGTTCATTGGTAAGACCCCAAAACGCAAGGTCAACGGGATTGTTTTCGGTTCTACCACCAGCATGCTCTTTGTTTGGTTTAACTTCATGCACACTAATTCCAAATTGTGTTTGAGTTTGTTGGTCTGTGTTTGTGTCTGTGTGGCGTGTTTTATTTAATGTATTTAGGTTGTCCCGTTGAGTTTGGACTTGCTGGCCCAAATTATCTAAATTATCCCACTTATTGTGAGTTTGTTGTCCTAAGTCTTCAATTTGTTGTCTATTTTGTTGTTCGAGATTGCTTAAACCGTCCCAAGTTTGTTGTGTTTGTTGACCTAGGCCTTCTAGATTGTCCCACTTACTTTGTGTCTGTTGGCCGAGATTATCTAAATTTTCAAAATTCTGTTGAGATTGTTGTCTGTCAGACGCTGTGTTGTCCCTCTGGCCCTGTGTTTGTTGACCTAAATGATTTAGGTTCTGACGGCTTGCTTGCTGTTCAATATTATTCCATGATTGTTGTGTTTGTTGGCCAAGTTCCTCTAAATTACTTTCAAATTTCTGATTTAATTCATGCCACTTACCATGCGTTTGCTGTCCGTAATCTTCAAGATTTCCAGACTGGCTCTGTTGTTGAAGGTTATCCCATGATGGTTGTTGTTGTTGCCCTAGGTCTTCAAGTTTTGCAGACTGGCTTTGTTGATGGTTACCCCATGATTGCTGTGTTTGTTGCCCTAGGTCTTCAAGTTTTCCAGATTGGCTCTGTTGTTGAAGTTTACCCCATGATTGCTGTGTTTGTTGCTCTAGGTCTTCAAGGTTTGCAGACTGGCTCTGTTGAAGATTACCCCATGATTGTTGAGTTTGTTGTCCTAGGTCTTCAAGTTTTCCAGATTGGCTCTGTTGTTGTAGGTTACCCCATGATTGTTGTGTTTGCTGCCCTAGGTCTTCAAGGTCTTGTGTTTGTTGCCCTAGATCTTCAAGGTTTGCAGACTGTCTGTGCTGTTGGACCGATTGTTGAGTCTGTTGCGTTAGGTCTTGTGTATGTTGCCCTAGATCTTCAAGATTCGCAGACTGTTGTTGAAAAGTGTCTTGGGTCTGTTGAGACAGGCTTTGATCCCAACCTGTTTGAGCCTGTTGGCCAAGATCCTGCTGGTAGTAATCTGCAGAGCGTGCAGCCCGACGATATCTGCACAGACTATCGCAGTCTACAGCACCACCTTGAGAGTAATGCTGATGGGAACCATAACGTTGCGATGAAGCAGTGTTTTTAGTATTAGCGGCAACAATTCGCTGAGATGCTTCTCCAGTTGTGCCTGGCACGATTACGTAAGGGTCACCCTGTTTTTCCCATGACTTGTGGTAGGAATAAGAGGACTGGTAACTTTTAGGCTGAGTGTCTACAAGAGACGCGAGTCCAGAGTTACTACCATGAGCTCCTTGTGTGTAGGCATTTGAGTTAACGTCGGACTGAGAACTGTGCTGGGATCTATAATCCGATTGGTGACTGGATTGACTTGATCCTTTGGAGTATCTATTGGCAGAATTGTAAGCATTGGCGCCTTGAGCGTCTTCGTATAGTTCACTGTTGACAGACAATGGATTTGCTACAGGCGCGATTGTTACCGGTGCATCGGTGCTCTCACTGTTTCTTTCCCAAGCTTTGTGATAGTTGTACGCGGAAGAATAATGCTTTCCATTGGTCGCTGGAACTGAGCCGAGATATTGTTGATTGTTGTTTAATACTTCAGCTTCACTGTTAATTGCATTTTGATCGAAGGAAGATGCTGCTGTTTGCGAAGCATACCTGTTGCTGGAACTTTGGTCGTAGGAAGAGGAGGCTCTATGGGCATCGTACCCGGCTTGTCCGTAAACAGGTATCGCTACTTGGGTTCCTGGCCTGCCTACGATTCGCACTGGTACTATCGTGTAGTGATTAGGTTGGCCAGCGGTATAAGCTCCGGACTGTCCGGTTAAACTACTTGCGTCATAATTATTTTGGGAGTTGTATCCTGACTGAGAGTGGTATCCGGATGCAGAGTGATAACCTGAGCTACGACTATGACTGTTGCTTCCGTAATTAGATCCATAACCAGCGCCATCGGCGGCATGCAAACTTCCTGAATGCAGTGACGACTGTCCTAATTGGCTTGAGGCACCATACCCAGCTTGCTGGGACTGGGACTGAGTTCTCCTGTCAGAGTTCGAATGTTGGTTATAGGCCGACGACAAAGAAGAATGAGAGCCAGATGAAGAACTATCCCCAAAATTCCTTCCCTCAAGGTTGCTCAGGTCGTAATGCCCGGATCCGTAGACTCCTCTTGTGTTGGCAGCGGTGTAAACGCTTCCAGCTCTAGTGTTCGAAGCATCACCGAGTTCCCCTTCTACTTGGTTTATAGCTCCGCTCATTTGGTGTTGTGCTAGAGAATCCATGTTGTGCGCCTTTTCGTAGTTGCCTGCCATGTTACCCCTTTGAGCGCCATAGAACCCGGATTTACTTCCTTCGTCTGATGAGCTCCTGGAGTACTGAAACTCTTCGTTTTCCTTGTATGTTTCAGGCCTAGCCCAGGCCAGCGCTGTGATAGCAGCGAAGAGGACTAAACTCCTCATTGTGTTATTTCGATTCGTCTTCTGAAATGAAATAATCAGTATAAAGACGAGGTCCTAAATTTAATTTTTGTCTGATTGATTTGGGTTTCAACTGGTACGCCTTGTCTACCAAGTTTCAAAGTACAACGTTTAATAAGAGCAGATACTAGATGTATTTTCATAACACCCGCCGAATACTGTTTAGTGGAAATAAATCGGTTTTAATTTACACGATTTTAACAATAGTCATCTAACGAAACGGGTCAACCTATAGAACTCTACTCATGAATGTGAAGTTGTATGATCAATTGATCAGTTGACAACCTGGTAGTCGTACTACGTAATCGCTAGTGTCGCTACTATTATTCATTTAATTTAAATTTGAAATATAGTAAAAAGTACCCAAGTACTGTAAGTATAAAAAAAGTATAATTATTAACAAGGGCGGAAGCGCAATAATTGGAGCATTTGCCTTACAAAAGGTGGAGTAGAAAATGTTTTAATGGTTATTGGTAGGCTATAGGGTGGTTATTAAAATACTAGATTTGAGACCTTGAGGGGGGGGGGCGGGGTGCGTTGGCCGCCATCTTGGTTTAAACGTGCCATAAGTCCGTTTTTGAACCTTGGCGCTTAAACGGTTATCAGTATGCCGAAAATGTCTATGCAACGTATGAAGAACATAAAATTGTCTACAATATTTCCATACACAATACATCTGTAAGTCTTACAGATGTAAAGATACAGGGGGTGAAAAGGTGTATATTATTTTCTTATATCATAAGAATTTTATTTATTAGCTTCAAAGTTTTGTGCTTCGAGATAAGGAAATGAAGTCTCTACCACAGTTTTGTCATCTTCTAATGATTCTTTTGAAAGATATTCAAAAGTTGAATTCACCCCTAGAGCGCTTATAGAGGGGGTGAAAGTAGTAAGTCTCACACACAAAATCAGTGTTCTATTACTCATCATAAAAAACTACTACGCGTTGTCAGGTATAGCTATGGATCAATTAGGGTATAATTAATTTAGATTTGACAAAAAACATATATGCTTTCATACAAAAAGTTTTTTTTTTAAAGATAGTGCTTGAAAATATTTTTATTTTTTTAAACTTCATATAAGTCAAGTTATTATTAAAATATCGTATAGGCTTTAGCATTTTTTACATAATGCTTTAACAGTTGACTTTATGACAAAAATGTCTACGAGAAGTATAAAGACAATGAGTATGAGTATTTTTTTCCTTTCTGTAACTTTGTATCTTCTAAGACGTACAGAATAAATACAAATACAAAAAAAAATTGAGTCTTTATAATTTTCGTAGACATTTTTGTCATAAGAGAGCTGTTCAGGCATTATGTAAAAAACGCTAAAGCCTATACGATATTTTATTAATAAGTTGACAGTTATATGAAGCTTAAAAAAAAAAATTCAAGCACTTTCTAAAAAAAACAATTTTTTTCTATGAAAGCGTATATGTTTTTTGTCAAATCTAAATTCATTATACCCGAATTGATCGATTGCTATACCTGACAACGCCTAGTAGTATTTTATGATGAGTAATAGAACATTGATTTTGTGTGTGAGACTTACTACTTTCACCCCCTCTCTAAGCGCTCCAGGGGTGAATTCAACTTTTGAATATTTTTAAAAGAATCATTAGAATATGACAAAACTGTGGTAGAGACTTCTTTTCCTTATCTCGAAGCACAAAACTTTGAAGCTAATAAATAAAATTCTTATGATATAAGAAAATGTACACTTTTTCACCCCCATTATCTTTATATCTGTAAGACTTACAGATGTATTGTGTATGGAAATATTGTAGACAATTTTATCTTTTTCATACGTTCCATAGAAATTTTAGGCATACTGATAACCGTTTAAGCGCCAAGGTTCAAAAACGGACTTTTGGCACCTTTAAACCAAGATGGCGGCCGCGCCCTCCCCCCCTCAAGGTCTCAAGTCTAGTATTTTAATTACCACCCTATAGCCTACCAATAACCATTAAAATATTTTCTACTCCACCTTTTGTAAGGCAATGTATGGAGATGATTCCCCAATGATTGGATTAATAGAAGTTACACGGTTTCTTTTTTTAGTGATCGCTTTTAAATTAGCTATTATATTTCGTTACGTCCATATTCAGCAGGTCTATTTATATAAAAATGAATTTAGTTAGATAATGATTATTGGAATAATTAATTAATGTACAAAATGTGCATGCTATTATAAAGCTTACAGAACAATGGAATTGCACCTTTAACGCTTTTATGTAGTTTATATGTTTAATTATTTAAAAAGAATTACAAGTCGCAACGTTTAGTTTTTGATAAAAAATTAAATGTATTTAAAAACTAGCAGGGTTATTTACCTTTATAACGACGAGTCGACACCCTCAAAAATAAAATAACTTTATACAATTGGACCACTCCTGTCTTCGTTTGCCCGCACACTGACATTGCCTGCTCAAACGCTGTCAATATATGGCCGTATTAATTAGTATTATATTATAACTATAAGTATACATTCGATAACCCTTGCTCCGTCATAACGTATTTCTGCGAATTGGTCCTGAACATTCCCATTAGGACGCGAGCGCCGGCGAAACGGCAAAACTCGAGCCGACCAGCATAATGGTGACCTCGGGGTACGTAGCAAGATAACAACTGTGCGCAGTTAGATTATTGACTACTTGCTGGCGCCGTGGACTCGGCCGCGTAGTTTTTGTAATTATTTTGCTTTCAGTCTTAAGGTAGGTGATTACCGGAATAAAAAGTAAGGGTTGGCAGTTGGCAACTTACCATTGGCTTAATTGAATTGCTAAGCAATTCTGACGTCGTCAATACTGGCCTGGTACCGCGAACAACTTCGTTCATTCTTTAGTATATTTGCCTCATATCTCTTAAATGTACAGTCGACGTCAAAGATATGTTTACATTTTTACACCTTATAACAAAGGAGTATGGTGCTAACATGTAATATAGTATTTTTTCTACTCGTCGACTATAATGCTTGAATTGAGAGTTTGTACTTTGTAAACCGAACTACTAGCGCATACTATTCGATGGAGCTTTTATGGTCGCACATTTTAGCATCGTCGCGGTTGCTAAAACGGATTTTATACAATATTATACAATGATCGGGGAGGAGGACCGTCCTCCTCCCCGACCGCCGGTACGATCCAGATGCAGGGAGATCGAAGTTACTAAATTTTATTGAGGGAACAGGTGTTATTGTAAGGCATTCGTCGAACTTAATTCTTACCGGTTTGCCTATTTTGAGCACTTGACATAATTAAGCTTTTCAAACTCGTACCTTGTATACAATACTTTGTATGTTTACTTAAACGCATTTTTTCACGCCTAAAATTACAAAAATCTTCCAAAAACTTATTCCTTCCGAACAGTTTTCCGCAACTTGGACGCCGGTGACCTCACGTGTTTTGTATGGGGCGTTTTGAGGCGCGATGCAGACGCCTGACGTATTTTCGCATTTACGACGTTTTAGGGCTACAATAGATACTATAGATAGTAGATTTATTACAGACATTTGAATCTCACGGGAAATAGAGTCGAATGACGTCTTCCAAAAAAGTAATGCATGTTGCTAATTAAAGCAAATACTCGGTATAGCAATTACAATAGCTCAGTTGCAGACGCAAAAAACAAGAGCTACACCGCTACACGGCCAAACGGTTGACAGATGAATAATCACTATTTATATTAGTGATTTTCGCCAAGTTAAAGGTAAGAGACATGATTCAGTGACATGACTTCATCTTCAACTATGCTGTCATTGGTGTCGCGTGGGCATCTATTACTTTTATAAGTACTATACCTACATATGCATGATTAATTATGTAACTGTTAGTGTTTGTAAACAACATTCGTGAATAAATCAACTGTTTCTATGGTTTCTAGTTTGAATTAAAGCTGCGTTTGCCTCGAATTAAAGACAACACATCTATCTCTTTCTATCAAGTGGAAAATATACTACACATTTCTTTCTATATGTTATTGTTTGTTGTGTAGTGTTATTGTTGTTTCAAGTTGTTGTTACGTTTAAAAAATCCCCCCTCATTTAGAAATCCACTAAATTCATGAAAGTGTTTAAGTGTAGGAACACTTCTGATCTTACTTAAGCTTACATCTTATCACGTCTGCGGTTTGACGACCTATATTATCGCTTGTTTTCTTGGAATCCGGCACCTATCGCATAGTGATTTTAATAAACAAAATTATAGTTGATAAAACAAACAAAAGTATGCCCTAAGAATAGTCGAAAGAAATTTGACTATACTCGAGTCACACCGCAATATGTTTATTGATAACAGAATACTAACTGTAACTTCTATGTACCTGACGTATCTGTACAGGATATGTCTTAATCTAGTATAATCTGCGACAAAGAAATAAACTACTTCTAAATGACGCACATTAAATACATTTTGACTCCCTTTTTGCTGGCATTTATTTATTACGATCATAAGTAGTATAGATTCACCGTTTCTACCCCATCGTTTTCCCACCACCAAAACAATGGTTTTTTGGGATTATGGTGGTTTTTCAGGGCTATGAAACCTAAAATAAAAAAAAGTTTGGTATGTTTTAGTACGTTTAGCCCCTCATTTAGATCGATTGCACTAGGTCTCAACAGTGCCCGGAGCCTCATTCAGCACTTAGGCGTTCCGCTAATTAAACAATACACGCTCTTCGACACCACAATAGAACCCTTGCTCACCTTTTTCTATTGTCTCTATTGTTAGCTCGACTCGGCGACATCGCATTGTTACCGAGCTCGGTAGAGGCATACTCCTACGTTATACCGTTATAGATTTGTTACTTAGCTTGTGTCTCTGAGAGTAGAAATACAAGACCTTTAAAGGGAGCTTTATCAACTCTCTAGCGTATCCACACTTTTCAACAAAAGTGATTTTTTTTTTGCCACATAATTTGTAACAATTGTAACCTCAACGGTAATGTGCGTATTGATATCCCGATCCTCATGTTCAAATATTTTTCAAGTATAAAATTGAGGGTATGTTCCTCACACTTAAACATTTGATATAATTTCCTGCCATATTTAAACAAGTATCGGTAAATAACGCGATCTATGTATGTATTACAGCAAAGAAAGTCATGTCATAATTCAATTAATGAATTTTCGGAACACGTCTTGAGAGTAGTGCGATACGCAATTCTACTTCTAAAATCGGAAAATGTATCAAATGTTAAAATTTGTATTTTTAATAATATATTGAATAGGGTAGCCGCGATGAGGCGCATCCTTTTAATTTACTTGATTTTATTATCACTTCACTATTTTGGAACGGTTCCTATTTGCCAAGGATGATATAGACATGGATGGATAATATCCATACCAAATAGCGTTCCTTTTATTTCAGGTTAAAGCACTAGCGTCATCTATCGGTTACACCAGACACTAAATCCTAGTTTCTAATACTTTGTTCGTCGCTTAACGCTGACAGAATAACTCGACTCCGAGTCGACAGATGGCGCTGTGGCACTTCGTACCGAAAACAGACGTATAGCCACTACAAGTGTATACTATTTACTCTTTGATTCAGTCATAGCTGTCAACCGCCAAACATGGCGCACAAAATTTGTTCTAGATGTCACATCTAGTAGAATACATAATAAATCAATGCAACACACATAAGCTGCATCATTTTGAACTTTCTTCATCTGTTTAGTTACACAATTATATTTCTTTCATTCTTGTGTGTTACGTAAAGTGCGGCGAGAAAAAGTATATTATAACGGAGGAAAACCACCCTCTTTTACGGTAGCCAACTTTTTCAATTTTTTGTTAATTTCACTAGTACCAAATTCTGCATTTATTTTACTTTTATATTTCATACCTATTTGGACCATGTGCCTATTTTGCAAGTCTATTCAATATGCTACGTATGAACTTATATTTATCTTTCAATAGGAGTTTAATGATAATAACAGACACATTTAACAATTGTTTTTAAAAGTGTGAATTATTATACAGACATTTAAGTAAATATGGTCTTTGTCTTTGCAACTACAAGTATTTGCTTTATAGTTTCCGGATCATAAAATTCATTCACATGTAGGTTATTATAAGACAGTCTGAAACCCCAACTGCATAGCAATAACTTATTCATCAGCAGCTCAAGCAACCATGTGGGCAGTTATCTCCCATCTCGCTCGTTCATTCCAGATCGTATCATATGATTTAATCGCGCACGTTCGTTTTTTTTTTTTTTTTAGATACTAAACAATACAATTTAATGTCTAAATGTTCAGTATTATCGACTGATTTTCAAAAACACAATTTAATGCCTCAGTAGTAGATGCCAATTAAATGGTCAATACCAAATGGTTTTATAATTTAATGTGTAAGTATTATCTACTATTATTTGCAATTTAATGCATTTCCAACCATAAATGGATGAAGTTGAGTGGACCCGGGGTATGTCCTTAAACTACGTCCGGACTTGGGTATGTCCTTAAACTATGCCAAAAAGAGAGGTATGGGCACTGCGAATGGCATCTCGCTTAGTGTGGTAGGGCACGTTCAGTGAATGTCATCTCGCTCAAATCTGGAGCAGAGCCCGACTGGGGAAGTACCTCCACCTTACAGAAAACCACAGCCAAATAGCACTAGACCCTACTCATAGTGTTGTGTTCCTGCTGGTGAGTAAGGTTGCCAAAGAGCTCAAAGAGGACCCAGTGTGTTGACGATGAGGGACATTCTTGTTCCTTTAGCCGTCAACACAGTGAATCCTCCTTTTTTGTAGAGGGTCGGCAACGCGCATGTGACTCCTTTGGAGTTGCAGGCGTCCATAGGTTACGGTAGCTGCTTACCATCAGGCGGGCCGTATGCTTGTTTGCCACCGTCGTGGTATAAAAAAAAAAAAAAAAAGTTCCTTAGTAGATGCCAATTAAATGGTCATGCTAAATAATACCTCTACAATTTAATGTGTATGTATTATCTACTATTATTTGCAATTTAATGCATTTCCAACCATAAATGGATAAAGTACCTTAGTAGATGCCAGTTAAATGGTCATGCTAAATAATACCTCTACAATTTAATGTGTATGTATTATCTACTATTATTTGCAATTTAATGCATTTCCAACCATAAATGGATAAAGTTCCTTAGTAGATGCCAATTAAATGGTCATGCTAAATAATACCTCTACAATTTAATGTGTATGTATTATTGACTATTATTTGCAATTTAATGCATTTCCAACCATAAATGGATAAAGTTCCTTAGTAGATGCCAATTAAATGGTCATGCTAAATAATACCTCTACAATTTAATGTGTATGTATTATCTACTATTATTTGCAATTTAATGCATTTCCAACCATAAATGGAGTAAAGTCCCTTAGTAGGTGCCATTTACATGGTCAATAGGTACTGTATGTACTTAACAATACAATTTTGTGTACCGAGTGCACCGACGCTTCCTGCCATCTTTACCTACACTTTACCTACAACCCATTTTCGCAATAATAAGAGGTTTCTTCTACCTACGTGTAAACGCATGTAGGTAATCGGCTACGTACCTACGAGCAAAACGCCCGCTAGGCACTTAATGGGTTAAATGCATAAAAGTGTCAAGTAAATTGGCAAGTTAACCGACAAAAGTGGTTTAATGCAGATGGAATTGCTTTAAATAAGCACTAAGTAGTTGTAGGTACGTTTATTTACTTCGTAACACCCTGCGCTCGAACATTGGTAAAATACCAAGTTCATGCTTATAGGTATGTGTCAGTGTATGTACTTAATGTGTAAGTAATATGGATACCAGTATAACCTGGAGCAAGGTAGAAAACACCCTCTCCCCATAGGGTATTTAGTTGTAATTATCCTATCATTTAAGTAGGTAGGTAGAATAGTCTTGTAGAATAATCCTTATCAAAACTGTGGTAATGACTGTTTCGTCTGAATAATCGTTAGTCTAATGCGATCAAATATTTTCACATGCATAGCTATAGCTACGGGGTGACCAATATGAACCAAGCGTCAGTACTAAGGTAACTAGAAACTTAATTACTTGCTATTAGATATTATTTCCTTTAGTCTGCCCCGGAACGCGGATTTTGTGTCACACTTATTGTAAAAAAATCCTAACTGTGACTTATATGCAACAATAACGTAGGTATAATATACTAAACTTAATGTAGAAACTTGCATACTAGATAGGTGCAGATTATTACTTAGGTAGGAGTTATTATAAATACCTAATCGGATTTGGTCTTACATTCGAGCGGATAAGGGAAATACCCTCGTATTTGCTTATTGTCTTGACCGGACCCGATTTATTTGTGTAATCATTCTCATTTGTCGTACTTAATGACTTGCCTACGTTAAGTTAAAGTTATAATGACGTACCTATTCCAATAATTATTTTCAAGCCTCCAAATACTTATTTCACCTTTGAATGGCGCGTAACGAAAACCTTGTTGACACACTAACGGTGTATCATGGCCCGTTATTATTCGATTTTATAATTTTCTTTTTTTCGAATACACGTTTCTTTTGGTGCTACTCACTTTAATCCTCGTCGCCACCTGTAATGTCCTTGACTTTTCCTCTTATTTCCTGTTGGCTCGTCAATACACACCGCACGTCCGCCCTCTGTCACGGTCGGGCGCCTACTGCCATATGTACTCGAGACAACTATACTCTACATACATAATAATATGACCTTTTGTAACTGTGGAAAGCTTGAGTCTGTAAATACCTACAAGTATCTAGGTCTGAATATAGATAGCCAATTCAATTGGAAACCTCATGTAGATGCAGTATGCAATAAAATGGAGGCCATACTGTGTAAATTTAATAACATAAAAAATATCACTGATAAGAAGACCTTACACACGTTATATCACGCGCTGGCTGACTCAGTGTTTAGTTATGGGCTCATGGTTTATGGCGGGACCTTTAAAACGCAATTGGATAGAATACTTAATCTACAGCTTCGATTAGTTAAAACATTAGTTAAGAAAAGGACCAAAGAAATATGTAATAAACGATATGACAAACTGTTTAAATAGTGTAACATTCTACCTGTGCATGATAAATTCAAATTTCTGTTAGCGGTTAATCAATATAACTGTTCCGAATTTAAAACGCCGAAAGTATACCCTCGTAATCTAAGAATATTACCACTAACACGAAAAAAATATGCCGAGCCGGGTGCTAATAATTACTACGGTAAACGGACAAGACAGTTCCTCATACCTAGAATTTTCAATATCCCGGTAGCCGATGGTTGTATTAGCCTATTGTCCTTTAAAAATAAGATAAAAACGTTTCTGTTAGAAAATTCAATATTTAAATAAAAAAAATATGTGTCCATATGAGCGTAAATACGAGTTTTGTAGTATATTCTTGTAGTTATAGAATTAGGTTATAATACTTATAATATTAAGTTTTTTTTTTTTTTTTTTTTATACCACGACGGTGGCAAACAAGCATACGGCCCGCCTGATGGTAAGCAGCTACCGTAACCTATGGACGCCTGCAACTCCAAAGGCGTCCCATGCGCGTTGCCGACCCTTTACAAAAAGGAGGATTCACTGTGTTGACGACTAAAGGAACAAGAAGGTCCCTCATCGTCAACACACTGGGTCCTCTTTGAGCTCTTTGGCAACCTTACTCACCAGCAGGAACACAACACTATGAGTAGGGTCTAGTGCTATTTGGCTGTGGTTTTCTGTAAGGTGGAGGTACTTCCCCAGTCGGGCTCTGCTCCAGATTTGAGCGATGACATTCGCTGAACGTGCCCTACCACACTTAGCGAGATGCCATTCGCAGTGCCCATACCTCTCTTTTTGGCGTAGTTTAAGGACATACCCAGGTCCGGACGTAGTTTAAGGACATACCCCGGGTCCAAAAGAGTTTGATAAGAGACTTTGTATTTGTTACACAGTAGATAAGGAAGTGTACTGAGTGCTGCTGTTCGCCAACAAACTGTTGTGCAGTTTGGCGAAAATTTATGTTACTCTATATATTGTGTAATTACCGTTTAATAAATAATTTAAAAAAAAAAAGACATTTTTTTCCCTTGAAGCTTAAAATAAAGATAAACTAAACAGTATTTTCCACAAACAGAAGTAAAATAATTTTGAAGTGATTGATGGTTATAAAACCACCTCTTAGAGTTTCTATTTAAAAATAACCTGTGATAACCAGTAGGCTTTCGACCAAAAGAGTCAAAGTATTCACCATATCCATTCACATCAATGTGTATTGCAATCCAATGAGAGCAGGGCTTTGAATCAGGATCCAGATTGCTTATAATAAAAGTAGGTAGATTAACCCAAACAGGAATCCGGTTTGCAGCAAAAACATTTGACTTAAACCTCGGGTTTATTTTATTAATACAAAATTGTATTTCATTCGAATCCATAATAATAATAAATCTCAAAAAGTAAACACTGGTGGTTTTACAGACAATGTTCAAGTGGTAATGATAAAATTGAGTGAATGCATTGTATTTATTTAATTACTAACTATTATAATCTACAGTGATATCACGATTTTTATTTATTTCAATTATGTTATCAAATTCAGCATACACAATACAGTTGATGGTAGTACTTAAAGCTGAATCAAAACGAACTTCGATTCGAACACTTCCGTGTCTTACAAGATTCCAGTGTGAAGTTGAACTTGCAGATAAATCAAGAGTCAAATCGAAACATAATAAAGAATAACCACCCACATAGTTTGATCTGCTTATAGCATTACCTTCGTTATGGAAATGAATACCAGTTCGAGAACAAAGTATGATATGCAGTTGCTATTAAACCCGCAGAGTTAAATGAGGGTTGCAAAGTTTTAGAAGGAATTTCATGACCATCTACGTACAAACTAAATGAATTCATATGAAAATGTTGAAAATTGAAGGGATTTATAGCTAAATTACCATTAAACCCAGAGTTTGAAACGAATCCAATAATACATCTTTTAGGGACTTGCCCGAGAAATATATTATCCAACGTTTTACCTTGTATACCTGCGGGCAATGTCAGAACCTTAACTTCTGCCCTTGTTATCGGATATTTCGCAGTTGTTGATGCTAATACTTTTTGATGAGCTAACAATACACTAGGATTTATTCTTGCTCTTCTGATAATGAGACTGGCATCTGTTATTTGTACTTTAAATTTACCATCCTTATGACAAATTAAATTAAATGTTTCTTTCGAACGGACTAATTTAATTCTCATTTCTACACCATTAATTAGAAATTTCTTCTGGTTAAACATATCACCATGTAAATGACCAATCATTTCAACTTCCTTGCTTTCCTTAACGAAGTCTATTCTTTCGTGAAACCCTTTATTAGTCGAGTCAACGGCGTCCATATAGTTGGGGGTATCTTCATACCACAATCCACAAGTCAGATGAGATTTTTTGGCTGCTGAACCATAATTAAGCAGATTTTCCATGTAGGCTCGGTAAGCATAAGTGTTGTTTGGAGGTGATATAAGCTTCTGATTTAAATAAATGTCTAGTTGGCTAAACAGGGAATGTAAGTAATGTAACCAATTGTTTACCGGGGCAACTTTTGCATCAGGTTTTATTTTTGTACCATCTTGATTAAATATTTTGGCATTTATATGCAACAAAGTGTGTGATAGATCAATGTACCTAGTTGGTTACTAAGTTCTGTTACCAGATTTCTGACTGATAAAATATAAAATAAAGTTTTAAATAAAATTTAAGTATTTTTTTAATAGCCTAATTTCTAATGAACATAATATGGTATAATAATATACAAAACTGATGAGAAATTTATTGAAAATCCTTGTAAAGCACAAGATTGCCTGAAGACGCAAACACGCGGTAAATTTAAGAAAATTACACTTTACAAAAGTGCATCAAATAAATATTGCACCTTTGTTTCGAAGGTTCCATTGCTTGTTTGTAAGAAACCTGTTTATTAGAGGTAATTGCGTGACCACCATTTAATATTCTTCCGATTTTATCCCACAGATATTACCATTTGAAACATTGCCTATTTTTAAGTTTTGTACAAAATACATAGATTTAGACTGCTATGGAACAAGCAGACTTGCAACGTATAGTCTAGTATTTTATCAGATAGACCCACGTGAACTATACATATACCAAATTGAAGCTAAAGAATATAGCTACTGAATTGTGCAAGCCTGATGCGTCTTAAACGTGATTAAAAATAAATAGGATTTAAAATCAACATGAACGAGGAGTGTCATTTTGACGTATATTTTTCACGCCTATTTCCGAGTGTTATAAAGAATTCTGAAAAACTGCGATAATAATTTTCAATTCAGTATACTGTAATCTATTGACTATTAAATAAGCTTTTAAATGATATACATGAATAATTAAAATGTTGCTACCTATTCCTATTTATTTAGTGAAAACTCTAGTAACAGAACTTAGTAACCGACTAGGTAGTCATCACCTGACCCAGGAACTTGAATCTCAATAGGACCATCGTCACTTAGAGATGAAATTGGTTTGTAATGAATCCACTGACCACTTTCAATGCTTGTTTGAGTTGATGGTAAAGCAAATAAGTCTAACTCAGATTTGGCACACTCACAAGAATGACTATGTAAGAATGACATTTTTTAGTTTGAAAATATATCTTCAATATTGTTTTTCCTATATTTTTTACCTCCTCTTCGGTGCGATGCTTTTAAGTTAATGAATGGTCCACGTCTTTTTGTGGACGTTTTATACCCAGACCCCGACATCAAAGAATCAATTTTTTCATCTGCTTTTCTTTTTAAGTTGGCGCTTGCTTCATTGAGCCGAGATCTAATAGAACTATCCATTGGTCGTGAATTTACCATATCGGATAAAAGACCGATTCCTGCATCTAAAGTTTCTTTTCCCACTGTTTTAAGACCACTAGATAATAATGGTAGCACAGACCTAAAAAGACCACCCAAGAAACTCCCGATCCCATGTCCTCGTTGATATGGTACCCCTTTATAAACTATTCCTATACCCGTACCAGCTTGGTGTGAATAGTAATGTTCATATGGGCAAGACGTAGATGATCTTTTATAATTCATTTTACCCGTTGAAAGTGTAGCTTCACGCAAGAAGATCCAAACTGGAATGGTATTCTAGCTCCAGTAGTTGTCCTTATATCTATTTCTATAGTATCGAATTCTCTTCGTTATACGCGTACATAGTGAGCAGGTGAGAAAATATGTGTTTTGTAAGCACCATAGATAAATTTAGTTGGGTCTAACGGTATTATTCTCAGTAATAATGTAATTACATCTCCCACCACTTGTGGATGAATGATATCAGTATAAACAAATATTTGTGAGGGTAAACCTAAGTATAAATTTGCAGGATGTTTTCCAATTGACATTTCTTTTAAATTTGATCTTGGTCGAAATCCTAATTGTAGACTTAATATGGGTGTTGTTGTGACTGAGACTATTTCTTTATCTGTTGATATCCCCACCATTTTTGTAATTTTATCATATCTAAAAATAACTTTGCTTTTTAGCTGTGGGTTTTCATTTAATGCATCAAGAAAATTTTATTTTATTTTATTTATTTAAGGATCACCAACGGATAAAACATCTATGTATAGTACAGACAAGATACAAGAATCATGCAAAGATGCATAGCCACTTATAGGTGACCACAGCTTACACAGGGATCCATCAAAAATTTACAAAAAGATTTATTAAACTAGGTTAGAATTTTAACAATGAAGTTATAATTAAAATTAGATTATGTTAAACATATATTAAATTAGATTTATATCCCAATATATTATTATAGTAGGTACAGTACTTATAGAAATTATAGAAATTAATTTAAAGCATTACAATCACTTCCCAGACCCCAGTGAGTTTAGATGAGACAAAATTGCGGATCTAAACTCAAAAATTTACAAAAAGATTTATTAAACTAGGTTAGAATTTTAACAATGAAGTTATAATTAAAATTAGATTATGTTAAACATATATTAAATTAGATTTATATCCCAATATATTATTATAGTAGGTACAGTACTTATAGAAATTATAGAAATTAATTTAAAGCATTACAATCACTTCCCAGACCCCAGTGAGTTTAGATGAGACAAAATTGCGGATCTAAACTGATTGGCTGAGTTATTAAATATGTCTATACCCCTGGAGTCTGGGATGCTGTTGTAAAGCCGAACCATCCTTGAAATTGGCGAGTTATTGCCATACCTTGTCCTCCTGAAGGGCTCATTGAATAATCTGTATGTTCCTTTTCTAGGTAACCTATTTGGTATGGTGAATTTTACTTCCCCCAGCAACTCGGAACAATTAATGCCTCTATAATTGACTAGCTTATATAAGAACATTAGATCAAGTATTTTTCACCTGTAGTTGAGAGGAATCAATTTATAAAATTTTAGTCTTTCTGGGTACGATCTCAACGACCGTTCCTTCCTAGATGTGTAGCTTAATATTGTCAAGAATCGACTTTGTACTCTTTCAATGCGGTTAATATGCACTTCATAACAAGGAGACCAAACTTGAGGGCAATATTCAAGGTTACATCTGACGATGGCATTAAACAAATGTATTTTAGTACGAGCTAGTTTAAAATTTTTTGCATTCCTTGCCACGAAGCCGGCCATAGCACTGGCCTTTTTTATGATATTGTTAACATGTGCAATGAAATTCAGTTCGCTATCAATTGTAATGCCTAAGTCCCTCACAGCTGAAACTTTTTTTATAATTAGTCCATTCAATTTAAATTCAGTGTGCAGTGGGGTTTTGTTACGGGTAAAGGTTATGTGGTAGCACTTGCCGGTATTTAGTGTCATATTTCATATTATTACTTCTGCACCACTCGGCCAATCTATTAATATCATTCTGCAGCAATGAACAGTCGGCTTTATTTTTAACAGGTCTTATAATTTTAAGATCATCCGCAAAAAGATATGGTTCCGAATTTTTACAACAGTTGACTATGTCGTTAATAAAAATTATAAACAATAGGGGGCCCAAGTGAGATCCTTGAGGAACGCCTGACGAAGCAGTAAACGACCTTGACTGTTCACCATTAATCGCAACGGAAAGTTTACGATCAGTTAGGTATGATCTAAACCAGCTCAACAATGGCTCACCGATGCCGCACATCGCAAGTTTTTCCAGTAATAACACATGGGTAACCTTATCAAATGCTTTACTGAAATCTGTGTATATCGCATCAACCTGGACTTGATATGTTTAGCTAAGGTCTCGACAAAGGAAACCAGGTTTGAGCCAGTCGATCTAGATCTAACAAAGCCGTGCTGCTTTTCCGAAAGTTGCTGAATAAAATGATTATAAATTAAGGATTCGAACAGTTTCGGAATAGTGGATAAAATGGAAATCGGCCGGTAGTTGCATACGTCGGACTTGGAGCCGCCCTTATAAATGGGAACTATTTTTGTCTCCTTCCACAGGGAAGGGAATGTTCCGGACTGAAGGGACTTGTTGAAAATGAAAGTTAATGGGAATGCGAGTTGCTTGGCACAATTACATAGTAGAATTGGGGGTAAACCATCTGGACCACAGCCCTTTCCTAAATCTATAGTTTCCATTTTTTTTAAAGTAGCGCTTTCCTCGATGACGATGTTGCTAAGCGAGTTTGGAAAAACGGTGGAGACGCTTACGTTATGCACTGATGCGCTGTGTGCACTATGGGTATCATAGATAGACGAAAAATTGTCAGCAAACAGTTCACAAACATCTTCACAGTTTCGAGCAATAATATCTCCCAAGTGCATAGTCGCAGGCATCGAAGTCTTATTCGTACGTTTTTGCTTAATGAAAGTCCAGAAGTGCTTTGAATTGCGTAAAATATTTTTTTCTACATTATGACAATATAAATTATAGCAAACTTTGGCCTGATGTTCACATCGCTGTTTAATTATGTTAAAACTGATCAGGTCTAATGGATTATGGTATTTTTTTACTCTTTGTCTTAACTTGAACCCTTCTCTCTGCATTCTGATAAGATCTCGAGAAAACCATACAGGATACTTTTTCCCTTTGGGTTTCGTTTGTGGGACATATTTTTTAATTGCATAGTCAAGTTCATATTTTAATTTAATTGCCATATCATCTACAGTTTCACACGAACCCAATAATGATGACCAGTTAACATCGTCGAAATATTTTGATAATTCTCCATAGTCTGCTTTGTAAAAATTTGGTCTTGGCTTTACACTAGACGCAAGGTTTGAATCTGTGTCTATCCCGATTTTAAAATGTATCGGAGGGTGATGACAAATGATCAAGACTATCATACGAAGTAGCTGGTATGTGAGGTTTTGAATCAACGATTTTATCCGTCTTGTCTGCAGGTCCTCGAACTTTCTTTTTAATATAAATGGTATTTTCATGTTCTTGAACATTGTACATGGAGCATGGGTATTGAAATTCTACTAAACCCACGACCCATTCTCCTTCCAATTTAATGGTTTTAGGTAATTTTGTTAAAAAGTGCGCAGTTGTATTATCATTGTAATATTCCGATGAGCTATTGCTCAACAAAGTTAAGTAAAAACTGTTTTCACTCATATTGTTTCTAAACTTGATGACGGTATCCAGGAATTAAATTTATTAGGATAACCTCGCCACTTCACGAACACTTCATTTCTGCCACCAATACGGCGCGAGCGTATTATTTTATCAATTTTATATTTGATGGAGGGGTGGTAAGTTACTTTTTGTAATTCTTTAGAATAAAATGTACCAATTATTGGTTCACCTTCCAAATCTTTTAAAGTATAAACAACCCACGGAGACCTATTGATAACTGATTCAATCACAAATATTTCATCACTCCAATTGGTTTCATAACCCTTTTGGAATATATGTTTATATTTAGTTATCCTAACATGGTCACCTACATTTAGCCTTGCATTTTCTAAAGAAGGTTGTTTATCATTTTTTCTTTCATATAAGTTACACCAAACAGTCCTTATATTACTAGAGTTAACATCAACTGGACGCATTTTTATGCTGGAATGATAGCTATGGTTATATGAATAAAGCAGATCTTGTAATATATTAGTGTAATTGTAAGTATTCTTATGAGTGAAATAACGCCACATTTTAGTTTTTAGAGTTCTTTGAAACCTTTCAACTATGCTAGCTTTAATGTCTGGGTTGTTAGTTGTATAATAATTTATGTTCTTACTTTTAAAATAATCTCTCACCATCTTTGAAACAAATTCTGTACCCTTATCAGATTGAATATGTCTAGGGGTTGCATTTGCTTCCGTAAATATGCTTTCAAAACACGTTTTAACCGTTTCAGCATCCTTCTTTTTCATAAGTCTCGCAAGTGCATATTTGCTAAATACATCAATAACACAAATAATGTATTTATACCCATCGTTGTATTGACTATAGGTACGCATATCACTTAGATCAGCTTGCCATAGTTCATTGTAGTTTGACAGGATGTATTTGTTACGCGAGAAACGTTTATGAACAGGTTTATGTAGAGTGTACGCTTCTTGGGACTGCAACCATTTTTTCACTTCCTCTATTCATTTGACCTTTCATTTCCTTCATAACATTATTTAAACTACTATATCCAGCCGGGTTTGTATATCGTAATATGTTCTATTTATGTCTAATAAGGAGTCCATCTTGCCCAATCAACTTTCTTTTGAGATCTCGTTTTTGGCTTAGTAGATAGAGGAGTAGATGCGTATTTTTCTTTAATTGATAGGTTTTGCGCGCTAATAGAAGCCTGTGAAGTGTTAGTTTCAGGTTTAGATTGAATTTTATTAATAAATTCTAAAGTCTCGGGGTTACCAATAAATACATGATGATGGAACTTTTATATCATTTAAAAGACTAGCGAAATCCTCCCATCCCACTGGTTTTGAGCGTTTAAGCGGTCTAAGCACATCGCCTACCAAATCGAGAATATTGCTATTTGGTATTGTCTGACTGTTTATAACTACTTCACCGTTCTCCTTCCACCAAATTTTAGGTCTATTCAGAACAATGTTTTGCAGTAGCGTCTGACTTTTTGCCTTGTACGATTTAGGTATAACATCTATAATATAGGATGGAGAATATCGTTTAGGTAATTCATCCTTTGATACACCAGGAGGTGTGGCATAAACATCTTCTGCCGGCACAGGTGAATTTGCGTCTCCGCTTAAGTTCTGAGTAAATGATTCCTTCTTTCGGATACTTTCCTCTTTTTTTACATTTTCCTCCTTTTTGTTAACTTTCGAAGCAACGTTGTAGTTATCGTTAGTAAGGTAGTTCACTTCATCCATCACTATTGGTAATTTAAATGGTCTTCGATCTGCCTCAGCAAAATGTAAAAATCGTTGTAGTGCTTGACAATATAATGCCCACTTTTCATGATCATTTATTTTTCTTCTAAGAATTGTTTGCATTTCTCCATCCAGACGGGATGATAAATTTTCCACCGGATTTTCACTTTTTTTAAGTCTTTCAATAAATTCAGGTTCTACTAACAACATTTTCTTTGTATTCTCCATTGTATCTAAGATAAGGAGTTTACCAATGCACTTAAAACTGCACCTAAAATTATCGGTAAAAATGCACCCCCTTTCTGAATAATAACGGTTTTTCTAAGCTTATTTTTGCCTTTTGAAACTAGTTTTCGTAATGTTTCCTTATATTTTTTTAATTTGGATTTTTCTTTGTTATCTAAAGGAATTTTACCCTTTAGAACGTTATAGATACATTCACAAATGATGTTGATCTCATCTTCATCGCACGATTTAAGCAAAGCAGTGCGATATTTTGGTTTAAGTAAATGCAGGGCTTCCAGTAAATGTTTATAGGTGCTTACTCGAGAATGCATCATTTAGAACTGACTGAAACTTGATGATCCTTGTTATATTTAAATCCTTTCTCTGGGATATACACTGTGCAATGGCCATCAAATGGAAATATTTTAGTTTTAAAACGACACATGTCATCTGTGTTTTGTTTTAGATCAATCATAAGATAGCCGTGAGCGTTTTTAGTAGCATCCTTGTAAGCTTCGTCAACGAACTTTGAGTTTTCTGGGTATAATTGACGAGACAAATAACGTATTTGTGTTTTATCTCTAGGATTCTTAAAAAACACTAAATAACTTGTATTCAAAGACATCACGTTGACCTTTACCCTGATGAAATATGTTTTGAGTAATATAAAACAGGCTTAAATTTCTGTGGTGACTACCTTTTGTAAAAATATCAACCAGTCGCCCATTTGATTCCCGCATTAAATCATCTATTATAAGTAATTTGGGCTTCAGTCCATCAAACATGGACATATCAGGTATTCCTTGAGTATAAATCACATTTTCTAGATTATATAGGGGTTGCATTTCATCATAACACCAAATCACTTCATCAAACTCAACATTACATAATTCTTTCGAATGTTCAAGAAAACTTGTAACAAATTTAGTTTTTCCACAACCACTCGGACCAGATACAATAGTGGTGAAGGGATGTTAAAAATGAATCATTTTGAATTAACGTGAGGAGTGTGTTGTTATGAAAAGGAATTAATTTCAAATGATAATTTTTTTTAAAGTTTCTCCTTTTATCAAGAACATTTATTAAAAATAACACGTAACAAAAAAAAATTGACACAAGATAATTTTAACTTCTAAACTAAATCATACAATTTACAAAAATTATACACATTGCACAAAAAATAAATACATTTCATTGAATATTCTGTGTAGATTAAATAAATTTTAAAGTACACCATGAGGAATTTTATAATGACCCTACGCAAGAGTATCAATAGAATTTCCTAACAAATATCGTTTCGTGTCATTACGGGAAAGCGTTATTTTGGTAATTTTCTGTGTAAATAAAATGTGTTTCATTGATTTGAAACGTAACATTGTATCATATTTAATTTTTTTCTTAAATAAACATTTTTTAAAACTATCAAGATCATATGTTTCCGTTACGCATTTATTGACACCTTTAGCTTTAATTTCTTTATTTTGTACATCTATGGCGTACATTTTTGAACGCAAACCAACAAATTCCTTAAATATTTCCCCATTGTTTTCATCTTTGAAAACACCAAGTTGCTTTTTGTTTACCAGAGGGAAACCATACACATTGTCCTCTGGGTATTCAGAAGTATCAAAATATAAATTAAGATCTGATTTTATGTCATCATAAAAGTCCTCTGTGAATATTTGATATAGTAAACTATCAGTATCTGTGTAAAGCAATTTCAAATTATTTTGATATTTGGTTTTCATATAGTCGTAATGAAATTGATACATTTAAGTTTTAGAAAAATCTAAAATGTAAAACCCTAGGTAAATTGGTTTGTTGAATAAAACTTTAGTTTTTTTCAATTGAACAGCTACTAAATCATGTGAAAAAACAGATAAACTATGAAATTCAGGTTTCGCAATTAAAGATTGAACTCCTTGAGATTTCCCACGATTTTCCCAGTGATTTAATAATTTGATGTTTACTCGTTTCATTACGTTCTCCATAGTTTTACCAAACACTGAATTGTTCATGAGTTTGAAAAAATCTTTTTCGAATTCAGAAGATGCTTGGGATCGCATGTAGGTATTTAAATCTATGTAACTTTTTAACCATGGGGATTGCTCAAATTTTAATATTCTATGGATTTTAAGCAACTTTAATCCGTTTTGTAAACTTTGTTTAAGATTTCTGTAATGAATGACATAGTTTGATTTCTTGTTTAGATTTGGTATTAATTTTTTGCTTTAGAATTACCTAAACATACCTTTTCGGGACAGAATGGTAGATCCGAATGATAATCATGTAATTCTTCAGGGTACTCAATGTCTACTTCTAAGATAAAGCCGTGATCAGCATCATCTGCAATATTAAAATTCGTCTCTACATTCACCCATTCAAATTTACCTGTAGGAAGAGGTTGAGACATAGCCCATCCATACAAGTTATTTGCATCTAAATATACAAGAAAAGAAGACGGTTGGTTTGATTCATAGTTTGACATATATTTATTGTTAGCTTTTGCATGTCTGTGACTGCATTGGGATATACCTCCTCGAATATTTTTTGCTATGAAAGCAATTTTATCAATATCCGTCAAAAGTTCAATTTTTATTTTTGTAACTTTTAACATAGCATCCCAACTCAATCCTGGGGCAGTGTAATAATGAGCTGGATCCAAACCGTAGGACTTAACACATACATTTCTAAAATTTTCAAATACATCAGTTAGTAGCAAAACATCTGTTTTCAGATATAAATCTGAATAGTCCCCCATATTTTGACAATTAAAGTGATTCCACACACCCACAGCATGTTCATAATCTTCATCTGAAATGTGGCTATTAGTCAGAGAACTATAAAATAAATCCTTACGAGGAAGGGCGGTAAGGTTTAAACTATCAAATGATGTCATGTATTCATATGGGTAAACACCCTTACGTATCAAGCGCTTATATAGCTCACCAAACGAAGACGCTTAACTGCCTGATAGGGGAAGTAATTCGTGTATAGCTGAATTTTGGTGTAGTTGTAGGCAAAGGTATCTTACACAACATACTAAAAGTACCGGTGGATGGGGGTGCCGCTAGCGGGGAGAGGGGGGTGTAAAGGTCCCTTATTTTGGTTTTTCGTAAATAACTCGGTAACGGTAGCTCATACGAAAAAATGTTCTATTGTTCAATTCATCCACATCTAATTTTCTATAAAAAAGATTCGTTGCAATTTTTTGCTAGGATGAATGTTTAATGAGATATCGAGGAAATACGATAAACACTTTTTTAAACTTTCGGAGCTAATATTTACGAAAGTATTAGTTTTGTCCAAAAATTGTTTCAGAATACCCTTATTGTTTTAAAAAGACCTATCCAACGATACCCCACACATTAGGGTTGGAGTAAAAATAATATTTACCCCCCCACTCCATGTGTACGGGAGGTACCCGAAAAAATATAATTTTTTCACATTTTGTTTTAAAACTTTGCCGGCGTGAATAAAGTACATACTCACACGATTTTTTTATTTTCTAGTACTAACCATCACTGAGCAGGCTGCTCACCCTGCTACCTCACTTCCTACCCTTATAGTTTCGCCATGTCCGTCTGACCCCATCTGTCCGTCTAGACGTCTAGTACTAAACATCACTGAGCAAAGCCGTGGACGGACAGACGGGGACAGACGGACATGCCGAAACTCCAAGGGTAGGACCCCTCCTCACCCTGCTCAGTGATGGCTAGTACTAGAAAAGTGAAATTTCGTATAAGTATGTGTTTTAATTACACAGACAAAGTTTAAAAACAAAATGTGAAAAAATATTATTCTTTCGGGTACCTCCCGTACACATGGAGTGGGGGGGTAAATTTTTTTTTACTCCAACCCTAATGTGTGGGGTATAATTAGATAGGTCTTTTTAAAACAATAAGGGTATTCTGAAACAATTTTTGGACAAAACTAATACGTTCGTAAATATTAGCTCCGAAAGTTTAAAAAAGTGTTTATCGTATTTCCTCGATATCTCATTAAACATTCATCCTAGCAAAAAATTGCAAAGAATCTTTTTTATAGAAAACTAGCTGCCCGGCGTACTTCGTATCGCCTTATACTTGGAGGAGCAAAACATGGGGCAAGGCAAAGAAGTGACCATTTTTACTTGACACTATTAAGTACCTACATCATAAATTACATTATAGCGTACCTATTTAGTATACATATACGTATTGAAGAGATAAGATGACTTACTTTTTTCCTCTTGTAGCAATCATCCGGTTATTGTGTTGTTTTAGTTACTGACTGTAATATTTTTGCTTTTGAAATCAGTATAGAGTTTTTTTACATTTCATTTAAAATACACCTATACACCATTTAAGCTACTTTTTTAAAACTTATGTTCAACTGCAAAAATCTACTATTTTTATTTTATCTCAAAACACACACAATGTTTACACTTACAGCAATAACAGTTAACATTGTTGACAACGTGAAACGTCTAACATATTTTTTGTTTCTGTTATGACAGCTCATTCTCATTCATTTCATTTCAAGCAATATTTTTTAACCTCGATGCACACATTGGGCCAATGCATTGGGCTATCATGACGGGCCACGATTTCCAAATTTTTTGTTATTTTGTTAAACCCCGCATTAGTTTTGCACGTCACTATTTATTTACGATGGTACCGGTTGTTGTACATCACTACTTATGTGTAGTAAAATTTATAAATCTGGCAAGCAATTTGCCAACTTCATTCCATTGTTAAGTTTTGAACTAAAACCTAAAACTTGTACCAGCGAAACAGCAAATTATAAATATCCATTGAACTAAAACCTAAAACTTGTACCAGCGGAACAGCAAATTTTAAATATGCATTGTCCATTCTGCGGCAAATGGATGGAAAGGCAGAGTAAACAAAGTTTCTGTTCAAAATGCTCCAAGAGATTGCTAAAATGCGACGAATGTGGAATGGTAACTGCAGATTCATACAACTATTGCGTGAAATCTGGTAACAATTTAACCAGAATGAAAAGAAAATATCGTGCTGAATTACAAAAACAGAACCTTACCAACAAAATTAAATCGAAAATAGTTTTTCCACAAATGTCTGCGAATTCCCAGAAAGTGGAGCAAGACGGCGGTTTTCCTGCTTTAGAAGTAAGTTTCGAAGAATTAGATGAAATAGAAGAGAGCCAAAAATCCAGTATAAGTGTCATCACACAACACGCGAACGCGTCGCAGACGCAGAGGAATTCTGTTTCGCAGCCAATAATCACCGAACCAAGTTGCGACGACGCTCGGAGTTCGCCAGTGCTGCTGAGAAGTCCCACTCGCTCCGAGTCAAATGTGGACAGCGAGTCGGACTGACTGTCTATTTAGGCGTTAAGTATCTGAAAAATCTGTGATTTCCAAAAATCTCCGCAAGTAAGTGGAAATAACGTAATTGTCCATACATTTATTATTATTTTCACTTAGTTGTGGCCAAATCGAAAAAAAAAACATAGTAGGTTAAGTAATTGTCAAATCCAACTTGGGACGGTATAAATTTGGCCTTGTATCTGCGGAAGACAAAATAACATAATTAGCTTCTTTATCTTTACATATATTTATTTAATTGGTACAAAAATATAGTAATTTTTATACTCGTACAATTCAAATTGATACCTAGGTGGTATAATAGTTACCTTGAAAGTGGGCATAAAATTCTCCTGTACAATGTGTGTTGCACCAAATGATGTCATCTGAAAACAATTGTTGTATTTTTGGATGTTGGCTAGGAAGTGGCTAGAGTCCATATCGTGCCCCGAAATTAATGAGTTCAGTGGCTCTGGAGGCGGGACTAATTGGAGCAGTTTTACTTTTCCATTGGCACAACATAGTCCATCAGGTTCACCAATGTATTTTAATGCCTTACAATAACGACAAATGCTTGTCATTTCTCCAATTGTTACCGATTTGTCGGCACCGTAATCTATTTCCGGTTGGTAGTGGAATGCTGCACGTTCCAGGACCACAGGAGCATGGAGTCTACGTGATCGGTCCATTGCATTGCGTCGTTCTCGCTGTCGTTGTAATTGATGAGCATCACGTTGTTGCATTCTTCGTCTGTCCGCTTCATTATTATTACGTCTCGAACGCAATTGTGACATACGAATGCGGCTGTTTTCATTAGCTGCCGCTCGTTGGTCATCGCTGCGATTAGGACGCTGGCTTGCTCTTCGAACATTTGTGTTACTTCGACGACCTAAATCTGGTTTTTTCTTAGGCATGGCCACAAAACAATTTTTACACAAAATCAAGAGAAATTTGCCAGAGCACAGACCATAGACCAATCAAGCATAGACTACTTAGAAGATAACATAGAGAAGTATTTATAGCTGTAACAGACGGTCGAATTTGGTACGCTCCGTACCGTGACCTTGTTCGCTCCGAACCATATTCGATGGTGTGTACAGCGGTCCGCCGTACATTATTATTATTATTGACGGTTCGCTCTGTCCGAAGGTTTTGCCCTCCGGATTTGGTTCGGTCCGGACCAAGTTCGAACGTGTGGATGGATGTGCCATAGAAATATCGTCGGAGCAGACCTTAGATAATTCAACCAACCGCAGCGGCCATGACAGGCGTTCCCCTCTGTCGTCAAACGTCTGTTCATGTGTCACATGAGACGGTTCGGTGATATGGCGCGTCGAGCGCACCGAACACGTAATCAACTTGTCGCACGATTAGAGAGAGACAGAGCGATAGTTAGAGTAGGATACACATGTCTTGCCTCACTCTAACTATCGCTCCAGCTCACTCTAATCGTGCGACCGATCACCATGTGTATAGAGACCTTTATTATTGTATGTGTGCGTTCCGATTTAGTATTATTTCTGCCGGTTTATCTGACATGTCTCGACCAAAATTTTGTTATTCTTTAACGGAATAATTACTAATATTGAACGCAGCCGTCATTAACGTCACGTCATTGTCAAGTTGATTTGTATGGGAATAAATAATCACTCCTTTCTAATTATCATCACAATATTTCCGTGTTTTTACACTACCTAAACCTTCTGCGGTCTAATACCAACATTTCAATACCAAAATTACCTAAATCGGTCCAGCGGTTCTCGAGTTTATGGGTAACTAACAAACGCATTTCATTTTTATATATATAGATTAGATGTGGATGAATTGAGCAATAGAACATTTTTTCGTATGAGCTACCGTTACCGAGTTATTTACGAAAAACCAAAATTAGGGATCTTTACACCCCCCCCTTTCTGCTAGCTGCACCCCCATCCACCGGTACTTTTAGTATGTTGTGTAAGATACCTTTGCCTACAACTACACCAAAATTTGGCTATACACGAATTATTTCCTCTTAGTTTTCCTTCATTGGGTGAGCTAATAGTCTTCTTCACTTGGAAAATTTAATTTTAGTTCATTGAATTGGTTTGTTGTTAAGTTTTTAGCTAATTTTTCAAGACTACTAGACATGAATTAAAGGGAATCAACGAATCTTAATTTCACTGTACGGTTATTCACTTTTAACATTTTGGAAAAGGAAATATATTTTTCTTTGTTCTGTGGGATTAGTTCTATATCACCATCTTCAAAATTAAGCCCATGTACTATAAAGTGACTGTCATAGTTGCTTAAGTTATGAAAAAACACAGGTACAAAGTTTTGGGGTCTGTACTTTTCATTGCAAAGTGAATGTGCAACGCCTTCGTAAACACCGGTATGCCAATTATAGGAAACGCAGGAATCCTCGTTTAAACATGTACTACAAATGAAACAGACCGCTGTTTGCAATATGTTCTTTATTTAAAGTTGTTAAGGGTAAAGGGGGCTTGGAAAATGTATTCTTTTTACAAATACTCTCCAAATCATGTTTAATACATTTCATAAATGTTTGACCACAGTTCTCCCCTTTGTATGTTCTATAAATTGATAACTTGTCATCATATGCACATTTAATATAGTATCCAAAACTATAAACTTGATGTTTCTGAATGTTAATGGTTGAGGAACGCTTGTCTATACGTCTGCGTTTACGTTTGATTTTATTATCCACATAATCATCATCATCTCCATAATCTTTATCACTGTCAGGTGTTGGAGAGTGACTGTTATCTTTAGTGGTTTGTTCATTAGATTGTTCTGACTGAATAGAACTTAAAAATGCCTCAAAATCTGCATACACAACAAAAGGAACTCGTAATTTACGCTCGTAATTATTGAAATTAAGTTGACTTGAAGAAGTCATTTTGTCAAACCAATCTTTCCTTTTATCCTCTTCAGAGGGTAAATTGGTACATATATGAAAACAATCGTTCTTTTGATGCTCTACTAAATTCTGATTAGATGAAAAATTTTACAAACAACCATCACATATATTAACAGCATGTTGTGATTTTATTTATTTGAGCGGATACTAATCGAGATAAATTGTTGATTAGACAATAGTGTCCTCTATTCCCCTTTGTTATATATAACAAATTAAAATGTTTTGTTTTTTTACATTTTGTAATGTGTAAAGGACCAACAATATCATGACTTTTATTATGTGAATTATACTCCAAACCAAACACGTTAATACTTAAATCATTTAAGTTTTCAAATTTCTGAATATCAGTAAACTTGATAGGAAAAGGAATGTCACCAAACTTCAATTTCTCCTTGTATTTGACATAACAGTTCACCATATTAGCGTGATTGTTTTTCTTAGGTGGATATAAACCCGAAAGCAATGCCCAACGGAAACATTCATGATCATTGTTTTTGATGTTTATTACTGCTCTTTTGTTTGTTATATCACGTGGTAATTCAATATATGAAGAACCACGCAATGGTTTATATTGTAATAGGCAGAGCGCCGGGTAGGGGAGTAAGGGGGTGCAACACAAACACAGGTTATAAGACTATGGTTTACGTACCATCACTCAACCCTCGTCACAACTGATCTCCCTTATTCTTATAATACTTGACTATATATACTATAACTCTACGTGCTTATGAGAGGCAAACCCTTATCGGATGGAGAGGTGTTATATCTGTAAATCGCTATATACCTGATTTACGTGTGCTACGTTTCATACGTGTAGATACGCGTATCGGCCTATCACACCTCCCCTGAAAAGGTAAGGGGTTCCCTCCCCTGAAAGGGTAAGGGGTTTCCTCCCCTGAAAACGACTATTCAAAATACAATTTTTCTCTATTCTTATGCCCTAAAATATTCTTTTCTCATATTTAAGTATTTCCGAATAACATTTTTTATTTTATTTTATGGATCTTATTACAAATCATGTAATGTAATTAAGCACGTCGAACATATTATAAATAAAATATAAAATACAATAACTTATTATAACATTCATTCTTAATTAAAACTAAATCTCTTATATTAAAATTAACAATGTTCAACTTATATTATTAATTATTTCTAGCACAAACATTGCATTTCACCACAACCATTTACATTATATATATATATACACATATTTATATATACATTTCAAAATTAAAACATACTTAAAATCTTTACACCTTCATAACCTCTGCCTCTGTTAATCTTTTAATCATTTTGAATATATATTGGCACTGCAATCATGTCCACTAGTCGGTACCAATTGATAATCACTTAGTATAACTCGAATCATTTCTGGGTCGGTAAGTTCCATTTTTTCATGCATACATAATCTAGGTAATTATTTTGTCTTTTTTCTCATTATTTTGTCATATTTTGTCTCGCGCGAAAACATTATTCCTTTTTTATTTTTTTATTGAGCTCATCTTTAAAAGTATTACTCTACTTTATTCAACCTTTTGCACCACATAACCAAGTCCCGTAACGATACGTCTAAGCGTGCCTTTGTTCATGGAGAATCTTGGCTTATATACCTTGTAGAATTTACATAACCATCACACATCTTCCAGGAATAACTATTGAGCGCGATACTCCTAACCTGATTCTCAACCACCATTTCTGCCCCGAATGATGTCGCAACCTTAGAGTTCCCTGCTCATAATCAATAAACAAAGAGCAAACAAAGTATTCCGCCAATCCACTAACCTTCGGACAGTAATTATTCAACTCTACTACTTCTTCCCGTGTATTCAAAATCCGCACTGGAATTCTGCCCTCCTTCGGAGCCACAACTATACCTGCTACAAAAACACCGGCAGTAACTTCTTGCGGAATAATAAGACACTCACACTGAATGTCTGTCGGTACACACGTAATTATCTCGCACCTACCCGGAATAGCTACCGAACGTACTGTCCCTAACCGTAATTCCAATGATAACCTACTTCCTGACATATGCCGCAAATTTAAAACCCCTCTCTCATAATCTATACTACACTTATGCCTAAACAAGAAATCCTCTCCTAAAATACCATCACTTCGACACTTAAGACCCACGAACACATGAAACTTATGACAAAATCTATACCCAAACTTATGACACACAACTCCAAGCTGACGTAACCTAATGAAACGAAATCTCCACATACCCCGCTTATCCCTAACTTATGAGGAACTATCTGCAAACCGGACCCCTCAATGTATTCATATTTTAAAATCGACACATTAGCCCCTGTATCTACCAACAACGACATTTCCCTATCTAAACAACCTACGACTATGTGATTATTAGCGCCATATGAATAAATTCCTACATAATCTCCGTTATTCACGAAAAACTCTGACTCACTATTATGATTATCTAAGTCACGTAATGCAGTTATTGACTCGATAACATTGTCATTCGGCCGTTCGGCCGACCTAACATAACTGCCTGGCTTCTGCTTACTCGGGCAATATTTCCGTCCCCGACCTTGCTGATTCGCATTATAATTATAGTTTGCGTACGCAAAACTCATTTTAAAAATGAAACGGTCGGCCTTTGCTATTATTCCTATATCCCCATGGCCCCTATAAAATTTCCCACGTCTACCACAAACAAAATTAAAACCAAATTAAAATTGGCCATTTCCGATACCGTATCAGACTTTTCTACCCCTAAAACTACTCAAATCATTTTACCGTTTTTAACGAATTTTTTAAGATCCATGACTGCAACTCCTTTCTAATATCTTCAACTAATAAATACCTACACTTAACTCCTGTTAATAACTATTCACGTAATACTTCTAATCAATCTATAAAGTTAACTAAGTATAATATAGTTCACAATTAAAAATAACAAAATTTACATTACACACAAAATACATCTAAAAAATTTCACCTCCTCGACGCTCCCAGCACCCGGCAGCAATGCATAAGCCATCTGGAACCTCCGTCGACTCCAAGCCCGCCGAAGCCAATGAAGCAGCGTTGATATTGTCTACGGTCACTATGATGACCTCCTTTGGTTTCTTCATTTTGGTAATCCATAAGACTCCGTTTTCCAATTATTAATAAGGCAATTCACTGGGTACCCGTGGCATTAATGGTGATTCAACGCTGTCGGCTCGTCCTCACAGTTCCCTTCACTGTCGTCGTCATCCATGTTGTATACCCGCAGCATCCTCAGCAGTGATGTGATGAACCTCACGCAGAAATCCGGTCACGGTCGCCATGTAATAGGCAGAGCGCCGGGTAGGGGAGTAAGGGGGTGCAACACAAACACAGGTTATAAGACTATGGTTTACGTACCATCACTCAACCCTCGTCACAACTGATCTCCCTTATTCTTATAATACTTGACTATATATACTATAACTCTACGTGCTTATGAGAGGCAAACCCTTATCGGATGGAGAGGTGTTATATCTGTAAATCGCTATCTACCTGATTTACGTGTGCTACGTTTCATACGTGTAGATACGCGTATCGGCCTATCACAATATTTATTAACATTAACGTCTAAGTGGTTTATGTTTACCAAACTCCTTCCACTATCTTTTCTTTCAAACAAGTTTGTTAATCTCTCTGTTATTTCATTTACGAGAGATATGAAAAAAAAATCTTTATCACTGCTCACATTAAAAAGTTGATTGTTTAATTGAAAATCAAATGTATTTCTTAACTGTTTGGTATCCTGACAAAAATTTGCATTTAAAATAAAATTAACTTTTAAAGTACAATGATCTGCAACTGATCGATTTAATAAAGTGAAAATTGTATCTTTATTTTTTTTTTAAAACGATTCGGGGGTTTCAAAGGGTTGGTAATCATTTTTATTACTTGATATTCTGTACGTAGCAACCCTGTTTCGGAATGCATTTTCAATTAGCTGAACGTTGATTAATTCGCTGTCTGAACTAAGAACATTGTTTTTGTGGTTATTGCTTTTCAAATGGTTTTCTAAATATCTTTTTACCACATACACATGGCACACAGAACATTCAATTTTGTCATTATTTTTTGTGCTTACGTCAATACAGCAAGCTTGTGTTGTAGAAGTTGATGCTGAATCACTGCTAGTTGAAGGTTGACTCTTCTTTGTTGATGCCTTAGACACAGGATCCGTAGTTGCCATTTCTATTCCGCCTCCAACTTGTTGGGATCTAAAGAAATAAAATAAAATATCACAAATAATATAATTACATCATTACTTATAAGATGATTACCAGAAACAAAGATTAATAATAACTACAAAATACTAACTTGTATATTTCTTACAATGCAAACAATACGCTTGCATTGGTAGGACTCCGTCTACTACATCAGTAGTTGATATATGAATATCCTGTGTTTGATTTCCATGACCCTCACATGGGGTATAATATGGTTTAATATCTTGATCTTCGAAAATCGAATCAGGTAATAAGCCATCAATAAACCACAATCGGATGTGTCTATGAAATTTCTGGATTATTAACTTTTTGCTAAAACTTGCTATCTCGCTACGTTCTAATTTAGGCTCAAGATAAAATGCCATGTTGCAAAATTGAATCACACAACACCACAGGTACAAAACACTGAAACTTCAATTTGCTATAGATAATTTTAAAACTGGGGACCCACTTTTATACCACTATCCCCTCCGTATCCATAAGTCAGGTAAGGAAACATGTAACAACAGGTTTCAACTTAGATTACCCACCCCAACAAGATGCAAGGTAGAAAAAAAATGTATAATGAATTAAATATTTAAACAGATTGATTAACTTACATTTCATATTTTTGTTGACTTAGAGATTCACACAAATTATATATTTCTTGGTCTTCAAAATATTCCTTCTCCGCGTCTTCACATAATTGAAGAAGTTTAACATCACAATTATCATTTCCAATTGACATGCTATACATATAGATTAAAAATCAGGATAGTATAAGTTTTTTATACTTTGAAATTTAAAGTGTTCCTTAAATTCTATCTCTGATTAGTCAAAATTAAGAAATTTATTCACTTAATCGTAATTGAACACGCGATTTGCAGCTCACTTCGTTTCTAAAATTTACCCCCCAGCCTCAGCCTTTTTATATGAATTTGTGTTGAAAAAAAGGTCACGGCTGGTGGGGACAGAGAACCACCTAGGTAGGTAGCGATGAGTTTAAACAGGATTTCGGGGACAGGTAAATTTTTGTTTGCAGCGGAATGTTTTCTAACAAAAGATTAAATTATCATAAGAATTCTAAAGAATTTAAACGACAGATCTTTTGTGCATTTACTTTCTATTAAAATCGCGTGTGACTTCAAACCCGATGATTGATTTATATATTTCTCAGAAACGAATAAAAAGTAAATTATTACCTTCTTCAAAGGACATCTAGCAAAAAAGGTAAAGTTCTCAAGCCGACAGCATAAAGAAAAAACTAATAATAGAAATTGCGACTTTAAATAAGAGCACCAAAGGAGTCTTTAAATATCGCACCGCCCCACCTAACTGGTATAAACAGGAATGCAATAAATCACACACCGAATCCTACATTAACAAAAGATCTATATATTATAATAAATAATGGGAACTTCGTTTACGGAAACGTACAGCATACTTACAGGTTGAAACTTGTCCAAAACACAGTCATGTTTATTGTCCACCAATAAATAGCAGTCGGTTGTCACATATACCAAAGTTATTTACGAGTTAAAAAAAAAATAAGACAACACAAATATCTAGACTAGAAATAATCTAAAATCAATAAAATAATATTTCAAAAATTGGATTTGCATAAAATAATTTACCCACAAGAAAAATTAAGACAACACAAATATCCAGACTAGAAATAATCTAAAATCAATAAAATAATATTTCAAAAATTGTATTTGCATAAAATAATTTACCAAAAAAAAAATTAAGACAACACAAATATCTAGACTGGAAATAATCTAGAATCAATAAAATAATATTTCAAAACTTGGATTTGCGTAAAATAATAAATTTTAGGCAAAAACTGAAAACGAATAGATACTAAATAACTAAAATTGATGGGGTTGAAACATATACCAGAAGTTTCATATTGTGTTGTAACACATATAGATACGTTGAAATTTGCATTTATATTCGCGAAATGTGAATTAATTACTTTAGCTATAAATTTGATACCTACTTCAGTCCAGACTAATAAAGGGTAATGTAATTGTGTCAGTTCGCGAGGCTTGTTAGATCATTAAAAATCTCGTTAAGTTATATGACCGTTTCTACCCCATTGATTTCCCACCACCAAAACAATACCTAAACTATGGAAACTTTAGGTAGTATACCTAGTCTTTCATAAGGAGTAACCAATTAAGCAATATTGCTTAATTGCAAATACGTAAAGAACAAACTACAACGTAGGAGTATGCCTCTACCGAGCTCGGTAACAATGCGATGTCGCCGAGTCGAGCTAACAATAGAGACAATAGAAAATGGTGAGCAAGGGTTCTATTGTGGTGTCTAAGAGCGTGTATTGTTTAATTAGCGGAATGCCTAAGTGCTGAAGGAGGCTCCGGGCACTGTTGAGACCTAGTGCAATCGATCTAAATGGGGGGCTAAACGTACTAAAACATACCAAACTTTTTTTTTTTAGGTTTCATAGCCCCGAAAAACCACCATAATCCCGAAAAACCATTGTTTTGGTGGGGGGAAAACGATGGGGTAGAATCGGTGAATCTATACTACTATCATAACAAGATTATAATAAAATAACGAGAAAATTTTCCATCTTACGGATGTCAAATGATTTAGTCATCTCAGTTAGGCGAACAGCCTGCACAAAATCGAAACGTGGTGAAACAGGAATAACTATAGTTTTATCGCCAAGTTCTTATGACCACCTTTGGCCTATATCATCAGACCGGTTCGACGATACCAATACCAACATATTGTATTGTCAGCCCAATTATGCAGGTATGCTAAATTTTAGCTCAATTGGACTTCAGAAATTGAAATAGATTCTACGTCAACAACAAATTAATTGACAAACACTGTGAGTTAAATAAAAGCTTGTAAAATAATTTATTATGTGGAATAAGATAAATAGGATATGTAGGTACTCTATGTTAATTGAGATCTTTTTTCATGTCTTTCCCTTAAACGGAACTACAGTGTTCCATACATTTGGGAGGCATATACGGATCGAGGCTAACGCGCACAGGCCCTTTCGGCAATTTAATGAAATCTATGTGGTTCACTAATCGGATGCTGCCCCTGCCTATGTCATGGGACGCACGCAGAGACAGCACCTGCCATGGTTTAAAAACTATTGAAAGTTAGGATATTGGGTTTAGATGATGCAATAACTAACTGGACTATTGGAAGAAAAACCGGAAAATATTATTACTACTATGTAATTAATGTTTTTATACTTATTTTGATGTTTCATCACGGTCATCCATTATATCAGACACATATACCTAATCATAATAACATTGAAAGAGTTCAAGTTTCAGTTCAAGTAAGCTTGAGTCTATTGATATAAATAAACAAAGTGCCACGTACGTAACATACATATAGCAAATACATATTAAATGAAATAATAATAAATAAAATATAGATATATATGGTGTTATTTAGCTGTTTGCTAGGTATTAAAACTTTATCACTAGTATTTTACCCCTACCCGTGATCCCAGGGTTGTGCTAAAAGAGTAACAAACTTGGCAGCTGCACTGTCCCATCTGGACCTCGCAGCACTCACTGGATTTTCTTTATCATGTGCTTTCCCACTACTACCACCCCAGGGAAGCAATGCCCATCTATATCATATAGCCATACGATAAATAAATACTAGTATTTTGTTTCTCAATTATGGATGTTTTCCATGTATTTGTTCATAATTATCTGTTATATCATTATATCGTAGTCTAATACCCACAACATAAGCTTGATTGAGCTTATTTGGTGATTAGATCGATTTGTGTAAATTAATATTATATGATTATTTATTTCCTGGAAGCTTTTGATATTGTAAATTTATTTGAATTTGTTTGTCAACGTTTGATGTGATGAACTTTATTTATCCAAGTTTGAAAACATTATAGTTAAATAGGTACATAATAAATGTACCGTCTTTTATCCATGATATCATGAGATTACTGATCATATAGTCATATTAGTGACAATAGTCATCTTATCGCAAACTTGCCACTAAAATATGAATTTTAGTCTTGTCCAAATAACCTAATTAAAAATGTGACCTAAATACTTTGTTTTTTCCTCCTCTTTACAGACGCAACACATTTTGTGATTAATATATTACCGTTAACATACTAAGATACTGCTCTTATTTATATGCTGAATGTTGGTCCAAGGATTCTCGTATTTCTCATACAGGAAAAAGAGGTGCTCTTGACACAGTTTTGATTTCTGCAGAAAAATGTGACGATATGATTATTCATCATAGGTTATCTTTTATGCGGTCTCTTGAGAAAAAAGACAACGACAATAGTAAATTGTCTGTTTTGTAAAACCGGTGGGTAAACAGGAAAATTACAAAATACTGCGCTTGCTCCAGAGACGCAGAGTTAACGGGCCCCCTGCACCATACTGACTATGGAATATGGAAAAACTGTGGAAATCTCTCACATTTTTGTATGTGGACGAAGCTTTACATTATCAAAATATAGCTTCATTCTTGTTATGACGTGTATTTTTTTCTAGAAAATGCCGATATCTTTTCCACCTGTTTTAATCTTTTCCGCAACTTCGGACACGCTTATTCAAAAGGGGGGGAAGACGTCTCTGCAACTTTGCTTCTTTAGCGTGTCACTATAACTACACAATACATGATGTGTAGATATCCTTTTTAGGGTTCCGTATCCCGAATGGAAAGGAAAAAACGGAACCCTTATAGGATCACTTTGTTGTCCGTCCGTCCGTCTGTCTGTCAAGACCCTTTTTCCCAGGAACGCGTGGAGGTATCAAGCTGAAATTTATATCAAATACTCAGGCCTACTGTCCCTTAGTGCTGTAAAAAAATCAAACATCTAAGCCAACGCAATCAAAAGATACAGCCGTTTATGCCGCAAATTTTCGAAACTCGCAAGGGAATCAAAACCTCCCGTGAACTCAGAATCTTGAAATTTGGTACGAAGCAACGTCTTATAGCACAGATACAGGAAAAATTGCGAAAACCGTAAATTTTTACTCACATCATATAATAAAAATATTATTAATAATTTTAAAGTTCCTACCCCTATATATACCTACAGGTTTGTACGGAACCCTCGGTGCGCGAGTCCAACTCGCACTTGGCCGGTTTTTATATACCACGACGGTGGCAAACAAGCATACGGCCCGCTTTATGGTAAGCAGTTACCGTAGCCTATGGACGCCTGGAACCCCAGAGGATTGAAGAACCTCATATTGTAGCCCACTGGAATAACCTCGGCAAGGAGTTCATTCCACAGCCGCAGCGTTCGTGGGAGGAAATTCCTCTTAAACCGTACAGTGCCCGACCCTTTAGGCTCCAGGGTGTGAGGATGAACACCCTGCCGACGGCGAGCGGGTCGCGGTGATAAAAGCTGCCGTCGGCATAATATATACTTAGTAATTCGCACTGTTAACTTTCTTTTACATGTCCAAGACGCAATCGCTGTGTTGATGTAGGCCCCTGTAGACGTACGCTTGTTAAAAACATTTGTATGTCCGAAAATCAAATGCGATGTTAGGCATTTATTTTATCAGTGCCTTTGCTTTGTTTTCAGAAACCACCAACTACAGTCAGAATCTTCGACCGCAATGACTACTACAGCGTGCACGGTGTGGACGCGACCACTTGCTCCAGGGAGGTGTTCTCCTCCATCGCGAACATCAAGAGAATGGGCCTCGAGCCCAACAAGCTCGACTACCTCGTGCTCTCTAAAGGGAACTTCGAGATACTCATCAAGAAACTACTTCTAGTAAGTTAATCTAACAGACAAATACAGTCAACAGTAAGAATCTTTGACCGCAATCAGTAAGGAAACTTCGAGATTTCCATCAAGAAACTTATCAGTCTACACCTACAGCATATACCAAATCTACTAACAGACGTATCTACCTACCGTAAGTATTAGGGATCGCCCTAATACAACGCGTCTACGCGATTATCGCGCGAGTAAGCGATGCGATCATCCCGTGGTTGCTATAACTGACAATCGCGCAATCACGGCCTCGATTCGACATGCCAAACTGTGAGACGTGGATGTCACACTTGTATCGCTAGTGGATAGAGTGATATCCATCTGTCCACACGTATCCACACCTAACTGTCAAGCTGTCAGTAGATCTCGCTAGAGCGTTTTGTCTATGGCTATGGCCACCATTTTAGATATCAGGATATCACTCTTGAGGGATTCCACCTGTCACAAAAGTGTGATATCATAGTTGTCTCGTAAGCGACTGTCAGTTATGCCATGCCGAATCGAGGCCTAGTTAGGACACCTATTCGGGTTCTATATGTTTGATCGCGCAACCACGCGTTGGTCGCATCGCTTACTCGCGCGATAATCGCGTGGTCGCGTTGTATTAGGACGATCCCTTAAGTTAATCTTAATTTTCGTATCAAAAAGTGAAAGCTCGCATTTAATCGTCATCCGAATAAAGTTAATAAGTTTATTAAAGCTTAACAAATACTAACACTCGTTTACACCGATCAAATAATACTAGGGTACACAATCAGCCCTAAAAATGGCCCCACAATAGTACCGCAAGAACGACTTGGGCGGTACTTTCTTTGAAAGTCTTTTTACGGTATAAGATTGACCGGTTACAAATTTTCACGAGATATATTTTCAGTAAATCTTGTTTGACTCTGTACCTCCTTACATTGTGGAAATCGTCAATTTACATGTAATTAATTTGTGATTTTTACTTAGTTCATCAAATCAACAACAATAACAGTAAGCCGAAACGATAATTAGCTGCGGTTATTACTTATAAATGAATTGTTTACTCGAAAAGCTTCCTCGTTTTGTTATGCGGATTCTGTTTGCGACGTAGCAATTTCAATAACATCAGTAATTTTGAGAGATAAGACCATTATTTACTGCCAATGATTTTTGTCTGTCTACGCTAAGTTTGCTCGCAAATTGCTATGTCAACCTATGCATTTTTAGTGACAAGTAGGTCTAAACTTAGAGAAGATGGACAATTTTTATTAATTAATATTAAAATTCTTAGTAATTTTTTAACACTATGGAGGGATCTACAACGTATCGCAGGCCCTACTCAATCTTCTCATGAAGCAGATTTTTTTCCAAGGCGTTGGCCTTAAAACGATGAGGACATAAAACGATTTTTAGGGTGTCACATAGGTCTATATTTAAATTACATTTCTTCAGACCACTGCGGGAGGTCTGCACTGCAGAGCCTTACAACACAATTAATAAAATGTCTCCAAGTTTCCTATTATTTCTATTAATATGAGTTTACAGTTTACACTTTGTTCCGGAAGGAGACGATTCAAGATAACCCGTCTTATTGACCTTAACCGACTTATGGATTACGATCGCCAATGATTCTCGTTTTAATGTGGTTTGTGTATCAGAATGTAAATAGTTCCACGTGATTTGCAACAGAGTTAGCACATAGTGAAATGAAAAAGAGACTAGTAAAACTAAACGGAATACGAAAAACCGGCCAAGAGCGTATCGGGCCACGCTCAGTGTAGGGTTCCGTAGTTTTCCGTCCGTCACAGTAAGTGTCCCCACTTAAGAGTTAATAACACCGCCATGTAGGATATGATATGAGAGTTCCACGTACAGCGACATCTATCGGCAAATTAAGTAAACTATTGCGCGCGAGCTTAAAGTATGGGAGATGATTTTTATGGAATAATTCTTTATTGCGTGAACCGATTTTCACCGTTTTTACTTTATTTGAAAGCACGTCATTTCATTGTAATTTTGTAGAAATCACAGGTACAATAAACACCTGCTTATACGGTTAAATTACAAACTTAATTCAGAAATTATTTTGTAATTTTTTTTCAAAAACTATTCATCCTATCAAGTTCAAAATAATTTTCCTAGAAAGTTTTTATAAAGTTCTACTTTTGAGATTTTTTTCATATTTTTAAAACTTATGGTTCAAAAGTTAGAGGGGGGGGGACGCATATTTTTTTACTTCTGGAGCGATTATTTCCGAAAATATTTACATTATCAAAAAATGATTTTAGTAAACCCCTATTCATTTTTAAATACCTATCCAACAATATATCACACGTTAGGGTTGAAATGAAAAAAAAAATCACTGCCCACTTTACGTATAGGGGAGGTACCCTAATAAAAAAAAAAATTCCACTTTTTATTTTACCACTTTGTCGGCGTGATTGATATACATATTAGTACCAAATTTCAGCTTTCTAGTGCTAACGGTCACTGAGATTATCCGCGGACGGACGGACGGACGGACGGACGGGCAGACATGGCGAAACTATAAGGGTTCCTAGTTGACTACGGAACCCTAAAAAGCAGATTCTAAAACATCTTTTTCCAAAGAAATTAAAGAAACGTTTTGGAATTAGCTTTTCCGTATTATTTTCAAATAGTTTATCTATTTGACAATTCAAACTATTTGAATTTATTTGCATTAGATATTCGGTTTTGTGCTTTTTATAATAAAAAAACCTGCCAAGTGCGTGTCGGACCACGCATAATGGAGGGTTCCGTACCTTCAATGGAATAAGAACCAAACTAATACCAAAAGGTCGTATCTGATGCCAATGGAAGAAGTTTTTTGGAGATAACTCAAAAATAGCTGAACCAATAATGTTCAAAATAATTTTCGTAGAAAGTATGTAAAGACTGTGTACGATAAAATCTGGACATGTATGATCTGGTATTTCTTTTTTTTGGTACCACATATTTAAGCAAGACTTCTTTTAAATAATTTGTGGTCATCAAGCTACATAATAAAATTACAAACATAATATAACGTTACGTTATTTGTGACTTTGATCACTATATATTCCACAGTGCCTATAGTTTTTTGTCCACGGTGTTCTGACAGTGCTTACCAAATTTTCCTGTGAAAAATAGATTTTTATTTTTAACTAGATAAACCAAATTATACCTTATTACATTCTCTGTTCATAATAGCTTACATTTTACTAATTGTACTTAGATGTAAATAGTTCTGAGGTGTTCTAGCTTTGGTGAGTTTGACTTTTTTACAAAAATATGCCTCCCATATAAAAACTACTTTTAGTGCTTGGAGTAGAAAGTCTTCCTGACTGCCTCAAGTAGAAAAGAGTTTCAAATCGTTTTTTTTTATAAGATAACATTCTAGTGAGCATAAAACAGCTTGTGAAAATATAAATACAATTGTGGTATTGTAGCAGGAAGTGAGTAAAGATTATCAAAAAATGCTGGACAAATAATTCAAGATATGATGGAATATATTTGGCAAAAACTCACACAAGCCCATACAATTGTAATATGATTCTATTTTTAGTATATATTACTACAATTCCAGATTATTAAAATAAAAGAAATGCTTGAATATGTGGTACCGAAAAAAAGATATACCAGATCATACATGTCCAGATTTTATTGTACACAGTCCGCGCGCATCTCCTCAAATTTTTTCATATTTTTGGACTTACGGTTCAAAAGTTACAGGGCGGGGGGACACAATTTTTCTGACTTTCGAAGCGATTATTTCAGAAAATATTCACTTAATCACAAAATGTTCAAAGAAACCTCAATGTTATTTTTAAAGACTTATCGATTGATGTGCACATGGTTGATATTTGGTATTTTTTTTTTAAATTTAGTTACATGTATGGAGCGCCCCCCCTAAAAATATTTTTTTCTACAATATAACTACATAACTAAGTAGCGGCATACAAAATACACCTTATGTGTAAATTTTATTTAGATACGTCTTATAGTTTCCGAGTAAAATGGCTGTGACATACGGACGGACGGACGGACAGACAGACATGACGAAACTATAAAGGTTCCGTTTTGGCTACGGAACCCTAAAAAGCGCAAGCACTTGACTTTCGACGATGACCAAGGTAATAAGTATTAGGGAATTGTGACGGTGTGCTTATCGTAGGGCGTTACTGCGTCAGCTGCTAATGCTCGAGGCGTCTGTTCAACTAAATGTTGACCAATGGTCAAATTAACGATTCATGAGGTCATCTTAACGGCCTCCTAGCGCAGTCGGTAGTGACCCTGCCTACGAAGCAGGAGGTCCCGGGTTCGAATCCTGGTCAGGGAATTTATTTGTGTGTTTATCACAGATATTTGTTCCTGAGTTATGGGTGTTTTCTATGTATTTAAGTATTCATATTTATCTATTATATATATCGTCGTCTTGTACCCATAACACAAGCCTTATTGAGCTTACTGTGGGCCTAGATCGATTTGTGTAAGATTGTCCTATAATATTTATTTATTTATTTATTTTTATATTTAACTAAATAAATCTGCGTAACTTAAACTCTAGGCCCTATTGCAAATATCCCCAATCCCGCTGCCACCTAGTAGGATGCCCATAAGGCTGGCTGCGTTACCTATGCTTTTTTTTGTTTACATTATTGTGAGATATATTAGACTATCTAGAAATGACAGAGTTTGCACCAATATAAACTAACAATTGAGTCGACGAAACGAGTAATGATTTTTTTTTTACTTTACTTAAGAAATGACGGAATTTGCATTAATGTAAACAATAACAATTGAAAACCTTCTCATAAACCAGTATCATAATTCCTAAATCATTTATGAAAACGCCCTTACTTCCAGGTGCGACGTTACCGCGTAGAAATATACGTAGCGGAGGGCTCAGTGAAGAATAGCGAATGGGCTGTCAAGTACAAAGGTTCGCCGGGCTGTCTATCGCAGCTGGAAGAAGTGCTGGGTGAAGGTCTTGGCTCTACTGACGATAGTACGCCTTGCCTGATGTCGGTTAATATCAGATCTGATCCTGTTACTAAGGTATTGTATCGTTTAAAACGTCTAGTCTCTAACAGTGGCACCCAACTAGCGATTCGTTACATTCTTGGTTATTGGCAAAAACATTAAAACTACGCAATTTCCAGTACCATCTCTGCCCATGAAGTGCAATCAAAGTTTTACAGTTGTCTATCGCTATAATATTGGACGGGCGTTTATACTGATTACAGAACATCGTCGTGATGTCGGTTAATATCAGAAACCAAAACTAGGTCACCACGCTTTTGTATCTAACAATTTTATATCCGTAACATTGGCGCCCAACCCGTATTTTGTGGCGTCCTTGGCTCTTCACAAGAGGGTTCGCACCGTGCCTTTACAATAAACCGCACATAGATTATTGGTATTTCCAGGGGCGGTTAGTCGGTGTAGCATGCGTCACGGCGGGCGACTACGAGTTGTCCGTGACTGAGTTCACCGACGATGATTTGCTCACGGAGCTGGAGACGATTACAGTACAGATGGCGCCTTCGGAGTGCATCGTACCTCTAGCGGAACATGAAGATGTAAGTATTATTTTGCTTCAATAACGACAATCCTGGGGTAAGTTGGTGTAGCATGCGTCACGGCGGGCGACTACGAGTTGTCTGTGACTGAGTTTACCGATGATGATTTGCTCACGGAGCTGGAGACGATTACAGTACAGATGGCGCCTTCGGAGTGCATCGTACCTCTAGCGGAACATGAAGATGTAAGTATTATTTTGCTTCAATAACGACAATCCTGGGGTAAGTTGGTGTAGCATGCGTCACGGCGGGCGACTACGAGTTGTCTGTGACTGAGTTCACCGATGATGATTTGCTCACGGAGCTGGAGACGATTACAATGCAGATGGCGCCTTCGGAGTGCATCGTACCTCTAGCGGAACATGAAGATGTAAGTATTACTTTGCTTTAGTAACGACAACCCAGGGATAAGTTGGTGTAGCATGCGTCACGGCGGGCGAATACGAGTGGTCGGTAACTGAGTTCACCGACGGTGACTTGCTCACGGAGCTGAAGACGATTACAGTGCAGGTGGCGCCTTCGGAATGTATCGTACAGTCGCCAGCAGATATATCGGAGCAAGGCCGTCACAAATATCCCAACAACGCCTCTATTGTCAAGGCGATAAAGTGCATGTTCAGATATTTTTGAGTACCTTGGCCGCTCCGATATGGTTGATGGTGACTGCTGTACTGTGGATGAAAATGTAAATGTAAGTATTATGTTGTTGTTATCATAAGAACTCGAAGAGGTATAAAATAGGAGAGATCTAGGAACGGAGTGGCATTGGAAAACATATTCTGTGAAAATTTCACGTGTCAGAAAGACTGTATCACTAACTAACGGACGGACAGACAGCGGATGCTTAAGTAATGAACGCTATTAGCGATCGTTTGATACTTCAAGTACGAAATCTTGATAAAACGGGCGATCAAAATATACTACAATTTCTTAGACTAGGGTGTCTTTATTTGTAGCAACAATTGCATTACCAATTAATGAAAACAATGTCTTTCATGTTTCTCGTAAGATGATTTACTCTTTGTTTTATCTACACTCATATTGTAAGTCCTCTAAAATGCGTTCAAAAACCGTAGGCAATGACCAGCATTACAACAAACGATTTCACTATGATAAGTTTCTTATCTGTGGCAGTGCCGCAATTTTAACGTTTCATGCTCAATTATTGATGTGCTCTGAGTTTTGATAACATAATGTACACCTGCACGCGCCCGCGGCCGGCGACACGCGCCCGCGCTACCGCCGGCACAATCGAGTAGGCCGCGCCGACACAATCGAGATGGCCACGGCGGTACTGTGGCGGCCATTCTATGGTTTACGAATACGGCATTTATAATAAATAATATGAGTCTAGATAAAGCAGTGTATGCAACTGTACGTAATTAGGCCTTAAAACACTCGTGTGATCTTATTATGAAATTCGCCTGCGGCTCATTTCATAAAACCACACTCATGTTTTAAGGACCCTTATTACGTAACAGTTACATAAACTACTATTATATTTACAGTACAAAGCCTTAAAGAAAGTAATGGAGCGCGCGAGTGTGACGGTTACAAAGCTGAAGCGAAGTGAGTTCTCCACCGAGGGTCTGATGCAGGATCTGAACCGACTGCTGAAGTTCAAGCCGGAGCAGCAACAAGACGCCAATGCTTTTGAAGAGACGCGGAAGGAGGTCGCCATGAGCTGTTTGGCGGCGGCCGTGAAATATGTGTCGCTGATGACTGACAACACCAATTTTGGAAGGTGAGTGCTTAATTCTACACGCCCATTCTCAGAAATGCTAAATAATAAACGTTCCTTTATTGAATTACCTGCGAATAGCAGCAAATATTAACGTCCCTCTAACTAATAAACACAAAAAATGACACTTTTCCACTATTTGACACAAAAAATGACCGCACCTTGAAAAAAATTGACTCCTTCCCATAAAATGAATGCCCCTCAAAAAAAATTTACACGCCTCCAATATAAATGCAAAAGAAGCTAAAGTGCTTGAGTTTTCCATCGAGGGCCTGATGCAGGACCCAAACCGACTGTTGAAGTTCAAGCCGCAGCAGTAACAAGACGCCAACGCTTTTGAAGTTACGCGGAAAGAGGTCGCCTTGAGCTGCTTGGCGGCGGCCGTTAGATATGTATCGCTCATGACTGAGAATACCAATTTTGGTAGGTGAAAAGTCATATATCAGTCTATATATCAATACTCACCATTGATGTATAGACCGAATAGACGTTTGTAGAAGAGTTATACTAAGCTCTAAGAGTTATAAGCTCGTGCTCCGACTTTTAGAACCGAAATAGATGTATGAAGCAGTACCGTTCCATATGTTTTGCAACAGCATCGTCGGTAAGCAACTGAATCGTCAAAGTTTACCGCATGATATGCGGATACTTAAATTGCCTTTTACAACTGCTGTTACATTCAAGACAGGTTTTTTGACTTCACTGAGATTCTAAGTCCCAAACTAACTCATGACATTTTTATCACAGAGTTTCTATGACCAACCCCAGTCTTCATCATCATATCAGCTTGATGCCATCATAATATTGTATTTACATACATATCTATAGCCACAGACCATATAACTAATACAGACGCCCAAACTCCATAGTCCCAAGCGATCCCGTCCTAAGTATCCAAGAACGGTATCCAAACTTTAGTTCATAAAACGCTAAACAGATGACGGCACCGATCTATTAGGAAATTGATGTTGCGGTTGCGACATCTATTATATCTACAACACACATTAGCTACCTGTTACTTATACTAATATGTTTAAGTGTCACTAGATGGGGTTTTACAGGCGCCCAGATATGGTATTCAAATAATGTATATTTATAGCCCTCGTTAGGTAGGCAGGTACTGCACCTAGAATAGACACCGTAGTAGAGTAGACGGCCAAGTTCGCAAAGTAAAAATACGACACTACTATCGGTGGTTACAAGATAATTATGCATTAATTATATAAAGATTGTAGGACCAGTATTCGCTGTATATATTCCTCTTTTCGTATGTAGTGCACAATAAAGAATATTTATTATTATTATTTACTCTCCTCTATCCCCTTCCCCCTCACCCCCAGAACTTTAGTGGTTATCATACGTGCATGCGATGCAAATGAAAGAAACCGCGCTACTCGCTAGTAGGTATACAATCTCTACATCAGAATGCCACCTTTATAATTCATAATAGCTTGGAAATTATACCACGACGGTGGCAAACAAGCATACGGCCCGCCTGATGGTAAGCAGCTACCGTAGACTATGGACGCCTGCAACTCCAGAGGTGTCACATGCGCGTTGCCTTCACAAAACGGAGGACTCACTGTGTTGACGGCTAAAGGAACAAGAGGGTCCCTCATCGTCAACACACTGGGTCCTCTTTGAGCTTTGTATATGTATAAGTATTTTTAAATCGTTTAGTAACAAAACCATTGGTAATTTGGTACTGGTCGATTTTATTATTATTATTAACACTTAATACATGAAAACTAAGAAGGTTTGAAAATACTCTAGGTGCATATAATATCATTTTATATGTCACACAGCCTGAATGAAAGTAAATCAAGACTTGGCCATTTTTAACGTAGGTAGGTACCTACGCAGGTGCGTACTGACCAGAAATAAAGACAAATGTGAATCCGGTTATATTTACACATTCACTGGCCTACGTAGCTAAGATGATTTAACAAACCAGTATAAGAGCGCTCCTCGACTACGCATAGTTGTCATAAAACTATAGTTCAAGTTACAGTGGCTACTCGAAATCTTGACTCGGCTGTGCTCACACATGTGATCAAAATAACTGGGGCGCAGAATGGGACTCGGGACTTCGGGAGAGTCGATAGGCCCGCTTATAAGTGTCATACTTACTTTATGGTGTCATGCTACACACGACGGCAAGTCACAGTTGTAATGTAAGTAATCTACAGTAGTCAATTACCGATTACTCTTATGATTTTAGAGTAGGTAACTAACTTCAGGGCTAGAACCGTGAACCACTTCAAAGATAATAGATAAAAAAAAAGGTGAAAGATATGTATTTATTATCCGTTCGTCGAATATGCAAGATCGATAGAGACGGATTCGCGTTAGGCCCGTAGGTGTCAGGCCATAAGCTTGTATTTGACAAATGTTTAATTTTAATTACGTTTGCAGTACTAGTTAATTATACTTTTGCAACATGTTATAAATTCTTAGTTAATTTTATTTTATCAGATTATATTTAAAATTATGTATTTAGTTGTCTAGATAGGAACACATTATCTTCATGTAATGACACTAGGTAATAAATTTATATTATTGACAATATAAAAGCACTACGTAAGTATTTGTGCGTTTTTAAATATCCGATACCTGTAAAATTGTACCTAACGTGTTCTATTCTTGTTTTATATTTTCGAAATGTTAAATTATACTCATAATAAATCATAATGGATTCTGGTATTCGAAGAGCATAACATAAATCAATGATTAAAGAATAACCTACGCTACCTAAAACAGTACCTAGACTACCTATTACCTACACACCTAGTTATACCTAGTTACTTACACAGATAAAATATAAATTTGGTATAATAAAACCCATCCATGTATCTAGGACAACCTACGTCGGAGCAAGCATTGCGTCCCAGAAAAATATCATAACTAACGTAAGGTCAAAGAATACTGTTTGATTATTTATATTATAACTGTGGCGGAATGACGTAGCCATGCAGCAATGAAGAGATTCAATGTTTTAAACCCAAGGTCAAATCTGACTTTTCACACGTTCGACGCTACACCGCTCTCATAAATTTGTTCATTTCACGAAATATATGTGTCAAAATGCCGTCTTGTGTCTTGCGAAAGTTTAGGAATAATACCAGAAACACAAATAAAGGCAAAGGTGCAACCTTAGAGCATTCAACCAACCGGAGCGGCTATTGACAGGTGTTTCCCTCTACCGAAAATATATGACCAGTGGTCATATTTATTGTATGGACTGACGTTTATCTGACGTGGCTATTTGTACGTTACGTACGAATAACCATACATTTAACGTTCCCCTCCCCTGTAAAAATCGGCAGACTTTTTGGATAGAAAATAACAGACATGGCCGCTCCGGTTGGTTTAATTCTCTAAGGGTAGTAAAATATTTTCTCTTGACAAAAATGTGCAGTGCGAAGCGATCAAAATGAAAATTGCATGCAAGACAGAGTAAGTAGTGTTGGCAATTATTGTGAGAAAAGTGCTACTACTTTCTAGGTACCGCGCCGTGGCGGCCTTGTGGCGTGTTGTTTGTGGCCATTCAATTTTAGACACCTGCTTGAACCGTGTGGCGGTTCACATAGGGATCATCTATTGATGGACGTAAACAAACGCGAATAGCTCGGCAGCGTCAACAGACTTGATAAAAGATAAAGATAATGTTTTATTTTAAATAAGAGTTCAATGTAAAATATTTCAGGAAAACTATTATATTCATGCTTATTTTAGTTGTTGATTTTATGATCCTGTCTAAAAAGCAGATTATTTCGATTTCGATCCGAAAGATTTGATGAAGATTTTAAATTTGTACTGTATTTAATTTAATGTTAAAAGAAATAATTATTAACTATTAACTTAAAAAAAAATTAAAGTCACAAAAATAATAGTAATAGGTAAATTTTATTATTGATGCTACTCATGACATCGACATAAAAAGGCACCAAGTTAAATATAATTGTTTGTATAATGTAATAAAGCCTGGCAAGATTCTATTTGGCCAAATATTAGAGAGAATATCGCAGTGTAAGTAATTAGCTTGCTGACCGTATTTACGCATGCGTTAGTGTGCGCATGTCGCCGTCTTAAGGACGCACACATTTAAAAATGATACTAAATGTTTTCGCTTTGAGGGCGGTACATTTAACCTTTTGTATCGATGTTAATTCGATATCTAATTATTGCTAAATTATTTTTTAAGTATATTCTAACTTCGTGACACATTATATTTACTTTTAGATGCGTATTTTATTGGTTCTTGTGCAGCGCCATCTACCGCGGCTTGGTCGTTGTAGTTAAAGCTTTCGTTATTATATTTACTATGGTGTTTTGTGTTTGGCTGGTTTGGTGGCGCTGTTACTCGTAATTGTTATTTTTAGCAGTCCGTTTTTTTTTTAAATAAAGCATGTAATTTGTATGAAAGACGATGTTTGCATTCAAAGAATAATATTTATAAATGATTATTGTACATACTGCTAAAATTGAAGAATAAATTTTGCAATACTCTCGATCGATACACGTAGCGCCATCTATTGATATTTTGTGAACATTAATTATATAATGTTCTAAATGGGAGGGCATGCTATAGCAAATTTCCATCAATCCGACTTCCATCCAAGTAAGCATCTCTAACTTTGCAGGTTAACCCAAATTCGGCATGTTGAATAAAAACTAGCATTCTGCAATAGTACATTATTGTCGGGCGAAGGAGGCGAAGTAGCACATTAATGGCTGAGTATTATGTTACGACTTTAGGAGTCCGTTTAATTTAATACGAAGCCAGCAATGGCACTTCGCGCCGAGTCCAATATAGTGCTTTATTCAAAAATAATTCAAAACAGCCAACGTTGATGAACAACAAACAATATTGACATTAATAATGTATTTGAGAATAACCTCTAGGTTAAAATAATGATCCCTACCGCGAACATCGAATTTCGATTCGAATTCTATATCTCCATCTCCATAGCTTCTCATTTTGAGTAAGAGAGACAGATATATTCGAAACTACAATTTTCTATGTTCCCGGTACACGCTCAGCTTTGCCGCCTTTATATCTTTTTATTAAAAAGTTTGAAATATATTTTTCTTTTGAGTTTAACGCAAGCTATTTGAGATAACTAAAAAGTTGCGGTACCAACATTATAAATAACAAATACCGATGTTGTGTTTTGGCTGTTTAGGACCTAAACCTTTATTCTTGTATGGCTGTTGAACTTTTTAAAAAGTTTGTACCTCGACAAAAATTGAATTTGTATGCAACATTTATATCTTGAAATCGAGCCTGCAATTTCTGTAACTTTTAAATTTTTATTTTACCAAAAACTAGGCACTCCGCCGCCTAGTTTTTAACCGTAAAAGTGAACCTTGCCGGACAATTTTGAATAAAATATATTTTCTCAAACATACTCTGAAATGTATGCGTTAATGTCACGAAATGAAGACATGAAGTTGCTCATTTATGGCTGCTTACATTACTTCTTGGCCTAGTAGGGAGTTAGTATGAAACGTACATTATTGTCCGCTGCTCTCACTTTTTAAATTTGCTCGCTAAGATTAGACTGTCAAAGGAAATATTACATACAGACAACGACCACTCTCTCTGTAAGTATACTTGCGACATAAAAAAAACCAACAAAATCTATGGTACTATATTTATAAGCGGTTAAACATGGTGCTCGAAAAGGCGGCAATTTAAACTTATTTACTTGATTACTTAGTAGTTATTTTAATTACGTATAATATTTTCTTATATTGTTTGAGAAAAGCACTATACAATCCTTGGCCGGAACAGGGATTGCAGGACTCGTTTTATCCGGTGTACCACAATCTCGTCCTTAAATCCCTTACTTCACGGCCTCTGCAATAATGTACTATATCAAGTACAATCTCCCCTACAGATTCCGAGTGGCGACCATCAAGGCCGACATGTTCCTGCACCTGGACGCGGCCGCGCTGGGCGCGCTCAACGTGCTGCCGGAGCTGGGCGACGCGCCGGCGCCGGCCCGCAGCCTGCTGGGCCTGCTGGACCGCTGCCGCACGCAGCAGGGGAAACGGTACGGCTTTGTTCATTCATTGCTACTGATGCCTTTGTAGACCTATCTACTATTGATACCTTTATCTACACTCACATTGTAAGTCCTCTAAAACGTGTTCAAAAACGGTAGGCAATGGCTAGCATTGTCACAACCGATTTTACTATGATAAGCTTTTTATCTGTGACAGTAACGTAATTTTAACTTTACATGCTCAAACATTGATGTGTTATGAGTTTTGATAACATAATGCAGGTGCAGGTGCAGGTGTAGCACGCTCCCGCGCGGCCGCCGACACAATCGAGTTGGCCATGGCGGTGCAATGGCGGCCATTCTATGGTTTCGGAATACGGCATTTAGGATAAATAATATGAGATAAAGCAGTGTACGTAACTGCACGTAATATGCAACTGTACGTAATTAGGCCTTAAAACACTCGTGTGATCTTATTATGAAACTCACCTGCGGCTCGTTTCATAAAACCACACTCATGTTTTAAGGACCCTTATTACGTAACAGTTACATAAACTACTATTATCTACACACACACCGTAAACCCGCTAAAATGCGTTCAGAAACTTGTCGTAAGTACCAGCATTATTTCAATCGGATTTGTAATAATAATTATCTAATCTGTGCCCTTAGGTAATATTGTACGTATTTTCATTACGTTATCGCTAATCGATAACGTAATGACACTAATGACTTTCGAATTTCGAATATCTTCGTAGGACAAGGAATTTTGATTAAAACTTGGGGTAACTCTGTCTAAACTTGGAGTAATATTGTTTTCATCAAAATTATTAATAAGCTTGGAAATCTTCTTCTTCTTCTTCTTCATCATCATCACCACCATCAGCATCATCATCGTCATCGTCATCATCTTCTTCTTCTACAATTTATTTTCCTTCTTCTTTATCTTTTTCATCTACATTATTTGCTTCTTCTTTTACATATTCTTAATCTTCGTCTTCTTATAGGTTATAGGTTTACGCGGGCTGTTTTCCGCAACTCGACGACTGTATAGTGCGCCTATTTTGCGTGCTGGGTGGCCTATTCGTGCCATCCCAATTCCTCCAGGAAGCCTAGCAGACCCTTTACGTTGCCGACGACTTCCGGGAGTGCCCTCGGCGAACCAAGAAGTTTCGCCCGGTATTCTGCCACCCCCGTACATGTGATGATGACGTGGGCGGCTGTCTCGTCCTCCTCCATGCAGGGTCTGCAGAGGGGACTGTCTGTGACACCTAGAGTGAAAAGATGCTTGTTTAGAAGGGCATGACCAGTTAGTGCTCCGGTAAATAGTCTGAGCTGCGGCCTCTTGAGTTGTATTAGCTTCCGAGACAATCCGGGGTAGATCGTCGGGAGGGCCTCCTTGGCTTGCCTGCATGTACTTAGGTTAGTCCAGTAATGTTGGTGCTCTACCTTGGTGTTATGTAGCAGTGTTCTCCGCAGCCATGCAACAGGTAGAGGTAATATGGGCTCGGGACCTACCACTTCCGTCTCTGAGCCCCCTCTCGCTAAAACATCAGCTGCGTCGTTGCCACGTGAGTTGCTGTGCCCCTTGATCCACTGCAGGGTTATGCTGTTGGTGGTACATACCTCTGTTAGGATTTTGTGGCATTCGTATATGAGACCTGAGGTTATTTTGTGACTCTACAGGGCTTGTAGAACCGATCGACTGTCGGAGAGTATTCGGATGGGGTATTCCGTTACCTTCCTAGAGACGATTGCGTGAGCAGCCATTATTATGCCCATACACTCCGCCTGGAAAACCGTGTTGTGGGCACCTAATGGTGTAGATATATGTATGTTTAGGTCCTCTGAGAAAACTCCCGAGCCAGTGCCAGACCTTGTTTTGGACCCGTCTGTGAAGATCCTCAGCTCCCTGGGGTTGAGGCCCTCGTCCGGGTCTTCGTACAGCTGGATTTTGTACTTCTTTTCAAAAACGAACTGCCTAGGTATCGCATCAGTTGCCGCCTCTATGAGCGGTTCCTTACTTACGGCCTCGATGAGGATTTCGGTGTGCGGTGTCCTAGGCGCCTTCCAGAGATTTAGCTTCTTTAGCCGTACCGCCGTAGCCATAGCCTCTTGCTTGACAAAGAGGTGCATTGGTGGTAGGCCTAACATTGCTTCCAGGGCCGCAGTCGGTGTAGTCCTCATGCAGCCCGTGGTTGCCATGCAGGCCAATCTCTGTAGTCGTTGTAGTTTGGCTTCGACCGTAGTTAGCTTGGTGCGTGGCCACCATACTATTGCGCCGAAGCATAAGATTGGTCGGATTACTGCCTGGTATAGCCATAGAGTGATCTTGGGGTTTAATCCCCACGTTCTACCTACCATTCTACGACATTGCCAGAAAGCGACCGTCGCTTTATCAATTTTGTTGTTGAGATCATAGCCTAATTATACAGGTCAGTTAAATTTTTGACACCTCGTGACGTCAGTGACCACACTGACGTCATCAGGGAACGATGCGGTTCTCAAACTTTTAAAATAGGGAAAATTATTTAATAGAGGATTACCTCTATTATTAGTAATTATACTAGACTAATGTCTAGTATAATTGCATTGCATGTCTAGTAATGTCTAGTATAAGTGCATTCTTATTATAATTAATTAAAATGCAAATTAAATACTGTGCCATTAAAAAACAAATCATTGGGTATATCTAAACGACACCATACCAAGAGTGTGCAAGTGTGCATCTCTGTCAAAAAAAATGATTTTGACATTTAGTATCCGATACGTTTCCCTAAGTGAGAAAGAGAACTTGTCATGCGTTAAGAAGGGACAACATGATTCGTAACGTCAAAGAAGGAGCTCTGTATCAGGGATATTACGGATACTTATTTTTTGACATCTGCGGATGCGGATATTAAAAGGCTCACATCCCTGGAATACGGATGCGGATGTAAGATAAGTACACAAAAAAACAAAGATTAAAGTTTTGTACTAGTCACATCATACAAAGCCCTTCGCCCTACAATAGCATTTCAACACTAAAATCAAAACAAAACAAACTCGTCATTTCTTGTCGCTATCCATCAAGGACATAGAGCTCGATCGACGAATCACGAAAATGTAACAATATTCCGATTGGGTAATGGTGAAATTACCTACGTTACTTTACCTAGCACGTGCGCCGTCGCAGAGATGTTCCTGTACCGACTTGTTCCACATCTGCATCCGCATGAGCTCCGCATCGATTTGATGCGTAGGCGGATGCGGATTTTGAAAATGATGCGAAAGATCCGCGGTTTCCACAAACCACAATTTCCACAAACCATAGACAATTTTCCGCACAGTATTGAATATTATCTACTTATGGTGTCCCTATGACGGAATTCATGGCCGGCCATAAACTGTTATAGTTTTGAAGGGGCACCACACATTAGAGCGGAATTTAGCTATTCGTAAACAAAAGCGGAAATTGGGCTATGGTAGCGGAAATTTGTCTATGGCCTCAATACGTAACTTATAAAATATTTTAGCGTAATTCCACATTCAGTGCGTTGGTATGAAGTTTTACACGCAGTTACACTACACCAATATTTACGAGCAACTATTATTATATACATTATATATCTATCAAATATTTGGGAATCTCAGACAAAAATGAAACGGCGTGATAAGTTTAAAAGAAACGGAGATAGTACAATATGGCCGTCTGTCAGTGTAATACTCGCCAAATAGTTGTATTGCCACAATGTTAAAAAAAAGTCCTCATTAAATTACATGCCGTAAATGAATTGCCAACTAAAAGTATTATATTAAATTACCTAAAATTATATGAAGCTTATTTTAGGTATAAAATAATTAAAAAACACAAAATAAACTTAGTAACGGCACGCTAACATTTTTGAACATGAATAGTGTATTAATTAAACTCCCTGACTGAATTGAAGATGTCAACGAATGGCATCATTATGTGACGTAGGTGAGGTCTTTTCGGACGAGCTGTCAAAAATTTGAATGACCTTTATAATTAGGCTATGGTTGAGATGGGTGCTCCAGTTTAGTCTGCTGTCGAGTATTACCCCTAGATACTTTACCTCAGGTGACAGCTGGAGCTCTGTATTGAACAGTTTTGGGAGGCGGTAGTTTCCCAAAGACCGTTTGTTGGTGAACATTACCATCTCTGTCTTGTTCGGGTTGACCGATAGTTCGTTGTCAAAGCACCAGCGTTCCACTATCGCCAGCGCTGAGCGTGTAACATCGCAGGTACGGTATGCCGTACCTGCGTGCATCCCGCTTGTCAGTATCACTATGTCATCTGCATATCCGATTGTGTAATAGTGATTGTCGTTTAGATTGGCGATCAAGTCGTTCACCACCAGGTTCCATAGCAGAGGGGACAGGACGCCCCCTTGGGGACAGCCCTTAGCTACTAGTGGCTGTTTTGTTTTGTCCGTACCGAGTCTGATGGTTCTCTGGCTCAGCATCTTGTTTATACATTCGGTTATAACTGCGTGCACTCCATGTCTTCTCAGCGCTGCAGTTATACTGGTAAATTTAGTTTTGTCGAAGGCTCCCTCGATGTCGATGAAGGCGCCTAAGCACATAGTCTTGTTCTTGATTGCTACTTCAATTTTGATCGTGACCGCATGAAGTGCTGAGTCTGTAGATTTACCTGGGCTGTAGGCATGCTGATTCGGATGTAACGCACATGTGCTAGTACCGTCTCCCTCAGGTGCCTTTCACATAACCTCTCCAGTGTCTTAAGTAGGAAGGAGGTTAGAAGGATTGCCTGCCAGGCTTGAGCGACTCCTCGATGAGTAGCCGCTCGATCTGGCTCCGAACCTCCTCAGACTGCTGCGGGCTAAGGTGTTCCGTGGTGGCGGTGGTGACCGCCACCATCAGGTCCGCCTTGACTGCGCCCGCGTAGTCTGTGGGGGTGTCTTCCCCTGGGTGCCCAGTTCTCGGCCTTTTTTGCTTGCCCCTTGGAGAGATCTTCTCCTCGGGTCGAGCCCTTTTGGCCGAGGGTCGGGCTCCCTGGCTACTACCGCCGGGGGGGTTGTTTGGGGCCGGCTTTTCCCCTTTAGCGGGACGACGGCGTGGTTTGCGAGCCCTTCTGGGACCAGCCCCTTGCAACTGCAGCTGCCGCTATTGCGGCTGCTGCTGCTGCGGCTGCCGCTGCTCCTGCTGCTGCTGCTGCTGCTGCAGCTGCCGCTCTTGCGGCTGCTGCTGCAGCTGCTGCTGCTGCTGCGACTGCTGCTGTTGCTGGGGGGGTGCCGTCGGGGCCGCGTTAGATCGAGCTGCTAGTCGCTTCTCCCTCTCCCTGCGACGCTGCTTTTTGTTTTTCTTGCGCGCCTGGTCTGGCGCACAAGAGGAAGCAGAGGATGGTGGGGCGGGTTTGTCCCGCTTCGCCTGTTTCCCTCTCTTCTTCCTTGGAATGGCAATGTCCCAGCCAGACAGCTCAGGGTCCAACTGGTAGTTGCCGTGGGGACAACTCCCCGAGGCCTGCTCCGGGGGGGCGGGAATTTCCGCCACCGGAACGGCTTGATTCGCCAACAGGGTCCGGCATTGCGCCTGTACCGAGTTGGGTGAGGTCGACGTGCTGGCCTTTCGGGCCGCTGGCTTGCCAGCAGCCTTCTTGGCCCACACGGACATCTTTGTAGGGTGTGACGGCGCTGCCTTAGATAAGGCGCGCGTCGTTGAGGGCGGCGCACTAGGGCCATCCCTCTGGTTGAGTGGTGTATCGTAATTATAATAAAATTATACTCATTAATCTCATTATTAATATTACTACTTAAAGTCTATCGTAAAAAACTACTGTACCAATACCAATAAAATAATTACCTTTACACATTACAAGATCACCCATCATCCCATCACCTGTATCATTTCATTTCATAGGTAACGCGCGAAGCGGAGCGCTCACGATTGCGCTCCAATGAAACAAGATTCAGTACATTTCCTAATACGAAATCCAATAAGAGTGAAAGAGATATTTCGCCACAGTCCTGCGCGTGAAACAAAAGATTTTCTATGAAAAAATAGCCAAATTCGGAGCGCCGCTCACGCGATGTTGCCGGATTATTTTACCGCGTGGCCGCACGACAGCGATTGCGCGCGACGTTGCCACTCCTATATAAACAAACACTAGTCAACTTAAAAGCACGCGCGCGAATGCAAATTCGGGAATTTTCTAATTAATAATCATTTAATACGTGTTGAAATAACCTGTACTTATCAGTTATTACTTGTGAGTGTTAAAATGGACAATTATAATGTGGCGTTCATTAAAAAGTGTGAAAGAAACGTTACAATTCGGCTTGAATTGAAGGCAAAGGGACCGCCACGGCCTGAACTTGACCTTACGCAAAAATGTACGACCAAAACCAAAACAATATACGCGTGTGTTTGAATCCGAACAATATGTGAAAACACCGTGGTTGTGTGGTTGTGACGAGAGTAACAAACTATTTTGTTTTCTGTGTCTTTCAAAAAAGTTATAGATATTTTTGCACACCCAAAAGACAGACGTATGCATTTCCTCTATAAGTATTTTTTTTAAATAATTTGTACTGCTAACGCTATGTAAGTATTTTCGTGGTTTTATTTCAAGTGAACACCCATACAATTTTGTCACGAGCCGCCTCTGCTCCAGACTCGACAGATGGCGCTGTGGCACTTCGTACCGAAACCAGACGTATAGCCTGAAGGTTCGAGGAACGCGATTATGTATAGGCATCAAGGATGATTAAGACATGGATTGACAATGCCTATACAAAATCGCGTTCAGGATATACGTGTGTTTTCGGTACTAAGTGCCACAGCGCCATCTGTCGAGTCTGAAGCCGAGTTATTCTGTCAGCTTTAAGCGACGAACAAAGTATTAGAAACTAGTATTTAGTGTCTGGTGTGACCGATAGATGACGCTAGTGATTTAACCTGAAAAGAGAACGCGATTTTGTATGGGTATTGTCCATCCATGTCTATATCATCCTTGTATAGGAGTCATAAAAGTCAAAAAGTAAAAAAATTCAAAATGACAAATGACTAAAATTACAAAAATTAAATAACTACTTCGTTCCAACCGAGTGTTCCACGACACTCGCGTATTTTTTAGATGTCACATGTGTATGAAGTCAAATTTTGTTAAGTATATGTGGACGAGTATAATGAAAGGTCCCACTCAGTCGGTACACATAGAGACATAATTCTTTCACTTATAGATAGCGTATATTGTGTAGAATGTGTAGGTTTAGCAAATATGAATAACTCCATATCGTGGGACCCTATTCCTGCGCTTACAAATATACATATGACATCTGTTTCAATTTACGTTTTGTGCAAAATCATAAAGGATGTAAACTACAGAACCATATCAGTTTATTTATAAATTACTTATTTTTATTTTCAGTCTTCTAGCCCAGTGGCTACGTCAACCTCTCCGCGACATAAACCTAATCAATGAACGGCTAGACGTTGTCGAACTCCTTGTGAACAACTCCGCACTACGGCTCCAACTTCACGACGACCATTTGAGAAGAATACCAGACCTAAGAGCGCTGGCACGACGACTTACAAGAAGGAAGGCTAACTTGCACGACTGCTATAGGATCTACCAGGTTAGTTTCTAATCCAACTGGACTGCTATTGATTTTGTTGTAAACAGCACCAAAACCTTGAAGCAAATAAGTTATGACTTTAAACAAAAAAAAACCGACTTTACTTAGGCTCCACCTTTCCAATAGGAAATGCGGCCTACTGTAAAACATATTGAAGTCACCATAGGTGTGCCTATAATATTTGAAGATTTCCCTCGATTTCTCCACGATCCCATCATCAGATCCTGACCTAGTTACAATGGGGCCAACTGTCAAGTATACTGTGTCAAACAAAAAAATAATCTTCCAAATCGGTCCAGCCGTCTTTGATAGGTGAACATACATATAAAACCCGGCCAAGTGCGTGTCGGACCACGCGTAATGGTGGGTTCCGTAGCTTCAATGGAATAAGAACCAGACTAACGCCAAAAGGTCGTATCTGATGCCTATGAAGTTTTTTGGAAATAACTCAAAAATGGCTAGACCTATTATAATGTTCAAAATAATTTTCCTAAAAATTTTATCATAATGCGCATCTTCTCAAATTTTTTCATATTTTTTGGACATACGGTTCAAAAGTTACAGGTTACGCTATTTTTCCGACTTTCGAAGCGATTATTTCCGTAAATATTTACATTATCAAAAAAATATTTTGCTAAACCCCTATTCATTTTTAAATACCTATCCAACAATATATCACACGTTAGGGTTGAAATGAAAAAAAAAATCACTTCCCACTTTACGTATAGGGGAGGTACCCTAATAAAACATTTTTTTCCACTTTTTATTTTACCACTTTGTCGGCGTGATTGATATACATATTAGTACCACAGCTTTCTAGTGCTAACGGTCACTGAGAATATCCGCGGACGGACGGACGGACGGACAGACATGGCGAAACTATAAGGGTTCCTAGTTGACTACGGAACCCTAAAAATAGCTAAAACAAAGATCCCGACGAATTGAGCCTCCTCCTTCGAAATCTTTATGAAAAAAAAATACTCAAAAAAATCCTAAAACAGGGAGATGCATTTATGTTAGTCACAAAATTAAATTATATGGGTCTAAGGCCCAACGGGTACACTTAGACAATTTCTTGATATAAACGTGATCAACGAGCGACTGGACGTATTGGAACTTATTGTGAACAACTTCGCACTACGGCTACAGTTGCACGACAACCATTTTTTTTTTTTTTTTTATACCACGACGGTGGCAAACAAGCATACGGCCCACCTGATGGTAAGCAGCTACCGTAGCCTATGGACGCCTGCAACCCCAGAGGATTCACATGCGCGTTGCCTACCCTTTAGGTACCTATTCACTCCTTTTTTGAAGAACCATTTGAGAAGGGTCCATGATTTAAGGGCGCTGGCTCGACGACTTACAAGAAAGAAGGCACGACTGCTATAGGATCTAGCAGATTAGTTAAAAATTCCGAAAAAGAGTGTGATATCAACATGATCAACGAGCGACTAGACGCATGATCAGATTTGGTAGAAGGTACTCTGAGCAAATTGACTAATAATAAACAATATATACATTTTAAGGTCAATACGCTACGGATGTTCATGGTTCACATTGATCTTCGATACTTACTATGGAGAAAACATATACACCATGACACGAATGATTTTTTTTCGCGTAGTTTTTGTAGGATAATAGCTTTAAAATTGTAAATATTTAAAAACTGCATTAAATATGCTTCCTTATGATATTTTTTTATTTAAAAATAAATGACATTTATTAGTTATATAACGTTCTAGAAAAGAATATTTTTTTGAGTGTTTTTCCCCTCCGCAGAACTTTTTTTTTAATATGGATTTTTACTTTTTTAATATTAAAAATGAATTCTGCATGTCTGTTTTATAAGGAAACGATACCACACAACCCCTAGCAGCCTTAACCAGAGAGTAAAAACATTTTTTATTTATTTTTTTATTTAGGAAACAAACAGCCATATACAAAAACAGTCATTACGAAAATAGACACAAATTAGGCCTAAAGTTTCCTATATTACTACGTAAACATTTATAAATTTGTACAACTAATGTTACATATTTAATTGTGAACTACACGCCAATAAAATATCGAAACATAAAAAAGAGAACTGTTACTATAGTAGTTTATGCAACAGTTGTATAAGAGGGGTCAAAAAAGGTGAGTGGCGTGGGTAACAATTTGAGCCGTAGGCGAAAATTGTTAAGAAATACGCCACGAACATTTTTTTACTTACTTATACGACGTTGCATACAATACTTTTTCTACGAATACACTTACTTTTACATAAAATGCGAAATTGAAAACTTCATGGATATCGCAGTTATTTTGTCAACATAATCAACAATAATTTAAGTTTTAACTTTTAAAACACAATTTTTCAATAATACTAACATTACTAACACAAATACACACCGTCGTTATTTGATCAATTATTAAAGAGCTACAGAGATTAGTAAAAATACCTAAATTACTTTCAAAGTTTGCAATTCGCCCCAACAAACGAACGGGAAACGTAAAAAACTACGAAGTAGGTCTGTGGTTCTTTAATTTTTTTCTTTTTTAAAGTTTTTTTTTTCTAAAAACGCTGCGTTTATTTAGGTTTCTTAGGTTGGCAGTAATTTATTTTATATTAATAGTCGTGTTTGTACGCGATTCCGCGATACTATTTTGGCGCTTTTATAGAACAAGTGTTATTTTGGGGAATAGACTAGATAGACTTTTCATCGAGTGTATTATATATGTTCTTATAAAGGTGTTGACGAATGTATAAATGACAGATAAAAGTACAGGAGTAGAAAAACAATATAACATAATCGCTTACTTCTTACTATCAAAACAAAATTTGCCGAACCTTATTGTTGACAACGGACATACTATGAGCGAGCGAAGTGCAAATATTGCACGGGACCCCTGATTTTGACGTGAGCGTCCAAAAATTTTACGTAACTCCAATACTAAAAAATATTCATCGTGGGGCACTCTATCCATGGTCAAAAATTCACAACTTTTTCTCGATGCGCACAATTTTTTTCACTTTTGTACTGAGAGGAAACCCTACTATTTGGCGGTACTTACATCGAAACTACCTTTGCGATAACTCGAAAACGACTTAACGGATTCATAATTTTTTTTTCGAAATTCGAATGTAGTGAAAAGGAGACCTTGTTTAAAATGCTGTCGTGAATAATTTCAGGCCATTAAACGTCTACCAGCTCTCTTACAATGCTTGTCGGAGGCCGACAATGCAACAGTCCACTCTTCCATCGCAGAGCCGATTTCTGAATTGACTGAGGACCTCGGCAAGTTCCAAGAGATGATTGATACCACTGTCGACATGGACGCGGTTGACAGAGGTAAGTTTACATAAGGGGTGTTGTATTAACTATTAACATTGTATGAGGTGATCAGGTTATGTAAACAACTTTTTCTGTGGGACCAACCCCGAAATCCCAAAAAATATTTTGGCCTCCCAATAGAAAACGTTGACATCAGAACAGCCAAAGTGTATGAAACAGCAAAAAAATTTTTTTGAGATTTCAGAGTCGATCCCATAGAAAAAGTTGTTCAGTATGGCCTACCTGATCACCTCAAATATGGCTAGTTGTTGGAAAAACCCAATGAGTAAAATAACGTTAAAAATAAAAGTAGTAATATTAAAAATATTAAGTTTAAACGCTCCTATACATCTAGTAGTACGTTCCTTGAGGCTGTAATTTCCCTACCGTAAAATAATTTCAAACAAACAAGAACTTACTTCACTTAGCCTCCACCTTTCCAAAAGCAAATGCTCGAGCTGCTGTAAAAAATACTCAAATCACTATAGGTGTGCCGTGCCTATAATAGTTGAAGAGTTACCTCGATTTCTCCAGGATCCCATGATCTGATCCTGACCTGATGACAATGGGACCAGCTGTGAAGTATACTCTTTCAATCCAAAATATAATTTGGCAAAAACAAATATCCCGCCGAACTGAGGACCTCCTCCTTCAAAATCTTGATTGAAGTCGGTTGAAAACTGTTTAAGATTCATAATTTACACAAATAAACTGTAATAATGATTGATTGATATGGATAAGTAAGTAGAATAAAAGAATTCATGGATCATACATATGATAATAACAAATGACTAGGCCTTTTAAATTAAAGCCTCTAAATGTATGGGAGGGTTTCAAGTTAATATTTGGGATATTTCTGGTTTTATTAAAAAAAAGTTATTGATGTGATTTTACTCACTGGGTAACGTACTTTCGATATCAGTTTAAAGTTTTCTGATATCTATTATATTTACGGAAGAATCGTCTGGCTACTTAACGATTACACCCTGCATACGCACTCAACTGCAAGAAGATAAGGTCCACCGGTAGCACTTATGTAGGATACGAGTACTTATACGTATACAAAGATTACAAAGTATTTTTTAATACAATTGCTCAAAAAGTTTAGTTTATGTAGCTGCAAATCGTGCGTGAAATTTGATTGTATGCACTAGTGCTAAAAACTAATCTGATCTGCAAATCGTGCGTAAAGTTTGATTTTACGCACGATTTGCAGATTTTACGCACGATTTGCAGAATTTTAAATAAATGAGTATTATGCGAGACCCGCTTATTAATGACCCACCTGAACCTGAACTACGCGCGATTGGGCATAAAGGAATATTATGCGAGACCCAATAGTATTACATGAACAACGCGCGATTGAATGAAGCTGTCTTTCGTACACTGACAGAATATAAATGTAATTTTATTTCATTGTAGTTTTTTCGCAATTGTATTAAAAAACTTTGTTCGACACACGTGCGGAAGTGTCATTTTCACTCGTCCCGAGTCTTGACCCTCGCCTATCGGCTCGGGTCAAGTAACCTCGGTCCTCTTGCAAAATGACATTCTTCTCGCACTTGTATCGAAAACTACTATTTTATAAATAGTTTAGTTGTATTTTTCTCATTTCAGGCGAGTTCCTAGTGAATCCATCATTCGACGAGCAACTACAAGCGTTGCGGACCGAACTTGACAACCTCCAATCATCTGCTGACAAGGAAGTGAACAAAGCAGCCCGCGACTTGGGACTTGATGCGGGAAAAACTATCAAGTTAGAAAGCACACCGAACGGATTCTGCTTTAGGTATGTCCAACGAGTTTCAACTGTATTTTAACACGTTAAGGTATATTATCGTTTGACGAGAAACTGCAGGTGTTAAGGACTGAACTTAATAATCTCCAGTCTTCAGTAGTCAAGGAACTGAACATAGCAGCCCGCGATTTGGGACTGGACGCGGGAAAAACTATCAAGTTAGAAAGCACACCGAATGGGTTCTACTTTAGGTATGTCAAACGAGTTTCAATTATATTTTAATACGTTAAGGTATATTATCGTTTGATGAGCAACTGCAGGACCGAGCTTGACTATTTCCAGTCTTCAGTAGTCAAGGAACTGAACACAGCAGCCCACGATTTGGGACTGGACGCGGGAAAAACTATCAAGTTAGAAAGCACACCGAATGGGTTCTACTTTAGGTATGTCAAACGAGTTTCAATTATATTTTAATACGTTAAGGTATATTATCGTTTGATGAGCAACTGCAGGACCGAGCTTGACTATTTCCAGTCTTCAGTAGTCAAGGAACTGAACACAGCAGCCCACGATTTGGGACTGGACGCGGGAAAAACTATCAAGTTAGAAAGCACACCGAACGGATTCTGCTTTAGGTATGTCAAACGAGTTTCAATTATATTTTAATACGTTAAGGTATATTATCGTTTGATGAGCAACTGCAGGACCGAGCTTGACTATTTCCAGTCTTCAGTAGTCAAGGAACTGAACACAGCAGCCCACGATTTGGGCTCGACGCGGGGAAAACTAGCAAGTTAGAAAACACACCTAATGGAGTCTGCTGCAGGTGCGCGAGATTTTACTTTAATGTTACGCGTTAAGGTATATTATTATTTGATGACCAAAGAGTTTCAATATTTAATACGTTAAGGAATATTATCAATCAACGAGTGATAACAGGCGTTGCGGACCGAACGACAACCTGGAAAACTATTAAAGTAGAAAGTACTCCCAATGGGTTTTCATACAGGTAAATACCGTAAGCACAAGGTGGATTTGTTAAACTGTTCAGTGAACGGGAGTTACCAGATTCTGTCCTATTACGCCAAAGTGGTATTAGAATCTTCCTATTTATCAATATTGATAGTAAAGATTTAAGAAAAATATACGGCACGGCATGACAGCTTCTTTTTAAACTCTTGAGATCCAACCTAGCTTAAGATCTTAGGGTACTAGTAAAGCCACGAATAAACTGAGAAAATGTTTTTATCTACACTCATACTGTAAGTACTCTAAAATGCGTTCAAAAACCGTAGACAATGACAAGCATTACAACAAACGATTTAACTATGATAAGTTTCTTATCTGCGGCAGTAACGTAATTTTAACTATGCATGCTCAAATATTGTTAAGCAATGAGTTTCAAATTTGGAACATCGAATTTGATAACATAATGTTACCGCCATGGCCAACTCGATTGGCCATGGCGGTAACATTATGTTATCCCATGAGGCCATGACGGTACAATGGCGGTCATTCTATGGTTTCCGAACAATTAATTTAATATATATAATATGAGTGTAGATAAAGCAGTGTATGCAACTGTACGTAATTAGGCCTTAAAACACTCGTGTGATCTTATTATGAAATTCGCCTGCGGCTCATTTCATAAAACCACACTCATGTTTTAAGGACCCTTATTACGTAACAGTTACATAAACTACTATTATATGTCACATGCATGGATTGACAATGCCTATATAAAATCGCATTCCTCGAACCTTCAGGCTATACGTTTGTTTTCGGTACTAAGTTTCACAGCGCCATCCGTTGAGTCTGGAGTCGAGTTATTCTGTCAGCGTTAATCGCCGAACAAAATATTAGAAACTAAAATATATTTATTTAATCTTAATTGCACAAAATAAGATGGTACAAATGGCGGTCTTAATGCCATAAGGCATTCTCTACCAGTCAACCAATGGGCTTAACAGAAAGGTTAAGCAGGAATTTAGTGTATGTGGTCACCGATAGATGGCGCTAGTGCTTTAGCCTGAAATAAGGGAACGTGATTTTGTATAGGCATTGTCAATCCATGTCTTTACAGACATACATTACAGTTAATGAGGGTGTCCGCGATAGAGTTTTTTACTAGATGGCAGCACCTTAGCGAGAGGTTTTTTTGACAGCAGCTGTCAAAATCCACCAATCAAAAAATATGATTGATAGCTAGACCTATGGATGGTAACAAGAAGGATATAAATCTCTATGTTACAAAAATGTCCGTCAAAAGGCGATAAACTGATGGCGCCATAGTGATATTAAATTTGATTAAATTAATTTTGATATTAAAAAATGAAATCCATACATATTTCCAAAATAATTATTTGCGGAGAAGAAAAACACTCTGAATATTAATTTTATTTAGAATGTCATATAAGTATTAAATATCGGTAATTCATTTCAAATGCTGAACTATACCTAGCGCCACCCGGAGATATTTGGAACTATTGTTTAGTGCTTACCGCTGGACACTTTTTCGACTGTTTTCCTATAAGAGAGATCGATCCTCCTTGTACCATCCATAGCTAGACCTCTCACGGTGCTGCCATCTAGTGAACTTGATTGCGGAAAGCCTCATTCAGGACGAAAATAGGCTTGTATAAATTAGATAACTCAAATTCTAGGGTCACGATGAAAGAAGAACAGGCGCTTCGGAACAACAAGAAATATACCATTGTAGACGCAGTCAAGGGTGGCGTCAGGTTCAAAACGGGGAAGCTGGGAGATCTGACAGAAGAATACGTGCAGACTAGAACTAACTACGAGAAGGAGCAGGACAAGGTGGTCGCGGAGATTGTGGGCATTGCTTGTAAGTACCCAAGGAGCTTATCTCTCTCTTACGTCTCTTTCTCTAGCTGAGACTGCGAGACAAGAAATACACCGTCATAGACCAAGACTAAGGCCGAGCCAGCTTGAAACCAGGCAAGCTGGGAGATCTGACGGAAGAATACGTTCAGACTATAAGTAACTACGAGAAGGAGCATTACAAGGTGGTCGCGGAGATTGTGGGCATTGCTTGTAAGTACCCAAGAAGCTTATCTCTCTTTCACGTCTCTTTCTCTAGCTGACACTGCGAGACAAGAAATACACCGTCATAGATCAAGACTAAGGCGGAGTCAGGTTCAAAACGGACAAGCTGGGAGATCTGACAGAAGAATACGTTCAGACTAGAAGGAACAGGTTAAGGTGGTCGCGGAAATTGTGGGCATTGCTTGTAAGTACCCAAGAAGCTTATCTCTCTCTCACATCTCTTTCTCTAGCTGACACTGCGAGACAAGAAATACACCGACATAGACCAAGACTAAGGCGGAGCCAGGTTCAAAACGGACAAGCTGGGAGATCTGACAGAAGAATACGTTCAGACTAGAAGGAACAGGACAAGGTGGTCGCGGAGATTGTGGGCATTGCTTGTAAGTACCCAAGGAGTTTATACCTCTTTCACGTCTCTTTGTCTAGCTGACACTGCGAGACAAGAAATACACCATCATAGACCAAAACTTAGGCGGAGCCAGGTTCAAAACGGACAAGCTGAGAGATCTGACAGAAGAATACGTTCAGACTAAAACTAACTATGATAACGAGCAGGACAAGGTGGTCGCGGAGATTGTGAGCATTGCTTGTAAGTACCCAAGGAGCTTATCTCTCTCTTACGTCTCTTTTTCTAGCTGAGACTGCGAGACAAGAAATTCACCGTCATATACCAAGACCAAGGCGGAGTCAGGTTCAAAACTGACAAGCTGGGAGATTTGACAGAAGAATATGTTCAGACTAGAACTACGAGAAGGAACAGGACAAGGTGGTCGCGGAGATTGTGGGCATTGCTTGTAAGTACCCAAGGAGCTTATCTCTCTCTTACGTCTCTTTCTCTAGCTGAGATTGCGAGACAAGAAATTCACCGTCATAGACCAACACTAAGGCGGAGCCAAGTTCAAAACGGGCACACTGGGAGATCTGACAGAATAATACGTTCAGAATAGAACTACGAGAAGGAACGGGACAAGGTGGTCGCGGAGATTGTGGGCATTGCAAGTACACAAGAAGCTTATCTCTCTATCTTTTGTTCTCGTCGTTTTCTTCAGAGATTAGCTGAATATCAGAGTATCGACGAGAAATATACCATCCATGACTGTCAAAAGTGGACTCATATTTGGCAAAAGGGATCGGACAGAAGAATACGTTTAGTTATTTTTAGGGTATAGTTGCGCCATGTCTGTCTCTCCGTCTGTCGATCCCCGGCTTTGCTCAGTGATGGTTGGTAATAAGAATCTCAAATTTGGTATGACTATGTAATTTAATCACGCCAACAAAGTGGTAAAACAAAACCTGAAATAATAGTAGATTGTACAACAAGTACAGATTTTGGTTGTACAGATAACAGTTAGCCGATTACCACCACTTGAGTTAATCAACTATTTGGAGGCGTCTTTATGACAGTAACGAAGCAGACTAAAGCCTATGAATGCTGCTACCCATACGGATAGTTCAAAACGAAATTATTTGTCAATTCAGACAATTATTTCAAGTACAAGTTTTTTTGATTACCCCTGGTTTAATACATATTTTGTAAGTGTAACAGAACACAGAATCAATCAAATGGCAATGAACAAGTTATTATAGACGGAGAGCTGGCCACGTCAGATATGACACCATAATGAGAGCAACGAAACCCCTCTAGGTTGTTTGCTATACTATGCCTATTTCTAGATCCGGACATCTGGCAGCTGTAAAGTGGTGGAGGTCAAAGAATACAAATAACTTGAAGAAAACAAATCCTACAGTTCTGGGTTTGATGCAATATTATGGGAAATTGTTTATTTAATTAGATAATGTCATATCCAGAAGTTTCTGTTGGGGAAAAGTAGTACCAAATGATGTATAATGCAATTTTTTGTTAGACGCCTACTGTTTTTGTTTCCGTAATAATAGACAATGGTTTTTAATCTAATGTTAAAATATATGCCCTGTCCTCTATATATAACACGACTTTGGCAGGTTTTACCTATATTGGTATTACTTTTTTCCAACTTAAAAACTTTGTTGGTCTGTCACTCTGACCTCCACCCATTAAAAGCTGCCAGATGCCCGGATCTAGCAATGAGGATGGTAAAGCAGTCTAACTGGATAGGTTTCATTGCTCTCATTATTGTGTCATATCTGACGTGGCCAGCTCTTAGACCATTAAGTATAGTTATTATTTATATGACCCATTTACTGAGTCTAATAAAATTGTATTTTCTAGCGGGCTACTCCGAGTGCCTTTTCTGCCTGTCACACGTGCTATCGCGCCTCGACGTGTTGGTCTCGTTCGCGGTGGCAGCAGTATCAGCGCCCGAGCCGTACTGCAGACCCGTAGTTACTGAAAACATTGACGAATTTCAGCTGAAGGACCTGCGACACCCGTGCTTGGAAGTTCAGGAAGGTGTTTCGTTTATACCCAATGATGTGGTGTTTAAGAGGGGTAAGGAAATATGCTATTTGTTATATTATAATCTAACTAGCTTTTGCCCGCGGCTTCGCTCGCGTTAAATTCGGGGTAACAAACCATACAAACATCCACCCCCATTTTAGGGAAGTGGGGGGTTAGAAAAAGACAAAAAGTAGCCTATGCCACTCTCCATCCCTTCAACTATCTCCACTTAAAAAATCACGTCAATTCGTCGCCCCGTTTTGCCGTGAAAGACGGACAAACAAACAAACACACACATACACTTTCCCATTTATAATATTAGTATGGATTACTAACAACCAGAGACTATACATATATAGACAACCACGCCAAGCCAGATGGCGGGAGCGCATTCCATTCCTTGGCAGTCCGCACCAAAAAAGATGAAGCAAATCGTTTCGTGCGCACAAAGGGAATGATAACAACGAACGGGTGCATTTGCTCCCCGCGCCTGGTAGTCCGATGATGGAAAGGGGAAGGTGGAATCAGGTCATGAAGTTCTTGTGCGCACTCCCCAAAATGTATCCGATAGAACACCGATACACCGATGGGGATTGGTCTCGTTCAGATGGCGCTTCAGACTTGGAACCTCAAAAAGTTCTCAGACTGTGGCTGTCTATATATCTATAGTCTCTGCTAACAAGTAATAAACATGTAATGCAGCTTATATACTGAAATAGATGTCATCTAAGAAGAAAAAAGCAGGGTTTGAAAGGATAATTATCAATGATAGTTATCTTGATAATTATCGTGATATTTATGTCTGATAATTATCGATTTGATAATACCCCAAAATTTGTTGGCGGAATGCACAAAAAAAATTTCGAGTTTGAAAATCAACATTGGTAGTTAAACTATAATAGAAAAATAACTACAGGGGGATAATTCTGATAAATATCAGAGATCATAAGTTGATCATCATTGACCTGTAGTGCCTAAGGGATTGGATGGAACCATTCGCAGCAAAATGTAATATACAGGATGGAAAAAAGTTACTAGAGGAACTACCTTAAATCTTTCAGAGAGCTTATTTTACGTGCAGAAAACATTCCTTTATTGTTAAACGAAACAAATACTGGAACAAAGCTTGCGCTAGTACTGGTTTGCCGGAACATATTGGAAGAGTTTAGGCACTACTGTTTATAATATAGATTTTTAAGCTGTACTTTATCACTTGAATGGCACGTGCTTACACCTTTCTTTTCCGATAAAGCGATAAGATAAGAAGTAGGGTAAATCGCCAATAACAAGTCACCCTCCAGTTCCTGGCCAAGTCTTAAAACTTCGTTATAAAACAAGAATATAGATAAACTATGTGTTATCATAGGTACTCGCAGATTCAAAATTGCATGGAGAATTTATGTATGAATGTATTCAAAATGTGTCCATGCAATATCGAATCTAACTGTATTTTAACGGCCTTCTAGCCCAGTCGGTAGTGACCCTGCCTACGAAGCAGGAGGTCCCGGTCCCGGGTTCGAATCCTGGTAAGGGGTAATAATATTATATGAAATATAGATTCAAATAGTTAAGTACATGCCGACGAAAGTTGTGGCCAGCAACAGGGCCAGTTATTGGCGGAGTACCCTACCTACTCTTGCACTGTGAGCTGTAGACCTAGCTAAAACTGGAGACATAGCTAAACTTTTGACTTGATTTTGACTGAATAGATGTATGCTCCGTCACTTTGACAAATTTACCATATCTTAGCGAACTCACAATCGTCTTAAGCTCCATATATACAAATTCCACCATTATGAACATTTTCCAAAAAAACTAAACAACATAAAAATCTACGTAACATATATAACCTGCTCACAAAATTTCATGGAAATCGGTAAAAAAATGCGCTTTTTAGAGGAGAACACGCGGACGGACGCCGGACGGACATACGAGAGCATTTTTGCCCAAGCTGAAACGGAGACCTTCGCCATCCGATAGGTCAATCGGTCAATAAATAAGGTTCACTTTTGAATTCAAATACAAAAACATAATTTAATTACCTAAATTGCCTTTTTATTATTTTATTTAAGCATTACTTAGCTTTCCGTGGGACTAGGTCGATTGATGTAAGATTGTCCCATAATTTTCTTTTTATTTAATTTGTTCAGATATAATATTTAGTACCCTTAGTCAAGCTACTTATACCTATTATATAGTATGTTATGGTTAGACCCCGTTATCGGAGGTGCAATTTGGTAGCTTGTCATTCTTAGGGATGGGTAAAAATCATTTTAAAAACCAGCTAAATGACATTGACTATCTATTAACGTAAATTAGTAGTTTATGTAACTGTTACGTAATAAGGGTCCTTAAAACATGAGTGTGGTTTTATGAAACGAGCCGCAGGTGAGTTTCATAATAAGATCACACTAGTGTTTTAAGGCCTAATTACGTACAGTTGCATACACTGCTTTATCTACACTCATATTATTTATCTAAAATGCCTTATTCGGAAACCATAGAATGGCCGCCATTGCACCGCCATGGCCAACTCGATTGTGCCGGCGGTCGGGGACGCGCGTGTCGGGCTGTCGGCGGATGCGCGGGAGGGTGCAGGTGTACATTATGTTATCAAAACTCATAACACATCAATAGTTGAGCATGAAAAGTTAAAATTACGTTACTGCCACGGATAAAAAGCTTATCATAGTAAAATCGGTCGTGGTAATCCTAGCCATTGCCTACCGTTTTCGAACACGTTTTAGAGAACTTACAATATGAGTGTAGATAAAATTTATTTTCAGTATAGGTGGCCAGTATTATATCTCTACGGGAAGGTTTATCTCAAGAGCGTTCAGGCTCGGCCCTGCAACTCGAAACATTCGAAAAGTAAAATAGCAACCATATCGTTATTGTTCTACTGATAATGGCTTCTACTTCTGAAGAAAATGATTATCATGGGTAACAAAAATAAACATGTGAAATTTTAGTCTAAAAATGGTACATAAAACTAATTGCCAAGAAAAGGAAGAGTATCGATATCGACATCATAGATATTTTTACCGATCCCTAAGAACGTCAAGCTACCAAATTGCACCTCCGATAACGGGGTCTAGTTATGGTTATCTTATTCTTATTGAGGATACTGTAAGTCTATAATCTAAAAACCCTCTATTGTACCTAATGTAAATGTATACGACTGTTTGTTTTTAAATAAATAAAATAAAAATAAATAAATAATTGAATTCGATCTCTAGTTGTAAGGTTCACTTTTGCTTTTTTTAGATCTCTGTAGTTCAATATCAATATATGTAATACTAGCCGACCCGGCGAACTTCGTACCTACCGCCAACAATTTTTTTTTTTTCTCTAATATATTAATATCGGTTCAGCCGTTCCTGATACAAATGCTGTAACCGACACGAGTTGTTTTATATATATGTAGATATAGATGTGTTGTCACAACATGTTGGTCTAGTTATTTTGCGTCACATTCTCACAAAGAAACTTTGCCACGTCATGTTTCGTAATCTTGAGGTCTGATAACGATTTTATCAGTCATGAATATGACGTCAAAACCGATTTGCAACAGTTTACTGACATTTGATAAAGGACTTTCTTTGTTCTTATCTATTTTCTTCTTGAAATTCTAGTGTTATCAGTCAATCTAGTCGCGAAGTCATAATGTTTTTATTTTATACTAGCTTTTGCCCGCGGCTTCGCTCGCGGTAACTTCGGGGTTCCACCCCCCATTTTAGGGAAGTGGGGGGTTAGAAAGAGACAAAAAGTAGCCTATGTCACTCTCCATCCCTTCAACTATCTCCACTTAAAAAATCACGTCAATTCTTCGCCCCGTTTTACCGTGAAAGACGGACAAACAAACAAACACACACACTTTCCCATTTATAATATTAGTATGGATTTATATTGATGGACGATCTTACAGAAATCGACCTAGTTCCACAATAAGTTCAATAAGGCTTGTGTTGTGGGTACACATAATAGACTGATATAAATAAATACTAAGCATCGATAACTAAAGAACAAATATTCGTGATAAACATATAAATAAATGCCCTTACCTGTTTATGTACTGCTCTATGAAGCCATGTGTTTCAAATTAATAATTTCCAACCCGGAACCTCCTGCGTTGTAGGCAGGGTCGCTATTGACCAGGCTAGGAAGCCGTTTAAGTTGAGACATGGTTTAGTCCTTTCATTGGGTAATAGTACATTACTTACCAAGGACTGTAAAAGAAAGAAAGCCCGAAATCGCAGGTATTTGTGACCCGAGCCGTAGCGTGCGGTAAAAGTCACATTATGGCCAGGTGTGACGTAAACGTGTTTATTATCTTGGCGTACAGTTATACAGTATGTTAAGAAAGTTATACTATTGGCAATAGTAAATGATGCGTAAGCCTCTTCACAGCGAAAGTACTGAAGCGATGTTGATGTTCAAATACCAACTTACCTAATGACGATAACTTATGTTTTCTCAAACATACTCCGAAATGTATGCGTTAATGTCACGAAATGAAGACATGAAGTTGCTCATTTATGGCTCCATACATTACTTCTTGGCCTTAGGCCTTAGGCCAAGAAGTAATGTATGGAGTTAGTATGAAACGTACATTATTGTCCGCTACTCTAACTTTTTAAATTTGCTCACTAAGATTAGACTGACAAAGGAAATATTACATACAGCCAACGACCACTCTGTAAGTATACTTGCGACATTAAAATTAAAAAAGAAAAAACAAAATCTATGGTACTAAATTTATAAGCGGTTAAACATGGTTCTCGAATAGCTTTTTCAAATGTCAAGTTTAAAAAATAAAAAAGGCGGCAATTTAAACTTATTTACTTGATAAGTGTTTGTGAAAGTAGTTATTTTAATTATAATATTTTCTTACATTGTTTGAGACAAGCACTATACAATCCTTGGCCGGAACAGGGATTGCAGGACTCGCTTTATCCGGCCTCGTCTATAGTCTAAACAATTTGAACTGAGCTCATCCACTTAGTGTCTTATCTTTTGTGTGTAAACCGCAGGCGCGCGTGCCACTATGGAAAAAATGGTTTGGCCACATGTTAGCGTTTACTGAATTTCTACTATATGGACCACGCAATAAGATTCAATATGAACTAATACGAAAAAAGCTCTATGTTCTATACGGTTGCATCCAGTACAAGCGATTCAAATGCTCTAGAACCAGCGTAATTCGACACCGAGATCCGAAACAAATGTGCATAATTGGAGATCGCGCTTGCACTGGTATTCCGAGCGCACGGCTAGTTAGCGATTAGGAGGCAATTGTAATTTTCGCGAAAGGGCAGGTAAAACAGGGTTGGATTCTGATTAAAACATTTGGGTGGATGTACGATTTACAAATATTTAATATATGAAATACATATATAATAGATTTTGATAAATATTGGGTATGTTAAAATTATAATCAGGCATATAAATACTTAACTATTTTAAAATTGCTTTCTTAATTTTACAACTTAGACTTACTTTTACCTATAGCAAATTATGTACTGAGAATAACTCAATTCAAATATAAATAATATGAATTTCTAAAGCCTATTATAGTATAGAAGACGATTATTTTATTATAGTATAGTATAGAAGATTTATTAAAAAATAATGATTTAAATTTTCCTTCTGACATTTGCATTTTATTCTAGAAACATTCTAAACTAGTATTTTATTATACATTTTTTTATCTTTTAAGTTTTGTCGATTTTATTGTGAAATTATTATGATACATTTTGACCCGTATTTTTTTTTGTATAATTGCATCAATATATTTCTATTAATTATATAATAGCTTAAGATAATAATCGTTACTGACGATTCGAAAGTGCTTGTTGCTATGCCTACTTGAATAAATACATTTTTGACTTTGACTTTGAGTATTTAAAGGACTGATTATAATTGTAACATACTCAGCCTATATTTATTAAAATCTGTTATTTATTTATTTTCTTTTAAAACGTTTGTAAATCTGATAAGAAATGTAATAAACATGAACGGAACAACACGTATCAAGTTAATGATACAGAAAATATTGCTATAATCGTTATTTCAAAGTCTGCTTTGCCTAAAGTCCACCCAAAACATGCTGATTGCAATTTAAAGGATATTTCTTCATACATACTCCGCTAAATATTGCTAAATTCAAGCCTTATAGCCGAAATTATTTTGACAAGCAACATATGTCGCTTAAACGACATAGAGTACGAAATCAGTGCCTTTTTGATCGAATACTACACAGTGCTACAGCACAATACATACAACCAAAGATACACCAAGGTATAGGTATATAACACCTATAGACGCTCCCTTCAAACCCGAGAGGCAAAAGACCCAGCATCCGCTGCGGACCGCGACGGCGCACCGGCCGCCGCCCGCCGCCACCCTGACAGCTGCATTGACAATTTCTTTTATATGTTCTGTGTTTTTGTGTTTGTGTTTACTTTTGTAATATCTATTTTATTTTCATTAAGTTGTTCCTAACCCCGAGCCGCATGCCACCTCCTCGCGCTAATGAGTCACTGGACGAATTCCTACAATGCCCACAGTGTCCGACCAGCAAACTGTTTAAAGGTCGCAAAGGTTTGAATATCCACATTAGTAAAGCTCACAAATGTAGCAATAGTCAGCCCGTACATAACTCAAACTTTCAACTTCCACCGACACTCGGCTCCCAGCTAATCTCGCTATCCGATAAACTTAGCAAACTCAAAGCGTCCACCGCTGTTCTAAAAAGGATTCCAAGGGGAGCCAGAGCCGCCGTTACAAAAAGCCTTATAAAAGTTCTGGACGAATGTTCCCATACGAATACTTTACTGTCATGGGAAAAATTACTTACTTTTGCCTACTGCATTTTACACGTCGATCGTATTTCTGAGAAAAGTCTTACTAGTAAAATTAAGCAGAACTGTTCTCAGCCCTACCATCCACCTCTTTCGAGTCTTTCAGACAAACAACCGCTTACAGCCAACCTAAGCAAAAAGGTAGAGGCAAAAGTCAACGATGGTGATCTCCGCGGAGCCGCACGCATCCTTTTTTCGAGCGACACATCGGCCCAAGACTGTCAAGATACCCTCGCAGCCCTTCAGAGCAAGCACCCGCCGGCTCCCGCGATGGTTGACCTCCCGGATCCACCCGATTCCGCACAGGCTAGCCTCGTTGCTTCCGAAGACGATGTACAGTTGGCGATCATGTCCTTTAACAACGGTTCTGCTGGCGGTCTGGATGGGATCACACCCCAACACCTAAAGGACCTCTTGACACCCTCATCTGGCGCTCATAATAAGGAACTACTTACCAGCATCACTCGATTAGTTAACCTGATGCTTAGTGGTAAGGTAAATGAGGCAGTAACTAAGACCCTTTACGGAGCTAACCTCTGCGCTCTCTCCAAAAAGGACGGCAGCGTGCGTCCTATCGCAATCGGTTCAACTCTCAGACGTTTGGCCTCCAAAACCTGCTGTAAACATATTCTTTCAGTTCTAGAGCCTAAATTCCAACCTATACAGCTTGGATTCGGAAGCAAGGGTGGCTGTGAGGCAGCGGTTCATGCTTGCCGCTCCTTCCTTAAAAATTCCCACAATTCAGTTCTTTTAAAATTAGATGTCAAAAATGCGTTTAATTCCGTTAATAGAAATATTGTCTTAAGTGAAGTTAAGAAAACTGTTCCTAATATTTACCCATATATCTGGCAATGCTACAGCTCCCCCTCGCACCTCAAATACAATAGTCACACTATACTATCATCTGTCGGTTGCCAACAAGGCGACCCCCTGGGCCCGGCCCTCTTCAGTCTCTCTATCCATCCATGTATCACTGAACTTACCTCAAAATTTAACTCCTGGTACTTAGACGATGGAACCCTAGGAGGTGAAGTTAGCTCTGTCATAAACGATTTCATCTCAATAAAATCAAAATTTCAATCAATAGGCCTACAACTTAATTTAAACAAATGTGAACTATATGTCGATCCAGACGACCAGAATAAATACGAAATCATCAGATCATTCGAAAATCTGTGCCCGGGTATCAAAATTCACACGAAAGACTCGCTCCACCTCCTTGGCGCGCCGGTTTTTGAGGAAGGTATCCCCGGCTTTATCAACAAAAATATAGATCAATTTAATTCGTTTTCGGACCGCCTACTCCAAATTAATCCGCATATGGCAATTTTTATTCTCCGCTACTGTCATTTCGTCCCTAAATTTACGTATGCTATGCGTTGTAGCCCGTTTTGGAAACTCAGTAACCTATGTAAGAAATTAGACCTCATTATTTGGACACAAATAGAGAAAATTGTAAACATCAAAATTGATTCCAGAATGTTCTCGATCGCATCCCTCCCAGTAAGATTTGGTGGTCTTGGTTTGCGAAAAATCTCTAGCGTTGCCCTGCCGGCGTTCCTGTCCTCGGTGCATAGTACGTTATCTCTCACTGGAAAAATACTCAATCCGTCACTTTGTGGCTGTGAGATAGCGTACATGTCCGAGGCCAGGGTTGCCTGGCGGCTGGCCTGCCCAGGGAAGGATCCGCCTTTCAACACAAATAGTCAAAAACTTTGGGATGGACCGATCTGCCAGCGGGAGCAAAAAGACCTATTAAATTCTGCTACAGTTCCATCTGATAAGGCCCGCTTATTAGCGATATCCGAAAAAGAGTCAGGGCACTGGCTCAATGCCTACCCCTCGGCCAATTACGGAAACCTACTCGATCCCAACAGTTTCCGAATAGCCGTCGGCTTGCGTCTCGGGGCTAATTTAGTAATCCCACATCGCTGTCACTGTGGTACACTAGTGGACCGGCTGGGGCACCACGGCCTTGCCTGCTCGAAAAGCGCGGGCCGCCTGTCCCGCCACGCCAGCCTCAACGACATCATCCGTCGGGCTCTGGTCAGCGCCAACGTGCCGGCTACATTAGAGCCTTGTGGCCTGGTGCGTGATGACGGTAAGAGACCCGACGGGATGAGTCTTGTGCCCTGGCAACAGGGACGGCCTTTAGTTTGGGATGCCACATGTGTGGACACCCTAGCGCCGTCCCACCTGGGCACAACTTCGTTGAGGGCTGGCGGGGCTGCATCCACTGCTGAGGCTGCTAAGCGCCGAAAATACGCTTCATTAGGTGACAGTTACGTATTTGCGCCTTTTGCAGTGGAGACGCTAGGCCCATGGGGACCGGAAGCAATCAAGCTTTTCCAAAAGTTAAGCCACTTGCTCATCCGGTCCTCCGGTGACCATAGGGCTGGCTCGTTCCTCGCCCAGCGAATTAGCATCGCTATCCAGCGAGGCAACGCAGCCAGCCTTATGGGCACCTTGCCAAGTGGCAGCGATATAGGGGATATCTGTATATATAGTTTAGGTACCAATAGTTTCTAAGTTTTTGTCGGCTGTAAAAATTAAATTTTATTAGTAAATAGACAATACCTTAATATTATATAAATACATTTACTAAATGTTCATGACAATAAACATGACAAACCCTCATTCGAGGAATAGTTGTAGGCACGTTAATTAATCTAGAAAAAAAAATGAAATTAATATGATGAAAAGATTAATATGATTATTTTTGTTGACTAATATGTACTGTAAATATATATATTTTTATATTTTTCTACAACACATTCGAATTATGATAACAAGCAGAACTATAATGTAGATTCATATTATTTATATTTGAATTGAGTTATTCTCAGTACATAATTTGCTATAGGTAAAAGTAAGTCTAAGCTGTAAAATTAAGAAAGCAATTTTAAAATAGTTGATTATTTACATGTCTGATAATAATTTTAACATACCCAATATTTATTAAAATCTATTATATATGTATATATATTTCATATATTAGATATTTGTAAATCGTACATCCACCTAAATGATTTAATCAGAATCCAACCCTGTTTTACCTGCCCGTTCGGGAAAATTACAATTGCTTCCTAATCGCTAACTAGCCGTGCGCTCGGAATACCAGTGCAAGCGCGATCTCCAATTACGCACTTTTGTTTCGGATCTCGGTGTCGAGTTACGCTGGTTCTAGAGCATTTGAATCGCTTGTACTGGGTGCAACCGTATAGAACTTAGAGGTTTTTTCGTATTAGTTGATATTGAATCTTATTCCGTGGTCCATATAGCAGATATTCAATAAACGCTAACAGGTAGCCAAACCCTTTTTTTCATAGTGGCACGTGCGCCTGCGGTTTACACACAAAAGATAAGACACTAAGTGGATGAGCTCAGTTCAAATTGTTTAGACACTACGACTCGGCCGTCTACCGCAATCTCGTCCTTAAATCCCTTACTTCACGGCCTCTGAAGTAATGTACTATAACCTATTTGGATGTACAGCTATCTTATCGTCGTGCCGCCTACACTACATATTTTTAGCTTCCAAAAATTTAAACAAATATACAAGGTGTAACAACAATGCTAATCCGTATAAGGCAACGGCCATAATTGGTGTAATTTCTTCTAATTACGAAAAACTAAGATGAACATTTTTTACGCAAAAATAAAATGGTTTTGTATGGAGGGTTGGCCGTCTAGTCTAGGACGACGGGTTGTTTTTTTTTTGCGTCTAAAAATGTTTTCTTAAATTTTTTATCTACACTCATATTGTAAGTTCTCTAAAACGTGTTCGAATACGGTAGGCAATGCATTAGGCTAGCATTACCACGACCGATTTTACTATGATAAGCTTTTTATCCGTGGCAGTAACGTAATTTTAACTTTTCATGCTCAATTATTGATGTGCTATGAGTTTTGATAACATAATGTACACCTGCACCCTCCCGCGCATCCGCCGACACGCTCCCCCCCGAACGCCGGCACAATCGAGTTGGCCATGGCGGTACAATGGCGGCCATTCTATGGTTTCCGAATAAGGCATTTAGAATAAATAATATGAGTGTAGATAAAGCAGTGTATGCAACTGTACGTAATTAGGCCTTAAAACACTCGTGTGATCTTATTATGAAATTCGCCTGCGGCTCGTTTCATAAAACCACACTCATGTTTTAGGGACCCTTATTACGTAACAGTTACATAAACTACTATTCTTAGTCGCAATACGATACTAATTATGCCCTTAAACGGATCACCAGTATTTTTTACATCCTGTATGGTGCTGTATGTATTAATAGAACACACTATCTAAATACGTTATCATCATATGGTATATTATCAGGACACACAATACCGACTAGGGAGAAAAATTGTCTTGACCACTTTATGCTACATTTAAATAAAAGAAAACTAGTAGCCTCAATAGCAATACTTAACACGTCCATAACGGATCACCTTACTACATTCTTATCTATTTCAAAATATAAGATCAACACATTTCCAAATAAGACAAAAACAATTATTAACTTTGAGGAAGCGCTAGAAAGTCTTAAAACTACAAATATTACAGAACTTTTGTTTTGCGGTGATCCTAACATTATCATTGAAAATTTTATTTATAAACTTACTCAATCATTACAAGAAAATACAGTTATAACAAAAATACCAAAAAAATACCGCATTATTAAACCATGGATTACACAAGGCATGCTTCGCTGTATCAGTAATCGCAATAAATTACAAAAACAGTTAAAAAATGACCCTTTTAACGATATCAATAAAATAACATATATTAGATATAGAAATTACTGTAATAAGCTTTTAAAGAAATTAAAAAGAACTTATGAAAAATAATTATTAGCAAAAAATACGAAAAATAAAAAAGAATTATGGAAAAATATCAAAAACATTACATATACTAATAAAAATAACACTTCTAATACCGAACTACTTAACCTCAAATCAACACCTACCGCTTCAGCTGATTTTATAAACGACTATTTCGTTAATATTGGTAAAAACCTCGCTCAGCAAACTCATCCTTTAGTTGACGAGCAAAATTCTTACTTACAAAACTTTCCGTCTCAGCCAAACTCATTCGTTCTAGTTGATGTTGATTATAAAGAGGTATATAGTACACTCATGAACCTAAAGTCAGATAGTGCTCCTGGCTGGGACAATATCCCTACAAAATTCCTAAAAGTGGCAAATGCGGAAATAGTCCCTGTGTTAACGCATTTTATAAACCTTTGTTTCGAGAAAGGTGTATTTCCTGCTGTACTAAAACAAGCCATTATCACCCCAGTTTACAAGGATGGGAGCAGAGACGAGATTAGTAATTACAGACCAATATCGGTGCTGCCGGCAATCTCCAAAATTGTTGAAAAATTGCTTAATTCCAGATTGATATCTTATCTAAACCAATTTAATATTTTGTCAACAACTCAATTTGGATTTAGGCAACGTAAATCAACTGAGGATGCGATAATGGCTTTAACGTCATTGGTAGTAGAGCAATTGGATAAACGGCAAAAGTGTATGTCTGTATTTTTGGACCTGAAAAAAGCTTTCGATACCGTCTCTGTTCCCATCCTTGTGCATAAACTAGAAAGACTTGGAATAAGAGGAACACCGCTTTGTTTACTTACGGACTACCTAACTAATAGGAAACAAAAGGTAAAACTAGATAACTGTACAGGGGGGTTTGAGGAAATAACTTATGGCGTACCGCAGGGAAGCGTTCTCGGTCCAACTCTTTTTCTGGCCTATATAAATGATCTCTGCAGTATGCAAATCACTAATGCTAAAATCTTCTCATATGCTGACGACACCGCTGTAGTTTTTACTGGGGCGACTTGGGATGAAGTAAGGGTACGTGCTGAGCAAGGGTTACGGCATATTCAAAAATGGTTGCAAAATAATATACTTACGTTAAACACAACAAAAACAAACTATGTCTGCTTTAGTATTTGTAACAACACACAACCTAATAGTGATCATTTTAGTATTCAAATACATACCTGAGATGATACATCGACCTCGGGAACCTGCAACTGCCCGACCATCAAAAAAGTTGCACAAACAAAATATTTAGGTGTCTTCATGGATCAGCGGCTCTCCTGGTATCCGCACCTTGAATATGTCTCCTCACGAATCAGAAAGTTAATCTGGATCTTTAAAACTTTAAGGCATGTGGTACCAAGGGGAATGGCTTCATCTAGAAACTCTGCCAAAGACCTACTAAATGAAATATATATTGCTTTGGTACAGTCTGTCATTACTTACTGCATACCTATCTGGGGTGGTGCCGCTAAAACGCGTTTCTTGCAACTAGAACGTGCGCAACGCAGCCTGCTGAAAGTCATGCATTTTAAGAGTATAAGATTTCCCACTGAAAGACTATACAGTATGACAAATCTTCTTTCAATACGAAGATTGTTTATTCTGCACATGGTTTTAAAAAAAACATAAGACATTACCATATTACGACAATTGTACACATAGAAGACGAAAAAAGAAACCTGCTACTGTACCTCAAAATAAATCAAAATTTGCAAAACGGCACTACGAAGTACTTTCTGCGAATTTATACAACTTTATAAATAAACAACTAAATACATATATACAGTAAACAGTTTTATGAGTGCAAAAATATTATACCGGCTTGGCTTAAAACGAAATCGTATGAGGAAACTGAGGAATTACTTACCCGATTTATCTATCCAACATGAAATACACAAAGCATTCTTATTCATGCACACACACACGCATAGCTGGGCACCGTTAATCAAATAGTTAACTTCGTTAATCGTTAATCCGCTACAAAAAAAGTTAGCTTCGTTAAACGTTAAAGCGTTACATTTCGGAAGAATTAACGCAAGTTAACGTTAATCGTTAATCCGTTAATATGTGTAAAATTGCATTTTTATATCTTTTCATTAGTGAACTTATAAAACCTGTTGGTTAAGGTTCTGTAATTTATAATAACAACAAACAAACAGTCGTCACTCTAAGCACCGGCGCTAAGTAATGAAATGATCAAACGAAACAAATCTCTTCGCAGTTTTCTCACTCGCACGCGCCGGAAAAATATATCTAGTTTTGTTTTTGTTTCACTCGCTGCCACGCGCCGCCCGGCACTTGTCGTTCGTTTCATACGTGTCTGAACCTGTTTTTCGCGCCGCGCCGCGGTGCCGTGCGGTAAATAGTAGGCATTGGATTAACGATTAACGGACTTCTGCATATTAACGGAAGTTAACGTGTCCGTTAACATTTTTAAAAGTTAACTTAAAAGTTAATCCGTTAATCAAAATGTTAACTTCGTTAATTAACGATTAACGGATTAACGAGTTAATGCCCAGCTATGCACACACGCACGCACGCGCACACACACACACACACACACACACACACACACACACACACACACACACACACACACACACACACACACAACAAACGGGATTATTACAATTTGTTTTATTTTGATTTATACCTACCTTTACTTGTCTTACTCTGTACAACTTTTTTCTTAGCATTTATAAGATAAAATGTAATACTATATGTTCCTAACATAAATGTAACACAATTTTGTAAGAAATGATTTAGTTAAAGAAGAGCGGTACCTCCTGGCACAGGCTATATTAAAGCTTAAAATGAGGTACCAATCACGAAGTTTATGATGATTATTGTGAAAGTAAATAAACATTTTTATTTTTTATTATTTATTTTATTTTTGTATTAAAGGAGTTTTAAGTTTACCGTCGATCGTAACGGCATATCGTGGCCGTGCACATCCACGGTAAATTAAAGCCGGTTGCATTACAAATATTGTAACGTTGAAATTGCCCTTATCTTCAACGTCCACGGCAAAGTATGAAAACTGTCCGTAATTGGCTACTTTCCTAAAAAAAAATATTTAGTCCGTCAGTTAGATTATCAAAAAATATTGGACACGTATTTTTTATTTTGTCAATCAAACAAAAATTGGTGAAGATATAGCCCGTTAAAGTTCCGTGTGACGTCACATTTCAGTACAATTTTCAGTATAATGTGACGTCACGCGGAACTTTAACGGGCTATATCTTCACCAATTTTTGTTTGATTGACATTGAATATTGGACACGTATATTTTAATATACGTGTCCAATATTTTTTGATAATCTAACTGACGGACTAAATAGAATTATATTTTTCTTACCCAGGAAACTACCCAATTAAGCCGTGTGATGCATGACCGATGTTAGCTGACAGCTAGTCGGTAACCAAGGTCATTACATTACACAGCTAAATTAAGAACAATGGCAAGTGGCTCAACAAACCTGGTGCGCGATTGTTGCAGCTGACCAGCTGCAGAGAAAAAGACCCCTGATGCATACAAACTTTATATGCAGCGTGGGCCTTTTTCATTAGTATTGGTTATTTTGAGGTTTTTGTATGGTAGTTATGTGACTTTATTTAATCGACGTCTCATTGTTTGTAGACTCGTGCTTAATGCACATAGTAACGGGCGCCAATATGGGCGGCAAGTCCACGTGGATGCGGTCGTGCGGTGCTGCAGCTCTGATGGCACACGCGGGCAGCCTCGTACCAGCGGCTTCAGCGACTATACCGAGGTGATCTAACACATCTAGACTCGTGTCAGATACTTACTACTTAGTGCTAACATGAGCGGCAAGTCCTAATAAATAAAATTAATATTTTCTTATTAAGATTATTTAAATTTGAAATACCTGATGACAGAAAATTCGAAATGTGACTACCATGCGATGAATCGCCATGTTAATCGGACACTAAAGGTAATCGGATACTTGTATTATCATGACGCTACTGTAAAATGAAAGTGCCCTTGATACGACGTGCAGATTAAATAGAAATGTTGTATTTTTATATTTCATGGGAATAAAGACGTAAAAGTCGGTATTTATCTATTCGAGTAAATATACCATCGTCTAGTGCCCGTAGGAGATTGATGCAAATCGAATCGCAGGGCCAAACGGATCAAGTTAGCCTATTTTGTCAAATTCAAAAGATCGCATCACCGCGGCGCTCGGGAAGGTTGAATCCAGTGTGTTGACGATGAGGGACCTTCTTGTTCCTTTAGCCGTCAACACAGTGAATCCTTCTTTTTGTAAAGGGGCGGTAACGCGCCTGTGACTCCTTTGGAGTTGCAGGCGTCCATAGGTTACGGTAGCTGCTTACCATCAGGCGGTTAAAAAAAAACGACTGGGCGTTAATTGGCTATGGCTACCTGTAATCTTATGAATTTGACAAACATGCCTCTTGAGCCGTTTTGTCCTGCGATCTGATCGTCGTCTACCCTACAAGATTTTCTTAATGAAGGTTTCCGTGATCGAGGTATCTACTAGATGGCAGCACCGTGGCGAGGTCTTTTTGACAGCAGCTGTCATAGTCCACCAATCATGTTTAATTTTTTTTTTCTTTTAATTAATGGCTTTTATTCCTCGCCTATTTTAGCGAGGTGAATTCTGCCAATATCAAGGTACACTTATGATTTCATTCATTTAAGTAAAATAAAATAAAAGCAACGTTGTTCGGTTAAGGCCTTGTTGATTGTAAAGTGATAGCCTCCTTACAAACACGTGGGTGGCCGGGACCCCGGATAACCGTTTGTTCAACTAAAGGGTGGTTACTCGCGTTTTGGGACAAATTTTTCATTAGCTGCACACTTGTTCGTTAGGTCACCGCACAATAAGCTATCAATATTAGTATTACACACTGAAATACGTAAATGAGCAAAAAACAAAAAACTATTCTAAAAACGACGTAGCCATGTTGAAGCTCAAACGGAAATCCGTTTAATGTTTTATTTTTATTGGTTGATTTTGACAGCTGCTGTCAAAAACACCTCTCGCCACGGTGCTGCCATCTAGAGAAAATCGCGATCGCGGAAAGTCTCATTTTGGTTTATGTAGATTTGAGCTAAGTATTTATCAACCGAGTTCAAGATTTCGAAGGAGGAAGGTTATCAATTCGTCGGGATCTTTGTTTTTTTTTACGTATCTTCACCGATTATTAGAAGACGGCTGGACCGATTTGAAAAATTCTTTTTTCGTTTGAAAGAGTATACTTCACAGTTGGTCCCATTGTAACCAGGTCCAGGATCTGATGATGGGATCCTGGAGAAATCGAGGGAACTCTTCAACTGTTATAGGCACACCTATAGTGATTTGAGTACTTTTACAGCAGTTCGAGCGTTTGCTTTTGGAAAGGTGGATGCTAAGTGAAGTCGGTTCTTTTTTGTTTAAAATTATTTTTTGATTGGTTGATTTTGACAGCTGCTGTCAAAAATAACTTTCGCCACAGTGCTGCCATCTAGTGACAATCTCGATCGCGGAAACGCTCTTTTTGGTCTATGCAGATTTGACCTAAGTATTTATTTTGCGTTGTAATTAGATTGCGCGCGCTGTGCGCTCGCGTGGGCGCGGCGGACCGCGAGCAGCGCGGACAGAGCACCTTCATGCTGGAGATGATCGAGTCCGCCACCATCCTGCAGGTGGGTAGCTAAACTAGTTCGTGGACTTGTAGTCGCCTCAGGGGGCTTAGCCAAGATGACAATCGTTTACAGAAAACGAATCGAAACGCTATCCGTCTCTCTATCGCACTAATATGGAAGAGTGAGCGAGAGCGTGTAGCGTTTCGTTTCGTTTTCTACAAACGATTGTCACCTTGGCTACAGGGCCAGGTGTGTCGGAGCGGCCGAGGCCGAGGTGCTCACATACAAATGCTGGGGATACAAATGTTTGAACGCTAAGAGCCACTAAAGTGGTCGTGTGCTGTCGTGACTACCACGCCAACGACCACTAAAGTGGTCATGGCAGACGCTGTTAAAGCAATTTTATTGTTGACAGATAAGGTTTAAATTCGTTTCTCACTAGTTGAGATGTTGGCGTGTAGCACATTTTGATGCGAGAGAGAAGGTTAAGGGCATAATTGGTATCATATTCTGATTATGAAAAACTAAGAATAAAAATTCACGCGATAAAAGAAATTGGTTTTGTATGGAGGGTTGGCCAGCTGGGACGACATGTCCCATCCAAAAAAAACCGTCCAAGTGCGAGTACAAACCTGTAGGAATATAGGGGTAGGTAGTAACTTTAAAATGATTAAAAATATATTTATTCAAAAATGTCCGGCAAGGTTGACTTTTACGGTTAAAAACTAGGTGGCGAAGTGCCTAGTTTATGGTCAAATAAAAATTAAAAAGTTACGGAAATTGCAGGCGCGATTTCGCGACATAAATGTTGCATACAAATTCCATTTTTGTCGAGGTACAAACTTTTTAAAAAGTTCAACAGCCATACAAAAAGAAAGGCAAAGGTCCTAAACAGCCAAAAACACAACATCGGTATTTGTTATTTATAATGTTGGTACATACCGCGATTTTTTATTTAGCTCAAATAGCTTACGGTAAATTCAGAAGAAAAACACTTCAAACTTTTTAATAAAAAGATATAATTTTTATTTAGCTCAAATAGCTTACGGTAAATTCAGAAGAAAAATACACTTCAAACTTTTTAATAAAAAGATATAAAGGCGGCAAAGCTGAGCGTGTACCGCGAACATAAAAAATTGTAGTTTCGAATAAATCTGTCTCTCTCACTCAAAATGAGAAGCGATGGAGATGGAGACAATTATAGGATTCGAATCGAAATTCGATGCTCGCGGTAGGGATCATTCTTTTAACCTAGAAGAGAAGTTATCCTGAATATATTATTTATGTCAATATTGTTTGTTGTTCATCAACGTTGGCTGTTTTGCATAATTTTTGAATAAAGCACTATATTCGACTCGGCGTGAAGGGCCATTGCTGGCTTCGTATTAAATTAAACGGACTCCTAAAGTCGTCCGTTTAAACGTAATACTCAGCCATCAATGTGCTACTTCACCTCCTCGACAATAATGTACTATTATTATATGATGTTACAAAAAATTTACGGTTTTCGCAATTTTTCCTTTATCTGTGCTACAAGACGGCCTCCTAGCCTAGTTGGTAGTGACCCTGCCTATGAAGCCGGAGGTCCCGGGTTCGAATCCTGGTCAGGGCATTTATTTGTGTGTTCATCACGAATATTTGTTCCTGAGTTATGGATGTTTTCGATGTATTTAAGTATTTATCTATATCTATCTATTATATACATCGTCGCTTAGTACCCACAACACAAGCCTTATGGAGCTTACTGTGGGACTAGGTTGATTTGTGTAAGATTGTCCCATAATATTTATTTATTTTATTTATTTATTTATTTAAGACGTTGCTTCGTACCAAATGTCGAGATTCTGAGTTCACGGGAACTACCTACAGGAGGTTTTGATTCCCTTGCGAGTTTAGAAAACTTGCGGCATAAACGACTGTATCTTTTGATTGCGCTGGCTTAGAAATTTGATTTTTTCACAGCTCCAAGGGACGGTAGACCTGAGTGCTTCATATAAATTTCAGCGTGATACCTCCACGCGTTCCTGAGAAAAAGGCGGACGGACAACAAAGTGATCCTATAAGGGTTCCGTTTTTTCCTTTCGAGGTACGGAACCCTAAAAATGTTTTTTCTCAAACATACTCCGAAAAGTATGCGTTAATGTCTCGAAATGAAGACATGAAGTTGCTCATTTATGGCTATTCAGGGAGTTAGTATGAAACGTACATTATTGTCCGCTGCTCTAACTTTTTAAATTTGCTCACTAAGGTTAGACTGACAAAGGAAATATTACATACAGCCAACGACCACTCTCTATGTAAGTATATTTGCGACATTAAAATTAAAAAAGAAAAAACAAAATCTATGGTACTAAATTTATAAGCGGTTAAACATGGTGCTCGAATAGCTTTTTCAAATGTCAAGTTAAAAAAATAAAAAAGGCGGCAATTTAAATTTATTTACTTGATTTTAATTATAATATTTTCTTACATTGTTTGAGAAAAGCACTATACAATCCTTGGCCGGAACAGGGATTGCAGGACTCGCTTTATCCGCAACTCGTCTACCGCAATCTCGTCCTTAAATCCCTTACTTCACGGCCTCTGCAGTAATGTACTATTTTCGCGTCCAAAAAATTTTTCTCCTATTTTTTCTTAGTCGCCATACGATACGATACCAATGATGGCCTTAAACGGATCACCAGTATTTTAATCCTCAGCCATATGGAGCGAGGCGATTAGGTAAGCCATACAACTCCGAAATCACAGATTTTTTTTTGGCTGTTTCATACATTTCGGCCGATCAGGGTGCCTCCAACGTGGCAATCGTAAACGCTCCGTGGACTAGCGTAATCATCGACAGCGACAGTTGCGTTTCGTTCGCTACAGATTGTAAACGATTGGTACGTTAGGTACGCACCCCGAAGTCAATACTGTCTATGGCCATCTTTTTGGAACTTCTAAGTTGGTCCCATAGAAAAAGTTTTTCAGTATGACCTGTCTATCCACCTAGCTCAGGGGTCGGAAAATATGGAATTTTCGGAAGCTCATAGAGCCGCAGATTTATGTTTTATGTTTTTTACTGTAGTATTTGGCTTTAAATTTTTTTTAGGGGTACTCGAAGAGCCACAACTGACCCTTCAAAGAGCCGCATGCGGCTCGCGAGCCGCGGTTTGCGGACCCCTGAGCTTATATAGCTAATGTTTAAAATATATGCTATGCGTTCACAGAGGCCACTTCCATACGTTTTCATATGTTTACCGTGAACGCGTCGCCGGTCGCGCACTCCGTCGCCGCCACTCGAGCGGCGACTCAGTTCGCACCCTTCTGTGTTAACCTGAAACCTTTCAGTAACCCAACCGTTTTCGTAGTAAAGCTTAGTCAACCTGATCTCAAGAATGCGGAGGCGCCAGCGTAGGTTGTGGACAGTCACGGACTTTAATTGTTGAAGCACAGTTCACTTTACATTGGACATGTCATAGAGTAAGTATTAAACAAAGCAACCGTAAATGGCTCAACACTAAAGTCCGTGATTGTACCATGGACCGAATTTCGAACCAAGATATCCATCCTTGAGGAACTCGGAATCAAACAGCACCTGCTCTCCAATGTGAAGACTCGGATCTTCAACTTCTATGGACACGTATCCCGGTGAGACGGAATGTCCATAGAGCGTCTTGTCGTGAATGTCGTGCAAGGATGAGTAGAAAGCGCAAGAAGTAAAGGCAGGTCCCCTATGAGGTGGATTTTGTGTCAATAAGGATTTATGACACTCATTATATACGGAATCATTGAAAATATATTACTTTATATACATGAATCTCTGCTGTTAACATTCTGACATTAGATTTTATTTTTTTCTTTAATGAAATGTCAAAACGGGGCCCAGCATCCAGTTTTGGCCACTTTTTTCCATGGCTTCTGACAACTGATACATAACAGATAAAAGTGCCATTTGTGCTGCCATAATTAACTACAAACCATATACCTGTAAATTAGTCTATATCTTAATAAAGTTCCAAAATGGCCAAAACCGGGGCATCTGCCCTATGCCAAATTTCAGCTCAATCGGAAATCAGGAACTGCTTTAAATCTGATTAAAACATTTATTATTATTTAAACAACAACCTACCTGACACTATAAGTTAAATAAAAGCTAGTAAAAATGCCTGTATGAACGACAGTTGACTTGTACATTTTCAGACTGCTACACCGGATTCTCTCGTGTTGATCGACGAATTAGGACGCGGTACGTCGACGTACGAAGGTTGCGGCATTGCCTGGGCTATTGCAGAGTAAGTATCATTTTATACAGAATACCAACCCAAAAATAAAATAAAATTGGTTAGTACTATTAGTTTGAGATCGACGGATAGTTTAAGCCTTTATAAGGCAGAGGGAATATATTTCCCACCATTATTTGAACTTTATCTCAAAGTGATAGGGTTCAATTTCGTCTAATTTCTGACTATTGCCTTATAAGGGGTTAAGGCCCTTTGCACACATCGTCGTAGCGTAAGCGTATCGTAATACGCGCGTAAGACGAGAGCGATAGGTCACATGTTCAAAGAACGCACACGACGCGGCGTTGAAGCGAATAGTATTCGTAAATGACATCTTCGTGTGCGGACTTCATTGAACGTGTACCATCGCCCACACTGGTAACTACCCATCGGTGGACCTTATGCCTTTTGTAATAAGGTCCACCGATGTACAGTTAAGAGTGTTGCTGTTTGCACGTTCTCGTATCGCTCTTGTCTTACGCGCGTATTACGATACGCTTACTCTACGAAGCCGTGTGCAAAAGGCCTAAGTCCATTCGATTTTTTACCTTGTAACATAAAGTCAACATCACAAGCATTACGATTGGGCGGCGATTTTATAATAATGACTTAATGTTGTTATCAAAAATTTTAAATCAAATTAATTACAATCATCGTGTCAATCGCGAACAAAAAATTGTGTCATATTCTTAATCGACGTAGTACCCAAATGGGGAAGGCCGGTGAAAACTTTTAGTAAAGGGCGCTGTTCCAGATTCCATACAATAGGACAAAGAGACACATACAATGAGAGAAACAGACAGAAAAAAAACTACTTCGCGCCATACAGATTTAGCTTTCCTAAGGACCAATGTGTGAGATGTCACTTTGACAGTTGCCTCGTCCAGTCCATTTCAACACGAAATAAACTGCTGAAATCATGACCCGAAGTCGAGTAAAAACACGCTTATCTCGCAATCAGTTGACGTTCAGGATTCACAGAATTAAGTCAAATATACAATACTCAAGATAAGATAATTTTGGTTTCTTTTTGTTGTCCTGGTATTTATCATAATTTAAACAATATGATATGAATCAATGCTGATATTCTTTTTTCCTAACAATGCGCCTTCTAGTCGCACGTACTTGGTATTAACATTCTTTGACGATGACACATAATTCCTAATTTACTAATTGAGACGTTTTCAAGCTAAAAGTATCACTATATTATATGGCAATAAGGGCGATTATTTAATTACACTTTTATGCTAATAGCGCCTTATCGACAACCAACAAAGTAGGTCATTTTGGCAGAGAGCAACAAATCTATGTTCCATAAATGTCCTTGTTGTTCTTGGTATTGTTTTTCCTTCCTTGAAACTTAATTTGTCTTAGTTGGCATAAGCAGAGAGTAAAGTAAAACATAACATTTGAAATAACAAAATTTAATAAGTAGTAAATAATGTACAGTAAATAATAAAATTGAGTTTCGATAAGAGTTTCAAAAGGTTGACTTTTCTGTTAATAACATATTTCATTCGTAATCATCTCATTAATTAATAATATATTTTTCACTTCTCATGCTCAAAAAGTGTGTCGTATTATGCTTACCAAGGTGGACTAAAGTAGTACATTTAGCCTCTAGGGCTAGTATGTATACATATTTATGATTTACAAAACATTTTAAATTGACCAATCGGAACACTTCACCATATTAAATCCACCAATCACAACACATATCGAAGTTAATCGGAACGCAAGATACTTTTATGGTGCGTATACTGTGTAAATAATTAAAGTCCATAAAAAAACATTGTATTTAATATCAACCAATCAGAATACAGCAATGTTAAAATCGACCAATCAAAAAACGCAATATATTTCTAAAAACATGAGGTGTTTTTTAGTTCCTACTTCGCAATCATTAAAAAAGATTGTAATTTTTTGGAAGCGCTTTAAAGCGTGTTTAAACTGTTTAAAGACCTAATTTTACGGTCGTCTGTGGCATTTATTCGCGGTGTTTATATTTTGTATCTATGTCAAAGAAGTTAAAAAAATTGAAATACCGTCAAGTTAAACCATAATTTCACCTTAGTTTAGTTATTGTGCGTAAATAATAAGTATTTTTATCTTATTTTCTCGCAATCGAAGTGAAAAATTTTATGCATTACTCTGGTCTAAAAGCCATATTGCCACTCGAACAATTTTCCCTCACTTCGTTCGGGAAAATAACCATCTCGTGGTAATATGGCCTACTTTAGACCCTTGTCAAACAATCTACTATTTAAACGGGTGGAAAACTGGTAATTTACATTATTTTTCTTTGAAAGATATTTTAATACCTAGGTACCATTTAAATATATATTTTTATTAAATTGACAGTGCTCAAATAACGATATAAATATGTGTAGTTGGTGAAAGCGCAGGATTAAAGGGACGAGGGACTCGTATCTTCCACTATGAAAAAATGGTGTTCGCGAAATTTCAACCAAATTACCTGTAAAATAGAGTTGATTTCCTTTGTCTTAAAATTTAAAGGAACAGTAGAAAATATACTTAATGCGGTACGAACTGGGTTTAAATTCCATTGAAATAAAATGTACATGCTATTGTACATTGGGTGGCACGACGATAGACGAGTTTCAAGCCTTTTGTTAGTTTTGAAAAATACAAATAGGCTAATAAATAGGCCAATAGTTCTATAGGTAGATTAGATTTATTGACTGTTGATTTAAGTATACAATGTTATATTTATGCTAGATATAATAGGCGTTATATGCTACTTGATTTAAAGTATGAGTATCATTATCAAGCAGTGGAGTGAAAACATTTTATTGTACAAAAAATATATTTACTTTCAATGTCGTTTGTACTTTTCTTTGTTAAAATTCATTTACTGCTCAACGATGATGATTCCAATAAACCCAAACATAAAGAGCTTCCAGAGCTCTTATGACCACCATCGCTCAATATCATCACACGAGCTCAATATATCGTATTGTCATCCAACTTATGCAGGTATGCTAAATTTCAGCTTAATCGAACGCCAGGAACTGGTTCAAATCTGGCTTGAAAGATTCTAAATCAACAAACTAAACAGCAAACTAGCTAAAGTGGTATTTTTGACTTAGCGAAGTAATCTGACAGCTCCTGCCATACAAAGTTTGTATGCTTTGATGCCAGGAGTTGCCCGCTTCGCTCTATGAGGGCTCCCTGAATTTATTTAATCACCAGTTGGCGGCACTTTGACGAGGTCTCTTTGACAGTAGGTGTCAAAATCCATCAATTAAAAAAATATCATTGTTTGATTATGACAGCTAGACCTCTCGCCACGGTGTTGGCAACTGGTGAAAATATTGATTCCGGAGAACCACATAAAAAATACCACTTTATCTATCTGACAAGCACTGTAAGTATTCATTCATTTTTAGGGTTCCGTACCTCGAAAGGAAAAAACGGAACCCTTATAGGATCACTTTGTTGTCCTTCTGTCTGTCTGTCTCTCTGTCAAGACCATTTTTCTCAGGAACGCGTGGAGGTATCAAGCTGAAATTTATATCAAATACTCAGGTCTACTGTCCCTTGCAGCTGTGAAAAAAAACAGACTTCTAAGCCAACGCAATCCAAAGATACAGCCGTTTATGCCGCAAATTTTCGCTCGCAAGGGAATCAAAACCTACAGGGTACTTCCCGTGAACTCAGAATCTTGAAATTCGGTACGAAGCAACGTCTTATAGCACAGATAAAGGAAAAATTGCGAAAACCGTAAATTTTTAGTTACATCGTATAATAATAGTAGTTTATGTAACTGTTACGTAATAAGGGTCCTTAAAACATGAGTGTGGTTTTATGAAATGAGCCGCAGGCGAATTTCATAATAAGATCACACGAGTGTTTTAAGGCCTAATTACGTACAGTTGCATACACTGCTTTATCTACACTCATATTATTTATTATAAATGCCGTATTCGGAAATCATAGAATGGCCGCCTTTGCACCGCCGTGGCCATCTCGATTGTGTCGGCGTGGCCAACTCGATTGTGTCGGCGCTCGCGCGGGACCAATCGAGTTGGCCATGGCGGTAACATTATGTTATCAAATTCGATGTTCCAAATTTGAAACTCATTGCTTAACAATATTTGAGCATGCAAAGTTAAAATTACGTTACTGCCGCAGATAAGAAACTTATCATAGTTAAATCGTTTGTTGTAATGCTTGTCATTGTCTACGGTTTTTGAACGCATTTAAGAGTACTTACAGTATGAGTGTAGATAAAAATATTTTAAAGTTACTACCCCTATATACCTACAGGTTTGTGCGGAACCCTCGGTGCGCGAGTCCAACTCGCACTTGGCCGGTTTTTATTAATAAAAGCTTGTAAAAACCATTGTGTTTTTACAGGGAGCTAGCAACGAAATGCAAATGCTTCTGCCTATTCGCAACCCACTACCACGAGCTGACGCGCCTGCCGAGCATGCACCGGGCGATCGTGAACTCGCACGCGGAGGCGTCGGTGGTGGACCGGCAGCTGCTGCTGCTGCACAGGGTCGCCGCGGGGCCGGCCGCGCACTCGCTGGGGCTCCACGTGGCCCGGCTGGCTGATCTGCCGGACTCCATCATACAGGTATATTTCTCTATCCAATAGTAACTTACGTCCGTGAAACAGGCAGTTCGTCTTTGGAATAGTCTCCCTTTGGATATTCGGCAAGCTCAGACTAAATTCTCATTCAAGCGCAAGTTGCGCAAGCATCTTACAGAAAAGTCTCTTAACTAAGGCTCATAGTAGATTAGTAGCAGGTTATATAGTATATATTATATAGTAACGGCCTCCTAGCCCAGTCGGTAGTGACACTACTTACAAAGCAGGAGGTCCCGGGTTCGAATCCTGGTCAGGGCATTTATTTGTGTGGTTATCGCAGATATTTGTACCTGAGTTATGGATGTTTCCTATGTATTTAAGTATTTATCTATATCTATCTATTATATATATCGTCGTCTAGTACCCACAACACGAGCCTTGTTGAGCTTACTGTGGGACTAGGTCGGTTTGTGTAAGATTGTCCTATAATATATATATATATTTTTTTTATATTATACGTAGTAATGTGTAAAGTAAAGATATATATATATATATATATATATATATATATATATAATAATTACTAGCTTTTTCCCGCGGCTTCGCCCGCGTACTAAAAGAACAAAAAAAGGAGGTTCTCAGTTAGACTCGTATGTTTGTATGTAGGAATGTATGTTTGTCTGCGATCATCTTGCGTTTCGCTGAACTGATTTAGAAGCGGTTTTCGGGAAAGTATTCGTTACATTCTGGAGGTTTTTCGGTATACCACGTTTTGAAGACGGCGGTTCCCTCATTTTTTATTTTAAAGAAATTATTGCAATAATTGTTTAATTGTTACGCCATCAACGACTTACTACTGAGAGATTATGATTAATACAGATTTCTACTCTTGAATAGAAGCTTTTCCCCGCGACTTCATTTGCGTGGAATTACTAATCCACCCTCCTTTTTACCCGCTTAAGGAATGACTTCTGGGATAACAACTATTATATATCCTTCCCCAGAACGCAAAATATCTCCATACCAAATCATCTAAATAGGTTCAACGGTTATTAATTTCCCATACAAACTTTCAACCCCCGTTTCACCCCCTAGAGGGTTGATTTTCGAGATAAAAACTATCCTATATTGTTTACCGCGACTCAATCTATATAATATGTACCAAGTTTCATTTCAATCGTCTGTTCAGCGGTTAATAATTCGCCATACAAACTACCAACATGTTTTCTACCCCTCTAAGATTGATTTTCGGCTTAAAAAGTATTCTATATTGTTTCCTGGGACTCAAACTATATCCACAACAAAATTATCTAAATCGGTTCGCGGTAAAAAAATCTCCATACAAACCTCCAACCCCCATTTCACCCCCTTAAAGATCGATTTTCGAGATAAAAACTGTCCCATGTCGTTTCCCGGTACACAAACTATCTCTATACCAAGTTTCATCTAAATTGGTTCAACGTTTAAAAATTCCCCATACAAACTATCAACCCCCATTTCACCCCCTTAAGTGTTGATTTCGTAATCAGCGACCCGATAAACCATAGAAACAATACCCATGTTGATATTTAAATTTTGTCACCACATTTCCCCCTTATGGGTTGAATTCTCAAAAAAGCTGAAACACTTGTTTTCTCATTTATCGTTAGGAATACTCCTGTAAAGTTTCGAATAAAATAGTTGAACTAATCTCGTTTCCTATACAAACTTTGAACCCCATTTCCCCCCTTAGGAGGTAAATTTTTAAAAATAATTTCTAAAAATAGTGCATCCTTATGCCTTATAAGGAGCCTACGTACTACATTTGGAATCTCTAGAACCAGCGGTTTGGGTTGTGCGTTGATATGTCAGTCAGTTTCTTCTTTTATATATTTAGAAGAAGATTGCAATTTGGCACAAATACTTTCAAGAATTTTTATGTCCACAATATTAAATTTCAAAATCGATGCCATTTTCTTAATTAACGTCCCAAAAAATCACAAAAACGACACCCATATGGATATTTAGACATTTCAACCCCATTGTACCCTAACAGGGGAGATAGTATTTGACGTCCGCCACGTCGGATTTTAAAATCGTTGTTGTTTTCGTAATCAACGACCCGATAAACCATAGAAACAATACCCATGTTGATTTTCAGACTTTTTGACCACATTTCCCCCTTTTAGGGGTTGAATTCTCAAAAAACCTGCAACACGTATTTACTCATTTATTGTTAGGAATACTTCTGTGAAGTTTCGAATAAAATGACTAACTAATCTTGTTTCCCCATACAAACTTTGGACCCCCATTTCACCCCCTTAGGGGATGAATTTTGAAAAATCCTTTCTTAGCGCACCCCTAGACCTTATAAGGAACCTACGTGCCAAATTTCGAATCTCTAGAACCAGAGGTTTGGACTGTGCGTTGATAGATCACTATGTCAGTCAGTCACCTTTGAGTTATATATATATAGGTTGTATTTATGTAGAATAAATTTATATTTAGTTATACGTAATGTAATTTCGGATTTTAGTTTTCTGTTTGCTACCCGTTCCCCGCACTTTTGTTTTTATCTGTTTGGCCTGACTGGTAAAGAATGCCCTCTGGCATTAAGTCCGCCCTTTGTACTTTGTATTATGGTGCAATAAAGTTTAAATAAATAAATAATAATAAATAACTTGGACTTTAAAAGTTCGGACCAAAGCCAGAATAGATGCGTTTGAAATGTGGTGTTGGCGCAAAATGGGCATTTCCTGGACAGCGCGTCGCACCAACGTATCTATTCTGCAGGAGCTCAAGGTCCAGACTCGTCTTTCCGCTATCTGCCGAGGGAGAATGCTCGGCTTCTTTGGACACTTGGCCCGGCGTGACCCAGACATCCTTAAAAGACTTTACTCGTTGGACCAGTGGAAGGCGATCGAAAGCGGATAGGGATACCCACCCGCTGGTCCATTGCCATTGAGGAGGTTACACGCGTCGGACTCCAGGGTTCGGGCGAGGATGGAGAACATTACAACGTTGCGCTCTACCATAAGTCGCTACTTATAGTGGTCACGACCCTCAGACATAAGGATTCGATTTAGAAGAAGATCATAGAGGTAGCTGAACCTATTCCTCTTTACTTTACTTATTAGGACAAGAACTAACCTTTATCAACGGGATTTTAGATTTGATGCAAGTATATAATATTATGTATTGGAACCAACGGACGAAAAAGGACCTTATTACGAATTTTATTTAGGTACATTTCCAGGTTTAAAATTTTTAGCCATTTGGATTTATTTGTCGTTCAGAGTTTGGTCATTTATTAGTTAATTAATTATTTGACTGGTAATTCGTCAAACATACTTGTTACCAGTTCACATTAATTCATCCGGCCAGGGGGGCAATTTTTGAGATTCGGGCACATGATTCTGACATTTAAAACTGTCAGAAACGATGAAACGGTATTTTAGAAGTAACAGCGATAGGATTTTAAAACGATGGTTATTTAAACTATTAACTTCATGCTAAAATAATGGTGACAAGCCTAAATATGTGGGCGGTTATTTTCGGCGTTAATTTCTTAAACTTTGAGCGATCGAAATTTAAAAATCGGCCCCCAGTAGTCCCAGAATATAAAAAGTAAAATGCAAGTACATGTGGAAACAGTTTTGCAGGGCACTGTATAAATTAATGTACTTTTCGAATAATAAAGCAATCTATCTATCTATAGATAGAAAAATATGTACTTAAATTTTACTTTATTTTATCATCAAACGGCCTCCTAGCCTAGTCGGTAGTGACTCTGCCTACGAAGCAGGAGGTCCCGGGTTCGAATCCTGGTCAGGGCATTTATTAGTGTGTTTATCACAGATATTTGTTCCTGAGTTATGGATGTTTTCTATGTATTTAAGTATTTATCCATATTTATCTATTATATATATCGTCGTCTAGTACCCATAACACAAGCCTTATTATTGAGCTTACCGTGGGCCTAGGTCGATTTGTGTAAGATTGTCCTATAATATTTATTTATTTATTTTATGTGACCTACTGCTGACAATACGTCAGGCTGAAAAGAGTAATTACAAGGAAAAGATTGATCTAATTCTCGCAAATCATAAATGTGTGACGGATATCCGTTTTACTAATGATAATGACAACCCACTAGTCACATAAACGTCACCTACATAGCTTATTGATAAGTTAAGGTATACGATAACACAACAAAGCCGTTTCAATGTGTTCTAGCATTTCAAGTCTTTGTTGATTATATGGAGCGCCAGGTAGCTAATTACCTTCAGAGGTACCATCTGCAGCAAAGTTAGTCCTGGTTCACAATTGGACCTTATTACATGGAGATAGGGTCTATAATAGTTCAGTTAACGATGTTACTGGTAGTACCTGCCTTAGCCCAAGACAGATATGCTGACAGACATTGTTCCTAATTTCTATGAAGTGAGGATTAAAACTGTTTGTTAGATTTATGTTATGCACCATTGCAATTTACCATCACCGGATAAGTTAACAGATGTCGATAGCTAGACTTAATTTCCCAGAAGGAATCCACAATGACCGGTCATGGTGTATCTCAAAGCAAGAATTTAATTAGAGACCGCACACGCGTACTACCGTAAGGGATAGACATAGATGACGATAAAATCACTTCTACAGCACAAAACAGAACAATTTACTATTGTTTTCCTTAGCCGTTACGTTACTATTTGTACGTTACGTACGAATAGCCATACATTTAACGTTCCCCTTTCCCGCAAAAATCGGCAGTCTTATTGTGTATAGAAAATGACAGACATGGCTAGTGGGTTGAATTCTCCAAGTACTTGTTCTTGTAAAATCTTCCAACCGATATATAAACTATATAGATGTCTGATATCGTCACTTATAATGATATATCTCATTTACAGTATGCCGAAACCAAGCAAGCGCAACTCGAGACCAACTTGTTCGAGGCAGCCAACATAGAAGACCAGGAATCGGAGGCCGGGCAAGCCTTGATACTCGAGTTCCTACGTAAGTGCAAACAGCTTGAAGCCTCCAACCCGTCCAACGAAGTCTTGGCCAAAGAAATAGGAGCTCTGAAGAAAGAATTAATGCAGCAGGATAATAAATATTTGCATGCGCTTATGACTAACTAATGCCATTTTTTTTAATAAACCTTTTTGATAAATCTTTGTGATTTTCTCTTACCCGTCTATTCACTTCGTGGCTTGATATCAAGTTGCGCCATTAGCATATCTTTTCTCAATATGTCAGTCGAATGTGATTTATGTGACGCAGCGACGCAACGCAATACCAAACCACGAAGGGAGTTGTAGCCTTTAACACTTAGTGGGTAACGACAAGATATTTGCCGTCATACAACTCAGACATTTAATTATTTTTCTCCATAAACGCGTTGTTAATTAATATAAATTTTAGTTCGCATTGGAGAATCTTACTTACCAATCTACTAAAAAAAGGAAAACTGATAAAAGTTATTCCATCTTGTAAAATGTTAATTCTTTGGCAGGATCTTAGATATTACTTACATACATTATAACAAAAATATCAAATTGGTTACGCTTGATATTGTTGATAATCATAATTCTCATATTTCAAACGTCAAATTAATGCTTTAAACATGAAAATAACTTATTTTATTAAAAATTTACATATACTTACAAAATTTAAGTCGCACTATGAAAATTGGTACTTTACGACAATGGCAATCATCTTGTAACTTGGAAATTACAACAGATGGAAAAAAATCTAGCTTAAAATTTATAAAAAAAAACCTAGATCGTACGAGCTTGCAATTTTTTTAAATTATCGCTTTAAAAAAATCTTGCTAGCTACGCGCTACACTCCTCCTCGTATCTAGAGGAAAGAGAGCTAGCTTAGTGGGTTCCTTACACAATGTTATACGCAATACACAAGAAGACAGTTGAGTGCTACTCGTTTTTTCCTCACCGGTCAGGTAGCTGCCTAAATTTCAACTTAAAACGCTGATAGAATTTCAACTCAGCCAGGTAAGTTGAATACCAAAAATGTTAGCTTTTTTACTTTTTTTCGTAAGTAGCCGAAGCGGAAATATCGTACAATTAAATGACTTTTAGTGATCGATAAAACTCTGTGATCCAAAAACGTTATGGGAATTCATCTTTTAAATATTTCGACCTTTTCTGGGAAAGTATACATTATTCATGGGATTTTAACTTTATGGGAATTCAAGTATCACAGTTCCTGTAGGTTTCGACAGTAACTGAGCGTTTTCCCCCGAAACCTATGAAACCTGAGATTCGATTGGACTTGGTCCAAAGAATTGGAGTTGCGTATATTTTCCCTTTAGGTCTTTTCAGGTCAATTATTATGGGGTCCCACAATGACACTATAAGAAATCAGTGGGACCACCAAGATTAATATCTTCCAAACTACAGGCGAAATACTAAGCCCCTTGTTCATAAACGTGTCACAGCTCTATGCCAAACACAACTGTCAAAGTGACTGATAAGAACAAACGATTAGTTAAATGAGGCTTGTGAGTCGTTTATGAATAAGGAGGAAATACTTGTTAGGATTATGTAGTCATTTAGAACAGAAACAACAATTTGATTGAACAATTTTTATTATGTATAACATTAATTAACATATTCAAAAAGAATCATTAGAACTCGTGAATGTTTTTAATTTGAAATGTAGTTGGTTCATTGTGCTGATTGCCTAAACTAAATCATTCAGTTATTGGCCGGTTAACTAGTTACAACGGTCAAATACCTTTGTTAATTAGTTGAAATACCTAAAATTTTACAAGATCACTTTGAAACATGAACATTTTTAGCTGCATTCATCTCTCTACATTTTATAGAGAAAGCAACATTATTTCGCGTTTAAGAGTGACCTCTGTGATTCCTATTTAATATTAACGTAAATGTCACGTTTTATCATTCAAATTAAATTATACAACATACTCGTACATGTTTAGTTATTTGCTTATCATTATGTCTACCTAATACTCTGTTTTGACATAAATTAGTAAATTATCGTCAAAATAGAAGCATATTTACAGGAACAATAATAGGTTAACTATTTCCATTAAACAATAGTCTTAATAAGCGTTTCGAACTGAAAATACTAGGGTATCTATAATAATCAGGTTTATATTATCAGATTTACAAAAATCACTGTCTCAAATTAATCATACATAAAATAATCACTTTTAAATGCCATAAATGAAGTCACTTTTTTTACGTTGTTATATTTAATGACCACCAGTTACTGGCTTGTAATTGTAACCCTAATTTGAATTGCTAATCGTAATTCAGGGCCCAGCAGTATAAATATAATGGGAAAAGACTAGTCGGTGTAACATATAATTTGACAGTCTGCACTTTCACAAGAGAAAGGCACGCGACATCATTTATAGCATACAGAATTTCATTCAACTGGTGGGACAAAATGATAAGCTAAAATTTTTATTTACAAAGTCATAATTTTTTACAATTTACATAAATAATTTAAAATCATTTAACATTTCGATCGCCAGCGGGTCGTCGGACCGGAGACGTTCCTTCCGCCGTCGATTTAAATTAAAAATCACAGCACGGCTAGTCTCTTAGAATCACAAACTACACAGACACCGCTTATGAAGCTCTTACAAAGTGCGAGGACAGAACACAGGCGCAATTTTACCAGTAAAATGACACGATTCGAAAACAACAACTGAGTCGATTATAATCTGTAAAAGCCCTGGTTGAACCCCATAACTCTATCATTGTCGATATTTTTGAAATACATGGGTATACCGGTCATAAACGTAGACGCAACTGAAAAACGCGAGTGGTCGCGCTCCCATACTAAAATAAGTACCGGACCGCCTTCGTGTCGTGACTTCGAGTTGTCTTGTATGCTCCGTCTTGTAGTAAGGTGATCTGTGTTTAGAATGCTTGGAAGCGTAGTCTGCGGCGGTTTCCAGGACGCCACGTACTGACACTGACTAGATCCGAGCCTCGCGGGGCTCCACTCACGAGTAGTACAGGCGCACGGCGCTGGTGAACGTCCGGCGGCACATCGGGCACTTGTCCGTGGCCAGCGCGCACTTGGCGCACGCCACCACGTGCCCGCACGGCACGAAGCACACGTTCCGCTCGTTCTCGTAACAGATTTTACAAAGTTTCGAATCTTCCACTTCAGATTTCTTTTCTTCTTCCACTTTCGCCGGCTCGGTCTCCGGTTTGGGGGCGGGTTTCGTTTCTGGCACGACGCACGCTTCCGATATGACTTTCTGGACGTAATCTCGGCCCTTGACGAGTTGGACGTACGCGCAGCGGTCGAACCACCGCGCGTGTTGTTCCCACGGGATGTCGTCCTCTTCCCAGTCTTTGAGGCCACCGTCGCAGTAGAAGCATTTGGTCTTGTCGCTCTGGCCGGTGTAGTAGAAGCCGGCCTCGGCGAGCGCCTCGGGCTTCTGCTTCATGCTCCTGGGCCAGTCCTTGAAGGTGCGCAGGCGCGCGGCCTCGGTGGCGTAGCGGGGGTGCACGGGGCCCGGCATGCACACGCTGGCGCCGGTGGGCGGCGGCGCGCGCACGCCGCACTCGTCCTGCCCGTCCGTGCCCACGGGGTTGCCGGGCAGGGTGCCCGCGATGGCCTGCTTCCTCAAGAACGGGCACTGCGGAGCCCATTTCTGGTGATCTCTCGCGGGATCGTCGCCTTCCACCCACCGCATGATTTCGACTTTACAGAACGCGCATCGGACCTCGTCGCTGCGGCCGAGGTAGTAGAATCCGTTGCTGGCGAGAGTTTGGGGGCTAATGAAAGTGAGGGGCCAGTTGTCGAAGGTTTTGAGTCTGTTCTCCTCGCGGTGCATGTCGGCAGCGAGCACATGGTTGTTGTCGGGCTTGTCGACGGCGAGGGGGAGGGTTGGGAGGGCGGGGAGGGTGGGCGAGGTGGGCGACGAGCTGAGCGAGCTGCCGCGCGAGCCTCCGGACTCGTAGCCCGTGCATGGCGTCGGCAGCGTCAGCACCGGCTCCACGAGCGGTCGCGTCTTAGCGGTCGCGGGCGCGTTTTTGAACAACGCAGTGCCCGGCGTTACTGATGATACTGAAAATAAAAGAAAACACCGTTTTACACTTATTTTAATACACAAAATGTTGACTTTTCAATGTCAGAACTCAGTCAGATAAACATCTACGATGATAAACTCTAGACTAGAACGTCAAACACCTTATTTAATATTTGTATGCCAATGACGTCCAACCTAACATGACATTGTCATTCCACCCCAAACCAACCTTAATATTGTAACTTACTCATTGAGCGAAATGTAAATTTCTTTTGAGTAATAAAGTTCTTTAAACCTAATATTTTCAAAATAAGGTTTGTTATAGCTCTTATAATTCACAGCTAGATGTATCTGAATGACCTTTTTCAACGCGACGATCGATGTGAGGCTACGATAAAAAGGACGAAAGCAGCTGTATGTGCGCGAATAGAAACTAGGCGCTTCCAGAAACAGTTTTCACAACAAGTTCTCGCTGCGTCACGGCATTTCGCGCCGCAGCCTCCCCTCACCGAGTGCACTCAGTGCGCATGCACTCAACGCACGCAATCAATTTTTCTTTACCCTCCGTACTGGGCACGGACCTCTGGGCTAGAAAAACTATCTATTATCGTTCCCATGAGTTCATGGCAAAAACTCTATTTGTTTTTTAAAAACTATGTTTATTTTCTGATTAAGCAATTTAAAATGTAGTTAGGTACGTTATATCAGACATACAGAATTTTTTATTGTTTATTTATGAATAACACTGTGCCTTTATCTCATGTAGCAACTACATCAGAAAAGTGTTCTTTAATAATAAAGGGACTTTACACATGACTAATTGAATTTAGTATTAAATACGGTAGATACCTAATTGTGTATGGAATTTGTAAAGTACCCATTACGAGGTGTATTTTGCTTACAAAATTCCAATGACGGTGGATAAAACCCATATAAACATGTTAGTTGGCAAATACCTACGTTTACAATTGCACAGTGGTTCACTACGCATTATATTCCCGTCAAAAATGAACACAAGTACAGCTGTATCCAAACACCAAATTATAGGGATCGATAAGCTTATCAACAACAAAAACGAGATAACTACGTAGTGTTTAAAGTTTTAGTAATTAGAATTTGAATTATAATGAGCACATTATTAAAAACTGTTAATGATTTATTTTACAGCTTTGTTTACAATCAGCATTTGAATGCTGGGTATTGATTACTGAGAAGTATTTGCTGCGTAGGGTACATATGACTATGATATTGTGTTGGAACCGCGACAAAGTACATACATATAGTACAAATTCGGTTAGTTATAAAGAAAATTAATAAAAGCAAAACGTAGAGACAAATGCGTAGCGTACAACTTAGTAGTACGCAACAAAATAATGGCCGAAAAAATCAATAGATGATATTTACCATTTCTGTGCTTGGAGTCAACTAAAATTGGCATTTTGACAAAAACTATGTACTTCTAACTTTAATCACGTAACACTCAAATAACACATTGCCTTAAAGTGCTTCACTTTTTGGAAAAAATAAACTTTTTTAATTTCAGTGTGCGGTAATGGCGTACGACGGGAATCAAGCATCGTTGGCTACTCGCTTTGTGCCTGGTGGGGCGATATGGTGCTGCAATGACCCCCTCTGCGCATGCGTACAAATTTAAAGAGGGTTCCATTTCGCCTACGAGGGGTGCACAGCTGTGCGGGCTACTATAATTATTAGTATTTATATGGTTACAGTTCCAAACATGGCTATCGGCAAATATGAATGTTGCGTTGCTCGTAGGCTATTAATAGGATTTAGACCCAGTTAAACAATTTGTATGGTGTTGTTGTAGGTATCTTTCTTATCCAGAAGAAAAATCGCAATATGGAATACGTAACAACCAATTTTTCTTCTGTAATATCTACATTTAGTCCGATACTGTCTGGCGACAGTTTATGACAAGGAATGCCTTGATAAACGAACTGGTGTTCATTGTACGCCGGCTACGATGTCTATAGCGCCTATACGATAAGTGTGAGCGTGAAGGGACGCTCTGTGGGAGAGTTGTAAAGTTCTCAATCAGGCTGGCGTCTGGAGCGACGTTGCCGGGCCGCACACAGACGACCGGGTTTCATTCATATTTGAGACGCGACGTTGCCGTCTCCGGCGGAAACCGCGTAAAAAAGGGCCTGAGGAATGTGGCGGTACTGCTGAGCGGCTCTAATGCCGAATAAAAAGTGGCAGGAATGCGGACAGTACTTAAGTATAAGTAAGTACTCGCGTGAGTAGAAAATTCGGGTTCACGTATTATAATGATTTCCTGATTCAAATAATCGTTGCTATGTAGAGCATTTTATAGAAAACAGCTATCTGAATGACATTTGTAATTTTGCATAGTGTGTCATGTCGACTTGGGGTATTCGTAAATAATAATAGTACACTACCTACATTGAGATTTTGCAAAACCGGCATTATATGAAATTTTTGCATTCGAGATCCAATTTACTTGCACAGAGAGCAAATGAAATTCAGCATTGTGGCTTTAAGAGAGCGGCGAGAGGCGGCGCCCTGAGAGTAAGCAGCGTGGGGACGGGGACGGGGCCGCGTTCTCATGACTATGGGTGGTCGGCGCTCGGCTTTCGAATTCCATTCCCTCGCCTGTAGCGCCTACGCACGCAGTCTAGGTAATATGTATATAGGTACTGTTACTACGAGTGCATACTCGAAGGCATTTTAAAATTATACAGGAATTCTCTTAGAAACTTAAGAATTTTATTAAAAATAAAAACAACTATCTGAACATCATTCCAGTACCAACTACTGCGCTTATACTAGTCCATACGTTTATTACGTTTACAGAAAACAATTGACGGATGTTAAAACAAAGAATGGCCAAGCTATGAAGTTATTTCTGGTTCAACCGAAAAACTCATGAATGAATTTTTACAGTGCCGGTTTTGTTTACGGATCATAAAAGATGAAAAAATAAATGAAAGGATAGAAGCGGAAATGGTGTCAGCTGAAGTGAACATCCGCCAGATGGTGCATATGCAAGGCGCGTTTATACCAAGAGGGCCGTCGTTATTAAACAAACTGAATGAAAACTAAAAGAAACCTACAAGATAGCTTCGAGTTCATCAAACAAAGGGAAGATTTCATAATAAAACGAACGTCTTTGCTGTGAAATGAGATATGACCGCGTGTGCAAATTTTAATGAGCAAAGTGGGATTCTCAGTTGTTTCGTATAATCGCGTTTCTGAAGAGGGCTCTATAATGAAAGCCGCGAGCGCCGACCAGACAGCGGACCGCTCGTATATTGTAAGTACTCAGGTTCAGCCGCGAGGTAACTACATTCCACAGCGGAGTTAACTAAAGGCCGCTCCCGCCGACAAAAAAAACCGCCGCAAGTTATTTGATAAGAAAATTAATTTAGTTTATTATATAGCTATTGCAAAATGCAAAAGCGGGAATAAAGTACCTAATACTAGGAATATAAATTAATTAATAACTAATTAGATTGATAGATATCAATTTTTATTGTCCACAATTTCGTTTCCAGAGAACCACTGTGCATTGCAAATAGGTATGTCATCAATAGACCCCGGACTCTTGTGGCAATGACGTCACAATAGGGTGATTTGGGGAGTAAACGGGACGGTGCTATGAAACACGGTTAAAAACTCGGTTGTTAACCGAATACATTAAATTAGACATTTTTAACAATATTACTTAGTAAGTTGATCAATATTATCGTTTGCTATATTACTTGCAAACCATGCATTTGTACGTTAAACTGGCATTGGTTTTGTCGGCCACTCGCTCCTTGTTCGTCACAAATGGCACCAAGCCAGTTTAAAGTACAATTGTATGGTTTGCACTAAAAAATAATATTGATTAACTTACTAGATAATTTTGTTAAAAATATCTAATTAAAATGTATTCGGTTAACAACCGAGTTTTTAACCGTGTTTCATAGCACCGTCCCGTTTACTCCCCAAATCACCCTATTGTGACGTCATTGCCACAAGAGTCCGGGGTCTAGCTCATCAATTACAAATATGACTATGATACAGCCACAACTATTTAATTTAATAACTAATTAGGTTCCCAATGCATAAGTAACTACTTTCAGTGCTAAATAATGTAGGAAATACTAACTAATTTTGTGGAGTAAAATTAGTTATGAATCTGTCTGCTGGAGTGGCAGATACAAAATGGGCCACCCATGTTAATCCTCAGGTAGGGACCTAGAGTGACCTCTTCGTTTTCACAACCATCTAAAAGGTTGGTATATTAATGAATACAGTTGGTATTGTTTGAACAGAGTGCCTTAGAAGTAAAGTTTTCATCATATATAAAATTATTTGTTAGTCTAATAATAATCACATTAAGTCAAGGGCGTTGCCAGGGGGGGGGGGGGGCTCAGCCGACCCCCCCCCCTAGATATTAGAAAAAAATGTAGCCAAATGTTGGACCCACAATTCATATTTTCTTACCCTCCGCCCTCCATTTATCAACTTGACCCCCCCCCCCTCTCGGCCATCGGCTGGCGACGCTTGCAAGAAGTGTTCTTATGGATGGAACTACAGTCTACATTATATACTAGTCCATGTACAGACAATGCAGTATTATAAAGCGCTAACAGAGGGCGTTACTAGCATCATCCCAACCATTATCAGTTACAAATGGAATAATATTGAAAATAATGAGTATTATAGGAAACAATGGACAACTAACTAGGTATAATGTTTCCAATTTTATGTATATATATTTACAATGCAGAATTCAAGGAAGGAAGGAAGACATTATGTGTTATCCTGTTGTGTAGCAGACTTATACATTGCTATTGCCATGGAAATCCTGGGCATATATATGTAACATGAGTATTGAATAGATAGACGGAATGGTTTGTAAGCCAGTTCTGGTATAAGTACTTGCCAAATTAGTGAGGTCATGCACCAATCCAACAGCTAGAGGCCCCTTTTGGGTATGCCTCTCAGCCAAGGCCACTGCCAAAAAGAATGACTATAGGATAGTAAAGAATCATTAATGTTTATATTTGTGTTCATAGTTGGTATTTCTGTTAGTGTTTAAGTATTAAAATGTTTTGAAATGAAAGCAAGGCCTATGAAAAGAGGTTCATGCTGTCAAAGAACACTTAAAAGATTAACCGATAGGCACATATTCAACACTTCAATGATAAAGGACTTTATCTTTTGATTTCTTAGAATTGATAGTAAAATTTTATACACTGCTTGGATTGTTCCATGTATGTATTACTAATTTTCCTGCTACAATAAAACTATCGATACCTAAGAATCTATTTCACAAACAGGTTACAAATGTTGTAAAATGCCTGAATGGAATATTTAGTTATTTTATATAAATTATTATTTCCCTATAATTTTGCAAAAAAAATATTACAAAATTAAATGTATATTACTGGTCTTATGGTCTGCATATTTCATCAATAACAGAAGCAGAACGTGACATTCAGTTGCATGATATCAGCTGCTTGGAGACTTGTGCCGCACGTTCCAACACTCAATAGCAAATTAACTATTTTATTGTTTGCTGTGTCTTCCACCGTGAAGAGTGCATCATTTAAACTTTAATACTTAGCTAAACTTTCTAATCGTGTTGACGTAAAAGCTCCCAATATCCTGATCTAAAAATAAGTCCAGGGAATGCGGGCAACGTAACTATTTGGGGTAGACTACAAATAAAATCACCCAAAAGTAAGGTTATACTGTCAGAGCTAAAATGCTGAATAATTTCCAACGTTGCCTGCTGACGTAGCAAACAAACATTCCACAATAAAGTGGCAGACTGCTTGTACATAAGAAATTCGACGTTGCCTTCGTTTCGTTCCGCACATATGGAAAGGTTATGTAAGTAATAAACATTTTATTCACCTCTTACAGCTTCCATATTAGGAATTCCAATTAAACGTAGAATCCAATAAACTTCATCTATTCCAATTGTATCCACCAGCAAATTAATTTTGCTGTCCTTAGTCCGCACTCACACTTCACACCGAAAACGTAAACAAAACAACACACACTTCTTACATGAGCGCGAAACTCATCGCAACTGAATTTGACGTCGAGTCGAGTCGGAGAATCGGTTGTGACGTTGGTATGGTTGGTTCTGTTGTGTAGGACGGACTTCACTTCGTTACGAGAGCGCGACGATAGCGCTACATCGTACTCGCTCGCACTAACAGTCTGGTTGGGTTGGGTTCGTTTAGTATTTTGTCGCATTTGCCCAACCCGGGGGGTGCGATAACTTTTTTGGCGTTATCGCGATAAAGGCGAAATTGGCACACTAAGTCCAAATCATTTTCGACCGCTCGACCAATGATAAAATCCCATCGATATAAAATGTTCTAGACCTCATTCGACGAGACACTTTTTTTGTTTTTATCCGAATGGAATATACTTAACTTGGAGTATTTACAATATTTACATAATAACAAACCAGAGAGTTCTAAACCAGGAGAGGCCCTGAGTATTATTTCCCCTCTGTCAAAAGTATTGGCGGAAAATCTAGTACATCTATAAAAACTATTTCAATAATCGATGTCACGCCATTTTCGTCATCGCTGTCGATGGATAACAAGCTCCGTGAAAATGCCCTTATGCGCTGTTTTTGGATGTAAAAAAATGTTATATTTCATCTAGTTTACAAAAAGATGAAATACCATTTCAGATGTAAGTACAGTTTTACTTTATTTACCATTACTTTCGTAATAAAAGATTTAACCTAAATCGAAAATCAAGCTTCGTTTACAGAATCGATTCAAAGACAATCGTTTTCTTTCTGACGGGCAGTAACTATTTGACGTTTGACACTTCTCCATATTTAATGCGCTTAAGGATTGCTGTCTTCTATATTTTGTTTGAAAATACAATCAAAAATGATCCTTGGCTTTTTTGTTTGACATTTGCAAAGACTGCATCCAATAATGAACCATATGTTAACACTTGTACAGTCGACTATTTATTGCTCCATTTAGTGTTATGAAGTATAAAAATAATATGTCAAATATGTTTGGTGTTTTCAAGTCAAAGGTACATCTTTGTCGGTTGTCAATAAAGCGTTGCTGCCATAAAAATTCATTTAGAAATAAACTGTATTAACAACCGACAATGATGTACCTTTGACTTGAAAACTTCACATGCGTGCTACCTCGCCCCCCTCAGATTTTGGCAGACTTTTTTGTCTGGAAAGATGAGGCGAAGCGTACTCCATTTATAGAGCTTTATGTAACAAACCTACCAGAGGAACATTTTGCGTCCTTGCTGCCGGAGGCCACGCAGTCGGAGGAGGCAGCAGCGACGGCAGCGGCTGCACCTCCCACATCTTTTGGGGAGGTTTTCTCTGCCATACTTTAATTACAGTCTTCGACATCTTACTGCTTTGATGTTCATTTTAATGGTAATATTCTGAAAATAAAACCATATTTTTCTTGTAATAACCTACAAATACCGAGCTGTGAATTTATACATAAAATCATTAGCCTCTGTTGTGCCTATGTTGTCTAAGAATTTACTTATGAAAAATGAAATATAAATCGAAATCTGCAAAAATTGACATTATTGTGACATGTTGTTTTTTTAATTGAAAATTCGAAAAAGGAATTATCAATAACTTCCCTTATGTTATGTAAATGTAAATAATTCCCGTATATTATGTACTTTAAAGCAAATAAACCGTTAATCATGAAGGTGGAGAACACACTACATTAAACACGTACGTAATTTTTTATATGTCCATTATCAGATAAAACGTTGCGCCACACAGATTAGTAAATTTTAACGTACCTACCAAGCCATACACTCACTAGATACACCACTCCTACCCTACCTAATGAAAAGTTGTAACTACCCAAATGCGCGTCGATCACTCGATCAGCTGATAATGCTGATTGGTATCTATAAATAAATATCGAAACATAGACACGATTTATTTTACCTGCACCGCGTTGATGCAGTCACTAGAAGCTGGCGCCGACTGAAATGATTATATTGGTTGGACCTACGCTTGACATAAGGTACGTTTTAAGATAAGTACCTAATTCACGTGCATCATGGAGTGATCACCATGTTGTGGGTGTGATGTGACGTGATCTCTGTTACTCAATAATAAAGGCAAGGATGAATGACGTAGTTGAGCTGTATTTGATTAACACTACAGATTAGATACGGTTCATCAGATTAGCCCTAGATACAACTTAGATAAGGTTCTTGTAATATAAAATATGTATAAACTAGGCGTAGCGAAGTAGTATCATAATAAAGCACTGGGTTATTTGCGTTATTTGCTACTAACCCACCTAAAACATTCATGTACGTACAGTATTGTGCACCTACAAAACTACACACAAAGAAAATAAATTACCTATACGGGCCGATGCAAAAGGTTGTGTCAATTCAATTAAAAGTCGAGGCAGATGCCAACCGTCAGCTGTTGGGAATTAGATCGAAAAAAATGCCAGAGCAGCGTTAAAAAGCGGATCGAAGGTTCCGTCCTTCCTTACTCAAAAAAATATTTTTGTATCTATATTTACCCTAAATAAGTAGTTGATACCGTCGCGTCGTTAAGAACTTATTTGGCTTAATTTGCAACGCCCTGCAATATGAGGGTTTCCAGAATCGATTTTTTTACCAGATACCGTTTCTAACAAAATTTTAAGTAAAATCGATTATAGGATACTACTACCTATATATTACACAAAACAACAGGAGAAAACTTTAAAATATGGCAGGCACTTCCTTGTAAAAGGTTATGTCGTCGTAATTTTGACGAAAATTATCCCTTTTACAGCACAAAACGGAAAAAAATACCATTGTTTTCCTTAGCCGACACAACTTTCTGTGAAAAATATCAGGTTTTCTCGTAGTAATCACATAAATTCTTAAACGGGTATTAGACATTGCAATTTGTAGGGCAATTTTAAGGAGGGGCGGGAGTGGCAGGGTACACAACTGATTGGGCCCTACAAATCGCAATGTCTAATACCGGTTTTAGGGAAAACGCTAAATATATCTGTTTGTATTCTTCCAGCCCTCCTCTGTCAAAAAATATGTGAAACTATGACAAGGACGAACGATAATAGCGCCTTCTCTGTCATACTTATTGAAGACCATCCCGTTCGTTCTTGGTATTTTTATTACCATGACAAGTCTATGGCTAGTATGTCTATGCATTGCCGAGACAACACTGAAATTATTGTGCCAGTACCGTAACAGACGAGGCCGAGCAGATCGGACCACGGACCGATAAGGACACTGTTACTTGTTGAGTGAGATTCTATATACCTCTCCCAGACTCTGGCCCCACCAGAAAGTGTCCGGCAAAAAGGAAGATGTACCTAATAGGCTTTATAAGTAGGGTAGGACACCTACCTACCCTACCACGTATCGTTTCACGTACCTACTCTATTAGGCATCTACCTAACCTAACTAGCAGATTATGTTGATACCTACTTAGCTGCTTCACGTTTTTGTTAGACTTCTAATTCAGGTTTAAAAGCAAAGTTAGAGTCTGATCACTCTTGTCTCAAGTATGCTGCTCCTAATGCATGCATGCATGCTTGGCCATTGCTAACTCAGCGTACCGTACTTACATAAGCGAGAAGCACCGTCAGCACTTATAGTAGTACAATAATTTAATGCAATGCATCTTGAAACAGCCATGGTCCTTAGCACGTACCTGATCTGCAGAACGGTCCCCAAATCGCGGCAGGTGCGCGCGCAGCTTGTCCGAGCGCAGACAGCTGCCGGTCCACGTGCGCGGCAGCTGTCATGTCATCCCTCCCCCGCCTGCCAAATTTTTAATTCACTGGATTACATTTTCGGGGGTTGTTTAGACCGCTCAAGGCCTTTGAAAGTCTCGTAAGTTTTGTGCCTTGAAAGTCTGTGTCATGTGAATGAAGGTAATACTTAGGAATATTTTTTTACTATTTATTTACTTATCGTATTGCTACATATATGTCACTGGATATAGATAGGCATTTCTTATCTGGGGTAGTAATACTGGGAAAGCAGATGTTGAAGAAAATCCAGCGAGTGCTGCGAGGTCCAGATGGGACAGTGCAGCTGCCAAATTTGTTACTCTTTTAGCACCGCCCAAGGATCACGTGTAGGGTTGTCTAAGGTATTTCCTACGGACGCAGAGTAACATTGATCCCCCACATTGATAGATTTTTTTACTGAATGATGTCCACATTGATATCTTCGGTTCGTGGTGCGTGTTTACGTGCTTCTGCCACTTTACACCATAATCCTACCTTATCCAGCAGAAACCTATATAAGGGCGTTCCTCCATCCTCAACGTATTTCATTGTAGGTACTTTATATGTGTGAAGGGGACTTTAAAAACGCCTGCAAACGACTAACTACTTCATTCCACTCCAATTTTTCCTTGTACATACGTTTTTTGACGAGAATTTCTGTGCTTATAACTATTAACCTCTCATCAGTACCTAGGGTACTTCTTCTGTTATCGTAATGAGTTGTTGTGCATTAATATGCATTATCTAAACTCTAGACAATAAGTGGTAGGTATTATTAGTGCACAATTTCATACCCAAGTCATAAAATATAACTGTACTAGCAGCGAAGCCCGGCGTTGCCCGGGTTGAAATACATCTTACGTTTAATGGTATGAACATTTATAGGCACCAGTTTTTTTACATTGATATTACAGATTCCTATCTCAGATATCTAGAGACTTATGCAGTCATTAAAGATATGTAGGTCCCTATAGGGTAATATATAAAACGAATGAAGTAGATTGTTATTAAATCAAATACAAACATTGAAAACATTGAAAAAATAATCAAGCCAGCAGGACTTGAACCTACATCGATATGCCTTGCCGGGGCTCGATCGCTTTACAAATGTCGCTTACGACTGCTGTAAAGCCGAAGTAGATCAAAATAAATGCAAAAAGATGATTGAAGGCATTGAAAATTTCGTCAACTTAGGAACTTGACCCATAGCTTAATTGGTAAAGCGATCGAGCCCCGGCAAGGCGTATCGATGCAGGTTCAAGTCCTGCATGGTTGATTATTTTTTCAATGTTTTCAATGTTTGTATTTGATTTAATAACAATCTAAGTATTGTATGAGTGGAATGCCCCACTTTAAAAACATGCAAAAATAATTACAAATGAAGTAATACATTCGTTTATAAAAATAATCATAATTAACCCTTTGACCGCTAAAGACGCCAAATCACGTGCACGGTAAGTCGTGCCCTTAGCGCCAGCGCGTGATATCACGTCCACAATATAAATAATATAATACGCTTACGCTTGGCGTCCGTGGTACGATTTTTCCGTCCGATGTTGGGCGGTCAAAGGGTTAAAAATATGGAATAGTTTATTTAAATAATAAAGAACATTATGGCATTCTGGGATTCTGGAACGTTTGAGAACGTTTTGGACGATGACAGACCATCCTAAGTAATTCTAACCTTTAGATTATTTTAAAATGTTCTTGATCGTTCTGGAAAAATAAAGAACATTCTGGAACGTTTTAGACGACGACAGACCATCCTTAGTAATTTAGAACCTTTAGATTACTTTAAAATGTTCTAGACCATTCTAGAAAAATAAAGAACATTCTGTAACGGTTGATAACGTTTTGGACGATGACAGACCATCCTAAGTCATTTTAGAACCTTTAGATTATTTTCAAATGTTCTAGACCAATCTGGAAAAATAAAGAACATTCCAGAGCATTCTGGACGATCGATGACAGACCATCCTCTGTTATTTCAAAAACTGAATAATACACATAGTTCGTTCACTAACGTTTTAAAATATTTTAATGATCATTGATTTATTATGTATTCTACTAAGATGTGTCATCTAGACATTGAGTAACAGAGCCCTAAGAAATTCTTTGTCCCAAAAGTTGTGGTGAAAATCACTACAAGTCTATATTACTCTTTAATTCTGTCATAGCTGTCAACCGGCAAACATGGCGCACAAAATTTGTTCTAGATGTCACATCTAGCAGAATACATAATACATCAATGCATCTAGAACAAATTTTGTGCGCCAATGTTTGGCGGTTGACAACTGTGACTGAATCTTGTAGTGATTTTCACTACTACTTTTGGGACACAAAAAATTTTAGAATTTTCATCTCCTGTTACTCAATGAGTGAAATATTAGAAAAGTCCTTATGTTGTAGAAAAGGACAGAAGTATATTTTGCAAGTTTTCACCACCAACCAAACCCACTCCGCCACCAAGCTTCCTTACAGCAGGAGACCAAGGGGTATCTACCACCACATCGGGAAGTAAATTGGAGTTGGTGGTGATAGAGGAAACTAACTAAAACCCCTACGTAGGTACGTACGCACACTTGCTTTTTATTATATATATTTATCGATTTACAACTGCGCATGTGTAAGAGATAAGAAGTTATTCATACTTACCTTAGTAAAGTAACTATATAGGATAGCTATGTTAAGTTTGTAGATAAATTAGTTAACACTGTAGAAATTTAAGTAACACAATATTGTATAGATACCTATGTACCCCAAAACATAAATTTATACTAGCTAACTTTTTTACTCGCAGCACAGTGTATGTTCTAGACCTAGACGATACGGCTTCTTCTCCTAATTCTGCGTCCTTTTCTTATTCCTATAAATAAACTAATTAAAAAAAACCTATTGGTAGGTCCGCTCTGCACATTGGGATCTTTGATCGCATGGGAAAAACCAGAGTGGGTAATCTTTTTTCGTAACCTTCCTCTCACCGCAAGCTGTCAAATATTGCATGTTCTCAGAAAAATAATCTGAATGGCATTCAAATGCCATTCAGACCACCCTGGGTCGGTTGGTCTCTGCTCAAAAAGATCCCTAGGTGGGCGAATAGGTTAGGTATAATATTTGGTATTATTTTACTTCTTAATATATTTATCTAATGACATAATTTTTATTTTATTTTGTTGATTTCGCTAAGGTCTGTAATGTCACACCACAGTTAGACCATCACGGTCCCGGGCGCTATTTCTTGTATAATGGTTGAATTTTTGTATGAGGCCCAAATAGACAAATTCTGCCGAAAGTTGTTTTTCTTATCTATGGTAGCTGCGTTCTGCTCCAGTGTGTTGCGACCAGAGATGGGTCGGCCACCCCGATCCTACGCATCGAGTAAAGGAATACCTACGTAAAACTCGTATCTTATTGTACTTACCTATCTGTTTTTGGCACATTTTATTAAGTTCTTAAAAACCTGCTTATGAAATTTGAACCAATCAAAACCAAGGTGTCCACTTACGAGCAGACAGGTCGAACACTTGTTTACCTCCATCATAAAAACATGTTTTCTTGTTGAAATGCTCCATGTGCAGTCTGAGCTCTGAATATGATCGAGCATTGTAAAGCGGTGTTGGCGTCGGGTTGGTAACAAAATAAATGCATATTTTAATGAATGAATCCGGCCGCGGCTGTCTGCCTCGCGTTCACTTTATACTTCGTGACTTAACGCTGCCACAGAGTAGATTATAAGAGCAGACTGCTTTCCAAACGCAGGCTATGCGGCATACCTACTGATATGCCTGATATGTCTTTTGCCAATGTCATCGAATATGTAGGAGCTAAGATATCGCGTCCAGTCATATGAGGAAACAGATCACCTCTAAGATCTAACTTGCTTCTTGCTTCTGCTTTCTTCACATAAGATTTACTTATACCCGTTATTGAACTGCGGATAAATGAACTCCTTTAAAAGATTTCAACGTTCAGGAGACATATATTGCTCGTCTAGGCGGGGGCCCTAATATGCTAATAAAAACTCTAAATTGGGCAGAATTGCAGAACGCTTAATGATGTTTAGTTTTCTTATCACGGCGTCAGATACGAGAAAGATGATCTTAGGGTGTCTGGATGTTGTGAAATCTAGCTGTAATATGTGTCATGGCCACGCATGCTCCATATGGCGTTGGGTAAATAGGTTAATGCGTCATCGCCATTCAGATTATCCCCATCTGAAGTGGTAACTACCTAATACCTACTGAAGTTAAATAGAACTGACCACGTGCGAGTTTGACAATTCTGTGCGACGCATTTAGGGGATATCCCCTCGTTTCTTTGAATAATTCCGATCTATTTACCTTTATTTATTGTTTACAGGTACTGGAGACCAGATCACCATAATTATGAGGGCCATGTTAGGATCATCTCTGTTTCTAAATCATATTTCTGGCCCGATCAATCGATTGCCTACCCGGGGCATTAAACTGATCAGACTACGTACCTATAGTTAAAAAAAATTATAACATAAGTATGTCCGAACCGAATGTTAAACAGCTCTTGGTGGACTAAATTCTTTGGTAAGTACCACTTGGCAATGCACTCTGTATCTGCTGCTCCCCGATCTTTGCCGGCCTGGAGGCGACGGCGGCGTGGTATGCGGCCCGCTTTCCCAGAACTCCTCTCGCTATGTCGGGACCGGGATATAGCTACGTATTTATACAGGACGCCTTGAACGGACTTATTTTACTTCATTCCAGCGAGGCCACAGGGCCGGCCGTTTGCGTGCACAAAGAGATTTTTTAATATATAAACGATGGTTAACTATAGGTCATTGTTTAAGTAAATAAGTTCCAAGATATAAGGTTAATAATGTAGCGAAAAAATGAGAGATATATGAGTACGCGAAATGATTATAATAAAGACTAGGTACATTCGCCGTCAGGTATATCGGAGCGGCTAATGTGGTCACAAATATCTGAACAACGCCTCTATTGTCAAGGCGATAAAGTGCATATTCAAATATTTTTGAATACCTTGGTCGCTTCGATATATTTGATGGCGACTGTACTAGGCCTACTTCCAAGCAAAAAGTGGCTGATTGTCTTGCAAATTTCGCAGCGGGTAAATAAATATTAGTTTACGGGGACATATTTACTAAAAACAAACAATGTACAGTCGCTATCAGTCTATCAGATATTTCGGAGCGACCAAACTGATCACAAAAATATCTGAACAACGCCCCTATTGTTAAGGCGATAAAGTGCATGTTCAAATATTTTTGAATACCTTGGCCGCTCCGATATATTTGATGGCGATTGTACCTACCTACATGCAAGTAAATATATCTAAGCCTTATCTTGATTTAAGTGGGTATCCTGATATTTTCCAATATATTTTAAATTGTTTTCAAATGCTTCTGCTTTACTTTTCCCGACAATTCAACTAATGGCAGGCAGACTGGCTTATAATGATATATAAATTAATCGAAGTAGGTATAACTGGCAACATTTTTTATCAGAGTATAAAAACGATATCACGTCGTAATTAAATTTACTTGTACGTAGGTTAGCCAAACCAATCGAGATTGCCTTCGCGCTCAAATCGAAAACTATTTCCACATCTTTCAACCGCGCGATCGACTACAATACTCGATTTTTTTCTAACGAAATCCGTTACATTCCATGCCTGGATCTCGAGTTGGGCACGAAGACGAGATTTCGAAATTCCAAGAAAGGCAAAGCCTTATAAATTATCTCAAAAGTGCCGACGCGGCGCAGGCGCAGCCAGAACGTTTTTTTACACTACACAGGTAGGCTCGCTGGCGCTAAGAAGGGAATGGAATTTATACTACGCCCTATGTTACTTGATACTTGCTACAGTTTACAAACTTGGGCCCGGTTTATTATAAAAATCCTGAGATAAATGTACGTGCTGCAATATCGCTTTATTATCGCAATATCAGAGCGACTTTACGCTTACCTACACAACAATCTGTTGATTGGTTCGTACTTAGCAAAGATTTTTACTTATTTCGTCGAGTGAATAGGGTCAGGGAATACGATTTTTATCACTTTTCCTGCGAATTAAATCTGATGAAGTGTTTATGAGCAAGAGTGAGATATTTCCTGCTGGTGAGTGAGGTTGCCTTTTGGCAACCTTACTTAACTTACCAGCTCAAAGAGGACCCAGTGTGTTGACGATGAGGGACCTTCTTGTTCCTTTAGCCGTCAACACAGTGAATCCTCCGTTTTGTAAACGGTCGGCAACGCGCATGTGACTCCTTTGGAGTTGCAGGCGTCCATAGGTCACGGTACCTGCTTACCATCAGGCGGGCCGTATGCTTGTTTGCCACCGTCGTGGTATAAAAAAAAATACCTTCGAAAGTTCGATAGTTTCGCAGTGTACCTATACTTACACCATCAAATGCTTTCGAATTTTTGTCATCGTACTGTTCAACTATTATAAAACTTGTACATATATCATAACAGCACGTTACCGGTACCCAGGTGGCGTGCCTACGTGACATTCCAGCAAAAACCAGAATTACTATCAAAATATTTAAAATCCCTTGGCAATGCGTGTAAAAAACGCGCTTGGGCTCGGTTCTTAGAAAATGGCACTCTTGAATGTCGATGTTCCTGGGACCCCGCAACCCTGAAGGCCGAGGGTTCGCTCCATGGACATAATGTCATGTTATGTTTGTTTTAGATGTAAATAGATGAACATCCCATGGGCAGCCATATGTGTGTACAGTACGACTGAAAAATAGGAGAAATACGTACAAAATGACATAGGTAGGTACATATATTATATGTACAAACCTTAATTTGAGATTTATGCCAAGTTTTAGGAAGAGTGAAGTGTTAATTACAATACCTAAGTATTTTTATCAATTCAGTATTTTCAATTCTTGCATCAATTTCGATTGTTTTCGATTTACGTCTTTTAGTTTGTGTAAGTTCTAATGTTGTCTTTAATATTCAAATCCAAGAATGTTTTTCCGACTACAATCTGTACCTATAGAACACATTCCTCGGAAATATGAAAGAAAAGAAGTTTGAGTAGAATATAATAAAGGTAAAAAAAAATATGGTGGTGGTGGTCGAGGTAGTTTAGAAGTTAGTAGATTAAAGTGGCAATGGGCTGGCCACATATGTCGCAGAACCGATATTCGCTGGAGTAAGCGTGTCCTGGAGTGGAGACCACGGTTGGGCAAACGTAGCGTCTCTGGCCAGATGGCGGGATTACTCACATAAGAGGGCCGGCAGCGACTGGATGCGTAAAGCAGCAGACCGGGCTCTGTGGCGTACCTTGGGAGAGGCCTATGTCCAGCAGTGGACTGCAACGGGCTGATGACGATGATGATAATATGAGGTTGGATGCGAGTCAAATTAGATAGATGTATTTAAGGCATACAGTAGGTTAGACATTCCCGAAAACTGTTTTCTCAATGCTCGTACCATAAAGCGTCTATTAATTATATGTCAATAATTTAAATAGTTTTACCTACAACATAATTAAAAACATTTTGTCCTATATGCGGTAAAATTTAATGTACCGAAAACGTACTTACCTCAGCGTAAGACGCACTGCGTACTTTTACCCACCGAGTGCTGTTACCCCGAATGACTCTAACTATATCTACCAGTAGGTAGTCTGATCTTTTAAAAATAGCAGCATTGTACTTACGTGGCAGTGGCGTGGCGCCTTGTTCGGTGCGCCTGCGCTCCCCATTTGGCATAACTAACCTTTTATCGCGATTCAGCATCCCTTTGTATGACAACACGACTCCAATTGTTCAAATGATAACTGCGCAGCTTGTTAAAATTCTATTCATGTGCTTTCCAGGTAAGGTCTAAAGCCTGAAGCTGTTAGTACAAGCGCTAGAAGAAATAAACACTCAGTCGAACCAGTAGAATATCGCTCCCGATAACGTATTGTTGTTAAGGATCAGTCAAACTGGTTTCCGTAAATGTCAAATTCGCTTGCGCTACGTAAGCCATGCCAATAACTAGCCAGGTAAGCTCTCTAAAGCTCAGTTTCTCAATTAGCATAAACTGGAAGTCTTCGGGCAACGGTCCTATTAAAATGATTGCTTCTTGCAAGCGATTTTAACTGTTGTAACATCTATAAAGCATCTGCTAGACATTAAACGCAACATAGATCACTGGAACTATGAAACAACGGCTCTCTAGTTGGCGCTGTCGATGGAATCTGGTTCGTATGGTGTTGAAACAGGGTTGTGATTCTAGGCGCGCTGCCTTGAACGGATGGTGTGCTTTGGAATTTGGGGCAAGTCGCTGACTCAACGCCGGACCAATCCCTTCCCTCGATCTTGATTAAGGTTACCAGATAGATACAGAGTAAAGTCTTGAGAAAATTCCTAATGCTTGCGCAAAATTGTAACCTAAGTAGATGGCTACATTTGATGGTGGCTGAATAAATAAATAAATAATTATTATGGGACAATCTTACATAAATCAACCTAGTCCCACAGTAAGCTCAATAAGCGACCATATATATAAAATAGATAGATATAGGTAAATACATCCATAACTCAGGAACAAATATCCGTGATAAACACACAAATAAATGCCCTGACCAGGATTCGAACCCGGGACCTCCTGCTTCATAGACAGCGTCACTACCGACTGGGCTAGGAGGCCGCTTTATTTACACACAAAAGTTTCCTTTATTTACACTCTTTTTGGTATACCGGCCATCTACCCCATATGTACCCTGACAAATAACCAAAATTTCTGACATATCTGGAAAACTTTACCGTCTGGTAACCCGACACTATAGAGTCTGAGGCTATGTACGCGGATGTGAATGGCAAGGCAACTTAGTGTTCTTTACATACCTTTGTGCTTGGAGATAATCGAGTAGAGCAAGTTTTTACATTATACTCGTAGGTACTGATGCATTCTTTGTTCCCACATAGAGCAGTTTAATCAAATCAATCTAAATCAAATCAATCAAGTTGATTAGGCAAATCTGTTTTTTGGATCTGATGTATAGGTTATAATATAAGTTTAAGTATTAGGCAGATCATTTTCTAAATCAGCACCACTGAAGAGACTGATTTTGCTTACAATGAAGAAATTTACAAGACTGTGTGCCCGCCATCTTTGTATCCAAAACGATCATCATTTTCACAATTAGCAATAGAAATAAAAACTAATCCTAAATACTAAAATAACCCATCTCCCCGCGGCATGGTACCGTAGATGCTGGCAGCATTCCCTCTTGGTATGGCAATGGCAATACCAATACGTTGGGCCAGGAAGCTGCCAGCTCTACGGTTGCCGGTGGAATCCACTATAGCCTCTTTGAAATCTCTTTGAAGAGGGCGTGGGCACTAGGACCCCACGGGCCGAGGGTCTCGGATCTGCCTGTAACTTGAATAACAATAACGGTTAGTATTATTAGAATAATGTCAATATCGGATTGCGCATACCTAATCACCAGAGCTCGGATTTTTCACGGCAAAACAAAACACTAGCGTAATTTAGCCAGTGCTTGAAATATTATTTTATCGGCACCTATCGAGTCTTACTAGAGTATATGACAGGTATTGCCTCAGTACATTTTTTCTTTTTTTATTCGATGGTACACCTATCAGTGTGAATGTCAAAATTTAAAAACTAACAAACGTGCGAAAATTTCGAAAAACAGGAGACTTACTAGAGCTCAAAATCAATATTTTTGACCAGTCTAAGGTGACCTACTGGGGGTTAGAAGGTTGTGCATTAATTACCGGACAGCCTGTATCTATACATATAATAAAGCTGAAGAGGGTCGAAAGTCTGTACATGGAAGATAATCGAAAAAAAGTTGGCTGGGGATACTTAGAATCGATAACAGAACACGTTACAACAATTTTTAGAATTTTTGTCTGTTTGTCTGTTTATCTGTTTGTCTGTTTATTTGACCGCGCATCACGTGAAAACGGCTGAACGGATTTTGATGAAATTTTGTATAGAGATAGTTTGAGTCCCGGGAAAGGATAATATATAGTTTTAATCCCGAAAATCAACCCTGGTGGGGCTGAAAATGGGGTTGAAAGTTTGTATGGAGAATTTTTAACCGCTGAAACGATTTAGATAGAAATGAGTATGAAGATAATTTGAGTCTCGAGAAACGTCATAGGATAGTTTTCAAACCCTTCTGGGGGTGAAAAGGGGGTTGGAAGTTGGTATGAGGAATTTTTTACCGCTGAACTGATGTAGATGGAAATGTGTATAGAGATAGCATGGGTCTCGAGAAAGGCAGTGTAGTTAGTTTAGGACCTTTTGGAGTGCCTTCACAGGGTTGTGTTGGAACATGTAATTCATAAGACCAAATGTACACACAAAGCAAGAAATAAATGAATATTAATATGAAAAGACAAAGGATAGTTACATCTTCAAAAAAGGGCACCCCCCCCTCATTTTACTTTTGAACCATAGGTCCAAAAAATTTGAAAAAAATAATGGAAGTGAAGTTTGAACGGTACTTTTAATAAAAACTATATTGAATAGCATCGGTTGAGCTGTTTGTGAGTTGTCAGTCAAAAACACATAGTGAAAGGACGTAAGTGCCGGATAGTAAAATGGCAGAAGCGCTGCCAAATATCCCTTAATAAACGACCTTTTGAATGGATGTTTTTTAACAGGGTGGCAATTACGGAACCCTACACTGAACATGGCCTGACATGCTCTTGGCCGGTTTTTTTTGCGTTGTTATCCCAGAAGTCACCCCTTAAGGATTACTAATTCCAATTGTCAAGAAAATCCCCGGCCAGGTGGGCTATAAAAATTCAACCTCTAAAAGGGGGTAGCCACTACACTCGATTGAGTTAATTTTGCACCTGAATCTTATGGCGCTACTTAGGAAGGAGGTGTAAACTTTTTTTCCAAATATGTCCTAAGACTAACGAGTACCCTGCATAACTAACAGATGGCGCTGAAATTAATACGTTGTGACATGAATAAGCCACTTAGGAAGGATTTTGCCAAATCAACTCTAAGTTTAGAAGTGGGGGTACATATGTCATCATATTTAAATGAAGTATTGACTTAATAGAACAACAAAATTCAACGACAATAAATTAATTGCCACACATTGCACAGTGCATGTAAATACTCAGCCTCACGATTTTGATATCTATTCTCCTTTTCTCTACTCGTACTTCTAAGTCTTCTAACTAATATTAGACCAAAATTCGTTGTTAGTATATTAGTTAATAAGTTGTTAGGTTATGATATGAAGTATGGATTTTTGGATGTATGGATTTTTGGAAGGCGAAGCCATACTTCACTTTGCGTCTACGTACGATCTCGTCATCGTTAACACCTTCTTCACTAAACCACAACAACACCTCATCACCTACAAAAGTGGCGGAAATCAAACACAAATAGATTTCATCCTAGCAAATCGCCCTTATCTCAAAAAATGTAGAGACTGCAAGGTAATTCCCGGGGAACCCTTGACCACACAGCATAGACTTTTGGTTGCAGAATTTCAAATGGCAAAGGCTGTAAAAGTGAAGAAAGACAAAACACCCAAAATTCGCTGGCACAGGTTAGAGCGCGAGGAGGGTTCACAACTGTGTAATGATATCTCAAATCACTGTCAAGAGGTTAACACCAATGGCAACCCTAACATCACATGGCAACAGTTCCAAGCATTCTGCAACCAACAAGCCACTACTTACCTCGGAGTATCAAAAGGACCATTGTGTGGAGGCAAAGACCCGAAGTGGTGGAAAGAGGAGGTAAAAGAGAAAATAGAGCACAAAAAACTCCTATTTAAGCTGTGGCAGCAAACCAACGACGATGAAGATAAAATAGCCTATAAGGAAGCAAAAAAAGACGCAAAGAGAACCGTAGCACAAGCAAAAGCCAGTTCGGATAACAATTGCTACACCAAACCCGAAGCAGCCAAAAACGACCGTGAAGTCTTCAAAATAGCGAAATCCAGACATAATAACACCAAAGACGTAAAGACCATAAAATACATCAAAAATGAAAGCGGCCAGTTACTTACATCTAACAAAGAAATCCGGGACAGGTGGAAGGAATACTACTCAAAGCTACTAAATGAAACATATCCTAGCATAGACCATCCTGAACCACCGCTTCCCATCGCGGGCCCTATACCAGGTATAACACCAGAAGAGACGCAAACCGCCATCCGAGCAATGGCTAATAACAAAGCGACAGGACCGGACAGTATACCCGCTGAACTATGGAAGAAACTAGGGGCGGATGCAGTGGTATTTCTGACAAACCTCTTCAATAGAATTCTTACTGATGGTATGCCGAACGAATGGAGGAACAGTATTTTGGTCCCGTTCTATAAGAGCAAAGGAGATGTCAGACTTTGCGAAAACTATAGGGCAATAAAACTAATCCCACATACTTTAAAGATATGGGAACGCGTCATATGCAACAGACTGCTTCAGCTCACAGAAATCACAGAAAACCAGTGCGGTTTTGTTGCAGGAAAGTCGACCACTGACGCTATCCACACAGTCAGAATCCTAATGGAACAGTATAGACATAACAAATCAGATCTACATATGGTCTTCATCGACTTGGAAAAGGCTTTTGACCGTGTTCCGCGAAAGTTAATCTGGCAAGCCATGCAAGCACACGACATACCAGAGCATTATGTCAACATTGTAAGAGACATGTACCAAAATGCTAAAACTAAAGTTCGCTGCCCCGCCGGAACGAGCGATGAATTTGAAGTACAGGTCGGTGTACACCAAGGATCAACATTGAGTCCCTTCCTATTCAACTTGGTTATGAACCATCTTACTGCCAGTCTGCAGCAAGCACCACCATGGAATCTCCTCTACGCAGACGACATCATTTTAATAAGCGAGAACGCCAACGACCTGCAAATAACTTTGGAAAAATGGAGGTCAACACTAGAAACAACTGGGCTTCGAATCAGTAGGTCAAAAACGGAATACCTTCACTGTAACTTTAGCGGCGTTGCTAGCCTAGACACCGTTCATTTACAGCACACCCCATTGAAAAAGGTGGACAGCTTCAAATACCTTGGCTCAGTCATTACCAGCGACGGAACTATAGATGCCGATATAACCCACCGAATAAACACAGGATGGATGAAGTGGAAAGAGCTGTCGGGAGTGCTGTGTGACAAAAGAATGCCGGTGCATATTAAGGGTAAAGTGTACAAGGCAGCAGTGCGTCCAGCTATGATGTATGGTGCGGAGTGTTGGCCTCTAAAGAAACAACAGGAGGACAAGCTACATACTGCGGAAATGAGAATGTTGCGATGGGCGGGTGGTGTAACATTAATGGACCGTGTACAAAACATACACATACGAGGTAGCTTTAGAGTAAAACCTATCCCTGAGAAATTAATAGAAAGCCGACTCAGATGGTATGGACACGTCATGCGGCGACCATCTGACCACATGACTAGGAAAATGTTGCATACATATCCGCCGGTGCCGCGGCCAGGAAGACCCCGATAAACATGGATGGCCACTATAAATAGAGACTTGAATAAGGCAAAAATACCAGCTGAGACGACCCGGGACAGGAAGTCCTGGAGAATAATTACTAGGAGAGCCGACCCCAAATGATGGGATTAAGGCTAGGAAAAGAAGATGAAGTATGGATTTTTATGCATATATTTCCAGGCGCGGTCCGATACCCCCCCCCCCCTCCCCAAATCGTACACGTCAAATAGAAAAATTCATTTTTCTGATTTGACCGGAGGATCGATTTGGATGATATTTGCCATGCACATGATATGAATAGGTACAGTCAAGGACGTATAAATACAAAAGTTGTACTATATCGTTCGATATACACCTACTTACTATTCTATGTCGTTTAAATCATGTCAAAAATTTTAATAAGGACGAAAAAAAGGGTTAACGAAAAAATTGGTTTTGGAGTGTAGTTTTATTTAGTGGTAATTGTAAAATATTTTATCTGGACTACTGTCCTCTAGCGTATCCATCTGTCAACTTTACTTCAAGACCTTCAAGTTCCGCCTCCAGGGGGAGGGAGGGAGAGAAATTAGGGGCGAATTAGCCGCTTACTGACAAAGACCGAATTCCACGCGGGCGGAGCCGCGGGCACAGCTAGTAAGTAATAAAATAACTTTTCATTTTAGCTTTGCCATAGTCGAGCAACAAAGAGGTAGGTCTGCATGTACAACTTAGAACGAAGTAACTATACCACCTCATTTAAAATGATAGAAACGACTGCAAATTTCATCTCACATGACATATGACATTCACACTTTAACTGTCATTTCATTACGTATAAAACGTAAATTGCATCTAGGTATTATTTATTTCGCAACGCATTGAATCCGACGTGTTGGATATACGTATAATAACTTAATATTGCAAGGTATCAATTAATACAAAAATGAGTAATGTACAAGATCGGATCAAAACGTGGATTGAAAATCACCCTGAGTTAGTCTATAATGAAGTGACCTCCACTATATACTGCTCTATGTGCGATATGCATCTAAAACTGAAGAAATGCAATATTGAGAATCATGTGAAAAGCAACCGCCACAATTACCGTTCGGGGCAACCAAATAGGAAACATCAATTTTATTTCGATTTAATTATTTTTCTTATTTCATGCAACATACCATGGGCAACAGTCAACAACAATAATTTTCGTCATTTTTTTAACAAGTATTTATGTTGCGACTGCTCTATGACTTCTTTACCGGACGAATCGACCCTGCGAAAAATTTATTTAAATCTCGTGTACAAAAAAACTATACAGGGTATAAGAGAGGTAAACAAAACCAATTATTTGTGGATATCTATAGACGAAACACCAGATTTCATGGGAAAATGTGTGACAAACGTGGTGATTCGGTCTTTGCAAAAAAATTGTTCTAAGCAATTTTATCTTTTGGGGTCGAAGGTTTTAGAGAAGGTAAATGGGGAAACAATAACAAACCTAATAATAAACCAATTAAAATTTTTGTTTCAAAATTCTTTCAATGATAACGTAAACAATTTGCTTTTACTTTGCACAGATAGTGCCGCATATATGCTTAAAGCCGGTCGTATTTTAAAAGCAACGTTTCCTCGTATGAAACACATTACGTGTTTAGCTCATGGTCTGCACCGGGTTGCCGAAGAAGTGCGAGATAATTTCAAAGGTGTGGATGGGTTGATATCGAATGTCAAAAAGATATTCCTAAAATTTCCAGAGCGTGTACGCCTTTTTAAGGCAAAATATCCGTCCATTCCCCTACCTCCCGAGCCAATTATCACCAGATGGGGAACTTGGATATCTGCTGCGGTATATTACGCTCAATACTATGAGCAAATACGTGATGTTGTCTCCATACTTGCTAATGACTCGGCAGCTATAAGAGCTGCAAAAAAATGTTTTCAAACACGCAAACTACGACCGGAGTTAAATTTCATTCGCGACAACTACGAAGTAATAGCCTCTTCAATAGAACAATTGCAATGTTCGACTTTATCCATTGCGGAATCCTTCCTCATTCTGGATACTGTTCGTTGCTACGTAAACTGGAGTAAACTTTTACCAGTGATACGTAAATTTGAAGCCGTGCTCGAACGAAATCCTGATTACGAAATTTTAAGAGACATATCTGAAAATATTACCCGAACTGATAATGAATTCTATAAATTTGCTCCCTTGACGTTAACTGAAGTTGAACGTACATTTAGTGTACATAAATGGATTTATAGTGATAAACGCAACTGTTTACTCCCAGAGAATGTTGAAAAGATAATGATCATCTACTCCTATCACTATTACCCAAATAAAATGTCTTGTGCTGCTGTGTGTACTGACGTAGATTTTGAAGAAGAAATTGCGTCTGTTTCTAATATATAGTAACTTTATACAAATGTTTTTATTAGTTTTATTACATATTAATTTTATTTGGTGACTTTTATTTCTTCTAGTTCTGAATTATCGATATCGATAAAATAATATTTCAAGCACTGGCTAAATTACGCTAGTGTTTTGTTTTGCCGTGAAAAATCAGAGCTCTGCTAATCACTATAGTGACTAGAAAGAGGTGCGCAACGTTTCTGAAGTTAGACCAATGTAGAACATAATGTTAAGAAATCATTTCGTGCACTATCGCGATTTAACGCGCAACATACATTTGAACGGGATTCAGCGCGGAATTCAGCTAATATAGACAAAAATCTGCCGGAAAGCGAGAATTCCCATGGTAGCTGAATTTTTCCAGACAGAAATTCAAAACAAAATTCAGCTGATCGTTGGATTTTTTCACTTTTTTGTCTATGACAGCCAAATTCGGAGCTGAATTCTGCTCAAGTGTGACTTGCGCCTTACGCCTAAAAGACAGACTCATAGAAAGAGCTTTGCTGTAAGAGGCCATTACCCACCGCCGCACAATCGCCTTCCAAAAATCCAAAAATCAAATCAATCTGAGAGGTTCCAAATCCATCTAGGGAGGATTGGTTGGGTCTCAAACCTTACAACCAACGGGAATAGAGTTCTTTTTTCGCCAATCGCCACCCTGTGTAAGTATCTTATGAAGAGTGAGATAGACATTATTTACAGAGAGTACAGGCAAAAACTAAACAAAAGTTCATGATGATACAAACTACAAACATTACACTTAATTTTGCGTTTTGTAAGTAGGCAAATATAAATGTGTTAGCAGATAAGGCTATAATTTATAGTCGAGTCTAACAGTCTGTCCATAGTGATTTCATAGATATTTCGTCACAATGCTAGACTAGGTACACTCGGGACAAAAAACGCAACAATAACATGACGAGTCGCGAGAAGCCCATTGTTAAACGGCCGTGAGGCCGGCAAAATAAAAACACCTTTACTACCATGCCTAGCCAGTCGTAAAGAGGTAACTACGTGGATAATTGCTGGTTTAACTTTAGATAGACATGATGAAAATAACGAACAACGAGGTACTTACTTATTTTAAACTGGCTTCTACAACTTCGTCTGCATAGGAGTCGTTAAACTGACCCTCACCGCCACCCTCCTTAGTACAGCAGTCGATATCACCTGCAATAGTATGTCAACGAAGGCCACAAAAATATGTGACACGCTGTTATGGTCCTATCATAATATGTAAAACACCGTATAGGTACGTAGTTACCTAATTATGTAAACCCTTTCATAACATAACCTACAAGTGCCAGAATAGAACCATGTAGAAGCTTAGGAAAGGAGATATTAATAAAAGGAAAAAGGATGAGTTTTTTCTTCAGGAATGTGGTGATGAACTTTGTGGTATTTAATAGTGATTAATAAAATAAATTCCCTGCTTTGACGTAATTAGTTGAGCTCATTGACCATGGAATGGAAGTTCCAGTGCATATTCAGGTCACTTTCCTTTTATGACCAATTAAACAAAGCGTCCGAATGGCGCGCGGGAGCTACGGGCGAAACAAGGACGACTGAGAAGTGGAAAATAGTCTCCTTGCTCGTTGAAAACAATCGGGAAATATACCTATACTAAGGTGCATTCGCTTCACATACATATACGAGTATTTGGCGACTTCACGCAGCCTGATGGGTAGCCTTTAAAGATTAAGATTATTTTATATTAATATTATACAGGATGATTCATGAGACGTGAGCAGGCTTAACACTACGGATTCAGTTAAAAATAAGCTATTGTTTGATATCAGTATTAGTGCGATAAGCGCAAAAATTATTTTTAAAAGTAAAAATAAAACGTTTGAAATTATTTACGACACGCATGGTCACTCTACAATTAGAATACTCCGTCGAGTACTGATATTCTCTAGTTTTTCTGTGATATGTGTCAAATTGATGTCTGGTTACTTTTGAAACATCGTATCTCACTTAATTTTTTATTTTTATTTTTCATAATCAAAGTGCTGTCATGGTTGTCAAAGAGGTTTTATCTTTATTGATTTGTTTATGTGGGGTGACCATGATTACAGAGAATAAAATTTCTACGAAACAAAAAGGTAAAAAAAAATTGAAAGGCGTTATTGTTTCACTTAAACATGATGGCGGCCGATTCATTATCGTTAACTAAGTGTGTAGGGTTGTTCCTGCTCACGTCTCATGAATCATCCTGTATAATAAAATAAGCTTACAGTACAGATAAGAAGCAAATCGCTTATAATCATTGCTTAATGGTTATCAACTAAATAACCACAAACACCCAAAATAGAAGTTACACTCTTTCACTCGAATAGTTACAACAAGTGCGAAAGAGACAACTTAACGATATTTCGATTTTCAACCGACTTCAAGATTTCGAAGGAGGTTCTCAATTCGTCGGGATCTTTGTTTTTTTTTATATTATTCGAAGACAGCTAAACCTATTTGGAAATTTTTTTTTTGTTTGAAAGAGTATACTTCACAGTTGGTCCCATTGTCATCAGGTCAGGATCTGATGATGGGATCCTGGAGAAATTGAGTGAACTGTTCAACTATTATAGGCACACCTATAATTTGCTTATAGAAAGGAGGAGGCTAAGTAAAGTCGGTTCGGTTTTGTTTAAAATTATTAATGTCTGCTGTTGTATGCATCATCCTGTGACCTACGTAACCTACCAAATAATATTCGAATACCTTTTTTACCTATACCTATACCTACCATTTAGCTCACGTAAAAGGAGGAAGTTCATATTTCACTTTAGGTATTGTTTTTACACGACTGGTTCCCCCATGAAGAATTTAACTGCGCATTAAAGTAGGAAGGTGGCTTCATCGCCTTTAAACAAGAAACTTGGAGGTCGAGCGTTTACCTTGCCAAATTTTGCGATGACGTCATTTTGGATTTATTCAAATCCACATGTATAAATTATCTAAACTGCTGTTACATTGACGCTTTGATACCAGCGAACCGTAATAAGACCTGTAGTTTGAAGGCATTGTACGTGTTGGTATTTAAATAGTGTTGTCTGAAGTTCAGAATTTAGTAAGAGGCAGTCAAAAACAGCGATGTTTTTGCGTCGGTCGACGACTGTTTACTCTATCAATTATTATATACAGGATGATTCAGTACACTTGAGCAGGATTAACACTACGTATTCAGTTAATAACAAGCTATTGTTTGATATTTACCAGGAGTAGTGTGTTAAGCGCAAATAAAAAGTAAAGTAAATAATTTTAAACAAAAAAGAACCGACTTCACTAAGCATCCACCTTTTCAACACCAAATGCTCGGTCTGCTGTAAAAAATACTCAAATCACCATAGGTGTGCCTATAATAGTTGAAGAGTTCCCTCGATTTCTCCAGGATCCCATCATCAGATCCTAACATGGTTACAATGGGACCAACTGTGAAGTATACGCTTTCAAACAAAAAAAGAATTTTCCAAATCGGTCCAGCCGTCTTCGAATAGTCGGTGAACATACATAAAAAAAAAAAAAAAAAATAGCAAAAGCAAAGATTCCGACGAATTGATAACCTCCTCCTTCGAAATCTTGAAGTCGGTTGAAAATAAAAAGTTTTAAATTATTTACAACACGCACGGTCATTCTACAATTAAAATACCCCGTCGAGTACTGATACTCTCTTGTTTTTCTGTGATATGATATGTGCATTATGTGTCAAATTTATGTCTAGTTACTTTGTAAACATCGTATCTCAATTAATTTGACAATTATTTTTTCATAATTAAATTGCTGCCTTAATTATTAAAGAGGTTTTATCTGTATTGGTTTATTTATGTAGGGTGACCATGATAACAGAGTATAAAATATCTTCATAACAAAAAGGTAAAAAAATAGAAAGGCCTTATTGTTTCACTTTAACATGATGGCGGCCGATTCATTATCGTTAACTATACTACAGTACGCGAACAGTTTTGAGCTTCGATAGCTCACAAGTGCGATTTTATTTTTTAGTTCGAGAATATGATATGATTACTTATAGTAATAGTACAAGGACTGTAAACCCTCTATCGCATATTTACAACCCTCGCCTGCGGCTCGGGTTACAAATACCTGCGATTTTGGGCTTTCTTTTTTACTGCCCGTGAGTACACAATTTTACGTCTCCACTTGACCATAATGCGACCAATTGAAACATTATGGCCAGGTGTGACGTAAAAAATATTTTCTAACAGTTTTTGACGTCGCGCTAGGTATTATATAGATATTTGTTAATAACAACAAGAAAAGATTATACAAGATATATTTCCCTTTACCAAACTATTGCATTCAACTATTTCAACATCATGTGTCATTTTATAACAGTTTGGTCAATAGATTATGTGAGCATAATCGAAAACAATTTGTCAAAATATAAGTGACTTTGAATTCTAAACAAATTACAAATGGCTAAGACGACATATGCTCTTGACAAAACCGTTATAAAATGTGAAGTTATGTTGCAATAGTAAGCGATAGCCTGGTGGAGAAAAATAGAACTTACATAATCTTTTCTATGTGTAGCAAACAAATACATGTATCATACCTAGCGTAATGCTAACAATTGTTAGAAAATATTTTTTATTATTAGTACTTAGCGTATTCTAACAGGTCACAAAATAAAATCGGACGTGTGATTTATGTCACTTTAAAGGTTAAAAAGGCGTTCCCGTACTCCACTACTAAGTGTGTAGCGTTGTTCCTGCTCACATCTCCTGAATCAATCTGTATATGTGTTATTTACAGGGTTTAACACATTCAGCGCCGAGAACCCGACTGTCGGGTTCTGTGTTCGTAGCTGCTACGCGCTACAAACGACGAATACGTGGCTACGGGCTAGCTCGTAGAACTAGTTGGCACCTAATGTGTTAACAAAAATAGTGGTGATCCGTTTAAGGGCATAATTGGTATAGTAATGCCACTAAGAAAAAGTAGAAGAAAAATTATTTTAACGCGAAAAAAAATTTTTTTTTTTGGGGACACCTAAGTTGCCTAAGGTCTAAGTAGGTATAAGTAGGTGTAAGTATTACTAACATAGTCTTCATTATGTTCAAATGGTTCTAACAAACGTTCTAATTAACGGCCTCCTAACCGAGTCGGTAGTGAACCTGCCTACGAAGCAGGAGGTCCCGGGTTCGAATCCTGGTTAGGGCATTTGTTTGTGTGTTTATCACAGATATTTGTTCCCGAGTTATGGATGTATTTACCTATATCTATCTATTTTATATATATGGTCGCTTATTGAGTACGGTTCCTCATACAGAGTTTCATATCCAATTTTATCTTCTTAACCAACTTTTGTTAATCCCCGAACCATCTTCTTAATCGATTTATACTTATAGCTATACAAACTTTCAACCCCTTTTTTATGCTGTTAGAGGTTGAATTTTAAGAAACGCTGAAATTACTTTTATTGTTTTTTAATTATTAGTAAACGTACGAAGTTACAAATCTCTAACTCAAAATTTTAAACCCCATCCATACAAACTTTCAACCCCCTTTTTACCCCCTTAGGGGATGAAGTTAGAAAAACCCCTTCTTAGTGGATACTAACGTTATTAAAACAACCTATTGTGAAAAATTCAGCTCTCTAGGTCCAACGGTTCGGGCTGGGCGTTGATTTAAGTGAGTCAGTCAGTCAGTCAGTCAGGACTTTTACGTTTATATATATAGATATTTGTTCCTGAGTTATGGATGTTTTCTATGTATTTAAATATTTATCCATATTTATCTATTATATATATCATCGTCTAGTACCCATAACACAAGCCTTATTGAGCTTACTGTGGGCCTAGGTCGATTTGTGTACGATTGTCCTATAATATTTATTTATTTAATTTAAAATCTAAATTTAATAATTAAGTATAAATAATGTATTAATAAATGTACCAATGTAATATAATTTGACATGTAATATTTTAAATATTATAAATAAATGACTATGACTATGGTCTGAAACTTTGATTAATAGAACGGCAGTCTGAAATAAACATTTGTTTGTATTATTTTTTTATACGAGTAGCACTAGGTAGTTAATTTTACACGAATCGTCCAAAAGCAGGAGTAGTGCTTCTATTGCCTTGTTTCTTTCAGTCGTTATCAAGAGTGGCCAACAATTATAGCAGTCACGCTCAGGCGCGAATACAGGGGGAGGGGGAAACAGGGGCAATCCCCCCCCCCCCCCTGAAACGCAAACCTCGTATACTACGGGGCCCATAGGTGCGGATCGCGAGATTTTTTGTGAAGGAAAACTGCCCCCCCCCCCCCCCCCCTGAATAAAATCCTGGGTCCGCACCTGGTCACGCTACCTAATTTATACGTAGAACGCACTTTGTCTTTCAAAATTAAACAAACTCAAGGTGACTTCATTGCCAAAAATAATCTAAAGGTAATTTTAATTCTTGTTTTTCGTATCCATGACTAATCGAGATTTGGCCAAAGCACACTTTACCTAAAAGGCAAAGCTGTTTATAAAAGATGCCATAAATCGAAACTCATTATGATGTCATTAATGTATTGGTGTAAAGCGGTATCTACACGTTCTGAGCAAAGCGGGAGTATGATGCCAGTTTGGTGTATTCCCATCGGTGCCCATCGGGGACAGTCATATCTGTCTTATAGTTTTCTTCCCATCAGGATCAATGAATTGTTCCCATTTGTTCTCCAAATACCACGTATGGGAATACATCGCCGATTTACGAATTTGATTTTTGCGCTCTGCTATGTGCTGCTTTGAAAATATCCGTTATATCTAGTACCTATTGATACCTGTGTAAACTGTAACTCATCATTATTGGTGCGAGCGAGATTCCGGAATAACATATAGAAAATAGAAAGCAGATTTTGAAAGTTTTATTAGCGGATTACCTACTCATTTAGTGTAGATATCAAATTCAAGAGGCCGTGAGTAATGCCAAATCGCACAACAGTTCACGAATAATTAATATTATATATATATATATATATATATGTGTGTATATATAATACGAATATATCTTACGTGGCGGCGATTTACGACGCTAAAGATGTGCGTAGATGCAGAGCCGGATTAGCCTTTAGGCAGAGTAGGCAACTGCCTAGGGGCCCCGCATCGGCCAGGGGCCCCGTGTACACAGAAAAAAATTAAAATCTTAAAGTGAAAATTAAATTGGGAAATTTGTATATGCAAATGTCGGCTAAGTACGGGTCAAATTAAATTGTTTCGTAGAGTTAAATATTAGTTGGAAAATCTGTATTTATCGGCAAGGGTGTACAAGGGTGAAATTATTGTTAAATTAATCAAGCTTGTAAAAAAATAAATGATTTACCACTTTTGGGCCCATTTCATGATCACTTTTTCCTAAGAAAAATGCATTTCAAGTTCCATACAAAAAAAAAACAAAAATCAGATCAGATGATATCTTCGGTTTTTCTAGCGTCAGTTAAATAATACTGGTAGAAAATACATTCAAACTACAAGAATGTTTTTAGAGGACAAACATATGCAGTGGTTTTTCAGAAAACCTTGTGGCAAGAGTAGTCCTATTTAGTGGGGACATCGTTAAGTTTTACCACTCTCACTAATCGGTGTCGGTAAAAAAAGAACGAGACGTTCACTAGAAGCTGCCATCTGAAAAGCGACGACAAAATTATTCAGCTGACCTAACTTTTAATATTTTTTCAATTGCTATGTCGATTATCTTATGGGACTCGGTAAATAGTGCAAATTTCAAGATCTTCCAAAGAATCGACTAAGAGCATTTTAGGCCCTGCTTAATACATAAATACACACACCTAAAAGTACTTTAACTAATGTTGCGATTACACTTGCGCGCGAGTGACGAGCCGAATGACGAGGCGAATAGCGTGCGGACTGTTTACATATTATAGTACAGTAAAGATACGGTTGCGTGAAACATTCAGTTATGGGTTATTTATAGATAATATATGCAGATATCGTACAAACTTTTCACCCGCAAGTAGTTAAATATGTAAAAAAAATATATAAAAAAATTGTATATTTTTATTTACAATAATATCAATTAATTTTATTTGTAAACATGACGATATTTAAGTCTTCTTTCTGTTGAAAGCGAAAAACAAGAAATAGTGGCCATGTAAAACCACATAATTTACGAAATCTACGGCGCGGGCGATATATATCCTAATTCGTTACAAACAAATAGTAATAAGTGGTAGTTTGTTCTTACACATTTTAAAAGACTTAGAAACGATATATTCATAAAAATCCTTCAAGAAAAACGCTTGTAATATCTGTGTACATATTTGTGGCGGTTAGCGAATAACGATATTTTGTAGGATTTAATTGCTTAAATAATACTGGTATCATGATATATCCGTTACACTAAAAATATTAGCTATTATTAATTATTTCCAAATCTCCATACTAGCCGCCCGTAAAATGACTAGTATTATGCGTTTCACTTTTGCGCGCATATTCGCGCGCGTTTCGAATCGGGGGTTGCACGGGGAGACGAATATGTGAACGGACATTCATCTTGGCACTCGTACGCGAATGAATCGACTACCACTGACGCGAGTACGAACATGAAGGTGTAAACGCCGTATAAGACGGGATATATTTTTGCGATTTTTTTTTTCCATTATTTCGGTTCCTCAAGCGCTATGCTAAGCCGCAAACAGACAGGTGGACAAGGACATGACGAAACAAAAAGCACTACGTTGAGTACTATACCCTAAAAAGTTAATATAAGAGTAAAATAAAAGAAAAGAAAGAGAAAAGAGATAAAGAGCGTAAATAAAAAAGTTAAGTTTTAGGATAGGCAACGCTCATGTGAATCCTCCGGAGTTACAGGCGTTCATAGGCTACGGTAATTGCTTACCACCAGGCGGGCCGTATGCCTGTTTGTCACCGTCGTGGTATAAAAAAAAAATACTGAATATTTTTTTGTTCTAAAGGGGCCCATGAATTGCATTGCCCAGGGGCCCCGGGTATGGTTAATCCGGCCCTGCGTAGATGAGCTCTATTTATAAAAATATACCTATCTGCAGGACAGGAGAAAAACACGCTATCGCTTATTTACTTGAGTCGTCAATAAGTAAAAACAGTAATTAACTTAAATAACCAATAAAGATCTATCGTTAGCGGTACTTACACAAACACTCATTACGTCGGGCACAGCTTATTTACTCGTATTTGCGAGCAAACATGTTGTACTTTGCTTCTTTTTGTCAAATGTCATGACTGCCTTAATTGCTGTACAAATAGGAAACTAAGCACTTGATTTACTGCTTAATTAATCGTTTTCTATTTCATAAATACTTATGAACATTTAGCTTTTGCAGAAATAGTCCTTTGTATTGAGTAAGTAATTTCAAACGTACGTACTTACCTACATACGACGTACGATAAAAGAATTGAGAGTATATTACCTACTTACTTGAGAGGTATACTCTGTAATGTTCTGTAAAATCCTAAAGGATGTATTACACAACACTGAAACCAGTGATTTCACTTCAGTCAAGTAGGTGTGTGTGTGGCAAGAGTGGATATTGCGTATACTTAGAAAATACCCGGACTACTTATGTAATTGTAACGTGAGATACCTCACTCTCTTACAAAACTGACGAATAGTTGGGATTGGTATTTTCTTCCTCAATATAAATCCAAAATTACTATCATATTACAAATAGGGCAGATGTCCCGGTTTTGGCTACTTTAAAGAGAGTTTGTCTATTCAGACGTCTGTCATTTTGTGTCAATTAGGAATACCTACGGAGTCATTGAAAACATATTACTATATTTATATGAATCTCCGCTGTTAAGATTCTGATATTACTGACATGATTTATTTTTTAATTAAATAGGTACATAGCAGAAAGGGGCCCAGGAGCCAGTTTTGGCCACTTTTTTCCATCGCTCCTGGCAACTGAATGACAACTGATATGATACATGACAGAGGACAATGTCATCTGTGCTGCCATAATTTACTCTTATATCAAGTATAAACCATACACCTGTATAATTGTCTATACCTTAATAAAGTTGAAAATGGCCAAAACTGGCACAGTGGCCTCCGTCCTATCTTACCTTGAAATCTTATGGCAAATGCACGGGAAAAGCGGGGTAAAAGACGCATCAGCGTCGCGGTAAAATCGTTGACGTAGTTTTCACTAGTGGCGCATCTATAGCACCATATAATCCGTGGCAAGGATCTCGTTTCACCGTTGCACAATGGACATTGTCTCCTGCCGACATCGGAGACGGGACTGTTCATACACTATTGTCTACTGGCACAAGAATGCAAACACATGTGTTGAACATTCCGCGCGTTGTGTGAACAGGGACTTAATATCTAGATAATAAAGGGGTTTGAGAGCGCTGGTGGCCTAGCTTTAAGGCGACTCAATCCGAAGGTCGCGTTATTCGAACCTCTGCCCATACCATTGAGTTTTCAGAAATGCTTGCATGGTAAAGTCGCCATCAGATATATCGGAGCGGCCAAGGTGGTCACAATTATCTGAAGAACGCCTCTATTGTCAAGGCGATAAAGTGCATGTTCAGATAGTTTTGAGTACCTTATCCGGTTAGATATATTTGATGGCGACTGTACCTACCATTTCTGTACAGTCGCAAGGTGGTCACAAATATCTGAACAACGCCTCTATTGTCAAGGTGATAAAGTGCACGTTCATATATTTTTGAATACCTTGGCAGCTCCAATAAATTTGATGGTGACTGTATATAACTTATGTAAGCACGTAATGTACTGATGTAGGTGTACTCTCACTATTTAGTTGTTTGATGGGAATGAATTTGCAATAATATTTTGAAACGAGCTGGGCAAATACGGCCAACTGAGATACGGGCTAAAGTGACATAACGCAAACCATTTCGCAACGTATCGAACCAACTTGTGCTGTACCGGTAATGCAGTTTACCGGTTAATATGATGTAACCGTTGTTAGTGACGTAACATTGACGTAATAAGGCACTAATGTGCAAATATCAGATATGTACAGGACTATGCCAACGCGCAACGACACGAATCACGTATTTTTGGTATTAACTGCTCGCTCCTGCCCACAATTTTGTATACGTAGAATTACCACTTCCATAGTAAATACATCCCTCCCTTTTCACCTCCTTACTTAAATTTATTTTGATTTAATATTGGTAGGTAATACAATATCGCAGTCAAGTATAAACTTCTACTTATTACTTACCACTTTATCCAGAATATCATTCCCTAGATAAGGGGGTCACTCACAACATAAAAGTTGTCTAATAAATAAGTAATAATTTATTTTTCGATCTTACTTTTGCCTCAAAAGATTTACTTAGGTAGCAACAATATAACCGAGCTCCAAACCAAAAACAAATTTACTTAAAGTTAAATTTAGTTAAAGTTGTGTTTTGACCATTTTCACTATGTATAGATGTAGAGGTCTAAAACTTTTACGTATTTTCCATATCTAAAAAATTGTCATCATGGGTCATTCTATACATACATGGTTAAAGGTGCACAACTTTAACTCGAAGCGCACAATTTTTGTTGCTTTTGTACTGAGCGAAAAGTTGAGTTGAAAACCATAATAAGATATTTTAAATATAAAATAGTACCTCATTTCATGTACCGTTTATTGCGTCTTACATCTAACCAGTAACTCTAGGTATAGGGCTTATCATATTTGTATGCGACATCGCCTTCTGCTCGGTCGCGGCCGACAGAAAATGGTCCAGAGGCTTCTCGCTGCAGTCCCCTTGCGCGTAGAAGGTCACATATACAGGTGGCACTAAAGATCCGAGGCTGAGAAGGAAGAATAACAGTATGTACAGGATGTTCCCTCGATGGTTCATCTGGAAGATATAGGCTATGGATGCCATTTTGATATTTTTTACACGACTGACCAAAAAAGGTTTCCCTTCGATAAGGTAGTCTTAAGAATTCGATGTTGTAGTATGGCGTTAAGTCTAGTTGGCTAAAAGGTCAACTTTTTAGTGGTGTGAAACTTTCATAGCCCTCTAGTTATTTATTAGCCTATTTAAATAGGTCGAGTACTTAATACGATTACGTTTAATACGATTTGTTGCATAATACGCCATTTTATATCAGTCCCTGTAATTGAGGTCCTTCAGAACAGTCCCGTATAATACGCTTTTCCTGGTTAAGACGTGTTTTGGCTGGGTCCCATCAAATCGCCTTATGCGAGTTTTAGGCTGCGTGCCTAGAGATAAGCGAGGAATGTGTTTCTAAGAACCAATAGCATCATTTAATTTACGAATCCTCGCACAACCATTCCTGGCAACGCATCCTCGCTCATTTCTGGTGGAAACGCAGCCTTCTTGTACAAGTTTTATTAGTTATAACGTACAAGTGAAAGGATTACCTGTGTGATTCTGTCTGAGGATAGGTTGAGTATTGTGGGGACAAATGTGGTCGAAAATGCCAGAATCATCCTTAGACTGTCTGTTTCTCTGGCCCCGATTACAAAAGCAAATTAATAATATAATAGTAGCTTGAGCCGCTTTATAGAGAGCGTCACGGACAGACGCATGACGCAGACGCAGATTCTCCTCATAGGATAAAAGGGATTCAGTTCAGAACAGGCCTAAATCTAAGTATCTTATGTAATTAATAAAAGACCGGTAATCTGCGAAGATTCTGTTAAGATGACCATTACACTGACCGCGCTTACACAGGCTGCGGTTCCATTGCCAACGTAATGAGGGTGAACGGAAAGAAGGAAATCAAGGATAAAAGGTATTTAAAAATGGCCAAAGTCCTCCTTACGCAATGAATGCGATGCTGCGACGGGCCTGTTAACTCTGTTTGTTTGACCCGCTTTCGCAAGCTTGCCTGTTAGGTCGGAGCCATTGCCAATGAGGGTGAACGAATAGAAGGGGCTCAATGAAAAAAGGTATTCAAAAATGGCCAAAAACCTCCTTACGCAATAAATGAATGGTAGTCTGCGACGGGCCTGTTAAGTCTGTTTGTCTGGCCCCGCTTTCGCAAACTTGCTTGTTAAGTCGGTGGCTGTGACGGTGAGGAAACGGATAGAAAGCGCGCGACCCCACTTTCACTCGTAGCCAATTCACACTCGCACACTTAATGCTTGTCTAGTACGATAGAATTCAAATTGTGTGATGTGTTTTTGTTTTCGACTTCGAGCTAGAACGAATGGATGTGTCACTTGATTTACCATGACTGTGTTAACGACAATATTTTAGAAAGGCAGATCCTTATTAGGTGAATAATTGGTTTAATCAACATCGTAAGCTAAACGCAACAAATGCCGTCATTGTCCTAGTACTTGTCATCTTTTAAACTTAAGTTCTTCGCAATAACGGTGGGAACAGAGTGTCAACTATTGGGCATTAGCGTATCAAGCTCTAGACCGAGTCCCTTATTCTCGCAAAAAAATGTAGAAAAAAAACACATTTTTATTTTTTCGAATATTTCTAGTTCCTCTTATGGAAACTCCAAATAGGGAACCATACATAATTAAGAAATTCAGCCTCTATAAAATAAGGTATCAACTGTTTAAATCACAAACATAGTTTTGTAGTTATGGCAGAGTAAAAGTCGTCTTGAACATTGAACTAACAAACACTTTCTAAGGTAAATGTACGGTTCCACGAACGCTTAAGACCTGGATGTACGTTTCATTTTTTAATAAGGTCTTGCATTTTCATACGGTTATTGTCAATACTATACTGGTAACTTAAATACATTTGTAATCATGTTATTGCATTTAGAAATTATTTGTAAGGTTAGACATAATTAAAACATATTTTTAAAGTTTTTTAGACCGCCTTACTTGATTTGTACCGTTAAGCGAACTAAGAAACATGATTTGCATATATTACCGAATCCGGTGACCACTTTACCGAACTAGAAGAAAAATGTATGGGAATATGGTGTTGAGCGATTCTCAAACTTAAACTGTCTCACTGTTTAGATAATGTCATCTAAATGCGCTAAATTTGCGTCTCCATACATTACTGAATTACTTCATACAAAACAAAAGTAACCTTATTTTTTTTATATTTATTCAAAATACCTAACGATTATTTTTATATAATACATAAACATCATTATCGTTTTTTGGGGTGTTCACGTAATGGAAGTTTTTACAATATTAATTCAAAAGTTAAATTTTATCTAAAAATATAAAAAACACAATTTAATATTTAATTTTATTATTATACAATTTCTCTTTATACAAAACGACCTATCAACAGCAGGCCCATGAATATGTTTAAATGTTAGAAGCGCTGGCCTTTATAAAAAGGCAGAAAAAACAATACATTTTAATGTCGACCTAGCTGTGAGAGAAATAAGAATGATATTTTAATGTCTATCAAATACAAACGAGGCCGATGTAGATACGAATCCCATCAAAAACATAAATGTGAAAGGCTGCCAAGTTCGATACTATGGGAATTTAAAAGTTCCATAAGTTCCATAAAAATACCTCAAATCATAAATAGATATAGGAATGCACACTTGATTTCCAGCAGTTTTTAAGGTACATTTTGAATAAGTATCACGTTACATAGAAATACCTAAAATTATAATAGTCAGAGAAACGCACACCGGTTTTTTTAGCAGTTTCCTGATAACATTTATTATTTTCAGTACTTTTTAATGATGTTACTTGGCAAGTATTATGGAACTTATATTTTTATGGAACTTGGTACTTATTCAGATCTCACTTCTTTTATAGGCGAAGCATTCCCATAGTATCGAACTTGGCAGCCTTTCGCATTTATGTTTTTGATGGGATTTCATTTATTTTTATTAGGTGTAGGTTCTTTATTATTTTTTTATCACTTTTGCTTTAGGAAATGTCTCATTCCACTTAGGTATGTACTTTATACTATAACCCTTTATACTAAGCGTCTAATTCTATTTTACTATTTATTTATAGGTGATTTTTACAAATAAACTGGCTCCCTACACCTATAAAATGTACCTACTTACATATAATTACATACATCAATAACGTACTTTATTCTGTTTGTAAGTACGCTACCTACATAGATAATTAATAACTTGGTAATACCTACCAGTAGGTATTATAATTGGTGGCCTATTATGTAGCCCTAGAAGTGCACCATCCCATCTCATCCCGTGGCGTATCGGAGGGTGAGATGAGCAGTAGTATATATAATTCCATCTTAGAGTATATATGATTTCCATGTTCTTGAATCTGCGATTTTATTAGTTGTAAAATTAGAAATTATTTAGACTATGCTAGAAAAAATAGTCTTTTCATTTTTGTTTGACTGATTTAGCGCACCTAGTGTACCTAGTGACCTGCTTTGCACTTCGTAAATCGTGGGTTCGGTTCCCGCAACAGACACACACAGAGTGGTGAACAATTTTATTGTTCTTGTCTTTAAGACAAACATGTATTGTCTTAAATTGGTATGTACCTAAATTTAAATAAGTCTTATCTCATTTCCACTCCATACCTACTTATAGTTGAACAAAATTACACATTCGTTGTTTTCGAAACTGACTCACACTTGGCCGTTTTCAGATTTTTACTTTATTTCGACCTAAATACAAACCTTCGAGCCAAATTTCAGGTCGGTACGACCATTGGAAGATAGACCCATTTAGTTCATTCACAAAGTTACACCTTCGCTATTTTTAAAACTGACTCACACTTGGCCGTTTTCAGATTTTTCCCTTTACTTTGACTTTAAGACCTATCTCCATGCCAAATTTCAAGTCAGTACGACCATTGGAAGTGGTCTAGGTTTTTGATGAGTCAGTGAGTCAGTGAGTGAGTGTATAGTAAAAATAGCGATTTTCTGACGTCAATATCTCAAGAACTGCTATAGGTAGAATAATGAAATTTTGTATTCTAGATGGGGATGTCAACAGACACTCGAAATTTCATATGCGTAGATAAAATATGTTTTGAGTTATAGGGTGGTCGAAATTGGCCCGAAATGGTTCGTGTAATATATCCCACGGCCGGTGTGTCGCTTTTTTTTGCTCGAACTTGGCGGACACACTGCCGTGTGTCTAGATTCGGTGGCAGAGACTATGGGCACGATTTACCGAACGTGCATTCGGTAAATAAACCATGCAAAATATGTGGAACCTAATACGCGAACAAATTTTGAAAATAGTACCTGAATTGCAACAATTGTGACATAACCACAAATTTAACATTGAAACTAATAATTAGAAGGATTACGAATCCGTTCATGTATTTAGTCTTCACTAATATTGCCGTAAAATAACTATAACAAAATATTAAAGATAGCTTTGTCGAAAGGCTTATTTTTAACTCAAAAAGTCGTAAAACTATAAAATTTCAAACGCGGATTTACTATAGTCTTTACTGTCTATAGATGTTCGGTAAATGCTCATAAAATTACAAATACTTTTCATTATTTGAAAAGCCAACAAGTTTATATTAATAGTTTATAATAAATTAGTAAAAAAATAATTTCAAAGACATACGCTTTCCCTGATTCCGTACGCTGTTCGGTTAAACCATCCAGTAAAAAAGTAGGGTCACACATCACCGGATTCACATTTATTTCAAATTCTGAGAATATAACTGCACTAAATTTACTTAAAATACCAAAATACATAAACTTATTAAATAACACCACTCTAAATCCACAATTTGGAACCCACATATAGTTTTAAACGTTTCTATGATCTTAAGAAGTGCACGCGATTTCTTAACGATTTTGTTAAGGGCGCCCATACAAAGTGGCACTCGACCGACTAGATCAGTTGTCATGTCGCAACTGAGCCCCAACATGGCCGTCTCTGACGCGTATTCGTAGGGGTAGGTATGTAGCTCAAAGAAAAAAATATCACAACGTAGTATCTGCTGTAAGTAATCGACTTATAGCTTAAAATGGAATATATTCGGCGATACGATACGGCACGTTCGCTGAAGCGTACATTTACCTTATGGCTGTTTTTAATGGTACACTTTTGCACCGAACTATAAGCCACCTAAAAGTAACTTGAAAAATATGCCCCATTAAAGCAATTGCATGATGATTTTATAGAGGCAGAATTTCTTAATTATGTATGGTTCCCTATTTGGAGTTTCCATAAGAAGAACTAGAAATATTCGAAAAAATAAAAATGTGTTTTTTTCTACTTTTCGATTCTAAATTACAAAATCACCGTAAATTCTAAGTATATCATATGTAAGGCTGATTTGTAGGAAATTTTAAATAGTACTGGTACGAGTATGTATTAATCATGTGCCCCTCTCCTCGATCGACATCCACTTCTCCACATTCTACTAAGATGCTACTATTGGGACAGTTTTGCACCTAACTGTACCTACTCGTATAAACAACGCTGGTATTCAATGAAATATCAAAACTTCATCAATTGGTTAAATTTAAATGTTAAAGCTTAAGAGATAAAGTGCACTTCACATTAGATTCTTAAGGTCAACTTATATCTTCAATGATTGTCCGTCATTCAACTCATTCAGTGCACTCAGTGAGTCAATTTGCTCGGCGTCAATTGATTTCCAATAACAGTTGACAATTGAGACGAATGTATGCGGGTTGGATTGTTAACTGAACAATGGGTAAACGACAATGACGTTGTTAAACACTCGCTAAGCAAAGTGGTATCGAATACCACTATTTTATCCTTATAGATTGAGATACCACTGCATAATTTATCGCGTATCAGTGGTGGTTTATGTAAAGATTCTCAGAGATCTCATGTGTTCATTCATTGGTTACCGCTGTTAACAGGGAACTCTAGTGTAGTTTGTGCATGCAATTAGAAATCGTCGTTTATCCGCGGTTAGGATACAGATAAGTGCAAGTCAGGGCAACTCAAATAGGGCGGCACAGTATGCCGGTATGAACTGCTATTCACCTTTTAACCATTGTAATTGAATGAATGAATAAATGCTTTATTGCACACCTCAAAAGAAAAACAGCACAGTAGAAAAAAAAATACATGATAAAAAGGCAAACAACAGGCGGTCTTATCGCTAATGAGCGATCTCTTCCAGACAACCTTTGGGTAGCGGAGAATTTACCTTACCTTGCGGTAATTTTACCTTGTCTTGTAGTCAATTAAAATTTCATATATTTTACTGTTTTTTTTTTCTATTAAGCTGCTGTTTAGAAAAACGAAAGAACGGACGAGTACAGAAATTTGTCGAGGTATCCTGGGCTTGCTTCACGCAGATTATGAAAGCTGCGGGTGGTACCAAAACCAATATTAACAGGAAAATAATACGTAAACACACGCTAAAAGCTTTGCCATTTTGAATGTTTCTCTTTTTACCGCATGTAAATAAAATATGATACTTATTTACCGAATGTAACTTACTCATTATCATTAAGGATCGCTTCCAACAAAAAGTTTGAAGAATGATTGGAAACGTACGTTTAAAAATGCCGTAGGCGATAAGATCGCATCGTCTTACTGTAACCGTCTTGTAAGAGCTGAGGATAGTGATAAAGTAAATACCTACTTGGAAAATTACACTTTGTATTAAGGCAAAGGCAGGATGCACGGTACAGTGGAGCGAGACGGTTGCGCGCAGTAGAACGGAACTTTACAGTCGTCTAAACGACTTCAGACACACTGATCGACATTCCAAAACCAACCTTATAACTATACGGGGGAACTCAAAATAAATTAACTCAAGCGGGAGTTAAGACGCGTTAAATATGTAAGGTTATAAAATTTCAAACCCAACGTTTTCGAGTGCGTGAGGCAATCCAGTAATTTCAAAATCAATCATATATACATGACTCAGGGCTGTTAATTGCCTAAACATCGACCGTACTTACGTCGTTTGTTGATGCAGGGTTCCCTGAACCGCTTCCGCCGCAGTTCTTCCGTCTCGGATTGCTGGCTGCACACATTCCAGCACCGGACACCGGCCCGGGAATGCCACCCAGGCCCTGTTCCTATCGCTTGGCCTACCGCAGAACGTTCGCCTCGAGCATCCTATTGCGTTATGTTCTCTGAGTTAACTACTATAATTTTGATTCAAAGGTGGAGGCTATAGGGAAGACTTGGAGCTGCAGTATGAGTACAAGCGTTGTGCATTTTTTGAGCAGATAACGGAGAAAGAAGCCTTCCGGAGGGTACCTATACACCACCTCATGTATCTAATGCAGTGGTGTTGCAAGCGCTAGCAAGAAAACGAATTTCTCAGCTCACAACTCTTCAGCTGTCAAACGTTCGGCGACAATTTTTTGCAATTCTTTAAGCACCAATCCATAACACATCGAATTATGTTAAGCAATCCGAGATCATTACACTGGTTGATTCAATTCAGAAGCGGGAAGGAGTTGTGAATAGACCAGCCGATGCCATGATAGCTTAATGCCCCCGACCAAAGACGGCATTCTTGTGCAGGCAAGGTTCTAAGAGATAACCAAGGCTGTTTAGACATGCCTCTGAAATCCAGCTGTGGGTTTGATGACTCAGTAATCCCATAGGTTAACCTGAGGAAGGGAAGGGAGTTAATCGGTTTGTATTTAATTTGTATTTTTCATGCAAACCCATGCATTGATTTCAAAGGAGACAGGAATGGTTGAGAAAACCACAATCATGTTAATGTAAAGTAGTAGTAGTAAACACTTTATTGCACAAAACAAGTACATGACCAACAGAAATATAGTGAGGGTGTACAAAGGCGAACTTATCCCTTTAAGGGATCTCTTCCAGCTAACCTTTGTAAAGACATAGTTCCAAATATAGAATTATGTAAAATCTTGAAGCAAATCAAATTATTTTGTTCAATATTTTTTTTTTTGATTTGCAATTTTTAAGTAGTTAGACTACTATATATAAACTGAAAATAGATGTCATATACTTCAGAAAAAGTGACCAAACCCTCCGGTGTCCGAGGCCAGATTTGAACTGGCGTCTTCAGCTTTCGCGGCTGACGTCCTGACCACTAGACCACCCGGTCACGGCGGAACTTGACAAATTTTCTCATGTATATGCAATCTCTGAATTTGAAACGGCTAGGCGCCGTTGACCATACTCTAAGGGCATGCGCAGTACGTGCTTGCACCTCCTATCCGAAACTCTTACGTGATTCTGGTATAGCGAGAGAGATGGTGCTGCCATCTATGAATCTTGAAGCAAATCAAATTATTTTGTTCAATATTTTTTTTTTTTTTGATTTGCAATTTTTAAGTAGTTACACTACTATATATAAACTGAAAATAGATGTCATATACTTCAGAAAAAGTGACCAAACCCTCCGGTGTCCGAGGCCAGATTTGAACTGGCGTCTTCAGCTTTCGCGGCTGACGTCCTGACCACTAGACCACCCGGTCACGGCGGAACTTGACAAATTTTCTCACGTATATGCAATCTCTGAATTTGAAACGGCTAGGCGCCGTTGACCATACTCTAAGGGCATGCGCAGTACGTGCTTGCACCTCCTATCCGAATCTCTTACGTGATTCTGGTATAGCGAGAGAGATGGTGCTGCCATCTATGAATCTTGAAGCAAATCAAATTATTTTGTTCAATTTTTTTTTTTTGATTTGCAATTTTTAAGTAGTTACACTACTATATATAAACTGAAAATAGATGTCATATACTTCAGAAAAAGTGACCAAACTCTCCGGTGTCCGAGGCCAGATTTGAACTGGCGTCTTCAGCTTTCGCGGCTGACGTCCTGACCACTAGACCACCGGTCACGGCGGAACTTGACAAATTTTCTCATGTATATGCAATCTCTGAATTTGAAACGGCTAGGCGCCGTTGACCATACTCTAAGGGCATGCGCAGTACGTGCTTGCACCTCCTATCCGAATCTCTTACGTGATTCTGGTATAGCGAGAGAGTATGGCCTCGGACACCGGAGGGTTTGGTCACTTTTTCTGAAGTATATGACATCTATTTTTAGAATTATGTAGTTAAGCTCTCCTGTAGTAACTTACTCAGAAGTATTTGTGCTTATGTTATGACTCTACTGTTAGCCGGTAAATCGGTTTTTCAATCTCAATCTTGAGAGAGCTGGTAAAAACTCGAGTGTCAAGTTAAATTAAAGGATTTAACTGATAAACCTCTTAGATTTGAGTCCTTAGATAATGGTATCCCATTTTTTTTGCAAATAACAACAATAAATATTAAAAAAGGGTTTTAAATAAATAGTTAAATAAATACTTAATTGCGGAAATCATTGATAATAGATATTTACAGAAGCTCCACGTTTTACAGGACCTTATTGGTGGACTCCAAAGTAACTCTACCAACACTATATGAAGTAAGTAAGTACTTCACACACTTTACTCACAATCACTTCTGCGCACTGTGCGACAGGACCTTTAAAACAAAGTTTAGCATTGGGTGTCATATACTCATCAGAGGCAGTAAGGGTCGCGGTTGTCGCATACGACATGGAGGACTACCTATATATGCATAAGGAGCTAATAATACATGTATCCGTAAATCGGATTCGACGGACTAGGTATGTTTTTTTAATTTCTTAATTTTTTATTCACGTTAGACTCCCTAAAGGCCAGGACAGAATAACAGCGATTTCGCAACATTATGCTGAGTCTGAGCCTTTTCTTTACCGCGCACATTGCTGAACACATTGTGAACTTCTGTAGTACCTATACTCGACTAGTGTTTACCTTTAGGTATGCATTTTTCAACCTCTATTTTTGTTATGTAGTATGTGCTTTATTTAATAAATTTATATCTATCTAATAGCTCCTATTGGTAACTTGGTAATAACCATGCGTAGATTGCACACTTCTACGAGCGCTAGAAGGTAATAGGTGCCTTCATATTTTTATTTTGCAATGTACTAATGGAAATTTTATATCTATTAGCTTCTAAGAAACTAATTAAAATATTACTTATGCAAATATTATTTGTTAACTAAGTGGATGTAATCATCACCAATAAACAGTATAAACACACTATCTTGGGGTCACTTTAATAGGGTACAGTACAAAAGTCAGAGAACAGAATACTGTTTGTGCCTAGCTTACTCAAGTTATTCTTATCGGTTGCAACTTGAACTTTGACAAGTGTATCAACGTCTTTATGTATGTGTCACACAGACCACTTTACCACATGGAGCTTAGCACACTTGCTTGGTAACTTGGCAGTGACAACTAGGTGCATCATACGTGACATAAAACTTGGCGACCCACTGAAATTACAATATTTAACTACAGTCTAAGACGGTCTCGCTCTCGTCTGTATTGTATACCTACCTCCTAGATTACTATGGGAGCATTTTTAGTTGCATCGAACGTTAACTGACACTTAATTTATTTATTTATTTAAATGTACGTTTAGTTAACATTTCACGACATTTAGAGGGATTAAAATTGTTAGTCTAACATTTTAAAATAAGTTAGGTAACCTGCGTTGAGGAGAAGTTGGGTTGGTTGGCCCCGCGAAAATGCTCTACCTAATTTTAGTACCTACTTTCTTGCAGTGGCCAGTTTATTAATTACAATGTTATGCATATACACACTTACCCCACATATTCATAAAAAAATTATGTAAGTTTATATTACGTACGGCGAAGCCTGTTTGTTTACGTTGACGTTTGCTTCATGCAATGCGGAGTCTACGGTTTCAATTCAAGTGGTGTGAAGCAAGCAACCTCGTTTTTATCCATTTCTGTGAATCGTGTGAATGTTTAGAAGCCCCGATCCCATATCTACGTCCCATTCAAGGAACAGTCCCACGGACACATGTGCGCCAAGTGCGGCGTTTCAGTAGAATCGGTTTAAAAAACGCCTTTAAAATGTTACTGTGAAGCCGGTAAAGCCGGCTATTCATTGTTCATGAGGTAGCGACTTTAAAAAGTTTAAACCAAGAATCCGACCCTGCCAAGTTTTCACGCACCCATACATTTTCAATGCCAAGTTTTGGCAAACAATAGTTTTCATAAATTTTCACTGCTCGATAAGTCATTAACACTTTGCGTTACGAAAATACCGTACATACGTCAATACAGTTTCAGTTTACACAAAATTAAAATACCTACATAAATAAATTGACGTGACTGATTCTTTCTTGATGCTTAAAAAAACTTTCCCCATACAAGAACACTTACATTAAAAAAAACCTTTGTTTAGGAACACACTAGATTATAAACAGGAAAATATAATATGTAAACGACGACTTTTATTATGTAGCTCATAAAATATGCATAAACCAGCATTAGTTTCGCTCCACATCCCGTAATGTATGGACCGCGTTATACAAATTTCTCAATGAGCTCGATTCATGAGAGATGGGACTTTTTCGGGAGTAACTATAACGGTTTTTGTATTATTTTTTGTCGCCTTTGACCGAGGGGTCTCAACTCAATGGATCCAGCATGTGTGGGGCAACACAAAAAGGACATAAAATATTTCATATTGTTCCTTTAACGAGATTTCGATGAAATCTGGAACAAACCTTTCGATGTTGACATTATTATAAGAGCAAGATGATAACTTTAGTAAACAGTCTTTTAGGTAAATTAGTTCGACCTACGACCAGCTGTATCCTGATTGATAAAAGACAACACGCATATTACTTACTCGTGGAACTTAATTACCTAGTTAATGTTATGAAAACAGCAAATAAACATTTTAGAACCTAAAACACACACTTAAAAGCCAAAATGTAATCTTATGTTACTTCAATTAGACAAATCGTAAAATGTATGATGTTATAAACATCGGTATCAACGTTCAAATTTCGTGGCAATGTACGGTTGGCAGAAAAATAAATACAAACAAATCACTTAGTATTTTTAACTTTTATTTTGTATATGTAAATAAAAAAGCCCCTAAATAGTACATTTCCTAATTAGGGTGGTAAAACAAAGAAAGGCCGCGCAATCGCAATTGTTGCGGCCCAAGCTGCAAGCGAGGGACGTAATTATGCGATCGAGGGCTTTCTTTATTACCTCCCGTGTTGGAAAAATATGTGCACATTTGGCCAGAAAGCGGCTCTATCCGTACGCGTAGCGTGCGGAAAAAGCCACTTTATGTCCAGGTGTGGCATACAATATTTTACGAGTTAGAATAGATCACTAAAATTTGTTCCATAGATTTTGCTGTCAATCTTTGACGTCTGTAAGAATATATCCATTTTAAATGACTAAAAGATCTTTCCACGCTGACTGAGGTAATAGGAAGGTATGTCAAGCATTGAAAATTTTGCACACAGTTTTTATTTACACTTTCTGGTATTTCAGCCTCGTTGTTTTTAGATAGTTGGTTAATTATTTGTACAGTCTTATAACCAGGATTTTTCTTTAATACACTTTTTAATTTAAAATAAACTTTTCTGGCATTTTGATGTAACCTTAACGTTGATTTTTTTTTTGCAAACCATGAACAATGTTTAATGATTCTGCTAGACTCAGTTTTGGATCCTCCAATAATTTTATTGACTTAGCAATTATACTAAAGTGTGTATCGACGAATAGTAACTCAGTTTTTAAATTCCGGTTACGGAAAATTTTTTTTGCTTTAGAAATTGCACTCGCTTCACGCGGATTTAAGGCATCGATGACAGATTTGATTTTATCATAATGCATGTGATAATATGAGGCAGCATTTAACCATGTTCCCCATCTTGTTATCACGGGTCGGGGTGGTAGAGGAATATTTACACACATTTGATGAAATAAATTTGTCCTTGAAGGAGCGTTACGAAATATTTTTTTGATACAGTCAATCAAACTGTTTATGGTCGGGTAAAGACTTCTAATTATCTCTGCGACTCGATTACATCCATGTGCTATGCATGTTACATGAGTCATATTTTTATATTTCTGAACAAGGTTTTTAGCTGCTTTTACCATGTAGGAACCGGCATCCGTTATAAAAAATAATAATTTATCCATGTTTTTTTTGTATTCATCGCCCCAAAGATCTTCAAGGGTTTCCTCAACGAGTTTGGTTATTGTCGAATGGTTAGTCGCCTCCAATACCTTAGAAGCAAATAAATGTGGCTGGGTACTAGTTCCATCTAGAGCTCCGATCAAAATATTTGCCACTTTTTTTCCCACGGAATCTGATGTTTCATCAACACTGAGGTAAATCATTTTATTTTGTAATTTCTCTTTCAATTCATTTTTTTTCTTTTCATACAATTCAGGTAAGCATTTTACTCGTATTTTTGTTTCACTCGGCGCAGTAATATCGTTTCCATATTTATGATTTAAAAGGTTTTCTACAAAATTTCTAAATTTAGGATTGTCTAATTTTGACCACGGTATATTCGAACAAATCATAAACTCTGTTAAATCTTTATTAAATTTTTCTTGTGCATTATTTTTATGAATTTTGTTGTGTAAATCTGTTTTTAAATGGCGGTCGATACTAGATTTAGAGGGAAATAATTTCGAATTACACAATTTGCAATATACGATATCGTCTTTAATTTCGAAATCAGCATTATCTCGTATTATATCCTGTAAATGGCAGCGTGAATCAGATAATTTATCTTGATGAGATTTTGATTTCAAATGTTTCTCTATATTGTACCTTTTCTTTTTTATATTCATTTCGCAAATAGTACAGCAAGCACCTTCGTTAGTGAATATAAAATCAGTATACTGCGTCAAATCCATTTTCTCAAGTCTGATAGGGAGTTGGGTAAAGATTTATCAATGCTAAATTGTAGTTGTAAGTGTTTTTAAGAACTATTATCGTTGAAGATTTTACCACATATTATTTTGCATGACAATTAAATTGACATTTGTTGCCTATTTGGAATTTAGAATTTTTTTTACAAATGGATAATGAAATGAGTATTGAGGTTCTATGACGTATTAAGAATATAAACCTCTTTAAATATATGTACAGTTTACCAAAGTACGATTAAGAATAAAAATAAATTAAATGTTATTTATTACTAATAAATAAAACAATGATACCTATGTATTTCTTTTTTTGCGACCCTTACCAAGTGCCACGAAATTTGAACGTTGATACCGATGTTTTTGATGTATGTACGAAAATATATATTATAATAAAGTGCGCTAGGCTTTACCTATCTACTATTACAGTACCATGCCTACAAGTAAAAAATATTCGACGCGTCAAAAATATTCATAGGCAAAGCGAAGAACTAACTTGGCCTCCATTTTCTTGACGAGCTGTAGGAAAAGTGGTCACATGTCATGTCAAGCCGAGTTCCATATGGACGCCTCGTTCCTAATATTAATATCTGTTTGTATGAATGAGGTAATTCGAATCACAACTGTGATAGGCTGTTGCACAATACCATCATTTTAAAAGTATACCACGTTTAAAACGTGTCCGCAATGCATTTTTATAATCATACCATGAATGAAATGAGCGTATAATAGAGCCATTCATGTTTTTTCTGTACCCGTACTTGTGTTGGGAATCTTCAGTTTTCTTTTAGCCTGTGAACCATGGGAACTGTGGGAGCTTTCACACGGTGTAACGTTGCCACTGATGATGAAATAACTTGTGAGAATTGTTATACTTAATCATCAAAAGTAAGTACTTTAAGTACTTACTCCTTTTTTCCCAGTATAACAAACAAAACGGGAATTAACCGCGTATATAAATTTGAAAACGAGAGGTGTTATATAAACTTCTTGAAAGAGAGTAAACAACTTTTGACTTTTACTCGTACTTAGCTAATGTGGATTCGTCAAAATCAATCTTTGTTCCCAAAATAATCTTCAAGTTTATGTACCTAATTTTGTACCCACGAGCTCCGAGGAACTGTAGATACGCCTACGCGTTAAGTCCCGACTTCCTGTGACTCGGTTCTGATATTGTATGGTGAGAACCGGGAATTCCCGGGTCCGATACTGAATTTGTATAAAAAAAAAGAACTTTTTATAAGATATTAATCATACACATTTCAAGCTTAACTACTTATCTTTAATTTAAAAGTACCGGGAGCACACCATGGATTTATATGAAGTGAATTGGATCTAAATTCTTACACTTTTTCCCTAACCACAGTTGAACCTTATTAGTCTAGACCCCGTTATCTTGTCGCATAGATTTTGTTTTTCAGTAGAGCGTGAATAAATTTTTTATCGACTATCTAAATGTCGATACTGTATGTCACTGATAATTTCAAAGAGGTGTACTAGGTACTACTTATTACTTTTGTATAAAGATATATATAATAAATAATAAAGGAAGAAATAAAAGTCTAGGGTGTTCGTTAGTTAGGATTAATCATATTTTTTCCACAATAATGACAATAAACTTTCACGTAAGACCAATAAGGTTATGTACTTATTTGTAAACAAAAAGTTTTAATTGAAATTGAGTATAGACTTAAAAGGCGAAAATTCAATTGCATCATATAAACATCGATATCAAGAAAGTCGATAAAAAAATCATTCACGCTCTACTGAAAAACAAAATCTATGCGACAAGATAACGGGGTCTACTTATTACCGAGTAAAACAGTAATTCATAGGTAACTAGTAAAAAGTAGTAAAAACGGTCCGATAGAGAGCATAATAATAGTAGGTGGCGGTGTCCCACTCGCACTTGTTAGCTTAAAGGTAAAAATGATAAAACAAATGAATATTTTAATAACACACTCGTTACAAAATTGTCACATTTGATTTGACACATATTGACATTTTGATTGTCTGATGAACTCTTTAGTGAAAACGAGACACAGTCCCCTAGACAACCTTCTCTTTAGGCCTCACTTTGTGACCTAAGGATTAGATCCACTTCAAATACGAGTAAATCGATGGAGCACATCCTAGCGGGCATCCTCGAGAGTCTTCCTTAGCTCGAAAATGCACGAAGCTCATCCTCGTACTATACGCTAACTATAACATAATATAAATAACATAAATACTCTTTTTCTACTCCAGCACTTCTATATGCCAATTAAATGACTGATAGTGGTATCTAAAACTACATCATTTAAGTGAAGGCGCTAAAGTCTATTTGTCTATAGGTACTTTCTATAACTGCTAGCAGTCACACAATAGTACATTACTTACCTAGGGCTGTAAAAAAAAGAAAGCCCGAAATCGCAGGTATTTGGGACCCGAGCCGCAGGCGAGGGTTGTAAATATGCGATAGAGGGCTTTCTTTTTTACTGCCCGTGGTGAGTACACAATTTTACGTCCCCACCTGGCCATAATGCGAGTTTTACCGTAAGCGTAGCGAGCGGTAAAACTCACATTATGGCCAGGTGTGACGTAAAACATATTGTGCAACTGTTTTTGTTTTTTTAATACACTGACTTCCAGGTGCCATGTCTAAAAAGGGTTCGTTCTTGTTTACAATATAAATTATATTTTTATACTTGAAATTATTTTTGCACAAACTATGATAAAAACATTATCATGTCTTTTTTAAAGTATTAATATCTTAAATAATTTAGTTTTCATATTTATGAAAAGCATAATAGTACTTTAATGTAAGCTTTTGCATTGAGAGTTACTTGAACGAAGCCATATTTTTTTGCAATTAAAAACCAACTCGTGGTCTGTCTATGACATTTAGTCAAAAAGTTAATATTTAAAAAGTTTCAACACAATGTACGGCTTAATTTTTGTATTTAAACTCGTATATTATGTTAATATCAAGAAGTTTATGTTAATTTTCATAAAATAAGTGACAAGAAAACTTCACAGTGAATATCCGAAGACTTCGGCACAAAAGTAAGTTATTAGTTGATAGATAAATCTTAAAACAAAATTGATTTATGTACTCGTGATACTTAAGAACTTTAAAATTATTTATTAATTACGTTCTTGCTACTGTCGTAGAAAAAGTTTCGTGTGCAACGGTACATAATTAGGTCTTAAAATTCTCGGGTCTGTTATTACAAAATTCGGCTTCGCCTCATTTTGTAACTTCGACCCTCGAATCTTAAGAACCCTTATTATGTACCTGTTGCACAAAATACTATTATTGCACATCCCAAATAATAGACACAAAGTATACACAAATCACAAACAAAAAGCAGAGGCAAAACTATTTGTTAAATACCAATCGTATATTCTTAATAAGTAATATAAAAAGTTATTGTCGACTTGTTAGTATCGATAAGTATGTATTAATTGAAAATAATATTTTATTACTTAAGCTAGCTTGCTGGTTGCTTGTAATGAGATTTTTTTAAATGTGTGGTATGTAATTAAATGAAAACCACAAATGTTTTTATAATTCTGTATTAATTTGTTACAAGTTATAGTTAATGAACAATTCAATTGCTATTTCATTGATTTCTAGAATCATTGATGTAGACGTTTACAGATACGTATATCTTTCATAGCTGGGCTGGGCACTGGCTCTACTCTAAGCAGTAAAGTAAACCAAAGAATATTAAAGAATCAGGTTAGATTGCCATTGGAAACTAAAACTTAATACAACGAGATAAGGTCCTCTAATTACTTTTTATTATTTGTATTATACGTTTGTACAGTCCCTTTACTATCCGAAATGCAGAATATCTAACATTCCAGCTCATGTTAAAAGCTTGATAGTCTAGCTATCGGGCGCGGTCGCCTTGGATACGCTGCCTTTATTGGTTTTCCATATAAAACAATACTGGAATCGACATTTTCTGGTTCTCGCTATACGAAATCAGTACCAAGAGTAAGAAGGAAAACAGGAATAACACAGTAATTTATCACATTGGTTTTATGTCGCTACGCTCACCGATAGATGTCGTTTCGGATAGTCTGAAAGACCCCTAGATCCAAGACCATCCAAACTCTCCGGCCGACCATTGCAGTGGCATTATTCCGATCGCATCCCAAGCCTAGCCTAGCCAAGTTAGTTAACGACTCAAACGAACCAATATAGTTATTGAAGTACCCTGTTCGATTAAAGAAAATATTACTGTACTCAGTTTTACTAGGTTTTGCAAAAGCGAAGAGGAGTTTATTGAACCATGGAGAGTAGAAGAGAAAAACCACTTAGATACCGAATACGATACGGGAAAATCAAAAATTCGAAGCAAAAAGGAATTCAGGGTAGCCCTGAAACATAAACTGGAAGTATTTAGAACCATAGAGGAAATCCGCTGTGACACCTAATACGGGACGACGAATAAGAAAACCAGAAAAGTTTATGCAAAGAGTAACTTAGGGAAGCCTCAGATAATATAATTAAATAATTATGGAGCAAGTAAAGGATAAATAAGCGTCATATCATAATCAGATGATAAGACTGTTAAAGTAAAGGCGAATGACAGACTAATATGAATATTGCTCCTACGACAAGAGCCTGTCGCCTTAGAATATTGTGATGATCTGATGATGATAATGTTCGTATCGTATATCGTATTTGTTGTGGATTTCGAGAACGACTGAGGAAAACTTTAACTGTAAAATTAAATTAGTCGCTTTAGCAACGGGAATACGACTGGAATGCGGGTCCGTCCTTCAAACGATTAAGGGCCATCGACTCACCCTAAATTACCATAACGCGTTCATTAAGACTAGATTAGTTAATACTAGATAGTTAAAAGAAGACTAAACAGACGAGGAAAATCCGGTCGTAGGAAATATGTCACCGCACTTAATGAGTCTACGTCACTAATAAGTTTGCCGATTAAGTATTTTAGGCGAAGCAAATGACAACCAATGAAGTTTATATCTCCTTTACCGGCTTGAAGAGTTTGTTTATTCACCAGTGAATTTGTGTTTTGTCTCTAGCGAAATATCGTTGAATTTTCTTAACAACAAGTGTTGAGGTGTTTTCAAGAGAAAACCAGAAGAAAGGGACGGTACTTCTAACAAATAGTAACATGAAGTTATGAAATGGCTGCGAGGGAGACGCTATACACATGACATGGTATTGTCTGGTTTTCACAGCCTGCATGCTGCCGCCGCATGCAGTACTTAACCGCATAGTGTGATATGACGCAAATATGTAATCGATGAGGATTCAGCACGCCGCTCCGGTACGAGTCCAGGGCAGTGGATACATGAACATGTCGAATAGGACATAGACAACAGATTTTTTGTCTCGGCCGAGATCGAGACCGACAAAACATTAAATTCTCGGCCGAGATCGAGACTGAGAATTTAAAAACACCTCAAATAGTACATTTTTCAACAACAAAACGTCGGTTCACCATCCTCTTACCGTGTGTCCCATCTTTTGCCACGGCTCTATTGAGCCTGGAGTCCGCTTGGCAAACCCTTCACCGAAAAGCAACTGGTAAATATCAAAAGATATTTTGTACATAAGTTCCTACAAACTCATTAGTACGAGCCGGGGTTTCAACTCGAGACCTCCGGATTGAGAGTCCGGATTATCAATATTTTTTTATTTTGCAACTTCAACAACGAATATAATTGAATTATTCCATAATCACGGTCTCGGCCAAAATCTCGGCTCATTTTGGCCAAGAGCCGAGACCGAGAACTCGCCCCGATTTGATCGAAATCGAGACCAAGATGATCCCTGCTTAAATCAAAATCGACCATAAGGCCCTTTTAGGTATGGAAAGCCACATTTATACGCCTGAAACTTTTCTTAGTAGCTCCATTTACGAAAATTACAAGGCACACATTATATATTTATCGAAATAAGTAAGTTTTTTTACTTATTATTACGTCTCTCTTTCAAACACACCAACACACAAAACCATCCGGTTTTTGGTTTGTTTGTAAGTTGGTTTGAAATAGTCTTAATTTCGACGTCTGAGATTTTTATTTACGACAATGATAATTAAGGCATGTGTTTCTATTTATTACTTACCGTCTCTCTTACAAACAACACACAAAAACTATCAAAATTTTACACCATTTAATGGTTATTTATTTGTTTGTTGGTGTCAAGCAATGATATTTACTATGGATGGGTTATATTCTAACAAAATGAGCACAAAAAATACTTCCAGAGTTATTTCATAACCTAGCAACGATTCTGTTGTTTATCTATTTTGACAATCATTACATCTTTGTCACTCTCATTGTTAGAAAATTACAGTTTGTCTCTTTCTCACGCGGGTAACGGGAGCTCATTGGCACGTCCGCATCTGACGCTGGCCGGTGCGCGACTGGCGACAGTTGTTTGAAATCACTCATTTTAGGTGCTTCACTTTTGGAGCGTACATAACCGATGGGTTACAGATGTGTAATTATTATATATCATAGGTGTGAAGCACATTGAACGATTTCATTTCCATGTCAGGTCAGGCCTAGGATCCTATATGGAGATGACATAATTAGGGTTCCGTACCTCGAAAGGAAAAAACGGAACCCTTATAGGATCACTTTGTCGTCCGTCTGTCTATCTGTCTGTCTGTCTGTCTGTCTGTCTGTCTGTCAAGACCATTTTTCTCAGGAACGCGTGGAGGTATCAAGCTGAAATTTTTATCAAATACTCAGGTCTATTGTCCCTTAGAGCTGTGAAAAGATCAAACTTAAAAGCCAACGCAATCAAAAGTTACGGTCGTTTATGATGCAAATTTTAGAGTTTTTCGGCTCTCGCAAAACCTACGGGGTACTTCCCGTGAACTCAGAAACTTGAAATTTGGCACGAAGCAACGTCATATAGCATAGACAATGGAAAAATTACAAAAAGTAGACATTTTTAGTAAAATCATACAAAAGAATATTACTTACTACCTTTTTCCTCGTAAACGCGTGGAGGTATTAAATTGAAATTCATGTCAAATACTCAGGGCTATAAGGACCTTTCAGATGTAGCAAAACCAAACTTTTATGTCAACGCAATCAAAAGAAATAGCAATTTAAGTCGCATATTTTGAAACTCAGTACTCGCAAGAAACTCAAAACCTAAAGGGTACTTCCCGTAAACTCAGAAACTTGAAACTTGGCACGAAGAAACTTCATATAGCACAGACAAAGGAAAAATTACGAAAAGTAGACATTTTTAGTAACAAAATCATACAAATAAATATTTTTTATAATTTTTAACTTACTACCTTTTTCCTCGTAAACGCGTAGAGGTTTTTGCTTGTTATAGGTGTTTACGGAACCCTCGGTGCGCGAGTTGGACTCGCACTTGGCCGGTTTTTTTTTTTACTTATTTTGTCTTTCTTTCAAACAAACGCACACACAAAACCATCAGAATTTTACACCGTTTAATGGATCGTTTTGTTAATTGGCTTGAAACATCTTCGGTAATTAAGTTACCAATCAGTTGATTACAATAATTTCGTAACGATTTTATCAGCGTTTATAAGTAGATAGGTAGATGGTTTTCATTCGGGCAACATTCTTTGTTCCGCTTGCCGACTTGCCGAGGTAAGGACGTCCAATTAAAGTCCTGGCAGTGTACTTCCATCGTTTACCTTGCCTAGGCGTAGGAGAACGTTCGTCTCTGGCGGAAATATAAAGGCCCCTGCAGTCACTATACAGGCTGCTGCAGGCTCTCTGGAATCAGAAGTGGAATGAAATGGAATCTAATTTGTTCTCTGTGGTCACGGTAATGTGTTAGTAGGTACAGTATTTACTCTTGCACTTGTGCATAAAATGTCAATCTATTTGTTTATGTGGTTTTAGGTTAATACCAGAATACACAACCTCATGCAACCTACACACGCCAGCTTCCTTATACTGTGATAGTGTGATACTATGTTATACATAATCTTACTGATTTTTGGTGGTGGTTTTATTGAAAAAAGCCGCAGTCAGGTTAATGTTTTGAAATCGTTGTTGCTATGTCGCAAAGAATCGAACGTTCGAAGAAAGCGAGCTTTTCAGAGACATGAATGCCACGGACCTCAAAATCACATTTCCTTGCTTGCAAGGTGCCGCAAATTCTAATTTTAAAATACATTAACAATACAATAACAGCACAACCAATCTCAAACATAACTCCAACACACAACAAACAATCAACCAATATTGAAGTTAGAAGAAGCAAATTCTGATATTTCTGATTCAGACGTTTATGCCGTAGCTGTATTGCGTTGTTAATGCATTGGAGTTGTATTGAAGTGGGATCGTGTTTATACGTGTTTTAAAGTTAGAATACGGCACCAGGAGGACATCAATCGTACACCGCATTTAGTGCCTGAGTTGAAAAGTATCCTATGATTTTAAAAATTCGGGTTAGATGTATCTTCTTCCGGGTGTTTTCTCTTCTTGATATAATTGAATCATAGAAATGTCTCGTTATTTATTGATTTTAAACCTGAACTTCCCTAAAAATTACGTAAGGCACTCTAGCCTTGTTTAATTTCCGCCTTTGTGTGTTTCTACATTGATCCTATACACTGGTTAATCATGAATCGAACGCTCTCGTTGCTACGGTGCGCAGGAAACAGGCCTGGATCGGGATAAAATAAAAACTCGATCTCACTCACAAGGCTAGCGGTCACTTGCACAGACCAAAAAGTAAGCGCATTCCATTGTCGAGTGGAAACGAGTCGCGGTCGGCCGCTCCAATGGGAAAAGTCGCGGAGCACTCGACCATGAAGTAGTGGCGTGCAGAGATGCCATGGAATATTGTGGTCAAATGACTTTACTTGCCTTTATTACAGTAACAACAAATGAGCTTGTTTGCAAGATATTTTAAACAATCTTTCTCAGAGGCTGCCCTGCCTGATGATTAGCCGACATAGTCAACATCCCTACCTACCATCCTACTTATTTGTAATTTGAATAATTACATTTTAACCGGAACGGGATATCTAATTCTCGCCTAATTGACGGTTGCAATAGTCCCCAGTCAGTGATAAGTTGATTATTCATATACTTTTTTATCTAACGTGTCAATTGTAAATATTTAGTAAATATTTTTTTGGAAAACGCAAGCAAGTCATAAATATAACCTAAATAAACATGGTCCCACATCATAGATGATTTCGATACAAATAATTTGTTTACGTGTTACGAATCGACAAAATGCGCTTTTTATCAGCTTCTTAGCATACATAAATAGGTATCAAATCACACTTAACAATAGAGCCCCCAAAAAAGTTGATAATACTGATGCCGGTAGACACGTAGCTGAAAGTTGCACAATACAATCTGTGTTGTGATGGGTCACCCTCAGCCATGAGTCCAGCATTGCGTTGAGCTATTGGCAAAAAGAGGATGTGATATAGGAACTAACTTCAGTTTTAACTTTATTAATGCTTTAACTACCTACTTATTGAAAACCAACATTCGAAAAGGCAGCCACCAAACAATTACGGCTATATGGTAATTTCTTCACCAACAACTAAGAATAAAATGAACGACTGTAAGAGTAAAATAGCAAAGAAGCCTAAAAGTCAAGTGGCCAGTTTGTATGGATAGAAAAGTGTCGTAGTTCATTAATTTCATTATCATTAACTGCCATATAAAGCATAATGCGCTGGTAGCTTTTCAAGAAAAGCGGTGCAACTTTAAGACTAAATTAGTAAATAAAACCAAGAGTCATGTTGCTTGAATTCGTTCTTTTTCACGCAAACTTGAAAAGTACAGCGCCAGATAGCACGTCCACAAACTTGCATGGTATATGGCACGACCCACAACAGAACTGCAGAACAACTTTAAGAGTAAAAGTTGCTAGAAGAACTTTCTCTTCCACAGAAACTATAAAGCTTGGCTTTGTAGAGTAAAGCCAAGATAGCATGTCCACAAGCTTGCATGGTGCATGGCACGACCCAGTGCAGGGCGTAATGCGCCGGTCGCTTTCACACGGGAACGCTGCGCCCGCGCCACTGCGCCGCATTCCGAGCCCCGATATGGCGTAATGACAGCTTCAAGCACGAATTAGACTAATAAATGATCTAAAAACTACGAGACAATGTTGTCATTGAATGTGTTCATCGGATCAGCTGTCTAGTTTTTGTAAGCCGGTAAGTATCTCGTTTTTGCTGAAAGTCTTGTAAAAACTGGGATGGATTGGATCCACGAGGCACACAGATCTGCTATCTAATTACACAAGGAAAGAAACAAATAAACTAATCAGGTTAAGGGCTATATATATATGTACTCGTATTCTTAAAATTGTGTCTATGGGAGAAATAAAAACCAATGGATAAAATAAGGTTTGGGATGTAATCTTCAGTGGACTAATGAAGAAAAGTCACTGTTGACCACGAAGACGCTTACTTTTCAAACAAAGGTGTTCTAAAGTTGCGTAGCATGAGCCAATTAGTGTTCTTGTTTATCATGTCATGACTATTGAGTCGACAAAAAACCTTACGTAACCAGCTCTCATCAGTCTTGTAGACTCAGTCTGAGAGTATACCTACCTAGCTACCTAGTGCTTCGTGGTGCAGGTGTCGCGAACAAAAGAAGTTCGCGAATTCAACCGAACTCGAATTCTTGTATTATTCTATATAAGCCTATAATGTTACTGGTACTTGCACCGCTTGCGTCGCATCGCTGATTCGTTGTTGCTGTTGCCTGAACAGAACAGAAGTCCCCTGCGCGCACGCCGCCCTATTTGTTCAGTGCCCGGAACGCGTAGGCCGCACTTCAACCGATCTCCTATTTAGATCACCTCCCACCCATCTTACCACTGGTGGACCAGTATAAGAGCGGTCTAACAATACGCGTAGTTGCTAATGATGGAGAGGTCAAATTATATGGACGTGCTTAAAGTATAGTAAGGTGCTCTTGTAAATTAGGTAGGTTGCAAAGGTCCCCGCGTTCCCAGGCCATTCCCTACTGTCGCACCTACACGATCAATGCAATACGGGTTAAGATAAGCATTCAGCAAAGTAATAATATTAATTTAGAATTTTGCCTTTTGAATTTAATACATGCGTGCTTTCATAAGTACTTAGTTACTTATAAATTTCGGCCGCCTCTTTGCTTCAGCTTCTAAAACCTAAGTACGGAATTTATTATATAATTTATATAAAATAAACAAAACAAAAGTCTACTAAAGAGACGTGAGTGTAACCGTTATATCTTATAGAGTTAATAACTACACGTCTCACAAAAGTTTAAATAAGAGTCTAACAATGTTTACAAAAACATCGTTACCCTAAAATTCCCCTAGATTGTCACATTTGTCACTAACGCAACAGGGGGGCGGTTTTTGAGATTCGGAGAGAGATTCAGAGTCATAAATTTTGTCCAGAGGATAGACCTCAAATTTCGGGTCAGATTTCGCAACGCCCTCTTTTGGAAAGAAGTGAAGTTATTTTAACCAGAGGTGATCTACTACGTTAGTGACGCCATGGACAGATGGCGCTAGAACAATTGCCTGAATGACTACGGAACTGAAGTCCAGAAGAACGCGATTATGTAATTGTATTGTTCATTGTCAGTTCTTTTTGTTTAATCGATCATGTATTGCCTCACACAACGCGCGTTTTTAGGGTTCCGTAGTCAACTAGGAACCCTTATAGTTTCGCCATGTCTGTCCGTCCGTCCGCCCGTCCGCGGATAATCTCAGTGACCGTCGTTAGCACTAGAAAGCTGAAATTTGGTACTAATATGTATATCAATCACGCCGACAAAGTGGTAAAATAAAAAGTGGAAAAAAATGTTTTATTAGGGTACCTCCCCTATACGTAAAGTGGGGAGTGATTTTTTTTTCATTTGAACCCTAACGTGTGATATATTTTTGGATAGGTATTTAAAAATGAATAGGGGTTTAGTAAAATCATTTTTTGATAATGTAAATATTTTCGGAAATAATCGCTCTAGAAGTAAAAACAATGTGTGTCCCCCCCTCTATCTTTTGAACCATAAGTTTTAAAAATATAAAAAAAATCTCTAAAGTAGAACTTTATAAAAACTTTCTAGGAAAATTATTAACTTGATAGGTCAAATAGTTTTTGAAAAAACTACGGAACCCTACACTGAGCGTGGCCCGACATGCTCTTGTTTTTCCTAAAACGTCTTGAAATGAAATGAAATGAAATGAAATGAAATGAAATGAAATGAAATGATTGAAATGAAATGATCTGAAATGAAATGAAATGAAATGAAATGATTTATTCATGTATGTGGAGATTGGGTTACATTTGCAGTTATAATTGCTATTTTTATTGGTATCTCCAAACTCTACCTTTTCAGGCGTACATACGATTTCACCTTATTCTAAACTTATAATGAATCAATCTAAAATACAGAGTTGGTACAAGGAAATAAATTATACAAAGGCTTAGCAAGTCAGTACATATAAAAGTCATGTCAAATAAAAAAAAAATCATTGGATTAAGTATTTAAATATGTCACAAAGTTATATAAAAAAAAAAAATCATTGGATTAATATCTTAATTAATATCACAAATTACAAGTTACAACGGGTCATTCAAATATTCATTTACGCTATAATAGCTTCTTTAATCGGGATTAGGATTTTCTGCGCAGAAAATACAGGCTAAAACCAAAATACTGGTGATCCGTTTAAGGGCATCGTATTGCGAATAAGAAAAAGTAAGGCAAAAAAATTTTCGATACGAAAATTTTTTTTTAATGGGACACGTGAGACACTGTCGTTCCAGTTCCAGCCGGCCTCCACAAAAATTTTTTTTTGAATGGGACACGTGAGACACTGTCGTTCCAGTTCCAGCCGGCCTCCACAAACATTTTTTTTTGAATGGGACACGTGAGACACTATCGTTCCAGTTCCAGCCGGCCTCCACAAAAAAATTTTTTTGAATGGGACACGTGAGACACTGTCGTTCCAGTTCCAACCGGCCTCCACAATTTTTTTTTTGAATGGGACACGTGAGACACTGTCATTCCAGTTCCAGCCGGCCTCCACAAAAATTTTTTTTTGAATGGGACACGTGAGACACTGTCGTTCCAGTTCCAGCCGGCCTCCACAAATTTTTTTTTTAATGGGACACGTGAGACACTGTCATTCCAGTTCCAGCCGGCCTCCACAAAAATTTTTTTTTGAATGGGACACGTGAGACACTGTCGTTCCAGTTCCAGTCGGCCCCCACAAAAAAAATTTTTTGCATGTAAATTTTTTTTTCTTACTTTTTCACAATTATAGTTAGTACGATACCAATTATGCCCTTAAACCACCAATATTTATGTTACACCTTGCAGTTTTGGGGATTACAGGACAATGAAACTCAGAATTATTGTGAACAAACCGATCCTCCTGACTTTCTACATATAAAACATATAGGTACGTAGTACGTAATTATCTTTGCTCTGCGGTATAAAACAAACGTTAGTTTTAAAATATATAATATACATTCACGCATTTATTGAACTAATCATTTATTGTTAAAGTTTTTTTGCACAAAACTGAATGTAGGTATAATTTATTGTTCATAATATTTGTCATCAACCACAATTAAAGTCCAATTTATATCAAATACATAGTTTAATTCTATTGTATGACGTCAATTATTGCGATATAAGCTTACATAAAATTTTTTTTTATGTTACACTTGTAAAAACTGTTGGTAAGTACCTACTCTAATATACCTAGTCGGTCCTTAAGTTCTGTCACAAGGGTTTTAAGTGATAAAATATAATACAAAGCTTTTATTAAAAAAAATTACCTGATTAGAAAGCTTATTTCATACATATTAAAATATGATATGATTAACTTATAATCAAGATCGCGTATTTTATAGATCCTTGTAAACTTGAAGATTGTTGTCAGTCCCAAAGATTTATGAAAATTGTACTTCACAAAAGTTGGTTAGGATCATTGTTATAGTTGTCCAGAGTTACAAATTGTTATTTTTATGAAAGTAGATGATTAAGGCATATTGCAAAACCAATATTTAGTTGACTTATTACAAGTCTGTGCTTCAGCTATTCTTCTCCTGAACCTCAACATATTTTTCAGTTTTGAGCAAAACACGATGATTTTGATGCCGTAGTATACATCAAGGTAGTCTTCCAAAATTGTGTATACTAGCCTTCTTGTCAGTCAGACCCATGTTAATTATATATTAAAATGAAGGTAAAAGATCTGTTAAAATTGAATAAAAATAATTATGGTGAAAATGAACTCTAACAGGCCGCGTGTTTTTGACGTGGTTTTTTATTGCGCTTTTTGGAATGTTACAGGGAATTGTGTAAAACTGACACAACTATTTGCCTTAAATAATATCGTAAATTAATCAGTGTTAAATAGGTTTTTTAACCATATATTGAAATAGTAGGCAACCTCTGACAGTTCCTATTTTACCAGTCCAAACCCTAGTGACAGAACTTATGAACCGACTAAGTAACTTCAGTTCAAATTTACATAAAATTTCACTGCCTGAAAAGCTATAAGTACAATACTTTTCAATGGCGGGACGTCTCTATATCTAGATTCCAACCGGCTTGCCTATTTCCTAGACATTTCACTTTGTCTACAGGTCAAGAAGAAAAAAAAACGAACTATGTCCGACTTGCTCACAATTTTTTTGCCCGCTGCCGCTGCCACTGATAGTTATTTAATACTGTTTATTTCATGGTTTTGGCTTTTGAGCAAAGGTTATGGTCTAGCAAATTCACTGACTCACTCTTAATGACCTGCTATGTTAAAATGTTGTAAATTTGGCAGTCGTTCGCAGAATTCCTTCATCCTATAATGACTCAGCAATATTTTTTGGCTACAATTATTAACATTATTAGTTACTTACTGCACACTGTGCCATGCGGTTTTCCATGCATTTCCCGCTTTCCCGGGTTATTGCTACGGCAAGATTGAGCCTGGGGTGGGCTGGGTAACCCAATCCCATAAATTAGCGTAGGCACTCGTTTTTACGAAAGCGACTTCTTTATGAACTTCAAACCCAGAAGGGAAACAAGGCCTTATTGAGATTATGTGTTATTTAGAATTGCTGACCAAAGTCACAAGATGACAGATTTATATACGGTAGGTAATGAAGAAGGCAACCGTCAATTGAAGTTTTTCCAGATGGCGCCAGCATAGGCTGTACTTGTTTCTAGGTTTATCCTATGGAATTTCGCTTAGGTAAAAAAAATACACCGTTCGTAGGATTGACTGATACAACCTACGTAAGCCTGTCTGTAGAAAACTTCGACCGGCGAACCCCATTGACAGAAAACGCAGTCATAACGTTCAACAGTTATGTATGAGTCGTGAACCTTTGATAAACCGCCATGTGAACCGGGTCATCGCTCTGTCACCGTTACCTACATGGTTACCATATCCTGCCGTGTTACCATATCAGCTGCAGCTCGCGATACGGTTGCCATGTGATAACTGGTGGTAAAAGAGGTAAGGGGATGTCAACTCACTTTTTTAACCTAATCGATTATATGTAAGTATAGCAAGTTAAATTTTTAAGTATTTTTTCTACTCGTCGACTCTCGTAACCTTACTTAACTCGTAACTTAAACTTAAACATGGTACTCGGCTAAAAAGCTCTCAATTATGTCACGATTGTATAAAATGCTAATTTTAAACCTTACAATTATCTGTATCGTTACAAAATATTGTTACAATCCTTTATTACTTGCCATATTTGTTTTCTTGCAAGTTTGATCTACTTAATGGTCACTGGTCGGATTGACTTAAAGGAGATCGCCAATTCCAGGCCCACTTGCGATATGGTCTCGTATATGGTTTGTTCTTAAATTCTAAGCAAATACCCATTTTATTACGAAACTAGACAAAATATTGCATGAAAATGAAACGGGAATTAAAAATACAAAATAAAAAGTAATTTTGTTGATCTTTCCGCGATCCAAATAGTGCTTAATAAGTTGTTAACGTCTTTACAGCATTGACATAAGGTTAACTTTACCTGGACTGAGACGCAACGGACATTTTCAGAGAGGAGTTACGTTTACTTTGCTAATCTAGTTTATGATTCTAGTTTGACACTGTCAATGTATGACGTCACCGTCATCCAAGTCTGCCGCATGAAGTTATAATTTTAAACTGGAGTATACTCTTCGGCCACAAAGTGGGGCCGAAAGAAAGGGTAATATAGGGAGCTGCGTCCTGTTTTGACTTAGGGCGTTATGACGGCATTATACTCGTATCATGCTCTTTCGATAACGAAATGCATTTTTTTTTCAATTTGGTCTGATACTAGTATGGATTTATAAAAAGTGGATGTGATTGTTGCACTTTTTCCCTAACCACAGATGAACCTTATTACCGTGCAAAGCAGTCTTTCATAGGTGACTAGAAAAAACGGTCCGATAGAGGGGATAATATGGGGGCGGTGCCTCACTCGCACTCGTTACAAAATTGACACACATTGACATTTTGACTTGTTGTCATGCTGGCATTATTGTCTAATTCTAATGACGTCATAACTACCTACGGCAAAACGATACGCAGCTCCCTATATTACTCTCTCTTTCCTCACTTTATGGCCCAAGAGTATACTCCAGTTTAAAATTATAACTTCATGGATACTAGTAGTAGCGCACTAACAGTGCTAAACCTTATCTCTTTGTAATAAGTGCTACGATTGTTTAGTTAATAGTAGCAATGATGGTTTGACAGCCGTTATCTTTGTTTACCCAAATACAGGAAATCAGCGGCAGGACCAAAATATGACTTTTTATTACTTTATTATGATTTTCGTTTCATTATCATATCAGATTTTGTAGATATGCTTTAAAAAACCGGTAGTTATTTGGTGTTATACTGAAAATCATAAACATGTACGCTTTTAAATATTGTCCTTATCACATTCATGTTTTTTCATCCCCGATTTCTCAATTTTCCCGTTAGATTTCATGATTATTTTATGGCCGGCCTGATCTAGAAATTAAGGCGAATGTTTTGATACCTATTTCATAATTATATGCACCTTTATGAGCTGGGGCAAATCGCCTAACAAAAATTGACGATCTCCTTTGAAGTTGACAATCTATATATATATATAAAACAAAGTCGTGTCGGTTACACCATGTATAACTCAAGAACGGCTGAATCGATTTTAATTTAATTATGATTCATTTTTTTTGGGTTTATCTCCGCCCCGAATAGCAAAATAACTATTAAAATTTGGCGAAAAAAAATATATATATGGTCTATGGAAATGAAGTAGAGTCGTAGGGAGAAGGTTGGGAGTCAATAGGAGTGAGTCAAGACAATGGGAGTGGGGTAGGAGACAGTGAGACTAGCGTAGTAGTCAGTGCGAATGAGGTAAGAGTCGATGGGAGTGAAGTAGCAATCGGTGGGAAAAGGCGCGGAAGAGAGTAGGAGAGGGGTATAAAAGGTGAGAGACAGGGAGACGGTAGGACTAGTGTGCAAGTCGGTGAGAGTGGGACGACACCTAAGCGACGGTTGGATTGGCGTAGGAGTGATGTTGAGGTCGCTGGAAATTGGCGGTACGAAGTTCGCCTGGTCAGCTAGTATTACTTATAATAAAAGCTTGTATGGACTTACGATCTAAAAGAAGCTTGAGTATCATGCATGCTAAAAATGTACTTACCTTATCTGAAAGAAAAGTGTTTCCTCACTATTATGACATATATTTCCATCCCATTAAATTCCATCTAGCTAATTTCAGACGTACCAATATATAAGTACGTAGGACAATAATATTAGTATGTTATATAAGTATGTTTTATGTAAAAAAGTTTTAGGCCGCAGTAAAGCCATTTAATGTACCTATTTCCAACCTATAGATTTAATGTATTTAATGATTCTTAAAACACTCTTACCTCTACCTACTTATAAATAGTTGACTACGGAACCCTACAACCCTACCGACTTGTGTACCTAGTATATATTTATTTATGTATTTAGTTGTATCTATACGATTATTTATATATATCGGTATATGTAATATTTACATGTATAATTAAGGCAGTGTACAGCGTATAAATAATTACATTCAATTATAAGACATAAATTTAATATTAAATACAAATCTAAATAAATTAAAAATAAAATAATGCTAAACTTATAAAATAAATCAAATCTACAAGAAACCCACTCCGAGCTGCTCCCGGTGCAAAGGTGCCCATCACGCTCGCTGCGTTTCCTCGTTGGATCGCGATGGACAACCTTTATTTATATTATATAGGATATTGAATAATTTGTTATTTATTTATTTTTAATATCGACTTACAGCATTTTCTTTCTGTAAGTACATATAGTGCTCGTTTGTCTATCTTGTATATCTCTCTCAATTGCTCAAAGGTTAGCTGGAAGAGATCCCTTACAGGGATAAGTTCGCCTTTGTACGTTGTATTTTCTTTTGTTATGACTGTATTTTAACCTGTTTTAGTTACTTGTTTTTGTACTTAGTTTCTTAGGGTTCCGTAGACTACAGCTTCAACTATTTTAAGATGTGTAGTTTGCTCTTTAAAACAAGTTAAGCTGTACATATTTCTTTTAACGGACTTACAGACTCCCATAAGAGCTCTAAATAGATGGGCATAGTTAGCTAAGCATAGCGGCTGGCCTCGATCGATTGAGTTCAAGCCAAAAAACTTTTGCACATGGCTTCACCGGTCCTTAAACCCGTTTTGGCGTGGCGTGCCCATGCGTCTCATCACATAACCTCAAAAATCTAACTGTTTCTATAAGGTTTCTATTCTTTGAATTGGTTAATAGGAGAGATAGTTAGCGACTGAAGATGATAATTGTTGAACGGACACTTAAGTTTATCTAAGAACCGGATGCGTTCTTAATGTTGATTTGGTGTGTGGTTGTGGCATTTCTATTAATTATTAGATGAGTTTAAAATTAAAATATTTTGAGGTCTTCATCAATAAACCTTATCAATTATCAATTTAGTTTAATGGTTTAAGCGATTTCCCAGAAATATATTTTTTTTAAGGTAAACAAACAGTCACTACAAGAGAGCTTAAGTTAAAAATCCTACATAAATGTTTACAATATGTGTGACCAACACCGTTCACCACTTATTAAAAATATAGCAATTGAAATATTCGGAGCTATGCGTGGGGTTTTAGGATATTAAGGACCATGTATGTTGCAATATACAGTAGTACATATAGTGTCAAACAAGAAGAGAAGAAAAACATACAACGGAAATCATTTACTCTTAATGATCGCTTTGTCCTTATTAACAGTCTAGCAGCATAACTTAAGTTGTCATGTAACAAATTCAAATAGAACACTAAATATATAAACAAATTGATAACCAAACTGTAGTTTCACCTAATTTGTAAGCGTAGTTCAGCTGCTAGATCTAAGTAAAAGTTAATTTCTTGTCCTCAATCGCTGAAACAATAAAACGTCTTTGTATTTTATGGGTAACTAGCGACCCGCCTCGGATTCGCACGGGATAAAAAAAGGTTGCTGTGGGTTATCCCTAAGAGATAGATATATGTCTATCCCTAATACTTATATATGTTTATCTACCATCGCGGACTTTTTTGTAGACCTTTTTAAGGTGTACACTTTCGTACATTATTTTTATCTATCTCGTAGGGTTCAGCAAGAGTTTGCAATGAAAGCGCAAAAAAATGTGTTTATTTACGATTACGACATCACGTTAGAAACCTCTAAAATGATCAGTGTTTCTCTACTGTATTATGCATGTATTATACATATAAACCTTCCTCTTGAATCACTCTATCTATTTAAAACCGCATCAATATCCGTTGCGAAGTTTTAAAGATCTAAGCATACATAGGGACAGACAGCGGAAAGCGACTTTGTTTTATACTATGTAGTGGTTATGCATCCACAGTCATTCAGAACTCCAAATCGTTCAGGTTGCCCTCAATACTGTCTCTAAATATATTCTAGCATAGGAGAGTTAATCCTTCAGAGTTAATCCCACGAAATGCAACTCTCGGAATTTATATCACCAGATGCTTTCAATTCGAAGTAGGGCAATAGTTATTACTCCTGTTTACCATCTTCGAATAAAGTGTTTGCATCAGTCGATCCAGAAGACATTCTCCAGGAACTTCTATATCTGGAGGATGACTACCACTGATAGAATGACGAGTGTATGAGATCACCCGCTCCTTACTGACCAAACGCATTCGATGAATAAAATGAAAACGAACCATGTTTGTCAGCGCCGAGGGCGATTCTTCAGTGTTTTCTTACTACTTTAATTTAAAAAAAGCCTAGATTTCATTTTAATTGTCTGACAAATGGCTATGTTACAGGCAAACTCTCATGTGAAATACCTACGTTTCAGTTGTGTACAAAACTGGAAGCATATTTACGATGTCAAGTTTGAAAGTCAACTTGTACTTACCTACTTAATAATCTACTGCCTAGTGCATACGTTGCTTTTAGGTACTACTTAAGGGAATTTTGGGTATTTTAATCTTGAATCAAAATGTGAGAATGGTGATATCACACGCTGATCTGATAAGTTTCTCATTAAAGTACAATTGAATTGTGGTACAGCAATGTCAAGAGGTAGTAGTATTTAACTAAACTGCTCGCAGTGCTGAAACTGATTTGGAACCATAAAAAATAATCTAGGTACTAGACATTTTTTTATGGTTCGGTAGGTATCGGCTAGGTAGCCGATAAAGAAGGAATAGCAATATTTCCAATAATGTAACTGGTGATGCGTGGGTCCAAAGGCTATTAGAATCGCCCATCTGCAACGCGTGTACTCGTATATATAGGCATCAAGCGTTGCATCTTTGTTGCAATCGTATTAGGCGCCGGGCTCGTCTTATTGCTGACTAGCTGTGCCCGCGGCTCCGCCCGCGTGGAATTCGGTCTGTGTCAGTAAGCGGCTAATTCACCCCTAATTTCTCTCCCGCTACCCTGGAGGCGGAACTTGAAGTAAAGTAGACAAATGGATACGCTAGAGGACAGTAGTCTTAATAAAATATTTTTCAATTACCACTAAATGAAACCACACTCAAAAATGAATACTTTTTTTTATTATATAAATTTTTTTTGGCATGATTTAAACGACATAGAGTATTAGGTGTATATCGGACGATACAGGACCACTTTTGTATTTATACGTTCCTGTCCACGGCACATATCATCCAAATCGATCCTCCCGTCAAATATCAGTCTAAGCATGAAAGGTAAGAACAGGCGCGGTTGAAATTGGGGTAAGGGGGGGTCACAAATGCAAAAATGTATTTTTTTCTATTTGAGGTGCACTTGGAGGGGGGGGGGGGGGGGTCCATGACCCATGCAAATTTAAGTGTAGTGGCTACCCCCTCCCTTTTAGACGTTAAATTTTTATTAGCCTACGTATAACCTGGCTGGGGATTTTCTTGAATCGGAATTAGTAAAGGGGTGATTTCCGGGATAACAATGGAAAAAGAACCGGCCAAGAGCATGTCGGGCGATGCTCAGTGTAGAATTTCGTAGATGCCGCCCTGTTACAAAACATCCGTTCAAAAGGTCGTTTATTAAGGGTTATTTGGCGGCGCTTACGTCAGTCTACTGTCCGGCACATCCTTTCACTATGCGTTTTTGACTGATAATTCAAAAACGGCTGAACCGATTTTATTCAATATAGTTTTTATAGAAAGTTCTTATCAGGCCTCACCAAATTTCAGCTTTCTAATGCGAACGGTAACTGAGCTAGACCGCGGACAGACGGACGGACATGGCGAAACTATAAGGGTTCCTAGTTGACTACGGAACCCTAAAAAGAGATAAATAGTAGTTTATGTAACTGTTACGTAATAAGGCCTAATTATGTACAGAAGCATACACTGCTTTACCTACACACATATTAAAAATCCATTGAAACCATTAGAATGACCGCCATGACCAACCTTATTGCGCCGGCGGTCAGGGGGGGGGGGGGGGGGGGCGGATTCTCATTACGCTACCGTAGGTAATGAATTTTCATACGTTTTTACCACACTGTCACAGATAATACACTGATGTTATGTTACTGGTTGCAATAATGGTGGTAATTACATACGGTTCCGAACGCGGAATAGAGGATTTATGATATTGGTGTAGATCACGATATTTATTCTTCAATGTAAGCACATTACAATGCACTAATGAACGTCAGAGAAAAATAAAATACGTGAGTGTCGTGGAACACTCGATTTGAACGAAGTTATTTTATTTAATTTTATTGAATTTTTGACTTTTTCGTAAATTTTGTGGTTTTATTTTTTTTGCAGTTTTTTGAAATTTTTGAATTTTTTGAAATTTGGAAATTTGGAAATTTTGCTATTTTTGACATTTTCGACATATTCGACATTTTCGACATTTTTGACATTTTTTACTTTTAGGTTCTCGACTTTTTTCACTTTTATTACTTTGTCACTTCTCACTTTCACTTTTCACTACACTTCACTTCACTTTATTCTATTTTCCAGCCAACTTTTTTTCGAATATATTCCATGAACAGACTTTCGGCCCTCTTCAGCTTTATTATATGTATAGATAGTTTTTATTGAAAGTACCTTTCAGGCTTCACTTCCATTATTTTTTTCAGTTTTTTTGGACCTACGGTTCTAAAGTAAGATGGGGGGGGGGGGCTTTTTTGAAGATTAAACTATCCTTTGTCCTTTCTTGAGACCCATACTATCTCTATACAAATTTTCATCTAAATCAGTTCAGCGGTAAAAAATTCCTCATACCAACTTCCAACCCCCTTTTCACCCCCACAAGAGTTTGAAAACTATCCTATGACGTTTCTCGAGACTCAAATTGTCTCCATACTCATTTCTATCTAAATCGTTTCAACGGTTAAAAATTCTCCATACAAACTTTCAACCTCATTTTCACCCCCACCAGGGTTGATTTTTGGGATTAAAACTATACATTATCCTTTCCCGGGACTCAAACTATCTCGATACAAAATTTCATCAAAATCCGTTCAGCCATTTTCACGTGATGCGCGGTCAAATAAACAGACAAACAGATAAACAGACAAAAATTCTAAAAATTGTTGGAACGTGTTCTGTTATCGATTCTAAGTATCCCCAGCCAACTTTTTTTCGATTATCTTCCATGTACAGACTTTCGACCCTCTTCAGCTTTATTATATGTATAGATGCTGATGTGTCTTAGATGCCATACTTGATTATTGCATCAGTTCAAGGACTGTTTAATTGGACCAATGTCACGGGTTAATTAATAATTCTTGTCTTGTAATACTTATTTACTTATATACTAATCAAGTTCATATTTTTGCGGCTCGGGACGATATTATATGTACTTACCTCTTACTTACTAAAATTAGGTACCTAGTTAAACCTAAAATATCGAAAAGTTACAAATAATAAAAAAATATATACAACATGTACTTATACCCATATTAATTTTATTTTGTGGAATTGTATTGTCACTTATGTATTTTTTTTTAATTATTGGTAATTTTCGATATTTTACACACTACAGTTTAACACTACAATTTAGAAAATTCTGTATGCAGGTTCCTGAGGCAAGAGTACTTTTTTATTTATTTCTAGAGGGTTACGATCCCACATTTTTTAATCAATTACCACTAACCTTTCCCAACATAGCTTCTCAGCAGGGACACGTCAAGAATAACATTGTAGTAAACGGTCTATAAATTAGAGATATTAATTTTAATAAACTCGTGTCGTCGGGAATAGCATGGCACCCACATGCCGGGGCCAGGACCATGTGGCGGTTTAAATAAAACCACCATGCGGGGGACCGCAGCTTCAGTTAAAAACGTTTATTGAAAATATCCTTTCGTTTTTGCCGTTTATGAGTGGCGGGCGGGCACATAAACAAGTTTTGCTGCTGAACATTAACGATGGTGGTGCAGCGTGTCTATATTTGACACTTGGATATTTAAATGGACAAATCATTCATAATAATATGTCTGTACATATTTTTGTACTTGTCCAAGGGGATTATTGTTAAATCAGAACGTGTTACAATTTAATGTGTAACTTGAACAAAGTTGCTGTATTTCAGGATGCCCGGCAAGCAAAAACCAACTCTGTTGAAATCTAAACAGTCTTGCTGAATCTGATGTATAATCCGACATGACCCTTCCATAAACAAGTTCGTAACGTCTTCTAGTCGGACATAATCAGCAATTTATAAAGGCCGGCCCCAAATTAAAGCTAAGAGGACCATGATTAAAAAAACATCTTGCTTTTTCATGTTGGAACACGTTTGACACACGATGTGCCGAATTAAAGGGGGCCGGTCCGGTATTATTTAGATTTTTGCTACACTATTATTCTCCCCCTTATTGTCGGGCCCATACCAAATTACGTATTAATATATACAATCCAGTTTCCATTCATATGTAATTCGAGTTATTGTAAGAAACTGTTTTTAGAGCAAGATCTGGGTCGCAGATGCGTGTTGAATTGAGAGATTTTAATAATAGAAACGCGCAAACTGCGTACTAAAATCCTTGCGAGTCATCGCGTTCGATATCTTGACGGGGTCTTTTGAAATGTTTTTAAATAATTTTATCAACGGGAGATTCATGATTTTAAATGGACGAATTATTTCTGCTCGAATTTGTCAAGGGTTCTCCTTTAAACCCACCCCTTAATTCACGATTCCCCATTTATATTTTTTCCATAGTTTGCCGTCTTTTTATTATTATTGCGCGTGTTCGTGTCACCTCAAACGTGTGATGTATCCGAATTAGCTAAAACGATTTAAACACAGGAGGACATTCAAATATCAAAAATACAGTCCTAATACCGCTTCATACCACTCGCACTCATGTGTTTGCAAGCGAGACATGTATTGGTATTGTATTTTCGAAATTTGAACATACCTCCAGGAACAAATCGCCTCGCTTCAGTAGCTCGTGCGCACGATGTATTGTTATTCCGATACGGCCATCTATTGTTTTACGATGCGTGACTCAACGAGGGCTAAATGATTAAATTCATCAAATAATTAAATTAATTTAGCCGTACTTAATAAGGGGCTTCTATTACGATGAAATGTTAAGCAACTACATTTTACTCGATGCGTTGTTTCCTGAAACAGTTCCAGCGTCGTCAGTGTTGGAAAATTTAATTTGTAGCTGCAAAAGTCAACAGCAGCCGAAAGACTGGTGGTGGTGGTGAAGATGTCCATCATGTGTTGGTTGAATGTGTGCGGAACGAAGGTAATAGGCAATTATTAATGAACTCATTAAATGTCAATAGGTTAGATATAGGAACATTTCAAAATATACCATTGTCAGAAGAGGCAAAACAGGTAGGTAAATATATATATTTGTTTATAATGTTATTTAGATTAAGGTATAGTGGGAATGGGACTGGCATAATGCTAAAATTAAAAGTCCCTAAATAAATAAATAAAAAGAAGGAAAAAAAAAAGAAAGACTGGTCTCCGTAAAATTTTATATTAGTGCAATTTGACAACTGGATTCTAACTGTTCTTTATTTGAAATTACTCGCATAGCCATGTTCTCGTACGTACCTGCAACAATAAATAACACAACTGGATTCTAACTGTTCTTTATTTGAAATTACTCGCATAGCCATGTTCTCGTACGTACCTGCAACAATAAATAACATCTGTGCTAACAAAACCAATGCGAGTAATATCATATCAATATGGAATGCCACTTTGGAACGTATTTGGTAGCATTTTACTATATTTTATTCGGCTTTACTTACATACACAGTGCACTGCGCTGATACAGCGGATGGTCCCATTCCGACCACTTAACGGTAACGACCACCGTACGCGAACGACAACCACCGTCATTCAGATGACAAATCACGTAGTTACGTATAATGTCGATTGAGCATATGGAAAGGCTAGACTCCAACTAAGCTTAGATGGACTTTAGACCACAGTCGGCGCGTTGGTGTAATTTCCATTTCCTGCCTTCTATTTATGGATCTCCGTCCGCCTTAGAAGTCGTGTTAGACAGACAGACAAGTTTCCTTGTAGATTATGTGGCTATAGCAAGTAAAATCGTTATTTGTTACGCTAGGATCCTAAGTTGCCTTTTGCCAGTTGTGTTTGAGGTAATTTCATTTGGGGTAGAACTAGTGCATTTTTTGTGACATGGGTACAAGACCTGGCTGCAAGATATCCTGTGGCCAAAGGTCTTGTGTTTTCTGTCACTTTATTACTTTTCTTTATAGTCATTTCAGGTGTATGTGTTTACGCATCGTCAAGGCTCCAAGCTTTTCTTTCCAAGTCACAATAAGTAGGGTTACTCACGAAAGTAGGAATTCCCAGGATGTGTCAGGAAACCGCATCATTCCCAAGGCACTTGCGGTATACGCCGTGTATGGTGAGGTCGATCGCGAAGGCATGTGGCTTGATAGCTTGGCTACATGGACAAGCTGCGGGAGGAAAGTTTGAAGTGGTGAGAGAGTCAGTTTGATTTAGGCTTTAGGGTTATCTTTAAATCAATTCACTTACGGAAGAAGTAGGTATTCCCAGGACGAGCCAGTTGACACACACGGCATATATTGGCGAGGACGGCCGCGACAGAATATGACCCATGGCTTGGCCATAGGACAACTGGCGCGAGCAAAGCTTGAGGTCTCCTAAGTGGTGAGGTCTATAAGTATTTAGGCTCAACGGCTTGATATCTACACAGTGTAATAGGGACACCCAGTAGGTATTCCCAGGATGTGTCAGGCGACCGTACCATGCTCGATGCACTTGCGGCGACATCGACACGCGGCATATATGGCGAGGACGATCGCGAAGGAATGTGGCCCGTGGCTTGGATACATGTTATGAGAGTCGGGAGGAACAGTCGCTTTCGGATAGATTAGCCAGAAACAAAGGTTTTAGCTGTAATAGATAGAGCTGCTCAGTCAAAGATTTGAGAGCAATGAGCAATGTCAAACTGTGACACGTGAACATCCATGCGAGATCACTACCTGTTTGACACATGCACTAAGTGATTCAAAGCGGTCTCACTAGCTACTGTCACTTTTTGGTAGTCGAATGGGCCCCTTTAAACCGATCACAGTCAAATCATATAATTAATTGGCACTCGATTTGTTAAGTTTTAAAGTTTTTGTGTGTTAAAACATAATCATCGAGGAAAAGGCCAAGGATATCGAAATTTACGTCTGCTAGGCTGCCTTGTCCCTCTTTCTAAAATTATACCATGACATATCCTTTTTACACAAAAACTTCCATCAAATAACAGCCGAAAATAACATCGTATTTTCAGAGCATCTGAGATGAGTCATTTCGGAAGAAACGACGCAAATATCTTAAGCGAAGGTATTATGTATACCAACCATCTCTTTTTACTTGCGCCAAAAGCATAAATACGACGATGACAGTGTATCTTTGCATGCAGCGCTAAACGCAACAGCTTTGGCTCCAAGCCGCGCGCCGGCCCGATGTCCAATATCAATTTAATGTCTACACAGTAATTTAAAAGCAATCGGCAACTTGAAAGACGAAAGTTAAGCCGTTCGTTAGAGGTCGTTGGTATTGGAAAGCACAAGCTATGAACGCATTCAAGTCTTGGAAATCAGTGGCGAGTTTGATTTGCTATGTGGACCAAAATATTGTAGTTATGCTGTGACATCGCCAGAAGTAGAAAAATGGTAGCCGCGTCGTTCTTTGACACTTTCTCGAGATGAATATAATAAGTGGGCCGAGTTCACAAGGTACAATGCCATTCAGCAAATAAGTGGCTCTCATTATGTTTCGCTACACAAGTCACAAGAATATTTTTTCTCAGAAAATTTACGGAACGCATGTTACGCATCGAACATTGACTCATGCCTTTTAAAGGTTTAAGATAATTTCTCCTTGTCCAAATATTTTTTGTTACATCACAACTGTGGTGGTAAAAGCGGCCATTAGCCTGGTACTTGGTTAATGGTTACGTGAGCGTTCGAAATTGCCGAGGTGTCTGATGTATTGAAATTTCTAAAAGCATCGAACGAAGTTTTTAACTTTTTGTCGAAGTCAATCGGTCAATTTTGCATGCAAGACCCCTTAATAAAAAAGGTAAGATCATGGTTGTGAACACAGTCGAATATTGATAGTAAACTCGGCATTCTGGGCGTCATCCGATCTGGGCAGTCGCACTGCCAACCCGAAAGACGTCTGCACACCTAAATTACCCATATCAGTTCGTGGACTCGGCAATAAACATTGAGCAATGCATATCAAGCGACAGGTGAGTAGGAAGTTCGGTGTCGAGCCTTGTACGGGGCAATGGACACTGCACAAAGATGCCGACCATCCGCAGCCATCTAGAGCGGGGGTGGTTGTTGCTATCGACTACAAGTACTTGTCTCAGGCGAACCAGAGTAATTTAGATCTTAGGAGGAGTAGTTATAGTTTGGCCAGGGACTGTATTACTTCAAGAATAGACAGAGATAATCAGACTGTCTTTTTCTTACGCTAGTACCGTCACCACTAAAAGAGAGATGGGTATTGCTTACTTATCACGTCTACTGTTACTGCGGTTTTTGGTTAGCAGTAATGAACTGAACCTGGTTGGAACTCGATGATCAACCTCATATCAATTGTTTATATATAAAATACTTTAATTAATTTTTTAAGTGTGTGTTTTTGTGTATAGGCAATCGGTCTACCTCAGAGTAGGTACCTTAACCTTCATATATCTAAAACAGTTATTACTTTAATCGAAGACGCAAGAAATATAAAATACAGAACACGTAAGACAAAAGTCCAAGTCTAGTCTAGATCAGATACCTAGCTTCGCAGCTTGAGATACCTACTGTCACACTTCACCAAGCGACTGCTGCTGTTTAACAAAATCCAAAGGAGTCATGATCCTTAACAGTGGATAATTATTACAGAAGTGTAATTAATAAAAACATTACACATTCGCATATTTGTTAAAAATCCAATCTTCAAGGGCGTTGGATGTTTTTTTTTCGTGCACAGAAGCAACAAACGTGTCTGGTGTAATCACATCGATGCCAAGGGTTTAAGGAGATTTTAAGATCTCACCTAATACTGGCTCCATGAGGCTGATGTTAACAAGCAACGAGAATCATTGCGCTGGATCACCGCCCGCGCAGGTAACGGTGTGCCGCTCAAATATTTAGCACTAAGTACAGCACGCCGGGCACGATTTCAGACCAACCGTTACCGCTACGAACTATTTCATTGAAGGAAACGCTAGATTACGGAGGGTAATGATGCTGATACAGACTTAGGGTAATTGAGGTTGTATCTTTTTAGAGGTATCTTGTTAGACCATGAACTTAACAGTTACTCCTCTCTTTATTTACGCCATGTCCCTAGACTTCTACTACTATTTACATCACAAAACAGAATGTGATTTACATAGAGTAGAAATGATAGATAAAAGTTTAATAATTATTAAATACTTTTTCTAACGTTATTGAATGCCGGATGTCGACCTATTTAGCTTATGAACTACAGACGCTTCATTCACCTTCATTTAAAGTAAGTACTCATCATAAATCAATAAATATAAATTTAATTAAAAATTATACAAACGTATACCTAACCAAAATCAGAATGTAACCTACATAATAAAGTATTTAAGTATAAGTACAGTCACCATCAGATATATAGAGCGGCCAAGGTACCCAAAAATATCTAAAGATGCACTTTATCACCTTGACAATAGAGGCGTTGTTCAGATATTTGTGACCACCTTGGCCGCTCCGATATATATATCTGATGGCGACTGTACCTTCATATATTTCACAAATGTGTGGGTGTTTAATGTCGATACTTTTAAATATAGTCAAAGTATAGTAACGGGTAGAATAATAATATCATAACATCATAACAGTGCATCAAAAAGGAAACGACTTGGACATGTAAAGTTAAACACTATCAATCAGGATGCGGGTAGCGGAGAAAACCTCAAAGCTCCGGCGATAGTCTGACAAGTTCCCATTTAATGGGCTTCCCTGCTTTAAAGGCTGCAAACTGTCTACGTAATAAAGCAAATTATGTACATAGATACTTTTACTTATCGTTAGACGAGTAAATAGTGATGCTTTCTCAAGCCAGTATTATAAGCAAAATAACCTAAGTATCTAAAACATAAATAAAATAAAATAAAATAAAAATAGCCTTTATTCTACCATAATTGACAGTACTTTACAATAATTCATTTGCAATTTTATCTTAAATATAATTATAATTAACTGGTTACATATTCATTCAATTTGGCATGAGATCTCAGTATACATCAAAATCATAAATAAGTATTATTAAACACATTTCATTCTAAAACATACGCTTCTTTTAATATGTTTTACTTTTCATCTGTAATTTAAAGTTTTTAATAAACTCATTGTAACACTTTACTTTTCAACTCAACTGTTCAATAGTCTGCTGAATGTATCTGGAATTCTACAGGGTTAAAAAAATCCACAGGCTGGATCCCACACGATCGATATCAAGGCAGAGGAATACGAAGATGTAGGCTCAATCTGGTCATATGGTACTTACTGCTTCATGTTTATACGTTTAGACTAAAGTGTAACTGTTTACAATAACGGTACGTGCTGAAATGCGGCCAATCGAAATCAAATTTAGCATGAGCAAACATAGAAGTACGTAGGGTAAAGTCGGGCAATTGCGTGATTTGCGCGATTCAACTATATTAGGTACGTTTCAAGGGTTATTGTGAAGCTTCACTTTAATATCTCTTATATCAAAAATACGCTGCTGAGCAGTTAATTCGTTTCCTTTGTCGTCTTTATCTACCGATAGGTACTGTTAGGTTAGCGACACAATTGAGCACAACGGAAACGTAACTCCAGCCCGTACGTCAGAGCGAGACATCGCCGAGAGAGCGAGAAGGACGACGAGCGATGACCATCCCCCCGGGTCTTGAAGGCTTATGAATTATGATCATCACTGAAGACTTCAGTAACTTAATTTGTGGAATATTTAAGTAAATAAAATTTCTCCATCTATATAGGTATATATATTTTTACTACACATATCAATAATTACATTCATATTTTAAATTCACTATGTGCCTATTTATGTATTTATTATTAACGTCACCATCTTCGAGTCGCGCAGTATGCTGTCCTGCACACCCTTGTTACTGGCTCCACAGAAAATCAGCGCCGTTGACTACGCTAGCCGTGCCAACTGCATTGCTGAGTGGAGACCATTTCGGCTTCACATCTAGATTTAGTTATTTTATTATTTTTACTGCTGTATTATTTGTAAGATGTGTTGTTTGAATAAATGTTTTCTATTATATTCTATTCTAAATCACGTGTAATAGATATAACTTGGAATTGATAAGGAAAATAGTAAGTTTGTATGGACAATTAGGTAGAAACAATCCCAATGAATCTCTTTACATCCCTAGAGAGCGGATAGGATAGTTAGGTAAGTTATATTCGAAACTGATAATTCAAGTAAATAAAGAATGGCCCCCTGCTGTGATATATGGATCCCTACAATTAATAAAACTGGAGGTAAAGGTAAAATAAAATAATAATGTATGCTCAGAGATTGGAGAGCTCTTTCTTAGGATAAATAATAAGTCTATCGCTTAACGCATAGACTACGTTACTGTTTGGACTCGAGACGTAATGGCGTAGTCAGAATACCTGAAAGAAAAAAGAAAGTTTATGAATCAGATACAGATACAGATATTTTATTGGTAAAATTAAAATTTTACAGGTCACGAGTAGGTATACATTTTTTAAGTACCCTCCTTAAATACTAATTAATTTGATGCATACAATGTTGTTATTGTTTAGGTATTAAAATGTTGATTACATGTCAAGGTCAAAATATAAAGTTACAATTAGACATACATAATCATAGTGAAAATCAGAGGTAAGAAAACACATTTTAGAAACTAGACCAGGGAATCAGAGTATCTACTTAAACTCCAATAGGACCTAAGAGGAGTTAGCACTATTAGAAAAGGATAGAATGAAGAAAACGCTCTGATTGGACGAGATTCCAATTGGAATCCCGGCACGTATATCCGCTCGCTAGGTTTTCGTTCGCCCTACATAAGATATTAGTATTCAGTATTGGCAGATGACATCACCGCGGCTGAACCATCGGGCCCGCCGCGGACCGCACCTGACACCATCACCGCGACAGGGCCATCAAGCCCGCCGCGGCCACACCAGACGCCAGGTCGTACACAAAATGACAACGAGTGACAATCCCACCGCAGTGGGACAGCGACCCGACACAGGAGCCACATCAGAAATGCGGGCGCTCAAACCCATGCGCCCCTTCCAAGAAGAAGAGCAGCGGACGACTCTACTACTACTACTATTCAGTATTGGACAAGCAGCAACTAGAAAAATAAATCTGGAAGAAAACTACAACTGGACTTTGGTTCAAGCGCTCCCCTCACAGGAAGCTTCTACGGACTACTCAGCGTGCGTCGACCGGCTGCGTGGCGCACCCCTCTGTTCGTGCCATGGTCGTCGCACTCTCACGTGCTCACGAGGTCCTTACATCAGTTGACTGGATGTCTTATGAACTTAGTTCGTTGAAAGCGTTCTTCATTAAATCTGCTCTGCTCGTGTATCGGCTCAATCGGCTGAGGTCGGACTAGCAACTTGTGGCTCTGCCATACAGTTATCGAAGGAAACCATATTATAGGCTGCAGTCTGTAATAGGTACCAGGCCGCTACTTTCGCGTTCCCTGCCCTAAGAGCCTTTTACACATTGATTAAGTGTTACTTGTGTTTACTAACAAATGTATGAACTCGCACTACACACAAATCAATGTAAAAACTTAGGAAAATATTTGGAAATATTTGACAGGTAGTAGCCAAGTCAGGCCGCCTGAATACTTAAAGTGCAGCGAAATGCAGATGGCAGATTTTACTTGCACCTTTAAAAATTTTCACTGACGTATTATTGAAACCTTTACCTACCGTGTATAAACAGTTCTATATATTCACTTAGCTTGGATAAGTGGACTTCTTGTTTAATTAGCTTACGGCATGACGAATTTAACCGAGTTTCCTCCGCAGTTACAAGCAATCTCAAATAGGAACGATGTAATTGCCATTCCGCCGGAATCCGTTGAGTCATCCATCCATCTCAGAGCTTTCAATCCGTCACGGGACCACTCGCGTCGCTAGAATACGAGAAACAAATGCAATAATCATTGAGAACTTGCATTTGCAATTGATTTAATGTTTCTGAAGAGCTTTACAAACTATGTGGATATCTGCAGCGTCATCTGATATTTATTAATCAATACAATATAGATATAAATAGGAATATAAAATCGGTCGAATCGATCGATATCGATAAATTTGTTTATGAGTAGTACATTGCGTAGATAATACTAGACGGGGTATACCTAGAATACCCATCTACATTTGAATGTACAGTCACCATCAGATATATTGGAGCGGCCAAGGTGGTTATAAATATTTGAACAGCCCCTATTGTCAAGGCGATAAAGTGCATGTTCAGATATTTTCGAGTACCTTGGCCGCTCCTATATATTTGATGGCGACTGCACATTTGTTAATTTTTCTATCGACTCGTGAGGAATTTCGTCGAAAGTGGACATAAAAAAACTGTGTTTGTATTTAATATAATATTCATAATCTAAGATGATGAAAATTACAAAAATGATTTGTTATTTAAGCCATAATTTGCTCAGGTGCTTGAACTCAGCATGATTTGAGCCGTCAGATCTTAATTTGAACTCGGTCATTTCCTCGTCGACAAGTACGAACAAAGTCACGTCCCGAACCGTAAAAACAAAGAGGTAATGAACTCATCATTACCAAGTTGAGATCTTACAACTAAATTGGTGTCACAAGAGTTTTTGGTGCGGTGAAGTCATTTCGAATTATTGTCATCCTGCGCGGCTGGCTGCTGTTACCATAAAAAGGCAAATGCTGCGTTTTGCCTTTGCCATTGAGTTTCTATATACGTTAAGTGGACAATTGGTGTTAGAGTTGGCCACGTCAGATGTGACACAATAATGAAATTTGTCTAGTTAGACTGCTTTACCATCCTTATTGCTAGATCCGGGCACCTGGCAGCTTTTAATGGGTGGAGGTCAGATTGACAGACCAACAAAGTTTTTATGTTGGAAAAAAGTGATACCAAAATGGGTAAAAAATGCCAAAGTTGTGTATTTTATAGAGGACAGGGCCTATATTTTAACATTAGATAAAAACCAGTGTCTATTGTTGTGGAAACAAAAACAGTAGGCGACTAACTAAAAATTGCATTTTACATCATTTGGCACTACTTTCCCCCAACAGAACCTTCTGGATATGATATAACCTAATTAATTATATAATTTTCCATCATATTTCATTAAACTCAGAACTCTAGGATTTGTTATTATGAGGTTATTTGCAGTCTTTGATCTCCACCATTTTACAGCTGCCAGATGTCCGGATCTAGAAATAAGCATAGTATAGCAAACTAACTACATGGGTTTCGTTGCTCTCATTATTGTATCATATCTGACGTGGCCAGCTCTCCGTCTAAATGGTTGCTTTTATACTTTACTGTGGTCGTTCACGATATAAAGGTGCGTTTGTCGTATGGTCTCTCATATGAAACAGATGCTCCCTACCGGACGTACAGTACCGGAGCGGCCAAGGTGGTGATAAATATCTGAAAAACGCCTTATTGGCAAGGCGATAAAGTGCATGTTCAGATATTTATGAGTACCTTAGCCGCTCCGATATATTTGATGGCGACTGTACCTAATCATACATTGTGAACGCACTTAAATCGTGACGATAACGTTGAATTCCAGTTACGATTTGGGATATTTTTAGAAAAAGGTACCATTTCTGGCACAAGACGTCACGTTGTATGTTGCACATATACAATATTGTATTCGAGCAATAAAAACCCGCCAAATGGTACCTTTTCATCTAAAATATCACAATTAAGTAAGTAATAAATGAAGACTAATCTGAAAACAACATGTTGTCTTGTTCTTAAGTAGATCATCGCTCTTTCTTCTTTTCATGTCAGCTTTGTAAAATTACAACAAACATGACAAACAGACAAATATCTTACCATTATAGTTTACAAAGAAAATGCTTGTGTTGGTAGGTTTTCCTTTCTTCATTCGCTTTATATTGGCCGCACTTACAGGGTTAAACGTATAAACGACTGTAATTTATTTGCCGTCCAGACCGAGGTCTGGGACCACAGATGACACTCACTAGACGCAGCACAATACACTATACTAGCATAGTTACTCACTAAGATGTATGTATAAATAGAGGAGGACAGTCTAAGAACTCTTTGAGGCTCCAAGTTTGATAGCTTTATTACTAGATGGCGCTGTACGGCTGCATACATTATGTGGTAACTCTGGTTTAGATGGCGCTTCAGAGTTACCGCATAATGTACCTATGCGGTCGTACAGTGCTAGTAGTAAAGCTATCAAACTTGGAGCCTCAGAAACTTCAAATGTGTTCCTATATTTACAGTTATACATACCTCTTTGGTACCAATAAAGTACATGTGTTAGCCTAACTTCAGGTTGTGTCACACTAAACTTGAAAACAGTTATCAACAAAATGAATTTTAAAATCTACATAACATGCAACAACTCATTAATGGTTTGTGGGATGCAACTAGTGGTGCTGCTTGCGTAGTAGTGTTTAGAAAAAGTAATCGAAAGTGTTTTACTCGCAAGTTAAACCCGCATTCTTCAACGGTGTAATGGCGTTAAGCTACTTACCTATTTCGGGAAAACAAGAATCACATTGTCATAAGGGGAGGAAGGAGGGTCAAAAAGGGCCACAATCATCTCACGTATTTTTTTTAAAGAATGTCGTCAATTGGGGAAACTGCAGAGTCTATGGGAGGTTAGTCTAAGTCTGTGACACATTGCGTATGCTGTATGCCCAATTGCTTTTTGCTCCATTTGGCAATTTTCAGTTTGTCGCAGTTCATTCACAGCTGAATGCGCCGTTGTTTCGTGGAGGGTTAACCGAGTGGGCCATAAAGTTAACACTTTCAAAGGTCACGAAGTTATTCTGACCGGCTACTTAAACGGTGTACTCAGATTTAAGGCAACTTTTAAAATAGTTGAGTACCTACTTATTTCTGAGCCTGGAAGGAAGCGCTGGTAGCCTGGCGGTAAGACGTCAGACTTTTAATCCGGAGGTCTCGGGTTCAAACCCCGGCTCGTACCACTGACTTTTTCGGAACTTATTTACGAACACCAGCCGCTTTTCGGTAAAGGAAAACATCGTGAGGAAAGCGGACATTATAATCCCAACAAGGCCTGGTTTCCCCTCTAGTTTGGAAGGTCAGAGAGCAGTCGCTTTCGTAAAAACGAGTGCCTACGCCAATTCTTGGGATAGGTTTCCAAGCGGACCCCAGGCTCAATTAACCCGTAGCAAAATTCGGGACAAACGCTAAGAGGAAGAAGAGTATTTCTGAGCCTCAAAATAAGTGTACACTAGCGTCATCTATTGGTCACCACAAACACTAAATTCCTACTTAACCTTTCTGTTAAGCCCATTGGTCGACTGGTAGAGAATGCCTTATGGCATTAAGTCCGCCATTTGTACCATCTTATTTTGGGCAATTGAGATTAAATAAATAAATTCTAGTTTCTAATATTTTGTTCGGCGATTAACGCTGACAGAATAACTCTACCGACTCAACAGATGGCGCTGTGGCACTACGTACCGAAAACAGACGTATAGCCTGAAGGTTCGAGGAACGCGATTTTGTATAGGCATTGTCTATCCATGTTAGAACGCGACAGGCAATAAAAAGCTCATCATCTAACTAAAGGCTAGGTAGCAGGTGTAAGTAGTATTAACCTAGGTACTTACTTTGTTTACAATTGAACAAAGTTTTGATCAACCAATAGCTTGGGCCGATGATGCCAAAGTGGTAGGAAAGAACTGGAACTGGATGCAAAAAACCCAAAACCGTGGAAAATTATGTGCTTATGAGGAAACAAACACAAACACAATCACACACAAGACAGAATCGCTAAGCGCATCTTTTACTGTGAACTGCAAAATTGTAAGCGCAGGCAAGGCGGCCAGTTTTTGTGGTATAAAGATGTGCTAGCGGTATATGAAAAGAGCTCATATATTATAGAGTCAAAGACATGGGAGACTCTTGCTAGTGACCGTCCACAGTGGAGGCATACCGTGCACACTCAGGTGCGTAAGTTTGAAGCCAGGCGACGCACAGAGCTCGACGCTAAGCGCGCCAAAGGCCAGACCAACTGTGGCCCAGGTGCAGATACATTTCAGGGGGGGGGGGGCAATTGCCCCTGTTGCCTGTATTAAATGAGTGTCATTTTGATTGGGTCGGAAAGGTTCTCGAGTGGCGACCACGAACCCGAAGGCGCAGCGTGGGTAGACCGCCAACAAGGTGGACTGATGACCTGGTAAAGGTCGCGGGAGTCCGCTGGATGCGGGTGGCGCAGGACCGGTCATTGTCGCACTCTTTGGAGGAGGCCTATGTTTAGCAGTGGACGTCTTTCGGCTGATATGATGATGATTTTGATTGAGATCCGAGTTTTCTCGAGAAAAAAGAAATAAGTACGTTAGCAGAAAGGCTTCTGCATTTTAATAATTTATAAATTTTGTGTCCATCCAAACTTGTAATTTGTGATTAATTAGGTACCAACGCAGTAAGCGTGATGGGCACCTTTGTGCCGGGACTGGCTCTGAATGAGTTCCTTAGTTTAGATTTTTTTTTAAACTTAGATTAAATATATTTCAAAAAAGTAGATAATACACTCAGTCAAACACACCTTAACTAAAATTATTGCTACCGTTCGTTGTCGTTTCCGGTGCAAAAGTGCCCATAACGCTTGCAGCATTACCACGCTGGATAGCCATGGACAGTCTTTGCACCAGAAACGACTCGGAGCGGGGGTCCTCTCCCTTTTGTCGAAGTCGATGGCCTAAGTTTCGTACAAATTTTTTCGCATCCGCTCCCCAACAGCCCGCCGTTTCAACCGCGAAAGGAACAAAAACGTAACCCGCGCCCAGGGAGCATACTTTTGCCGCTTCACTGCCGCCTGAGCCTCGGCTAGATTTAGGTAGTTAGATTTAGGTTTACGAATAGTTTTGTACATAGTTGTAACTTTTACTTTGTTTTAGATAAACTAGTTTATTTCTTCATTAGGTGCCATAAGAATGGCTTGTGTTAGCAGAGTATTCTCACCGTCAGGGTTTCCTAAGGATAAATCATAGGTACTGACATTTCATTCCACCGGTAATCATTATGACATGAATATTAATATATAACCAAGGTTGAGAAGTCATATTTGTCTCTTTTTTATGGGCGTACTTCTTGAGATGGAAAAGGACAACATGCGTTTGTCGGGTACTACTGATTCTAATCAGAGAATCTTGCTTAATAATTTCTTTATTGTATAATGAAATCGGAGACTTTACACTCGAAGTTGTGGACGATTATATATACTTAGGACATACTGTCCAGTTAGGTAGATCCAACTTCGAGAAAGAGGTCAATCGACGAATCCGACTCGATTGGGCAGCGTTCGGGAAGCTACGGCACATCTTTTTGTCCAATATTCCGCAGTGTCTCAAGACGAAAGTCTTTGACCAGTGTGTGTTGCCAGTGATGACATATGGTACTGAAACGTGGTCGCTTACAATGGGCCTCATAAGAAAGCTCAAAGTCACCCAAAGGGCAATGGAGAGGGCTATGGTTGGAGTCTCTTTGCGTGATCGCATCAGAAATGAGGCCATCCGCAGCAGAACCAAAGTAACCGATATAGCCCTCCGAATCGCAAAACTAAAGTGGCAGTGGGCGGGGCACATTGCTCGTAGAACCGATGGCCGTTGGGGCAGAAAGGTTCTCGAGTGGCGACCACGAACCGGAAGGCGCAGCGTGGGTAGACCCCCCGCAAGATGGACTGATGACCTGGTGAAGGTCGCGGGAGTCCGCTGGATGTGGGTGGCGCAGGACCGGTCATTGTGGCACTCTTTGGGGGAGGCCTATGTCCAGCAGTGGACGTCTTTCGGCTGATATGATGATGATGATGATGATGAATGAAACTGCGAAGACATGGCATATTGGGTATGTCCCGTATGTCCCCAATTTGCCGCCGAGCAAAAATAGACTAGCTATAAATCATTAAAGACAGTGCTGACAAAAGGCCACGAATCACGAATATTAAAACTAGGGATAACAACAAAAGTGTATTTTGTGACTGGCTCATGATTGTCACATTTCAATTGCAGTTTCCGATTATTTCGTACGTTAATTGTGAAAACAAAGGTGCCCGTTTCCCAGAGGCATAAAATTGAACGATAACATAAGAACAATAGCACGTTATCAACACCCATTATTGCAATATATGATTCCGATTGGTACAATGACCGGGTGCAGCGATAATAAGCTTTACTTTGTCTGGAAGCATTTATTTCTGGTCTGGACTGGAGTGGTAAACACTGCGTCATCTCAAGAAGTCTCTGATCTACAATGCATAAATATTTAGTAATATTCCATAGTGTACTTCCACTTGGAACTGTCGGAACGCAAATTTAAGAAATATATATATATTTATCTAACATGCGTGTTGTCATTGCATTCGTGTGATAATAGACTAAGAAACGTTATGGCTGTGGCTAGACATGATGGCATTGGATTCTCATACAACATTTCTGGCCTAGACCATCAAAGAGAGCTTGAGCCTTGAGCCGTACGTTATTTGCCGTACTGGGAATCGAAGATCACATGTCGCCCAAACGTCTAAGATATATAACCATAGAGTTATAGAATCCTAAGTGGCTCGTTGGATTCCTATTATTATTGCCTTTGTTAATTATCAATAACTTTTACTGGATCACATTTATTTCTGTATTCTGAATGTTAAACAGTAGTGCGTCATCTTAAGAAGCATCTTCTAACGAAGTCTCTGATATACAAACGCAAAATGTTCCACTTGGTATGCAAATTGGAATCTCATCAGCATTTTTGCGAACAATGTTTTTGTGCTAATGCCCCGATAATGGCAGTAACGCGTTTAACACGACCACACTAATGAGTATGCATTGTGCACCTGTTTGGTATGCGAGCGAAGTTTCTTTCCATTGATTTAGAAGTCATCGGGGATGAGATGCATTTGTTTTCCCTTGGGATACTTAGGGTTATCACTATCAGATACTCTACCACCGTAAAATATAGAGATTCTAATATTCAAGGATTTTTATGACGGACGGATTAGTTTAGAGCTGCTGGATATGGCTGTATGCACGAATTCACAAAAAAGGCAACTATCGATAATGGAGTCTGAAATTATTACTATGACCATTCTGTCACGGGTTAAATAACTAAGAAGGGTATCCACCAGGAACATTGTCTTGACTACTATACTAAGTAAATCGCAAACAGACGGAGTCACAGCGAAGCTGAGTCCGGAAAGTTGGATATGGATGGGCGAGTTATTTTGAGGGCCGACACGTGAGGAGAGGCCCTCGAAGATTCGAGTTTACCTATTCGTGCTATCGACCGAAGCATTAGGTACATGGTACTTTTCACCAAAATAAACGAATATATAGATCCATTATATAAAGTCGAAGATGTAAAGAAAAGTAAAAATCTACGATCCAATCTCAAAGCGCAGGAAGCTAAAAATGTTAAAAAAAACACGAACTGGTATTTTATGAGTTTATGACAGTTGAGAAAAATTCTGATACTTGCTATTTAATCTCGATGTCTGGTAACCCTGCATATGGAAAATCGTGCTCCATTTTGTAAAGACGTCAGGGGCTTCGGAATAATTCATACTTGTGGTGAAATCTTATTCAGGTGTGATCGAAACAAAACACTAGCGAGCATGTGACCACACGTTTCTGTTCCACGTGACCACCTCAAGATGTCAGGAGATTTTCTATTGATCCTCAGAAAAATCAATTTGAAATCATATATCCTCTGCGATATTGACTAGGAGGCATATTCGAATTTAAATAATTTATGTCAAAATGATATTGTGAGTTCTCCCAAATGCAGTACGTATCCTGCTACCGAGGTGTAGCTTTAATCGGAACTAAAAGAAACTTTACCCTTTCTGGTCGTTAAATCTTCCTTGTAGTGACCAACATGCAACGCAAGTGGTACTACGGTCAGTGGCAAGCGCATGAGCACACGTTTTGTGTCAACACGTGATGTCCTCGAGCGTTGCGTATTCTGTTTTGATTCTGAGATGAAGTTTCCACGAGCAATAAATAAATTTTCCGCAACGTGCATCTCTCCCACGTATGACTCAATCGTGTTGTAAGTGCAAATGCATTACTTCTATTTAATTTTAGTCACTGAGTACATTCGTCACGTGCAGAACAAATGCTATTCACATGGTGTAAAATGTGAGTAGGATATCTAACTACCTAACATTTGTTACCTCTCTTTATACTTGTTTGCAAATTACGATTCCCTTTAGCCGCTTGATTAGACCGCATTAATTTTCTAGTTTTGCCAACTGAACCATTTAGATTGGTGCATCACTAAATTACTTCTTCGATAGTTTAAAATGTTACACTATTAACTTAATTAAAGTTGACAAACCTCAGGAACCGATACTGATTTCGAAAATTGGCATTGATGCAAGTTGGCAACAACAGCTCAGCCGTTTCGATGCATTTCTGCAGATATTTCCGTTCTTAATGGTAGTCTGCTAAACTTCTTAAGGGTTTACAAATAATCTTAAGAACATATGGGCCACCTCAAAACTTCTTTACTGTAAACAAACATGCGAGTCACTTGCAAAACAAAGACGAAACTCGCTGTAATAAAAATATTTGCGCAGTGGCTGCTGAGTCAGTCGGCTTTGTTTAACGAATAACCCTCTGCATGAAAATAAATTAATGTCACACACATAACATGAACCGAATGCGCGGAGGGCGTCACACCCGAATCGAGTTTGATTTGGGGCCTTTGTAACATAAGATGCTTTGTTTAGAAGTTGTCATGATGTCATCAACGACTAAGACGTGGTTGATGGACCCAAATAAGCAAAGCGCACTTTTGATACTCTTCTTTTGGGAAACCTAATTTTGTTTATATATTTCACACCTATAATTTACTTAAACTACTTACTACTTAACGTAAATGTGTCTATTATAGACACAATTCCAGACTCCAGACATGAAAAATATTAAGTATTTTTATTTTTCTAACACTTTTTACAGTTGCTTAAGTAATACCAGCTGTTTAAGAGACCCTTGTATGAAGTGTCTGTCCAGCAGTGGAGCTCGTCTTGCGGCTGATGTTATATTAGGTACTTATTTACCTATGGTTAGTCAGAATACGTAATGGTTGTTTGTCAATAAACTATACAATCACTAGCGTAATTATAGTGTAATATCTAGATACAACTAATTGCCGCAATAAAGGATGGACGTGTCGTTTGTGCCTGGCGCGACGCAACGCAACGCGACGTCGTGAGCCGACACGGGCGACACCGGACGTAAGGCATTAGTTTAATGAAATGACGACAATTTGCATCCAATAGCTGGTGCACAGCGGATAAGATGACAGCAGGCGAGATTGTCGTAAGGACGTGTCGAGTTTATCGAGTTCGATATAAAAATGAGTGAAGCAGCACGACTGAAGCAATGAAACTTGAGTAAAAAGTGACTGTGGTCTTAGTATTAGATTAATAGAATAATGTCAATTAGAACTGAATAGCAAGCAAAGTATCGTCGTAAGAAAAATTTGACAAAGTCCAGCGCGACCAAAATATTAGCCAATAAAGCCATATCTGGGTAACCTTCTGTTAAGATGCCCAAACCTTCGAAATTACTTTTACTTTCTTTAGAGGTATTAAACTTTGACGGCGCTGACTCTTAGTGTAAGGCCTGAATGGACGCTCGAGTAGGGGGTGCAGCGGGGCGGGGCGTGCGGCATACATGATAAACAAATGAAACTCATACTGGTGTCCTGACCTGAGTCGTCGCTGCACAAAGCGAATGCACACTCGCCCGCCACGCTGAACGCTCCGCTTCGAGCGTCCACATACCTTACACTTACGCAGAAGCTTTCAGGAATATGTTTGAGATTTTATTAATCCTGGAAACGCCTTTCTTTTAGAGAAGGCATTATGGTTAGTATTTAACAATTTTACCTCTGCCGCGATAGATAAATCTGGTTTAAGTACAGCGTTATTACAGTTTATTATGAATAAGATGATGACGATACCATTTAAGTCAATCCTGTTATTGGTTCATAAATAGTTTACGTGTCAGCTCGTTTTAATGTCATTTGAATGCTTTCTTTATGTACTGGGTGTGTCTCTATAATGATGATGAAGATGATATCCTGTTGTCCCTCATCAGGGACATAGGGCTCTCAGAAGGGATTTCCATTGGTCACGGTCCTGTGCGGCCTCCTCCAGCTCCGTCCAACCAAGGCCAGTTGATGCAGCGTCCATCTCGATTGTGCGCCTCCCTCCAGGTGGTACGAGGGCGACCTTGCCCCCTTTTTCGGGGGGTTAGATCTTTTCCCCGAAATCGTTAATTCCGCGTAGCAAACTTTCCATTCGCGTTTTTCCCCACTTTTTTATTTTCCTATGCGATTATGTTACCATTAGGTTTTTTTTTCGGACGCATTATTTTCTACTCTTTTTTGTTGCTAGACGTATTTTTCCCGGTTTAGCCCGCAGAATTAAAAAATAAATTGATGATGATATACTTATAATCACGGAAGACTGTCATTTGACAGAGTCAAGATAGGTGCGACGACGAGCGAAGCGAGGAGGAGTGTGTTAGGTGAACTGCGAATTAACAGTGCGCGAAGGCGAGCGAGCGAAGCGAGCGTGCCGCGGCAGCGGCCGGCGAGCGCCAGAACCGATTCGCTCTGTCACATCATACAGACTTGGAGACATGCACAGAGAAAAATACGCCTAGCAACAAAAAAAGAGTAGAAAATAATGCGTCCGAAGAAAAAACCTAATGGTAACATAATCGCATAGGAAAATAAAAAAGTGGGGAAAAACGCGAATGGAAAGTTTGCTACGCGGAGGCGGAATTAACGATTTCGGGGAAAAGATCTAATTACTCCCTTTTTCCAGGGACTTGCCAAGTCAGCCCTTTCTTGGGTAGGTGGTTATTAGGCCTTCGCAATACATGTCCAATCCAGCGCCACTTCCGCAAAAGTATCTCCTTGACTAAAGGGTTTTGGCCGGTGAACTCCCATAGTCGTGTGTTCGAGATGGTCTGTGGCCAGTAGACTCCTACGATTCACAGCAAATATTTGTTTACAACGTGTCTCTATAATAAAATAAAGTCCGTACGAAATTAGTGTAATGTCTTTGAATACCCACTGTTGTGCTTTTCTCTGTTTGCCCATTGGACCCCGACCCGAGTCCTCGCTGTATATAGGTAGATACAAACAGCTCTCAATGAGTGCACTGAGACCTATCTGACTCACGCTCAATGAACATAGATCTTAATTGATATAACCGCTGGCGCATACCATTGCTGGGCGTTGATAGATGCAAAAATGTAAAACGGAGTTCCGCTTCAAGGGAACTTTAAATAAGATGGCAATGTGTTTTCTCCTATTACAGTCGATTTTGAATTAGGGCATGCAATACCGCCAATACCGGTATTGCTTGTATGGGCAATCCCGGAATTCCGGTATTAGCCCATACAAGCAATACCGGTATTGCATGCCCTATTTTGAATGGACCCAGCCAAAAACGCGTTTTTAAGGATGGTTCACGCTGTAGCGGATCATGTGACGCTTTCTATACAAAATGAAGTGTCGGATGTGTCATGAAACAATAAACAATATGATATATTTTGCACTTTCGTTTATATATAAAATCGACATGAAAATAACGAATAACACATTATAAACAAATTCCTAAAATTTTAAATTGTAAAGATGGAGGCAGATTAAAATCGGGTATTAGACGTTGCAATTTGTAGGGCCCAGTCTGTTGTGTACCCTGCCTCTCCCTAACCCTCCTTCAGCTCCCTGAGGGCCCTAATTCTTATTACACCTCCCAACCTGACAGATTGGGCCCTACAAATTGTTATGTCTAATATCGGTTATAGGAACAGCTGATTTTTTTTTTCGTGAAAATATTAGCAGCAAGGACACACACGAGCTGAAATTAAGAATTGGAATCTATAGTTACGAAATAAATTCGCAGGGTTCTGATTCTTATGAATATTTCCTATAATAATGCATAAACAGATACCATAGACAATATTTGTAACGTTCTGAATTTATTCAGTCACCATGTACATTTTTCTTCTTAATTTTAACTCGTGAAGAATGGCCTTAAGTGCAACCTCTCGAACAGCGCAGGTACTGTAAAAAGAAAGTATTTTAGTGGGAAAATTAAAAAAAAAAATTCTCAATATTTTATTATGCTGCGTATATTATTGTGAATTTTAATGTCGATTTGTTTTATTCTATAATCATTTGGCTATAGGTACAATAAAAGTGAATTAGGTCTACATGTTGTTCAAATGCAAGTGAAAATTATACTTAAATGGCGGACGTACGTAATAGTTATACATTTTTAAAAGCCGTTTAGTGACAATGAAATGCAGTCAGAATTTAGCAATCCAGACTTCATAACGTAATGTTTTTACCCATATTTTTGATTACGTGGTCAGTCTAATTAATGTTTTTGGTGTAGTTAGTTGATACAATAATTAATTAATAACAAGATGAACATATAAGTATATGACGACTAAGTAGTCGTAATAGTGGGAACGTTGGTTTAACAGGTTTTCTAGAAATTAATGCAAATTTTGGTTGTACATTCGTGGCTTATTGAACTTATTGTATCATTTTAGATAAAAACCCAAGTACGAAGGTGTTTAAAGTACATACAACATACATTATATTATTAATACAAGTTTACGAGTCGAGTATTGCCTTACCTATATCCAAAAAAAAAAAGATAAGTTTCTTATTTATTTCATTGCATATTTGAAAAGCACTATACGTACCTCGGCGTGAAAAGGGGTTGCCAGCCTCGTGACTATCTATATGTACTTGGCCGGCAACCCCCTACTTTCCGGCCTCTGTAGTAATGTACTATTTTTGTATGGGACACATGGTCCCATCCGGCTCCAAAGCCGGCAAAACCATTTTCTTCTTCTTCGCGCGAAAAAAATTTTTCCGTAGTTTTTCGTTAGAAGAATACGTTACCAATTACGAGTATACCCTTAAAGGATCATCAGCATTTTAGTTACACCATGTAGAATGGTACATGAAAACTTTAAGGTACAGTCGCCATCAGATATATCGAAGCGGCGAAAGTGGTCACAAATACACCTCTATTGTCAAACAACGCATCTATTGTCAAGGCGATAAAGTGCATGTTCAGATATATTTGAGTACCTTAGCCGCTCCGATATATTTGATGGCGACTGTACATCAATCACTTTTTAGGTAATCCATGTATTCCATGTATGATAAGTATTGTACTTAGTTGTCGGCAATATAAAGCAATTTTACGATTTCAGACTTTACAAATGAGAACTATGACGTTGACGTCGAATTAAAACTTATACAGTGTGGCCTGTAACCCGAGAAAAAAATTAAAACGTAGATTCTACTCCTCAAACTATAAAACTTTTGTTCAATAACTTAAAAAAATATGCAGTATTTACATTGTCTCTTTTTCATACAAACTAAATAGTATTAGCAATGTACGTTAAAATCCGCCCAATTGACATTGCTTGTCAGTCTTGTCACCCTACAGACATAATCAATTTTGCAACTTTAAAGTGTACTAAAAATCAAACTAAAAGTTAATTTTTAAAGTTGCTGAACAAACGTTGTCTAGTTTGAGGAGTAGAATCTAAGATTTATTTTTTTGCTCGAATTATAGGCCACAGACGGTATACGGTGGAATGCAGTATATAATTTCACATGGGAATCAGAAGTTGTAATGTTACAATGTTGGATTTCATCAATAAATGAGGTGCGCAAGCATTTTCAATGAAGTTGCTTCATTCATGCCTACATAACTACTCTAGGGACTTGAGCTAAGAATTTATTGCGGATAATCTGAAGAACCAATAGCTGTATGTTTTATACGCAACATGTTTTCTTAATAAATGTCGTTGGCACTAGTGTTTGATTATTGTTTATATGCGTACTTAAAAATAATGGCACAAGAAGTATGCCAATGGACTCTGAACATAAGTCATGTGTAGTTATGTTATGCCTCATAACTTGAATTAAATCATCGAGTCGAGGACTTAAGATTAGGCTACAGAATAAGATATAATATTGTACCTATATTTTTGACCGTAAACCTAATAAAAGGGAAGATTCTCCTTGATAGAATTTAATGAATAGATGGGATTAAGCTAATGAGCGGCTTGAAATGATATTTCAAGCCAAAAACGAAATAGGATTTGCAATGGTCTTCAGAGTCATGTTTTGTTTTTGCCCTAAATATTTTTTTAATCGTGTTCATTTTAAAGATAGGTCTGTTTAACCTGTCAACGACACAGTAACTACGTTTAATTTAAAATACCTACATAATCAAAATACTTTACTTCCAAGAAATCAAATGTAGAGATAGATGTAAGATACAAGACCAGTCCGGCAAAAACAAGTCCATGAACATAAAAAGCCGAGATTAGATAGCATGCAGTAAACAGCAAGTGAGTCATCAATCATGCGCACACGCTCCCGAAACGTGATCCATCAGCAGCATCCACTTATAGGAACAGTTGCGAAATTATTAGGAAATGGTTATTATAATTACAAATATTCGGTACCAACTGCAGAACATGTCAAATCAAATTGTAATTTACCGAAAAACATACCTCTTTACCGGAGGAATGGTCCACAATAGATAAAATATAATAAAACTAAAAAGGTAATTCTGATAGCTTTCCTCCCGATACATTTTCTCACCCATTGCTCAAAATGAAGTACTAACAAAAAAGGCGCACTTAATGCCATATTGTGCTCTCTAGCAGCTTTTTTTTTCCTTGGGCCATCCGACGTCCTATATCGGATCGGACAGTGTGAAAACGCTCTAAGGGTAGTGCCATTGACAATACGAGTAAGTAAAATTGTCTTAAAAAAGGAATCGGTACTACAAATCTTCCAGTGATAAATATTTACAGATACATCCAGGATGATAACAGATTTAGGTCAAATAGACTTGTAAATGGTATTATCATTCGGCATGCGCCTTAAAGACGCCAATTTCGTCATCCGACATAATCTATGAGATAACAAATCTGTAACAAACAGTTTATTTATCACCGTATCTTTAGTTGACAAGGTGACTGCATATATACTCAGGTGCAAATGCAACATAAATTTTCATTTAAAAAAGTGCATATTATGATTGTCAATAAAACACACAAATAATCACAAAAATAGCATTAGAAATGTACTATAAACTAATAAATCATCATCACCATCATTAATTTCAATAAATATAATGCTATAGTCTTGGAAGCGATTGAGTCCTTGTAAATATTAATTGAGATTGGTACAGTCACCATCAGAAGTAGCTACGCAAACGAAGACGTCAAAAGTCCTTTTTAAAAGGGAATAAGAGCTTATGACGTCTCCGATTGCGTAGTTACTCTTAATGCTGACCGTACCTACATATGACAAGACAGTTGGGAGTCCCACGTTGGGTGCCAATTGTAAGCATAACCAACAAACAACGAAGTTGCTAGTGAAACGAAACCTTGAGAATTTACAGTCATGTTTGAATTTATCAAGTATGAATGTGAAGAGAATACGTAAAGATGCCACCAGCGTCATGCAGCATAATGCAGATCACCTAAACTACATGCCTGTCTCATGCAGGTGGGTACCCAAAAGATGGGAAAGTTTGTGAAAATACAATGTGTTTGTACACCTATGTTCGAGCCGCTAACCACGAATTATGATGAATTTTATCGAAAAATCAACCCCATACTATTTTTAAACAGCACCCCTTTAAAATTCTATGGAGCTACACTCTGCCGCCCTTGGTAAATTAACCATTATTTGTTAAAAATATCCGTCGTACATGTGCAAAAGAGGTATCTTTCAGCAGCTTACGAAATAGGGCATAAATTTCGGTCAAAAATATTGCAGAAAAATTTCCACAATTCCTCGAAAATTTATTGTAAAAAGAAAAATTGTCTCAAAAATACTCCTTACTATACGTGGTAAACGGCTCGAACATAGGTGTACAAACACACACAAAAAGGTAGGTGTAGATGAAAATTATATATTTGGCTGTGTTGACCTCGATTCGGTACAGCTACCTGCAAAAATGCATGGACGTACATATTATTAATGAATTCTATTAATATGGTGCCCATGATTTTTGCAGCTAGGTGTAAATTGGATGGCAGAGTCAATGATGATCTAACAGTCAGTTTTCTATTGATGTGTTGATCCCTTTTCATGAATATGATTCCTCATATGCCCTATGATCTTTATAGGGCAACCGTATCCCGCGGGATTGCCATAGGTTATCTTTATTGCTTACGTCAAAACTGATGTAAACATCGCTGGTGATTCATCATTGGGAATATATTAATGACGCCTTCAGGTTATTTTTGAACTTATCATCAATATGACTAACCGGGAGTCAGAGATCTAATACCTAACTAGCTTTGTGTTATAAGGGAGATTTTGCCAAAACCGATATAAAAAGTCGCCCAAGTGCGAGTCGGCCTCGCGCCCTGAGGGTTCCGTACATCACACTATTTAAAAAATCTTCGAACATGTAACGAATAAAAAATCATGGGTAATTTTTTTTACGCAAAACATTATTTGTTGTGATAGAACAACAAATAAACGATTTTAGGACTTTTCTCTTACTTATCCTGTAAGACCTACCTTTTTGCCAATCTTCATGATTTATGGCAAGTACCTACCCTAAAGGTTTTGTAAATGTGTAATTCCAAAAAAAATCTTGTTTTGGTATAACTAATTAACTATTTTCGGGCTTTTTCCTTTACTTGTGCTATAAGACCTTCCTCCTTGCCAAATTTCATGATTATAGGTCTATGGAAAGTACTCTATAGGTTTTGAGTCCCCTGCGAAGTGTTAGAAAATAAGGCTTAAAAATGGCCGCATCTTTGGATTTAATTGACTTAGAAGCTTGTTTTTTTTACAGCTTCCAGGAACCGCAGACATACATACCTATTTGATGTAAATTCGGCTTCATAGCTCCACGCGTTCCTGAGAAAAGGGGTATTGACAGACAGACGGACAACAAAATGATCCTATAAGGGTTCCGTTTTTTCCTTTTGAGGTACGGAACCCTAAAAATTACAACATTGCTCAAAAATGTATATGTATAACATAGACCTAATGGAAAACAGATACTTTGTGATAGGAATTATTTACTAGTAAAATATATGGGCACTAGATTTTAGAACAAAACTGTCATTATCTAAGTTTTTCAATACAACCAGTCCATGGAATGAATGTATGTAGCATAGCACAATGGCATGTATCAAAATCACCAGTTACGAAATAAACACAGGATAGATTAGCTGTTCAGTTTCGTTAAGTGTTGACGGGGGATCAAACGGGAAACGATGGACTAAATATATCCTCACGTGCTAACGCACCTTAACAAGATTTACTTCAACAGCTGCCTTCTGTTATAATATAAGTATTAAACCGTTTAACGTCAGCTTTAGTAAAGTTAAATACTAATTAATTGTACTGTTAAATGAAAAACCGCAGCAACTATGTAAGAAGACTACCACTGTAGGTAGATAGGTACTCGTACATTACTTACGTACTGCATTTTACAAGGTTCTATTTTTAGGGTTCCGTAGTCAACTAGGAACCCTTATAGTTTCGCCATGTCTGCCCGTCCGTCCGTCCGTCCGTCCGTCCGCGGATAATCTCAGTAACCGTTAGCACTATAAAGCTGGGTACTAATATGTATATCAATCACGCCGACAAAGTGGTATAAGAAAAAGTGGAAATAAATGTTTTATTAGGGTACCTCCCCTATACGTAAAGTGGGGAGTGATTTTTTTTTAATTTCAACCCTAACGTGTGATATATGGATAGGTATTTAAAAAAGAATAGGGGTTTACTAAAATCATTTTTTGATAATGTAAATATTTTCGGAAATAATCGCTCCAGAAGTTATAAAAAATGTGTCCACCCCCCTCTAACTTTTGAACCATAAGTTTTAAAAATATGAAAAAAATCTCAAAAGTAGAACTTTATAAAAACTTTCTAGGAAAATTATTTTGAACTTGATAGGTTGAATAGTTTTTGAAAAAAAATACAAAATAATTTCTGAACTAAGTTTGTTTTAACCGTATAAGCAGGTGTTTATTGTACCTGTAATTTCTACAAAATCACAATGAAATGACGTGCTTTCAAAAACTTTAAAGTGGGGACACTTACTGTGACGGACGGAAAACTACGGAACCCTACACTGAGCGTGGCCCGACACGCTCTTGGCCGGTTTTTATAGTTTATCGTTTATGTTTATCGTCTTCTGGTTCTGGAGCTGTATAGATTAAAATTATTGTAAAGCTTTGACTGGCCAATGGGAAAGGCAACTGTCAACAATGACATTTCCAACAAATGTCTTTGGAAAAACTAAATATGTATGACGGGAAGTAGTTTTTATTAATTTTAGCGAAAATGACTCACTGTTTCGTCTCTAATTGGTCCCAAGGGAAATTCGCAGGTTTCTAAAATAATATAGAATTAAAATGCTGTAGAATAAACCTCCCCTAAGAAAAGCCTTCTCACGCATACATATAATTTCAGTACATTGTTAAGGGCCATTAATCTTTTGTCTCTTTCTGTCGTTGTATGGAGTCTGGAACAGCGCCCTCTACAATAAGTTTTCACAGGCTTTCCCCATTGTGAGTGATGTAACTATGGTACCTCTATTATCCGTGGATGTAACGCAGGATTTTTTTTGCCTTAAACTTCAGGCATTATGTACGTGCAGCGTCAGCTACCAACTTATTTTATAGGTATATCTATAATGTTTGCTACTGTTGAGCGTTATAGTTAGTCAAATAGCTAATGTTTGTAGTTCAATGTAAGCTGGGATGCTATTCCGAAGACATGAATTCAGGCATGATGATCGCCCCGAAAACTAGTATACGAGTGCCGCGCCGTCAGAAAAACCGAAAGTAAAACTCTTAAAGCCACAGTTACACTGGTCAACCTGAGCCTTCAAGCATCCTGCAATGAATATAACTCAGACTGCAACCTGCATGCATTTAGCACGTCAAGAGAAACCACGAGGTCCGGCTTGTCTCCGAGGACAAGGCCTCGCCAGCCTGAGGCCGACATTATGTGATAGGTGACATTTTACTGCGATCTGTTAGCGGGGCGAGGCGTTTGGTGGAGTATGATTTATGTTGCTAGGCTAGATGATTCAGTTAAATTGTTGTAATTCCTCTACGACAGATTATAAAGGTGGCTGAAAAGGTTTTACAACTTCTTAAAGTGGTGTGATTGTGCACCTCTCGGAACGACACTGGAACTTAAAAGGATTTGTGAAAACGCCCAAAAACCCATCGGTCAAGTTTTAGGTTTGTTTTTTGCCGTCTTTTGCTACGCCCCCTAAGGAATCGTTTACAGTGGAGCGGGTTAACAACGACGATCTGTCCAATGGGTCATGCCCTAAGGCAGTTTGTTCATTTAAAAAATCCTACCGACAATTCTGGAAAGTGTCAACGTGTGCGGAGGATGAAAAACAACATGCTAATGCCGTAAATATTGGTGTAGGTGACTTGGAGCTGCATAATCGGGACGTTCGCCTCGTGGCCTTAATTCCTATTCCGACGCCAACGTCTGGACGCATAATCAACCCGGTGTGAACCTTCTGTCAGAGTCACTGTGTTTTGCATAGGTCAATTTACACGATAACGACTTCACAAAAATATTGTCGACCGAATATAATAACTGCCCACTATCCAGTCCTGTTATTAGAGATGCTTCATGCAGTGTTCTACTGCTATTACTAATTGTAAGTTAATACCTAAAATTGAAGTGAATTCCAGGCATGCCATGACACAAAATTTGAAATGTCGCAAACTGATAATGTTATTACTACAGTAAAATGCGTAATTTAATTTTACAGGGATGAATATAAGCGTAATTGTACTACAAGATTTTCCATATGCCATTTTCACCATTTATTGGTAATTCCTATTAAGGTAAATTAATTTAACCTTTTAAGCAAGCTTACATATGCTGCTTAACATTAAAAGTTATCATACTAACTTAGTTTTCCATGACACAGAAATAAAACCTGTTTTGCTCCGTTTAAGATTACCAAGTGCAATCAGTGACATATACCTAAGTAGGTGTACTTTTTTTACTTATGCCTAGTAGATAATATGTATTAAAGTACTTATTAAGAGGTATATACATTTATATTTCTGACTGTACTTTAACAGACATCTATTTCATAGAGTTTGATTGGTTAAAGGTTAATTGGTTAAGGTGTATGTTACCTTGTAATTTGAAAGCCCATTACTTTTATTTCGCTAGTCGATTTGTTATATAACCTATAACACCACGTAACAGCGGAATCTAATGCAAGGAAATGGCAACATAAGTATACCGTAGTACCTTACCTACAAATTTAAAGAATTCCAAAGTCGATTACACACATCGGCGGTCGGCACATTGCTCGTAGATCCGATGACCGTTGAAGCAGAAAGGTTCTCGAGTGGCGACCACGAACCGGAAGGCGCAGCGTGGGTAGACCCCCCACAAGGTGGACTGATGACCTGGTAAAGGTCGCGGGAGTCCGCTGGATGCGGGAGTCCGGTAGATGCGGGTGGCGCAGGACCGGTCATTGTGGCACTCTTTGGAGGAGGCCTATGTTCAGCAGTGGACGTCTTTCGGCTGATATGATGATGATGATGATGAAAGCCTATTAAATATCATTGGCAAAGTATCCGTTATTATTATCCGATTGATGCATTCGCAGTAGATCTAATTTAATCATAATGAAATCCATAAACTTAAACCCAGATACGGTAAAGTTTTATCTATACCGATTAAGAGATCTTACGGTTGTTCTTGCCAGGGATTTCTACCAAGTAGCGGTTGTTATAAATGCATTAACAAGTCTAACAACATAATACTCGTGTAGATTACAAACGACCTACTTTTACCCCCTTTTATGGGTAGACTCGTCTTTGTCATAATATCTTTCAGTTTCTTAAATGGATTAGAGTCACCGCAGCCATCTGAATTTCTGATCTGAATGGCTATGGTTAGGTAGAAATGACAGATTAATTTGGCCATAATACCTAGACCTTCAGACTTTATTTATTCAAAACTTTAAAATATTCCGATTTATAAAATTTAAACTTTCGTGAGACATACGTGTATATGGTATACTACGGTCTTCGATTTGTCTACCATGAAAACTTCCCATATTTACCTAAGAAATTTTTAACACAATTGACAGTCTGCAATGCAAAATCAACTCATAAAATAATATAATAGATAATCGTTTGAGCTCAAGATGGCTACGGCGTCTTTAGAATAGTTTTTTGTTTTTTGCTCATTTCCGTAGTTCAGTGTGTAATATAGATAGCTTATTGTGCGGTGACCTAACGAACAAGTGTGCAGCTAATGAAAATTTGGTCTCAAAATGCCCGTTACCACCGTTTAGTTGAACAAACGGTTATCCGGGGTATCGGCCACCCACGTGTTTGTAGGGAGGCTATCACCTTACAATCAGCAAGGCCTCAACCGAACAACTTTGCATGAATTTTACAAAAAAATATTAAATTAAAAGCCTCGCCATTGGCAAAATTCACTAAAACCGGCGAGTAGTAAAAGCCATAAAATATGTATAAAAGCAAACTAATTAATTGCTTACCTAGAAACGAAAGCTGCTTAAAGTGTTTAGAAACGAAAACTGATATTATGGAATTGTGGCCCGGTTAGCGCTTATCTTATTTTTGAAGCCTATTATATCTCGTTATCTACCTTACCCTTGATACGATCGTATCTCCCGCCCATCGCCAACGCGTCGATCAATCGGCCTCTTTGTAGATTAGCCGTTGTCACAACAACACGTTGGCCTCACTTCCATACAGCTCTATAACTCTCTGCTACCTTCACATGTTCTCCGTTACCTATCTGTAAAATAACCTACCCAAAGAGATATTTTAATTCCAAAAATATAATGTCATACGGATTTAAAACACTTGCTACGTAGGTTAATAGGTACTTACGAGTATATACCCACTTACGTGTTCTTTGCTGACTATGCTCATTGCTCGTGTTAGACACGTGACATCTCCTTCTCCTGTTACTTCTTCTTCTTTTTCTTTACAATGTTTCATATTCGCATGTACTAATATGTAATATTAATATTTTTTTAATGAAATTCAAAACTTAATAGTTACTAGTAGGAAATAGAAAAAGAAATTATTTTCTTTTATCAGAGGACAAAGATATTTTGACTATTCTGTTGCAGCATTCGTAGGTACATAAGTGAACTTATCCCTTTAATAAATCTCTTCCAGACCCTTGTATAGCCTGTCGCGTTTGACATTCAGATACCTATTAAATAAATAAACATATGAAACTGTCTTGGCGATGGTGTACATTAACAAACCTCTATTTAGATCTATTGACCGCCTGCAGGTCTAATGTATCATGGACGTGAATGATAATTATCTATACGCTATATCGCCACATTATTACAGGGAAGCCAAATGTATGGACCAGTATAATCTCATACGTTTGGTTCTCCTGCAATATCATCACGGCAAAAATTAAGTTAACGTAGACCTCGGTAAAGCGGTTATCACACCGCTGAGGTTTCCGCATGCGACGACGGTGTGCAAGCGAGATAACGCTTTGTATGCGTCTAGCGCTAGTTCACTCATCGGGTTGCGGCGCCAGTGTGATAACAGCGTAGAGTACCTATAAAAGCGACCATTCGGGTATAAGTCCGTCTGAGCTAAGCACAAGACGTCTTACTTCGCTTTGTGTGGCGCACGTCATTACTGCATTCCATCATGATCTGTTTTACTTAATACAAAGCTGTTACAACAATGAGCTCGGCCTCATTTGTCACGCGGCGGCTTTCATATCGTGCCCATTCTTCAAGATCGGGCACTTTCATCTCAGCTGACTGATGACCTGACGGACACGGAACGATTATCGGTTTATCCCTTTGTTAGTTAAAAGGTTAAGCCCTACCGACTAACAATAGTCGGCTGTATCAAAGTCGTTCACGAGTCGGCTGCTAGGCTATTGATTCTGTTCTAACATGCCTATATCGCAAGTTTTAGTCTTTGTTTCTTCTGTCGTTCTCATGTCAGGTCAAAGTAGTCGCTGTCAGTCATGGGGGGTGGACAACTGCGGTCACTGCCTTCGCGATTCTTCTTCACATTTCTATGTGGGATTGGCTGTATTTGTAAGAGCATTCTCCGACAGAGGGGATTTATGTACCTACGTTATAGTAAAGGATCTAATGGATGGACTTTGCAAATCATTATAGGTAACCATTAGGTCTATGGTTCCAGCAATCTTGACTGGAGCATCTTTCTCAACACATAGTACACTAGCGAAACACTTAAAAACCTTTCTGTACATACCATAGAGTACGTGTATATTCGCTTACGCACATCATATTCTAGTTATTCAAACGATCATGTTTATTCACAAATGTAGGTCTTGTATTGAGGACACAGATTGTTGTAGCAGCATTATTGGAAGGTTCAATGAACTGGATCATTATGATAGATTAATGGATTAAATAGTACTCGCGTGCTGATATTGTAATGTTTGTGAGGTAAACTTCCTAATTAGGTATCCTGATCGAACAAGCTTCCAGAGTTGTACCTGGCGCAAAGGCGCTGGTGCATCATACTGCTACACCTTAACTTGTTATTGATAGTCTAATTATAAAACTAGTTAAAATAGACTTATCAATACGTTAAGAAATATGTTATTTTGCGGAGCCATACAGTAGACACTTTGTAGAAATGGTCTGATGATAGTGCCAGGAGATGTATTTATAGAGGATACTTCAATAGCCAGGTACATGTAAATCCTAGCTATTTACAATTTTAGGTGTTGAAGGACACAGATTGTAGCAAAGCATTGTTGGCTTGGTTCAACGAACTGCCTCATTATAATGGATTATACTCGCGTGATGCAATGTCGGCCGAAACGCACGATTTTGCGCGGTTTACTAACTTTAGTACTGACTTGGACTGACGAAAGATGCTATCAAATATTTAAATAACAAAGGAGTTGGTCGTGAACTTATTCTGGAAACTACAATAGAACTTGAGCACCATTAAACGACCCGAAACCTAGCAAAACTATACAAGTAGGTACTTTATCATCATAGTTACTATACGTATCAGGGCGGCTATTTGCCATAAATCCATATAAAATAGTTTCCCTAATATTGTAATAAACAGTGATCAGATCGGCACGATCCGTGCAACACCGCGGCGTTCCTATAGTAATTTTAATATGGACATAATCATAATCACACTATTTTGTTTGAATAAAATATGTTCAATTGGGTGTAATATAATAGTATTCAATAAAATTGTATAGTCATATTCGTATTTTTTTACGCGAAATCCCGCGTTTTTGCACGGGTCGTGCCGATCACTGGCAATATCATGTTAAACAAAAAACCGGCCAAGAGCGTGTCGGGCCACGCTCACTGTAGGGTTCCGTAGTTTTCCGTCCGTCACAGTAAGTGTCCCCACTTAAGAGTTAATAACACCGCCATGTAGGATATAATATGAGAGTTCCACGTACAGCGACATCTATCGGCAAATTAAGTAAACTATTGCGCGCGAGCATAAAGTATGGAAGAAAATTTTTATGGGATAATTCTTTATTGCGTGAACCGATTTTCACCGTTTTTACTTTATTTGAAAGCACGTCATTTCATTGTAATTTTGTAGAAATTACAGGTACAATAAACACCTGCTTATACGGTTAAATTACAAACTTAGTTCAGAAATTATTTTGTATTTTTTTTTCAAAAACTATTCATCCTATCAAGTTCAAAATAATTTTCCTAGAAAGTTTTTATAAAGTTCTACTTTTGAGATTTTTTTCATATTTTTAAAACTTATGGTTCAAAAGTTAGAGGGGGGGACGCATATATTTTTACTTCTGGAGCGATTATTTCCGAAAATATTTACATTATCGAAAAATGATTTTAGGAAACCCCTATTCATTTTTAAATACCTATCCAATAATATATCACACGTTAGGGTTGAAAATAAAAAAAAATCACTCCCCACTTTACGTATAGGGGAGGTACCCTAATAAATAAAAAATTTCCACTTTTTATTTTACCACTTTGTCGGCGTGATTGATATACATATTAGTACCAAATTTCAGCTTTCTAGTGCTAACGGTCACTGAGATTATCCGCGGACGGACGGACGGACGGACGGACGGGTAGACATGGCGAAACTATGAGGGTTCCTAGTTGACTACGGAACCCTAAAAAAGAACCGATTTCACTTAGCCTCCTTTCCACAAGCTGAAGAGTGCCTATAATAGTTGAAGAGTTCCCTCGATTTCTCCAGGTTCCCATCATCAGATCCTGACCTGGTTACAATGGGGCCAACTGTGAAGTATACTCTTTCAAACAATAAAATAATTTTCCAAATCGGTCCAGCCGTCTTCGAATAATCGGTGAACATACATAAAAAAAGCAAAAACAAAGATCCCGACGAATTGATAACCTCCTCCTTCGAAATCTTGAAGTCGGTTGAAAACACGGCTACTGACATAATTATTTGCTGAGAATAGGCGAAAAACGATAAATAAGTAAATACCCAATGGGAATGAAACTCTCCTAATTAGGCTTGTAACCGGCGATCATTCGATCTCTTGTCCTAGGTAAGTACCTATATACCTGCTTGAATTTAAATTTAATACATGTCATGTGGTTGTGGGTAACTAAACCTACTCCTGGAGACTGATCTTGTTATTTATGAGCATAATAAAATTAATAAAGTTTAGAACGTAGGTTTCTAAACTTTTTTGCGTTGAAGGGCACGAACGATGTGTTGTGTTCTTTCCTTTCTTTTCTTTTGCACTTCCCTTACTACAACTTTCCTAAACTTGCCCCGGAGGCGCGCTGACCTTAGGAGTTCCCAATTACCCAAATAAACACGAAATAAGCTAAACACGGCTAACTTTGTTGAATAACATGGTACTTAGATTCTTGTTAAGTACTAAGATAAGTCAAGCATATTAGCTGTTCAACCTCACTGTCTAACTGAGAGAGCTAACATTCTAAGGCTTAGCTATATAAATAAAGCGTGTAACGTTGCCGGGTAATCTCTGGCATTGTTTGGCCGTGTGGGTGGCACCGGCGATGGCAGGTGTGGTCGGTCAACACGGCAGGAATGCGGCCCGTCAGCTGCTTCGTTCATCGGTGTGAGTTCATTCAAATAGGATGCTAGTTATGCTTTTTATTTTTGGGTTAGTTAGGATAGTTTTTAATATTATTGTTTTTGGTATCCACGTTGGATGAAAAGTTCGCGTATTCAGTTTGTATGTTTTGAATGATAAGATATTTCTTTATCGATTTTTATGTTAACAGACATACTTACAATGGTTATAGTCTACATGAACATTATGACCAATCCTAAGTACGACAATTATATATCTTTCTCGCTCTTACTAACTAAGAAACTCACAAAAGGGTCAAGACCGTTAAGAAAACGGGCGACTTTTCTGTAAATAATATAATACCTTAAAGGGTACATTATATGAATGCTTTTAATATTAAGGTACCATACAAATTTAAGAAGTTGAAGATAGAAATTAGGGTGTCAATGTCCGTTTATTTTATAATGTCCTCAGATTAGAAAAGGCCCACAAACTTAAAAAAGTTTTTGTCCCAAAACAATTAGGTACCAAGTATTGCATCTCGATTGCACTAGCTATTCAGATCTGAATAAGGCGCTACAAAAACTTAGTTTCAATTAGCACTTACAAACACTTAACAGGATGTTCCAGGAACGGGCCGGAAGCCCCTTTGACCCTTTGTTTATCGTCAGCGGAGCGGATACGCTGCCGACTTGTCGGAAACGTCGGGTAATGGGCCCGTAGGGCTTCCTCTTGATAGGGCTGCTGAGTGCTGATTGACGGCGACCACAGATAGAATACAGTCAGTTTTTGTTTGTAAAACGTGGCCGTAACTCAGTTTCGGAAGAGTACGCTTGGAGCAAATGTTTTAAGGATGTACCTCCATCAGCTATATTGTACTTGAAGTAACAAACTTGGCAGCTGCGCTGTACCATCTGGACCTCGCAGCACTCACTGGATTTTCTACATCATCCGCTTTCCCATTACTACTACCGTAGGGAATAAATGCCTATCTATATCCAGTGACATGTAGCGATACGATAAATAAATAGCTTTTGTAGCTAGCTGCAGAATTGCATACCCAGTTTATGAATGTATTCAATGAATTTCTGTAGTCTTCCGTACCTTCATGGGACATCAATGGAGGACAAAATGGCAATGGTATGGCAATGGCAATTCCGACTATTTTCTTCAAGCCGGTATAGCAGATGCTATAACCAGGTTTGGGTACTGGTATAATACCTGAGTATAATATTTGCGTCCATCAGTATCTACATGGGACAAACAAAAAATGGGTGATAATAATATAAGCCATACGTTAAAGAAAATTAATTCTTCATTAGACACTTTATCTACTTACCAATATTTGTTTGGAATATGCTCTCGAGTTTATCCTCCATCAATGTTTCCAATGTCCTAAAAAAAGTTATTATGCTATAAAGAATTAAGAAAACATTTTAAAAGATATTTCAACGGTTTTAACTAAATATTAGGTATGTAGGTAGGTCCACCCTCATAATGCAGCCTCTAGAGGTTTCCGCAATTAAGAGACAATTAACAAAGATGAAACAGAATAAACTCTCATTTTATAAGTGTGCTTACACAGTGACTAACTATTTGATGCAGCCCTGACCCAGCCGTTTTCGTTCAATCGCGACGCATACGCATGTTCGTCACGACCTGAATAGCAGCGACCTCTGTTGTTAATGCATGTAAACGACGCTCCATTTTGTCATGTGTCAACAGTCAACCTTAACAGAACGGTAAGAACTAGACCGAATAGTAAGTACAGGTACCTAAGTGTTGATAATTACTAAGGTCATAATAAATTACTTGTTCTTAAGTATTTGCTCAACCATTTCTATCATGTACGATGCGCGACATTACATGTGCATAGCGAAAAAATAACATGATTTGGGTGATTTGCCAAAAACATACTCTTCCTCTAATCTTAGCTAGGTAGTCACTATTATAGGGGCGTCATAAGTACCTACCTCACATTGATTGGTTATTGAAAAATGTCTCTCATTGGTCGATCATATATACCACAGGGGTGTAGGTACCTAAGTAAGTATTTTTAATTATTGAAAATATTTGAACATGTTAGGGGCTAGCAAGCTTAAAATAAATAATACCTATGTAGGTAAGTAAGTATAAATTAGTAGTTATCTTTCTAAAGTCGGTACTTATTAAGGTACTAAGGTAGATACAACCAGTAGGTAAGTACCTATCGATTCTGTCAACTTTTACCTAAGTATGGAGTATGTAATGAGTGTCTAAAAGATTTACCACTATTTAATCGTACAGGGTAAAATGGCATGACGAGCTAATTTAAATATGCATACCTAAATATCTAAGTAGTATGTGGGTATTGCTCATTTCCTAAACAATAGACATGCAATTAAGCGTTCTTAACTATGGACATCCATAAAACTTAACATTCCGTTATAGGCAGGCCTGTAGTTTGGTAGTAAATCATTTTGATTTAGCCATTTTCCTACATCTATAAATGCCTAAGTGACAGACAAAGACGAACGATGTGTAAATCTTTGTTAACTATTAAGTTTAGCACACATTTATCAGTATACATAATATTAGCAATAATATACGTCTATAAATTCTACAGAAAACGTTGTAATAAAATTCAGTATATTACGTATATAAGAATACATTTTTAAGTTAAGTATAACAAACACTTTCTACCTCCTCGCGCCATCTATCGAAAAACAAAGAAGTTTGCTTAGATACAACGCATTGCCTATGGGAAACCTCCGGGAAGAGGTTAATGTAGAATTTGGTAATTGAACGAAATGATTAGACAGCACCTTATATCACTTTGCAATCCACTTTGTATGCCAGGAGTTGTCAGAGTAGTTCACCCAAATAAAAATTCCATTTTACAAATACAAATTATTTACTTCCTTGCTTGAACCACTGCTTCAGCATGCGCAACGTATATCTACATTATCTACACTATACTGACACATACATACCTACTCGTATCACAGAATCTCGTATGTGCCTTTGCATCATAGACGTTAGTTACTTTAATAAAATAATTAGCAGTGATCGGATTTAAGGGTGCAACACGGTTTTTTTTACCTCAAAAATAATGCTAATATGGATAATATTCGGGATCAAATACAATACAATCGCATAATAAAATAAGTGTATGTACTCCGCCGTGCTGCACCGTAAAATCCGATCACTGATAATTAGGTAAACCTTAATAAATTTTAATACTTTACTATTGTCGTGTCTTTTAAATTTGATTCAGCCACGCTGAAATCTTCAAACATCTACTTAGGCACTATGCAAGCCTTCCGAGAGAGATATTTACAAAGATATTGAAATTGAATTGATTTTTTTACGTTAAGCGGTCGTGTTTAGAATGATATGGACACGCTTTTGTTGCCTTGATAATAAAGCAAGCTCTCTCAATCTCTTTGGAGAACCTCGTTGCTGACTATATCTACTGATACTTAAAAAGAGATGTATAATTAATTTAATATCTGCCTCTACACTTAGTACCCATTACACATAACACAAGCCTTATTGAGCTTACTGTGGGCCTAGATCGATTTGTGTAAGATTGTCCTATAGTATTTATTTATTATTTATTACACTTCTTTACTTGTGGGTTTGTAGGCTTTCCTAACATCTTGTAGGCAAAAGATCATTGACCCTTGACCCTTGAACCACGAACATCAATGTTTTTCATACAACCCGAGGGTATTAATTTTGTACTTAGCAGAAACGTCTCCAAGCTAAATTTCAATTTTATAATTGAATGAAAAAATTAAAAATTCACCGCGTCGTGGGTCGAGCAAGATTTGAACTTGCGACCTATCGGAACACCAGTCCGATACCTGCCCCGATATATATACCCGTGGGTATATTTACTCACCTGTCATCATAACTCTGTCTAACCCGTGCATTCCCGTTCATAGAAACTCTCCCAATTAGCATGAGGAAGCTAACAAAGGTCCGGGATGAATGGTCGTCATGAATGAACTCAATGGCGGCTTCTAATTGGGACTGCGGTCGTCGTGATATCGTAATTACTGGGGACTAGAGACTAATAAATAATATAGACTATCGATTTATACACAATTTCATGTGACGTTTTGCGCCTCTATATATCAGATCTTTAAATAGCAGAAGGTATATTGCCACCTCGTTAAAGGCCTAGGCACGGTAGAACAGGGAAGCCCGAAAAGTGCGGGCTGGTGGACTTTGTTGTGAAAGATTGCAAGCATTGCAAGCGTGCTACAAAAACCGCGCGAAGTTAATAAGATAAAAAAGCGGACCTAAGTTTCGAAAGTATTAACAGGAAGAGAGAAACGCGTTTTTCAAAACCCCGTTCGGTAGAAGATAAATATTACCCGAATGCGATGTGACAAGCAGCCTAATGTAAGCGCAGACAAATGACAAGGAAAGTGACTTAGTAAATTCTTCTTGAATCAATTTAATTTTAATGAGGGTAGTTTTTCTTTATACTAGACAGTTCTTTGACTAAGTATGCATTATCATTTTGTATCTTTCGCCAACTGCAAATCCTCGAAACCGATAGAAATTGGTCAGCTAAGCATGTTCTTTAATCTGCTGCCTAACCACTCTTTATTCTTGACCAGTCATTGCCGAGCTACACACACAAACACAGCTTCACGTGGCCGACTGATGCCTATCTGGTCATGTTATTAGCGTTCCTTAAGTAAATTGCGAACAACATCCGGATCGTTACGTGCACTGTAAGAATACAGTGCAGATTAGTGTCAAGCTAATAATTGGGCTACTTGGTATATAAAGCCAGCTGTAAGTAATCTAGGTGTTCCTACTAAAAGTCAAAGGGTAATGGAGTTAGCTTTGCACAGTTTTGCTGCGGAATTGACTTAGAAATGAGATCTGCTGGGTACTTATTTAACTATACAATACTGTCGATAAATATATACTGTAATTTATTGTTATGAAATAATAGTGTTTTATACAATCGTGACATAACTAATAAGGAGCTTTTTAGTCGAGTACCGTGTTTAGGCCACAAAGCTTGCTGAGTGGCCTAAGTAAGGTACGGTATTGAAGCTTAATTATGTCACTATTGTATACAATACTTTTTCTATGAGTGCTCAAAATAGGCAAGTCGGTAAGAATTAAGTTCGACGAATGCGTTACATCCCTCTATACAATTTAGTAACTTCGATCTCCCGCTGGATCGTACCGGCGTATAATATTGTATGAAAATCCATTTCAGCATCCGCGACGATGCTAAAATTTGCGACCATAAAAGCTCCATCGAAAAGTATGCGCGAAAAATAAACAAAATCATAATTTACAGTTCCGAGACGGTGAAATGAAATGAAAAATATTTATTTGGAGCAAATTAAGCGAACAGAAACATAACATGAAATATACAAATAATTATGTAATTATAATTTACACCAAAATGGTTGCCAACTCAGCATGAGTCATGCCAGTGTAGCCACAACGCTGATTTTCAGGGCAACCAGAACTTAAAACTATACTTAATCTAACTAGTGACAACAATATTTCCAGATGACATTCATGTCACTACTGGCAACCCCACTTGACTGGTTTTGAAATTTTAAGTTTAAAAAATAAAATAAAAAAGCTAGAGGAAAAATTACAATTACTAACAACAACAATTTGTTATTGTGAAAAATGGCGGTAGTCGAAATAATAGTGCCGAGACTTTTTAAATAACTGACACATACAGTTGGAATAAGTAATTAGTATCCACGACAGAGAAAATTACATTCTACTAAAGACATGTACAGACAAAGATTAAATGAGGAAAGCTAAAAAAACATGGTCAATTTAACCTATCTGATCCGCGAGCAAGTAAGCCCGACATTTATTTTTAAAAGTGTAAATAAATTTCAGTGCACGGATCGGCGGTGGAATCACATCTGTCAGCATCGAATTATATTTTTAACCGACTTCAAGATTTTAAGGAGGTTCTTAATTCTGTTTGTTACTCCATAACTCTGTCATGCCTGAACGGATTTTGAAAATTATTTTTTTGTTTGTAAGTGAAACGCAGTTCTGATGATGAGATCCATGAGGAATCGAGGGAACTCCTCAAATCTTAAAGGCATACATATAGTGATTTTTGTGTTTTTATCAACAAATCAAGCATTTTCATAAAAAAAGTAACATTTGATGAAGTGAAAGTGCTGATGATGATCATGACGGAACTCTTCAACCACGCATAATTCACGTTTGGTGATTTGTCCTCTTTCCTGTGTTTTGTCAAGCTGTGTACATTTTTTGTCAAGCTCGAGTTCTGATGATGGGATCAATGAGAAATCGAGGGAACTCCTCAAATGTTAAAGGCATATAGTTATTTTAGTTTTTTTAACACCAAATCAAGCATTTCGGTAGGTACATTTTAAGAAGTGATATTTGATGAAGTGGAACTGCTGATGATGATCAGAAAGGAACTCTTCAACGACGCATAGTTCACGTTTGGCGATTTGTCCTCTTCGCCGTGTTTCTTAAGCAAGTTATTTCATTGTATGGAATCTAAGAGTGCACCACCTACAATAATCTTTCAGCGCCTCCCCCATTGTCGTCGGTTTTTTTTTAATTATATAAATAGAAAGTCGCTTTTTTGTTTATTTAGCACTTGACATTGCTCATAAGGCTAATGGCCGCTGGGTAGAGAAGAGAGGTGATGGCGTTCGCGCGGACTGAAGGACGGTCGCAGTAATGTCTAATAAATGAACGTCTTTCGATTGGTAAATATGATGAAGTATTCAATTCATAGTATTCTTGCGATTTCAAAATCTTAGCTTTACAAAAAAAGGCGTAGAAAAAAATACTTTGGTCATGAGACCGTGCTGTGTTGGAAAAATAATAATGAAGTAGATAGAACCATTGGTCATCGTAGGTAGTGGACTTTAAATAAACATGATTGGTGAGCTCAGCCCGCTATTTGCGTTAACAATAAGCAGTTGTTTGGGTAAAGGTCACTATTATTAACATACAATTTCGTATGTTGTTTAATTCAAGGCACTCTTGCCTCTTGGTTCATACTAATGCAGAAGTGCATACGGACTTACAACTATTAATGAATAGTCAGCAGCAGAAGTAGCTAAGCGGATGAGGTGTCCAAAATTATCTCAGCACAACTTATTGTTAAGAGAGAACACTTAACCGTACCTTATTATTATCTAAAGAGAAATGAGTTTCAGAAAGTTAGACTACATGTTAGATGAAATTTACCTACTTACATCAATACGTCAAATCATTAGAGTCCAAACTCGAGAAATTTACTAGTAAAAACGTAAGAATTCCACTGGTTCCATCATCGGGCCTATAACCGCGAATCACTTCGTTAATTTCTCTATTTGCATCACTATCTTTTGAATATTCAAAAGCAATAGAGGGAGATAACGAAATTTCGATGTTCGCGGTAGGCCCGCAGATCTGCTCAATGGCATCTGCAGGAGTTAAATAGCTACTCGGTATCTATATAAAAAACTCAAAGTACAAACAAAGTAATCAATAGCTGCAGTATCAATTCTAACATCTAAACAAGGGGTTTATTATGAAAACATTCGCGCGGCAGCCGCATGACTCGACGGCGCCAGCCCAACTTGGTCAGTATGGCATCGATATTGTCTATGCATGTTTAAATTCCTGCAGTTATTACTCACGGCACGGATAAGGCACGTCGAAGCAACTTTACTGTACGGGTAACGTGACTCAATTTAACAAAACTAAATGATGTGGAAAGCGACAAAGAAGATTCCGAAAGGATGGCATAATACTAACTGATATGGCAGTAGTCACAGGCAGCATGCTTGATAAGAGGGTCTTTGCCAAGCAGTGCGACATAATTAGTTACGTGGCAGCGGCAGCTGCAGCGGCGAGCGGCAACTGTACCGTATAGGTTAGGTAAGAGGGAGATACCGCTCTTCATCCCTTCGTTCTCAGCATCCATCGCTCATCGCTTCCGCCGCCGTGCAAAAGTCCAGCCTTACAGCATGACTACAAACTTGAATTTTTTACTTAAGGCATAGCACTGGGCCGCGATTCGACATGGCATAACTGACAGTCGCTTGCGAGACAACTATGATATCACACTTTTGTGACAGTTGAAATTTGGGGTAGAATCACTCAAGAGTGATATCTAAAATGGTGGCCATAGCCATAGACAAAACGCTCTAGCGAGACCTACTGACAGCTTGACAGGTGTGGACACGTGTGTACAGATGGATATCACTCCATCCACTAGCGATACAAGTGTGACATCCACGTCTCACAGTTTGGCATGTCGAATCAGGGCCCAGGTTACGTTATCTTGTTTTTCCATTGCAGTAAGAACATTTATGTGATGATCACGGGTATTCGTTTCTGAAAAAATGTGTCTTTGTCTGTCCTTAAAACTTACGTACAGTCACAAACCCGGATTGTTGAGCTACTTGCCATTGTCCGTAATTTAGCCGTGTAATAAATGACCGATGTAACTGACAGTTGACCGCTAGTCGGTAACATCGGGCATTAATAATACGGCTATATGCTCGCAGGGTGGAAGTGAAATATGCATAAGTCGCGAGTTGGTACAGTGGCTGGGCTTCCTACAGTCACTGGCAGAGTCACCGCCTGCCTCGATAACATGTTATAAAATTGTTATGGCAGGTGTCCGGACCTCTTTACAATAGCCTAATCTTTGACCAGCCAAACTTCAATACCATAGCCCTTTACTCTGTCCATTTTATTTACAATATCTACAACGCCTGCTGGAACCGGTTCACGGATATCTATTAATGTATGGGTTCTAGCAGTTATATAACATAGTAAATTTATCCAAGGGGCCTCTGCGTGTTGGATCTGTATCCCCACGCAAGCCTATCAAAAGACCGGGATATAAAGGCCCATGATAAAACCAACCCAAGATGTGAAAAGCCGCCATGAAAAACAAAAAACGTGTAATTACGGCGTAACGCGAAGGTACAAAATATTAGCAGTTCAGTTACAATGTTTACCGACACTATATTTACTCTGTTTTAATAAGGACACTTATCTTAATACTGTTTAAGTAGGCACTTTGATAAGATAGCTGGCAGTGCTGGCACTTAAATAGTGCGAATATGTCTGCCCCATATGCTTTAATTGTTATTTTTGACATTATAAGCTTTACCTGAAGTGGGCATTATAAAACAAAAATATGTTTATGATTATGAAAATTTGATACTGAAGAAGCCTTTCCCATAGTTGTATAGTCAACTAAACTAACCTTTTAATTTGGAGGTTTCCAGAAAACGGTGAATTTCGGAACAATCGGGAACCAAAACATTCAGACACCCTAAAGACACTTAAATCAGACTTCTATTACATAAATACATCAGTATTTTTTCAAATAATAACGCCGGTGTACTCGTCTTACCATGTTGATGTTACAATATACCGATAAAATAAACAAATCCTAGTGTAAGCCCAAAATAATATAGGTAAGAGGCGAAAATCAAATTTTAACAAGTCATGTTTGAATTTCGTACAGGGTAGGTTCTAAGAAAATTTCGGTCAGAATACAAAATCTTATTCCTATCCTGGAACGCAGACAAAGTCAGCTTATCCCAATCCTAATAAAGTAAATTAAATTCCGACAACACCCGTAAATTTGAGCGTCCATGATACGAATATAAATTCAAGTTATACTTCCGTGAATCCCACTTAAACAAACCATAGTGTGGATTCGCCTTTATCTACTAATCTGACGATAACACCTACTCGTAACTGCAAGGAAAACTACAAGCAAGTATTATATGTAACAAGTAAATATGTTACCAAACTACAGGTTAGGTACCTAATAATTAGGGATATCTACAGCTCTGGGAGAATAAATAGAAAATATGCTGGGAGAAGAGTTCCTAGTGCACTACATTCAGCAGCCGGCCGGCTGTCACTAAATCGAGTGAGTTGTTCAAATTTATACTGCCTCGGTCTACCTAATCTTAACAATAAATTCGTGAAGCCTATTTTGAACACCTTTCCCGCTTAGCTACTCCTGTTAGGAGTGACTTTTAACACTTTCGCAACCGGGCAAAATTTTGAACAATACCCCAGAAACCGACAGAACCCGCCAGGCGGGCTACGACGTGCAACGCACTGCCGCAAGCCGCGTGCTTGGCATCTGAGCAAACATTACGAGTGCCTACCAGGCGGGTTCTCGGTAGTCAAAGTGTTAAGAACAAACAGTTCAGGCATTTGTCAGAATGAGTTCAAACAAACATACCTACTCACAGATCACCCGATGGTAAGCGATCGCCGCAGCATATGAACGCCTGCAATTCTGGGGGTGTTACATTGCGTTGCCGACCCAACTCTCCCAATATAATTTAAAACACCGTATTTAAAAAAAATAAAAGAACCAATGAAAATGTTACGACTAACGAACAAGGAATATTTATTTTATATCTTGGTAGGTACTTGGTATTTAATGCAGTTTGTCGCCCAGTGAAAGCAAGCATTGTGGTTGCGTTGCGACATCAGCCGCGAATTACGGAAGTATTAGCCAACTTGCAGCATTGCCGATCGTTAAATGTAATGCTCCATGTAGGATTAACTGGAACTGCAGTATCATTCATGTACTAAACTGTAAGTTCAACGGCATGGCCGTTGCGAGCTGGGCATTTTAACTGTACTTCTATGAACTGTCCACGAGAAATGGGTTTATCTTTTCAAGTGTAAAATCAACTTAAGCACAAAGCGATGCAATAAATTTCCTTGTTTTCAACCGACTTCAAGATTTCGAAGGAGGAGGTTCTCAATTCGTTGGGATCTTGGTTTTGCTATTTTTTTTTAAAGTATGTTCACCGATTATTCGAAGACGGCTAGACCGATTTGGAAAATTATTTTTTATTTGAAAGAGTAGACTTCACAGTTGCTCCCATTGTAATCAGGTCAGCATCTGATTATGGAATCCTGGAGAAATCAAGGTAACTCTTCAACTATTATAGGCACACCAAAGCATTATAGGCACAGGTGATATGAGTATTTTTTTACAGCAGCTCGAGCATTTGCTTTTGGAAAGGTGGAGGCTAAGTGAAGTCGGCACGTTTTTGTTTAAAATTATTGAGTTGACAGTTCGTCAAAGAGCAGTGACATGATTTCAAGTTGTTTTGTGTTTGTAGCGTTCATCATTCTCTTTAGTGGCCAGAATATTGGCAGACGGAAGTCTTACATCAGATTTTCTTCAGTATCTATGTTCTTACATAGACTCTTTAAAAAGCTTTTACTCTTGTAAAAAGCTCAAGAATTTACCGGGATGTTACTTAGACATGTACGCACGCAAAATTATAATTAAGCTTCCACAAAACTTTCCACACAGAAACCTGCATAATGAGTCTAATAAGGATCGGCTTAATAAGTGGGCAATAGCAATAGAACAAGTTCAGCAATCCACTACCTAATACAACGCGGTTTGAGCAGCTGAAGAAAACTAGTCACATAACATGCATAAAGACACGTTTGAAATCAACTCGATCAAACAGGAATTACGACCAAGTTTTGCAGTTCTTTTAAGAAAACTTAGATATGTTACTGCTATGTTTGTTATGCCTACAGTCGCATCCAATTAAATTAAATTGTATCGTGGGAACTCAATGTGGATCGACGTCTAGGTCTGGGTAAGATCTTAGGGAATAGTTTGCTTCCAGAAGGAACCTAGTAGAATGGATGGTCTTTTGGTTCGTTGGAAAATGATAAATAGCAATCAATGGCGAAAACCTAACCTCCCTCTATTAAAGAGTCTGCCATAGGACAGAGAGCCTGTTATGATACAGGATGACGTTGTAAGGTTTTTTCTGTTGGACCATTGTTTTGATCAAGTTCTACCACTTTAACTACGGTAGAGTTGTGAGTGGTCGTGACTAGTGGAAATGGAAAGTCGATAGGCACTGTAATATCCTGCGTGAATCAGTGCGTGACTTCTGCACCATTGTTTCTACGAGAACAGAGCATACAAAGCGTGTGTATGTGTGATGTCATATCACCGTGCCCTGTAAATGCATATGAGTATGGAGGATACATGCGAGGATTATAAACACATTTTGAAAAGTCAGCGCTATTTAAACGAAAAAATCTGCCGGCAACGAATTTAAAAATTCAACAGTGAGTTTGGTTTTGATTGACATCAACATCAAACCAAATTTTGTTTAACGTGCTTACGAGAGCATTGGCAAGAGTGCTTGTGTCTGACGTAATACGTTTCGTGGTATTATGGAAGAAATATGTGCTAGAAACAAATGTAACATTTGAGAAAGAGCTATAACATTTGAGAAATTATTGCAAACTGTGAAAATGCTCCAAGTTTGGTCCAGGCTACCAAGTAGTAAAATACATAACTTTTAACACATTAACACACCGTGCATTGTCCTACATGAGCGAAATTCTGCTACTCGATGAGGTAGGATTGTCTAAGGCCTACTCTTGATATACAGGCGGTTGTAACAAACATATTAGTAGTAATCCGTTTAAGGGTATAATTGGTATTGTGTTGCGACTAAGAAACTGTAGGAGAAAAACTTTTTGGAAGCAAAAAAAAATTTTTGTTTTGGAGTCTGCCGACTCTCCATACAGAACCAATTTTTTTTACGTAATTTTTTTTTACTTTCATAATTAGAATACGATACCAAATTATGCCCTTAAACGGATCACCATCACTTTTGCTACATCTTGTTTATGAAATGGTAGTTTTATTCCCATGGGATTTCAAATAATTTTAAACAAAAAAGAACCGACTCCACATGCCCGCAAGCAAATGCCCGAGCTACTGTAAAAATACTCAAATCACTATAGGTGTGCCTACAATAGTTAAAGAGTTCCCTCGATTTCTCCAGGATCCTGACCTGATGACAGTGGGACCGAACCAACTGTGAATATCTCTTTCAAACAAAAGAAGAATTTTCCAAATCGGTCCAGCCGTCTTAGAATAATCGGTGAACATACATAAAAACAAAACCGGTCAAGTGCGAGTCGGACTCGAGCACCGAGGGTTCCGTACAAACCTGTAGGTATATAAGTAAAAGTTCACCCATTGTGTTGACATAGAAGTTTGATTTTGTTACAGCTTAAAGGTATTATAGACCTGAGTATTTGATATGAATTTCAAATTAATACCTCTACGCGTTCATGAGGAAAGGGGTAATAACTTTAAAATTATTAAAAATATTTTAATTATATGATGTAATTAAAAATTTACGGTTTTCGCCATTTTTCCTTTGTCTGTGCTATAAGACTTTGCTTCGTACCAAATTTCAAGATTCTGAGTTCACGGGAAGTACCCTGTAGGTTTTGATTCCCTTGAGAGTTCCGAAAATTTGCGGTATAAACGGTTGTATCTTTTGATTGAGTTGGCTTAAAAGTTTGATTTTTGTACAGCTCCAAGGGACAGTAGACCTGAAATTTGATATAAATTTCAGCTTGATACCTCCACGTGTTCCTGAGAAAAAGGGTGTTGACAGACGGTCGGACGGACGGACGGACGGACAACAAAGGGTTGTAGATCATACAACCCTCATTCTTAAATTAGAACATTATGGTTTGTCAGAAAATGCCTTGAATCTCATGTCTTCATATCTAAGCAACAGAACACAAACAGTTGTTGTAAATAAAACCCAGTCTAAAGGGACTTCAGTAAAATTAGGAGTGCCACAGGGTTCTATTTTGGGCCCATTCCTGTTTTTGGTTTATATAAATGATTTACCTTGTGTAGTACAAAACCTTTGTGATATCGTTCTGTTTGCCGATGATACATCTTTAATTTTCGAAGTTGACCGGCAATCTACCGATTTTACTGTAATCAAGCTGCTGTACTGAACTGGTTTACTATTAACAATTTGCTACTTAATGCTAAGAAAACCAAATGTATTAGATTTGTTTTGCCAAACGTTGCACCGGTGGACACTAAGATTCTCCTGAATGGTGAATGTTTAGAGATAGTAGATAAAGCAGTGTTCCTTGGTTCGACGTTGGACAAAAATCTACAATGGAGTCCTCATATAAGAAAACTCGCTATTTGATTAAGCTCGGCCGCTCATGCTGTTAGGAGAATTAGACAATTAACGAATATTGACACAGCTTGCTTAGTTTATCGCAGTTATTTTCATAGTGTAATGTCATATGGTATTCTGGTTTGGGGCAAAGCAGCTGACATACAGACTATATTTGTTTTACAAAAAAGAGCCATCCGCTTTCTGTATAACTTAAAGGCAGGTGCATCAGTTAGAGAACTATTTAAAGAAATTAATATTTTAACTGTTGCTTCCCAATATATCTATGACAATATTATTTTTGTTGTAAAGAATATACATACATTCAAAAAAAATTCTGACATCCACAGCTATAACACTAGAAATAAAAACAAGCTTGCTATCAGAAGTAGTCATATCCGCCAAGCATATAAGTCATTTTTTGGTCAAGGTATTCACATTTATAACAAGTTACCCGTCGATGCTTTAAATTTATCATTTTCCGCTCTTAAGAAATATTTGAAAAAAAGTTTAATGTCAAAGGGTTATTACAGGGTCGAGGACTATATGACGGACAAAGATGCATGGCCCAAACCAGAAAATACTACAAAATCATAACATTTAGAGGACACAGTTCAGATAGGAAAGCATATCAAACGTTTTGTGAAGCAATCAGATTTGGATTTTATTATTATTATTTTATTTTAATTAAACAATACGTACATTGTATGTCTCTCAAGCTGTTTTGATATGCCTTCTTATAGAACTACGCATTATTGTGTCTTTAAGCTGTAATATTACTGTATTACTGTTTTGAAAAAATAAGTCCCGCCGAGTTTCTTGCCGGTCATAAATAATTCTTCTCGGGTCAGAGGTGTAGGGTTAGAACCGGAGGTAGTTTTTTTTTTGTCTCTCTGACGTTCATAAGTGCATTGTAATGTGCCTAATTTGAAGAATAAATATCTTTTATCTTTTTATCTTTTCTCCTATAAGGGTTCCGTTTTTTCCTTTCGAGGTACGGAACCCTAAAAAGCAAAGATTCCGGCGAATTGCGAACCTCCTCCTTCGTAATCTTCATAATGGCAGTATTAAGTAAATCGTGGAAATTACAAATTACCTACGTATACGTAAATATCATTTCTATGATTCTGTGGAACATCTTCATAGTGATCATAGCCGCTGGGCTATGATCACTACGCAATTCTGAAAGTAATACGATCACCGCCCTAAGCCTGTCATAAGCGGGAAATTATAGCTCGGCCTTATTGAGATAATTATGTATTGGTGAGGTCGGTACCTGCCGATGACCCGGTCACTCCCACCGCCCACAAGCCTTTTAGGCTTTCGGTCAACGTACTTTAATAATAAAGTCAAAACGAAGCAAGATGACTAAATCTTCATATGATTTAGATATTTTCTTATCCATACTAATATTATAAATGGGAAAGTGTATGTGTGTGTTTGTTTGTCCGTCTTTCACGGCAAAACGGGGCGACGAATTGACGTGATTTTTTAAGTGGAGATAGTTGAAGGGATGTAGAGTGACATAGGCTACTTTTTGTCTCTTTATACCCCCCACTTCCCTAAAATGGGGGGTGGAAGTTGGTATGGTTTGTTACCCCGAATTTAACGCGAGCGAAGCCGCGGGCAAAAGCTAGTACATAATACAGTCGCCATCAAATATATCGGAGCGGCCAAGGTGCTCAAAAATATCTGAACATACACTTTAAGTATCGCCTTGATAATACGTTGTTCAGACATTTGTGACCACCTTGGCCGCTCTGATATATCGGATGGCGACTGTAGGTACACAATGCTAACGATTTAATGTTAAGTAAATCACGAATTTTGATAAAATGGAGACGAGAAAAAGAATGAAGAGATGAACATGTTAAATATCTAAAGCGTAAACATATGTAATTTAGGTGTATTAAGTATGTAATTTAGGTGTATATATTCAATCAGGCGTAACTTTTTGGAATAATTATAATAGTGTTGGATCGGTCTTTTATCTGTGGTGTTGAGGTTGTGGAGTCGAGAAACTTCGCTCTTAGCAAAAAAAATGCAATTCCTTTCACACGATTAATTATTTTATGATTTAATAATTATTAATATGATGACATTTCGCCAAAAAAGTACACTACGAGATGTGAAACCAATCCTTGTTAATAAATTGGCTGAATGATTAACAGGTATTTTAATCACCTCTAGTTTTTTCCCGGAAAGTTTTGTTACGCTTTTTACATGTCATTTGCATCAATGCTATCTTTGCTATACGGGCACACGGGGCCCTTGCCCTGGGCCTCCATCCACAGGGGGCCCACAGTCAACCTTGTCCCTTGTTTTTGAAGTGTCCAAGAGCTCCACATTCTTACGTGCCCTAGGGCCCCGTCACATATTAAGACGGCCTTGATATGCATAATACCATTTAAGTATGTAGGTATAACTATCAGGAGACTTGACACTGCAATATAGTGCATACCATTCTCCAGTACCATTAGGTATGTTAGCTGATACCAGTGGAACGCTGTTATCAAGTGACCCAGTCACCGCGATAACTAGCATACAGTATACGCCCCACACAATGGTACTCATATTGCTGCAGTCACCGGACATCTGGTTACCTTTGACCGGCGTGTCAGTGATGCGTCAAGTCTATCATTATTGTCTGTTTGATATATTAAATGCTTTTTAGAGGTTTTGTGTGACAATAACAAACTTCGTAGCCTAGTTGGTAATGGCACAGAAGAGATACAGTTGGGGTTTGAATCCCATCCCTGTCTTTATCGCGAATTATAGTTTTCACTATTTACTATCTGTTTAAAAACAGCAGGCGTGTCTCAGACCTCAGTTGTTTACAAATGGGATCATATAATGCATGTATGGATTAATGCAATATAACAGATTCACGCATAGGGTGTAAAGGGACCATTAACATTGAATAATAAAATCTCAGGTGTGTAGTTTATGGCATCAGTTTGTGAACCGAGTCGATTGTTCGATTCAGGGACGAATCCAGGGGGGGAGGGGGATACATGGGACTTGTCCCTCCCAAAATCTACGATAATACAGTGATTACAGCGATTTTTTTCACAATCCACATGGTTGTTTCATCAATGTCCCAAAACCAAGTCCTGATCCGTAAGCCCGTGCCTGGTTGAAATGGACCCACACTGTCACCGTTTCAGTCCCTCGTCTCTTACGGACTACTGTGTAGTTTAAAGTCTATAGACCTATTGGTACCACAACTGGAATGATTGCTTATCAATTATTAAGCTGTTTCAAGCTATAAATTTATTGCTGTAGGTAGATATCTACTGAACCGAAAAATATAAGCATAAGTAAAGTGCCGTTTCCTCTGCGATAATCGGAAAAATTTAAAACTTATTCATGTGTCGTATGGCCACCGTCGTGTCGGAAAGAAGGCGCAAAGCGCTTAACAAGTACGGAGTGGGTCGTGACATCGCGTAGCCCAAGGAGTAGTGACTCATTGAGCACCCACGCCCGAAAGTCGCGCATTCTTACACGTAGATGGAGCTTCACACAACTAACGCTTGAAGCACAGGTACGGTAAGGTAGTACCTACATTGGAGGATGGATTATCTGCGTAAAGATGCTACATACTCTAGCAACACCAATACTGGGTGAGAGGGAAAATTCACGCTCAATTCACTAGCAATCCGCGTCGAACTGAGAACTCGCAATTTCCTTGCAAACGAACTGACCAATATTACAAGACCCTTACGACAATTGTTTCGCGCCCTCTAGCATCATAACCCCTTGATCAATCCTGCTCATATACGAACTCTTTGTATTGATCTCTGCTACAACCCCAACAAATTTCATAAAGATCAGAAAAACGTTACTAAAGTTACCGCGGAACAATTAACTGTTCTAAATCAAAAAGCCTTCGAAATTCAGGGACGTCTGGGTAGCCAGCTGACAGTTCCGTTGTGTCCGATGCAGTCTGTAAGAACTTTACTTCGTTTACGGTCCGCTCGTTCAATAAAGCACCGATGTTGTTGTCTTTGCTCCATAAGGCAGCGTTTCCACCAGAGATGAGCGAGAGTGCGTTGCGAAGAATATCACTTCATTTAAATACCTCGCACAGCGCAGCTCCAGGGTTGGTTCTTATTAAGGAGGTAAGAGTGACCAATGGATATCTAACGCTACTTACATTCTCCCCCTAACTCGCCAAAACACTAGAGATACCTATAGGAAAAGGATATGACATATCTGTATGACACAAAGCTGACACAATGTGAGCGGATTCTGAATGACGGCATAGGAAGTAAAATCATACTTTACTACTATTATATTATTCACTAGCTGTGCCCGCGGCTCCGCCCGCGTGGAATTCGGTCTGTGTCAGTAAGCGGCTAATTCACCCCTAATTTCTCTCCCGCTACCCTGGAGGCGGAACTTGAAGTAAAGTTGACAGATGGATACGCTAGAGGACAGTAGTCCTAATAAAATATTTTACACTTACCAGTAAATGAAACTACACTCAAAAACCGGCCAAGAGCGTGTCGGGCCACGCTCAGTGTAGGGTTCCGTAGTTTTCCGTCCGTCACAGTAAGTGTCCCCACTTAAGAGTTAAAAAAACACCGCCATGTAGGATATGATATGAGCGTTCCACGTACAGCGACATCTATCGGCAAATTAAGTAAACTATTGCGCGCGAGCTTAAAGTATGGAAGATGATTTTTATGGGATAATTCTTTATTGCGTGGACCGATTTTCACCGTTTTTACTTTATTTGAAAGCACGTCATTTCATTGTGAGTTTGTAGAAATTACAGGTACAATAAACACCTGCTTATACGGTTAAATTACAAACTTAGTTCAGAAATTATTTTGTAATTTATTTTCAAAAACTATTAAACCTATCAAGTTCAAAATAATTTTCCTAGAAAGTTTTTATAAAGTTCTACTTTTGAGATTTTTTTCATATTTTTAAAACTTATGGTTCAAAAGTTAGAGGGGGGGGGGACGCATATTTTTTTACTTCTGGAGCGATTATTTCCGAAAATATTTACATTATCGAAAAATGATTTTAGTAAACCCCTATTCATTTTTAAATACCTATCCAACAATATATCACACGTTAGGGTTGAAATGAAAAAAAAAATCACTCCCCACTTTACGTATAGGGGAGGTACCCTAATAAATTATTTTTTTCCACTTTTTATTTTACCACTTTGTCGGCGTGATTGATATACATATTAGTACCAAATTTCAGCTTTCTAGTGCTAACGGTCACTGAGATTATCCGCGGACGGACGGACGGACGGACGGGCAGACATGGCGAAACTATAAGGGTTCCTAGTTGACTACGGAACCCTAAAAATGAATACTTTTTTTATCCTATTAATTTTTTTTGGCATGATTTAAACGACATAGAGTAGTAGGTGTATATCGGACGATACCGGATCACTTTTGTATTTATACGTTCATGTCCACGGCAAATATGATCCAAATCGATCCTCCCGTCAAATCAGTCTAAGCATGAAAGGTAAGAACAGGCACGGTTGAAATTGGGGTGGCGGAGGGGAGGGAGGGGTCACAAGTGCAGAAATTATTTTTTTCTATTTGAGGTGCACTTGGAGGGATGGGGGGGGTCCAAGACCCATGCAAATTTAACTCAATCGAGTGTAGTGGCTACCCCCCTTTTAGACGTTGAATTTTTATAGGCTACGTATAACCTGGCGGGGGATTTTCTTGAATTGGAATTAGTAATCCTTAAGGGGTGATTTCCGGGATAACAATGCAAAAAAAAACCGGCCAAGAGCATGTCGGGCGATGCTCAGTGTAGTTTCGTAGATGCCGCCCTGTTACAAAACATCCGTTCAAAAGGTTGTTTATTGAGGGATATTTTGCGGCGCTTACGTCATTTTACTATCCGGCACTTCCTTTGACTGATAATTCAAAAACGGCTGAACCGACTTTATTCAATATAGTTTTTATTGAAAGTTCTTATCAGGCCTCACCAAATTTCAGCTTTCTAGTGCGAACGGTAACTGAGCTAGACCGCGGACAGACGGACGGACATGGCGAAACTATAAGGGTTCCTAGTTGACTACGGAACCCTAAAAAGAGATAAATAGTAGTTTATGTAACTGTTACGTATTAAGGTCTAATTATGTATAGAAGCATACTCTGCTTTATCTACACACATATTAAAAATACATTGAAACCAACATCGGCGTTCGGGGGGGGGGGGGGGTGTAATGAATTTTCATACGTTTTTACCACACTGTCACAGATAATACACTGATGTTACGTTACTGGTTGCAATAATGGTGGTAATTACATACGGTTCCGAACGCGGAATAGAGGATTTATGATATTGCTGTAGATCAAGATATTTATTCTTCAATGTAAGCACATTACAATGCACTAATGAACGTCAGAGAAAAACAAAATACGTGAGTGTCGTGGAACACTCGGTTGGAACGAAGTTGTTATTTAATTTTTTTTCATTTTTGACTTTTTCGTCAATTTTGTGGTTTTAATTTTTTTTGTATTTTTTACTTTTTCGTCAATTTTGTGGTTTTAATTTTTTTTGTATTTTTTTGAAATTGTGAAAATTTTAGAAATTTTAGAAATTTTGCCATTTTTGACATTTTCGACATTTTTGACATTTTTTACTTTTAGATTCCCTAATTTTTCACTTTTATCACTTTGTCACTTCACACTTTCACTTTTCACTACGTGAAAGTTTCACTAAGTGAAGTGAAGTGAAGTTCACTTTATTCTATTTTATATATTTTTCATTTCATTCCATTTTACATGTTTCTCAATCGTATGGGTGTCGCGTTTTCGTGACGTGACGCTTTTTCGTGACAGTCACGTGTCTTTTTTTTACCTAGCCCCACATCCGCGAACCGTCCAATAAGGAACTTCGTTCCAAAACTACCACTGGTTCTAACCCTACACCTCTGGCCCAAGAAGTATTATGACTGAAAAGAAACTCGACGCGACTTATTTTTTTCAAAACAGTAATACATTATTTTACTCGTATTAGATCTTAAAGATACAAAAAATGCGAAGTTCTTCAAGAAGATATATCAAAACAGCTTGAGAGACAGATAATTATAAAGAAAAATAAATCCTAATCTGACTGCTGCACAAAACGTTTGATACGTTTTCCTACCTAAACGGTGTCCTATAAATGTTAGATGATTTTGTAGTAGTTTTTTGGTTTGAGCCATGCATCTTTGTCCGTCATATATAGTCCTCGAACCTGCAATAACCCTTTGACATTCATGACATTTTCAAATATTTCTTAAGAGCGGGTAATGGTAAATTTAAAGCATCGACGGGTAACATGTTAAAAATATGAACACCTTGATCAAAATATTACAAATTATTTCAACACCAAATTTCATCTAAATACGTACAGCGGTTATTGGTTGTTTCTTCCCCATGTAAACTTCCACCCCTTTTGCATCCGCTTAAGGGATAATTTCTCCATACCAAATTTTATCTAAATCGATTCTGCGGTTAATACATAAATCCCTATACAAATTTCCAACTCCCTTTTCACCCCTTTAGGGTTGATTTTCGGGATGAAAACTATCCTATATCCTTTCTTGAGACCCATACTATACCAAATTTCATCTTTATCAGTTCAGCGGTAAAAAAATCCTAATACCAACTTCCAACCCCCTTTTCACACCCACAAGGGTTTATTTTCGGGATGAAACTATACTGTCGTTTCTCGGGACTCAAATTATCTCCATACTAATTTCTATTAAAAATTCTCCATACAAACTTTCAACCCCCTTTTCACCCCCTCCAGCGTTGATTTTTGGGATGAAAACTATACATTATCCTTTCCCGGGACTCAAAATATCTCTGCACAAAATTTCATCAAAATTCGTTCAGCCGTTTTCACGTGATGCGCGGTCAAATAAACAGACAAACAGATAAACAGACAAAAATTCAAAAAAATGTTGAAACGTGTTCTGTTATCGATTCATATTCCATGAACAGACTTTCGACCCTCTTCAGCTTTATTATATGTATAGATAGATAGTTTTTATTGAAAATACCTTTCAGGCTTCACTTCCATTATTTTTTTCAAAGTTTTTGGACCTACGGTTCTAAAGTAAGATGGGGGGGGAGGTTTTTTTGAAGATGAAACTATCCCTTGTCCTTTCTCGAGACCCATACTATCTCTATACCAATTTTCATCTAAATCAGTTCAGCGGTAAAAAAATCCTCATACCAACTTCCAACCCCCTTTTCACACACACAAGGGTTTGAAAACTATCCTATGACGTTTCTCGAGACGCAAATTATCTCCATACTCATTTCTGTCTAAATCGTTTCAGCGGTTAAACATTCTCCATACAAACTTTCAACCCCATTTTCACCCCCACCAGGGTTGATTTTCGGGATTAAAACTATATATTATCCTTTCCCGGGACTCAAACTATCTCTATACAAAATTTCATGAAAATCCGTTCAGCCGTTTTCACGTGATGCGCGGTCAAATAAACAGACAAACAGATAAACAGACAAAAATTCTAAAAATTGTTGGAACTTGTTCTGTTATCGATTCTAAGTATTCCCAGCCAACTTTTTTTCGATTATCTTCCATGTACAGACTTTCGACCCTCTTCAGCTTTATTATATGTATAGTGTAGCATGACGCTACGTATCGTACGACATCTGTCGACTTTCTTTAGAACTTCTGAACTTCTGTGTCTAAGGCTAGGTCACGGTTGATATATAAAAAAAGCGTACATTGTGATTCACGGCATTACAGGTAGATGGCGCTTATATCAGTCCGTATTTTGTAATACGTCTGGCAGTTATAAAATTGAGATAATACTCGCGCTAATTTTGAATGTGAATTTTTGAGGTATTCCAGATTGTCAAAAAGAAAAAAGTTGATTTTTGATTGAGTCTGTCAGAGCGCCGTGAGATTTTGGAAAGAAAAAGAGATAATCTGGATTTGGTCTGGGGTTTTTGCTATAATTTGCTTAGTTGCATCGTGGTGAAGTGCGATTTATTTCAAACATTATATAGCAAGTGCTATTAATACATTATTGGAGCAAAAATAAAACCATTGCCGGGCAAAAAAGGCCATATAAATTATATAGCAAGTGCTATACACTGGAACCGCCTGATCCGGAAGGATTCCGGAAGGCGCTTGTGGATGCCGGGCCGGCGGGACGGTCTGCAGCTGCCGCGATTTCCGCGGGTTTCTTCGCCACATCATCGGAGAGTTAGAGTCCGCATCCAGCGGGCTCTCCAAGTGAGAAAAGGAGTTCAGCGAGCTATTGGGTCCGCCTAAATCAAAGCGGACACTTGCCCACGAACTCTTTTTAATTTAAAGCAACAGCTTTAGCCATCCTGCTTTCGAGAGTATCAAATTATTTACATTTTTGTTAAAAACGTTATAAATCGGATTCCTTTTCTTTGTATCCAGTATTTTTGTGCCATAATAGTTTTTTTTGTTGTTTTGCTAAATTCCCCAAATTCCAATTGCCTCGTTTGACGGGCGTATAAAGACCTGGCTCTTTAATTTAGGCTACGTTCAGCCAGCGAATCATCTGTCACCATCCATATCACCCGCCTCATTAACCCATTATTTTCCTGCAGCCAAATTATTACTAGCCGAGTCTTTATTTTTACTTACCGGTTTTGCTAACTATTGAATGTGTAATGTCCTTGTTTAGGTACAGTTGTCTTCATTTTTAAGTGAAGTGCTAATATTAAATATTTTTAATTATTGTAATTTAATTACATTCTGGCCACTAGGGAGGTTGTTGAATGTGAAAGTGAAATAGGTACAGTTGTCTTCATTTTTAAATGAACTGCTAAATTTAAATATTTTTGTTATTGTAATTTAATTGCATTCTGACCACTAGGGAACTTATTGAATGTGAAATACCCTTATTTAGATGCCGTTATTGTGATTTTTACGTGAAATGCTAAATTTTAAACAATTGATTATTTTTGCTAATATTAAATATTTTTACTTTGTCGTCAAAATTAAACGTGTCAATGCAATTAAGAAGTGTTTTACTGCAATAGATAACATTTACACTATGGACGGGTCTTCATGCAATAGCCACGAAGGGGGTTTATTCGCAATTTTTTTGTTTGTTCTATGTTTAGGCACTACTGGTCCCACCAAGAGCGAGTAAGCGAGTAGCATTATTACATCGCGGGCCTTGAAAGGTCGATCGATCACTCTATACCTCGACAAACCGTAATGTAATGCTACTCGCTTGACTTTACTCGCTTACTCGCTCTTGGTGGGACCAGTGCCTTATACTGCAAAACGACAAAATACTATCGACTCCACCGGGACTCTGATATTAATGAAGGAAGTAGGTAATTTGTGGTATGTTATCAACAGTAAAAAAGGATATAAGTATTATATTTCCGTCAATAAATCAGACAGAAATACCCACTGGGCAAAGAATAACTGTTATTTTTAGGAGGTCTTAAGTCTGGTATGTTATAAATTATAATTGTTTGGACACTAATTAGCTACGGTCTTATCTGTACCATCTCGAAAGAGGCAAGCGGAACAGAGAATGGAATGGAATCTAAGCTCCTCATCAGGAAAGCTTATAATTCCTAGAATAGCTGCCTAAGTTGCCTTAGTAAACCTGCAGGCTTATGATGGTCACTGACAGCGGATAACTTGATAAAATGATAAACTGACAAGTTATCAAGTTATCAGCTGATAGCCAGATAACATGACAATATGTCAAGTTGTCGGCTAGTTGCCGACATGGTTCAGTAGTGTGTGTGTACCACAGTGTATACGATTGTCTACGACTAGCTTTTTAAAACCCCATAAAATAGGTTAAGACTTTAAGGAGTACTAACTTCTTTTAGATAGTCTAGTCCATGTGTAGTCATACTCTAAAAAGTAATGCTTTAATCTTTAATATGTATAAAAAACCGGCCAAGTGCGTGTCGGATCACACATAATGGAGGGGAAGATGTTTTTTGCAGATAACTCAAAAATGGCTAAACCGATAATGTTCAAAATAATATGTTGTGACCACAAGTCATTTGATATTTACAAGTCAGTGAAGAAATACATTTCCTTTGTATAATATCATATCTAAATAAGTTTATAAGAAATACATTCTAGAAAGAATGTCGAACCTAATCCCAACAAACCCTAGTTTCCCGTCAGGGTTGAAAGGTCTGTATCTTTCGTAAAAAGTGGTGTGTATGCCAAATCTTAGGATTAGGTTCTGTAGCAGACCCCGAGCTCCGAGAAAAACGTGCGGCCGAGATAATACGATCAATGCATGGTTTAGCCATGAAGTTATCATTTTAAACTGGAGTCCCTTCGGTCACAAAGCGAGGCCGAAAGAGAGAGTTATGATGGGGACTGTGTCTCGTTTTGACTAAGGAGGTAATGACGTCATCAGACAATCAAAATGTCAATATGTGTCAAATGTGACAATTTTGTAACAAGTGTGAGTGAGACACCGCCCCCTACATTATGCTCTCTATCAGACCGTTTTTACTACTTATTACTAGTCATAGTAGTAGTGCTCGGTAAAAAGGTTCAACTGTTAGGGAAATAGAGTAATCTCCGGTTTCTCTCTTGGTCCGTGGGTTTAGCACTTTGAGAATTCAACCAACCAACCAACAATAGCGACTCCTATTGATAGGCGTTCCCCTCTGCCGAAAACATATAACCAGTGGTCATACACATGTATGGACTGGCCTTTATCTGACGTAGTATTTGTACGTTACGTAAGAATAGCCAAACATTTGACGTTCCCCTCCCCCGCAAAAATCGGCAAACTTTTTGTATCGGAAATGACAGACATGGCTACTCCATCCGGGTTGAATTCTCTAAGGTTTAGCACGATTGCTTTCGTACTTGTCAATAATAACAAAAGTAAAAAGATAATAATTAATGTCATATTTTTATCTGAAGTGCTTTTTATTCTTTAGAGATTTATAATTATAATTCGGCACCAAGCAAAATACCAGTAATACTTGTACCCAAAATAAGTAAAATAGCAAGAAATAAAATAAAACAATCCGGATATGAGGGTAAGTAAATGTAGATAATATTATAAGAAGCATTATAAGAAGACGTCTCCAAAGTCATCGGTTCCTCGAGCAATGTGTTTTTCCCATAGCAAGCACCTCTCTGAGCTCTCTGATATCGACAGCCATCAACAGGCTAGAATAGGCTTCTTATGCGTTTTTTATATTAGTTTTTTGGTTAAGTATCTTTCTTATTACGGTTTTGCTTGATACCGATACTTGATATTTTTTTCTCTCATCATCAACTTCTTTTCATTTTCAGACTATCGCACGAAAAACTGTGAACTTCTTCAGGCTATGGCTACTAGAATGCAACTAAAGTGTCGTAAAAAAAGGAAAAGTAAGCAATATGTTTATTAAAGTGAGTAAACAAGCTGGTAGTAAGTAGTGAAATGCAGACCTAACTAATTTTAAATTCTCTTGAAAATTACTATACACATCATGCGAGTAATCAAAACGTCTAGTGCATTTTAGTTTATGCTACTCTGCATCGTAGGAAATGCAATCCGTGATGTCAGCCGAACTTTCCGGAAAATGATGACCGTTTCATGTAAACAGAATAGAAATAAATAATGTTTGTTCCATATTTAGAGTTCCATAATCAAAGAGCAATAAATGAAAAGTCACTTCTATTTACAATATTTTTAAGCTCTTGATGTCTGTCTGTCCGTCCGTCTGTCCTTGCGTTCGACTTATAGCGGGGTTTTCTTTCCCATCTCAAGAACCGTAGGATTAGCATAGTTTTCTGTTCAGTTGTTTGTCCTTTTTATTTATTTTGATGTAAATAAAAGTATTGCTACCTATGTAATATATTGTAATACATTTTTTTTTTTCACATGTAGCGACTAACCGAATTCTATGGGAATAGAAGTGAAAAATAAAGGATGAATTTTTGTCGGTGATGTTTTCAATAATGAACGGTTTAGACTGTGTGGTTGTCTGTGCGACTCTATGTAACGTCTATAAGGAAATATCAAATATCAACAGTAGAACTATATATAAGATATGTAGGTATGCACGTTTATATACCGAATGAAGGCAAGATTTTCCATATAGGTAGTTTTCAGATTTCAAAATTATAAAAGAAGGAGATTGGCTGTATGTTGTTTTAGGGTTCCGTATCTGAAAAGCAAAAAACCCTTATAAGATCATGTCTTGGATATCTGTCTGTCTCTCTATATGTCCGTGCCTGCGTCAGTATAATCGTTCTTTTTAGGGTTCCGTATTTCAAAACGAAAAAACGGAACCCTTATAGAATCATGGCGTGGAGGGTTGTCTGTCTGTCTACCTGTCCGTCCATCCGTCCGTGCGTCTGTCCATCTGCCCACCTGTCCGTCCGTCAGTCCGTCTGCCCGTTCTTTTTTTATAGGATCATGTAGTGGATGTCTGTCTGCCCGTCCGTCCGTCCGTCCATCTGCAGGTCTGTCCGTCCGTCCCGTCCGTCTGCCCGTCTGTCCGTCTGTCCGTTCTTTTTTTATAGAATCATATAGTAGATGTCTAACTGTCCGTCCGTTCGTCCGGTGTCCGTTGTTTTTAAGGTTCCAAATCCATATTTCAAAAAGAAAAAAAAGTCATGTCGTGTAAGTCTGTCTGTCTGTCTATTCGTCTGTCCGTCCCACCTTTTTGTCCGACCGCCGAAGGAAGGTTATGATTTTCGTGAGTATTTATGTAAGTATGTTTGTATTGTCGCATAGTAACTAACTAATACGGCAAATTTTCTAGACGGACTGTGGTGCTCATTCTTTGATTTATTTAGTTCATATCCTACGACATAACGATTGGATTACCAAAATATTTCAGTAATATTTTTATTCTATCAGTCGGTTCTTTACAAGTCATGAGAAAGCGGTGCTGCTAGCGTTGTTTCTTTTATTTATTTGTTACCTACTATTCCATATTTGTGCGAATATTGCACTGCTTTTTCCTGAAAAAAAAACCGTATCGACACATGCTTAGATTGACTGGTAAATATTTTGATAATTGCCACAAGTAAATGGAATAACAAACATTAGTTTTTCAGAATTACCTAAGTACCTGAAAATTAAAAAGCAACTCTATCTATATGTAAGAGTTAAAGATTCATCACGCAACTTCGTGTCTTCGTGTGTAAAACGCCAAAAACCACAGTTCCGTGTCAAGAAAATACGCCAAGCCGAGAGCCTTCATAGACACTAAACACAGCATTTAAAATAATTTTACTTTGCCCCTAAAACGTGGTATCTGCTGTTAAAAAAATACTTGAGGATATCTGCAGCACCCACATATTAGGAGGATCATTAGGTTCTAATCAATAAATTTTATTTCTGAAAGATGATGTGAATAATTGAATATGTACCTACCTCAAGTTTTGGGCGAGCTGTGCCAAATATGCGCTTTATTTTCTCTTGTCTTTTATTTTTATATAAATCCACTGTTAAAACGTACAATTTGGGCACACTTAGCACAATTTGCACAAAACTTCCACGTCACATCGTCTTTATTAAAATAATAGACTAAGAGTGTGAAAATTGTGACAAAATAACGAGAACGGTGAAACTCCTCTTATTAGTTAGCTATACTATCCTTATGACTAGATCCAGGCAACTGGTAGCTAATCATCGGTGGAGGTTAGAGTTACACGACAGTAAATCTGTTGGGAAAAAGGAACATCAAAGTAGTTAAAAAGGTGTCTCTTTCATAGCGGACAGGGCCTATATATTTATTTTACCATACCTAAGTACAAAAAATAATGCGAAAGAGAGAGATTAATACGCTTAGTTACTTATTTATCTAAGCCTCCACCGATGAATAACTGACAGAAGCCAGGATCTAAAAATAAGGATAGAGCCATTCAGGGTAACTATGCGCACTCTTGTCTTTGACTTCATACCTCACAAAAAAAATAGTATTAGAAGAACAATTGGAGTATATATGAAAATGATCATCAAAACAGTAGCTTTTTTTTGAAGCAGAATAAAAATAATGAGGAAAAACCGGAATGCGCATACTTGACCCTTAATGCGGGTAAATGTGCTTACCATTACGGGGTAAGTACCTAGGCGTATTCAGGATAAGTGTTTGCATTTGTTTCGTTACCATAAATAATCATTTTATAAATATCATCAGTTAAGTAATTAAAATTAACTAATAAGTCTAAAAATCTGTTGAAATTGTCATGTAATTGAGTCATTTTCATACAGAAAATGTGCACACTTACCCGCGCACGCTTTCCCGAGAAAGCCAAATTTTTTATTACCGCCACTACATTTGCGCAACGATTTTAACTTTAAATTTTCAAACACTTAAATATACACTCAATTGATATTTAATAGACTCACTGTTTTGAGCTAGCAACTTTTCACATAACAAGGCTTTCCAAAATGCTAAACAAATTTGAAATGAGGCAACTAATATTGTATTTTTGCAAAAATATTCTTAATGAAACGTTGTGCAGCGCAGTGAGTCATCGAAACCGATTTGCTTCGCCCCTCTTGCGCCTCCAATCGGATCATATGCGGCCACCTCCCCCATTCGACTTCTAAGATATTCGCATTGCGCCCACTTACGCACTGCGCTCGGTTACCGCGAATGACTAGCATTTTCTTAGCTCTCGTTATTGAGTCCCATTTTCCATGTCATGGATCCTGGCCCGACCACAACAAGATATTGGAATATAATGATTGTACAAATTCATCATATTTAGGTGCTATTTAGTGCTTATAGTCAGATGAATTTGTGCCACATAGTTTTCAAGTTATAGCAGTACCGTTGTGGTCGGGCGGGGGTACAGGATCCTGGCCCGATCACACCATTCAAACGAGATAAGGTGAATGCAAAATTTCATCATTTTTAGGTGCTTTTTAGTGTCGCCAATGTCATGTCGCGGTATCGTTGTGGTCGGGTGGGGGTACAGGTACCGTGATTACTATGTGGAACACATTCATGGAATTGAAGACACTAGATGACACCTAAATATTAGTTAATTTGTGCATTCACCAAATCTTCTTTGAATGGGGTGGTCGGGCCAGGATCCTGTACCTACCCCAGCCCGACCACAACGGTACCACGATAACTTGAAAACTATGCTGCACAAATTCCCATACCATAGTCTCATGACTAGGAGCACTAAATAGCACCTAAAATGATGAATTTGAGCAATCATTTAATTCTAATATCTTGTCGTATTTAGTCGGGCCAGGATCCATGACACCATTTTCCTGATTAAGGGATGAAGCATGGGCGGATAACAATATTCTTCAATCATGTAGAATTGTAGATGAAATTCGTTTTCCATGTGGTATAGTTTTTGTTATCCAGTCTGTCTCGATGAGATATGTTGGTGCTGCCATATTGTGCACCAATCCCCAAACTACCACCGCTCAACTTGTAGTATGTTAGAGTGTCTCTATTAATAGTATACGAGTACGATGGCAGAAACTGAAACGCTGTGTTTTGAGCTTAAATGTAAGTAAAACTTGGCATTAAAAATGAAAAAATAATTAGATGTTTATGTTATTTTCTGCCTATTTAATATACCTAAATATTAAATTCATAAACTTAGAAGTTAATAATTATTCATAGTGATTCTTTCGCTTATTATGCTAAACACGTAAAATTGCCTGTGAAAATGGTCATCATATCTACTTCCGATCCTAACCTTTTTAATTAAGAGTTGCCCGCTTATAAACTAAAAATACTTCCTTGTTAGTTTGTGGTACAGGTACGTTGTTTATACGGGAACTCATACATTCTACGGCACTTCTTTTTTCAGACAGGCTCTAGTCCAAACTGTAAAGAGTTCCACAGTGCGCACAGTAGGTAGATACCTACTGAAAACTTCAGATACCCCAAATAATTAATCAGTAGTTATTCTTTAAACAGTTAATAATTGCGAAATATATTCGTATGGTTAGTTCTCCTTGCAGTTTTATTCGATTGTTAACTGTATAATACATTCGCACATTTTGTGTCATGTCGATTTTTGATAAGTACAACCGTATCTATCTAGATACGGTTGTACTTGGCTGTATTGTACTCGCGAATGTATACAGTTAACAATCAAATAAAACTGCAAGGAGAACTAACCATACGAATATATTTCGCAATTATTAACTGTTTAAAGAATCACTACTGATTAATTATTTGGGGTATCTGAAGTTTTCAGTCACTCTCATTGTATAATTACGTGCCAAACTGAAGCCGGGCGGTAAGACGTCCGACTTTCAATCCGGAGGTCTCGGGTTCAAACCACTGTGTTCTTCAGAACTTACGTACTATATATCATTTGATATTTACCAGTCGCTTTTCGGTGAAGCAAAACATCGTGAGGAAACCGGACGTAATCCTAATAAGGCCTAGTTTTTCCTCTGAGTCGCTTTCGTAAGAATTAATGACTACGCCAATTCATGGGATTAGGTTGCCAAGCGCACCCAAGGCTCAAATGAGCCGCCACGGCTCATTTGAGCCTTTATAGCCGGCTTTAGCCACTAAAGCCGGGTTTAACGCTAGGAGGATGATGATATGTGCTAAACTATTCGTCAGGCATATCGAATGGTTTACAGACATCCCTATAAGCTCTACAATGGAGTTTTCTCTGCTGTTTTTCTTCGGCAGCAGCAGCTGCCAAAAAAAATTAAATGCCACCATTCCTACAAAACAATAACATAGTAAGCATAGAATCATTCTAAAAAGTAACTTTTGTTACATCTGAAAAAACAGCTACTTACTAGAAATCAATGACAAAAAGAAGAATTTTCATACGTTTTAGTTCCCGACAACTCTTATCGGGGTCCGATGAGCACCTATATAAAGTTAACAAGTTTTGCTGTCAAAAAAGGATAGATTATCAAGTTATCAGCTGGCGCTGTCAAAAGTGAAAAAACTGATATAACCATAGTGTAAACGATATTTTTTAAGACACACACATTCAAAAAAACATGCGTGCGTACAGTGGACAATATGTCAAGTTATCCCGCTATCAGATGTCAAATGAAAAACGGATAGAGTTATCATATTAATGACGGCAACTGTCATTTTATCAGATTTATATCAACCGCTGATATAATCTGCCATCATAGGCGTGCTGTGTACGATAAACTAAAAATAGATGTCATATACTTCAGAAAAAGTGACCCAACCCTCCGGTGTCCGAGGCCAGATCACGATACACACGATCAGTGTACGATAGTTTCCAATTCCACATCGTTACGGATCTGAAATTTAAATAATCGTAGTCGGTGTCTGTGTGAATTTTCCCTGAGCTGATTTTTTTTTGGGGAGCCCTGGGCACCGGAGGCCTAGGTCACTTTTTCCTTTGTATATGACATCTATATAAGTTTATGAGTGAATTTTATTACGGCTGAGCTGAAAAAAAAAGACAATATGAAACAGAGTAATAGGCGTCAACGCTTTTTAACTTGGTTTTTAAGTTCAAGTTATACTGGTGGGCACAAAATACTTTGTGAATGGAATAGGCAGACTATTCTCAAGTCAAGACGGATATGGTAGCGTCGGCGCCGCGGATTCGCTCCGCGCCCACTTCCCCACTATTTATATTCATATTGCTTACAGAGTTGAAGACTCAGGAAACTAATACAGCACTCACTACTCCTCTACGCATTTTTAATGGATCCCAGGGTAAGGAGAGTCAGCAGCAGTAGTTAAGCGTGTTAAAAAGATCTGCACACGCACTCTTATATTCAGTAAAAGAATTGTGCTTACATCGTTTTGAAATCCTCGCTTACAACTTCCGCTGCTGATTGAGGAACGCATGGCGCAACTGTTAAAACAATGGCATAACTCAACATGAAGGAAGAATAGCTTGGCACAGCAGCACTAGTGTCTACCTACGTGTAGCCAGGCCCCCGAAAAGGGAAGTAGGTACTGACTCGAACTAATGACAGTACTGAAGAAAATAAAATAATTTGTCCGGGAGAGACCGTATTAAGAATAGAACAGTCATTTGTGCGGACCGCTTTTAGCTCGGAATGTTCGGATAACCTTTGAAGAGGTTGGTCTACCAACCTAAAAAAAAATTAGCTTTGCCTAATGCCTAAAGGATAGGTCCTCGGGTCACAGAAACAATGATTTGAGCGCCCGACTAGCCTGTGTTTGGGAATGCAGAGTCAGTAATTGCTGTGCCGCGAGCGAGTGGGTGGACGGCCGCCCTTCGTTGGAGATTATCTTATAAGTAACTTTAAAATCAGACCTACCACGATACTGATGCCCTATTGGGGCTTTGTGAAGACCCTTCCTCCCTTTTCTCCTTTTAAGGGCGTTCATTGTCTTTCATAAGAATTAAGAATAATAAGAATGTAAATATAAAAATACTAAAAATAAACGGGAAGAAAACCACTAATAATTTTAAACAAAAAAGAACCGACTTCATTTAGACTCCACCTTTCCAAAAGAAAATGCCCGAGCTAATATGAGTACTGTAAAACATATTTAAATCACTATATGTGTGCCTATAATATTTGAAGAGTTCCCTCGATTTCTTCGGGATCCCATCATCAAATACTGACCGGGTTACAATGGGACCAACTGTGAAGTACACTCTTTCAAACAAAAAAATAATTTTCCAAATCGGTTCAGCCGTCTTCGAATAATCGGTGAACATACATAAAAAAAATTGTTGCGCTTGCACCGTCCCACTTACAGGCGATCTCTCTCTACAAAGAGATCTCCAAGCGCTACGTGGATGCCTCACGCAACCAGAGGGCTGGCAGCTTCTTTGGCCAGAGGATAAGCCTTGCCATCGAAAGAGGCAGCGCTGTCAGCCTTCTGGGTACCATGACCCACGAAGGCGACCTGGGGAGCATTTATTATGTGTAAGTTTATTTTACTTTTATACTAACTTTGTTATATTTAGATAGTCTTTTTTGTGTAGGTAACTCAATAAAATTTGTCAGTAAAAAAATGGCAACAAAGATCCCGACAAATTGCGAACCTCCTCGTTCGATATCTTGAAGTCGGTTGAAAAGGAAATGCACTGGTGGGTGCTCAAGTGGTGGGACTTCAAGATTTCGAACGAGGAGGTTCTCAATTAGTCAGGGTCTTTGTTTTTGCTTGTTCCTTTTCTATGTCTGTTCACTATTCGAAGACAGCTGGACCGATTTGGAATATTCTTTTTTGGTTTGAAAGAGTATACTTCACAGTTAGTCCCATTGTCATCAGGTCAGGATCTGATGATGGAATACCGGAGAAATCGAGGGAACTCTTCAAATATCATAGGCACACCTCTAGTGATTTCAGCATTTTTTATAGTAGTTCGGGCATTTGCTTTTGGAAAGGCACGCTGAGTGTAGTCGGTTCTTTTTTGTTTAAAATTATTATTATCATGCTTCCGACCAATGGTGCCAAAACTCTTTATATTTTTAGCTATGGAGACAAACAATTAACATTTTTTGTTGCCGAAGCTTTACGCAATCCTGACGTAGATCTGATGACAATGATCTGGTTACGGAATGGATTGATTACGAACGACGTTCAAAACGATAGTTCCGCAAGTAGGAAGTAAAGGCTACCTACTTTATCATCAGATTCGTCAGTTTAAACAATGACGACGACGCCTGGTATCGATAAGGGCTAGAATAACCATGTACATTTTTATGGTTTAGTAAGTGCCATATCCAACCAATCCCAAAGACTATATCCTCTGTAGGTACAAGACGTAGTTCGCACCGTGTACTTAAGCGTGAGTCACCGGCTATGCGCGCAAATTTGCTTAATCTTAGGGCTGCCACGTGAATAATTAGCTGCACTTGCTCAGGTTTCCATTGATATTTTAATTGCACGTGTCGTGCACATCGCTATACACAGGAAGTCGTGCAATACGGCTGCTCATTCAAACGGACTTAGGAAGAAGGAAAACTTAAGGCAGTTTGCGTGTTTGTACCCGGTTGACAAAGAGAAGGTATATAGGGTATTTTTAGTGCAGATATTTATATTTCTCCGAATGTTTAAAATGAGCTGGTACCTGACCTATGTCCACAACATAGCATGCTAGACAGAATTACGATAAAAGAGGATTCTAATTAATATATGGATTAGATAAATAGAATCGGTCGAGATTTTTTTACTGTAGTTATATAACTAAAAGGTTTGCTAAATGAATCAGACCTAAAGGAAGAATTATAGATTATATGATTTTTTTACTGTATGCTTTTCATTATGGAGCGCAATCACTATTTTTCCACCCTCTGTACATTTAAGTTATCATAGTATCCGAAATCCTTGTTAAACCCCATCGATTGGCATTCACATTGTGTTCTCAAGTAAGGTATCCCTAGTATTTGCCGAGAGAAACCAGTTTCCAAGGATTTCTTCATAAATAGTCTGTGAACGTCGGCCGATCGTGAAATTGCTGGAATTCTAGGCTTTAAATAGCTTTTAGGCTTAGCGTAAGTAGCATACCTAATAAGGAATTATCTCAAATCTAAACCTTCTAATGGCTAGCACATGGCTGAAGTGTTTCTTAGCGAAATAAAGTCAGTTGAGGTGAGGCACGTGCCCTTGGCACAAATGCACTTATTCTGAAATACAGCCAGAAAATATATATAAAAAATACGTTACGGCTGTGGTATTTAGAAGCGGCATAATTGGCCCTTAGTTGTACTTCACTTGCACTTGCCTAATAGACAGACTACTCACGTGGATCTCTAATAGAGTGGACAAGATCTACCTGTCAATCGGTCACATTGTATATACTATCGGCCAATAATATATCACCTTTGTGTTATTTTTGTATGAGCATGTACCTATAGAGTAAACAATATAGGTTAGTTTAAAAACCTTCGCATGAGACCAATTTTTCTCATCGCTCTCACAAAAGACTACTACTAGACTACCTAAAGTAGTAAGGTGGAAATCACTTATATATGAAAAAGTTCTACCCCAAAAACATGTAGGTGATATAACGTATTGGCCGGTACTGTGCCTATTGAATCCCTTTGAAATCTGCAGGTTAGTCATGTTACCTATTGGTAGGTATGATACACTATTCAAAGTATATAAGAAAACAACAAAAACAGGTGGGTAGGTTAGCACTATAATTACCTCCCACGTCTGCATAAATAAATTGACATGTAAGATCACCTTCAAGTTTTCCTCGATGATCTAATCAATGCTAAAGTAATAGAGTACTATCAATAAATCTAAGTTATGATATTACAATGTTTTGTAACTGTGGGTGAATGTGTCACTTGTTACGCCCTACCACGAAGTACAGTCGAGTTCATAGATAGTTATGTGTAAATTTTTTCACCTTATTGCAATGGATTAAGGTGAAGAAATGTACACATATTTATGAACTCGACTGTACATATGGCAGAAGAAAACAAGGTATCGCTACGTCACAGTATACCACTTAGATTGTAATCCCCTTATTCATAAACAGCCGCTAAAGTTAAGAGATCGCTGATAAACGTTTGTCCCTTTCCCTCGTATAGGTTGGAAGGAAAGGGACAAACGATTATCAGAGGCCTCTTAACTTTAGTAGACGTTTATGAATAAGGGGGTAAAACTTTAAATTTTTGGGTAATTTAACTAACTTAGTGGATGTGATGGCCACCTTGTAGAGTGCAGGGCCAGGTTAAGGTTCGCCAGAGTTGCAGAATCCACGAATACCTACAGCCTTGGCCAGTGTTGCACCCTTGCGATTTTCATACAAAACACGAAAGTTTAGACCTGCGTTTCTATCTTTTTTGAAGTTATTTTATCAATTAATTCAACCTGAACAGGCATGTTTTGTTGAAGTGAGTAGTAACTGCATAGGATATTTGCAATTTGTCGCACCGACTTAAATTCGCATATTTCATATTTTATAGGTATCTTGAAAGTGTTATTAAGTGAAGTTTTACGTTATCGTACATTGTTATAATAGGGAATTAATACTTAACATCAAAATTGTAAACAAAAAAGAGCTATGCTCAACACTTCTGGCCAAGGCTGTATACTCGTAGTTAAAATTACCCCAAAATTTAAAGTTCGAGAATCAAAGTTGTAACTTGTAACAAACAGATACGGGTGATCTGATTATTATGAAATTCTAGCCTCTGTCTGTACTTTCATACGACTGTTTCGGGTTCTGCACCTCAAAAGGAAAAAAATGGAACCCAGATCATAACGCCTTTCTCAGCCAATTCTTTCTATACGTAATTTTAGTTTTAATGCCGGCTTTTTGTATTTTATGTAAACAAACTAAGTCGTTACAAATAGATATAAAAACCTCCATCGTTAAAATCCACTTAGCAATTTAGAACATTCGAGGAAATCACGTATATCTATGCTGCCCACACATTAAGTTTTTTTTCGTAGTAATAGTCTCTTTTAGGCACAGAATAAGTAATAGCAACAGCAGAAGGCCATCTAAGCTACAGCATACAAACAAATAGCGACTTTTGCTCCGACACAATCTATCTATACATATAATAAAGCTGAAGAGGGTCGAAAGTCTGTACATGGAAGATAATCGAAAAAAAGTTGGCTGGGGATACTTAGAATCGATAACAGAACACGTTCCAACAATTTTTAGATTTTTTGTCTGTTTATCTGTTTGTCTGTTTATTTGACCGCGCATCACGTGAAAACGGCTGAACGGATTTTCATGAAATTTTGTATAGAGATAGTTTGAGTCCCGGGAAAGGATAATATATAGTTTTAATCCCGAAAATCAACCCTGGTGGGGGTGAAAATGGGGTTGAAAGTTTGTATGGAGAATTTTTAACCGCTGAAACGATTTAGATAGAAATGAGTATGGAGATAATTTGCGTCTCGAGAAACGTCATAGGATAGTTTTCAAACCCTTGTGTGTGTGAAAAGGGGGTTGGAAGTTGGTATGAGGATTTTTTACCGCTGAACTGATTTAGATGAAAATTGGTATAGAGATAGTATGGGTCTCGAGAAAGGACAAGGGATAGTTTCATCTTCAAAAAAACCTCCCCCCCCCCATCTTACTTTAGAACCGTAGGTCCAAAAACTTTGAAAAAAATAATGGAAGTGAAGCCTGAAAGGTACTTTCAATAAAAACTATCTATCTATACATATAATAAAGCTGAAGAGGGTCGAAAGTCTGTTCATGGAATATGAATCGATAACAGAAAACGTTTCAACAATTTTTTTGAATTTTTGTCTGTTTATCTGTTTGTCTGTTTATTTGACCGCGCATCACGTGAAAACGGCTGAACGAATTTTGATGAAATTTTGTGCAGATATATTTTGAGTCCCGGGAAAGGATAATGTATAGTTTTCATCCCAAAAATCAACGCTGGAGGGGGTGAAAAGGGGGTTGAAAGTTTGTATGGAGAATTTTTAATAGCAATTAGTATGGAGATAATTTGAGTCCCGAGAAACGACAGTATAGTTTTCATCCCGAAAATAAACCCTTGTGGGTGTGAAAAGGGGGTTGGAAGTTGGTATTAGGATTTTTTTACCGCTGAACTAATAAAGATGAAATTTGGTATAATATGGGTCTCAAGAAAGGACATAGGATAGTTTCATCCCGAAAATCAACCCTAAAGGGGTGAAAAGGGAGTTGGAAATTTGTATAGGGAATTATGTATTAACCGCAGAATCGATTTAGATAAAATTTGGTATGGAGAAATTATCCCTTAAGCGGATGCAAAAGGGGTGGAAGTTTACATGGGGAAGAAACAACCAATAACCGCTGTACGTATTTAGATGAAATTTGGTGTTGAAATAATTTGTAATATTTTGATCAAGGTGTTCATATTTTTAACATGTTACCCGTCGATGCTTTAAATTTACCATTACCCGCTCTTAAGAAATATTTGAAAATGTCATGAATGTCAAAGGGTTATTGCAGGTTCGAGGACTATATATGACGGACAAAGATGCATGGCTCAAACCAAAAAACTACTACAAAATCATCTAACATTTATAGGACACCGTTTAGGTAGGAAAACATATCAAACGTTTTGTGCAGCAGTCAGATTAGGATTTATTTTTCTTTATAATTAATCAATAGGTACATTATCTGTCTCTCAAGCTGTTTTGATATATCTTCTTGAAGAACTTCGCATTTTTTGTATCTTTAAGATCTAATAAAATAATGTATTACTGTTTTGAAAAAAAATAAGTCCCGTCGAGTTTCTTTTCAGTCATAATACTTCTTGGGCCAGAGGTGTAGGGTTAGAACCGGTGGTAGTTTTGGAACGAAGTTCCTTATCGGACGGTTCGCGGATGTGGGGCTAGGTGAAAAAAAGTCACGTGACTGTCACGAAAAAGCGTCACGTCACGAAAACGCGACACCCATACGATTGAGAAACATGTAAAATGGAATGAAATGAAAAATATATAAAACAGAATAAAGTGAAGTGAACTTCACTTCACTTTAGTTAGTGAAACTTTCACGTAGTGAAAAGTGAAAGTGTGAAGTGACAAAGTGATAAAAGTGAAAAAATTAGGGAATCCAAAAGTAAAAAATGTCAAAAATGCCGAAAATGTCAAAAATGGCAAAATTTCTAAATTTCTAAAATTTCTGAAATTAAAAAACTTAAAAAATATCCAAAATTTTCACAATTTCAAAAAAATACAATAAAAATAAAAACCACAAAATTGACGAGAAAGTAAAAAATACAAAAAAAATTAAATCCACAAAATTGACGAAAAAGTCAAAAATGGAAAAAAAATTAAATAACATAACTTCGTTCCAACCGAGTGTTCCACGACACTCACGTATTTTGTTTTTCTCTGACGTTCATTAGTGCATTGTAATGTGCTTACATTGAAGAATAAATATCTTGATCTACACCAATATCATAAATCCTCTATTCCGCGTACCACCATTATTGCAACCAGTAACGTAACATCAGTGTATTATCTGTGACATTGTGGTAAAAACGTATGAAAATTCATTACCTACGGTAACGTAAGGAAAATTCGCCCCCCCCCCCGAACGCCGGCGCAATAAGGTTGGTCATGGCGGTGTAATGGCGGTCATTGTATCAATGTTGGGGTTTCAATGTATTTTTAATATGTGTGTAGATAAAGCAGAGTATGCTTCTGTACATACTAATTAGACCTTAATACGTAACAGTTACATAAACTACTATTTATCTCTTTTTAGGGTTCCGTAGTCAACTAGGAACCCTTATAGTTTCGCCATGTCCGTCCGTCTGTCCGCGGTCTAGCTCAGTTACCGTTCGCACTAGAAAGCTGAAATTTGGTGAGGCCTGATAAGAACTTTCAATAAAACCTATATTGAATAAAGTCGGTTCAGCCGTTTTTGAATTATCAGTCAAAGGAAGTGCCGGATAGTAAAATGACGTAAGCGCCGCCAAATATCCCTTTATAAACGACCTTTTGAACGGATGTTTTGTAACAGGGCGGCATCTACGAAACTACACTGAGCATTGCCCGACATGCTCTTGGCCGGTTCTTTTTTGCATTGTTATCCCGGAAATCACCCCTTAAGGATTACTAATTCCAATTCAAGAAAATCCCCCGCAAGGTTATACGTAGCCTATAAAAATTCGACGTCTAAAAGGGGGGTAGCCACTACACTCGATTGCGTTAATTGTTATAAGCTTTATATTTAGTGAACAAATTTGTTGTACTTAACTCTGGTACTGTTTGTAGAAGTTTACTCATCTCAGGGCATTTGTGTTTATTTAAACATTTGAAAAAAAGATAACCTGATACATAAGTTATTGCATTTTTATCGGGTAAGTCTATGCGGTAATCTGTTTCACCTTCCAAAAATAAAGTGGATGTTTGAGGTGAGGTATCTGTATCAAAGACTTGAACTTTCATGATATTTATCACAGATATCCATTTCACAGTTCGCATTTGATGAGCTTTTGAGCATGTTGCATAAAAACAGTTTCGAAAAAGCTCGCCGAAACTGAATTGGCGTTGGTTCACTACAGGATCCACCCTGTTGTCTCACAGTACCAAAAAAAAATTCCAAATTGTCTTGGTTTAGTCGCCGCGTCAGTAAATATGTAAAGCCATCGCCAAAGTTTTCAAATCCTCGTAAGGCATTTTAATTTACTGAATAGAAATCTGGAAATTCACAAAAGATTTGATATCTCCCGTATTATTTTTTCCTGTCTTTCGGTTAATCGCTTTTATAGCAGCAAACATCTCCTTCGCATTGTTAATTATGCTTTCTTGGCTTTTAGATAGTCTGAAAACTGTTTGAAGCTGATTTTTACTTTTTATTTTACTTGAATTTAAAACGTCGAATACGTCATTAATTAACTGTATGAAATTTGCAGTTGGTCTAGCCTCTTCAGGTATTTTACCTAAGTCGATATAGGTGTGTAGGGCTGGTGATACAGTGCGGCTAAGTATTTGCGCTGCCAATTTAACCCTCATTTCTTGAAAATTATTAGGCGCAATGTGAGCTTCCGTAATTTTTGATATGAGTCTCAAATTTCTTGATTTTTGGTCTTCAAAAAGTCGATCAATATAATCCCATGAAATTTTTTTGCCGACATAAATAAAATCACTAGTTAGCAAATTATTGCGAATACACTTTATAATGTGTGGCACATCAAAAATGTAATATATTTTGGCACCATTAAACTCGAAATATGGCTTTTCTATACTTACTTTCTTTACCTCTTTAGCAAATTTGTCGAAATTAGAACCTTGGTCCGAAACGATTGCCCTTACTTTAACTCCGATTGTTGAAAGTTTTCTGATCACTTCCATCATCCATATATCAATTTCCTCATAGTGCTTTGCATTTGCCAGTAATGCATATGCCAGGGGTTGCTTCCATTTAAAGTAAATTCCTTGAAGCATTATGACAAATGCATTGCTGGCAATTTCTGGTGATGTTTGGCCATTGATGTTGTGGAACCCAATAATTTCGTCAGTTTTTATATTATAATACAAATGTCTTTTTAGGGTCATCTCGTCCACACAACTGGTGCAGTATTTTGCTGCATCAGGAAGCGTCTTTATTTTTAATGCTATACTCTCTAGTACTTTATCGTCAAACTTTGGTGGAATGTTCATTTTTAGTTTATTTAGAGTACTCTTGCATGGTAGCTTTAATACCGTTTGAAGGCATATGTACGTGCAAGGACTAGAATAGTGTAAGTTCAATGAAAAAAATTTGTACTCTGCGTCGTACCGATTCCCTTTGTACTTGTTTTTTATTTTATTTTGCCAATCAATTCATTTCTGGAATCTCCGACCGACTTCATCTTCCGGATCGTTGGACAAAGACAGATTTTTCGCTTCTAATTCTTTTTTAATTTTTGTAATTTCTTCATCTAATTTTCGGCTTTTCAACTTACTTTTCCTTATTTCATCTGAAAGTTTTCGTTTTCTTGGCGTGTCTGCAGTAAGTAAACGTAAAGTCTGTGTCTGTTGTTCCGATAATTGTAATGATTCTGTTTGAGTTGCCACGGTAACATTTGATTCATTTTTTGATGTTATAATCAATTTGCCTTTTTTTTAATTGTGCGGTCTCTACTTCTGAACAACATGACCCTTCTTTTATAGTTTTATTATAATGTGGACTGTGTGTTTCTGAACAAGACACGCCTTCTTCGGGTTGATTGGATAAACACATTGGAAGAGCATTTTTTTTAAGAGTTTTAATTATTTTTATTGAAGATTCGTCAAAATGTGCAGAACAAACTAAATTACTGCTAGCCTTCAAATCTTTTTGCAATAACTCTTCTCTGTCGATTAATTTCAACCATTCTCGGCGCCTGAAATTTGAAATATTCAGACATGTTTAAAAATTGGAACACAAATTAAATAAATATCTATTCCTACAGGTATGACCTGTACTATACACAGAAAGGGCTTTTCTTAAGTTTTTCACATATAGGTAATTAACCTACTCAATACAGGATGTAACAAAATTATAGGTGGTCCGTTTAAGGGCATATTCAGTATCGTATTTTGATTAGGAAAAAGTTAAAGAATATTTTTTTGTATGGAGGATTGGCCGGTCTAGACGACCTGAATTATGGATGTTTTCTATGTATTTAAGTATGTATTTATCTATATAAGTATGTATATTGTCACCTGGTACCCATAGTACAAGCGTTGCTTAGTTTAGGACTAGGTTGATCTGTGTTAAATTGTCCCGCAATATTTATTTATTTATCAAATTATACTGTGATATAAAATAACCTTTTGGTATAATTTGCATGTTGTTTTGCATCGTTTTTTTAACCCACAATTTTTACCTACAAAACCAAAATCATGACATACCTATCTCACAAATTGATTGTGTAGGCTCTTGATCTATACTATAATATTTTTTAGGCTAAAGCTTGGCTAACATTTTGGCTATTTTAGATTCAACAACAGGGACGTAAAAAGGTGCCTTTCGCGAATATCAAAAGGGACGGTCTTCTATTACTTGTACATTATTCTATGGACTTACCTATCGACTTCGACTTTGTTTAGTTTCCCTAAGTATTAAAATAACATTCCAATCAGGTAAGTGACGATGTAACGATGAGGGACCTTCTTGTTCCTTTAGTCGTCAACACAGTGAATCCTCCTTTTTGTAAAGGGTCGGCAACGCGCATGTGACGCCTTTGGAGTTGCAGGCGTCCATAGGTTACGGTAGCTGCTTACCATCAGGCGGGCCGTATGCTTGTTTGCCACCGTCGTGGTATAAAAAAAAAAAAAAAAAAAGTATATAAGAGTAAGTGTACCATGTCGTCTGACAATCTAATCATCAATACGTTTGTAAAGGTAGGTAAAACACTTAACCAAAGCCTTGCAGTCTCACCCGTGAATAAACAATAGTTCACGCATGGCGCAGATTACACGTAGAATGAGTAAGGACTACCTAAGTATATAGGTATTTGTCTCGCTGCAACCCATAACCCATAACTGTGTCCTGCAATTCTCGCCATACATGATGCATGAGCCTTAAGTAATAAGTACCTACCCTACAAGTTCGAAATTCAAAAAGAAATAACATTATTTAAATTAGGAACAAATTACTAAAATATCTTTTTTACCTTTCGATGTCCTTTGGAAGTTTGAAAAATGTGAGGTTCTGATTCCTGCTACTATTAAGACAGCCGAATGCGATGCAATAATTTCTTATTTTCATATTTATTCGTTTTATAACACGACGACGTGCATAGCGGTGCGTGACTTCTAGCGAACTAACTGGCGGCGCGGGCGGCTCCACTCCACGTTCGGTTCGGCGGCCGCGCGGCCCGTGCTCAATAAACCCGGCCGGCCGGGCCGTGACGTCATCGCCGTTTTCAACCGCCGCGCGGAGTTACACCCGCCTGTTTTAGGTACAAAACAGCAATAGCAGCAAAACTGGCTACGCGGCATAACACATTTACAATGTGTACGAGCCTTGAGTGAGGGACGTTTTGACGTTTGGAAACGTTCTTATTTAGATTTTCCTGTTATCTTTAGGTGAAGACATATTTTCTGGCCCAGTAGTTTCAGATATAAAGATTTATCACCTGGTTTCTTTAACAATTTAAAAACTATTTATTTAATTTTTTTTTATTCTCATGTGAAAACCAGATTTTCGGAAACGATTTGTCCAAAAATGGCCAGTAATTGAGTCCAAAAATCTTCAATATTTATTCCGGCCTCAAATGTAAAGGAGATACAACGGAAGCATACAAGTGAAGAAGATTATAAATAGAAAATACGTAACTAGATTAAGATGTTCCCTTAGACATATCTCACTGAGAACATTGATGGTATTAGAATATAAACCTAGCAACATGCAAACAATGGTTTACACCTAATTTTGAACTAAACTTATCCTATCTTAAGTAAGTTATAGTCATAAATTGACTGTTTATTTGCAGTAATGTATCTTTTACAGTAATGTTCCTTTTAAATTGATGTCTTATTGCAATTCGATGACCTCTCCTCTGTTTCGGCACCTCATACACGTTGACAGCAATAAAGGATTGCACGTCCTTTTTTGAACTTTCAAAGTTATTATTTACCAAACTATTAGTTTTATCAAAAAAATTCTTTTGACAAGACCTATCCAACGATACCCCACACGATAGGGTTGGAGCGAAAAAAATTCGCCCCCACTACATGTGTACGGGAGGTACCCTAATAAAAACAGTTTTTCCAGTTTTATTTTACCACTTTGTCGGCGTGATTAATGCACATACTTATACCAAATTTCAGCTTTCTAGTGCTAACGGTCACTGAGCTAGACCGCGGACAGGTGGACGGACGGACATGGTGAAAGTATAATGGTTCCTATAGTAGACTACGGAACCCTATAAACATGAATATCATAGTATTGCCAGGTAAAAATTAGCCAAATTGACCTGTCAGTCAAGCGGCTAACTACATTTAGTCTTCCACCGGCGCAAACGCAGCCTTGCAAGGCCGTGGCGTCTATGCGGTCGTTAATTAAATTCCACCTTCGCGCTGACTCACTCAAACCATTATACCTTGTTAAATCCCCGATGATTAATCGAGGGGACCTTATGTCGATGGGCTGAGAGCTATATTCGAATGAAAATTGTTTGGTAAAAAATGGTCACTTTTAGATCGGAGTTACTGGATTGAAGTTTTTTACGAGTAGCAGTCATTTTCTTCTCTTTTGATTAAAAAAAGTTAAATACGGAAGTAAGCATTCATTTGTTATGCCAAGTTCAATCTTATATGAAGGTTCGAAGGTTGCTGTTATATTGTACGGTAATGCACGTTTCGATTTATAGATTATTTAGGTACACTAGCGAAATCTATCGAATATCATGCGAATAAACAATGCAATTAATAAAATGTGACAGTTGGGCTCGATACTTATGAAATGAATTCTTAGACTATTGCAGTCATGAGGAAAATTTTACATTTAAGTAGGTATGTCATCAATGGAGTTCCAAGAAGCATTGAGTCATATATAAAACAGCTGTGGCAAGCCCCAAGTGCTTGTCAGTCGCATTGCACTCAGCCCGAGCACTTGAGTATTCCCCTCGCGAAGTGTTGTATGAAATGGTTTTCAATGGCGACGAATGACCGATACTTACCTACTAAATAAATAAATGAACCGGACAGTTGGAATTCCGACGTGACTTATAGACCTTTAAGCACATACCTACATAAAGAAATCATCTGAATATGATTTTGTAGTTGTAGAAAGTGATGCCATTTCGTTTCTATTTTCAACAGCCCAACTAGGGAAGAATAGAGTTACGTAATACCAACTTACAAAACACCAGACCTATACAGGGGCCTATTTCTCAAAAGCTTATACTCGTATGTAACTGGGACTTTCGCTTGTTTTATAAGTTACAAGCTTTTGAGAAATATGCCCCACACCTACGATAACACTTGGTAAAGATGTATGTTTCTGCAGCTGCATAAAATACCTCTTCCGATTGGCGATTGCATTATCGAAGGGAAAGTCCAACTGCCAACTGATATTGCGCAGCCTTGCCCCGATTGAACGGAATTCACTAATGACTAAACATAATTATGTGTCTTTACAATTACAAAACTTTTAAATTATAAAGTGAGAAGATACTCGTACCTATCAACTAAAATAATCATAAAACTAATTGGTTGTTCATCACGAACAAGGAAATTCTTGAGTAGGTAGGTACCTAACGATTTTCCTCAAGTCTGTTTAACCATTGGTGGATTGCGTCGCCATGTTTTATAGCCTCTGCCCCAATTGGCTTATGAGAAACTCATTCTAACCCATATACAGCTTTTTAGGAACCTCCTCTATTGATTCTAACTAGGAAGTGATTTTATTAAGTACCCACCTGGGTAAGTTTAGAAACATCAAAATCAGGTACGTACTACAGTTGCAGATGATACCTCTGGAGTTCCTGGCATCCGATGGCTACAGAGTATGCTTACCATTGATCTGTACAGATATATACAAAGGAAACCGGAATCAATAAGCAAGTCTCACAACATGTAAACAATTGAAAAAAAAAAAACATTTTTGATCCAACTTTCAGAACTGCTTCTCAATTCAGCTGTTGTGATATTTCATGAAATTTATATTAAAATGCGGTCGATAATAATTTCCGCCGGCCATAGAAACATGTGTGGGATTTCACTTTGATAATAGACTGATATTTTCTGTGGCAATTAATTACCACACCGTTCAGCAGATTGTATTACAGTGTCATTCATGGTCAAAGGTCAGGTCGGTTAACCACTTAAGGACTTCCCACTTATTCTACAGGTCTAACACTTTTTCCCTGGCCACTATAAATTCAATACCGTCAGCCAAACTACGTTCAAAAACTAAATGGAACCCCAGGGTAAGACGAATGAGAACGTAGTCATATTTCATACATAAAAAGTCATCCTGCAGTTAGCTGCTACCTCCGCAATTTTTACCTAATGGTAATATGGTTGTATAATGGTGATTAATGAATATAGAACAAATTAATCCTCAAATATTCACTAAAATTACTTGCATATCTACGTAGCGTGCGCCGCAGTAAAAAGCCCTAATTCCATATTTCAGTCTCAATTGTAGCTCCTTTATTTCTTGCAGACACAAAATAAAATATATCTCCCCATCGTATAAAATACAACGTTAGGATAAACATGCCATTCAAAGCAGGACGGTCATTTCCAAATGATTCACCCAGCCCGACCAGTCGTTCAGGATTTCGTCGGCGACACGCGGCTTTCCTATTACATTAATATTCATCTAAGTAACACAGTATACGTGTGTAAAATTTTACAGTAGCGTAAGCTTATTTTGCCGATTGTTTCATATTCATTTATAATCCTCTCAGTCAGTAAGTTTATCCTGTTTGATCCCTTTATATGGCCAGTTTCTGATTTGGGCCTTGCAGCTGAGGTCAGATACTCGCAGTAATTTATTAACTTCATAGCGACGTAGCCGAATAAAGGAACCGGAACAGCGATAAGACTCATAATACTAATAAAAGTGATGGTACTAACAGGAAGAATATTAAGACGCCATTCGTGGTAGCAATACAAGGAATAATCCAATCATCGGCAACGTTGTGGCTCCAATTAACGTCATGTTTATTGCAATTCCATAACTCCCATACTGCGTGTGTAAGCCGGTGTTCGCAGCCGTCTGCGCTATTTCCGAACGTCTAATTCAGGCCAGACGGCGGCGCCGGCGGCATAGCGAATTCTGAGCACTTCACCTTTGTACCAAAAAAACTTTCTTTGATCTCACATCAGTATAATCAGCGTTAGTGCACTTGTAAAGGGCGTGTAACTGCGAATCGATGTCACGGTTTGGTTTTCTTATATAAAAATTATAGGTGTACTTACCCTTACCACCCCCAACTTCTCTGTGCACCAGGAGCTTGTGACTTGCGAGAACCACAATAGTCGATGGTCTTACGTTTATATGGACAGATGCGATTATGCAGCACTAAGCGCAGTGATAAGCTTTTTTTTCAAGATAAGAGCCACTGAGAAATATAATACTATCACTTCACTTGGCGTATTTGGCCAAATATCCGTGTTGCGTGTTTCTTATTCCATAGCAAACAGAGAGATATAAGACTAATATTTGGTCAAATAAAGCCATGTGAAGTGCCAGCATATATTAATGCCACTGAGCAAGCTGGTATAAGCATTTCTAGTACTGATAGTGACTTGAAGCGGCAAAAGTTAATCGTATGTTTGAAAGACCAAGCTGGTAGCCTGGTAGGGGACGCTAAATAAAACCAGTACAAAAAACCTTAGGTTTAAAACCTATATAATTCTACACAATAGATGTATCCGAAGAAATCCGAACGATCTTAATAGTTAGTTCATCGCCTACGACTAATATAACAAAGCATTATCAACAACTTTTCACAGCTTTAAACTTGGTTAATAGTTGACTTATAGTTATGCCGGTTACACATTAGGAAAAAGAAAACTATATCTTACTTTATATGTAATATGGTACAGATACTATAATGTTTTGTAGTAGATCCGATAGACTTATCTGACTAACGCCGATCGATCTTTTTCTAACTAAATCGGTGTAGTAAGACGAAAGCGATCGATAAACTACTTTTCGGAAAAAAACTTTAAAAATCTATTGAAATGGTTCAAAGATACGAGACGTAAAGTATGAAAGTATTCAAAAAAACAATGACAACATTCGATTTCTTACATTTTATCTTACAATAAATTGTATAGCAACCATATACATAAACAAATATTAATATTTTACCGTCAAAATAGCAATTTCATAATTTTTCCATACTTTAAACAGGGCGACTTCTCGTCACGTCACAACAATGACGTCACGGTTGCATATCATTTTGTTAGGAGCGTTTTGAGAAACAAAAGCGAGTGACAGATTTTGAATCTAATTTCTGACTTTTATGTTGCTTTGACGCAATTAGACATTTGATCCTTACAACAAAACAAATCGATTGATACCATACATGAAATAAATTCATCATGCCTATTGTCAGTGTCATGTGAAAATTGTTGTTATGTTATGTCATTCGAGATAAAGTCGACACTGATAAAAATTTGCGACTAATTTGTTCGAAGGGACGTTTCAGAAAAAAATTGAGGAAAACTTGAATATCATATACATATATAAACGCTACAAATGAACAGCTAAGTGAACACTTTTATTGCATTTCAGATAGTTTAGAACAATGTTGTTCTACCACATTGTCATTCTTCTACATACATACAGAAACGCTACCAATACTAACACACACATAGTTAAGTACGATATATATTATACTATAATAAAATTAACCATAGATAACATAACAGTTGTTATTGTTCGCATTACTACAAAATTATTATAATATTCGTCGCAAAATAGTTTTGTCGATTAAAATGATACTGTTTATATGAATATAACCTAGAGAGTTCAACTCCAGCCAACCTATTAGCGCAATCATTGGAGCATTTGCCTTACAAAAGGTAGAGTAGAAAATGTTTTAATGGTTATTGGTAGGCTATAGAGTGGTTATTAAAATACTAGATTTGAGACCTTGAGGGGGGGGAGCGTTGGCCGCCATCTTGGTTTAAACGTGCCATAAGTCCGTTTTTGAACCTTGGCGCTTAAACGGTTATATCAGTATGCCTAAAATGTCTATGGAACGTATGAAGAAGATAAAATTGTCTACAATATTTCCATACACAATACATCTGTAAGTCTTACAGATATAAAGATACAGGGGGTGAAAAAGTGTATATTTTCTTATATCATAAGAATTTTATTTATTAGCTTCAAAGTTTTGTGCTTCGAGATAAGGAAATGAAGTCTCTACCACAGTTTTGTCATCTTCTAATCATTCGTTTAAAAGATGTCCACGAGAAGTATAAAGACAATGAGTATGAGTAATATTTTCCTTCCAGTAACTTTGTATCTATAAGACGTACAGAATAAATACAAATACAAAAAAAATTGAGTCTTTATAATTCTCGTAGACATTTTTGTCATAAAGTCAACTGTTCAAGCATTATGTAAAAAATTCTGAAAGCCTATACGATATTTTAATAATAACTTGACAGTAGGGATTGCAATCGCTGGATCCAGCATCCAGCAATCCAGCTGGATCCAGCGCTTTTTTCGGCCTGCTGGATCCAGCACCGAACGCTGGATCCAGCGCTGCGGATCCGCAAGTTATAGATTTTTAAATAATGGCGTAAAAACGTACATTGCCAGCACCGTATAAGGTAAAAACCAAACAAATACAAGTAGGACTTGCACATCTACACGGTGTTGCCCACATATGTAAATACAAGTAGGACTTGCACATCTACACGGTGTTGCCCACATATGTAAATACAAGTAGGACTTGCACATCTACACGGTGTTGCCCACATATGTAAATACAAGTAGGACTTGCACATCTACACGGTGTTGCCCACATATGTAAATACAAGTAGGACTTGCACATCTACACGGTGATGCCCACATATGTAAATACAAGTAGGACTTGCACATCTACACGGTGTTGCCCACATATGTAAATACAAGTAGGACTTGCACATCTACACGGTGTTGCCCACATATGTAAATACAAGTAGGACTTGCACATCTACACGGTGTTGCCCACATATGTAAATACAAGTAGGACTTGCACATCTACACGGTGTTGCCCACATATGTAAATACAAGTAGGACTTGCACATCTACACGGTGTTGCCCACATATGTAAATACAAGTAGGACTTGCACATCTACACGGTGTTGCCCACATATGTAAATACAAGTAGGACTTGCACATCTACACGGTGATGCCCACATATGTAAATACAAGTAGGACTTGCACATCTACACGGTGTTGCCCACATATGTAAATACAAGTAGGACTTGCACATCTACACGGTGTTGCCCACATATGTATTAAAATTTATTGAAATATTTAGGTATTTTATTTTTGTTTTTGTATATTTTCTACTTAAGAAAAACTCTTTTGAGCAAGAAATGATTTGTTTAATATTTTAAACGCCAAATTCATTTGTAGAAACACGTTTGTGTAGTGACTAAAAAACCGTAAACTTTTACGGTATTAGTTAGTACGTCTCAAAATTATTTATTTAAAGTAAAAAAATAATTATTATTATTTATGTGATCCATGTGATTCATATCAAATAATTCATGTACGGATATTAAAATTAGATTATTTTGTGATTGAATACCTTTGACACTTTTTAACGATTTAATTATGTGTTTTCTTTATAAAGTCAAGTTGAGGAGAGGATGTTTGCTAAATGAAATAAATTTTTAAAATATTTGCCATACGTTTTACAATTCAACATAAGAATTAGATGTCGTTCTCCAGGAAAGCAGCGTCATCATTATACATAGTTAAATGAATAATCAAACTAGTAACCAATATCGAAATCCATCAAATTTAGGTAGGTGGCGAAGTAAAATATTGTCCGTATAAATAACTAGGTACTTATGTTCTTCCGTGATAAGGCCGATCTTGGTATAGGGATGCAATGCTTGAAAGTTAACCCTGAAGGAGGAAAACAAGCTCTTAGTGGCAGAGAGGCAGATATTCAGAAAAAAATTGGGCCTTTGGGCGAGAAGATGGCTCTTGGAGAGTGAGGACAAACATCATCGGCGAGAGCAAGGCTGCGCGACTTCACTGGCTCGGCCATGTGGAAGAGGATCGTGCGACCAAGAGAGCATACCTGGGACGACCAATTGGGAAACGTCCGAGCGGAAGGCCTAGGTATCGATCGATGGATCTACGAGGTCCAGAGACACCTGTTCGACATTCAACCGGCTGATTGGCACCGGATCCGTTCTTAATATGTCGAGTTATACAATGCACACACTTTGTTTTTGCTATAAACATTTCAAATTCATATTAAAGAATCAAACACAAAACCGAACGCGTTATTGCATAGGCCGCGGTGAAGAATTCTGAGTAACTTAACGCCTATTTGGAGACCTTTCAAGATAAGTTTAGTAACGTGGAACGAAGGGAATGAACACGTTTATATTGTAGTAAGACTCTCATAAAGAAAGCTAATGAGAATATAGCATTTCTAATACAAACAACTGGATTACTCGTAAAAAAAATATATAGGTGCTGGATTTATGTCAATCCAGCAAAAATCCAGCTGGATTGAAAATGGTGCTGGAATGCGATCCCTACTTGACAGTTATATGAAGTTTAAAAAAAAAAAAAATTTTCAAGCACTTTCTTTAAAAAAAAATTTTTTTTGTATGAAAGCATGTATGTTTTTTGTCAAATCTAAATTAATTATACCCGAATTGATCGAAAGCTATACCTGACAACGCCTAGTAGTATTTTATGATGAGTAATAGAACATTGATTTTGTGTGTGAGACTTACTACTTTCACCCCGTCTATAAGCGCTCTAGGGGTGAATTCAACTTTTGAATATCTTTTAAAAGAATCATTAGAAGATGACAAAACGGTGGTAAAGACTTCATTTTCTTATCTCGATGCACAAAACTTTGAAGCTAATAAATAAAATTCTTATGATATAAGAAAATATACACTTTTTCACCCCCTGTATCTTTATATCTGTAAGACTTATAGATGTATTGTGTATGGAAATATTGTAGACAATTTTATCTTCTTCATACGTTCCATAGACATTTTAGGCATACTGATAACCGTTGAAGCGCCCAGGTTCAAAAACGGACTTATGGCACGTTTAAACCAAGATGGCGGCCAACGCTCCCCTCTCAAGGTCTCAAATCTAGTATTTTAATAACCACCCTGTAGCCTACCAATAACCATTAAAACATTTTCTACTCCACCTTTTGTAAGGCAATGTATGGAGATGATTCCCCAATGATTGCATTATATTTATACTCTCCATTTCTAAAATGTGACCTTAAAATTTTATTTTGATAAATACGAGTATTAAAATATTACAGATTCAAATAATTTTAATTTAATCCCGAATATTAAAATTGAATTGTATTAGCACAGTCTTTCAAAAAATAAAATAAAATAATTTGACCAAGTCTTTACCAGTGAGCAAAGATATGCGTATTCAGTTGTAGATAAAGTTTTCTCTAAGCATATCTGTTTATTAATAGTGTACTAATGTAATAAAGCATCGTGACGAAAAATGTGAAAATTATAATTTCATTATAAAGAGGGATCTGGGCCATTTTATTTTATGTTAAATACCTACACAACATTTTTTTAAATATAAAATTGTTATGTGCTTTCTCCTCAGAATCACGAGCTCTTTTGATAAAAAAAAAAACTAAATAACAAAAGTTCTGTATTTAAATAAAATGACCCATTTACACTACGCTAAATAAAACACCTACCAAACTTTACACAACTGCTGTTTTCAAGATTATTTTATCATATATGTTTTAATAATAGTTGATATAGAATAAAATATTATTTTAAACTTTAATGTAATGTGTTTTATTTAAACAGTTAAATAATTGAAACTGGCCTGCTACATTACATTTTATACAATGACGAATCGTAAATCGATATCTTTGGTTACAAAATCACTAGAGTAGAATCCATAATTCAGTGGAGTTATTTGACAGTACTTTACATACATTTGACAACCGCCAGGAACTGTCAAATTACTCCACTGAATTATGAATCCTACCTTAGTATTTATTATTTTAAAACAAATTTACAATTAATGGTTCATAGCGCTTAAATAATGTAAATGTAATTCAGGAAAAAGTTATCGTTTGTTTTGTACGCTAATTAGCTTTATATATAGAAATAATGTTGTTGTTAGGTGTAAATAAGCACAGTCGTCTACGAATTCTCTAGAAATAAGTAAGCATTCGGTACATAATTATAAATCTATTTAAGAAGTGGTTGGTAACTCCGAAAGTTGACTCTTATTACCATGGGATACGAGTGATATTTGAATGATTTTCGAAACTATCCGCTACTGTTTTCCTTTCGAAATCGCCCAAATATACTAATAAGTTCTGCGCCAATGCGTTTTAGTTTCAACTTTTTATTAATAAGATTTAAGTTTCGTATCTAAGAGAGCTTAAAACATGTTAATAATAAGTTTTGATAATGCATTAGTACCGCTTATTATGAATAGGTATGTATAAGGATACGGAGTGACCACTCTATGATTACTTACTTCTCTATGGCACAGTGTACCTTGTTTTAGAAACAAATATACCAACAATAAGCCTTCCCTTCAGATGTCCAAAGTTACCGCTATGCGATTTATTATTATTGAATAAAAAAGATAAAAAAGTCAAGTTTGAACCGAGTTAATAAATAAATAAATACTAAGTATATTAAATATGAGTTGTCAATTTATATAGATTTTTAAGGTCCAACCTCTTTTTAATTGGCATTTAAGTAGATTTTTCATTATAGATAGGTGAATAATAAGTTAGACTTACGTAACAGTAATGTAATTTCACGTAAAATATGTATTTTTACATCGTTTTAATCAAATATAAATACTATAATAATATATAATATAGATACATTTAATATTATAATAAGTTTCCAGGCCAGAAGACAGAAATCACTCGATTATATGGGGACTGCACATGTCTTTTTAAAATAAGTATTCATCAAATATTATTGATCATATTTATACAGACCAGTCATTGAGTAGTTGGTGGAAAGAAACAAATTACGTAAGTTAACCGGTAACCTATATTCTGTATTCAATGACTGGACTATGATTCACAATACATGTATACAGGTTGATTAATGTAAAAGGGCAGTGGAATTAAATAAAAAAAAATAAAAAAATATCGTTAATTCTCATTTAATAGAATGGGGAAGGCCGGTAAAAACTTTTTGTAGAGGGCGCTGTTCCTGTTTCCATACAATAAGAGAAAGAGACACATACAATGAGAGAGACAGAATATGAATGGTCCTTAACTAGTATGCAGTCAAAAAGCTTTTCTTAGGCAAAAACCTTTCCCGTTAATCTACAGCATTTTAATTTTAGGTGTATTTCAGAAACCGTTGGATATCAATTTCGGAGCAATTCGAGACAAAATATTGAGTAATTTTCGCAAAAATAAATAAAAATTACTTCGCGCCATACAAAAGCTTTTCTAAGGACCAATGTTGGAGATGTCACTTTGACAATTGCCTTCTCTACAACCATTTTCGGGCTGTTAAGAAGGCAAATAATTATGGCCTGTCATTTGAATACTTTTTTTATCGAAAACGTGACTTAGTCAAAGGTGACGGGGATGTCTCTAAGTCGAATTCTGATTGGCAAATAGATGGCTATTGATATATGACTGGCTGGTATATTTTAAGGGTCTTAGGCACTTGACGGTGTGCAAGCGTGACAGCGCTATACACATGCAGAGCGCCATCTCGCTCGCGCACCGGCGGCAAAGCCTACTTCCAAATTGCAGACATGCTAATCGATATTCATTCAGTCTTCGGACTAATATTTATTATATTACATAATATATGTAATAAGATTAATAAGCTAAATAGGCAATACAAATTACTACGGAACGGTTATTTTATACCGCTACATCGCTCACGGCGTATTTTCGCGGCGATACAATAATGCATCGAATACCGTTAGATATTCCTATATATAGCGTTTTCGGATATCGCGTGATCCACAGCAGCGTCCTTTAGTCGGACCGTCTGGTACAGTCGGCCCCAGAGGTAGCTAGGTTCGTAAAACTTCACACATTCTTATTCTCTCAACAATTGGGTACTTTCCTGGGTAAAATAAATAATTCTATTTAGTCCGTCAGTTAGAGTATCAAATAATATTGGATACGTATTTTTTATTTTGTCAATCAAACAAAAATTGGTGAAGATATAGCCCGTTAAAGTTCCGCGTGACGCCACGTTACCTATACCAAAAATTATACTGAAATGTGACGTCACGCGGAACTTTAACGGGCTATATCTTCACCAATTTTTGTTTGATTGACAAAATAAAAAATACGTGTCCAATATTTTTTGATAATCTAACTGACGGACTAAATATATTTTTTTAGGAAAGTAGCCAATTAAGTCGTACCAAAATGATTTTGAACACCTCATTCTAGCTACTTCTGCTGCTGACTGTACTACGCTTAGACCTTTTTAAGGCAGGGAGATATATTTCCCATCATTATTTAAAGTTTATTTCAAAGCGATAGGGTTGAATTTTGCATAATTTCTTACACCCTAATGCTCGTTTAAACGGCACAAATATCCGAACCACTTCTTCACGTTAACAATATTTTAGAATAGACTTATAAATTAGAGGATTTGGTCATCAGATAACGAATACGAGGTTCGCTTCAAAAATTCGCCGTGAACGATTTCTTTTTGAAATCATACTTGTGATTTGTGATGCTTCGTGTGTGTTTTTGTAGGCAAGCGTGACTTTCATCTGTAATCAAGAATTACTTAATGATATATGGCTAAAATATGATCTAGGAGAATATTTTAGAGAATAAATGACTAATTAGTGGAACTATATTATGTATAGCTAAGAAATCCCTAAATCGGGAGGATTTAAATTCTAGGGGGAAAGACTCCTTAAGGCTACCAACAAATGTGAATTTTAAATTTACTGTATGTATGTATAGTCACCGGCAATAGTATCTTCCTACACGAAGGCCGCAAAAATATGTGACACGGTCTTATGGCTCCACAAATAAGAGCGTTTCACATATTTTTGCGGCCTCCGTGTAGGAAGATACTATTGCCGGTGACTGTACCTAGATGGTTTATCCGTTTTCGTTCCATATACGTATTAATGACTGCCTTGTCGGACTGTGTTACACTTTTTAGGACTTATGTTTCTAGAAGGAAAGTTAATATGTGAATCTAGTTATAATATAGTTTTTGGTTAGTCTTATTTTTATTCGGTAAACGCGTCAACAAACAACAAACCAAAAGCGCATCTAAACATTAACTCACTTTATCTACACCCTCATCATAAATCCTCTATTCCGCGTTCGGAAACCGTATGTAGTTACTACCATTATTGCATTCAGTAATGTACCATCAGTGTATTATCTATGACAGTGTTCTAAAAATCTATGAATTTTTTTAACTAATTCGAATTCGGGAACGTAATGAAAATCCAGCCCTCCTCCCCGACCGCGGTTATCCTAATCTCCGACCGTTCGCACAATCGAGTTAGCCATGGCGGTGCAATGGCGGTCATTCTAATGGTTTCCGAATACCTCATTTAGGATTTATAATATGTGTGCTCTGACGCAGTGTATGCAACTGTACTTAATAAGGATCTAGTGTGGTTTTATGGAGCAAGTACTATCGTCCACTGATCATTTGTTAGTTTAATTACATAGCAATAAGGTCGATTGTTGTTCAGTGTCGTGTTTGTGTGAGTATTGACTGTGGGCGAACAGCACAGCGGGCATGGCGGCCGTAGTATACCAAACTTTATTGCAAAGAAATAAGGTCGAAAAATGGTTAATTACTCAACATGTATAAGTAATACTTTTTGTATGAATATTCATGTCTAAAGCTTAGTGAAATGGAAGGTAGCTGGTACTTATAGCACAGGTTTATCCTATTTTAAATATCAGCGAAAAATATTTGGATAATGCATCCTATGTATTATAGTTAAGAAATTATGTATACATAGTTGTAATTCTTTTGATCCTAATAAACTTACTTAATTACCTATATTATATTTATATTATTACGTGGGACTGACTGTGAGACGTCACGCGAAGGGGGCAAGGACCGCTTGGCAGCGCGCATAGGATACCAAATCTTATTGAAAAGTATAAGGTCGACCAATGCTCAGTGTCTTATGTGTGTACTGACCGTGTGACGTCACGCGAGATAGGCATGGGGGGGAAAGCGGCACAGCAGCGCGCGTAGAATACCAGACCTTATTGCAAAGACATGGCCGCACGGCAGGAACACCACGCCCACCTGCACACACACAACAGTGTCGTGACGGTGTGTGTGTGTGTGTGTGAGTACTGACCGTGTGACGTCACGCGAGGTAGGCGCGCACGGGCGAGCGGCACAGCGGGCACGACGGCAGTGCCGCGCCGCAGCGCGCGCACGACACCAGGTGGCCGCACGGCAGGAACACCACGCCCACCTGCACACACACAACAGTGTCGTGACGGTGTGTGTGTGTGTGTGAGTACTGACCGTGTGACGTCACGCGAGGTAGGCGCGCACGGGCGAGCGGCACAGCGGGCACGACGGCAGTGCCGCGCCGCAGCGCGCGCACGACACCAGGTGGCCGCACGGCAGGAACACCACGCTCACCTGCACACACACAACAGTGTCGTGACGGTGTGTGTGTGTGTGTGTGAGTACTGACCGTGTGACGTCACGCGAGGTAGGCGCGCACGGGCGAGCGGCACAGCGGGCACGACGGCAGTGCCGCGCCGCAGCGCGCGCACGACACCAGGTGGCCGCACGGCAGGAACACCACGCTCACCTGCACACACACAACAGTGTCGTGACGGTGTGTGTGTGTGTGTGAGTACTGACCGTGTGACGTCACGCGAGGTAGGCGCGCACGGGCGAGCGGCACGACGGCAGTGCCGCGCCGCAGCGCGCGCACGACACCAGGTGGCCGCACGGCAGGAACACCACGCCCACCTGCACACACACAACAGTGTCGTGACGGTGTGTGTGTGTGTGAGTACTGACCGTGTGACGTCACGCGAGGTAGGCGCGCACGGGCGAGCGGCACAGCGGGCACGACGGCAGTGCCGCGCCGCAGCGCGCGCACGACACCAGGTGGCCGCACGGCAGGAACACCACGCTCACCTGCACACACACAACAGTGTCGTGACGGTGTGTGTGTGTGTGTGTGTGAGTACTGACCGTGTGACGTCACGCGAGGTAGGCGCGCACGGGCGAGCGGCACAGCGGGCACGACGGCAGTGCCGCGCCGCAGCGCGCGCACGACACCAGGTGGCCGCACGGCAGGAACACCACGCTCACCTGCACACACACAACAGTGTCGTGACGGTGTGTGTGTGTGTGTGTGTGAGTACTGACCGTGTGACGTCACGCGAGGTAGGCGCGCACGGGAGAGCGGCACAGCGGGCACGACGGCAGTGCCGCGCCGCAGCGCGCGCACGACACCAGGTGGCCGCACGGCAGGAACACCACGCCCACCTGCACACACACAACAGTGTCGTGACGGTGTGTGTGTGTGTGTGTGTGAGTACTGACCGTGTGACGTCACGCGAGGTAGGCGCGCACGGGCGAGCGGCACAGCGGGCACGACGGCAGTGCCGCGCCGCAGCGCGCGCACGACACCAGGTGGCCGCACGGCAGGAACACCACGCTCACCTGCACACACACAACAGTGTCGTGACGGTGTGTGTGTGTGTGTGTGAGTACTGACCGTGTGACGTCACGCGAGGTAGGCGCGCACGGGCGAGCGGCACAGCGGGCACGACGGCAGTGCCGCGCCGCAGCGCGCGCACGACACCAGGTGACCGCACGGCAGGAACACCACGCTCACCTGCACACACACAACAGTGTCGTGGCGGTGTGTGTGTGTGTGTGGGTACTGACCGTGTGACGTCACGCGAGGTAGGCGCGCACGAGCGCGCGCACGGGCGAGCGGCACAGCGGGCACGACGGCAGTGCCGCGCCGCAGCGCGCGCACGACACCAGGTGGCCGCACGGCAGGAACACCACGCTCACCTGCACACACACAACAGTGTCGTGACGGTGTGTGTGTGTGTGTGTGAGGACTGACCGTGTGACGTCACGCGAGGTAGGCGCGCACGGGCGAGCGGCACAGCGGGCACGACGGCAGTGCCGCGCCGCAGCGCGCGCACGACACCAGGTGACCGCACGGCAGGAACACCACGCTCACCTGCACACACACAACAGTGTCGTGGCGGTGTGTGTGTGTGTGTGTGTGGGTACTGACCGTGTGACGTCACGCGAGGTAGGCGCGCACGAGCGCGCGCACGGGCGAGCGGCACAGCGGGCACGACGGCAGCGCCGCGCCGCAGCGCGCGCACGACACCAGGTGGCCGCACGGCAGGAACACCACGCTCACCTGTACACACACAACGGTTGGGAAATTAGGGTTCCGCAATCCCAGAGGTCTTTAATAACAGCAGCTGTCAAAATCCACCAATGATAAAAATCATTATATATGGTTGGTGGATTATGTAATGACAGCTAGACCTCTCGCTACGGTACTGCCACATAGTAAAAAAAAAACGATTCAGGTAACCCTCGTTAAATTGTATTTCAAACCGTAACGCCTAGACACGAAAAAACCGCTCTGAGCGATATCACCCGACACTCCAACAAATATTAATTAATTAATTAATCTTTTATCTCATAATGACACATTACATAGGTGTTACATATCAGTTGCACTGCCAAACTATAAAACAGTTTAATGGCAGTTGATTCACTCTTGGTTTACAGTTGTGTTTTTACTGAACTAACCTAAATTCATGCATTATCTTATTTAGGTTGTAACAAAATTGACAGTGATATATCGACAGTCGCCATCAAATATATCGGAGCGAGCAAGGTACTCAAAACTATCTGAACATGCACTTTGTCGACTTGACAATAGAGGCGTTATTCAGATATTTGTGATCACCTTGGCCGCTCCGATATATCTGGTGACGTACATTGGTTAAAACAAATGTTTGGCGGTCGGCGAGAGCATCGTGTGAATTCACTTGGAGCGTTTTTACCGTGGTCCTCGGCTACGGGCTTTGACAGTTGAAAACAGCGTAAAGCATCATATAATGCGTCAAGTTGCTCGGTGAACGTATATAAGAGTTTATACGGACCTTAAGTTCTATAGTAGATTGTTAATCAAGGGTTGAAAGTGACCCATTTCAACTGAGATATTTCTGGCCCTAGAACGAAGTGAGAGCGCCAATAGTTCGAGGGTGACATGGGTAATTTCACCCGAGTTAAACACTCTGCTTTTCATTTCGACTGTGAGGAAAGTACAATACCACACGCACATTTTATAAAACAGGTACTTACATAAATAATAATCTATAAAAATGTTAAGTAAAATTTGAACAATTTGAAAAAGACTAATTGAATATTTTGCCGGTGGTCGGGGAGCAGGGCATCCGGGTGGGCACCGGCTCATTCCACAATTAACACAGCTAATTACTTTCCACCCTAGGGATGGAAAAGAAATTTTCCACCCGGCTATCTATCCAGGAAAATAAAACTTTCCGAACAGGAGAGATGAAAAATAAATTAACTATTCATACGTTATAATGCTTCCTGTATTACTTGAGCAGTGCGTATTAGCTCTCTAGTAATTTGTGTAAAAAAATCGGGCCCTTGTACAAACAGCAACACTCTTAACTGTACATCGGTGGACCTTATTACAAACAGGGTTGGCAAAAACCCGGGTTTTTTCAAAAAATATCTACCCACTGGGTTTTTTCGGGTTTTTTGGGTAATTTCGGGTTTTTTCGGGTTATTTCGGGATAATAAAGTTTTTTGTTTGAATATAGATTTAAATGCATTTAATTTTATTGCATTTTTTCTACCAAATATTTTTGTAACTGAATAATATGGCATGTTGTATGTATTCCTAACTTCAAAAAGGGCGCTCTTTACTCGTGAAGGAATATTTAAATGAAAATCAACAAATCACAAATAAAGCCAATATATTACTATAAATCACCAACCCTTATATACAATCCCAATAAACATTTTGATAGCGTGATGTAGAAATACATCTTTTTGGTACAGCGCCATCTACCGTGACATTTGCATAACTTATTTACATGAAGTATGGTATCGGCGCGAACATGCCGGCCACCAAGAACAACAGTTCTTAACCCAATTTAGTACAAAACACAACAAAATAAACCTAACATCATTTAACAGAAACGTTTGACTTCATCTAAACAAGTAATTCAATCTAAATAATCAGACATAAAAACATTCAATCTAAATAATCAGACTCAAATAATTGAGGTGGGTCTTTTTATACCATTATTCTAACATCTAAGAGTAACTACTCGCGTTACTCTGTCCAAACCTAAAAATGCGCTTCAACTACTTGGAACTCAACTCTTGAGCCCGAGTATAAACTTGGCCCTAAGGTAGATAACTCATTGGCACGTCTTAAAAAGTGCATCACGAAGGATAAGTTGAGTTAACCTAGCTTATTTCGATAACCGCATTTGATCTGAAGTTGCCCACCAACACGAATTATTCTGAAACTATCAGAGCTATGAAGTGAACGAGGTAAGTTGACTTTTTCTCCTTTTTGATTTCTTCTTTTTTCTTCCTCATATATTTTTGCTTACTCTTTTTTACCACAATAGTTAAAGTTTCATTCAATTTACCATTTAGTAGGTAGGTATGATTTTTTCTTTTATTTTTCAGGATTCTTCGGCAGTACGCAACAACTCTCAACAATTTGGTGAGTGAAGAATACTTCAACCACATGAAGTATTCACCGTCCATCCCAGAGACTACAGTTTCAAGGTAAGTGTGTATATTTCTTTCTTCTAGCTGTGTATTTATTGTTTTGGGTACGTTGTGGTCAATAACTTCTTGTTTCAGCCATGTAGGTCCAGTTAGCCAGAGTTTGAAGTTGGTTAGTTCGGATGCCGTGATACACTTTGAAGCAAAATCTACGTATGCCGCGTTAAACGGGTCACATAACCCGTGCAGCGTAACTAGCCTAGCGTCAGTGCTTTTACTTTTCCAGCGAGAAAGTCTGAATTTGTTGAGCTGTGTCAATTCTTCCTTATAGCTCAACCATTCTTCAGTCAGAGGAGATGGCAGCTCTTGATCCCACTCGATATCTGCCAACCACAACTTTTGAATGAACGCTTTTGGTTGCACTATGCCTGATATAACTTTCCCTTTAGTTACAGGTGCTGTTGGTGGAGGTAACTGTACTGCATACGAAAATTCACTCTGATTTCGATCCCAGGTAAGCCCCAAGATTTAATTTACTGCTTCTTGCTTCATTTCTATTTTCTTTAGCTCATCTTGACCCGCTGTGCTTTCTTGAATTTCTTTCAACATAGCTTTGCTGTTGCTTGACGATTTTAGAGGTTCAAATCCTTCTTTGCTGAGTAGCGTCTTCATTTGATGATATACATCCATTGCATATTGTTCGGTTTGACAACTTAACATTAGGCCATCCATGTAAAGGTCGTGACGTACTTGACTCGCTACAAGAGGCAAGTCTGCACCTTCATCTACAGCGACTTGAATGAAACCTTTAACAGCTAGGTAAGGAGCTGATGATACCTCAATTGTCACTTGATGTAGCTTGTATTCTTTAACTTTCTGATCGCTATCCTCTTTCCACAGGACGCGTTCGTACTTCGTGTCTGTTTCATCTACTACAACTTGCTGGTACATTTTGACGAAGTCTGCTGGATGCATATGCCAACGCATGATTATGTGCCTTAGTTCCGACTGCAACGTAGGACCTATCGTATGATCACTGACGTCACAGTTTAAGGACAACCCGTTTGTGCCCTTGCATAAAGTATTAGAAGCTATACAAACCTTAGTGAATTCCCGATCTTCACGCCCGAAAGCATGGTAAGGTAAGTATATTCCCTTTTCTTTAGATTCTTCATCAGACAAAGGTTCCATGTGATTTGATTCCCGATATTCATGGAACACATTTGAGCATTCTGATTGCAGGCACTCATCGATTTGAAGCTTCCTTTCCAGAGAGTGAAATCTTCGCAACGCTATCTCTCTGGATTCACCATCTACACAGGCTGCTTTCTCATCCCTGAACGGAAGGCTAACAACATAGCATTCGTTCTGAGTCCGTGTAGTAGTCATTTCATATATCTCTTCACATCTTTGTTCCTCAGATGTTAAGATCCATTGATTGTTGCTAGGTTCTGATTCCAATTCCCAAGAGGACCTAAGCAACTGGTTCACCTGAGTGTGCATGCTTACTAATGTGCCGGAGATGTTCGCCTGAACATCTGCATCACCCCATACAATCCATCCAAAAGGCGTCCTTTGTGCGGCCGTAGTACCATGAGGAGATTTGATCAAACCCGCTTCAATGATCCGAGCATAGACTTTTGTTCCCAATAGTATATCTATTTTATTGGGTGTGTGATACTCAGGATCTGCGAGCTCGACACTTTCGAGCTCAGGCCACGAAGTGATCGACACCTTTGTAGCAGGTAAGGGTTTGGTAACTCTGTCCACCACATACGCTGTAACCGTAATGACATAGTTGGAGTCGATGCGTGATGCCATTGTGACTTGGACAGTTGACTTCGATACTGCGATCAGCTGACCCCCCAATCCAGTTACTGAACTCTTAACTGGAGTTCGTTTTAATCCGAGTAACTGAACTGCAGCTGATGTGATAAAGGAGACCTCTGAACCTGGGTCTATCAATGCCCTCATCAGTTGATATTCTTCCCTTTCCCATGATTTGGCTTTCACTACCGCGGTAGCCAGTAACCCTTGCCCTGATTCTTCGTTCACGAAGTGATTTGAAATACTGGTTCCCGATGTAGCTTCTCCCGTTGTATTTGTGACTTGCTGTGTATGAACTTGTACCACAGGTTTGTTAGCTGTTGGTTCCCTATCTTCATTTGTTTGCGCATCTCCTTTTTGATGTAACAGCGAGTGATGTCGCCTGTTACAGATTTGACAATTTGTTGTGAGTTTACAATATCTGGCAGAGTGATTAATACCTAAGCAGTTGAAACACATTCCGTTGGTCTGAACAAAACTACGCTTAAGATCAACATCTAAAGCATTGAAATCTTTGCAATGTATAATCCTATGTTCACCCTTGCAATATTTACATGATACATTGTTAGTGACGTGCAGATTACTAACACTTTGCACCTGATTGCCCTTGACCTGACTGAAATTCCCTTTAACATTGTTATAGTTATTTACATATCTAGCTTTTTGGGCAAATCCCGGTTTTGGTTCCAAAAATTCCAAAGAATGATATCGCGTTTGCAAAAAGTCCTTAAATCGCTCCAGTGTCGGTAACTGTTGTGACAGAGACATGGACTCGCTTACTTTACATTCCCAGTTTTTCCGACTTTCTGGATCCAACTTATGACTCACAATGTAAATGATAATGATATCCCAAGTGCTTGTATCAACTTTAAGATTAGATAATGCGTTTAAGGTTTCAGTCGTACAATCTAACATATGCTTAATGTCAGTGGCAGACTCAGTGACAAGAGACTTTTGCGCAAAAAATCTTTTTAAAATGCAATTCGCCAAATATTGCTTGTTATTATAGCGACTCTCTAACTGGGTCCAACACTGGTCATAACTTTCGCTAGTAATGGGTATATGTCTAACGAGCTGTTCTGCTTCGCCTGTCAAATGTGCCTTGAGATAGTGGAGCTTCTGGATGTCATCAATGTCTTGATTCTTGTGGATGAGTGAAATGAACAAATCCCGAAATCCCATCCACTCTTCATACTTTCCCGAAAAGGTAGGAATCGTGATTTTCGGAAGCTTCACGTGGTTTGATTTTGACGTTGATGGAGCTGACAACGTGGGACTAACATTGCCGCTGGGTGGTGGAAGTAACTTGCTCAAAGCGTTCTTAAGCGCGCATTTGTATTCCATGTATAGCTCGTTCGTCGTATCATACAAATCATCTTTCATGTATGCAGTGTCTTGTAACTTATCTTGCTCTAGCGTCATTAATATCTCCATGTGCATACGTGAAAACTGTTCCCATATTTGTTCTAGATTTTCTAGTCTTGTTTCAATGTATGGGATAGTAATGCGCTCCTTCGGAGACTTCTTATAGTTACTAAACGCCTTGGTGATACGAATGCTTTGATCAGTTTGAATATGTATACTAGCTTCCAATTTGCTACTCATCTTGAAATATTACAAGTCCCAGCCAACTAATTTTCAAAGTCCCAATTTAAGTGTTTGTACTAAGTTCCCATATACCAAATCACGAAAGAATTACAAGTCTTTTTTGCTCTCAAATTTTCTAAGTGTTTGGCCGATGTACTTCGCTATGAAATCGGGCATAGGTTCCCCGTTGGATCACTTTTCCTTAAACTATTCTAAGTCCTAAACACTTCTACTAAAGTTTCTAATATTTTTCTAAGTCCAAATTTGACACTTGACAGTTCTACTTTCCAAATACTCTTTGATTGATGACACTTCCACAGATAGAATATAAATGTACTCACAGTTTGAAATCTTCTTACACTTTCACTTCACTTGTACTTGAACCTCAGTTGAATCTTCCCGCCAAGTTGATCACCGTGACGTCACTCTGTGTCACGGCGCTGCTGACTCCGTCGACTGCTCCAATCCGCTGCCGCCCTCGGAGACTGCACCCTCGACAACGATCCGTTGCCACTTAATGCAGGGAAGCACTACTAAAACACTTAAGGCCCATAGTACACCCGGTTCGCTAAGGACCAATGTATGTACTCCTAACTTCAAAAAGGGCGCTCTTTACTCGTGAAGGAATATTTAAATGAAAATCAACAAATCACAAATAAAGCCAATATATTACTATAAATCACCAACCCTTATATACAATCCCAATAAACATTTTGATAGCGTGATGTAGAAATACATCTTTTTGGTACAGCGCCATCTACCGTGACATTTGCATAACTTATTTACATGAAGTATGGTATCGGCGCGAACACATGTGTTTTCTGTCGGTTGGGGAAATCGCCAGTCTGGCTTCAAGTTTATTATTGGAGGATGATGATGATGAATTATATATTGGTTGGCTACTACCTACTTAAAAAATATGATAAACTAAACCCCAAATATTAATTTTCACCAAAAAATACAAGAATATATAAAGTAGTAGGTAACCATTATATAATTTAAGACTTTTTACAGCTTAAATCAGATTTCTTAAGTCAATTTAATTAAAAAACCCACTTTTGTCAAAAACCCACGGGTTTTTTCAGCTGGGTTGTACCCAATTTAACCCAGTGGGTTTTTTTGGGTTGGGGACGATTAAGCCAACCCTGATTACAAAAGGCATAATTAATAAGGTCCACCGATGGGTAGTTATCAGAGTGGGCGATGGTACAGTCACGAATCCGGATCGTTGAGCCACTTGCCATTGTTCGTAATTTACCCGTGTTATGAATGACCGATGTTACCGACTAGCTGTCAACTGTCAGTTACATCGGTCAATTGTTGCACGGCTAAATTACGAACAATGGCAAGTGGCTCAACAATCCGGGTTGGTGACTATACAACCACTTGATTTGTAAGGACTAGAAAGGTGGAAAGAAGAGAAAGTACATAGTCAGACATGATCAGATGGGAGAAACTTCAGATATTAAAAAGATAATTAAAATTGTAATATGTTCAGAACTAGATCTGATGACAAGTAACTTACTTAATAAGTACTTGGTTGGATCATCAAAAAGGATAATTAGATGTGAATACATCAAAAACATATTTTAAATCGCGGTTTTCTACTATAAATGAAAACTTATGAAATGTACCAATTATTTTATATTCCGTTTCATATTATTTATTTATCAATTGCTCAGGGACCGCAGACATTAAACAAAAGTCTGCGGTCACAACCACGAAAAAATCGTTGGATATTTTACATTGTTAAATTTATTATAGTATTGAAAATGACGGCTCCAATTTACCGCCCACTTGATTACACTGCTACAAATATAGAGTGAAAACTTTATAAGGTCAACAAATAGGCGTGATGACACATGTTGAATTATGCAATAAAATTTAGTTAATAGGATGCAAAATGAGCAATATATCTAACTAAAGTGAAAATGTATAAATTCTATTATCGTTATCACTGATTTTGTTAATCAACTCGAAAATAGCGAAAATCGGTTTTGAATTTTGATTAAAAATAGCTTCTACACACTTAAAATAATACGGTGTATTGGTAAAAAGTTAAACGTTTCAACTAAAAGTAGGAAAAAAACACAGTCAATGTTTACCGACTAGGGTACCACATTGTCGCTCATAAGCTTGAAGTAAACTCATTAAACTTATTTGCTTTGAAAATATGCTGCTCGTACGCTGCGCACGCGTTGCTCTAGCCGGAGAGCTAACAACGGAAATAGGTTTGCTATTATATAGAGAAATGAAAATTTCTCTAGTTAGTGTGCCATACTATCAATTTTAATAATCCGGGTGCCTGGCAGATGCTTTGAATATTGATTAATTACATAACATAACCTTAAATATAAATAAGGGGAGGGATAAGTTAGTGACAAATCAAAACTTTTTAACAGAAAATATAGTTGACTTATATTTAACAAGCTTCTGAGGGACAACCGTATATATAATCAGTTAATACTCGTACAAAATCACCAATCTCTCCATCAGACGTAAGAATTTAAATGACTTTGCGTCAGCACTTACGTACCCCTAGGTGCAAGGTTGAGTAGTGTAAATCATTTTCATAATGATGTTAAATGCAAATTATTACTTTTGTAAGTAATAATTTTATTATAATAAGTTTTAATAATAAGTTTGATCTCATAAGTCATAAGGCGACAATGTGGGACCCTAAGGAATGTTAAACTAGCAAACTTGATCTAAATTAGTAAAGCTGACGAAAAGACTGTTATTTTTTTTAAAATAAGTTATGTTATTGATTCATAATAATATTTGTATTAGATATATGCACTTATAGTGCGGACACTATGTTAAATAATGGAAGTAGAATTCTTATGTCTCTAAACTTATGAATAGCGACAATGTGGTACTCTAGATCACTTTACATACAAAAAATCTGGCCAAGTCCGAGTCGGAACTCGGGACACCAAGTGTTTCGTACCACAAGGTTAACAAATAATCCTCACCGTGAGACCTTAAGACGGTTTTTATGTTATACTAGCTGTACCCGAGGCTTCGCTCACGTGCGTTTTAGTAGGCTTTACCACTTTTCGCTACCCTCAACAGTCCATTGCTAAAAGTTGCCTACGCATTCAAGATGTCAAAAAGTCAGTGCAGTAGTTTACTAACGCAGCAGCAGCAGAGATATTAATAGATAACAGAAGCTATTAATGATAAAACACCTGTTATGTCCATATTGACATGACATGACAAAAGCATTCGACCTAGTTGATCATTCTAAACTTCTTATAAAATTAGAGAGTTATGGAATCAGAGGCCAACCAAATAATTGGCTTAGATCCTATCTAGCTAATAGGCAGCAATGTACAGATATCACAAAATTTGTCGACGTTGAAAATCAAATGCATAAATTAAAATACAGATCACCTCTACGTACAGTAGTTTCCGGCGTTCCCCTGGGAAGTAACTTAGGACCACTATTGTTCTTAATCTTTATAAATGATCTTCCTAAAGCCACCAATCCTAAAACCATACTCTTTGCCGATGATACAATTATCATTGTAAAAAGCCAAAATCAGAGCACATACGAGTCAGAAATCAATGAAGCATTAACGGACATTAATAACTGGATACTCAATAATAATCTTCATATAAATCTCAACAAAACGCAGTTTATGCAATTTCATTACTGTACTTCCACTCCCCCACAAATCAATATCAACGTCAATAACGAACCCTTACAGAAAAGCAACACAGTTAAATTCCTTGGTCTAAATATCGACTTTGCTCTAAACTGGAAGGAGCATATTCATTCCATATGTTCTAGACTTGACCGCTTCTCATTCGCTCTGAGAAAACTAAGGCAATCTGTATCTTACGAAGCAGCACTTACAGCATATCATGGGTACGTAGCATCCATATCAGCATACGGTCAGCTATCCTATGGGGTAACTCTGTGGATGTAGAAAGAGCATTCATAGTGCAAAAGAATTGTATTCGTGCAATATCTAATGCTTGGTTAGACAGCAGTTGCAAACCTTTATTTAAACAGCACAATATTTTACCTTTAGCGTGTATGTACATTTTAAAAATCTGTAGTTTTCTTAAGATCCATACAAATTATTTTGTAAAACGTTCCGATATATATCGAGTAAATCCAAGAATGCAATATCAAAACCTTCTAAATCAACCACGATACAATACTGATATATATATAAAAGAAACGCGTATAACATGAGCATTAAAATATACAATAAGTTGCCAGTCCAAATAAAAGCACTGGAAGGTACAGAATTTAAGCAAACGTTAAGACGTTGGCTCCTCGACCGCTGCTTTTACCATGTCAAGGAATATATGAAACATGATGAATGATGTGAAATAAATGTAATGTAAGATAAAGTTACTATTTCTACTATGTTACAAGATTATATGTTAGTTATTTATGAGTATGTAAGTAGATAATTTAGAAATTTGTTTTTATATTTATAAAAGTGCACCCTTAAGATGCATATTTGTAATATTTGCATACTGTTAGCCAACAGTTGAAAAAGGTGAAACGATCGTTTACACAAACATATGTAAATTTACCCTTATTCTGCGAATAAATATTTTGTTTGTTTGTTTGTGAGACTAAGAGCGAAATCAATGATCAAGGGAAGCGTATGAGCGGGAAGATCTGCAGAGCTGAAGGCAGAGCTCCCCGTAGAGCCAAACGCCCGAAGCGTCGTAGTAGAAAATGCCTCTGCAGTAGCTGGACAGAGATCGAACACAAATTAATGATTAATGTCATCATGTGAACCGGAGCGTGGTAAGCCCGACAATAAGGCCGCCCGCCGAGCCCCCCTATTACCTCCTGGCATGTAGTAAACTCTGTCAATATTCTTTTTCTCCCGTCTTTAACATTCAACCTAACCATTTTTGGTATGAATTAATATCGTTCAGTGTATCTTTTATTTGTGCGGGAGGCTCCGCCCCCCGAGCCCCCCTTTTACACTTGTCCCTCAGTTAACATTATCGATATTCGTTTTGCTCCCGTCTTAAACATTTAACCTAACCATTTATGGTATGAATACAAATCGATTAGTGTGTCTTTTCTTTCTGCGGGGGCTCGCCCCCCGAGCCCTCCTTTTACCTCCTGACATATAGTAAACTCTGTCAACATTCTTATTCTCCCGTCTTAAACATACAACCCTACCATTTTTAGTATGAATTAATATCGTTCAGTGTGTCTTTTCTTTGTGCGGGGGGCTCCACCCCCGAGCCCCCTCTTACACTTATCATTTAGTTAGCTTTATCGATACTCGTTTTGCTCCCGTCTTAAACATTTAACCTAACCATTTATGGTATGAACAAATCGATTAGTGTGTCTTTTCTTTGTGCGGGGGCTCCGCCCCCCGAGCCCCCCTTTTACCTCCTGACATATAGTAAACTCTGTCAACATTCTTATTCTCCCGTCTTAAACATTCAACTAAAATTCAACTAAAATTGCGCTTGCTCAGTCGTTACTTCTCCCCATTCTTGACTATGCAGATATCTCCTATTTAGACCTAACCGAGGAGCAACTTAATAAGCTTGAGCGTATTCAAAATGCCTGCATTCGGTTCATTTTCGGATTACGCAAATTCGACCATGTTTCTAGTTTTCGTTCTCAACTCAAATGGCTCCCTATCCGTCACCGCCGTAACTCTCACATACTTTCTTTACTCTTTTCTATACTTTTTAACCCTGCAACTCCCCGCTACCTCAAAGAGCGTTTCTCTTATCTTAATTCTATTAGATCCTCTCAAAAATTGCTCCTAAAAGTGCCATCTTCATCTTCCAAATTTTATAATTGCTCATTTACGTTCCAGGCCGTTCGTTTGTGGAATTCTCTCCCTCTCAACATAAAACGCGCGCAATCTATTGGTAGCTTTAAATCGCAACTTAAGGAATACTATTTATCTCTTCCTTAGGTTTTTAAGTTGACACTGTTGTTTCTTACTGTGTGTATTATGTATATATGTACGTATATGTATGTTTATTTTGTATTTATTTAAGTATGTATATTCATATGAATGTGCTGTGTTATCTATTTCGTCTCTTTTGTTTCTATGCACCACCTACTGCTTATTGTTTTTCTCTAGTCTCCACTACCCAAAGGTTGTCTGGAAGAAATCGCTCATTAGCGATAAGACCGCCTGTTGTTACCTCTACCTAAATTTATCTAATTGTAAAATTTGTGCTTGTAACTGTATGAGGTGTGCAATAAAGAGTATTTATTATTATTATTATTTAACCTAACCATTTTTTGTATGAATTAATATCGTTCAGTGTATCTTTTATTTGTGCGGGGGGCACCACCCCCGAGCCCCCTCTTACACTTATCATTTAGTTAGCTTTATCGATACTCGTTTTGCTCCCGTCTTAAACATTTAACCTAACCATTTATGGTATGAACAAATCGATTAGTGTCTTTTCTTTGTGCGGGGGCTCCGCCCCCCGAGCCCCCCTTTTGCCTCCTGACATATAGTAAACTCTGTCAACATTCTTATTCTCCCGTCTTAAACATTCAACCTAACCATTTTTTGTATGAATTAATATCGTTCAGTGTATCTTTTATTTGTGCGTGGGGCTCCACCCCCGAGCCCCCTCTTACACTTATCATTTAGTTAGCTTTATCGATAATCGTTTTGCTCCCATCTTAAACATTTAACCTAACCATTTATGGTATGAACAAATCGATTAGTGTGTCTTTTCTTTGTGCGGGGGCTCCGCCCCCCGAGCCCCCCTTTTACCTCCTGACATATAGTAAACTCTGTCACCATTCTTATTCTCCCGTCTTAAACATTCAACCTAACCATTTTTGGTATGAATATCCTTCAGTGTATTTTTTATTTGTGCGGGGGGCTCCGCCCCCCGAGCCCCCCTTTTACACTGATCACTCAGTTAACTTTATCAATACTCGTTTTGCTCCCGTCTTAAACATTTAACTTAACCATTTATGGTATGAATACAAATCGATTAGTGTGTCTTTTATTTATGCAGGGGGCACCGCCCCCCGAACCCGCCTTTTACCTCCTGACATGTAGTAAACTCTGTCAACATTCTTATTCTCCCGTCTTAAACATTCAACCGTACCGTTTTTGGTATGAATTAATATCGTTCAGTGTGTCCTTTCTTTGTGCGGGGGGCTCAATCCCCCGAGCCCCCCTCTTACACTTGTCAATCAGCTTTATCAATACTCGTTTTGCTCCCGTCTTAAACATTTAACCTAACCATTTATGGTATGAATACAAATCGATTAGGATGTATTTTCTTTCTGCGGGGGGCTCCGCCCCCCGAGTCCCCTCTTACACTTGTCATTTAGTTAGCTTTATCAATACTCGTTTTGCTCCCGTCTTAAACATTTAACCTAACCATTTATGGTATGAATACAAATCGATTATTGTGTCTTTTCTTTATGCGGGGGGCACCGGCCCCCGAACCCTCCTTTTACCTCCTGACATGTAGTAAACTCTGTCAACATTCTCCCGTCTTAAACATTCAACCGTACCATTTTTGGTATGAATTAATATCGTTCAGTGTGTCCTTTCTTTGTGCGGGGGGCTCCACCGCCGAGCCCCCCTCTTACACTTGTCACTCAGTTAGCTTTATCAATACTCGTTTTGCTCCCGTCTTAAACATTTAACCTAACCATTTCTGGTATGAATACAAATCGATTAGTATGTCTTTTCTTTGTGCGGGGGGCTCCGCCCCCCGAGCCCCCTTTTGCCTCCTGATATGTAGTAAACACTGTTCACATTCTTCTTCTCCCGTCGTAAACATTCAACCTAACCATCTTTGGTATGAATTAATATCGTTCAGTATATTTTTTCTTTGTGCGGTGAACCCCCCTTTTACACTCGTCACTCAGTTAACTTTATCGATACTCGTTTTGCTCCCGTCTTAAATATTTAACCTAACCATTTATGGTATGAATACAAATCGATTAGTGTGTCTTTTCTTTGTGCGGGGGGTTCCGCCCCCCGAGCACCCCTTTAGCTTCTTGACATGTAGTAAATTCTGTCAACATTCCTTTTCTTCCGTCTTAAACATTCAACTAACCATCTGTGGTATGAATTACTATCGTTCAGTGTATTTTTTCTTTGTGCGTGGGGCTCCGCCCCCCGAGCCCCTCTGTTACAATTGTCACTCAGTTAACATTGATGGTATGAATAAAATCGATTAGTGTGTCTTTTCTTTGTGCCCCCCTGTTACCGCCTATCATGTAGTAAACTCTATCAATATTCTTTTTCTCCCGTCCTAAACATTCAACCTAACTGTTTTGGTATGAATAAATATCGTTTAGTGTGTTTTTTCTTGGTGCCCCCCACTTGCATTTGTCACGCATTTAACTTTATCGATACTTGTGTTGCTCCCGTCTTAAACGTTTAACCTAACCATTTATGCTATGAATAGAATTCGATTAGTGGGTCTTTTCTTTGCCTTAGCCCCTTTTTGCCACCTATCACGTGGTTTTTTCCACCTATCACGTTTAAACTTTTTATTAAGAATATGAAAAAACCTACTACATTATTTATGTATAATGTCTCCAAATAAACCAATATCAATTTGTGACTTTGGGTCTGCGTTATAATAATTGCATTTACCATACTAATGTTCTACCCACAAAAACCTTCAAGTCAATATTATTTATAGTAATCCGTTCAGCCGTTTTTATGCCAACTGGTAATATATAAACAGACAAACAGGCAAAAACACAAACAGACAAAAATTCTAAAAATCGTCGAATACTGATCTGTTATTGATTTTAAGAGCTACTTATTAATATTTTTGCTAATATCTCCAATGTACAGATTTTCTACCCTCCTTTGCTTTATTATATGTATAGAATTGATAAATAGATACATAGATGTTAGGCGGTTGTATCAAATTATTTAAATGTGGTCGTATAAACTCAAATATTAAATAATGACTATAATGAGTCTTACTAAAGTCTGTTTGGAAAGAGAAGTGTAGTTGTTTATACTGGAACTCATACATACTACGACACTCCTCTTTCCGGATAGACATGGGGTAAACTCTTAGAGAATTCAACCCGGATGGAGTAGCCATGTCTGTCATTTTCTATACAAAAAAAGTCTGCCGATTTTTATGGGGGAGGGGAACGTCAAATGTATGCTATTCGTACGTAACGTACAAATAGCTACGTCAGATAAAAGTCCATACAAGTGTATGACCACTGGTCATATGTTTTCGGCAGAGGTGAACGCCTATCAATGGCGACTCCGGTTGGTTGAATTCTCTAAGGGTTCTATACTGCCAGGTGACAACTCTCACAAATTGCAAATAAAAATAAGTAAACGAAAATCCGCCTTGTTTTGTTACCATTACGGTTCATTACGGCTATAAACTTGTAGTAGGTAATTTGTGAATTTGTTTGTCACCCGACGACGTGCGTTGCTTTGAAGGCATGTTCGAAATTTAAACTTATGATAAATACTATCTCATAAAAACAAAAAAACAGCAATTCGACAAACTTCAAAATAATTTTCCTTGGGTAGGAAGGCTTGTTCGATATTTACACTTATAACGGTTGAATAAAGTTTAATTTTGTATGTACTATTTTTCTCTTATGCTTTTAATATACTGGGTGGCTCATTCAAATCGGTCAGTATGGGAAAGTCTGAAACTATAAGACATACGAAGATCTGTTCTGAGGAACCATGTCATCGATTTTAATAACAAAAAAAACTGCATTCATACATTTTAAAAAACATCTGTACTCCGTTCGGGAATCGAACCCGGTTGTTATGAAAAAAAAAACCTACACTATTTCTATTTAGATATCGATTGTGTAGGTCTTAAGCAGTAAATGTCTGTATGAAACATGATGTCTAAAATGAATAAAATGCATTTTATTATATGAAGATACAAAATGCAATTGTAAGATCGTTACCTAAACGTGTTGAATATTGTATTGAAAAATGCGGTGGTCACTTCGAGCACCTACTAAAATAAATTAAAGTATGTAGAAACAATGCATTTTATTCATTTTAGACATCATGTTTCATACAGACATTTACTGCTTAAGACCTACACAATTGATATCTAAATAGAAATAGTGTAGGTTTTTTTTTTCAAAACAACGGTTCGATTCCCGAACGGAGTACAGATGTTTTTTAAAATGTATGAATGCAGTTTTTCTTGTTATTAAAATCGATGACATGGTTCCTCAGAACAGATCTTCGTATGTCTTAAGGTTTCAGACTTTCCCATACTGACCGATTTGAATGAGACACCCTGTATAAATCATAGGAAATTACCACTGTAAATTGACTTTAGGTACATATCGAGTCCTATAGTAACCTAAGGTCAATCCGTGGTCTGAAAACTGTTAAAGATAGGTCTACCAAATATTTATGCCGTCACCTGCAGGGTCTGTTTAGTGGACTATTCAGTTCTCAGTTCCTAGTTAGCTATAGTTTCTGAAAAAAACGCGGGGCCAGAGCCGTAATTTTTGTATGAAAAACTGCATTTTCAAATGCGTTTTGAATCAAAACTACTGCTCGTAAAATAAAGTCAAAATCAGTCAGCTGTCCTAACTTTTTGCAGGCTTTCTATTGGTACCCCACACGATTCTTACAAATGAAAAATAAAATTCACTTTCCCCCTTAATCCCCCTAAACTCCCTCATAAAATTAAATTTAAGCAGTTAAAGCCTCGGTACCTTGTTACAGCCGACATTTTCTATACCTATTCTAAGTTTCAGCTTTCTACGTTAAACCGTTTCCGAGAAAGACGCGTTTTACCGATTTCGGTGACCGGAGTGATCCCATAAGTGTTTCGTAAACCACTACGAAACACTAAAAATCATGTTAAAAGTACTATTTTTTATTTATACCACGACGGTGGCAAACAAGCATACGGCCCGCCTGATGGTAAGCAGCTGCCGTAACCTATAGATGCCTGCAACCCCAAAGGAGTAACATGCGCGTTGCCGACCCTTTACAAAAAGGAGGATTCACTGTGTTGACGACTAAAGGAACAAGAAGGTCCCTCATCGTCAACACACTGGGTCCTCTTTGAGCTCTTTGGCAACCTTACTCACCAGCAGGAACACAACACTATGAGTGCTATTTGGCTGTGGTTTTCTGTAAGGTGGAGGTACTTCCCCAGTCGGGCTCTGCTCCAGATTTGAGCGACGACATTCGCTGAACGTGCCCTACCACACTTAGCGAGATGCCATTCGCAGTGCCCATACCTATCTTTTTGGCGTAGTTTAAGGACATACCCAGGTCCGGACGTAGTTTAAGGACTAAACTTTGAAGTCACTTTTTTGATAGAAAACTACATTACTTTTGTGTTTAATTACACTTGATCGTTAGTGTTGTTCCTAAATTAACGTAAACTATGAGAATTAAGAATTATAATATTTATTTTATATATTTTTTATGTAAGTGTTGATTTTTTTGTTTTATTATAAAAAAAATTATGCCTTGAGATATGGTTGTTTCATTATTTTTATTATAAACCTTACCTACATCATATTCAGAAATCAACATAAGCCAGCTAAAAATCTGTCGATTTTGAGTTATATAAAATATTTTATTTTTGATTCTTGACTCTACACCCTACGTGCATTATTATGGTATTATTTCTATAAAATGTAAAATGTTAGAGACAGCATATGATTTGTCGAGTAATATAATGTATGATGAACATTTTAAAACCGCTATCTCCATAACTTCAACCTATAACTAGGTTTTTTAGGCTTTCAAACTTTAAACTCGAATATCTCAAAACAGTACAAAGATATGTTGAAACTTTAAAAATAACAAAAAGACTCAACATAGCGATCTCGTTCTTTTTGCATATGAAGGAGAATGTTTTGGACTATAAGGAGGTACCAATAACTCGATACTGACAATATATCTAGACACACGGCAGTGTGTCCGCCAAGTTCGAGCAAAAAAAAGCGACACACCGGCCGTAGGTTATATTACACGAACCATTTCGGGCCAATTTCGACCACCCTATAACTCAAAACATATTTTATCTACGCATATGAAATTTCGAGTGTCTGTTGACATCCCCTTAATTGTCTAGAATACAAAATTTCATTATTCTACCTATAACAGTTCTTGAGATATTGACGTCAGAAAATCGCTATTTTTACTATACACTCACTCACTGACTCACTGACTCATCAAAAACCTAGACCACTTCCAATGGTCGTACTGACTTGAAATTTGGCATGGAGATAGGTCTTAAGGTCAAAGTAAAGGGAAAAATCTGAAAACGGCCAAGTGTGAGTCAGTTTTAAAAATAGCGAAGGTGTAACTTTGTTCTACTATGAAGTCATAATGAACTAAATGGGTCTATCTTCCAATGGTCGTACCGACCTGAAATTTGGCTCGAAGGTTCGTCTTTAGGTCGAAATAAAGTAAAAATCTGAAAACGGCCAAGTGCGAGTCAGTTTCGAAAACAACAAATGTGTAATTTTGTTCTACTATAAGTAGGTATGGAGTGGAAATGAGATAAGACTTATTTAAATTTAGATACATACCAATTTAAGACAATACATGTTTGTCTTAAAGACAAGAACAATAAAATTGTTCACCACTCTGTGTGTGTCTGTTGCGGGAACCGAACCCACGATTTACAAAGTGCAAAGCAGGTCACTAGGTACACTAGGTGCGCTAAATCAGTCAAACAAAAATGAAAAGACTATTTTTTCTCGCATAGTCTAAATAATTTCTAATTTTATAACTAATAAAATCGCAGATTCAAGAACATGGAAATCATATATACTCTAAGATGGAATTATATATACTACTGCCCATCTCACCCTCCGATACGCCACGGGATGAGATGGGATGGTGCACTTCTAGGGCTACATAATAGGCCACCAATTATAATACCTACTGGTAGGTAGGTATTACCAAGTTATTAATTATCTATGTAGGTAGCGTACTTACAAACAGAATAAAGTACGTTATTGATGTATGTAATTATATGTAAGTAGGTACATTTTATAGGTGTAGGGAGCCAGTTTATTTGTAAAAATCACCTATAAATAAATAGTAAAATAGAATTAGACGCTGAGTATAAAGGGTTATAGTATAAAGTACATACCTAAGTGGAATGAGACATTTCCTAAAGCAAAAGTGATAAAAAAATAATAAAGAACCTACACCTAACAAAAATAAATGAAATCCCACCAAAAACATAAATGTGAAAGGCTGCCAAGTTCGATACTATGGGAATGCTTCGCCTATAAAAGAAGTGAGATCTGAATAAGTACCAAGTTCCATAAAAATACCTCAAATCATAAATAGTTATAGGAATGCACACTTGATTTCCAGCAGTTTTTAAGGTACATTTTGAATAAGTATCACGTTACATAGAAATACCTAAAATTATAATAGTCAGAGAAACGCACACCGGTTTTTTTAGCAGTTTCCTGATAACATTTATTATTTTCAGTACTTTTTAATGATGTAACTTGGCAAGTTTTAATAGAAAATTATATACTTGACTGACACATTGCAGTCCAAAGGTGTCGATTCATTGCATTGAAAAGGTGTGTGGTGTGTGAAAACTTGCCAAGTAACATCATTAAAAAGTACTGAAAATAATAAATGTTATCAGGAAACTGCTAAAAAAACCGGTGTGCGTTTCTCTGACTATTATAATTTTAGGTATTTCTATGTAACGTGATACTTATTCAAAATGTACCTTAAAAACTGCTGGAAATCAAGTGTGCATTCCTATAACTATTTATGATTTGAGGTATTTTTATGGAACTTGGTACTTATTCAGATCTATTTAAGACAGATAATTTTGGGAATAACTTGAATGTAAAAAAGTATGCACGGAAAACCGAAAACTAGCACAATCACATTACTTTATACAGGATGAAATATTAACCGCCGTTCATATTGAGCGAGGTGATTAGGTGGGCCATACTGAAGAACTTTTACTATGGGACCATACCATAAATATTCCACCGCTACAACCATTTGACAATATTTAAAAATAAGACTGTCTGAGAGTCTGGTGAATATTTACTCATAGTGTTGTTTCCTGCTGGTGAGTAAGGTTGCCAAAGAGCTCAAAGAGGACCCAGTGTGTTGACGATGAGGGATCCTCTTGTTCCTTTAGCCAAGTAAGTCCTCATTTTTGTAAAGGGTCAGCAAAGCGCATGTGACACCTCTGGAGTTGCAGGCATCCATAGGCTACGGTAGCTGCTTACCATCAGGCGGGCCGTATGCTTGTTTGCCACCGTCGTGGTATTAAAAAAAAATCTCAGACCACTCACCTCACTATCCATACACACTTTGCACAGTCTCGCTTCCTTTAGCTGTCTGTTCTCCTCTTCCAAAGACAATTTCTTTCTCACTGGACCGTTTTCCTTCTCACTCTCAACTCTGTCAGTTCTGTCAGTGCTAACTTTGTCAGCGCTGACTCTGTCATTGCTAACACTGCTGGTATTGACTACTGTATTCCTGGTTTGACTTGTGTCAGCTTGTGCTAATATGACTTCTTGGCTCGGTTGAGGTTCGTTGGGCGTTCGGGATCGCGAGGAGCTTTCTGATTGAGATGTTTGGTCGCAGTCTGGTGATGGTATTAATCTGAAATTGTGATATGATAGTAATTAATTAATGTGCTTAAGGTATATAACAGACATATACCTACGCTCCAGAACTCGATTTGTAGATATAGGTGTTAACACCGCTAAGCTGAAGTGGGACTAGGCTGGGCATGTCTGTCGCATGTACCCGGACAGATGGGCTAAAACGGTTACCCAGTGGGACCCACGACACACCATTGATGACGCGCGCCGGGGTGCAGGCAGACCAAAAAGGAGATGGCGGGACGATTTGGATGCATTTTACACAGAATGGTGGGAAAATTCAAACGACCGGGTCGAGTGGAGAAAAAAAGGAGAGGCCTTTGCCCAGCAGTGGGACACTAAAACAGGCTAATAAAAATAAAAAAAGGTATATACAGTACAAGTTTTGGTCCAACACCGCGGTGCACCGTGCCAATGAGGAAGGCCGCTGAAAACTTTTTGTAGAGGGCTCTGTTCCAGATTCAAAAGGAAAAGGAACTCCAAAACCAATCGATTTCCAAAAAATTCACGTTTGTTACGGGACAACGGTGGATATTCCTTGGAATGCTCCGTTAAAGCCCGGTACGGCGGTATTACATCTGTCCTAGTTAGCTCCCTAAATGATTTAGTCTCTAAATTTAGTCAAGTGTAACCGCATTTAGCAAGTAGATTTACTATTGTAAAAAGTTAGGATCCTAATTAGGAAGCTAGTTAGGACACTAAAAAAAGTAAAGTATAACAGGGCTTTTAGCGCTACTAATAAAATAAGCAAAAAAGTGCCTAGTGGAAAACTTGTAATACTAATGAAACTGTCTTTCGATTCCTTCCTCTAATATTAGAAGTTTGTACAGACATGCCGTAAGCGCTAAAGTGTATTAAATGACGCTTACCTATCCCATCGTCTTTCCTGAGCACTTATGACACGAATTAAAAAGAATACCTTTGAGGAATTTTATTTTGTATATTTACCCGGCAGCCATACGTGCTTATAAAACTTATACACCAAGTTTATAAAATGTCGCTTACCTGTCCCAACGTCTTTCCTGACCGCTTTTAACTTTTCTCTCGGGGAACACGATTTAAAAAGAATACATTATGGTTTTCTTTCAGCCGTTTCGGGTTTTCCATACATTTTTAATTTATAACATTGATATATTTACCCAGCAGCCGGTGCGAACTCCCTCAGGGCCTCGGCGAGGATATCCCGGGCGTACCGCTGGTTGGTGTTGACGCCCCAACTTTCTTCATTCAGTTGCACGTCTAGATACGTGCTTATGAATCTTATACACCAAGTTTATTGAACAACGCTTACCTGTCCCATCGTCTTTCCTGATCGCTTTTGACACGAATTAAAAATAATACCTTTTGGGTATTGTATTTTATATATTTACCCGGCAGCCGGAGCGAACTCCCTCAGCGCCTCTGCGAGGATATCCCGGGCGTACCGCTGGTTGGTGTTGACGCCCCAACTTTCTTCGTTCAGTTGCTCGTCTCGATACGTGCATATAAAACTTATACACCAAGTTTATAAAATATCGCTTACCTGTCCCATCATCTTTCCTGACAGCTTTTAACTTTTCTGTCGGGGAACACGAATTAAAAAGAATACGTTATGGTTTTCTTTCAGCCGTTTCGGGTTTTCCATACATTTTTAATTTATAACATTGATATATTTACCCGGCAGCCGGTGCGAACTCCCTCAGGGCCTCGGCGAGGATATCCCGGGCGTACCGCTGGTTGGTGTTGACGCCCCAACTTTCTTCGTTCAGTTGCTCGTCTCGATACGTGCATATAAAACTTATACACCAAGTTTATAAAATATCGCTTACCTGTCCCATCATCTTTCCTGACAGCTTTTAACTTTTCTGTCGGGGAACACGAATTAAAAAGAATACGTTATGGTTTTCTTTCAGCCGTTTCGGGTTTTCCATACATTTTTATTTTATAACATTGATATATTTACCCGGCAGCCGGTGCGAACTCCCTCAGCGCCTCGGCGAGGATATCCCGGGCGTACCGCTGGTTGGTGTTGACGCCCCAACTTTCTTCGTTCAGTTGCTCGTCTCGATACGTGCATATAAAACTTATACACCAAGTTTATAAAATGTCGCTTACCTGTCCCAACGTCTTTCCTGACCGCTTTTAACTTTTCTCTCGGGGAACACGATTTAAAAAGAATACATTACGGTTTTCTTTCAGCCGTTTCGGGTTTTCCATACATTTTTAATTTATAACATTGATATATTTACCCAGCAGCCGGTGCGAACTCCCTCAGCGCCTCGGCGAGGATATCCCGGGCGTACCGCTGGTTGGTGTTGACGCCCCAACTTTCTTCGTTCAATTGCTCGTCTAGTACGGCGTCGATCAGCGCCTCCGACGATGTGAACGGCAATCCTGGACAAATGCGTTTTTGGGGTTAGCTTACAATTAACACACACTACTACTGAAAGAAAATCGTCACGTCCTGAGGCCATGAGGATACGACAAAGGAGAAAAACGCATTAATTAATGTTGTTCATTCTTAAAAAACCGGCCAAGTGCGTGTCGGACCACGCATAATAGAGGGTTCCGTACTTTCAGCGGAATAAGAAAAATACGACGACGATAATACGACGTTTTCTGGATATCTCGGAAACGCTTTAACCGATAATGTATCTTCTTAAAATATTTAATATTTTGTTGATCAACTATTCAAAAGTTACAGGGGGACACCATTTCTTAGACTTTCGGTGATTATTTCTGAAAATATTAACTAACCCAAAAAATGTTCAAACAAACCTCAAAGTTCCGAGTTTACTCGGTTTACGTTTTAACGTCTGTGACATACGGATGGACGGACATGACGAAACTATAACGGTTCTGTTTTTGCGATTAGAACAGTATTGGGATAGTGGACTAAGAGCTGGCCACGTTAGATATGACTCATTAATGAGAGCAACCAAACCCTTCTGGTTAGATTGCTTTACTATCCTTAATGCTAGATCCAGGAATCTGGCAGCTTTTAATAGGTGGAGGTCAGAGTGACAGACAAGCAAAATTTTTGAATTGGGAAAAAAGTAGTACCAAAATAGGTAAAAAATGCCTAAGTTGTCTCAGCTATAAAGGAAAGGGCCTATATTTTAACATTAGAACAAAACACATTGCGTATTATTACGGAAACAAAAATAGTAGGCGACAAACTGAATTACATTATACGGTGTTTGTCACTACTTCCCCAAACATAAACTTTTGGTCGAATTATTTATATAATTACTCATCATGATATGTCAGCCAGTCAGTCAGAGTCTTCTTTTATATATTTAGATTAGATTGCAATTTGGTACAAATACTTTCAAGAATTTTCATGTACACAGTATTAAATTTCCAAATCGATGCCATTTTCATAATTAACGTCCCAAAAAAACACAAAAACGACACCCGTATTGATATTTTGACGTTTCAACCCCATCGCACCCCAACAGGAGAGATGGTATTTCACGTGCGCCACGTTGGATTTTAAAATCATTATTGTTTTCGTAATCAACGGACCGATAAACTATAGAAACCCATGTTGATTTTTAGACTTTTGACCACATTTGCCCCTTTTAGGGGTTGAATTTTCAAAAAACCTGAAACACGTGTTAACTCATTTATCGTTTGCAATACCCCTGTGAAGTTTCGAATAAAATAGTCTATATAACTAATCTTGTTTCGCCATACAAACTTTAAACCCCTATTTCATCCCCCTAAGGGGTGAATTTTGAAAAATCCTTTCTTAGTGCACCCCTAGACCTTATAAGGAACCTATACGTACCAAATTTGGAATCTCTAGAACCAGCGGTTTGGGCTGTGCGTTGATATGTCAGTCAGTCAGTCAGTCATTCATTCAGTCATTCATTCAGTCAGTCAGTCAGTTTCTTCTTTTATATATTTAGATGCAGTCATGGCCACCTAGGAACGGCCAGGTAGGTTTTATATGTAGTTTTTAGACAATTAAACTAGATATCGCGTGTATTATTTCTTTGAAATCGTTAAGTATAATAGGATTAATAGGACTTGTCCAGTGCGAATAGAGAACCCCTTGATTAATGCCAATTAATTACTGATAAAGTTTTGGAAACTACTAAAATGGTCATAAACAGTTTCTAAGATACCGTAATAACTTCAGAGCTCGGATTTTTCACGGCAAAACAAAACACTAGCGTAATTTAGCCAGTGCTTGAAATATTATTTTATCGATATCGATAATTCAGAACTAGAAGAAATAAAAGTCACCAAATAAAATTAATATGTAATAAAACTAATAAAAACATTTGTATAAAGTTACTATATATTAGAAACAGACGCAATTTCTTCTTCAAAATCTACGTCAGTACACACAGCAGCACAAGACATTTTATTTGGGTAATAGTGATAGGAGTAGATGATCATTATCTTTTCAACATTCTCTGGGAGTAAACAGTTGCGTTTATCACTATAAATCCATTTATGTACACTAAATGTACGTTCAACTTCAGTTGACGTCAAGGGAGCAAATTTATAGAATTCATTATCAGTTCGGGTAATATTTTCAGATATGTCTCTTAAAATTTCGTAATCAGGATTTCGTTCGAGCACGGCTTCAAATTTACGTATCACTGGTAAAAGTTTACTCCAGTTTACGTAGCAACGAACAGTATCCAGAATGAGGAAGGATTCCGCAATGGATAAAGTCGAACATTGCAATTGTTCTATTGAAGAGGCTATTACTTCGTAGTTGTCGCGAATGAAATTTAACTCCGGTCGTAGTTTGCGTGTTTGAAAACATTTTTTTGCAGCTCTTATAGCTGCCGAGTCATTAGCAAGTATGGAGACGACATCACGTATTTGCTCATAGTATTGAGCGTAATATACCGCAGCAGATATCCAAGTTCCCCATCTGGTGATAATTGGCTCGGGAGGTAGGGGAATGGACGGATATTTTGCCTTAAAAAGGCGTACACGCTCTGGAGATTTTAGGAATATCTTTTTGACATTCGATATCAACCCATCCACACCTTTGAAATTATCTCGCATTTCTTCGGCAACCCGGTGCAGACCATGAGCTAAACACGTAATGTGTTTCATACGAGGAAACGTTGCTTTTAAAATACGACCGGCTTTAAGCATATATGCGGCACTATCTGTGCAAAGTAAAAGCAAATTGTTTACGTTATCATTGAAAGAATTTTGAAACAAAAATTTTAATTGGTTTATTATTAGGTTTGCTATTGTTTCCCCATTTACCTTCTCTAAAACCTTCGACCCCAAAAGATAAAATTGCTTAGAACAATTTTTTTGCAAAGACCGAATCACCACGTTTGTCACACATTTTCCCATGAAATCTGGTGTTTCGTCTATAGATATCCACAAATAATAATTTAATTTTAGTTTATTTACATAGTTTATTTAAGTTTTATCCTGTACCTAATATAAATTAATAATTACCTAAAAAAAAAGTAAAAAAAAAAAAAACAAATAATTGGTCACAGCAGGTCGATTTTTTCGCAGGGTCGATTCGTCCGGTAAAGAAGTCATAGAGCAGTCGCAACATAAATACTTGTTTAAAAAATGACGAAAATTATTGTTGTTGACCGTTGCCCATGGTATGTTGCATGAAATAAGAAAAATAATTAAATCGAAATAAAATTGATGTTTCCTATTTGGTTGCCCCGAACGGTAATTGTGGCGGTTGCTTTTCACATGATTCTCAATATTGCATTTCTTCAGTTTTAGATGCATATCGCACATAGAGCAGTATATAGTGGAGGTCACTTCATTATAGACTAACTCAGGGTGATTTTCAATCCACGTTTTGATCCGATCTTGTACATTACTCATTTTTGTATTAATTGATACCTTGCAATATTAAGTTATTATACGTATATCCAACACGTCGGATTCAATGCGTTGCGAAATAAATAATACCTAGATGCAATTTACGTTTTATACGTAATGAAATGACAGTTAAAGTGTGAATGTCATATGTCATGTGAGATGAAATTTGCAGTCGTTTCTATCATTTTAAATGAGGTGGTATAGTTACTTCGTTCTAAGTTGTACATGCAGACCTACCTCTTTGTTGCTCGACTATGGCAAAGCTAAAATGAAAAGTTATTTTATTACTTATACAGGATGTCCGGTAATTAATGCACAACCTTCTAACCCCCAGTAGGTCACCTTAGACTGGTCAAAAATATTGATTTTGAGCTCTAGTAAGTCTCCTGTTTTTCGAAATTTTCGCACGTATGTTAGTTTTTAAATTTTGACATTCACACTGATAGGTGTACCATCGAATAAAAAAAGAAAAAATGTACTGAGGCAATACCTGTCATATACTCTAGTAAGACTCGATAGGTGTCGATAAAATAATATTTCAAGCACTGGCTAAATTACGCTAGTGTTTTGTTTTGCCGTGAAAAATCCGAGCTCTGCTCATAATATTGCATCAAACCCAGAACTCTAAGATTGGTTTTCTTGAAGTGGTTTGCATTCTTTGACCTCCACCACTATACAGCTGCCAGATGTCCAGATCAAGAAATAAGCATAGCATAACAAACTGACTAGAGTGGTTTCGTCACTCTCATTGTTGTGTCATATCTGACGTGGCTAGCTCTCCGTCTATAGCTGTCAATCATATACATTTTGACGGACGTATTATGGGAGATATGTCAACTGTAATCCTATTTAGATTCCGTCATAATATTACCAGTGGTCTGGAGTCGCCGTCTGATAGCGCGCCGTACCCGCGCCGCGTCCAAGCCGGCTCCGAGTGCGACCAACGCCTGTTGAGAGTCCATTTGTTCCTCCACCTGATTAAAATAATACATAAACATACACGTGTTTTATATCTTCTTTATTATTCCTAATGAGTTGTTCTATGATTCAGAGGTTTAAGTTTACAGACTTAGCTTAGCCTGACTGCAGTTAAATTTAGATTTAGTAGTCTAGTCTATTGAATTTTTCACGACCAAACCAAGCATACGGCCCGCCTCATGGCAAGCAGTTACCGTAGCCTACGGACACCTACAACTTCAGAGGATTCACGTTGCCTACCCTTTAAGAAACTATACACTTTTTTGAAGAATTCCTTTTTTTGAGATTTATTTTATTTATCGTATGGCTAGATGTCACTGGATATTGATAGGCATTTCCTCTCTCGGGTATTAATAAGGAATAGTAGATGATGAAGAAAATTCAGTGAGTGCTGCGAGGGATTATCTGCAGATATATATTAATTTATTTGTTACCAGTGACAGTTGACACAGTTGGTTACGAGTATACATTTTTCCGAAAAATATGACATTTCAGATTTATACAAAATTGTGATTCAGCAATTTTTTTAATTTTTTTTAAATTCAAACCTAATTATTTTAAAATTGGAAATATGACACGGTATAGTTTTGAAAAGCGGAACCCTAAAAATAATACAGTCAAATTAACCTACAATCAAAGGGATTGAGTTACTGTGTGTAGTAAAGTTACAATAAGTTAAGTTACTTTATTAGTATATAAAGTGGACTTGCACAATTGAGAACATGCGTGAAAAATATTTTATCTACACTCACACTGTAAGTCCTCTAAAACGTGTTCAAAAACGGTAGGCAATGGCTAGCATTACCACAACCGATTTTACTATGATAAGCTTTTTATCTGTGGCAGTAACGTAATTTTATCTTTACATGCTCATATATTGATACGTTATGAGTTTCAAATTCCGAACATCGAATTTGATAACATAATGTAAATCCTGTGCTCCTTCCTGACCAACGGCACGCGCCTCCCCGACCGCCGGCACAATCGAGTTGGCCATGGCGGTGCAATGGCGGTCATTCTATGGTTTCCGAACACTTTATTTAATATATATAATATGAGTGTAGATAAAGCAGTGTATGCAACTGTACGTAATTAGGCCTTATTACGTAACAGTTACATAAACTACTATAATTGAACTTGTTAAATAAACACGTTCAACAATACCAAATTAATATAGTAAAGTGGAAATCCGTAATAATTTTCTAACATTTTTGTAAAGATATTGCGGTTTAAAAACGTAAAATTTGAGCCTTTTGTTTCATACCCTAAATGTATTTTCAAAACCTCAATTCGATTACTTGTGTTCTAACAAGAAAAACGCATTTTTTCGTGCCTAAAAAATGCGTGCGTACAAAATCTTCCAAAAAACGTATTCTTTCCAAACAGTTTGAGGCCGGTTTTTTGCATGGGGCGTTTTAACGCGCGGTGCAGTCGCCTAACGTATTTTCGCATTTTTGACGTTTCAGGGCTACAATAGTAGTAGGTTTATTAGAGACACTTGAATCTAATGGGAAATAGAATCGAATGACATCCAAAAAATTAATATCAATAATTACCTGGCTCTCTGCGAGTGGAAAATTGACTGAAGGATTTCGTTGCCTTATATTGAGAGATCCGTCATCGCTTGTCTGAAAAAAAAAATGTATCTGTATAAAACAATACCATCGTTGCGATTAATACCATAGGTTATATGATACTGAACAAAACGGCCGATATGTTTTAAGCCTTGGTCCCCGGTTGAACTCTTTTCAACCGACTTCAAATTTCGAAGGAGAAGGGTCTCAATTTGTCGGGATCTTTAGTTTTCGCGTTTTTTTTAATGTATGTTAACCGATTGTTCGAATCGATTCATCAATTTGGAAAATTATTTTTTTGTTTGAAAGAGTATACTTGGCAGTTGGTCCCATCGTCATCTCATCAGGTCAGGATCTGATGATGAGATCCTAGAGAAATCGAGGGAACTCTTCAAATATTATAGGCACACCTGTGATTTCAGTATTTTTTACAGTAGATTTTTGAAAGGTGGAGGCTAAGTGAAGTCGGTTCTTTTTTGTTTAAAATTATTAGACAGTATGTATCCTCAAACATCTTTGCAGCTTAGTGTACACGTTGTAAAGAGTTAACACTAGTGCCAATTGTGCGATGTATACATTCCGCACACGGCTCTTCGCTCGCCTCCCACTTGCGAGCCCGCCGTGGCAGTAGGAACAGCACGCCTGGTGGTCATACATTACATACCGACCGCGGCGGCGGCTGGCCGCGGTGCTGGGCCACGAAGTCGGCGCCCTTCACGAGCTGCACGAAGCCGCAGCCCGGGAACCAGCGCGCGTGCTCCGCCCACGGCTCGTCGCTCGCCTCCCACTTGCCGAGCCCGCCGTCGCAGTAGAAACAGACCACCTAGGGGATAAACGTTACAACTGAATTAACATTAAAACACTGCTAGCAGTGTTATAATGTACATTGTAGCATTTTTATCAGTGGTATAATAGACATAAAATGTCCAATGGAACAAGAAGAGTGTATTGTATCAACACTACTGTCAGTCATTTAAATGACAGATTAAACTGCTGGGATAGAAAATATATTTTAGGGGAACTCTTACACAAATCAATCTAGTCCCACAGTCAGCTCAATAAGGCTTTGTGTTGTGTACTAGACAACGATATAGGTACAAGTGGAAAGATAAATAACTTCCACAAGCCAAAAACAAATATTTGTAATGAACATATCAATAAATGCCTAACCGGAATAAAAACCAAGAACCTGCAGCTTCGTATATCGACTAGGAAGCCATTGTACAGTTATTTTGAAAAGGCGGGAAAATACAAGACGCTAATGCCTAATAACATTGTTTTCAACGTCTTGTATTTTAGCTGTCAAAATTGCAGTCACAATATTTTCCATTACATTACGCTTAGTTTTCCTTTGCCCATACGTGACTATAACATCAAATTAATGGAGATAATCATCCAAAAGGTCACCAAGCAAGAGCATATTTGTACCTACGCGTGTGCTCCATAAGTGTTTATGTCCATGAATGAAGAACAAGTTGCCTTCAATGGCAGAGCACCTAGTCGACACTGTTAAGTTGCAAACTTTTCCTCATCTGATTTCGTTTATAAGGAATGCACAAGGTCAGATAAATCCATTAAACTTCCGTAAGATTCTAAAGGATCATTGTTAGAAATCAGCAATTACACATACCATGTTGGATTAGTTTCAACTAAAATATTTCAATTTCTTTTTTTATTTTAATTATATGACTTTGTGCCGGTGGCCATTGAGACAGACGGACCCTGGGGGGCAGAGGCGCTCAACTTATTCAGGGAATTAGGGCGTCGTTTGTAAGAGGGGCTGCGATCCTCGCTCGGGATCGTATCTGGTTCAGCAGGTCTCCATTGCTGTTCAGCGGGGAAATGCGGCGGGAATAATGGGGACCTTTGAACCGGGTACGATTCGGAGTGGGCTTTATTAAAAAAAAAACCAGCCAAGTGCGAGTCGGACTCGCGCTCCGAGGGTTCCGTACAAATCTGTAGGTATATGGGGGTATTAACTTTAAAATTATTAAAAATATTTTTATTATACGATGTAACTAAAAATTTACGGTTTTCGCAATTTTTCCTTTATGTGTGCTATAAGACGTTGCTTCGTACCAAATTTCAAGATTCTGAGTTCACGGGAAGTACCTGTAGGTTTTGATTCCCTTGAGAGTTCCGAAAATTTGCTTTAGGTTTTGAGTTTCTTGCGAATACTCAGTTTCAAAATATGCGACTTAAATTGCTATTTCTTTTGATTGCGTTGACATAAAAGTTTGGTTTTGCTACATCTGAAAGGTCCTATAACCCTGAGTATTTGACATGAATTTCAATTTAATACCTCCACGAGTTTACGAGGAAAAAGGTAGTAAGTTAAAAATAAAAAAATAAATTTTTTTTGTATGATTTTACTAAAAATGTCTACTTTTTGTAATTTTTCCATTGTCTATGCTATATGACGTTGCTTCGTGCCAAATTTCAAGTTTCTGAGTTCACGAGAAGTACCCCGTAGGTTTTGCGAGTGCCGAAAAACTCTAAAATTTGCAGCATAAACGACTGTATCTTTTGATTGCGTTGGCTTTTGAGTTTGATTTTTTCACAGCTCCAAAGGACAATATACCTGAGTACTTGATATAAATTTCAGCTTGATACCTCCACGCGTTCCTGAGAAAAATGGTCTTGACAGACAGACAGACGGACAACAAAGTGATCCTATTAGGGTTCCGTTTTTTCCTTTCGAGGTACGGAACCCTAAAAAAGACTTTTTAAGTTGACTTTTTATGTGATTCATGAATTATAAGTTACCATTAAGTTGACAATAAGGTAAATGTACGCTTCAGCGAACGTGCCGTATCGCCGAATATATTCAATTTTAATCTATAAGTCGATTACTTACAGCAGATACTACGTTGTGATATTTTTTTCTGTGAGCTACATACCTACCCCTACGAATACGCGTCAGAGACGGCCATGTTGGGGCTCAGTTGCGACATGACAACAGATCTAGTCGGTCGAGTGCCACTTTGTATGGGCGCCCTTAACAAAATCGTTAAGAAATCGCGTGCACTTCTTAAGATCATAGAACCGTTTAAAACTATATGTGGGTTCCAAATTGTGGATTTAGAGTGGTGTTATTTAATAAGTTTATGTATTTTGGTATTTTAAGTGAATTTAGTGCAGTTATATTCTCAGAATTTGAGATAAATGTGAATCCGGTGATGTGTGACCCAACTTTTTGACTGGATGGTTTAACCGAACAGCGTACGGAATCAGGGAAAGCGTATGTCTTTGAAATTATTTTTTTTACTGATTTATTATAAACTATTAATATAAACTTGTAGATTTTTCAAATAATGAAAAGTATTTGTAATTTTATGAGTATTTACCGAACATCTGTAGACAGCAAAGACTATAGTAAATCCGCGTTTGAACACTTATAGTTTTACGACTTTTTGAGTTAAAAATAAGCCTTTCGACAAAGCTATCTTTAATATTTTTTTATAGTTATTTTACGGCAACATTAGTGAAGACTAAATACTTGAACGGATTCGTAATTTCTAATTATTAGTTTCAATGTTAAATTTGTGGTTATGTCACAATTGTTGCAATTTAGGTACTATTTTCAAAATTTGTTCGCGTATTAGGTTCCACATAATTTGCATGGTTTAATTACCGAACGCGCGTTCGGTAAATCGTGCCCATAGTCTCTGCTACCGAATTCGTATCTGCCTCGGTCTCGTTTGTATTCGATAGACATTAAAATATCATCCTTATTTCTCTCACAGCTAGGTCGACATTAAAATGTATTATTTTTTCTGCCTTTTTATAAAGGCCAGCTCTTCTAAATATTTAAACATGTTCATGGGCCTGCTGTTGATAGGTCGTTTTGTATAAAGAGAAATTGTATAATAATAAAATAAAATATTTAATTGTGTTTTTTATATTTTTAGATAAAATTTAACTTTTGAATTAATATTGTAAAAACTTCTATTACGTAAACACCCCAAAACGATAATGATGTTTATGTAATATATAAAAATAATAGTTAGGCATTTTGAATAAATATAAAAAAGTAAGGTTACTTTTGTTTTGTATGAAGTAATTCAGTAATGTATGGAGACGCAAATTTAGCGCAGTTAGATGACATTATCTAAACAGTGAGACAGTTTAAGTTTGAGAATCGCTCAACACCATATTCCCATACATTTTTCTTCTAGTTCGGTAAAGTGGTCACCGGATTCGGTGATATATGCAAATCATGTTTCTTAGTTCGCTTAATGGTACAAATCAAGTAAGGCGGTCTAAAAAACTTTAAAAATATTATTTAAATATGTCTAACCTTACAAATAATTTCTAATTATTTTACATTTTTTAAAGTGGGTATTCCACTCATACATTAGTATGTTATTCAATCAAATACAAACATTGAAAACATTGAAAAAATAATCAACCCCAGTTGGACTTGAACCAACATCGATACGCCTTACCGGGGCTCGATATCGCTTTACAAGCTCCGCGAATAAATGCCACAGACGACGGTATAATTAGCTCTTTAAACAGTTTAAATACGCTTTAAAGCGCTTCCAAAAAATTAAAATCTTTTTTAATGGTTGTGAAGTAGGTAGGTACTAAAAAACACCTCATGTTTTGAGAAATAAATTGCGTTTCCTGATTGATCGATTTTAACATTGCTGTATTCTGATTGGTTGATATTAAATACAATGTTTTTTAAGGACTTTAATTATTTACACAGTATACGCACCAATAAAGTATCTAGCGTTCCGAATTTCGACTTGTGTTGTGATTGGTGGATTTAATATTGGTCAATTTAAAATGTTTTGTAAATCATAAATATGTATACATACTAGCTCTAGAGGCTAAATGTACTACTTTAGTCCGCCTTGGTAAGCATAATATGACACACTTTTTGAGCATGAGAAGTGAAAAAATATATATATGTGTGTTTATGTTATCCTAAATTTGCACCCAATACTTACTTTTTCCAACTACCTACCACAAAACCCTAAAACTGACATTATTTTTTCTTGGAACCCCGTGTTCCGGCACTCAGCCCAGCGAGCTGCAGCTCGGCCCGCTCCGGGCCAGCAGGCGCGAGTTGTGGAGGGCGCCTTCACTGTACAAGCCCCAGGTGTTCCGCCACTAGAGGAGACTGACCTGATCATCCTGGCCGGTGTAGATGAAGCCCGCCTCGGCGAGCGTGTCGGGCGCCTGCGGACGGCCCGGCGGCCACGCGGCGTAGGTGGCGCGCCGCGCGGCCAGGCTCGCCAGCGCGGGGTGCTGCACGCCCCGCCCCGACCCCACCACGCCCAGCGAGCTGCAGCTCGGCCCGCTCCGGGCCAGCAGGCGCGAGTTGTGGAGGGCACCTTCACTGTACACATAGACGGAGAGCGGGCCACGTCAGATATGACACAATGAGAGCAACGAAACCCCTCTAGTTAATTTGCTATACTATGATTTTTTTTTTTCTTCAGTCGTAAAGTGGAGGTCAAAGAATGCAAATACCTTGAAGAAAACAAATTCTAGGGTTCTGGGTTTGATGCAATACTATCGGAAATTGTGTAATTAATAAGATTATATCATATCCAGAAGTTTCTGTTGGGGAAAAGTAGTGCCAAATGATGTATAATGCAATTCTTAGTTAGTTGCCTACTGTTTTTGTTTCCGCAATAATAGACAATGGTTTTTAATCTAATGTTAAAATATAGGCCCTATCCTCTATATATAACACTACTTTGGCATTTTTTACCAATTTTGGTATTACTTTTTTCCAACTTAAAAACTTTGTTGGTCTGTCACTCTAACCTCCACCCATTAAAAGCTGCCAGATGCCCGGATCTAGCAATAAGGTTGGTAAAGCAGTCTAACTAGACAGGTTTCATTGCTCATTATTGTGTCATATCTGACGTGGCCAGCTCTTAGACCAACATTTAAATCATGTTTTTCTTTCTACTCGTCGACTATAATGCTTGAATTGGGATTGTGTAGACCGAACTACTACCGCATGCTTTTCGATAGAGCTTTTGTGGTTGCATATTGTAGCATCGCCAACGATGGTACAAAGGATTTTCATACAATATTGTAACACTGTTGCCCGAGCCCGCCCGGCAGGGGGCGGGACCGGTACAATCTGCCGGAAGATGGAAGTTACTCAATTGTATAGAGCCAGCAGGTCTTTCGTCGAACTCAATTCTTACCGGCTTGCCTATATTGAGCACTCGTAGAAAAACTATTGTATACAATAGTGACATAATCAAGCATTTCAATCTCGTACTTAGGTATGTCACGATTGTATAAAATACTATTATACTTGTTCAACAAAGTAATGAGTAATTAAAGATCACGAAACCACACATTCATGCCACTAATCACGCACTAACATGCATACGGAAAAATCTTGATATATAGGTATATATATATAGGTCTATATACTTGATATATTCCTTGGTTCCCCAAAGGGTAGGTACTAGATTGAATTTCTGATTTAGCTTTGTGTGGTCAGCAAGTTTGAATTAAAATTGAATTTTGTAAAAGCAGATATAATAACTTAATTTATAATAAGAGTTCCAAGATGTAAGAATGCTACTAAAGAGTTCTTCCAACCTTACCTTTCTATGTACAGTCGCCATCAAATATATCAAAGCGGCCAAGGTATTCAAAAATATCTGAACATGCACTTTATCGCCTTGGCAATAGATGCGTTGTTCAGATATTTGTGACCACCTTGGCCACTCCGATATATCTGATGGCGACTGTACATCTTAAAAAATCTAACCATACCTCTAAGTACATTGAAAACCCTTCGGCCGCGTACGCAACGAGAGGTTCGTAACCAGTTGCGATCGAAAACTATTTCTGCCTTGTACGAAACCAGTTGGGATCAAAAACTAATTTCTACTTATTCGTAACCAGTTACGATCGAACACTTTTCTTCTTTGTACGAAACCTCTCGACCGTTCAAAAAGTCAGCAAAGACTATATACACCTTATTATCCAGGGGACATATGAACTTAAGTCAAAGTCTAAGTCATATAGTTAAAGCAATGACGCGTAGTTCCAGTGACCGCGAGGCAACCGGATGGCTCGCGGTATTTAAGCTCCTGAAGTGATGAGAAACCGCCCTGTGCAACCCGAACTGACCCAACTTGGACTGGAGCGGAAATAGAGGGGGGTGTAAAATTTTTTTTTATCGCGAGGCAACCGATTGAAACAGCGGTTGCCTGAAAGAATGTACCCTGGTTATATAACAAAATTTTAATGCCATCCCTCCTGGTTGGACTGGTACAGTCACGAGCTTTAATTTGTGACCCATTTCCGTCAAATGTTGTTGAACAATCATAATGCAATAAGGTCGAAACTTTAGTGCAATAATGTTGAATGTCAAGTTAAGACATAAAATGTCTTATCTAATCGACCTATGAAATGATAACCTCTTTGCAAAAAGCTATCATTACGATTTTCTAATTACGAACATGTGTCGTGTCAGTGTCAGTAAAGAAAATAGTTTAAGGTGATATTTTCACAAAATATAATTTACCAATTAATAAAATGCTTGCGGCTAATCGTGACCAAATAAGGCTCCAAATTATTGATTTGCACGAACAAGGAGTAGGCATTCACGAGATATCGCGACGAATAAATGTGACAAGAAACACAGTTCGCCGCTGGGTTCGACGCCACGGGAACGAGGAAAATATTATTGACTATCGACGAAACAACCATCACCCGCAAGTTATAACACAAGAGCAGAGCCGCTTGATGCAAAGGCAATACCTGATGAATGGATTTACGCCAACGAGGCATTTTGCGGAAGCGTTTGAAGTCCACCCTTCAACAGTTAGAAGGCATCTTAAAGCTATGGGACTGCATCACAGGCGGCCTGCAAAAAAAATTGCGTTGACGGATGCCCATAAAGATGCTCGACGTATTTTCGCACGTCAATATCTAAATTTTGATTGGACGACGACGGCTTTCATCGATGAAAAGACTTTTCAATCTTCCGAAACGGGCAGACTACATTTGTGGCGAATTGACAGGACGCGATACACGGAAGACCACGTCATAGCTAACAACGCGTCTGGTCGCATTACAGTTAACATGTCTGGCTGGATTAGTTCAGCCGGCATTGGAGAACTAATAAATTTACCACCCAGGGCCACTGCTCAAGATTATGTCGCTTTATTAGACGAGAGTGTCCTTCCAACATTGCAACTATATTATCCACAAGAAGATGTTGCTCCAATAAACTTTGTTCAAGATAACGCAACAATTCATACGGCAAGAATCGTTAGAACTTGGTTCGACAATAATAGAGCAAATTTAAATCGTATTCCGTGGCCTGCAAAGTGTGCCGATTTAAATCCCATAGAAAATATATGGGGCTTAATGGTTCAAAAATGGTCAAATAGAAACGAAAGAACTAGAGAAGCACTTATGGATCACTGCTTCACAGTCTGGGAAAGTTTTAGGGGTACTGACATATGTGACAAATTGATTGGATCCATGCGTAACCGGCTCCAGGCTGTGATTGACAATGAAGGTGGATATACGCGGTTTTGAATATTTATGATAAAAAATTTACTGCAGAGATTTAAATTAATTTAGTCGTAGCCTTCGGTGATAAGTGTTTATTTTGTGCACCGCTAACCATGCTTTCTATATAATTGTGTTAAGATGGAGGTTTGTCTTAATAAATATAAAGAATAAAAAACTTTGTTTTTCTAAAGATGTTTTTAATCAATATTTTAGCTGAAATCTTCTAAGCCCCCATAATCATTAACGTCCTTGAAACCTATTGTTTTGGTCCATCACTTTGATATTTACGTTTGAGAAAGAGACAAAATATTTTAACTAATATAGGTTTGAAGAATAAGCGGGTTAGTTGACTAGCTATCATATATTGACAATATAATTTTGTACTTTTTTATTTGTTTGTTTTTTTCTTATGGGACCACAGGACCAAAAAGTTATTAACCAAGTAATTATTACTCGGAAATCGGTAATGATCGTTTGCCCTCGCTCCAGTTGACGAACCCCTAGAAACGTAAAGTTGTCGATGGTAAACATTATGACGTTTATTGTTTATTTCAGTGACAGCGTTAACATAATAGCTCTAAATGGCGAAAGTTTGCTACACGATATTCAACCTTAGGTGGGTCCCAAATTAAAGCTCGTGACTGTACGAGAGCGAAGAAAAAATAAAATAAAAATTGTCCGGCAACCGCTTGAAAATTAGCATGCTTTTTTTCATCACATACAAACACCGGAAACAAATTGCCATCCGCCCAGACCGGGCAGTTATCGAACCATCAGAGTTGGAAGCCAGACGCAAGGTGAATTTTTCTATGGGTGGAGGAGAACTTAGGAAAAACGCACTTACAATCATTGAAATCGGATAGCATTTGTTTTATGAGTTTTGTATGATGTGGAAAACGATATGTCCAAATGCCATCCCTCTCCTATGAAATGTCATCCTAAAGTAGGTTAGATTTGACTTGGCCAGTTTTCATTACATCAGTCATTTTATAAAGTTATTCAACATATATATTTTTTTTTAATTCTGATAAAAACTGGCCAAGTCAAATCTAACCTACTTTAAGATCTCACATTTTTAAATAACAGCAATTGTTATATCCAATAAAGCAAAGAAATAGATTTTAATACTTGTACATAATGTTATTTTGTTCCTATAAATACATATTTGGATTTTGCATAGAACTTGGCACTCATTTAGATCTTCATTCTTTTTGCGGCGAAGCCCACAGCCAAGCATAATTTTTGTATTGAACTTGGCTCTCCTTTTTTACATTTATGTTTTTGGTGAGATATCATTACTTTTTGTAAAGAAAACTAGGCAGGTATTGAGATTTAATGTTTTTTGTTGCGTTTCCGCTGCTTGGTTTTCTTTTTTATGTTATTGTCTACATTCTCTCTTATAGCGAACGGGTTGTATAGAGTATATTTATTTATTCATTGAATCTCATGTATGTACTTCACTTTTATACTGTTACTGGTTTAGGCACGAAGAACGTTTGTGGTTATAGTAAGTATGACAATCATTTAATACATCGTTGAGAAAGAAGCAGGATGAACATAAATGTAATAAAACAATAAATAACTAAATCGGTATTCGTAAGCGGTGCCTATGTTTTATGTGTTGCTCGGGAGCGGTTTTATGTAGATTTACTTCTGTTCTGTGTATAATTATGTGGTACCGCGCGCCGCCGACGACACACCGTTGGCCGGTCGTTTAGCGCGTATTACAAGTTTTTTGTATGGGGCACACCACTTATTTTTTGACTTAACTTTATTTTTATTTTTCTGTTATATAGCAAATATAATAGTACATATATTGGGATAGTTTCAAATATCTGCTTGTAACGGTTCCAACGATACAATTCAAATTTTTTTTTTGTATGGGGACCCCCCTATTTTTTAACTTTTTTATTTTTATTTATTTATTTTTATTTATTTATTTATTTATATAGGTCATCTGGAAGTAGGATAGATTTAGGTACTATATGTCAGTCAGTCAGTCAGTGCTAAAATTTACGACTTTTTGACCTTCATATCTTTATAACCGTTTGAGCTAGCTTCATGAAATTTGGGCTTCTAGATGTCCTTATGGATATAACTAAACCCACGTAGTTTTATGTGTTTACGTTAAAGAGGTTTTGAGTTATAAAAGGGTCAAAAGTGGCACCAAGTGGTTCGTGTAATATACACTCGGCGCTGGCTAGCCAGTTCCTTTGCTTGAACTTGGCTTCCGCGTGTCTAGACAGTATTGGCCGTTAATTTCAATTAGAATTGAAAATTGATCAATAAGATTGAAGATTAATTCCGTAACTAATCAATTACACTAACATCAATTTTTACTAACGTTAGTTCGCATTGATTTTGTGACGTCTTCAATTACACTAACCGTCAATTAGAATTAACCTATTAGTTACACTAACGTCTCGAAAATTTAATAAGAATTACAGTCAATTAGATTAACGTTAGTGTAACTAAATTAATCCTGACTTACACTAATAATTAATTTTAAAACTGCATCTCGGGTTCGGAAGTCGGGACCAATATCACAAGATGGAGCTCATGCTGGACCCTAGGGCTACCTACTGGATCTCGGGTTTGGCGCATCATAGACTCATGCTGTTTGGGCTCGTTCGACTTGTACTGATGAGCAGATGGTACCGGTATCAAAATCTGGAGCTCATGCTGGACCCTGGGGATCCCTACTGGATCTCGGGTTTGGCGCATCATAGACTCATGCTGTTTGGGCTCATTCGACTTGTACTGATGAGCAGATGGTACCGGTATCAAAATCTGGAGCTCCTTTTTACTTTTACTTTCTTAGTAAAAGTGAAAGTGAAAGTCAAAGTCAAAGTGAAAGTCAAAGTCAAAGTGAAAGTGAAAGTCAAAGTCAAAGTCAACGTGAAAGTGAAAGTCAAGGTCAAGGGTCAAGGGTCAAAGGTCTAAGGTCAAAAGTAAAAGTAAAAGTAAGCTCCAGATTTTGATCCCGGTACCATCTGCTCATCAGTACAAGTCGAATGAGCCCAAACAGCATGAGTCTATGATGCGCGAAACCCGAGATCCAGTAGGGATCCCCAGGGTCCAGCATGAACTCCAGATTTTGATACCGGTACCATCTGCTCATCAGTACAAGTGGAATGAGCCCAAACAGCATGAGTCTATGATGCGCCAAACCCGAGATCCAGTAGGGATCCCCAGGGTCCAGCATGAGCTCCAGATTTTGATCCCGGTACCATCTGCTCATCAGTATAAGTCGAATGAGCCCAAACAGCATGAGTCTATGATGCACCAAACCCGAGATCCAGTGGGAGTCCAGAGTCAAAATCGAAACAAAAATCAAAACCTCGTAGCTTAACCTAAATTCGCGTTTAGTTAGGTAAATTATTAATGTCAATTACCAATTCAATTTACACTAAAAATTAAATGTTTCAATTTTTGAGAAAGACTAAAAATTAAATATCTTCAATTATTAGTTATTCGCAAAGGATTAACACGTTAGTTACAATTAATTTCAATTCTAATTGAAATCAATTTGCACTAAACTATTAGTGTTCAATTTTAACTAACGTGTTTCAATCTTCAATTTTTAATTTTCAATTTAACGTTCGGCCAACACTGTGTCTAGATGTCCCCTGGATAATAAGGTGTATATAGTCTTTGTTGACTGTTTGAACGGTCGAGAGGTTTCGTACAAAGAAGAAAAGTGTTCGATCGTAACTGGTTACGAATAAGTAGAAATTAGTTTTTGATCACAACTGGTTTCGTACAAGGCAGAAATAGTTTTCGATCGCAACTGGTTACGAAGCTCTGGTTGCGTACGCCGCCGAAGGGATTGAAAAAGTTATAGACGGAAAAATACTCCACCACTCCACTATAGTTTACAAGTTTTTTTCCTATATGTTCTACGTTTGTTTCATATCATAACATATCAGAAGTACTTACGACATGACGGAGTTCCGTGGCGACTCCACCTCTGGAGTTTGCGGCGGGAACGGAGGCGATATGTTGGACGCGCGATACGCATTATCTAGCCGGAGGGCGTAGTCGCAGCGAGGGAAGTACCTGGCAAATACCGCTTTCATTTATTTCACTTAGAAAATCTAAGTTCAATTAAGTCTCGCCCTTAACCTTTGGTATGCACAACTGCTGAAGTGACAATATCGCTGTGTGCCGACGCGGATCCGCGTTCCTGCCTGCCTGCTCAGACTAGTTGTGAACGAAAATGAATAACTTTGTTTTGATTGGAAGATACCTTCACTCAATAATAATTATAGTAAGCTCTATTCTCGACTCTATTGACCTATAAAAACTGTAGGAACGCGATCAAAATCGCGTGGGGTCGTTTGTACGTGGATCCACGTTCCGGCAGTATACGGGGAGTTCGCGGATCCACGTTCCGGCATTCGAAAGGTTAATAAAGCAGTTTCCAAAACAAGATCTCAAGTGCCACGATAAAGGAAGGACCGAGAACGACAGCGGAGAGCCTAATCGCAGCGAGGGAAGTACCTGGCAAATACCGCTTTCATTTATTTTTATTACAATTAGACTGTTAGAAAATCTAGGTTCAATTAAGTCTCGCCCTTAATCAAGCAGTTTCTAAAACAAGTTCTCTAGTGCCACGATAAAGGAAGGACCGATAACGACAGCGGAGAGCCTAATCGCAGCGAGGGAAGTACCTGGTAAATACCGCTTTGGTTCAAAATACCCATAGAAAAAACTAAATGAAGTCTCGTCCTTAGTTAAGCATAAAGTGGGGGACAGTTCCACCAACCACAATCGATGCACGATTAACAATACAATCGATCAAAGTAAAGTAACTTCGAGAGGACTCAATCAGTCGACATCAAAGATATGTTTACACTTTTGCATTTTATTACAAAAGATTTTCAATAAAATTAAATTTAGCGAACGGTTATATAGTGGCAGACTGCTTGGTACCTTCGACCCTGAGTCAAAGTTGTAGGCGCCTTGAGAAAGGAGAGATACTTCAAAACGACCACGAAAACACTATAATAAATTAATACAAACTAATGAATGTGACAAGTACTTGAACTCGGCAGCGCAGCGCATGATATAGGCTATTTGAAAAATCTGAAAATTTAAACTGAAATGTAAAGATTCTACGAAATTATTGTTGTTAGTCTGAAAAAAAAACAACCTACGAAATGAAACCGCCGCGACTTGTTTTGTCCATTATCATACGGGAGACTCATCATCTGCCTAGCGTTTGTCCCGGCTTTTAGACACGCCTCAATGGAACCGGGGGTCCGCTCGCGCGACCTTTTATAAAAGACTAATCAAAGATATTCTTGAGAATGGTCTCATACGATCGTAACTCTATCTACTTTCTAATATTAAAAGAAATCTAATAGAACGACTCTGGTTTGAAATTTTGTGAAATGAGTAGATAGGTATTCATAATGTGTAATTGTTCATGTAGCTGTGAATTGTACTCCCATAAAGGCAATAAATCAATTGGCCAATGATCTCAATTTACAATGACAACCATTGTAGCACACATGCGTCATAACACTCATAACTCCTAAGCATACCTATATTACTCACATGTTCTTAATAAACTTGTATTATTCGCCTTATCACCAATAGGTAATTCCCTTAAGAAAAGTTGCTTTGAACTGAATTTTTAGCTAATATGCATGAAAGGTAGCATCATCATAGAAGATACTTTTTTTAAGTTTTCACTTTTTCTTATGGTTAAGTAATACTAATAAGTAATGGTGGTCCCACACCAGCTGTTATAAATGTTATATAACAGCAACTATCTTTCTTTAACAACATAGTGCTACTTAGCCTTATCCCTGTTACACTTTGTTATATAACATTTATAACAGCTGGTGTGCGAACACCATTACTAATACATATTATTCCAACTAAAAACTTAATGATAATGATAGTTATGTTGAGTACATAAATTAATTATTTTTTTTTCCCCGTAGACCCACTGCACCAAAATGGGTTTATCTTTACGTCAGCAATGTCGATCGCGGGGCTCCTGTTTCTGTGCGGTTTGGCCTTCGGCCATTAGAAGATACCTAACGAACCTAACCTACCTATAACCGTTCTAAACCTTACTGGGAAAATAGGGGTGGGTCCACGGGGAAAATAATTACCCGTGGTCCCCCTGTGGTACAAAAGCTGTGGTACCACGGGTAATAACCTAAATTTTTAAACATTTCAACATAATTTCCATGGAACTAAAAACTTTTTTATCTACACTCATATTGTAAGTTCTCTAAAACGTGTTCGAAAACGGTAGGCAATGGCTAGCATTACCACGACCGATTTTACTATGATAAGCTTTTTATCTGTGGCGGTAACGTAATTTTAACTTTTTCTACTCCTGTACTTTTATCTGTCATTTATACATTCGTCAACACCTTTATAAGAACATAGATAATACACTCGATGAAAAGTCTATCTAGTCTATTCCCCAAAATAACACTTGTTCTATAAAAGCGCCAAAATAGTATCGCGGAATCGCGTGCAAACACGACTATTAATATAAAATAAATTACTGCCAACCTAAGAAACCTAAATAAAAGCAGCGTTTTTAGAAAAAAAAACTTTAAAAAAGAAAAAATTAAAAGAACCACAGACCTACTTCGTAGTTTTTTACGTTTTCCATTCGTTTGTTGGGGCGAATTACATTGAAAGTAATTTTGGTATTTTTACTAATCTCTGTAGCTCTTTAATAATTGTGTTAGTGTTAGTAATGTTAGTATTATTGAAAAATAGTGTTTTAATTTAAAAGGTAAAACTTAAATGATTGTTGATTATGTTGACAAAATAACTGCGATATCCATGAAGTTTTCAATTTCACATTTTATGTATTATCTTCATGGATATCGCAGTTATTATGTCAACATAATCAGTTTTACCTTTTAAAACACTATTTTTCAATAATACTAACATTACTAACACAAATACCGTCGTTATTTGATCAATTATTAAAGAGCTACAGAGATTAGTAAAAATACCTAAATTACTTTCAAAGTTTGCAATTCGCCCCAACAAACGAACGGGAAACGTAAAAAACTACGAAGTAGGTCTGTGGTTCTTATAATATTTTCATTTTTAAGTTTTTTTTTTCTAAAAACGCTGCGTTTATTTAGGTTTCTTAGGTTGGCAGTAATTTATTTTATATTAATAGCCGTGTTTGCACGCGATTCCGCGATACTATTTTGGCGCTTTTATAGAACAAGTGTTATATCTATGGTTTTATAAAGGTGTTAACGAATGTATAAATGACAGATAAAAGTACAGGAGTAGAAAAACTACTATTACATACTCAACTATTGATGTGTTATGAATTTTGATAACATAATGTACACCTGCACGCGCCCGCGCGGCCGCCGACACGCGCCTCCCCGACCGCCGGCACAATCGAGTTGGCCATGGCGGTGCAATGGCGGCCATTCTATGGTTTCCGAATACGGCATTTTGGATAAATAATATGAGTGTAGATAAAGCAGTGTATGCAACTGTACGTAATTAGGCCTTATTACGTAACAGTTACATAAACTACTATATACCTTCAATATTCAATATTTAAACCCCTTATTCATAACCGTCTTACAACTCTTACAAGCCTCATTTAGTTAATTTATGTTTTGTCTGTTTCTAACAAACACAACTGTCAAAGTGTCAGATAAGGACAAACAGTTATTAGTTACATGAGGCTTATTAGAAGTTTATGAATAAAGGGGGAAAGTATTAAAACTCTCTTTTCTTTACTTTGCTTTATAAGTTCATAGAACATCTTACCTCCGATGTATATCTACAGGTGCTCCTAAAGACCCTAGGTTCCTGAACGGCGCCATCTCTCCCCCACACCAGGCACACCGCAATCTGCCTTCCCCAGCATGGTAGAAACCGGCACTGACCAGTGCTTCCCGGGATATTGAATCATCCTGGAAGAATCAAAAAATAATATGGTAGAAAGATTAACAAGTCAATTTTCAACTCTCAACTGAGCAAACAAGAATAAACGCGCTAAGTAAAACATAGATAGTGCTGTAATCTTACAAAAAACTTGTTGATATTAAAATCTTGTTCGGATATATCAAATATTAGTCACCCTTTGACACACACACACTTGCGCGGAATTCAGCGCTGGATTTCAACCATCAGGGCTGAATTTTGTCTATGGGTCCCATTCAAAAATTTTGTCACCATAGTTCGGCCTTCCAGAATCTAAATTCAGGATTCAGAAATTGTCTATGATGTTTGAATTCCGTGCTGAATTCTGATAAGTGTTTAATTAAAATTTTGCCCAAGAGTTACTCAGACTCACAATTTACAAATATTTTGGATTTTTTATATCTTCAGAAGCCCAATGAGTCAAGTTTATTTTATAAAGGAAATGTTTGAATGGCATTTTTTACGAGCCTAACTTCTTGTGCTAATATAAGGAGGTTTAGTGACTCATTGAACAATGTTGACCTTGAAATGTGACAGTTAAAACTCATATCACAGTTAGAATTTAATATATCCTAAAGATAGGAGAAGCTCTGAAAGCTGAAACTGACAGTTATAATCCGTAATTTAATTCATATGAAATAAGCATTAATATTATTTTAAAATCTGGGGTGGCACATCAAGGTTTCTTCCAGAAGTCGGATTAAAGCCTCTGTGAGACTGGTTTTATCAGTGGAGTGGATGGAGCTCTAAGGGTCTGCTAGCTTTCTGGTAGAGTTAGGTTAGCAAGAGTAGTGCCAACTACCCATCATGCAATTTATGACTTCGAGTTGAGGAAACCTAGCCCGCACAAACCTATAACCTATCTTATAATCATGACCAAGTAATAAGGAAGTCAAGATACCTAATTGCCTTTTTCTTCATTTGACATTCAGACACTCCATATGATAAACATTGGTATAAGATGCAATTAACATTCATTTATGATAAGGAATGTAAGTAAGTTTCATTATCTAGATAAATATCTCTAAGTGTAAATTTTATGTAGTATATTCTATTAAAAGATCATCTACTTGACAACTGCACACAATATAATGCAAGAAACATTTATAAACAGTTGATGCCAATATGCATGTTGTTTGCGTGTGTGTCAATCAGTGAACCTGAACACCTAGGTCACTGCAGAGGCATTCAATAACAAATAGCTTACACAAATAGCCTTCAATACAACCACATTCCATTGTCTAGTCAATGAAATATGCTTAAGTAACATATTCAATCAGTAATATGAAATTAATGTAAGCCACAGAATAAGTAATAATACAGGTCCAGAAGGTTCTCCTGCCTGGCTTTGACATTTAACTATAGGAATGGTCACATTAATTGATACTCAGAATATGATATGGTACTAATACATACTCGTAAACACTAGGGTTGTCAACATGTTATAAAAAACAAAGAAAACCCTGATGGTTCAGCTATGTAACATTAACACATGCAGCGCCGAGAACCCGACTGTTGGGCTCGTTTTGTATAGGATTTAGGGTGCTTGGCACTGGAAGGGTTAAACATGAATGCAGTTTATGCACAACTTCTGAGGATTATGTTGAGGAGCTGAGGTAGTGGGAGGGTGTGTAGGAGGGGCAACAAAGAGTTATCTCTGATTTCTTGGAATTTAATTGTGAACTGTATGTAGGTGTAGTTGGTAAAATGACTAGGAAATACTAGGAATTAAAAATTCTCGGAATAACTCAAATATGATTGAAATGTAACATTCAGCAGCAGATAACAAGTCATCATAAATTTATTCAGAATATTTGCAGATAGCTCTTAAAACTATATTTAAATAGTGCCTAATAAACAGTGTTCAGATCGAGGGTGCAACACAGCAGAGTACATACCCTTAACCCCATACAACATGAATATAAAAATATTACAATTAATTTTGTATTAAGCAGAATGTCTGCTAACAATACCACAATGTTTAGAACTAAAGGAACCATAGAAAAATTCACTGCCTCGGGAGAGATCAAGTCTCGCCTGTGGCAGTCAATATTTCTGTTTCCTTTTATTTCTAAACATAAAAATATTAGTTCAAATTTGAACTTAGATACACGTCAAAAGAGTTGAAAATATTAACTGCCATATATGGAGTTGCATATGGTAAAGGATTAATAAATATAAAATGTTATTGAGTGTATACAATAAACATAAACAAAGTATGTCCCTAAATCTTGATTGTTGCACTATAAAATCCGATTTCATAGACATGCAGTCTCTCTGTACTGCTAATAAAGCAGCAAATAACATTTCTTAGATAATAAAAATAAACAAAACTTAGTTTTGTTTATAAATAACCGACAAAACTAAAACAACCATCATACCTGCCAATTAATAAAAGATAGCAGCCTGAGGGCGTCACTTTTATACAATTCATCGTCCTCAGTCGGTCCAGCGTCTTGCGAGCTTGTCACTAGTTCGACAGGGTCAGGAGCAGGCAAAGGCACTCTGGCTGACTGGGCCGAGAACGCGCGATCCAAAACGAGTGGCTCGTTTCCCGCCATCTGCGGGTTCACCACGAAAGGACAGTTCGGATCCATCTGCCGATGTCGCATCATCACTTGGTCACCATAGTTCCACTGGGAAATTTTTCCACCACAACTAAAACATTCCACTTCTGTTCCTTGCCCTGTATAAAAAAAGCCCCCCTTCGCTATTCGTATGGGATCCACGGGAGCCCCCATAGGCCAGTTTGAAAATGTATTTAATCTATTAATCTCTAAATTCATTTTTTCTATAATATAACAAAGATTACGCACAGAATTATTGATGGCACTGCCTACAGTTTACACTGTACTAATAAAATAACTTATATGTCAAATGAAATTGATTATGTTAAGGTACACTATTTATTAACATGAAATATAATGTGTAATTATAATTAAGCAACGCTGTAGGAACAATTTTTTTACATTACAATACATTAAACTTAGTTACGAATGACGAAACGAAAGTATTAGTACCTATATAAGTATAGTTTGACAATTTGACATTTCACGTACTTTTTTTATTATTATTCGAGCTTTGGCTACTAGGACCATCAGCATCAAGAGAAACATACAATTAAAAAAAAACTTAACTTTTATTATAGAATAGAAAGTTAAATATAGATACACAGAATTTCGCGTACTTATGGTATAATAGGCTATAAATATGGCTATAAAGAATAAATTCCTCAAAGCAAGTATCTCTAGAGTTGAAACACGCGTATGTCAGATTTAATTAATAAGAGACAAAATATAATTTATTTCATTTATTCAACATTGAATAGATTAAAATGCTAAGAACAACCATAGTAAATGCAATGATGTTTATTAAAGAATATTACTTATAATAATTCTGAATAATTTAATCGATGTTGCAATACTGCCATCACCACTAAGTAAGTCAAGATATAAAACAAAGTATATTAAATCCATTCTAATTCCTCAACCATTACTACAAGTATCCCGTAAGGCCATTAATCATAATATTCTGCACATAATATATCTAATCTAACACTTGTAGCAAAAACAGAGTAATATATAATCTCATGTAATCAGAAAGGCTAAATTATTTCCAATATAAGGTTGGTGTGTACGTTGTACCATGCACCAACTTGAAATACAGTATTACACGTTTATATATTTAAATACATTATTAGGTACACGGTAACAAGGTACACACTGATACATTTTATTTAATTAACCCTCAATATTATTTAGAGGTGAGTAATCAATATTATACTTAACTTGGTTCTTGCTGGTTAGCTCTCCAATGACCAATGTGTCCCACAACTGCCAGTCACTTGTTTATAAGGGCTTACCCATTACCCCTTCTACTACCTGGCAGGACAAGCATTCTATATTTCCGGCACATCCGGTTATCGAAATAATTGGAAATAGTATAATAGTAAATATATTTGCTTAGTTCAAAATAGATGAAAATATAATTTAAAAATGACAATAAGTTATTATTCACTAAACCATCAATATTTAGTATCGTTTACTTAATCATAATGTGACAGCAATACAGGATATCCGCTTCGCAAAATACGTGAAGGTTTAAGTAATATATTTACTCCTCGTAAATAACTTCAAGTGAATAATAATTAGCAATGCTAAATTATTACACTTGACGAGATTATTTACTTGTACAATTATTCGATTATTGTCAACTCGACTATAATAATTGAATACAGGATATCCCGATACGTAATATTTAAGTTAGCAAGCATATTTACCAATTCCAATCCAAATAATCTAATAAGGATTAACGGAAACGAATAGAAATCAAACTGCAATTATCTCTGATATAATTAGGTAGTCGCATTATTTGCATTCTGGCAGTCACGATCACATAACAATACATTAAGGGTAGTTGTGGTATTTGAAAACTTACGTCTACCTTACAACTTCAACTTCTTGGATTTCAACTTATGGATTACTTTAGATGTATATTCGATACTGGAAGTGATGAAACTGTACGTTTTGGCCATTATTTATCTCACCGACTGTATATCTCACACGTACACCCAAGAAGGAAAGAATACACGCAACGCGACTAATTTGGAAACGCATTTCAAGATGGCCGAAAGCATACCGTAGCATACCTGGCCTACATAATTTAGTCGATTTCTTTGTTCCCCTTCAAAAAGCCGTGGAGAGTAAAGGCCCTGTTACACTTCACTTTTTTTAGTGTCCTAACTAGTTTCCATAGTATAATTTTGAAGAAAAAAGAACCGACTTCACTAAACATCCACCTTTCCAAAAGCAAATGCTCGTGCTGCTGTAAAAAATACTCAAATCACTATAGGTGTGCCTATAATAGTTGAAGAGTTCCCTCGATTTCTCCAGGATCCCATCATCAGATCCTGACCTGGTTACAATGGGACCAACTGTGAAGTATACTCTTTCAAACGAAAACCTCCTCCTTCAAAATCTTGAAGTCGGTTGAAAAATAACTTGCTAAATGTGGTTACACTTGACTAAATTTAGAAACTAACTCATTCAGGCAGCTAATTAGGAAAAGTGTAACAGGGCTTTAACAAACGTTTATATTGTACTTACGGCCTTTTGGAAGTAAGCTATAATCACAATGTGAGACTATAACAAGGACCAACGACAATAGCGCCTTCTCTGTCATAACTATTGAAAGTTTAATAAGACCATCCCGTTCAATCTTGGTTTTATTATTACCATGACAAGTCTATGGCTAGTATCTCTATGATAAATTCCGTATAAAACGGGTATTAGACATAGCAATTTGTCGGGCCTAATCTGTTGTGCACCCTGCCGTTCCCTAGCCCTCCTTCAGCTCCCTACAGGCCCTACCTCCTATCTCCTATTACACCTCCTAACCTGACAAATTGGGCCCTACAAATTGCAATGTCTAATACCTATTTTGTCCTGGTTAGCTTCCAAATTAGTTAGTTTCTAAATTTAGTCAAGTCTAACCGCATTTAGCAACTAAATTTGCTATGAAAACTAGTTAGGATCCTAAATAGGATGCTATATAGTTACGACAGTAAAAAAATTAAAGTATAACAGGCCCTTTACGGAGCTGAAGGAGGAAAAGGGAGAGGCAGTACACAACAGATTGGGTCCTACAAGTTGCAATGTCTAAAAACGGTTTTAGAGAATTCAGCCGACCGGAGCGGTCATTGACAGGCGTTCCCCTCTGTCGAAAACATATGATTAGTGGTCATATTTATTGTATGGACTGACGTTTATCTGACGTGGCTATTTGTACGTTACGTACGAATAGCCATACATTTGACTTTCCCCTCCCCTGCAAAAATCGGCAAACTTTTTTTGTATAGAAAATGACAGACATGGTCGCTCCGGTTGCTTGAATTCTCTAAGCTAGACGGCGACGTATCGAAGTCGACTGCATTATTGCTTCAAAATTGCGCCGAGTATAGACCTCTTGACAAAAAACAATAAAAAAAAAGTGATGTTCAATTATTTGTCAAATTTGACAACCGCTCATAAAATCGCCCCCGCTGACTCTCTGAGCCTATCTATTTAGACTTCTAGACAATAAAAAAGTATTCTTGTAAATCATGTATATTATAATTGGTCTCTTAATATTAGCTATCATAGTCGGTCTAGCCTTTGCCGTATATTACTCCTCAGAGAAGCACACAATTTACACCAATTTGAAAGGCAAACATGTAGTTGTGACCGGCGGATCTAGTGGCATCGGTAAAGCGGCAGCAGTAGAAGCAGCCAGGTTGGGAGCCCATGTAACAGTTATTGGTCGAGACGTTAGCAAACTAACCTCCACAGTTAGTGAAATACTCGCAAAATGTACAGACAAAGACCAAAAGATACAATTCGCTTCCTTGGATGTAACATCAAACTATAGCGCTATATCTACTTGTTTGTCCGAATTAGAAAATACTGTGGGACCGATTTTCATGTTGATCAATTGTGCCGGGATGTCCATATGTGGAGAATTCGCTAAGATGAAGGTTGAGGATGTTAAACAAATGATTGATTTAAATTACCTTGGCACAGCTTATCCTACAAGATATGTATTACCGGGGATGAAAGAGAGGCTTGAAGGGATTGTCGTATTTGTAGCTTCGGAAGCTGCATTGCTTGGTAAGTCAGTCAAGTTTGCAAGCTTTAATATTTGTGTAATGAGCTTAGGCTCATAAATATCCTACATCATAAATGGCCCATGTAAGTCCCAGGGGCAACTAGCCTTTTTTCAAAGTTAGAACCTTCTTTCGTGTCTATAATAGTTAATATCTCGATTTTTGTTTTGTACAGTTGTTGACTGTACAAGTATGCAGGGACTTTAAGGAAAACTACAGGACAGGGGTTAAGGAAAACTTTCAGGACAAATGTAGTCATAAATGTTTTTGGTGTATAAATGAAATTATATAATAGGATTAGGTTTTTGTAGACAAAGATAATTGTGGATTTTCAAATCAAGCAATTTCAAATCATGACCACACTTTTTCAACTATTTCATTTAGTTCAAAATAAAAATAATCTAACAGCCGAATTGAGACCCTACTTAAACTTTGAAGTTAGTCAAAAAGTACTAAATAGCTTTATTAAAGTATGCCCTAACTTCCAAATTACCTGATTTGATAGAATATATCTGTTTTCTACTGCCTTTATTAGAATTAAAATTAGTTTGATATTAAATTGACACTGTATGTAAATTACCACTGTCACTTACTTTCAGGTATTTATGGCCTCAGTGCCTACAGCGGTGGAAAGTGGGCAGTCAGAGGCTTGGCTGAAGCTCTATTTATGGAACTGCTCGGCACAGGAGTACGCCTGACGCTGGCCTTCCCTCCCGACACCGACACCCCTGGCTTTGAGAATGAAAACATGACAAAACCTAAAGAAACTATGCTTATTTGTGGAAGTGGTGGACTGCAGTCAGCAGAGATGGTTGGCAAGAAAATGGTGCATGATGCTTTGGTAAGTTACTATTTTTAGGGTTCCGTACCTCAAAAGGAAAAAACGGAACCCTTATAGGATCACTTTGTTGTCCGTCTGTCTGTCTGTCTGTCTGTCTGTCTGTCTGTCTGTCTGTCTGTCTGTCTGTCTGTCTGTCAAGACCATTTTTCTCAGGAACGCGTGGAGGTATAAAGCTGAAATTTATACCAAATACTCAGGTCTATTGTCCCTTGGAGCTGTGAAAAAATCAAACTCAAAAGCCAACGCAATCAAAAGATACAGTCGTTTATGCTGCAAATTTTAGTTTTTCGGCACTCGCAAAACCTACGGGGTACTTCCCGTGAACTCAGAAACTTGAAATTTGGCACGAAGCAACGTCATATAGCATAGACAATGGAAAAATTACAAAAAGTAGACATTTTTAATAAAATCATACATAAAAACATTTTTTTAAACTTTAAACTTACTACCTTTTTTCTCGTAAACGCGTGGAGATATTAAATTGAAATTCATGTCAAATACTCAGGGCTATAGGACCTTTCAGATGTAGCAAAACCAAACTTTTATGTCAACGCAATCAAAAGAAATAGCAATTTAAGTCGCATATTTTGAAACTGAGTACTCGCAAGAAACTCAAAACCTACAGGGTACTTCCCGTAAACTCAGAAACTTGAAACTTGGCACGAAGAAACTTCATATAGTACAGACAAAGGAAAAATTACGAAAAGTAGACATTTTTAGTAAAATCATACAATAAATATTTTTTTTAATTTTAAACTTACTACCTTTTTCCTCGTAAACGCGTAGAGGTATTAAATTGAAATTCATATCAAATACTCTGGTCTATAATACCTTTAAGTTGTAAAGGTTTGTACGGAACCCTCGGTGCGCGAGTCCGACTCGCACTTGGCCGGTTTTTTTTATTTCAAAATCCCAAAAAAAATGTTGGCGAGGCCATAGAAAACATCGACATCTGATTGAATAAAATGTATGAAACTGCCAAAAAAAATTTCGCGATTTCAGAGTTGGTTCCATAGTAAAGGTTGTACACTTTGTATAGTACCACCTAATCACCTCGCACAATTTGACTATGGGTTGAAAAACACCCATATAACATTTTGTGGTTTAGTAAATATTTTCTGAAATAATCAATTCAAAAGTCAAAAAAATTGTGTCTCTGTAACTTTTGAACTGTAAGTCAAAAAAATATGAAAAAATTTAAGAAGATGTGCCTTATCACATACTTTCTACGAAAATTGTTTTGAACATTATCGGTTCAGCCATTTTTGAGTTATCTCCAAAAAACTTCTTCCATTGGCATCAGATACTACTGCTACATCAGACCTTTTGGTAAAAGTTTGGTGTGTTATTCCATTGAAGGTACGGAACCCTCCATTATGCGTTGTCCGACACGCACTTTGCTGGTCTTTTTAAATTATTTTGTCTAGAAATGCGGTTATCAGTCAGCCATATTTTTTATCTTTTTTACTTTTCTATTAACCCTGACCTTAATCATTTGTTTTTCCAGACTGGAAGAAAGTATTCAGTATTTGGGTTCACTGGTAATCTAATGACGCTCCTATTCTGCGGCTCCATAGACAGCTTAAGCCAAGTACTGGTGCAAATATCCTGCTCGGGTATCCTACGGACCATCGTGGTTGGTGTTTTGCTGTCCTTTCATAAAATAGTTTGGGACGGCTTGAAAGAGAAAAAGGAGACTCCAAAGAACAAATAAGATAAGTCGCAATTAAGGATGTCATGAGTATTCGCATTAATTGACGCGAATATTTTGCGAATGCGTCGTGTTTTGATCGTCGTTGCTTCGGACGTGCGAACAACAATATCACGTAACGTATTTTGACGTATGGATCTAAATTCATATTCATTATGATGTAGACTCCTCAATTTCTCGCAATCCTCACATATAATTTGGAAATATAAAAACATAAAAAGAATGATTTAGATTGAGCTTTTACTTTACTTACTTACTTTATCTAGCCTATGTGAGTGTCCCACTGCTGGGCAAAGGCCTCTCCCCAGTCTCCCCTGGATGTCCATGTCTCCCGATTTTTCGCTTCTTCTGCCAAGTTGTGTGTATAAGATATTATGTAGGTAAATGTAGCTGGTGGTGTAATTCTTAAGGTAGTGAGTTTTTACAAGTTATTTACTTTCACCCGTCCCGTTGTCTGAGCTGAAATTTTGCACGCGAATGTATATCGTGACAATGCAGTATTATGATGATATGGAGCAGATCTGATGATGGAGCTGGAAGGTGGCCATATGAACTCCTTAACTACTTAACATTATCCCGTCGAGTTTGGGCTCGTTGCAGTCGTCTTGGTGAGCAGTTAGGGATTGTACAAAGAAAAGTACAGTTAGCATAATTTTCGTAAGAAATGCAATACTACGTTCCAAAACAAAGATAGCTGATGAAGCCCAAACAGCGGGAAAACTAAAATTTTAAACAAAAAAGAACCGACTTCACTAAGCAATCCACCTTTCCAACACCAAATGCTCGAGCTGCTGTAAAAAATACTCAAATCACTACAGGTGTGCCTATAATAGTTGAAGAGTTCCCTCGATTTCTCCAGGATCCCATCATCAGATCCTGACCTGGTTACAATGGGACCAACTGTGAAGTATACGCTTTCAAACAAAAAAAGAATTTTCCAAATCGGTCCAGCCGTCTTCGAATAATCGGTGAACATACATAAAAAAAAAAAAAGAAAAAAAATAGCAAAAACAAAGATCCCGACGAATTGATAACCTCCTCCTTCGAAATCTTGAAGTCGGTTGAAAATGGGACTGGGCTGGACACGTCTGCCGTATGCCGGAACACTTATGGGCTACAACAAGCACCAAGTGGGTCCCACAACACAGAACCCGGCGTCAGGGCAGACCAAGGAAACGTTGGAGAGCCGAACTTGATGCCTTTCGTGCTGACTGGTGGGAGACTACACAAGACCGGCATACGTGGAAAAAGGAGAGGGAGGCCTTTGCCCAGCAGTGGGACACTCTTGGCTCTTAAATAAATAATAATAATAAATAACTTCGTAACGTTCGCATTCGCGAATAAGAGAGAAACGACATTCGTGACATCCTTTCCAATTTTAGGATGTAATTGGGCATTTCACAAATCTTAAGCTCAAGTGTTGATCGGATTTCGAGAAATGCATTAACCCTTTCACAGCCGATCACGAACCCACCTCGTTATTATGGCGGTTATAATTTTCGACCCTATTGATGAAGTGTCAGAGTTCAAATTTGTACGAGTTTTTTTTTGCCGGCTGTGTAAGGCTTAAACACCTGACATTCCTTATACATATAGTTTGCATTTGTTAAGCTGTAACAGACATAAAAAAATAGATATTTGTACAACAAGAGAAGAAAGTTCATATTTATTTCGAGTGCTGATTTTGAGTCCTGAGCAAACGAAACATTCTATAATTTTAATTTAGAATCTTGAGCGTAGAGAGGGACTCATAAGCACAAGATGTAAATAACTTTATTCTCGTGATGCACAAAATTTTTCACCTCAGCAGTGAGAACACATTTAAAAAATCAAAAATACAACCTGAGAGCTGCTTAATACTTCGCCACTATAATCAGTCGTGTTTTCTTATAATATTGTTACATTTAAGCTCAATAACATCAATAATAAGTTAATAATGAAAAAAAAACACCGTAATATTTCTATTCAAAATATTTCTATCTCTCTATTTACTAACAAAGTGAAAAAGACAACGCGAATAGATTCCAAGTGATTGGAATTTGTATTAGTCCCCGCGCGCGGAATTAAAATTATAATTTCAAGGTCATTTTGTCTCACGCTTAGAGCAAAATCGAATTTTGCTTTCTGTTTTTAGGCATCAAAGAACCCCTGTTCGTGCTTCTGAGGTGAAAATCTTACTGTACACCGCGTTAAGACAAATGCTTATATTTCTATTTTTGATAAAAAAATTAGCACTTTAATTCCACATAAGTTTATTTTTTTTACATTATAAGGAAACAGGCTAGGCATAAAATATTTAAGGTAAATAGTACATTACAGACTATTACAGAGGGCGGAAAAACAGGGGTTACCAAGTAGGTATAGACGAATCAAATTCAGCTGCTCGTTTCAACTGCCGCCATCTTTGACGCCAAGGTTACTTTGCAGGCCTAGGCGTGAAAAGTTTATATGAAATCCTATTACAGTCCCTTATAGTTAATGCGCCCGGAACATGATACTTCCAAGTATAAGGAACGTCATGACAAGTTTGAGAAAAAAAAGAGTGTTCGGAAATATGAACCTTTCGGGAATCAGATATAGTAATGAGACTAATGAGATTAATGAGGCTGTTACGTTGTTTGAAATTTTGAGAACTTAACTTAATTGATATTTATTACTAAAATAGTCTGTTGTAATAGTGCCTAAGAACTTATAAAACTGTAATAATAATAAACTTTTACACAATTTATTAATTATTTTCAATTTACACTTCTACTAAAAATTATATTATTCACTCTCATACATCTTGTTAAATAAATAATGAAGGCTTAGTTAGGGTCAGTTGCACCAAACCGTCTGTCACCGTTAAAGCGTTTGCTAAATTTTATTGTTTAGAAATTTTCATAGTACCCTGCCGGGTGACGCTGATGATTCCGTCAAAAGTGGTTGGTGCAACTGGCCCTAAGTAAGTTAAGGGGTTTATTTATGTACTCAAAGGCAACAAGGAATACAATATTACAAAAACCTTGGTTTTACTTTACACTGCACCACATTAAATTCCGTAAAACTACCCAACAATATAGTCCAAACTAAAACCTTCCAACTATGATCCATACACCAACTCGAATATCTGCGTTTAGCTAGGGGTTACATTTATTTAAATGACGCATTTCATTTAAAAAATAGGTTCATGAAGAAGGCGGGGCGACACCTGACGCACCGCCTCGCGAGGAAATTGCCGCGCGACGCAGCTCGGCTAGTGTGAGACAAACGCACGCGCGGCCACAATGCCTTGGGCGAGGCACGTCCACACTAGCCACCTCACGCGGCAAAGTCCTCGCGAGGCGGTGCGTCGGAAGGACTTAGGTCGTGTGGAAGTTGGGGTCACTAGTTGCAGTTAGTGTTGGTAGAGACTCGCGTTTTTTAAGTCTAAATTGCATGAACTCGACCCATATTTACGGGACTGTGAGCTTAAAAGACTTCCAAGTCTTTGGAGTCGTGAGTCGAGTCCTTTTTTTGAGTTTTATTGAGTCCTGTAGTCACGACTCAAGCTTTAAGATTGAAGCCATCGTATCTTTTTAAAGTCTTATGTCAATTTTAGGTGTGCTTAAGACTCGAGTCCTATAATGATGACTTGCTTTTGAAGTTTCTATGGTTTCTATCGTAAAATGTCATGTTAAACTAAATATCATGAAATAATTCTTAAAAACGTTAACTTTCTACTTAATAAAATAAAAATCTGCATACATAGATTTAAAAAAAAACTTGTACTCAGTTCGGGAATCGAACCCGGTCGTTTTGAAAAATAAAACTTACTTACATTATTTCTATTTGGATATCGATTGTGTAGGTCATAAGCAGTAAATGTTACTATGAAACACGATATCAAAAATTAATAAACTGCATTGTATTTCATATTCTTTAATTTAATTAATCTGACATAATAATTAACATGATAATAAATTCCCAAACTGGGTACAAGTTTTTTTTAAATCTATGTATGCAGGTTTCTTGTTATTAAAATCGACGCCATGGTTCCTAAGAACAGATTTCGCTATCTCTCATTGTTCTTACAATTACAAGTCCAGTTGAGTTCTAATAATGACTCAGTTGTTTTAAAGGCCTTAAGAGTAAACAAAACACTCGAGCCTCTATAGAGGACTCAAGTCTCTATATAAGACTACAGAAGACTCAAGTCCCCCCGAAGTTCAAAAGAACTTGAGCTTCGATTCGATGACTAGAGTCTAAAAAACCAAGTCGAGTCTTACAAATGAAGACTACAAGGACTCGAGTCTCTACCAACACTAGTTGCAGTACTGGACTAAAGTTGGGTTTCTACAGTTCATCTAAGGTTACTAAGGGCTGCATGAGTTTTGTTGGTATTGTAGTCTAAAACCACGAGCAATGTATCCTTCATCAGACCGGAACCACACAACTATGGGGCCTGCAGCGTTATCTGAAAGATAAAATACATTTATTAAAATATATCGGTTATAGTGGTAATTTTTTAAGATGTCGGAATCTTACTAATAGACGGAGAGCTGGCCACGTCATATATGACACAATAATGAGAGCAACGAAACCCCTCCAGTTAGTTTTCTATACTATGCTTATTTCTAGATCTGGACATCTGGCAGCTATAAAGTGGTGGAGGTCAAAGAATGCAAATAACTCGATGAAAACAAATCTTAGAGTTCTAGGTTTGATTCAATATTATGCGAAATTATGTTATTAATTAGATTATATCATAGCTAGAAGTTTCTGTTGGATGAAAGTAGTGCCAAATGATGTATAATTCAATTTATAGTTAGTTGCCTACTGTTTTTTTTTCTGCAATAATACACAATATTTTTTGATCTAATGTTAAAATATAGGCCCTGTCCTCTATAAATGACACAACTTCGGCAGTTTTTACCTATCTTGGTATTACTTTTTTCCAATTGAAAAACTTTGTTGGTCTGTGACTCTGACCTCCACCCATAAAAAGCTGCCAGATGCCCGGATCTAGCAATAAGGATGGTAAAGCAATCTAACTAGACAGGTTTCATTGCTGGCATTATTGTGTCATATCTGACGTGGCCAGCTTAGTCCATAAGGAGTTCTACCTACAATTCCACATCTTTAAAAAATCATAATATACAGTCACGTCTCTTTAGTCACTTCGCGCGTTATATTTTATTGGGTTAGTATGGAGACATTTCGTGAGAACAATAGTTACTTGTTATATAAGGGTGCAAAGTTGTATTTTAACCGCGAGTGTGGAATTAAAGCACCAGCTAGCGAACGGATTCTATTGTTGAAAGGTTTGAAAATAGAATCCTGAGCGTAGCGAGTGTTGCAACACACGAGACGTAAAAATACCTTTGCAGCCGTGTGTAACAAAATAATAAAATGCATTTCCTATTGAGGAATCCAGTCACGGAATTTAATTGTTGAGCCATTCACGGTTCAAGCTGATTTCTTTTGTTTAATACTTACTCTAATATGTTCCATGCAAGCATTATTACGAAGCCAAAGCAAAGTGAACCCTAAATAGCTCTACATTAGAGTCCTTGACCGTACCTACAGTCCACCTTTCAAAATAGCAACCTATCTTCATTCAAGGATGAAAACGGGGCACTTGTGTGAAAAATCTATACCTAAAATATCTAAAATATCCTGATTGACTGACACTTGACAAATAGGCAGTAAAAACATGGCTACCATGTAATCGGCTGTGACCATAATTATCACTGCTCTGTCATTCATTTGATAAATAATTTTAGTTACGAGTTGTAGCTACAACTACATGGTGGAGAAAACTTTTTATCAGAAAACCCAGCTGAGCTGAACTAGATATCTCCGTACAGTACCATACGTTTTGTGGTAACTTGTTGGTAACCTCGTTACCGCATAAGTTAGTATTCCACTAATTCTCAGTATCAAAATGTCCATAGTACCTGTAATAGGAGCGTCGAAATAAAAGTCCTGGAGAACTGATCCGTGGTTCAGCCGGTCTCCGCAGACCTTTGCGGGTGACATTTAGCAACCAATCGCTGGGACAGTTGAATATCTACACCGGCTTGGCCAGGAAGGATCATTGGTAAACCGTCCTAGCATTCCTATGTCTACGAGTATGGTACCTGTGATAGGAGCGTTGAGAGCAAAGTCCTGCAGAACTGAACCGTCGTTGAGCCGGTCTCCACAGAGCCTTGCGGCTGATATTAGCAACCAGTCGCTCGGGCAGTTGAATATCTCCACACCAGCTTGGCCAGGAGGAATCACTGGTAAGCCGTCTGGAAGCAATTGTATTAAACGAGCTTATATGAGAATCAACATTAGTAGATAAAGCTTAACGTACGATCACGTCTGAAAATAGGATACATTTTATGTGTTATAAACATGACGTATCGAAGACTTTACGCCTTGGTAATAGAGTCGTGACTACATAATATTTTTGTTAAATTAAGTGTACCTATCCATATTTTCGGACGTGACTGTACCATGGGTAAAAAATATGTGATTAGTGCGTCTGTTAATTATCAAAAAATATTAAACGCGTATTTAGCGGTTCGTGACGTCTCGTCGTACTAAAACGAATAAAAAGTGTAGCACGGCGAGACGTTATACGCAACTTTAACGTGCTCTATCTCCATCTTTTTTTTATTGTTCAGTTGATTACCTGAATCGTAGTTAGGGATCTGCATAATCCCCGCATTTGTGTACGTGATGCTGCAAGACGCAGGCTCCCGTTCTATGCACATTGCATAATTTAGATTGTTCTGTAATTAAATTCAACCTGAATATTTTACTGTCAAATCATGCAGTATTAGTTCTATCGGAAAGCGGTCATCGGTTGGTCCCACTCCACTCTCTAACCCATAGATCTAAAATTTAACCGCCGAAAGAAAAATAAAAGCCAATAAAAAACCGGCACTAACACGAAACGAATCGACCAACAAAAAACAATAGCGCACTGAAAAGAAAAAAATAATAATTTGGTGTTCAATAACGCAAGTGAATACCTACCCTACAATTACAATTATAATATATTTCTATACACTTTCTATATCTATATATATATATAACTCAAAGGTGACTGACTGACTGACTGACTGACTGACATAGTGATCTATCAAACGCACAGTCCAAACCGCTGGTTCTAGATATTCCAAATTTGGCACGTAGGTTCCTTATAAGGTCTAGAGGTGCGCTAAGAAAGGATTTTTCAAAATTCATCCACTAAGGGGGTGAAATGGGGGTCCAAAGTTTGTATGGGGAAACAAGATTAGCTATTTTATTCGAAACTTTACAGGAGTATTCCTAACGATAAATGAGAAAACAAGTGTTTCAGCTTTTTTGAGAATTCAACCCATAAGGGGGAAATGTGGTGACAAAATTTAAATATCAACATGGGTATTGTTTCTATGGTTTATCGGGTCGGAAATCAACACTTAAGGGGGTGAAATGGGGGTTGATAGTTTGTATGGGGAATTTTTAAACATTGAACCAATTTAGATGAAACTCGGTATAGAGATAGTTTGTATACCGGGAAACGACATGGGACAGTTTTTATCTCGAAAATCAATCTTTAAGGGGGTGAAATGGGGGTTGGAGGTTTGTATGAAGATTTTTTTTACCGCGAACCGATTTAGATAATTTTGTTGTGGATATAGTTTGAGTCCCAGGAAACAATATAGAATATTTTTTAAGCCGAAAATCAATCTTGGAGGGGTAGAAAACATGTTGGTAGTTTGTATGGCGAATTATTAACCGCTGAACAGACGATTGAAATGAATTTGGTACATATTATATAGATTGAGTCTCGGTAAACAATATAGGATAGTTTATATCTCGAAAATCAACCCTCTAGGGGGTGAAACGGGGGTTGAAAGTTTGTATGGGAAATTAATAACCGTTGAACCTATTTAGATGATTTGGTATGGAGATATGTTGCGTTCTGGAGAAGGATATACAGGGTGTTTGGTAACCGGATGCAAAGCCGAAAGTAGAAGATAGTCTAGGTCATGTAGAACATTTTTAGCCATACTTGTCTTAGACAAATGTTATTAGTTTTTTTTTAATTTAAATTTTAAGATTTGTCGGAGAAAACTGCAAAACTTCAGACTAAATCGATAATTAGTACTTTTTTTACTGCAGGTAGATTTTTTTTTGTTTTATTTCGTATTGTGCAATGTCTATCAAACACTAGAAAAGTGATTTCAAACATCTGTGTCTAAAGAAAACAAGTTGACAGCGATTTAAAATTTTAGTTACATGAAAAAGTAAACGATTTAAGTGATTTCAAAGTACGAAAAAAAAAAACTAAAATAGCCACGAATTTTCAAACCATTTTAAAAACATGCTTGGCTTTTACCCTTTTATTTAAGCTATCAAACACGACTGTAGCTACTGTATCCTTGAAAATAAGCCACCTAAACCAACTGGGTAGCTAAAATGTTTCACTCTACTTGTGATACTTGTGGTAGTTGTGGTGACGAATCTCATTATGATTTTACAATAAAACATTGGTTCTGAATACTAAGTTGGCGTTGACTTGACATTTGACTTGTTTTAAAAGGGTTAAGTGTACTGGACAAAACTACCACATGCAATTTTAACAAACAAAGGCTTGCGGCGGTGAGAGACAAAAGGGACTGATAGCGGCAGGCGGCGGGCGATAAGACAATCATGTCTCAAGCCATTTTATCTTTGAAAATAGGCTACCTGTACTAATAAGAGGGAATGTTTAGGGTAAATTAAAACAAAAGCATAAAAGATAAGTTATTTATTTTTACGATCAACACATTAAAATTACACATCATCGCTCGTTTTCAAAATGTGACCCGCCGTTTCGAATACAAGCACGAGCCCGTCTTCTTACTTCTGTGGTGGTTGTTCCGAATATCATTTCTTCCCTCATCCTTTCGAACGCCGCTTCTATCCTCTCCCTCAGCTCTTCTACGGTATTAATGACCTCTTGTGTGTAGACTAGCTCCTTAGCTCGGCCCCAAACGAAAAAATCCAATGGTGTCAAATCAGGTGACCGAGCGGGCCAAGGGATTCGTCCGCCTCTGCCGATCCAACCGTCCGGGAAACAGTTATCCAGATGCTCCCTTACAGCCAGAGAGTAATGGGCGGGACAACCGTCGTGTTGAAATGTCACTGCACCGGGCAGCTGGTCTTCGTCAATAAGCCTGGGCAAATCGTTTTGTAAAAATTCCAAATAATTTGCCCCATTTAAATTATTTGGCAAAAAATGTGGCCCAATAAGGACTCTGCCGATGATTCCAGCCCACACATTGACGGAAAACTTTCTTTGGAAGGACACTTGCTTTTTCCAATGTGGATTGTTGTTTTTGTCAGCCCATTGGTGTAGGTTATGGAAATTTGTGATCCCCTCCCGGGAAAATTTCGATTCATCGGTCCAAAGAATGCTTCGCAAAAAACGTCGGTCTTCGATATCCGCATTGAGTAAAAATCGGCAGAAGTCCACTCGGCGTGCAGGATCTCCTTCGTCCAAACCTTGAACTCCGATGCCGCGAAAAGGATATTTTCCCTCACGATTCATTGTGGCCCATACTTTCCATGTGGACAAGTTCAGATTACGAGCTACCACTCTGATGCTCGTATTCGGATCCTCTGCAAATGCCTGTAGAACGTCTTCCTCCACTTCAGGGCGATTACGTCCTGGATTCCCTCCATGTTGCACAGCAATACCATTCTCACGTAGCCTTCGGAATGAATTGTAAAACACTCTCACATTAGGCAATCTCCGGTTTGGAAAACGCTCTTGGTACATCCGTCGGGCCATCGCTCCATTACTGTCAGCTTTGCAGTACATGTAGATAATGTCGGCGTATTCTTCGTTCGTAAACTCCATGTTTACAATGAAGAAGTCGTAATTACACGTGAAGGAGCGCCTACGGCAGCTACAACTTGACACGGTAAATTGAGATGAGAGCGGGAAATTAAACCACAATGAACGTCTAATCGCAACTGAAGTTGTAACTAGACTAAATTACTAGTTTTTGCACAAATACTCATGTAGCTAATCAGTTTATCTTTGTCAATAAAGCACAAAATCGATCATCTTTGTTTAACGCCGCTCACCGCCTGCCGCTATCAGTCTCTTTTGTCTCTCACCGCCGCAAGCCTTTGTTTGTTAAAATTGCATGTGGTAGTTTTGTCCAGTACACTTAACCCTTTTAAAACAAGTCAAATGTCAAGTCAATGCCAACTTAGTATTCAGAACCAATGTTTTATTGTAAAATCATAATGAGATTCGTCACCATAACTACCACAAGTATCACAAGTAGAGTGAAACATTTTAGCTACCCAGTTGGTTTAGGTGGCTTATTTTCAAGGATACAGTAGCTACAGTCGTGTTTGATAGCTTAAATAAAAGGGTAAAAGCCAAGCATGTTTTTAAAATGGTTTGAAAATTCGTGGCTATTTTAGTTTTTTTTTATCGTACTTTGAAATCACTTAAATCGTTTACATTTTCATGTAACTAAAATTTTAAATCGCTGTCAACTTGTTTTCTTTAGACACAGATGTTTGAAATCACTTTTCTAGTGTTTGATAGACATTGCACAATACGAAATAAAACAAAAAAAAATCTACCTGCAGTAAAAAAAGTTCTAATTATCGATTTAGTCTGAAGTTTTGCAGTTTTCTCCGACAAATCTTAAAATTTAAATTAAAAAAAAACTAATAACATTTGTCTAAGACAAGTATGGCTAAAAATGTTCTACATGACCTAGACTATCTCCTACTTTCGGCTTTGCATCCGGTTACCAAACACCCTGTATAATAGTTGTTATCCCAGAAGTCATTCCTTAAGCGGGTAAAAAGGTGGGTGGATTACTAATTCCACGCAAATGAAGTCGCGGGGAAAAGCTTCTATTCAAGAGTAGAAATCTGTATTAATCATAATCTCTCGGTAGTAAGTCGTTGATGGCGTAACAATTAAACAATTATTGCAATAATTTCTTTAAAATAAAAAATGAGGGAACCGCCGTCTTCAAAACGTGGTATACCGAAACCTCCAGAATGTAACGAATACTTTTCCGAAAACCGCTTCTAAATCAGTTCAGCGAAACGCAAGATGATCGCGGACAAACATACATTCCTACATACAAACATACGAGTCTAACTGAGAACCTCCTTTTTTAGTACTTTTAGTACGCGGGCGAAGCCGCGGGAAAAAGCTAGTACCTAATACAATCGCTAGGTATCGCTTATATCAATTTAATGACATCTAGAAAGTATGAACTACATACATACTTCTGAAATCAATCACACAAATCTGCGTATTTATATATTTACAATCAGTTATTTTTGGAGTCGGTGCCAGCCTCAAACAAACTTGAGCACCTTAGTGAAGAGTTAAACGCAACACATTCCAAAACTGCAACCTCTGCCAAGCGCCTGAAAGACTGTCCAGGATGAGAAGCTACATTAACGATAGGTTATCTCAAGAAGGTGAAAAGCAGCGCGCTCGTCGCTTAGATCTTGTAAGAGAGCGACTTTCAAATGAGAGTGTGTTTGCCAAAGGGCAGGCATATGTGGCACTTAGTAGAGTGAAAACACTTGAGGGTATTGCTTTATCTGACCTAGAGCCAAATAAGGTATTACACAAACCTCACGAGCTTTAGCAGAAATCCAGAGACTACCCTACAATTACAATTATAATATATTTCTATACACTTTCTATATACCTAATACAATCGCTAGGCTTATATCAATTTAATGACATCTAGAAAGTATGAACTATATACATACTTCTGAAATCAATCACACAAATCTGCGTATTTATATATTTACAATCAGTTATTTTTGGAGTCGGTGCCAGCCTCAAACAAACTTGAGCACCTTAGTGAAGAGTTAAACGCAACACAAATCTTTTCCCACCTTTTGCTCTGAGCTTGGGATCCGCTCGGCAACCTAATCCCAGGAATTGGCGCAGGCACTAGTTTTTACGAAAGCGCCTGCCGTCTGACCATTCAACCCAGAGGGAAAACTAGGCCTTGTTGGGATTATATCCGGTTTCCTCACGATGTTTTACTTCACCGAAAAGCGACTGGTAAATATCAAATGATATTTCGTACATGTATTAAGTTACGAAAAAGATACGAGCCGGGGTTTGAACCCGCGACCTTCGGAATGAAAGTCGGGCGTCTTACCGCTAGGCCACCAGCGCTTTTCCTCAGCCTTCAACAAACTGCTTTAGTTAATTATCATCGTCGTCAAAATATGCGAATACGCCCAGTACCTTTTTAAACATCCGGAGCGATTGCTCAGTTATCAAGTACCTACAGTCTTCCTCTAACTTTCACAGCAAGAGCGCAATAAAGCCTAGCTGGACACACTCTTTCTTTTGAAATAATTTAGGTGATGTACCATCGCTCACACTGGTAACTGCCCATCGGTGGACCTTATGCCTTTTATAATAAGGTCCACCGATATACAGTTAAGAGTGTTGCAGTTTGTACATAACGGCTTCGTCGTACCAAATAAGCCGGAGCTTTAGCGATCGATGTGTCGGACGTGTCACGATAGTTGAACGATTCCAAGTATCCCGTTGGCCCTTTGAAGTATTGGAGACATCCCGCTGGTGCTGCTAAGTCGTCGCCTGCGGATAGCTGGGATACCTGAAAAAATAACGTCGCAGTGAATGGACGGACGGTGGTACTGGTAGGTGAGTAATTGAGTTATATGAAATTATGAACATGTGACCGCTGAGCTCCGAGTTCCGCTTATTTATCGGGTATACCTATTAGAAGTAAATTTTTTATAGATAGATCACTGCTGTCTGTGGGAGGGGGGGAGGGTCTACTAGTAATTACCACAGCCTATATGGACTAGGAGCTGGTCACGTCAGATATGACACAATAATGAGAGCAACGAAACCCGTCTAGTAAGGTTGCAATACTATCCTTATTCCTAGATCCGGGCATCCGGCAGCTTTTAATGGGTGGAGGTCAGAGTGACAGACCAACAAAGTTTTTAAGTTGGAAAAAAGTAATACCAAAATAAGTAAAAAAAGCTACAGTTGTGTCATTTATAGAGGACAGGGCCTATATTTTAACATTAGAACAAGAAAGAAATCGTATTATTACGGAAACAGAAACAAAATAGGCTTCATGGCCTGAAGGTTCCGATGGCTTCGAGTAACCTAAGTTATTCATAATCACAATTTGTATGTACCTTTGCATTATGGTCCGTTTTTAACCGACTTCCAGATTTCAAAAGAGGAGGTTCTCAATTCGGCGTGTATGTTTTTTTTTTTTTTTTTTTTTTTTTTTTTTTTTTTTTTTTTTTTTTTTATGTTTGTTACTCCATAACTCCGTCATGTCTGAACCGATTTTGAAAATTCTTTTTTTTATTGTAAGTATATATATACAGATTGGTCCCGTTTTTGTCAAAACGCAGTTCTGATGATGGGATCCATGAGGAATCGAGGGAACTCCTCAAATCTTAAAGGCATACATATAGTGATTTTTATATTTTTATCAACAAATCCATCATTTTCATTCAAAACAGTGACATTTGATGAAGTAGAACTGCTGATGATGATCAGAACGGAACTCTTCAACGACGCATAGTTCACGTTTGGCGATTTGTCCTCTTCGCTGTGTTTGTTTAGCAAGTTTAATTGTCAGGACAAATTTTCGTCAACTCAAGTTCTGATGATGGGATCCATGAAGAATCGAGGGAACTCCTCAAATCTTAAGGGCTTACACATAGTGATTTTTGTATTTTTATCAACAAGTCAAGCATTTTCATTCAAAAGAGTGACATTTGATGAAGTGGAACTGCTGATGATGATCAGAACGGAACTCTTCAACGACGCATAGTTCACGTTTGGCGATTCGTCCCCTTCGCTGTGTTTGTTAAGCAAGTTAGATTGTTAGGACCAATTTTCGTCAAGCTCAAGTTCTGATGATGAGTTCCATGAGGAATCGAGGGAATTCCTCAAATCTTAAAGGCATACATTTTTTTTTTTTTAATACCACGATGGTGGCAAACAAGCATACGGCCCGCCTGATGGTAAGCAGCTACCGTAACCTATGGACGCCTGTAACTCCAAAGGAGTCACATGCGCGTTGCCGACCCTTTACAAAAAGGAGGATTCACTGTGTTGACGACTAAAGGAACAAGAAGGTCCCTTATCGTCAACACACTGGGTCCTCTTTGAGCTCTTTGGCAACCTTACTCACCAGCAGGAACACAACACTATGAGTAGGGTCTAGTGCTATTTGGCTGTGGTTTTCTGTAAGGTGGAGGTACTTCCCCAGTCGGGCTCTGCTCCAGATTTGAGCGATGACATTCGCTGAACGTGCCCTACCACACTTAGCGAGATGCCATTCGCAGTGCCCATACCTCTCTTTTTGGCGTAGTTTAAGGACATACCTGTCCGGACGTAGTTTAAGGACATACCCCGGGTCCATAAAGTGACTTTTGTATTTTTATCAACAAATCAAGCATTTTCATTCAAAAGAGTGACATTTGATGAAGTGGAACTGCTGATGATGATCAGAACGGAACTCTTCAACGACGCATAGTTCAGGTTTGGCGATTTGTCCTCTCCGCTGCGTTTGTTAAGCAAGTTATTTCATTGTATGGAATCTAAGTGCACCATCTACAATAATGCTTCACCGGCTACCCCCATGGAAGTCGGTTTTTTTTTCTTAAAAATTTTAACAGGAAGAGTTTAAATTAACTCGTGCTTGTTCAGATATGTCAAACGTTTACTTTTAGAGACTATGTTCTCTAATTGCATATATGCATTGGAATTGTATTGGAGTTGGAACATGTCTTAAACGTATTTTATAGTTAGAATCGGTGCCGCATGTCCTTGACAATATTTTTGGGACAACGGAATTATTAATGCGCAACCGTTTCACGAGCTGTCAAGTTTCAACTTGTTCAGTTACCTACTTGGGCCCTTATTCTAACATTAAAACCTTATTAAAACACGTTAAAACAAAATCAAACTTCGATAGAACTCCTATGTATTAATTACCAAATACAGCTAACGTCTAATCGACTGAATCAGAAATATCAGAAAATTGTTTGAAATCATTTCGATACCTACAACTTTAATATTGATTGGAGTTATGTTAGAGAAAGTTGTGTCAACAGAATTGAAGTTTTCGATTTCTCGAATTTTTTAAATGTATGTTTACCGATTATTCGATGATTGCTGGACCGATCCGAAAAAATATTTTTTCGCTTGAAAGAGTACCTATACTTGAATCTTGAAGCAAATCAAATATTTTTGTTCAATATTTTTTGATTTGCAATTTTTTAAGTAGTTACACTACTATATATAAACTGAAAATAGATGTCATATACTTCAGAAAGATAGGATAGGATAGGAGGTGCAAGCACGTACTGCGCATGCCCTTAGAGTATGGTCAACGGCGCCTAGCCGTTTCAAATTCAGAGATTGCATATACATGAGAAAATTTGTCAAGTTCCGCCGTGACCGGGTGGTCTAGTGGTCAGGACGTCAGCCGCGAAAGCTGAAGACGCCAGTTCGAATCTGGCCTCGGACACCGGAGGGTTTGGTCACTTTTTCTGAAGTATATGACATCTATTTTCAGTACCTATACTTACTTTACAGTTGGTCCCATTGTTATCAGGTCAGGTTCTGATGATGGGATCCTGGAGAAATCGAGGAAACTCTTCAACTATTATAGGCACGCCTATAGTGATTTGAGTATTTTTTACAGCAGCTCGAGCATTTGCTTTTGGAAAGGTGGAGGCTAAGTGAAGTCGGTTCTTTTTTGTTTAAAATTATACTTACCTTAATGGCGAATAATCGATTGTCCGACGAAGCCGTTTGGATGGACAAGGTGATTGGCCCACTGACGTCACCAACCTCGATGTAAGCTGAAAACGTGAATACTCGTATCGTATCATCAAAAGCGTCCTCAACCGACTTCAAGGGGAGACTTCACAGTTGGTACCATTGTTATCAGGTCATGATCCGATGATGGGATCCTGGAGAAATCGAGGGAAGTCTTCAACTATTATAGGCACACGATTGTGATTTTAGTATTTTTTACAGCAGCTCTAGCATTGGCTTTGGAAAAGTGGAGGCTAAGTGAAGTCGGTTCTTATAAGATTTGGAGGCTAGAAACAACGTTTATAGCTGACCTTTATGAGATAATCTATTGTTCAATTTAATTTGAACATACCGTGAAGGCCAGTGTTCACGCCGCACAATATGGGCATCATGCTGTTCACATTTTGTCCAGACACTACGAACTGATCTTGCTCACACGACCCAGCAGTTGGTGGTAATAGCTGAAAATTCATTGAATAAATTTTAATGAGTTTAGTCCTAGTTATTTTTGACTGAGAGGTTTTTCGTGTTTTCATTCCGAACAAATATTTATACTTACTGTTTTTCTACACAGCTCCTAAGATCGGTTTAATAAATTGACTTACCTCAAAATTCAAGAAATCCAAGAGAATCTGTTTAATGTCGTCCGAGGCTTTATTGACTGTCACAGCGCAAGCTAGTCTCTCAGAGCTGGGATCAGGAAATCCTGGGTTCACAAACCACCCTGTAGCCGCTTGAGTTGCTTCGTCACACGAGAACTGAACTGTAATTGGAGGTTGTTAGAATAATTGTGGAACGACTAGTGCAATCATGTCTGTTCTATACCTAAAATAAGGCTAATTAGAAAACAAATGAGCCAGAGTATGTTTGGCCAAATCCGTACTTCAGTTGCCAGATCCAGTATCCAGCAGGGCTTGTAACCGGTATTTTGCTCCATACTAAAATACCGGTTTTTTTTCGTTTTTTCGTTTACTATTTCATATTTAATCGAAAAATCTTACAATATAAAGTCATAACATAACCTAAAAACAATACGAGTTCTACGTAAAAACCATAAAATATGTGAACATATTGGGTTATTTCGGGGCTTTTTGCGAAAACCGGTTACAAGCCCTGGTATCCAGGTCGGGTACCTACTTAGCGCAGTTAAGGGCAACGTTATTTGAGCCGTTTGGGCCTGAGACCCTGCTGGGATCCTAGGGGGGAAAGCGCTCACAGGGTCTTGAAAGATTGTAGGTAGCTGTAGGTTAGTGGAATTTTACGCGTGACCAGAGGGCTGGGTCATATCTAGCACAGCGGATAAGCATTGCAATACAACGGGGCAATGCTGCCAGTCTTTTAGGCACGCTGCCAATAGATGGCGATTTGGGGCAAATTTTATATGTATAAGTACCTGGTATAGTTTATTTTTAGTAGTTCTTAATTTTTACTTCTTTTAAGGTCTAGTTATGTTATTAATTGTTGTTTGTTACATGTCAATTATTGATTATGATTAAATAAACGCCCCTAAAGAAAAGAAAAAACGTCAAAACAACCTGTTACCTTAAAATGATTATGTAGATTAATATTATGGTATGCATTAATATGCATACCTATTATAATGGGAAAGCAGCTTCTACTCGATCACCTTTTGACTCATCTCGCCGGTAAGCGACTAAAGTATGATCCCTGCCTCGTGCTGCTAGACTCCATCGTCGACCGGTCACTTAATTGAAGCTACGGTTGGCGCAGTCTTCTGTAAAACTCAAATACCGAGTTGACTGATAGATACTTACTCACGCAACATACTCCGTAGCCATCAGCACAACCGCCCATCCCCTGCCCACCAGTGTTCACACAATCATACTCATGCAAGCACGTCCCATCCAGCCCACTGCTCGACGTACACGCAACGTGATCGAACTCCACCACCTGGAATACTTCTAGAAATTTCTTCGTCTTTTCGTTATTCAATTGTTTCTTAAGCCTTGGTCGTAAGGCTGGACACCGTTTTCGGATAACTTTTCTCTTGTTAAGTTTAAACAAGTTTATGTTGTGTAAAGTGTTATTGTACTGAAACGTTCTTAACGGTTTATGTTTTGGTTTATCAGTCATCGGGTCTTGGTGATTTTGAGGCAAAACTACGCCGTTTTGATAAGCTTCCTGAGGTCCATTAGTAGCGTTTATTTTCGTTATGCCTCTCCATTCATTAGTCGTCTGGTTGAAAATGGTTAACGGCATATTTAGTTGTTGGGTGTAGTCACTCCTAAATGTGTTTCCGGTTTCGGGAAACGGGCTTGATAGGTTTTCGTAAATCGTCGCTGAATACCATCGTTCTCCGTTTATCCTTGTTATTATGCTAACAATGATCAGGCGAATGATTTGGTGACCCATTAAAATTTCATTAATTAATTTATAACTTAAAGAAAAAAAAATACCCGCCTAACGTAACGTAAATAACGTAAAATTTATAAAACTGAAGGAAAATCTTTATCTGGTTTGAAGGTGAATTATGTACACTGATATCAACAGGGAGCCTTAGTTTACGTTCGTTAAAATAAGCACTTCCTATTTATGAAAGGTACACTTATGGTGCAAGTGCAAGGCCGACTGCACTACACGATGCACTTGACGGGTTCTATGGGGAAGCAGACGGATGTAATGTATGTAATTAAATGTTTAGAAAATGCTTTGGCTCGTTAATTCGTTCCACATATCCGTTGACCGCGTATATTGTCACACTAGTCATTTGGTCTAAGACTCTTAAGTTAAGGCGTTGGACACACAGAGAGCGCCGGTACTAACGTAATGTTTCAGTGCCATACTTGCCCATATACCTACGTTTTGTTCGGCGATTTGATACGGCTAGAAATAACTCAATTTCGTTCAAGAGATTGCGCTGCGGCACCTGATACCAAAAAGCAGTATTTCTCTAATAAGTCTCGTCGCTGTCGTTCTCGTGGACCATTTTCCGGGGCTAGCTATCCGTCTATAAGATCGCTACTCTGCTCTGCCCTGCTAAGCTGAAAAGCGCTATTTCAAAATCAAATGCATTCTAAAATACAATTTTCTGCTATAAAATTTAGGGTATACATTTACATTAATTTTTTTTGAAATAAAGCGCTATTCGGCAGTAGGTAACTGGGTGCTGCCGCTAGATGAAGTCCACAAAGGCAAAAAGTACTAGGCCCTAGCATTTTAAAATGCAATTCTCTGCTATAAAATTTTGGGTATAGGTACATTTGCATTCAACTTTTTTTTAATAGCGCTATTCGGCAGTAACTGGTCGCTGCCGCCACGTGAAGTCCACACAGCCAAATAGCACTAGGCCCTACTCATAGTGTTGTGTTCCTGCCGGTGAGTAGGTAAGGTATAAGGTCAGAGAGCTCAAAGACGAGTTGACGACATGCGGCCCTCTTGTCCCTTTAACCGTCAATACAGTGAATCCTCCTTTTATAAAGAGTCGGATACGCGCATGTGACACCTCTGGAGTTGCCGCCGTCCACAAACTACGGTAGCTGTGTACCATGAGGCGGGCCGTTACATGTTCGCCACGATCGTGGTATAAAAAAAGGCCGCACCCCAGTAGTGCTAATAGCTGTTCAATGCAGGTCAAATAAGCAATTATTATATTGATAATACATGACCAGGTACACAACAGCTGCGTGTCATTTTACTGAGCTGGCATACATGTTGTCTAAGGTGGTGACGGGTTTAGGTCACATTTTACACAGACATATACCTAAATAGAGGTATTTGTGACGCTTTGTTATTTGTTTCAGTTAAGACTGCGTCGACCGTCCAGTGGCGCCCTTATTGAGGGGATTGTATTTCCTAATAAACTAATAATGTTCTGTATAATCCATCATGTTAAGTTGTAGTCCTACTAATTCCGCAACTTATGATCTATAGTCTGGCCAGACAACGAACGCAGTAGCAATGTACAGCGAACAAAAGTATGGCAATACTAAGAATCTGTGAAAAAAGCAGCAATGATCATCAAATTTTATGTTTTTAATTTTAGTTGGTATTTCCACCCCTTTCGTTCGGTGACATTTACGGTATGTAAAAAGGAGACGGATATATTTCGTCTGATCTGTCATCAACTGCAACAGATAATCTGGTTGAGGCAATTGACATATGCCTTAAAAGTGAATTTAAATTTAATTGGGAACGTTGCAGGAGTTCTATCTCACTCGCGCTTAAGATGAGACAGTGAAATGCACTAGAAACAAATTCAATGTGAATTTAAATGTTCGTCATGAAATTCGGTGTCTCATCACAAAGAGTTGCCACATGTACGTATTTTGAATTTGTCACGCGTTTCTACTGACAGAAATGGTTTGCCAGACTATATGTGATACAGTTTTATATTACTTATTTTTGGCTTCATCGCCTAAACGGAAAAAAGTGGCCAGTACGAGTATTTGCCGTTTAGCAAAGCAAAAAATACGGAAAATGAAACTATGTGACTACGATCAAAAGTTGCGTAATCAGTAGGACTACTACTTAACACTGAGGGATAATACATAAATGGATTCGTTTATTAGGAATAACAAACCCCCCAATGGGGGCGCCACTGGACGGTCGACACACACTATGAATGTCGGAAGTATTTATGCGTTTTATACAGATATTTGATTTAAATTTAATTGGGTCAGATGGAGGACAAACAAAAAACTTAGGTTAGGTATTCGTTAAACGGCAAACAGCTAAAGTGTAAATTGTAGTTTTATACGCGACCTTTTACGGAACCGCGAGTAAAGGCCCTAAGTAGTTAGATTAGATAGATAGATAGATATATGTATAGTATATCTTCTTTTTTATTTTCTTTGGCGTGTAAGCACCCTCTGGGCTGGACAGGTAGGTACAGCTCGATTTGCTGTTTCTCCTCCAGGTCCAGAGTTGCCCGGCAATATTTTCAGAATACGTTTTCTATTAGATATATGTCTGGATTCGTGCAATAATGCAATTATAACGCCAGAGAACAAGGTGGCCGACTAAAGTGCCAATTACACACGTGCTTGGACGACAGACACGAAATAGCCAATCAGAATACAATGCATATTGCCGCGGGAATGATTCAGGTGGCTAATTCGACGTGTCTTAGAGATTAAACGTGACATGGACACTAGGGAATGCAACCCGGGTTTTTTGAGAATGAAAAATAATACCCGTTCCCTAATGGACACTAGGTAAGTATATCCATGTATTTTCTACCATATCTAACTGACCTTACAATATGCATGTAAAAAGTTACACACGTACGAAACCTGATAGATATTGATGTCTATAAGCGTTTATTATTAGAACGAACAATCTAATCTAACCTTTGAAATACAATATATTATGCATATAAATAAATGCATTGTTTTCGATATCTAGGTTTGCAGGTAAGTAATGTACCTATCCTACACGTTTTTGATAAGATAGTGTATTTCGCGTATTACGATTTATTACAGTAATCATAAAATATAGGTACGCATGAATTAAATTCATACAGATCTCATTGCAAAACGAGGACATAATAATGGACTCACAGACCACTACATATATAAGTACCCACTTACTTAAGATTTATAAGTTGCACACATTAATCGCTGATAAGAAATTACATAATTGCACAGACTCGACTACAAAAACTAGACGATCTTGGTCTACATTGTATGTAAGGGATAACGGATACATAGGGGCACTATTCCACATCGACTTTGTTGGCTCGAGACATGACACAATCTTTAGATATATTGGCTAGATGAGTGATATTGCCCATTTAATAAGGCTCCAATTCTTGGTATTTTGGGATTCAGCATTACATACCTACATACTTACTTCCTAATAAGTACTAGACATGAATACCTGTCATCTAGGTATATGAAATTGACTGCTTAAACGGCTATTAGACATGGCAATTTGTAGGGTCCAACCTGTCGGGTTGGTAGGTGTAATGGCACCTAGGGAGTAGGAATCCCGATCTAGGACGATCGGGGCGATCGGCAGTGCCCCTACACCCGCAGCTGTTTATGGAGGTCGTTAGAGTTATTTTACCTTTTTTATTTATAATGTTAGCCATTTGCTACACATTCCATTATTTGAAATAAAAGTTAAAATGTGTAGATTCGCTGGTAATTAATATATTTATCTAGTTTTGTATTTAAATAATAGAAGGGTTGGCCAGATGAAGTTAGATTCAGGCAGCTCGAGCGGTCATTTAAATATCAATAATAATAAAAACAGTTTCTTTTATTATGTAATGTATACTGTTATAAGTACTATCACCGTGCTTCACTAAAATACATTTTTTAGATGTTTTGAAGGCATCTCTGTAAACGTTGGTAAGGACGATTTGTTGGTGAGGTAGGGTTAGTAGGGACGATTTGTAGGGAAAGTGTAATAACGGGCCCAACGCCGACAGGAGTTGGACACAACAGGTTGGGCCCTACAAATTGCCATGTGTAATAGCCGTTTTAAATTCATTTAACCTGGGCACGATTCGACATGGCATAACTGACAGTCGCTTGCGAGACAACTATGATATCACACTTTTGTGACAGTTGAAATTTGGGGTGGAATCACTCAAGAGTGATATCTAAAATGGTTGCCATAACCATAGACAAAACGCTCTAGCGAGACCTACTGACAGATTGACAGTTAGGTGTGAACACGTGTGGACAGGTGGATATCACTCTATCCACTAGCGATACAAGTGTGACATCCACGTCTCACAGTTTGGCATGTCGAATCGCATCCACGTCTCACAGTTTGGCATGTCGAATCGAGGCCCTGGCCAGGTAATGGTTGGTTTCGCTCCACCAAAAAAAACCTTGTTGCTAAAAGTTCATGAAGTTTGCCTAATCCTAAGTATTTATTGCCACTACCTATATGTATATAGGTACATCCGCTTAGAAAAAGAGATGTGGTGTCCTACTTGACGTAGGCTATTTCATGTCTAATAAACATGCAAATGAGTGTGGAGTGTGCATATAGGTGCATGCATAAATAGACCCAACACTTAATTGTCTCATATAAAACCTAGAACACTAATTTATATTACCCGTAATTTGCGCTGAATGTCTCCTAAATACGTGTAATTTTAGTGAGTGTAATTTTTGCAATCTATAACTAAGCAATTACGTTTGTATGATATAAAATCTCTGTTACGCGACTTAGCTAGATGTATTAGGGCTCTATTTGAGTCGAGAAAATGACAGAAGGTGAAATTGTAAAAAGGTTTTCGCTGTAGCGAGGTCTACCCTTTTCTGTTAAATAAGTTGAAGAATTTTGATATTTTCCATATAAATATTTCAATAAAAGTTAAAACTACATACGTACAGCTGGTCTAATTATGTGATAACGTTTTTTAGGGATGATAAATACAGTTTTATCTTGATTTTTCTAAAACAGAACTTGTGGTTGGTAAGAAATATTGAGCAGTCTTTTAGGTAGGTACCTATAGTTTTTGATTTTCTCTTACTACCTCATTTGGACTAGACACTCTGTATATGACATTAAGTACATATATGTCGCTGTTCTAAAGCTCACTACCTACCGTAAAGTAAACTGGAAAAAATACATCATAAGTAGACAGATACTTACACGGGCGTTATCATTATCTCACATGGCATGGCCCTTCGCATAGTGGGTGTGTTGTCATTGACGAACTATAAAAGCCTTAGTAAGCTCAAAGGCTCTACATATTCGTACCCAAGCTTCCAAGGGTCCGACGTCAAGAAATATGTCTTTCAAAGTGAGTAAATCTGTAGATTACAGTAGAATCCGTTTATTATAACCCCGCATACCAACCGCTTAATGTGACGTAATTGACGATACAAAATTTGGTTTTCATAGAAAATTCTTTATAATTAAATCTGATATACAGACATAAATGAGTCCGTTTATATTGACGTGTCGGTTATTATGACCTATTTTAAAGATATTATAAGAACTATGTCCGGTTACAGTGACACCTTCCCTCAGTTTTGTTAGTTTTGTGACCCTTTTTTTCAGTCCTTCTCCTGTGACGAAGTTGGTTAGGTAGGTGTGTGACGCGTGATTTTATATTGTTTTTTATTTTGTAATTATTACGGATTGAATGTATTTAACATCACGCCTTGTTAGCGAGTTATCACCATAGGTAGGACCATTAAAATTGTTTCGTTTCTGAGACTACTTTTATATGACATTCAGTTAGTATGACCTGTTTTTCACTACCCTTCGGTGTAATTATAAGCGGATTCTACTGTATATCCATGAAATACTTATGAAAAATTATGATTTTGACGTTAGTTTGAGGAAAATGATGCTACAAAATTTTATTATATTTCAATAAAATCTATTGTTCCTTATGAATTTTTGAGGTTTTTGTTAAACAAAATATTTCTATTGAAATTGTGAACGAAAACTTATAAAGGTTTAAAAATAAAATATAACGAAACTTAACGCGAACCGAGTAAGTAACAAAACTCTAACTTATTACTTATTTAACACTAAACTTGTCTAGTGCGGCGACGAGCAGTCATTAGAATAAGTTAGATAACTTGGATTGTCTCTTGGATACTTGAGAATTGGATATTTTGAACATCAATTTCGCTATCCTAACTTCAAAATTACTACTCATAGACAAGTAGGTACATAAACAAGCTGTTAGATACAATTAATAGTTCCAAGAAACATGAGAAAAGTCAAGTTGAGAGATGAATTGGAATAAATGTAACTTCTAAGCTGTGCCCTTTCAGATAGTGCTCTTCGCCTGCGTGGCTTCAGTCTACCAGGCTGCAGCCATCCTGGCCCCGATTGGTTACGGCGGCTACCCTTACAACAACTACCCGGCCCAACCTGCCATCGCCAGTCAGCAGTCCAATATACTGAGATCACCTTTTAACCTTGGACAGGTGGGTAGTACCTAGTATAACCTACATAAATAGGTATACATATTATTTAGTCATCATATCCTGGGCCCGGCCTGCAGCCTAAGGCGACTACCCTTGCAACAAGTTGAATATTAGCTTTACTAACGTCGCCTATGACTATGAACCTTGGACAAGACAAATAGGATACCCAATCGTCATATCGGAAGATGTCCACTGCTAGACATAGCTAACTTTCAGCCGAAGATGATGACAATTATCTAAGTTCTATTTCAAGTGCCTGTTTTTTCTAAATTATTTGTCCTCTGCGATTTTTCAATGCAAATCGATCCGCATACCTATTATCAGATTTTTATCGACAATTTTATTTAATCGGTAAACTGTAGAACAAATTCAGAAAATTTTAAGAAAACCTTATAGATGAATGAATTACTAATGTCCTTGAACGCACTGACCAACAAAAGTGGAGATGAACGGGGCACATGATGCGCAACAAAGGAAAATGGAGCAAAACTGTTTCAGACATGATACCCAAAAGATGGCAAAAGAAAGCAAGGAGCTTAGTTCACAACATGGGGAGATGAATTAAAATTCACAGCTGTACCAAACTGGAGAAGGGTTACCCAAGACAGACAACAGTGGGTGGAAGTGGAAATCATTAACAGTATCTAGTGCGTTGTCAGCGGTTGTTGCAGTATTAACCTGATGATTATCTCCATTCCAGATATCAACTTATTCAAAGGCCATCGATACGCCATTCTCAAGCGTGCGCAAATCCGACGTGCGCGTTAGCAACCCTGGACTTGCAGTTGGTGGCTTCGGCTTGTCGCCGTACCATGGTCTGCCAGCGTACCATGGTCTAGCCACGCCGGCCATTCATGGTCTAGCGCCAGTTACTACAGCGTATCATGGAGCCGTGGCTGCGCCTCTAGTGTCGCATGTCGGTGTATCTCCGTATGCCGCTCCCGTTGCTAAAGTAAGTACCTACCATGGACTTCCCGAGTACAATGCATGGTCTAGCCACGCCGGCCATTTATGGTCTAGGGCCAGTGACAACGGCGTATTAGGGAGCCGTGGCTGAATGAATGAATATTTGATCAAAGGACTCTTTAAGTATAGGTACTTTCGTAAACCAGTTTGAGCAAAACGAAGCCCATAACAACAACAACAACATTAATTCAATGTTACAGGTGGCGACAGCGGGCGGGCTTCTTGGTGTAGCATACTCCGCTGCTCCCGCCGTGTCTCACATGACCTACAGCAACGGACTTGGCTTGACCTATGCATGGTAGACCTATGCTTTGTAAATGATGTTATCTGTATAGAATTAGATCTTAAGTAAACGCAAAGATTCCTCTTAATTTATTACCTGATATAATTGTAACATAACTTATAATAGAATATATGAATGAATTTATGTGTAGTTAATTTATTTTAAATCCGTAATTTTTGTATTGTAAGTACAATGCAATGAAGTCATTAGGGGGCGTCCATTAATCGCGTCATATTGTATAGGGGGGGGGGGGGGAGGAGGTCAAGAAAAAATCACCAATGATCACCACAGGGCAGGGGGGGGGGGGGTCTGGACACATATCACGTGTAATTTTTTTGTTTCTTCGTGCTACTGTATTATATTCAATAAAATATATATAAGTTATCAACTTTTAAATTAACCAAACTGCCGAAACCAGAGTAAAATTTGCGCGCGGAAATTTGCCTCGCAGTTGGCACTTCAGCGTTCATTTGAGCAGGCGGGGCGTCGCTATGCTTTTTGCACGGCGTCTCTTAGATTGATCTCATTTTTGTTAAAATCCATTTCTAATGACGGGATCCACGGGGAATCAAGGGAACTCCTGCAACCTTAAGCAGACGTATATAGATTTTTTTTAAAATCTAAAAACCAAACAATTGCATTTAAATAGTGCTTTTTAGTGAAATAGAAACTGCTCGTGAAGACCAGAATGGAAGTCCTCCACGACAAGGTTTTTTACGTCATGGGACTAATTGTTATGACTTATGAGATATACTATGGTTGTCAATAATTTTAATGGCATTTGAAATATTATTTTGTGAAGTAGGTTTTTAGGGTTCCGCAGCCAAAATGGCAAAAACGTAACCGATTTCGTTATGTCCGTCTGTCCGTCCGTATGTCACAGCTATTTTGGGGGCGTCCATTAATCGCGTCATATTGTATAGGGGGGGGGGAGGGGGTCAAGAAAAAATCACCAATGATCACCACAGGGGGGAGGGGGGTCTGGACACATATCACGTGTAATTTTTTTGTTCCTTGTGCAACCTATACTGTATTTGGTCAATAAAATAAAAATTATCAACTTTTAAATGAATCAATCTGTCAAAAGCTGAGTAAAATTGCACTAGCACTATGATTGTAAATAATTTTTAATGGCATTTGACATATTATTTTGTGAAGTAGGTTTTTAGGGTACCGTAGCCAAAGTGGCAAAAACGTAACCCTTATAGTTTCGTTATGCCCGTCTGTCCGTCCGTCCGTCCGTATGTCACAGCCATTTTACTCGGAAACTATAAAACGTATCTTAATAAATATTTAAATATAAGGTGTGTTTTTGTATGCCGCTACTTAGTTTTGTAGTAAAATTGCTGAAAAAGATATTTTAAGGAAGGGCACTACGCCATACATGTAATTATTTGTAAAAAAAATTTTTTTTACCAAATATCGTCATGATGCACATCACTCGATAAGTCTTTCAAAATAACATTGAGGTCTGTTCGAATATTTTTTTTATTTAGTGAATATTTTAAGAAAAAATCACCCCGTAAGCCTAAAAAAACTTGTCACTTTTGAACCGGAAATCCACAAAACATTAAAAAAATAGAGAACATTATCGGTTTAGGAATTATTGAGTGATCTCCTAAAAACTTATATGCAGATACGACCTTTTGATATTACTTTTTCGATAGTAGGTACGAAACCGCGTGGTCCGACACGCACTTGGCCGGTTTTTTCTATTAAAGATTATTTTATTTTATATGTATACATGGAGTTTCATTTTTTTACCCTTTACGTGTACGTACGTTACGTAAGTAGGTTCACTTGTTAGAAAACTGTACTTACTTTAGTTAGCAAAAAAATACACGTCATATTGGACAGGGGGGGGAGGGGTCCTGAAAATATCACCAAAGATCACCATGGGGGAGGGGGGGGTCTAAAACAAGCCAAAAACGTATGACGCGATTAATGGACGCCCCCTTTACTCGGAAACTATAAAAAATATCTTAATAAAATTTTAACATAAGGTGTATTTTGTATGCCGCTACTAAGTTTTGCTGAAAAATATATTTTCAGGGGGGACACTTCAGACATGTAACTATTTGTCAAAAAATAATTTTAACCAAATATCAACGTGTTGCACATCACTCGATAGGTAATATAGGTATTTAAAAATAATTTTAATCAAAAATGAACCGACTTCACTTAGCCTCCACCTTTCCAAAAGCAAATGCTCGAGCTGCTGTAAAAAATAATCAAATCACTATGGCTGTGCCTGTAATAGTTGAAGAGTTCCCTCGATTTCTCCAGGATCCCATCATCAGATCCTGACCTGGTTACAGTGGGACTAACTGTGAAGTATGCTCTTTAAAACAAAAAAATAATTTTCTAAATCGGTCCAGACGTCTTCGAATAATCGGTGAACATACAAAAAAAAATTAGCAAAAACAAAGATTCCGACGTGTTGATAACCTCCTCCTTCGAAATCTTGAAGTCGGTTGATAACATTGAGGTTTGTTTAAACATTTTTTCATTTAAGTAGTGAATATTTTAAGAATGATCACCCGTAAGTCTAAAAAATTGTGCCCCCCGTCTAAAACATCCAAAAAATATGAAAAAAATTAAGAAGATACAATACATCATTGTATATTCTTTGAATGAAAATTGTTTTCAACATTATCGATTTAGAAACTATGGAGGTATCTCCAAGAAATCTTCTTTCATAGGCAGATACGAGCTTTTGATATTAGTTTTTCGATTGTAGGTACGCTCGATTATGCGTGATCCGACACGCACTTGGCCGGTTTCTATTAAAGATAATTTTAATTAAAACGGTGAGGTATCCATGTAGTTTCATTTTTTTACCCTGCACGTGTACGTACGTTACGTAGGTTCATGTGTTAGAAAACTGTATTACTTTAGTTAGCAAAAAATTTACACGTCATATTGGAGGGGGGGGGGGGGCGGAGGGGTCCTGAAAATATCACCAAATATCACCATGGGGGAGGGGGGGGGGGGGGGGGGTCTAAAACAAGCCAAAAACGTATGACGCGATTAATGGACGCCCCCTTACAATTGGAGGCATGAAATACCGATAAGGACCATCCTACAGTAATTCAGGACAATTCCAGTCATTCAACATAGTGCTGGAGCCCGCCTAACTGGAAATTTATCAAAATCCTAACCAATTTTCTTCCATATAGCGTTGTAGAGCCCATCTCGGAGATCATGAAAACTTAAGTCTTAAAGGTCTTAAAAGGCCATAAGTATGTATGGCGTCAAGTTGAAAGTACAATATTTTTGGCCTACATTTATCAACGAGCCTACCCCTCCAAATTTCGACACATGATTTAGCCCACGTCAAATAACCTACATACCAATTTTAAGACCATTCCGGTGGGCACATAAGATTTTAAGACCAGTTGAAGTTGCAATTTTTTGGCCTAAATTTATCAACGAGCTTACCGCTCCAAATTTTGACAGTAGTTATAGGACCCATTCGACACACCAAATCCCAATTTTAAGACCATTCTGGTGGGCACATAAGATTTTAAGACCATTTTAAGAAATAGTCGACTTCATAGAAAAAATAGCAAATTACTATAAATTCCTTAAAAAAAAATATTTTGCTGGCACAAACACAACTGCATATTCATATATAAGTGTCTTGTAATTAAAAATGCCCTAAAAGTATTCCGCAGTAAGTCGAAAATTGGAGAAATTCGTCATAGCAGTACTTTAGTCACGGGGGTCTAAAATCACTAAAATTATTATTTATTTTAAACTTAATGTCACAAAATATGATTTGAAAAGCCAGACGTAATGCCTATAAACATTTTCTACCAGTCGCTCATAAGTCTAAACTGATAAGCGTCAAGTTAGGTGCACTGAGAATATATTACTAACTGAAAAATTACGTAAATTTATTTTAAATCCTACCGTTCCAAATTTTGACCAACGACTTAGCCCACATCAACTAACCTACATACCAATTTTAAAACCAATCCGGTGGGCCCATAAGATTTTAAGACCAGTTGAAGTTGCAATTTTTTGGCCTAAATTTATCAACGGCTGCCTACCGCTCCAAATTTTGACAGTAATTAAAGGACCCATTCGACAAACCAAATCCCAATTTTAAGACCATTTTAAGAAATAGTCGATTTCATACAAAAAATTGCAAAATACTATAAATTCGTTAAAAAAATATTTAGCTGGCACAAGCCCAACTGCATATTCATATTTAAGTGTCTTGTAATTTAAAATGCCGTAAGAGTATTCCGCAATAAGTCAAAAATTGGAGAAATTCGTCATAGCAGTACTTTAGTCACGGGGGTCTTAAATCACTAAAATTATCAGTCATTTTAAAATTAATGGCTCAAAATTTAATTTTAAAAGCCAGACGTAATGCCTATAAACATTTTCCGGCTATCACTACAATCCATCTACTTTGCGGCCTTCCCACAGATAACCGATAATGATTATGACGTATTATTGCCTTCATTAAAACCAACGGTACATGAGTTAAGTTATAGGGTGCCTACCGGGCGTTTAAATGACAAGTCCGTTGTAGACACACTATTTTATAAAAGTATAAATATAAAGTTTTGACAGGGTAACAAGCGTAGAAACAAACAAGCACAGAAGGAAAGAAAGTAAAAAGTTCACAGCACGGAAGTATAGAATACGAAAGGAAGCGATACAACATTAAATATTAGCACAGGCGTTAGCAGAAGAATCTGATAGAAATAAGACATGCATTCGCCGTCAAGTCGAGAGCGCACTGTCAGAGCGACCGAGCGCCTACTGTCACGGCCGGCGCGCGCATGCGTACGGGCGACGATTCTCTTTCCAGCCAGCTCGCGCACTAGAGGGAGGTTAATGCGTTTTACCTTCATGGTGCTTTGTGTGCAGTGGTCGCCACACTACTCCCCCACGGAGACCGTTGCTTGCTACGGTCGATAGTAATCTGGAAAACGAACAGATCGACCGCAGCGCGTCTTCCTGCTTCCTGGTGGTAGTAGGCTCAGCAGCAGGCACCGGAGTAGTGCTGGTTGGAATCCGGTTGGAGCTGTACCATCTAGAGTCGTCATCTCTGGTCATGTATGCTGGTTTGAGTCGGTCTACGGTGACAGTATTCTCTTTACCTCTAATGTCGATTTTAAAAGTTTTGGTTCCTCACTGTAGCACCTTGTATGGAACTGTGTATGGAGAATCTAAGGCTCTTTTTGCAGGTCCTTGACGAAGAAACACATAATCTGCAGTGCTCAGGTCTTTTGGTACGTAGAAAGTGTTCTGAACGTGCCTAGATCCTGGTACTGGATTCAACCTCGAGATGTGGCCCCGTAGTCTGGATGTGAAGTCAGCGTAGTACCAGTCGCTCATAAGTCGAAATTAACTACTGAATGGACCGAACAAATCGACCGGGGCAGAGGCAGACCAAAAAGGAGATGGCGGGACGATCTGGACGCATTTTGTAGCAACTAGCGAGAGCATGCACTAGGCCGTGACGCGTGGCGGAAGCGAGGGGAGGCCTTTGCCCAGCAGTGGGATACAATATAGGCTACGGAAAAAAAAAAAAAAATATATATATATATCAAGTCAAGTCAAGGTATATATATATATAATTTATATCAACTAGGTATTGTGTTGTGGTCGGTTGAAAACGTGAATGAAATAAGATGTCAATAAGAGACGACTTGAACTTGAAATGTAGCGACGCCGTGTTGAAAAATTGGTGCTGTAGGATTAAAAATAAATTTACGTCATGTTTTCACTCAGTTAATATTCTCAGAGCGCCTAACTCGATATGAAGCTTGTTAGTTTAGGTTTATGTATGAGGGACTGGTAAAAGATAGGTATAGGCATTACGTCCAGCATTTTAAATCATGTTTTGTTCCATTAAGTTTAAAATAAATAATAATTTTAGTGATTTAAACCCCCGCGACTAAATTCCTGCTATGACGAATTTCCCCAATTATCGACTTATTCAATTTTGAATCATAAGACACTTAAATATGAATATGCATTTGTGTTTGTGCCAATTAAGTATATTTTTTGAACGAATTTATAGTAATTTGCTATTTTTTGTATGAAATCGACTCTTTCTTAAAATTGTCTTAAAATCCTATACGCCCACTAGAATGGACTCAAAATTGGGATTTGGTTTGTTGAATGGGTCCTTTAACCAGTGTCAAAATTTGGAGCGGTAGGCTCGTTGATAAATGAAGACCAAAAAATAGCAACTTCAACATGTCTTGAAATCTTATGCGCCCACCGGATTGGTCTTAAAATGGGTATGTAGGTTATTTGGAGTGGGCTTCACCGTTTGTCAAAATTTGGAACGGTAGGATATAAAATAAATTCACGTCATTTTTTCAGTCAGTAATATATTCTCAGTGCACCTAACTTGACGCTTATCAGTTTAGAGTTATGAGTGACTGGTAGAAAATGCCTATAGGCATTACATCTGGCTTTTAAATTCAAATTTTGAGCCATTCATTTTAAAATGAATAATAATTTTAGTGATTTAAGACCCCCGTGACTAAAGTACTGCTATGACGAATTTCTCAATTTTTTGACTTACGAGGGCCGTTTGATAAGTTTTTTTAAAAAGTCAAAAATCATCAGTTTTTTTATACAAAATACATTTATTTCTCAACATAATCTCCTTCAAGGGCCAAACACTTATTCCAGCGAGTTTCCAATTTTTTTATCCCCTCCAAAAAATAGGATTCGTTGAGGTCTGCAAAATAGCCATTCACACCTGCTATACAGTCTTCATTTGTCAAAAATTTTTGTCCTCCAAGCCATCTCTTCAAATTTGGGAATAGGTAATAATCACACGGAGCTAAGTCCGGTGAATATGGAGCATGAGGAACCGGCTCGAAGCCTAATTCGTGGATTTTTGCCATTGCAATAGTTGAGGTGTGCACTGGGGCGTTGTCTTGGTGAAAGAGTACTTTTTTCGGAGATAATCTTGGTCGTTTTTCCAACAATTCGGCTTTAAAATGGTCTAACAAATCTGCGTAATAACGGCCGGTGATAGTTTTCCCCTTAGCTAAGTAGTCGATCATGATGATTCCTTCGCTATCCCAGAAAACTGTCGCCATCACCTTCCCAGCCGACAAAACAGTCTTTGCCTTCTTTGGGGCACGTTCACCAGCAGCCATCCATTGTTTGGACTGTTGTTTTGACTCGGGCGTGTAATGGTGGACCCAAGTTTCGTCCACAGTGACAAATCGTTTCAAAAAGTTTCGAGGATTACGCTTCATCATATCCAAACACAGTTTTGAAACTCGCTTTCGCTCGAGTTTTTGTTCGATCGTCAACAAACGTGGCACCCATCGTGCAGACAGCTTAGTCATGGCCAAATCTTCGTGTAGGATTTTATGTACACGCTCAGTAGAGATGCCTATCTTTTCAGCTATTTCACGCACCTTCACTCGGCGGTCGTCGAGTACGATATTATGAACTTCTTCAATAACGTCTTCAGTAGTGACTTCGATTGGACGACCAGAGCGTGGAGCATCAGATGTGCTTGACCGGCCACGTTTAAATTCATTTAACCAGTTGTAAATGGTTTGCAACGTCGGTGCATTAGTGCCATGAACAGAATCAAGTTCAATTTTTATAGTGGCAGCAGTGCAACCCTTCATAAAAAAAGTGTTTAATAACGGCACGAAATTCAGATTTTTCCATAGTTGACAAAAATGTGTAGGTGATCTCAGTTAAGCAACGATAAAAGTGACGTATCTTTGTTTTTTTTTTCTTAATTTTTCGTCAGTTATCAATTGAAAGATCGTGCCAGCCAGTGTTAATGCCATTTACCAAAAAAAAGGTTTAATAAATAGTTTTTTAAAAGACTTTTCAAACGGCCCTCGCATTGCGGAATACTTTTGCGGCATTTTAAATTACAAGACACTTAAATATGAATATGCGGTTGTGCTTGTGCCAGCTAAATATTTTTTTAACGAATTTACAGTATTTTGCTGTTTTTTGTATGAAATCGACTATTTCTTAAAATGGTCTTAAAATCTTATGCGCCCATCAGAATGGTCTTAAAATTGGGATTTGGTTTGTCGAATGGGTCCTTTAACTACTGTCAAAATTTGGAGCGGTAGGCTCGTTGATAAATTTAGGCCAAAAAATTGCAACTTCAACTGGTCTTAAAATCTTATGGGCCCACCGGATTGGTTTTAAAATTGGTATGTAGGTTATTTGATATGGGCTAAGCCGTTTGTCAAAATGTAGAACGGTAGGATTTAAAATAAATTTACGTAATTTTTCAGTTAGTAATATATTCTCAGTGCACCTAACTTGTCGCTTATCAGTTTCGACTTATGAGCGACTGGTAGAAAATGTTTATGGGCATTACGTCTGGCTTTTCAAATCATATTTTGTGACATTAAGTTTAAAATAAATAATAATGTTAGTGATTTAAGACCCCCGTGACTAAAGTACTGCTAAGACGAATTTCTCCAATTTTCGACTTATTGCGGAATACTTTTAGGGCATTTTTAATTACAAGACACTTATATATGAATATGCAGTTGTGTTTGTGCCAGAAAAATATTTTTTTTAACGAATTTACAGTAATTTGCTATTTTTTCTATGAAGTCGACTATTTCTTAAAATGGTCTTAAAATCTTATGTGCCCACCAGAATGGTCTTAAAATTGGGATTTGGTGTGTTGAATGGGTTCTTTAACTACTGTCAAAATTTGGAGCGGTAGGCTCGTTGATAAATTTAGGCCAAAAAATTGCAACTTCAACTGGTCTTAAAATCTTATGTGCCCACCAGAATGGTCTTAAAATTGGTATGTAGGTTATTTGACGTGGGCTAAATCATGTGTCAAAAATTGGAGCGGTAGGCTCGTTGATAAATTTAGCCAAAAATTGTATTTTCAACTTGACGCCATACATACTTATGGCCATTTAAGACCTTTAAGACTTATGTTTACATGATCTCCGAGATGGGCTCTACAACGCTATATGGAAGAAAATTGGTTAGGATTTTGATAAATTTCCAGTTAGGCGGGCTCCAGCACTAACAACATCAACAGTATTGTGTTAACCATAGCATGAACTGCTAAAGCGTTATCAATTCGTTTAATTTTTTAAATTACCGCCTTATTTTTCTGCATGATGGTAAGATTGGAAATATTACGCCAAGTTCAAAATCCGTTCAGTAGAAAAAAATAAGACATTACAAAAACAAAAATAGCTAACAAAATTGGTAAAACACAAAAATTTAAAGGCAAAACTGGACGTAGTTTAACGAAAACCAACTATGTTTGTTTACCATGGTCTTAGCCTATCCAAAAGGGCGAATGAGGGTTTCCGCGATTGAGATTTTCACTAGATGGCAGCACCGTGACGACAGGTCTTTTTGACAGTAGCTGTCAAAATCCACCAATCAAAAAATATATGGTTAAACATGATTGTGAATGGAGGTAAGTAACGGCCAACCCGCAAGAGGACACAGATTAGTGACTACACATTTTGGTGACGATTTCTTCTACTTTCATCCTATATTTCTGTGACACAGTCTAGTGGCAGTTGATTTGACACGTGACGTTATAGTGGTATAAAATAATTATGATTGAATACAGTGACCATCTTTAGGTAGATAGACCATGATGACAGTATTAACTACATAAAACGCTCGATATTCACTACGATGCACATTCTAGATCGATAATTTTAGGATTTACGGTTCATGATCAATACGTCTGATTGGCGCTGCAAAGTATAATTTTAGTATGCTTTTGCCGGGTACGCTATAAAGTACGATTTTTAGTACGGTTTTCGCCGGGTAGGCCAAATAGTATGGTTTTAGTACGGTTTTCCGCAAGGTACGCAGAGGTCCAAAATAGTACGTAAAATCGTACCAAAAGGTACGGTCTGGCAACACTGCTTTCTAACTACGTTTGTATCATAAAGCTCTATAAATGGAGTACGCTTCGCCTCATCTTTCCAAACAAAAAAGTCTGCCAAAATCTGAGGAGGGCGAGGTAGCACGCATGTGAAGTTTTCAAGTCAAAGGTACATCATTGTCGGTTGTTAATACAGTTTATTTCTAAATGAATTTTTATGGCAGCAACGCTTTATTGACAACCGACAAAGATGTACCTTTGACTTGAAAACACCAAACATATTTGACATATTATTGTTATACTTCATAACACTAAATGGAGCAATAGATAGTGGACTGTACACATGTTAACATATGGTTCATTATTGGATGCAGTCTTTGGAAATGTCAAACAAAAAAGCCAAGGATCATTTTTGATTGTATTTTCAAACAAAATATAGAAGACAGCAATCCTTAAGCGCATTAAATATGGAGAAGTGTCAAACGTCAAATAGTTACTGCCCGTCAGAAAGAAAACGATTGTCTTTGAATCGATTCTGTAAACGAAGCTTGATTTTCGATTTAGGTTAAATCTTTTATTACAAAAGTAATGGTAAATAAAGTAAAACTGTACTTACATCTGAAATGGTACTTCATTTTTTTTGTAAACTAGACGAAATATAACATTTTTTTACATCCAAAAACAGCGTATAAGGGCATTTTCACGGAGCTTGTTATCCATCGACAGCGATGACGAAAATGGCGTGGCATCGATTATTGAAATAGTTTTTATAGATGTACTAGATTTTCCGCCAATACTTTTGACAGAGGGGAAATGATACTCAGGGCCTCTCCTGGTTTAGAACTCTCTGGTTTGTATACGTCATGTGTATGTCGGTGTTGTAAATAATATCTTTTTGTTTTAGGTTCCCAGCCTATCCTCCCCCAAAAATCAAAATTTAAACCGAACATTCTCTTTAAAAAAAAAGTCAAAAGTCTACACCCCGACATTGGCAGAATTCACCTCGCCAAAACCGGCGAGGAGTAAAAGCCAAAATTTATAAAAAAAAAAAAAAACATGATTGGTGGATTGTGACAGCTAGACCTATCGCCACGGTGCTGCCATCTAGTGAAAAACTCGATTGCGGAAACCCTCATTAAAAAAAACAAACACGTCACTTTACTACTGTCAAAACAAAAGTGTCAAATTAAAATTGTCAATGATAGTAGAAGTTGCTCGTTCGATAGGCCCTTAAATAAAACTTCAGCTTCCACTTTCATTGCCAAGTCCCTGTTCAAATAAAATTACCTGTGTTTAAATCCGTATATAAATCAAGATAAACCGGTGGCTTATATTAAAAGAGCCCTTGTCTGAACCACTGTTTGATCACGTCTGTTTTCATTGATAAGAGTATTGGTTTTACCTGTACAAAAGCCGTGTAAAAGTTATATTAGTAGTATACTTCAGTGATAATGTCTGAAAATGAGTATGACGGAGACGCTGCATGGGTGCCGTACCGGGATCGCCCTGAATGGAACGACGTGACTCCGGTACCCGAAAACGATGGACCCAGGCCTGTTGTCGTCATTGCGCATTCCGAGAAATGTATGTATTATGATTTTCAAACTGAATTACAGTACAGAGCTATAAAATTAGTAATCATTTATGACCTATTTTCATGTTAGTAGGTTACTTTTTGGTACAATTTGCAACATTTTAATTTTCTTGTGTAGATGTTACTGAAAAGCTTTATAACTACACTTAAATATTGTTTTGTGGCATTGAGGTTATTGTCTGATACACAAACCCATTATTTACAATTTAAGGATGAAGTTTTGGAATATGTCCCGTTCAATTAGTGATTAAACCTTTTGAACACTTATTCTCTGGCGTCAAGACATGGCCTACACGCTATTATCTTGACTAGTGAATAACGAATATAAACCTTATATGTCAGCAGGACAATTGCTTTTACAGCGTCCGCCATGACCACTTTAGTGGTTGTGGGTGTGGTGTGGCAGGCACGACAGGACACAACCCATTTAGTGGCTCTTGGCGTACATAGGGTTAAGATTCACTGAGAGACTCTTGTTATGTTCCAAAATAATGTTAACTCCGTTTCATTGATCTAGATTAGAATGTGCAATTACTTTGAAAGGAATTTTACCATATACATTAACAAAATTGTATTTTAATTTGTAAAAAAGTAGAAGGCATGGAAACTCCATTCTAGTAAAAGGAGTTACAATGGATCTCTGTGTATGATTACTAATTGAAATGTGAGGATATTTACAGCTCATTTGTTTTATTAAGTTTCTGAAATCAAATATACATGGTAAATTAAATACTCTGTCCCTAATAGTAGTTCTGCTCTACTAAGCCAAATAGTGCTATCTCAAGATCAAATGATCTTGAAAATGGAACTCTGAGCTATAGAATTTAAAGTTTTATTTGCAATTACTTTAGCTTTATTACTGCTATTAGCTTCGCAGGGCAGAATTATAATGTTCTCCTTAACATATGTACTTATGTAAAATGATGAGTCACTTATATTGACACAGTTTTTGTTACTTTATATCCATATTTTTTCAGTTGAAGATGTGTATAGTTACTTCAGGGCCGTACTGCAGAATAACGAGAAGTCTGAACGGGCCTTGAAACTGACAAAAGATGCACTTGAACTTAACCCAGCAAATTACACTGTATGGCAATACAGGTAACTTCTGTGAATGAAAGTCTAATCTTATAAATTTTTGTGTGCAAACAGACAATTTTTTTTAATATGAAATGAAATGCAGTCTTATGCATTACTTATAGCAGACTTGGAAGTATCCAGTTTTGAATGCAGTGACTTGAGGGGCCTGTCATGGGATTTCATACAAACTTTTCTGGGTTTACAAATCGCTGATTTTGATTTTTCATTTTTTCTTGTGACAAAATGGTTATCGTACCTATCAGATCTGAGATGAGAATGATAATAGAAGTTTAAGAGTAGTTTAATGCCTTATGAACTGAAATTTTTATTTGTTTTCTAAGTTTCTTTATTTGTGATTACGGATTCCTCGCTTACGAATCATTTTATTCCTGACCTAGCCAGGGTTGGCTTAATCGTCCCCAACCCAAAAAAACCCACTGGGTTAAATTGGGTACAACCCAGCTGAAAAAACCCGTGGGTTTTTGACAAAAGTGGGTTTTTTAAATAAATTGACTTAAGAAATCTGATTTAAGCTGTAAAAAGTCTTAAATTATGTAATGGTTACCTACTACTTTATATATTCTTGTATTTTTTGGTGAAACTTAATATTTGGGGTTTAGTTTATCATATTTATTAAGTAATAATAATAAATACTCTTTATTGCACACCTCATACAGTTACAAGCACAAATTTTACAATTAGATAAGTAGGTAGTAGCCAACCAATATATAATTCATCCAGCCAGACTGGCGATTTCCCCAACCGACAGAAAACACATGCCATATTATTCAGTTACAAAAATATTTGGTAGAAAAAATGCAATAAAATTAAATGCATTTAAATCTAAATTCAAACAAAGAAACTTTATTTTCCCGAAATAACCCGAAATTACCCAAAAAACCCGAAAAAACCCAGTGGGTAGATATTTTTTTTAAAAACCCGGGTTTTTGCCAACCCTGGACCTAGCTATCCTATGTCTATACCTACTTGGCTGGTAATTCTCGTTTTACCGGCTTCTACTGTAATGTACTTTTACACTAACCACCTTCTCAGGCATGGGAGACTTGGTATTAATAAATAGTTTACTTTAATTTCCTTTCAAGTAGTTCTATCAGATTTTTTTTTCTAACTCAAAATAATAATAATGTTAATGTTTCAGGAGAGACCTGTTGAAAGCTTTGGGGACGGATTTGAGAACTGAGCTGGATTACGTTGAATCAGTTATCACACATTCACCCAAAAATTATCAAGTGAGCGACATTGAAATATTTTAAGTAGTTATAAGCTGTAACCTTCTTGTTATCAAATGAGTTGTATTTACACTCTCAAGGGTATCTTCATTCTAGATGCAGCATAGCATCTAGAATCATGTATCGTGTATTTATAAGGGTGTGCTGTGTATGTGTGTATGTCTTTGGCTGATACATCTTTACAGCATAAACATCTTGATAGACTTAACTGGAGTCGCTTTCGTAAAAACTAGTGCCTACGCCAATTCATGGGATTAGGTTGACAAGTGGACCCCAGGCTCAATTGAGCTGATTCAAAAGCCGGGACAACGCTAGGAGAATTTGAGGACAATCTTACACAGATTGTCCTATCCTCAAACTAAGAAAATCTTGTATGTCGTTGCTAGGTGACAATATATTTTTTATTACCTATACAAATATAAATTTTCAGGTGTGGCACCACAGAAAGGTCCTAGTGGAATGGCTTCAGGACCCGTCGCAGGAGCTCGCCCTGACGAGTGACGCCTTAATACAGGACCCCAAGAATTACCACGCCTGGCAACACAGGCAGTGGGCCATAAAGACCTTTGGGTAAGTCTCAATATATAATATAGTAAGCCATCGAAAGTTAGCTACGAGTTTAATTTTCCGGGAGGCTTTTCACAACAATATTTCCATATAGACCTTGGCATTAATCAACCGACTTCAAGATTTCGAAGGTTATCATTTCGTTGGGATCTTTGTTATTGCTTTTTTTTATATGTATGTTCACCGATTATTCGAAGATGGCTAGACTGATTTGGAAAATTCTTTTTTTTGTTTGAAAGAGTATACCTCACAGATGGTCCCATTGTAACCAGGTCAGGATCTGATGATGGGATCCTGGAGAAATCGAGGGAACTCTTCAACTATTATATTATAGGCACACCTATAGTGATTTGAGTATTTTTTACAGCAGCTCGATCATTTGCTTTTGGAAAGGTGGAGTAAGTGAAGTCGGTTCTTTTTTGTTAAAAAATATTTTTATTTAGCTTTTCCGGCCTAAAAAAATATACCTGGCCTCCAGAATGATCTTCTGTTAGCTTGTGTGTTAGTGCATACAAGGAGCATTCCGAGGAAAAGTCCACCGTTCTCCCGTACAAACGCGAATTTTATGAAAATTGGTAGGTTTTTGGAGTATGGATTATAGATGGGGTTGCTATAATTTTTTCGGGAGTTTTTTTTATTTTAGTTTAGTCTTGTTGGAAGCTATAGTTCAAAATCTCTAAGAATGAACTTTTGACACTTCAGTATTGACGTAATTAGTGATGGGGCTAAGACGTATTGTTTGTCAAATTTTGCGATTATTTATGAATTGTTCGAATCGATTTTACTTCAACCAATTTTTTCCTTGTTATATGCCTATATATTTAGTATCACAAATCTTCTCAAATGACAAGAATAAGAATAAGAGAATAAAAATAATCTTTATTGACTTAAACCTAATACAAGTATTAGTAATATTTGCACAGTAGGTACGCTATAGCTTAAGAGAGACTTATGTATTAGGTTTGAAACAGTTTCACCGGAACTGATCAGTCTTTGTCTCCCGAACTAGGCGGATGCCTGTGACTCGGAAGTCAGTGATTCCACCGAGAATATGAGTTGAGATGAGTTGTATGCAGTTGTACCTAATATACAAAAATAAATTAAAAAGGAAAACATAACTACAAAAAAGCAAAAAATAAAATGATTTAGGAAAAAATCATTTGATAATTGTAATCTACTAATTATGTATGGCATTATAATATTTCCATAATTAATACAGTACGATAAGAAAGTCTTATGATGCTCCATAATTATGCTCAGTTATGTTATGAATTACGGTCTTTGGTAATTTGTAAAGCCTGATCAGGAATATAATTATAATCATTGTCGCAAGGGTTCTGTTATTCTCATATATAGGATGGAAAAAAATCATGGGCCCTGGAGGGGAACCACCTTAAAAAGTTGATATAGGTTAATTCACTGAAAGGAAACATTCTTAAATTTTTTTAAGGGACTTAACTGCATTTAAAATTTTGGGAGAAAGTACAGTTCAATAAAAAACTATTATTTTTAATTTTTTGCCAAAAACAATTTTTATGACAATTGATGCCAATCGATCCTATTTCCAACAAGGATAAAAAAATCTTAATACCAACCAAGTTTAGGACTCAAGAGAAGCCATAAATAATAATAAAAAGACTTTTCATACAAATTGTATGAAAATTACAATTAGTATGGAAAAAAGTGAAAATTAAGAAAAAAACTGTGAATGCAGTTTTACTTTTTAGGAAAAATAAAATAATGTTTTTTTTTCAGCGAATTGAGCTATCTCAACGTTTTAAGGTAGTTCCCCTCCAGGGCCCATTTTTTTTCCACCATGTATATGGCAACAGTTTAAGTTTTAAGCGTTTTTGTCATTTATTTTATTATTAATTATTCAACACTGAAGTATTACTCAAAAAACCGATACAATTACATTAATGACCTTTTTTCACATCGTACTTCATTTTATTTTCGTTTTGTTTTGGTTTTTATTATTATATATTGGCTATTGATTACATAATCGATTTTATCGACTTACGGAAATGTTATATGAATCGGAACAACAGACATGGTCACAACACTAAATTTAAAAAAAAGGAGGCGTAGATCGTAACTGTTTGCATGCTAAATTGTTATCGTAAAATATTCAATAACTAAGATATGAAAAAAATGTAACATTAATTAAGTTATGTTTCTTAAAGGTGAAATATTGTGTTTACGTACATGACAAGCTGTAAAATCGTTATGGGATTTTGTTTATAATTTCAAAGTATCTTGCGCGTTTACGTTCTACGGGCGTTGCGATGTGTCAAAAGTTCATTCTTACAGATTTTGAACTATAATAATGCATTATGTGTAGCCGTGCTCTGAGTCAAGTACGTTCATCAACTGGTGTATGCCGTTATTGTAAAGTTACTTTATTACTTTTTAAGTAAGGTTTATATTGGCTCGTCATGGTTTTGACGTGTGAGTAACGCTTTTGTTTGTGTCCAAAACATGAAGTTATAATTTTAAACTGGAGTATACTCTTCGGTCACAAAGTGAGGAGGAAAGAGAGGGTTATCTAGGGGACTGTGTCTCGTTTTGACTAAGGAGGCAATGACGTCATCAGACAATAAAAATGTCAATTTGTGTCAAAAGTGACAATTTTGCCCCCTACTTTATGCTCTCTATCGGACCGTTTTTACTAGTCACCTATGAACGACTGTTTTGCTTGGTAATACGGTTCAATTGTGGTTAGTTAAATAGAGCAAGAGTAATGTCCGATTTCGTTCTTGGTCAGTGCTTCAAAAGTAAACATGTTATTCGTCTCCCTTTCCAGACTATACGAACGGGAAATGGATTTCGTAGACAATCTCATCACCCAAGACGTCCGCAACAACTCCGCCTGGAATCAACGTTATTTCATCATGAACAACCATCTCGGCTGGTCCGACATGAACGTACAAAAAGAAATATGCTACACCATGGAAAAAATCAAATATGTTAAGAACAACGAAAGCGCTTGGAACTATCTAAGAGGTCTATTACTACATGATAAGAGAGGGCTGAGCGGAAATTGCGTAGTAACTGGTTTCTGCGAAGACTTATACAAAAATAAGTGCCGGGCGCCTTTCCTTCTCGCTTTCATTCTAGATATCTGCGATGAGGCTGTTAAAAAAGATGAAATAGGTTGCCTACATAATCCGACGAGAGGTGTTGCACTGTGTGAGGATCTAGCGACGAAGTATGATAAAATTAGAAGCAAGTATTGGAATTATATGTCGGAAAACTTTAGGAAAGCGAGAGACGAGTTAGCTGCGAAAAACGAAGATGGCGATAAAGTTGAACGAACGATTTAATTGTCTTAAAATATTGTACATTGTGGAAACAGTTGAATCGTTAGACAACCTTAGAAATCTTCCTGTACCTCTATTTGCCAAGTTATATTGTCAACCTTTCCAATTATCTAAAATTTTCCATTCTCATTCCACCGGAAAGATTTCAAATTTATTTTTGTGTTTTTTAATAGTTATGTAGGATTTTATCATTTATGTAATAGATAGAACAATCTTAATTCCAAGTTGTTCTTAACATATTGATAAATGGAGAGTGCTCCCCAAAAAGAGTTCAAATTTGGAACTTGTGGTGTAATTTTATTTTATTATTAATATGATCCAAAACGTTTGTTTTTCATATACTCTTATCTATGTTCAATACAATAAAACCGAAATAAAGTCTTTTTATTTTATTTTACGGGATTTTAACTTTTTGAATGCTAACGGCAGAAAAGCGCAGATCTTCTAAAAAGAAACAATCTTTGAAAAAGAAAACGTAATACCAGATCCAATTTGTTCGATTCGAAGAAGTTTTGTTTGTTTGAAAGTTCCAACTTGGAACAAATGTGGCTATTGGAACCATTTTAATCTGTGGATCTTTTACCCTGTTTATTTTGTCGAGTTTCCGATATTTCGGCACATTGCATGCGCCATTATCACGGTGTAACTAAACTAATACACATACATACACATGGTAATACACATGCTAAATACCCCGTTTTAAATAGTTTTTGTAATGTTAATATGACCATGTTAGCTTAAAATCGAATTTTAACCCCATTCGAAAGGATAAGGATATTAGCATTAGAACCATATACAATGATGAAACTATACTTTCAGTATAATTAATTAGTTTTATTACAATTGGATTGCGTAACTCTCGGTTTGAGTCTGTTTATGTGATCGATACAGTTGGCGCCCGCTTTCCGCTGTTTTCAATTAATCTTCCGGAGGTTGTTCTCTACGCGGCGTCAGGTCCAGGTAGCGGTGCACGTCGGCGCGGAGGGCGCGTGTCACCACCTAAACATATCTATATATATAAAAGAAGAAACTGACTGACTGACTGACTGACTGACTGACTGACTGACTGACTGACATCAACGCACAGCCCAAACCGCTGGTTCTAGAGATTTCAAATTTGGTACGTAGGTTCCTTATAGGGTCTAGGGGTGCACTAAGAAAGGATTTTTCAAAATTCACCCCCTAAAGGGATGAAATGGGGGTCCAAAATTTGTATGGCGCAACAAGATTAGTTAGACTATCTTATTCGAAACTTCACAGGAGTATTTCTAACGATAAATGAGTAAATACGTGTTTCAGGTTTTTTGAGAATTCAACCCCTAATAGGGGGAAATGTGGCCCAAAAGTCTGAAAATCAACATGGCTATTGTTTCTATGGTTTATTGGGTCGCTGATTACGAAAACAACAACGATTTTAAAATCCAACGTGGCGGACGTGAAATACCATCTCCCCTGTTGGGGTACAATGGGGTTGAAATGTCTAAATATCAATATAGGTGTCGTTTTTGTGTTTTTTAGGGTTCCGTACCTCGAAAGGAAAAAACGGAACCCTTATAGGATCACTTTGTTGTCCGTCTGTCTGTCTGTCAAGACCATTTTTCTCAGGAACGCGTGGAGGTATCCAGCTGAAATTTATATCAAATACTCAAGTCTATTGTCCCTTTGAGCTGTAAAAAAAACAAACTTAAAAGCCAACGCAATCAAAAGATGCAAATTTTAGAGTTTTTCGGCACTCGCAAAACCTACGGGGTACTTCCTGTGAACTCAGAAACCTGAAATTTGGCACGAAGCGACGTCATATAGCATAGACAATGGAAAAATTACAAAAAGTAGACATTTTTAGTCAAATCATACAAAAAATATTTTTTTTAATTTTAAACTTACTACCTTTTTCCTCGTAAACGCGTGGAGGTATTTAATTGAAATTCATGTCAAATACTTAGGGCTATAGGACCTGTCAGATGTAGCAAAACTAAACTTTTATGTCAACGCAATCAAAAGAAATAGCAATTTAAGTCGCATATTTTGAAACTGAGTACTCGCAAGCAACTCAAAACCTAAAGGGTACTTTCCCGTAAACTCAAGAAACTTGAAACTTGGCACGAAGAAACTTCATATAGCACAGACAAAGGAAAAATTACGAAAAGTAGACATTTTCAGTAAAATCATACTAAAAATATTTTTTTAAATTTTAAACTTACTACCTTTTTCCTCGTAAACGCGTACAGGTATTAAATTGAAATTAGTAATATAGTCGGTGGTGTACACTTATTTATACGGAAAATGATGATGATGGAATTTCCATTTGCAGAGCTAATCCTTTAGGCTCTAAGATTAATTTAGGAAGAGGAGCCAATCAAATTTTTGATGCAAATTTTTCACGAAGTGGGGGGTGCCCCCCATAATTAATTAAAAATAAAATAGAGCTATATAGTCAAGTTTGATATCATTTTCATGTAAAGCAAGGATGCTGAATTCATTTTTGGTATTTTATTTATACCTTTCAATATAAGAAAACTGAGAAAACATAAAAAATATGAAATCAACGTTGGATATTTTTTTGAATAAATGCCTTTATTTTTTTTATTTATGGTCGTAACCTAAAGAATATATTTTCATGATAAAGCCCTGTTATTCCCCTTTATAAAAAGTATATAAATCCTATATTGGTTATAATATCTTTAACGAAAATAATAATAATAACAATAGGCCTGTTATCAACCACAATCTAATTATGTAGGAAAAACGATGTGGTTTGAGCTCTAATGCTTGCCTAATTATATCTTTCACAACTAAATGGACGTCAACCATTTCAAACGCTATTATTTATCTTGCCTTTGTATGCTTGTTACAATCCGTAAGTGAAATAAAGAGCTCGTTTAGAAGATACCGGAACCGGTTACCAATAAAGGGGTATTAGATGAAGTAAGTATTTGGTAGGGTAGTTTTAAAACACTATCAATTTAGTAAGCACATCATTGAGTTACCCAAAGGTAAGCGCTTGGCGGGTATGGATTGGAGGAGGACAGCAGAAGATCGAGCACAGTGGCATGCCATGGGAGAGGCCTATGTCCAGCAGTGGACTGATAGGTTCTAGCTGCTGCTGCTGCTGATAATGATGATGTAGCGCTTACCGAAATGAAAATCCAAAATGACGTTTACCTATCAAGCTAATTTCATCTCTATTGGTAAGACATTAGACAGGGACATCAGGCGATTCGTCTGCTCGTTTGCCTCCTATTTCATAAAAAAAAAATAACATTGAATATAGGGTAACCATATAATTTTGTAACCAAATAACAGCGTTATCAAATAGAGGGGTTCTCCAGTCCCTGTTATCTAGTGACGTTTTCAAGTGAAAGGTACATCATTGCGGGTTATCAATAAGGGCCCGTTCATTTTTTTAGAGAGAAAACTTAAGTTGAAGATGTATACCTACGTATACATCTTCAACTGAGGACAGTCTGTTGGCGAATAGTGCGCTCTAAAATAAAAATAACAATTCTGTGTACCTAAGTAGGTACAAGACATACAAACTTATTTGAAAATTTGTTAATTTATTATAACTAATATTTACATAACTAAATGCAAGTCTGCATATCTACAGCTACATGCTTCATCCCATATCTCCATAATTTTGTGGTTGAAATTATACCCTCGTTCTGTTGACAAATTGATCCGATATCTGGTGCACACCTTAAGTTATGATGACAATTACAATTGAATAGATTCAGTATCATTGTAAATCCAAGATAGCTGCCGCTACAGAATGCCGCGTATTACACATTTATTAACAAACCTCTCAATCAAGTATAAAATGAAAGGCATTTATTAGTAGAACTCAGTGTATTGACTTATGATCCTATGTCCCCTAGATGGGGCAGAGGGCATCCACAGTGCTCCGCCATCCCGTTCGGTCTTGAGCTTCGCGCTTCATTTCGCTCCACGTCCTGCCAATGGTCGCCGCCTCTGCGATGATCGTCCGCCGCCAGGATTGCTTAGGGCGGCCACGTTTCCGCTTTCCTTGGGGATTCCAGTCTAGGGCTTGCCTCGGGATGTGATCGGGGTCCCTTCGGAGCGTGTGGCCGAATGAAATAACACAGTGTATTGCGGACCATAAAGTAAGCGTAGTCTAGACAGTTTTAGTAACATAACAACTTGAAAAGAAAATAAGTATTGTTTAGGTACATTCAAAAGCATTTATTGGAAATAAACAATGATATAGATAATGCACTAAAAGCTATAAAAATAATTCGGTAGGTTCTAGGTACCAGTTATCACACCACTCTTCTCATCAATGTAGCTAGAGCATTGAAAAGCAAAAAACTAAAATCGTGGGGCGCTTGAATCTTTTATCAACGGACAACGCCTAATATCATTATAATATATATGAACTTAGGTTAGGTACGCTACGATAGTGGTGTGATGAGTGGTACTTAGGACCTATCGATTATTTTAGCCTTGAGTACATTACCTGCGTCATTATTATCATTATTTTCAAATAAACCGTTTAATATACGATTTTTAACATACCAATTTAACTACTATTGGAAACAGGGTGTTTACCTAACTCAAATATGCATGGTAAATACCATACCAATAATAATGTTTTATTAGTATCTAGTCAAAACAGAAAATAATTATTTTACTTATTTTATTTATGGCCTGGATACGAGACTTTCAAGCCAAATCTTTATTGGATAACTCTGCACTAAAATGTGTTATAAATCATCATTTCAGCCGAAAGACGTCCACTTCTGGACAAAGGCCTCCCCCAAGGATCTCCACAATGATCGGTCACTCTCCACCCTTAACCAGCTTTTTCCCGCGACTCTAACCAGATCGTCGGTCCACCTAGTCTGGGGCCTTCCCACACTGCGTCTTCCGGTACGCGGTCGCCACTCAAGAACCTTTCTGCCCCATCGGCCATCGGTTCTGCGAGCAATGTGGCCCGCCCACTGCCACTTAAGTCTGGCAACTCTTTGAGCTATGTCGACAACCTACAAACATAACAATTTTTTTCCCCACTTCCCACAAAAGTATGGAGCATTCATATATTTTTTGCAAAAACGGTTGAAGTTACCACAAAACTTTCAATAAAGGAAATATTCTTCATGAAATTCTCTACAATTCTTGCCTGTGAAGTATGTTGCTAAGACTTATAGTTTTCAATCTGTGTCACGAAAATTTTAACCCCCCCTTTTTACCCCTACCGCACCATAAATTTAGGTGGCTCTGCTTCCTAAAATGGCCCATGGGTCCTAAAGTCTCACTATGCAAAAGGTGATCCTATCATCACTAAAATCCGTATACTGCCCTTTGTTGTCGTGTGCACCACCGACTAATAATCATACTACAAATATTGCTTGTTATAGGTTTGTACGGAACCCTCGGTGCGCGAGTCCGACTCGCACTTGGCCGGTTTTTTTGAACGTTAATTACAAAAATAGCATCGATTTTGAATTTTAATATTGTGGACATGAAAATTATTGACAGTATTTGTGCCAAATTACAATCTTCTTCAAAATATATAAAAGAAGAATCTTACTGACATATCAATGCACAGGCCAAACCGCTGTTCTAAAGATTCCAAATGTGGCACGTAGGCTAAGGCCTTATAAGGCCTTATATATATTTTTTTTTAATTCACCCCACCAGGGGGGGAAATGGGGGTTCAAAGTTTTTATGGGAAACGAGATTAGCTCGACTATTTTATTCGAAACTTTACAGGAGTATTCCAAACGATAAATGAGTAAACAAGTGTTTCCGCTATTTTGAGAACCCATTAGAAGGGGGAAATGTGGTGACATAATTTAAATATCAACATGAGTATTGTTTCTATGGTTTATCGGGTCACTGATTACGAAATCAACACTTAAGGTTAACCGCTGAACAGACGATTGAAATGAAACGGTACATATTATATAGATTGAGTCGCGGGAAACAATATAGAATTGGTTTTATCTCGAAAATTCGGAATTGAAAGTTTGTATGGGAAATGAATAACCGCTGAACCTATTTAGATGATTTGGTATAGAAATAGTTTGAGTTCTGGGGAAGGATATATAATAGTTGTTTTCCCAGAAGTCATTCCTTAAGCGGGTAAAAATGAGGGTGGATTACTAATTCCACGATAATGACGTCGCGGGGAAAAGCTTCTATTCAAGAGTAGAAATCTGTATTAATCACAATCTTTTAGTAGTAGTAAGTCGTTGCTGGCGTAACAATCAAACAATAGGCATGGTGAAATTTTCCATGTATGGTATCAATCGATTCGTTTCAAATGTCTGTATGGGGCCAATTGCGTTAAAGCAACACAAAAGTCAGAAATGAGACTTAAAGTCCGAGATTTGCATTTGTTTCTCAAAACGCTCCTAACAAAATGACGTGCAAAAGTGACGTCACGATCACATAGTCGCCCTGTTTAAAGTATGGAAAACTTATGAAATTGCTATTTTATTTACAGTGAAATGTTGCGTTTATGTACATGGTTACCATACAATTTATTTAACAGTAAAATGTAAAAAATCGAATGGTAAGTATCATTTAATTTCGTACATTAAAAAAAAGAAAAATTTTGAAATTTTGAAGCATGATAATCTTTGAACCATTTCAATAGATTTTTTAGTTTTTACATTATTTGGATATATTGGTAATTCTGCATCCTATCAACTAAATTTTATTGCATAATCCAACATTTGTCATCATCCCTATTATTGCAATCATTTATTTAAAAAAATAAGGGAACCGCCTTCACCAAAACGTGGTATACCGAAACCTCCAGAATGAAACGAATACCTTTCCGAAAACTGCATCTAAATCAGTTCAGCAAAACGCGAGATGATCGCGGACAAACATACATTCCTACATACGTACATACAAACATACGAGTCTAACTGAGAACCTCCTTTTTTTGTACTTTTAGTACGCGGGCGAAGCCGCGGGAAAAAGCTAGTAGGTCCCACTTCGTCGATATGAAGTTACCTATTAGTACTTCCTAAAACTACGCAATACACGCTATCTATTAGTGGAAGAATTAAGTGTCCATGTAAACGACAAAGTGGGCCTTTTCGTAAACTATGGGTCATTCTCAATGGTTTCGTAGTTGTCAGTCCGTCACAATAGATACAAGCAGTTAAAAAACGGGGCTTTTCAACCGACTTCAAGATTTCGAAGGTTCTCAATTCGTCGGAATCTTTGTTTTTGCTTTTTTTATTTAAAATTATAGGATATTTTGCGGCACCTCCTACGTCCTTTGACTAAGAAAGGATAACAGACGGGCATAGCGAAACTATAAAGGTTTCTAGTTGACAACAGAACCTTAAAAAATACAGCATAAATAATGAACGTGGCTGGACGTTCTAAGTTAAAAAATTGGCCAAACTATACCTTGCAAATGCAACCCGCATCGTAGGTCAGGATTTTCATAATGCTTTTCGTGCGCTCCGGGTCGGCTATGGGTTCTGGTTCGTCTAAATCGCAGGTCACACAGGGCTTCGCGTATTTAGATTTTCTGGTACAGCCACACTGTGGCCTTGTCCCGTGATCGCAGATGAAGCTTTCATCTTTTAAGTTGAGCTTTGATACATTTGGGCAAGTTATACATATGCAGCCTCGACAGTCACAGACCGTCTGAAATTAAAATGTAGGGGCAAAATTCAGTATAGATCTCAGCGGCATTCAGTCGACCATAGACAGAATTCAGCAGGAAGGCGGAAAAATTCGCTTTGGTTTCATTACGCCCTAAGTTTATTTTACCCAGTTACTAAAACTCCTAGATTTCAAAATCACTCGGTGTCAAAATACCTGAATCCCAGAATGCCTATTTTTGTTCTCGAAACACCACATTTTTATTACGAAAGAATTTCAAAATAATCAAATCCCAAAATACCTAAAATTTAAAGAGTTTCGTTAACGCTCAGACAGTAACCTAACTTGTAAGGTATATTTTGGTTTATTCTTTATTTATTTTGTATTTTGGTCGTATCAGACATTCGGTATTTGATGGAAATCATAGGGAATGTACATTGCAAAATTTAGGTATTTCGGGAAATAGTGGTTTTAAGTCAAAGTCATTATGATTTTCGATTATTTTAACATTGAGGCAATTTGTTATTGAGGTTTCACCGCAACATGGCAATTTGAAATTTTGGCAAATTAGATAATAAGGCATTATCAGCGCCGGCCTGAGCCCTCGATCAGGGTAGAGCGAAATCGGGTTTTGGCGCCCTTCGTTAGTAATGAAAATGAAAAAACAGGTGGTCCGCCTCGAACTCACGATTTCCTTGCAAACGAGATGACCAATATAACAAGACCCATCTCAAGATTTTTTTCGCCTTCTAGCTCCACAACCCCTTGATCGATCCTACTTATATACGAACTCTCAAATTATATGTATCTCTGCTACAACCCCAATAAATTTCATGAAGATCAGAAAAACGTCCCAGTAGCCGAATTTGTTTATAAGAACTTCGCTTACGCTCCGCTCGTTCAATTGATCTGTCTTATCTAAGCTTAGGCTGCGTTTCCACCAGAGATGAGCGAGGATTTATCAGGCTTTATTTCGTACCTTTCAAGATCAAAAGAAGTGACTTAAAAAAATCATACTAACATTATAAATGCGAAAGTGTGTCTGTCTGTATGTTACCTCTTCACGCTTAAACCGCTAAACCGATTTAGATGAAATTTGGTATGAATATAGTTTGAGTCCCGGGGAAGGACATAGGATAGTTTTTATCCCAGAAATAATCGCTTAAGAGGGTGGAAGTTTGTATGAAATTGTTGCTCACTGTTGACTTAAAATAGCATATTCCCTAAATTAATATTTACTATTCGATTTTACCAAGGCGTTTTATTCATTAATTATGGCGAATGTTAATCCCACACAGATAAGGTCGTGGCAAAAGCAAGTAAATAATAAAATATAAACTTGATAGACCCAAATTGGGTTAATCAATCGCTTAGAAAATCATAAAGTACGTAACTTTTTCGGCGCCTTTATCGGGGTTAATTTCGCGTCTTTCAAAATTAAATCAGAGATTTAAAAACCAAAAAATAATTTAATCATGATATAACCAATTGCTTAGAAAATTATAAAGAACGTAACGTTTTCGGCGCCTTTATCAGTCTATATTTCGCTCCTTTTAGAATAAACAAAAAGAAGCGATTTAAAAATATAATGTGATCCTGATAAACCCAATGCCTTAGAAAATTATAAAGAACGTAACTTTTTCGGCGCCTTTCAAAATTAAAAGCAGCGAGTCACGCCTAAAAAAATACTTGAAATAACAAAAATACCAAAAAAATATAACTGTACGTTTTCGACGCGTTTATCAGTCTTTATTTTGCGCCTTTTAAAATCAAAAGCAGCGATTTAAACAATAAATAATAAAATGTAATCCTGATAAACCCCAATCTCTAAGAAAATTATAAAAAACATAACTTTTTCGGCTCCTGTATTTCGCGCCTTTCAAAATTAAAAACAGCGATTCATGGCTAAAAAAATACTTGAAATAACAAAAATACCAAAAAAATTATAACTACGTTTTCGGCGCCTTTACTTCGCGCCTTTTAAAATCAAAAGCAGCGATTTAAACACTAAATAATAAAATGTAATCCTGTAAACCCAATCTCTTAGCAAATTATTAAGAACGTAACTTTTTCGGCGCCTTTATTTCGCGCCTTTCAAGATTAAAAGCAGCGAGTCACGCCTAAAAAAATGTTGAAATAACAAAAATACCAAAAAAATTATAACTTTACTTTTTCAGTGCCTTTATCAGTCTATATTTCACGCCTTTTAAAATTAAATGCAGCGAATAAAAAAAAAATTATAAAATGTAATCCTGATAAACCCAATCCCTTAGAAAAGTATAAAGAACGTTAAGTTTTCGGCGCCTTTATTTCGCGCCTTTCAAGATCAGCGCAAGCAGAAGAAGAGAGAAAAAGTCACGCCTAAAAAAAATGTTGAAATGACAAAAAACCAAAAATTATATACAAAAAGGTTAATTACACCAGTCATTTTACCGAAACCCGTGAACTGAACGAACGCGCGACTCCAAGAGTAAATATTTTCACGTCTTTTAAAAGTTTTTTTTTCTCTTTTGCCATTTTGGCGCCCCCCTTGCCATCCGGCGCCTAGAGCGGCCGCTCCACTCGCTCTACCCTAGGTCCAGCCCTGATAATGCCGCATTATGCAATTTAGGTTGAATGAAACCAAAGCAAAAATTCGTCTTCCGAGGTTTTGCGCTAGTACCTAGTACGGTCACGTCTGAAAATATGAATACATTTAATGTGACAAAAACATGTATTCAAGACTTTGCGCCTTGGTAATAGAGTCGTGACTACATTGTTTTGTCACTATAAATGGATCCATATTTTCAGACGTGACTACCTCATAGATCTAAAAGGGCGCTTAACTGTATACGAACGAATTGTCACTGCCAAGCATCCAAGCATCTGCCAAGAGTGCCAGGTCAGTACAAACTTAGCGTAATCGGACTATAAGTAATAACTAATGTTTAACCATGCATTAATGATGTTCTATAGAGAAAACACGTTAATATCTCGGTTTTGATGGTGAAATCTTACCTTACATGGTATTGACATGGTGATTTTGTTCTAATCTTTGTTAGACTTCGGATAGGTAGTATGGTTATGGCAAAGTGCCTTTGCGGTAGTAATCACATCGTACCTTAACTGAATACAGTGAAAATGCGTGAATAAACTTTTAAATGATTGTTTACCTATCGTGCATACCACGACGGCATGCTTGCTGAACCCCAAAACGTCATCAAAGTGGGTAAGTCACATTGAAACCACAGATTGAAACTAATATAAAGGTCAGTGGTAAATACTTACTTTACTCTTTGGTGGTAAGTCATCATCTCATCATACTATTTATATATACTCAGTCATAGCCTAATTATACAGGTCAGTTAAATTTTTGACACCTCGTGACGTCAGTGACCACACTGACGTCATCAGGGAACGATGCGGTTCTCAAACTTTTAAAATAGGGAAAATTATTTAATAGAGGATTACCTCTATTATTAGTAATTATACTAGACATTATAATAAGAATGCAAATTAAATGCCGTGCCATTAAAAACAAATCATTGGGTATATCTAAACGACACCATACCAAGGGTGTGCAAGTGTGCATCTCTGTCAAAAAAATTGAGTTTGACATTTAGTATCCGATACGTTTCCCTAAGTGAGAAAGAGAACTTGTCATGCGTTAAGAAGGGACAACATGATTCGTAACGTCAAAGAAGGAGCTCTGTATCAGGACTATCAGGGATATTACGGATACTGATTTTTTGACATCCGCGGATGCGGATATTAAAAGGCTCACATCCCTGGAATACGGATGCGGATGTAAGATAAGTACACAAAAAAAAACAAATATTAAAGTTTTGTACTAGTCACATCATACAAAGCCCTTCGCCCTACAATAGCATTTCAACACTAAAATAAAAACAAAACAAACTCGTCATTTCTTGTCGCTATCCGTCAAGGACATAGAGCTCGATTGACGAATCACGAAAATGTAACAATATTCCGATTGGGTAATGGTGAAATTACCTACGTAGAACGGCTAGTAGACATGGCAATTTGTAGGGCCCAACATGTTGTGTTGGGAGGTGTAATAGGAGGTTGGGCCTGTAGGGAGCTGAAGGAGGGTGAGGGAGAGGCAGGGTACACAACATGTTGGGCCCTACAAATTGCCATGTCTAATAGCTGTGTTACTTTACCTAGCACGTGCGCCGTCGTAGAGACGTTCCTGTACCGACTTGTTCCACATCTGCATCCGCATGAGCTCCGCATCGATTTTGATGCGGAGGCGGATGCGGATTTTGAAAATGATGCGGAAGATCCGCGGTTTCCACAAACCACAATTTCCACAAACCATAGACAATTTTCCGCACAGTATTGAATATTATCTACTTATGGTGTCCCTATGACGGAATTCATGGCCGGCCATAAACTGTTATAGTTTTTAAGGGGCACCACACATTAGAGCGGAATTTAGCTATTCGTAAACAAAAGCGGAAATTGGGCTATGGGTAGCGGAAATTTGTCTATGGCCTCCATACAAAAATTCAGCCTACCATAGACAAATATCCGCTCATAAATATGTTACTAAAGATTATAATGTAATTCCATTACAATTACAACGTAGCTTATAAAATATTTTAGTGTAATTCCACATTCAGTGCGTTGGTATGAAGTTTTACAGGCAGTTACACTACACCAATATTTATTACGAGCAACTATTATTATATACATTATATATCTATCAAATATTTGGGAATCTCAGAGAAAAATGAAACGTCGTGATAAGTTTAAAAGAAACAGAGATAATACAATATGGCCGTCTGTCAGTGTAATACTCGCCAAATAGTTGTATTGCCACAATGTTAAAAAAAAGTCCTCATTAAATTACATGCCGTAAATGAATTGCCAACTAAAAGTATTATATTGCATCAGCAACTAACTTCCTTCCTGAATAGAAATGACCTCCTAAACCCATTTCAATCTGGTTTTCGTCCGGGCCATAGTACTACCTCGGCTCTTGTCAAGGTTACCGATGACATCCGTTTGGGTATGAATGACCAGAAGCTTACAGTTCTTGCACTTCTAGATTTCAGTAATGCCTTTAACACGGTCGATTTTGACATTTTGCTCGCGTTCTTACAGTCTCTTAACATATCGGCTGCAGCGATTGACTGGTTCCGCAGCTATTTGGTTGGTCGTCGGCAAAGAATTAAACTAGATTCTTCGTGTTCTTCCTGGTGCAGCACATCAGCTGGTGTTCCACAGGGTGGTGTGCTGTCTCCTCTTTTATTTTCTATCTTCATTAATTCCATAACTCTTGATCTCTCCTCTTCGTATCACCTCTATGCCGACGACCTTCAAATATATTCGCAGGGTATGCATAGCGATCTCAATTCAGTTATAGAAGCCACGAATCTTGATCTGCTCCGCATATCAAATTGGAGTCAAAATTACGGTTTAAAAGTAAACCCCCTAAAGTCACAGGTAATTGTGATGGGTAGCGCTAAACAAATCTCCAAAATTGACTTTCTCAGGCTCCCTCCGATAGTCTTCGATGGTATCCAAATTCCTTTTTCCAACCAAGTGAAAAATCTTGGCGTAATCATGGATCGTTGTCTATCATGGGTGCCTCAGGTGAGTGAAGTGAGCAGGAAGATGTTTGCTGCCATAGGGTCTCTCAGACGGCTCCGGAATTTCCTGCCAAATGCTACTAAAATTGCGCTTGCTCAGTCGTTACTTCTCCCCATTCTTGATTATGCAGATATCTCCTATTTAGACCTAACCGAGGAGCAACTTAATAAGCTTGAGCGTATTCAAAATGCCTGCATTCGGTTCATTTTCGGATTACGCAAATTCGACCATGTTTCTAGTTTTCGTTCTCAACTCAAATGGCTCCCTATCCGTCACCGCCGTAACTCTCACATACTTTCTTTACTCTTTTCTATACTTTTTAACCCTGCAACTCCCCGCTACCTCAAAGAGCGTTTCTCTTATCTTAATTCTATTAGATCCTCTCAAAAATTGCTCCTAAAAGTGCCATCTTCATCTTCCAAATTTTATAATTGCTCATTTACGTTCTAGGCCGTTCGTTTGTGGAATTCTCTCCCTCTCAACATTAAACGCGCGCAATCTATTGGTAGCTTTAAATCGCAACTTAAGGAATACTATTTATCTCTTCCTTAGGTTTTTAAGTTGACACTGTTGTTTCTTATTGTGTGTATTATATATGTACGTATATGTATGTTTATTTTGTATTTATTTAAGTATGTATATTCATATGAATGTGCTGTGTTATCTATTTCGTCTCTTTTGTTTCTATGCACCACCTACTGCTTATTGTTTTTCTCTAGTCTCCACTACCCAAAGGTTGTCTGGAAGAAATCGCTCATTAGCGATAAGACCGCCTGTTGTTACCTCTACCTAAATTTATCTAATTGTAAAATTTGTGCTTGTAACTGTATGAGGTGTGCAATAAAGAGTATTTATTATTATTATATTAAATTACCTAAATTTATATGAAGCTTATTTTAGGTATAAAATAATTAAAAAACACAAAATAAACTTAGTAACGGCACGCTAACATTTTTGAACATGAATAGTGTATTAATTAAACTCCCTGACTGAATTGAAGATGTTAACGAATGGCATCATTATGTGACGTAGGTGTGGTCTTTTCGGACGAGCTGTCAAAAATTTGAATGACCTTTATAATTAGGCTATGTACTCAGTATTTATGGATGGAGCCACACGTCAGGCAACCGATCCAGTTGCCTGATTCGATTCCCCGTTCGGATGAATTCTGCATACGTAAAGGTTTGAAGGTTTGAGGCAAAAGATTGGTAAAAGTTAGATTTTCGCGGTAAGTTCCCGGATACGGTTACGGAAACAGGTTACCTGGAGGCGTACGTCTCATACTAAAAGTCCCGCACACACGTTCTACCCGTAGGGTTTCAAAACCGAACGTGAGGGATATACGACAGGTCAGGAAGCAAACAAGTAAAATTAACCGGCGGTGTGCGGAGCTCAACCGATCGGGGAAATGAATCAGGCAACCGGATCGGGCACTGACTACTTTTGGCTCAGCCCTCAGTAATGTCTTTGTTTATTTGCATTCGACATCTATCAGATTGGGTCATACCATTGAACCACCCATTGAACATATACCATAGATATACCTATACTATAACAAAGTTTTCCAAAAAAGATTAATCTGTAGATATGAATTAAAATAGCTGATCCAGCCATGAAACAGGCAGTGAATTTAATCATGTCGACGGCATTATAAACCCACGTCCATTCACCTCTACCTATGCCTCTACCAGATACCCGACTGTTACAATAATAATGCAGAGAATATCAAAATTGCATGAACTGGTGCCCTTTCAATCATCACATGACTGTACCAAGAGTGACTCCGAGCCGTTTGAACTTCAAGAACTCAAGTACCTGCTTGCGCACTCGAATTGCAAATGCGAGACTTGCACAAGGGTAAACATATGCAACAGACAGCATCGCGCAATCAAAACCACGACTACGACGCTCCAAGCTAAACAAACAAAGTGCTCCAAACTCATTCAAGTCAGCCATAAAAATGTTTCAACTGAAACTGAACCTCAGTCGTCACAGATTGGTGTAACTATACCACGCGAAGATATTTTACAAGTATGTCCAACTTGCTTAATCGCATTTAGTCTTCTTCGCAACGGACATAAAAAAATATATAAAGACGAGGAGTCGGAAACCGTCAAAGAAATGGCTAGTGACAAATTCACGTCTGACAACGTGTCCAGGGTTGAGAAGGTTACTTCCATGACCAGTAGACTACTTTCAGTAACACCAGTTGCAAGCAAATGTTCATCAGATCTTTCAAATGGAACTTGGTATCAGTCCAAAACTAGTAGTCGTGTCAGATTCTACCTTGGAGGTAATCCCAGACAACATTTGCGGCATTTTCAAGTTCAAAGTTTAGATAGAATGTATATAGATAACTTTATTAATTCCATTAGGCCTTCAAATTTCTAATTTTATTCTTAACACTGATTTATAGCACCTACTATAGGCATGGCACACTAACCATTTTTAACCTCTTGTCGTTAGAGTAGGAATCCAATACATTTGTATTATGTTATGTTATGATTTTCATTTCTTTGAAAGATTGTCTACAATACCTACTTAGGGCCTGTTTCACAATCTCCAGATAACCTTATCTGCCAGTTAAAATTATTGCTATCCTTTTCTCCAGTCATATAAGTGAAAAGGACAGCAAACGTTTATCTGACAGATATGCTTTAACTGGAGATTGTGAAACAGGCCATTAATATCGTATTTTAATTCAAGACAGTAATCTGACAGCTCTCTCCATACAAAGTGATTTCATGGATTTATATGAAGTGGATCTAATTCTTACGTACACTTTTTCCCTAACCACGAGTAAAACAGTCGTTCATAAGTGACTAGTAAAAGTAGTAAAAACGGTCCGATAGAGAGCATAATGTAGGGGGCGGTGTCTCACTCGCACTCGTTACAAAATTATCACATTGGACACATTTTGTCTGATGACGTCATTACCTCCATTAGTCAAAACGAGACACAGTCCCCTAGATATTAACCTTCACTTTCGGCCTCACTTTGTGACCGAAGAATTAGATCCACTTCATATAAATCCATGAGTGATTTATAATGTAGGTCAGGAGCTGTAAGATGTCTTGAATTAAACATACGATATTAAGTAGTCGTTGATAACTTCAAGTACCTAATCATGAAATCCAATATTATTATACATTTATCTAATACTAGCCTTTTCCCACGGCTTCGCCCGCGTACTATAAGTACTCAAAAAAGATACGATACCCATGTTGATTTTCAGACTTTGTGACCACCTTTGCCCCTTTTAGGGGTTGCATTTTCAAAAAACCTGAAACACGTGTTTACTCATTTATCGTTAGGAATACTCCTGTGAAGTTTCGAATAAAATAGTCTAACAAATCTTTATTCGCCATACAATCTTTGGACCCCCATTTTACCCCCTTAGGGGGTGAATTTTGAAAAATCCTTTCTTAGTGCATCCCTAGACCTTATAAGGAACCTGCCAAATTTGGAATCTCTAGAACCAGCGGTTTGGGCTGTGCGTTGATATGTCAGTCAGTCAGTCTGTCAGTTTCTTCTTTTATATATTTAGATTATACGGCGCGAAACGAAACTAATGGGAAAACTTTGAGATATTTTATTTTTATTTTCCGGAAATCTTTATGTGTAGGTATTTATTTTTTCTTAGATTAAGATTTCTTCTAAAGCGTCCTAGAATAGTAGGTACGTACTAGGGAAATATAATATAGGAGACAAATAAACAGAAATACTTTTATTTTCACAAATTTTCATATACCTAAGTAATTTAAGTAGGTACCTACACATAAGGTACCTTGTTATTTAGCCGCGTAATGCTTTATAAACCGTGCAGAAGGGTCTGTGACTTCGACCCACTTGGGCATCCAGTAGTAGGGCGTGAAATTATATTGACCGGGGAATGATTTTTCAAATACGTGACGATAATATTTCGACTCAGTCGTAGTGGGCTGGAGGCCCTTGTATTGAGTAGGCTCATCTTTGTATCGGTCAGCTATGATCTCTCCTATTGTTGTGAATAGGGACTTTTTCACCGACGCCACACCGTCCGAAAACGCTTCTTTATGTCTCCACAGTATAGAGTCTGGTAGCAGACCACTTTTGGCCAAACTACTTCGCAACAGATGCTTCTCTACTCCATCTTGTGGCTGGCGCAATTTCGGGTCTGTTCCTAGGTAATGATGTGTGAATTCAATATCTAAGAATGGTACCCTGAGTTCTAAGCTGTATGCGCTCGTTGTGCGGTCTGCTCTCAAGCCGTCGTATAAGTAGATGTCTGATAACAAGCGTAAGCTTTCCTCATGTCCTGCTTCTGTAGAAGGTGCATCTCTGAAATATATGTAGCCTTGGGCCACCTCATCCGCCCCCTCTCCGCTAAACACCACTGTAGTGTCAGTTTTTTCCTTTATATACTTTGACAAAAGATACATAGGGATACTCGCGCGTATTGTGGTAATGTCAAATGTTTCAAGATGATAAATCACGTTATCTAAGGCTTCTCGCACGTCATTCTCATCAAATTGTACTTCGTGATGCTCGGTGCCTAAATGGTCCGCTACTATTCGAGCTGCAGCTACATCTGGAGAATCGCCCATTCCTATCGCAAATGTTTGTATTTTGTATGGGAGTTTGTACTCTTTCGCGAGTTTAACCACTAAAGCGGTGACGAGTGAAGAATCTAGTCCACCACTTAGAAAGCACCCGATTCGTCGGTCCGACATCATTCTCTTACGGCAGGCGGCTTCTAATAAATGTGCCGTTTTCTCGTAAACGTTCATTTTTACCAAATCGGCTTCTGAGACATACGGCTTATAACTTAGGGACATCCCCGGCTTGAAATACTGCTCCGTGTGATCCAGTCTTACCTTTCCGTCATCGAGCATACTCCAGATTTGGAAATGGCCGGGCGGGAATGGTTCTAAGATCGCCGTTTCGCTGGCGGATTCTTTGATTCCGACTAAGCCCTTAGCTTCTGAGCAGATGCCCATACTGCCGCTCTCTGGGTCGTGGAACCGGAACAGAGGTCGGACGCCGTACGGGTCTCGGGCTAAGTAAATTTTCCTTTGCTCGCCATCGACGAGGCAGAACACGAATTCGGCGTCGAGCCTCCTTACGGCTTCGGCGATGCCGAACTTGTGGTACAAGTGGATGATGGCCTCAACGTCGCAGTTGGTTTCGTAGGGGAAGTCGTGTTCGGTTTGGAGGAGGTTGCAGTTGAAGATTTCGCCGTTGCAGATGAGAGTGGTGCGGGGGTAGCGGTGCAGCTTCATGGGCTGCATGCCGTGAAGGCCGTCAACGATGGCGATGCGGCTGAAGCCCAGCAGCGCGCCGGGCTCGCGGGCGTCTTGTTCGACGCGCCACGCGTCTGGCCCGCGATGAGTGATTGCAGCAAAGCATTTGATGCACTTTATGTTCACCCCATCTTTGGCTCCGAATATCGCCCAAATCCCGCACATCCTTGTGGTCTGAAATCAATAAGACGAACTAAGGTCATTTGAGTAGGTATGTAATGTACGCAGAACTATTAGTTAAGATTAAAAAGTATAAAGTTTCTTAAAATGATATCTGCTATGGACCGGTATAAACAAGTGGAAAAACCAGGGGTGCCCCTTGGTTTGACTACCACTGGTCAGAGTTGCCAAAAAAAGGCCTAAGGCCCAACATATACTTGAGCCGAATTATGCTATTGTATAAATACAATTTCTGGCTGAATTTTGTTTATGAGCTCCATACAAAAATTCAGATACCATCATGATACGGATACCGGCTTATGTATGATAGCTGAATTTCGCTCAAGTGTATTTTGCACCTAAAAACTACTTGTGGCCAAATTTTGGTTAGCAACTAAAGGGCGTTGACCCAAAGAGTGAAATATTGTAGGTACACATATTTCTTCAAAAAAAGGCAGAAAATTATACAATGCTAATAGCTACCCTTATCCAATGATTTTAATGTAATTTGTACATTTAATCGCCCCTTAATCATTCTTAAACAAGTATAAGTAGAATTAAACACCCATTAACAGAGAAATTACGTCAGCTTCCATACGGCATACTTTTTTCTTTTAAATATCATTTCTTAATAACAATAATCACTATTATACCTAACTATATCTCAGTATGATTTTAGGTAAATAAGTTATCCGAAAACACTTACCTACTCGTAACTATGTAAAAACTCGGGAATTTTTGAGTAAAATTCTAAAACGTTAAAACAGCGGCCACCGGCTTTGGCACGTCAACGAAGACTAAACGTGGACATCCTGTTTTCCCGCTGCCACTTTTTGTACACTGTGATGCTTTTAAACCTTCATAATGACCGATCGACTTTTTTTTCCTCCTTATCATAACCTAGCGAAAGAAGCGAGACAATATTATAGTGAAATAGTTGTCAATATCCAGTTTTAGCCGGCCGGGAATGTGTAGTCCCACGTGGTAAATAGATTGTATCTTGTTCTGAGCCGTAATGCCGTAGAAATACAATTGTATTTTGTGCTAAGGCAGACTAGTTTACAGACACTGTGTCTGGATCTGAGGTGAAAAGGCTATCGTTCAGAACAACGAAGCTTGTAGTTAGTTTCATTCGATGAGAGGGAAATATGAAACGCACTGTGAATGAGAGAGTTGGGTTATTATAGTTGAGGTGTATTGCATTTCGTCGGGTTATACTGATTCTGCCATCCATCGTAGTATTGCATCATCGTATTGTATACGCGGACTGCGCATGCTTTGTATAAGGCGGGTTCCATGGCTGGCCGGTTTTTCATAAATATTTTTATTACGCTTCTATTTGTGTAACGTTAAGAGCCCGATAACGATTTGAAAACTAAAATCACTAATAATGAAATAACGCATGTGAATTGCATTCGATAAGATAGTTTGAAGTTTTGTTATTCCAAAAAATACTTTTGGTCCATATTATTATTATTTAATACTAAATTCTACATAGCTTTGTTTAGTTAGGGCGTTGATTCGTGCAATCTTGTCGCTTGTTTATTATTATTATTTTTTATGTCCTCTAATTTTTTTATATTATCTGAGTAAAGCATGAAATCTGGTTTATTTCTACATTTTTATTTTTATAAAATACCTTAATACATTCCCAAAAATATCACCTAAACTTCGGCAATTTTTTCTTAGAATTGCTCTAGCTCTAGAATAAAAACTTATTCCTAATCCGATAAACTTTCCAATGTATGTATATATTTTACGTAAAAGTTTAAATAATAAATAATTAGCCAATATTATTTTTACTTTTTGCACATCTGCAAGCAATAATCGCGAAACAGCTGTTATATTACAGAATGAAACGTAAAATCGAAAAAGTGTTCCACTTATACAGTTTAAAAAGAAACGATCTTTTAAAATATGTATAAAAACTAATAGAAGATTTGTTAGTTACTGCAAAATAGTATCGAAAATAATCATTTTTGTGCACCTAGTTCACGGACTGCGTTGCTCTCGAATTCAGGTAGTCCAGGCGGCTACCACTAGATGGCGGGAGACGTTGTATCTCATATATTTACCTGAAAAATAATTATCAATATTGGTGACAAAAATAAAGTTCATATTTAAATTTTGTGTCACGTCTTGATCGCTTGCTGTAGCTGTAGCGACCCCGATTCCACCCTGTGTAAAGTACTTTGGTGTAAGACCGTACTGTGTTTTACCAGTAACCGCAAACCACTTCTTTCGTCGAATCGTCTATTTGCATCACTCTCTTTCGAATATGCAAGAGTTCTTGAGTGGTGACTGTGTTGAGTTAACCGAGCAAGTGGTGCGTCTGTTCGTCCCTGCACCCACGAGATTTGAGTTCCGGTATCGTGACCGCTGTCTTCTAGCGGAGCCCGACTGTCGTACTGTGTCACGCAGGCAGTCTCCGTTGGTTCGTGCTTTACACAGCTTGAATGCACTTCTAGCATCGGCTCCTGTATGCGACGTGTTTGCGAGTAGATGGGAGGTAGTGCGCAACGAATGTCTGAGGTTCAGCGAGAAGATGGATGTTCGGCCCTCAACTGTGCCTGTTTGACATATTGTGTCATATTCATATGTGTTTATTGTTTTTAGGTCATATGATTTTGTAAATTATTTTGTTCTTTAGCTTTAAATTGTAATTTCACAGTGCTTTAGTGTAATAACTGTCATGCTGTGTAATTAAATTGTATAAATAAATAAATAAAAGAGCGATAGAGACGGAGATAACGGAATTTCGATTTTCGAAATTCGCTATAGGCCCGCTGTTTGGTAAGCCTTCAGGGTCTTTATTGGTTCATTCTGGTTAGGAGTTCTCGAAATCGAAATGTTAAGGCTGGTTTTAAATAGGTACACTCTTCATCGAATAGGAATAGGGATGTTAAATTATGCAATAAAATTTAGTTGATAGGATGTAATGATCTATGTATATCCAAATAAAGTAAAAAAAAAAAAAAAAACTCAATTGAAATGGTTCAAAGATATAGGCTTACATTTTTTTTCAAGTACCAGAATATAAAAAACCGGCCAAGAGCGTGTCGGGCCACGCTCAGTGTAGGGTTCCGTAGTTTTCCGTCCGTCACAGTAAGTGTCCCCACTTAAGAGTTAATAACACCGCCATGTAGGATATGATATGAGAGTTCCACGTACAGCGACATATATCGGCAAATTAAGTAAACTATTGCGCGCGAGCTTAAAGCATGGAAGATGATTTTTATGGAATAATTCTTTATTGCGTGAACCGATTTTCACCGTTTTTACTTTATTTGAAAGCACGTCATTTCATTGTAATTTTGTAGAAATTACAGGTACAATAAACACCTGCTTATACGGTTAAATTACAAACTTAGTTTAGAAATTATTTTGTAATTTTTTTTCAAAAACTATTCATCCTATCAAGTTCAAAATAATTTTTCTAGAAAGTTTTTATGAAGTTCTACTTTTGAGATTTTTTTCCCATTTTAAAAACTTATGGTTCAAAAGTTAGAGGGGGGGACGCATATTTTTTTACTTCTGGAGCGATTATTTCCGAAAATATTTACATTATCGAAAAATGATTTTAGTAAACCCCTATTCATTTTTAAATACCTATCCAACAATATATCACACGTTAGGGTTGAAATGAAAAAAAAAATCACTCCCCACTTTACGTATAGGGGAGGTACCCTAATAAAAAAAAAAATTCCACTTTTTATTTTACCACTTTGTCGGCGTGATTGATATACATATTAGTACCAAATTTCAGCTTTCTAGTGCTAACGGTCACTGAGATTATCCGCGGACGGACGGTCGGACGGACGGACGGACGGACGGACGGACGGACGGGCAGACATGGCGAAACTATAAGGGTTCCTAGTTGACTACGGAACCCTAAAAACAAGACTTAATAGTATTCGATTTTCTTACTATAAAATAAATTGTATGGCAATAATGGCAACCATATACCTAAGTAGGTACAGTCAGCGTCAGAGAGACGTGACCCCCCTAATAGCAGTATAGAAACTGTACAATAATTTCGTCAACACACGTAATGATTGCGTAGCAGTGTGGTTTCATGTGCGGACAAGTGATCCTAAGAGACCGCGTTCGAGACCGTTAAAAGCATTTTAAGTCTTTTTGTTTTTTTTTGTTTGCATACGTATATTATTAAGTTCAGAAATATTGAAAAATGGATACGGGTAATATCAAATATTATAGAAGAAATAAATAGGGCAAATTAAAATAAAAACAATCTTAAAAACACATTATTTTATTGGTATTTTATTAACGCTTAACGCCTAAAAATATTTTAAATATAGTCAAAATCCATATACCGATATGCGTTTAGTTTGGCAGATATTTATTTGATATTTCTAGTTTACATTATATAAATTGAAAAATTTTGTTGCTGAACTATCAAGGTAACAGTTGCATTATAAGCATATTTAAATATCTTTTATGGGAAATAAACAACAATATTATAGTGTGAGTTAATTAAAATTGTGTTATGTTTCCTTGGCTGCGATTATAGCTGTCTTAATAATAGGAAAGGGAACCGGAAGGGAAAATCCCTAGGATATTGTCTATTGAATATAAGCTAGCAGGTTGTCTTTGCCTTACAACATCAGAATGACTGAGTCATGAGCAGGGCCCGGAATTAGGTGAGCTAAAATACCTAAAGTTCGCGAGAGGACATAATATAGAGTGGTTACAACCGGATGAAAATAATATTTTATTTGGATTAATAGTAAGTACTTGTTTCCTTATCTTTCTATATATACTATAGTAGTACTAGTAGCTTTCACTATTTTGACGCTAATACGCCACTCTGACAAGCATTGATAATGAATAGGAAAATACAGATTACTAATTTAAAATATATGTCACATTTTCAGATTTATTATTATATTGTTAACTTTATGGCTGCAATGTAACCATTTTTCATCATTACGACTATTACTTGCAGTGCCCGGATGAATATCGAATACCCTGAATCCAAATAAAATATTATTTTCATCCGGTTGTAACCACTCTATATTATGTCCTCTCGCGAACTTTAGGTATTTTAGCTCACCTAATTCCGGGCCCTGGTCATGAGAGTGCAGACAGGATATTTCTATACAACGCTGAATACTTCACATTTTAAATGTCGAATCGACCGCGTGATTAATAACTGCATAACAGATACTATATATAAATATTGGGTTTGATAAATAATGGTGGTGTATAAAACGAGAAGATATTCTACCTTGCGAGCCACTACGTTTCAGAGAGAAACAGCATGTTATCGGCCAGCGATAACAATATTCATCTCCTGTCACGTTACTACAATTTTAGGAAACACAACACTCACTACCTAGACCTCGTTTTTTTAGCATTAGAAAAAGGGTTAACAATCTTGACAAGTGTTTTTATGGAATAAGGCTTCTAACAAAAATAATAACTATTACTTATGAAATCAAAATAATGTAAATATATGTCCTTGTAAAACCTAATTGTTACATATTTGCTATATCTTATTTTTCAAAAGTGTTTTTCATTGAAAATACAAGTTATTAAGCTTCCTTACACTTTTTGTAATGCTAATAAAATAAAACAAGGTGTAATCTGAAACAATATCACTTAAAACTTTTGTATGCCCATCAAATAAGAATATAATATAATATTACACTATATTTCACTAGCTGTATTTTTTTTCTAATACCGGAGACTGCCGGAGAGGGTAACCCTCATTCTCCTCTATTTGTTTCAGCCTACTTATCATGCTAGCTACCAAGTTTCAGCATATGTCAGTATTCCTCATAAGTTCCCAGGTTCTATAGTCTTCATCATCAAGGTTTTGTTTTGATTTGACCTGATCGGGGTCCCAGTTGAGCACCATTTGACCCCATCTTGGACCTTCGTCCATCTTTATCAGATTTGAAGCATTTTTCATCCGAAAAAATTACGATCTGGTTCTCCCAGTCGAAATCTTCATATTTTTTGGCAAAACTAAGGCGATCGTAGCGATGCTAGTTGACACTTATTTTTTTCGCTCGTTTATAATGGTGTATCTGGGCAGCGTGCAAATGTCTTCTGACAGCGCTAAGAGATACTCCAAATGTTTCAGCTGTTGAGCGAGTTGTAGTAAATAAAGCGTCGGTATTCCGTAGCACAATATTACGGTGCCGCTGAGATTCCTCTGTGTAGGCAGAAGGACGAGGGCCTTGCCGATCATCTTTAACGCCACCCGGTTTTTCATACCGCCTTAGCCATTTGCGAACCGTGTTCGTCTGCAAATAAAAAACACAATTTGAACTTAGTAGGTGCTATCAACAAAACATGGCTCAATTAAATGGAGTAAACTCTAAGTAACTCACCGCTATATTAATTTTTTTTAATATTCTGGTTTCGTTCCCGAAGCACTACAATATTCGATCTCATAAAAGAGTTTAATCGAACCATTTTAAAACTCAGTTGTTACACAAGTTTTCGGACAAGTCGAGAATAAAATAAAATAACGTTACTACTTCGGCACAACCAAGAAATAGACGTAACGATGACGGTAATGATTTGCGGCAGATGTAAATTATTATTTACAAAGTTACCCCAAAACTCAATTGTAATTACAAAAATGCGAAACGGGAAAACCATACTAAATTCAACTTAAACACGTTTAGTTAAAGACGTATTACTCACTTTCGGATATATAATGGGGGTAGAGAAATAATAATAAACAAAGACAAGACTATACTATCATTATCCATACAGGCCGGTTAGACAAGGACGCATAGACATATGTAAGTAACCTCCATCTTTACGATTTGACGATAGTGATTCATATTTTCACAAGTAATAATATGTGATCGGTGGCTCAATGGTATAAGTGACAGACTAATGTAAGAACATGAAGTCTTGATAACAGCCGCGAAGTCCCGAGGATGATTCCCAATAACGGTCCGTAGCAAAAATAGGGAAAATTTACTTTTTGAAATAATATGAAGCTCGATATATATAGCTGTGGCGATGTTGAACTAATGATTCGGCGTTGCCTTGCGAGCTATAGTTTTAAAACCAGGGGGGTCACGTTTCTCTGACGCTGACTGTACATAAAAACAACATTTCACTGTAAAAATAGAAATTTCATTGTTTTTACATATTTCAAACGACGACTATGTGATCGTGACGTAACTTTTGCACATCATTTTGTTGTCAGGAACATTTTGAGAAACAAATGCAAATCTCAGACTTTAAGTCTCATTTCTGACTGTGTTGCTTTAACGCAATAGGGAAGATGCTGCATCTTCCCTATTGCGTTAAAGCAACACAGTCAGAAATGATATCATATTTACTATTACTAATCAAAATGTTGAAAAAACAAAAGAATAGCTATTGAAACGGTTCTACTTTAGTTTATACTAATGTCAAATAATAATTAGGATTTGAAGTAATGTGAAACGGAACGTGTTTTAATTCACCAAACAGCGTCTGGTGACGTCACTCCTGTTATGACAACTAATTTGGTCGGCAACTTTCTATGGGATTTGGCTTAAAATCATCCAGGCCAAAAAATTTAAAAAAACAACAAGAATTTGACACTGTGAAGGAACAAATATGGAGTAACACACATGAGTGACGTCACAGAAACTGTAGATCCGTTAAAATAATGAATCTTACCTATTGGCCCCATATATACATCGGATCCTCACAATAAAATGAATAGATTGCTACCATACATGAAAAAAAAACCATCATGCCTATTACTTCCGCTACCCTAAAATGTGCCCGTTAGCCGTCACATACAATAAAACCACGATTTTATCTTTAAATTAGTGATTTATCGTTTTCGGAATAGACGCCTTGCTAATCTAAATTTGGTATGAAGCCAAAACTTTAGCTGTCTCTGCTTTCCCAGAACGACTCGTTTATATTTCAAATGCTGGTCTGTGTAAAAAAGAATTTAACAATTTTAGTCTCATATGCCCTTGTTATCGATGGCTCTATGGAGCTTCAATACAAATATGATGCTTTGCGACGTAAGGGCCAAGTGCCTCTAGGTTCCTTTTATTCGGCAGGCAACATTGTGTGTCAGTAACACTAAATTTCAAATTTACATCCAGACCACACGATTAGTTAGTACGCTGATCGGAAAATACAATCCAATTTCAATTACTTATTTGTTTTCCTAACCTCACTTTCGCTAGAAAATAAAAATATAAACTAGACTTTATGTTCCTGTGTTTTAGGTTGATTTTAGTGTAAAATTGTTAGATATAGTAGGAAGTTTGGAAAGTGCGCTTGGCCATCGCGACGGAGGTCTTTGTTTTAGACCACAAAAGCGTGCAGTATGCAAATTGGTACATCCGTTAGGGAGATAATGCTCAGCGCACATGGATATCATTATTATTGCATACTGAGTCCAGCGCTCAAAAAAACCATGATTCGTTAGGCATCGGTAGCCAGATGGCTTGTAAATAGGGCTGCCATCTCTAAATTCGCCGAACCCGGACAAAGACTTAAAAAAACCCAGACATTTGGCGTAAATCGCATTTTTCCCCGGACGTGTTCGAAAATAATATTATTAAAAAAACAATTGCTTTGGTGTTTCCTCACATAAAAATTGACACTTTTTTAAAAGCCCCCCGGACGGCCCCCGGACGGCCTCCAAACTAGGACAAATCCGGGGAAACCCGGACGGATGGCAGCCCTACTTGTAATAAGCGAGCTTTTTTGCTTATACATACATGCTTATACGCGAGTGAGATGCACCACCACTAGCCCTTTAAAAATATGACTTTATGACTTAGCTAGAGTTGCAGTTAAGATTGGGCTAATTTAAGGTAGGGCATGACCAATTTTAAGGTAGGGCCACCGATATGTAGTAAAGAACGGGATACACAATCACCCAAAAAAAAATGGCCCAACAATAGTACTGTGAGAACGATTCGTTACAGCAGTTTCTCGGTCAGTTTTATTAGACTTTAGCCGGTGACAAGACTAGCCGGTGACAAATTTTCAAGAGCCGTATTTTTGGTAAATCTTGTTTGAGACTGTACCTCTACTAATATTCTACCTCAATGGGTAGATTGGGTAGGGCATTTACTTTATTGTCGTAGTAATTGGGTGGTAATAGTATTTTTTAAGGTAGGGCAATGTATTTTTCACCTCACTGGCTCGGAAAGCTCTTTTTTTATTCTTTAAAAACAGATAGCAAAACTGCATTTTATTCACAAGAGTGCAAAGAATATTTGAAATTCGAACGTGATATTAGTCACTTTTTTAAACATAATAACATGTAAAGGCCACTCCAGACCTTGGACGAATAAATTAAAAGGACGGAGCATGGCTGTACAACAAACTGTGACGCAAGATGGAGGATGGTTTGAATGTGTGTGTCGAGACGAGTGTTGCCATGTAATACAAATTTTCCCGATTAAGAATACAGTATTTTGTAATAAAAAAACTTGATTATTAATATATATGGTTAAATAGAATTAAAAAGCACAAAATGTCAATCACAAATGAGCAGTACTCCATCTGAAGAATTATATAGTAATCTAAATATATAAAAGAAGAAACTGACTGATTGACTGACTGACATATCAACGCATAGCCCAAACCGCTGGGTCTAGAGATTCAAAATTTTGCACGTAGGTTTCTTATAAGGTCTAGGGGTGTACTAAGAAAGGACTTTTCAAAATTCACCCTCTAAGGGGGTAAAATGGGGGTCCAAAGTTTGTATGGCGAAACAAGATTTGTTAGACTATTTTATTCGAAACTTCACAGGAGTATTCCTAACGATTAAACACGTGCTTCAGGTTTTTTGAAATTCAACCCCCAAAAGGGGCAAATGTGGTCATAAAGTCTGAAAATCAACATGGGTATCGTATCCTTTTTGAGTACTTATAGTACGCGGGCGAAGCCGCGGGAAAAGGCTAGTCTATGATAAATACCTTGGATGAATAAAATTAAAGGATGGAGCCTGCCTGTACAACAAACTGTGACGCAAGATGGCGGCTGGTTTGAATGTGTGTGTCCAGACGAGTGTTGCCATGTAATACAAATTTTCCCGATTAAGAATACAGTATTTTTGAATTAAAAAAAATATTATTAATATATATGGTTAAATAGAATTAATAAGCACCATGTTTTAATAAATATAATGAAATATATTCCTGAAGAGGCGACTAAAAGGTTAAATTGAAAAATTTCTAAATTTACTATTTATTAAACGCACACGACTACTGCTGAGTGTGGTGGCCTCTCTTGTCGTCCGAATACTCTTATTTTAAGCATACTTTATACCTTTTTAATCTGGAGGCACGGCAGTGCCCCCGCTAAGACGAACACAACTAAAAGTGTTATTACGTTTTCATTTATTACGTAACACGATTTAGGGAGGAATTGACCATGTCTTACTTCTACTGCAGAGAGGAGGATTATTATTATTTTTCTTACGTAGGGGCGGAAGGGGGTCTCTGGCAAAAAAATGTCTTACGTAATCAATGAACGACGCCTTATTTTATACTAAACCTTGTTTAAAATGTAACAAAAACTTTTTGAAACCTACATCATAATCGGTTCAGCCAAACGCGAGACAATCGCGAACAATCAAACATACATATATACTGTAAGCATGTCCATTGTTGTGATAGTGACATGCTATTTTTTCTTTCAGCTATCAAACGCTGACGCTGTTTCAGCTAAGTTTATTAACGTTGTTGTATGGGAAACACTCATGTGTCGGGTTGTTTATGGTCTATTAAATAAATTATATTTAATTAATCCGAGATTTGCAATATTAATAACAATTGTTATTGTGGGTTCAATCATTTGTATTAAGTATTTTGGTAATTTCGGAAGTCTTCTTAAACCGTTGGTGAACGGTATACAAATATTATAGTCTATGGTTCGTTCTAGATTGATGAAATATGAAAGTCATCTAGCATTCCGAATCGATCCATGACACTGAATAAAGTGTTATCCTTTTTCGCTTAGGTGAGTAAGATAATTTAATCCGAAATGGATTTCTAACGAACGGTGTTGCCGTCTAGTGTTTGGTTTTGACGCGGGATATTGTTTCAGCCCAAAACGGTAAACCTGCCGGTAGCGCAGGCGGTGATGCGGACGCTGGGCCGCATGCGGTAGCGTCCCTAAAGGCCTAACACCTCCGGAGGTTGACATCGGAACAACGAGCGGCATACGCGGGTTTCGTATTCCCTCTTAGGTATGATTTCCACATTCTTACTGGACTCTTAATTTCTTGCCAACTAGATTGGGCCTCGACCGACGGAATCCCGTTGTGATTGAATTTAATCGTAGAATGTTGTCTTAGGAGGTGTTTAGTTATGGTTATATAGACCACGTCGCGTCAAACTGATGGAAGCTGCATGACGGTGCCTCGCTGTTCCTGCGAGCAGGCTGTCGGCGACGCTGGCGCTCGGCGTGTCGGTTGTCCAACACGAGAGTTCAACGGGTACGCCGCGGGCCTGCGACAGCTGTAGGCCTGCCGTAGTGTAACCAGGTACCAAACCGTTAGCTAGCGCGGGACTCCGCAGCTGAGAATATACTGACCAATTGTAAGCACAAACCCTGTTTGTTATTAGTAAGGGAGTCAAGATATAAAAGGAGTGTAGTGGAGGAGTATTTACTGCAAATGCTGAATATAATTGTGGGATATTTAATAAATCTTGTCGCACAACCTAGGATTTTCATTTTACAAAACCAAAATCATTTCATGGCGCCTGAACAGGTTTGACTGCGCTTACAAGGTTACATCCTTTATAACTTGTCTGCGGCTGGGTTTTAAATTGGTCAGTAGTTTTCAAAGCAATTGTGTTGTGAGAAGTGTTATCGAGTACAGTGACTATTACAACATTTGAACTTTTTGATAGACAGTCATCTAAATGAACTGTTGTATTTAAGTGAACGGCATAGTTTTAATACAGTAGAGTACTGAAATATTTCTTTAAATAATGTTAACAATTTGAGGTTTTAATGTCACATGTTGTTTGTTTCATTGTTGTAGTAAGTTAAAGAAAGAATCATTGTAATATTTAGTAACTGGAATTACTCCTTTTGCGGCTCATATATAGATATAGTCTGGCAAACCATTTCTGTCAGTAGAAACGCGCGGCGAATTCAAAAATACGTACATGTGGCAACCCTTTGTGATGAGACACCGTATTTCATTCAAGAAGAACATTTCAATTCACATTGAATTTGTTTCTAGTGCATTTCACTCTCTCATCTTAAGCGCGAGTGAGATAGAACTCCTGCAACGTTCCCAATTAAATTTAAATTCATTTTTATGCCATATGTCAATTGCCTCAACCAGATTATCTGTTGCAGTTGATGACAGATCAGATGAAATATATCCGTCTCCTTTTTACACACCGTAAATGTCACCTTATGAAAGGGGCGGAAATACCACCTAAAATTAAAAACATAAAATTTGATGATCATTGCTGCTTTTTTCACTGATTCTTAGTGTTGTCATACTTTTGTTCGCTGTACATTGCTACTGCGTTCGTTGGCTGGCCAGACTATAACTAAGATTTACAGTAACATAATAGGAAATATTAACATTTAATTAAGTGCTTCATTGTAAGTGATACAATTGGTCAGGATGGAGGAACATCCAATTACTTTTCACTTGTTACATAAAGATGAAATTATTTATGAAGTAAAATTGAGGGGCGAGGAACCAGTGGACACCTATCCGGAACTTAAGAAACAGATTAGGGAGTTGGCAAAGCGCATACCGAGTGATGAGATAGAATTGTTTGAGGGTGATATAGCAAGTGAGCTTAGGCTGGTGCAGGGTAAAATTGAGGAATTGGCTGGTTTGCTAGCAGGTTCTCGCCTTGCTTTAAAGAACTTAAATAGAATTCAGGCTTTGTGTAACCATTTGTTTCACCGTCTTGGTCGGATTAGCCCTACCTTACCGGCAGATGTCACATTGTATGAACTACTTTTCAGCAAATATCAGTTGGCGAAAATGAAGGTCGATGGCTTATTTAAAACATTTAAAAGTAGTCAGGAGGACTCTGCGGGCCCAGCGGCTGGACCTTTACCAGAGCTGAGGCCAGCACAGATTCCGGAAATTAAAGTAACTTGTTCAAAAAATAAGGGTGTACATACACTTAACGTCAAGTTTTCGGGCAAATCGTGTGTTGTGGCTTTTATTCAGCGGTTGGAGGAGTTAGCACAAAGTAGGAAAATTACAGAAGATGAGTTGTTTGCATCAGCGGTGGAATTATTTGTGGATGAAGCCTCTTTTTGGTATCGGGGGGTTTGTGATGGGGTAAATAGTTGGAGTGAGTTAAAGAAACATCTTTTAAAAGAGTACTTACCCTTCGATTTTGATTATAGGCTAATGAAGGAAATAGAAGCGAGGACCCAGGGTCATGATGAGGGAATTATTACATACTTGAGCATAATGAAGAACTACTTTAATAGACTTCAGGTTCCAATTAGTGAGGAACGGCAATTACACATAGTAAAATATGGTATCCGGCCATTTTATTCAACACAGTTAGCTTTAGTTAATATAAATTCATGGTCTGAATTAAAAGATCATTGTAGGTTGTTGGAACATGCCTATTACCGCTCCCTAGCTTTTAAGGAACCACCCGTGTCATCTTCTAGCATGCTTTGTCCGGATTTAGCAATTAAGGCTCAAACTTCACAGCCACAATGTAGCGCTGTAGGGAGTAGGGGTTTAGAAGCCACCTCAAAGAGCGATTTATTTTGCGTCCAATGCAGGAACGTTGGGCAACTGCTCCGGGATTGCACTGATCCGAGAACTATGATCTGCTATCGCTGTGGTCAGAAAGGGGTTACGATGCGGAATTGCCCGCAGTGTGTCCTTAACCAACCGGGCATCTCAAAAAACGGGTCTGGTTGAACCGGGAGTTTGTTTCTTCGAGACAAAAAACACAGGCCGATAAATATGGCAAAGGCCGTGTTTTTTATAACTCTTCTAGTAACTTAAATTCTGGAAGACGCAAACCCCTGGTTCATGTGATTGGAAGTGGAGATTGTCGACCTTTTAAGCCAGTCCAAATTTATGGTTCTGTGCACACGGGACTAATGGATTCTGGATCTGAAATTTCTATTATTAATATGTCTTTCCTGAAATTGTTACCGGACAGTGTCATTGTGCACAGGCCGTACGATTTGGATGAGATTATATCTGCGAACAACAATGCGTCTCCTGTTACGGGACTCGTTTTTCTCCCAGTAACAGCTGATGGCAAAACATTAACTATTAAATTCTTCTTCTTCTAAATTTTATAGTAGTTCTTTCACTTCTCAAGCTGTTAGGCTTTGGAACAATTTACCCTCAGACTTAAGGCGCGCTAAATCTCTTGCTGTGTTTAAGAAATACCTTAAAGAATATTATCTGTCTCTCCCATGATACGTTATCCTGTAACTCCATTAAACAAATTTTGTAACTACCTGTGGCAAATAGTGTGTATCTTGCTCCTAGATTGTATGTTCTTAATTTATCAATTTTTATTTATATATGTATTGTTTATGTAAGTTTATTTTTATTTTATATGTGTAAGTTTATAATTGTTTAGCTTGTTGATTTGAATTTGCAACACCTACGTATTTCTGATTATTTTCAATGGTTTCCGCTTCCCAAAGGTTGTCTGGAAGAGATCGCTTTTTAGCGATAAGACCGCCAATTGTTTTACCTCTGATTATTCTGTTTGTAACTTGTATTTTATGTGTTTCTTTATTTTGAGGTGTGCAATAAAGAGTATTTATGTTATGTTAAATTTTATCTGATACCGGAAGTCAATACGCGGTTGCTGTTCGGTGTGAATTTCTGGATAGCTTTCAATATTGCACCTGAAGTTATTGCTTTATGCAACCTTTCGAAGGAGCTTCGTAGGATTAACTGCGGGTTAATAGACACACACTTGAAAGACCTTGAGTCTTTAACGGAACCCCAGAGGCTGGAAGTCGATAGGGTAATCAAACAATTTGAGGATATATCTGCGGAAAGGAAAGGTTTAGGTAGGACCGATCTTATTACTCATGTGATTGAGACGGGGGATGCCATTCCCATCAAACAGAGGCATTATAGAATGTCGCCAGAACGCTTAAAAGAGCTTAACCGACAGTTAGATGATATGTTACATGATGATGTGGTAGAGCCTCGCACTAGCCCATGGAATAGTCCCGTCACTTTAGCCTCTAAGGCTGACGGTTCTTTCCGCTTTTGCTTGGACAGTAGGAAGCTCAATGAGGTTTCTAAACATGATTCTTATCCATTGCCACACATTACCCACATACTCGATAGCTTGCGGGAAGCTAAATATTTAACTTCAATAGATTTAAAATCTGCTTTTCATCAGATACTGTTACATCCGGCCTCGTGAGAAAATAGCCTTCACGATACCTGGCCGCGGTTTATTCCAGTATAAGGTAATGTGTTTTGGGTTAACTTCCGCGCCGGCTACGCAGCAACGGCTGATGGATAGGTTGTTTGGTCCAGAATTTGATGGGAAGGTTTGGTGCTACTTGGATGACCTGATATGTGTGTCTGCTACATTTCAGGACCACTTGTCCTTGTTGCGTACGGTAGCGGAGCGATTTCGCCAGGCTAATCTTACTATTAATTTATCGAAATCAAAGTTTTTCCGCAACCAGTTAAAATATTTGGGGTACGTAGTGGATAAGTATGGGTTGAGGACGAACCCTGATAAAGTTTCTGCTGTTAAAAATTTTCCTATACCTGCGAACAGAAATAATGTTAAACGATTTTTGGGTACTGCTTCTTACTATAGGCGATTTATAAAAAACTTTAGTAGCATTGCGGGTCCTTTGAATTCCCTTACTTCTACGCGTAAACATGCACCGCCGTTCGAGTGGTCCGCTGAGGCAGACAAGGCCTTTGAGGAGTTAAAGCACGCCTTAACCAGTGCCCCGGTTTTAGCTTGTCCGAACTTTAATGAATCATTTACGGTACATTGCGGCGCTTCAGATTTCGGTATTGGTGGGACTCTGACCCAAGTGTTGGAAGGTGAGGAGCACCCGATAGCTTTCTGTAGTCGTGCCTTAACATCTTCTGAGAAAAATTATTCAGCAATCGAAAGAGAAGCTCTCGCAGTCGTTTTTGTTGTGGAGCATTTTCGCCCGTATTTGGAGGGAAGTAGACCTTTTAAAATATATACTGGTCACGCCAGTTTAAAATGGTTTTTAAACTAAAAAAATCCTAGCGGGCGGCTGGAACGGTGGGGTTGTCGCTTATCACCATATAATTTCAGCATCAAACACCGATGCAGAGTGGATAATGTGGTGCCTGACGCGCTTTCGAGAGCTGTGCCAGTATCCACCATTTATCCAACTTCAACGGACCAATGGTACTGTGACATTTTAACTCGATGCCGTGATAAGCCTAGTAGCTGCCCTAATTATCAAATTATGCATGATAGGCTATTTCGTTACACAAAGTCTAGCGGTAAATTAACGACCGATTACGAGTGGAAGGAAGTTGTCCCTCGTGACCGTGTAGAAGAAGTACTGGCTGCGAATCATTCAAACCCTATGGCAGCTCACCTGGGGATGAATAAGACTTATAAAAGACTTAAATTGCGCTATTTCTGGCCAGGAATGTATAGTAACACTGTGAAATACGTCGCAGAGTGTAATACATGTCAGGCATATAAAATTCCGAACATGAAAACACCGGGGTTAATGGGGAGTGCTCGGATTTGTTCGCGCCCCTTTCAGACGATCAGCATTGGTCTGGTCGGGCCCCTGCCATTGTCAAGGTTGCAAAACACGTACTTGCTCGTCGTGATGTGTTATTTTACGAAATACTGCTCGCTCTTTCCGATGCGTAGAGCCACCGGCAAGGTAATCGCTCAACGAATAGAAGATAATATATTTTTAGTACACGGAGTACCGCAGACTATTATTTCTGACAACGGCTCGCAGTTCTGCAGCCGGGATCTTTTATCAATGTTCGAGAGGTATCGCGTTCCCAACGTAAATCTGGGCCCGGTTTATTGCCCACAGGTTAATCCGGTGGAACGGCAAAACCGTACGATCATGACGGCAGTTTCTAGTTTAGTAGGTTCTGACCACCGAACGTGGGATGTCAATATTCATAAAATACAATTTGCAATTAATACCTCGGTAAGTGCAGCGACGAAATATAATCCTTTTCTCTTAAATCACGGTCGAGAGGCTGTAGCAGACGGTGGAGTTTACAGGGGTTTTGAAAATTTAGACGACATCATTTTCTCCCCTCGAAAGGACCTCTACGAAAGCCTAGGCGAACTTAAACAAATATTCACAAACGTTAAGGATGAATTAGAAAAAGCCCATGTGGCAAACGCTAAGCACTATGATTTGCGTCGAAGAGATGTGGAATTTGAGGTTGGCGATATCGTTTGGAAACGCACCTATAAGCAGAGTGATGCATCGAAGTATTTTGCGGCTAAGTTAGCGCCCAAATATGAGGAGTGTAGAGTAGTACAGAAACTGTCGAAACTAGTTTATATACTGGAAGATGGGAATGGCAAACCATTAGGGAAATGGCACATAAAGGATTTGAAGTTAGGATGCCAAAAAGAGGTTGAATCCACAAATGAATATAGCCACGTAGGTTTAGTTTTATCGCATCGCCGACGTTTTGAGCTAAGCGAAGGAGCGTTTGATTCGGAATCATCATTTTTTTTTATATATTTAAGTGTGTCTTGAATAAAATGGGAGCAGTGGACGGCGGACGTGCGGCCTGTGTTACCGCTCACACTCGCCGCGCCACCGTTGTCGACTGTCCCTCTGCTTTGTTTCGCTTTTGCCCGGTCTAGTAGGGTCTATGTTGAGGAATGTTGAACACCTGTCCTGGCGGTTGGATAAACCTTTTCAGCACAACGGGTTGTTGTGGTGAAAAGGTTTAGGAAGGAGTACTGTTTGTGAGGGTTTGCATATAGTAATAGTAGGTTATAAGTGTTACTGCATTAGATTAACATTTTTGCATTCGTTTCTGAGCAAGACTCAGGATTTTTATTTTTAATTTTTCTCACTACTTAGCCGCTTCTGTAGTGGTTCGGTAACTTCTTTCATAAAGTACTGCATGCATGGAACCATATATATATATATATATTTTTTGTGCGACAACTTGTGAGGTTTTCTGAGATTTCAGCTGGGGGCCAGCTGGAATTTTCCACTTTAACGGAAAATTCGTCTGGCAGGAGGGGTGTAAGCATGTCCATTGTTGTGACAGTGACATGTTATTTTTTCTTTCAGCTGTCAAACGCTGACGCTGTTTCAGCTAAGTTTATTAACGTTGTTGTATGGGAAACACTCATGTGTCGGGTTGTTTATGGTCTATTAAATAAATTATATTTAGTTAATCCGAGATTTGCAATATTAATAACAATTGTTATTGTGGGTTCAATCATTTGTATTAAGTATTTTGGTAATTTCGGAAGTCTTCTTAAACCGTTGGTGAACGGTATACAAATATTATAGTCTATGGTTCGTTCTAGATTGATGAAATATGAAAGTCATCTAGCATTCCGAATCGATCCATGACACTGAATAAAGTGTTATCCTTTTTCGCTTAGGTGAGTAAGATAATTTAATCCGAAATGGATTTCTAACGAACGGTGTTGCCGTCTAGTGTTTGGTTTTGACGCGGGATATTGTTTCAGCCCAAAACGGTAAACCTGCCGGTAGCGCAGGCCTGATGTGGACGCTGGGCCGCATGCGGTAGCGTCCCTAAAGGCCTAACACCTCCGGAGGTTGACATCGGAACAACGAGCGGCATACGCGGGTTTCGTATTCCCTCATAGGTATGATTTCCACATTCTTACTGGACTCTTAATTTCTTGCCAACTAGATTGGGCCTCGACCGACGGAATCCCATTGTGATTGAATTTAATCGTAGAATGTTGTTCTTATGAGGTGTTTAGTTATGGTCTTTATAGACCACGTCGCGTCAAACTGATGGAAGCTGCATGACGGTGCCTCGCTGTTCCTGCGAGCAGGATGTCGGCGATGCTGGCGCTCGGCGTGCCGGTTGTCCAGCACGAGAGTTCAACGGGTACGCCGCGGGCCTGCGACAGCTGTAGGCCTGCCGTAGTGTAACCAGGTACCAAACCGTTAGCTAGCGCGGGACTCCGCAGCTGAGAATATACTGACCAATTGTAAGCACAAACCCTTGTAGTGGGCATAAGAGAGTAGCCTGGGCACTGGAGGCCTAGGTCACTTTTTCCTTTGTATATGACATCTATATAAGTTTATAAGAGAGTAGGTTAATCAGTCTCCATAAAGAGCTCAAACTAACGACACGTATTCATATTTAACGCAACCTAAGTACCTATAGCCATCCAATCTCCACATGGCGACCTTGCTAGTCGCGCCGGCCGCCGGGCGGCCCGGGCGCATTCCACGACATCAGCAATTCAGACTCTATGTGAAGTGTTAGCCAGTGGTTATATGACTTTTATTACGACGATACGTAACAACTTCTCTGCTCCGCGTTATTCGATTCAAGCCAATTTTTAACTGTATATACCTTCGAACTGTATCATTTTTTGCGCTGTGAACCAGTGAAGTGTTGGACAATAAAACAAAAAATATACACACTCGACGACCTGTGCTGGACGGTGACTTTTTGGAATTACAATGGGCAAATCGTATTCCCAACAAGAGGAGAAGGAAGTCATAATTACACAGAACGCTGCAGGCTCCAATGAAGGCCAGGGTATTAGCGAGCACACCGAGCATCTCCGAATAAACAACATATTGGTGACGTGTATTTTGATTATCATTGCACTGGGGATAATAATTTATGCACTATTCAAGTACAAACAGTGCCACCACAAATGGATTCAACGAGAAATACGTAATGATATGGTACGACGCATTCGTGTAAGGCTTTCGGGACGCCGGAACCAGGTACGAGAGGATGGCGCTGAACGTGGCAACGATGGTGATGAAGAAATGTGTGTGAAGTGAACGGTATACAAGTAAAGTGCTCTTTCTCTTATATATTTTTTTTTTTTACTTTTTTTTATGCGCGAATAGTTACTTTTACTATAACATACTACCTAGTTTTAAATATGCTATTTTAGTGTTCCACTTATGGAATTACAACTTAATAATGTATTAAGCAAATTAGTAAAACTTCAAGTAGAGTTACGTAAGCTAGGACCCGAACGTAGGCTACAGAAAATCGGGATTAATAAAATAAGCGAGGCGAAAGAAATATATTCGCATTATATACAGTTAATTGAGTCTAGTTCTAGCAGTACTTATACAGAAGAATTTTCCGATTACGTACTTGAAGTAATTTGCAACAGAATAGATAAGATTTATAATAGAATATTAGAATATAGTATCAGTAATTCTAGTGAAGTCCAGAACCAAGTTAAAATGGCAGAAAAATTCGACTTAAAGGAAGTGGGATCACTGATTCCCTTATATGATGGCAAAGATGATACGGTAGAGAGAATTATTGAAGGTATTGAGATGATGGATAGCATATTGAAAGAAGCAGATAACAAGAAATTGCTGATTTCGTTTGTTTTAAAAACGAAATTGACCAGGAACGCAAAAATTAAATTAAATCAAAATTATGATACTGTTTCAGCACTAATCGCTGACATAAAGAAATATTTACTACCAAAAAAATCAGCAAATTCATTGTTAGTGCAATTAAATAGCGTTACACAAAATAACCTATCTGTTGCGGACTATGCCGATAAGATTGAAGAGTTGTTTACTAATCTCACGATTGCGCAAGCGGACAATAATCAACAGGCATGCGAAATCTTGAGACCAATAAACGAAAACTTAGCTATTAAAAAGTTTGCAGACGGTTTGCGCAACAGAAGGTTAGGAACTATAATTTCAGCTAGAAATTACAAGGAGTTGAAGGAAGCAGTGCAAGCGGCCAAGGATGAGGACAGCAGCCAGCCAACCCCCGTGGTTATGCACATGAGAGGCAACAGGAGAGGATTTCAAGTAAGTGGACGGAACAGTCGCGGATACTATAATCAACAGTATCGCGGCCGATGGAATAGCCGTGGTTTCAATAACCAGTATCACCGTGCCAACAACTGGGCACCCAATACCTTTAACAGGTATAGGGGTAGCAACAGTTACCAAACCAGAGGGCAAGCAACGCGGAATTTCCCGCGTAACAGCCGTAGTGCCCGAGGAAGTCGCGGGCACCAACATAGCGCGATCTACGCTGCTACGACATCTGGAAACCAGGTGAGTGACGAACAACCCAATCTTTCAGTTTTTTCGTCCCTAAAGTGTTAATATGTGAAGGCATAAACTACGTATTTACGTGTGAAGGATTAGGTTACGTAATTTGTCGAGTCAATGGGCAAGACCTATCTTTTATTATCGATACAGGCGCAACTTGTTCACTAATTCATTTAGATAAAGTTCCAAGTAACTTATTACAAAAGAGAGATTCAGTTATAAAAGGTGTTGGGGGTGGAATCACTTGCAATAACATAGCATATGTATCACTAGAGAATTGTAACCAGATAGCATTCACACATAAGTTCCACGTATTAAATGAAATGCCATGTCATGCAGACGGGCTTATTGGCTTAGATTTCTTGAGAACTCACGGTGCAGATATCGACTTACGGACGAACTTGTTGACGTTGTATTACGGCGACCAAGCTTGTGTGTTGCCAATTCATGGAAATAATGATACTGATACACATTTATCACTACCAGCGAGAAGTGAGACTTTGCATTTTATGAAATTAAATTCATCATTTCAAATAGGAAATGAATATGTCGTAGATTCATGCGAATTGAAAGAAAATGTTTTTTTAGCAGGAACGATAGGAAAAGTTAAAAATAATAGAATACCGATTAGAATATTAAACACGAGCGATAAGGACATTAAACTACCTATTTTTATACCAGAATTGACATCTTTAAAGGAATATGACATATGTTATTTTAACAAGTACGACAATGGAGTAGAACGGGTGACGCGTTTATTAGAAACATTAAAATTAAATCATTTAAATAAATTTGACAGAAAACTTATTGAGTCCATATGTGTGAAGTATGCGGACGTTTTTTATTTAGATGGTGACAAATTAGGCACAACAAACATATTGAGTCAGAAAATTAGCGTAAAACCTAATACAAAACCAGTTTATGTAAAACCATACCGTTTACCAGAAACCATGAAACCAGAAATTAGCAGACAGATAAAAAATATGTTAGAAGACGACATTATAGAACCCACAAATAGTGACTGGAATAGCCCAATACTTTTAGTACCCAAAAAATCTGACAATAACACAAAAAAATGGAGGTTAGTTATAGACTAGGTACCGAAGAGTAAATAACGTAATTCAGGATGATAAGTTTCCACTACCTAACATTAATGAGATTTTAGACTCGTTGTCTGGAGCTATATACTTCAGTCACTTAGACCTACAGCAATCATATTACCAGACAGCTTTAGACGAAGATAGCAGAAATATTACGTCGTTTTCAAGTAGCCAAGGACAATTTCGTATGAAGAGGCTCCCCATGGGATTAAAAATATCTCCTAGCGCATTTTCACGTGTCATGTCAATTGCCATGTCAGGTCTCTCGTACGAAAAATGCTTTATTTATATGGATGACCTTGTAGTTTTTGGGAGAAACATGGAACAACACAACAAACACTTAACTGACGTGTTAGAACGATTACGAAAGGTAAATTTAAAGGTCAATCCCCAAAAATGTGAATTTCTTAAAAAACAATTGCTTTATTTAGGCCATGTAGTGTCGGCCGAAGGAGTTTTGCCTGACCCTGAGAAAACGAGAGTATTAAAAGATTATCCGGAACCTAAAACAACTGGAGAAGTTAGACGTTTTGTTGCTTTTTGTAACTATTACAGGAAATTTATACCGAATTTTGCAGATATTTCATTACCCTTGAATAAGTTAAGTAGAAAAAATGTTACATTTCAGTGGACAGAAGAATGAATGTAAACAAGCATTTATAAATTTAAAGGAAAAGCTAATTTCTCCACCAATTTTACAGTATCCAGATTTTTCTGACGAAAACGAATTTTTCTTACAAACGGACGCTTCCGGGAAAGCGATAGGCTCATGTTTATGTAATAAGGACATGAGACCCATAGCATACGCTAGTAGAACATTAAATAAGGCCGAGTTAAATTATCCAACAATTCAGAAAGAATTATTATCTGTGACATGGAGTGTCAGATACTTCAGACCCTATTTATACGGAAAAAGTTTTACTATAATGACTGACCATAAGCCACTATTATATTTATTTAGCATGAAGGACCCATCAAGTCGTTTAATTAAATTCAGATTACAACTCGAAGAGTACGACTATAAAGTTGTATACGTTAAAGGCAGAGATAACGTCGTCGCGGACGCATTGAGTAGGGTGACCATCACTTCGGACGAATTAAAAAATATAGGAGAGCAAGTTTTGGTTTCAACTAGAGCGCAAAGTAGAAAAGCTTTACAGCAGAGTTTGGATTTCGGAAATACTACGAATCTTAATATTCCCAAGGATTCGAGGCCTGATCAACCTCAAATTTCGGAAATATTAAGAAAACCGAGTAATTCCGTTGAATTGCAATTCATTAACATTTCGAATTTAGACGAGATAAGAGAGAAAAATCTAATTACAATGGAGCAAGAATGTTTTTCGTTAATTGAAGAAAAGTCAATTATATACATAAACCTTAGCTATATGTCGCATTATACGCGAGCCGATTTTGCGAATAAACTAAGTGATTTTTGTAAAAAGATAAATATAACAGAAATATATGTCATTAAGACACAAAATAACGCGTTATTCTTAAAGAATCTTAGTGAAGAAATAATGAGTAATGATAAGTGGTCCGGACCACGCATTAGCATTCTCAGAAATGTTAAGAGAATTTTTGATGAAAAAGAAAAAACAATAATATTAAATGACTACCATCTATTGCCGACCAGTGGGCATGCTGGCATACGACGAATGATAAATAACATTAAATGTAAATACTTTTGGCCAAAGTTAGAACATGATGTTAAGAATTTTGTACGTAAATGTAGTAAATGTCAATTTATGAAATATTCGCGAGAAAATAGGGAACCTATGGAAATAACGACAACAGCCACAACGGCCTTGGAAAAAATATTTCTCGACATCGTAGGACCTTTAGAAACAGATGTTGAAGGTTACTCCTACATCTTAACTATACAGTGTGAACTCAGTAAGTATATCGAAGCGTACCCGCTACGGAACAAGGACACAGTCAGCGTGGCGCGAGCCTTAGTCAACAATTTCATACTAAGGTATGGTATACCGAAGGTCATTGCCACCGATAAGGGGACAGAGTTCACATCGTCAACATTTAGCAAGGTATGTAAACTTTTAAATATTAACAAATTGCATTCGACTGCTTACCACCATCAATCTCTTGGAGCTATAGAAAATATGCATAAGCATTTAGCGGCATTTTTACGAATTTATTGTGACGAGCGTCTAAATACGTGGAGTCACTGGCTACCGTTTTGGTGTTTTGCCTATAACACCACGGTACATAGTTCTACAAAATACACGCCATTTGAACTTGTTTTCGGAAAACAATGTCAAGTACCTAGTAATTTAAGTAATACTTTGGATCCATTGTATAATCCTAATAATTATATGTTAGAATTAAGGCATAGATTACAGTTAGCTCATAAGGATGCGAGAGAGCATTTGTTTAGAAGTAAGTTAACAAATAAGAATTTGTATGATCGAAAAATTGTTCCTTTTGTCTACAAGAAGGATGATTTAGTTTTGATAAAAAACGAAACTGGGAAAAAATTGGACAAATTGTATAAAGGTCCATTTAAAGTTATAAGCGATTGTGGAACGAATATTATAATAGAAAATAAGGGAAAAAATGAAACTATTCATAAAAATCGTGTAAAACTGTTTATTACGTAATGTTTTTCTTTTCTTCGATAAATATGAGCATACAATAATATGCATTAAAATTATATTAATGTTTACCTAACAAATGATACTATGCCAACATTGTTAACTATGTTACATTACTTCTACTTATGAAAAAAAAAATATTTTGCATTAATTTTTTTTTTCTTTTATTAGCCCGGTGATGTAGTGGGCATAAGAGAGTAGGTTAATCAGTCTCAATAAAGAGCTCAAACTAACGACACGTATTCATATTTAACGCAACCTAAGTACCTATAGCCATCCAATCTCCACACCCTGTTTGTTATTAATAAGGGAGTTAAGATATAAAAGGAGTGTAGTGGAGGAGTATTTACTGCAAATGCTGAATATAATTGTGGGATATTTAATAAATCTTATCGCACAACCTGGGATTTTCATTTTACAAAACCAAAATCATTTCAATACAAACATACGGGTCAAACTGAGAACCTCCTTTTTTTGAAGTTGGAAATGCTACTCGATCGATTAACACAATCGGTTTGACTTAAGAGCTGACCTCTCATTGTAACTATAGTTCCATCTCGTTCTAATCGCTTGACCAGTCGATTACTAAAGTCAGCGGCTCAGAGTGAGAGGGAGCGATAGTTAGAATGAGACGAAAGTTTGGCAGATCAGTAGTGGTGACATAACTTCGCGCGTTCTATATACGATTAGATATGGGCTTTTTGTTATACAAAGTTTTTGGAATAATTTTAAGAAATATATATTTTTGTTTATCTACAAATTTTATTCAAAAAATAATAAAGAATATAAGTTGCTCACAAAAGCATAAAAGTTATTAACTATTAGGTAACGTGTTAATATTCGTTGAAAACGTGCGTGAAATAAAACGTCTAGTTGGTAGTGGGGACGTCAATATCGTATTGACAACATATCGCGGCGATTATAGACCCCCTTACGTTCGGGAAGTTTCCCTATTCAACCACCTGGCAACACCGCTACCGTGAAGTTAATACTTTACGAATTTACTGATTTTTTAATATGATTACGCAATGAATTGTTTACTTAACGGTGAAAAGTTACCCTATCCGTTTTTTTCTTTCGACCGGTGGCATTTTTGCAGCATTTGACAACGCACGACGGCATATTTTAATTATTTTTTAACAGCACTTGACTGCATAGCCGTTTGGGCACGACTGTCGGGGAGCGGCTCATTATTTCTGTGCGTATGTGTGTGTAGTGCATAACCACGAGGACACTGGCTCATTATGGAATCACAAACTGTTGTTAGCAGTACTCCATCTGAAGAATTATATAAATCTATGCTGCAGACAGGACAATCTTTGCCTATCTGATTAAATTTTCTGATCAAATCAGGTGCTGTGGACGCAAAAATAATTTTATATTTAATTGTATTCAATTAACAACATTTAGTGTAAACAATTTTATTTCATGATTTTACCATAAAACGCTTTAAATCTTTCAAGAAATATTATTGCCATCGATCCATTTTAATTGATGAAACACCTTCTCAGAATAATTCGAAAATTGTGCATTGTTTTTGTTTTATCTGTGGATTGTAACTTTTTAATTTTAAAAAGTTAGTTTTCTTTACTTATATTTTTAAATTGTTTCAGATTGCGTTTTTTATTATTTATTAATGTAATATCTGCCATCACCTTTCAATAAATGTATTAAATGAACGCAAATACCAGCTGAGATATTTATGTAGGTACTTACGACAGGTGTAATACATTTTTCGTGATATATGTGACTTTGAGGTTATGTAGAGTTTTGTATCGAATTATCATTTCAAGTTTATCATTTATCATTTATTCAAAAAAACACATAAGTTTACAGTATTTGACCAAAACACTTATATAAATATTATAGGACAATAAATAATAATAAATATTATAGGACAATCTTACACAAATCGACCTAGGCAAGGCTTGTGTTATGGGTACTAGACGACAATATATATAATAGATAAATATTAATAAATACTTAAATACATAGAAAACACCCATAACTCAGGAACAAATATCTGTGATAAACACACAAATAAATGCCCTGACCAGGATTCGAACCCGGGACCTCCTGCTTCGTAAGCAGGGTCACTACCGACTGGGCTAGGAGGCCGTTTAAATGCTAATACAATATACTTTATAAAATTGGTATAAAATATAAGAGAAACATAAGAACAATAAACACAGTATAAAATATGAAACAAACACAACAAATACAAATTTTACCATTATTGTACTAGATACTAACTACATTAATGCTAAGACTTTATTGCAAAATACACCAATACGATCAGCGAAGATATCGATGTCGTTACATTCTATTAGAATATGGTTTAGGACCGTTCTTGCTCTAGCGGTGGGAGCGTTAGCACCGCGCTGCGTACGCGCTCCGGCGGCAGCGAATAGCCGCCGAGGGCGACGCACTGCCACAGCACCGCCCGCGCCGCACGCGCCTTCAACCGCCCCATTCGCTCGTGGAACCTGCAGCGCCATTCGCTCCAGTACGGTCGGATTATCCACTTTGTTGTTTAGCAGCTGATAATAATGGATAATATGCAGTAGTTTTCGCCGAGACTCGAGTGTGTTCGCACGACCCGCCTGACACAAAAAGCGATGGGAACAAAAAAGGATACTAACCGTAGAGTCTCTTATACAGATGTCTACCGAATTTCTTTTGGATACGCTCAAGCATTGTGCAATATTTATTTTCATGCGGATCCCAAACGACTGCACCGAATTCGAGCCTGCTGCGGATGTATGCATTATACAACATTATTGCGACCTTAGCTGTATTAAATTGTGACGTTCCTAATCGAATCCTAATGTCTCAGAAACGCTCTTACATGTAGTCATTATATGATGGGATGTTTACAAAAAGAACATAACTACACCCGACATGTTTTCTCAGGAAACGAATAAAACTTAGTAACTCTCCAAGAATTACCCGATACGGTTAGATTCTTGTTAATAATGTTTGTTTATGATGACACCAGAGGACCCAGTGTGTTGACGATGAGGGACCCTCTTGTTCCTTTAGCCGTCAACACAGTGAATCCTTCTTTTTGTAAAGGGTCGGCAACGCGCATGTGACTCCTGTGGAGTTACAGGCGTCCATAGGTTACGGTAGCTGCTTACCATCAGGTAGGCCGTATGCTTGTTTGCCACCGTCGTGGTATAAACACGCATTGAAATATTACATTAATTTAATGATCATTGGTTATTGAAAAAAGCACGTAAATAACTTCGCCAGTTACGTTGTTTTTGTAAAATATTTGTTAGTTGTGTCGTTTTTGTACGAAAACACAGCAGTTTTGCCTACAAGGCTACTGTATACTTTTTTGCATTTTGTATCTTTTTGCATGCAAACTGTATCTTAGCTTTGGTTACGTACCACTTAACTTCTATATTATCAAATTGTGTTAAATTTGAATAGCGTTATCTTAAAAAAAAAATTTTTTGGGCTGACACTCGGACGAAACGTGTCATTTTTTTTAAATTTTATTTGACTAATCTGTAGCCCTATCATATACGAACACAATGATACCCATAACTCAAATCTGAAAAAAATGTTAGTTATGTTGTTTTTGTAAACATCCCTTCATATGTTCCCTAAAATCTAGTTGTTTATCTAGAGTTAGTCCCAAGTCACGTACTGTGTCGGTATTTACAAGGGATGTGCCGCAAAGGCTATAGTCGGTGGCGATTGGAGAGCGGATTCGAGCAAAGGAAATATGTACGCATTTAGAGGGGTTGAAGTGTAATCGATTTTCCTCACTTCATTTAGCAATTGCGTCTATATCCCTCTGTAGTTGTGCTTTATCATTATCGTCCTTAACACTGTGAAATAGTTTTATGTCGTCTGCGAACATCAAACACTTCGCCGCACTGACGGTGGCTGGCAAGTCATTAATCATGATTAAAAATTGCGTAGGTCCTAGTGTGCTACCTTGACTTATGCCCGAACGTGTATAATACGGCTGCGATTCGTACCCTGAAAGTTTCACATACTGTTTTCGATCTTGTAGATAGCTGGCAAAGAAGTGCAGGAGCCTGGGTGCAAAGCCAATGTCTGCAAACTTACGCATTAGGATATCATTATCTACAAGATCGAAAGCTTTGCGAAAAACAAATTATGCCGCATGTAGATGCGGCATACTTTGATTTACGCAAGTAGTTGCGTTCGGGCATCCATCGCTTCAGTTATAAAGTCAACCAGAATAACGTGGTTTGTTGTCGTTGACCGACCTCGACGAAATCGATGTTGAGCATCATCTAATTTAATAGTTATCTGTTGACTAATAAAATAATCCACAATTGATTCAAATAACTTGCCAAACACCGACAACACGGCAATGGGTCGATAACCTGTGACATCAGCTTTATTTGAACTACTCTTCAGCACAGGAGTTACTCTGGATAACTTCCAGCAGGATGGGTACACTGTACTACTCAGCGAAAGATTATATATATACAGAAGTGGCACTTCTAGAACAGATATACAATCTTTGGCTAAAAAGGCAGCCATCTCATCAGGTCCCGCCGAGGAGCGAGGTTTGAGTCGCTTGGCAGCGCGCCGCAACTGCCGCAAGTCGGCAGAGTTGACGGTTTCGACGGCGACCCGCGCCGCTTCGCGTGCGTCTCTGCTGAGCCGCCTTCTGGTCTAGTCGAGGAACTTCGCTGTGAAACACCGAGGTAAAATATTCTGCAAAAGCATCAGCGGTGTCCTGTCCTGTTACGGTTCTGTCATTGTAAGAATAATCGTCCTGTCGTTTGCTGTCTTTGCGTTTGCTCTTTACGTAACTCCAAAACTTTGTAGGGTCATTAATTATATCACGCTCAATGGTAGCCTTATAATTTTTACATGCGATATCAATCAAGTATTTTGCTTGTCCTCTATAAAATCTATACAGTTCTCTATTAAAGTCGGTGCGTGTTACTTTGTATTTTTTGAAATGATAGTATTTATTTTGTAGGGTGTGTACAATTTCGGAGGTATACCATGGCGGATAATATATATATTTACCTGTAGTAAGTGGTCGGATTTTCTTAATTGGAACATGCTTAGATATACATTCTCTTAAGTTAAAATAAAAATTATCAGTCGCAACATCGACACAATCAGACCCTAATACAGAAGTCCAATCAATTTTAGATATACTGGCATATAGTTAGTGCACTAAAGTCAGCCTTGCGAAAGTTCCATTCCAGCAAAGTTCTTTCTTTCAGTGTTAAATCGAATAATTGAAGCGAAAACTAGTGCTAAATGAAGTCCAAGATCGTTTGTTGCATAGGAGCAAGTGCTGCATATTGTCACAAAACAAGAAAACAGTACAAAATAACAGGTTTAAGCACCAAGCATCCCGCTACCTACAACAGACTTTTATCAAGCCTTTGAAATGTTTTCCTTGATGTACCTACCTAAGCTATTTATGTATAAAATAAATATACACCAAAACCTCGTGAGTGCGTTTATTGATTAATCAATTATACAATTCGTACATTAAATAGATTAAATAAGTGCCTACCTAAAATAGTCATCAAACGAAATGATAAAAGGAAATCATAAAAAATAAGTAGGAGTATACTGAGATTACTGAGTGATATAACATATGTAAATTCACAATCAAGACTCTTTTATTCATATAGACAATTAAGCTAATCCTGTTCCATTCTAAACTGAAAAGTTGTATTTTCTGATATATGTAGGTAGTTACTCGTTTCCCTCGAGTAGCCTTATGATTTTAGCAATAATTGTAAGTATCAATGTTTCATTCCTTCCTGGATTTATACTATTGTATTTTGACCGCATAATCTTCTATGTCATTTTTATGTTGTTATTTTAATTGTATCGCACCTTCTTTTTCATTGTAAAGTCATAAATATATCAGAATTATCAATTATTTCATTATTCAATGCAGAATTACAATTTTCGAAATAACGCACGACAGGCGTCCAAAAAATACTAAGTTTTGTTTGATGTACATTGCTGCTTTTCTATGGAGCAATGCTGCTGTTCGACTCACTTAGTGTTGCTATATTTTTGTTTGATTGTACATTGCTACTGCGTTCGTTGGCTGACCAGACTATATTTTCCTCGCTTTAGTGAGGTGAAAAGATTTGTGTTACACACGGCTGCAAAGTTATTTTTACGTCTCGTGTGTTGCAACACTTGCTTCGCTCAGGATTCTATTTTTGAACTACTCGCTTCGCTCAGGATTCTATTTTCGAACCACTCGCGTCGCTCGCGGTTCAACCATAGAATCCATTCGCTACCTCGCAGTTCAACCCTAGAATCCATTCGCTAGCTCGTGCTTCAATTCCACACTCGCGGTTAAAATACAACTTTGCACCCTTGTATAACAAATAACTATTAAACTATACATTGCCCCATAATGCTCCCCTAGCTACGGCTCTGACTGTACAGTCGCCATAATACACATCGGAGCGGCCAATAATCAAGGTGATAAAGTGCATGTTCAGATATTTTTGAGTACCTTGGACGTTCCGATATAATGGCCACTGTACCAAGTCGTGGTTATTATAGCTGTCAAACAGACACTATGTTCGTTTAAGAACTTTAAGACAACAAAAAAACTAAAATAAAGATTAAAACTCGTGGTCACAGTTCTAGAAGGCTTTAAAAGTTGCTTTTATTAACCTACCAAGTTAGGCTACCAAGTTTACGAGTCAAGAAGTAAGAATACTTCTTGACTGGTTCGACTCGCCAATGCATTGTACTTAAGCTATTGGAACACATAGACGGGTAGTAACTAACGGTAAACGTGTCTGTTTTAATATCCAAGTCAGGGTGCCTAATTGAATATTAATTAAATTTAGAACCAGCGCAGATTAGGAAACTTGAGACAATGTAATTCGTTAGTGTAGGTCATGGACATAAAATATCTTAGCGCTTTCTCCAGGGATTAATATATAGTACGTACTTGTGTTTTGCGGAGCGTAAGCGAAGTGAAGTTCTTTCAAACAATTTCGGCTACCTAGACATCTGTGCATTTTAGTAACGTTTTTCTGATTTATATGAAATTTGTTGGGGTTGTAGTAGAGCTCAATACAATTTGAGAGTTCGTTCATGAGCATGATCGATCAAGGGGATATGGAGCTAAAAGACTCGAAAAAATCTTCTTCGGGTCTTGTTATGTTGGTCACTCGTTTGCGAGAAAATCGCGAGTTTTCAGTTCGAAGCGAACTACTAGTTAATTGCATTCAAGAAACATGGGAGATTGGTTATACATGAATTATGTAGTGTGTGTTTTTTTAGCATTGTGTGTTTTTGTCTGGCTTGTCTGTACCCACATGTATTTTAATCTTTTTCAGGACGCGACCTCCTTGGCATGAATGTCTTGCCATCCTAGATGGATGGCAAGACATTCATGCCGTGTTGTGATCGTGAATAACGCTCATTTTGATGCTTAAAGCCTCGGACCCTAAAAACTCGAGGCTTACCGACTCAACGGCCGTAAAGACGATTTCTTGTATCCATATGCGTAAAATAAGCCAATACACAATTCTCAAATATAGTCGAGTCTTCAGTTGTAAGGGTTCGAGCCTTCAATGCCTGAAAAAAGAGCGTTGTTCACAACCTAGATACATCCCTTTTTGGCACTTTGGATCTCTCGTATATTTTTTTAGTACCTAAGGCTTTTCGAGCTTTGACTCTCATATTATAGTCGCTACCCGCAGTTTAAATAGGTAACTAATATTGTTAATTTTAGAAGATAGAAATAAGAAATAATGGAATCGGTTGTATATTACAATCAAATGAAATGTAGAAATTATTGTTTATATATATAAGCATATATATATTGGTGTAATATACTTAACAGAGAAAATTGGCAAATGACATATTTATATAGATTCAATGCTGCAAAGAAAGTGGCTCATAGTACATACGTTAAAAGTGTGTTAAAATAAGAATCAAATGTAAAAAACTTTTCTCAATAGTTCATTCCCCATTCCGAGAGATTAAATTTTATATCTGTCACCCTCCTGTTCCCCCACCTAGCTCTAAAATCTTCCTTATTTACGCAAAATGACGGACGTTTGAAAAGACAAACTCTCCTTAAAGTGGCCTAAACCGGGGCATCTGCCCTAAGTATAAAATCTTGCTACGTCCTTGTAACTTGTAACTTTAAGAACATATTTTGTAATACCATGGTTGAAAGGAATAAATTATTATGATTATGGCGCACATAGGGGTATTTTGACGATCTATGTGACCAAAATTATTTTGATGTAAAATTCTTTAAAAAGTTGGTAAAAACTGCCGAAGTATACTTATTTATTGTAACACTGTATAATTTCTCATAACACTGAATCAAAACCTGATTTGCGTTCTTGAAGAGATTTAATCAAGATCACTGAATCAAGATCTGATTTGAATTCTTTGACCTCCAGCACTTTACAGCTGCCAGATGTCCGGATCTGGAAATGAGCATAGTATAGTAAAGTGACTAAAGGGGTTTCGATGCTCTCATTATTGTGTCATATCTGAGGTGGCTAGCACTCCCTCTATATTTAAATGTATTTATTATTTGCTTGTGAATTCAGTAAACAATTCAATGTGTGAGTTTTCAGTGATATAAACCTGCTTTGATATTAAATCTGCCTTTTGCTTTATAGTATTCAATAACGTTCTATGAATTTATGGTCTATTAATATGACAATAGAACCAGAGTAAATTGGAATGGCGAAGCATTGTAAATATGAAAATGCATTGAATATTTTATTTACTTACCTGTTTAATCCAATATGGATTGGATTTGTGGATGTTGCGTTGGTTTTTACTGTTATTATTATTAATATTTAGGATTTAAAAATATAATTTAATACATCATACATTTGGCCGGAGCAGAGGCAGACCGAAAAAGAGATGGCGGGACGACCTGGATGCCTTTTGTAGCGACTGGCGGGAACATGCACCAGGCCGTGACGAGTGGCGGAAGAGAGGGGAGGCCTTTGCCCAGCAGTGGGACATAACATAGGCTATTTAAAAAAAAAAACATCTACATTAAAAGGTTTTTTACTAACGTTATAATAGCACACTTGTAAGCCCTACTTATAGACCGTAAGCTAGGAACGAATTTCGTTGGTCATCGCGCCCCAGGCGACAACTTGTGAAGTGGTTTAGAGCGATATGTAATGAAGCCTCCTGAACGTCAGCTGAAAAGACCGTCAGCTGGTCACGTGAACATACGATCTTCAGGGCATCAGCTGACGGTTTTTCCACCTAGATACAGCCGGCTGACGTTTTTTCATGTTTGTAAGAGCATATATAAACTATCATCTGACAAATTTTCAATCTTGACACGATGACCGTTTTTTTTAAAGTGATTAAATAATTGCCGTTCCTCAACCCACCAACGGAGGGGCAGCTGACCTTCACGGGACTTCATTATACATCGCCCTTAACTACTTCACAAGTTATCGCCTGGGACGCGATTGGTCATGACATTTGTTCCTGGCTTACGGTCCATTAAAGGGACCTACGTAGGAAACTGTAGGATGCCTACTGTGAAACACTTCTTTCGTCGTTCGTCTATTAGCCTCTCTATTGATCGTATTAGCAAGAGCGATAGAGACGCAGATAGTCAATTTTCGAATTTCGATGATCGCGGTAGGCCTTCTGGTACAAACATTAGCTAAGTATTTTGATATTTTACGATTTCTTATTTGTATAAGTACGATCAACCAATTTGATTCCTAGGCCACTGTAGAACCTTGTCGTAATGATAGTTGCCCGTGGATACGTATAAACGTAACCTATTCTCTACCAAACTAGCTATTGTGATAAGGTTATAAAGTGACCTAGGAATCAAATTGGTTGACTGTACCTACACGTGTCCTGGTGTATGGCTGTATGCTCGCCTGTAATTAAATCTTCCAAGTTAAATTTCATCTCATCGTCCACTGAGATTTCCGATTTCGCCAAAATGTGCACTTTGGCTCAAAGTCAACCTACATTACATACAGTGTAATAATATAAGTATACGGTCAGTCAAAAAAAGGTTAGTAGGAGAAGGTATCACTATTAGGACAGCCCAGAACATGCTGGAACTTCTTCCAGCGGATGCCATCAACACCCCCTGCATTAAATAAGGGGTCCATTTATCGAAATATAAAAATATAATGTGTAATGTCCCTCTATTTCATATAAAAAATATAGAAAATAGTTTTTCTACGTTACGAGTATATTAATAAATAGTTTAAAAAATATCTGCGACTTGCGTCGTAAATAATTGGGTACTTTCCTGGGTAAAAAAAATATAATTCAATTTAGTCCGTCAGTTAGGTTATCAAAAAAAATTGGACACGTATTTTTTATTTTGTCAGTCAAACAAAAATTACGAATCACGTAAAAATACGTGTGCAATATTTTTTGATAATCTAACTGACGGACTAAATATATTTTTTTAGGAAAGTAGCCAATTGCACATAAAATTATTTTTTAACTTTAAGCCTAATGCAGTTGTTTACGATGCAGTTATTTTTAGGGTTCCGTAGCCAACATGGCAAAAACGGAATCCTTATAGTTTCGTCATGTCCGTCTGTCCGTTCGTCCGTCCGTCCGTTCGTCCGTCCGTATGTCACAGCCATTTTACTTGGAAACTATAAGACGTATCTTAATAAAATTTAGACATAAGGTGTATTTTGTATGCCGCTATTTATTTATGTAGTTAAATTGCAGAAAAAAATATTTTTAGAGGTGGCGCTTCATACATGTAACTAAATTAAAATATTTTTTTTTTACTAAATATCAGCATGTTGCACATCAATCAATAGTCTTCAAAAATAACATCGAGTTTATTTGAACATTTTGTAATTTAATGAATATTTTCAGAAATAATCGCTTCGAAAGTCATTTGTGCCACCCTGCCCTGTAAGATTTGAACCGTAGGTAAGCCCAAAAAATATGAATAAAATTGAGAAAATGCGCCTTATTTATCTTGAACATTATCGGTTCAGTCATTTTTGAGTTATCTCCAAAAAACTTCTTCCATAGGCATCAGATACAACCTTTTGGTATTAGTTTGGTTCTTATTCCATTGAAGATACGGAACCCTCAATTATGAGTGGTCTGACACGCACTTGGCCGGTTTTTTTTACTATTATTATGAATATACTTTTATAATACTACAATGGTGGCGAACAAGCATAAGGCCCGCCTGATGGTAAGCAGCTACCGTAACCTATGGACGCCTGCAACTCCAAAGGAGTCACATGCGCGTTGCCGACCCTTTACAAAAAGGAGGATTCACTGTGTTGATGGCTAAAGGAACAAGAAGGTTCCTCATCGTCAACACACTGGGTCCTCTTTGAGCTCTTTGGCAACCTTACTCACCAGCAGGAACACAACACTATGAGTAGGGTCTAGTGCTATTTGGCTGTGGTTTTCTGTAAGGTGGAGTGGAGGTACTTCCCCAGATACTAAAGATAATTTAAAAAAACACAAAAAATATACTTAGTAATGTGTGTAGCTAAGTTTCATGAATCAGCGAGCACCTAAAGCATTTCGATCAAACTAGGTTAGGTAAGAAAATATATTTAGGTGAGTAAAGCAGAACTGATTTAGTGAATGTGTTAAGTTTTTTTAATATAAAGTTGTAACGAGTAAGCAAACTTGAGTCGTTGTGGGCGCGGCCACCGCAATTTGGCTGTACTTTGTAACTTGTGTGTCAGTTATTAACTATATATAGACTTATAGGTAGTTAGGTATCCGAGTACCGCACCGCTCCCTTCCCTTTTATAAATGTTTGCAGTATCGTTAGCAAAATGGGGTTGGTTAAGTTCCGGAATAGTATATGATTATGTAAACACGATAGGTATGTAGGAGTTAGTATCTTTTATATTTATCTTATCACCGTCTAGTACCCTTAATAGTAAGGGAGCCCATCCCATGACACTGAACCTAGTTCGATAAGTCTTCTAGATGAGATATATATAATTAGACGCGTCTTTAATGGGGGAACACGAAATTCTGATGCTGCAATGCAATAAAAGTGGTGGCGTATTTTAATTTTTTTTTTGAAAAAATTAAAAAAATCCGGTTTCTAAATAGTACGATAAGTCTCCTAGATTTCTTTTGTTCCTTGAAGCAGGGGAGGGGTAGGGCTAAACGATAATGCGGTGCTGCACTCCAAGCCCCCGTGCGTGGCCTTGTCAGTGGCAGCAGCATCAAAAGATTGTAGATGTATGAAAAAACAAAACGCCTGATCTTATAAGTACTCAGTGTTGCCACAGGCCTAATGGCCAACTAACTATAGTTAAAAATCGGTCCATATTATGATTATGGAATTAAGATAATGTATTTTATGTTAATGTATTTTAAAGCTTAAAGTATTTGAAATACAAAATACTAAATACATGTACGTGTAGTACCTATTTAAAATAATAAATACAAATACTTTTCGAAGACAGTATTTGAAATACAAATACAAAATACGTATTTGTATTTCAAATACGTATTTCAAATAAATGTATTATATTGTAAGTTCTCTAAAACGTGTTCGAAAACGGTAGGCAATGGCTAGCATTACCACGACCGATTTTACTATGACCAGCTTTTTATCCGTAGCAGTAACGTAATTTTAACTTTTCATGCTCAATTATTGATGTGCTACGAGTTTTGATAACATAATGTACACCTGCACGCTCCCGACGTCGACGCCGACAGCCCGACACGCGCCCGCGCGACCGCCGGCACAATCGAGTTGGCCATGGTGGCGGTGCAATGGCGGCCATTGTATGGTTTCCAAATAGGGCATTTAGAATAAATAATATGAGTGTAGATAAAGCAGTGTATGCAACTGTACGTAATTAGGTCTCAAAACACTCGTGTGATCTTATTATGAAATTCGCCTGCGGCTCATTTCATAAAACCACGCTCATGTTTTAAGGACCCTTATTACGTAACAGTTACATAAACTACTATTATGCAACTGATAGATAATGAGTGTTTTAAGGCCTAATTATGTACAGTTGCATACATTACTTTATCTACACACATATTGTAAGTACTCAAAGATGGGTCAGAAGCCGAAGGACCTGCATTACTAGGTAGATAGATACAAGTGCTGAAACATACCCTTAGGTGTAAGCTTAATAAAAATAAATAAATTAGAACTGATAAGGAAAGTACCTATATTTATTTATTATAATATCGTTAATAGTAAACATTTACATTTTCGCAATTAAAAATGTTTCGACAAACAATAACAGACAAGTTGATAACAGAAATGGCGGCCGTACAAACCATAAACAAATATGTACAAACTTCTGTCGCGAGTTTTTTTAAATATTAGCCAACAAACGAAGTCCTTATTCTCATGTCATCCGAGATCAAAATGTCGTGCGGTTTATGTCAAAAAATATATCGTACTGACGTTTCGTATCGACAATATTTTAAAATCTATGGATACTAGAATAGAAACCCATTGAAATTGTGTTGGTTTTGACAGCTGTTCCAAATTTGAAACTCATTACTTAACAATATTTGAGCATGTAAAGTTAAAATTACATTACTGCCACAGATAAGAAACTTATCATAGTGAAATCGTTTGTTGTAATGCTGGTCATTGCCTACGGTTTTTTAACGCATTTTAGAGGACTTACAATATGAGTGTAGATAAAATACTATTATACTTTCTTTGTATAGGTAAAAAATAAACGGTCCTACTTTTTCTCCCATATATCTCAAATGAAAGCATTTTTGATGAAATTTTGACTTTACCAAACAAACTGAAGCAGTCGTATTCAGATTGATTTGAATTAATGTTTCTTTCGAGTTGAGGAAATAGGGCGTATGATTTTGGCACAACACAATATAAGGGCTTAACTTTCTATATGATTTATGAAGCAGCACAATGAAAAGTTTGAGGATCTTGATGTCTGGTTGCGTAACGTATTCTCAATATTCTTATTTTATACGAGAGCGTGGGCGCGTATGTGAAACATTTTTGTAAAATATGCCATTTGACGTTTGGCGGAAAGCGCTTACGATGTTTTACGTTATACAGATTCAGTATTGTATTGGAGTCATAAAAGCGCGCCCACCGCCAAATGGTACCTTTTGTTCTAGAATATCACATATAATAATATAAAAAAAATTAGTAGGTACCGTTTTATTAGGCAGGGGTGCGGTTTTTCATCCAATAGCCCAGTTAGTCCATACTTTTCACCCAATGCCCTAGTATATTTTAGACTCCATTATCTCTCAATAGTCCTTACACTACGGCGCGTGCGTCCCTGCGGCTGCCATTCGCTTAGTGTACTGCTCAGGGCCTCTGCGCGTTGGCTTCGGCTTCGCCTACGCCTCCCAAAGGTCTGGAAAACCATTGTTCCGTGGTTGGGAAAAATTATAATATTAATATACTCTTTATTGCACACCTCATACAGTTTAAGTACTAGATATACAATTACAAGTGAAAGAAAGAAAAGTGTCTAAATAATTATTTCACTATCATGTTGGCACTAATTTTAGATATTCACATTTCAGACTAGGTATTGCAGTTTGTTTTGTGGCCAAGAGGTTTCCGGAAAATGTGCGAAACATTCGCAGCTATGTTTCCCTATAATATAACTATGGAAGATTGAATATATAACCAAAATACTATCATTCTATATCTGCTGCTCTTAACTGGAAGAGATCCCTTTTAGGGATAAGTTCGCCTACATTTTTTTTGTTGTAATCTATAATTACTACGGTATATTTATGTTGCTGTAAATATCAGTTTATTTACATCATTATTTACTACTATTACATTAACAAAAAACATTACAATGATTGTATAAATCTAAGCTGGCCCGGGGCATCGTTCTCAGCACGCCAGCCGCATTTCCCCGCTGGATGGCTAAACTCAGCCTTTGGGCGAAGTAGGAACCTGCCCGTAGGTCGCCAGACACATTGACTAGTTTTTTAGATATGTCTTTAATAATGGTTTTAGTGTCTGACGACCACGGGCCGAAAGTTTCTACCGCAAGTGCCGCAAATATGTAATTGTTTTTTAAAAAAGCATATTTGCGGCACTTGACCAGTTGGGCGTCGTCTGCGGAGGTACCCGGCTTCTGGGCCGAACGTCGGACGTGGGACGGGGCCAACGTGTCCACGCAGGTCACGTCCCATGCCAGAGGTCGCCCCAAAGACTAGGGCACAAGCGTGCAACCATCGGGTCTTTTCCCGTCCGCTGCAGACAAGCCGACCGGCTCTAGGGTTGACGGTATGTTTGCCGTCCCAAGGGCTCTGCGGATAAGGTCGTTGAGTGATGTGTGTCTGTAATATCGACCGGCGCTCGACTGGCAATAAAGTCCATGGCGCCCAAGGTCGTCTACTGGGTTGCCGCAGCGGCAGCATGGATGTGGTTCGCAGACTTTGAGCCCGAGCCTGAGACAAATAGCTACACGAAGGGAAGCCGGGTCCAAAAGGGACCCAATGTTTCTCGACGGCAAAGCGTGCAGCCAATGCCCCGACTCAGGTTCGGAAATTGCCAGCAGTCGAGCGCGCTCACTAGAATTTAGACAGTTTGCCAAAAGTGAATTGTACGTTGATTTTATTTTTACTAGGTCCCAAGCAGCTTGGCTGGTTTTTTCCGTGGGTAAATCTTCGCTGGGGAAACCGGCTCTCCATGTTGATTCTGCATCTATCAAGCCCGCCACTACCACGTCAGTGGGATTGGTAACGTGAAGGATACCACTGATGAGGGCGACGGTGCTGTGGACAGATGAGAGAAAAGCAGGGAGAGCCAGGTCGCCAGCGGAGCGTATGCCCAGCCCGCCATATTTGATGGGTAGAGTAACTTGGGACCATGATTGACAGTTTAGAGAAATGTTCAAAATTTTTTCTATGGAATCTTTTAACACGGTATCTATGGATGATGTCAGGTTAGGGAATTTCCTGATGGGACTGCATCTTAAGATGTATAAAAATTTTGGGGAAAAAAGGCACAACCTTAATATGTAAATTGCAATATGGGCATCAATTTTAAAAAGCAGGTCCGAACAAATTTGAAAATTAATTAATTTAGAGTTTATTGTCGCGGCTGTGGCGTCTTCATATATTGGAGCGCCAAGTAAAATAAGGGAACTTCGGGTTAGTAAGGTAAGATTGGGTGTAACTTGGTTAAAATTTAGGAGAATGTCACTTCGGGCGCTGGCAGGGAGCTTTTCTGAAATGAAAATCTCACATTTATTGAAGTTTAGTGTGAGACCTATCTCTGAAAAGCGCCGTTTGATGGTGTTAAGGTCGCTTAAGACTGATGTAGCCGTTCCACCCAGCGTACCATCGTCAAGGTACCATAAGTTGAGTTCTGAAGTTAGCTGGGAAATGATAGGGTGGATCGCGAGGCTAAAAATTACGGGCCCTAGGGGATCTCCCTGCTGACATCCGGCGCTCGACGCAATTTCATGTTGGCCAAACATTAATTTAGAATGAATGCCGTAACACTGCGTTACTCGCGTTACTTACGTAGGTACTCTGAGATTTCGGGAAGTTCATTTTGTATTTCCTGCAAAAGCGTACTACGATCAATAGAGTTAAAAGCATTTCTAACGTCTAGTTTTAGTAGGACTTCGAAATTTGAATTTCCCAGAAACGTGCGTGTGGCGTGCACTGCGGCTTCTCACCCGCCTCTGACACCGAAACCAAGCTGATTGGGTTTGAACTTGTCTGTGAGGCGGGTATGAAACTCGCGGCAGGATAATTTGGACGCTAATCGTCGTAGAGAGCTCCCTACCGCTATTGGACGAGTGCCGCCGTCTTTTTTCTTTAGTGCTATTAGGTTGGCGCCGTATAAAGTAGGAGCGATTTAACTACATATTTTACCTGACAGCATTCGATTAATTAAAGCTGTCAACTCCTTGAGTAGAGATTGGCCGGCATTGCCTATCAGCGGGTTAGTTAGATCTTTGAGATGCTGAGGAGTTATGCCGTCTAGTCCACCCGCAGAGCCATTGGGAAAGGAACGGATTGCCTGTAATGTTGCAAGTTCGGTAACTTGCAGGGGTTGCGTAGCGGTAACTGGCGGCACTGGAAGCTGCACCGGCGTGGAGGGTAACGGATGCATGTCTTTAAGGGCGGCGAACACTTCTTCGGAACGAGAAGCTAAGGTATCGCTGGAAAATAAAAGTTTGTTTGCACTTCTTATGTTGCCGTCTGAAATTTTGCTTTCTATTGCTCTAATTTTGTAATTCAAGTTGGTATTGTAATAATCTGTGACGGGCGGCAACGCGAGATCCGCTGGGAAGTCGGGGTGAAGCACATTGTCTTTGATAATAGCGGATAGGGTACGATTAGGTTTATTGCGAGGAATATGGCAGTTTTTATAAAAAAAGGTGAGAAGCGCTTCCCATGCGGATAAATTGTTGTCAGAAACCACCTTAGCCACGCATACTGTCAAACTCTGAGCCACAGTAACACGGGCGCCCTTTGGGATCCGTTTAGCTATTTTAATACTGGATTTTAATGCGGCGAGACGTGCAGATATGTCTGTCGACTGGGTAATGGTGCTGGGAATGTGGACCCCGCCTCGGTTGATATGGGCGGGAACTGCCGAAGGTAGGTCAATCCGTGGTATATGTGTCCTGATTTGATGCATCTTCAGCCCGCGATAGAGTTTATGGTCATTACAAATGAAGCATTCCACCACTGGGCCTGTGTGTGTGTTCTATCCATCACTAAAAAACAGCAACATTAATCTTGAAAGTGGGCACCGGGATGATTCTGGCAGTGTCGATAATGTTTGTACATCTTCTTGTTGTGACTTTTTGAGAACACTTTCGGTCTCCTTAGTTTCTGTGACTATGAATTTAGATATATGCAGAAATAATTGAGTAAAATGAGATAAAAATCGTTGTTTATAAAAACTAATTTCCAAATGTTGACTTGACAGGTTGACAGCTTTTTTCTTTTTGTTGTTAGGTATAATAAATTGTTTTCCTTTTACTACTTGGATGGACGAGTCGTATCGAGATCACAGCAAAGACACAGAGCAATGATAGAGAGCTCATATCAGATCATAATCATATTATCTTTTTCTTACGCTAATTCTAAAACCCCAAAAAAATAGTATGTCTATAGTTTTTGTATAGCTATACTTATATCGTCAGCCACGAACGAATTGCTTTGGTCATGGCGTCCCAGGCGACTTTTTAAAGAGCGATTAAATGGCTGCCGTTACGCAACCTATCAGCGGCAGCTAACTTTCACTAGGCTTCATTATGCATCGCCCTTAACCACATCACAAGATATCGCCTGGGATGCGATTGATCATGAAATTTGTTCCCGTTCTAGTAATCGCCCGCGTTCGGCAAGTATCCGGAATGATTACTTGACAGCCTTTCATATTCTGTTACCAAGAAGTTTCCTCATTTGTCACCGAGACGATAGAAGCTCAAGTCCACGTTATTTAAGAGTCATTTGAAGAATGATCTGTGGCAATATTATTCCGCCGCTAAAAAATACTAAAGTGAAAATTATAGGCATATTACACTTTATTTCGCCAAACTAGGGCGGCATTTGAACTTTCAATATCTGAAATTAATTTCTCCTCATTGCATAAATAATCACCAATGTAAAACGAGTGCGAGAAAGCCACTGAGAAATATAAATATAAATCTCTACTACTCCCAATTAACGACCTCACACACTACACGATTATTCCTCCCGGATCAACACATCGCTTCACCCGGAAATAACGCGTATACCGCTAGCGCGAAGTTTCCGAATACACACCACTGCACAGGGTGGATGGACTGGAGGGGTTTAGTTCGTAGGCAATTGGGGAAAATTCCCAGCAGTATCCAATGAGGATTGCTTCCACCTCCGGCAAAAAAACTACTCCCTAGGTACTTATTTAATACTCCCAGAAGTTTGCAAATGCGACTTCAAATTAGCATAGGAAAGTAGCTCAAATTATATTAATCTCATAGTGTTGTGTTCCTGCTTGTGAGTAAGATTGCCAAATAGCTCAAAGAGGACCCAGTGTGTTGTCGATGAGGGATCCTCTTGTTCCTTTAGCCGTCAACACAGTGAATCCTCCTTTTTGTAAAGGGTCGGCAACGCGCATGTGACACATCTGGAGTTGTAGGCGTCCATAGGCTACGGTAGCTACTTGCCACCAGACGAGCCGTATGCTTGTTTGCCACCGTCATGGTATAAAAAATAATTAATAGATTCATCATCATCATCATATCAGCCGAAAGACGTCCACTGCTGAACATAGGCCTCCCCCAAAGAGTGCCACAATGACCGGTCCTGCGCCACCCGCATCCAGCGGACTCCCGCGACCTTTACCAGGTCATCAGTCCACCTTGTGGGGGGTCTACCGACGCTGCGCCTTCCGGTTCGTGGTCGCCACTCAAGAACCTTTCCGCCCCAACGGCCATCGGTTCTACGTGCAATGTGCCCCGCCCACTGCCACTTCAGTTTAGCAATTCGATAGTATTAATAGATTAGTTATAAATAATTCGAATTTGTAGGATTAGTAGCTGAAGACGCCAGTTCAAATCTGGTCTCGGACACCGGAGGTGTTGGCCACTTTTTCTGAGAACGCTTTGGATTAGACTAGCGATCCGCCCCGGCTTCACACGGGATAAGAAATGGTTATTGTGGGTTATCCCTAAGAGATAGACATATACCATCGCGGACTTTTTTGTAGACCTTTTTAAGGTGTACAATACTGTAGTATATTATTTTGATCTATCTCTTAGGGTTCAGCCAGCGTTTGCAATGTAAGAGCAAAAAATGTGTTTATTTACGACATCACATTAGAAACCTCTAAAATTATCAGTGTTCCTCTACTATATTATGGATGTATTATACATATAAACCTTCCTCTTGAAACACTCAATCTATATAAAACAAACCGCATCAAAATCCGTTGCGTAGTTTTAAAGATCTAAGCATACATAGGGACAAACAGCGGAAAGCGACTTTGTTTTATACTAAGGAGTGGTCCTGAAATAAAGTAGCCGTGTACAATCTTGGGTATTTTTTAATTTAGTGCTAATTTTGAAGCAGTATATTTATTTTCATTAATCCGTAGATACAATACTAATAAATAAATATACAATCATAATAAAATATGTGAGCATATATAAGTTTTCGCGTTTTGATTTCAACATACTTTGTAACTTTTTGAACAACATAATTTGACAATCTTCAATCGACATCTGCTACAATGCCACAATTGTATTTCCATTTTCACAACCCGTTTTATGCTTTTCAGAATTTTATCTTACCAAGAAGCTACATTAATTAACTGTATTTTAGCTAGGATAGTCAGAAAGACTCTCTAATCTAACCTCTGACAAAGATTTTTCTATGGGAGACAATTTTCTATAAAAAAAGGCAAATACATTTTATTAAAAATTACTGTAACTACCTTAAAATGAAGCTAGATAAAAAGTTTACTATTGAAGAAAGACAATTTATTAAGGTATAAAATAGCTCATCAAATCAAACTATAAGAAAAAACATGTCTTTGAGAAACACCTCAAAAATTCTGTCAGAAGACGCTGTTCAAAAAACCATGTGTATGATTGAATACAAAAGGCGAAAACTTCCAAACGCTGTTTCATTTTAATATGATTGTATTTATGTTTTGTACAGATTATTTAAATATAAACACTGCTTCTAAATCGGCATAAAATAAAAAGATAAATCAGAAAGGCACGGCTACTTTTTTCCCGGACCACTCCTTATGTAGTGATTACGATTAGGCTACAAAGCCCCAAAGTGTTGATCACGGTTCATCTTTTGCGTGAAACTGACCAAAGTTGTAAGATTATGGATTAATGCGCAAAGCAGCGCCCAGGTGGCGCTGTAATTGCTTAAAAACCAACTCATTTGATAAATCAAATCCATGCCCTTGTGAAGATTTCAAAACAAAAGGCAGCTGGAACCACGTCGGGATTAAAAACCGAGCAATAATTAGTCGGTTTTGAATCCCATTCATTTCAAAGTTCAGCACTTTCATTAGAATATTCCGCAAACAGTCGTAATCGTTACATTCGGACCTCAGCCAACTGCCAACTGACTGTTCTTCACAAAGCTACAGAACCAGTACCTATTAGCTCATTTACGAAACACGTGGTAGAATTCATGGAGAACAAATAAAAACAATAATAAATACAAAATAATATATGGTATATTTTTATTTTATAGACCAAACAGTTGCTGTAACATTACAGGAATAAACATATGAATACAAGGTGTCACAAAATAAACAGTCTACACGCTACCTGCTATGAAACGTATTTCATCTATTTCACTGGCAAGAATTTTTTTGATGATTTCGTTTTCATATTTTTTACTTCCTAATTGATTTCGAAAGGCTATATAAACGTGTTTAGCCAAAACACATTTATTCGACAGCAGTTCATTTACAAAAGCGATCGTGAAATTTTGCACCCTATCATCTCAGCGTTGCTCGCAATAAAAATATTTGTTGAAATAATCAACCAGTGTTGTCCCATACAATTCCGTTATTGACGGAAAACACCTTTGAGTCCACTCTTCTATTTCTTTAGTAATAAACTTCCCGAAAATGGTTCCTAGCATTTGTGGCACATTTTTTAGTTTTTTAGATTCGTCACTAAACAATTCTGGGCTTGCTTTGAGGCAATGTCGTACAGTTTTAAAATAGATAACCGATAAATTGATTGCAACGTATTTATCAAACCACATCTCTAAAGGCAAAAACCCCTGCATCCACTCCGTTATCTTCTTGAACAAAGACAAACAAGAGTCATATGTAACATCGAAGAAAACTTTGTTAAATCTTAAATGAAATAAAATCGAATCCAAAAGCCACTCGGCCGTTAACTCATCTTGTTCGTAAAGATTTTTCAGTTCCTCTTTAAACCTGTTCAGAAAGGGTATTCCAACTTTTAAAAACCTTTCTTCTAGAATTTCTTCACATGGGCTAAGCACCAAAAATTTCGAAATTATAGGTATGTACGTATAGGCATTTCTTCTTTCGTAATAAATATGGTTTTTAAAACAGTCTCGCATAAAGTCATAAATCTCTTCTAAAATAAATTGATTATCTACCTCGTCTATAAAAGGAAAAAAAACCGGCCAAGAGCGTGTCGGGCCACGCTCACTGTAGGGTTCCGTAGTTTTCCGTCCGTCACAGTAAGTGTCCCCACTTAAGAGTTAATAACACCGCCATGTAGGATATGATATGGGAGTTCCACGTACAGCGACATCTATCGGCAAATTAAGTAAACTATTGCGCGCGAGCATAAAGTATGGAAGATGATTTTTATGGGATAATTCTTTATTGCGTGAACCGATTTTCACCGTTTTTACTTTATTTGAAAGCACGTCATTTCATTGTAATTTTGTAGAAATTACAGGTACAATAAACACCTGCTTATACGGTTAAATTACAAACTTAGTTCAGAAATTATTTTGTATTTTTTTTTCAAAAACTATTCATCCTATCAAGTTCAAAATAATTTTCCTAGAAAGTTTTTATAAAGTTCTACTTTTGAGATTTTTTTCATATTTTTAAAACTTATGGTTCAAAAGTTAGAGGGGGGGGGGACGCATATTTTTTTACTTCTGGAGCGATTATTTCCGAAAATATTTACATTATCGAAAAATGATTTTAGGAAACCCCTATTCATTTTTAAATACCTATCCAATAATATATCACACGTTAGGGTTGAAATGAAAAAAAAAATCACTCCCCACTTTACGTATAGGGGAGGTACCCTAATAAAAAAAAAATTTCCACTTTTTATTTTACCACTTTGTCGGCGTGATTGATATACATATTAGTATTAAATTTCAGCTTTCTAGTGCTAACGGTCACTGAGATTATCCGCGGACGGACGGACGGACGGACGGGCAGACATGGCGAAACTATAAGGGTTCCTAGTTGACTACGGAACCCTAAAAACGATTCATTCAAGCCTGATAATTTGGTCTTGCATGCCTTATACACAAGCACGTAGTATTCTCCCCTAATTGCTGCTGGTATAGATTCCATATATCCTGTGCTAAAGTACTTTGGATCAAGCTTCTTAATTTTAGAACTGTGAGACTTCACAGTGTTCCAAATACGTGAATCTATGTTTTCCTCACGTCGGAAATATTTCACAGCTGCCTTGAACGCTGCACCAGGTCTTCTAAAGGCAAAAAAATCGTATGCCTCTAGTTCTTTATCAACCCGTTTCGCTAGTGTCAAGATTAGGTGTGATGGACGGCTCCAAGATAATGTTTCTGTAAGATGTCGTTCGACATCCATTTGCCGACATGTCGTTATTTGATTGGCAATAAGCTTGGCCCCTGCTGCCCGCCGCCCAAAAGATTCCCATTCAAAAGCCGGTCTGACAATGTGGACGTTAGATCGTAGCGCGGCAGCTAATTGATGCTGGGGTGTCCTTGGAGAAGCGGCATCAAATTCACTTAAAAGCGATACAAATGAAGAGCCAGCGAGCAATGCCAGAGGCCTAGCAATATTTGCAATTTTTAGGTTAAGCTTATTATTAAAAAGTCGCGATTTTAACACAGTATGGTATCGCTCTGCCAAACCATCTTTCTCAGTGAAATAAATCGATAACTTCCGTGTGAACTTTTCATATTTGAAACCTTGTTTAAGAACAAGTTTATCGAATATTACAGTCTCTTTCAGAATGGATATATCATGTCGTAATACATTTACATACGCAGCATCTGTTTTCAACATTTTGGTGTTTTGCTTTATAAGAAATTTTCTCCCTACACCAGCTTGGTATAGACGTTTGAGCAGGATTTCACCAGGAATAAAATCACTTTTTACAGCTGCTGCAATACTTTCAACTACACCCAAGCAAGCATCAAAACGGACGCGATACGCGGCTAGTGTGTCTAACAAGAGATGTAGTCGACTCACTGCATTGTCTGCATCCGATTTAGCAGAAGTGAGAAGCAACGTCGGTAAACGATCGCGGATATAACTGCGTTCAGTAACAGAAAGTGAATACTCGACCAGTGTAGAGAAATTTTCTAAAAACGCTTCCCAAACCATGTCACTGGGGGAAACGTCGGCAAGCAAGTCACGTATGACAACAGCATGCAAACCTTCTCTGCAAGCTGCTTCAGGGGGGCCCCCATCCAAACCCAGCCCATGTCCCCATTCTTGAAGTATTGTCCATTGTTCAGGTACTAGGCGCCAGACGAACGCTCGCTTCAATAAACTCCTCATAATAGTTGCGCGTATCTGTGACGGGTCGTTTTTGTAATGCGACATTAGATTTAGGAGGGAGGTTAAATATTCAGCTCTTCCGCCAGTTTTGCTGACGAGTACAAGCAGCATGTACTGTCGGTTCTGCGCAGAGCTCTCAGTTTTCAACCGTTTTCGGAGCTGAAGTAGAGTCTCTTTATAGTTGCAAAAACGGTAGTGGTCAAACAGCTTATTCAAAAGTGTATTCTGTTGGCCATGCAGGTCGGGCTTCAGACCGGGACGTCGTGCAGCTCGACGATACATTAGTTGCTCGTCATCATAAACGAACAAATGTGACTTCAAATAGATTTCCTTGAGGAACAGTTAATTCGGGTGGAACTGGTATGGGATACTGCCAATTATTAATGGTTGGCCCGATTATTAACAAAGACTAACTTCTTGAAGGCCGATCTTTCTTCTTCACATAAACGTTTTATTAAGGGCTCTACAGTTTTATATGAATACCAAGACCCGAGGTACTCTGCTCTTGCTAACTTTAACACTAATACTTTAATTTCGTCTGAACTCAAACATTTGGCTACAGCATCCATGTTGAGAAACCACGACGAATAAGGCTCTGGCTTTTCCATAAATCTGTTCTTGTGGTGCTTCATTATAAACTTAGTTATTTCGGGTTTGAATAATGGAAATTTCTTCTTATCAAAGAAGTTTTCTATAACATAGAAAAATACATCAGCGTCAGATTTTAAAAGATATTTTACATTTGCAAAGAACTTCCGATCATTTGCAAGATAATACTTAAGAAGTGATTGTTCCTCCCTCAACTTATGGAAATAAATCTTAGTAACCTGTGGAACCTTTTCGCTAAGGACTTTCAAATGTTTCGGTGTAATCTTCATTAAAATATCTAACATTTCTTCCAAAATAATATCATTGGAGCAATGCCAAAGAAATTTTAGCGCGACATCAAAGTCGTTGTCTTTATAAAATTGGTAAAATTCTCTGCTTCTTTGCGGATCCCGTAAATACAAATGGATCCAATGCCTCATTTTGTTCACGGCTTGTAGTCTCATATGAGGAAAAAGTTTATTTTCCAAGAAAATTGGATTGGTTATATCCGAATATTCTGGTTCTAGGAGCCACAAACTGTTTAATGCTCTGCTGACGTATAACATATCATCATTTTTGAGGGTTTGAATAATGTAATTCACATTCTTTTGTTTTGATGCGAGGTCGATTTTGAAGAGCCTGTCTATGACACGTTCGTCCGGGTGTTCCAGGTCGTATTCGATAGATGGGTAGCATGTTTTCTGATGAACAGCATTGATGACTAAGGAATTTAGATATCGATGTCGCTCACCCAAGTTGCCTGATAAATTTTCAATGAGTGAAGGAAACATCTGAAAAAAAGATACGAAGATATAAGGAATTCAAGTTATAGTAGTGTAAATGTTACTGTTTCATTAATAGACTAAGAGCTAGCCACGTCAGATATGACAATAATGAGAACAACTAAACCTGTCTAGTTAGATTGCTAACTATACTATCCTTATTGCTTCCGGGCATCTGGCAGCTTTTAATGTGTGGACGTTAAAGTGACAGACTAGGTAAAAACTGCCGAAGTTGTCTCATTTATAGAGGACAGCCAGGACAGGGCCTATATTTTACCATTTTAACAAAAAACTTTGCCTATTATTGCAAAAACAAAAACAGTGGGCGACAAACTATGAATTACATTATACGTCGTTTGGCACTACTTTTCCCAAAGAGAAACTTTGGCAATGATATAATCTAATTATTGGTATGATTTCTCATAATATTGCATTAAACCTAGAACTCTAGGGTTTGTATTAGTAAAGTGGTTTGCTTTCTTTGACCAATGAACAGCTGCCAAATGTCCGGATCTAGAAAAAAACATAGTATAGCAAACTAATTAGCGAGGTTTTGTTGCTTTCATTATTTCATATCTGACGCAGCCAGCTCTCCGTCTATAAATAGCTGGTTTACGTTCATTAGGATACCCTGTGTATTAAAGACGTATATTAATATACCTGTTCTTATCACACATGGGTGGCAACAGAATACACATCCTGCCTTGGTAAGCCGTTAAAGTAGCCTATAGGTACATAGACGCTTGCAACGTCAGCCAGGGGTATCACATGCACGTTGTAGCTCCTTTAAGAACTTTGTAATACATAAGTGTCATATTCTATCTTATCTCTCAAGATATATGATAAGGTCAACTTTATACGATATAGCTACTTTAAGTAGCTTTAAAATAAATAAAAAATAGATAATGAGGCATGGCTTACCTTAATAAACTTATTAACTCCAAAGCAATCTACTCCACGGGATTACCGGTAAACAACTGCGAGTTGCATGAAAAAACGAGTCAATGCAAAACAAACTGAAAATAAACACATGACATCATCGTTTGATAGCTGAGGGCTTTTCGCAAAATTCAAAAATAGACATATCGTTATCTGTATCTCTTTTGCCCGCATTAGCAAGTGCGATAGAGAGGGATATAACGAAATTTATGTAGATTTTCGACATTCTCGTTACGCTAGCTGGATACCGCCGCCGGGAAAATCTGTAAACTATAAATAACTAAAATGCATAGTTCATTGTTAGATAGGTACTTAAGTCGCGAATATTATGCCGAAAGGAGATACTCATATGTGGTGCATTTATGTATATCTAACGGTGTTGATTTGATGCACGTGATTATTAACTTGTATGCTTGTATGTGTCTTAAATTTGGTATGTAGGTTATTTGAATTTGGGCTATACCATGTGTCAAAATTGACAGTAGGCTCAATTATACATTAACGTAATTTTTGTGTATTTTCAACTTGACGCTATACCTACTAACGCCCATTTTAAACCTTTAAGTCTTATGTTTTCATGTGCTCCGAGATCGTTTCTTCAACTCTATATGGAGGCCAACCGGCAATATTTTTGATAAATTTACTGTATGACCGGCTACAGTACTACCTGTAATGCATATTTTCTACCGACTCAACTTCAAGTTACACTGGATTGGTTCCAAATTTACAACTTGGGACAAAGTTTCGTGAATTCGGCGGCTGGAGGTACCTAATAAATCTCGATATACATGGCATTGTTAACTTCACAAAACAAGGGTCCGACCGTGGCCGAAATAAAGGCTTAACCGGCTATTCCTAATATCGCTTGATAGGCTATGTAAACCCTTTGACCTCATGATCCTGAAATTCCTGAATGAGGATAAAAGAGCAAAGTATGATGTAGATGGCGCTGATTTCGATTCAGTTCCTATCTGTGTTTGAGTGTGTATTCATTTCAAGTTGCAGATTTAAAAAAATTAAAATACTTCTTGTTTATGGAGTAAGGTAAATATACGCTTCAGCGAACGTGCCGTATCGCCGAATATATTCCATTTTAAGCTATAAGTCGATTACTTACAGCAGATACTACGTTGTGATATTTTTTCTGTAAGCTATATACCTACCCCTACGAATACGCGTCAGACACGGCCATGTTGGGGCTCAGTTGCGACATGACAACAGATCTAGTCGGTTGAGTGCCACTTTGTATGGGCGACTTAACAAAATCGTTAAGAAATCGCGTGCACTTCTTAAGATCATAGAATCGTTTAAGACTATATGTGGGTTCCAAATTGTGGATTTAGAGTGGTGTTATTTAATAAGTTTATGTATTTTGGTATTTTAAGTGAATTTAGTGAAGTTATATTCTCAGAATTTCAGATAAATGTGAATCCGGTGATGTGTGACCCAATTTTTTGACTGGATGGTTTAACCGAACAGCGTACGTCTTTGAAACTGTTTTTTTACTGATTTATTATAAACTATTAATATAAACTTTTTGACTTTTCAAATAACGAAAAATATTTGTAATTTTATATGCATTTACCGAAGATCTCTAGACAGTAAAGACGACGAAGTTTTACGACTTTTTGAGTTAAAAATAAGCCTTTCGACAAAGCTATCTTTAATATTTTTGTATAGTTATTTTACGGCAATATTAGTGAAGACTAAATACATGAACGGATTCGCATTCCTTCGAATTATTAGTTTCAATGTTAAATTTGTGATTATGTCACAATTGTTGCAATTTAGGTACTATTTTCAAAATTTGTTCGCGTATTAGGTTCCACATATTTTGCATGGTTTATTTACCGAACGCGCGTTCGGTAAATCGTGCCCATAGTCTCTGCTACCGAATTCGTATCTGCCTCGGCCTCGTTTGTATTCAATAGACATTAAAATATCATCCTTATTTCTCTCACAGCTAGGTCGACATTAAAATGTATTATTTTTTCTGCCTTTTTATAAAGGCCAGCGCTTCTAAACATTTAAACATGTTCAAGGGCCTGCTGTTGATAGGTCATTTTGTATAAAGAGAAATGTTATGATAATAAAATAAAATATTAAATTGTGTTTTTTATATTTTTAGATAAAATTTAACTTTTAAATTAATATTGTAAAAACTTCTATTACGTAAACACCTCAAAAAACGATAATGATGTTTATGTAATATATAAACATAATGGTTAGGTAGTTTGAATAAATGTAAAAAAATAATAAGGTTACTTTTGTTTTGTATGAAGTAATTCAGTAATGTATGGAGACGCAAATTTAGCGCAGTTAGATGACATTATCTAAACAGTGAGACAGTTTAAGTTTGAGAATCGCTCAACACCATATTCCCATACATTTTTCTTCTAGTTCGGTAAAGTGGTCACCGGATTCAGTAATATATGCAAATCATGTTTCTTAGTTCGCTCAATGGTACAAATCAAGTAAGGCGGTCTAAAAAACTTTAAAAATATTTTTTAAATATGTCTAACCTTACAAATATTTTCTAAGTGCAATAAAATGATTACAAATGTATTTAAGTTACCAGTAAAGTATTGACAATAACCGTATGAAAATGTCAGACCTTATTAAAAAATTAAACGTACATCCAGGTCTTAAGCGTTCGTGGAAACGTACATTTACTTTATGAAGTGATTGGCGAAGCAGCACCATAGCAGAACGGATCAATATTCTATAGACTACAAACACGTGTGTTAGGTATCTTTAACAAAATAACTAGTAGGAAACTATTTTTGGGTTTTTATTCTCTTTAGGATAAAATAGAGGTACTGGAAACGTAACGGAGTAGCTAATTAACAATTTATGGAAAATCCTTGAAGATACGTAAAGTCTGCTAACTCCGATGAATCACATAGGTATAGGTACCTCTACCTACCAGCAGACTACTGTGAACTTTAAAAATATGTGAGAATGTAAGTATCAAAGTTTCTGTAACTCCGTCTTTACCACTCTAGTAGCATTGAGTGACAGAGATAGATGTAGTTCCGAAGTTCTCGTTAAGCCTCAGTGAATTCGACTCGTTCGCGCTCGGCTCAACCGGGCTTTAAGAATGAATAAATAAGGTAATTATAAGAGGTTCGCAATAATATCCAAAATATTAGCGAGAAAGGGTCAAATTCGTGAGGTATTATATTGTTACGGGATATACAGTATTAACCCCATTGTTTATTGACGGCTACAATTGCTGCTTTAATTGTTGTTGATAGTCTATCAACATAGACTAAATCAATGATAGATATCACTTACCTATATGCATGATAGAAAGAGACTAATAGGTATTGCCAGGAAAGATGAGATGAATAATTACGCACACAGCTACATTAGGTACTGATCGCAAAAAAAGTCACGACATGTTATTGTGTGTGTGACCTCAACTAACGTGGCGTTACGTACTTATACCTACCGAAATATATAAGTAGGTACGGTCACGTCTAAAAATATCCAAGACTTTAAACGGGTATTAGACATTGCAATTTGTAGAGCCCAATCTGTTGTGTACCCTGCCTCTCTCTGCCCCTTCTTCAGCTCCCTACGGCCTCTACCTCTTATTACACCTCCCAATCTGACAGGTTGGACCCTACAAATTGCAATGTCTAATAGCCGTTTCAAACAGGACATAGCAATTTGTAGGGCCCGATCTGTTGTGTACCCTGCCTGCCTCCCCCACCCCTCCTTCAGCTCCCTACGGGCCCTAACTCCTATTACACCTCCCAACCTGACAAATTGAGCCCTACAAATTGCAATGTTTAATACGTACTTTACGCCTTGGTAATGGAGTCGTGGCTACATATTTTTGTCACATTAAATGTATCGATATTTTCAGACGTGACTGTACAAGTATTTTATTGGGGAAACTATACAGGGTGTTTGCTCCATCGTTTGCCAAAAAAAATGGCGGATTGCTGGGGTCATTTTCTATCACCTCACACCCTCTAAAAAAATATTGGGCCCACGTATATTTTTTTTTCGGTTTTCTTGTACATTATGAAAAATCTTCAGGGCCGATATGCTTAAACTTCATTTTAAAAAACCGGCCAAGAGCGTGTCGGGCCACGCTCAGTGTAGGGTTCCGTAGTTTTCCGTCCGTCACAGTAAGTGTCCCCACTTAGGAGTTAAAATAACACCGCCATGTAGGATATGATATGAGCGTTCCACGAACTGCGACATCTATCGGCAAATTAAGTAAACTAATGCGCGCGAGCTTAAAGTATAGAAGATGATTTTTATGCGATAACTCTTTATTGCGTGAACCGATTTTCACCGTTTTTACTTTATTTGAAAGCACGTCATTTCATTGTGATTTTGTAGAAATTACAGGTACAATAAACACCTGCTTATACGGTTAAATTACAAACTTAGTTCAGAAATTATTTTGTATTTTTTTTCAAAATCTATTCAACCTATCAAGTTCAAAATAATTTTCCTAGAAAGTTTTTAAAAAGTTCTACTTTTGAAATTTTTTTCATATTTTTGAAACTTATGGTTCAAAAGTTAGAGGGGGGGGGGGGCACATTTTTTTTTACTTCTGGAGCGATTATTTCCGAAACTATTTACATTATCTAAAAATGATTTGAGTAAACCCCTATTCATTTTTAAATACCTATCTAACCCTAACGTGTGATATATTACACGTTAGGGTTGAAATGAAAAAAAAAATCACTCCCCACTTTACGTATAGGGGAGGTACCCTAATAATTTTTTTTTTCCACTTTTTATTTTACCACTTTGTCGGCGTGATTGATACATATTTATGATATTAGTACCAAATTTCAGCTTTCTAGTGCTAACGGTCACTGAGATTATCCGCGGACGGACGGACGGGCAGACATGGCGAAACTATAAGGGTTCCTAGTTGACTACGGAACCCTAAAAAAGGTAAGTGGTAGAGAGATGCAATTTTTACTGCATTGTGATCTAAAACGTTACACGGCTCGAATAAGTCAAACTTACTGACACGTAACGTCTATTTTTTATTTTATTGGCCCTCAAATGTTTTACAACGTGTAAAAATTTAGTCAAATGTCAAATTTGATTTGCAATTAAAAAAAAATTTAAAGAGACAGCGGTCTTGAAACTGTTTTAAAAAAAACTGTGTTTTGTGTTCTTTTTAACGATGTACAATTATCTCAATAAAACCTTTCATAAACATCATTTTTTTCACGATTTAGTAACGAACGCAACGGTCAAGTTATCGAGATTCAAACATTGACACTGTTCCCTTTTGCTGCCAGCTTTGAAGTCCCCATTTTCTTTCCACACACAGGTTGATCTACAGGTTGTAAAGATTTAAAACTTATCTTTTGCAAATTTGGACTTCAAGGTCAAGGTCAACTCTCACAAACTTGAGCGTAAGCGATTAGGCATGCTAAGATAAGAAAAAATCTTGAAAACAACACGTGCGAAGCAGGTAAAGACTGGTGCTATCTCTCTCTTACACGGCACAATAAGTGCAGTTGTCTTTCTGTGTTGAACTGAAAGATGACCTTGAACTTAAACTCCAATTTGACACATTTTTTTTGAGACAATTGCACATAGGCAGAAAGAACACAAGACACAGGTTTCTTTTAAAACAGACTGAAGACCGTGGTCTCCTCATTCTGACTTGTTTCTAACGCGATGTACAATAATCTCAAACACCTTTCATGAACCTCTTCAGATTTTGGGAAATGGAATGGAATCAATCAATCAAATCAATCAATCAATCAATCATGGAATTGTCGACATGCATTAAAAAAAAACATTTTTTTGTAAATTTTCAAGTTTTTTAATTAAATCAAATCTTTTATACTACAAATCTTGCTCGAACTGACGACTTTCGTTGCGAATGCATGCGTAGCACCTGTTTCTTATTTCGACCGTAGTTGTTCGCATTCGGATTTCTCCTTTGATCACATCAAACGCCGTTAATATCAGCTGGGACAAATCTTCTCGTGATTCTACCTCCGTTGTGTAGACCAGTTCCTTTGCCCGTCCCCAGATGTAAAAGTCCAATGGAGTTAGGTCCGGCGACCGCGGGGGTCATGGAATGGGGCTGTCTCTTCCAATCCATGAATTAAAGAAAGCGTTGTCTAGGTGCTCCCTGACTGTTATCCTCCAGTTGTCTCCATTCAAATTATCGGGTAGGAAACACTCACTTGATCGCCAATAACTCCCGCCCATACATTGACGCCCAGTGGTGCAGGTTGTGTAAATTGAGTATCCCCTCTCGTGTAAATTTGGACTAGTCTATCCAAAGAATGCTTCTTAAAAAGTCGCGGTCCTCTAAATCTGTGTGCAGCAATAAACGACAAAACCGGACATGATTTCCAAAGTCGTTATCTTCAAGACCTGCAAAGAAAGAAAGACAAATAAGAATCTGACAAGGTTTGTTAAATGGAATGTGGGGTTATTAGGTACATACATAGGCTGCTATTTATATATCCGGAAACCGGGATTACAATCTTCTTAAATAGCATATTTGACCTCCATGGTAAAATTTGAACTTTTTTAAGTACTGGCCGGTATATTTTTTCTTTCTTATTAACGCTCGTGTTTTGTTTTTGACGGGTTTTAAATGTCATCTCGCAGCAAGAATGGAACTCACTCGTGAAAATATTCGTGCTATGATTTATTATGATTTTCGGCGTGGTTTAACGCAACAACAGTGCATAGATCAACTAACTTCAACTTTTGGTGATGAAGCCCCATCTAAAACTACTGTGTATCACTGGTTTAGTGAGTTCAATCGTGGACGTAGTATGCTTACGGACGAAGTTAAGGCAGGTCGCCCGAAATCGGTCGTTGTACAACAAAATATCGAGGCTGTGCGAAAACTTATAATGGACGACCGACATGTTACGTACCGCGAGATAGAGGCGACTCTGGGTATTTCTATGACCAGCATTAATAGCATATTACATAATTATTTGGCTGTAAAAAAAATTTGTTCGCGTTGGATACCCCACAACTTAACAAAAGAGCAAAAAGATGCTCGCGTCGAATGGTGCAATAAAATGTTAAAAAAATATAACCGTGGTGACTCAAAAGCCGTTTATAACATCTATACAGGTGACGAATCCTGGATCTATGCATACGATCCCGAAACGAAGCAACAATCAACGGTATGGGTGTTTCAAAATGAGCCGAACCCTACGAAAGTTACTCGTGCAAAAAGTACATTGAAACAAATGGTGGCCTGCTTCTTCGGTATTAATGGCCATGTAGCTACAGTGCCACTAGAAAACCGTAGAACGGTTAATTCAGAGTGGTACACGACCATTTGCTTACCGGAAGTATTTGAACAAATTCGTAAAACTAACCAGCGACGAAGAATCATTCTTCATCATGACAATGCCAGCTGTCATACGTCACGCGAAACAACTCTATTTTTGGAGGGTCAAAATGTGGAATTAACGGGTCATCCGCCGTACAGCCCTGACTTGGCACCCAACGATTTTTATTTATTTCCAAATATAAAGTATAAATTACGCGGTCAACGATTTTCGACCGCTGAAGATGCTGTCGACGCATTCAAACAACACGTTATGGAGGTACCTCAGGCGGAGTGGCAGAAGTGCTTTAAAAATTGGTTCACGCGAATGCAAAAGTGCATAGATCATCAAGGGGAATACTTTGAAAAACAATAAAACCATTTTCAGCCGTGTACGTTTGTTTGTTTTTTTGTTTCCGGATATATAAGTAGCAACCCTCGTACACGATAACGTGAAGGACACAGTGACGTTACGTTTCGAAGTCAATAACAGCAAAACAAATGCGAAAAGCTGAGGTACGATTCAGTTCTCTAGTCAATTGGTATGGATTAAAAGTAATTCAAGCGTATAATACCTTGGACTGGAGTGTAGTGAAATGCGTGCATGTTGTTTTGGCGAAGAACTTTCCACACCTTCCAGATTGAAATTTCCAATTGTCCAGCTACATCTCTGATGCTCTTATTCGGGTCTTCTTCCATTATGGCTAAGATCCTTTCATCAACTGCAACATTGTGTCGAACCACAATTCCTCTCGGTTCATTGACGTTCAAATTACCAGTTTCCCTTAAGCGTCGGTAAGTGTTTTCAAACGTATTGCGGGTTGGTAAGCGTCTATTAGGGAATTATTCCTGGTAGATTATTTGCGCTGCTCGTGCTACACCATCAGCTTTACCGTACGCCATCAAAATGTCCGCATACTCTTCATTCGTAAAGGCAGCCATTTTCGAACGATCAAAACTCAACAAAACAGAGATTAACAAAAACAACAGAAAACTAACAAAAAAACAACAGTACAAAGATCGCAAATGCTTCAACCATAAGAGACAGTCAAATCACGACTAAAGTCTAATTGATGCCACCACCACCCCCCAGGTTCGTCTTTGCTGGGTTTATGGGTTAAACGTCGAGTAAAAGAGAAAGACAACTGCACTTATTGTGCTGTGTAAGAGAGACATAGCACTCTTTACCTGCTTCGCACTTGTTGTTTTGAAGATTTTTTCTTATCTTATCATGCCTAATCGCTTACGCTCAAGTTTGTGAAAGTTGACCTTGAAGTCCAAATTTACGAAAGATAAGATTTAAATCTTTACAACCTGTAGACCAACCTGTGTGTGGAAAGAAAATGGGTACTTCAAAGCTGGCAGCAAAAGGGAACAGTGTCAATGTTTGAATCTCAATAACTTGACCGTTGCGTTCGTTACTAAATCCTGAAAAAAAAAAATAAGTTTATGAAAGGTTTTATTGAGATAATTGTACATCGTTAAGAAGAACACAAAACACAGTTTTTTTTAAAACAGTTTCAAGACTGCTGTCTCTTTAATTTTTTTTTCATTGCAAATCAAAGTTGACATTTGACTAAATTTTTAAACGTTGTAAAACATTTGAGGGCCAATAAAAAAAAATTAGACGTTACGTGTCAGTAAGTTTGACTTATTCGAGCCGTGCAACGTCATGCTGGCACCACACTTCGCCTATGCGGACGAATATTCGTGTTGCGTCTCTTTCTTATTGTATAGAATAGGAAAGAGACGCAACACGAATATTTGTCCGCATAGGCGAAGTGTGGTTGCACCATTACAGATCACGATGCAGTAAAAACTGCATCTCTCTACCACTTACTACTTTTTAAAATGAAGTTTAAGCATATCGGCCCTGAAGATTTTTCATAAACTACAAGAAAAACGAAAAAAAAATAGACGTGGGCCCAAGAATTTTTTGGAGAGCGTAAGGTGATAGAAAATGACCCCAGCAATCCGCCATTTTTTTTGGCAAACGATGGAGCAAACACCCTGTATTTACCGATATATTACAATACCATTAAGTTGTCCATTTCTGTTAAGGAAGACAAAGCACATTGCTTTTTTTATCTCTAATTCCGAATCCAGCTCAAGTGTGTGATGATGATGACCATTGCCTACGCTTTTTCTTGGGCCCTATTTCTCGTGTACCTTGCTTCTAACTGTTCCTCCCTGTACTCCTTAAGTACCTACAGTAACTTTTAACATGGTCCTATCTTAGGATAAGGGCCTGAACAATAGTGTAGTGTAGTCATTACAGTCAATATAGACATAAACCCTAACTTTAGAAAGGTCCATCCAGAACTATCATCAACAAGGAAGTTACTGTTAATTATTAATTTATTGTATCAATATTGAATCAAAACGTTATTGCCTATTGACAACGACACCACAAACATTGTAGATAAATAAATGGTGCAACCAGTTTTTTTATACCGCTACGGCAAAAAACAAGGATACGGCCCGCCTGATGGCAAGCAGGTACCGTAGCTTATGGACGCCTGCAACTCCAGAGATGACACATGCGCTTTGCCGACCCTTTAAAAAAAGGATTAACTGTGTAGACAGCAAAAGGGACAAGAGGGTAAGTGTCCTCTTTAAGCTCTCTGGCAACACTATAGCAGTCCAGACACTATTAAATTTAAACTTTCGTGAGACATACTATCACTATAAAATATAACGGTTACACTCAAAGTTTAAAGTGACGTGAGTGTAACCGTTATATTTTATAGTGAGTCCAGACACTGTCAAAACGATGTCTTTATTTCTGTACCCGTCCTATTCTATGTATACGAGGGTTGCTACTTATATATCCGGAAACAAAAAAACAAACAAACGTACACGGCTGAAAATGGTTTTATTGTTTTTCAAAGTATTCCCCTTGATGATCTATGCACTTTTGCATTCGCGTGAACCAATTTTTAAAGCACTTCTGCCACTCCGCCTGAGGTACCTCCATAACGTGTTGTTTGAATGCGTCGACAGCATCTTCAGCGGTCGAAAATCGTTGACCGCGTAATTTATTCTTTATATTTGGAAATAAATAAAAATCGTTGGGTGCCAAGTCAGGGCTGTACGGCGGATGACCCGTTAATTCCACATTTTGACCCTCCAAAAATAGAGTTGTTTCGCGTGACGTATGACAGCTGGCATTCTCATGATGAAGAATGATTCTTCGTCGCTGGTTAGTTTTACGAATATGTTCAAATACTTCCGGTAAGCAAATGGTCGTGTACCACTCTGAATTAACCGTTCTACGGTTTTCTAGTGGCACTGTAGCTACATGGCCATTAATACCGAAGAAGCAGGCCACCATTTGTTTCAATGTACTTTTTGCACGAGTAACTTTCGTAGGGTTCGGCTCATTTTGAAACACCCATACCGTTGATTGTTGCTTCGTTTCGGGATCGTATGCATAGATCCAGGATTCGTCACCTGTATAGATGTTATAAACGGCTTTTGAGTCACCACGGTTATATTTTTTTAACATTTTATTGCACCATTCGACGCGAGCATCTTTTTGCTCTTTTGTTAAGTTGTGGGGTATCCAACGCGAACAAATTTTTTTTACAGCCAAATAATTATGTAATATGCTATTAATGCTGGTCATAGAAATACCCAGAGTCGCCTCTATCTCGCGGTACGTAACATGTCGGTCGTCCATTATAAGTTTTCGCACAGCCTCGATATTTTGTTGTACAACGACCGATTTCGGGCGACCTACCTTAACTTCGTCCGTAAGCATACTACGTCCACGATTGAACTCACTAAACCAGTGATACACAGTAGTTTTAGATGGGGCTTCATCACCAAAAGTTGAAGTTAGTTGATCTATGCACTGTTGTTGCGTTAAACCACGCCGAAAATCATAATAAATCATAGCACGAATATTTTCACGAGTGAGTTCCATTCTTGCTGCGAGATGACATTTAAAACCCGTCAAAATAAAAAACACGAGCGTTACGAGTAATAAGAAAGAAAAAATATACCGGCCAGTACTTAGAAAAGTTCAAATTTTACCACGTCAAATATCCTATTTAAGAAGATTGTAATCCCGGTTTCCGGATATATAAATAGCAGCCTATGTATGAAGAATGAGAAAGATGGGAAATAATCATTATTATAAATCATTATTATTGACAGTGTCTAGTCAGCTTATGAGTAGGGTCTGGTAGTGCTATCAAAATACAGACAGTTTAAACTGATTAGAGCTAAAATTGCCACAGAGGCTTTATCACGAACTGCCATTAAAACAAGTCGAATTCACCATGCACCCATTGTTCAGCAAAGTGGCAGCATTGAAAATATGTAAGTCCCGCATCTGCCCGTAAGTCGTAAGCGAATCGCAACGAGTTTGCGGAGTTGCCAAGTGGAAATGGTCTAGTTAAATGTCTTTCTTAACCATTAATTTTATTCTAGCCGGGTAAGGAATACCTAGTAGATTGTACACCGAGAGGTTAAAAAACTGTTTCATGTCACGGGCGCGATATTAAATCCTGAACGTAACGAAGGACTCCAGATTTAACTCCCGAGCGCATAAGGGAGAGAAATTTGCAAGTTTCATATACAGCATAAAGTTCTTATAAATCACCTAAGGAAACAGTTTTCATTAGTTATGTTTTAGCTGTTATAGTAGATTGTACACCAAGGGGATAAAGCACTGTTTTATGTCACGGGCGCAATATTGAATCCTGAACGTAACGAAGGACTCCAGATTTTACTCCCGAGCGCAGCGAGGGGGTTATGAGTTAAATAAGACTGAGTCCTGAGTGCAGTGAGGGGTTCAAGCGCGCCCGTGACAAAAACAGCTTTATCCCCGAGGAGTATACTCTACTTTTCTCACCTCTTGCGAGACAATAAAATAGCTAAGGCTACTAGAAACGGATTTTTATTAAAGTAAATCAAAAGTAAAAACCGGCCAAGTGCGTGTCGGACCACACATAGCAGGATTCCGTACCTTCAATGGAATAAGAACCAAACTAATACCAAAAGGTCGTATCTGATGACTATGGAAAAAGTTTTTTGGAGATAACTCAAAAATGGCTAAACCAATATGTTCAAAAAATTTTTCTTAGAAAGTATATGATAAGGCGCATCTCCTCAATTTTTTTCATATTTTTTGGACTTACGGTTCAAAAGTTACAGGGGGGGGCACAATTTTTCTGACTTTCGAAGCGATTATTTCAGAAAATATTCACTTAATCACAAAATGGTCAAAAAACCTCAGTGTTATTTTTAAAGACCTATCGATTTATGTGTCACATGTTGATATTTAGTCAAAAATATAAAAAATAAAAATTTTGTTACATGTATGGAGCGCCCCCCCTAAAAATTTTTTTTTTCAAATTTAACTACATAACTGAGTAGCGGCATACAAAATATACCTTATGTGTAAATTTTATTCAGATACGTCGTATAATTTCCGAGTAAAATGGCTGTGACATACGGACGGACAGACATACAGACAGACATGACGAATCAATAAGGGTTACGTTTTTTGCCATTTGGCTACGGAACCCTAAAAATTGATTCTTGATACATTAGTCCATTTTATTCTAATTTTATCTTCTATTTTTATAGAACCTGCAGTTTTACTCCGTATACTGCAGCGTCTTATGACACTCGCGGCATTTGTTTTAGGTATTTAAAATTGAGGTGGCCAGCACGATTTTCCGAATAAATTCGATTTTCAAATCAGCTCGACGCGGCGGCGCGGGCCCCGGCTGGCGTCGCGGGGCTGTGCACCGTGCGGACTTTACGAAATTAGACTTTAAGCACATAACAATAAGAGCTATGGGAAGTGAATTCACATTATTAACCAGCGGGTTATAATGAGATTTAGTACAACATTATAACCCGGCTAAAGCCAAGGGCTATAATGATTTGCTTTCGGTGAGGTTTGCATGATATATAATTTGGCATTGTCGAGCAGGTGGTGTGAAAAGAATATTTTTTGTTTAAAATTTAATATTTCTAATAAATCGTAAATGTCACCTAATGAAAGGGGCGGAAATACCAACTTAAATTAAAAACATAGAATTTAATGATCATTGCTGCTTTTTTCACTGATTCTTAGTGTTGTCATCAATATTGTCATACTTTTGTTCGCTGTACATTGCTACTGCGTTCTTTGGCTGGCCAGACTATAATAGCTAAATTTGTATGGCGCGAAGTAGTTTTTATTTATTATCGCGAAAATATGTAAATTTTTGTCTTGAATTGCTTCGAAATTGAAATCCACCGGTTTCTGAAATACACTAAAATTAAAATGCTGTAAGTACCCAATGATATTTACTATGGATGGGTTATACTCTAACAAAATGAGCAGAAAAAATACTTCCAAAGTTATTTCATAACGTAGCAACGATTCTCTTATGTTTATCTATTTTGACCTATGATATATAATAATGACAGATGGGTTACGCACGCTCCAAAAGTGAAGCACTTAAGATGAGTGATTTCAAACAATTGACGCTAGTCGCGCACCGGCCAGCGTAAGATGCGGACGTGCCAATGAGCTCCCGCCACCCGCGTGAGAAAGAGACAAACTGTTATTTTCTAACAATGAGAGTGACAAAGCTGTAATGATTGTCAAAATAGATAAACATAATACAATCGTTGCTAGGTTATGAAATAACTCTGGAAGTATTTTTTCTGCTCATTTTGTTAGAGTATAACCCATCCATAGTTAATACGAGTATCATTGATTTTGACAATCATTACATCTTTGTCACTCTCATTGTTAGAAAATTACAGTTTGTCTCTTTCTCACGCGGGTGACGGGAGCTCCTTGGCACGTCCGCATCTCACGCTGCCCGGTGCGCGACTAGCAAAAATTGTTTGAATTCACTCATTTTAAGTGCTTCACTTTTGGAGCGTACATAACCCATCTGTCATTATTATATATCATAGTAAGTACCTAGATTAACGCCATACTGAAGGATTTTGCCCTTAGAGAAATCAACCAACCGGAGTCGCCATTGACAGGCGTTCCCCTCTGCCGAAAACATATGAACAGTGGTCATACACATGTATGGACTGACGTTTATCTGACGTAGCTATTTGTACGTTACGTAAGTACGTATAGCCATACATTTGACGTTCCCCTCCCCCGCAAAAATCCGCAGACTTTTTTTGTATAGAAAATGACAGACACGGCTACTCCATCCGGGTTGAATTCTCTAAGATTTTGCCTAAGAAAAACTTTTTGACTGCATACTAGTTAAGGACGATTCATCTTCTGTCTCTTTCTCTCATTATATGTGTAGGTATCTTTCTTTTATTGTATGGAATCTGAAACAACGCCCCGTACAAAAAGTTTTCACCGGCCTTCCCCATTATAAATATTATAATACAAGTTGGCTGTATGAACGATTGTCGAAAGATTCTCATTCGCTGCGTCTAAGTAAAAAAAAAATTGACCATAAATATTCAGATTAAGCCGCATCCAGACGATCCTGCATGACAGTCCGTCAAGCTGTAAAATAGAGTGAGAAAACTAAAGTCTATCCGTCTTTCCTCATCTATCTTCTCGCTCTATCCTACATTATGCAGTTCTGCCATGCTGAATCGTGTGGATCTGGTTTTCGTGATTAAAAAGTTTAGTTGGCGGGAAAAGAAAAAAATAACGTAATTCTTATGCAGCAACAATTTTGGTGAACAATAACGTTACTTTAGTGTTTTACATTTTAGACAGTAAGTACAATAAAAATACTTTGCAAAATGTTGTCACCCGAAGATCAACAAGTTCAAATATGCTTACTAAAATCCAATTTAGAAGAAATTGAAAGGAGCTTAGTTGTTCAGGTAAGGAAAGTGAATATACCTATTAGTACACATGTTTCTCATTTTGACCTAGTTCAATATTTAGCGTTGCATGCATTTCATAGCTTTTATATATTATACCTACTACGGTTTGACTCGTGCCGTGCGTCAGACTACTTCCTACTGATTGCCATTTTAGCGTCAAAGTGGAAGTTGTACTTACTTATATATTTTTATGCAAACATAATAAGTAAGCAAATGTTTACCCTTTTGACTCGTTGGTAGGAGTACATTACAAAAACAAATAGCTTCACAATTTGCACATGTTAAGTATTTATGTTGTACGTATAAAGTGGCTATTTAAACTCGAAATTCCACGGTTCTACAAACTCCGATCGTAACTTTTAAACGAAACTGAAACTTCTGCATATTAATCAAATAAACTGGGTCACTCAACAGGGTTCACTGAACAACTTACAAGATTAAACATGTACTTAAAATTTGGTAAATTAGATGTTGATTTATGATTTACTACTCGTAGTGACCCGGCCCGGCTTCGCACGGGATAAAAAATGGTTTTTTGTGGGTTATCCCTAAGAGATAGACATATACCATCATAAACTTTTTTGTAGACCTTTTTAAGATGTGCAATAATGTAGTAGGTACATTATGTTGGTCTATCTCTTAGAACTCAGCCAGCGTTTGCAATGTAAGCGCAAAAAATGGGTTTATTTACGACATCACATTAGAAACCTAAAAAATCATCAGTGTTTCTCTACTATATTATGCATGTATAATACACATAAACCTTCCTCTTGAATCACTCTAAGTACCTATTAAAAAAAACCGCATCAAAATCCGCTGCTTATTTTAAAGATCTAAGCATACTTACATAGGCACAAACAGCGGAAAGCGACTTTGTTTTATACTATGTATTAAACAAAGTCGCTGATGATGACATATTAGCGAAGTGATTCACTCAGGAGATTAAATATGAATATGAAAGTGTAAAGTGTTGGTAGGTACCTATCTTTCCTTAGCTGTCAACTGCTTCATGTTAAATGTACAGAAATAAAAACACTCATAAACACGCGTGTTAACCCTTTGACCGCCAAAGCCGCACGGAAAGTCGTGCCCTCACTGCGAGCACGTGATATCATGTCCAAAATCGCGCGCTCGCGCGCGTTGGCGCTGAGGGCACGATTTTTCCGTCCGATGCTTGGCGGTCAGAGTTAATAAATAGTAGTTTTCGATACAAGTGCGAGAAGTATGTCATTTTGCATGAGCACCGAGGTTACTTGGCCCGAGCCGAGAGGCGAGGGTCAAGACTCGGGACTAGTGAAAATGACACTTCTGCACGTGTGTCGAACAACGTTTTTTAATACAATTGCGAAAAAACTACAATGAAATATTACCACCAGGTGGTTATTTTCCCGACCGAAGTGAGAGAAAATTGTTCGAGTAGTAATATGGCTTTTAGACCAGAGTAATGCATACAATTTTTCACTTCGATTGCGAGAAAATAACGTAAAAATACTTATTATTTACGCACAATAACTAAACTAAGGTGAAGTTATGGTATAACTTGACGGTCTTTTAATTTTTTTAACTTCTTTGACATAGATACAAAATATAAATACCGCGAATAAATGCCACAGACGACGGTATAATTAGCTCTTTAAACAGTTTAAACACACTTTAAAGCGTTTCCAAAAAAATAAAATATTTTTTAATGATTGTGAAGTAGGAACTAAAAAACACCTCATGTTTTGAGAAATAAATTGCGTTTCCTGATTGGTCGATTTTAACATTGCTGTATTCTGATTGGTTGATATTAAATACAATGTTTTTTTAAGGACTTAAATTATTTACACAGTATACGCACCAAAAAAGTATCTAGCGTTCCGGTTAACTCCGATATGTGTTGTGATTGGTGGATTTAATATAGTGAAGTGTTCTGATTGGTCAATTTAAAATGTTTTGTAAATTATATTATTTAAAATTCTGATCTGCAAATCGTGCGTAAAATCAAACTTTACGCACGATTTGCAGATCAGATTACTTTTTAGCACTCGTGCATAAAATCCAACTTTACGCACGATTTGCAGCTACATAAAGTAAACTTTTTGAGCAATTGTATTAAAAAAGTACAATTTATATATCTATTACAATTATACGCCGCATTCTTTACTCTTTAGCATTGACAGCAAAAATGTGTCTTAATCCAAAAAATCCAACGTTTCACTCACTTATAAAGATTATTTAGACATCTATTAGTTGGATGTTTGTAATTATATTGTGGAACTACTGGATTATTTACAACTCTATAAGCGTAGGTACTTCTATAAAATATAACGGTTACACTCACGTCACTTTAGTCACTTCGCGCGACATGTTTCCGAGAGCTTAGGTCTCCATCTTCAAGCACTAAGAGTAAAGAAATAGTTTTATAGTGATAGTATGTCTCACGAAAGTTTAAATTTAATAGCGTAGGTACCTATTTAATTTAATTTGATTTCGAATATTTTTAAGGGATGGATGGTACATCATTAAGTATTAAACATACAATAAATTGCTGGAATTTAATTATGCGTAAGGAATTTTATCGAACGTTTTTAGGTCTATTAAAATAATAATTTTTAAGAAAAAAAAACCGACTTCCATGGGGGTAGCCGGTGAAGCATTATTGTAGATACACTTAACAAACGCAGCGGAGAGGACAAATCGCCAAACCTGAACTATGCGTCGTTGAAGAGTTCCGTTCTGATCATCATCAGCAGTTCCACTTCATCAAATGTCACTCTTTTGAATGAAAATGCTTGATTTGTTGATAAAAATACAAAAGTCACTTTATGTATGCCTTTAAGATTTGAGGAATTCCCTCGATTCCTCATGGAACTCATCATCAGAACTTGAGCTTGACGAAAATTGGTCCTGACAATCTAACTTGCTTAACAAACACAGCGAAGGGGACGAATCGCCAAACGTGAACTATGCGTCGTTGAAGAGTTCCGTTCTGATCATCATCAGCAGTTCCACTTCATCAAATGTCACTCTTTTGAATGAAAATGCTTGACTTGTTGATAAAAATACAAAAATCACTATGTGTAAGCCCTTAAGATTTGAGGAGTTCCCTCGATTCTTCATGGATCCCATCATCAGAACTTGAGCTTGACGAAAATTTGTCCTGACAATTAAACTTGCTAAACAAACACAGCGAAGAGGACAAATCGCCAAACGTGAACTATGCGTCGTTGAAGAGTTGCGTTCTGATCATCATCAGCAGTTCTACTTCATCAAATGTCACTGTTTTGAATGAAAATGATGGATTTGTTGATAAAAATATAAAAATCACTATATGTATGCCTTTAAGATCTGAGGAGTTCCCTCGATTCCTCATGGATCCCATCATCAGAACTGCGTTTTGACAAAAACGGGACCAATCTGTATATATATACTTACAATCAAAAAAAGAATTTTCGAAATCGGTTCAGACATGACGGAGTTATGGAGTAACAAACATAAAAAATAAAAAAAATAAAAAAATAAATAAAAAAAACATACACGCCGAATTGAGAACCTCCTCTTTTGAAATCTGGAAGTCGGTTAAAAAGTACCTTAATATCTACCTACACTAGGCACATTGTAATGAAAGGAGAGGCTTGATGGATAATTAACATTCTTTACTTCTTGGATCTTTTTTATAATTATCTAAGATACCTTGCTGTTTTTTCTAATTGTACTCATGTACTCGTATGAATCAGGAGGTCTATTTGATGTGTGACGTGTACAACAAGCTTACAGCTTGAAACTATGCACACTTTATCATACCTAGAAGACGAAAGTGAACGTAACACTCCGAATCTTATCAACTCTTGTTATTCTCTCTAAATTATACTCAAATCCAAATATTTACATAAATTTGAAGTGCAACCTGAAGTGAGATTAAGATTTTTCGGTCTTGCCAACTATTTCCGTCACAAAATAACACGTGAAATTCTAACATTTTGAGCGCTAAAGTTTGACTTTTCCTTAATTAGTAATGGAATGGTAATTTTGTTAATATTTTCAGTACGTAATAAGTAAAAACATCAGTACCTAACATTTTCTACTAAATGATGAAGCCTGTGGTTGATTTATTTTGTTATTCAACTGGCGATACCGGTATAGCGGATTATAAACTTGTCGATAAAATAACTAAGTATCTTTCAATAAAATAAATTACTTTGAGGATTGACGCCTGATTAATAACTTTATAGTTACCTATTTAAATAAATATTAAAAAATATCTCATCGTCCCAAAGTGTGTAGAGCACAATACGAGTACATAAATTGGCGGGTTGCTTGGTGCTGTGCAGTTTATCGTCAGCTCTTGCCCTCATCTGATAATTGATGAATTCCTCAGCGCTCAGCTCTGCCTCAGCTGGACTCGGAAAATGAGCAGCAGTACAGAGAGACAATGACTGCGCTGAAAGTGTCGCGCGCGCAGAACAACCAGATAGAGCGGCTTAAGCAGGAGAACGGTGAGTTATTATATTATTTAATTGTTATATGTAATATTATTATATTAAATAAATAAATAAATATTATAGGACAATCTTACACAAATAGACCTAGGCCCACGGTTAGCTCAATAAGGCTCGTGTTATGGGTACTAGACGACGATATATATTATGTAAATATGGATAAAAACTTAAATACATAGAAAACATCCATAACTCAGGAACAAATATCTGTGATAAACACACAAATAAATGCCCTGACCAGGATTCGAACCCGGGACCTCCTGCTTCGTAGGCAGGGTCACTACCGACTAGGCTAGGAGGCCGTTAAATATTAGTCTCATCCGAGGATCAGATCAGAGATCAGATAGCACATAAACTTGGAATATGATCTTGGATAAATTAGTACTACAGCGCTGATGTGTATCATCGAAATATAATACTCTATGTATTGTAGCACAAATAATAAATATTATGGGACAATCTTACACAAATTCACTTAGTCCCAAAGTAAGCTCAATAAGGCTTGTTTTGTGGGTACTAGGCGACGATACATATACGATAAATACTTAAACACATAGAAAACATCCATAACTCAGGAACAAATATCCGTGATGAATACATAAATAAATGCCCAGACCAGGATTCGAACCCGGGACTTCCTGCTTCATAGGCAGGGTCACTACCGACTAGGCTAGGAGGCCGTAAATACATATTACAACATAACATAAATACTCTTTATTGCACACCTCACAATAATCAGAGGTAAAACAATTGGCGGTCTTATCGCTAAAAAGCGATTTCCTCCAAGATTATGCTATTCTTTACCATAGGTACATTAACTCTCCTTGTTTATTCTATTTGCTGTAGATGATGAACCTTAAGACACCTACAAAGCCCTTGGGTAATTGAAATGTCAGTCTGAATAATGTTGAAACCAAATGGCTAATGGCAGATGAACGGAAAGACGTTTCAAAGTTACGCAGTTAGCATGTCAGAATCTAATAACAGGTTGATTGAAAACTCAGACCTAGCAGAACAAGAGCCCACGATACTAAACCTAGTTCGGTAAGACTCCCAGATGCGATGATATATATATATATATAATTAGTTACGTTTTTAATGGGGGAACACGAAATGGCGATGCTGCAATGCAAAAAACCTGGCGACGTAAGTAAAAAAATGTTGAAAAAACCGGCCAAGAGCGTGTCGGGCCACGCTCAGTGTAGGGTTCCGTAGTTTTCCGTCCGTCAACTTTATTTGAAAGCACGTCTTTTCATTGTGATTTTGTAAAAATTACAGGTACAGTCGAGGTCAAAGATATGTTTACTCTTTTGCACCTTATTCCTTTGTAATAGGGTGCAAAAGTGTAAACATATCTTTGACCTCGACTGTACAATAAACACCTGCTTATACGGTTAAATTACTAACTTAGTTCAGAATTTTTTTTTTTTCAAAAACTATTCAACCCATCAAGTTCAAAATAATTTTCCTAGAAAGTTTTTATAGAGTTCTACTTTTGAGATTTTGTTCATATTTTTAAAACTTAGGGTTCAAAAGTTAGAGGGAGGGGGGACACAATTTTTTTTACTTCTTGAGCGATTATTTCCGAAAATATTTACATTATCAAAAAAATTATTTTACTAAACCCCTATTCATTTTTAAATACCTATCCAACAAACACGTTAGGGTTGAAATGAAAAAAAAAATCACTCCCCACTTTACGTATAGGGGAGGTACCCTAATAAAACATTTTTTTCCACTTTTTATTTTACCACTTTGTCGGCGTGATTGATATACTTATATATATTACTTGATATATTAGTACCAAATTTCAGCTTTCTAGTGCTAACGGTCACTGAGATTATCCGTGGACGGACGGACGGACGGGCAGACATGGCGAAACTATAAGGGTTCCTAGTTGACTACGGAATCCTAAAAAAGGAAAAATCCGGTTTCTAGTATGATGTCTCCCGGGTTTCCTTTGTTCCTCGACGCAGGGAAGGGGTAGGGCTTAAGATAATGCTGATATTGCTGCAAGCCCAAGAGCTTGGCATCAAAAGATTGTAGATGTATACCAAAATATAGCGCCTGATATATTGGGAGACTTATCATACTAGAAACCGGATATTTTATTTAAAAATATATATATTTACATACCTTCAGGTTTCTTGCATTGCAGCACCGCCATTTCGTGTTTCCCTATTGAAGACGTATTTAATTATATATATATCATCTAGGAGACTTATCGAACTAGGTTTACTGTTGTGGGCTCTTAAACTATATTATAAGTATAATAATAATATGAAGGCCGAATGGGATGGCATGGTCTTAATGCACCTGTCAAAAGGATTTAAATTAAGTTATTTCAAGGAGGTTGGAATATTAAAGGTGAGGTGCCTATTATATATGTCACGCCGTCTCTCTTAGTCTAGCCCGACAGTCACAATAAAGAGTTCTATTCTCTGTGAGTGGTTTTATGTAAATCTATTCTAATTCTAAGTATATTGCATTTGCTTTGCCACCAAGTTAGAACTGTTGTTTAGTGGACAAGAAGTTAATAACAATATCAAGGTAGGGATATTACAAAGTGTCCATTTTCTCAGTGACCATTATATAAGTGCACGCGACCGCTGACATCCGAGCCTTGGCACAATTCAGTAAGCTTGCTGATGTACTTCAGACGAACCAGTTTAAAATTGGCCCACTGAATGAAGTTTTCGATAATTCTAGTTTAGTGTTTTATTTTATACTCGTAATACAGTTTTAAAGTAACACGCTGAGAACAAATCAAACTATTACCACTTCAAGATTTCGAAGGAGGAGGCTCTCAATTCGTCGGGATCTTTGTTTTGATTTATGTATGTTTACTGATTATTCGAAGACGGCTGGATCGATTTGGAAAATTCTGTTTTTATTTGAAAGAGTCTTCACAGTTGGTCCCATTGTGGATCAGGATCTGATGATGGTATCCTGGAGAAATTTAGGGAACTCTTCAAATATTATAGGCACACCTACAGTGATTTGAGTATTTTTTACAATAGCTCGGGCATTTCCTTAAATATTTTGTTATACATATTTTGATTTGTTTATTTTAAGTAGACACAGGTAAATGTGTATGTTTACATTATTTTACTTTTGTATTGATCCCTAATTTAGGTACTATTAGAAAAGGGATATTTGATACTTCAGTCTTTAAGCCGAATAAAAATTATGTTGCTTATAATTTTATCGGTAGCGGCCCGTCAAAAATTTGAAAACTCATGATTTTATGCTTCGCGGCGGATTTATTGGTTACCCGTTACAAATTAAATGTATGCACGGTTTTTTTGCTATTTCAAAGATGAATGAATGCCGAATACAAAACGTTTGTGAATAAGTTGCGTGTCCGATAACTCTAGTTTCCGTTGTCGTCTCTCTGATGTCAACCGTGTTCGTGTACGTGACTGCAGACAATTTTATTGTGCTCCATTTCCCTTTAACTTGAAGAAAGAAAATAATAAGTAAGAAACTTGGAGAAAGGATGGTATAAAAATTAGGTACCTTATAAACTTTAAAGCTCATTGTGTACCCATATCGAAACTGGATTAAGATGATGATTATGATTGTATTGAATAATTATAGCAAACGTAAGTTTAACGTTGGAAAAAGGCAAAAAAAATTGTTATCATCTCTAAAAAGGATTTTTAAGCAGCAATTAAATGGAAAAAATATCATCGTAAAAAGGTTTTTATACATCCTACACATATGTGTAGCTACTAAATGAGACGAAGTAACCATTTTAATAGTCTATAACATGTTCCAAGAACAAAGTTTTTAAGTCTCAGGCGTCGAAAAACATCTTTCTTCGCTCGGATTGTTTTACTTTTAATGAGATTACTTAAGGCGCGTGTAGACGATGCCGCCGCCGCGGATCTCATCCCATGTAAACGATGCTGCCGCCGCGCTGCACAAATACACAAATAAATCACAGTACAACCATCTACGAGGATATTACGGTTAAAGTTGCGGTTCTCGAGATATCTTGACTTTTTGTTCCTGTTCTATACAAAAAAAAAATATAACTTGTTCGTTTTCGTGCCAAATCGTCTGAAATTCATAGGTCAGTATAAAAATGCTGAGTAAAACCTATTTCAGTCAAAAAAAACCTAAAAATTATAACTTCGATTTCTATGTCAATGAAAGCCGATTTTCGGTCCACAGTGCGCCGGCGCACCTCTGCGTTGTGTATTATACGAGACTCATAAAGCCCGCCAACGCGCCGCTACCGCGCTGCCACCACGCCGCCGCCGATACAGCCGTACCTCAACGCTGCAGACAAAAGCCGGCGGCGGCGGTGCGGCAGCGGCACGGTCGGCGGTGGTGCGGAGGCGGCACTGTAGTACTATTAGTTATTCTGTGGCGGCACCGTCTACACGCGTCCAAGCTATAAGCGCTGTTTTTGCACTGTTAGATCGATAAAATTCATAAAATCACAGGTAAGTAAGTAAGGTATATGTGCCTTAAGACAGGCGTTTTTATACAGGTATTTAACGTAAGTACCAAACAGTCCATAGCTATACCCATATACTATATGCAGTCAAGTCCCATTTGAAGGGTACGCGGAAAGAACATGTCTAGTCCTTGGACGAAAAAAATTAAAGGACGGAGCATGGCTGTACAACAAACTGTGACGCAAGATGGCGGCTGGTTTGAATGTGTGTGTCCAGACGAGTGTTGCCATGTAATACAAATTTTCCCGATTAAGAATACAGTATTTTTGAATTATTAAAAAAATAGATTATTAATATATATGTTTAAATAGAATTAATAAGCACCTGTTTTAATAAATTTGATGAAATATATTTCTGAAGAGGCGGATAAAAGAAAAAATAATGATGTAAAAAATCTAAATTTATAAATTAATAAAAGGACACGACTTGAGTGTGTCCGGCCTCTCTTCTCGACCCAATATTATTATTTTAAGCATTTATTATACCTTTTTAATATGGCCAAGGTGAACCCAACTAAAAGCGTATTATTATAAACTTACCTTATCTCAAACCGTTTCACACTAGAGACCCAAAATTCAGTCAGGTTGACCTTCGACGTCAGCCTTGTTGGCAACCATCTAGCAGACGCTAAAGCGTTATGAGCTTGTGTTGTGAGTCTTGGCCGCTAATTTTACATGGCTTGCTTTTGGTAAGATTAGGCGCAACACACACTTAGCGGGATTCAGTTCAGCCAGGTCTATGGGTTCTGGCTTTTTTTATATGGGGCCCACTGATAATTTTCCATCGTGCAAAACCTACTTACGACAGCCTTCTAGCCACAGTCGTGGACAGTGGGCTTTCTGGCATAATTATAAGATGTTATTAATTTAGTAGAAATAAAATGTACTAATATAATATGGAAACTTTCGAAATAAATGATCATTAAATTGAATTGAATTTATATTTATATCAGGCACGTGGGGTACAAGGGCAAGTACACCTATATTATTTGTATGTTGTCTATAACACTGTCATTCCTAAACTACAAAACCGATTTCGATAAGAAGGTGGCATTTGTCGCTCGACACAATTGATCTGAATTCATCAATTCATAGACAATTGTCTATAATAATAATATAATATAGCCATTTATTCCAATAAATATTACATTTCATAATATTTGATTTCATTTTTAAATAATTTGCATGCATGTAAATTCATTTGTTTAATTAAGTATATTTTTGTTCTATTTATTTATTGGGATGTCCATTTGTGGACATAGGCCTCCTCCATCATGTGCCACGCGTCTCTATCAGTGGCGAGTCTCGTCCAGGCGATGCCGGCCACGGCCACGATGTCGTCCCTCCAGCGTCGCCGCGGGCGACCGCGCGCCCTCTGTCCGTCGCGCGGGTACCAATGTAGCATTTGTTCGCTCCAGCGGCCGTCTTTTGTTCGCGCCGTGTGCCCGGGCCCCGGCCCATCTCCATTTCAGGCGGCAAATGAGTTCGGCGGCATCCAGGATTTTTGTCTTCTCGCGGATGTCTGTGTTCTTTATCTTGTCTACTAATTTAATGCCTAGCATGCTGCGTTCTGCGGTTCTTTGGAATACCTGTACTTTATGTATTAGTTCCTTAGTTATGGTCCAGGTTTGGCATCCGTAAATAAGAGTTGGAGTGATAACTGAGTCCATCGCTTTCTTTTTGAGTTTGTTGTCTAATTTTGATTTGAATATGTGTTTCAATGACCAGTAAGCGCTCCATGCTTTCTTTATACGTTTTTCAACCTCATCCAATTTATGTTTAGTGAAGGATATATTCTGGCCTAGGTACAAGTATTCCTCAGCGTAGGCGATATTTTGCGACTGTATAGTTATGGATATTGGTAGACTATTCGACATTACACGAGTTTTATCCGGGTTCATTTGTAATCCGCATTCCTTGCTTTGACAGTCTAACGTTTGAAGCATGAATTGAAGTTCGGGATGGCTCTCTGTCATCAGGACGATGTCGTCGGCAAACCGTAAGTGATTTAGTAATTTTCCATTTATGTTGATGCCGCAATGGTTCCAGTTTAACCTTCGAAAAATATACTCTAACAGAGCAGTGAACAAATTTGGCGAGATCGGGTCCCCTTGTTTTACACCTCGTTTGACCTTGAACTTGTCTCCATTCCTTTCTAGCTTTACTACAGCATTGCTTTTCCTGTAGATTTCCTGCAATATATTTATATATTTGACATGGATGCCCTGCTCTTCCAAAGCTTTCCATAGCGTTTGATGTGAAATTGAGTCGAAAGCTTTGGAGTAGTCAACCAATGCTATGTAGAGCTTTTTACCGTACTCTCTGCTCTTTTCGATTATTTGCTGTAATGTGAAGATATGATCGGCTGTGGAGTAGTTCCGTCTAAAACCTGCTTGTTCGGTAGGCTGTTCGAATTCCAGTGTTGATTTTATCCTGTTCAGTATAATATTGGTGAAAAGCTTGTATGTTGACTGCAAGAGGCTAATCGGGCGGTAGTTATTGATGTTCAACGGGTCGCCTTTTTTGTATAAAAGTGTGATTATTGAGGTTTCCCAGTCTTTCGGAATAGATTCTTCGCAGATGATTTTATTGAATAGTTCTGTCAGAATCGGCGTTAATGGTACCTGTAAAGCTCTGATGAGATCATTAGTTATTCCGTCTTGGCCTGGACTCTTCATTGTTTTTAGGCTGTTGATAGCGTAGCGTATTTCACTCTGCAGTAAAGGTGGTATTTCGTCTAAAGTTACTGTACTTGTTTTAGTCGCAGAATTCGATTGAGACTGGTAGAGATTTTGATAAAAATTTGTTGCAATATTTAGAATGTCCCTTCGATTTGTATGTTTTTGTCCAGTGTAGTTTGTTAGAGATGGTATCCAGAGTTTAAATTGCTTAAGCCTTTTGTTTGCTCTTTTTGCAGAACTTCTTTTCTCTAGTTCCTCCTTTGTAATGTTCATTCTATGACGCAACTTATTTTTTCAATTTTATTTTTGATTTTTGGATAAAGAATTTTCAGTCTTTTTCTTTCTTCTTTAGTTCTAAGTGTCCTCTTGTCTTTTAATGTTGTTCGTTCTAAGATTAAGTTTTTAATGTCATCAGTTATTATAGGTTCCATTTGTTGAGTTTTTTGTGAGCTTGGTAGTTTTTTTACACATTTTTTTATTGTTTCTGTTAGATACGTATAAGTTTCTTGTACTGTAGCCTGATCGGGAGGTGAAAACTCTTCCTTGAAAATATTTCTGAGGGACTCCTGCTCTATTGGTTTAAAGCCCTGGTTCTTATTATTATTAAACGTTTTTAAACGTTTTTCTGGGTTTTTTACTGTGGGTTTTTAACGTGTCATCATTCATATTCAGAGGCGATTGTCTATAGTTGCGGAAATTTGTCTATGGCCTCCATAAAAAAAAACAGTTACAATCTTACAATAGACAAATTTCCGCAACCATAGACAATCGCCTCTGAATATGAATGATGACTATCGCGTACGAATTTCCGCTAGAGGCGTTAGTGTAGACGACGGAGGTCTCCGAACCGTTAAATTCCATAGTAATTCAATGGAATTCATAAAATTATTTTTAATTTGAACAAGGTTGTGAAAATTTTGTAATACCTGATATTAATTATGGCATATATGAGTTACGAATCATTGAATGTGAATCCTTTAAAAGCGTAGCTCAGAAAATTCTCCTTTTTTTCGAAAAATATGGAACTACGCAATGCTGCGGCGTGGTAAATTTTATTACAGTAAAATAATATTAGATATTATTTAAACGTATAATTTGTTTTCACGAACGCGATAGATAAAAAATACAGCTGTATATAAGGACCGCATCAAAATAGGTTCAGCCAAACGCGAGATAATCGTGAACAAACATATATACACACACATAAACTGAGAACCTCCTTTTTTTGAAGTCGGTTAAAAATGCTCCTAGATCGATCAACACAACCGGTTTGACAGCTAACCTCTCATTCTAACTATAGTTCAATCTCGTTCTAATCGCTTGACCAGTCGCTTACTAAAGCGACTAGTCAACCGATCAGAGTGAGAGGGAGCGATAGTTAGAATGAGATAAAAGTTGGACAGATCACTCATTGTGGCATAATTTTGCGCATTCAACCTACGACTTGATAATATATGAGCTTTATGTTTTACGCAATTTTTGTAATTATTTTAAGAAATATATAATTTAGTTTATTAACAAATTTTATTCAAAAAATACTAAGGAATATAATTTGCTTTCAAAAACTTATAATTTATGAACTATAGTCTGGCCAGCCAACGAACGCAGTAGCAATGTACAGCGAACAAAAGTATGACAACACTAAGAATCAGTGAAAAAAGCAGCAATGATCATCAAATTTTATGTTTTTAATTTTAGGTGGTATTTCCGCCCCTTTCATTAGGTGACATTTACGGCGTGTGAAAAGGTAGGATATGTCATCAACTGCAACAGATAATCTGGTTGAGGCAATTGAGATATGGCTTAAAAATGAATTTAAATTTGATTGGGAACGTTGCAGGAGTTCTATCTCACTCGCGCTTAAGATGAGAGAGTGAAATGCACTAGAAACAAATTCAACGTGAATTTAAATGTTCGTCATAAAACATGACACATGAATGTGTCTCATCACAAAGGGTTGCCACATGTACGTATTTTGAATTTGCCGCGCGTTTCTACTGACAGAAATGGTTTGCCAGACTATATTAGGTAATATGTTAATATTAGTTGAAAACGTGCGTGAAATAAAACATCAAGTTGTGTTTGGTTCATATCGTGTTGACAACATATCGCGGCGATTATAGACCCCTTTACATTCGGGAAGTTTCCCTATTCAACCACCTGGCAACACCGCTACCATGAAGTTAATAGTTTATGAAATTACTGATATTTAATGTGATTACGCAACTAATTGTTTACTTAACGGTGAAAAGTTATCCCATCCGTTTTTTTCTTTCGACCGGTGGCATTTCTGCAGCATTTGACAACGCACGACGGCATATTTTAATTATTTTTTAACTGCTCTTGACTGCATAGACGTTTGGACACGAATGACGGGGAAGCGGCTCATTATTGCTGTGCGTATGTGTGTGTAGTGCGTAACGACGAGGACACTGGCTCTTTATGGAATCACAAAATTTTGTTAGCCGCACTCTATCTGGGACTTATATAATCTATGGTCTAGTCACTTTTATTTATAAAGTGAGATTTTTATATCAAAATGTAGAGCTTGCATTTAACTATTACTAACAACTTTTGTTACAGCTGTAAATTTTAACGTAAATCCACTTTTTAACTCATAATAATTTTAAACAAAAAAGAACCGACTTCACTTAGCATCCACCTTTCCAACAGCAAATGCTCGAGCTGCTGTAAAAAATACTCAAATCACAATAGGTGCGCCTATAATAGTTGAAGAGTTCCTTCGATTTCTCCAGGATCCCATCATCAGATCATGACCTGGTTACAATGGGACCAACTGTGAAGTATACGCTTTCAAACAAAAAAAGAATTTTCCAAATCGGTCCAGCCGTCTTCGAATAATCGGTGAACATACATAAAAAAAAAAAATAGCAAAAACAAAGATCCCGACGAATTGATAACCTCCTCCTTCGAAATCTTGAAGTCGGTTGAAAACCATCTAGTCACGAAGAAAGTATGGTTAACGTGACTAGACATGTTCTTTCCGTGTACCCTTTATTTAGTTTAAATAAAGCTCAACTTGTAGCAACAGGTTTATAAAACTATTTTTAACATAAGGTTCACCAAAAAAATCAAGAACACTTTAAACTTAGGCAAAGTCCCAGAGAATTCCAAAGTGTTTGCATTCATTCAAGTGAAACTGAACCTGATCGCTTACGGAAACGACTACTTTAAAAATTCCGTTCGGGTAACCGTTTTTGCTACTGTCAAATGTAATGATGTTTATAATTAAATAAATAAAGATTTTTAGAAAGTAAGTTGGAAACTAATGGTGTAATGAATGACGCATGATGTTTTTCAACCGACTGCAAGATTTCGAAGGAGGAGGTTATCAATTCATCACGATCTTTGATTTTGCTTTTTTTATGTACATATATGTTCACCGTCGGATCTTTTTTGTTTACAATAATTTAAGATACCTACTGTTTAATGTCATCTTAGATGACATCTAAAGCAAAATTCAGGCTATTTAAACTAATTTTTAGTTATGTAAAAATTTTGTTACCTACTTTTCGTTTCTTCTGAAGCGCTGGTGGTTTGGCGGTAAGACGTCCGACTGTCAGTCCTGAGGTCTCGGGTTCAAACCGCTTCTCGTACCACTGAGTTTTTCGGAACTTACCAGCATGTACGAAATATCATTTGATATTTACCGATCGCTTTTCGGCGAAGGAAAACATCGCGAGGACACAAAGATTTCCTCTCGCCAACATTTATTAATAATTTATTTATATACTATGAATCAATTTTTATATAATGTTTTATTTAATTTTGACAAATATTCAGTTATACAAAGTACCCTAGCCATAGGGCGGACACGCCGTACTACAAAACTCGTTTGAGCGCTTGTACACTCGCGTTCAAAAGTGCATACCCAATTCAGCAACAGACTCGTTTGAAGCTAAATTAGACGCCATCTATGCGTTCTTCGTATAATAAGGCTATTTCACCTATCTGCAAATCTTACTAGTACAGTAAGCTGTTACTAGATGGCGTTGAATGCAGTTAAAAATAAAAAAAATATTGTCCAGTTTATATTTACAAACTTTGTTTGCCCATTTTGCTTAATTCAATATTTCAACGATACATTATTAATCGGTTTTGGAAGTTGAGAACAATTCTTGTTTTTTTTCTCCCACTGTGATTTCATTTCAATCATCCATCCGGCTATTCAGAATCCACATCGGAATTCTCTGTATTTACCGTATTGGATGGCGTCACGGAGTGCCCTTTCATTCCAAGACATTAAAAAACACAAAATCTCATAATTACTGGCGGGGATTTGAACCCGGACACTCTTGCGTTCAACTCGCATGCGCCAGCCACTGGACCAAAGCACTATTAATAATGCCGGTGAAATTCATTACTAGTTGAGACCATGCATATCAAACTTGTCATTATTGAACTAAATCCGTAAAACATGCCAATGGAATTAGAGTTTTATTAGAATGAAACAAACGTCAAATTTGCATACCAAAATTTGGGTACTGTTAATTTGCGACACACTTTATTTTTGTTAGTAATATGTCAAGTAAATGAAAGAGGGTAGATCTAAGTTTTCTAAATACCATACTAAATGTTTTTCTATTACCTGGCCGATTTCTTCTTCTATTGTTCGTTGCGTTATACGTATGAATTCATTGCTTAGTTTATATTATCAATTATTCAAACAAAATGAGTTCTCGAAGCAATATTGACTTGTTATTAAGATCGCGAATAATTGAATTGCATAATGAAGACATATATCAGAGATAGCTAGAGAAACCGGTGTAAACGTAAGTAGTTTTTTTTACTTCTTTTCCTCATTAAAAAATGTCTACATATATTATATACGTGAATTATGATTTAAAAATGTTTTATTGTTTCAGAGGAAATCTGTTACTTTATGGGTAGGAAGATTCCAAGGATCTTTGTTACACCAGCATAAAACTGGTAGACCACGCCTCATTGACACAGTAACGTCAGTTGTTGGTACGGGAATATGAGGAATATGGCTTTAGGCCGACAAGGCACTATGCGGGTTCGTTTGGCACAAGCGCGCTCGCGGATCCATGCCCTTCATAACGAGGGACTCCAGCATCGCAGACACGCCGTTAAGAGGCCTTATTCCCATGAACGTTCCTCAATTTCACGAAATCTTACTCGATAGATGGCGGTAGCGCTCAGTACGCGACCGCTGGCAATGATCGACGATCGAACGATCTTGATCGTTTTCAACTTCAATTACAAGTAAAATTCTTTTTACGCATAAGTTACACACAGGCTATTTATTTTCTTTTATATGGAAGATACTACTAATTAAAGTATGTTTTAAGGAAATATACGCATCTAACACCAAAGACGGGTAATCACTTAATCAGTAGGGACTGTTGGACATACTTTTCGAATAAAAAGTATAATAAATTTCGAATTTCGAAAATTAGGTTTGTTTAAGTATTGTAAAGACTGTTTTTTACACTCATGTTTAATTTTTTACCCTCCTTCAATATGCCTGTATTCGGTAGGAAATAATCTATTACTTATACATACATACATAGGTAGTATTTTTTTATTTTTTTTTTAAGTCCAATATGGCTGAAATATTTTTTTTTGTAATAATGGTCATGGTAGCCAATTTCGACTACTTCGGGTGTGTAGATTACGAAAATGATGTCTGTTAAATCGAAGATAGGTTATATACTTTATTCAGAAAAATCGTCATGGTAGTCCTTTTCGGCTAATTAAGGGATGTGGATTTCGAAAATTATGTCCGTTTTAAAATCCAAAATGGCGGTTATACACTTTATTCTGAAAAATCGTCATGGTAGTCATTTTCGGCTACTTAGAGGGTGTAGATGTCAAAAATTATGCCTGTTTTAAAATCCAAGATGGCGGAAATATACTTTTTTGTTAAATCGTCATGGTAGTCATTTTCGGCTAATTAGGGGATGTCGATTTAGAAAATTATGTCTGTTTTAAAATCCAAGATCAATCCCAAATCTGTGGACAATTGGACATTGTCGTTGGTCTCATACTTTGTACTTTTTGTATTGTTACTATTAGCCATAATCTCGTGTGTTACTGTTTTTTTGTCCCAAATAAATTTAAAAAAAGATACACTTTATTCTGAAAAATCGGCACGGTAGTCATTTTCTGCTAATTAGTGGGTGTAAATTTCGAAAATAATGTCTGTTTTAAAATCCAAGATGGCGGATATACTCTTTTTCTCAGAGAAATCGTCACGGTAGTCGTTTTCGATTAATTCAGGGGTGTATATTTCGAAAATAATATCCGTTTTAAAATTAAAGATGACGAAAACGGAAAATGTTGTCAAAATCGTCATGGTAGTCATTTCCGACTAATTCGGGTTAGATTTCGAAAATAATGTCTATTTTTAAATTAAAAGATGGCGGTCATACACATTTTTAGTAAAAATCGTTATGGTAGTCATTTTCCCTTAATTCAGGGATTTCGAAAATAAAGACAATTTTAAAATACAAGATGGCGGAAATGGATAATTTTGTCAAAATCGTCATGGTAGTCATTTTCGACTAATTAGGGTGTGCAGATTTCAAATATTATGTCTATTTTGAAATCCAAGACCGCGGTCATACACTTTTTTGGTAAAAATCATCATGTTAGTCGTTTTCCATTAATTCAGGGGTGTAGATTTTGAAAATAAGGACCGTTTTAAAATCAAAGATGGCGAAAACGGAAAATTCTGTCAAAATCGTCATGGTAGGCATTTTTGACTAACGCGGGTAAGCAGATATCGAAAATAATGTCTATTTTGAAATCCAAGATGGCGGTCATACACCTTTTTGGTAAAAATCGTTATAGTAATCATTTTCGACTAATTCAGGGATGTATATTTCAAAAATAAAGACCGTTTTAAAATTCAAGATGGCAGAAATGGTAAATTTTGTCAAAATCGTCATGGTACTCATTTTCGACTAATTAGGGTGTGCAGATTTCTAAAATGATGTCTATTTTGAAATCCAAGACCGCGGTCATACACTTTTTTGGTAAAAATCATCAAGTTAGTCGTTTTCAATTAATTCAGGGGTGTAGATTTCGAAAATAAGGACCGTTTTAAAATCAAAGATGGCGGAAACGGAAAATTTTGTCAAAATCGTAATGGTAGTCGTTTTCGACTGATTCGGGTGTGCAGATTTCGAAAATAATGTCTATTTTTAAATCCAAGATAGCTCTCGCACACTTATTTGGTTAAAATCGAATGAGTGTCGTTTTAGATTAATTTGGGGATTTAAATTTCGAAAATAGACACCGTTTTAAAATTCAAGATGGCTGAAATGGACAATTTTATTAAAATAGTCATGATAGTCTTTTTTGTCTCATTTGGGTGTGTACTGTGTAGATTTCGAAAATAATGTATGTTTTAAAATCCAAGATGGCGGCCATACACTTTTTTCTAAAACAATTTTATGGTAGTCGCTTATGATTAATTGAGGGGTGTAGATTTCGATATAAGGACCGAATTGAGATCCAAGATGGGTGTTAAAGGATAATTATTGTAAAAATCGTCATGGTAGTCATTTTTACTAATTCACGTGTGTAGATTAAGAAAATAATGAATGTCTGTTTCAAAATACAAATTGGCAGTCATACAATTTTAGTAAAAATCGTTATAGCAGTCGCTGTTGATTAATTCGGCAATGTGAATTCCGATAATAAACACTGTTTTAAAATATAAGATAGCAGTGATGACCTTTTTGTGAAAATCTTCATGGTAATCTTGTTCAACTGATTCAGGTGTTTAGATTTCGAGAAAAGGGTCTGTTTTAAATTGCAAGATGGCGGCCATACACTTTTTACTAGATAAACGTTATGGTAGACATTTCCGATTCAATCGGGGATACAAAAAAGTATATGGCCGCAGTCTTGAATTTTAAAACAGAATTTGTTTTTGAAATCGACATATCTGAATAACGACGATTTTTATAAATGAATGACCATTTCTGCCATCTTGGATTTTGAAACGGACTTTATTTTTGAAATCTACACGCCTGAATTAATCGAAAATGGCTAAAATAACAAGTAAAGTGTGTGATAGCCATTTTGGATTTCGAAATAGACATAATTTTCGAAATCTACACCCCCGAATTAGTCGAAGACAACTACCATGACGATTTTGACAAAATTTTCCATTTCCGCCATCTTTGATTTTAAAACGGTCTTTATTTTCGATTTAACGATTTTTACCAAAAAAGTGTATGACCGCCATCTTGGATTTCAAAATACACATTATTTTCGAAATCTGCACACCGAAATTAGTCGAAAATGACTACCATGACAAATTTAACGATTTTTACAAAAAAAGTGTATGACCGCCATCTTGGATTTCAAAATAGACATTATTTTCGATATCTGCTTACCCGAATTAGTCGGAAATTACTACCATGACGATTTTGACAAAAATTTCCATTTCCGCCATCTCTGATTTTAAAACGGTCCTTATTTTCGAAATCTACACACCTGAATTAATCGAAAACGACTAACATGATGATTTTTACCAAAAAAGTGTATAACCGCGGTCTTGGATTTCAAAATAGACATCATTTTCGAAATCTACACCCCCGAATTAGTCGAAGACGACTACCATGACGATTTTGACAAAATTTTCCATTTCCGCCATCTATGATTTTAAAACGGTCCTTATTTTCGAAATCTACACCCCTGAATTAATCGAAAACGACTAACATGGTGATTTTTACCAAAAAAGTGTATGACCGCGGTCTTGGATTTCAAAATAGACATCAGTTTCGAAATCTAAACCCCCGAAATAGTCGAAGGCGACTACCACGACGATTTTAACAAAATTTTCCATTTCCGCCATCTTGTATTTTAAAACGGTCTTTGTTTTCGATTTAACGATTTTTACCAAAAAAGTGTATGACCGCCATCTTGGATTTCAAAATAGACATTATTTTCGAAATCTGCACACCCAAATTAGTCGAAAATGACTACCATGACAAATTTAACGATTTTTACAAAAAAGTGTATGACCGCCATCCTGGATTTCAAAATAGACATTATTTTCGATATCTGCTTACCCGAATTAGTCGGAAATGACTACCTTGACGATTTTGACAGAATCTTCCGTTTCCGCCATCTTTGATTTTAAAACCGTCCTTTTTTCCGAAATCTACACCCCCGAATTAGTCGAAGACGACTACCATGACGATTTTGACAAAATGTTCAATTTCCGCCATCTTGTATTTTAAAACGGTCTTTGTTTTCGATTTTACGATTTTTACCAAAAAAGTATATGACCGCCATCTTGGATTTCAAAATAGACATTATTTTCGATATCTGCTTACCCGAATTAGTCGAAAATGACTACCATGACAAATTTAACGAGTTTTACAAAAAAAGGTGTATGAGCGCCATCTTGGATTTCAAAATAGACATTATTTTCGAAATCTGCATACCCAAATCAGTCGAAAATGACTACCATGACAAATTTAACTATTTTTACAAAAAAGTGTATGAGCGCCATCTTGGATTTCAAAATAGACATTATTTTCTAAATCTGCACACCCAAATTAGTCGAAAATGACTACCATGACAAATTTAACGACTTTTACCAAAAAAGTGTATGACCGCCATCTTGGATTTCAAAATAGACATTATTTTCGAAATCTGCACACCCAAATTAGTCGAAAATGACTACCATGACAAATTTAACGAGTTTTACAAAAAAAGTGTATGAGCGCCATCTTGGATTTCAAAATAGTCGTTATTTTCGATATCTGCTTACCCGAATTAGTCGGAAATGACTACCATGACGATTTTGACAGAATTTTCCGTTCCCGCCATCTTTGATTTTAAAACCGTCCTTTTTTCCGAAATCTACACCCCCGAATTAGTCGAAGACGACTACCATGACGATTTTGACAAAATTTTCCATTTCCGCCATCTTGTATTTTAAAACGGTCTTTGTTTTCGATTTAACGATTTTTACCAAAAAAGTGTATGACCGCCATCTTGGACTTCAAAATAGACATTATTTTCGAAATCTGCACACCCGAATGAGTCGGAAATGACTATCATGACGATTTTGACAAAATTGTCTAGTTTTCAAATAAAAAATCATTTTACGTCACACCTGGCCATAATGTGAGCTTTACCGCACGCTACGCTAATTATTGTACTCACCACGGGCAGTTAAAAAGAAAGACCTCTATCGCATATTTACAACCCTCGCCTGCGGCTCGGGTTACAAATACCTGCGATTTCGGGCTTTCTTTCTTTTACAGTCCTTGGTAAGTAATGTACTATAATAATATAAAGTAAATATTTCAATCTTTTATTTCAAGGATCTTTATAATTCAATCGCACTTCTCGCCACTATAGGGCAATGGAAACAGGTCACTACGTGTTGGGGATTTCATACAAGGTTACCCGTTTTAGTGGCCTCTTAGTGTATCTAGCTGGCAAACTTACGTAATGCGCGTAGGACGATTTAGCACAGGTCCGTCGTCTGTGAGCTCTCGTTCCATACTGAGCCCAGTGTTGCCAGGTCCAATCTGAAAAAATCAGTAGATACGAGCCCTAAAAAACAGGAGATTAGAAATAAAAACAGTAGACAAAATTTCTTTCATAAAACTTACAAAAATGCAATAAATTTATATGCTATTATGCTGATTATTTTCATCCTCACTTGAATTGTATCATCTTATTTACATAGTTGTCAATTTTCTTATCTGCAGGGAAAGGTTTCTTACTTATCTAACCATAACCACAGAATAATATGATAATATTTCATACAGAATGTCCTCTTCCCTACGAAATCAACGTTTGACAGAACTTTGACAGATGAACGGTGACACATGACGTCTCCATACAATTTTACCTTTCGACGTTGTAGGGTTGACAAGTACGCAATTAGTATAATTGCTGGACCTGCCCCAATCTGCCTTAATCTACGTAATCTATCAGTAATTTTTATTACAATATTAGATAAATGTCCGATTTATTACCTTATTTGCCCAATATAATTATTATTTTAGTACAAAACTACTACTATAAACTACTTCAATGTTTTATCTTGTCTGTGGTCATACCGCGAATAAACGGAAGGGATTTTGACAACCCCGAAAACGTATCCGATACGTTCCAAGGCAGTAGCTGTCACAGCGTGGAGATAGACACCCTTGCCATAACCACAGACCACAGAGTCCACAGATTCATCGTTCTGATCGTTCATTTCGTAACATCAGAAATTGTGACATTAGATCAGGGACCGGAAAACCCCTTCATTTGATTAATCTTTTCGATAGGGTAACCCTATTAAAGTCTTACCCTAATGATAGGGTTACCCTATCATTGGGTTACCCTATCGATATGGAAATCATTTTGAATAGGCTTAACCCTTTTCAATGTGGTTTCCGAGTCGAATGGGGTAAAGATAGCTTTAATATTTACCGCTTACCCTATCATAGGGCTACCCTTTTCCTGTCTCTTTTCCACGCAGGCAGGCGGTTCTATCTTTCTCATTTGAAATGGAACAGGAGAGGTGGCGGCGGAACAAATTGAGTAAATATAAGATTTGCTGTCGTTTATTCATTCTGGAAAAGTCACACTCACAGTCCAGTCCTCTGCTCACGTACACAACTTTCAATTAAAGAATTTCTGTTAAAGAAATGTGTCTTACCTTCAGTTTATTTTTGCATAGTTCGCACGTACTGATGAGATGGGCAATAATTATTTTGAATAAGAATAAAAACACAATTTTTATTCATATTCAAATCGATTTGACAAAAACCAATATTCATCCTCCTAGAGTTTGTCCCGGCTTTTGCCACGACTCAGTTGAGCCTGTGGTCCGCTTGGCAACCTAATCCCATGAATTGGCGTAGGGATTGGTAGTCGTTTTCAGCTAATTATGGGATATACGATTTTTTAAGCTCACATTGTCATTCACATTATAAATATTATTTGAAAAGGGGTATTTACCATGTATATTAGCGTTATTGGGCACCCGATATTTCGGGTGCGAGGTAAATACCCCGTTTCAAATAATTAATATTTATAATTAGGGGATGTCATTTCGAAAATTATTTCTTTTTTATAATCCAAGGTTACTTTTTACTGAAAAATAGTCATGGTAGTTATTTTCGGTTAATTATTCGGGGTGTATAAATTATATCTGTTTTAAAATTCAAGAGACTGGTTTTTTTTTTATTATTATTATACACGGTAAACCTGAGTAACCCGAAAGATTTCAACCATAAATTCCTGAGGTCATAAGGAGTAATAAATGTTTTACGAATTTAGGTCGATTTCGCAAAAAAATTTTTTTTTTCATTTTTCGGATTTTTAAAATGCTTTTGAACATAAAAACATAAATGTTATTGGTAAAATTGTCAATTAAAATAAATTAGTACATTTTGGCCACGACCACTCTGTAAAGAGTGTAACGACAAAGAAGAAGAACTTTGAAACTAGGCTAATTCCAGAAAAGTTTATACGACATTTTAGTCTCAGTCAATTATTTATCAGTATCAGGAATTTATGGTTAAAATCTGTCGGGATACTCAGATTCACCGTGTATATAATTTTTTTTTTTTTCATTTTATATTTTAAAAAATTCAGTGTATAATATTTTTGTTAATTTTATTTGGTTTTTTTTTTTTTTTTCATTTTTTTTTTTTCTTTTTCGTTTTTTTTTTTTTTCCGTTTTATTTTCATTTTTTTCCGTTTTATTTTCGTTTCGTTTTCGTTTCGTTTTCGTTTCGTTTTCGTTTCGTTTCCGTTTCGTTTTCGTTTCGTTTTAGTTTCATTTTCGTTTCGTTTTCGTTTCGTTTTCGTTTCGTTTTCGTTTCGTTTTCGTTTCGTTTTCGTTTCGTTTTCGTTTCGTTTTCGTTTCGTTTTCGTTTCGTTTTCGTTTCGTTTTCGTTTCGTTTTCGTTTCGTTTTCGTTTCGTTTTCGTTTCGTTTTCGTTTCGTTTTCGTTTCGTTTTCGTTTCGTTTTCGTTTCGTTTTCGTTTCGTTTTCGTTTCGTTTTCGTTTCGTTTTCGTTTCGTTTTCGTTTCGTTTTCGTTTCGTTTTCGTTTCGTTTTCGTTTCGTTTTCGTTTCGTTTTCGTTTCGTTTTCGTTTCGTTTTCGTTTCGTTTTCGTTTCGTTTTCGTTTCGTTTTCGTTTCGTTTTCGTTTCGTTTTCGTTTCGTTTTCGTTTCGTTTTCGTTTCGTTTTCGTTTCGTTTTCGTTTCGTTTTCGTTTCGTTTTCGTTTCGTTTTCGTTTCGTTTTCGTTTCGTTTTCGTTTCGTTTTCGTTCCGTTTTCGTTCCGTTTTCGTTTCGTTTTCGTTTCGTTTTCGTTTCGTTTTCGTTTCGTTTTCGTTTCGTTTTCGTTTCGTTTTCGTTTCGTTTTCGTTTCGTTTTCGTTTCGTTTTCGTTTCGTTTTCGTTTCGTTTTCGTTTCGTTTTCGTTTCGTTTTCGTTTCGTTTTCGTTTCGTTTTCGTTTCGTTTTCGTTTCGTTTTCGTTTCGTTTTTATTTTCGTTTTTATTTTCGTTTTTATTTTCGTTTTTATTTTCGTTTTTATTTTCGTTTTTATTTTCGTTTTTATTTTCGTTTTTATTTTCGTTTTTATTTTCGTTTTTATTTTCGTTTTTATTTTCGTTTTTATTATAATAGTAGATTGTACAACAAGTGCATAAAACGTACGATTTTACGCGGTTTAAGAGTGTAAAATGGGTTTTATGGACGAGGGTTACATTCTAATTTTCACTTCATTTGCGAGGAAATTATTTATCGGTAATCGTAAAACAATTTCAAGTTCTAACAAAAATATTACAATGAAAACAAATATGGTTCCAACCAATAAATTTTTTAATATATTTTTTTGAATTTTTAAAATGTGAATTTAGAAATTTTCTACCAAGTCATCAAAACATTTCGGGGCATTTCTAAACTATTATCAACTCCTATTTTATTTGATTTCATTTATTTAATTATAGAAAACACGCAATTCAAATAATTATAGCAATACTCAGATAGAATTAGCGGAAAAATCATAAAAAGTACAGTCAATTCCTATTGGACGGGAAAAAAATTGTTTGTATAGATCAAAGTGTCAGGAATTGATATCAATAAAATTTATAAGTGATCAATATTGGGCGCTAAGGTGCCAAAAAAATGGTAAAAACCAGTTTTTCGCTTCTAGAGGAAAAACTACGGGTCGGACCAAAAATAGTTAAATGTAACAAATGTGCGCAATTATAAAACAAAGAGAATGAGCCTCGGTAGAGCAAAATCGGTCCTGGAGTGCGATTTTTGAATCTCACCAAGTGACTAATTCTCACCGATGTGAGTGGTTTCCGATAGTAAATCACTCACATCGGTGAGAATTAGTCACTTGGTGAGATTCAAAAATCGCACTCCAGAGGATCGTCCGCAATTCGTAAAAGTTTACAACATTTTCATTTGAACATTTAACTGTAGTTAGAAGACCACAAAACTGACATCATATTTAATTTTCAGCTCTCCAGAACTTTCGGAACGCGAGTTATTGAATTTACAATATTTGCAAAAAAAAACGTGTTTAACCAGTGTAAGTTGACCTTTGTATACGAATAATTACTAGGGCAGAAGTGTTCAGCTAAACTTGGTTGTGTAATTTTAAGAGAAATGAAGCATTATTACAAATGGCACCTAAAAAAATTAATAATTAACTTAAACTATATTTAAGTATTTTAATTCTGCTATTCTTATATTTTAGATGCCATTTGCAATAATGCTTCATTTCTCTTAAAATTAATTAACCATGTTTAGCTGACCTCTTCTGCCCTAGTAATTATTCTTATACAAAGGTCAACTTACACTGGATAATTTTTTTTCACATGAATTATAGAAAAATAATAATAAAAATAGTCAATTTTAGTCTATGAGTGTAAAATAATTTTGTCCAGCTAGATCGGGCGTTTGGGCCATAGTGCGTCGCCGCCGCGCGCGCAAAAAGTGCCTGAACTTCATAGATTATTTAAACAACTTTATTCTTTGTCAAATGATTTGTAAACTTGGAAATTTGTAGTTCAACTCCTCCTTAATGCATTGAAATCAAAATTATAACGTTTTTCGAAAATTAAAATACCCTCCCAGTCGATTTAAAAAAAGGTCACTTTTTGCAAAATTTGACGGTTTGTAAAAAGTTTACAACATTTTCATTTGAACATTTAACTAGTTAGAGGACCACAAAACTGACATCATATTCTAATTTCAGCTCTCCAGAACTTTCGGAACGCGAGTTATTGAATTTACAATATTTGCAAAAAAACGTGTTTTAACCAGTGTAAGTTGACCTATGTATAAGAATAATTCCTAGGGCAGGAGAGGTCAGCTATACTTGGTTGTATAATTTTAAGAGAAATGAATCATTATTACAAATGGCACCTAAAAAACATTATAATTAACTTAAAACTATATTTAAGTATTTTAATTCTGCTATTCTTATATTTTAGATGCCATTTGCAATAATGCTTCATTTCTCTTAAAATTAAATAACCATGTTTAGCTGACCTCTTCTGCCCTAGTAATTATTCTTATACAAAGGTCAACTTACATTGGTACTTTTTTTCACATTGCGGACGATCCTCTAAACAGATTTTGCTCTACTGGGGCTCATTCTCTTTGTTTTTTTATTGCGCACATTTGTTACATTTAACTATTTTTTGTTGGAGCCGTAGTTTTTCATCTAGAAGCGAAAAACTGGTTTTTACCATTTTTACCATTTTTTTGGCACCTTAGCCACCAATTACTTAGATACCAATAAAATTTATAAGTGAATATTGGGCAATATTCACTTATAAATTTTATTGGTATCAATTCCTGACACTTTGATCTATACAAAAAAAAAATTCTTATCCAATAGGAATTGTCTGGGCCAGAAAGCTTATTCTATCTGAGTACAAGAATATAATAAAAGAACAAGTTTCAGTATTCTACGAAATTTTACTGTTCAATTAAATTGTGCAATATATTTTGACTCTGTTTGGCTGTTGAGCCACATTCTTGGTCTTAGAAGAAAATTTTTCTTTATGCCCTAGAGCTTAAAATGCGATTTTATATCGTCCACGCACGATTTAAAGTCGAACTTTACGCATAGCATGAGAAGTGAAAAGAGTATATCTGCCTACCGTGGATTTTAAAACAGATATAATTTTTGCTGGGCATAAGGGAAACTACGCCTTATTGGGATTAGGTCCAGTTTCCACACGATGTTTTCTTACACCGAAAAACCCAGAATACATTCTTATACGCGGAACATTATTTAAAATAAAAAGCATGATTAAATAATTCTGTTAAGAATCAATTATTTTTATTACATTTTCTCGTATATGAATTAGTCCCGACGAAATTATTTTGAATCATTTTAACGGGAAAAAATCAACGTAAGTTTATTCTTACGATATTTTTTTCATATAATCATTTTATTCTTGATTGTCCAACAATGACTGATATTGATCGTTTCATTATACTAGAAGTATCGATGAACGGCGTCACATTTTGCTGGAGCCATTGAAACAAAGTACTACCTATAACTAGAATAACACCAAATTATATATTTTAACACTTCACAATATGCATTTGATTTTGGTTCCTATAAGCCTGGGTCTAAGATTCAATCGACTCGAGCCGTCACGCTCGAATTGCAAGAACAAAAACACCGGCACCACACAACGATCTTTTAGCGCACTAACAAGCAATAATAGCGTCTAGATCAAAGGCGTAAGTACGAAAACATACGCAAAAAGATTCTTGTTTGTCTGTAGGCTCGCTCGTGCCGCCAACCGGCAGCGCTTAGCTCGTAGGATGCTCGAATAATAAATAAGCCAAATGTATTGGTCACAGAGTTTAAAATAGCTTAATCGAATTTGAAAAACCCTATCTGATAGGGAAACCATATGCTGGGTTGTAACCACTTACCCGAATTAACTGTATTGACATGGTTAGCCTTTCGTTCGGGTAAGTAAAATGATACGCTTACCGAATTGATAGGGTTTTTAAAAACAACTCTATTAAATACCCAATCTAATACCCCTTTAATGGTTACCGGTTCCGGTCCCTGCATTAGATGTTATACACTACGATTGAATTTAAGGGCGTCTTACACTCACTTCGATAACTTTGACAAGTTATGCGTACGTTATGGTTTTTTTCTTGATTACACAAGTGAAATTCTTAAATCCAGTAGAATTTGAGAGAAAAACAGTAGAACAGTAGACATACCCTAAAAACAGAAGATCTCCTGTAAAAACAGGAGATCTGGCAACACTGACTGAGCCAGAGGCGACGGCGCAATGTGTTTTGTCAAGTTTTTAACCGATTTAGAGTCATCTTCAAAAAATTACACTTTATTTAAATTTTGCGTTACAGTAATTATTTTTTTTTTCGTGGTAGATCTATAGCTGAACTTTAATATATTTATATTTTTAGGGCAGAATATTTTTAGGACTTCCGTGAAAAAAATTAAATGTAAACCTGTTTTCATCAAAAAAATTGCAATATTCAGAAGGTATTTTGTCAATTATCCAAGATGAATCTTCAATTTTTCTTACCATGGCCGTCTGTAACATGATATACTGAATTGAATTGTATTCAAATTTTATAAGAAAGGTTCCCTTTATTTGAGTAATCTGAAAAAAAAACCAGACGTCTAACTGCAAACTCTGAAGAGGCCTGCCAAGAGAAGCCATGTTTTTCAGGTATTTTTCTCAAAAATGTAATTTTTTTTCCCATGGCCGTCTAGATAAAGGAACGGACTATTATATGCATTAAAAGTTAATTTAAAAACATAAAGCATTTTCGCTATAACCTCCGAAGAAAATGATGCATTTCGCAAAATACGCGCATTTTGGGAATAAGGCCTCTTAACCTTTGTTGACAGATGCACATAAAACAGCAAAGTTACAGTTTGCTCACACACATCGAGACGACGACTAGACTAATGTCATCTTTACTAACGAAAAGACTTTTAAATCCAGTCAACAAGGACGCCTGTCTTTGTGGCGTCGAAATACCAATCGGGTCGTATCACAGTGAACATGTGGGGTTGGATGACTACAGCCGGTCCGGGAGAACTTGTCAGAATACCAAGCCGCGCGAATAGTGACAACTGGACGGTGGACGTGTTGGAATAGACCCTGATGCCTACAGTTCGAAATGTGTACCCGAGACTGAATTTCCGTTGGTATTGTTTTTGCAAGATGATTGCCCAATACACCGCTCGCGTAGTGTGAAAGAATTGTTTAAAAAACACAAAAATTACATCAAGGTCATTCCCTGCCAGATTACCGGATGTAAAACTTTATAGAAAATTTATGGGATTTTATAGCCCAACGCTGAGATAATCAAAATGAAAGGACCCCGGAAGCGCTGAAAGCACATTGCATGAAAATATGGGATAGTGTTCGTGGTTCAGATTTCTGTCAAAATCTTATTTCATTGATGCCTTCCCGCTTACAAGCAGTTATTGATAACGGAGGAGGCTGTACTATTTAAATATTAGGGCAATCATAAAACAATACATTTGGTGAACCGGGTTTAGTGCTTAATTTCAACGTAAAAGTATTTTATTGATTTGATAAATCTATGTTACATTGAGGTGGCCTTTTATCGAAACGCTAGTTAAAGTAGGTAAGTAAGTTCGGTGTCAATAGAAAAGTAAAATAATGTAAACAAATACATTTACCTTCATTGCTTCGCACTTACGCACTTTAAACGTAATCTTTACATATTTTTTTTCTAAAAATGACCGGTAATTACTTATATTTCAGTGAAAACGGGGTTCTTTAATAATATTCTGTCATGTGTTAAATTCTTTTTTTGCTTAGAAATTCAGCCATTGGATTACTTTATTTTACTCTTCTATTGATACTGACCTTACGTAGTATTAATAAATAAGATAAATAAATAATGCTTCATAATGTGAGACAACAGTAAAAATTCAAACTTATATACCTAATATGTTGACTACCTATATTAATTACCTACTGAAAATTTCTCCTTGCAAATTGCAGTGAAGTTCTGTGGTTTATGTTACCTATAGATAAGCAAGTAGTTATTATCAATGCAAAACTTAAGTGGGTATTATAACATATTCGCGGCCTCAGCTGGTTTATAAAATAAGATATAGGTAGAGGATCGGATTCTGGGATTGGTGTGTGGCTTTTTATTCGTATATACTTATTCGTATATTGATGCCGATCCTGATTATCCGTAAATAAGTATCTAATTATGATACGATAATTATTGAATATGTTTCGATTCAAAGTCATATTTTCAATAAATTGTTATCGAAAGCAAAGTCATAATAATTGTGTAATCTATGTTCACTGAATTTCCGTTTGTTTGTTTCAGTTGCTATTGCTAATAAGTATGAATGGTTACTTTTGTTAACAGTCCGATCCTCTATTATGGTAGCTAATAGGTAACCTACTGTTTTTATTGTGGTGAAGCTTCAATCCTTTTCCGTTTTCGGAAATGTTTCTTAAGCTTAAACCTCAATAAAATGTAAGGTAATTGCCTTGTTGTAGCACTAACAGTTTTGTTTTATTCTAGTTTACGGCCTAATTTATGTAGCTAATTCTGTCAAAAGGTTGTTTTACATAACAGTATTTTTTTCTAGTTTACGGTATCAATTAGCTAAGCTAAGCTAATTCTTTCAACCTAATGTGCATTAAAGTTCAACTCGCTGGAACATTTTAACGCTATTCATCGAGTGAAATATTTTTAAAATAATAATTTATTTCATTAAGATTAAGATTGGCTGTAAGTAATATATGAATAAAGGAAAAAGTTTTTTATTTTTTAAATGTTTCAATTCCTTTAACGTTTTTTCCTTAATAAACACAATATAATTAAATGTGGAAGTAAATCTAGAAGGGGCCCATTATGCAGGTTGTCGACAAGGCAATCGTCATTATTGCCAACCAGCACAACAGGCCTTTACCAATTTCTGCTTCGCATATGCTTTTTTAAGAAAATTACACAAGCATATAGGCATTCAACTGAATCGCCATACTGTGCCAGATTAAATCTCCGGTTAAAAAGGGTAGGTAGCACTACACTAAGCTAACTGCCGCTGCTGCCGCCTGACCGAGCCATCGATTTTTATTGACCTATGAATGCTAAGCTAAGAAGTCAAAACTACCTTGAACTAGGTAATTATAAAAGTTGTGCGACTGGTCGACACTACATAAAATTACATTAAGTTACTACAGATTTCCTCTTAATGATTTATTAAGTAATATTATTTTGTCAATAATATTTACCAAATTGTTATTTTATTTAATGCATTTCGCTAGCAGCGCCATCTAGTTTGGTATTTGAACAACCCATACAATCAGAGCGCAAGCGGCCGCATACGAAAGTCGACCTAGTGGTGTCCATGCAATTATGAACGCCATTGTACATGCTTAGCACGTCTGTACAGTATACTCGTACACTTCAATGTGTGCATGAGTTATTACCTTTAACCTGACTGATAACCTACTAGTTTCTTACGGATGGGCCGCCGCGGGGATGAGGTAATTCCAATCGGGGCGGGGCGTAGCGTGACTATTATGTATGAAATACTATCATTTATTATGTGGCCTATATTTTAGACAGTTTTAAAACCACTCGTTCACTCAAACTTGTTCGACAGTTCGCCTAACAGCGAAGCGTACGCAGTTGAAAAACCAGTGCGATGGATTGGAAGGAGCCTTGCTGAAGGCGCGCGAGAGCCGAGCCGAGCTCGTCGACTCAATTAAGAACGAAGAACGCGCCGATGAGAGTAACATGTAATGTTTCACTATACCAGTATAACTTTTGATATACATATAAATATTACCTCCTCAAAACTGATTTCAATGCGAAGGGAAAAAGATGAATTTTACTTCAATCAAAGGTAAAAGATGGATTTTTATTTCGGGAACCATCTCTTTGGGGGTGCTATATTGTTCAATTCTCGCAATTTACTCGTAGTACGAGATTATTTCCCTAGGACCTACGACTGTAGGTTACGGCGGGGGCGAGGTTTATCGACTTCTACGCGCAAAGTCGCAGGCAGAGGCTAGGGTGCCATTCATTCATTTAGTAGTAAGGCAATCTAGGGGTGGAGTGGGGTTGACCATGTCTTACTTCTCCTTATCCTTACTAGATGAGGTTTTTATTCTGGATTTTTCTTACATAGGGGAGGGACGGGGTCAAAAAGTGGCAAAAATACCTACCTAATAATTGAATGACGACTAACACTGGACTGATTCTCCAAACGCAATATTATTATGTGGACGAGGCAGCAGAAACGTCAAATGTATATGAAAATATGACGTTTATAACACAAACGTCAAATGTATATGAAACGTTAAAAGTATTAACACGCATTATCGTCTTTTAACAGTCGCGCCTACGAAGACTCGCTGCGAAACAAGGCCGAGCGATTTAGGCAGACTCGGAGTTTCTACGTAAGTATTTAAGTAGTATTAAGGTGAATACGAGGAAGTAAATTTTCGTACGAAACTTTCTGCAGGTTTTTGGAGTATTTAGAGAACTGTTTCATGTTATTAGCTGTTTGCGAAAACTCTTGTATGAAAATAATCCAATTAATATATACATATTACTAACTAAATCTTTGTATAATTATATAGACGGAGAGCTAGCCACGTCAGATATGACACAATAATGAGAGCAACGAAACCTCTTAGTCAGTTTGCTATACTATGCTTATTTCTAGATCTGGACATTTGGCAGCTGTAAAGTGGTGGAGGTCAAATAATGCAAACCACTTCAAGAAAACAAATCCTAGACTTCTGGGCTTGATGCAATATTATGAGAAATTATATAAATAATGACATTTTATCATTGCCAAAAGTTTCTGTTGGGGAAAAGCCAAATTACGTATGATGTAATTCATAGTTTGGCGCCTACAGTTTTTGTTTCCGTAATAATACGTAATGTTTTTTTTCTAATGTTAAAATATAGACCCTGTCCTTTATAACAATTATAACTGAGACAACTTCGGTTTTTACCTATTTTGGTATTACCATTTTCCAATTAAAAAAAATTGCTAGTCTGTCACTCCGACCTCCACCCATTAAAAGCTGCCAGATGCCCGGATCTAGCAATAAGGATAGTATAGCAATCTAACCAGACGCTTTTTGTTGCTCTCATTATTGAATGGCCAGCTCTTAGTCCAATAGGAAAGGTGACCAGAGGGCTGGCCACCATTTTGGCCAACGGATCAGCGTAGCTATCCATCACGGAAATGCGGCCAGCCTTCTGGGCGCTCTACCTAGTGACAGAGACCTAGGGCAGACTTTTTAGTTATAAGTTTTTAGTTAGAGTTATATATTATGTTTTTATAGATGTTCTACTTTTGTTTAATAAAATGAAATCATTATAGAAAAACCTTACATTTCAAAACGAACAAAACATCACAAACTAAATTATAAGCATTTATTTTCACAATTTTAGTTCATAAGTATTCACAGTTCATTGCTTCATTAATAGTCATAACATAATTCTATTTTTTCAAACAAAATGTTGTGAAATGATATTCACGGAGAGCCGTCACTCATAGTAGTTTATGTAACTGTTACGTAATAAGACCTAATTACGTACAGTTGCATACACTGCTTTATCTACACTCATATTATTTATCCTAAATGCCGTATTCCGAAACCATAGAATGGCCGCCATTGCACCGCCATGGCCAACTCGATTGTGCCGGCGGTCGCGCGGGCGCGTGTCGGCGGTCGCGCGGGAGCGTGCAGGTGTACATTATGTTATCAAAACTCGTAACACATCAATAGTTGAGCATGTAAAGTTAAAATTACGTTACTGCCACACATAAAAATCTTATCATAGTAAAATCGGTTGTGGTAATGCTAGCCATTGCCTACCGTTTTTGAATACGTTTTAGAGGACTTACAATGTGAGTGAAGATAAAATAAATTACATTTTAATTCAAATTAATTCGCTGTATCAAAAGGGTAATCACAATTTAGTTTCATTCATTTCATTCATTCACAATTTAGAAATGATAAAATGATCCCTTGTAACTACAAATAAATTATTTCTCAAAACGAATTCATTTGGTTTCTAGTGTATAACTTCGCATTAAATACTATTAGGTATAGGTACTCAAATATAATAGGTCAGGTATTATTTATGTTTCTATTTCTAAATTGATTGACTTGAGTTTATGGAGCAAAACAGAAGAATATAAAGTTTCTGACATAGATTTATAATATTAATTTTAAACTTTTGTGAGACATACTACCTAACAACATAAAATATAACGGTTACTCTCACGCTTTAGTCACAACGCGTGACATGTTTCTGTGAACCTAGGTCTGTATCTGCAAGCACTAAGATTGCTCTTCGAACCGGTCCGTGGTTCGCTACTGCGAAGATGGAGACCTAGGCTCTCCGAAACATGTCGCGCGACGTGACTAAAAAGACGTGAATGTAACTATTATATTTTATAGGTTTTGAATGATATAATTATAAGCTGCCAGATGCCCGGATCTAGAACCGAAAGTTTCTGTAAATGAACTTATTTAATTTTGTTCAATAGGTTCCCAAATCTAATTTACTTATTTTAGTTTAGATATAAATCCACAACACTGGTTTCGTCTGTTCAATAAAAAAGGCATCCACCGCAGCATTCATTTTTTTATGTCGTTGATTAGGATGAGGAGCAGATGACTCGAGAATTCGAAGAGGTCAATAAAATGAATTCCGAGTATGAGAGTGAGTTGACACGCCGTCAACACGTCGTCGGCGAGTTGAAGAAGAAGCTAGAAAATATGAAACCAGACGTTCCCGAAAACTTGTCCACCGTCATGTAAGTGTATTTTACTGCCATACCTTTTCACCACTCCACGTCGGTAAGGCGCTCTTTATCCCTTGAAAGCGGAGGGGAAACACGTATTTTATCCATATGTAGGGAAAGTAATATGGTGTAATTTTCGACTTGTTTTTTTCACTTTATCTAGCAGGATGGACTTTAAAGGCATGATTTTGATTGTTGGCTTAATTTTTTTAATATTTTGTAACTTGCATTTTTCTCGCGGTGGTGTGGTGAAAAATGTTGTATTTTAGAATCTTATTTTGGATTTCAAAGAAAGATCGAAATCCACATTTTGTAGAACACAACGGCCTTGTACTTTTTAACTTTAAACCCCAGTTTACCTTAGTTATATCGATATAAATGTGACTACTGGTGGTGAAACGATTGTGTATTGTACATTCAATATGGCATGTCTCCCTCTTTTGCCTTAAAAACACACAATCTACCTTTAAGTACACAATTTTTATGTCATGAAAAATCTGCGCGAATGAAGTCGCTGGCAAAGGCTAGTTTAAATAATAATTTAGGCGCAACCTGTTATGTTGAATACTATTTATTGCTATGGCTGCACTAATTTGTGGTAGATTGGTGTTTTGAGAGTTTAATTTATTAGTTTTAAAATTAGCTGAATCGGTAAGCTTTGTTAACTCAAATTAGATGAAGAACTACAAATTATATTAAACCTACATAATATTGATTTATGCCTCAATGTAGATGATTTAGTAAGTACGCGAAAATGATGTGTAGGTATCTATTTATTCGGTGTCAGAAGGTAGCTATCCAATTGCCTAGGTTTAGCGAGAAACGTGTAGTACCTACTCGTAGAGCTACTTTTAATAATCCAGGATTTTATTTTGTTTTGTGTCATCTTTTGTCGACAAAATAGTCGTTAGATACAGTTGTTGTATTGGCGTTGAGACCCTCCCGTATTTGTAAGTATAATTTAAGAAAAATGGAACAACGTTTCAATCGGCAACCGCGCTGCCGCTGCGCTGTTGCCATACAGATATATTCCTTTGAAAATAGTGGATACATATTTTTTATTTAAGTCAGTAACTTAACGTTGAACTTCCAGTTCCAGTCGAGAAAGCATTGTAGCAGCATGCAACAAGTCTGTCACTTTAATTTCCTTTATTGATGGAGTTGCAGGGGCCTATTTCTCGAAAGGTCCCCCAGTTGGTTGGTTGTAATGTAATCAATACCAATAAACACTTGCAACTTTGAAACCTAAGTTTTTTTTTTGTATACTCAAAAAATGGGTTTTATTTTTTTTATAGTTTCATTAGAAATTATTGTATTATTATATACCTAACGACACAAGCATTTTTGAAATAAAGAAAATTTATTAAGAGGCTGACAACACCCGATGACCTTCAAATTGACTTTACTCAAACAGTGTTTCAGCTATAACTACTTGTTTTAGAAAGTAAAAAAAAATGTATGTTAATATTCGTTATATTTGGAAGAACTTCGTTGCGTCCGATACACGATTGGACGAAATCGGCTCGATAGAAAATAATTCCAAAGTTACATCTTAAAATTAGCTTTAAACAGTTGTATGTCTTTAGTTTCTTGACTTATACGTCTGTAACTAAGGGCAAAATTCCACCACACTAATACTAAAAACTTCGTTGCCTTATATTTCTCAATTAATGCGTCGTTTTTTTTTTAATTCATTATTTTGTAAAATTTGCCATGAGCTCCCATACTAATCGTAACATAGTGTTTCTCTTTCACTGAATAAGATAGGGAGGGAATCTAGCTGTTGTCAGCCCCTTAATATTCTTAATCTTTACAGGGGGAGAATGAAGCTAAATGAGAAACTGAAATTGCTAACCAAAAATTGTGAAGATCTTCAGCTGAAAGTTAACAATCTGAAGAAGAAAGAATCTTCCCAGAATATAATTTAATCTATTATATGAAAAAAATAACTTAACTGCGCAGCAGGCAATTGATTTCATTGTAGATTTGATACACGATTTCATTAATTAGAACTAATTTGTAAAAGTAACACCATTATAATTGAAATTAAATATATTAATAATAACGTGTTTAATAGTGTAGACTACCTATATAATTTATTTTAATTAAAAAAGAGAAGCCCGATAATAGACTAAGGGCCTGTTTCACAATCTCCAGATAAACTTATCTGCCAGTTAAAATTATTGCTATCCTTTTCTCCAGTCATATAAAAGAAAAGGACAGCAAACATTTACCTGACAGATATGCTTTAACTGGAGATTGAGAAACAGGCCATAACTCATATACACAATGGTTTAGTTACCATTGCACGTTTACGATTCTGTCGCTTTCCTTTGGTTTTCTTTCGTCGGTGCCGTAGCCCTTTTAACTAAAGTCTTCGAACGACAAACTGTCAACTGTTTCTATTTAAAATATATCACAACAAAGAACCGGCTAAGTGCATGTCTGACCACGTATATGGAGGGTTCTATACATCCACTCGAAAAAGTTAATATCAAAAGGTCGTATCTGCCTACGACAGAAGTTTATTAAAGATAACTCGAAAACGCCCTAACCGATGTTTTAAACAATTTTTGTTGAAAGAACATGCAATATATATACTTATTCTCAATTTTTTTCATTCTTTTTGGATCTTCTGTTGAAAAGTTAGAGGGAGGGACACATTTTTTTTGCCTTTTCTGAAAATATTCACCAAATCAAAAAATGTTCAATAAAACCTCAATGTTATTTTTAAAGAGCTGTCTACTGATGAACAGTATATACAACATGTGGATATTTGGTAAAAAAAATGTTGACAAGTAATTACTTAGGTGCATGTATGGAGTGCCATATAGAACATACTGTTTTCAACAAATTTACTACAAACTAAGTAGCGGCATACAAAATGCACCTTATGTAAAATTGTATTAAGATACCTCTTATAGTTTCTGAGTAAAATGACTGTAACATACGGAAGGACGGCCGGACGGACGGACGGACAGACGGACATGACGAAACTATAAGGGTCATCGTATTTGCCATTTTGGCTACGGAAAACTAAAAAAAGGTACAACCAACTTTAATTACTATACATTAAAATAAAATTACTAACTAGAAAAATTGAATTACGACCCCGCGTATCTTTTCTAGACTTTTATAGACTATTTGGTAATACATTTAAGTGAAACTACGAATTCGTCGTTAGCTTGATTTGAAATCAGAGTAGAAAGATTATTACAGCAAGCTGTTACTTGGTACGATACTGCTTCAATTTAATCACGAATGCAACGCTGTAAGTAAAACGCTGTTTAACATATTATTGTTTAAGGTCGTTGGAACACTGGTTTGTTTTTTCAGGAATGAAAAGCGGACATTAGAGGAAAACCAGGAAAACATGCTTACCTGGGGCCTATTTCTCGAAAGGTAAATATTATTAATCCAGGAACTATCAAATCGTAGGGTCCATTATAATAAGTGGAAACGCTCTAAGTTTTTGAAAAACGTTACGTTACGTTACTCGATCAGATATATGCGGCGCGTAGCCATCTTGTCTTGAGTATCTACTACGAGTATCACGTCACGTAACGCGGCGACAGCACCCAGCCAAGTCAGGATGCGTTGAAAATTAGCTAACAATTACAACGCACTAATAATATTACCCCCTTATTCATAAACGTCTACTAAAGTTAAGAGGCCTCTGATAATCGTTTGTCCCTTTCCGTCCAACCTATATGAGGGAAAGGGACAAACGACTATCAGCGATCTCTTAACTTTAGTGGCCGTTTATGAATAAGGGGATAAGTCTAACGCCGTTCGAGAAATGGGCCCTGTATTACTATGATTTTGACGACGAAATTTTGAGCAGGTATAATGTGTAAGGCAGGAAAAAATAAATGTTAAAGTTGACAGCGATAACAACCGAAGGCGGCTTTCACGCTGCTGCGGTTTCCACTTGCGGCGCCGGTGCGCGAGCGAGATGCTCTGCATGTGTATAGCGCTGGCACGCTTGCACACTGTCCCCGCATCCGATTGCTGTGCCAGTGTCATAATCGCCTAAACTATTGAAAAAAAACCGGCCAAGTGCGAGTCGGACTCGCGCACCGAGGGTTCCGTACAAACCTGTAGGTATATAGGGGTAACTTCAAAATTATAAAAAAAAATATGTGATGTAACAAAAAATTTACGGTTTTTGCAATTTTTCCTTTATTTGTGCTATAAAACGTTACTTCGTACCAATCGCAAAGTATCGATTCTGAGTTCACGGGAGTACCCTGTAGGTTTTGATTCCCTTGCGAGTTTCGAAAATTTGCGGCATAAACGGCTGTATCTTTTGATTGCGTTGGCTTAGAAGTTCTGCATGTGTATAGCGCTGGCACGCTTGCACACTGTCCCCGCATCCGATTGCTGTGCCAGTGTCATAATCGCCTAAACTATTGAAAAAAAAAACCGGCCAAGTGCGAGTCGGACTCGCGCACCGAGGGTTCCGTACAAACCTGTAGGTATATAGGGGTAACTTCAAAATTATTAAAAAAAAAAAATTATATGATGTAACAAAAAATTTACGGTTTTTGCAATTTTTCCTTTATTTGTGCTATAAAACGTTGCTTCGTACCAATCGCAAAGTATCGATTCTGAGTTCACGGGAGTACCCTGTAGGTTTTGATTCCCTTGCGAGTTTCGAAAATTTGCGGCATAAACGGCTGTATCTTTTGATTGCGTTGGCTTAGAAGTTTGACTTTTTCACAGCTCCAAGGGACAATAGACCTGAGTATTTGATATAAATTTCAGCTTGATACCTCCACGCGTTCCTGAGAAAAATGGTTTTGACAGACAGACAGACGGACAACTAAGTGATCCTATAAGGGTTCCGTTTTTTCCTTTCGAGGTACGGAACCCTAAAAACCTTATAAAAATGTGGGAGTCGTAGGTACTCGTGGTCCAAGGGTTACGTACTCGTACATAACACAATTTTAAAATATTATCTTATGTCCGCTTGACCTCATGGTCAAAGTCTATGCTGGTTATCTATAGACTTCTTTTAGACTTCGTTGCAATCTATCAATCAATCAATCAAATATTTATTTGCAAATGTAGTGATAAATACAGTTGGAAGGTACAGGTTAAGTGCGTACATTTTACTTAAATAAGCATGCAAATTTTACTTATTAACTACTAACCTAATCTAAGGCAGTGCTAATATGGAACTTAAGCTAAAGCTTATAAGTTAGGTATTACATGTTACATAAGGTATTATAATTTAAACATAATTGTCATATTAAGCTTCTAATTCTTAAACATTGCATTAAAACTTACATATTATTAACATACCCATACCGTATGATATGATACGTCATAAAATTAACGATATGATATGTCATAAAATCACCATAAAAATACCATAAAAATAAAAATATTTATTCATTTAATTTTAAAATATTTGTCAATTTTGTAATAATACTTTTCTAAGCAAAATTTATGTAATTTGAATTTAAATTGAGGCATGTCAGAGTTCCTTATATATACGGGTAAATGATTAAATATTTTTAATGACATACATAGAACGTTGTATCTAAAGAAAGCCGAGTTAGGTTGGAAAGGATAGCAGAGATCAGCCCCGTTTCGACATGGATATATGCTAGTTGACGCCTTTTTTTTGAATGAGCCTTCGTTGAGCTTAACAAAGAGACCCATTTCGTAAATGTATAATGAGGGCAAGGTCATCACTTTCGATTTACGGTAAAGAGGTCGCCAGGGTTCCAACTCATGTACGCCACATTCTACCTGTAGATAAATAAGTATTTTCTGTTTTATAAACATTTTTTGCTCCTATGTGATTTTAACAAATACGTCTTTATCTTCAATCCTGTTGCCAGCTAAGCGTAAGGCGCCTACGCTACATCAAAAAGAAATGCTCTCTAGGAAACCATCTCACACCTTTCAAATAAATAATATCAGTATACCACGGCAATCTACTTTCAATTTTCTCGTACAAGGATTAGGCGGGCAGATGAAAGTGCCGACGAACTCCCTTAATCCTCCAACTTTCGTGTTACATGTATGTTCACAAGAAATCCAATATATATTTGTGGGCAGAAAACTACAGAATAAAAGCGTCGCCTGAATCATTTGATTGCAGAAGGACCCTAGTAAGAAGAAATTAGACACGTGAGATTATCATGGCAATGAGAACTTCAAATGTCTGAAGGAGACAACGGTGTATTTCATTTAAGACATTTTCAACCGACTTCAAGATTTCGAAGGAGGAGGTTATCAATTTGTCGGGATCTTTGTTTTTGCTATTTTTTTTCATTTTTTTTTTATGTATGTTCACCGATTATTCGAAGATGGTTGGACCGATTGAAAAATTCTTTTTATGTTTGATAGAGTATACTTCACAGTTGGTTCCATTGTAACCAGGTCAGGATCTGATGATGGGATCCTGGAGAAATCGAGGGAACTCTTCAACTATTATAGGCACACCTATAGTGATTTGAGTATTTTTTACAGAAATCCACATTTTGTAGAACACAACGGCCTTGTACTTTTTAACTTTAAACCCCAGTTTACCTTAGTTATATCGATATAAATGTGACTACTGGTGGTGAAACGATTGTGTATTGTACATTCAATATGGCATGTCTCCCTCTTTTGCCTTAAAAACACACAATCTACCTTTAAGTACACAATTTTTATGTCATGAAAAATCTGCGCGAGTGAAGTCGCTGGCAAAGGCTAGTTTAAATAATAATTTAGGCGCAACCTGTTATGTTGAATACTATTTATTGCTATGGCTGCACTAATTTGTGGTAGATTGGTGTTTTGAGAGTTTAATTTATTAGTTTGAAAATTAGCTGAATCGGTAAGCTTTGTTAACTCAAATTAGATGAAGAACTACAAATTATATTAAACCTACATAATATTGATTTATGCCTCAATGTAGATGATTTAGTAAGTACGCGAAAATGATGTGTAGGTATCTATTTATTCGGTGTCAGAAGGTAGCTATCCAATTGCCTAGGTTTAGCGAGAAACGTGTAGTACCTACTCGTAGAGCTACTTTTAATAATCCAGGATTTTATTTTGTTTTGTGTCATCTTTTGTCGACAAAATAGTCGTTAGATACAGTTGTTGTATTGGCGTTGAGACCCTCCCGTATTTGTAAGTATAATTTAAGAAAAATGGAACAACGTTTCAATCGGCAACCGCGCTGCCGCTGCGCTGTTGCCATACAGATATATTCCTTTGAAAATAGTGGATACATATTTTTTATTTAAGTCAGTAACTTAACGTTGAACTTCCAGTTCCAGTCGAGAAAGCATTGTAGCAGCATGCAACAAGTCTGTCACTTTAATTTCCTTTATTGATGGAGTTGCAGGGGCCTATTTCTCGAAAGGTCCCCCAGTTGGTTGGTTGTAATGTAATCAATACCAATAAACACTTGCAACTTTGAAACCTAAGTTTTTTTTTGTATACTCAAAAAATGGGTTTTATTTTTTTTATAGTTTCATTAGAAATTATTGTATTATTATATACCTAACGACACAAGCATTTTTGAAATAAAGAAAATTTATTAAGAGGCTGACAACACCCGATGACCTTCAAATTGACTTTACTCAAACAGTGTTTCAGCTATAACTACTTGTTTTAGAAAGTAAAAAAAAAATGTATGTTAATATTCGTTATATTTGGAAGAACTTCGTTGCGTCCGATACACGATTGGACGAAATCGGCTCGATAGAAAATAATTCCAAAGTTACATCTTAAAATTAGCTTTAAACAGTTGTATGTCTTTAGTTTCTTGACTTATACGTCTGTAACTAAGGGCAAAATTCCACCACACTAATACTAAAAACTTCGTTGCCTTATATTTCTCAATTAATGCGTCGTTTTTTTTTAATTCATTATTTTGTAAAATTTGCCATGAGCTCCCATACTAATCGTAACATAGTGTTTCTCTTTCACTGAATAAGATAGGGAGGGAATCTAGCTGTTGTCAGCCCCTTAATATTCTTAATCTTTACAGGGGGAGAATGAAGCTAAATGAGAAACTGAAATTGCTAACCAAAAATTGTGAAGATCTTCAGCTGAAAGTTAACAATCTGAAGAAGAAAGAATCTTCCCAGAATATAATTTAATCTATTATATGAAAAAAATAACTTAACTGCGCAGCAGGCAATTGATTTCATTGTAGATTTGATACACGATTTCATTAATTAGAACTAATTTGTAAAAGTAACACCATTATAATTGAAATTAAATATATTAATAATAACGTGTTTAATAGTGTAGACTACCTATATAATTTATTTTAATTAAAAAAGAGAAGCCCGATAATAGACTAAGGGCCTGTTTCACAATCTCCAGATAAACTTATCTGCCAGTTAAAATTATTGCTATCCTTTTCTCCAGTCATATAAAAGAAAAGGACAGCAAACATTTACCTGACAGATATGCTTTAACTGGAGATTGAGAAACAGGCCATAACTCATATATACAATGGTTTAGTTACCATTGCACGTTTACGATTCTGTCGCTTTCCTTTGGTTTTCTTTCGTCGGTGCCGTAGCCCTTTTAACTAAAGTCTTCGAACGACAAACTGTCAACTGTTTCTATTTAAAATATATCACAACAAAGAACCGGCTAAGTGCATGTCTGACCACGTATATGGAGGGTTCTATACATCCACTCGAAAAAGTTAATATCAAAAGGTCGTATCTGCCTACGACAGAAGTTTATTAAAGATAACTCGAAAACGCCCTAACCGATGTTTTAAACAATTTTTGTTGAAAGAACATGCAATATATATACTTATTCTCAATTTTTTTCATTCTTTTTGGATCTTCTGTTGAAAAGTTAGAGGGAGGGACACATTTTTTTTGCCTTTTCTGAAAATATTCACCAAATCAAAAAATGTTCAATAAAACCTCAATGTTATTTTTAAAGAGCTGTCTACTGATGAACAGTATATACAACATGTGGATATTTGGTAAAAAAAATGTTGACAAGTAATTACTTAGGTGCATGTATGGAGTGCCATATAGAACATACTGTTTTCAACAAATTTACTACAAACTAAGTAGCGGCATACAAAATGCACCTTATGTAAAATTGTATTAAGATACCTCTTATAGTTTCTGAGTAAAATGACTGTAACATACGGAAGGACGGCCGGACGGACGGACGGACAGACGGACATGACGAAACTATAAGGGTCATCGTATTTGCCATTTTGGCTACGGAAAACTAAAAAAAGGTACAACCAACTTTAATTACTATACATTAAAATAAAATTACTAACTAGAAAAATTGAATTACGACCCCGCGTATCTTTTCTAGACTTTTATAGACTATTTGGTAATACATTTAAGTGAAACTACGAATTCGTCGTTAGCTTGATTTGAAATCAGAGTAGAAAGATTATTACAGCAAGCTGTTACTTGGTACGATACTGCTTCAATTTAATCACGAATGCAACGCTGTAAGTAAAACGCTGTTTAACATATTATTGTTTAAGGTCGTTGGAACACTGGTTTTGTTTTTTCAGGAATGAAAAGCGGACATTAGAGGAAAACCAGGAAAACATGCTTACCTGGGGCCTATTTCTCGAAAGGTAAATATTATTAATCCAGGAACTATCAAATCGTAGGGTCCATTATAATAAGTGGAAACGCTCTAAGTTTTTGAAAAACGTTACGTTACGTTACTCGATCAGATATATGCGGCGCGTAGCCATCTTGTCTTGAGTATCTACTACGAGTATCACGTCACGTAACGCGGCGACAGCACCCAGCCAAGTCAGGATGCGTTGAAAATTAGCTAACAATTACAACGCACTAATAATATTACCCCCTTATTCATAAACGTCTACTAAAGTTAAGAGGCCTCTGATAATCGTTTGTCCCTTTCCGTCCAACCTATATGAGGGAAAGGGACAAACGACTATCAGCGATCTCTTAACTTTAGTGGCCGTTTATGAATAAGGGGATAAGTCTAACGCCGTTCGAGAAATGGGCCCTGTATTACTATGATTTTGACGACGAAATTTTGAGCAGGTATAATGTGTAAGGCAGGAAAAAATAAATGTTAAAGTTGACAGCGATAACAACCGAAGGCGGCTTTCACGCTGCTGCGGTTTCCACTTGCGGCGCCGGTGCGCGAGCGAGATGCTCTGCATGTGTATAGCGCTGGCACGCTTGCACACTGTCCCCGCATCCGATTGCTGTGCCAGTGTCATAATCGCCTAAACTATTGAAAAAAAACCGGCCAAGTGCGAGTCGGACTCGCGCACCGAGGGTTCCGTACAAACCTGTAGGTATATAGGGGTAACTTCAAAATTATAAAAAAAAAATATGTGATGTAACAAAAAATTTACGGTTTTTGCAATTTTTCCTTTATTTGTGCTATAAAACGTTACTTCGTACCAATCGCAAAGTATCGATTCTGAGTTCACGGGAGTACCCTGTAGGTTTTGATTCCCTTGCGAGTTTCGAAAATTTGCGGCATAAACGGCTGTATCTTTTGATTGCGTTGGCTTAGAAGTTCTGCATGTGTATAGCGCTGGCACGCTTGCACACTGTCCCCGCATCCGATTGCTGTGCCAGTGTCATAATCGCCTAAACTATTGAAAAAAAAAACCGGCCAAGTGCGAGTCGGACTCGCGCACCGAGGGTTCCGTACAAACCTGTAGGTATATAGGGGTAACTTCAAAATTATTAAAAAAAAAAAATTATATGATGTAACAAAAAATTTACGGTTTTTGCAATTTTTCCTTTATTTGTGCTATAAAACGTTGCTTCGTACCAATCGCAAAGTATCGATTCTGAGTTCACGGGAGTACCCTGTAGGTTTTGATTCCCTTGCGAGTTTCGAAAATTTGCGGCATAAACGGCTGTATCTTTTGATTGCGTTGGCTTAGAAGTTTGACTTTTTCACAGCTCCAAGGGACAATAGACCTGAGTATTTGATATAAATTTCAGCTTGATACCTCCACGCGTTCCTGAGAAAAATGGTTTTGACAGACAGACAGACGGACAACTAAGTGATCCTATAAGGGTTCCGTTTTTTCCTTTCGAGGTACGGAACCCTAAAAACCTTATAAAAATGTGGGAGTCGTAGGTACTCGTGGTCCAAGGGTTACGTACTCGTACATAACACAATTTTAAAATATTATCTTATGTCCGCTTGACCTCATGGTCAAAGTCTATGCTGGTTATCTATAGACTTCTTTTAGACTTCGTTGCAATCTATCAATCAATCAATCAAATATTTATTTGCAAATGTAGTGATAAATACAGTTGGAAGGTACAGGTTAAGTGCGTACATTTTACTTAAATAAGCATGCAAATTTTACTTATTAACTACTAACCTAATCTAAGGCAGTGCTAATATGGAACTTAAGCTAAAGCTTATAAGTTAGGTATTACATGTTACATAAGGTATTATAATTTAAACATAATTGTCATATTAAGCTTCTAATTCTTAAACATTGCATTAAAACTTACATATTATTAACATACCCATACCGTATGATATGATACGTCATAAAATTAACGATATGATATGTCATAAAATCACCATAAAAATACCATAAAAATAAAAATATTTATTCATTTAATTTTAAAATATTTGTCAATTTTGTAATAATACTTTTCTAAGCAAAATTTATGTAATTTGAATTTAAATTGAGGCATGTCAGAGTTCCTTATATATACGGGTAAATGATTAAATATTTTTAATGACATACATAGAACGTTGTATCTAAAGAAAGCCGAGTTAGGTTGGAAAGGATAGCAGAGATCAGCCCCGTTTCGACATGGATATATGCTAGTTGACGCCTTTTTTTTGAATGAGCCTTCGTTGAGCTTAACAAAGAGACCCATTTCGTAAATGTATAATGAGGGCAAGGTCATCACTTACGATTACGGTAAAGAGGTCGCCAGGGTTCCAACTCATGTACGCCACATTCTACCTGTAGATAAATAAGTATTTTCTGTTTTATAAACATTTTTTGCTCCTATGTGATTTTAACAAATACGTCTTTATCTTCAATCCTGTTGCCAGCTAAGCGTAAGGCGCCTACGCTACATCAAAAAGAAATGCTCTCTAGGAAACCATCTCACACCTTTCAAATAAATAATATCAGTATACCACGGCAATCTACTTTCAATTTTCTCGTACAAGGATTAGGCGGGCAGATGAAAGTGCCGACGAACTCCCTTAATCCTCCAACTTTCGTGTTACATGTATGTTCACAAGAAATCCAATATATATTTGTGGGCAGAAAACTACAGAATAAAAGCGTCGCCTGAATCATTTGATTGCAGAAGGACCCTAGTAAGAAGAAATTAGACACGTGAGATTATCATGGCAATGAGAACTTCAAATGTCTGAAGGAGACAACGGTGTATTTCATTTAAGACATTTTCAACCGACTTCAAGATTTCGAAGGAGGAGGTTATCAATTTGTCGGGATCTTTGTTTTTTCTATTTTTTTTAATTTTTTTTTTTATGTATGTTCACCGATTATTCGAAGATGGTTGGACCGATTGAAAAATTCTTTTTATGTTTGATAGAGTATACTTCACAGTTGGTTCCATTGTAACCAGGTCAGGATCTGATGATGGGATCCTGGAGAAATCGAGGGAACTCTTCAACTATTATAGGCACACCTATAGTGATTTGAGTATTTTTTACAGCAGCTCGAGCATTTGCTGTTGTAAAGGTGGATGCTAAGTGAAGTCGGTTCTTCCTTTCATGAGGTTACACGGGGAACATAAAAGGACGGGGATCAAATCTGATTTGGCACTCATATCCACTATCCACTCCTTGAGTAAAATATTTGAACTAAGTAGATAGGGTAATGCGGCCGCTGAGCGTGGGCCGTATTCTAACTTTAAAACACGTATAGACACGATCGAACTTCAATACAACACCAATGCATTAACAACGCAATACAGCTACGCCATAAACATCTGAATCAGAAATATCAGAATTAGCTTGAGAAATATTCCAACGCAACTCCAATACAACTTCAATATTGGTTGAATGTTTATTGTGTGTTGGAGTTATGTTTGGTTTGAGATAGGTTGTATTTTTTTTTAATGTATTGTTAATGTATTTTTAAATTAGAATCCGGCACCGAGAGTGCATGGCCGAGTGTTCGTATATACCTACGTATAAATAATTAACATAATGGGACAATCTTACACAAATCAACCCAGTCCTACAGTATAGGTAAGCTCAGAAGGGCTTGTGTGGCGTGTACTAGGCAACGATATATATATACATATATATAATTTCATATGTATGTCGCAGTGAAATGATTAAAACAGAGATTTGAACAAATCTCTAAGGGATATGATCAAATTACGCAGGATGTTAAAATGGAGACTCCATATCATCATTTCCCTAGAAAAATTCAGTAATTTCACCAAATCACTGACTCTGTTTAGTGGGAAGACAAAATCGGTCAAAAAACGCGACACGCTTTTTCATTTCACTAGATTTGTTTAGTAATTTGACAAAATCCCTAACCGCTACAGTAAGTTGATGAAACGAACTCAGAAAGTCGACTAGTTTTATCATTTCGCTAAACAAGTTTAGTGAAATGATAAAGTCTCAACTGGAAGATGGTATATGGTGATTTGATTAAATCTCTGAACTGGTTTGGTGAAATGACGAAAGGAAGTACCGAATACAATATTTTACTTTACAGTTAAGCGATTTTATCAAATCTCTGACTACTGACTAGATAAAGTGAAACAGATATTAAATCAGAGATTTTAACAAATCTCTAAGGAATATGATCAAATCACGCAGGATGGAGAATCCATGTCATCATTTCCCTAGAAACATTTAGTAATTTCACCAAATCACTGACTCTGTTTAGTGGAAAGACATAATTGGAAGGTGCGTTATTTGTGAAAATCCAGTGCATGCTCACGGTCACTATAAGATGTTGTTAGATTAGCTAATTACGTAATAACTTAAGACAGAAGGTCCTTTAACTAGGGACTGAATAAATCAACCGACTTGGTATTAGATGGATCTCACAACTTTATAGGGTAGAAGAACTGAGTTGCGAGACTTGTTTTTTTTACAAGTTTTGATTTTGATGGCATAAACAACTTTGATACCTACTTTTGACATTTTATGTAACAATTTCAAGTAATCTAGTCTATATCTTCAATCTTTCTTCAGTATATGTTCAAAATGTTTGCTGCATTTTCCCTCTCAGCTCTAATATTGCTTTCTTTTTGACAAAATTGGCCTTTAACAACTAAGCCTTAACCTTCCTCTCCAACAGTACTTCCACATGTTGCATGCACTGGATGTTCACAAATACTGCACCGGCCGATTTTGTCTTTCCACTGAACAGAGTTAGTGATTTGGTGAAATGACTGAATTTTTCTAGGGAAATGATGATATGGATTTTCCATTTTACCATCCTGCGTGATTTGATCATATCCCTTAGAGATTTGTTAAAATCTCTGATTTAATTAATATCTGTTTCACTTTATCTAGTCAGAGAATGATAAAATCGCTTAACTGTAAAGTAAAATATTGTATTCGGTACTTCCTTTCGTCATTTTACTAAACCAGTTCAGAGATTTAATCAAATCACCATATCTTCCAGTTGAGACTTTATCATTTCACTAAACTTGTTTAGCGAAATGATAAAACTAGTCGACTTTTTCAGTTCGTTTCATCAACTTACTGTAGCGGTTAGGGATTTTGTGAAATTCCTAAACAAATCTAGTGAAATGAAAAAGCGTGTCGCGTTTTTTGCCCGATTTTGTCTTCCCACTAAACAGAGTCAGTGATTTGGTGAAATTACTGAATTTTTCTAGGGAAATGATGATATGGAGTCTCCATTTTAACATCCTGCGTAACTTGATCATATCCCTTAGAGATTTGTTCAAATCTCTGTTTTAATCATTTCCCTGCGACATGTATATACATATGTATATAATAGATACATATAGATCTGTACTTAAATATATAGATAACATCCATAACAAAGGAACAAGTAAACATCCGTGACAAATACACAAATAAACCGGGAACCCCGGGAGGGGAAAACGGTAGGGGTAGCGAAGAAGTTTCAAGTAGACCTGTAAGATAAATATAATATCTTTCAGTCTGGGGTTCGATCGTATTTAGTGCGTCTTTATATCTACTTGTGTTATTTAACGAATTTACAAACTCGCACTAAACACTAATCAATGTGTAAATGGGCTTTTTAATCCTAATAAGTATTTATTTGTAGTGCGTGCTAATAGGTTTACTTATACATTTTCAACACACTGCTCGTAACGAGGTTCTTATTCCACCGCTTTTATGCTCATAATCCTAGATATTAAACACGCGTGCATTTCACAATAATTATCCAACTAGTGGAATAATTTAATAATCCGATCAAGTGACGTTTGTACTCTAGTACCAAGTTGTACGTACGCAGACGAATCATTGTAATTTAGTCGGGTATTACCTTTACTTTTTTTTAACTCTTTATGAGTTACAGAGTTACAGTCTTTATGAGTTAGAGACTTGGGGTGCGCAGGGTCTTGGGGTGCGGAGGCCAAGGAGTTTGTCAGGGACTTGGGTCGTCGACTCAGAGAGAGGGGTTGCGATCCTCGCTCCGGATCGTACCTGGTTCAACAGGTTTCCTTGGCAATTCAGCGTGGCAACGCTGCTAGTGTCATGGGGACTTTTGAGCCGGCTACGGTCCGGGGGGGGTCTGTTTAATTCATGTTTAACGTGTAAGTAGTTATTATTGACAAAGCCTGAGGCGGATTTCAACTTGTAAATTTTGATTGTCTTTATGAGTTAACATTTTAAAAAAGTAAAAAAAAGTAAATATATTAAAAATATACACATTTACGATAAAATACAAATTACAATCCTGATTGTGAATAAGAATCATTTCAACTTATTATATTACTCGTAATACAAAATAAATTACGTTTTAAACACGAATTGTCTGTTTTAATATTGGCTGTTTGGCATTATACGTCCGCGCCTTTGCCTCAAGCTGCACGCACATCCAAAAAAGAAAATTGCGCGCCATTTATAAGTTAACCTCATATCATTGTTTATTTGTTAGATTTTTCTCGTCGTGTTTTATTAATTAACAAATTATATTTTCAATGAATAAGAAGACAACTTTAGCGTTAATTTAACCTCTGGATATATTTCAAAATTGTCATACATACTAGTAAAATGTCATCATAAAAATCTAGTGAGCAATACGTAAGAAAAAAAATACTATAATTTATTGCACAATAAATGTGAAGTCTTTAATTTTATGAAATAATTTGAAAAAGAGTTCCAGATACTCAATAACATCACAAAAAAGGTTAGTTATATTTAATTATCTTAGGTTCGTAAGTACCTCTATCCTGTAAACATTCTGACAATTAATGTATTTATCAAAAGTTATTAATTATACTATTCTGTTATTTCCTCGCAAGTGTGTTGAAAAACGTCGTATGAAACGCGTCTGCTTGATCATTACATAAGCTCAGCTTCCTTATGCGCACTCACATGCGTTCGTGTGCACAATATCGCTTCGTATGTAATGATCAACTTAGCACACTTGTATCATAATGTACTATTACCATAAATTTCAACGTCTTTACTTTTTTTTGCAATTAAAGTGTTTTGATATGGCTTCTGTCTTCTTCAATCTTCGCATTATTGAGTAATTTTAAGATTTAATGTATTACTGTTTTGAATAAATAGGTCCCGCCGAGTTTCTTGCCGGTCAAAATACTTCACGGGTCAGAGGTGTAAGGATAAAAGATAAAAAACTGGCCAAGTGCGTGTAGGACCACGCATAATTGAGGGTTCCGTACCTTCAAGGGGATAAGAACCCAATCAATACCAAAAGGCCTCTAGGGATCTGGTGCCTATAGAAGAAACTCAAAAATGGCTGAACAGATAATGTTCAAAACAATTTTCGTAGAAAGTATGTAATAAGGCACATATGTTTTGAACTTACGGTTCAAAAGTTACAGACACAATTATTCTGAATTTATTTTAAATGTTAAAAAAAACCATAACTAAATAGCGCCATACAAAATACACCTTAATGTCAAAATTTTATTAAGATACGTTTTATAGTTTTCGAGTAATGGACGGACGGACATGACGAAACTATAAGGGTTCCGTTTTTGCCATTTTGGCTACGGAACCCTAAAAAAGATATTTATTCTTCAATGGGCTATATTCCATTTTGTTTCAGCTATATTTCAGCAGATGTTACAGCTTACGGGGTCCGGCTCCCCGTCATCTGCAATGTAGGGTTAGAACCGGTGGTAGTTTTATTTTCTTCCTCAGACGTTCATAAGTGCATTGTAATGTGCCTATATTGAAGTAAAAATGTCTTTTATGTCTTTATATTTTAATATACGACCGAATAATGACTGCATAAAAGCATATTTGATATTATTTGATATTAGACAATTTTTTCCCCTTCCCGGACCGCTTTGATTCTTTCAATCGATACATTCAATTTGCCGAACCAAAATCGACAGTAGGTTGGCAGAGAAAAAGAGGTGAATTGGTGAATTAACAATAGAAGATTGGTAGAGAAGGGCCCATTTATCGAACTATATTAGACTAATAATATTAGTGAAGTAGCTGTATGGGTTTCCATTACAACACAATAATAATATTAGTATAATACCATTCAAGAAATAGGCCCTTGGTAGGTACATACTTGTGACTTGTCTTGTCCTAAAATATGCTAATTATTTCAAGTCATACAAAGTACGCTATGATATAGAGAACTTTAATCTATGAGTAGCATGTCAAGGTGCCTAGTTATATTAAGGGAGATACTAAATGTATTTTATTTCTAAATCAGCACGGGGACGCAACAAAAACGGGTAACGTAGACATAGTTTTAGTTACAAATAAGTGTTAATGTTAATATGCAAGTAATAACGTAAATGTACCTTATCATTTGCGTAACTTCTTTGTGTACTATATTGTGGTGGTTTTATTTGGCAATACGATGACCAAACTATTGTAAGAGCTCACTCTGGAACATGGATTACAGTTACATAAGAGTTACAACGGCAACACTGGCCGGGAATAAACGTCAAAATGACCTAGCGTATTTAATTAGTGAAAATAAATGTTTTAAAAGTGATTTATAACGAGTTACTGTGTAAAATGACAAGATCTCAATGAAATTAAAGTGTAACAGTGTTATCTCTAGTATTAGTTTACTTTAAGGAGTAAATTATTATGACGAAAAATTTTGAGCCAACTGTCAACGGCTTAACGTTCAAGATTTAAAATTACACCGAATTTACATGGAAATTGCCTTCATTTCATCGAAGACTTTTACAGGGGAGTATTGCTTTTCACATTTATATGCCTTACTTTTAGTCTGATTGTCCAAAATAACTTAATATTTTTAATATTCAGTACCTAACCTATGGGCAAGTAAGTTCTTGTTAAAAACAGTGGTTCATCTTACTAAACTAGCCAAAGTGAATGCTAATAAACTCAGAAATAGCACAGATGTATTCAACGAACATTATTATAAGTTGACGTTCAAAGTATAAAGTTTTTTTTTGTGTAAATTCCTGCTATAAAGCTTAATTTAAATACTAGAAAATTTGAATTTAAATACTTTTTTCTGTTAGTACCATTGTGAATCATACTTGCTAGGCTCAGATTTCTTACATTGTCAATATGTTTTCAGCACAACCCTCTAAAATGACTACTCGCAGGGATGTTTTGGTCGCTAAAGTCCAGCAACTACAAAGGGATCTTAAGACGGCGACTGAGCTGAATGACAGACTCCTACAAGAGCGGGAAGAAAGTGAACAGGAAATCGAGCGTGTTATCCGAGCAAACACTGTTCTCAAAACTCAGCTTGCCAACCAGGACATTGACTATGAAGATATCCAGGGTCAGCGGGATGAACTTCAAGCTACTGTAGACCGATTTGAACAATGCCAGGAAATACACGAACAGGCATTGCAACGCATCAAGGACCTGGAGCAGCAGCTGGGGGAGATGGACCTTAAAAAAAATTATACTTGCAAGTACTGCTCCGAGCACTCCGGGCCGCCAGACAACAATTTAAGTATTTTTGCTGAGCTAAATAGTTTTGAAGTAGATTTAGTAAATGACAGCATAGTGGACTCTCCTTTTATGGAAAATATAGAGTTTTCAAGTTCTGTGTGCATAGGGAACAGTGATGGGAAAATTTCATTGAACGGAAGAAAAAAGATAAAAAAATATTTAAAATTAAATAGATTCATAAAAAAATCTAAACTTTTGCTGAAATGCCACAAATTCTTATTTAAATCATTAAATTCCAAATGTAAACATGTAGCCTTGAGAGATGAACTCCTAAAGTGCCAATATCAATTAGACCAGACAGTAGAGGAGCTGAATCATCGCTCTGCTGAATTAAGCAAATTAGAGTCAAAGCTAAAAGCTCTTAATGATAAGCATGAATTATCTAGTAAAACGCTACAGGAATACATAGCCTTTATGAATAATGTTCTAGCACCGGGCAGCGGCTACCCTCTGCGCTTGGAATCGCCACGGCCGCCGAGTCGCCTGGCTGCGCCGGGCTCGCCCGCGCCCGCGCCGCGCGCCACGCTGCTGGCGCGCGTCTCCGGCGCGACCACTCCGCGTCGCCAGCCCGAGCCTGACCTTAGCCTGGACGTCCGGGAGTCGTCGCTGGGTCCTTCACAGTCATGCCCTGGATTGGATGTCGCACTGGATTTATCCCTGCCCTGCCCAGTGGAACCAACTCCACCGTTATCGTGCCCAGGCGAGGCGGGTCCACCGCCGCCATGCACTGTCGAGCCGGGCCCATCGCCGCCATGCACTATCGAGCGGGGCCCATCGCCGTCGTGCCCAGTGGCACTGGATCTATCGCCGTCGCGCTCAGTCCAACACACTCCATCGCTATCGTGCCCTGTCGAGCTGGTTCCGCCGCCGCCGTGCCCGGTGGAGGCGCCACTCTCGCGCGCGCGCCCCGCCCCGCTGGTCCCCGCGCTCGTGCCCGCGCCTGCGCCTGCGCCCGCACCCGCACCCGCGCCCGCGCCCGCACCTGCGCCCGGCCGCACCGTTCTATATACAGACGAGGTGGGCGCCGGGCTCGGCGCGCTGCTGGCGGAGCGCTTGTCGCGAGGCGTCCTTAACAACTGTCACCCGGGCGCCTCCTTCGATCGTCTGATCAAATGTATATCGGTCGGCGAGTATGACCGCGATTCCACGCTTGTAGTGTTTTTAGGAAATAGTATAGATTGCACTAAACGAGATATCTTGAGATTATCCGAGACCCTGTCAGATATTGGCCAGCGAGATTCTGTAAAAATAATTATCTGTGCCTTACCATACAGAATGTCGAGTCATATAAATAAGAGGGTATATTCTTACAACTCCGTATTTTATAATCTTTCTTTGTACAGTAGTACGATTTCGTATTTTGATACAAATAAATTTATTGAGGATTTTATTATGCCCCATGATAGGACTTACCTTCCGAGAAGATGTCTTATAGATTGTGCTAACCTGTTAGCATACAATATTGTAGACCCCGTCGTGACTAGCACGGCGGATGATAGTTTTATTAAGACGAATCCCGATTCATACTGCAGGGGCTCAGATTTAGAGAGGCAGCCGTCTGGTGATATCAATTTAAACTGACTGCTACGACAACGAGTGCACCAGCCGGCTCCGTTCCTAAACATAACTGTGATGCTAGCATAAGTAGTAAAACTGATGTATTGTACTTAGTTCACCAAAATATTCAAGGGTTTACCAGTAAACAACTGGAAATTGATTTATTTGTACAACACTCGAACATTGATATCCTCTGTATAACGGAGCACTGGCTAAAAGGTCATGAATTTATGTTTAATTTCCACAATCATAGTGTAGTAAGTAAATTTTTTAGAAAATCCTGCATTCGCGGCGGGTCATTAATAATGGTAAAACATGATATAAAAAGTAAGGAGCGGAAAGACATTGTTGAATTGTCTGTGGAACGCCATATTGAACTTTCTTGTGTCGAGTTAGAAGAATTTATAATTATATGCGTGTACAGGCCTCCATTGGCAAACTATAACACATTTGAGTCAGTGATAGATGAAGTTCTTACAAGTGTTTTTTGTAGTAATAAAAGTGTTATTGTGTGTGGTGATTTTAATATCAACTTACTTGAAGATTCATCCATGTGTGTAAGGTTACTTAGTACTTTCAAATCCTACAATTTAGTAAATTTATTTTGTGAGCCTACACGAATCACAGCAACCAGTGCTACATGTATAGATAACATTTTCAGTAACAAGGATGCGACTAGTAAATCTATAATAAACAACTTAAGTTCTGACCACTGTGGACAAAAAGCCTCTTTTAGCGGAAAAACTAAGGATATTCCACAAGTCACTATGTGCAGACCAATTTCCGAAAGACGATTAGATTTATTCAGTCGGAATATCACGAAACAATTATGTTATGTTCCATTTACCCAGGAAAACCCTAACCGTATGAGTATTGAGTTGTTTAACTGTATTAAAAGGGAATTTGATGCCTGTTTCATTCCGAAGAAGGTGCAAGGCAAGGTCAAGACGAAATTTAGCGACTGGGCTACGCCGGATATTCATGAGAAAAGACGACGGCTCTATGATTTATATGACTTGAGAAGAATTAATAAAAGTCCGGAATTCCTAGATTATGTCAGGAACTTTTCTAAATCTTTTAAGATGATGTGTGCCGCTGCTAAAGCTGATTATCTGTCCAGAAAGATCCAAAATTCCAAGGATAAAGTAAAAACTGTTTGGCAAGTAATCAACGATGAAACTGGGAAACGTAAAATCAAAGATCCGCACTACAACCTACGTATTAATAATAATTTAGTGAGTTCGGACCTTGAAGTTGCGGATCATTTTGAGCAGTTCTTCTCTAATATACCGGTAGAAACAACAAAGTCTCTTCATTCATCGCCTGACGTCGCTGAGGCAATACTGAAAACAAACATAGCAGAGTGTACAGATTTCTTTAAATTTTCATATGTTACTCCGAACTTAGTTATTAAAACATTTAAATCCCTAAATTTAAAGAAAACTGAAGATCTTTGGGGCCTATCTGTTAAAGTTCTACATTCCATTGTTGAATCGATTGCACCACATTTAGCTGATATATTTAACAAATGTATTGATACAGGAATATTTCCAGACATAATGAAGCACAGCAAAGTCATCCCCTTGTTCAAATCAGGATCGAGAACAGAACCAAGCAATTTCAGACCAATTTCAATACTGCCGGCACTGAGCAAAGTTTTCGAGAAACTAATTCTAAATCAACTTGTGTCACATTTTAACCGAAACGAATTGTTCGCCAGAAATCAATTTGGTTTTACCAGAGGTCGCTCGACTACTGACGCAGGTGCTGTTCTTCTTGAGCACATCTTTGCCGCTTGGGAAAAAAAACAAGATGCTGTTGGAATATTCTGTGACCTATCGAAGGCATTTGATTGCGTTGATCACGAAAATCTAAAGAGAAAACTAAGCCATTACGGGATCAAAGCTGGTGCCCTTAACCTCGTCTCATCATACCTATCGGATAGAACACAACGAGTGGTTATTAATGGAACTCAATCTTCTGGGTCCCCTGTGGCACTCGGAGTGCCTCAAGGCTCAATACTTGGTCCTTTCCTGTTTTTGGTGTACATTAATGACCTACCTAAAATTGTGCAAGATAAACATGATATAGTGTTATTTGCTGATGACACATCTCTGATATTTAAAGTGGACAGAAAAGAAAACAGCTTCGATAGTATTAACAGTGCACTCTCCAAAGTAGTAAATTGGTTTACGGCTAATAACCTACTTTTGAACGCCAAGAAAACGAAGTGCATCAAATTTACACTTCCCAACGTCAAGCAGATTAACAGCAGCAAGATTATAATAAATGATGAAATAATGGAATTCGAAAATCAAACTGTTTTCTTAGGAGTCACTTTAGACTCGAAATTACAATGGCATCCACATATAGCTACCCTAGCTGGGAAACTTAGCTCTGCAGCCTATGCCGTGAGGCGAATCAGCCATCTAACAAACAGTGAAACTGCCAGGCTGGTATACTTCAGTTACTTTCACAGTGTTATGTCGTATGGAATTCTGTTGTGGGGTAAAGCAGCTGATATTGGGACCATATTTGTGCTACAAAAACGAGCTGTACGTGGCATTTATAAAATGCGCGGTCGAGCATCCGTAAGAGGAAAATTTGAAGAGGCAAATATTCTTACCGTAGCATCTCAATACGTACTTGAAAACATTATGTATGTGCGGAAAAACATCCATAAATTCAAGCTCAACAGTGATATCCATAACTATAACACTAGAAATAAAGATAAGATTGCTGAGCCTGGCCACCGCCTCGGTAAGGTTCGTACGTCTTTTACTGGGAACTGTACACGTTTTTATAACAAAGTCCCCGCTGATGTAGTGAATTTGCCACTAAATAAATTCAAGTCTTATGTTAAGCGCTATTTGTTGAGGAGAGAGTACTATACTTTAAAGGAATTCATTGAGGATAACGATGCCTTTAAGCCTGTAGCTTGATATAGTTAGTACAATACAAATTGAGAAATTATTAGGTACATTACTCTATGAAGCAGCTTTACTAGTGTCCAGTATTACCTGTTTTTCATTTTTATTTTATTTTGTTTTTATTTAGTATTTGGACACTTAGAGACGTTATACATCTCTAAGTCTTGCATTCGCAAATATTTATATGTATAGATATATATTTAATGATCCTGACGCTTAGAGACATGTACATCTCTATGTCACTTTTATATTGTAATTTAGTTCACGCATGTAAAATACGAGCACAGAATATTGTTTCTCACCAGACTAAACATGGCTAGTTTTTATTAATTAATACTTTTTATTAATCATATTTAATTTTAGTTTAATTGGCTTTAGACACAACATTCGGTGCTTGATTATCCATATTTTTTATTATATAGAATATATAGATCAAGACACTTGGAGACCTTATACATCTCTAAGTATAATTTAGAAATAGTATGTTTATTGTATACTAGAATCACTTAAGTACTTTTTTTTATATTATTTAAATTCAAAGTTTATTTCTAACTGTTGATGATGGATTATTATAATTTGGAAATTTATGTAGAAGACACAGTTCAGGTAAGAAAGTATATCAAACTTGTATGTAATTTATTTTCAATAGTCAGATTTGGACTCATCTTTTTTCTTTGGTATTTTTCTTAAACTATAACCTATTGTTGGTTAATCTAACCTTGGTTTGATATGTTTTCTTATAGAACAACGCACTTATATGTATTGTTTAGTTTTGATGTACTGTTGTTTTGAAAAAATAAGTCCCGCCGAGTTTCTTGCCGGACATAATTCTTCTCGGGTCAGAGGTGTAGGGTTAGAACCGGTGTAGTTTGATTTTTTTCTCTCTCTTTTACTTTGACGTGTAAAAGTGCCCTTGTGGCCTACTTACTGAATAAATGTTTGAGTTTGAGTTTGAGTTTGGATATGGAACGGAAATAGGAACAATAATTCCTAATAAATCTCAAACCAAAAAAAAATTGTAAATCTCTATACGAACTTTCAACCCCTTTTTAGCCCCGTTCTAGGTTGAATTTTGAAAAACCCTGAAATTGCGTTTATTATTAGTAAACGTACGAAGTTTCAAATCTCAAACTCCAGATTTTAAACCCCACCGATACAAACTTTTACCCCCTTAGGGGTTGAATTATTCAAAACAGCTTATTGTTGGTTGTACAAATTGTAAAATGAACTCGTCCTGCAAATTACAACTTTCTAGCTTCAGTAGTTATGGCCTCCCTTTAATACAAACTTTTCAACCCCTCGGGGGTGGAATTTTGAAAAACGCTGAAATTAGTTTTTTGCCTTGAAGTTTGTAGCTAATAAAGTTCGTTTGAAAACTTTCAAGTCTGTCACAAAAAAAATTCTCTATACAAACTTTCATCCCCTTTTTTCCCTGTTAGAGGTTGAATTTTGAAAAACGCTGAAATTACTTTTTTAATTATTAGTAAACGTACCAAGTTTCAAATCTGTAACTCAAAATTTTAAACCCCATCCATACAAACTTTCAACCCCCTTTTTATCCCCTTAGGGGATGAATTTTGAAAAACCCCTTCTTAGTGGATACTAACGTTATAAAAACTACCTATTGTGAAAAATTCAGCTCTCTAGGTCCAACGGTTCGGGCTGGGCGTTGATTTAAGTGAGTCAGTCAGTCAGTCACTCAGGACTTTTACGTTTATATATCTGTGCCTCCAGTGTAAAACGGTTAAAGTCGAGTTTGTCCAGATTATGGATATTTCTACCATAGTGTAAATTTGACAATACTACATCGTTTGTTTCGACTCTCATAGCGCTACGACAACTGGTTGCTGAGATATCGTTTGTGTAAAAGGGTTAAACTAGTTTAAAATATACTACAACTCACAACTCTATTGTTAAAAATGATTTAATTTTACTTTATCTTGTCAAGAATAGTGGAAAGTAAAAATCGTTTTACAAATTATGGTTAAAGTACAGTTTTACCTTTTTGCAAAAACAATATTTGACATGAATACTCGGTGTAAAGAAATCAAAGTATACTTAGGTCATCTTATACTGCCTAGGCGTATTTCGTAAATAGCGGTCAAAATTAGGTTTGTTTATTATTCACAAACAATTTTAGGGATAAAATGATGTGTAAAGTGGTCTTATTTTACTTAGTTCATTTTACACAATCAAGTTTAGCTAAATCGAGTAAATAAAACAGATTAATGTTTATTTTGATCCTTTCTCATATTTCATTTATAGTTGATTATTATGGGATAAAGTATATTTTACTTACTTTACGCAATGCTATTTTACGGTCGCATTGGGAAAAGTAGTGTTAACGTCAAGAAATATTCTGTTTGGAGTTGTGTAAAACGGCCAAAGTCAATAAGACGCGGAGGTGCAGAAGGAGGCTGAAAGCGCATACGTTACAAATTAATGAGTTTGCAGCAATCGCGCGTCCTCCGCGCTTTTACGAGTTTTAAATAGGTATGTTTGTGCTTCGCAGCCACTTTCGGTGATATAGATGCTTTTGATCATTTTACACAAGAAGAAACTAAAAATTAGTTATCTATGTGCTGTGACTGACACAGATCAAAGTATATATTTTTACTCGTTAAGTGGGTAATCAGTAAAAGTCAGTAATACAATAATTAAGGAGTATAAAATCATTAGCAGGATAGCACTGAAGACTTAGAATCAGCTATTTGTAGTAATTAGAACCAAAGAGCGACTGTCCAAATAAAATGAAGAAGAAATTGACGAAGTTAAGATCGGAAAAAGTCAAGCACGACTGCATACTGGCACGAACACTATTTAAGTTATACTGGGAGGCAATTAATGCGGAATAGGCCCACCTATTCTTGACTGTGGTATGAATATCAACCACTGCATCGTTAATAGCCTTTATATGAGAACAACAAAATCCTATTAAGCGCCCACGGAGTAAGAGTACTGCAAGTAATTGTTAACAGAATCAATGAGTGAACAGTTAATGTTTCCTGGTCAAATGTTTCATGAATCAGCCCGTGGTAAAAATAGTAATATTCGGAGGTCAAAATCTTGTGGAGAACCACAGGTTTTTATTGAAATTTAGGATTCGGTATCTTCAAGATTAAAAGATTATAATCAAATAAATTTAAAGTTATTGAAGTGACCCAAAATGGTTTATAACCCGTGACCGGAGTGCCGCTTTTTGATCTGCAAACTTAGCGGACACACTTTCGTAGTCCTAGAGTGGATAAAATTATTTATTGGGCACAGGAGTTCTATTGCAGTTTTCATGCCGATTCCATTGTATTGGCTAGTGATCCCGATTTATAAGGCCGAGCAAACAAATATTTTTTCGGAACAAATTAACATGTTCTAATAAATTGACATTAATCATTATGATTCGTTTTATGTTTAACCTGAACATGAGATTTGAAATTCTAGTTCCTAAAATTGTTTCTTTACACAACTTTTAAATAAAAACATATATTATCAACACTATATAAAGTTCAGTTTAACCCTTTGACACAATCATTGTTGTTGTGAAAAGGGATAAAAGTTTTTTTTGAAAGCCTCTATTTCTGTTAATTTCAAGAAATTTAAGTTAATTTAGAAACGAAGCTGTAATTAGTTTCTATAACTTTCTGGTTATAAAACAAAAACATAATTTTTCTATAAAGAACGCAAAGAAAAACAGATTTGAAACGTTTTTTAGCCGTACTGTAAAATTCCATTTTTTGAGTTTAATCGTTTTACACTGGAGGCACAGATATATAGATGACTGTATTTTACTTACTAACGCTTTCCCTAGTCTTCCAGCCCGGATTGGCTTCGGCGCAGCTTCATTACGTGGCAGCAGTATCGCAAACACCAGTACCAGTACGAATACCGTGAACACCTTCATTGTTACAATTTATGGAGCGGAGATATGCAAAAACAAGTGAACGCCACCACGATAATAAAGTCTACGAGTAGATACGCTTTGGTTCCGAAATAAACCGCTTATGTAGGGTACCTTGTTTCCTTCTATTTGTCATTTTATTGTTTCGTTAAACAGACAATAATACGTAATGAATACGTGAGAATTTAAACCCACAAGCAGGAAAACCAGGAATTAATCTATTTACAAAATCGCTATTGTGGTTATCTTTTGCTGAAATTGGTAATTTAAAAGTTGTAAAACATATCATGAGTAGCCTACCCGTCTCATTTTTAAATTATTGGTACTTACTTATTACCTACTCGTAATTAAAACAATAATTGTTACCTAGACTAACTAGGCAAGGATCTTAGAGGAAATGTAATTTACGTTTTTTTATTCAATCACAATTCACATCCATACTACATACAATTGTTTGTTTGTTTGTTTGTCCGTCTTTCACGGGCAAACGGGGCGACGAATTAACGTGATTTTTTAAGTGGATATAGTTGAAGGGATGGAGAGTGACATAGGTTACTTTTTGTCTGTTTCTAACCCCCCACTTCCCTAAAATGGGGGGTGGAAGTTTGTATGGAGCATTACGCAATTTTCAAGGTATATAGAAAGCTAAAAATTGGCATGCGGACTATTTGTGTGCGGTTTATTCTGTTCCGAGTTCTCTTCTGTGTTTTAAATCAGGAAAGGGGAACCGTGTTACCCCGAATTTAACGCGAGCGAAGCCGCGGACAAAAGCTAGTTGTTCATACATTTGTTACTAAACACAAGTAGGTTTTTTTTTATCGTATGGCTACATATAGTGATATGGATAGGCATTTCTTCTCAGGGGTAGTGGTAGTCGGAAAGCAGACAGATGATGAAGAAAATCCAGTGAGTGCTACGAGGTCCAGATGGGACAGTGCAGCTGCTACGTTTGTTACTCTTTTAGCACCACCCAGGGATCACGTGTAGGGTTGTCTAAGGTGTTTCCTACGGACGCAGAGTAACATTGATCCCCAAGATTGACACAAGTTAGGTAATGTATGGACTTGCACTTAACACTTATCAATATGTAAATGGGCCTTTAGGAAGAAATATAAATGACTAATATAACCTTATTGGTCCGGGATACTACCCCGGTCATGGCAATATACTATGTACAATCTTAATATATTATTTAATAAACTTTGGTTAAAAGCAGATCCCTTGACTCCCAAAACCTACGAAATTTTTCACTGCTCTTAAAACATTGGCACATTTTGATTACTTCTCGATAAAAGTTGGTCGTTCGACGAGAATCTGTCTCTTGTCATTAAAATTAAGGGTTTATTGAATTCATACCATTTATCATTAATAAATGAAGACAGGAATAATTAATGAATGGTTACGTCAATCGGCCCTTTCCTTTAATTTATTACTCTAGTGACAAAATTAACGTTTGGAGGCAGTCATTTGTATTAAAATAATAAACGTAATTAAATATCTTAAATTAAATAACATCTTAGAAAAGACCTTCAATAAATCACTTTCCTTGACAAATATTTAACTTTAATTTCCCTTTCTTACGTTGCGTTAAATCATAATTAATATTCTATAATTTAATTAAAATCTTAAAATAGACGTTTCACCAAAGACATAATAAATTGTGATTAATGGTTTTCAAGAAAGTACCTAACTAATAACGAACATTAATCATTCGAACTTACAAACACGTTTTATACCTATTGGTCATACATTTTGTGTTGTTTAAATGTTTTCTTGATACGTTATGTTTTAGTACCTATCATATCAACACACCTATTAAGCATAGGTTCTTCGTTGCTTAATAACATTGTTAAATATGTTAACCAGCGATCTTCTATTAACATGTTAGGCAGCTATGTGTAGCGCCAGTTCAAAATTCTGGCAAACTATAATGAGTACTTATCTAGTAACTAGGAACGTAGACATCCATATTTAACGGATAAATGACCATAACCATATGGCCTACACCGCTGTCATCTCATAGAAAATGATAAAATTTTGACCATAGCGAGATTTTAGGGGACGTGCCTTAAGTATAAACAGACAAATTATTGCAGACAGAAGAATCGGTCGTAAACGTCACTTTTAATAAATCGTGGATACTTTTAACCCTTTGTGGCACAAAATGTTGTTTACTGTAATAGAGCCTTTTTTCGGCAGCACTAACTTATGACTAATAAAAGGGAAAATAACAAAAAAAATTACACAAAACACTACTACTAGATCTTTTAAACAGGTGGTTATTAAAGATGACTACCAGGACGAAAAGAGTTAACATTAGTGGAATCATAGACACATTGTTATACAGTAAATTACAAGTAGGTGGGTAAATTGCAATTTTGTTATACCTGTATGTAATCTTTTCTTTATGGTACGTATTTATAACGGCTAATAGTCTTAATATCATAATAAGAAATAAGAAAATTAAGAAAACCTTAATATAATCTAATAACAGTTAATCACTTCTTCTTCACCTAATATCATCACTTATTTTACAACTTGTCGTATTTGTTTTGGCAGATGTCCGACCGACGACCAGACCAGACCAAGTCCTAGTCCATACGGACTTTTTCCAAAAAGTGAGGAAAAAACTAGGCAAACGCTACTGACTTCTCCTTCTCTAATCAACAATGGGACATCATGATATCTACTGGAACCTACTCGAATTTTTCGAAAAATACTTGACTAATTAATATTAATAGTCCCTGTCTAATCGTTTGAATTTTACTATGACAACACACTAATAATATTAGTCTAATACCGTTCGAGAAATGGGCCCTTGCATAGTTAGAATGGGGTCTATTTTTCGAAGGATATTAGACTAATTATTACTGTCTTGTTATGGAAAACAAGCAAGTGTCAAGATAATTTGATCATTCTGACTGAACGGTATGTGCACCTACTTCGACTGTGTTAAATGTGATAATACATATCGCACTTTTGCGGAGATGCCCCTAAATAATATCTTATCGTGATATTTTGTATGCGCAAAAAGAGCCGATTTATTTTTTTATCGCCTTTGGGAGACGCCTTTTCAGTTCAATGCCCATTAGAGGTTTTGTCGAGAACATTATTTTTAAAGGACGTGTCTGCGCTGCGTCAGGCAGAATTAGTATTGTGAGGGCCCGGTACAAATATTTTTGTCGAGAGTCTGCGATATACCTGAGTTATGAGAAAACACACAATTACATACTTACTACATCCGATTCATGATTAATCTTGCATATGTCAAATCGGCATGCAAAAAATAAACAGGTACTCTCAGATAATAGTAGTTTATGTAACTGTTACGTAATAAGGCCTTATTACGTACAGTTGCATACACTGCTTTATCTACACTCATATTATATATCCTAAGTGAAAGCGTGAAAGAATAAGAAAGGTGTTCGGAAACCATAGAATGACCGCCATTGCACCGCCATGGCCAACTCGATTGTGCCGGCCGGCGGTCGCGCGGGCGCGTGCCGTTGGTCAGGAAGGAGGACAGGATTTACATTATGTTAACAAATTCGATGTTCGGAATTTTAAACTCATAACGTATAAATATATGAGCATGTAAAGTTAAAATTACGTTACTGCCACAGATAAAAAGCTAATCATAGTTAAATCGGTTGTGGTAATGCTAGCCGTTGCCTACCGTTTTTGAACACGTTTTAGAGGACTTATAATGTGATTGTAGATAAAGATTTTTAGATTTTATTACCTGGAGTGTTAAGAAAATAAAAATGGTACATACTCGTACAGGTAGGTGGTTAAAAATATGTATAAATGCTTTTGTTTCTTCGAAATATGGAAACAAGATACTGACATAACTAACAAACAATTTTAAAATAAACAATTCACAGCGACAAAATAAACTCACGCACTACTTTTTCATTAAGTATACCTATTATATTATATCCTTATCACTCTTATCAGTATTCTTCAGAAAACTATTCTATTAGTAGGATTCAAAATACATTCACTGGGTCCCTTCGCCAAGGCGGTCAATCGCTTTAAAACAAAACAAAATAGAATCGAGTCCGTTGAAGACAGGAAGACAAAAACTTGAACGGAACTCGATTGTTCGGAAAAAAAGGACGCGTAAAAATGGCCAAGCCGTTTTACATTCTAATGTAAACGCGAGCACGGGGGATTTTTAGGCAAAACAGTTGGCTCGAGATTTGTAGAGATGCCTGCTTTTCGCTGTTATTTAGAATGCGTTTTGGGGAGTCTGCTATGAAACTGTACCCTTCAAACACATTGAAGCATTTTGGCTCTTGATACTGGTGTTGGTAATAAGTAGCTGAAACGCACAAAACACTATGCATTTAGGCTATGGAATGAAGCTCGTTTAATTAAACTTATTTGTAATTTTTATAACTAGATATGTGAAAATCAAGACTGATTATGATTCAAGACTGTAAAAATCAAGACTGATTATGATTACTTACCCTTATCCTTTTTTGATATCGGTCATTTAAAATGAGGGCTACCGTTTTTTCACTCACCATTGCAGTTGGCGCCACTGTCGACGGAGGTCCTGAAAATACGTCTGTAAAAATTGTTATAACCTTTTTTATTGTACTTAATTATTATAACCAAATTTACGTTCAAATAATATGGAATACACTAAACCGTAGGTACTTACTGTAAAAATATCGACGATGCCGCAGTGTTGCCCAGCTCCATTTTATAAAAAAAGGATTTACTTAGGCCCGCTTTTAAATAAATAAATAAATAAATAAATATTATGGGACACTCTTACACAAATCAACCTAGTCCCACAGTAAGCTCAATAAGGCTTGTAAACATTCACATTCAATTACTTTTTTAACGGCCTCCCAGCCTAGTCGGTAGTGACCCTGCCTATGAAGCAGGAGGTCCCGGGTTCGAATTCTGGTCAGGGCATTTATTTGTGTGTTTATCACGGACATCTGTTCCTGAGTTATGGATGTTTTCTATGTATTTAAGTATTTATATGTACTCGTATATATCTATTACAAATATCGTCGTCTAGTACCCACAACACAAGCCTTATTGAGCTTACTGTGGGACTAGGTTGATTTGTGTAAGATTGTCCCATAATAATATTAGGGGGCAGCTTGTGGCGAGCTGACGGTGAGTGGCGACACCGCGGACCCCTATTCCAGAGGGCCCTTTCCATTTGGCCCTCGCCTCTGTGCTTGCCTTAACTGGCCGGCCAGAGTGGAGTCGCAAGAGCGGGACCTATGCTCCAGGTTGGAAGTGTAAAATGTCATAACGCCGGCGCACGGTGGGCTGAAAATCGGCCTTCATAGAAATAGAAACCGAAGTCTTAAATTTGAACTTTTTTTTATTGGAATAGCTATGGTTAGGTGTTATTATGTCTCAAAATTAATCTTAGCTTATTTGGTTGGAAAAATAATTAATTATAATTTTTTTAGTAAGTCTTTGTATGGCGCGTATCAGAAAAATCGAGTTTTCTCCGAAAATAAAAAGTTAACCGTAATATCCTGACAAATGATTTTAAACACAATTATTCTTAATTTTTCCACATAATTAGAATTTTCCTACGGGGTGCACTTTAAAAAAAAAAAATCGAAATATAATTTTTATTTTTTTTATTTTATTTTTTTATTTTAATATAGTTAAACTCGTTATTTTGACTACAAAAAATGAATTTGAGTTCAATCGAACCAATAACGTACGCGTAGTGAATTTTTGTTCTAAGCAAATGTATGGAGCGTACGAGTAAAACGGATTTTTTTTTTCAAAAATTAAAGGTATACCGTAATATCCTTGCAGATGATGTAAGAACCAATCATTAAGGATATTTTCACATAACGCGAACTTTTCTACCGTATGCACTTATTTAATAAAAAAGAAAAAACTTATTTTTTCATGCTGAAATAGCTATTTCTCATTGTTTTACTCAAATAAATAATAAACATACAAGAGTTACAAGTAGAAAATTGAAAATAAAACCATTAGGTACATTAATACCCTTGCATCCTCTTTATTACATTATCTTTGTACTTAATGAAATAGTATTTAGCAAATGACACATTGAAAACTGATGAGTCTAAAATTAATGATCGTTAATGAGGTCCGGTTACAATTGTTAGTAGATAATATGAATGCAGTTTAATCATTAAGGTTTTAATCATTATGCTTATAATTAGACGTAAAACTAATTACAATAACAATGAATGGTGGTGTTCATTAGTACTTGCAATAAATAGGTAAGGGGTACATTTTATATTTTAGTTAATCTTGAGCTTCTCAACCGCTAACATACGACCATAAACCATGGACAGTCTTATTACGAACTTGGACTTGTTTGTTATCCTAAAATCTCAAGGATCTAGTTTAAATCACGAAGCTTTGTTTGAAATAGTGCTAACTAAATCAAACCTTAACCTGTCAGAAGAAGATCGTGACACCTTGAAAGAATTTTGCCGAAGATTTACAAGAGCCGCTACTAGCAGATGGAAGAAAAGCCAACGGAACACAGAAAAATTTAGAGCATTGTATGGATCTTGGTTAGAAGCAAATATTGACTGGCCAAGTTGCTTTTATCTTCAGTTGGATCTTCAGTTAGCCCACGGATCAACCAGCAGTGATCTCATTCCTCATACTTTAAGCACATCATCAACTGGAACTATGACGCGATTGAAACGTAAACCATTCGAAGACCTCGGAACGAAGCAGAAAAAAAAACAGATGCAGCGATCTAAGCATTGAAAACACAGACGAAGTTGTGTTTTCAGCTGTAAAACTTTTAAAAGAAGATGGTCGAGGTGAAATTGCATCAGTGATAGAATACATGTTAAAGAACCCAGAAGCAGTCCAGAAATTTACTGCAATGATCAAGAAGCCTGGTTCTACCGCGTCACTTACAGCAGAGAAGGCATTAGGTCTACTGATTTCATTGAAGTTATCTAAATGGCAATACATAACTTTACGAGAGACAGCCATCAGAGAGGGTGCTTCAACCTTATATCCATCGTATTTTAAAGTCCAGAAGGCTAAATGATTGCTGAAATGGACACGGATTCGGAAGTAAGCGACCAGGAAAACTAAACTTTCTGGATTCCTATATTAGCATTAGAATACTTTTAATTAGGATAGCATTACACATACTTATTTCTGTTTTTATGTAAACCAATTATTGATAATGTTACTGATATTTATTTAATTAAATAATTCGTAGTATCTACTAATGATTGTAACCGGACCTCATTAACGATCATTAATTTTAGACTCATCAATTGTCAATGTGTCATTTGTTAAATACTGTTAAAGATAATGTAACAAAGAGGATACAAGGGTAATAATGTAAAGGATGTAATGGTTTTTTCTTCAATTTTCTACTTGTAACTCTTGTATGTTTATTAAAACAATGAGAAAAAGCTATTTCAGCATGAAAAAATAAGTTTTTTATTTTTTATTAAATAAGTGCATACGGTAGAAAAGTTCGCGTTATGTGAAAATATCCTTAATAATTGGTTCTTACATCATCTGCAAGGATATTACGGAATACCTTTAATTTTTGAAAAAAATCCGTTTTACTCGTACGCTCCATACATTTGCTTAGAACAAAAATTCACTACGCGTAAGTTATTGGTTCGATTAAACTCAAATTCATTTTTTGTAGTCAAAATAACGAGTTTAACTATATTAAAAAAAAAATATATATATATATATATATATTTCGATTTTTAAAAAAAAAGTGCACCCCGTAGGAAAATTCTAATTACGTGGAAAAATTAAGAATAATTGTGTTTAAAATCATCTGTCAGGATATTACGGTTAACTTTTTATTTTCGGAGAAAACTCGATTTTTCTGATACGCGCCATACAAAGATTTAGAAAAAAAATTATAATTAATTATTTTTCCAACCAAATAAGCTAAGATTAATTTTGGGACATAATAACACCTAACCATAGCTATTCCAATAAAAAAAATTCAAATTTAAGACTTCGGTTTCTATTTCTATGGAGGCCGATTTTCAGCCCACCGTGCGGCGGCCTGCTGAACGGATTACCGGGATCTGGCTACCGCAGACTCACCTCTCGACAACCTCACAGCCCACGCACCGGTGTTGCCCTTGAGCCATCTTTGATGTCGCTTTTTACGGGGGCCCATCTTGCGGCGGGCGAGTCACGGTCTGCCGGAAATAAAATTGGATACCGTTTTATTAGGCAGGCGTCCGGTTCTTCATCCAATAGCCCAGTAGTTAGTCCATACTTTTCACCCAATAGCCTAGTACATTTTAGACTCCATTAACTCTCAATAGTCTTTACACCATGGCGAGTGCTGTCTCTGCGTGCGTCCAATGACACGGGTAGGGGCAGCATCCGCTTAGTGTACCTCTCACTTTTCATTAAATTGTCGAAAATGTCTGCGCGTTGGCTTCGGCTCCGCATATGCCTCCCAAAGGTCCGGAACACAATTGTTCCGTGGTCGGGAAAGTCATACAAATAATATTTATTATTACTCTTAACTTAAATAATATTTAAATTACTTTTAACTCATAAAATTTGCCATAATGAATATTCACAACATGTTAAATTAGAAATAATTCTGCAAATCCCACTTAAAAACTATGGCATTTGACATTTCCGAGACCTCCCGCTCCATCTAAATTGGGGCCTCTAACGGAAAATTCATACGCGATAGTCCTCATTGTTTACCAAATTTCCACGAGAGAAATCCGTAGTTACTGTGAATGATCGCGTTCACTGTAGTACCTACCTACTAGTTTTTTAAACATCGAGTCGCACGTGCTTGGTAAGCGATTGGAATTAGGCTAGCTATAGACGAGACGCCAAACTCATTATTAACGTACGAGCTTAGAATGCTGTTTTCCCGAATACTTATATATTTATAACGGGTTACTCACGTATCGAATTTAAGTCGATTTTTTGCTCGACACGTTTCGATCAATTACGTGAGTAACCCGTTATAAATCTATACATATAATAAAGCTGAAGAGGGTCGAAAGTCTGTACATGGAAGATAATCGAAAAAAAGTTGGCTGGGGATACTTAGAATCGATAACAGAACACGTTCCAACAATTTTTAGAATTTTTGTCTGTTTATCTGTTTGTCTGTTTATTTGACCGCGCATCACGTGAAAACGGCTGAACGGATTTTGATGAAATTTTGCATAAAGATAGTTTGAGTCCCGGGAAAGGATAATATATAGTTTTAATCTCGAAAATCAACCCTGGTGGGGGTGAAAATGGGGTTGAAAGTTTGTATGGAGAATTTTTAACCGCTGAAACGATTTAGATAGAAATGAGTATGGAGATAATTTGAATCTCGAGAAATGTCATAGGATAGTTTTCAAACCCTTGTGGGGGTGAAAAGGGGGTTGGAAGTTGGTATGAGGATTTTTTTACCGCTGAACTGATTTAGATGAAAATTGGTATAGAGATAGTATGGGTCTCGAGAAAGGACAAAGGATAGTTTCATCTTCAAAAAAGATCGCCCCTCCCATCTTACTTTTGAACCGTAGGTCCAAAAAATTTGAAAAGGGGGTGAAAAGGGGGTTGAAAGTTTGTATGGAGAATTTTTAATAGAAATTAGTATGGAGATAATTTGAGTCCCGAGAAACGACAGTATAGTTTTCATCCCGAAAATAAACCCTTGTGGGGGTGAAAAGGGGGTTAGAAGTTGGTATGAGGATTTTTTTACCGCTGAACTGATAAAGATGAAATTTGGTATACATAGTATGGGTCATAAGCAGACCTCGGACAGGGTGAGCTGTTTTAAGAGTTTGCATAATATGGACATACCTACGTAGTCATTCAATGGCAGATGTGATGTAATTGAATAACGAATTAAATTATTCTATTTAGATCTTTACATAACTAGCAAAACAAATTAATTGTATAGCAAGCCTCTTTAAATGATAAGCATATTATTACATATATCCATATGAAAGTAATATAACTGATATGATATCATACCTCTTTAGATAGACAATAACTCTATTTAACGATGCCATATTTAACATTGAAATATCATGACAAAGTCATTAATGTCATTCTAATGTTCTGTTGTGTTATTTTAATTTGTGAGCAATTTGAGTTTGCTAATAAAAAATAAATAATTAAGAAGAGAGATTATTCCGAATTTGAGTATGCCGAAATATAAAGCAAAAACAGTTCTTAAGTGGATTGAAAATGAACCTGACATGACATATGACGGTAATAAAAGTATTTTTTGTGCAAAATGTAAAACCAAAGTGACAACTAAAAAAAGTAATGTGCAAAGACACATCAAGGGACCAATGCACAATGGCAATTATCGAAAGTTTGATGAGGATTTCAATCTCAATTTAATTCGATTCCTCATTTTGTGTAACATACCATGGTCACAAATGAAGAATCCGGCTTTCAAACAGTTTTTTTCTAAGTATTTATGCTGCCAGTGTGCAAACCAACCAACACTCCCGAGTGAATCATGGCTGAGGAAAGTTTATTTGGATAAATTGTATCAGAAGCAAATCAGTTCAATACACGATAATCTTTCGAATGAAAAAATATGGATTTCTCTTGATGAATCAACCGACTCTTTAGGGAGATATATAGTGCATTTTTTAGTGAAGCCATTGAATTCATTTAACAGACCATATTTAATAGCCTGCAAAATATTATCAAAAGTTAATGGTCAAACAATATCTGTATTCGTGATGGACACTCTGAAAAATATGTGGGGCGAATCTTATGACTACAAAATTGGAAATGTTCTGGTGCTAAGTACTGATGGTGTTGCATACATGTTGCTGGCTGGCCGAATTTTGAAAACTTATCTGCCTAATTTGAAACACGTTACATGTTTGGCACATGGGCTAAACCGCGTAGCCGAAAAAATACGTTCCCTGTATCCAGATGTGGATTTGCTCATTTCAAACGTTAAAAAAGTATTTTTAAAGGCTCCTAATAGAATCCGCATATTAAAGGATAAATATCCTAATATGCCCCTGCCTCCAAAACCAGTGATTACGAGATGGGGAACTTGGCTAGCGGCAGCAGCATATTACGAAAAATATTTTGACGAAATAAAAGTAGTCCTATGGGCATTGAGATCGTCAGACGCAATGTCGATAAGAGTGGCGAAAAGAATTATACAAACTGAAAATTTACGAAATAATCTAAAATATATTGTTGAGAATTTCCATATAATTGAATATGCCTTAAAAAAATTACAGGAATCTAAAATATCCGTCGTAGATACATTTTTAACGTTGGACCAAGTGAGAGCTGTTATAAGCTGGTCTTCGTCTGCTTCTGTCAGTCAGAAATTAGAAGACGTCATAGCTAGAAACCCAGACTTAGATCTGTTTAGGGACTATGCTGAAAAAATTTCGGAAGGAACAGATGTGGACGGTATTTTAATGTACAACTTCACTCCGCTCACTTCAGTGGAAGTAGAAAGGTCTTTTTCCATCTATAAGTGGATATTAAACTCAAGAAGAAGTGCGTTGAAAATTGAAAATCTAGAAAAAAATATAGTTCTTTATTACAATAACCAATAACAAAGAAAAATTTGAATAAATAAATAATACTTACTCGTTTTGTACATAATGCACTGTCATTTTTGTTTAATTATTATTCATGAATTCTTTTTAATATTTCATCTTGAGGCATATCTATATTAACATCTACACTTGACATTAATGACGTAAAAATGGCTCACTCTGTCCGAGGTCTGGTCATAAGAAAGGACAAACGATAGTTTTCACCCCGAAAATCAACCCTAAAGGGGTGAAAAGGGAGTTGGAAATTTGTATAGGGAATTATTAACCGCAGAATCGATTTAGATAAAATTTGGTATGGAGATAATTTTGAGATCTGGAAAAGGAAATAAAATAGTTTTATCTCGAAAATTATCCCTTAAGCGGATGCAAAAGGGGTGGAAGTTTACATGGGGCAGAAACAACCAATGACCGCTGTACGTATTTAGATGAAATTTGGTATTGAAATCATTTGTAATTTTTTGGTTAAGATGTTCATATTTATAACATGTTACCCGTCGATGCTTTAAATGTACCTTTACCCGCTCTTAAGAAATATTTGAAAATGTCATGAATAATATTGTCTTCGGTTGCCGCGATAGTTATTCATGAAATAAAACAATTAAAAACGGATTTTATCGCGTGTATTGAGCTTAAATTACATCCCGACGTTTCGAACACTTCACAGCGTTCGTGGTCAACGGGTCGACCCGTTGAAAATCCGTTTTTAATTGTTTTATTTAATGTCATGAATGTCAAAGGGTTATTGCAGGTTCGAGGACTATATGTGACGGACAAAGATGCATGGCCCAAACCAAAAAACTACTACAAAATCGTTTAACATTTATAGGACACCGTTTAGGTAGGAAAACATATCAAACGTTTTGTGAAGCAGTCAGATTAGGATTTATTTTTCTTTATAATTAAACAATAGGTACATTATCTGTCTCTCAAGCTGTTTTGATATGTCTTCTTGAAGAACTACGCATTATTTTGTATCTTTAAGATCTGATAAATTACTGTTTTGAAAAAAATAAGTCTCGTCGAGTTTCTTTTCGGTCATAATACTTCTTGGGCCAGAACCGGTGGTAGTTGTGGAACGAAGTTCCTTATCGGACGGTTCGCGGATGGGGGGCTAGGCGAAAAAAAGTCACGTGACCGTCACGAAAAAGCGTCACGTCACGAAAACGCGACACCCATACGATTGAGAAACATGTATAATGTAATGAAATATAAAATATATAAAATAGAATAAAGTGAAGTGAAGTGTAGTGAAAAGTGAAAGTGAGAAGTGACAAAGTCACAAAAGTGAAAAAAAGTCGAGAACCTAAAAGTAAAAAAATGTAAAAAATTGTAAAAATGGCAAAATTTCTAAACTTCAAAAATTTCAAAAAATTCAAAACTTTAAAACATTTCAAAAAAATACAAAAAAAATTAAAACCACAAAATTTACGAAAAAGTCAAAAATAAAATAAAATTAAATAACATAACCACAGAATAACTAATAGTACTACCGTACAGAAAATTCACTCCTTAACAAAAGTCAGATTTAGGTATAAAATTATACCTATACTCGCCGTCTGCAAGCAAAATTGAAACTTATAACCGCGCACGAACCGTGAATCTTCTTTGCGCGCCGCAGTTTTATGACCGAGCTGTGAGCGTCGGCACGGGGTTGTCACTTGACAAGTTTTTGTACCTATACCTACATACTGATTTATTATTTTTAAGATAAATATGTAGGAATTACAAACGTTGATTATGTAAACATGAAATTTTCATCCGAAGATTGAAATTTTTATAGAGATTATGTCTGATTCTCACGGAAGTTGGTATGCCGTAGCCGTGTTCCTTTGAAAATATGTCGGTCAGTTCCTAATATTGTTTCTGGGCAACCGATATTCAATAAATTAAGGATGGTTATTTTAACTACATATTACTAAGTAAGGACTTAGGTGCCTTTCAATATCGTCCGGAATTATATTTCTGCTTAAAAAAAATATTTCTGCTCCTTGTTCTTCCGTTTATTCAGACGTCCGTAAATACATCTTTTATACGGATTAGATCGAGATAAGTTTCGAAGCCATTGCGCGAGCGCCACGTGACAAGAGTATCGTGCGAGCCGAGCGGCAGCCCACAGCCATACGCCTGCCCGGGAGGCGCGCCGGCCAAATGTACCTAAGCTGCGTAGTGAAACCGCGAAAGTGACATAACTTCGTTCCAACCGAGTGTTCTACGACATTCGCGTATTTTATTTTTCTCTGACGTTAAGTAGTGCATTGTAATGTGCTTACATTGAAGAATAAATATCTTGATCTACACCAATATCATAAATCCTCTATTCCGCGTTCGGAACCGTATGTAATTACCACCATTATTGCAACCAGTAACGAACATCAGTGTACTCATCTGTGACAGTGTGGTAAAAACGTATGAAAATTCATTACCTACGGTAACGTAATGTAAATCCCCCCCCCCCCCCCCCCGCGACCGCCGGCGCAATAAGGTTGGTCATGGCGGTGTTATGGCGGTCATATTCTAATGGTTTCAATATGTGTGTAGGTAAAGCAGTGTATGCTTCTCTACATAATTAGGCCTTCTTACGAAACAGTTAAATAAACTACTATTTATCTCTTTTTAGGGTTCCGTAGTCAACTAGGAACCCTTATAGTTTCGCCATGTCCGTTCGTCTATCCGCGGTCTAGCTCAGTTACCGTTCGCACTAGAAAGCTGAAATTCGGTGAGGCCTGATAAGAACTTTCAATAAAAACTAAAAACTATATTGAATTAAATCGGTTCAGCCGTTTTTGAATTAGGTATCAGTCAAAAACGCATAGTGAAAGGAAGTGCCGGAGAGTAAAATGACGTAAGCGCCGCCAAATATCCCTTAATAAACGACCTTTTGAACGGATGTTTTGTAACGGGGCGGCATCTACGAAACTCGACACTGAGCATCGCCCGACATGCTCTTGCGGTTTTTTTTTGCATTGTTATCCTGGAAATCATCCCTTAAGGAGTACTAATTCCAATTCAAGAAAATCCCCAGCCAGGTTATACGTAGCATATAAAAATTCAACGTCTAAAAGGGGGGTAGCAACTACACTCGATTAAGTTAAATTTGCATGGGTCATGGACCCCCCCCCCCTCCAAGTGCACCTCAAATAGAAAATAATAATTCTGCACTTGTGACCCCCCCCCCCCCCTCCGCCACCCCAAATTCAACCGTGCCTGTTCTTACCTTTCATGCTTAGACTGATTTGACGGGAGGATCGATTTGGATCATATTTGCCGTGGACATGAACGTATAAATACAAAAGTGATCCGGTATCGTCCGATATACACCTACTACTCTATGTCGTTTAAATCATGCCAAAAAAAATTAATAGGATAAAAAAAGTATTCATTTTTGAGTGTAGTTTCATTTACTGGTAAGTGTAAAATATTTTATTAGGACTACTGTCCTCTAGCGTATCCATCTGTCAACTTTACTTCAAGTTCCACCTCCAGGGTAGCGGGAGAGAAATTAGGGGTGAATTAGCCGCTTACTGACACAGACCGAATTCCACGCGGGCGGAGCCGCGGGCACAGCTAGTATATATATAAATGCCTTTGTCCTGACTGACTGACTGACTGACTGACTGACTGACTGACTGATCCACGCAGAGCCGAAACTACTGAAGCTAGAAAGTTGAAAATTTCAAGTCTGGTTACATTTGTAATGTGTACAAGTAATTTTTTGCATTGTTATCCTGGAAATCATCCCTTAAGGAGTACTAATTCCAATTCAAGAAAATCCCCAGCCAGGTTATACGTAGCCCCCCCCCCCCTCAAGTGCACCTCAAGTCCGATAAACACCTACTACTCTATGTCGTTTAAATCATGCCAAAAAAATGAATATGATAAAAAAAGTATTCATTATTGAGGGTTCCGTAGTCAACTATGAACCCTTATAGTTTCGCCATGTCTGCCCGTCCGTCCGTCCGTCCACGGATAATCTCAGTGACCGTTAGCACTAGAAAGCTGAAATTTGGTACTAATATATCAAGTAATATATATAAGTATATCAATCACGCCGACAAAGTGGTAAAATAAAAAGTGGAAAAAAATGTTTTATTAGGGTACCTCCCCTATACGTAAAGTAGGGAGTGATTTTTTTTTCATTTCAACCCTAACGTGTGATATATCGTTGGATAGGTATTTAAAAATGAATAGGGGTTTAGTAAAATCACTTTTTGATAATGTAAATATTTTCGGAAATAATCGCTCCAGAAGTTTAAAAAAATGCTTAAGAAGTTTAAAAAATAACTTTTGAACCATAAGTTTTAAAAATATGAAAAAAATCTCAAAAGTAGAACTTTATAAAAACTTTCTAGGAAAAATATTCTGAACTTGATAAGTTGAATAGTTTTTGAAAAAAAATTACAAAATAATTTCTGAACTAAGTTTGTAATTTAACCGTATAAGCAGGTGTTTATTGTACCTGTATAATTTCTATAAAATCACAATGAAATGACGTGCTTTCAAGTAAAGTAAAAACGGTGAAAATCGGTTCACGCAATAAAGAATTATCCCATAAAAATCATCTTCCATACTTTAAGCTCGCGCGCAATAGTTTACTTAATTTGCCGATAGATGTCGCTGTACGTGGAACGCTCATATCATATCCTACATGGCGGTGTTATTTTAACTCTTAAGTGGGGACACTTACTGTGACGGACGGAAAACTACGGAACCCTACACTGAGCGTGGCCCGACACGCTCTTGGCCGGTTTTTGAGTGTAGTTTCATTTAGTGGCAATTGTAAAATATTTTATTAGGACTACTGTACTTTACTTCAGGTTCCGCCTCCAGGGTAGCGGGATTGAAATTAGGGGTGAATTAGCCGCTTTCTGACACAGACCGAATCCACGCGGGCGGAGCCGCGGGCACAGCTAGTATTTTAATATGTTAGAGTCTCACGAAAGTTTTATAGTTAAAATTACTTATATATTTTTAATAGACCGTAAAAAATCGCATTCAGAAACCAAAACGCCTATATGGAGGACGGTACTTAGATCGAAGTAGCAATCACAATCTGGCGTTATTTTAGGTACCTCAGACACATTTATTGCTAAATAGCATTCTCAACGAATAAATCATCGGGCCAAACACAGGCATAGAAAAAAAACACTACATATGCACTTAGAAATACTCTTCGTAAACTCTATTATCCTCGGGGAATTAAGCAGTGAGAGCTATTAGGTGCAGTACTGAATGTGTATTAAGTTTCAAAGTTCCTATATTCCTTCATTATGCAGCGTCCTCGACGTAAGTACCACTAATTCATATTCAGTGTTAAATTATTTGATCGCATTAGCTTAGAAATATAATTATCTACTTATATAAATACACAAAGAATGGCTTTTCTTTTCTAAGCGAGCCGAAACGCTTTTTTATTCAGTCCTATAGGAGAAAAATCACAATTTAAAACAGTTCTCGTCCATATATCTGCCAAGAATAATACTCTTTGATATTTTACGATGTAAAATGAAATCTCCCATCGAATTTTGTGATCGTCACGCGTGCCTTAGTTTATGAGCGATTGCTAAAAAAATGCCTCGTAGCCTATAAATTATTTTTATAGTCTTTTCTATTGTGGTAGGAAAACACCGATGCAGTTTTAAAGGACGCAGTTCAAATCTAAAGCTGTATTTATTCACTGAATTCGTGTAGTGACCTATTTTTCTAGGTAGTACCTAGATATCCTTAAACGGGGGGGAGAAGGGACTAATAATTCAAACCTCGATAAAAGTTTATTTTTACTTGTGGCACATACATTCAAATACATACATACAAAATATTCGTCATATGAATTTTAGTTTTGTATTCATATAATTTTAATGATAAACGTACATAGTATATAGAAGGAAATCCCACTTCACCCGTAGTTGGAGTTAGTAGGATTAGCAATTGGGTGAGACGGGAAAATGGCTTGAGTTGAACATTTTAAGTATTATGCCTTATGTTTGTTTTTTTTCGTTTTGAAATCTTACTTTGCATCCTGAGCCCGAAAAATAAAGTTAAAAAGAAATTCTGGATTTACATTTCTTCCACCCCGCCATATCTTCTACCCCCGTTTTACGGTACTTTAAGAATTTTAATTAGTTATTTGGTGTAGGTACCTGTAAGAATAGCCAGGTAGCTTGGACTAATAGGTATACCTATTACAGTACCTGTAACCTTCGGTGGTTTTCACATTGCGAGATTTAGCACATTTCCGCTGAAACCGTCAACTCCTGCAACATTGTCTACGAATTCTACGATGCTTAACATTGCCTGGCTTGAAAAACATAAACAAAAACACAAAAACAAACGGAGAATGGCGGCCATTCTTAAGAATTAATAAATATATTCAGTAGGGATAGATAATCATTGTTCAAGAATGTTGCAAGCACTGCGGACTGAGCTGAGCCGCACGTTTCGCCGCGAAACCTGGTCTATAAGCGCGGACTTCGTTCGTTCGATCGTCTATGCATCACTACCTCGTGATTGTACTCAGGTTTGGCGGCGATACCTACCGCTCCTGTTTCGCTTTACCTCTACCCTACTGTGCGTACCCGAATGAATAACGATAAATATTTATTTTGCGTTGATACAGTGGCCATTACTTATAACAGCCCCACGATATTTTTACAAATAACTGGAGATAGAATAAATGTTTTACAATGTAAAAATGAGCTACTCAACGAATTTGGTAATCGTGGGAAATCACCAATATTTAGATTGCTGATCCCATGTATTGCGAATACAACAGGATTAATTAAATAAAACCGGCCAAGTGCGAGCCTTGTTATTATTAGTCTAGTTCGTTAGATTTGACGGTGAACAGTGAACACTAGGGCGTGTAGCCCGGATTTAGGGTTCCGTAGCCAAAATGGCAAAAACGGAATCCTTATAGTTTCGTCATGTCCGTCTGTCCGTCCGTATGTCACAGCCATTTTACTCGGAAAATATAAGACGTGTCTTAATAAAATTTACACATAAAATGTATTTTGTATGCCGCTACTTAGTTATGTAATTAAATTGCAGAAAAAAAAATTAAGGGGGGCGCTCCATACATCTAACTAAATTATAAAAAAAATTTTAACCGAATATCAATATGTTGGTTATCAATCGATAGGTCTTTAAAAATTACATTGATGTTTTTTAAAGATTTTGTGATTGATTGAATATTTTCTGAAATAATCGCTTCGAAAGTCTAAAAAATATGAAAAAATTTGAAAAGATGCGCCTTATCGCATACTTTCTACGAAAATTGTATTGAACATTATCGGTTCAGCCATTTTTTAGATATCTTCAAAAAAAGTTCTTCCATAGGCATCAGATGCGACCTTTTGGTATTAGTTTGGTTCTTATTCCATTGAAGGTACGGAACCCTCCATTATGCGTGGTCCGACACGCACTTAGCCGGTTTTTTTTAATGAATTTTCGTACAAAAAACCCGGATTGCACTCCCTAGTGAACACACTGCCGCCGCATCGGAATATTCGGAATGTACGATGGTCCTTATTTGTAGTATGCTGGTGAGACAGCAAGTAAAAACGTAAGAATATTCAAATATGTAACTAAAACCAATACTACAGTGAATCCTCCTTTTCGTAAAGGGTCGGCAATGCGCATGTGACTCCTTTGGAGTGGCAGGCGTCCATAGGTTACGGTAGCTGCTTACCATCAGGCGGGCCGTATACTTGTTTGCCACTGTCGTGGTATAAAAAAAAAACTAATTAAACGGATTGGCTTAGGGCCGGTTGCACCACACCGTTGGTCAACGTAATCATCATTGTTAAAATTTATTTGTATTAAAAGGTTTGCCAGTTCTCTATGGGATGACAGCTGTGCCGTCATATTTAACGTTGAGAGTATGGATGGTACAAGAAGGATATAAATCTCTATGTTATAAAAGTGTCCGTCAAAAGGCGATAAACTGATGGCGCCACAATGATATTAAATTTGATTAAAGGAGGGTGGTCAGATTGGCCTATTGACCAATAAGGACAAGCGATATGTCACTGGATAGCTTATTCAAAGTTCTAAAACTTTTACTATAGCAGGTAATCCCAAATCTTTGTGTGAAAAAAGTTTTCGCTGCATAAAAATAGTTTAAGGATTCGAAACGTTACTATGTAAAGCCTGACCAGAAATATATGATTATGCGCCATGTTGCGGAATTTCATTGGAACTAATTTCTTGCACTGGCAATAGTTTTAATGACAGAATGACATGTGTGAGGGCAAGTGATAGGCTATCACTTTTGACAGTGTCATTGTTGCAGTTTATTTGAATAATTAGTAAAGTGTTGAATATTAAATAATAAACGACAAAAAATCCCAAATTATTCATAGTCAAGAGCGAAACATTGTAAATAGTGTATATAATAAACAGCTGTAAATAATACGCTCGGGAAATGAAACTATTTCGCAGTGAAACATTTTCAAATTAACATCGGAGCTGACATTTAAACAAATCAAGATGTCACCATACCATAGAGCTATGATTATACTGAACGGTTGCCATATAAATGAGAAAAATAGCGCCCTCTTGACAATAATCATATATTTCTGGTCAGGCTTTACCTTTTTTGATACTAGTTCCTATATCGCTTTAGACTATGAAGGTTTTCTTACTGTCGATGATTTTGTGTCATGTTTTTGTTTTTTATTCCTTTTCATATGTTTTGATGTGTCATTCTGGTTCTGCTATTCAAATGGATTCTGCATTTTTCCGTCTTTGCAAACATTCTGGTTTTCTTATCGGTTTCAAATATTTAGTTGTTTCTTATGTGTATTTATGTAAAAACGTTTAAAAACCGTTGTATAGAACTTAAACCCTAGATATATCAGTAAAAAAATTGTTATTGAGGAGATGTTTTTATTTTGCCATAACTTGTTTCTCACAGTGATTTAAGATTTCCCGCCATACAAAAAGTTTTAGAATATGAAAAAACCTTTCAAATGACATATGGCTTGTTATTATTGGTTTTTAGGCCAGAGTCCATATGAATCTGGGCATCCTCCTTTATTTAGAAAAAAAAAAAAAAACCAAAATAATTATTTGCGGAGATGAAAAACACTCTGAATATTAATTTTATTTAGAAAGTCATATAAGTATTAAATATCGGTAATTCATTTCAAGTGCTGAACTATACCTAGCGCCACCCGGAGATATTTGGAACTATTGTTTAGTGCTTACCGCTGGACACTTTTTCAACCGTTTTCCTATAAGAGGGTTCCATCCTTCCTATACCATCCATAGTTGAGAGTTTGTTAATTGTGCGTGGTGCTACCAGCCCTTATTGTATGTATAATAATTATTCACTCCTCTATTCGTTATACGAATTATGTAGGTACCGTTTCACCGCCAGTACCTACATATTTCCATACAGTCGATCTTATCAGATTATTGTTAGCGGTCAATAAATGTGTGGTTAAGCCCATTGTTATAGAATTATTTGTTGTTGACTTTATTATATTGTTACTGTTATAAATAACATAAAATATTATGAATGTCATTCAAGGCGTTCTAAAACAATTAAATGTGCGTCATAGGTAGCGTAGGTTTAATAAAAAAAATCATATATGTATTATTAAAATTCTACAAAAAATATTTTTAGTTCAGTTTATACGCATTAAGTATTTATCAATATCTATCTATTATAGACACCGTGGGCCCACATAACTAGATAGATTTTGACAGTGTATTCCTGATCATATTTAGATACTAAAATGTCCTATAAACTTTTCTGGAATACGGCTAGTTTCAGAGTTAATACCAATAAAAAAAAATACACTATTTATTATAACTCAGCACAAAACGCCTTTCTGATGGCGTTGTTGCCACTATTGGGCAAAGTTTACACGTCCTTATTGACAGATATCAAAGTGACAAGGAAAACTATGCAGAAACTAAATTTTTTCAAAAAAAAATGTACCAATTTGCTTTAGGCGATAAGAGTCGTATGCCGTGAAACATAATTTAAAATATAATGTGTCGAAAAGTGAATACATGGTTTTCAAGGCGGGAACCAAGTGCCCATCTCATGTCCCACCCATTTGCTTGAATGGCGAACAGCTCAAGAGGGTTCACTCGTTTTAGTACCTTGGGCACTTGGTAACTGACGACTTACGCGACGATGCTGATATTGAGAGGGAGCGAAGGGCTCTGGCGATCAGAGCCAACATGATAGCTCGCAGTTTCAATCAGTGTACAGCGCAAGTTAAAATTACGCTATTCCGTGCGTACTGTACATCACTGTATACCTGCAGCTTATGGTCGAGATAATGACGCGTTCAGGGTGCTGTTGCGGCTGCCGCGGTATTGCAGCGCGTCTGGCATGTTCGCGGACGCGCACGTTGACGGTTTTCATGCGACGTTGCGCAGGCGCTGAGCCGCGACGCCCCGCAGGGTCCGCGACAGCCGCCACAGCCTCCTGAGCGTAGTAGCGGGGAGATGGGACAGTGGCCTAGTCAGGCACTGGTCCTCGCTTCACTTAGGTTTAGGTACTAATATAGTTATTTAAGTATTGTCTTGTTACTAACAAACTATGGACACTTGAGTCTGAAATAAATGCATTTTATTTTATTTTTTTATTTTATTTATTTATAATTTTAATAATAACATTTGCTTTTCATGTGCAATAAACATTCAAAAAAAGGAAAAAAAAAAACGAAAAAAAAAATTTTTTTTTGGCGAAATTGACCTAAAGTCACATAATATTTTTTCCTTCTTTTGGTCTTAGAAATTCGTGGTTAAGATCTGTAGGGTTATTCCAGCCCACGGTGTATATCGTCGTCACGTAGGGTCAGGGAGGGAACAGTCGCTAGGATTTTTTCAACAGGCTGTTGCATGAAAAATATAAATCCCTGAACCAATTGTTGCAAGCACAGAGCACCGTGCATTATTACACTTTCATATGTAGCAAATATATTTGCTGTTACTTTCACCAAAAAAGATATATCCATTCTTTTTTAGAAATTGGGAATCGAGCCGCTGTGTACCGGTTGCTGTACACAGTGACTAGGACCCGCTAGTACACAGTGGTTCTAACAGTACACAGTGGCTCGAGTCACTGTATACTACGCCCTGTAAACAGTAGTTCTAACAGTACACAATTGCTAGGTACGTAGGAATCGAAACTAAATTATGTAACAAATAACATTTTTGTTGAATAAAACGGTAATTAGAATAGGTAAGCACAACCCCCGGAATAATCGTTCCTGATTTCATTCTTGATTTAAAATAGGTACCTACCTAAATGTCGCATGATTTATTCACTTTCATTTTATTTAAAAAAAAAGAGTGTATGAATTACTTTTAATAATCACAGAATTTTTATTCTTATTCATATTCAAGTAAATTTTAGTCCAACTCTGTAAGGTGCACAGTGGTTCGCGAGCCACCGTGTACTTTTCCAAAACGAACGTCTGTTGACCTTGGCGTCAATTTGTATTTTAGTTCAAATTAAAAACACAAATAAACACCTAGGGCCTTGAATTATCAGCCAATACTAAGTAGATTAGACACACTCTTCGATAATAACATAAGTAATTGAAAATCTCGTACGAGTTAAGAAAAAAGAGGAGTGAAACTGATCTGGAAATGTAATTTTGATAGCATTAAACACAAAAACGCACCATAACACATTCGCATGGTGCTGGAGCGCCTCACTAACTAGTTCGTACGTGGTCGGGTACGGAACGGTTCCGATTGATGTAGAGGACAGACATAAAGCTCTTTCTGTTTCTCGCACAGCACATTCGAGTTACTGTTCCCACCGAGCGACTGTTCCCTCCCTGACCCTACCCATAACACAAGCCTTATTGAGCTTACTGTGGGCCTAGGTCGATTTGTGAAAGATTGTCCTATAATATTTATTTATTAATTATTGCTGCTCGCAAAAAGATCAAGAATTCATTACTTTGTGTAATATATATTGCAATATCGGTTTTAAATAATTTCAAATCCTGCGTCTGGTTTCCTTTTACAGTTATGTCAATGATACACGCCAGTGTTGGCCGTTAATTTCGATTAGAATTGAAAATTGATCAATAAGATTACGTTAGTTCGCATTGATTTCGTGACGTCATTAATTACACTAACCGTCAATAAGAATTAACCTGTTAGTTACACTAACGTCTTGAAAATTTAATAAGATTAACAGTCAATTAGATTAACGTTAGTGTAACTAAATTAATCCTGTCTTGTACTAATACGAGGGTTGCTGTTTATATATCCGGAAACAAAAAAACAAACAAACGTACACGGCTGAAAATGGTTTTATTGTTTTTCAAAGTATTCCCCTTGATGATCTATGCACTTTTGCATTCGCGTGAACCAATTTTTAAAGCACTTCTGCCACTCCGCCTGAGGTACCTCCATAACGTGTTGTTTGAATGCGTCGACAGCATCTTCAGCGGTCGAAAATCGTTGACCGCGTAATTTATTCTTTATATTTGGAAATAAATAAAAATCGTTGGGTGCCAAGTCAGGGCTGTACGGTGGATGACCCGTTAATTCCACATTTTGACCCTCCAAAAATAGAGTTGTTTCGCGTGACGTATGACAGCTGGCATTCTCATGATGAAGAATGATTCTTCGTCGCTGGTTAGTTTTACGAATTTGTTCAAATACTTCCGGTAAGCAAATGGTCGTGTACCACTCTGAATTAACCGTTCTACGGTTTTCTAGTGGCACTGTAGCTACATGGCCATTAATACCGAAGAAGCAGGCCACCATTTGTTTCAATGTACTTTTTGCACGAGTAACTTTCGTAGGGTTCGGCTCATTTTGAAACACCCATACCGTTGATTGTTGCTTCGTTTCGGGATCGTATGCATAGATCCAGGATTCGTCACCTGTATAGATGTTATAAACGGCTTTTGAGTCACCACGGTTATATTTTTTTAACATTTTATTGCACCATTCGACGCGAGCATCTTTTTGCTCTTTTGTTAAGTTGTGGGGTATCCAACGCGAACAAATTTTTTTTACAGCCAAATAATTATGTAATATGCTATTAATGCTGGTCATAGAAATACCCAGAGTCGCCTCTATCTCACGGTACGTAACATGTCGGTCGTCCATTATAAGTTTTCGCACAGCCTCGATATTTTGTTGTACAGTCGAGGTCAAAAATACCTTTACAGTTGAGTGTTACAAAAATACCTTTACATTTAAATATGTTTACACATTGCATGACAAAAACATGCTTACAACTCACATGACAGATTCTGCTTTTCAGTTAATGCTCCAAATTTCAGTTTACAGTCTGTCTTCCATAAAAACATTTACAGAAATTGTGTCATAACCTCATAACAGATTTACATTGCATGTTACAGAATAAGATTTACTGCCAATGTGCCGTAAATACGTTTACATTTTCAGTGACATTACAAACTTTAAGATCAAGCTTACTTTTCGATTACGTACACCTATTGTTACATAAATATCTTTACAGATTTGATTAGCCCGTTTTTAATTTTAATAATGACATGAAATCGTCATAAATATAAATTTCGGCTTTATAAAGAGAGCTTCATTATTTGTTAACGCTAACTAAACTTTACTAACTTTCGGCTTTATTATTTACTAGCTGTGCCCGCGGCTCTGCCCGCGTGGAATTCGGTCTGTGTCAGTAAGCGGCTAATTCACCCCTAATTTCGCTCCCGCTACCCTGGAGGCGGAACTTGAAGTAAAGTTGACAGATGTTTATATCGGACGATGTTCATGTCCACGGCAAATATCATCCAAATCGATCCTCCCGTCAAATCAGTCTAAGCATGAAAGGTAAGAACGGCGCGGTTGAAATTAGGGGGGGAGGGGGCGGATTATCATTATGTTACCGTAGGTAATGAATTTTCATACGTTTTTACCACACTGTCACAGATAATACACTAATGTTGCGTTACTGGTTGCAATAATGGTGGTAATTACATACGGTTCCGAACGCGGAATAGAGGATTTATGATATTGGTGTAGATCAAGATATTTATTCTTCAATGTAAGCACATTACAATGCACTAATGAACGTCAGAGAAAAATAATATACGTGAGTGTCGTGGAACACACGATTGGAACGAAGTATGTTATTTAATTTTGGACTTTTTCGTAAATTTTATGTTTTTTTTTCTTTTCTTTTTGAAATTTTAGGAATTTTGGAAATTTTGGAAATTTTGGAAATTTTGGAAATTTTGGAAATTTTTGAAGTTTTTGAAATTTAGTAATTTTTGACATTTTTTACTTTTAGGTTCTCGACTTTTTTCACTTTTATCACTTTGTCACTTCTCACTTTCACTTTTCACTACACTTCACTTTTTTATTTCATTCCATTTTACATGTTCCTCAATCGTATGGGTGTCGCGTTTTCGTGACGTGACGCTTTCACTTTTATCACTTTGTCACTTCTCACTTTCACTTTTCACTACACTTCACTTTTTTATTTCATTCCATTTTACATGTTCCTCAATCGTATGGGTGTCGCGTTTTCGTGACGTGACGCTTTTTCGTGACGGTCACGTGACTTTTTTTCGCCTAGCCCCCCCATCCGCGAACCGTCCGATAAGGAACTTCGTCCCAAAACTACCACCGGTTCTAAGTTTCTAACCCTACACCTCTGGCCCAAGAAGTATTATGACATTTATGGCCGAAAATAAACTCGACGGGACTTGTTTTTTTCAAAACAGTGGGTACTTAATACATTATTAGATCTTAAAGATATAAAATAATGCGTAGTTCTTCAAGAAGACATATCAAAACAGCTTGAGAGACGGATAATGTACCCATTGTTTAATTATAAAGAAAATTAAATCCTAATCTGACTGCTTCACAAAACGTTTGATATGTTTTCCTACCTAAACGGTGTCCTATAAATGTTAGATGATTTTGTAGTAGTTTTTTGGTTTGGGCCATGCATCTTTGTCCGTCATATATAGTCCTCGAACCTGCAATAACTCTTTGACATTCATGACATTTTCAAATATTTCTTAAGAGCGGGTAAGGGTAAATTTAAAGCAGCGACGGGTAACATGTTATAAATATGAACACCTTGACCAAAAATTACAAATTATTTCAATACCAAATTTCATCTAAATACGTACAGCGGTTATTGGTTGTTTCTTCTTATTTCCTTTTCCAGAGCTCAAATTATCTCCATACCAAATTTTATCTAAATCGATTCTGCGGTTAATAATTCCCTATACAAATTTCCAACTCCCTTTTCACCCCTTTATATGGGTTGATTTTCGGAGTGAAAACTATCCTTTGTCCTTTCTCGAGACCCATACTATCTCTATACCAAATTTCATCTTTATCAGTTGTTCAGCGGTAAAAAAATCCTCATACCAACTTCCAACCCCCTTTTCACCTCCACAAGGGTTTGAAAACTATTCTGTCGTTTCTCGGGACTCAAATTATCTATATACTAACTTCTATTAAAAATTCTCCATCCAAACTTTCAACCCCCTTTTAACCCCCTCCAGGGTTGATTTTCGGGATGAAAACTATTTTTTTGAAGATGAAACTATCCTTCGTCCTCTCTCGAGACCCATACTATCTCTATACAAATTTTCATCTAAATCAGTTCAGCGGTAAAAAATTCCTCATACCAACTTCCAACCCCCTTTTCACCCCCACAAGGGTTTGAAAACTATCCTATGACGTTTCTCGAGACTCAAATTATCTCCATACTCATTTCTATCTAAATCGTTTCAGAGGTAAAAAATTCTCCATACAAACTTTCAACACCATTTTCACCCCCACCAGGGTTGATTTTCGGGATTAAAACTATATATTATCATTTCCCGGGACTCAAACTATCTCTATTCAAAATTTCATCAAAATCCGTTCAGCCGTTTTCACGTGATGCGCGGTCAAATAAACAGACAAACAGATAAACAGATAAACAGACAAAAATTCTAAAAATTGTTGGAACGTGTTCTGTTATCGATTCTAAGTATCCCCAGCCAACTTTTTTTCGATTATCTTCCATGTACAGACTTTCGACCCTCTTCAGCTTTATTATATGTATAGATTGTTTATTAAGGGAGTTAAAAATAGTACTATTTTTTTAGCTGTATTTGTTTGGTTTAGTGTTTTTACATACATTATATAGTATGTCGACAAGTAATCCTTAGTAGTAATTGGACGGTTTCTTTATATCATATTCTAACACATCTCAAATTATGTAAGAGTTCCTTTTAACCCTTTGAACGCCAAAGATCCATAAAGTAGTCATGAGATATCGTGCCTATCATGCTATTGACCCCCTAAAGTGGTCCGGACTAAGATGTATTGCGATCATGCTAAAAAAAACAATATAAAAGCATTCTCGTTTATTTTTCTTGGTGCTTATGTTGCATTAAATTTATGGTGACCACTTCATTCGATCTATTTATATGTCAATGAACCATTTTGCACGTCAGTCAGTTTCAATTTAGGATTGTAAGAATAATAAATTCTGTGCCAAAAAATATTTCTTAGTGCTGAAATTCCTGACTCAGTGATGTTACTTCGTAAAACACCCGAGTGGAGTTCTTGTATATTCGGCGGGCGTCCAAACACTGAAATGTATGATGTTCCTATACTTATGAAGGCAAAAATCTTAATGAAGTTTCATTTATATATTTCGTCAACAACAAGAGCGTGCTTATTTCATTTGTGAAAGCCTATTGATGCTTGGGATCAAATAGCTGAGGCCGAAGAATATCTCATGGATTTTAACGCTGACCATACGAACGACATCACTACATAGTATAAAACAAAGTCGCTTTCCGCTGTTTGTCCCTATGTATGCTTAGATCTTTAAAACTAAGCAACGGATTTTGATGCGATTGCGGATTTTTTTAATAGATAGAGTGATTCAAGAGGAAGGTTTATATGTATAATACATGCATAATACAGGGTGTCTCATTCAAATCGGTCAGTATGGGAAAGTCTGAAACTATAAGACATACGAAGATCTGTTCTGAGGAACCATGTCATCGATTTTAATAACAAGAAAAACTGCATTCATACATTTTAAAAAACATCTGTACTCCGTTCGGGAATCAAACCCGGTTGTTTTGAAAAAAAAAACCTACACTATTTATATTTAGATATCGATTATGTAGGTCTTAAGCAGTAAATGTCTGTATGAAACATGATGTCTAAAATGAATAAAATGCATTTTTTCCACATACTTTAATTTATTTTAGTAGGTGCTCGAAGTGACCACCGCCTTTTTCAATACAATATTCAACACGTTTAGGTAACGATCTTACAATTGCATTTTGTATCTTCATGTGGTGAATTTGCGTTAAAATTGTCTCTATGGCTACTTTTAGGTCTTCAACGGTGTCATAGCTTGTTTTGTACACTTCATCCTTAACGTAACCCCACAAGAAATAGTCCAGATGCGTTAAATCGGGCGACCTTGCGGGCCATTTGGTAGGGCCGTTCGTACCGATCCATTTTTGTGGAAAGTTCTCATTTAAAAAGTCTCTAGCTATGCGACTATTGTGAGCCGGTGCTCCGTCTTGTTGAAAATACAGTTTTTCTTTTACTTCTGCCGACATTCTCCTAGGGCCTCTAAAAGATCTTCTAAGATTGCAAGGTACTTGAATCTATCCAAATGTCCATCATAAATTTTAAACATGAGTACCTTATTATGAAGTAGGCCGACCCAGCAGTTGAATGAGAATCTAACTTGACGGCGTCCTTCGTGCATTCTTAAAGGATTTTTTCGACTCCAATAGTGATGATTTTTACGATTGTACATTCCGTTGTTGGAAAATTGCGTTTCATCAGAAAACATTTACGTACTTTAAAAAATGTCTGTCTAAATCCATTACTTCTTTTATCCAATTGCAAAATTCAAGTCGTCTAATATCATCACCTGCATGTAAGGCCTGCACCCAATGTCCATTTTTGTAGCACTTGTATTTGTATTTCTTAAGGGTTCTATGAATAGTCGGACGTGAAATTTCAGGAATATCACGACTTGCATCACGGATTGAGGCATCTGGTGTTGCTTCAAAATAGGTTAAAATGTTCATTTCCATATTTTCATCACATGCTTATTTTATTTGTTTATTTTATTTTCATCACATGTTTATTTGTTCTGGCTTTTTAAAACTTCCGTGTGTCTTTAAATTGTGAACAATTTTAATGAATATCTTACGAGTAGGCATAATACGTGTCGGATATTTAATATGGTACCAATGTAGTGCACGGGAACAATTTCTGTCATTTTTAAAGTAAGCTTCCAATAATTCCAACTGCTCAGTGTTTGTAAAACGCATTTTGTCAACCAAACAGCGATACACACAAAAATACCTAAGCAAAATTTTAAGTTCCCGCCAAAGCATTGACACTCCAATGTTTTTTTTTCTTTTTTTATTGCTATTCGGCCAGTCGCACCAAGACGTTCCATTTTCAAATGAGGTTATCACGTCTCAGATCTACATACTTATTTTAAGTGGGCTTTTCAATTGATTGTTAGTGTTTGATTAATAGAAGTAAGCAATTGCAATAGATAATATTATCGCAGATAACAAAACTTCCGGAATGGTTTAATGCAATGCCAATGTCATATGTATGTAAAGCGGTGTAGGTATCAAGTTGCAACTCCAGCAAAGAGGTACAAACAACCATAGAGACAATTTTAAATACCTGAACCTGAATATTGTAAACGTGGTGACTTCGAGCACCTACTAAAATAAATTAAAGTATGTGGAAACAATGCATTTTATTCATTTTAGACATCATGTTTCATACAGACATTTACTGCTTAAGACCTACACAATCGATATCTAAATAGAAATAGTGTAGGTTTTTTTTTCAAAACAACCGGGTTAGATTCCCGAACGGAGTACAGATGTTTTTTAAAATGTATGAATGCAGTTTTTCTTGTTATTAAAATTGATGACATGGTTCCTCAGAACAGATCTTCGTATGTCTTATAGTTTCAAACTTTCCCATACTGACCGATTTGAATGATACACCCTGTATAGTAGAGAAACACTGATGATTTTAGAGGTTTAAATAAATAAATAAATATTATAGGATAATCTTACACAAATCGACCTAGGCCCACGGTAAGCTCAATAAGGCTTGTGTTATGGGTACTAGACGATGATATATATAATAGATAAATATGGATAAATACTTAAATACATAGAAAACATCCATAACTTAGGAACAAATATCTGTGATAAACACCAAATAAATGCTCTGACCAGGATTCGAACCCGGGACCTCCTGCTTCGTAGGCAGTGTCACTACCGACTAGGCTAGGAGGCCGTTAATAGGTTTCTAATGTGATGTCGTAAATAAACCCATTTTTTGCGCTTACATTGCAAACGCTGGCTGAGTCCTAAGAGATACTCGTAGATCAAAATAATGTACCACATTATTGTACACCTTAAAAAGGTCTACAAAAAAGTCCGTCATGGTATATGTCTATCTCTTAGCGATAACCCACAATAACCATTTTTCATCCCGTGCGAAGCCGGGGCGGGTCGCTAGTAAGAATTCTTAATTTCAATACATCGGCTATTGTGAATTAAATAGAAAATTGGTAATTATTCAAATTAAGAACGGGCCCATCAAATCTGTAAACATATTTACGGCACATTAACAGGAAATCTAATTCTGTAACATGCAATGTAACAATTTGTGACAATGTTTCTATGGAAGACGGATTGTAAACTGAACTTTGGTGCATTAAGTGAAAAGATGAATCTGTCATGTGTGTTGTAAGCATGTTTTTGTCATGTAGTGTGTAAACTTATTTAAATGTAAAGGTATTTTTGTAACATTCAACTGTAAAGGTATTTTTGACCTCGACTGTACAACGACCGATTTCGGGCGACCTGCCTTAACTTCGTCCGTAAGCATACTACGTCCACGATTGAACTCACTAAACCAGTGATACACAGTAGTTTTAGATGGGGCTTCATCACCAAAAGTTGAAGTTAGTTGATCTATGCACTGTTGTTGCGTTAAACCACGCCGAAAATCATAATAAATTATAGCACGAATATTTTCACGAGTGAGTTCCATTCTTGCTGCGAGATGACATTTAAAACCCGTCAAAAACAAAACACGAGCGTTAATAAGAAAGAAAAAATATACCGGCCAGTACTTAAAAAAGTTCAAATTTTACCATGGAGGTCAAATATGCTATTTAAGAAGATTGTAATCCCGGTTTCCGGATATATAAATAGCAGCCTAGTAATTAATGTTAAAACAGCATCTCGGGTATGGAAGTTGGGACCAATATCACAAGATTGAGCTCATGCTGGACCCTGGGGACCCCTACTGGATCTCGGGTTTGGCGCAACATAGACTCATGCTGTTTGGGCTCATTCGACTTGTACTGATGAGCAGATGGTACCGGTATCACAATCTGGAGCTCATGCTGGACCCTGGGGATCCCCACTGGGTCTCGGGTTTGGCGCATCATAGACTTATGCTGTTTGGGCTCTGCTGCACCCTGTACCTAAAAAGGGCGATAGTTCAGATCCATCGAATTACAGGCCTATCGTTATAACCTCCCTTATCTCCAAGGCTATAGAGTGCATAATCAACGCAAAGCTTCTGGGATACCTAGAAGACCATGACTTGGTCAGTGACCTCCAGTATGGCTTTCGCGACGGTCGCTCGTCTGGTGATCTTCTAGTGTATCTCACTCACCACTGGGCTGTCATTGAGAGTCAAGGAGAGGAATTGGAAGCCAGCCTTGATATAGCTAAGGCGTTCGATCAGGTCTGGCAACGGGGTCTACTGTCGAAGTTACCAACTTACGGACTGCCCGAGGTATTATGCAATTGAGTTGCCAGATTTTTGCCCGGCAGAAGCATACGAGCCGCAGTGGACGGTAGTTGCTCTGAAAGCATGGACATAAACGCTGGCGTTCCGCAAGGTTCCGTGCTATACCCTTTTGCTGCATATCAATGATCTATCAGCGACATTCATTGTTATGCGGACGATAGTACTGGGGGTGCCTGTTACACGGGCCGTGCCAATATCCCTCCTTCCGTTGTGGTAGGGAGTCGCAAAAAACTTAGGTCCGATATCGAGAATACTCTTTCTGAAGTCTCGACGTGCGATCCGGACAACTTAGTCCGATTCAACCCCACAAAGACACATGTTTGCGTGTTTACCGCTAAGAATACGCCATTTGCTGTGGCCCCTCAGTTCCAAGGCACAACTCTTACAATGTCACGGAGTATCGGGATCCTTGGTGTCGACATTCCTCGTGACGTCCAATTCCGTAGTCACCTTGAAGGGAAGGCCACGCTGGCATCCAAACGGCTCAATGTGCTCAATAGAGCCAGGAGATACTTCCCTCCGAGGTAGAGACTGCTTCTACAAAAGTCGCAAGTCAGACCCCATATGGAGTACCTTTGAGTAGGAGCCTGAATACCAGCTTGGGACCTTTGACTCGGTACAAAGGCGCGCTGTGCGAATCGTCGACGATCCCAAACTCACGAGCGATATTGTTGAACCTATAAGTCTAAAGAGAGACTTTGCCTCCCTATGTGTATTCTATCGCTTGTACTTACAATGGGTTGTGCTCTGAAGAACTGTTTGACATGAAGCTTTTTTACCATAAATGACAGCCATAGAGAACAGACGTTTCATTAATTTCTGTTTTTTTTTTAAATAAATGGTACCATACTGCTCATGACTAAATATGACAAGGTAGGAGTGATCTTGTCAAACCTGCCAGCCAAGGAAACGTCGGACTTCTAAGTTCCCAGACCTACAATACATTTACTCTTTGGTCCACATTATCTAAATCCGAGGAACTTGCCGCAGCTAAATATCTCCAAGAGATACTCTTGGGAAACGCGTAATTTGAATTTTAAGTTTGGAATATTTGGGATCGGCGCGGGTTTTTCGATGACCCGGCGGCGGCGGCGGCGCGCCGGCGTGGCGCGGACCTCTACCCCAGGGTCCAGCATGAGCTCCAGATTTTGATACCGGTACCATCTGCTCATCAGTACAAGTCGAATGAGCCAAAACAGCATGAGTCTATGATGCGCCTAACCCGAGTTCCAGTAGGGATCCCCAGGGTCCAGCATGAGCTCCAGATTTTGATACCGGTACCATCTGCTCATCAGTACAAGTCGAATGAGCCCAAACAGCATGAGTCTATGTTGCGCCAAACCCGAGATCCAGTAGGGGCCCCAGGGTCCAGCATGAGCTCAATCTTGTGATATTGGTCCCAACTTCCATACCCGAGATGCTGTTTTAACATTAATTACTAGGCTGCTATTTATATATCCGGAAACCGGGATTACAATCTTCTTAAATATCATATAGCCAGCATGAGCTCCATCTTAGGATACCGGTCCCATTGCTTGTTAATACAAGCCCCCGAGTCCGGAGTCAAAATCGAAACAAAAAGCTTATTTATTGAGCCAATCAAAATATTTAACTGAGTATCAACTAAAAACTTTGAACATTCCTTTAAACAGTTGACCGGTACCCGGTACCTTACCACAATTAAATGTTATCGTTAAAAATACATAAAGGATCGCTCACAGACGCACCAGTCGTACTTTTCACTTATAATTTTACCAATCGGCCGGAGCAATTTAACTTTACGGATTGTCTAAAGTATCTGTGTAATTGTAGACCCTCGTTTAACAAGTTGAAAGCCATTATTCTAGTACCTACCTACTTACAGTTTAATTTATGAACGTGGACAACCTTCGGAAGTTTCTAAAACTAGATAATAATTAATGAGAAGGTACTTACATACTTATAGAATCATTCATTTATTATACATTTAATTCGGATTTATTAAATATTGTCAACAAAAAAGACGTGGCTCTATTGTTAGGCTGTCTGAAAAGTCACACTTTAGACATAAGCCTGTTCGGCCGCCTGCTGTGTTTACATCAGTATTCGGATTGTTCTGCACGGCTAGCACGTCTTGCAAGCGAGTAGGGAAAACCTTCTCGCGCCTGTCAAAAATCTCGCTTTCCGGTAGCATAACAGGCACCTGCGGCTGCAATTGACGCGAAGAGAACTCAAAGTTGTGGCTAAGGATTTTAGTTCAAAGTGAGTCACTGTCATTTTATGAAAATGGCATTTGATCGCGAGTCTGTCGCTCCTTTCACGCGCAAGTTGTGCTGCCAACTAGCGAGAACCAATGATATTTACTATGGATGGGTTATACTCTAACAAAATGAGCAGAAAAAATAATTCCAGAGTAATTTCATAACCTAGCAACGATTCTGTTATGTTTATCTACTTTGACAATCATTACATCTTTGCCACTCTCATTGTTAGAAAATTACAGTTTGTCTCTTTCTCACGCGGGTGACGGGAGCTCATTCGAACGTCCGCATCTTACGCTGGCCGGTGCGCGACTAGCGACAGTTGTGTGAATTCACTCATATTAAGTGCTTCACTTTTGGAGCGTGCATAACCCATGTGTCATTATTATATTCATAGGCGAGAACGCATGAAGTCGCGCAAATCTGTCTCTTGTCGCGCCAGTCGCGCGAAAGACGTGCTAGCCGTGCTGTTTTTGTTTCTAGTGTTTTACTCTAAGTATTTGTAAGAATTGTTCGGTCATATATTATTAAAATTGTATAATGTCCGGTTTCTCGAAATCTACAATTGAGGAGTGTCTTTTCAAAAGGGCTTATTTCCATTTTGAACTTTTTTTTAACTGTGAATGTAGTTTTGCTTAAAATAGAGAATTAAATATATTCTTTGAGTTAGAAGTTCTAATAAGTCTCTTCTTGTCCTCTAAAAAAAGATTCAAATTTCAAAGTCCGGATCAAAAGGGCCTATTTCTTTCTTATAGTATGAGAAAGAAATAGACAGATATGACAACTCGGCCTCTTTCAGTAAATAAAAAAAAGGATGTAGAAAATTTCTTAAAAAAAAGGATGTAAAAAAAAAACAGATTGGAGACGATTGGATAAGGTTACCGTAGTTGGCTTGGTGTAGAACCATATTAGTACCTAATCATTATAATATAGTATCAGTACATGAAAATCGAGACGAAGTCTGCGATTGTTGCGTTGCGAAGATGATGCAGACGAAGTTCACGTTCAGTAACTAAATTTATTCTGCCTTAACTTATTTTTAGTAGTTAAGTTTAATTTCACAATAAAAAGTTATCCTTTTCAAAAGAGTTTATCTCTATAATGTCCAAATCAAAAAGGTTTATTTCTCACAAGGCCGCAACAAAACGGCTTAATTCCAAAAGTTCTCATCAAAAGGGCTTAATTCTGAAAATGTATGGTAAATTAACATAATAATTTAGTTAGATAAAACAAAATATGTGGTGCCATAACATTTATATCAACTTACTTAAATACAATATCGAAAATAAAGTAATAATATCGAAATGGAAACCGTGGATTTCTGATTTCCTCAATTTCCCAAAAAAAGTTCAAAGTGGAAATAAGCCCTTTTGAAAAGACACTCCTCAAATTTATAATGTAATTAATGTAGTAGTGTACCATGAGTGTACCTACTATTCTTATACATATTTTCCTTATTTATTATCTGAGTGTATATATGTTTGTAAGTGTGTTTGTGTGTGAAATAATGTTTATGGCAACTCTACACCATGGGCCATCATGCGTCATCATAGGGACGCAGCTATGCGTTAGAGCGAGCAAAATATATTGCGATTACATTCCGTCGTATCCCTGCGTCCCTTAGACTGACCCATGATGGCCCATGGTGTAGAGGAACCATTAGAAGCCACAAATACTCTTACTTCACGTGTTATTTATTTTTCCAAGGATCAATTATCCAAATCATGAACTCGAGATGTTCGAACTGTCACCCCTTGGTGACCCCCCCCCCCTTGGAAACCCCCTTGGGTTTCACTATGTCTCTCTCCATTGTAGCCGTTTTTCTCGATGCGATTACCGCACCGCGAGGGCCAATGAGGGTAGGGTTGGCACTTATCACATAGGTCACCTTTATGGGTGCATTCGAGAATATGTGACGTTTTCAAGTCGTAGGTACATCATTGTCAGTTGTTAATAGAGTTTATCTCTAAATTCTTTTTTATGGCAGTTAACATCTTAATGACAACCGACAATGATGTGTACTTTTGATTGAAAACGTCACATATTATCATTTCAGCCAGGGAATATTTCAAACCTGCATGGATATATCCCTTACAGCAGCGGCTGATACGATCGTGCGTTCAACTTAAAAAAAAGTTTAGTTTGAAAAATAATCAAGTATGCCGCTTCAGTACGGCATCGATCGATCGTGCGTTCGATTATTATTCACTAGCTTTCCGCACCGCGACTTCGTCCGCGTATGATAGCACCTTCGCACCCCTGTTTAACCTCCACAGGGGTAGAATTTTCCATAACGCTGAAAGTACTTTTATTTTATTTTAATAAGTTATCTTCCCACAAAGTTAAAAGCCTCTAGCTCAAAAAAATAAATTTCCCCCTTACAAACTTTGAACCCCTTTTCAACACCCTCAGGGGTGGAATTATCCAAAACGCTAAAAGTACTTTTATTTTATTTGAAAGGGTTTAATTAAAGTTTAATTAAATTAATTTATTAAATTAATTAAATTAATTAATTAAAGTTTCTTAGTTCCAAAAAAAACATTTCCCCAATACAAACATTGCACCCCTTCTTAACCCCTTCAGGGGTGAAAATATCATAAACGCTGAAAGTACTTTTATTGTACTCTAATAAGTAATATTCCTACAAAGTTTAAAGTCTCTATCTCAAAGAAAGAAGTTTCCCGCATACAAATTTTGCACCCCAATTTAACCCCCTCAGGGGTGTAATTATCCAAAATGAAATCACTTTTATTATTTTTTAAATATCAGCGAACGTACGAAGTTTCAAGTTTATAACTTTAAATTTTAAACCCCATCCATACAAACTTTCAACCCCCTTTTTACCCCCTTAGGGGATGAATTTTTCAAAATCGCTTCTCATTACTTGTACACATTACAAATGTAACCAGACTTGAAATTTTCAACTTTCTAGCTTCAGTAGTTTCGGCTCTGCGTGGATCAGTCAGTCAGTCAGTCAGTCAGTCAGTCAGTCAGTCAGGACAAAGGCATTTATATATATACTAGCTGTGCCCGCGGCTCCGCCCGCGTGGAATTCGGTCTGTGTCAGTAAGCGGCTAATTCACCCCTAATTTCTCTCCCGCTACCCTGGAGGTGGAACTTGAAGTAAAGTTGACAGATGGATACGCTAGAGGACAGTAGTCCTAATAAAATATTTTACACTTACCAGTAAATGAAACTACACTCAAAAATGAATACTTTTTTTATCCTATTAATTTTTTTTGGCATGATTTAAACGACATAGAGTAGTAGGTGTATATCGGACGATACCGGATCACTTTTGTATTTATACGTTCATGTCCACGGCAAATATGATCCAAATCGATCCTCCCGTCAAATCAGTCTAAGCATGAAAGGTAAGAACAGGCACGGTTGAATTTGGGGTGGCGGAGGGGGGGGGGGGGGGTCACAAGTGCAGAATTATTATTTTCTATTTGAGGTGCACTTGGAGGGGGGGGGTCCATGACCCATGCAAATTTAACTTAATCGAGTGTAGTTGCTACCCCCCTTTTAGACGTTGAATTTTTATATGCTACGTATAACCTGGCGGGGGATTTTCTTGAATTGGAATTAGTAATCCTTAAGGGGTGATTTTCGGGATAACAATGCAAAAAAAACCGGCCAAGAGCATGTCGGGCGATGCTCAGTGTAGTTTCGTAGATGCCGGCCTGTTACAAAACATCCGTTCAAAAGGTCGTTTATTAAGGGATATTTGGCGGCGCTTACGTCATTTTACTATCCGGCACTTCCTTTGACTGATAATTCAAAAACGGCTGAACGTGATCGGGGGGGGGGGGGGGGGGCGGCCGGATTTTCCTTACGTTACCGTAGGTCATGAATTTTCATACGTTTCTACCACACTGTCACAGATAATACACTGATGTTACGTTACAGGTTGCAATAATGGTGGTAATTACATACGGTTCCGAACGCGGAATAGAGGATTTATGATATTGGTGTAGATCAAGATATTTATTCTTCAATGTAAGCACATTACAATGCACTAATGAACGTCAGAGAAAAACAAAATACGTGAGTGTCGTGGAACACTCGGTTGGAACGAAGTTATGTTATTTAATTTTTTTTTCATTTTTGACTTTTTCGTCAATTTTGTGGTTTTAATTTTTTTTGTATTTCTTACTTTTTCGTTAATTTTGTGGTTTTAATTTTTTTTGTATTTATTTAAATTGTGAAAATTTTGGATATTTTTGAAGTTTTTTAGTTTTAGAAATTTTGCTATTTTTGACATTTTCGACATTTTTACTTTTAGATTCCCTAATTTTTTCACTTTTATCACTTTGTCACTTCACACTTTCACTTTTCACTACGTGAAAGTTTCACTAAGTGAACTGAAGTGAAGTTCACTTCACTTTATTCTATTTTATATATTTTTTATTTCATTCCATTTTACATGTTTCTCAATCGTATGGGTGTCGCGTTTTCGTGACGTGACGCTTTTTCGTGACAGTCACGTGACTTTTTTTCACCTAGCCCCACATCCGCGAACCGTCCGATAAGGAACTTCGTTCCAAAACTACCACCGGTAACCCTACACCTCTGGCCCAAGAAGTATTATGACTGAAAAGAAACTCGACGGGACTTATTTTTTTCAAAACAGTAATACATAATTTTATTAGATCTTAAAGATACAAAAAATGCGAAGTTCTTCAAGAAGATATATCAAAACAGCTTGAGAGACAGATAATGTACCTATTGATTAATTATAAAGAAAAATAAATCCTAATCTGACTACTGCACAAAACGTTTGATATGTTTTCCTACCTAAACGGTGTCCTATAAATGTTAGATAATTTTGTAGTAGTTTTTTGGTTTGAGCCATGCATCTTTGTCCGTCATATATAGTCCTCGAACCTGCAACCCTTTGACATTCATGACATTTTCAAATATTTCTTAAGAGCGGGTAATGGTAATTTTAAAGCATCGACGGGTAACATGTTAAAAATATGAACACCTTGACCAAAATATTACAAATTATTTCAACACCAAATTTCATCTAAATACGTACAGCGGTTATTGGTTGTTTCTTCCCCATGTAAACTTCCACCCCTTTTGCATCCGCTTAAGGGAGAATTTCTCCATACCAAATTTTATCTAAATCGATTCTGCGATTAATACATAATTCCCTATACAAATTTCCAACTCCCTTTTCACCCCTTTAGGGTTGATTTTCGGGATGAAAACTATCCTATGTCCTTTCTTGAGACCCATACTATACCAAATTTCATCTTTATCAGTTCAGCAGTAAAAAAATCCTAATACCAACTTCCAACCCCCTTTTCACACCCACAAGGGTTTATTTTCGGGATGAAAACTATACTGTCGTTTCTCGGGACTCAAATTATCTCCATACTAATTTCTATTAAAAATTCTCCATACAAACTTTCAACCCCCTTTTCACCCCCTCCAGCGTTGATTTTTGGGATGAAAACTATACATTATCCTTTCCCGGGACTCAAAATATCTCTGCACAAAATTTCATCAAAATTCGTTCTGCCGTTTTCACGTGATGCGCGGTCAAATAAACAGACAAACAGATAAACAGACAAAAATTCAAAAAATTGTTGAAACGTGTTCTGTTATCGATTCATATTCCATGAACAGACTTTCGACCCTCTTCAGCTTTATTATATGTATAGATAGATAGTTTTTATTGAAAGTACCTTTCAGGTTTCACTTCCATAATTTTTTTCAAAGTTTTTGGACCTATGGTTCTAAAGTAAGATGGGGGGGGGGAGGTTTTTTTGAAGATGAAACTATCCCTTGTCCTTTCTCGAGACCCATACTATCTCTATACCAATTTTCATCTAAATCAGTTCAGCGGTAAAAAAATCCTCATACCAACTTCCAACCCCCTTTTCACACACACAAGGGTTTGAAAACTATCCTATGACGTTTCTCGAGACGCAAATTATCTCCATACTCATTTCTATCTAAATCGTTTCAGCGGTTAAAAATTCTCCATACAAACTTTCAACCCCATTTTCACCCCCACCAGGGTTGATTTTCGGGATTAAAACTATATATTATCCTTTCCCGGGACTCAAACTATCTCTATACAAAATTTCATGAAAATCCGTTCAGCCGTTTTCACGTGATGCGCGGTCAAATAAACAGACACACAGATAAACAAACAAACAGATAAACAGACAAAAATTCTAAAAATTGTTGGAACTTGTTCTGTTATCGATTCTAAGTATTCCCAGCCAACTTTTTTTCGATTATCTTCCATGTACAGACTTTCGACCCTCTTCAGCTTTATTATACTCGTATGTATAGATAGATTTTAAACCCGCGTGTGTTTAGTTAGGGGGCCAGTCAGTCGTCGGCGCGGTGAGCGTCAAGCAGGTACGTGTACGAGACGGACGACCAGATTAGAAGTAGATATTCACGAAATTTTTTAATTTGTGATTTTTAAATGTGGTAAATTCGTTTTTTATAAAATTAAACGTGCTTCTGTCGTATAATGTAGATAATTAAAAGTTTAACCAGAAATTTTAGGCATTTTTATGCCTAAAGTTATAACGCACGATCGTGCGGGTCAGGACGCAAGTCGACAAATTTAATATGATACATTGAACATGTCATCAATCAAAAGTTCATTTTTTAAATCTTATCATGTAAAACATGTAAGAAATCTAAAGTTTTATTTATTAACTCCTTTAAATTCTGTAAGTTACTTAAAACTTACCTTATGTTTAAAAAAAATAATAAAAAAAATACTAGGGATCGTAACGTAATGAAACGATCGTGCGGCCCACCCTCACGATCGTTTCATTACAATTTTTTTGGGTGGAGAATTTTTTTTGTATTTTTTTTTGTTTTTTTATTGGCCTTAAATGCACCGAAAAATGCAACTTCAAATCAAAAATTAAAATATATATATATATATATATATCTCGTGCTGTAAGGGATATGAAGCAGTGTTGGCCTAACGTTAGTGTGATTGAAAATTAAAAATTGAAGATTGAAACACGTTAGTTAAAATTGAACACTAATAGTTTAATGCAAATTGATTTCAATTACAATTGAAATTAATTGTAACTAACGTGTTAATACTTTGCGAATAACTAATAATTGAAGATATTAAATTATTAGTCTTTCTCAAAAATTGAAACATTAAAATAATTTTTAGTGTAGATTGAATTGGTAATTGATATTAATAATTTACCTAACTAAACGCGAATTTAGGTTAAGCTACGAGGGATTTGATTTTTGTTTCGATTTTGACTCTGGACTCGGGGGCTTGTATTAATAAGCAATGGGACCGGTATCCTAAGATGGAGGTCATGCTGGACCCTGGGGATCCCTACTAGTCTAAGCTCCCGTTGCATGAAACCTTACCTCACACGGTGGCAAATTAGACATATACTACAGCACTAGATAATACTTAGGGACACTCGATTATAGTAGGTTGCCATGGCATAGCCTGAAAGAACATAGTTTTTATTTCATTCTCATACCACAATTTTTACCAAAAATTACATCATAAGGTGGCAGTTCGAAACGTTTACCTATCGAAAGAGATACCTTTGGTGATCCGATCCCGCATAGGTTGCCAGCCAAAAACCTGGCAGATTTCAAGGTCAGCCATGTTTCATGAGGCCAAAAAATGGGGTAATTTACCTCATCAGGTGGCAAGATGAAATTGATGCAGATCGATAGCCCTAGGCGTGCCATTCACAAATATATAGGGTTGCCTGCCATCAGCCTGACAGTTTTTCTGGTCAGCCTCCTCAAAGTATCGATGTTGAGAACTTGGAACGACGAGAAATTCATGTACGGATGCTAACATTCAAGGAATACTTTAATGCAAACCGTCATATTTAATTTAAAACTACACATTGACAGTGTTGCATTTCATACGTGTTGAAATAATAGGGTAAACGAACCAGTTACGGTCATTTCTCATTGGTATTTTCGAATATGGGAAAAGTAATGTTGCCGTTTAGGTTCAAGGTTCACTTAATGCTAAACACAGCATATACGTAAGATCTACGTACGGTCATACTGGATATTTGATTATGTAGAAATAATCTGACATCATTCATCACTAAAAAAATAGATAATAATAATAAGTTTTCTGCCAACAAACTGCTGTGCAGTTTGGCAGATAGGTGAAATTGATTAAATGTATCTCTTTTTGTGAAAAAAAAGAAAAAAAAAAGACTAAGTATCTTCCTTCTCCTGCCTCTTTTCCATTTCAATTGGAATCGGGCCGCTTTGTAGTGACGGAAGCAACGAAGTCGGTTTTCCTTAAGTTTTTCTGCCACTGGAGCCACTTTAAATAATCCTCTGACGTACTCATTGCGAGCTTTGTCCAGCCTTATTACGCCACCTCCCAGCGAGCGCAACATATTCACCTCTGCTGTATGAAGTTATTGTTCGTGATTTTTTGCGTGGTCCAGCACTCTGACGCGTATGTCATTGCGGGTCTGGCAGTGGTTTAATATATTTTTCCTCTCCGCCACTAGAATGACAACTGCTGGTCAACCACTACGAAAGAGAGGGACTCGCGATCATCATTAGGGTCGATTCTAATGCATGATTGCATTAGAATCTATATGGGAGATAAATTTAAGACAGAGGTAAGTTAGACACTGAGGAATACCTTGTTACTTAAGCATTCTAAACGAAGGTGCGGAAACAACATTCGAAAACGGAAGGTGCAGTACGATTATTGACCTCACTCTGTCTTCAGAGAATGTAAGTGTAACTAGTCTCACGTCTCACGGGAGGCCTCTTGTTTAGATCACAGATGGATTCGCAATCCTAGGAAGACAGACCGATACATCTTCAGGAAGACCCCGGGTAAGGGTCTAGAAAAACTCCCTCTAAAGTACGACATTTGGGGGCCAGCACAGATAGAAACACAGGTAAACATATAACTTATATCCCAGTAGATAGCTGTTACACGGAACCGGCCATAGCAGGTCATCAGTGGTGGGGTATAGAACGGGAGAGACTCCGTAAGAAAGCCAGGAAACCCTTTAACAAGGCTATGAACACCACGGCTGAGGCCAAATATTATGATGCTAAAGCCAGGTACAAAAAACGATGGCGGCATTGGAGGTCTCTTTCATGGAAGATCTTTTGCAGCAGCATCGAAACACTAGATCATGAAAATCGGGTAAGGAAAGCCAAAAACCCATTACTCAGCTGGGATCGCTGCGGAAACTCGAATATTTACAATACTTTAGACAACAACAAACAAATGGCGAAAAGAATCAACACCGCTGAAAAGATCAGGTGGGCCGTCGACAGTTTCCATCCCTTCCAGGCAGCCGGTCCGGATGGTATCTTCCACGCTGTATTACAGTGGGGCTTAGAACTCATCCTGGGAACCCTGCTAGAGTTCATGAAAGCCTGCCTAACCTACGGGCTACGTGCATAGGCTATGGAGGGATAAAAACGTAATATTCATACCTCAACCAGGTAAAAGTGACTACACAGGTGCTAAATCCTATACTTAGACAGATTATTCTCACATCATTCCTGCTGAAGACACTCGAAAACTGTACGACAGGGACCTAAGGCATCGTTAGATCGTAGTGTTAGCTAAGGAATATACCGATGCACGACAACCAACACGCATACTGCATACATCTTAGGTAAATCTACAGAATCAGCTCTTCACATGGTCGTCAGCCGTATCGGGAAGGCTATTGGTGACAAGTAAATGTGCCCCAGCACGTTCATTAACATCAAAGGCGCTTTCAATAAGACCCACTTTGCCTGTAAAGGGAATGCCTTAAATAATCACGGCACGGAGCCCGAACTGATCAAGTGGATCATCAACATGCTCAACAAGGGGACTATAATGTATACAGGTGAGCCGCAGGCCGTAGCGGCGGTGCGAAGATGCCTTCAAGGGGGAGTCGTATCACCGCTGTTATGAAACCTAGTAGTAAACAAACATAACCAACATGAACAAGGAACACTTCTTCACCATAGGCCATTCTGAAGATCTGACGATACTAATATCAGGTAAATTCACCAGCACGGTCTGTGACCTCACCCAAACCGCTCTGGAGCGGAGCGATGATGCTAGGAATTTGACCTATCAGTAAACCCCACCAAGACAGAAATGTTAATGTTCACCAACAATAGGGCACTTGGCAACTTTACCAAACCAAAACTGTTCCAATCTAAGCTACAACCTACAACTGACAAATGAGGTAAAGTCTTTAGGACTGACTCTTGGCAGTAGACTCCATTGAACCAACTACATAAACAAATGTATAAACAAGGCGGAAGTCAGCTTCTGGCAATGCAGAAAGTTGACCGGTGGGGACTCAACCCAAAAATAACTCTTTAGCTCTACAAGACGCGCTGGTAGCCAAGAACAAACCTAGCCAACGTACGGAACAAGTTGCAGAGACTACAGAGTGTAGTGTATACTAGATATAATTATGTACTTAGCTCATACGATGTATATATGAACCATTTACTCATGTATTGATGCCAGTAATAAAGTATCACTTAAGCTGAACACTCGTTTCCACTCAACTCCGAACCCTCACCTTACATGGCGACCCTGCCATATACGGTGTCGCGCGTGCGGTCAGTCACCGAGTGATATTGAGAGCACAATTAATTATAATGTAAACAAACATAGCGCAAGTGGACAATTAATTGATTGTGGCTAATCAAGAATTTTATCATGGGCGCCACAAAATCGAAAGAAGAGGTTATCATCGCTCAAACTGCGGCCGGAGGTGACAATAAGGCTTCTGCGAGCACCGACGATCTTCGATTCCACGCAAGTACCACTAATGTTATCCTGGGAATAATGCTCGTCATATTCGTCATTGGAGGAGGCTACGCCCTGTACAGAAGGTGTAAGAAAACCCAGAAGAAAAGGATGCGTCAGGAGGTCGCTCACTGTGAGCTGCAGCGTGCTGCTCGTGCAGCGCCCATAAGTGTCTGAGTGTGGTGTTAGTGGCGTATATCGGTTTCTGGTGGTAGTGTAATTATGTACTGGAAAATAGACTACTAACGGTGTTGGTGAAAAAACTTTTAAAAGAATAAAACAATGAACAGTTAATGTGAATCGCAAACGTAAGTTAAAATAAGTAGGTATTAACCTTATATTATTTTGTAATGGCAGATGAATTATTGGAATGTTATGAGGAATTAATCTACATAAGGAAATATTTAGTTAAAAAAGGAAAATCGAGGTTTGAAGGTAACATAACAAAGAATCAACTGTCAAAAGTTAATTACATTATAATTAAGTGCAACCAATTTATTACTCAATTTTTTTTAACTTACGGGCATAAAATGAGAAATTATTGAGGAGACCAATAATTTGTATGCTAAAATTACTTGTTTACATGATGAGATTTTAAAGTTATGTTCAAAGCCTGAAGTAGATGAAAATAGAATTAGTGACAGTAAATATTTTGAAATTGACACCATGGAGTTCGACTTAAAATCGGCGTGTAGCCTTATACCGTTTAATTATCAAAGCCCCTTATGGACGGTACCGAGGAGACAACAAAGAGGTTAATTGATGCTGTAGATATGTATTCAGGCATGCTTAGTGAGGCAGGACAAAAATCTTTGATTGCATTTGTGTTCAAAGGAAGACTGTCTGAAAGTGCAAAATTGCGCATGTTAGGTACTTATATGACCGTAGAGCAACTTATAAGGGATTTGCGTAACTCTCTTTTGCCTAAAAAATCTTTCACAGCCATCCATTCCCGACTTCAAAATATAAGTCAGGGTTGGCGTAGCATAGATCAGTACGGGTCCGAGATAGAAAAACTTTTTTCTGAGTCAACTATCACTCAGGCACAGGGCGGACACGCCATACTACAAAGCTGTTTTGAGCGCCTATGTGTGCACGGCACGTCTGTACACGCTTCAATGTGTGCGTATATTCTCAGGGCTGTCATTCAATTATTTTTCTAGTTTTCGCTGTCGATGTCGTCTCACTCACTCTACAGCGAGTTGAGATAGTTGTGTCCTTGTCGGTACTGTTTCGCATGCGAATGCGTAGGTGGACTAAAGGTGTAAAATGAAAACGGTTATGTACAGTCACGAACCTGGATTGTTGAGGCACTTGCCATTGTTCGTAATTCGTAAAAAATAATCAAATATGATAAATTTAAGTAGTCCATAGTCCAGGTTGTCCATAGCCATTCAACGTGGTAACGCGGCTAACGTGATAGGAACTTTTGCACCGGGGAGGGGACAACTCGTGGAGGACTTTTTGAGTAGATTAGTCATAATGTAAGAGTTTTGTTTATTGTTTTTTCTGTGTGTTGCTGTTGACAATTTATATTTGAATAAATTATTTTGTAATTTAAGTAAGGTTATATTAAAAATAAATAAGTATCTATTTCACATTACATATCCGTCTCTATCGTTCTTGCCTATTCGAAAGAGAGTGATGCAAATAGACGATCGAACGAAAGAAGAGGTTAGCGGTTATAGGCCTGGCTACTCCAATAATTGGACGTTTTGACGAGAGCTAACGAAGCCCACTGCGGGCCCACCGCGAACATGGAAATTTAGTTGCCTCCCTCTCTGTCGCACTTGCTCATAATACGAGCGAACGATATGCAGCTAACGGAATTTTGATTTTAAAATTTTGCGCTAAAACCCTATTGTCTTCGTTCTATAACCTGACAAGGTCGTCCAAGGTCGCGACTCGCGGTCAAGACGCGCGCGCGAGCTGGCAACAGTGCAGCAGTGGCAACGCCGCACGTTTTGTTTCATAATATAATATTTTTGGTAAATAAAAATAACTAGATATAGATAACTGCCAAAATCTTTCATCCATTTCATCAATGACACGTCTTTTCTACTTTGAACAACAAAAATATGCGTCATATCATGTATTATATCGTCATGGATTCATGTGCTACTTACGATAAAGCAAGCATAATAGTTATTTCGACCGAAAAAATACTTCTTTCCTTATTGTATGTAATTACTTTCTAAACACCCGTTAACATGACAATACACCTTGCACGGCGACATTTTGCGTTGTTTCTTCGGCGCACTGGGCACTCACTGCTGAACGCATTGTGATTTCTGTTGTCAATGTTAGCCCTGGTGCAGTTTTTGCAGACAGGTTCCACCCCGGCAAGCCTGTCCGGGCACTCTGAGCTGAGATGCGGGTCCCCGCAATGGCTGCACAAGTCGGCTGGGTCCTTACAGAATCGCCGGCTGTGCCCGAATCCCAGGCATCTTGTGCACTGTACCAAAGGCGTTTGGTCCTCAACGGTGACTCTTTGGAGGTCGATACGCAGCCTTCTCTCCTCGATTGCCTTATTCCAGATTTTCGCCGACACGCTTAATACTATGTGGTTGCATTGGGAGTTCCGGGCCGTTCGCCGATACTTGACCGTCATTCTATCATGCTCACTGCTGAGACAGTGAAAAACTTCCCTATTTTGGTTTCTGATTACTTTGAGAACCTGCTCATCCGTGTGTATTTTTAGCACGTCTTTCAGAATCAAAAGTGGGTCCTTATTTTTAACGTTCTCAACAACGAGATGTTCACCTGCTGCTTCTAACTTCTCTTTGATTTTCTTTCTCTCCTGCTCTGTCTTGCATCCCATTATTATCTTTCTATCTTTTGCTTTCCGCACTTTCTCTATCTTGACCCATCCTTCTGTCGCGTCTACGGTTTTCCGGATTTTTTCCAGTATCTCCTCTCCCGTTTCTTCTTCTTTTTTGGAGGAAATGACCACAGAGTGTAGGGCAGTTTTTTCTGTGGTTTGTTTTCCTATCTGCCTTCCTGCCACTACACTTGCATAGCTACCTTTTTCTAGTTTTTCTGACTGTTTTTCAATCCCTTCTTTAATTTCCTCTAACTTTCTGGTGTTTTCTTCGAGGAGCTGGGAATTGTATTTTATCAGGGCTATAATTTGTTGACTATCATTTGCTACGGTTGTGTCTGTAGCTGTTGCTTCAGGTACTGGTGGTTTGTGTTCCGACTTCTGGAGCCGTGAGTCATTGGACGGCTTCGTCTTTAGAGCCGCTTCTGACTCTTTTACAAGGTTGTAAAGGCGGTCCAGGGATGTTAAAATCACGTTTTTTATATCCGTCCTAGTATTTCTGGACGCGTTTATGTTTAGTTTTCCTTTTTCTAGGCATGCCCTGGCTTCTGTCAGCCTGTCCTTATATTTTTTCTGAGGGCTATTTGGCTCATTAGTCATTTCAGATGGCCTCTTTTTGATGGTAGGCTCTGTTAGTGTTATTGTTGTGTTTAAGTTGTCCGATGTCGACACAGACAACACGGCTTTTTTAAGAGGTGAAGGGTGAGCCCTGCTGGTGGTTGGGCAGCTTGATTTTGGTTCCGGCCTTCCGGTTTCCCACTCTCTAACGCTCTTCCTCACTGCCGTTTGGTAAGGGTTAAGGGTTAAGGGTTAAGGGTTAAGGGTTTTTTTTTTACAATTTGACATATAGAGAAAATCCTCATGGACACCAGGAGAGGGAGGCCCTGATAGTGCCGGACTTTTACCGGCTAAAAACTCGATATGCCAGTACATCGTTTCCTCTAACGGGAGTCAGAGTCTTTTTTATTACATTTTTACAAATCATTTTTTACAATATTTTACTTAACGTCTTACAATGGGACTTAAATCTACTTAAAATCTAGAACACTTCATAATAGGGCTTCATTTATGTATCGGGTTGCTTGTTTATTATTATTATTATTATATTTTTTTTTTCTTTTTTTTTTTTTCTTTTCTTAAATCTTATTTTTTTTACATGTCTATTGCATCTTATAGTTGATATTGTTTTCTTTTTTCATAATTATATGGTTACACACATATTCTTACATATGATGCTAACATATATTTCTTAAGCTACTTATTTCTACTTATTACGATTTTTATTACATTTAGACAGTATTTCATTATCGTCTTTCTTTCTTTACCACTTATCAAACTAGGTATATTTTTAGCTGACATCTTTTCACCGACTTCCTGCTCTATGTTGAACCTATGTTGGTCAAATATCGGGCATTCAAAAAGGATGTGGGGTGGGGGACAGTCTCTTCCTTACCTGGCTCATATATACACGAGGGGTCGTCCTTGCACTTAAAGCGGTTAAGGTACTCAGAAAACCCCCCGTGACCAGTCATTAGTTGCGTGGTGAATTTACACTGCCCTATCTTTCGTATCACACCGTACGCTGCAGTTGCACTAGGAAGGAACAGTTTCGTGATTGCTGCTGTGTTACCAGATCTGTATCTCCTGTCCCACTCGTCAATCGTATCCATGCGGATTTGCCGTTTAACGAAAGAGACAGGACACAGATCATAATCCGCCTTCTTCTTTAACTTCAGGGCAGCCTCTTTCGCAAGTTCGTCAGCCCTCTCATTCCCCTCAAACCCTGCATGTGCTTTGATCCAAAACAGGGAGACACTTTTGTTTTGGTACAACTGCGTATTGTATCTCTTGTTTTTAATGCGAGGGGATGAGGGGAACATGAGGTTACTGTTTGGAGAGCAGCCATGGAGTCACTGAAGATTCCGAATGTGGCTCGTTTACTCTTTAGAGCCTCGCTGGTCGCTCGGCATAATGCCAAGAGTTCTGCCTGGTATACGGTGCAATATGACGGCAGAGCTAATTTGAGTGCTTTAGTTTCGCCGGCACTGTCCCACAAGGATATTGCCGCGCCAACTTTGCCCTCAATTTTACTGCCGTCTGTAAATATGCGTACTTCGAAATTGGTTTCATTTCTGTATTTCTCCTCGTTTTCCAGGCGTCCGAACTCCAGTGTTGCGTTCTCCGCAGGATGCGGGGCTTCATCAGCTGATGCCATCCGTTCAATCTCTCTACCCCCAAGCGCCGGATGTGGAACCCCCTTCTTAGCTTCATATAAAGACGCTGCTTCCTGGATTCGGAGGTCAAGAGGAAGTAAACCAGCCAGCACAAGTGCGGAGTGCAGGGAGACCGTTCGGTAGGCCTTGCAGAGTTTTTGTGCAAATCCACGCTGCACCACATTTAGCTGCTTTTTTATTCCTAATTTGTTTGCAGCAGGAGCCCAGGCGCTAGCAGCATACAATATGGTCGGTTCAACCACGGCTATAGAAATTAGTTTTATGACTTCCGGGTACAACCCCCAGTTTACTCGGGCTGATTTGGCGAGGTGTTTGTACATAGTTAGCGCTTTCCTACAAGCGTTTGCTATGTGCTTATTAAATGTAAGTGCCGCATCGATTGTGACTTTATATCCTGGGACATAACAACATCAACCCCACCCATGTGCAGGCGTGGTGTATCATATTTTAGTTTCCGCGTTATCACCATCGCGCTGGTTTTGTGTGGTGCAAATTTCAGCTTATTTTTGATATCCCACGCCAGGACATGTTCAAGTGCAGGGTTTGCCTGTCTCTCTATGTCTAGGGCAGAACACCCGTCAAAAACCAGCACCACATCGTCAGCGGAGGCCTGACAGTACACTCTTAACTCTGTGAGCTGGTGAAGGAGCGGATCCAGCAGAAGGTTCCACAATATGGGTCCTCCAATCGACCCTAGCACGCATCCTTTGCTGGTTTCTCTTTTTGCTTCCTCTCCTGCGTACCTTACTCCAACAGATCTATCTGTGAGATAGCTACCAATTACACGCCTCAAGTTCATCGGGCAGGCCTCCTCCGCCAGTCTCGCTTTAATAGCTGGCCACCATGCGCTGTCGAAGGCCCCCTCTATGTCTAGTGATACAAGCGTTAAGATTTTCTTTTCATTGAGTTTTGTTCGAATATGTTGCATCAGAGCATAGAGGGAGTCTTCAGTGCTTCTCTGGGGCATAAAATCATACTGTCGGGGGCTGGTCCTTGGGAGCAGGTAGAACCTAAGTCTGGCGACTAGCATCTTCTCAAAGATTTTTCCAAGCACAGGCAGAAGCCCAATTGGCCTGTAGGACTTGGGTACAGTGTACGACTCCTTGCCTGGTTTTCTTAGTACCACTACTGTTGCTTCCTTCCAGACTTTCGGGAAGTATTGGTATGCCAGGCACCTGTTTAATAGGGCAAGGAAGTATTCTGGGTCACAGTTTATCGCGTGTTCACAGATATCGGCCGTGAAGCCGTCAGCCCCCGGAGCCTTCTTCGGGTTGAAAGACTTTACCGTTCTTCGGAGCTCGTCGCTGGTAAATGGCGGGTCATATTTCTCAGTATGGCTCATTTAATTTACCGTCTCAGCGAGCTGACGTATTCTGCAGTGGTCCTCATTGTCGTCTTCCACCCGGTCTACGGGGTAAAATGTATCCGCCAACAGCTCTGCCGAACCCTTGGTGTCCAGGGTTTTTCCATCTTTCTGCAAAGGTAAGTCTTCTTCTCTTTTTGAGGTTCGTCCCATTATTCTGTAGATTCCCTCCCATACGTTTTCTTTGTCCTGTCTGTCGCAGAAATCCTTCCAACTACTTACTTGAGCCTCCTTTACTGCGGTTTCATATTCTTTCTCCTCTAAGTACTGGTTCACCACGTGTGTCCTCCGCACCGGTGCTGCACATCTGACCCTGCGTTTCTTAGTTGCAACCAGCCTCTTCATTTTGGCCAGTTCATTGGACCACCACGGCATGGTAATAATCTCAGTGTTTCTTTTATTGGGTATTGTTTTTCTGCATGTGTTGGTTATGGCTTCCGTGTATATGTTTACTGTTTGGTCGATTTGTGTTGTATTATGAACATTTTCTAGTGCTTGTATGGTTAGTTGGTGTTCTTGCATATCCTGGGCCAATTTCTCATGAAATTGCTCCCAGTTTGTTCGTTTAACGTTAATTCCTTCTGATTTTTGCAGTGATATTGTAAAAAGTATGCCGTTATGGTCCGAGTTGATGAGGCTCTCATCTACGTGCCAGTCATCAATTAATCCGAGTATGTCAGCTGTACAGGCCGTTACATCGACATGGCTACTGTACCTGATTCCTCCCCTAATGGTGTCAAAGGTCGGTGTGTCTCCGATATTCAGGACATGCAGGCTCATCTCTTCCAGTGCTCCACTCATTTGTTCACCCCTAGAATCTTCACTGGGGCTTCCCCACCAAGTACTCTTTGAATTAGCATCACCACCTATTAGTAGATTTATTGAACCAGTTTCGATTTCCGCTTTTTTTAGGTGGTCCAAGTATGGCCCAACCGGTTTATCCGGCTCAAAGTAGTACGATACTAGTGTGATCCTCCATGCCCTTATCCCTTAGGGATAAGGGTTAAGGGTTAAGGGTTAAGAGGCCCTGATAGTGCCGGACTTTTACCGGCTAAAAACTCGATATGCCAGTACATCGTTTCCTCTAACGGGAGTCAGAGTCTTTTTTATTACATTTTTACAAATCATTTTTTACAATATTTTACTTAACGTCTTACAATGGGACTTAAATCTACTTAAAATCTAGAACACTTCATAATAGGGCTTCATTTATGTATCGGGTTGCTTGTTTATTATTATTATATTTGTATGTCTTTCCCGACCACGGAACAATTGTGTTCCGGACCTTTGAGAGGCATATGCGGAGCCGAAGCCAACGCGCAGAGGCCCTTTCGACAATTTAATGAAAAGTGAGGGGTACACTAAGCGGATGCTGCCCCTACCCGTGCCATGGGACGCGCGCAAAGACAGCATCCGCCATGGTGGAAAGACTATTGAGATTTAATGGAGTCTAAAATGTACTAGGCTATTGGGTGAAAAGTATGGACTAACTACTGGGCTATTGGATGAAGAACCGGACGCCTGCCTAATAAAACGGTATCCAATTTTATTTCCGGCAGACGGTGACTCGCCCGCCGCAAGATGGGCCCCCGTAAAAAGCGACATCAAAGATGGCTCAAGGGCAACACCGGTGCGTGGGCTGTGAGGTTGTCGAGAGGTGAGTCTGCGGTAGCCAGATCCCGGTAATCCGTTCAGCAGGCCGCCGGCGTTATGACATTTTACACTTCCAACCTGGAGCATAGGTCCCGCTCTTGCGACTCCACTCTGGCCGGCCAGTTAAGGCAAGCACAGAGGCGATGGCCAAATGGAAAGGGCCCTCTGGAATAGGGGTCCGCGGTGTCGCCACTCACCGTCAGCTCGCCACAAGCTGCCCCCGCGGGATTATTATTATTATTATTATTATTTTTTTGGTTTTTTTTTTCTTTTTTTAAATCTTTTTTTTTTACATGTCTATTGCATCTTATAGTTGATATTGTTTTCTTTTTTTCATAATTATATGATTACACACATATTCTTACATATGATGCTAACATATATTTCTTAAGCTACTTATTATAAGGGTTAAGGGTTAAGGGTTAAGGGTTAAGGGTTAAGGGTTAAGGGTTAAGGGTTAACGGTTAACGGTTAACGGTTAACGGTTGACGGTTAACGGATAACGGTTAACGGATAACGGATAACGGATAACGGATAACGGATAACGGATAACGGATAACGGATAACGGATAACGGAAAACGGAAAACGGAAAACGGATAACGGATAACGGATAACGGATAACGGATAACGGATAACGGATAACGGATAACGGATAACGGATAACGGATAACGGATAACGGATAGGGGATAAGGGATAAGGGATAAGGGATAAGGGATAAGGGATAAGGGATAAGGGATAAGGGATAAGGGATAAGGGATAAGGGATAAGGGATAAGGGATAAAAGATAAAAATAGGGATCCCCAGGGTCCAGCATGAGCTCCAGATTTGATACCAGTACCATCTGCTCATCAGTACAAGTCGAATGAGCCCAAACAGCATGAGTCTACGATGCTCCAAACCCGAGATCCAGTAGGGATCCCCAGGGTCCAGCATGAGCTCCAGGTTTTGATACCGGTACCATCTGCTCATCAGTACCAGTCGAATGAGCCCAAACAGATGAGTCTATGATGCGCCAAACCCGAGATCCAGTAGGGATCCCCAGGGTCCAGCATGAGCTCCAGATTTTGATACCGGTGCCATCTGCTCACCAGTACAAGTCGAATGAACCCAAACAGCATGAGTCTATGATGCGCCAAACCCGAGATCCAGAGGGATCCCCAGGGTCCAGCATGAGCTCCAGATTTTGATACCGGTACCATCTGCTCATCAGTACAAGTCGAATGAGCCCAAACAGCATGAGTCTATGATGCGCCAAACCCGAGATCCAGTAGGGATCCCCAGGGTCCAGCATGAGCTCCAGCTTTTGATACCGGTACCATCTGCTCATCAGTACAAGTCGAATGAGCCCAAACAGATGAGTCTATGATGCGCCAAACCCGAGATCCAGTAGGGATCCCCAGGGTCCAGCATGTGCTCCAGATTTTGATACCGGTACCATCTGCTCATCAGTACAAGTCGAATGAGCCCAAACAGCATTAGTCTATGATGGGCCAAACCCGACGTCCAGTAGGGATCCCCAGGGTCCAGCATGAGCTCCAGATTTTGATACCGGTGCCATCTGCTCACCAGTACAAGTCGAATGAACCCAAACAGCATGAGTCTATGATGCGCCAAACCCGAGATCCAGAGGGATCCCCAGGGTCCAGCATGAGCTCCAGATTTTGATACCGGTACCATCTGCTCATCAGTACAAGTCGAATGAGCCCAAACAGCATGAGTCTATGATGCGCCAAACCCGAGATCCAGTAGGGATCCCCAGGGTCCAGCATGAGCTCCAGATTTTGATACCGGTACCATCTGCTCATCAGTACAAGTCGAATGAACCCAAACAGCATGAGTCTATGATGCGCCAAACCCGAAATCCAGTAGGAATCCCCAGGGTCCAGCATGAGCTCCAGATTTTGATACCGGTACCATCTGCTCATCAGTACAAGTCGAATGAGCCCAAACAGCATGAGTCTATGATGCGCCAAACCCGAGATCCAGTAGGTAGCCCTAGGGTCCAGCATGAGCTCCATCTTGTGATATTGGTCTCACCTTCCGAACCCGAGATGCAGTTTTAAAATTAATTATAAGTGTAAGACAGGATTAATTTAGTTACACTAACGTTAATCTAATTAACTGTTACTCTTATAAAATTTTCGAGACGTAAGTGTAACTAATAGGTTAATTCTAATTGACGGTTAGTGTAATTAACGACGTCACAAAATCAATGTGAATCAATGTTTAGTAAAAATTGATGTTAGTGTAATTGATTAGTTACGGAATTAATCTTCAATCTTATTGATCAATTTTCAATTCTACTTGAAATTAACGGCCAACACTGATATGAAGCACGTAAAAAAACTCTATTTTATTTTTTAAGAGCGCATGACAGCTAACGTTTTCATTTCTGTAGCTAAATGTCAAATTGAGGAAAGAGAATCTTCTGTACAGTACTATTACTTTTTCTGTGCTGTCACGGCATTGATCTCTAAAATAGAATATGGTCTATTACGCCGAAAAAATGGCAATTATTCATCCAAAAAATATGGTTGTCTGTAAAGCCGGTTACGGACGATAATTTTGCCTGCTAAGTCTAACGTCATAAGAAAACATTGATGAAAAATTGCATACTTTTATTTATGAATTGAATTGAACTATTATCACAGAATTATCATTATTTTGTATAATACAAAGAAGGCGTTAATTGAAAAATACATTTTTATCGATGCATAACTGAATTGACCTGAATTGCATACTTTTATTTATGAATTGAATTGAACTATTATCACAGAATTATCATTATTTTGTATAATACAAAGAAGGCGTTAATTTAAAAATACATTTTATCGATATATTACCGTAACGTTACCATGGAGATCTGTCCACAACGTGACGCTTTTTCGTGCATGCTACCGGTGTTCATCGATTTATAAGACGTTATCACGTCAATTTGGCGGACATTTGGTGATGTTTCCTTATCGTTTTGCTATAAAATACTTACGTATCGACTATCGTGTAAGTACCTACCTATGAAGAAATGGACACTCGCGGTTTCATACTATTGAGAGTGCTTGCTACTTCTAGCTTAATATGTACATGTTCTGCAAATCTAATAAAAAAAGAAGTAGGTAGTTAGTAATGGAAAATAAACTACACCGTGACAATCCCTGTTGAAGGATATCATGATTGTAAAAACATTTCATCTTATTTCAATTACCGTACAACTTCCATCGTTAAAGCATTTAAATTTGCCATCAAAGCGTTTTCTAAGCTTCTCGTTATTTTAGGATTGAATGTTACATGGAACGTGCAGATTTATTCGAACTTAAAATTCGAACTCAATTTGTTATTGATATAATATCATACGAATTTGATACGGCGCGCAGTGTATCTTAAAGCCATTGACATATTTTAGTTTTCTTTGTATCTGTGTGTCTCTAAGTATAAACTATTTATATTTCTGTTTTTCTACAATAGTGGCATAAAAGATCAATTTGGGTTTTAAAAGTTCTAATAGGCGTCATAAATAGAGACACATTGACGCGTTAGCGTGATGTAGAAATCTAAACTATGGAATGCACGCGAACCCTTGTTTACCAAACACTCAACTTACCTGCGCTAGTGGTACGAGTACTAAGTACAGCGCCGGCCTGAGCCCTCGATCAGGGTAGAGCGAAATCGGGTTTTGGCGCCCTTCGTTAGTAATGAAAATGAAAAAACTGGTGGTCCGCCTCGAACTCAGAACTCACGATTTCCTTGCAAACGAGATGACCAATATAACAAGACCCATTTCAAGATTTTTTTCGCCTTCTAGCTCCACAACCCCTTGATCGATCCTACTTATATACGAACTCTCAAATTATATGTATCTCTGCTACAACCCCAATAAATTTCGTGAAGATCAGAAAAACGTCCCAGTAGCCGAATTTGTTTGTAAGAACTTCGCTTACGCTCCGCTCGTTCAATTAATCTGTCTTATCTAAGCTTAGGCTGCGTTTCCACCAGAGATGAGCGAGGATTTATCGGGCTTTATTTCGTACCTTTCAAGATCAAAAGAAGTGACTTAAAAAATCTTACTAACATTATAAATGCGAAAGTGTGTCTGTCTGTATGTTACCTCTTCACGCTTAAACCGCTAAACCGATTTAGACGAAATTTGGTATGAATATAGTTTGAGTCCCGGGGAAGGACATAGGATAGTTTATATCCCAGAAATAATCGCTTAAGAGGGTGGAAGTTTGTATGAAATTGTTGCTCACTGTTGACTTAAAATAGCATATTCCCTAAATTAATATTTACTATTCGATTTTACCAAGGAGTTTTATTCATTAATTATGGCGAATGTTAATCCCACACAGATAAGGTCGTGGCAAAAGCAAGTAAATAATAAAATATAAACTTGATAGACCCAAATTGGGTTAATCAATCGCTACGAAAATTATAAAGTACGTAACTTTTTCGGCGCCTTTATCGGGGTTAATTTCGCGTCTTTCAAAATTAAATCAGAGATTTAAAAACCAAAAAATAATTTAATCCTGATAAACCCAATGCCTTAGAAAATTATAAAGAACGTAACTTTTTCGGCGCCTTTCAAAATTAAAAGCAGCGAGTCACGCCTAAAAAAATACTTGAAATAACAAAAATACCAAAAAAATATAACTGTACGTTTTCGGCGCCTTTAACAGTCTATATTTCGCGCCTTTTAAAATCAAAAGCAGCGATTTAAACAATAAATTATATGATGTAATCCTGATAAACCCAATGTCTTTGAAAATTATTAAGAACGTAACTTTTTCGGCCCCTTTATCTCGCGCGTTTCAAGATTAAAACGTCACGCTTAAGAAAAAATGTTGAAATAACAAAAATACCAACAAAAAAAAACGTTACTTTTTCGGCGCCTTTATCAGTCTTTATTTTGTGCCTTTTAAAATCAAAAGCAGCGATTTAAACAATAAATAATAAAATGTAATCCTGATAAACCCCAATCTCTAAGAAAATTATAAAAAACATAACTTTTTCGGCTCCTGTATTCGGCTAAAAAAATACTTGAAATAACAAAAATACCAAAAAAAATATAACTGTACGTTTTCGGCGCCTTTACTTCGCGCCTTTTAAAATCAAAAGCAGCGATTTAAACACTAAATAATAAAATGTAATCCTGATAAACCCAATCTCTTAGAAAATTATTAAGAACGTAACTTTTTCGGCTCCTTTATTTCGCGCCTTTCAAGATTAAAAGCAGCGAGTCACGCCTAAAAAATGTTAAGATAACAAAAATACCAAAAAAATTATAACTTTACTTTTTCAGTGCCTTTATCAGTCTATATTTCACGCCTTTTAAAATCAAATACAACGAATAAAAAAAAATGATAAAATGTAATCCTGATAAACCCAATCCCTTAGAAAAGTATAAAGAACGTTAAGTTTTCGGCGCCTTTATTTCGCGCCTTTGAAGATCAGCGCAAGCAGAAGAAGAGAGAAAAGCAGCAAGTCACGCCTAAAAAAAATGTTGAAATGACAAAAAACCAACAAAATTATTTACAATAATTTTAAACAAAAAAGAACCGACTTCACTAAGCATCCACCTTTCCACCAAATGCTCGATCTGCTGTAAAAAATACTCAAATCACCATAGGTGTGCCTATAATAGTTGAAGAGTTCCCTCGATTTCTCCAGGATCCCATCATCAGATCCTGACATGGTTACAATGGGACCAACTGTGAAGTATACTCTTTCAAACAAAAAAAGAATTTTCCAAATCGGTCCAGCCGTCTTCGAATAATCGGTGAACATACATAAAAAAAAAAAAAAAAAAATAGCAAAAACAAAGATCCCGACGAATTGATAACCTCCTCCTTCGAAATCTTGAAGTCGGTTGAAAAGGTTAATTACACCAGTCATTTTACCGAAACCCGTGAACTGAACGAACGCGCGACTCCAAGCGTAAATATTTTTACGTCTTTTAAAACTTTTTTTTTCTCTTTTGCCATTTTGGCGCCCCCCTTACCATCCGGCGCCTAGAGCGGCCGCTCCACTCGCTCTACCCTAGGTCCCGCCCTGACTAAGTAAAAGGAATAAATAAAGGAACATGGTTAGAAAATTTAATTCCCGTTACGTTTGAGTATGGTACTTATGAAAATGAAATTAGTTGGGTCGTGTTTCTATCATTAGCATCGAAGCGTTTTATGCGGGCGATCTTTCATAAACGTTGGAGGAAAAAATCTTTATTTAATAAGAAAATTTAATACCTACTTACAAGCAAATTTTTCGGGTATCTTTTAATAGCTGACGAAGAAGGGAGAGTACTTATTCTCGAGGTTTATTTAGATTTGATTTGATTTCGGCAATGATATAATATTATATAGGCTAATAAACTACAGTGACGAGATGTCCTTAGAATTTAATTTCCACAGCTCTTTTTTATTTCAAAGTTCGTAAAGTATTCGTTGTCAAATGTACTCTGTGATCGTAGGATGCATATTAAAACCAAAGAGCAGGTATATAAAACCTGCATTAGACCTATTTTGCTCTATGGTGCAGAGTGCTGGACATTCAATCGAGAGCAAGAATCCAAACTCATGTCACCGAGATGAAAATGCTTGGATGGGCCGGTGGTATGACCAAACTGGACAGGATCAGAAATGAACATGCTTTAAAGTCAGATCTATACCAGACAAACTCCAGGAAAGTCAGCTCCGGTGGTATGGGCACGTGAAACGTCGGAAAGAAGAGCACCCTGTTAAAATCGCCGTAAAAATCGACGTAAATAAATAGGAAAACGACGCGAGGTCTAAAAGCTGGAGAAACCTAGAAAAAATATACCACGACAGTGGCAAACAAGCATACGGCCCGTAGCCTATGGACGCCTGCAACTCCAGAGCTGTCACATGCGCGGTGCTGACTTTTTACGAAAAGGAGGATTCACTGTGTTGACGGCTAAAGGAACAAGAGGGTCTCCTGGGTGCGTAGCCAACGTGCAAATCTTTAACGCTCCGTAGCGAACGAAACGCAACTGTCACTGTCGCACTAATATAAAAAGATAAAGATAAAAGATAAAAAAAGATAAAAGATATTTATTCTTCAATTTAGGCACATTACAATGCACTTATGAACGTCAAAGAAAAAAAAAACTACCACCGGTTCTACGAGTAACCCTACACCTCTGACCCGAGAAGTATTATGACCGGCAAGAAACTCGGCGGGACTTATTTTTTCAAAACAGTAATACAGTAATATTATATCTTAAAGATACACAATAATGCGTAGTTTTATAAGAAGACATATCAAAACAGCTTGAGAGACATACAATGTACGTATTGTTTAATAAAAATAATATAAAATAATAATAATAAAATCCAAATCTGATTGCTTCACAAAACGTTTGATATGCTTTCCTATCTGAACTGTGTCCTCTAAATGTTAGATGACTTAGTAGTAGTGCCTGGTTTGGGCCATGCGTCTTTGTCCGTCATATAGTCCTCGACCCTGTAATAACCCTTTGACATTAAAGTTTTTTCAAATATTTCTTAAGAGCGGGAAATGATAAATTTAAAGCAATATGGAAGAGTGATAGCGATTAGCACGTTTGCTACGCACCCTGATCGTCAACACACTGGGTCCTCTTTGATATCAAATTTAATCAAAGATGACATGAATGAAAGAGACAAATGGCGCAAACATATAAACATAATATTCAGAAGGCCGACCCCAAATGAACTGAAACGAGGCACTTTCATTACGCGTATTAGAGACAAAATTAGCTAAAAATGAACAAAAATTAACAACTACTTTTATTTATTTTATTTTTCTAGCACGCTCCTATATCAAGACTAAATAATTCAAGTGACGTGCAATGGTGCAAAAAATTACCTCACTAAAGCTGGCTGTTATTATCAACAATGCACATTCCACTTAGTAAAATAAGCCATCAACTTCAATGTATAAACCCGTTTCAATTTAATGCTGCAGATTGGGCAGACCTGCCAAATATTTACCTACTGGAAAGGTTTCTAAAATTCTTCGTTTTAATAACGCTCTCGTATTATGTTGACTAGGGGCAAATAATAACAAATACACTTTCGGTCGAAGTGTCGAAATGGAAATGATAGTCATCAAAATTGTATAGTTGTTTGATATACTACAATAATATGGCCTTACATGTTTTCATGACGAAACGAATAAGTATAAAGTAAAATAAAATATTTATAGCCCACTTTATAATTCAAATAATAATTAATATGTCTGAGTTTCACGGAAAATGTTGTATTATTAATATTGAAATACTTACATACTTACATTGTATTCAGTAGATACGACCGAATATATCGTATTCAGTTGGCTGCGACGCTGACATTTATCAAAAGGCATGAAAAGGCTCGCCGCTACCAGGGATATATTGCATTCACTTAGCCAGCACGGGCGAGTGCAACAACTAACCCCCTTTATCATTAACGTCTTACAATCGCTTGTTCTTATCTGTCACTTTGACAGCTGTGTTTGTTAGAAATAGACAAAACATAAATTAAGTAATGGGGTTTGTAAGACGGTTATGAATAAGGGGGTTGATTAAGGTATCATTCCATTTCAGCAGGAAGCCATCGCCATTTTCATCAAACTTTTGATTAAACTGTAACGATAGACGTTAAATTAAAGTAACAATATCTATGAGCTGCGACTGTGCGGTGCAGTGGCGATATATCAAAGATGTTCGCAGGGTAACCGGAACTAATTAGTTTTTTTTTTCTCCAAGAGCCTCAGTACTCTAAGTAGGCAAGCCGCATTAGCCCCAAAAATCCAAACGACTAAATTAAGGCATTATTCCATTTCAAACTAACCATGACAATAACAATTTCATTGACAGGCTATCATTTAATTAACTAATTTGGCTTTCTTTTTCTCCAAGAGACGAAGTAAAGTTATAATTAACTGGCTGAAAATTAGGCAAATGATGACATTAAGAATGGAGTTCTGTTTATCTATACATATAATAAAGCTGAAGAGGGTCGAAAGTCTGTACATGGAAGATAATCGAAAAAAAGTTGGCTGGGGATACTTGGAATCGATAACAGAACACGTTCCAACAATTTTTAGAATTTTTGTCTGTTTATCTGTTTGTCTGTTTGTCTGTTTATTTGACCGCGCATCACGTGAAAACGACTGAACGGATTTTGATGAAATTTTGTATGGAGATAGTTTGAGTCCCGGGAAAGGATAATAGATAGTTTTGATCCCGAAAATCAAACCTGGTGGGGTGAAAAGGGAGTTGAAAGTTTGTATGGAGAATTTTAACCGCTGAAACGATTTAGATAGAATTTTAGTATGGAGATAATTTGAGTCCCGAGAAACATCATACCCATACAAGATAGTTTTCAAACCCTTGTGGGGGTGGAAAGGGGTTTGGAAGTTGGTATGACGAATTATTTACCGCTGAACTGATTTAGATGAAATTTAGTATAGAGATAGTATGGGTCTCGAGAAAGGACAAAGGAGAGTTTCATCTTCAAAAAAGGGCGCCCCCCCCCCCAACCTACTCATGAACCATAGGTCCAAATAATTTGAAAAAAATAATGAAAGAGAAGCCTGAATGGTACTTTCAATAAATACTATATTGAATAAAAAAGCGTCTGGAAAAAGCGTTTGACAGTGTGCCTCGCGAAGCCCTTTGGTTGGTACTCAAGAAGCTGGGATGCACGGAGAAGTTTGTTAGACTTCTGAGACTCCTGCATGACGACATGCAGTGCTGCGTCGCCGTAGACGGTGAGCAGTCAGATATCTTCCCCGTTACCTGTGGAGTGAAGCAAGGGTGTGTCCTAGCCCCTACACTGTTCGCTTTATACTTTGCAGTTGTAGTCAAGGAAGTCTTACTAACAGTAACCGAAGGTGTCCGCATACGCTTCCGTACCGATGGCAGTGTTTTTAAATTGGCCAGATTTAGGGCGCGAACGAAAGTTTCGCATGCGTTGATTACAGAAATCATGTATGCTGATGATCTATGCTTTCTAGCAGAATCTCCAGATGGCCTGCAACAGCTGATGTCCGTTTTTAACCAAGACTGCTGCAAGTTGCGGCCTGAAAATTAGTGTCAAAAAGACGGAGGTGATGTCTTTGGACTCATATGGTCACGAGACACTGGCCGTACAGCTTGGTTAGGACGTGCTGAAGCAGGTCGACAAATTCCGTTATCTGGGAAGCACCATAACGTCGAAGTGTGACCTTGACGCTGAGATCAACGGCAGGATCAGTGCTGCGGCTGCAGCGTTTGGGAAACTCTGTGCCAAGGTCTTCTGCTCGCACGACCTAAAGCTCGCTACCAAAATACCTGTGTACATGGCGATTGTGCTGCCAAACCTTTTATACTCTTCCGAGACGTGGTGCGTGTACCGTCATCACATTCGTACCTTAGACCGGTTCCACCTCAAATGCTTGCGTAAGATCATGAATATTAGATGGTCTGACCGAGTGCGAAATACCGCAGTTCTGCGACAAGCCAAGGTCGGTGGAATAGAAGCTTATCTAATGCGTCGACAACTTCGATAGTGCGGTCACGTATCGCGTATGGCGGAGGAGAGAGTGGCGAAGCGCATCTTTTATTCTGAACTAGAGGAGGGTAAACGGAAACAGGGCGGACAACTCCTCAGATATAAAGATGTTCAGAAACGGCACATGAAAAGATGCAACATCGAGCCCTCTCAGTGGGAAGGTTTGGCAGTACAGCGTCCTGAGTGGCGCAGGTTGGTGCAGGACAATTTAAGCGATTTCGAGGAGCAACGTAAGCTTGACCTCGATGCTATACGCGACGAGCTAAAAACACGTCAACCTGCTACCATTCACTACCACTACCTGGGTGGTGTCCTCACATGCCCTCAGTGTGCACGGGGGTTCATCTCGAAGATCGGCTACGTCAGCCATCTTCGGGTGCACGAGCGCCGAACAAATAACTAGGAGTTGAAGTGGTCGCCATGGTCGAAATCGGCCGGAAGGATCATCATCATCATATTGAATAAAACCGGTTCAGCTGTTTTTGAGTGGTCAGTCAAAAACGCATAGTGAAAGGACGTAAGTGCCGGGTAGTAGAATTACAACGCCAAACAATTAACCCACCACGCAATTATTAGTTTATGACGGAAGCGACGACCTTTTGAACGGATGTTTTTTTAACAGGGCGGCAATTACGGAACCCTACACTGAACATGGACCGCCATGCTCTTGGCCGGTTTTTTTGCATTGTTATCCCAGAAGTCACCCCTTAAGGAGTACTAATTCCAATTGTCAAGAAAATCCCCGGCCAGGTATACCTGGCCGGGGATATACCTGGCCGATTTTTATAGCCTACCTATAGGTAGGCTATAAAAATTCAACCTCTAAAAGGGGGGTAGCCACTACTCTCGATTGTGTTAATTTTGTACCAGAATGTTATGGCGCCGCTACTTAGGAAGGAGGTGCAAACTTTTTTCCAAATATGTCCTAAGACTAACGAGTACCCTGCTTAACTAACTGGGGCATGGATAATTTCAAAAATTACAACTATTTCAAAAATTTCAAAAATTCCAAAAATGTCAAAAAAATACAAATAAAATTAAACCCACAAAAAATACGAAAAAGTTTAAAATTTAATAACATAACTTCGTTCCAACGAAGTGTTCCAGGACACTCACGTATTTTGTTTTTCTCTGACAATAATAAGTGCATTGTAATGTGCTTACATTGAAGATTAAATATCATAAATCCTCTATTCCGTGTTCGGAAACCGTATGTAATTACCACCATTATTGCAACCAGTAACGTAACTTCAGTGTATTATCTGTGACAGTGTGGTAAAAACGTATGAAAATTCATTACCTACGGTAACGTAATGAAAATCCGCCCTCCTCCCCGACCGCCGGCACATAATGAAAGGAAGTGCCGGATAGTAAAATGACGTAAGCGCCGCCAAATATCCCTTAATAAAGCACCTTTTGAACGGATGTTTTATAACAGGGCGAAACTCTACACTGAGCATCGCCCGACATGCTCTTGGCCGGTATTTTTTGCATTGTTATCCCAGAAATCACCCCTTAAGGATTACTAATTCCAATTCAACAAAATCCCCAGCCAGGTTATACGTAGCCTATAATAATTCAACGTCTAAAAGGGGGGGGGGGGGGGGTAGCCACTACACTCGATGTTAAGTTAAATTTCCCCCCAACAACACCTCAAATAGAAAATTTACCATCATTTCTGCATTTGTGACCCCCCCCCCCCAATTTCAACCGCGCTGCAACCGCGCCTGGTCTTACCTTTCATGCTTAGACTGATTTGACGTGAGGATCAGTTTGGATGATATTTGCCGTGGACATGAACGTATAAATACAAAAGTGGTACTGTAAATATCGTCCGATATACACCTATTTACTACTCTATGTCATTTAAATCATGCCAAAAAAAATTACAAGGACAAAAAAGCATTGATTTTTGAGTGTAGTTTCATGTAGTGGTAATTATAAAATATTTTATTAGGGCTACTGTCCTCTAGCGTATCCATCTGTCAACTTTACTTCAAGTTCCGCCTCCAGGGTAGCGGGAGAGAAATTAGGGGTGAATTAGCCGCTTACTGACACAGACCGAATTCCACGCGGGCGGAGCCGCGGGCACAGCTAGTTTATCATATGGCTACATGTCACTGGATATATATAGGCATTTCTTATCTGGGGTAGTAGTAGTGGGAAAGCAGATGATGAAGATAATCCAGTGTGTGCTGCGAGGTCCAGATGGCACAGTGTAGCTGCCAAGTTTGTTACTCGTTTAGCACCGCCTAGGGATCACGTGTAGGGTTGTCTAAGTCTAAGGTGTTTCCTACGAACGCAGAGTAACATTGATCCCCGATTCGATTCAGAGTGCGGCTGAAAAGTGAACGTGGATTAGCCCGCTATTATGTATCTATGAACAATATCCGTGCTGCGCTTCGATCCCAGCGTTTTCTGCTTAGTAGAGAAAAGCCGCTGCACATACAGCACAGCCCGCCTAGCGGGTCGGGTTCCTAGCACTCAATATGTTAAGATAAACATGTCTAGCTATGTCACGCCGTCCTCGTTTAGTTTGCGCACAAAGTTCAAATAATTTTACGGGGCTCCACTTTCCGGCACTACGCGGCTGTAGCCCGATGTGCAGCATGAAAAGACGGGTAACTTCTGCAATAAAAACAAATACGTGATTTTGAATCAGAATTTCTTAGATGACGGTTACCTATAATAAAAACGGCTTGTAAACTAGGTGCTTTCGTGTTGTTACGCTTATCGCGTGATTGTTATACTACTCGTAGTCAAATCATAATCCGACTGGCCCGTGCCGCGCTCGCGCCATCAATGTGAATAACTACATTTCATGTTACATATACGTGCACCGTCTTTAGCCTTGTGAACTGAACGCGAGATAGAATTACTGTCTTTCAAATTTTTGAAATGAAAATCAGATCGTTGAAGTCTAAGTTTACCCCCTACAAGAATCTGCATTCAATATGAGGAACATTTGGCAATACTCGGAACGGGTTTCTCGCCTTGAACGTACGATTCTCGCAGTAGAAAAATATTGTTTCCCCCTAGAACGTGCGGAATGTGAAATTAACTGCCTCACGAGGTGTTTCCTTTGCGTTTTGACATTAATGGGGTTCTTCAAGAAGCGGGCGTACAGGGCTCTCAAAGGTCGGCAACGCATAGGCGGCTCCCTTGATGTTGCTTATGTTCATGGGCGACGTTGACCGCTTCCCATGAGGCGGCTCGTCTGCTTGTTTGCTACTAGTTTCATATATATATATATCCTCATTAAAAATATGTAACCAATGTAGGTATTTTAAACTATATAGATAACAACCCGAAGTATTGAAATTTGGTGCCTATACTGCCTATACAAATGCCTACCAAGTTTCTAACTTGAAATAATACATAAGAGAGGATGTTTTTTATCTTGGATTAATATTAAAGTCACAGGTAAAAAGCTAGTAAATAAGCTATTTAGGAAATACAATTGCGACTATAACTGATGAGCAAGAGTAAAATTATATGATGTGGGGTGTAGTCAACGCTTGAAATATCCCGGGCAGACAGGGGAATCGGCAAACAAAGGAAGTGGCGAAGCGAGTTACAATGAAATTACGAACATCATATGTATTTTCTGTTTTAAAAATCTGGACGTTAGGTATTGTATAAGTAAATCATTATGTTCTTAGTCGAGATTTGCTCTTAATAGGTTGGGTAGGTGGGTAATTGGGTATCTATTATAGGGTGAACTCTAAAAAACCCGATGGAAAAAGAGGCTAAATTCGCATTACCCAAATACATCTTTCTATAATATAGGCATACGTACAAATCTGTCTAGCAGATGTCAATGGCAGAAAAATCTGTCAATGTATTTGGTGGAAGTTGGCACATATTGAAGAAAAATATGAGATACTGTTTACAGAAAGATCACACTTGGGCAACTGGCGGCTTAAAAAAATGGAATTTCTTAATGCTTACAACAGCTACAAAATAAATAATTGTATTTCATGCAGTCAGTATGGCCCCATTGCGCCCCGACCCGATTGGAATTACCTCACCCCGCGGCGGCCGATTGGTAGGAGATTAGTAGGTTATCAGTCAGGTAGGCAACGCGTCGATAAAACGAGGCAAAATGTCGGTCCTATTGTAAAACGTCATTTACAATAGTGAAAACTAAAAAAATGATTGAATGAAAGAGCCCTAAGAACTCAATACATTGAAGTGTCTACAGATGTGCCGTGCACACATAACCCCTCAAACGAGTTTTACTTTGCCGCCCTGTGCTCCAGCTGAAAGTCAAGGTAACAAAACGAATTGTAAAGCTTAAACATTTTCAAAGCCCAAAAGTACAGAATTAGGTATTCTTACCTTCTTTTTCACAACCTACTTAAATATTATTACTTTTTCTATTTATATCGAAGTACCTGCTACTCACACACTTTCCCATGTTAACTTTCGTTTAAGCGCGTTAGCGAATGAACATTCTATGATATTTTATAGTATTCCAGTTGTCTCGCGTAAAATGATAGATACGGAATGTAGAAGACATTAAAGTTACGTTAATGACCCATTTTCATACCGTTTAGACTGTCCAGTAATTAGGTATGCACCAATAAATAATTATTAAGTTTTTTAATAACTAACAGCATACGGATTTATATCTGAAACAAAACAAATACAATACAACACATTTACCTAGTATGAGTAATTTCTGTACTTATTCGTTTAAAATTTAAATAAAACATACATTTACCGTAATTCGTGCCTCTTTCCAAAAATCATGAGGTAATCCGAATTTCGAGGACCCAGTGATAGTATAATTTATGATTAATTGGATCGGGTCATTCACGCTAACCCTGTCTGTATAAACCTATTTATTATCTACAGGAGTTAAAATAGATACTTTAATTATCACGTTTATAACTAGATTTAAATTAAGAGCTGCATACGCAAGTTGTTTGAAAATAAAAACCATTTCCTTCGATCAAATAATACTAGGGATACACAATCAGCCCAAAAAATGGCCCCACAATAGTACTACAAGAACGACTCGGGTGGAACTTTCTTTGACAGTCTTATTGCGGTATAAGATCGCCGGCTAGAAATTTTCACGAGCCATATTTTTAGTGGCAACAGTGGCCAGGATGGACAATACCCGCTGGGCGAGACGCACCCTCAATTGGAAACCCGCTAACACACGCGGTCGTGGCAAACCACCAATGAGATGGAAGGACGACATCTGTCAACAGTCTGGCGAGAATTGGATGCAGATGGCAATGGATCGAGAAGCGTGGAAGTATGGAGAGGAGGCCTATGTCCGAAGACGGGCGCTGTAAAGGCTGTTATAGATAGATAGATAGATATTTTTAGTAAATCTTGTTTGAGTCGATGCCTCCTTTACATTGTTGCTCGAAGACAGTTTCCAAAAAATCCCACTCGACGGTATTATTAAATTTCAAATTGATTCACCTACAGGTTGTTCCTGGAAATGTGTTTTTGATACAAGTCAAAATCAACTGGGAGTACGAGTAGGGTTACCAGGCCCAAAAATGAAAAAGCCGGACTCCGCGCTTAATTTAGCCGGACATTTGATCCCAAAAGCCGGACATGCCTTTTTAATAGCTAAATATAGCTTTTTGAAAAGCCGGACGGCTGTCCAAAAAGCCGGACAATATTCTATAATAAAAACACAATCATTTCTTTTTTTTTTATTATGCACTTACTTACGCTACGCTGGTCTTTCGAATCGTGCCACTGGCGTGACTGGCGCGTAGCGTAAGTCAGACAAAAGCCTAATAAAAGCCGGACAGACCGGACGAGGAATTATTTGGCCGGACACACCCGTAAAAAGCCAAACATGTCCGGCTTAGCCGGACACCTGGCAACCCTAAGTATTCGATAATGAAAATCCTGATACTCGTAAGTATAGAGCATAGCACCACCTGCCACCTGCTTGATATTCACGATGGCTGCTAAGTATTGAATTTAGAGATAAAATACCTATGTTCTTTAGACGCTTATTTTGTTATGGGTTTTGAGATCCCAATATGTTAAGTAAACTTGAAAGTTTGACAAACTATTTTGTAAGTATATCTGCGTGGTTCTCCATGGTACTTTCACTAAAGTTTTTTTTTTTATCTGGGGCCGTATTCTAACTTCAAAACACGTTTAGACACAATCCACCTTTAATACAACTCCAATGCATTAACTACGCAATACAGCTAGCGCCTAAACGTCTGAATCAGAAATATCAGTATTTGCTTGAAAATTATTTCGATGCAACAACAATTGTTTACCACAGTATGTTTGATATAGATTGAGTTTTTAATGTATTGTTTATGTATTTTTTATTTATTTGTTTCTGATCTGCATAATGTCTGGTTTTATTGTGTAGCATTCACAGGAATAATAACGTTATTATTTAATCATAAAATAAATCTTCGTAAATATGTATTAATTCTGAGGAATATTTAATCGTTTTTTGTTTCTTTAATAATAATGGAACCGGTTTCCTTACAAATATTTTTAAACAATATTTATCAACTTTTACGTTAAATGTGCCAGATAAAAAAACTCCTACGACAGTCAGTTTGTACAGGAGACATTCTGTGGGGTTCGTTCTGTGAATGCTAAATAAAACGAACTATTGAATTGGCTATTTATTTAGGTAGGTTGGTAGCTACTACCTATATTATTATTCAGGAACCTCGTCTATTGTAATATATTTGCCCGTGGGACGCAAATTTTACACTAATTAGTTTTACTCAACACACGTGTTGTAGTTTTCATTAAAATTTTGTAAACTAAATTTAATTCTCCTCCATGTGAATGATTTAGCTGAAACTAAGGAAATCCTTAAGAAATATACGTATTGCACCGAGATAGGGCTCGTCAGAAAGGTCTCAATGAGAAATTGTTAAACGTGTAAATGACTAGATGTACAGGAGGTAAACATGTGCAACTAATCTTTGGTAGTTAACTGTTTTTTTTTTAATGAAGTTCCTTAGCGAAAAAAGTGTAAGATTTGACCGTCACGAAAACCCGTCACAACCCATACGATTGAGAAATATGTTAAAAGAAATGAAATGAAATGAAGAAATAAATAAATTAATACAAAACAAATATATTAAATAAAATAACATAACGTCGGGAACGACGTTACCCGACGTTACGAACCGAGAGTTCCATGACGAACACGCATTTAAAAAATTAATTACGAGTAAGTAAATTCAGTTTTACGCCACCTAACTGTTCCAACTACGGCTAATTCGAATCCAAACTTCTGAGTTTGAAGCCTTAAAGATTCGTTATACGCACCTAGTAGGTACCTAAGCCAAGTATAGATGAGTCTAGTAAAGTTATCAACAATTTGAGGTCGGTTAGGTCACTTCGTGCGAGTTGACATACCGTGGGGAATTTCATAATGTCAAACGGGTTATGCTTTGTAGGTGAACTCATTAATGTTTGCTTGTTTGTAGTTTAACGTAAAGGAGATCGTCAATTTTTGTTAGGCGATTTGCCCCAGATCATAAAGATGCGTATAATTATGAAACGGATATCAAAACATTCGCTTTAATTTCTAGATCAGGGTGATCATAAAATAATCATGAAATGTAACGGGAAAATTGAGAAATCGGGATGTAAAAACAATGAATGTGATAAGGACAATATTTTAAAGCGTACATGTTTATGATTTAAAGTATAGCAAAAAATAAATACCTGTTTTATAAAGAATTTCTACAAAATCTGACATGATAATGAAACGGAAATCATAATAAAATAATAAAAAGTCATATTTTGATCCTGCCGCAGATTTCTTGTATTTGGGTAAACAATGATAATGGCTGTCAAACCATCATTGCTACTATTAACTAAACAATCGTAGCACTTATTACAAAGAGATAAGGTTTATCACTGTTAGTGCGCTCCTACTAGTATCCATGAAGTTATAATTTTTAACCGGAGCACACTCTTGGGCCAAAAAGCAAGGCCGTAAGAGAGAGTAATTTAGGGAGCCGCGTCCCGCGTTGACTTAGGGAGTTTTGACGTCATTAAACTCAAACTCAAACTCAAACATTTATTCAGTAAGTAGGCCACAAGGGCACTTTTACACGTCAAAGTAAAAGAGAGAGAAAAAAAATCAAACTACACCGGTTCTAACCCTACACCTCTGACCCGAGAAGAATTATGTCCGGCAAGAAACTCGGCGGGACTTATTTTTTCAAAACAACAGTACATCAAAACTAAACAATACATATAGTGCGTTGTTCTATAAGAAAACATATCAAACCAAGGTTAGATTAACCAACAATAGGTTATAGTTTAAGAAAAATACCAAAGAAAAAAGATGAGTCCAAATCTGACTATTGAAAATAAATTACATACAAGTTTGATATACTTTCTTACCTGAACTGTGTCTTCTACATAAATTTCCAAATTATAATAATCCATCATCAACAGTTAGAAACAAACTTTGAATTTAAATAATATAAAAAAAAGTACTTAAGTGATTCTAGTATACAATAAACATACTATTTCTAAATTATACTTAGAGATGTATAAGGTCTCCAAGTGTCTTGAATAAAAAAATATGGATAATCAAGCACCGAATGTTGTGTCTAAAGCCAATTAAACTAAAATTAAATATGATTAATAAAAAGTTACGTAAATGTGTTGCCCCAGTTAGCCTAAACAGACCGGTCTCCACAAACAGCACCCGTTCACGAGTATGACGCATATCTCAGCCATCGCCTCCCTCAACCTTTCTTCGGGAAAGTGGCGACACGATCAACGACGCCACCATAAGCAGAGCCTTTTAAGCGAGCATGACATGTTCAAGCTGGCGGGCTTTATTAATTAATAAAAACTAGCCATGTTTAGTCTGGTGAGAAACAATATTCTGTGCTCGTATTTTACATGCGTGAACTAAATTACAATATAAAAGTGACATAGAGATGTACATGTCTCTAAGCGTCAGGATCATTAAATATATATCTATACATATAAATATTTGCGAATGCAAGACTTAGAGATGTATAACGTCTCTAAGTGTCCAAATACTAAATAAAAACAAAATAAAATAAAAATGAAAAACAGGTAATACTGGACACTAGTAAAGCTGCTTCATAGAGTAATGTACCTAATAATTTCTCAATTTGTATTGTACTAACTATATCAAGCTACAGGCTTAAAGGCATCGTTATCCTCAATGAATTCCTTTAAAGTATAGTACTCTCTCCTCAACAAATAGCGCTTAACATAAGACTTGAATTTATTTAGTGGCAAATTCACTACATCAGCGGGGACTTTGTTATAAAAACGTGTACAGTTCCCAGCAAAAGACGTACGAACCTTACCGAGGCGGTGGCCAGGCTCAGCAATCTTATCTTTATTTCTAGTGTTATAGTTATGGATATCACTGTTGAGCTTGAATTTATGGATGTTTTTCCGCACATACATAATGTTTTCAAGTACGTATTGAGATGCTACGGTAAGAATATTTGCCTCTTCAAATTTTCCTCTTACGGATGCTCGACCGCGCATTTTATAAATGCCACGTACAGCTCGTTTTTGTAGCACAAATATGGTCCCAATATCAGCTGCTTTACCCCACAACAGAATTCCATACGACATAACACTGTGAAAGTAACTGAAGTATACCAGCCTGGCAGTTTCACTGTTTGTTAGATGGCTGATTCACCTCACGGCATAGGCTGCAGAGCTAAGTTTCCCAGCTAGGGTAGCTATATGTGGATGCCATTGTAATTTCGAGTCTAAAGTGACTCCTAAGAAAACAGTTTGATTTTCGAATTCCATTATTTCATCATTTATTATAATCTTGCTGCTGTTAATCTGCTTGACGTTGGGAAGTGTAAATTTGATGCACTTCGTTTTCTTGGCGTTCAAAAGTAGGTTATTAGCCGTAAACCAATTTACTACTTTGGAGAGTGTACTGTTAATACTATCGAAGCTGTTTTCTTTTCTGTCCACTTTAAATATCAGAGATGTGTCATCAGCAAATAACACTATATCATGTTTATCTTGCACAATTTTAGGTAGGTCATTAATGTACACCAAAAACAGGAAAGGACCAAGTATTGAGCCTTGAGGCACTCCGAGTGCCACAGGGGACCCAGAAGATTGAGTTCCATTAATAACCACTCGTTGTGTTCTATCCGATAGGTATGATGAGACGAGGTTAAGGGCACCAGCTTTGATCCCGTAATGGCTTAGTTTTCTCTTTAGATTTTCGTGATCAACGCAATCAAATGCCTTCGATAGGTCACAGAATATTCCAACAGCATCTTGTTTTTTTTCCCAAGCGGCAAAGATGTGCTTAAGAAGAACAGCACCTGCGTCAGTAGTCGAGCGACCTCTGGTAAAACCAAATTGATTTCTGGCGAACAATTCGTTTCGGTTAAAATGTGACACAAGTTGATTTAGAATTAGTTTCTCGAAAACTTTGCTCAGTGCCGGCAGTATTGAAATTGGTCTGAAATTGCTTGGTTCTGTTCTCGATCCTGATTTGAACAAGGGGATGACTTTGCTGTGCTTCATTATGTCTGGAAATATTCCTGTATCAATACATTTGTTAAATATATCAGCTAAATGTGGTGCAATCGATTCAACAATGGAATGTAGAACTTTAACAGATAGGCCCCAAAGATCTTCAGTTTTCTTTAAATTTAGGGATTTAAATGTTTTAATAACTAAGTTCGGAGTAACATATGAAAATTTAAAGAAATCTGTACACTCTGCTATATTTGTTTTCAGTATTGCCTCAGCGACGTCAGGCGATGAATGAAGAGACTTTGTTGTTTCTACCGGTATATTAGAGAAGAACTGCTCAAAATGATCCGCAACTTCAAGGTCCGAACTCACTAAATTATTATTAATACGTAGGTTGTAGTGCGGATCTTTGATTTTACGTTTCCCAGTTTCATCGTTGATTACTTGCCAAACAGTTTTTACTTTATCCTTGGAATTTTGGATCTTTCTGGACAGATAATCAGCTTTAGCAGCGGCACACATCATCTTAAAAGATTTAGAAAAGTTCCTGACATAATCTAGGAATTCCGGACTTTTATTAATTCTTCTCAAGTCATATAAATCATAGAGCCGTCGTCTTTTCTCATGAATATCCGGCGTAGCCCAGTCGCTAAATTTCGTCTTGACCTTGCCTTGCACCTTCTTCGGAATGAAACAGGCATCAAATTCCCTTTTAATACAGTTAAACAACTCAATACTCATACGGTTAGGGTTTTCCTGGGTAAATGGAACATAACATAATTGTTTCGTGATATTCCGACTGAATAAATCTAATCGTCTTTCGGAAATTGGTCTGCACATAGTGACTTGTGGAATATCCTTAGTTTTTCCGCTAAAAGAGGCTTTTGTCCACAGTGGTCAGAACTTAAGTTGTTTATTATAGATTTACTAGTCGCATCCTTGTTACTGAAAATGTTATCTATACATGTAGCACTGGTTGCTGTGATTCGTGTAGGCTCACAAAATAAATTTACTAAATTGTAGGATTTGAAAGTACTAAGTAACCTTACACACATGGATGAATCTTCAAGTAAGTTGATATTAAAATCACCACACACAATAACACTTTTATTACTACAAAAAACACTTGTAAGAACTTCATCTATCACTGACTCAAATGTGTTATAGTTTGCCAATGGAGGCCTGTACACGCATATAATTATAAATTCTTCTAACTCGACACAAGAAAGTTCAATATGGCGTTCCACAGACAATTCAACAATGTCTTTCCGCTCCTTACTTTTTATATCATGTTTTACCATTATTAATGACCCGCCGCGAATGCAGGATTTTCTAAAATATTTACTTACTACACTATGATTGTGGAAATTAAACATAAATTCATGACCTTTAAGCCAGTGCTCCGTTATACAGAGGATATCAATGTTCGAGTGTTGTACAAATAAATCAATTTCCAGTTGTTTACTGGTAAACCCTTGAATATTTTGGTGAACTAAGTACAATACATCAGTTTTACTACTTATGCTAGCATCACAGTTATGTTTAGGAACGGAGCCGGCTGGTGCACTCGTTGTCGTAGCAGTCAGTTTAAATTGATATCACCAGACGGCTGCCTCTCTAAATCTGAGCCCCTGCAGTATGAATCGGGATTCGTCTTAATAAAACTATCATCCGCCGTGCTAGTCACGACGGGGTCTACAATATTGTATGCTAACAGGTTAGCACAATTTATAAGACATCTTCTCGGAAGGTAAGTCCTATCATGGGGCATAATAAAATCCTCAATAAATTTATTTGTATCAAAATACGAAATCGTACTACTGTACAAAGAAAGATTATACAATACGGAGTTGTAAGAATATACCCTCTTATTTATATGACTCGACATTCTGTATGGTAAGGCACAGATAATTATTTTTACAGAATCTCGCTGGCCAATATCTGACAGGGTCTCGGATAATCTCAAGATATCTCGTTTAGTGCAATCTATACTATTTCCTAAAAACACTACAAGCGTGGAATCGCGGTCATACTCGCCGACCGATATACATTTGATCAGACGATCGAAGGAGGCGCCCGGGTGACAGTTGTTAAGGACGCCTCGCGACAAGCGCTCCGCCAGCAGCGCGCCGAGCCCGGCGCCCACCTCGTCTGTATATAGAACGGTGCGGCCGGGCGCAGGCGCGGGCGCGGGCGCGGGTGCGGGCGCGGGCGCGGGTGCGGGCGCGGGTGCGGGCGCGGGCGCAGGTGCGGGCGCGGGTGCGGGCGTGGGCGCGGGTGCGGGCGCGGGCGCGGGCGCGGGTGCGGGCGCGGGCGCAGGTGCGGGCGCGGGTGCGGGCGTGGGCGCGGGTGCGGGCGCGGGCGCGGGCGCGGGCGCGGGTGCGAGTGCGGGTGCGGGCGCAGGCGCAGGCGCGGGCACGAGCGCGGGGACCAGCGGGGCGGGGCGCGCGCGCGAGAGTGGCGCCTCCACCGGGCACGGCGGCGGCGGAACCAGCTCGACAGGGCACGATAGCGATGGAGTGTGTTGGACTGAGCGCGACGGCGATAGATCCAGTGCCAGTGGGCACGACGGCGATGGGCCCCGCTCGATAGTGCATGGCGGCGATGGGCCCGGCTCGACAGTGCATGGCTGCGATGGGCCCGGCTCGTCAGTGCATGGCGGCGATGGGCCCGGCTCGACAGTGCACAGCGGCTGTGGAACCAGCTCGACAGTGCATGGCGGCGGTGGACCCGCCTCGCCTGGGCACGATAACGGTGGAGTTGGTTCCACTGGGCAGGGCAGGGATAAATCCAGTGCGACATCCAATCCAGGGCATGACTGTGAAGGACCCAGCGACGACTCCCGGACGTCCAGGCTAAGGTCAGGCTCGGGCTGGCGACGCGGAGTGGTCGCGCCGGAGACGCGCGCCAGCAGCGTGGCGCGCGGCGCGGGCGCGGGCGAGCCCGGCGCAGCCAGGCGACTCGGCGGCCGTGGCGATTCCAAGCGCAGAGGGTAGCCGCTGCCCGGTGCTAGAACATTATTCATAAAGGCTATGTATTCCTGTAGCGTTTTACTAGATAATTCATGCTTATCATTAAGAGCTTTTAGCTTTGACTCTAATTTGCTTAATTCAGCAGAGCGATGATTCAGCTCCTCTACTGTCTGGTCTAATTGATATTGGCACTTTAGGAGTTCATCTATCAAGGCTACATGTTTACATTTGGAATTTAATGATTTAAATAAGAATTTGTGGCATTTCAGCAAAAGTTTAGATTTTTTTATGAATCTATTTAATTTTAAATATTTTTTTATCTTTTTTCTTCCGTTCAATGAAATTTTCCCATCACTGTTCCCTATGCACACAGAACTTGAAAACTCTATATTTTCCATAAAAGGAGAGTCCACTATGCTGTCATTTACTAAATCTACTTCAAAACTATTTAGCTCAGCAAAAATACTTAAATTGTTGTCTGGCGGCCCGGAGTGCTCGGAGCAGTACTTGCAAGTATAATTTTTTTTAAGGTCCATCTCCCCCAGCTGCTGCTCCAGGTCCTTGATGCGTTGCAATGCCTGTTCGTGTATTTCCTGGCATTGTTCAAATCGGTCTACAGTAGCTTGAAGTTCATCCCGCTGACCCTGGATATCTTCATAGTCAATGTCCTGGTTGGCAAGCTGAGTTTTGAGAACAGTGTTTGCTCGGATAACACGCTCGATTTCCTGTTCACTTTCTTCCCGCTCTTGTAGGAGTCTGTCATTAGACAATAATGCCAGCATAACAACAAGTCAAAATGTCAATGTATGTATGTCAATTTTGTAATGAGTTCGAGTGAAACACCGCTCCCCATATTATGCCCTCTATCGGACCGTTTTTTCTAGTCACCTATGAACGTCTATTTTACACGGTAATAAGGTTCATCAGATGAACCTTATAATCTGTGGTTAGGGAAAAAGTGCAACAATTACATCCACTATTTAGAAATCCATGGTAGTATCAGACATTACTTAATAGAAAAATAGTCAAAACGAGACGCATCCCCCCCATACCACCAACTCCTTCGGCCCCACCTTGTGGCCGAAGAGCACACTCCAGTTTCAAATTATAACTTCATGCGGCAGACATGGATGACGGTTACGTCATACATTAATAGTGTCAAACTATAATCATAAACAAGATTAGCAAAATAAACGTAACTCCTTACTGAAAATGTCCGTTTCGTCTCGGCCCAGGAGAAGTTAACCTTATGTCAATGCTGTAAAGACGTTAACAACTTATTTAGCACTATTTGGATGGCGGAAGGATCAAAGAAATGACTTTTTATTTTTCATTTCTAATTCCCGTTTTATTTTCATGCAATATTTTGTCTAGTTTCGTAATAAAATGGGTATTTGCTTAAAATTTGAGACCAAACTTTATACGAGACCATATCGCAAGTGGGCCTAGAATTGACGATCTCCTTTGCTCAACGCATAAAGCTATAGCTCAACACTACCTAGGAGCGATAATGCAATACGAATTTAAATATTTTTTTATACCTTTTAGTCTAAGTGCTGGCAACTTCAGATATGTATGACACTATAATGAGAGAAAACAAACCCGTCTAGCTAGACGGCTATACTACTCTTATTGGTGGATCCCACCCTGCACCCAGATGCCCATCTGGCAGCTTTTAATGGGTGCAGGTCAGAGTGACAGACAAGCGAAATTTTTCAGTTGAAAAAAAAACATATCAAAATAGGTAAGTAAACACTGCCGATGTTGTCTCATTTACATATGATTGGTCCTATATTTTAACATTAGAACTTAAACCATTTCGTATTATTGTGGAAACAAAAACAGTATCTTGGCGACAAATTATGAATTACTATGCGTCGTTTGGCACTACTTTTCCTCAACAAAAACTTTTGGCAATGATATAATAAAATTTCTCATAATATGGCAACAAACTCAGAACTCTAAATTTAGGATTAGTATATTTGAAGTGATGTGTATTTTTTGACCTCTATCAATTAACAGCTGCCAGATATCCGGATCTAGAAATAAGCATAGTATAGCAAACTAACTAGAGATAGTTCGTTGCTCTCATTATTGTGTCATATCTGACGTGGTCAGTTCTCCGCCTATACTTTGCCTATCAGAATGCCAACATCGAATGAGACCAGTGGCTTATTTAATAAAGCTACATGTGACAAGTTACAATCGGAAGTCTCTTTCTAACCCTATGTATTAGTAGGAGACTACCGCTTGTAAATTGTGACTTGTAGTTGTAGCTGTAGGTATGCTCATATGATTGAAGTGACAAAGGTGGGTAGCATAATAATTACGAACAATAAACCAGTCTTAGCTCAGCGCCCGTGTTTGATTCACGACTCCCAACTATGTACCTTGACAGTAGCCTTATTAAATATGCCACTGCCCTTTCAATCTGAACGTTCATATTTAGGCACAAAGTTAGTTTGGCTGGAATTGTATTTGTGAACCGCAAAGATTGAGTAGCTCTGTAGAAACATATTAGGTACTTACCAGTAAGCATAGTCGAGAGTATTCCGCTTAAAGCCGTTATATAAATAGCCCTCAATTATGGAAGGTAATATAGTCGTTTAAAATTATGGTATGTGGATATTAGAGCGGAACTTATTTAAATTTAGGTTGTTTAATTTTTACTCTAAGGTATATAGGTACTTAAAAACCGTGTCAACCCTTTTCATCGCGTTTATCATCACATTTCCTGCGTTATCTCAGTGACTGTGTCTCGAATATTTTGTTTTGATTACTGAAGGTTCATTGGCCTGTTAGTATAGACACGTCCCTTTATAGATTGCCCTACAGAAAAAAGTCAGGAGCTGCTAAATCAGGCGATCTTGGGGGCCAAACAATTTTCTTAGAGTTTCCGCAATACATGATTGGATTGAATATAACGTTTTAATAATTCAAACACGTTGTTCAGTCGTAAAACGCCCCATAACCAATTTGCCGTATCTAAACAAAGTAATTTTAAACGCTAAAACAAAATGGCGGCAAAAAAAGTTGTATACCTCCAAGTTGGCAATCCTGTATTTCCGATAGCTTTTGGATATATTATTTATACCTACGAGTAATATTTCCACTTTTTACCACTACAAGGGCCGGTTACAGTTTTGGTGTCGTGATAGCCATTGTTTCCACGATGCGAGGCGATGTTTTGCGCGGTCATGACAATTCTCTGCATGTTACATGGTTACTGATGGTTATCTATATAATTGCAGCTCCGATTAGATTCCTGGATCCTTATTTTATGTATCCCATTACGATCTTCCCTTACCCATATAATGTTGAATAAGCTCCCCGTATAGGGCTTTCTAGATACAACGCGCATATGACTCCTGCTTTTTCACGTCTCATTTGATAATTCAATCTTTATACCTAAGATCCATACTTTATCTATAAGTATTATTATTACTTATTATACATTCTGAGGTCTGAGTGCCCGCGAGCTTTAAGCTGCTTCCGGAAATTACTGTTTGCAATCGGCGCCCAAGTAATTTGATCCACTCAGTACCTAAAATTTTAATGTCTTGATAATGAATGAGATAGAAAGGACCTTTTGCATTTTCGATCATAAACCTATAAATGTAACGATGTCCGGGATCTGCAGCCCTTGCCTAGCTTAATCTAAATTATCGCCAGTTACCTTATGTCCTTGTAGTGAATCTTCGTGAATTGGCCAGTGATCGTCTATTCTTACGTACGTTGTGTTCTAAAGTAACCAGGGTCGACACAGTAAAGAAAGCTCGTCCGCGCTCCGCCGGTCCCTCATCATGCTTCCTCATCGACCTCCTGTTTTTTAAAGATTGTATGACCAAACGGCCATTAAGTACCCCTAGACCTATATGGGAATATTTTCATGAAGATTGTCTTTGAACGATGTCAGTTAGTCCGAGTAAGTATAGAACTCAGTCCTTTTAGCTATTTGTATTGTATGTCATAAAACCTAGAATTGATGGGCCCATTAAATGAATACCTACCTTGTCGCTGTGAAATGCTGTTATTATTAAATAACCCAAGTAACACAGGAAGCATTATAACATATGAATAGTTAACTTATTTCGAACTTAAGGACCGTATAAACTCTTATATACGTTCACCGAGCAACTTGTCGCATTATATGATGCTTTGAGCTGTATAACGGTTGTATAATGGCATATCTAAATGCTTTTGTAAAGCCTTTAGCTTTAGTGCAGCAAACCACAATGCAACTGTACAGCTTTCAGCTGTTTAAAAGAACTTAAGTGCTTTAGGTTCTAAAATAGCATTATATAATGCTTTAAGCTGTATAACGGTTGTATAATGGCATATGTAAATGGTTTTGTTTAGCCATTAGTTTTAGTGCAGCGAACCAAAATGCAACTGTACAGCATTCAGCTGTACAGTTGCGTTTTGGTTTGCTACACTAATGCTTCGGTGTGGTTTAGTGCCTTAGGTTCTACAATAGCATAAATAAATGCTTAATGCTGTTTAAGATCATGGATATTAGCCATTATAATGCCACGTAAATTCGTTATACAGCTTTCAGCTATTTTTAATGCCTTAGGGTGTACAATAGCATTTATAAGTAGGTAATACATTCCTAATGCTGTATAATAGCAATAATATAAACCATTATAAAGCCAAGTAATTCACTATAAGGGGCTGTTCATAAATTACGTCATTTCAAATGGGGGGGGTCTGGACATCGGATGATGGTAGCATGACGTAGGAGGGGGGGGGCGGTCATTCCGCGCTATAAAATATTATCTACTAAATAGTTTTTTTGTTTTACAATTAAGCTAAAAACTCATTTTTTTTAAATGACGTCACTTTATTTGGCAGGGGGAGGATTGGATGAATTTAGGGGGGGTAAAAATCATCAAAAATTGATGACGTCATTTATGAACAGCCCCTATACAGATTTTAGCTGTTTTAGTGCCTTAGGGTCTACAATAGCAATTTTAAGTAGTATATAATGCTTAATGTTGTTTAATAGCATAATTATTCACGTGTAATGCTGTAGGTATTAATAAGCTTTTTTTAAGGGTCACTGAGCTGCTATTGGACTAAGAGCTAGCCACGTCAGATATGACACAATAATGAGAGCAACAAAACCCGTCTGGTTAGATTGCTAAACTATTCTTATTACGATCCTATTAGATCCTGGCATCTGGCAGCTTTTAATGGGTGGAGGTCACAGTGACAGACTAGCAAAATGTTTTAATTGGAAAATAGTAATACCAAACTAGGTAATAATGTCTGCCGCAGTTGTCTCAGTTATAAAGGACAGGGCCTATATTTTAAGGTTCTCCCTGGCGCCAACGATTTAGATCCTTAGACCTGATTCCCTTAGTTTTCTTATGATTTATATAGCTTATCATATTATCAGTAACGGCTTTAAACAATATAGTATCCTATATTTACTTCAATATTCATTATCTTCAAGATATTTGACATCAAAGTCGAACCGGTTTAGGTTAAAAAAGTAGTTTTATGGTCATACATTTTGTGTTAATTAGTTAAAAATTAAAATCTCTCTACAGTTTTTAGAGACATCAAAGAGGAACCCTAATATGTAGATCACGTATATGTATGATTCTTTACACCATTCGAATATCGATAAAAGTGTTTTTTTTACCATATTTTAAAAATATCATAAGAAAATAACGGCTCATTTATTTCAAGATCCGGCTCTGCAGAATGGAGATAAAAGATTCAAGAACTGATAGTCGTTTGCCTTATAATTCTATCTTAAGTAAATATGTTGGAATATCGACTCAAAACTGGTCAAAAATCGATAAAAAACGTTAGACCAAAAAATATTGTGTATTATTACGGAAACAAAAACAGTAGGTGACAAACTATGAACTATATTATAAATCGTTTGGCACTACTTTCCCCCAACATAAATTTGTATAATTTCTCTTAATATTGTATGGTATTTGTATAGTTTCTCATAAAATTGCATCAAACCCAGATTTCTAGGATTTGTTTTCTTGAAATAGTTTGCATACTTTGACCTCCACCACTTTAAAGCTGCTAGATGTCCAGATCTAGAAATAAGCATAGTATACCAAACTGACTAGAGGGGTTTGGTTGCTCTCATTATTGTGTCATATCTGACGTGGCTAGCTCTCCGCCTATATAGACCAACGCCATTTTGTAAATAATTTATAACCTAAAAATAAAATCATGCGGACCTATTTATACAAGGAAAATACGTATATAATAATGAAATAACTTAATTTAAAACTGCTCAACCAACACTATTATGTTAATAATGCAAAACTCGTTCTATACGAGGATTACACAATTGTTTTGTTTATTTGACGCGTATCTTTTTATAATATTTTATAGCAAAAACACAATAAATCAAAGGCGCGTGAAAATTTTCAATGAAACTTATATACACATTTACAGTAAACTACATTGCGCAGTAATATTTGAAGGATATAATAACGTAAAAGAGTCAAAAACTTTTATAAATTTTGTTACGATGCAAACAAATATGACATGTCACTCATTCAGTTTTTTCTACCGTCTTCGTCCATTTTATATTGCGAGACAAAGTAGTTAAATCACAACGTTCATTGTATTATAACATTTGTTCCGTCGGTATTAGAAACGTTTTTGCATTAACGTAAGGTTTATTTTACTACACTCTTATGCTAGTACAATGCTTTTGTATTGCGATTGGCAACTTAATCGAGAGTACTAATGCTTCTTTACTGCGATTAGCAAGTTTTTTGGCCGTATTAATGCTTCTTTAATGCGGTTGGCAACTTAATAGAGCGTACTAATGCTTCTTTAATGCGATTGGCACTTTCCATGAGAACGATAATGCTAATAGCGCAGACATAATACGCCTGTAATGCTATTAAATAACCTATATAGGATCTCAAGCTGGGTAATTTGTGCCCATTTAAGAGCTATATCAGCGCTATAAACGTTTATAATGCTACTATAAAACGAACTCAAAATGCTAAAAGCATACAGATATGCTGTAAGACGGCCGTTATACGGCTTTGATGTGTTACTTGGGAAGTATATATAGGTCACATCTAAGTATCATCCTTATACTACCGCTGACTATATATAGTTGTCTTGCCTAGTTACAAAGTCTGAAATACCGTATTCGCAGAAAGTCCACTCTAGCACTCAAAGTCCCTAACTCCATTCCTTACTGACGTAAGGAATGAAGTTAGGGACACAGGGAGGGACCTTTAATATTGGATACTCACAAACACAACAAATTAAATAACTTTGGTAAATCGGGACATTATAGTATTATACAAGACTAAAAATACTTATCTTAATCAATGGGGCTGAGTCCGTTTCCCACTTATACGACCTCAGTAGTCTTCCCTCGCATTATAGGAATATATTATATTGGTTTATTATCTAGCTGATGTGAACACTGTACTTTTTAGTAATTAAGATGTATTTAAGGAATATTTCAATATTTTTGACGTACTCAACAAAACATAATTTTCATTCTGACATCTGTTACAAACAAATTTAAATAATGCAGATTCCAGATTTGAATTCTAGAGAGTATTCATTCTTCTAAGGCATAGACAACAGTAGAAGTAAAAAGGCAGATGTACACTATATTACCAAGCAGTTTGTGGTCCTTAAAAATATAAGGTAAACCTAAAATATAATTTAACAATTATAATTATTTGAACGGGTGCGGACGGCCCGTTACACACTACCCCCAAATTTTGCGAACATAGACACATCTGGGTCATGGAAAGCAAAATTTCAATAACTATAAAATTTTAAAAGTACTTATATATTTTTTGTTTGGTATTTGTATTTTATTCTAATAAAGAAATTTTACACAAACTTATGAAGAAAAGAAAAAAGCTTTATGAATTCATCAAACACACGGTGTATACTAAGTAGTTTTTTTATATACTTTTAAGAAAAAAAGTTTTATGAATTCTTCAGACACACGGTGTATACTACCCCCCCATTGCATGGACGCAATCAAGTAATGAAAGCAAAGGGTGAATCAAAAAGTCCTTAGTACTGGCTGTTTGTAAAAAGTTTTTAAATGAAGTTTTTATTTTATTTTGAACTGTCATTATAACGTAATATTTGACAGTTGGTTTCATTCGAATTGTTCCCGCCGTTACATGGTAATATTTTGCGAAATAAGTCGACTAAAACGTCCCATTATGGAAAAAAATGAGTTACGTGCATTGATGTATTATGTATTCTACTAGATGAGCTATCTAGAACAAATTTTGTGCGCCATGTTTGGCGGTTGACAGCTGTCACTGAATCAAAGGGTAGCTTTAACAAAACAGACGTGACACTATTTTGACAAAATTCATATTCTCTATAAACATTACCTAACGTACCTATCTAAAACATGTTTATTAGGTAAATATGTTTATGCTGAGTACTATTAAACAATAATTGTAGGTAAATCAAGTGTAGGCACATATGTTGTTACTTCTGCGACATTAATCTGTGCGCTAAGGAATATGGCGTCGCAACGCCAACATTAATATTTTAAATTAGTGTAGCACCAATCTTTGCACTTACTTACCTATGAAACGTAATTCCATGGCTTTTATTACTATTTCTAGAATTATTTTTACAGTTTGTTATCATGCAAAAAGCCTTTACGTTTAGTATTTGATTTAAAAAAAAAATTGACACTTGCGTGTAATCATGTCAGCGGTCCAACAGCCAATGTCAGACTTTAAGTGATTTTCACTACAACTCATGGTACAAATAATTTCTTAGGGATGTCATCTCCTGTTACTCAATGGTTACGTGCCGTGATAAAGTACTTGTGTATGAAAAAAATGACTACCAAGGTAATTTTTTTGGATATTCAGCAAACCGTAGGCACTAGTGCTGTACCCTATTCCACCGTCGCTTTCTGGGTTGCCGAGTTTAAAAGAGGCAGATCTAGCTGCGAAGACGACCGGCCATCTACCTCAGTTAACGCAATAACCGTTGAAAAAATTGAGAAAATGGTTTTGGACGACCGGCGACTAACAATTAAATACATAGCAGAGACTCTAAAGATTTCGTTTGGTAGCGTACATTCAATACTAACCGATGTTTTGGGTTTTAAAAAAGTGTCAGCAAGATGGGTTCCGCGAAGTTTCGAAGCGGAATCTAAAGAAAATCTTGCATGACCCGGACACTTTTTATCGGTGTTTCGTAACAATAGACGAAACATGGGTTCACCATTTTGACCCTGAAACAAAAAAGCAAAGCATGTCCTGGAAACGGCCATCTTCCCCTCCAATAAAGAAATTTAGAGTATTTCCGACAGCAGGTAAAGTTATGGCCTCAGTTTTCTGGGATGCAGAAGGAATCCTTTTTATTGATTATCTGCCCAAAGGAAAAACCATTACAGGTGCCTATTACACCGATTTGATACCAAAAGTGCGTCAAGCAATCAAAGAAAAACGTCGAGGAAAATTGGGTGCGGGAGTGCTTTTTCACCATGATAATGCTCCGGCTGATCGATCACAAATGGCTCTCACTGCAATCCGCCAAGCTGGTTTTGAGATCTTTGATCATCCGCCCTACTCGCCAGACTTAGCTCCTAGTGATTTCCACTTGTTTCCAAAACTAAAGGAGCACATTCGCGGAACTAAATTTGACAACAACAACGCGGCCATGGGTGCCGTAGAGGAGTTTTTTGAGGCTCAAGAAAAATCGTTTTTTATGATGGATTAAAAAAACTTGAAAAACGGTATAATAAATGTATAGAACAAGAAGGAAATTATGTTGAAAAGTTAAAAAAAAATGATATTCGTTTGTTTTTGACCCTATTTCTAAGGACTTTTTGATTCATCCAGGTGATCGGGGTTATTCGTCGACATATGACTAGTGTAATATTTTGCCAATTTTGCGTTCTAGACCGTCCGTGACTATACCGGTGATCGATCCAAATGGGGCGACAAGGGAAAATGAGAAACTATAAGACATAGATAAAAGATATTGTTTGATGTATGGGCGTTTTTACCAAATAAAAGTCGCCGCCCAGAAAATAATATAAGTGTAATTGAACGGAAACCAACTACACTTCCTATGTCACCACGGACAAAAAGGAAATAGCTAGGTTCTTTAATATTCAGCTTCTTATTACAAAACGGGAAGTGCAAATACACCAACTTTAATATCGTGCCAAATGTGTAGTTTGACGTATTTCAGAGTCGACTTTTCTTATATCTACCATCGTTTTTTTATGTACACAATCGTTTGCAGAAAATGAAACGAAACGCTACACGCTCTCGCTCACGGACGGAGACGGATATCGTTTCGATTCGTTTTCTACAAACGATTGTCATCTTGGCTAAGCCCCCTTATCTATCTCCTTAGTATAATTGGCTACTTTCCTAAAAATATAGGATTATATTTTTTTTACCAAGGAAAGTACCCAATTTACATAGTCGCTTATACAGGTTGTTGCTTATAAACACCCCGTACTATTTTTTTATGTTTAATTCAATCACAAAATGTACTTATTTGATTATTGCTACGCTGAACATTAGCATACATCAGTTTTCGAGACCACTTGTATTGTACGAGTACAATCAATGGAAGCTAATTTATGAACTTTATAATTGCTTATACCTTATTCATAAGCAGCCTGGAGCGTTTGAATAGTTTTCTTGAAATAATATTAGTAGTTTATGTAACTGTTACGTAATAAGGGTCCTTAAAACATGAGTGTGGTTTTATGAAATGAGCCGCAGGCGAATTTCATAATAAGATCACACGAGTGTTTTAAGGCCTAATTACGTACAGTTGCATACACTGCTTTATCTACACTCATATTATTTATTCTAAATGCCTTATTTGGAAACCATAGAATGGCCGCCATTGCACCGCCGCCATTGCATCGCACCATGGCCAACTCTCGTGTGCCGGCGGTCGCGCGGGCGCGTGTCGGGCTGTCGGCGTCGACGTCGGGAGCGTGCAGGTGTACATTATGTTATCAAAACTCATAGCACATCAATAATTGAGCATGAAAAGTTAAAATTACGTTACTGCTACGGATAAAAAGCTTATCATAGTAAAATCGGTCGTGGTAATGCTAGCCATTGCCTACGGTTTTTGAACGCATTTTAGAGAACTTACAATATGAGTGTAGATAAACTTAATTATTACACTGTGCGTTAGTGTTATTACACTGGAGATGCAAAGTGATACAAAAAACCGGCCAAGTGCGAGTCGGACTCGCGCACCGAGGGTTCCGTACAAACCTGTAGGTATATAAGTAAAAGTTGACGTAGAAGTTTGATTTTGCTACAGCTGAAAGGTATTATAGACCTGAGTATTTGATATGAATTTCAATTTAATACCTCTACGCGTTTACGAGGAAAAAGGTAGTAAGTTTAAAATTTAAAAAAATATTTTTTGTATGATTTTACTAAAAATGTCTACTTTTCGTAATTTTTCCTTTGTCTGTGCTATATGACATTTCTTCGTGCCAAGTTTTAAGTTTCTGAGTTTACGGGAAGTACCCTTTAGGTTTTGAGTTTCTTGCAAGTACTCAGTTTCAAAATATGCAACTTAAATTGCTATTTCTTTTGATTGCGTTGACATAAAAGTTTGGTTTTGCTACATCTGAAAGGTCCTATAGCCCTGAGTATTTGACATGAATTTCAATTTAATACCTCTACGCGTTTACGAGGAAAAAGGTAGTAAGTTTAAAATTAAAAAAAATATTTTTTGTATGATTTTACTAAAAATGTCTACTTTTCGTAATTTTTCCTTTGTCTGTGCTATATGAGATTTCTTCGTGCCAAGTTTCAAGTTTCTGAGTTTACGGGAAGTACCCTTTAGGTTTTGAGTTTCTTGCAAGTACTCAGTTTCAAAATATGCAACTTAAATTGCTATTTCTTTTGATTGCGTTGACATAAAAGTTTGGTTTTGCTACATCTGAAAGGTCCTATAGCCCTGAGTATTTGACATGAATTTCAATTTAATACCTCTACGCGTTTACGAGGAAAAAGGTAGTAAGTTTAAAATTAAAAAAAATATTTTTTGTATGATTTTACTAAAAATGTCTACTTTTCGTAATTTTTCCTTTGTCTGTGCTATATGAGATTTCTTCGTGCCAAGTTTCAAGTTTCTGAGTTTACGGGAAGTACCCTTTAGGTTTTGAGTTTCTTGCAAGTACTCAGTTTCAAAATATGCAACTTAAATTGCTATTTCTTTTGATTGCGTTGACATAAAAGTTTGGTTTTGCTACATCTGAAAGGTCCTATAGCCTTGAGTATTTGACATGAATTTCAATTTATTACCTCCACGCGTTTACGAGGAAAAAGGTAGTAAGTTTAAAATTTAAAAAAATATTTTTTTGTATGATTTTACTAAAAATTTGTACTTTTTGTAATTTTTCCGTTGTCTATGCTATATGACGTTGCTTCGTGCCAAATTTCAAGTTTCTGAGTTCACGGGAAGTACCCCGTAGGTTTTGCGAGTGCCGAAAAACTCTAATATTTGCAGCATAAACGACTATCTTTTGATTGCGTTGGCTTTTTTCACAGTTCCAAGGGACAATAGACCTGAGTATTTGATATAAATTTCAGCTTGATACCTCCACGCGATCCTGAGAAAAATGGTCTTGACAGACAGACAGACAGACAGACAGACAGACAGACAGACAGACAGACAGACGGACAACAAAGTGATCCTATAAGGGTTCCGTTTTTTCCTTTCGAGGTACGGAACCCTAAAAATTGAGCGTAGGAAATGGAAAACTTTGACTTGTTTCAATTAAAAGTCGTTATAAGACTACGGTATCTTATTGTAAAGATTTGACCAGCCAATTGCCCCCTTTTTCATTGTTAGGTAAGATGTTCCATATTTTCAATTTAGTCAGCCAGTTTTAATTTAGAATACAAAAAACAGAATGCTTTTGTATCGCGTGATGTAAATACTTTTTTTACTTATATAGATATTATAATTTTAGTTTACAGTTCTGGTTTTGTAACACATTAATATCGCCTTCAAGGCTCGAATATTCGTAAAAATGCAGTTATAAGATTTTTTTTAAATATGTATACCTACGAAGAATATAAATACTGCTCGTTTTCATTATGCGAAATATTTTTGCCTTATAATTTATTCTTGGGTAGGCACTACTACCAAACTGTATAGGATTTTCTCTTAATACTAGATTATTTTTAGGATAAAAGCGTCCAAATTGCAGAATGAATATTACATATACAGAGTGGCCTAAAAATAATTTTATTCCCGTTGGCTGTAAGTTTGGGATTGGTTGGGCCCAAAACCTTACAGCCAACAGGAATGCAGTTCTTTTTGGCTTATAATTTTTCGGGTATCTAAATATTGAACCGGCAGCTTTTCTAAGGCACATAATATAAATTGGCTACGTTATAATATTTAAGGGACAATAAAATTAAATAAGCATCAAACATTAGGCATCATTATTATTAAAAAACGGCAGCCATATACACTTGATCAAAAAAATAACAGGGAACTTTAAATAATGGGTTGGCAACAAAAATAATGACTTGGCAACTATTATTGAAAGTAGGCTTGTTTTAAATATTTATTGCCAGCTATTCGTTTACACCTTATTAACCATTTTGAGTTTATCACTGCAGGTATCATTTTAATTACGGAGGCAGTCAAATATCAGAAAAGTGGAATATTTTTAGGGTTCCGTACAAAAATAGTAAAAAAGGAACCCCTGTGCCTAGTCTGTCTATCACAACACATATTTGCTCCAGAATTGCTCCGAAATTTTGAAGGATGCAGGTCCCCTGGCCCTTAACCTTTTGACCACCAACCATCGGACAGAAGTATAGGGCCACTGCCGCCAGAGCGCGCGAGCGCACTCGGTTATATTTTGGATGTGATATCACGCAAGGTCAAAGGGTTAAGGAGGTAATTTATGAAATAAAAAAAACTTTTGCGAACCAGTGTCATTGTGCCGGTAGTGAGAACACTGCGAACAGTTTAGTGGGAACAGAGCCAGTGCCCGACACCTTCTCTTAAAAAAAACGGATTTCCGCTGTGGCGATACTCAAATAGCCATGCAATAATAATGTACCTACTAAATTTAAAAGAGTAGTGTACTTTTACAAAAAAATTGTCAGTAGAGAAATAGGTAGTTTGTCAATCACTCTGTCTGTCACTCTTGTTCAAATGGTCGATTTTCTGGCGGACATACGTAAGTTTCTTTTTAGTTTCGTCATGTCCGTCTGTCCGTCCGTCAGTCCGTCCGTATGTAACAGCCATTTAATTCGGAAGCTATAAGACGTATCTTAATAAAATTGTGACATAAGGTGTATTTTGTATGCCGCTATTTAGTTGTGTAGTTAAATTGCGGGGCGCGCATACATGTAACTAAAAAAAACGTAATAATCAACATGTTGCACATTAGTCGATGGTAGGTCTTTAAAAATTACATCGAGGTTTATTTGAACATTTTGTGATTAAGCAAATATTAGAAAAAGTTAGGAAAGTTAGAAAAATTGTGTCCCTCCTGTAATAAAATATAAAAAAAATTGAGAGATGCGCTTTATTACATAATTTCTACGAAAATTGTTTTGACCATTATCGGTTCAGCAATTTTTGTGTTATCTACAAAAAACTTCTTCCATACGAACGTTTGACAATAGTTCGGTTCTCATTCTATTGAAGGTACGGAACCCTCCAATATGCGTGGTCGTTTTTTTTAACACTACGACGGTGACTAGACTAAATAACAAAACAAAATAGAATTAATACAAGTCAGTACAGCCGTTTTAGTTTATACAGTGTTAGTATGTCCATAAAGTAAGTATAAATTCAATACTAGGATGGTGGTAAATTCGCCTTATGGTAAGCTAAGCAGCATCCTGGTCTTATTTGTACTCATGCTACATTTGTATTAAGCATTTATTTAGGTTAAGTATGAATTAATTTACATTACAAATAGAAATTTGGTGATAAACCTTTTTTGTCTGTGTGGGTGTAGGTATAGGCTAAACCTTTTATTCAATATACTCGTAGTTTTAGGGAGGTTACGTCGTAAAAGTTAGAGGGAGGGACACACATTTTTTAAAATATTGGGAGCCATTATAAAAAGGGGTTTGTAATAATAGCTAACCTATTACTTCTTCTGTGACTGCGCTATTCTGTTAGCCAGACTACGAGTATATATATGATAGTTTAATTCGATGATTTCAATTTGTTGTAAATTCCATAAACGTTATCTAAACTACCTGCCTAAATAAGTATAGACAAGAGGCCCCTGTAAAATTTTCGAAATCATATGTGGTCTATGAATTTTGGTAGTAGATATCTGTTAGGCACCTACGTATAGGCACCTACCTGTCAATATTCATAGACCCCAGTCACTTTTTAAGAATCCTTTTATGTTATAATTACAGCTCGAGTAAAGTTGCCCGTTGTACTTATATTGAATATTTAATTTACTTTAATTGATTCCTAAATATTTTAAAAGATCCTGATTTTTAAATTTTTAGGTGATCGTTTTCTATTTAAAAAAGGCTCCTTAAAATACTTCCCAGTTATTAATTCAGTTGTCAATATAATTATTTGATACCTGTAAAAGCATTAAAATGCAGTCCATATTTAAATAATTAGTCGCCTTGAATTAGGCGCCAACCTATTATTTTTAATGCCAATTTCTATTTTTTTAAGTAGCCCAAATACAATTATTTAGCCGCCTGGTTAAATACATGCCGTTCTTTTTTATTAAAGTTTATTTATTTAAAATTTTATTACACAATAATACAGACTACAAAGGGTGGAACCACATTAGTCCTAAACTATATAGTAAGATCAACAAACAGTTAGTTATTTATAAATATACAATTAGAGAATGCAAGTCTAAACTGACCAACTGGCTGATGACCCTAACTTATGATGAATTAGAGAACTTCGTAAAAGCTAAATAATATAGTCTGGCCAGCCAACGAACGCAGTGGTAATGTACATCGAACAAAAGTATGACAACACTAAGAATCAGTGAAAAAAGCAGCAATGATCATCAAATTTTATGTTTTTAATTTTAGTTGGTATTTCCGCCCCTTTCATTAGGTGACATTTACGGTGTGTAAAAAGGAGACGGATATATTTCGTCTGATCTGTTATCAACTACAACAGATAATCTGGTTGAGGCAATTGACATGTGCCTTAAAAATGAATTTACATTTAATTGGGAACGTTACAGGAGTTCTATCTCACTCGCGCTTAAGATGAGAGAGTGAAATGCACTAAAAACAAATTCAATGTGAATTGAAATGTTCGTCATGAAATACGGTGTCTCATCACAAAGCGTTGCCACATGTACGTATTTTGAATTTGCCGCGCGTTTCTACTGACAGAAATGGTTTGCCAGACTATACTTTATATATTTTAAGTCTAAATACCACCCTCTCTATTTCCTTTTTTCTCTCTCTCTCACCCACACACATGCATACAAATTCCACACACACACACACAAACACCCAAACATACATACATACACGCGCTATTCCATACTCTATATAGCTTTCTTTATAATTATTTTTTAAATATTTAGGTACCTATTACATAGAATGAATTTGTTACCTTTGTACCTCATGAATGTAATTTTATATGTCTTGTTACCTGAATTAATTAGAGTAAACCGCATTCTACTAGTTCCAGGGTGAGGGCCTGGAGATCTGTATTACAGGTTTTATACCTAGTTCATACTCCAGTCTCTCACAAAGGGTATAACTTCTAATGTAACTCTGTTTCGTGTGTAAATGTATCTTTTGTGAAGTGAAAATAAACATATATTTGATTTGATTTTGTTTGATTTTTGGCCACCCTGTCTGTATATATGCCATAGGCCTCATAGGTGATCTCATAGGAAAAACATGAACCTAACGCAACTTGATATATTTAAAATATTATTAAGATACCTAGGTTTTCTAACTAGAAGATATTTCTTTAAAATAAAAGAAGAGTTAATTAATCTTCTTTTTTATTTTCTTTCAGCTCTGAAAGTTTTTTTGTGCTAGTTTAGATGTAATTAAAATGTACTACGCGCGATTCGCTTTTTAAGTCTACGATGCGATTATCTTGGAAAAAATAACAGGATTCAATCTCGAGAACGTGAAAACTTCGTTAGAATATTTATTTTATCATCGAGAACGTGACAAGCCTTGACTATGGCATTTTATCTCTATCGGAAATTGAATAAACTCCACTCACGGTTAGATTTTCATTCATTTAAACGTTGGTCCTTTTACAACATTTAATGTCGATTCAATATACCTATTATATTTATTATTGATTTTAACTATTTTAACTACTAGGTCCGCCACACAATGCTAATATTAAATCCAGATATGCGATTTATTGCAACTTTTCTATTCACTTAAAAATGATTTTGTAAGGTAGTATTTTGTAAAATTCTCTTATTCTAAAAGTAACAAAACATTTCCATTAGATACATTAATAGTAAACAATAAACTGAAAATAGATGTCATATACTTCAGAAAAAGTGACCAAACCCTCCGCTGTCCGAGGCCAGATTTGAACTGGCGTCTTCAGCTTTCGCGGCTGACGTCTTGACCACTAGACCACCCGGTCACGGCGGAACTTGACAAATTTTCTGATGTATATGCAATCTCTGAATTTGAAACGGCTTGGCGCCGTTGACCATACTCTAAGGGCATGCGCAGTACGTGCTTGCACCTCCTAGCCGAATCACTTACTTGATTCTGGTATAGCGAGAGAGATGGTGCTGCCATCTATGAATCTTGAAGCAAATTAAATTATTTTGTTCAATATTTTTTTGATTTTGCAATTTTTTAAGTAGTTAATCTTAATATTGTCTTCGGTTGCCGCGATAGTTATTCATGAAAGAAAACAATTAAAAACGGATTTTATCGCGTGTATTGAGTTTAAATTACATCCCGACGTTTCAAACACTTTACAGCGTTCCTACGCACCTAAACCTAGGGAACGCTGTAAAGTGTTTGAAACGTCGGGATGTAATTTAAACTCAATACACGCGATAAAATCCGTTTTTAATTGTTTTATTTCATAGTTAATCTTAAATTAATAAATATATGTATACTATATTTTTATATAATAAAATAACAAATTCCCCGCGGCATGGCGCTGTACATGCTGGCAGTATTTCCTCTCTGTGTGCTGGCAATACCAACGTTGGGCCAGGAAGCTGCCAGCTCTACGGTCACTAATGGAATCCACTAGCCTCTTCTATAAGGCGCCGCTTTCTTCTTGGAAACCTTTTTGAAGAGTGCGTTGGCGCTAGGACCCCACGGGCCGAGGAAATCGACGCCGAATAGTTTTTTCTTTATGTATATGGCAGGTGGAATGTGTTTTTTCTGGGCTAGTGAGTTTAATTGTAACAGATAATAAAACCGGCCAAGAGCGTGTCGGGCCACGCTCAGTGTAGGGTTCCGTAGTTTTTCGTCCGTCACAGTAAGTGTCCCCACTTAAGAGTTAAAATAACACCGCCATGTAGGATATGAAATATGATATGAGCGTTCTACGTACAGTATATAATAATTTTGTATTTTTTTTTTCAAAAACTATTCAACCTATCAAGTTCAAAATAATTTTCCTAGAAAGTCTTTATAAAGGTTTACTTTTCAGATTTTTTTCATATTTTTAAAACTTATGGTTCAAAAGTTAGAGGGGGGGGGACACATTTTTTTTTACTTCTGGAGCGATTATTTCCGAAAATATTTACATTATCAAAAAATGATTTTAGTAAACCCCTATTCATTTCTAAATACCTATCCAACAATATATCACACGTTAGGGTTGAAATGAAAAAAAAAATCACTCCCCACTTTACGTATAGGGGAGGTACCCTAATAAAACATTTTTTTCCACTTTTTATTTTACCACTTTGTCGGCGTGATTGATATACATATTAGTACCAAATTTCAGCTTTCTAGTGCTAATGGTCACTGAGATTATCCGCGGACGGACGGACGGACGGACGGACGGGCAGACATGGCGAAACTATAAGGGTTCCTAGTTGACTACGGAACCCTAAAAACGAACGGTTGCAAGTTTCAACTTGACACTTCAAACAGAGTTGGTTAGTACTTTGCTTTATATTTTGCTGAACTTTAGTCTATTCATATTGTGGGAACACACTTGATTACGAATCCCACAACGCTGCACATTCCGCCCGCGGCGAGGGACGCGCGGGGGTTTGCAAGCTTCAAGTTTGCTCCAACACTTCCCGACACTTCTTTATGTATTTCAATGTGATAACACGTTTGAATATAATAATATTATTTGGAGTCAGATTTTCATTTATGGGTCACCACTAACTTTACCTTGAACGTGCCGAACTGTGTTGGCCTTCAGTTCGCACAATATCATAATTATTTATTAAAATATAATGGCGATAGTGCTCCAGTACACACAGTTAGAACGATGCATTATCTTAATACTACCGTTATCGTTTCATTTATCGACTTTGTTAATATCAAGTTCTAAATCCATACTAATTATAAATGGGAAAGTGTATGTGTGTGTTTGTTTGTTTGTTTGTTTGTCCGTCTTTCACGGCAAAACGGGGCGACGAATTGACGTGATTTTTTGAGTGGAGATAGTTGAAGGGATGGAGAGTGACATAGGCTACTTTTTGTCTCTTTCTAACCCCGCCACTTCCCTAAAATGGGGGGTGGAAGTTTGTATGGTTTGTTACCCCGAATTTAACGCGAGCGAAGCCGCGGGCAAAAGCTAGTTATAGGACAATCTTACACAAACCGACCTAGTCCCACAGTAAGCTCATTAAGGCTTGTTTTGTGGGTACTAGGCGAAGATATATTTATATATATATGTATTTATTTATTTATACTTAAATATATAGAAAATATCCAAAACTCGAGTACAAATATCTGTGATCAACACACTAATAAATGCCCTTACCAGGATTCGGACCCGGACCCTCCTGTTTCGTAGGCAATGTCACTACCGACTGGGCTAGGAGGCCGTTATTAAATTATGGATATTAATACTCAACCAGATAGATACAAATATTAAACCTCTAAATTTCTTACTCAGCAACGCAGACAGCTTAATCACCTAAATCTTCTAGTGGAATGACAGGAAACAAGTCAGTGGTAGCCATATCTCACTATACAGTCTCGGGTGGCATTTCAAATATAAAAATATTATATTGATTTGATCTTACTCGTAATATTATATCGTACGCTATTATGTATATACAAGCGTGAAGCATTGTGAGTTAAGTCAAAATTAAATCTAGATCAGATTTCTAAAGTTTCAATGTAGCTTCTGGTATAACAATTTTCGAGTTAAGTTGCGAGTCAGTCTGATATATTGTTCACACGTTTTTTATGCCTTGGGGCCATTTTACACAATCCGACACAATCGTGCTAGCTGGATTGTCCCTTTTAATATTATAAATACGAAAGTAACAATGTCTGTTATACCTTTTCACCCTTAAACCGCTGAACCGATTTAACTCGATAGTACGGAGATAGTTTGAGTCCTGAAGAACATGATTATCCGGAAATTCATCCCTTAAAAAGGAAGAAAAATTATATGTGCTTTAATTGGATGGCGCCGTTCATATTATTATCATATACTAGCGACCCGCCCCGGCTTCGCACGGGTGCAATGCTGATACTAAATATAATATACATGTATTATACATATAAACCTTCCTCTTGAATCACACTATCTATTAACGAAAACCGCATCAAAATCTGTTGCGTAGTTTTAAAGATCTAAGCATACGTAGGGACAGACAGCGGAAAGCGACTTTGTTTTATACTATGTAGTGATGAAGATGAGGGTTTTTCTGTGTGCGTTAAAATTAGGTAGGTACTCGCTACTGCCCCAGTGCATATCATCTCTAAACTGAAATGATTCGCAATAAAGGTGAGGTGTCAATTATTAGGCGTTAGCATGTCGAGCATTAGGAAGTTTACCTTTACAAAAATATTATTAAGCTTATAATTTTAACAACGTAAAGATCAGAAAAATGTCTTTTACCCTTGTACTTGCCAGATCTCAGACGCCGACGTGTCGGTATCGGACGGTGTGAATGTGCTCAGAAAAAATAAAACAAAAGAACTTCGCTGAGCCATACTACATTTTCTTATGCTCATGACGCTGACTGAGCATGAATCGTGTAACTTGTTTAATAAGGTAGGTAGGTACATAAATTCCGTTTTAGTGATATTTCGTGGAATAAAGAACAAAGCTATCTAAAAGTGCTTTGTAATTTGGTAACATGGACGGAGTAAGTCATGCATTTAAGTATACTATTTACAATGCTTTTAAGGTCCTCATAATAGCATATAAAGTATCATCTCACAACCAAAGTTTCAACCACGATGCGGCGACCTTTTTTTAGGGTTCCGTAGTCAACTAGGAACCCTTATAGTTTCGCCATGTCTGCCCGTCCGTCCGTCCGTCCGCGGATAATCTCAGTGACCGTTAGCACTAGAAAGCTGAAATTTGGTACTAATATGTATATCAATCACGCCGACAAAGTGGTAAAATAAAAAGTGGAAAAAAATGTTTTATTAGGGTACCTCCCCTATACGTAAAGTGGGGAGTGATTTTTTTTTTCATTTCAACCCTAACGTGTGATATATTGTTGGATAGGTATTTAAAAATGAATAGGGGTTTACTAAAATCTTTTGATAATGTAAATATTTTCGGAAATAATCGCTCCAGAAGTAAAAAAAAATGTGTCCCCCCCTCTAACTTTTGAACCATAAGTTTTAAAAATATGAAAAAAATCTCAAAAGTAGAACTTTATAAAAACTTTCTACCTCCCCTATACGTAAAGTGGGGAGTGATTTTTTTTTCATTTCAACCCTAACGTGTGATATATTGTTGGATAGGTATTTAAAAATGAATAGGGGTTTACTAAAATCATTTTTGATAATGTAAATATTTTCGGAAATAATCGCTCCAGAAGTAAAAAAAAATGTGTCCCCCCCTCTAACTTTTGAACCATAAGTTTTAAAAATATGAAAAAAATCTCAAAAGTAGAACTTTATAAAAACTTTCTAGGAAAATTATTTTGGACTTGATAGGTTGAATGGTTTTTGAAAAAAAATTACAAAATAATTTCTGAACTAAGTTTGTAATTTAACCATATAAGCAGGTGTTTATTGTACCTGTAATTTCTACAAAATCACAATGAAATGACGTGCTTTCAAATAAAGTAAAAACGGTGAAAATCGGTTCACGCAATAAAGAATTATCCCATAAAAATCATCTTCCATACTTTAAGCTCGCGCGCAATAGTTCACTTAATTTGCCGATAGATGTCGCTGTGCGTGGAACGCTCATATCATATCCTAAATGGCGGTGTTATTTTAAAATTTTAAGTGGGGACGGGACACTTACTGTGACGGACGGAAAACTACGGAACCCTACACTGAGCGTGGCCCGACACGCTCTTGGCCGGTTTTTGAGTGATTAATCCGCCGCGTTCGTTAGCCCACCAACGGAGCGGCAGCTGATCTTCACTAGGCTTGACTATTACTTAACTACTTCACAAGTTATATAATAGTCTGGGTCGTAATGACCAACGAAATTTGTTCCTGGCTTACGGTCTAATACGACAAATGCATTTTAAATGTTCGCCTCTAACCATGGTAACAAAAATATAAATTATATTAACCTAACTACTTGAAACATACTTCCCATCAGCTTCATAAACAATGTGTTTGGACAGGACACCTGTATTGGATCCGTTAACCACGTACGGTGAATTTTATCGACAAATCACCCCCAATATATTTTTTTTTACACAACCATTTTAAAACTGCACCCCTTTAAAGTTTTAGTCGCATAGTTGCAAAACAAGTGTCTTTCGGCAACTCAAGCTAGGGCATAAATTTCAATCAAAAACGTTGCAAAAAAACGTTGTCTAGTGGTTGGCACCTAGATGTCGCTTACGGCTGCTATAAAGTCGATGTAAAAATAAATGCAAAAAGATGATTGAAGGCATTGAGAATTTCGTCAGCTCGGTAACTGAACCCATAGCTTAATTGGTAAAGCGATATCGAGCCCCGGTAAGGCGTATCGATGTTGGTTCAAGTCCAACTGGGTTGATTATTTTTTCAATGTTTTCAATGTTTGTATTTGATTGAATAACATACTAATGTATGAGTGGAATACCCACTTTAAAAAAATGTAAAATAATTATGAGTTGATAGCAGGCGCCATCTGTTATTTCCGTTGTGACACTTGTAAAAGGGTCGACGGGAAGGGTATCTAACTCTAGTGGTTGGCACCTAGATGTCGCTTACGGCTGCTATAAAGTCGATGTAAAAATAAATGCAAAAAGATGATTGAAGGCATTGAGAATTTCGTCAGCTCGGTAACTGAACCCATAGCTTAATTGGTAAAGCGATATCGAGCCCCGGTAAGGCGTATCGATGTTGGTTCAAGTCCAACTGGGTTGATTATTTTTTCAATGTTTTCAATGTTTGTATTTGATTGAATAACATACTAATGTATGAGTGGAATACCCACTTTAAAAAAATGTAAAATAATTATGAGTTGATAGCAGGCGCCATCTGTTATTTCCGTTGTGACACTTGTAAAAGGGTCGGCGGGAAGGGTATCTAACTCTAGTGGTTGGCACCTAGATGTCGCTTACGGCTGCTATAAAGTCGATGTAAAAATAAATGCAAAAAGATGATTGAAGACATTGAGAATTTCGTCAGCTCGGTAACTGAACCCATAGCTTAATTGGTAAAGCGATATCGAGCCCCGGTAAGGCGTATCGATGTTGGTTCAAGTCCAACTGGGTTGATTATTTTTTCAATGTTTTCAATGTTTGTATTTGATTGAATAACATACTAATGTATGAGTGGAATACCCACTTTAAAAAAATGTAAAATAATTATGAGTTGATAGCAGGCGCCATCTGTTATTTCCGTTGTGACACTTGTAAAAGGGTCGGCGGGAAGGGTATCTAACTCTAGTGGTTGGCACCTAGATGTCGCTTACGGCTGCTATAAAGTCGATGTAAAAATAAATGCAAAAAGATGATTGAAGGCATTGAGAATTTCGTCAGCTCGTTAACTGAACCCATAGCTTAATTGGTAAAGCGATATCGAGCCCCGGTAAGGCGTATCGATGTTGGTTCAAGTCCAACTGGGTTGATTATTTTTTCAATGTTTTCAATGTTTGTATTTGATTGAATAACATACTAAGGTATGAGTGGAATACCCACTTTAAAAAAATGTAAAATAATTATGAATTGATAGCAGGCGCCATCTGTTATTTCCGTTGTGACACTTGTAAAAGGGTCGGCGGGAAGGGTATCTAACTCTAGTGGTTGGCACCTAGATGTCGCTTACGGCTGCTATAAAGTCGATGTAAAAATAATGCAAAAAGATGATTGAAGGCATTGAGAATTTCGTCAGCTCGGTAACTGAACCCATAGCTTAATTGGTAAAGCGATATCGAGCCCCGGTAAGGCGTATCGATGTTGGTTCAAGTCCAACTGGGTTGATTATTTTTTCAATGTTTGTATTTGATTGAATAACATACTAATGTATGAGTGGAATACCCACTTTAAAAAAATGTAAAATAATTATGAGTTGATAGCAGGCGCCATCTGTTATTTCCGTTGTGACACTTGTAAAAGGGTCGGCGGGAAGGGTATCTAACTCTAGTGGTTGGCACCTAGATGTCGCTTACGGCTGCTATAAAGTCAATGTAAAAATAAATGCAAAAAGATGATTGAAGGCATTGAGAATTTCGTCAGCTCGGTAACTGAACCCATAGCTTAATTGGTAAAGCGATATCGAGCCCCGGTAAGGCGTATCGATGTTGGTTCAAGTCCAACTGGGTTGATTATTTTTTCAATGTTTTCAATGTTTGTATTTGATTGAATAACATACTAATGTATGAGTGGAATACCCACTTTAAAAAAATGTAAAATAATTATGAGTTGATAGCAGGCGCCATCTGTTATTTCCGTTGTGACACTTGTAAAAGGGTCGGCGGGAAGGGTATCTAACTCTAGTGGTTGGCACCTAAATGTCGCTTACGGCTGCTATAAAGTCGATGTAAAAATAAATGCAAAAAGATGATTGAAGGCATTGAGTATTTCGTCAGCTCGTTAACTGAACCCATAGCTTAATTGGTAAAGCGATATCGAGCCCCGGTAAGGCGTATCGATGTTGGTTCAAGTCCAACTGGGTTGATTATTTTTTCAATGTTTTCAATGTTTGTATTTGATTGAATAACATACTAAGGTATGAGTGGAATACCCACTTTAAAAAAATGTAAAATAATTATGAATTGATAGCAGGCGCCATCTGTTATTTCCGTTGTGACACTTGTAAAAGGGTCGGCGGGAAGGGTATCTAACTCTAGTGGTTGGCACCTAGATGTCGCTTACGGCTGCTACAAAGTCGATATAAAAATAATGCAAAAAGATGATTGAAGGCATTGAGAATTTCGTCAGCTCGGTAACTGAACCCATAGCTTAATTGGTAAAGCGATATCGAGCCCCGGTAAGGCGTATCGATGTTGGTTCAAGTCCAACTGGGTTGATTATTTTTTCAATGTTTGTATTTGATTGAATAACATACTAATGTATGAGTGGAATACCCACTTTAAAAAAATGTAAAATAATTATGAGTTGATAGCAGGCGCCATCTGTTATTTCCGTTGTGACACTTGTAAAAGGGTCGGCGGGAAGGGTATCTAACTCTAGTGGTTGGCACCTAGATGTCGCTTACGGCTGCTATAAAGTCAATGTAAAAATAAATGCAAAAAGATGATTGAAGGCATTGAGAATTTCGTCAGCTCGGTAACTGAACCCATAGCTTAATTGGTAAAGCGATATCGAGCCCCGGTAAGGCGTATCGATGTTGGTTCAAGTCCAACTGGGTTGATTATTTTTTCAATGTTTTCAATGTTTGTATTTGATTGAATAACATACTAATGTATGAGTGGAATACCCACTTTAAAAAAATGTAAAATAATTATGCGTTGCAAAAAAGTTTCTACAATTAATCGAAAATTTATAATACTTTATGCTCTAGTTCTTGAGCTGCCGAGACACTTGTTTTGCAAATATGTGACGGATAGTTGGCCAATAATCGTTAATTTACCAAGTGCGGTAGAGTGTGGCGCCATAAAACTTCAAATAGGTGCAGTTTAATAATGGTTTAGGGAAAAGATGGATATGTGGGTTATACTATGCGTGGTAAACGGCTCCAACATAGGTATCCAAACACATTGTATATACCTTTAAGACTTACTTTCAGAGCATACAAATAAGTAGGTAAAATAAGTACCTGTTCTGTGTCTACAATGTATTAATTAATGACTTTATGGGCTTTTGAAAAACTAAACCGGGTTAACCTTACCTACACCCGATAAGAATTATGACCGGCATGAGACTTGGCGGGACTTATTTTTTAAGACAGTAATTTAATAAATGTTAGAAATACATGATAACTATTGATATGCTTTCTATCCTGAACTGCGTCCTCTACTGTAATTTTCAGATTATTATAAGTACCTAATAATTTGTTATCAACAATTAGACATGTTCATTATAAATTAACTGAGTCATTCTAACTATACAAAAAACGCTTTTAATTTGAATACAGAGAAATATAAGAGGGTCTCCAAGTGTGGAGGTCTATATATTCTATATAAATCAAAGAAACGGAAAATGAAAAATAAACCCGTACCGAATTAATTGTCTCACGCCAATTGAACTAAAATAGTACATTACTTACCAAGGACTGTAAAAGAAAGAAAGCCCGAAATCGCAGGTATTTGTAACCCGAGCCGCAGGCGAGGGTTGTAAATATGCGAAAGAGGGCTTTCTTTATGTATGTACACATCAAATAATAATTTAATTTAAATAACTGCCACCCTTAGGAACACCCGGTACGTGCGCATGCATTTGCTCCCAGAGTTCCAGAATGGGGCAGTCCATCCTCTCACTTATGACCCTCAGGATGGTGTTGTGGCTCCCTCGCACTCTGCGTATGAGTAATGCGACACGATGACGAATCACCGCGCCGAACCCCTCCGTGTGCGCGTACGCAAACTTTGCTGAGACGCTGCAGTAGCGCGGGAGCCCCAACAACACCCTGAAGGCATTGTTATATCGTACATGGAGGGCGTTATAGGCTCGCTGCATATAATTGACCCACAGGTTGCACGTGTATAAAGTTAAAGAGAGTAATCTTTACTACAACGCTACATCGTGCAAACCTGTGCGTGCCAACATGTTACAGCGAACCACCATCGCCCTCGTTTCCCTCTCAATATCGCTATCATCTTTTAAGTCCTCGGTGACCTCATGGCCGAGATACTTAAATTGATTAACTCAGACGAGGCCTACACCATTGAGCAGCAGTGGGGGCATAATCGTCACTTTTCGTCTCTTTGGATGAAATATCATGAGCTCACTTTTCTTAACATTGTAAAGGAGGCCGTGCAACTTAGCATATTCTTCACAAGTTCTCAATAACCTTCTGAGTTATTGCAGACTTTTTATTGTTTTGTTTTTTTTAGATAGATTAGTGTTATTTTTAAGTGACATTATTGTTTATTTTAATTAAGTTATATTTTAAATCTTGAAGCAAATCAAATTATTTTGTTCAATATTTTTTGATTTGCAATTTTTAAGTAGTTACACTACTATATATAAACTGAAAATAGATGTCATATACTATGGATGTAATTCGGATAGGAGGTGCAAGCACGTACTGCGCATGCCCTTAGAGTATATGGTCAACGGCGCCTAGCCGTTTCAAATTCAGAGATTGCATATACATGAGAAAATTTGTCAAGTTCCGCCGTGACCGGGTGGTCTAGTGGTCAGGACGTCAGCGGCGAAAGCTGAAGACGCCAGTTCAAATCTGGCCTCGGACACCGGAGAGTTTGGTCACTTTTTCTGAAGTATATGACATCTATTTTCAGTTTATATATAGTAGTGTAACTACTTAAAAATTGCAAATCAAAAAATATTTAACAATATAATTTGATTTGCTTCAAGATTCATAGATGGCAGCACCATCTCTCTCGCTATACCAGAATCACGTAAGTAATTCGGATAGGAGGTGCAAGCACGTACTGCGCCTGCCCTTAGAGTATGGTCAACAGCGCCTAACCGTTTCAAATTCAGAGATTGCATATACATGAGAAAATTTGGCAAGTTCCGCCGTGACCGGGTGGTCTAGTGGTCATGACGTCAGCCGCGAAAGCTGAAGACGCCAGTTCAAATCTGGCCTCGGACACCGGAGGGTTTGGTCACTTTTTCTGAAGTATATGACATCTATTTTAAGTTATATTTTAGTTAAGTATATGTAATCAATTGTATTCCAATCTATAAAAAAATACTTCTAAAGAAAGTTACTGCTAGTTAAAGAAGCCAAGATTGTAAATTTTCTCGTAGACTTTTAGTTACTTGCAGCATTTAAGAAAAAGGAAGTCATATTTTTCACGTTCATCTATTACGAAGCTGACAGTGTGGGGGGAAAAAATGTTACAACATTATTTTTAATTTAGATATTTTGGCGTACAGCCATCTTCGTCATTTACAACGAGTACCTAACGTGTTGTATGTTGTCATTATTTTAACGACTTAAAAAAATAGTTATAATATTTGTATACCTTTATACTTTAAATATTTTTTTTTTGTCCAGAAAAAAGGCACAACTCACACGATCGAACCTAACATTTAAATAAAGTATTTATGACAAAGCGCATGTCTCACCTTATTACATTCCATGTTTTTTTTTCTACTACCATCAATGGTTGTGTGCGTGCTTCTCCCCATCGCGTTGTGTATGTTCAAATGCCCCGGGCCTACCGGGATAATTATTCGGTATAATTTCTATAGAAACTGTATACGAATCCATCGCTCTTAGATGTATAAGGCATCCAATTAACTCTTTGAAACCAAAGTGTTGACAGTCGTATCTATTACATACAAAGATAATTAATTCGCGTATTAACTGAACACGACATATATAAAGGTAACATTTAGATTGTAAAAGCTTTACTGCGCGGCATTTCAGCAGTGAGGAACAAGCGATGTCACCGTCAGTTTCCTTGGTAGAATGATTAACGGAGATCGTTTTAATCGCTAGAGCAACTCATAATATATCAAGGAAATTGATAGTGACAACGCATGTTTTGCGCTGCCGTAGTATGCGCGGCGTATTAATAATTTCACAATCGGAATGTAACCTTAACCTGCAGGCTTATGATATGATGGTTACTGTCGGCGGATAACTTGATAAAATGATAAACTGACAGGTTATCAAGTTATCAGCGGATAGCCAGATAACATGATAATATGTGAAGTTGTCGGCTAGTTGCCGACATGATTCAGTAGTGTGTGTGTACCACAGTGTATACGATTGTCTACGACTAGCTTTTTAAAACCCATAAAATAGGTTAAGACTTTAAGGAGTACTAACTTCTTTTAGATCTAGTCCATGTGTAGTCATACTCTAAAAAGTAATCCTTAATCTTTAATATGTATAAAAAACCGGCCAAGTGCGTGTCGGACCACGCATAATGGAGGGGAAGAAGTTTTTTGAAGATAACTCAAAAATGACCACAAATCATTTGATATTTACAAGCCAGTAAAGAAATATATTGTAGGAATACCGAACCTAATCCCAACAAACCCTAGTTTCCCGTCAATGTTGAAAGGTCTGTATCTTTCGTAAAAACTGGTGTGTATGCCAAATCTTAGGATTAGGTTCTGGAGCAGACCTCGAGCTCCGAGAAAAACGTGCGGCCGAGATAATACGATCAATGCACGGTTTAGCCATGAGGTTATCATTTCAAACCCGAGTATTACCCTTCGGTCACAAAGCGAGGCCGAAAGAGAGGGTTATCATGGGGACTGTATCTCGTTTTGGCTAAGGAGGTAATGACGTCATTAGACAATCAAAATGTCAATATGTGTCAAATGTGACAATTTTGTAACAAGTGTGAGTGAGACACCGCCCCCTACATTATGCTCTCTATCAGACCGTTTTTACTACTTATTACTAGTCACAGTACATAAAGCTCTATAAATGGAGTACGCTTCGCCTCATCTTTCCCATGAAGTTAAATACAATCTGGAGGTCATACTTCGACCACAAAGTGAGGCCGAAAGAGAGGGTAATGTAGGGGGCTGCATCTCATTCTAAGTAGAGTGACCATATGTACTATGATGTATGTGGGATTGGGATAGTATGAAGATAACTATAAAATTAAATATGCTTGTCGTCTAGTAAGTACTGTCCCGAAAGAGAAGTCTCATAGTTCATATGGGAACTTATACATTCTACTGACTTAAGGAGCTGGCCACTTCAGATACGTTGAAGCAATAATGAGAGCAGAGAACCCCTCTAATTAGTTTACTATTTTAAACTTATTGCTAGATCCAGGCATCTGGCAGCTATTTATCGGAGGACGTCAGAGTAACAGACCAGCAAAATATTTCAGTTAATAGGTAAAAACTGTCGAAGCCTATCGCTAATATAATAACAAAAAAGTAAAAACATTGCGTATCGCTACGGAAAACAGTAGGTAGGCGACAAACAATACATTAACGTAACGTCATTTTGCACTATTTTCCCCCAACAGAAACTCCTGAAAATGATATAATCTTATTAATTACATGATACTGCACTAACTACTGCACTGCATCAAACCTAGCACTGTAAGATATTTATTTCTTACAACTCGTTTGCATAACACCGATGAACAATTGCCAGATGTCCGCGTCTTAAAATAGAGTATAGTTAGTGTAGCAAACTAAAACTAAGTAAGTACAGGGGGTTCGTGGCTCTCACTATTGCGTCATATCTGATGTGGACAGTTCTCTGACTTTAATATACTTAAAGGTAAATAAAGAAAACATCAATAACATCAAACTGCTCAATGGTTGACTAGAAGAGATCTCTTCCATGTACTATCGGGTTCAGAATTGCATGGCCAATTTATGAATGAATTCATTGATAAATTGACCATGCAATTTTGAACCCGATGGTACAAATATTGTATATTCTTCCTGTTGTATTTTTCTTTGTTGTACAAATGTCGTACAATAAAGTATATTTTAACGGCCTCCTAGCCTAGTCGGTAGTGACCCTGCCTATGAAGCAGGAGGTCCCGGGTTCGAATCCTGGTCAGGGCATTTATTTGTGTGTTTATCACGGATATTTGTTCCTGAGTTATGGATGTTTTCTATGTATTTAAGTATTTATATGTATATATCTATTACATATGTCGTCGTCTAGTACCCACAACACAAGCCTTATTGAGCTTACTGTGGGACTAGGTTGTTTTGTGTAAGATTGTCCCATAATATTTATTTATTATACTGCCACTACTACAATTTTTTGTATGGCCTTGTGCCATTTTAGGACCCTTTCGAAAGGGCCTAAAAAGACCCGCGGGTCACTCCTGTCCTGTGTAAGTAATACTTAGGAACAGACCATGTACCTATGTACATTTCTGTAAAAACAACAAAACCGACCCGCAGCTTGCCGACATCATAGTCACCCTATTGTTTGACAATCTTAACTTGTTGTTAAATCGTAAAATTGAATGATTGTGGATTACCGGTGAAAGGAAAGTCTACTTTATTGTAAAGTCTCACTCCTGCACCCTTTTACGCAACATATCTTGATCATTTTTACTTAAAAATGTTGTTACGAAATGTTGTTGACCTGAGCGGCGTCATTTGAAATAATATCAGTGACATATTATGTCAGTGATGGGACTGATGGGATGGGGATACCAGACCGTATTTTAAATATTACAAAACTTACTATTGTCTGCAATATTAATTGCAATTATTTAATTTAATGAATGAATAATATTTACGTCTTAAAAAAATTCAAAGCAGCTAAAAGGGAACAAAGTATTAATTCAAATCTTGCAATAAATTATTATAAGTAGGAAGTAACTTCTAGTGTGTTACTAAAATAAATGTAGATAAATAAAACCACATTGGTAAGTTTCATAAGTTGGCAGCATTGTGCGAGTGAGACACCGCCCCCTACCTTATGCTCTCTATCGGACCGTTTTTATTAATTTTTACTAGGGACCTATGAACGACTGTTTTGCTCGGTAATAAGGTTCAACTGTGGTTAGGGAAATATTGTAAAAGTACTATCCGGATAGTCTTATGATCCGTGCATCTTTCCAAACAAAAAAGTCTGCCAAAATCTGAGGGGAGAGAGGTAGCACGCATGTGAAGTTTTCAAGTCAAAGGTACATCATTTTCGGTTGTTAATACAGTTTATTTCTAAATGAATTTTTATGGCAGCAACGCTTTATTGACAACCGACAAAGATGTACCTTTGACTTGAAAACACCAAACATATTTGACATATTCTTTTTATACTTCATAACACTAAATGGAGCAATAGATAGTCGACTGTACAAATGTTAACATATGGTTCATTATTGGATGCAATCTTTGGAAATGTCAAACAAAAAAGCCAAGGATCGTTTTTGATTGTATTTTCAAACAAAATATAGAAAACAGCAATCCTTAAGCGCGTTAAATATGGAGAAGTGTCAAACGTCAAATAGTTACTGCCCGTCAGAAAGAAAACGATTGTCTTTGAATCGATTCTGTAAACGAAGCTTGATTTTCGATTTAGGTTAAATCTTTTATTACGATAAATAAAGTAAAACTGTACTTACATCTGAAACAGTATTTCATCTTTTTGTAAACTAGACGAAATATAACGTTTTTTTACATCCAAAAACAGCGCATAAGGGCATTTTCACGGAGCCTGTTATCCATTGACAGCGATGACGAAAATGCGTGACATCGATTATTGAAATAGTTTTTATAGATGTACTAGATTTTCCGCCAATACTTTTGACAGAGGGGAAATGATACTCAGGGCCTCTCCTGGCTTTGATTATTAAACCAACCGGATGCAAGACGCGCACTAATTTCTATCAGAAAAAGTCTGCCAATTTCGGCGCGGGGGACGAGGAAACGCACACAAATAATGTTAACACTAATGCATTTTCCATTGACGTCGCTACACACGCACACGTTAAAATTATCAAACACTAACATAAAATATACTCACACAAGTACAAACACAGACACAGACAACCTGTCCGTGAACGAGATAATGTCATTTCTAAGTAAACGTATATAGTGCGAGGAATACGTCGATAGTAATATACTGAAGTATCGATATTTGTGACGTTTTCAAGTCAAAGTATATCATTGTAGGTTGTTAATAATAGTGTTAATTTCTAAATGATTTTTTTATTGTAACGCTTTAATGACAACCGATAATGATGTAATTTTGACTTGAAAATGTCACATTAATTCGTAGATTAATAATATTTTCGTTTTTTATCGCTGTTATGTACAGCTGTTGATAAAATTATAATGTTAAGTTATGATTAAATATCAAGTTTTTCTACCAGCATATTACTTACAATGCTAGTATTCTACGTAAGGTAGTTTGTCTATTTGTTCAGGACAAATCTTGCAAGATGATTTATAATAACTACCAATTTAATATTTTGATGTGAATTTTTATTTATTTAATGGAAAATACTACAAATTGAAAACAAATGTCCATAACAATGAAACAATGAACTGCGAAGAACTCTGAAACATCACGGGATTCGAAATTTCGAACACACGTCTTTAGCTTACCGTTCCAACGTGCTTCTAATTACATCAGATGTTCCTCTATCCATCTCAGTGATTTTTTCACTGTAATGATGAACCAGTCACTAGCGATATCGTGATGTTCCAGAGTTATTCGCAGTTGATATTTTGATTGTAATGGACAGCTGTTTCCAATATGCGTTTCTTTTTCCATAATCAGTTTTTTAATTGAATGGTTGTATGCATGTGCATGTATGTAAGTCTATGTTTGTCCGTAATTTTCTCGCGTTTGACTGAACCGATTTTGATGTGGTTTTCAAAAAGATTCTTTATTATTAAGGTATTGTAAACTGTAGACGGTGAAAGGGGTGCAGAGAAGGAAAGTAGTAGGAGAAAGACACAGGTAAGTATACGTAAATATTAGCTATAGCGGCCGCGAGGGCGACAGCGTCTGTCGGTGACAGTGGTCAATTGGCAACTAACTCGTTTGACACAGTATGCATACAGATGCATATGGGTAAGTACATATATGTATAATATTGCATGTCGCTCGCGCTCACTATCTATGCGTATGTATAGATTTATTTATATTAAGTAGTAGGTACAACAACATATCATATAGGTAAGTAAAAGGTATGTATGTACATATGTATTATTATTAGTTTTTAAGCTTCTTTTCAGAACCTGAAGGCAATACCAGCGTCTGCCGTCTACAGGTATAAACAAACGTAAACGTCCATCGTTTATAGTTAACCGATTCAGTGCGGATGGCACGACAGGCGTGTCATCAATGTTTTTAACGTGTGGCGTATGACACGAGAGGAGTGTCATTTTAAAATCGAATAAAACTTCTTCAAATTAAGTTTCAGAAGGGTTCACCCAGAACAAAATTATTATTGTTTCTCACGTAGAACAAGCTTGTACCCTCCGTTTCTGGAATATTCTAAATATTGATAAAAAAATTCAAAATCAGTTGTTCACAACCTTTTCAAGTTGCACTATTTTTACGACTTAAACATTACTTATCGATTGGGTGCGGATGACACGACAGGCGTGTCATCAATGTTTTTAACGTGTGGCGTATGACACGAGAGGAGTGTCATTTTAAAATCGATTAAAACTTCTTCAAATTACATTACAGAAGGGTTCACCCCGAACAAAATTATTATTGTTTGTCACGTAGAACAAGCTTGTAGCCTTCGTTTCTGGAATATTCTAGATATTGCTTGAATTTTTCAAAATCAGTTGTTAACAACCTTTTCAAGTTGCATTATTTTTACGGCCCAAACATTACTTATTAAATATTATTATTCATTGAATAACTAATCATAATAACATCTTACAACAAGATTTAAATTTAACTTCAAATTATATGAATTTCAAAAACCATCTATATATCAAATTAGTTAAATTAATAAAAACGTAACAATCATTTTGCGTGCTTTATCCGTTAATAATTACTTCGAGACGTAAATTATAAACAAATAGACGGAAATTACAGAATAAACTCCTTATCTTATCTCGTTTCGGTAGTATTCTTAGACCAAGGCAAGGATACAAACAGCCAAAATACATAATATACGTTAATGAATTAAAATTATATTTTTTTCTCGAGTATGCTCGGAAATGTTTGGTCAAAATGCGCAATTATAGCCTCAGATAACACGCCATATTAGCAACAATTTAATTTCCACTAATCCTGACGGTTGAGTGGATGGGTGCGCAAACATTCAGAAGCTATCAAAATGATACATTTTTCCTTTTTTCGTGCTTGACCTATTTGGCCTGTATCTGCGCACTTTGAATCGATTCAAGCGTTGTGTAATTATAATTATATTTTTAGGTATCTTTGTGTTTAGTTATTTTTTAAATTGATCGACACGGTACCCAGTACGCCAGCGTTAGTCCGTATCCCCAACTTGGGGCTCAATGTTCCCTTTTGAAAGGGCAAGTTTTTCCCAAAAACAGCTCACTTCGATCGACCTCACTTGTACAAAAAAAAATTTTTGGTCGATCATTAGATTACGATGCGAAACTACTAAAATAGGACTAAAAGATGTAAAATATATGTTTTAAATATTTTAGCTAAAGGAGTAGAATCAAATGAAAACGGGTGACTTGAAAAAATATTATTTTTAACATGACGCCCGAAAAAGCATAGGTAGCACTTTGTGGTGTAGAGCATAGACATTTATGACAATCTTTTAGCATAGTCTATCCGGAACAATTTGCCCCACTGGTGGCACAACTTGCTCCAAAGAGGGGCTAAAATTTCCGCTCCGAAATTGGTCGCATAAATGCTTGTATAAAAAAAACTATTAAGATTTTCGTTGCAATTACTGCGTTGTTTAAAAGAAAAATAAACATTCTTATAAAACTCATTTTTTTATGACAATCTTATGATATTTGAAAATCCGCACGTCGAACCCCACCCTCCCGTACAGGGTGCATCGTCATCTTTTGGAAAGTTGTGTCACTAGTTTTTGCTACCCGAACGTTGACTACGAAAGTTGGTATTTGACGGATACTTATTTATCACATCAGCCGATTTTTAATACATTATGTGAAAAAAGACGGTTTCAGCATGATTTCATGAGAATCTTATAGGGTGGCCGAGTACGAGTCGGACTCGCGCCTCGATTTTTTTTCTTAAGTCCGACTCACGGTGTAGAATCCTATTATTTTTCCTGTAATCTATACGTAAATAATGAATGTCAGTATTTTTTTTTCAAAATTTTCGGTCCAGCAGTTTCAGAGATAAGGGGGCACGGGGACGGTCAATTTTACAGTTTCGTCATCTCCGTCTGTCCGTCCGTCCGTATGTCACAGCCTTTATACTCTGAAACTATAAGACGTATCTTAATGAAATTTAGACATAAGGTGTCTTTTGTATGCCACTATTTAGTTATGTAGATAAATTGCAGAAAAAAAAAAATTGGGAGGGCGCCGGAGGGGCATGTTGCACATCAATCGATAGGTCTTTAAAAATTTAAAGTCAGAAAAATTGTGTCCTCCCCCCTGTAACTTTTGAACCGTATTTTTTTTCATATTTTTTAATATGAAAAAAATTGAGAAGATGCGTTTTTTCACATAGTTTCTACAAAAAATATTTTGAACATTATAGGTTCAGGTATTTTTGAGTTATCTTCAAAAAACTTCTTCCATAGGCATCAGATACAACCTTTTGGTATTCGTTTGGTTCTTATTCCATTGAAGGTACGGAACTCCCCATTATGCGTAGTCCGACACGCACTTGGCCGGTTTTTTTAAATTACTTCAAAACTACATACGTTAAAATTATACAACAAATATATTTGAGATCCTCATATTAAGCAGTTTTATTTGATATGTCATACATTATAGTTTTGCAAATTTTTATTTATTTCTCATTTACAAATGCCCCCCCCCCCCCCCATATTTAAAATTTATAGACTGGCGTTACATACCTGCCTTTGCGTTGCTGACTTACATATGTATACAAAATTTTTGCTCAATCGGTCTAGTAGTTTCTGAGAAAATTGGCTTTGTGGCAGGCAGCCAGACAGAGTTCGTTTTTTACCGATTTGGTACGGAACCCTTAAAATGATTTTCATTATTGTACCGTTTTAACGGACGCAAAGTTGAAATCTATGCGGAAAGTGAAGTGAACAAGTTCTCATATAAACCATAACACTTCTTTTTACGCACAAACTACTACAATCCATTAATGTATTGTTTTTTACCTTTTAAATATTCCTTTTGACTACGAAATATCAATGCAAACAGCCAATGGCAATTATTAAAGCCGTGTGTACATTGTCCGATTTGGAATGGTCATTCTAAACTGTAGGGCAAATGGAGATATAAACATTGGTTGTATGTATCATCCTATCTCTTAGCTTGCGAATACGGCCTAATGTCATAGACACCAGAACTATTTACCTATTTACCCTCTTTAAATATTTTATTATAAAAAAAAAATGTATGCCTAGTATACATCAAAAATATTAGAATGAAGATTTTACTTTTTGTGATTCATGAAATTTTTTTTGTTATCTATATGGCTCGAATAAATAATTCAAGGAGAAATCATGAAAATATTGAATGCATAGTTTTAAATCGCGTCGCACTGTAAAAAAATTATATTTACCCATTCCGTTAGCCGGGCTAACTTAGCCTACTATATATATATGTATAAAAATTGTACATAGTAGAAAATGTTTGTGATACCTGAATTTTTAAAGTCACTTACCATCCATTTCAAGTAAAACAGGTAGTTTAAATGCTACTAAAAATTTAAAACAACGTTTTAATCAGTTTACTTCCTTGGATTGATTTCAAATGAACTCAATCAAGTCTAAATCAGTGAAAAAAACCAAAAAAGTAAATATTTTTTTACGCATGGCTGATGACACGATAGGCGTGCCATCATATTCTATGGCGTATGGCACGCCTGTCGTGTCATGAAATAATTGTTCGCCGCCACAGCCAAAAGTTTTCGAAAATGGAAGACGCAACGAATCGGTTAATACGAGTATAGGTAGGTAGTTATAACTAGTAGTCCGCCTCGAACTGAGAACTCGCGATTTACTTGCAAACGAGTTGACACCAAAATAACAAAGCCCTTATAAAGATCGTTTTTGCCTGCTAGCTCCATAACCTCTTCATTGATCCTGCTCTTATATGAACTCTCAAATTATATGTATCACTGCTACAAACCCAATAAATTTCATAAAGATCAGAAAAACGTTGCTAAAGTTATCGTGGAAGTGCAACACCCTCAAAATTAAAAAGCTATCGAAATGCTGAGAGGTCCCTGTAGCAAGATACCAGTTGTGTTCGAAGTTGTTTGTAAGAACTTTGCTTCGCTTACGCTCCGCTCGTTCGAATTATGGCAGCAAAGATGACACTATCATCTGTCAGTGGTTGTAGCCAAAACTGGCTCATGGGCCCCTTTCTGACGTTTCATTAAAAAAAAAATCTAATGTCAGAATCTTAACAGCGGAAATTCATATAAATATAGTAACATATTTTCAATTACTCAGTATATAAAGAGTGTCATATTCCTCATTGAAACAAAATGACGGATGTCTCAATAGAAGTGGCCAAAACCGGGGCATCTGCCCTATTAGGTATTAGTTACTTTTTGGCAAAAAAAATCTTTACCTACCCGAAATAGAGACGGGATAGGGACTGGGTTAAGGATAGGGGTGGGGTTTATACAAAATAATTTGTGCTTTCCATTTAGTTGATTATTTGCAGGCAGTTCTCTTTTTTTCAACCAACATCAAAATTTCGAAGGAGGAGGTTATCAATTCGTCGGGATCTTTGTTTGTTTTTTTTTTTTCATTTTTTTTTATGTATGTTCACCGATTATTCGAAGACGGCTGGACCGATTTGGAAAATTATTTTATTGTTTGAAGTATACTTCACAGTTGGTCCCATTGTAACCAGATCAGGATCTGATGATGGGATCCTGGAGAAATCGAGGGAACTCTTCGACTATTATGGGTACACCTAAAGTGATTTGAGTATTTTTTACAGCAGCTCGAGCATTTGCTTTTGGAAAGGTGGAGGCTAAGTGAAGTCAGTTCTTTTTTGTTTAAAAGTATTTGTGGTTTATTTTTTATTTTTCACACTGTATTTTTTGGAAATAACAAAACAAGGAACAGTCAACAAAAAAAACAACTTTTATAAAATCGTTTATTTGGTAATCGCTACAGCTATTGAAGCAATATATACATATTTGCAAATGCACAAACTAATGCAATAACAAATTAATATTCAATCCTATTGGTTCTTAAAATGTATTAGTTTTGTGTATATGTGCCTAATGCATTTCTTAGGGTCAGTCTTTTTAGTCAAATAAGTTATTCTAATATTAGTATACTTTTGTGTGACAGTTTTCGCAAGTTCAATATTATGCACAATAAAATCATTATCAAAGTAATGACTCTCGATGTTTGAAAACAATTGTCTACCAACATAATGTTTTAATACTTTATTTGTAACCCATTGCGGCGTACAAGAGCGGCGAACTTTTTTGTCATCAGTTAAGTGCTCTCTGATCTCCACTTCGCAAAGACGACATAAATCAATAACTTCCTTCGATGCGTACATTAGACCACCTCTGCTTTTTTGGTACGTTATACTTTTTTTATTAGGCTCCCCACATAAACCCTTTACACATGTCGAACATTTAATTCTTTTGATAATGGAAAATACTACGTAGCCTGCTATATATTCCACAACCTTTTCTCCAAAAGGGGATAAGTATGTTTCGATCTCTATTTCGGAAATTATATCACTTTCTTCAGAGGGATTATCCATTAAAATAGTTTCCGTTTCTTTTTGTCGGGATGTAGAATTGATTTTTTCAATTGCTGATGTACAGTTGAGTATTGAGATGTTTTCTAATGGGATGCAGTTTGTACCCCTTTCATTTCGAATTAACTCTGTGTGAACCAAGAGTTTTTATATATATTGCTTCAAACTGACGAGCAGACGGGTTGTCAGAATAACCGCCGTGGCTTCTAACAACAGAAAAAAAAAATCTCAATGTGATCCTGGCTAATTTTGTGTAAGGGCAAATACGTTAGTTGCGTATTTGAAGTCAAAACTAAGTTTTCAAATAGGCGTTTTGCACTTTCGATACATATGAGAAATCCGAGGAAGCCTGTGTAACGAAGCGATTTCAAGAGGTTGACTCTTTTGATCACATTTTTATGATTTTTAACGTCAGTCTCCAAATTCAACAGAACTGCTTTCGCTTCATCTAATTTTGCAAAAGCAGCTTTATAGTTTTTTAAATTCATAGCTTGTTTAAATCCATTTCCCCAAGTTTTAGAATCAAGGATGTCGAATAAATCTTTAATTAATTTTAGGAAATCCGCTGTCGCACCAACATTTTCAAACACGGGCATTGTCATAACTTTGTCGCAAAAGACCAATGCATCAGCCACACTTGTACTGAAGAGCTGGGCTGCAAGGCGAACGTTCATTATTTTTGTTTTAAAGAAAATATGATTTGCTTTTAATTTATTTGCCATATAAAATAGTTCTTGCTCCTGTAATTCATGTAATTTCTGAATATATGACCACTGAATTTTATTTTCTGTGATAGATTCAGCCAAGAAACCGAAATGCTCGAATGCATTACGAATTAGTTTCAGCATATGGCAGGGGTCTAAAAAGAAAAAAACATTGGTGTCCTGTTCGTGGGTCCAGAATTGTGGTTTGTAAATTGTTCACATCTAAACAGCAGCCCAATTCTTCAGCCATGCCAAGATTCGCTTTAGTGCCATTACAAGTCAATGCTTTGATTTCAACACCAGTTTCATGAACTAAGTGAAAAGCTTGCGTCACAAGTCGTGCTAATAGTTCAGCTTTGACACCTTTTACTAGAAAATACGCAATAGGTAATTTCCAGGTTGTATTTATCCCGACTAATAAAAATACTAAAGCGTCAGTTGCTTCTTCAGAATTATCAGATACGAAATCAAATCCATGGTCCACGTAACCGTAATATCTTTGAGTGCTTGCTACATTTTCCGGTAAATTTTTGATCTTCATTTCATCTATCACCAAAGTACAATAAATTTTCTTTTCCGGGTTACATTCAGCTCTTAGTTTTAACGCATGTAAGGCTTCTTTTGTAAATCCTGGTTTTCCGTCGGTAGAACTGTACCATTTTGTTAGAGTCCTTGGTGCAGGTAAACATGTCCCAAAAGTCTTACGCACATATCTATATGCTTTTGGAGAATAGAAATGTAAAGTCAAAGCAAAACATCTAAGTTCAGGAGAATATTTGGTTCTAAGGACATTTCCAGTTTTGCTTTTAAGAAGCTGTCTATTTAGAAGCTCTTTTTCCTCTATGCCAATTTTGTCCAGAACTAGACGATTTTCTTTATAAAATAATGATTTTTCAGACAAGTCATTCAATATTTCTTGCAGCCCAGCAACTTTTTTCTTCAAATATCTTTTTTGGGATTGAAGTCTTTTGATTTGTTTGTTTTTCTTCTGCAGAAGCGTTTTTAGCTTTTTTTTCCTCGGCGAGTCATTTAAGTGTATGTAATTTTCTGACTGTGATGTACGGGTTGATTTTTATCACTTTTGCATTCTTGAGTTTTAAATGGTAGAGTATCTTCGAATGTTTCAACCTTTTTTCTCTTAGGTGTAGACGTTTCTGGTTCCGATTCTTCACGAAATTTAAACTGAAAAAAAAATCAAGGTTTTCTTCTCTTCTCCTCGCTTCTCCTCAAACATTTTATTTCACGAAGACAGTAGGCACGTGTTTAAAAAAATCGTGAATTTAAAACTTATACTTATACTTAATACTATAAAAGTTAAGGTTAGTCGCCGCAGAGTTGTACCACATTTTATCAGCAACCTTCCACGTATCATTTGGTTGGACTAGGTAAATTAATTTGCATTAGCCTCAAAATAAGTGAGATAAGGTACAGTTATGTTTTAGTTATAGTTGGAGGGCCAGTTCAAGGTAAACAAAGTCACCGACAAAAACTAGTTATTAATACGATTCACCTTCGGTAATTCTAAAGTTGGGGTGGCATACTGTTTCAATTTCCTTTTTTTATTAGATTGTATTGCAAAACAGGAAGTTTCAAAATGCTGTGAGCAAATTGTGCTAGTACGTTTAGGAGTCCATGAAACATGATTTGCACAAGCTCGAATCCAGATATCCCTAATTATTGAATCTTTGGGAAATCTGAAAAATAAATAAAAAGTATAACATACTGATAATGTTAATATCGACATTTGTTTTAGTGCTGTCCCATCACTAAAATTTATCTGTTAGGTACAGTGATACCAGAGTAAGAAATTAAAAGTGCCTATTTAAAGGAATAAGTGTGTATAACGTACCTTATAATAAATAAAGTATAATATCATATAAACATACAAACTTAAAATGTTAAATAAAATGTACCTATGTTGAAAATAAAGGAAAAAATGAATTTGTAAGCAGGGATATCGTTATTTCAAGCATCTACAAGTATATTTCACGCCAAAGGCGCCACATGTTAGAACGGAATTCAGCGCGGAATTCATAGACACTAGCTAAAATTTGTCTATGGTAGCTGTATTTTTGTATGGAGACCATAAACAAATTTCAGCCATTGTGCCGTACTACAAGCACACATTCACAGATCTTCACCGGTTCTCGAAAATGGTCGTGCCACGGTCTATTGGGATCGAACTATCATCACGGACAGGATTATTGTAGCTAGTAAGCCTGATATGTGCTGATAGATCTATCACAAAGCCGGACCATGTTCATCCACATCAACGTCCCATGTGATGAGAAGGTCGAGAAGGATAAGTCCACCAAGTAACTAGGCTTGGTTCGAGGTTGTGGCCGGATCAAGGGTCAGATTCAGCTCGCATAGTCCGAAGGTTCCTCTCTGCGGCCCTGAACACCTACTTGGGCCTTACTCCGTTGCCGGCGCCACCCTAGGTTAAACTTTTTACATGATTTTATTATTTTTATTAGATTTTACTTTTATAAAAATGTTATAACTAATAGCCTAGCCTAAGACTGAAAATGAATAAAGGAAATAATAATGTGTGATATACGTATATGGTGTTAATATCTGGCAGCCTGGGCCCTGCTCCGTTGCCGGGAACATCCTAGGTTAGGTTGTTTTATAATATTTCTACTGTCTTTAATATGTTTATGTATTTAATTTCAATAAAAATATTATAACATGTTCCGACCTAAGCAACAAACAAATAAAGAGGATAATACTCGTAATATGTGGTATTATAATACCAAATGTGAATTATTATAGTAAATTGTGCATCAAGAGGGGTACGTTGTATTTGCAAACGAGAGTCAGTTGATTCACGATGGCCGCAGGACGAAGTGAATTAATGACTTGAGGTTGCAATATTCTCACCCCCGAGATACACAAAATGTTTTTCATCACCTTTGCGAAGAAAAAAATCCAAATTCAATCTGAAATCAGATACGACCACTATTTTATCATTCCTTAGGCAGGTTAGGCAACGTAAAGATACCTATTCGGCAAAAAGCCAAAGTAAAACATTGTGTAAAAAAAGAATTGGATTTTAAATAAGTATTACAAATTATATTCTCATAATAATAAACAAAAAAAAACCGGCCAAGTGCGAATCGGACTCGCGCACCGAGGGTTCCGTACAAACCTGTAGGTATATAGGGGTAGTAACTTTAAAATTATTAAAAATATTTTTATTATATGATGTAACTAAAAATGTACGGTTTTCGCAATTTTTCCTTTATCTGTGCTATAAGACGTTGCTTCGTACCAAATTTCAAGATTCTGAGTTCACGGGAAGTACCCTGTAGACTTTGATTCCCTTGCGAGTTTCGAAAATTGCGGAAATTTGCGGCATAAACGGCTGTATCTTTGAATTGCGTTGGCTTAGAAGTTTGATTTTTTCACAGTTCTAAGGGACAGTAGACCTGAGTATGTGATATAAGTTTCAGCTTCCTGACCAAAAGACTGACGCGTTCCAGAGAAAAAGGGTATTTACAGACGGACGGACGGAAGGACGGACTACAAAGTGATCCTACAAGGGTTCCGTTTTTTCCTTTCGAGGTACGGAACCCCAAAAATAAGACGATTAAAGTCAGGTCAGTATTTCAAAAGTAAAATTCATTCATAGTATGATCTTAAGCAAAAATTTTGCTTAAACTGTCTTGATTCGTACGGGTTATATGTAATTTTAAAAGCTATGACTGCCTAGGGAGTAAAATACGATTTACATACACATCATATTTTACTCCCACAGGAGTCCCAGTCCCAAGTCCAACATACGGGCCAAGAAGTATATGAGTAAAATGTAAATGTTTTCATTTTTGTTTATGATTGAAATAGAATATGTAATTTGAATAATTTAAAAGTCGATTAAAATGTATTCATCTTGTTCCTTTAGCCGTCAACACAGTGAATCCTCCTTTTTGTAAAGGGTCAGTAACACGCATGTGACTCCTCTGGAGTTGCAGGCGTCCATAGGTTACGGTAGCTGCTTACCACCAGGCGGGCCGTATGCAATTATAGCTGTATGCCGAATGGGTCTCTGCCTCTGCCTAACCCAAGGAGTATCTCCCTGTCACAACAATGACATACCTAATTAGAAATTAGAAGATGTATTTCTGCCGCACTGGAGTCGATGTACAATGTACTAATAAACATCACTCAACTATAAAAATTACCCTAAAGCAGATCTAGTACCATTAAGTGGTAACAATTTTTGAGTGACAATATTTTTTAGTTTTTTGCAAATTTCGTGCACTATTTGATAATATTTAGACGTAATTATACTTACAGATGGAAAGAAATGTTATCCTTGTGAAAACTAGATGATGCGGATCTCTTTTTACATGTAAAGACGCAGCAATTCGGCATTTTTACTTCACATCGTTCCGAGCTGACTGACATTTATTGAATGGCGTTTGACGCGCGACAACTAGTTTTATATAACCGCCACGACCAGTGGTCCTGTACATTTGGCAGAGGGGGACGCCTGACAATTACCACTCCATTGGTTTATTTCTCTGAGTCTCCTGGTTTAGAACTCTCTGTCACAGTAGTAGTGCTCGGTAAAAAGGTTCAACTGTGGTTAGGGACATAGAGTAATGTCCGGTTTCTCTCTTAATCCGTGGGTTTAGCACTTTGAGAATTCAACCAACCAACCAACAATAGCGACTCCTATTGACAGGCGTTCCGCTCTGCCGAAAACATATAACCAGTGGTCATACACATGTATGGACTGGCGTTTATCTGACGTAGATATTTGTACGTTACGTACGAATAGCCATACATTTGACGTTCCCCTCCCCCGCAAAAATCGGCAAACTTTTTGTATCGGAAATGACAGACATGGCTACTCCATCCGGGTTGAATTCTCTAAGGTTTAGCACGATTGCTTTCGTACTTGTCAATAATGACAAAAGTAAAAAGATAATAATTAATGTCATATTTTTATCTGAAGTGCTTTTTATTCTTTAGAGATTTATATTTATAATTCGGCACCAAGCAAAATATCAGTAATACTTGTACCCAAAATAAGTAAAATAGCAAGAAATAAAATAAAACAATCCGAATATGAGGGTAAGTAAATGTAGATAAGCATTATAAGAAGACGCCTCCAAAGTCATCGGTTCCTCGAGCAATGTGTTTTTCCCATAGCAAGCACCTCTATGAGCTCTCTGATATCGACAGCCATCAACAGGCTAGAATAGGCTTCTTATGCGTTTTTTATATTATTAGGGTTCCGTAGTCAACTAGGAACCCTTATAGTTTCGCCATGTCTGCCCGTCCGTCCGTCCGTCCGTCCGTCCGTCCGTCCGCAGATAATCTCAGTGACCGTTAGCACTAGAAAGCTGAAATTTGGTACTAATATGTATATCAATCACGCCGACAAAGTGGTAAAATAAAAAGTGGAAAAAAATGTTTTATTGGGGTACCTCCCCTATACGTAAAGTGGGGAGTGATTTTTTTTTCATTTCAAACCTAACGTGTGATATATTGTTGGATAGGTATTTAAAATGGAATAGGGGTTTAGTAAAGTAATTTTTTGATAATGTAAATATTTTCGGAAATAATCGCTCCAGAAGTAAAAAAAAATTTGTCCCCCCCCTCTAACTTTCGAACCATAAGTTTTAAAAATATGAATAAAATCTCAAAAGTAGAACTTTATAAAAAAATTCTAGGAAAATTATTTTGAACTTGATAGGTTTAATAGTTTTTGAAAAAAAATTACAAAATAATTTCTGAACTAAGTTTGTAATTTAACCGTATAAGCAGGTGTTTATTGTTCTTGTAATTTCTACAAAATCACAATGAAATGATGTGCTTTCAAAAAAAGTAAAAACGGTGAAAATCGGTTCACGCAATAAAGAATTATCCCATAAAAATCATCTTCCATACTTTAAGCTCGCGCGCAATAGTTTACTTAATTTGCCGATAGATGTCGCTGTAGGTGGAACGCTCATATCATATCCTACATGGCGGTGTTATTTTAACTCTTAAGTGGGGACACTTTCTGTGACGGACGGAAAACTACGGAACCCTACACTGAGCGTGGCCCGACACGCTCTTGGCCGGTTTTTAGTTTTTTGGTTAAGTATCTTTCTTATTACGGTTTTGCTTGATACCGATACTTGATATTTTTTTCTCTCATCATCAACTTCTTTTCATTTCAGACTATCGCACGAAAAACTGTGAACTTCTTCAGGCTATGGCTACTAGAATGCAACTAAAGTGTCGTATAAAAAAGGAAAAGTAAGCAATATGTTTATTAAAGTGAGTAAACAAGCTGGTAGTAAATAGTGAAATGCAGACCTAACTAATTTAAAATTCTCTTGAAAATTACTATACACATCATGCGAGCAATCAAAACGTCTAGTGCATTTTAGTTTATGCTACTCTGCATCGTAGGAAATGCAATCCGTGATGTCAGCCGAACTCTCCGGAAAATGATGACCGTTTCATGTAAACAGAATAGAAATAAATAATGTTTGTTCCTTATTTAGAGTTCCATAATCAAAGAGCAATAAATGAAAAGTCACATCAATTTACAATATTTTTAAGCTCTTGATGTCTGTCTGTCCGTTCGTCTGTCCTTGCGTTCGACTTATAGCGGGGTTTTCTTTCCCATCTCAAGAACCGTAGGATTAGCATAATTTTCTATTCAGTTGTTTGTCCTTTTTATTTATTTGATGTAAATAAAAGTATTGCTACCTATGTAATATATCGTAATACATTTTTTTTCATATGTAGCGACTAACCGAATTCTATGGGAATAGAAGTGAAAAAGAAAGGATATTTTTGTCGGTGATGTTTTCAATAATCAACGGTTTAGACTGTGTGGTTGTCTGTCCGACTCTATGTAACGTCTGCGTAACGTTTTATAAGGAAATATCAAATATCAACAGTAGAACTATATATAAGATATGTAGGTAATGCACGTTTATATACCGAATGAAGGCAAGATTTTCCATATAGGTAGTTTTCAGACTTCAAAATTATAAAAGAAGAAGATTGGCTGTATGTTGTTTTAGGGTTCCGTATCTGAAAAGCAAAAAACCCTTATAAGATCATGTCTTGGATGTCTGTCTGTCTATCTATATGTCCGTGCCTGCGTCAGTATAATCGTTCTTTTTAGGGTTCCGTATTTCAAAACGAAAAAATGGAACCCTTATAGATTCATGGCGTGGAGGGTTGTCTGTCTATCTACCTGTCCGTCCATCCGTCCGTGCGTCTGTCCATCTGCCCACCTGTCCGTCCGTGCGTCCGTCTGCCCGTTCTTTTTTTATAGGATCATGTTGTGGATGTCTGTCTGCCCGCCCGTCCGTCCGTCCATCTGCCCGTCTGTCCGTCCGTCCCGTCCGTCTGCCCGTCTGTCCGTTCTTTTTTTATAGAATCATATAGTAGATGTCTAACTGTCCGTCCGTACGTCCGTCTGTCCGTTGTTTTTAAGGTTCCAAATCCATACCTCAAAAAGAAAAAAATGTCATGTCGTGTAGGTCTGTCTGTCTGTCTATTCGTCTATCCGTCCCACCTTTTTATCCGACCGCCGAAGGAAGGTTATGATTTTCGTGAGTATTTATGTATGTATGTTTGTATTGTCGCATAGTAACTAACTAATACGGCAACTTTTCTAGACGGACTGTGGTGCTCATTCTTTGATTTATTTAGTACATAACGATTGGATTACCAAAATATTTTAGTAATATTTTTATTCTATCAGTCGGTTCTTTACAAGTCATGAGAAAGCGGTGCTGCTAGCGTTGTTTCTTTTATTTATATGTTACCTATTATTCCATATTTGTGCGAATATTGCACTGCTTTTTCCTGAAAAAAAAACCGTATCGACACATGCTTAGATTGACTGGTAAATATTTTGATAATTGCCACAAGTAAATGGAATAACAAATTATATTTTTTCAGAATTACCTAAGTACCTGAGAATTAAAAAGCAACTCTATCTATATGTAAGAGTTAAAAATTCATCACGCAACTTCGTGTCTTCGTGTGTAAAACGCCAAAAACCACAGTTCCGTGTCAAGAAAATACGCCAAGCCGAGAGCCTTCATAGACACTAAACACAGCATTTAATATTATTAAATAATTTTACTTTGTCCCTAAAACGTGGTATCTGCTGTTAAAAAAATACTTGAGGATATCTGCAGCACCCACGTATTAGGAGGATCATTAGGTTCTAATCAATAAATTTTATTTCTGAAAGATGATGTGAATAATTGAATATGTACCTACCTCAAGTTTTGGGCGAGCTGTGCCAAATATGCGCATTATTTTCTCTCGTCTTTTATTTTTATATAAATCCACTGGTAAAACACAATTTGGACACACTTAGCACAATGTGCACAAAACTTCCACGTCACATCGTCTTTATTAAAATAATAGACTAAGAGTGTAAAAATTGTGACAAAATAACGAGAACGGTGAAACTCCTCTTATTAGTTTGCTATACTATCCTTATGACTAGATCCAGGCAACTGGTAGCTAATCATCGGTGGAGGTTAGAGTTAAATCTCTTGGGAAAAAGGAACATCAAAGTAGTTAAAAAGGTGTCTCTTTCATAGCAGACAGGGCCTATATATTTATTTTAACATACCTAAGTACAAAAAATAATGCGAAAGAGAGAGATTAATAAGCTTAGTTACTTATTTATCTAAGCCTCCACCGATGAATAACTGACAGAAGCCAGGATCTAAAAATAAGGATTGAGTCATTCAGGGTAACTATGCGCACTCTTGTCTTTGACTTCATACCTCACAAAAAAAATAGTATTAGAAGAACAATTGGAGTATTTATGACAATAATAATCAAAACAGTAGCTTTTTTTTGAAGCAGAATAAAAATAATGAGGAAAAACCGGAATGCGCATACTTGACCCTTAATGCGGGTAAATGTGCTTACCATTACGGGGTAAGTACCTAGGGGTATTCAAAATAAGTGTTTGCATTTGTTTCGTTACCATAAATAAACATTTTATAAATATTATCAGTTAAGTAATTAAAATTCACTAATAAGTCTGAAGATCTGTTGAAATTGTTATGAAATTGAGTCATTTTGATACAGAAAATGCGCAAACTCACCCGCGCAGGCTTTCCCAAGAAAGCGAATTTTTTTATTACCGCCACTACATTTGCGCAACGATTTTAACTTTAAATTTTCGAACACTTAAATATACACTCAATTGATATTTAATAGACTTACTGTTTTGAGCTAGCAACTTTTCACATAACAAGGCTTTCCAAAATGCAAAAAAAAATTGAAATGAGGCAACTAATATTTTTGCAAAAATATTCTTAATGAAACGTTGTGCAGCGCAGTGAGTCATCGCAACCGATTCGCCCCTCTTGCGCCTCCAATCGGATCATATGCGACCACCTCCTTGATTTGGCTTCTAAGATATTCGCATTGCGCCCACTTACCCACTGCGCTCGGTTACCGCGAATGACTAGCATTTTCTTAGCTCTCGTTATTGTGTCCCATTTTCCGTGTCATGGATCCTGGCCCGACCACAACAAGATATTGGAATATAATGATTGTACAAATTCATCATATTTACTTAGGTGCTATTTAGCGCTTATAGTCAGATGAATTCGTGCCACATAGATTTCAAGTTATAGCAGTACCGTTGTGGTCGGGCGGGGGTACAGGATCCTGGCCCAATCACACCATTCAAACGAGATAAGGTGAACACAATTTCATCATTTTTAGGTGCTTTTTAGTGCCGCCAATGTCATGAATTTGTACCGCATAGTTTTCAAGTTATCGCGGTAACGTTGTGGTCGGGTGGGGGTACAGGTACCGTGATTACTATGTGGAACACATTCATGGAATTGAAGACACTAGATGACACCTAAATATTAGTTAATTTGTGCATTCACCAAATCTTCTTTGAATGGGGTTTTTCGGGCCAGGATCCTGTACCTACCCCAGGCCGACCACAACGGTACCACGATAACTTGAAAACTATGCTGCACAAAGATACTTTCGACCGAAAGGCACTACATACCCAGGATGGTCAAACAAGCCATAGAAATTTTTAAATATAAGAATTTTAACCGGGAAGATGGGTTTCGTCTATCAAGTGTCTGGTATCCAGTGATCCGGAAGTTCTATAATCCAAAATATACTGTTTCGCAAAAAAACGCGCGAGTTGATACTGTAAGTGTTGTGTGTCGCAATCGTGATCGAGTTACAAGTGAGGACGCGGACAGCAGTAGTAGCAGTGAAAATGGACGAAAAAAGCGAACTCGAAAGAGGGTAGATCGCTACGGTGTGTGGGTAGACTACTAAAACTCACTGCAACGTTAGTTACTCCGTGATGATGGTGCATGCAACTGCGCCGAAATATCGGGTGCTCGTAAACACAAATATACATGGACCATGTAACATGGTAAATATCCCGTATCAAATAATATTTATAATGTGAATGACCATGTGAGCTTGAAATCAAACAAAAAAGTTAATAATCACGTAAAATTGCCTGTGAAAATGGTCATCATATCTTCTTCCGATCCTAACCTTTTTAATTAAGAGTTGCCTGCTTATAAACTAAAAATACTTCCTTGTTAAAGTTTGTGGTACAGGTACGTGGTTTATATGGGAACTCATACATTCTACGGCACTTCTATTTCCAGACAGGCTCTAATCCAAACTGTAAAGAGTTCCACAGTACGCACAGTAGGTACATATATCTAGATACGGTTGTACTTAACAAAAATCGACATGACACAAAAAGTGCGAATGTATACAGTTAACAATCGAATAAAACTGCAAGGAGAACTAACCATACGAATATATTTCGCAATTATTAACTGTTTAAAGAATCACTACTGATTAATTATTTGGGTTATCTGAAGTTTTCAGTCACTCTCATTGTATAATTACGTGCCAAACTGAAGCCGGGCGGTAAGACGTCCGACTTTCAATCCGGAGGTCTCGGGTTCAAACCACTGTGTTCTTCGTTACTTACGTACGATATATAATTTGATATTTACCAGTCGCTTTTCGGTGAAGCAAAACATCGTGAGGAAACCGGACCTAATCCCAATAAGGCCTAGTTTCTCCTTTGAGTCCCTTTCGTAAGAACTAATGCCTACGCCAATTCATGGGATTAGGTTGCCAAGCGCACCCAAGGCTCAAATGAGCCGTGGCTAAAGCCGGGTTTAACGCTAGGAGGATGATATGTGCCAAACTTCGTCAGGCATATCGAATGGATTACAGACATCCCTATAAGCTCTACGATGGAGTTTTCTCTGCTGTTTTTCTTCGGCAGCAGCAGCTGCCAAAAAAAAATGAATGCCGTCATTCCTACAAAACAATAACATAGTAAGCATAGAATCATTCTAAAAAGTAACTTTTGTTACATCTCAAAAAATAGCTACTTGCTAGAAATCAATGACAAAAAGAAGAATTTTCATACGTTTTAGTTCCCGACAACTCTTATCGGAGTCCGATGAGCACCTATATAAAATTAACAAGTTTTGCTGTCAAAAAATGATACATTATCCAGTTATCAGCTGGCGCTGTCAAAAGTGGAAAAACTGATATAACCATAGTATAAACGATATTTTTTTAGACACACACATTCAAAAAAACATGCGTGCGTACAGTGGACAATATGTCAAGTTATCCCGCTATCAGATGTCAAATGAAAAACGGATAAAGTTACCATATTAATGACGGCAACTGTCATTTTATCAGATTTATATCAACTTATCCGCTGATAAAATCTGCCATCATAGGCGTGCAGCAGGCTTATGATGGTTACTCTCGGCGGATAAAATGATAAACTGACAGGTTATCAAGTTATCAGCGGATAGCCAGATAACATGACAATATGTCAAGTTGTCGGCTAGTTGCCGACATGATTCAGTAGTGTGTGTGTACCACAGTGTATACGATTGTCTACGACTAGCTTTTTAAAACCCATAAAATAGGTTAAGACTTTAAGGAGTACTAACTTCTTTTAGATAGTGTGTAGTCATACTCTAAAAAGTAATGCTTTAATCTTTAATATGTATAAAAAAACCGGCCAAGTGCGTGTCGGACCACGCATAATGGAGGGGAAGAAGTTGTTTGAAGATAACTCAAAAATGGCTACCTATATCGGACCCGGGGTATGTCCTTAAACTACGTCCGGACCTGGGTATGTCCATAAACTACGCAAAAACGAGAGGTATGGGCACTGCGAATGGCATCTCGCTAAGTGTGGTAGGGCACGTTCAGCGAATGTCATCGCTCAAATCTGGAGCAGAGCCCGACTGGGGAAGTACCTCCACCTTACAGAAAACCACAGCCAAATAGCACTAGACCCTACTCATAGTGTTGTGTTCCTGCTGGTGAGTAAGGTTGCCAAAGAGCTCAAAGAGGACCCAGTGTGTTGACGATGAGGGACCTTCTTGTTCCTTTAGTCGTCAACACAGTGAATCCTCCTTTTTGTAAAGGGTCGGCAACGCGCATGTGACTCCTTTGGAGTTGCAGGCGTCCATAGGTTACGGTAGCTGCTTACCATCAGGCGGGCCGTATGCTTGTTTGCCACCGTCGTAGTATAACAAAAAAAAAATCGATAATGTTCAAAATAATATGTTGTGACCACAAATCATTTGATATTTACAAGCCAGTAAAGAAATATATTTCCGTTGTATATGACGTCTAAATAAGTTTATAAGAAATATATTGTAGGAATACCGAACCTAATCCCAACAAACCCTAGTTTCCCGTCAATGTTGAAAGGTCTGTATCTTTCGTAAAAACTGGTGTGTATGCCAAATCTTAGGATTAGGTTCTGGAGCAGACCTCGAGCTCCGAGAAAAACGTGCGGCCGAGATAATACGATCAATGCACGGTTTAGCCATGAAGTTATCATTTCAAACCCGAGTATTACCCTTCGGTCACAAAGCGAGGCCGAAAGAGAGGGTTATCATGGGGACTGTGTCTCGTTTTGGCTAAGGAGGTAATGACGTCATTAGACAATCAAAATGTCAATATGTGTCAAATGTGACAATTTTGTAACAAGTGTGAGTGAGACACCGCCCCCTACATTATGCTCTCTATCAGACCGTTTTTACTTTTTTTTTTTTTTTTTAATACCACGACGGTGGCAAACAAGCATACGGCCCGCCTGGTGGTAAGCAGTTACCGTTGCCTATGGACGCCTGCAACCCCAGAGGATTTACATGCGCGTTTACTTATTTCTAGTCACAGTAGTAGTGCTCGGTAAAAAGGTTCAACTGTGGTTAGGAACATAGAGTAATGTCCGGTTTCTCTCTTAATCCGTGGGTTTAGCACTTTGAGAATTCAACTAACCAACCAACAATAGCGACTCCGATTGACAGGCATTCCCCTCTGCCGAAAACATATAACCAGTGGTCATACACATGTATGGACTGGCGTTTATCTGACGTAGCTATTTGTACGTTACGTACGAATAGCCATACATTTGACGTTCCCCTCCCCCGCAAAAATCGGCAAACTTTTTGTATCGGAAATGACAGACATGGCTACTCCATCCGGGTTGAATTCTCTAAGGTTTAGCACGATTGCTTTCGTACTTGTCAATAATGACAAAAGTAAAAAGATAATAATTAATGTCATATTTTTATCTGAAGTGCTTTTTATTCTTTAGAGATTTATATTTATAATTTGGCACCAAGCAAAATATCAGTAATACTTGTACCCAAAATAAGTAAAATAGCAAGAAATAAAATAAAACCATCCGAATATGAGGGTAAGTAAATGTAGATAAGCATTATAAGAAGACGCCTCCAAAGTCATCGGTTCCTCGAGCAATGTGTTTTTCCCATAGCATGCACCTCTCTGAGCTCTCTGATATCGACAGCCATCAATAGGCTAGAATAGGCTTCTTGTGCGTTTTTTATATTAGTTTTTTGGTTAAGTATCTTTCTTATTACGGTTTTGCTTGATACCGATACTTGATATTTTTTTCTCTCATCATCAACTTCTTTTCATTTCAGACTATCGCACGAAAAACTGTGAACTTCTTCAGGCTATGGCTACTAGAATGCAACTAAAGTGTCGTATAAAAGGAAAAGTAAGCAATATGTTCATTAAAGTGAGTAAACAAGCTGGTAGTAAATAGTGAAATGCAGACCTAACTAATTTAAAATTCTCTTGAAAATTACTATACACATCATGCGAGCAATCAAAACGTCTAGTGCATTTTAGTTTATGCTACTCGGCATCGTAGGAAATGCAATCCGTGATGTCAGCCGAACTCTCCGGAAAATGATGACCGTTTCATGTAAACAGAATAGAAATAAATAATGTTTGTTCCTTATTTAGAGTTCCATAATCAAAGAGCAATAAATGAAAAGTCACATCAATTTACAATATTTTTAAGCTCTTGATGTCTGTCTGTCCGTTCGTCTGTCCTTGCGTTCGACTTATAGCTTATATTCTTTCCCATCTCAAGAACCGTAGGATTAGCATTATTTCTATTCAGTGGTTTGTCCTTTTTATTTATTTGATGTAAATAAAAGTATTGCTACCTATGTAATATATCGTAATACATTTTTTTTTCACACGTAGCGACTAACCGAATTCTATGGGAATAGAAGTGAAAAATAAAGGATATTTTTATCGGTGATGTTTTCAATAATCAACGGTTTAGACTGTGTGGTTATCTGTATGTAACGTCTACGTAACGTTTTATAAGGAAATATCAAATATCAACAGTAGAACTATAGTATATAAGATATGTAGGTATGCACGTTTATATACCGAATGAAGGAAAAATTGTCCATATAGGTAGTTTTCAGACTTCAAAATTATAAAAGAAGGAGATTGGCTGTATGTTGTTTTAGGGTTCCGTATCTGAAAAGCAAAAAATCCTATAAGATCATGTCTTGGATGTCTGTCTGTCTATCTATATGTCCGTGCCTGCGTCAGTATAATCGTTCTTTTTAGGGTTCCGTATTTCAAAACGAAAAAACAGAACCCTTATAGATTCATGGCGTGGAGGGTTGTCTGTCTGTCTACCTGTCCATCCATCTGTCCGTGCGTCTGTCCATCTGCCCACCTGTCCGTCCGTCCGTCCGTGTGCCCGTTCTTTTTTTATAGGATCATGTAGTGGATGTCTGTCTGCCCGCCCGTCCGTCCGTCCATCTACCCGTCTGTCCGTCCGGCCCGTCCGTCTGCCCGTCTGTCCGTTCTTTTTTTATAGAATCATATAGTAGATGTCTAACTGTCCGTCCGTACGTACGTCCGTCTGTCCGTTGTTTTTAAGGTTCCAAATCCATACCTCAAAAAGAAAAAAATGTCATGTCGTGTAGGTCTGTCTGTCTGTCTATTCGTCTATCCGTCCCACCTTTTTATCCGACCGCCGAAGGAAGGTTATGATTTTCGTGAGTATTTATGTATGTATGTTTGTATTGTCGCATAGTAACTAACTAATACGGCAACTTTTCTAGACGGACTGTGGTGCTCATTCTTTGATTTATTTAGTTCATATCCTACGACATAACGATTGGATTACCAAAATATTTTAGTAATATTTTTATTCTATCAGTCGGTTCTTTACAAGTCATGAGAAAGCGGTGCTGCTAGCGTTGTTTCTTTTATTTATATTACTATTCCATATTTGTGCGAATATTGCACTGCTTTTTCCTGAAAAAAAAACCGTATCGACACATGCTTAGATTGACTGGTAAATATTTTGATAATTGCCACAAGTAAATGGAATAACAAATTATATTTTTTCAGAATCACCTAAGTACCTGAGAATTAAAAAGCAACTCTATCTATATGTAAGAGTTAAAAATTCATCACGCAACTTCGTGTCTTCGTGTGTAAAACGCCAAAAACCACAGTTCCGTGTCAAGAAAATACGCCAAGCCGAGAGCCTTCTAGACACTAAACACAGCATTTAATATTATTAAATAATTTTACTTTGTCCCTAAAACGTGGTATCTGCTGTTAAAAATATACTTGAAGATATCTGCAGCACCCACGTATTAGGAGGATCATTAGGTTCTAATCAATACATTTTATTTCTGAAAGATGATGTGAATAATTGAATATGTACCTACCTCAAGTTTTGGGCGAGCTGTGCCAAATATGCGCATTATTTTCTCTTGTCTTTTATTTTTATATAAATCCACTGTTAAAACACAATTTGGACACACTTAGCACAATGTGCACAAAACTTCCACGTCACATCGTCTTTATTAAAATAATAGACTAAGAGTGTGAAAATTGTGACAAAATAACGAGAACGGTGAAACTCCTCTTATTAGTTTGCTATACTATCCTTATGACTAGATCCAGGCAACTGGTAGCTAATCATCGGTGGAGGTTAGAGTTACACGACAGTAAATCTGTTGGGAAAAAGGAACATCAAAGTAGTTAAAAGGGTGTCTCTTTCATAGCGGACAGGGCCTATATATTTATTTTAACATACCTAAGTACAAAAAATAATGCGAAAGAGAGAGATTAATAAGCTTAGTTACTTATTTATCTAAGCCTCCACCGATGAATAACTGACAGAAGCCAGGATCTAAAAATAAGGATTGAGTCATTCAGGGTAACTATGCGCACTCTTGTCTTTGACTTCATACCTCACAAAAAAAATAGTATTAGAAGAACAATTGGAGTATTTATGACAATAATAATCAAAACAGTAGCTTTTTTTTGAAGCAGAATAAAAATAATGAGGAAAAACCGGAATGCGCATACTTGACCCTTAATGCGGGTAAATGTGCTTACCATTACGGGGTAAGTACCTAGGGGTATTCAAAATAAGTGTTTGCATTTGTTTCGTTACCATAAATAAACATTTTATAAATATTATCAGTTAAGTAATTAAAATTCACTAATAAGTCTGAAGATCTGTTGAAATTGTTATGAAATTGAGTCATTTTGATACAGAAAATGCGCACACTCACCCGCGCAGGCTTTCCCAAGAAAGCGAATTTTTTTATTACCGCCACTACATTTGCGCAACGATTTTAACTTTAAATTTTCGAACACTTAAATATACACTCAATTGATATTTAATAGACTCGCTGTTTTGAGCTAGCAACTTTTCACATAACAAGGCTTTCCAAAATGCAAAAAAATTTGAAATGAGGCAACTAATATTTTTACAAAAATATTCTTAATGAAACGTTGTGCAGCGCAGTGAGTCATCGCAACCGATTCGCCCCTCTTGCGCCTCCAATCGGATCATATGCGGCCACCTCCTTCATTTGGCTTCTAAGATATTCGCATTGCGCCCACTTACCCACTGCGCTCGGTTACCGCGAATGACTAGCATTTTCTTAGCTCTCGTTATTGTGTCCCATTTTCCGTGTCATGGATCCTGGCCCGACCACAACAAGATATTGGAATATAATGATTGTACAAATTCATCATATTTAGGTGCTATTTAGTGCTTTTAGTCAGATGAATTTGTGCCACATAGTTTTCAAGTTATAGCAGTACCGTTGTGGTCGGGCGGGGGTACAGGATCCTGGCCCAATCACACCATTCAATCGAGATAAGGTGAACACAATTTCATCATTTTTAGGTGCTTTTTAGTGCCGCCAATGTCATGAATTTGTACCGCATAGTTTTCAAGTTATCGCGGTAACGTTGTGGTCGGGTGGGGGTACAGGTACCGTGATTACTATGTGGAACACATTCATGGAATTGAAGACACTAGATGACACCTAAATATTAGTTAATTTGTGCATTCACCAAATCTTCTTTGAATGGGATTTTTCGGGCCAGGATCCTGTACCTACCCCAGCCCGACCACAACGGTACCACGATAACTTGAAAACTATGCTGCACAAAGATACTTTCGACCGAAAGGCACTACATACCCAGGATGGTCAAACAAGCCATAGAAATTTTTAAATATAAGAATTTTAACCGGGAAGATGGGTTTCGTCTATCAAGTGTCTGGTATCCAGTGATCCGGAAGTTCTATAATCCAAAATATACTGTTTCGCAAAAAAACGCGCGAGTTGATACTGTAAGTGTTGTGTGTCGCAATCGTGATCGAGTTACAAGTGAGAACGCGGACAGTAGTAGTAGCAGTGACAATGGACGAAAAAAACGAACTCGAAAGAGGGTAGATCGCTACGGTGTGTGGGTAGACTACTAAAACTCACTGCAACGTCAGTTACTCCGTGTTGATGGTGCATGCAACTGCGCCGAAATATCGAGTGCTCGTAAACACAAATATACATGGACCATGTAACATGGTAAATATCCCGTATCAAATAATATTTATAATGTGAATGACCATGTGAGCTTGAAATCAAACAAAAAAGTTAATAATCGTTCATGGTGAATCTTTCGCTTATTAAGCTAAACACGTAAAATTGCCTGTGAAAATGGTCATCATATCTTCTTCCGATCCTAACCTTTTTAATTAAGAGTTGCCTGCTTATACCTAAACTAAAAATACTTCCTTGTTTAAGTTTGTGGTACAGGTACGTGGTTTATATGGGAACTCATACATTCTACGGCACTTCTATTTCCAGACAGGCTCTAATCCAAACTGTAAAGAGTTCCACAGTACGCACAGTAGGTATCTAGATACGGTTGTACTTAACAAAAATCGACATGACACAAAAAGTGCGAATGTATACAGGTAAGAATCGAATAAAACTGCAAGGAGAACTAACTATACGAATATATTTCGCAATTATTAACTGTTTCAAGAATCACTACTGATTAATTATTTGGGGTATCTGAAGTTTTTAGTCACTCTCATTGTATAATTACGTGCCAAACTGAAGCCGGGCGGTAAGACGTCCGACTTTCAATCCGGAGGTCTCGGGTTCAAACCACTGTGTTCTTCGCTACTTACGTACGATATATAATTTGATATTTACCAGTTGCTTTTCGGTGAAGCAAAACATCGTGAGGAAACCGGACCTAATCCCAATAAGGCCTAGTTTCTCCTCTGAGTCGCTTTCGTAAGAACTAATGCCTACGCCAATTCATGGGATTAGGTTGCCAAGCGCACCCAAGGCTCAAATGAGCCGTGGCTAAAGCCGGGTTTAACGCTAGGAGGATGATATGTGCCAAACTTCGTCAGGCATATCGAATGGATTACAGACATCCCTATAAGCTCTACGATGGAGTTTTCTCTGCTGTTTTTCTTCGGCAGCAGCAGCTGCCAAAAAAAATGAATGCCGCCATTCCTACAAAACAATAACATAGTAAGCATAGAATCATTCTAAAAAGTAACTTTTGTTACATCTCAAAAAACAGCTACTTGCTAGAAATCAATGACAAAAAGAAGAATTTTCATACGTTTTAGTTCCCGACAACTCTTATCGGGGTCCGATGAGCACCTATATAAAATTAACAAGTTTTGCTGTCAAAAAATGATACATTATCAAGTTATCAGCTGGCGCTGTCAAAAGTGGAAAAACTGATATAACCATAGTATAAACGATATTTTTTTAGACACACACATTCAAAAAAACATGCGTGCGTACAGTGGACAATATGTCAAGTTATCCCGCTATCAGATGTCAAATGAAAAACGGATAAAGTTACCATATTAATGACGGCAACTGTCATTTTATCAGATTTATATCAACTTATCCGCTGATAAAATCTGCCATCATAGGCGTGCTGATCTGTGTAAGGCAACGGCGCGGCGCTTATGTTACAATATATTTATTTATTTAATCTTTATTGCATGAAAGAAAACTCTTGAAGTACAAAAGGTAGCTTAATGAATAGGGCATTCTCTACCAGACAACCTCGGGGCAAAGCAGATAGATTGTGGGCGGTGCTACTAATAGCAAAAAGAATAATAGGAATAATTTACTTTCATACTTTCAGTTTAGAGTAGCATATGGGTATAACGAAGTTCTGTGTTGTATCACCCATTATTTTGACAAAAACGGGACTTAATCGCGTACACTTACTTTCATTATTTCCCTGACGTTTCGAGCGTGCCGTAACGCTTGTGGTCGCAGGCAGACAGAGGCAGTGAGTCTCCCTGCGACCACGAGCGTTACTGCACGCTCGAAACGTCAGGGAAATAATAAAAGTAAGTGTACGCGATTAAGTTCCGTTTTTGTCAAAATAATGAGTGAAAATCGTGTAAGTTTAAATCAGTACATTGTATATCACCCAGCTATGAACGCAACCCTCGGTGGGCGATATTGTCCGGGTTTTTATTATTTGTCAAGCAGCAACGTAACGTAAGTTGGAAGCTAAATTAAAACATGGTAAAGGATTGTTGAATACGTGTAGTACTTACTATTGTTTATATTATTATAAACTAAATACAGTAAGAATGTTAAGATTAAATCAAGCTGACATTATAAATGAATACGATCTTATAAATGAGAAGTTTCTACGAAAACAAAATGTCATGGATAAATAAATCAACAAAGCTAACCCGAACTGCTCAGAGGGATTAAACCACGAATCATTAATTTAAGTCAGCTCAACCTAAGGGTTTTGGGGATTATGTGGAGCAATAAAATAATAATTATGTAGCCTCCGTTACAATACATAATTATTATTTGATTCAGGAAAATTGCCTGGGTTGAAGAGATGAACCATGTTTCAAAATTCCATTGTGATAAAACTATGTTTTTTTTTAAGTAATAGCAAACGAGCCGGCTGAAGGGAAGCGGTCATCGTCGCTCATGAAGATATGCAACATCGAAGTGATTTATATCATGTTGCGCCGGTTGAGAGGTTAATTTATTTATTTTAATATTTAGATGTATCGGATGTTCCAGCAAGTATACTTTCTGGAACACTCGACACTGGAGCACGAGTTCCCATTTATATAAGACGGTTTTTTTTTTAATTTAAACATATATGCTTTTATCGAAATTGGTTTTTACTTATTGTTTTGTTATTACAAATTCAGGCACCAGTTTATTGATATCGTCAATTACATTATTAACCAGTAATCTTACCTTGGATCTATAGCGCGACATAAGTTTCAGCACAGACTTAACTCCGATGATTTTGGAGGCTTGCGACCAGTTCCTTTTGAAGGTCTCGATGGAAATTGCTGGTTTAATGGTTTTTCAATAATATGTCTTCTTAACAGTCCAAAAAGTCTCTATTGGCCTAGTTTCAGACTATTTTTTGGTGCACCGTCAAAGCGGAACCCCTTATCACACTTTCAGGTAATCGTATTTCTTCAATGCTAACTCCCATAAATTTCGCCTTTTCTTTGGGCATGGTGTTGGGAACTATTTGTGCAGAACCAGTTTTCGTTTTTCTTGAGAAATGCCCCGCATTTCGCATATTTTGCATGTCATTTCTGTGACAAATGTAAATATTTCTTGTTAACCAAAGATATTCCATTTTAGTACATCAATTTTTTTATTCAAAATCATGAAAAAAAAATTAGCATTACAAATTCGAGCTTTTACTTTCTGGAACACCCGACAAGCGTAATTATTTATATCTTTTACTAACACAATTTTGAAAAAAAAAAACTACATGCATCTTACTGATGTATCTGTGCACCGAATAGGGGCCTTTCTGTAGGTGCCGTATTCTAATTTTAAAATACATTAAAACACGAATTATCTTTAACAACAATATTGAAGTTGTATTGGAGTTGCCTCGGAATAATTCTCAAGCAAATTCTGATATTTCTGATTCATACGTTTAGGCGCTAGCTGTATTGCGTAGTTAATGCATTGGAGTTGTATTGAAGTAGGATCGTGTCTCAACGTGTTTTAAAGTTAGAATACGGCCCCAGCTAACGATGAAACGTCTGAATCAGAAATATCAGAATTTGCTTGATAATTATTCAGATGCAACTCCAATACAACTTCAATATTGGTTGATTATTTGTTGCGTGTTGGAGTTATGTTTGAGATAGTTGTGTTTAAATGTATTGTTTATGTATTTTAAAAACAGGATACGGCACTAGGTATGTGCTTGAAATGTCTACGATAATTCTAGAAAATTACAGTCGGTCAACGCAAGCTACAGCTTTCTACACGTTTTTAATTATTTGGGATGGCAAAGGTCGTTTCGGCGGATGTCAAAGTCTGTTGATACTGATTGCAACCGAATTGGGTATTAGCTACTGGGTGTTGATTAGTTATTAGAAGTCAATATGACGTAATAACGACAGATCATCCACAATCGACCACCCGGCCGATGCTTCTTGAAAAAATCTACACTGCACTCCACTTATTTGGCGCAGTCGAAATGGATCGTGTGGATATTATTGAAGAGAATAACATTTAAGGATTATACTAGTACTAAGTTACTATACACGGAAAGATAATATAATCTTTAACATCACTTTCTTGTACACTACTTAGTAGAAGTGTGCAGTGTTTGAATTTTTTAATTTTATTTAGTAATCAAAGAAAAATTAAATTCAAACATAAAATAAATACATTGGGATTTCATATTTACCAACATATTTCTAGTTGAAACTTATTATTAAACATTATACAGGCTGTGACAAAAATACTAGTGATCCGTTTAAGGCAAAGAGGATGTTTAAGGGCAAGGGTATTATAATTATTATGTATTACTAGCCTTTTCCCGCGGCTTCGCCCGCGTACTATAAGTACTCAAAAAGGATACGATACCCATGTTGATTTTCAGACTTTGTGACCACATTTGCCCCTTTTGGGGGTTGAATTTCAAAAAACCTGAAACACGTGTTTACTCATTTATCGTTAGGAATACTCCTGTGAAGTTTCGAATAAAATAGTCTAACAAATCTTATTTCGCCATACAAATTTTGGACCCCCATTTTACCCCCTTAGGGGGTGAATTTAAAAAAATCCTTTCTTAGTGCTCCCCTAGACCTTATAAAGAACCTATTTGCCAAATTTGAAATCTCTAGACCCAGCGGTTTGGGCTGTGCGTTGATATATCAGTCAGTCAGTCAGTCAGTCAGTCAGTCAGTTTCTTCTTTTATATATATAGATAAGGAGATTATAATTGGTAATGATTTTTTGGCGTATTTTTTTCTTCTTCTTAGTTTTACATAATTAGAATACGATACCAATTATACCCTTCAACGGATCTCCAGAATTTTTATTACAAAGGGTATATGTATAAAATTAATTCAATGGTAGAAATGGTTTTGATTGTTAACGGTTTCTAAATTCATAATTTAATTATTATTGCGAGGGTAATAAATGTTTTTCCTATTTTGTGAATGAATAAATGATAGTAAAATAAAGAAAGTTCTGCGTAATCCAAAATTGAACAGTTCCCCTAAATCTAACATTGAAGTCAGTTCGCCTAAGTCGAACATTGAAGTCAGTTCCACTTAATCCAACTTTGAAGCCAGTTCCGCTAAATCCGCCGAAAATACCATCAATGACTGTTCGCGCTGAACATTCATATTCTCCGAGCGTCACTATAAAAAGTAACACGAATGATATCCACCGAACATTTAAAAAATGTAATAATCTCAGCCGCTACCAGCATTTTTTTCAGAAACACGGCATATATCATGTCACCCGCAGAAAAATAGGTTTGACATGCCATAGACGTGTGCAATCGAGCCTATCTAAAATTGAAATCTGAATTCGAATATTTTACGCCAACTTGTCTGAAATGTATAGGTACGTATTTATACTAGACACACGGTAGTATCAGCCGAGTTCGCACGAGCCAAGAGGCGACAGGCCAGCCGTGGGTATATTTACACCAACCATTTGGAACCACTTTTGACCCCCAATAACTTGTAACCTATTTGACCTTCACACACGCAGTTTTGTGAGTTAGAATTTAATTTGAGCCCAAATCTTTCTTAGATTTTTTTTCTTATCAAACCTACTGTAAAATGAAAGGGTAAGTGGTACTATTAAGTAACAAATACAAATACAAATATCTTTATCTACACTCATACTGTAAGTACTCTAAAATGCGTTCAAAAGCCGTAGACAATGACAAGCATTACAACAAACGATTTAACTATGATAAGTTTCTTATCTGCGGCAGTAACGTAATTTTAACGTTGCATGCTCAAATATTGTTCAGCAATGAGTTTCAAATTTGGAACATCGAATTTGATAACATAATGTTACCGCCATGGCCAACTCGATTGGTCCCGCGCGAGCGCCGGCACAATCGAGTTGGCCATGACGGTACAAAATGGCGGTCATTCTATGGTTTCCGAACACTTAATTTAATATATATAATATAAGTGTAGATAAAGCAGTGTATGCAACTGTACGTAATTAGGCCTTAAAACACTCGTGTGATCTTATTATGAAATTCGCCTGCGGCTCATTTCATAAAACCACACTCATGTTTTAAGGACCCTTATTACGTAACAGTTACATAAACTACTATTATTTTGCTAGAAAATGTGGTACAAAAGATGGTATAAAAATATTTCGTCGTCACACACATTCCACCAGAAACTGGCATGCAAAATTATTACAAAAAGTACCTAAATATAAAAAGCATGCATACCAATGCATTTAGCGTACTTAAATCTAATAACACAACAAATCAATTTAAGTAACTGAAAAACGTTTTGTGTGACCGAAACAGTGATCTAAGGAGCTTTGAAAGAGCTTTGTTTGATGTATTTAAACACAGAAATTCTAAAAAATATGGATCAATTTTATAAAGAACGGATATTGGCTTCGTAGTATTTCACAAATGAGGTTAAACGCGCAAAGTTATCTGCAGATCACGCTGCAATGCAAACAAAAGGGTTGTAGGTTATGATTTGTAATGTCAAATCCATATAGTCTATGGTACAGAAGTCTAGTGAATGGTCCTGAAAAAAAAAAGAATAAGCACCAATTATTCCGTGGGTTTTTAATGTTTTAATCCTTATCTAAATATATAAAAGATGAAACTGACTGACTGACTGACATATCAACGCACAGCCCAAACCGCTGGTTCTAGAGATTCAAAATTTGGCACGTAGGTTCCTTTTAAGGTCTAGGGGTGCACTAAGGAAGGATTTTTCAAAAATCACCCCCTAAGGGGGTAAAATGGGGGTCCAAAAAATTGTATGGCGAAACAAGATTTGTTAGACTATTTTATTCGAAACTTCACAGGAGTATTCCTAACGATAAATGAGTAAACACGTGTTTCAGGTTTTTTGAAAATTCAACCCCTAAAAGGGGAAAATGTGGTACATACAAACATACCAGTCTATCTGAGAACCTCCTTTTTGAGTACTTATAGTACGCGGGCGAGGCCGCGGGAAAAAGCTAGTTGGTCATATGTACATATGCCCACCATGCACACCTGCAAAACCTGCTCACTCTTGCAGCAAGTTCAATTTGATACCTACGTTCGGTTACATCCCGTGTATAAGAATTCTGGTACAAATGAAATATATTAATATCATGTTTTGCGTGTTTACGATGCGATCTGCATAACAAAAGGCAGTCCTACCGCTACCTTTTATCCTAAGATTTAAGATTACCATTGTAACAAAGCCTTTGTGTAGATGTTCGTGTGAATTATTTGTATGAAATTAACGTTCTAGTACGGCTAATAAAGTTAGTAAATTGCTCCGGACCTTTAGAAATTGTTTTTTTTTTGTTACAAATATTATGTCCTGAATTTAGGATGGTCAAAGGAGAAAAGTAGTAGTACAGTTCCTTCTATGGATACTTATAGGTAAGGGGGCGTCCATTAATTGCGTCATATTGTATAGAGGGGGGAGGGGGTCAAGAAAAAATCACCAATGATCACCACAGGGGGAGGGGGGTCTGGACACGTATCACGTGTAATTTTTTTGTTCCTTCGTGCTATACTGTATTTCAATAAAATAAAAATTATCAACTTTTAAATGAACCAATCTGTGAAAACCAGACTAAAATTTGCCTCGCAGTTGGACTTCTGCGTTTAGTTGAGCGGACGAGGCGTCGCTATGCTTTATGCACGAGGTCACTTAGATTGATCTCATTTTTATCAAAGTCAAACCCTTATAGTTTTGTTATGTCCGTCTGTTCGTCCGTCCATCCGTATGTCTGTTTTTCCGTCCGTATGTAACAGCCATTTTACTAGGAAACTATAAAACGTATCTTAATAAATATTTGAACATAAGGTGTATTGTTGTTTATAGTAAAATTGCTGAAAAAGATATATTTTCGCGGGGGGCACTCCATACATGTAACAATTTCAATAATCACAACCAAATATCAACCCCCGTAATTCGTAATCCGTAATCACCCCGTAAGTCTAAAAAAAATTGTGCCCCCTGTCACTTTTGAACAGGAGATCCAAAAAATATGAAAAAAATCGAGAATATTTATCGGTTTAGGAATTATTAAGTAATCTCCAAAAAACGTCTTTCATAGGCAGATACGACCTTTTGATATTACTTTTTCGATAGTATGTTGGGTCTAAAACAAGCCAAAAACGTATGACGCGATTAATGGACGCCCCCTAAAGACTTTGCACGGTGATTTTCTTTACTTCATTGAAAAAATCAAAATAATTTATTTCTGAAAACTTACAGGTTTTACTGACCTCCACACTAGACAAAGCCTGTCTCGTGGAGGAGAAAATTCCTGAGTTACATAAAAATAATTAGGAACTAGCGTTATATTACATTGGTTCTTACAGTAAGTAACTATATAAAGGTTGTCTGGTAGAGATCGCTTTTTAGCGATAAGACCGCCTGTTGTTACCTAGTTTTTATCACTGTATCGCTGTATATTTTTCTCTTTTCTCATGTGGTGCAGAATAAAGAATATTTATTATTATTGTTATTATATCTAAAACATGTCTAAAAGAAATGGTCAGAAAAAGACTTTAAAAAGGACGTAGTGAAAGAAACAGAAAGAAAAAGATAACCAAACATAAATATTTCACTACTTACAAAAATATACATTTTAACTTATATGTACTGTGAACTTCGGCTTAGATAAATATAAGACTAAAACTAGTAGTTTCAATATTAAATTTTGCTTGCTTAACATAACGTGCTAAATTAATTAGTAAATTAGTTTTATAAAGCCTAACTTTAAACTGGTCCGCAGCTGTTGACCATAATAACTTCCAACCAATCGCCTCAGTCAGACGTATATGCCAAAGGAGCACAAACCTAAGTTATAATTGGACGTCCCCTGAATCTAAGCGATACATTTCCATACATCGAGAATTACATGAAACTAGTTTATAATACGTAAGTATCCTAAATAGTTTCCTATGACACAGGAAACGACGACGGACGCGACCGAGCCACGCAGTTGCGTCGCCGAAATCGACCTACTCGTACTATTAAGTAATTTAATATGTTTATTTTTTAGTTCGCAGTGCCTTGGTTTTTACTGTAACTGTTTTAAATAATAAATAAATAGCAATGCCACAATTGAATTGCACAACTCGTAGAAACAAATTTACCGTGAGACATCGAAATAGGTGTACTTAATATGCAACCGATTATCCAGGGACATTACAGACGTACGTGGTCGCATCTGTTTTGGTTATGACAAACAAGACGAGTATGCTCAAATGCGAGAGTGCGGGTAAGGCAGACTCAATTATACCAAGTACCTAGGTAATTGGTAAATTTTTGGTAATATTTTAATAGTAGGTATCTATTGCATTGCAGAATGACAAGTCAATTCACATGTATATTCGAAGAGGAAGGTAATTCAATCATATTGATGTGATTTACAGCTGCAGATTTGGTAACTGGTAAATGTAACATGTTTAGTACCGATGTCAGCGTAAATGATTGGTAAAATTGTGTAATTATAAAATTATGAACGAATAATCCTAGGAATAGAAGAGTACACTCCTAATTATTTTTAAACAGTGACTAAAATATTAAATTTTATAATTTTATATATACTTATCATTTCAAATAAAATTTGAAATCCATTGATTTTTAGAAATCTCTCATGGTATACGATATTGTTATATATAATTTGCCCCACTACTACTACTTTTATTTTTTTGAAAAAATTAAAAAAATCCGTTTTCTAGTACGATAAGTCTCCTAGATTTCCTTTGTTCCTCGAAGCAGGAGAGGGGTAGGGGAGAGGGGTTTGTCAGAGTAAACCGGATTTTTTATAAAAAAAAAAAAATACGCCACCACTTTTTTGCATTGCAGCATCAGCATTTCGTGTTCCCCCAATAAAGACGCGTCTAATTATATATATCTCATCTAGGAGACTTATCGAACTAGGTTCAGTGTCATGGGCTCTCCTACTATTAGTTGTGTACGCTCCAATTATAATTTTATTAAATATCCAGATAAATAACAGAGTGTTTCACCTTTGTTAAATACTCTATTCATCATACATTAATCTGACATACTCAGCTTAAACAGATAGTAACAACCTTGTAAGTAATAAATTTTCACTAAATGTTGAAGCGATCTCACTCCAAATAATTTATAAGTAGAAGCTATTCAAGTTTGATTAATTAGATAGTGAATCGGTTCTCTATTTGGAGCTAAGTTGGAGTGAACTAGTTTGATGGGTCTCCAATTAAAAATGGCAGCTACTCGTGGCCAGCTAAATAACTGCTGGATTGAGAAATTTAATATACTCAGGCGCCGTATTCTAACTTTATAAAAAATAAAATAGTAGATTGTTTGACAAGGGTCTAAAGTAGGCCATATTACCACGAGGTGGTTATTTTTCCGAACGAAGTGAGGGAAAATTGTTCGAGTGGTAATATGGCTTTTAGACCAGAGTAATGCATACTATTTTTCACTTCGATTGCGAGAAAATAAGATAAAAATACTTATTATATACGCACAATAACTAAATGGTTTAATTTGACGGTCTTTTAATTTTTTTAACTTCTTTGACATAGATACAAAATATAAACACCGCGAATAAATGCCAAGACGTCGGTATAATTAGCTCTTTAAACAGTTTAAACACGCTTTAAAGCCTTAGAGAATTCAACCAACCGGAGTCGCCATTGACAGGCGTTCCCCTCTGCCGAAAACATATGCCCAGTGGTCCTACACATGTATGGACTGACGTTTATCTGACGTAGCTATTTGTACGTTACGTACGAATAGCCATACATTTGACGTTCCCCTTCCCCGCAAAAATCGGCAGACTTTTTGTATAGAAAATGACAGACATGGCTACTTTATCCGGGTTGAATTCTCTAAGTTTAAAGCGCATCCAAAAAATTAAAATCTTTTTTAATGATTGTGAAGTAGGAACTAAAAAATATCTCATGTTTTGAGACATAAAGTGCGTTTCCTGATTGGTCGATTTTACCATTGCTGTATTCTGATTGGTTGATATTAAATACAATGTTTTTTAAGGACTTTAAATTATTTACACAGTACATATACGCACCAAAAAAGTATCTATGTCGTTCCGATTAACTTCGATATGTGTTGTGATTGGTGGATTTAATATGGTGAAGTGTTCCGATTGGTCAATTTAAAATGTTTTGTAAATCACAAATATGTATACATATTAGCCCTAGAGGCTAAATGTACTACTTTAGTCCGCCTTGGTAAGCATAATATGACACACTTTTTGAGAATTAGAAGTGAAAAAGTCTTTTATTTCTTGCAAAACAAAGATACAAAATTAAAATCTTAATAATAACTATGCCCATGAGATAATTATGTCTTACATTACATACACTTGGCGATTATCATGCTGGCGCCGCACTTAGGTCCTTTTACTATAAAATGACAACGTTTTGCGCCAATTCAAAAACTGCGAAACATTTTTATTTAATATAGTTTTCATTGAAAGTACTTTTCCATACTTTTTTGGACCCACGGTTCAAAAGTTAGAGGTTATTGTTTTACTACTTTATTGGCGTCATTAATACATATATTCATGTCAAATTTCAGTTTTCTAATACTAAGGATCACCAAGTTAAACCGCGGACAGACAGATGGACAGACGGACATGGCGAAACTAAGGGTTCCTAGCTGACCACGGAAACCTAAAAACATCAATGAAATAACTGTTGGACGGCTGGGCCTGTATCTTGGAACCCTGGAGCGCTGTAAACGTGTCATTGAATAGATACATTAGATGAGGTATTACGTGAGAAAAATACACGATCCAACTACAATGCATTTACTATGCAATAGCGCTAACGCCTAAACGTCCGAATTAGAATTTGCTTGAAATTGTATTCCAATGCAACTCCAATACAACTCAATATTGGTTAATTATTTGATGTGTTTAATTTATTGTTTAGGTATGTATTTTAAAGTTAAAATACAAAGAAGTTAGTTAGAATACAAGGTATATGAGCCGGATGCGCTTGTTACGGACCGTGAGACCACGTTTGACTGGTTCTGTCAAGAACTCGACTCGCATGTGCTCACAATCACTAGGAACCCGCGGCAGCTGTTTGCATTGGCCTGGCCACAGAATCTTGGTCACAAATGCTTCTATTAATTGGCTTTGGCTTAAGTCCAGAAGCGTGTAAGTCCGACTGAATAATTTGTTAGTGTAAATTTAACTATTTCCCCTAATTTTTATGCTCTAATCGATTTAAATATTCTTTAAGGTTTGGAAACTGTCTGATAGTGGAATGACAAAACAGTGGGAACTTATTTATTTAAACTTTATTGCACAAAAGAAACCTTATCGTATAAAAGGCGGACTTAATGCCATAAGGCATTCTCTACCAGTCAAGCTTATTATACTTAGTCCCAAAAGTATTGCAAGGTTCCATAAGATACGTTCGCCGCTTACGATCAGACAAGTATCGCACTCTTGTTTTGGACTATAAATCTTAGGTTAATCTGAGGATCGTGGTCAGCATCGGGGTTGCATCTGGAGCGGATGATCTGCATCCACCGGTTTCAGTCCAGCGCGTCGCTTACGAACGTGTAGAATTGTGCAGACGACGAATCTTTCACTTTATCGACCCATTTGGTTGGTGAATGACCGCGCGATCTTTTGCCTTTAGTGTTCCCCACCACAATCAGTTTTTCGGGATTTTCGTCACCTCTACGCATTGTGTGACCGAAATACGAAAGAATGCATTGCTGATGGTGGACAAGCGTTTTTATTCCTAGCTGGGTCAAGATCGATGCATTGGTGCGTCTCGCAGTCCAAGGTATCCTCAACATTCGCCTCCAGCACCACATCTCGAATACATCAATCCTTTGTCTTTCCCGGGCTAAGATTATCCATGTTTCTACTTCATACAGGAAGATTGGGAATTACTAGGGCTCGTATCAATCTGATTTTGGTTTTAATACCAATTCCTCTTTTCTTACAGATGTTATTTAAATGGGTCAGAGCATCTTTTCCCTTCCCAATCCGTATTTTTATCTCGGGGACGCAATTGAAGATAGGTTACAGTACAATAAGTTATATTTATTACAAAATATATATTAATGAGCCAAATGTGTAATTTTTGATAAATACCGCTAAACCGTCTGTAATAGTGCGGTTAAATGTTCAGTAAAGCGTTCAAAGTTTTCGCTAGTTTGAACTAATTTAGTACTTATAGTTTACTGTTATATGACACTTTACGCTAAGCTCTTGAGGTAGGTTATTTCGAAGTATGAACTTGGTTTCGGTAGTTGTTGTATCCAAATAATTAGTTCAGTCACGTAGGTATTTATGGTGATAATTAAGCTACTTATTCGACGAACATGTCATAAAAATACTAAAACCTAAAACGAAACTGCTCTTTTTTTTTATGGAGAATAGGCAGACGTTTGACCGCGATCTCACCTGATGGTAAGTGATGATGCGGTCTACGGTGGAGCACGCTTACCTATGAGATACCTATTTACTCTCGCTTTGAAGAGACCCAAATTGTACTCAAGTGGAAACACAGACTCGGGCAGGCCGTTCCACTCCTTGGCAGTTCGCATAAAGAATGTTGAAGCAAAACGCTTCGTGCGTATATGTGGAATACTTACCATGAAGCGATGCCGGAGTGCCGATTGTCTGGTAGTCCGATGGTAAAATAGACAGGGGGGAAAAGGTTGTGCAGTTCCTCGGCACACTCCCCGAAATGTATTCTATAAAAGATGGATAGGCTGGCAACCTTGCGACGATGCTCCAGACTTTGAAGTCGAGCATTCGTCAGCTTGTCATCATTGATGATTCTCTTGGCCCTCCTCTCGACTGACTCGAGCGCCTCAAGCTGGTATTTTGCTGAACCATCCCACAGATGTGAGCAGTATTCTACACACGACCGGACTTGTGTTTGGTAAAGGTCGAGCAGCTGCCTAGGTGTAAAATACTGCCTCACCTTGTTAAGGATGCCCAGCTTTTTTGCTGCTAACTGCGCTTTCGACTCAATGTGTGGGCCGAAGTTGAGTTTCGAACTCAGCGAGATTCCAAGAAGCTCAAGATGGTCGGTTAACGGAAGGGATACATTTCGGAAAGTAGGAGTCAGATGGAATGGACTCCGTTTAGCGGAGATAAGACACGCTTGAGTCTTACTAGCATTGAACGAAACTAAATTGGCTTCACCCCAATCGGAGACTGCCTTCAGTGACACGTTCGACCATTGCCTCCCTTAAGGACTGTATTTGTGTTCCACTAGCTCGTGGACTGGGCATGTAGCTTTCAACAACCGTTGTGTCATCTGCATATCCAAACGTACCTGGCTTCAGCAGGTCGTTTATGTGGAGCAGAAAAAGCGTCGCTGAAAGCACGGACCCCTGAGGGACTCCGGCATTGATTGCCAATTGATCGGACGAGCAGCCATTAATGACAACCCGAATCGATCGATCCCTCAGAAAGTCTGATACCCAGTCACAGTGACTAGTGGGTAAGCCAAAGGATGGTAGCTCGCTAATAAGCCCCTCGTGCCAAACCCTGTCGAAAGCCTTCGAGATATCTAGAGAGACAGCTAAAGCCTCTCCGTTCTTCTCGATGGCCTCACTCCAGATATGCGTGGCATACGCTGAAAGATCTCCAGTAGACCGGCCTCGGCGGAACCCGTACTGCCGATCACTGAGCAGGTCGATCGCTTCTAGGTATGCCAGGAGTCGGTTATTCAGTACACGTTCCATACTTTTACAGAGTATGGAAGTGACCGAAAACGGTTTATAGTTGGCAAGGTCAGCTCGGCTACCTTTTTTCGGTACTGGTTGCACATTAGCAAGCTTCCAAGATTTCGGACCCCGTCCAGTAGTCAAAGAGAGGCGACAGAGGCGCATCAATATGGGAGATAACTCTGGTGCACAGGTTTTAAGAACTATGGCTGAAATACCGTCAGGACCACTTGCTTTGTTCACGTCTAGGTTTTGCAACACTTTACGAACCTCAGTCTGACGTATGCGTATGTCCGACATAGAAGTCTCGCAAATTAGTGAACTAGGAGGTTTTGCGCCGGTAACATCTAGACGTGAAGATTCAGCGAAGATGGAAGCAAATAAATTCGCTTTCTCTTCAGCAGTGTGGGCAAGTGACCCATCTGGTTTCCGCAGTGGGGGTAGTGAGGGGCGGCAGAAGTTCAATTCGACTGATTTCGCAAGGGACCAAAATGCTTTACTACCTGTAGGGTGCGCAGCAAGTTTGTTCCCAATCCGGCGTATATGGTCTAATCGAGCCTTCCGTAGAGCCTTTTTACTGGACTTGGTGGCCTTATTATAGGCTCTCTTCTTAGCTGGTATGTCTCTACTAGCTTTGCGGTTTCGAGCGTCAGCCCAGGCAAGGAAGGCCTCATGTTTCTGTGCTTCAGCACGTCTGCACTCGGCCTCAAACCAGGGCTGTGCTTTGCTAGATGAGCTTGCATCGAAAAAAGGAATAAAGTATTCCATACCTTGGCGCAGCACATCTGTTATAGCATCCGCACAAGCTGAGGGATCACCCGAAGAGAAGCACATGGGCCGCCAAGGATAGGATGCAAAAAACGAGCACATCCCATCCCAGTCTGCTGACTTATATCGCCATATTCGCCTAGTGCCTGTGGACACAGACTTCACTAGGCAGTGGTCAGAGCTACCTAAAGGTGCCGACATGGACACTGCGTAGTGATCCGGGTCGGTAGTCAGCAGAAGGTCCAGGCAATTGGCAGTATGGCCGTCAACATCTGGAACCCTCGTCGCCCCTTGGACCAGCTGAGTGAGGTTTAATGCCAGAGAGAGTTTTCGCATCTCTCTCTCAGCATGGTCAGTGTGCTGGTATGGGAATAACCACTCTTGGTGATGCGCATTAAAGTCCCCCAGCAACACAAGTTAGGCAGTTGGGTATTTATGTTGAGCGGCTTCCGCCGCCTCACTTAGGTACTCTGTGAGCCTGGTCGTCTCCCGATCTCCGCTGTGCGACCGGTAAACACAGGCATAGAGAATCTTCTCTATGCCTGTATCCACCAGTACCCATAAAGTGGAGAAGTTAGGGTCTTCAAAGCATCGGAGACGCCGACAGCAAAGGTCGTCGCGGGCGACGCCAGCGCGGGGTTTAAAATTGTGCTCCAGAGAGTACCCTGGGTAGCAAAGGTACGCCACGTCAGTCGGACATCTTATCTGCGTCTCCGAGAGAAATAAGAGGGCTGGTTTTTCAGTCTCAAGGTGGTGGTGGACTGCATTGAGATTTGAGTGCAATCCTCGAATGTTTGAGAGGTACACTTTTAGTGAGAGGGAGTGCAGCCGCTGTTTACCGTTTCTCTTGTTTCTCTTTGCCATTTTTTAATTTATAAAGGAATAGGTATGGTAGGAGGACGGAAGTGAATTTAGGCTATGAGCTGCTTACCCTTAAGACGTACACTGCGAGACCACACCAGCGGCGTACTAGACTGGAGACTGCAGGGATGCCCGAGCCCCCCCAAAGTTGTCCATAGGGCCCTCTCATCCGGTCGCCAACCGGCACTATGGCGCAACCCGGGATTTTTCGCGAGTTGGCGGGGCAGCCTTTCCCAAGGGGCTAGCTTGGTACTTGGGCCCCCTACTAACTGCGGTCGGCCAGCGGTGAACCGTGCCTCGGATCCCGCTACCCTCCGCAACTAGCAACCCAGTGCGGGGAAAACAGTGTACGTCAGACCGGCATGCAAGCTACAAGCAACCAATTCGACCCATCCTCACTTGCGGCAACACCGACCTTCGTGCCGGAACACGGCTAGGCCATTTGGCGACACGGCTTAGATCGGTGGGTGGTCTTAAGCCTCGGCCGAAGCCTACCACCATTTTATTGTCACCTGATTGGCACCACCCGGGGACCACGTGTAGGGATTCGTATTTCAGGGTATCCTCCTACGGACGTGGGTGACTCAGCCCCCAAGGCTCTTTTCCTTTCAGTTTAAGTAGCTGCAACTAAGTTAGATGGCTTTTTTATCGAAATTTTTTAATTTCGAAATACCCAAAATAAAAGTATAAAATTAAAAGAATCGATTAAACTTTGTCTATCAGTTTGGATGATCTACCCCGAGGTGATATATTCTCACAAACAATGCCTTTATATCATGCATTTTTAATTAATTATCTTATGTTTAAGCAGTTTTATTTATAATTAGTTTAATTTTGAGTTTTATTATTAATATTTTGTAACACCTATGTACCTATGTTTAACAATAAAGGCATATATTATCTTTATATCTTTATAACTGAATTTTATACCTTAATTTCTTACTCTGGAAATTAGCCCAAACTACCATAATCACTTGCTTGCCAATATATGCTCGAAATAGATAAACTCGAGTTAATTCAACATTATATTATAGCAGCGCTATTGCACCCTAGCTGATTCGCCTTTCGAATAAAAAACAAGGGCGCTTAGGCATCCAAATTTAGGTACCTAGTAAACTTATAATGACTAACCGTAACGACCTACCTAACTAAGTTTTGCCTCTGTTTGTCGGTTTAGAGTTTCGTGTTCTATACCAAAAAGGTAAAACAGGAATCCTGGTGGGCACGTTGCTAATTAGCTTGGGAATCCATATTAATTTTGGAACAGTACCTAATATTATAAACAAGGCCGACCGCATACATTGAAAGTGACATTTTGTAAATTAATTATTTACTTATTCAATTTTTTGCACCTTCCTCGACCCAGACACCCTTAGCTTGGCCACATGTCTTCGACTCGGGGTCCATATCTGTGCTCCACACAGGTGCCCCTGCGGCAGCGAGGTTGACGAGCTGGGACACCACGGACTTTCATGTCAAAAAAGTGCCGGTCGCTTTTCTAGACACGCCGCACTGAATGATATTATCCGCCGGTCTCTTGCTACCGTCAACGTCCCCACCTTAATGGAACCAACTGGTATAGCCAGGGACGACGGCAAGAGACCGGACGGCATGTCCCTCATTCCTTGGAGTGTGGGAAGGGTTCTAGTGTGGGACGCTACCTGCGTGGACACAATGGCCCCTTCCCACATTTTCGGAACAAGTAAGCAGGTAGGTAAACTAAAGACCTCTAAATACCGGGGACTCCGCTCCACTTACTTTTTCATGCCGTTCGGAGTCGAGACCCTTGGTCCGTGGGGTCCCAGCGCTCGTCCACTTTTCAAAGAGATCTCGAAAAGATTGATCGACTCTACTGGTGACCGACGAGCTGGCAGCTTCCTCGCGCAACGCATCAGCATTGCAATACAGCGGAGAAATGCTGCCAGCATCCTTAGCACCATGCCGCGGGCACCTAATTTTTTTGATATTTTTTAGGTTTAAGTATTTAGTTTTAGTTAAGTTTTACTTTAATTAGCATTTATTTTTAATTTTAGTTTTAATTTATAGGTAAAGCTTAGTTTTATTTACTTATTTTGATTTATAATACCCAAAATTACCTTCGTTCAAAACCATACTAATATTATAAATGCGAAAGTGTGTATGTCAGTCTGTCTGTTTGTTATCTCTTCAAGCTTAAACCGCTGAACCGATTGAGATGAAATTTGGTATGAAGATAGTTTGAGTTCCGGGGAAGGACATAGGATACCAAAAATCATCCCTTAAGGGGGTGACAATGGTGGTGGAAGTTTGTATCACCAGACACAATACTCGTAGGAAGGACCTGAAGTACTCAATTGAGCCTAATTTCCAAATTATACATCACTGTGTGCGATATCAAGCCGTAAAACTATACAATTTCTTGCCTTAAGAGTATAAGACGATAGATAATGTAGATAAATTCAAATACCGATTAAGGGACTTTTTATCACGGAAATGTTATTACCATGTTGACGAATTCATTAGTGATGCACGCTTTTTAGATGTTTAATGTAATTTGACTGACATTTATTATAATTATCAATTTCATTGTTATATCGGATTTCATGCCCATTATTGTTATTTATATTTTAAGTTAATGCATGTTATTTTTAGAATTGTAATTGTAACTTATGAATTAGTTATAAGTTAGTTGTAATTTTAGGTATATTTCCGACATGATTGTAAATTGTTATGGAATAAATTATTATAGACGTAAAATAGCATGTGCGCTAAATAAATATTTGCTATTATTATTATCGTGTGGTTTTATTTTTTCCATCCTCGTTGTAAAATAGTTTTGTACAAAAAAATCTTAAGTTATAAATCTATATCTAAGTTTAATAACCAATCGCTGGCGTCCGCTTTGAGCTCGTAGAGGACCTCAATTTTTCCGGCGTACTGTTGCCGATACACTTCCACGATATGCGCAATGAGGGCTACCGTTTTTTTACTCACCAGTTGGCGCCACTGTAGACTGAGGTACTGAAATACAGCTGTAATTTTTATTAAGTAGGTACGTTTGTGAAAACCAAATTTACGCTTAAATAATATTTAACACAATAGACCGTACTGTAAAAATATCGACGAGGCCGCAGTGTTCCGCAGTTCCGCTTTATTTGGAAGAATAGGAGGATTTTCTTAGTTCCGCTTTTAAAACATTTACATTTAATGACTCGTAACTCATATTTGCCATAATTAATATCCTGGTATCGCAAAATATTCACAACATTGTTAAATTAGAAATAATTCCGCGAATCCCATTTAATTACTATGGACATTTCGAAGACCTCAGTCTACACTAGCGCCCCTAGCGGAAATTTCATACGCGATAGTCCTCATTGTTTGGTCTGGCGCACCACAGTCGCAACTCGGCGAGCTCTTGTAACCCCACTTATGCAGATATGACAATTGCTATGAGATTTAATTCCTGATGGCGAATGTTAATCCCACGCAGAAGAAGACGCGGGCTAGGAAGAAGCTAGTATTTTATAACGTTTATAAAGGACCGGCTAAGTATAAAATATACTTAAGGACAACAAAAGTCGGTCACTTCATAAATTCCTATAGGTTCAAAGGTTTCCGATTTCAATTAATATATATAATTTGTCCGACGGCTTAAGAACAAATGCAATCTATAGTTAAAGTATGGCGCATTTATCTTAAGCCGCCGGACAAACTATACCTGGGGCGATTTTGTATAAAAATTGTCAGTCCAGGGGGCTTAGCCAAGTTGACAATCGTTTGCTGAAAACGAAACAAAACGCCACACGCTCACGCTAACTCTTCCATATTAGTGTGATAGAGATACGGATAGCGTTTCGATAAGTTTTCTACAAACGACTGTCATCTTGGCTAAGCCCCCTGGACTGACAATTTTTATACAAAATCGCGTTCCTACCCGCCCCACAATCTTTTAAATGGGTGTTGAGCTATTTTGACAGCGGTAAATCGCAGAATACGTACATATGCTGCTGCGTTAATGGCGCGATAGGTGGCCCAAGTGGATTTTCTAAAATGATGCGAATGCTATTTTTTATATAAACATTGTAAGTTCAGTTTTTTTTGGTCCATGATTTAAGCGTAGACTAAGACCTAAGACCTTTTTACTGTTGAATCGAGTCGCCTTCTGTATTTGCTAGTCTGATTAAAAGAGCTGAGGATCTGCTTACACGCAAAATTATCGATAATTTCGAGAGCGCGTACATTAAATTCCCTAAAATATCGATAATTTGGTTTGGCTGTTTTATCTTCAGCCCACCTTATCGTGGGGCGACGAATAAAAAACGCTCTTTGCAAGTTTGCCAAAAACGGACGCTGGCCCCATACATCTGTAGAGATACGAATAGAATAGAATGTAGTTTATTCGTAGATCTGAAGCTGCTATATACATACTAGCTGCTGCTGCTGTAGTTGACTGGACAGAGACGGTTGGGCGCCGTTGACTGGACAGAGATGGCAGTGAACAGAGCCGGGCGATCTTTGGTGTCGGAGGCCAAGATCCACTTTGGGTCGCTGCGCCACTGCAGTAAGTACACATACATAATACATTGAGAAAGAAGTAGAAAATAAGAAAAGATATGGGTACAGTCGAGGACAAAGAGATATATACACTTTTGGACCTTATTACAACGCAATAAGGTCCAAAAGTGTTTACATCTCTTTGTCCTCGACTGTACATGTCCATATCTTTTCTTCTTTTTGAAAATGTATTATTTATTTATCGTATGGCATAAATATATTCTCTACTACATCCGTCGTAAGTAATTTGAGATCCACCGGTTTCCCACGAAACTTAGTGATGGGACATTCAAATATAATGTGGTGTACCGTCTGATCTGTGGCTATCACACTGGCATTCTGCAGACTCACACCATCCCCATTTGTACCATAAAGATGCGCAATTTCCGACGCCTGTTCAGATCCGGTTTAAAATGCACCTTATCCTTCCTCAAACCCTACTGGTCGAGCCCCTTACTATGCATTGAGCTCAAACAATAGTGCTTGAAAATGTATTCAAAAATATACTTGTTAATTTGTAAATGAAAAATAACCAAACTTGTTATAAAATAAGCATTAAAATGTGATCTAAATATAAGTTATACTTTTCTCTTTTTTGTAGTAAGTAGTAGTTTTATTTCTAAAATTTTAGTTATACTTGCATGTAATTGACGCGTAAAAACTGTTGATATTTTTTGTCAACATTTATCGGAATTTTATCGGAATATTAATATAATTTTTATCAATAAATATCTCAGTGTCTTTCTCATTCCTAGTTGACTACGGAACCCTAAAAAAATATACTTAGAGGTAAGCAGTATGGCAATAATAATCAAGACTACGAGAGTTCGTGCGTGATTACTTGATTAGAAATGTCGTGGTTCATATTATGGGAAACTTCAACCAAGAATTCAACCAACCGGAGCGGCCATATCTGCCATTTTCTATACAAAAAATGTCTGCCAATTTGTGCGGGGGAGGGGAACGTCAAATGTATACCATACATTACTATACGTAGCGTACAAATAGTCACGTCAGATAAACGTCAGTCCATACAATAAATATGACAACTGGTCAAATGTTTTCGGCAGAGGGGAACGCCTGTCAATGGCCGCTCCGGTAGGTTGAATTCTCTAAGATGGGAAACAATGAATTCTACACTTCTATTTCCGCACAGACTCTACCGTCAGAGTCGAACGAATTCGGTCGGAGTTTGTTTTTCATGGCCGAGCTTCGGTCGAGGCATTATCCTTCAATAAGAATATCCCTAATTTATCTTTATAGAATTTCCTTTTCGATCCTGTTTACCTTCGTTAGGAACGAGTTTCAATAAATAAGCTTATTCACCGTGGCATTTGGTTGTTGCCACAGATGACAAGTTACCAATAGATACACTACTATTGGAAAAATGTGGTGCGGAAATGTATGTGTTCCAATAACGTTCATTAACTGCTACTAAGGAGTTAGTTATAGAAATTTATTTTTAAAATTTGTTTTCTAATGTTTTAATTGTTTTAAAAACAGTTTTTAAAAAGTCCATAGTTCAGTTAGTAAAACTTAACTTAAAACGATGTTAAATTTTTTAACCTAAAAAAAACATAAACTACCACAAACAGAGGCAAACCTCTTTCTTTTTTATGAAGGAACTTGCCCCCCCCCACCCTGAACGAAATCCTGGATTCGCGCCTGGAGGTGAGGAAATGTGTGTATGTATGTACATATTTAAGAATATTATAATTATGCCCTTACGGGTCTTACATAGCAGCCACTTCGTGTTTATAAAACTGTTTTGTATTAAGTAACAATAATTTATTGGATGGACTAATTAACTCAGCGGAGTAAGTTTAACTTCTTTTTGATGAAAGCAACAAAGCGCAATGACACTGGAAATTCCGATAATGGTTTAGAAACAATGTACCTATCTCCTAAAGTATTATTGAATCTAGGCTATACCGATGAACCGACGGTCCGAGTGAACGAAATTTAATACATCATGTTCCAATACTGGTCCCTCGTTTCCTTCGGATTCAGCGTAATTTGCCCTACATTGTGTAGCAATACAGATAAAGATAATCTGAGTAACAATACTTAGATTAAGTATAGCAGAAATAAGGTTTGGGGTAAGACTAATTCCCAAAAAGGCGGTATTTGCTTTTTTAAGGGGTGACCTCTTAGATATACCAAAAATCAAGAAAAATCTAAGTAGATTTTTGCATAAGTATGCAAAACGTATTTTTCGGCCACCAAAAAAAAAATGTCAAGACCTACTGTGTAAAATACCAAATTCTCTAAAAATATGGCTTGTGACAGGGTGTTTCATGGGCTCAAAATAAAATAAAATTTTCAATTTAATGTTGTCCATTATATTTTTGTCGAAAACATGGTTCTAACAAGCACAAATCTATTTTTTTCATTTAGTTCTCGATTTTTTTTACCGAATTCCTATAGCCACCTTCGGTCTCGATCCTCCCATGATTCCATTAAATAGAAAGCATATTTCAAATAATAGTCACACCTGACCTGAACGAGTAATGGCGAATAACACTATTATCAATCAAGTAACGAACACCACATTCCTAGGGTTTGAGCTTGACAGCTGCCTCACCTGGGCCGGTCATATAGATAATATGTGTAAGAGACTCGCATCTGCAATTTTTGCGCTAAAGCGACTGGCGCGAATACTCCCATACGAAATGGTCCGAGCTTGCTACTTCGCGACCTTCAGCGCGCAGTTGCAGTACGGAATCGAGCTCTGGGCGGGAGCTGCCGAATGGAAACGAGTCTTCCTGCTCCAAAAACGCGCTCTGCGTGCGGTAGCTCGCGTCCCTCAGAGTCACTCTGCGAGACCACTATTTAAGTCGATGGGGATACTAACGCTGCCCTCAATGCTAATAATGCAAGGGGCAGTATTTACACGCAGCGAAGTAGATACCAATCCGAGCATCGAACCTCCACGCAGATACCCGGTGCGCAGCGCGCGCGCTGGAATGTTGCCGACCGTACATTACAGACTCGAAAAGTCAGAAAAATTGATCCATGTCATGGGCCGCAAGGTGTACAACCGCTTTCCTCGGGACATTGTTGCTGCAGAAAGTGCAGCAATATTTAAATATAAACTTAAAAAATGGCTCCTCGCGCAGACGTTCTATGACCATGAGCAGCTATGTATTGGTTAAGTGTTAAATTATATTATGATCTACACATTGTAGTACCGAATGACATGTAATTTTATATTATGAATAAATAATGATTATGATTATGATTATTATGTGAGGTACTTTTGGACCATAGGGCCCGTACACATTTCCACGGTACGGCGCCGACACCGCGACACAGTGCGACGCCGTAGGCAGTTTTACTACTACAGGAGCGGATTATTGCACCCTGCTGAAACGCAAACCTCGTATACTACGGGGCCCATAGGTGCGGACCGCGAGATTTTTTGTGAAGAAAAGTGCCCCCCCTGAACGAAATCATGGATCCGCGCCTGTACTACTAGAAATTCCTACGGCGCCGCACCGTATCGCGGTAGCGGCGCCGTACCGTGGACATCTGCACGGACCCATAGTTGAAAACTTTTGGACTATAGTTAGGTGGTTTTGTATTGAAGCGTACTAACGAACAGATGGAAATGTCGAAACTAAAACGAATCTTCCATTTCGGCTTCTGAACCCTAATGTTTTTTTTCTTCGATCTAAAGGCAAGATTAGAAGTGCCTTGTACAATTGCCTAGTCTTTATTTGTTTTAACCCTCGTTCTCACAAGAATCTCATCTCAAATGTGTGCCACGTGCCTGCACAGATGTTTCAATTTCACGAGAAATCAGTACATACCATCGCTTCGTAAATAAATTCGTGACATGCTTTCGTAATTTACGAAATGTTGTCTAGCCATAGACATATTACTATTAGTGGAGTACGGGAACGCCTTTTTAACCTGTAGAAATGACATAAATCACAAGTCCGATTTTATTTTGTGCCCTGTTAGAATACGTTAAGTACTAATAATAAAAAATATTTTCTAACAATTGTTAGCATTGCGTTAGATATAATACATGTATTTGTTTGCTACACATAGAAAAGATTATGTAAGTTTTATTTTTCCCCACCAGGCTATGCTATCGCTTTTTACTATTGCAACATAACTACTCATTTTATAACGGTTTTGTCAAGAGCATATGTCGTCTTAGCCATTTGTAATTCGTTTAGAATTCAAGGTCACTTATATTTTGACAAATTGTTTTCGATTATGCTCAGCTCATATAATCTATTGCCTAAACTGTTATTAAATGACAGATGATGTTGAAATAGTTGAAAAATAATAAGGGTCTTCTAAAACATTTTTTGGATAAAATGAATACTTTCGAAAATAATCGTTCCAAAGGTTTAAAAAACCACCCATGCTTTGAAGGAGGAAATTCGACGCTGCATCGGTGATATTCAGTGGTATTTATGCAAAATGGAGTTTATGCAACTATGGTAAAGGAAAATATATCTCGTATAAAATATCATTATAATGCCTAGCGCGACGTCAAAAACTGTTATAATTTTTTTTTACTATAAGTAATCATATCATATTCTCTAAATAAAAAAGAAAATCGCACTTGTAACTTATCGAAGCTCAAAACTGTTCGCGTACTGCAGTATATGTAAGACAGTACATTTAACCTGCCGCTGGCCTCTAATGTATTTGTCATTGCTACGAATGACAATGTCACTGGGATAACATGACAAGGTGTTTGAAAATACTATATTGAACGATAGAAATAGCGGTACCAGTCATTTTGTCAACCTTATACATATACTGGGTATATCGAAAGTATTCATTTTATCCAAAAACTGTTTTAGAAGACCCTTATTATTTTTTAAAGAGCTATCCAACGATAACCCACACGAAAAAAGGTACCCTTTTAGTTTTCTAGTAGGTACTAACCATCACTGAGTAAAGCTGGGGACGGACAGACGGACATGGCGAAATTCTAAGGGTTCCTATACGGAACCCTAAAACGACCTTTTGAGTGGGTGAATTGTGACGGGCCGGCAACTACAGAATTAAACAATTGGGCATGGCCCGACATGCTCTTGGCCGGTTTTTTTTTTTTGCATAAAATAAACGCTGTTTCATTCCATTTAATTTTTAGTATATATTAATAATTATTTCAAAGTAAAAAAAAATATATATATAAATATAGATAATTAAGATATTTTAAAATAAAAAACAACTTTCGTTTTTAATGCCAACGTTTTCGTTTCGGTTACATACACATTTTAACCTTGTTACATATTTTTGGGATATTACATATTTATTTTGAAATTAATCGTCACATAAAACTTAGTCGAGAACATTTCCGAGAACGTTCTCCGGAGCAAAGAGAATTATGCTTTTTTAATGTTAATAATCTCATTTGGAGATAAAATATGCTGTACCAGTATAAATAAAACATATATGAAATAAACCAACTAAAAACGGATTATATCGCGTGTACTGAGCTTAAATTACATCCCGACGTTTCGAACACTTTACAGCGTTCGTGGTCAACGGGTCGACTGAGGAAAAATATACAATTACCTCCGTTCAAAAACTATCACAATATGCAAACCTACCCACATATTAAATATTAAACAAAATTGGTAATTGCACATGCCAGAGGGGCCTTTATAAAAAACAAATGTTAATAATGTCAAATACCTAATTTACAATGTCAAATAATTTTAAGTTACAAAAAATATAAAGAATGTTAATACGGTCAAATAAATAATTTCAAATAATTTACAAATTAAAATAATCGCACACGCCGTAGGGGCCTTTATGAAAATAAATATTAATAATGTTAACTAAAATCCTTACAAATGAAATAACAATAGTGTCCACACTGTCCACCATTATGGTCTCACAGTCATATCAGAGAAGTAAATTGGAGTCTGCATCCGTTGTCTGGAACCCCTATGAAGCCTCATACATCTTGCTTCTGGAGCGAGTTCAAAAAGTATTTTTACGGTTCCTGTACAAGAAATTGTACGGGTACTATCCGTTTTTATACCCAACCAAATTCTTACTGGGTGTCTTGGGTTTTAACTCCCTCGAGGTAAGGCGAAACTCTGCCCTTCTCACCACAACATGCAGCATTTTACGCGGGGAGTCTGATTGTTTGGAATTGGCGGCGCAATTAGTACGACTTTCCGTCCCCTCCTTGACGAGAATCGAGCTTCGACCTCGTGACCGTGTTCTGCTGGCAGAGCCGTTCTCTCGAACTGTGTTTCGTGAGCAATCCCCTCTGGTCCGCACCTTGCACCTTCTGAATGGGCTCTTAGCATCAGCACCTGTGTGTGATCTGTTTGCCGACAGGTGGAATGTAGTGCGTGATGAATGTTTGAGGTTTTGCGAAAAGATGGATGTACGACCGTCTACTGTTTGAATTGTGTATGCCTACTGCTTATCTGTTTTAATTTTTTACTACTTTAATATTGTACTTAGTTTTATTCTGTAGTTTCGCAGTGCCTTAGTTTTTAACTGTTATACTGTGTAACTAATTTAAATAATAAAAAAAAATAAAAAATAAAATGTCTAGCTTGCTCCTTAACCAAATGAATAACTGGATCCCAAGCTGGTGGTACCGAAAAACCATCCTCTCTGTTGAAATTTGGATATTTTTTAAATCTCGATTGCCTCTCGCAACATCCGGGGAATGTATCGTTTCTCCTTGACGAGGATTTGCAGTTTGTCAAATTTAAGTGAGTGATTGGGCCTATCCATGACATGCTCACAGACTGCTGACCTTGGTCGTGTGGCGGGTCGTTGAACAAACATTGTCTAGTTTGAGGAGTAGAATTTACGTTTTAATCCACACGATAACTGAATTATCATTGCGCTGATAATATATGATTATACTAGGTGTGCCCGCGGCTCCGCCCGCGTGGAATTTCGGTCTTTGTCAGTAAGCGGCTAATTCACCCCTAATTTCTCTCCCTCCCCCTGGAGGCGGAACTTGAAGGTCTTGAAGTAAAGTTGACAGATGGATACGCTAGAGGACAGTAGTCCAGATAAAATATTTTACAATTACCACTAAATAAAACTACACTCCAAAATCAATAGCTCCAAAATAAATTGATTTTTATTTAATTTATTTATTTACTAATGCAGAAATGATTTTTTGAGGGGATCCGTAATGAATTATTCTATTTGACGTGTAGGATTTGGGGGGGGGGGTCATGTACCATGTAAACCCCCCACCCTATCGGACCGATCGGACCGCGCCTGGGTAAGAAATATACACATCAAAATCCATACTTCATATCATAACCTAACAACTTATTAACGAAAATATACTAACAACGAACTTAGGTCTAATATTAGTTAGAAGACTTAGAAGTACGATTAGAGAAAAGGAGAATAGATATCAAAATCGTGAGGCTGAGTATTTACATGGCACAGTGCATGTGTGCAATGTGTGGCAATTAATTCATTGTCGTTTAATTTTGTTGTACTATTATCCAATAATTCATTTAATTTTTTTGATATCCGTACCCCCACTTCTAAACTTAGAGTTAATTTGGCAAAATCCTTCCTTAGTGGATTATTCATGTCACAATGTATTAATTTCAGCGCCATCTGTTAGTTAAGCAGGGTACTCATTAGTCTTAGGACATATTTGGAAAAAAAGTTTGCACTTCCTTCCTAAGTAGCGCCATAAGATTCAGGTGCAAAATTAACTCAATCGAGTTTAGTGGCTACCCCCCCTTTTAGAGGTTGAATTTTTATAGCCTACCTATACCTGGACGGGGATTTTCTTGACAATTGGAATTAGAAATCCTTAAGGGGTGACTTCTGGCATAACGATGCAAAAAAAAAACCGGTCAAGAGCATGTCGGACCATGTTCAGTGTGGGGTTCCGTGATTGCCACCCTGTTAGAAACATTCGTTCAAAAGGTAGTTTATTAAGGGATATTTGGCGGCGCTTCCGTCATAAACAAATAATTGAGCGGTGGGTTAATTGTTTGGCGTTGTAATTCTACTATCCAGCATTTACGTCCTTTCACTATGCGTTTTTGACTGACAGTTCAAAAAACAGCTGAACCGATTTTATTCAATATATGTAGTTTTTATTGAAAGTACCTTTCAGGCTTCACTTCCATTATTTTTTTCCAATTTTTCGGATCTACGGTTCAAAAGTAAGATGAGGGGGGGGGCCTTTTTTGAAGATGAAACTATCCTTTGTCCTTTCTCGAGACCCATGCTATCTCTATACCAAATTTCATCTAAATCAGTTCAGCGGTAAAAAATTCCTCATACCAACTTCCAACCCCCTTTTCACCCCACAAGGGTTTGAAAACTACCCTATGACGTTTCTCGGGACTCAAATTATCTCCATACTAATTTCTATCTAAATCGTTTCAGCGGGTAAAAATTCTCCATACAAATTTTCAACCCCCTTTTCACCACCACCAGGGTTGATTTTCGGGATTAAAACTATCTATTATCCTTTCTTGGGACTCAAACTATCTCTGTACAAAATTTCATCAAAATCCGTTCAGCCGTTTTCACGTGATGCGCGATCAAATAAACAGACAAACAGAAAAACAGACAAAAATTCTAAAAATTCTTGGAACGTGTTCTGTTATCGATTCTAAGTATCCCCAGCCAACTTTTTTTCGATTATCTTCTATGTAAAGACTTTCGACCCTCTTCAGCTTTATTATGTGTATAGATATAGATAGATTATTGGGGCTCGGGGGCCGGACCCCCCAGCACAATGAAAATATACACTAAACGATGTCTATTCACACCATAAATGGTTAGGTAAAATGTTTAAGACAGGAGCAAAACGAGTATCGATAAAGTTAACTGTGTGACAAGCCCAAGAGGGAGGCTCGGGGGGCGGAGCCCCTCCGCACAAAGAAAATACACAGTAAACCATTTCTATTCCTACCAAAAATGGTTAGGTTAAATGTTTAAGACAGGAGCAAAAAGAGTATTGATACAGTGAACCACCTGATAAGTATGAAAGGGGGGTTCAAGTGGTGGAGCCGATTTTTTATTCATACTATACTTACCGTTGGGCTTTCGGCCATCAGGTTCGCGTATAAGGCACTTAAATAATAGTAAGTAAAAGGCTCCGCCCGCCGAGCCCGCCGCACAAAGAAAAAACACACTGGACGATTTCTTTTCATACCAAAAATAGTGAGGTTGAATGTTTAAGACGGGAGCAAAAAGAGTATTAATATAGTTAACCACGGGATAGGCGGGATCAAGTTGTGTTCAATCTCTCATCTGCAACTGCAGAAGCTCTTTTGGCTGGGATGCTTGGAGCCTTCGACATTACGTCGAGCTCAGCTTTCGGCCTTACCACTAACCGGCTGCCTTTCTTTTAATGCGGAGATGATGATTTACAAACACATTCTTCGCAACGCATCCTCGCTCATCTCTGGTGGAAACGCAGCCTTAAAGGCGTTAAAGTACAAAGCTATTGGTTGGTTCTCGCACGTTTACTCTCATCTCCGCCTCAGTGAAAACGCTGCCTTATTGTCGGGCTTTCCACGCTCCGGTTCACTTAATGACAGTAAACGAACTTACCTGAAGTGAAGTTCTATCATAATTATACGAAGCGCCTCGTCCGAAGAGATAAGTAACAGAAGATATATACATTGTAGTTACGCCGGTAGGTGTCACCACTCTGCACTTAGTTAGGAGTTATTTTTAAATTTGATTTTTTTAATAAGTGGGTATGCCTACATTCCATGACTAGGCCTCCCAACGCTCCATCCGTTCATATAGTTGAGAGAAATGTTTTTATGTTATAATAAATTGATCATTGATTGATGTATTTTTACACATATAGTAATGGGGTGAGCGATGCGATGGGCGGGAGGGAGTTTAGTTACTAATTTCTTCGGACGAGGCGCTTCGTATAATAATGATAGAACTTCATTTCAGGTAAGTTCGTTTAATCATTAATTATACTTCGCGCCTCGTCCTCGAGATTAGTAACAGAAGATATATAGGTACACTAGCTTTTTCCCGCGGCTTCGCCCGCGTACTAAAAGTACTAAAAAAAGGGGGTTCTCAGTTAGACTCGTATGTTTGTATGTAGGAATGTATGTTTGTCCGCGATCATCTTGCGTTTCGCTGAACTGATTTAGAAGCGGTTTTTGGAAGAGTATTCGTTACATTCTGGAGGTTTCAGTATACCACGTTTTGAAGACGGCGGTTCCCTCATTTTTTATTTTAAAGAAATTATTGCAATAATTGTTTAATTGTTACGCCATCAACGACTTACTACCGAGAGATTATGATTAATACAGATTTCTACTCTTGAATAGAAGCTTTTCCCCGCGACTTCATTTGCGTGGAATTAGTAATCCACCCTCCTTTTTACCCGCTTAAAGAATGACTTCTGGGATAACAACTATTATATATCCTTCTCCAGAACGCAACATATCTCCACACCAAATCATCTAAATAGGTTCAACGGTTATTAATTTCCCATACAAACTTTCAACCCCCGTTTCACCCCCTAGAGGGTTGATTTTCGAGATAAAAACTATCCTATATTGTTTACCGAGACTCAATCTATATAATATGTACCAAGTTTCATTTGAATCGTCTGTTCAGCGGTTAATAATTCGCCATACAAACTACCAACATGTTTTCTACCCCTCTAAGATTGATTTTCGGCTTAAAACATTTCTATATTGTTTCCTGGGACTCAAACTATATCCACAACAAAACTATCTAAATCGGTTCGCGGTAAAAAAATCTTCATACAAACCTCCAACCCCCATTTCACCCCCTTAAAGATTGATTTTCGAGATAAAAACTGTCCCATGTCGTTTCCCGGTACACAAACTATCTCTATACCAAGTTTCATCTAAATTGGTTCAACGTTTAAAAATTCCCCATACAAACTATCAACCCCCATTTCACCCCCTTAAGTGTTGATTTCGTAATCAGCGACCCGATAAACCATAGAAACAATAACCATGTTGATATTTAAATTTTGTCACCACATTTCCCCCTTATGGGTTGAATTCTCAAAAAAGCTGGAACACTTGTTTTCTCATTTATCGTTAGGAATACTCCTGTAAAGTTTCGAATTAAATAGTTGAACTAATCTCGTTTCCCATACAAACTTTGTACCCCATTTCCCCCCTTAGGAGGTAAATTTTTAAAAATTATTTCTAAGTGCATCCTTATGCCTTATAAGGAGCCTACGTACCACATTTGGAATCTCTAGAACCAGCGGTTTGGGCTGTGCATTGATATGTCAGTCAGTTTCTTCTTTTATATATTTAGAAGATTGCAATTTGGCACAAATACTTTCAAGAATTTTCATGTCCACAATATTAAATTTCAAAATCGATGCCATTTTCTTAATTAACGTCCCAAAAAATCACAAAAACGACACCCATATGGATATTTAGACATTTCAACCCCATTGTACCCTAACAGGGGAGATGGTATTTCACGTCCGCCACGTCGGATTTTAAAATCGTTGTTGTTTTCGTTATCAACGACCCGATAAACCATAGAAACAATACCCATGTTGATTTTCAGACTTTTTGACCACATTTCCCCCTTTTAGGGGTTGAATTCTCAAAAAACCTGCAATACGTATTTACTCATTTATTGTTAGGAATACTTTTGTGAAGTTTCGAATAAAATAGACTAACTAATCTTGTTTCCCCATACAAACTTTGAACCCCCATTTCACCCCCTTAGGGGATGAATTTTGAAAAATCCTTTCTTAGCGCACCTTTAAACCTTATAAGGAACCTACGTGCCAAATTTGGAATCTCTAGAACCAGCGGTTTGGACTGTGCGTTGATAGATCTCTATGTCAGTCAGTCAGTCAGTCACCTTTGAGTTATATATATATATATATATATATAGAAGTTTCGAATAAAATAGACTAACTAATCTTGTTTCCCCATACAAACTTTGGACCCCCATTTCACCCCCTTAGGGGATGAATTTTGAAAAATCCTTTCTTAGCGCACCTCTAGACCTTATAAGGAACCTACGTGCCAAATTTGGAATCTCTAGAACCAGCGGTTTGGACTGTGCGTTGATAGATCACTATGTCAGTCAGTCAGTCAGTTAGTCAGTGACCTTTGAGTTATATATATATAGAAGTTTCGAATAAAATAGACTAACTAATCTTGTTTCCCTATACAAACTTTGGACCCCCATTTTACCCCCTTAGGGAGTGAATTTTGAAAAATCCTTTCTTAGTGCACCCCTAGACCTTATAAGGAACCTACGTGCCAAATTTGGAATCTCTAGAACCAGCGGTTTGGATTGTGCGTTGATAGATCACTATGTCAGTCAGTCAGGCAGTCACCTTTGAGTTATATATATATAGATTGTAGATTTTGAGAGTATTTTGATATATCATCAATCAATGACAACGTAACCATTATTATTATTATTGTTTTTTTTTTTACATTTATATTCAATCGGTATTCATAAGAACATCATGGTTTCTAACGATACTTAAGGAAACCTACAAAAATGTAGTTTGATAATTAAATATTATAAAGTCATCTTTTAACCAAATCTGATAAAAACCAGGGATATTAGGATCAGAATCTTTAAACACTTTTAGTCCGTTCATATCGTATTTGTTTAATTTTGCACTGAAAATAATCATTTAAACTGGAAACACAAATATTAATTAGTACAGTTTATAACTTCAAATTCCTACCTAACACTTAAGGTGGTTGTAGGATTATGCTACATTTATTTGTTTACTATAAAATAAATCTGTGTTTTATCAGTTAGATTTTTTAGCAATGAAATGATAAGATTTAGCTTAATGTCCACGGCAAATATCATCCAAATCGATCCTCCCGTTAAATCAGTCTTGCATCGCGGTTGAAATGGGGGGCGGGGGGGTGTCCAAATGCAGAAATGTTTTTTTTCTATTTGAGGAATTAGTAATCCTTAAGGGGTGATTTCCGGGATAACAATGCAAAAAAAACCGGCCAAGAGCATGTCGGGCGATGCTCAGTGTAGTTTCGTAAATGCCGCCCTGTTACGAAACATCCGTTCAAACGGTCGTTTATTAAGGGATATTTGGCGGCGCTTACGTCAGTTTACTATCCGGCACATCCTTTCACTATGCGATTTTGACTGATAATTCAAAAACGGCTGAACCGATTTTATTCAATACAGTTTTTATTGAAAGTTCTTATCAGGCCTAACCAAATTTCAGCTTTCTAGTGCGAACAGTAACTGAGCTAGACCGTGGACAGACGGACGGACATGGCGAAACCATAAGGGTTCCTAGTTGACCACGGAACCCTAAAAAGAGATAAATAGTAGTTTATGTAACTGTTACGTAATAAGGCCTAATTATGTACAGAAGCATACACTGCTTTACCTACACACATATTAAAAATCCACTGAAACCATGCGTGCCGGCGGTCGGGTGGGGCGGATTTTGATTACGATACCGTAGGTAATGAATTTCCATACGTTTTTACCACACTGTCACAGATAATACACTGATGTTACGTTACTTGTCGCATTAATTGTGGTAATTACATACTTCAAGGTAAGCACATTATAATGCACTAATGAACGTCAGAGAAAAATAAAATACGTGAGTATCGTGGAACACTCTGTTGGAACGAAGTTATGTTATTAAATTTTATTAAATTTTTGATTTTTTCGTTAATTTTATGGTTTTAATTTTTTTGTATTTTTTTGAAACTTGTGAAATCTTGTAAATTTTTGAATTTTTTGAAATTTTTGAAATTTTTGAAATTTTTGAAATTTAGAAATTTTGGCATTTTTGACATTTTTGACATTTTTTACTTTTAGGTTCCTGACTTTTTTCACTTTTATCACTTTGTCACTTCTCACTTTCACTACACTTCACTTCACTTCACTTTATTCTATTTTATATATTTTTTATTTCATTCCATTTTACATGTTTCTCAATCGTATGGGTGACGCGTTTTCGTGACGTGACGCTTTTTCGTGACGGTCACGTGACTTTTTTTCACCTAGCTCCCCATCCGCGAACCGTCCAATAAGGAACTTCGTTCCAAAACTACCACCGGTTCTAACCCTACACCTCTGGCCCAAGAAGTATTATGACCGAAAAGATACTCGACGGGACTTATTTTTTTTCAAAACAGTAATACATTATTAGATCTTATAGACCTATTGTTTAATTATAAAGAAAAATAAATCCTAATCTGACTGCTTCACAAAACGTTTGATATGTTTTCCTACCTAAACGGTGTCCTATAAATGTTGTAGTAGTTTTTTGGTTTGGGCCATGCATCTTTGTCCGTCATATATAATACTCGAACCTGCAATAACCCTGTGACATCCATGACATTTTCAAATATTTCTTAAGAGCGGGTAAATGTAAATTTAAAGCATAGACGGGTAACATGTTATAAATATGAACACCTTGACCAAAAAATTACAAATTATTTAAATACCAAATTTCATCTAAATACGGACAGCGGTTATTGGTTGTTTCTTCCCCATGTAAACTTTCACCCCTTTTGTATCCGTTTAAAGGATAATTTCCGAGACAAAACTATTTTATTTCTTTTTTTAATTAATTATCTCCATACCAAATTTTATCTAAATCGATTCTGCGGTTAATAATTCCCTATACAAATTTCCAACTCTCTTTTCATCCCTTTAGGGTTGATTTTCGGAGTGAAAACTATCATTTGTCCTTTCTTGAGACCCATACTATACCAAATTTCATCTTTATCAGTTCAGCGATTAAAAAATCGTCATACCAACTTCCAACCCCCTTTTCGGGGTGAAAGGGTTTATTTTCGGGATGAAAACTATTCTGACGTTTCTCGGGACTCAAATTATCTGCATACTAATTTCTATTAAAAAATCTCCATACAAACTTTCAACCCCATTTTCACCTCCACCAGGGTTGATTTTCGGGATCAAAACTATATATTATCCTTTCCCGGGACTCAAACTATCTCTATACAAAATTTCATCGAAATCCATTCAGCCGTTTTCACGTGATGCGCGGTCAAATAAACAGACAAACAGATAAACAGACAAACAGATCCCCAGCCAACTTTTTTTCGATTATCTTCCATGTACAGACTTTCGACCCTCTTCAGCTTTATTATATGTATAGATAGATATAGATGACGGTTGCATTTTTGAATATTTCTAAAATTGTGCTTTTCATTGTGATCGAACATAAATAACATTTCTTGATTTATATACCAAGAAATGTTATTTATGTTCAACACTATAAAAATACATAGTAGAGTTACTTTTTGCATGTGGATATCTCATTGTCTTACTAAATACTATGTTTAGAAATAATCCCCCTAAATACTTACTTATGTATGTCTGAGATCACTTGAAGCTAAAAAAAAACCAAGTTTCTAAAATCTATGTCGACGCAATTCATACGGCCATTTTGAGCCTTACTTTAGAACACTTCGTAGGGGAATCAAAACCTAATGGTACTTCTCATAAACTTCTCATAAATCAATTGAAATTATCCAAGAAGCTTACAACAGCACAAGTTATGGACCCGAGTATGTTCTTAAACTACGTCCGGACCCGGTTATGTCCTTAAACTATGTCGAAAAGAGAGGTAGGTATGAGTACTGTAAATGTCTTCTCGCTATGTATGGTAGGGCATAGCTCAGCGAATGTCATCTTGCTAAAATCTGGAGCAGAGCCCGACTGGGGAAGTACCTCCACCTTACAGAAAACCACCCTACCCTACTCACAGTGTTGTGTTCCTGCTGGTGAGTAAGGTTGCCAAAGAGCTCAAAGAGGACCATCAGGCGGGCCGTATGCTTGTTTGCCACCGTCGTGGTATTAAAAAAAACAAGTAATAGAAAAAGTCCGAAAATTGTTCATTTGTTGTTCTATTACATAAAAATAAAAAAAACAGCCAAGGGAGTGTCGGACCACGCATAATGGAGGGTTCCGTAGCTGCAATGGAATAAGAACCAAACTAAATTCCAAAAGGTCGTACCTATCTGATGCCTATGGAAGAAGTTTTTTGGAAATAAGTGGACTGGAAATGACTGGACTGATAATGTTCAAAATAATTTTTGTTGAAAGTGTATGATAACGCGCATTTTCTCAAATTTTTTCATATATTTTGGACTTATGGTTCAAAAGTTACAAGGGAAGGGGACGCTATTTTTTCACTTTCGAATTTCGAAAAGATTATTTTTGAAAATATTTACTTAATCACAAAATGTTTGAAGTAACCTCAATGTTATTTTTAAAGACCTATCGATTGATGTGTCACGTGTTGATATTAGGTTTTTTTTTTAATGTGTATATTTTTTTTCTGCAATTTCACTACGTAACTAAATAGCGGCATACAAAATACACCTCATGTCTAAATTTTATTACGATACGTCCTATAGTTTCCGAGTAAAATAGCTGTGACATATGAACGGACGGATGGAAGGACAGACGAACACATGACGAAACTATAAGGGTTCCGTTTTTGCCATTTTGGCTACGGAACCCTAAAAGTTGCCATTAGAAATTTATGCGCACTTGGTTAACTAATCGTGACTTCCATGTCGATTGTCGATGTATGGAGACAACAGTTTTTCAACGGCAAAGTCAAAGTTTGTCCCTCAATCCAATTTTTCCTTTTGATTACAGCAATGTTTAATGATTGCTAAAATTGTGTTCCTAGTGTACGGAACTGTCAGGGCGGGAGCAAGAGTCGCACTTGGCCGATTTTTTTGTAATAACAATAGTATCAGGAACTTTCTCGTTTCTCCTACAGAAGGAACACGCTTTGTTAATGACGATCAAGGTACCTTATAAAATGCTCCAAGTTTAGCTCAGGCTACCAAGTACTAAAATACATAACTTTTCACCGTGCATTGCCCTACATAAGCCGATTTCTGCTACTCGTTGAGGTAGGGTTGCCTACGGCCTACTCTTGATCTATTACCTACTAAGTCACCTCCTAAGCTCCTGTAACAAAGAAAACCGAACAGAAGTCACTTATTTATAAGAAATGTACTGCTAAAAATAAAATTAATTATCCTATAGGTATATTGGTCCTCACTGCGTAGGTACATAGGAACAAAGCAAATTATCCCATGTGTAATATAATATCCCAAGTAACCAAAGTATCCCCATTGTAGCTTATATTTAATATCAAATAACACGCTCGTTAGATCCACGGGTATATTTCTATATCATTTAACAAGGATCCAATTTTAGGAAAAATATATAGAAGTTACATGAACGATAATTATTTTCCCAATAACATCCGGTATGTATTTTTTCGGTTCGGTATTTTCGATTGGATAAACCTTAAAGGTTTTATTAATTTTTATTAAATGTTTAATAATGGATTGTAAATGTGTTATTGCAGAGAAAAAGGTCCTACTTTGTCGATATTTGTTGGTATTATTAGGTATATACTTCTTAAAACTACACAATATATGCTAGCTATATACTGGTATTAGTGAAAGAATGATATCTTTATATGTACCTACAGAAAAAGTTGGACCTTTTACTAAAATCGTCCACAAATGCTATTGAGCGAGATTTAATTTCGTTTTTAACTTTATTTTTTCAAATTAACATACGTCCCTTTAATTTATGATATATCCATTTGGCTTTAAAGGGACTATGGGTATTACGACTATTACTTACGACATTATTTACGATTCTCCAATACCTACAAATGTCGCTTATTTACGATAGGACCGTCAATATCTTAAGGTCCTAAAGAAAGGAAAGATTGCCCCAAGGTACGGTACAAATGGTTTTTATTGAGATTTATCTTCCACTTAATAACAATGGATCATAAAACACATTTTTCCATTACAGTCTCTGAAATAAATTGACAAATCAAGCTTAAAATTAATACAGAGATGGAAAGAGGGTCTTCGACGGAGGAGAAGCAAAGTTTTAAAATATAGTCGGAACATAATAGGCAACGTTTTAATAGGCTGGCCACGTCAGATATGACTATGACCCAGTGTGTTGACGACGAGGGACCCTCTTGTTCTTTTAGCCGTCAACACAGTGAATCCTCCTTTTTGTAAAGGGTCGGCAACGCGCATGTGACACCTTTAGAGTTGCAGGCGTCCATAGGCTACGGTAGCTGTTTACCATCAGGCGGGCCGTGTGCTTGTTTGCCACCGTCGTGGTATAAAAAAAATCGAACCCAGGATCAACAGCTTTGAATACACGGTTCCTACTAACACGGCAATAATTAATTTTGCTTCCAGGTACACATGATCTAGACAGTTCCGCGATCGAGTTTTTCACTAGACGGCAGCACCGTGGTGACAGGTCTAGCTGTCGTCACGGTGCTGCCATCTAGTGAAGATCTCAATCGCGGAAACCCTCATTGATTTTAATGACCTCATTATAGTATGATACAACGTTGAAGTTGCCTAGTTAAATTTAAGGAATATCTAATCCGCGTCTTAGGCACTCAGGGGAGTGATAAAATGTTTAAGTTGAGTAAGTAAATTTTACAGATCTAATCCGAGTTTTACCACTCCTGGAACAACAGATGGTGCCAATTAACTAAAATAGAAAGTTTCGTCGTAACTGGCGAGCGGGGCTACAAAATTTACTTAATCATGAAATAAAAACCACCCAAAAGAAGATATTTATTTCTCTGATTATATGATATCATCATCATCGTCATCATCATATCAGCCGAAAGACGTCCACTGCTGAACATAGGCCTCCCCCAAAGAGTGCCACAATGACCGGTCCTACGCCACCCGCATCCAGCGGACTCCCGCGACCTTCACCAGGTCATCAGTCCACCTTGCGGGGGGTCTACCCACGCTGCGCCTTCCGGTTCGTGGTCGCCACTCGAGAACCTTTCCGCCCCAACGGCCATCGGTTCTACGAGCAATGTGCCCCGCCCACTGCCACTTTAGTTTAGCGATTCGGAGGGCTATGTCGGTTACTTTGGTTCTGCTGCGGATGGCCTCATTTCTGATGCAATCACGCAGAGAGACTCCAACCATAGCCCTCTCCATTGCCCTTTGGGTGACTTTGAGCCTTCTTATGAGGCCCATTGTAAGCGACCACGTTTCAGTTCCATATGTCATCACTGGCAACACACACTGGTCAAAGACTGCGGAATATTGGACAAAAAGATGTGCCGTAGCTTCCCGAACGCTGCCCAACCGAGTCGGATTCGTCGATTGACCTCTTGCTCGAAGTTGGATCTACCTAACTGGACATTCTGTCCTAAGTATATATAATACTTCGAGTGTAAAGTCTCCGATTGTAACGGGAGTTGGTGCTACATGGGTATTTGACATGATCTTCGTCTTATCCATGTTCATCTTTAGACCAACTCGCTCGGAGGCTTTACTGAGGTCATCGAGCATCGTACCCAAATCCTCCATGGTCTCAGCTAAGACTACTATATTGTCAGCAAACCGAAGGTGAGTGATGTACTCGCCGTTTATGTTGATGCCTAGCCTTCTCCAGTCCAGTCTTGATAACATCCTCGAGGGCAGCGGTAAACAGTGTAGGAGAAATGACATCTCCTTGCCTGACTCCCCGCTGCAACGGAATAGACTTCGAGTTCTGGTCCTGGAGTCGGACTGACATAGTGGCGTTCTCGCGTACAAACACTTCAGCACTTCGATATAGCGATAGTCCACTTGGCACCTCTGGAGAGATTGTAGTACAGCCCAGGTTTCGATTATATGATATAATTTACAATTATCTAAAACGTAAGGATAGAATGCATGTTCTCTACTAATGCGCGGTGCAGAAAGTGGAGTATGATTTTAATGTGTTGTCTTTATCAGCATGTAATGGATGTATTATAGTAACATTTATCGCTACTACAATGCAGGGAAAACCTGAATAATGTATTGCTGCAAATGTGAACACTTTTTAACTGTTACTATATATTTCCTGAGTTAAAGCAATTCGGACAAGCAGATTTGGGGATAAATTAAATAGAACATTCGTTTTTATGCCAAACTCACTAACAAACTACACCGACCGACCGACTGGGGAAGTACCTCCACCTTACAGAAAACCACAGCCAAATAGCACTAGACCCTACTCATAGTGTTGTGTTCCTGCTGGTGAGTAAGGTTGCCAAAGAGCTCAAAGAGGACCCAGTGTGTTGACGATGAGGGACCTTCTTGTTCCTTTAGCCATCAACACAGTGAATCCTCCTTTTTGTAAAAGGTCGGCAACGCGCATGTGACTCCTTTGGAGTTGCAGGCGTCTATAGGTAACGGTAGCTGCTTACCATCAGGCGGGCCATATGCTTGCTTGCCACCGTCATGGTATAAAAAAAAACTAACAATCAGCCTTTCATCTTACCCTAGATGCACATACCTAGGTAAACCGTCTTCGTTTCATCGGGAGAAAAAAACAGTTGGATTTGGGAAATAATGGAACTGGGTACTAATCATTACTAATGGAACTATTTTATTATTTTGGAAAAAAAAACAGAAAATTAATGCTTCGCCTAAAATGCTAATTTCTAACTAGGTACTTATTTCAAAAATACTACGCTTTTGTGATCTCAAGGTAGTTGAAGTAAAAGCGCTCACTAGATTTTTAAAGAAATTCTTTCAACGCTCGTAACAAAGGCAATGAAGAAAAAAGTGCTTTAGTATTACAAACATTTTATTTAATCTTTCAGACACTTAGCTTAATAGATTCTTTTCTGATTTAAGAAATTTGTTGGATTAACTTAATGGCCTGATTATACATTTTAAATACTTATTATATATAAAGTATAACAAAAATAGTGGTGATCCGTTTAAGGCCATAATTGTTATCGTATTTTATTAATAAATAAAATAAAAATTTCACGCGAAAAAAAAAATTGGTTTTTTCTACTTTTCTAAGCTGCAATACAATACCAATGATGCCTTCCAACCACAGAGAACCTTATCTGTGCTTCCAACGGATCACCACTATTTTTGTTATACCTTTTATCTTGGATGTACTTCTATCGATAAATAACCCCTAAGGCGCTTTGAGATAATTACTAACGTCGAGTAATTTGCTAATTGTTGTTTGAATAAAATTGTACAATGAAAGCCAAATCTTATGCAAGTTACAGTAATGACATTTAAATACATTCGCCCTATTTAGACCCCTAGAGGCATCTTTAGCTCAATGATAACAAGTTTTTGTGCTACATTCCGCGGGGACCTTGGAACCAGCTACGAGCGTGCATGATGGGATTGGGAGACACTGGTTGGCGCCAGCTGCCATACATTGAACAACTGGTGAGCGTGCAAATCGTGGCCAAGGCGAGTGTGTATACATATCACATGGTAGAGATCGCTTAATAGCGATAAGACCGCCTGTTGTTACCATTATTTACTTTGTTAAATCTGTTTCTGTACTTCTTTTTCTTTGTGTGGTGCAATAAAGAATATTGTATTGTATTGTATATCACCAGCTTTTACCCGCGACTTCTTACGCGCTGTTTTTTTATAATATAAGAATGTATCGTTTTAGGATAATTCTAAATCGCTTCTTATTTGTACGGATTATAAACGTTAATTACAACTTTCTAGCTTCAGTAGTTACAGCCTCGCGTCAATACAAACTTCAACCCTGTTACAACTCTTCTGGGGTGGAATTAAAAAAAACGCTGAAATTAGTTTTTTTGCTTTTAAGTGACTAGCCTATTTTAGCTGTTACAAACGAACTTTCCAGTCTGTCACTAAACAATAATTGTAATCTCTATAAAAACTTTCAACCCCTCATTAACCCTGTTAGGGGTTTAATTTTAAAGAACGCTGATATGACTCTTATTTTTTTTATTAGCAGTAAACGTACAAAGTTTCAAGTCTCCAGCTAAAAATTTTAAATCCTACCCATACAAACTTTTAACCCCCTTTTTACCTCCTTAGGGGTTGAATTTTTCAAAATCGCTTCTTATTACTTGTACACTGCAATGTTGCTAGACCGGCAATTTTCAACTTTTTAGCTTCAGTAGGTAAAAAGATAAGAAGGAGATTTTTTTTTTATCTTTCTAAAATCAATAAATATTTCAACTTTAAAATTAAGTACTTGGAGATGAATCTATCCCGATAAACGGATGATTACCTAAGTATGTGTAGTATCTACGTATAACCTTTTACTATAAATTAAGTACTGAATACGCGCTTTATTTTCAAAAAACAAGATTAATATATTAAGGTCTGATAACATAATTATTATGGTCACTTTGGCACATGATTAAGTTTCGTTATATTTTGTTAGGCTAAAAAAGACAATAGAGTTTCAACTTAAGATTTAGTTTAAGTCAGGAACTTTACTGTTGAGATATTTTTTCGCGTGTTACTGAGAGATATACTTCTATTATAATATATATTTATTCCAACTCGTTTTACAATAGCAATCGGCTTTGTTTATACCTACTCTAAATTCTATATACAATGTGAATTTAACTTACTTTAGGTATGTACTATTTAATAACATCACATCAATTTATTAACTCTAAACCTCACTTTTCACCCCCATTTAACAGGCTTTAACTCAAAGTTGTTAAAAGTTTAGTTTAGAATAACACTAATATACTAATGGCCTGTTTCACAATCTCCAGTTAAAGCATATCTGTCAGATAAATGTTTGCTGTCCTTTTCTTTCATATGACTGAAGAAAAGGATAGCAATAATTTTAACTGGCAGATAAGTTTATATGGAGATTGTGAAACAGGCCCTTAGTCACTTACTTATGACTGTTAAGACGTATTCAGGTTTTTTAATGTATGATATTGTTTTGATATTTTCGTTACATTTTTTTGTCAGTGTATCTTGTACAAACTCCTACCTATAGGTATTGATGCAAGAGGGACGTAATATGATTAACATCAAATCAATATTATATTTACAAAATTGAATACGCCTCCTGGCCCGTTTTTAGCCTCCAACCAAAGAAGGAGGATTACAATTTTTCGTTAAATTTTCAAACAATCCACATTATTTATGACTAGCATTTTAAACCTATAAAATAAACAATATTAAGGACAACATCTTTTCCTGATTTTTATATGGTTTTCTGATAATAAGTTAGGCATAGTTTGGTCTCCTGTGGCGAAGATAAAATATACCTAGGTATATTTTACCAAAATGGCAGGCCTGTCAAAATTAAATATTGTTGCGTAAAGGTGAAATCACAAATTTGTACAACAGTTTAGTTTACTTAAATTCATTCTTATGAATTCTTAGCTTCAAATATGAACCAATTTGGAAGGAAGCATTCATGTAACTGTTACAGGTCCAAAAATAGTACAAGACGCCATTTTTTGCAGTATTTATCTTATCAAACTTTAGCACGTGGATATCCATGCGAAATTTCAAATACACTTGTTTGACACCCACCCTGCTCACTAGAATGTGTCAAAGTGGTCTCACTTAGTAACTATCAGTTTTAGGTTGTCGAATAGATTGGTTTTAGCAATAAGGAAAATACAACACAATTCAAACAATAGTAGTAATAAAAGATGATCAGTATGATCACCTAACTAAACTACTGTACTCGTAGCTTACTACCGAGTAGGCTAGTCGCTTGAGCAGGTAGCCGACCGTAGCTGAGAACAGGCGGCCCACTTGCAATCCAGTTAATAGCCTTTACAGGTCAAAAAAAATTGTTCAAGATGTCAATTTTTTGAAGCCTTTTCATATTAAGATTGGTTATTTATAACTACAATAAAAATGTCAACACACCTCAAAACCATAGAAGGACGACGATTTGTTGTCAGTAAAAGAGATGATCGCCCTAATTAAACTACACCCAGCTCAAACTTAGAGCCGGTGGATACAGTAAAACCGTAGACAGTATGGTCAACAATGGCAGTCGGCGGCTGTAGTTATAAAAAAAAGATGCCAGTCTTCCAATCCTTATCGTAAAATGATTGGTATAATCTACAAGAAAAATGCTAACACATTCAAATAATAGAAGAACGACTTATTACTGACAGTAAAAAAGATCGCCCTAACTAAATAACTATATCTAGCTTAAACTTAGAGCCTCGGTGGATACAGTAGAACCGTAGACAGTGCGGTCAGCAACGGCACCGCAGTTGGTGGGGCTGAGCAGTAGGCGTGCGGTTGGTTGCAGGCGGCCACGTCTTGTGCAAGCACCCACGCAAGTCGCTTGAGCAGATTGCCGGCCGTCGCTGAGCACAGGCGGCCGACTTGCGTGACGCAGGCCATGAAGTCGTCTCGCGCGCTAGGAAAAAACAGGATAAGACTCTTTTACGACTTGTCGGTGAAGTATGTAATATTTCTTTCGCAGCAGCAGGTCAAAATCGTAATCTTGCAACGGCACTAATCACATAGTTACTGAAGTTCAGGTTCCTCACCCCATTCGGAGAATAAAGTGAACAATATCAAGTACATGTAATTAGTACATATTTAGATTCTAGGTACATCTTTATTCGCCGAAATACGGAGCAAACCAATTTCCCCAGAAATACCACTGAGTTGGATAAATTTTTTCCCGATAAACCCTGAAAGACCACTTGATTTCATCAAAACGTGAACTACATTTAACGATACAAATATTTACTTATCAAGTTTTACACATAGATTTAATGGAGAATCTTTATTAGCAATTAGGCGTTCCATTCTCGCCACGTACTAAGCTAGGTGGATCGTACTCTTTAGGTTCCAGGATTAATTTCAAAACCTCATGTGCGATTAAACGAGTCTAGTCTGTATGCCCCTCCTCCGGTGGCATATGCACACCCACAATAATGTGGGGTCATTTTTCAGTGCTGAAACTATTTCTATTCTTTTTTCACTGCTCGTATTAGTAGTTTCGCATGTACTAACCATAGTTTACAGTTAAAATTGAAATAGTTCGTTACAAAGGACGATTAACGTGTCCTATAATTTAGAGTGTATGGGTGTGAGTGTGTGCATCTCAGAATAATTTACTGATTAGTTTAAAATTCTTAAAAGGTAGGACTATATCCCTGTAGCAAATGGGCTTGAGCAAGGTTTGTAGTTTTAAATTTACCTATTTCGATAATGGAGTATTCCTCTAGTTGGAGTTTCGTGAAAATCAGGTTGTTGTACCTACATTAAAGGGTTGAGGAATTTGTAAGCAAAGAAGGATTTGGTCGGATGGAAAATCAGACCTAAACCGTATTTCCACTTGGTCACGCTGCTTTGGTATCACGGTCAACCCTACGAAATGCCAGGCCATTTTGCTTGGTAGCACCCGTCTACTTTCTTTAATAGACACTGCTGAAGTGGCGCCAATCCTCTACGAACAGGAAGTGATACCTCTAGTATCGCAAGTGAAGAACCTGGGGCTAATTATTGACAGCGGGCTTACATGGGAACCTCAGGTGGCCGACGTTTCTCGTAGAGTAACTAATACTTTAAGAGCACTCTATCGTTTTAAACATTTTCTCCCAGTCAGCACTAAAATTCTCCTTGTCCAATCTCTTGTCCTGCCTGTCCTTGATTATGCTGATGTCTGTTACACCAATCTCACCCAAGACTCATTGAACAAGTTTGACCGGTTACTTAATAACTGCATACGCTTCGTGTTCGGTCTCCGTAAGTATGACCATGTTTCCAATTTCCGCAGAAAACTTAATTGGCTTCCGATCCGAGAACGTAGGTCACTTCGTATTCTCTGCACTCTGTATTCCATATTGTTTGACCCGTCCGCTCCAAATTATCTTCGATCGAAATTTAAATTTGTTTCCCCACGCCCCGGCACACATCTTCGTTCTTCTCGTTTTCTAAAGCTCATTGACAATGTGCCCCGACATGGTACTGGTTTTATGTCTAATTCTTTCACCATTCAGGCAATCCGACTTTGGAATGTTCTGCCGCTCTCTCTCAGGCAAGCTCAGACTAAATTCACTTTCAAGCGCTTGTTGCGCAAGCATTTCCTTGACAAGCTTTCTTCATCGTCCTCCTAATGGTTCACACAAGGTATATAAAATATATGTATGTATGTTTATTATTATATGTATTTGTGTAAGTTTATGAATATAGCTTATATGTATCTATTGTTAGTTTTTTTTTTCTCTTTTAATTCTGTCATATTTAATGGACCCTGCACCTACTTAACCTTTCTGTTTAGCCCATTGGTTGACTGGTAGAGAATGCCTTATGGCATTAAGTCCGCCTTTTGTACCATCTTGTATTGTGCAATAAAGAAAAAAAAAAAAAAAAAATCTGAAGCATTTTTGTGTTAAGTTGGTAAGTAATATAAGTAGATACCTACAGAAATTCTCATGGTTTCAAGCATATTAAAAAATAATTATGACGCTTCTCGTACAATTAATAGACAGTTTGGTAAAATTGGCCTTTATAAGAGAGATGATGTAGATGCAGTAGGATGGCGAATAATATGCCATCCTACAAATAATGGTGAAATGGTGAAGAGTAAATAACTCTTCACCATTTCACCTACACTGTAGGTAGCCTCACAGTTTGTGCTATAGAGACTATATAATGCTTTGATACACGAAATTCTAATGCGTTTTAATATTCACTGTAAACTACGCTGTCAGAGGCGCCTAGGCTAAAGTTGCACCTTGCTTTTAATATTTAATAGAGCTTTTCGATAAGTTTACTGTATTGAACTGATATACAAATTTATGTTCTATACAGGTGTTTATAAAAACAAGGTAAGGTAAGTATTTTATAGTTTATTTTTAAAATTAGATTTTTAACTGATTAACTTTTTTCGGTTATAATTTTAGCCATCTACGAGTATGTAAGCGTGTTAGTATACCCACACGAGAGCACCAGAGTTTACTTTTTAGCCCACTACAGTGTTAAAAGTGCTACCTTGATTTTGATGATAATATTAAGACACGAGTGATATAAGTACAGCAATTACCAACTTCCAAAAATTAAGAGGCATTCGAAATAAATCTCTATCTGTACATTTTTGGTACCTACTTTGGTGTAATATACTTGAGGAAATACGAGTATATTTGTTAAAAAAAAACATTCTTGTTCGGTCCAGATAAGAGTGTAATTTAAAGTAACAAAGGCTAACAACTCCTATTGTCAGGAAATACCTAGAAATGGTTATAGGCACCTGTACATATTTGGTCCAAATTGCTCTCATTAGTGACTCCGTATCATGAGAGTATTTCCTGTTCTTTACATTTTCTTGATTAAAATTATGAAAAGCCATGTTGATTTTTACTGGAGCAGCATCTGAACAATTTTATTTTTTTCTTTCAATTTAATAGCAGTTTGATATTATTTTGACATCATTAAATCGGACGCTATTATGTAAGTGATTATCAGTTCCTAGGGAGGTCGCGCATTGCTAACTTTTTGTCCTTCAGAAGTTGGTATACGCCTAGCGTCTGCGAATTCAGTGACGTCGATTTTACGAGCGAGACGCATTAAGAATAATGTCAATACGATAGATACCACATAGGTAAAGATGAATGTCGAGTGTCCTATATTCAACGACATAATAATTTGATCTCCATTCATTGAATGCAACTTCGACTTCTATGAACTAAAATAGATTCAGTTACTAGCTTCGATAGATGAAATGAAACAATGCCACATGGCGTCAGACGGTAGTTCTGAATTTAAAGGTACAATTGGAGTTTGAGCTATTGTTAATATCAAAGTGACTAGTTTGACTGAGAAACGATTGAGTACTGAATAGAACCATACTTGAATAATTAATTAATTCCCATCAGTTGCTGATCGCAGATGGTACACGCACGAATAATAATTCAGTGACCCATCTTGTATCACATTAAAAAGTAACTATTAATTTCGTTTTTTTAAGATCAGAAAAATCGTGTGTTAGTCGTTGTGCTATTTCAAGGAAAGGGGTCATGTCAAATGAATATCATATAAATATAAATATAAAATATAAATATTATGGGACAATCTTACACAAATCGCCCTAGTCCCACAGTAAGCTCAATATGGCTTGTGTTGTGGGTACTAGACGACGATATATGTAATAGATATATACATATAAATACTTAAATACATAGAAAACATCCATAACTCAGGAACAAATATCTGTGATAAACGCACAAATAAATGCCCTGACCAGGATTCGAACCCGGGACCTCCTGCTTCATAGGCAGGGTCACTACCGACTAGGCTAGGAGGCCGTTTTATTTAAAATTTGAATGGTCGCTTTATATTTTACCGTGGACATGGAAGATGTCGTCATAATCACAATATTACTGAGGGGTGCAAATATACGGAGGCGTAAGGAGGCGCTTTTAGCTTATCGTCGACCGTAACCAGGGTGTTCTCCCGGTACTCGTTTTCCATACAAATCCAGTACCGGAACCGGCAATTCCCGGTACGCAGAACCCAGAACATACACATAATCCCAGAACTGGGTACATTTCACAACCGTAACGGAAATAGTGGACCGCGGACGTGGACATCCACGGTGAATTAAAAGCGGCTGCATACAATTTCTTACATTTAGTCCGCCTCATTCGTCTGCGATATCGTAATGGAAAAAATTTGACGTTATCGCCGACATCCTCGGTAAAGTATAAAAGCAATCAATACCTACATTTCATGTTTAAGGTGAATATAAGTGAAAAGTAATTTTCATTACACCAAGGTCAACAGCAAAATTCCTATTAAAATAATCGCGGTTACTGATATCTTTCAAGGCGAGCTAGCTAATTGACATAGCTGTGCCAGTAATTTTGAATAAGTAAATCCTACATATTTACCAGCAAAGCTCCCCGTTCCTGTTGAAGTACGTCAAGAGTTGTGCGCGGTCGCTGATGTCTTTCACGGCATTCTGTAGCTTATTGACATAGCTGTGTCAGTAATTTTGAATAAGTAAATCATACATATTTACCAGCAAAGCTTCCCGTTCCTGTTGAAGTACGTGAAGAGTTGTGCGCGGTCGCTGATCTCTTTCACGGCATTCTGTAGCTAATTGACATAGCTGTGCCAATAATTTTGAATAAGTAAATCATACATATTTACCAGCAAAGCTCCCCGTTCCTGTTGAAGTACGTGAAGAGTTGTGCGCGGTCGCTGATGTCTTTCACGGCACTCTGTAGCTCGTTGACACAGCCGGACCATTCCGGAGACACGCGAGCCCAGCAGGTCTGCTCCTTCAGAAATTCTGGATACAGAACAATCAATGAATTATTAATTCCTGAAACAACAATGTTAAAAAGGGGAAGCCCAGAATTATGGTTTAGTCAGGTTTTAAGCCAAATAACTTCTCACTTAAGACGATTTTGAAGGGACCCAATCAAAAATGCATCTTGAACAGGAAAGCGTACGTATTATGCGGGACCTCAAGCTGAAGGCACTGATAATATATATAGTGGCGTATTATGCGAGCAATCGTATTAAGCGGGTTCTACTGTATTTGGTATGTTACTAAAATAAATAAAGAAAGTAAATAAAAAGTGTTTAAATTATTTACCTATCATGTTGTTCACGTTTTTAAGCAAGAGCTTTTAAGGGCTTTAGTTGAACTCGTATGGTCCTTGAAAACAGGTCTTTCCGGGACATCCCATTGGGACCAAAAGCGACGAGCTTAAGCTTAACAACCTCCTGTAATCACCTCTTTGCCTCTACATTACCTACACGAGATTTCACTATGACTAGTCACAATCTCACTAAATTATTCACAAAACTGAATAAATAATGGACCAACAATTTTATCTAAATTACAGGGCTTCGTTAAATGAGGAGGAACCTGTCAACAGACAATTCAAAACTCTCGAGTGCGGCCTTTGTCCAGCAGCCGGCGTTTTTGGTGTAAAATATGATGATGGCATGGATGACATTTCTAATGTTTTTGTGCATTTCGCTATGTGCGAAGTGCAAGGTGGGGGGGTAACGTGAAAGAACGCCGCAGTGCACAATGTGACAAGAAATGAAACTGCAAAGAGACATCACCTATATCTATACTTTAAATTTTACCATTATATCAATTTTAATACTTTTTTATGCACGACCAACAACAATTTATGATTATTGTCTAATAGCTAGAAATCAATTAGCAGAAAATTAAAGGTTTTAAAACCTTCCGTCAATCACACACTAAGGGTAACCAAAGGTGGAATAGGAGGGCCTCGCCCGCATTAAACCTGTGTTGGGACTAATCAGTCCATTACTTTTCCTCCATTAAAGGGGCCCGGTGTCTAACAAGTGCCTAATTTCGGACTGCTCAATGGTTGAATGCATTTAACTGTTAGGAATACCCCACTTTAAAATAAAGCTTCGGTGTTTATTTGGTCACAAAAAGGACTAATGAATATGTAGGAATAAAATATTTGTATTTTCGTATAAAAAGGCTTGTTAATTTTATAAAACTGTGCTTTTCACACACAAAACAACTTCTTGTAATATTTTGGACATTGTTTGCCATTGAAGTTTAACTTTCAATGGCAAACTATGTCCAAAATAAGGAGTGGTCCGGAAAGAAAGTAGCCGTGTACAATCTTGTGTATTTTTTAATTTAGTGCTAATTTTGAAGCAGTATATTTATTTTATTAATCCGTAGATACAATACTAATAAATAAATATACAATCGTAATAAAATATGTGAGCATAATATATAAGTTATCGCGTTTTTATTTCAACATACTTTGTAACTTTTTGAACAACATAATTTGACAATCTTCAATCGACATCTGCTACAACGCCACAATTGTATTTCCATTTTCACAACCCGTTTTATGCTTTTCAGAATTTCATCTTACCAAGAAGCTACATTAATTAACTGTATTTTAGCTAGGATAGTCAGGAAGACTCTCTAATCTAACCTCTGACAAAGATTTTTCTATGGGAGACAATTTTCTATAAAAAAGGGCAAATACATTTAATTAAAAATTACTGTAACTACCTTAAAATGAAGCCAGATAAAAAGTTTACTATTGAAGAAAGACAATTTATTAAGGTATAAAATAGCTCATCAAATCAAACTATAAGAAAAAACATGTTTCTGAGAAACACCTCAAAAATTCTGTCAGAAGACGCTGTTCAAAAAACTACTTATGTGTATGATGGAATACAAAAGGCGAAAACTTCCAAACGCTGTTTCATTTAAATATGATTGTATTTATGTTTTGTATGATTGTATGTACAGATTATTTAAATATAAACACTGCTTCTAAATCGGCACAAAATAAAAAGATAAATCAGAAAAGGCACGCTACTTTTTTCCCGGACCACTCCTTATTGATATGGGCCATTGAAATAAAGGTTGAACACGCCAAAACCTGGGCATGTAAAAATAGCTATAGTTATTCGAAAAATGGAGATATTCAAACTATTTAAACAACAATGTTCTCACAAGGAACTGGGCTATAAAATGATGATAAATTTATTTTCTTTTATTTATTCGTTGGCAAAATGTCGAGCGTACAACATCAAAAACGTGAACGCATTTTGCATGAACATGTAAAAAATCCCATGTTAAGCTATAGAGATATCGCGAAAAGGCTGAAATATCCACTATCTACGGTTGGTCACGTATTAAAAACTTTCCGTGAACGTTTGACAATAGATAGAAAGCCACGAAGTGGTGGGTTGCAGGGAGTCAAGAACAAGAAAAAGGAAAGAGTATTTTAAAGATTTTTGCCTCAAATCATACGAATTCATCTCGTGATGTTGCTAAAAAAGTGAAAATGTCTCAGTCCTATGTCCAAAAAGTGAAACAGAAGGCAGGACTGAGGAGTTATAAAGCCCAGGCCGCACCAGATCGAGACTCAAAACAGAACTTATCCGCAAAGATACGGTCGCGACAACTCTATGAAGATTTTCTTACAAAATTTGAATAGGCGGTGATGGACGACGAGACGTATATAAAATTGGATTTTAAACAAATACCTGGTCAAGAGTTTTATACTAGCAGATCTCGAACAGATACTCCTGAAGATTTTGAATTAAAAAAACGAGGGCAATTTCCAAAAAAAATACCTTCTTTGGCAGGCAGTATGTAGCTGTGGTAAAATAAGTCGCTCGTTTATCACCACCGGGACAATAAACGGCGATATTTATCGGAAAGATTGTTTACACAAGCGTTTGCTGCCTTTTATAAGACAGCATGCCTCACCACCGCTGTTTTGGCCAGATCTAGCCAGTAGCCAATACGCAAAATCAGTTATGAAATGGTACAACGGTAACAGGATCATGGTGGTACCCAAAATATGCAATCCGCCAAATAGTCCAGAACTGCGGCCTATGAGTACTGGAGTATTATGAGTACTGGAGTATTATGAAAGGAATTCTAAAAAAGAAAGGCGGAGAAGTAAAATCGGTCCCTGAGCTACAAGAAATATGGACCTGGGCGACAAAAATCTTTCCTAAAGAGACGGTGCAAAGTCCTATGAGCCGTGTGCGTAGAAAAGTTCGATCTATGGCTTACTGTGTAAACATTAATTAAAATTAAAAATGCCATTTTAGAATTCATTAAATTTGTCATTAAATCTGGTATTCATAATGTGGTTTTTTATTTTTCAACTGGCTTAAAAACAAATTTTGCGTGCCCGAGTTTTGGCGTGTTCAACCTTTATATGTGTATCTATGTATACTAAACTTTGCTGCCGTTTTTCAGTCATTAGCTGGTACCAAAGTACCTATATCTTATTGAGCTGTAACATGTTAATGTGAATTTGTAAAATAAGTTTGGTAACAATAATATTTTGGAACTACCTAGATCAAAAAATAGTGTAGTTAGTGGCCATATACAAACGCATGGGATGAAAAAACGCAGCCTCATTGAGTTTGGTCTAACTGATGAATACGGAACCCTAAAAATTGGCACGTAATAATGATTTACGACAAAATAATATTGCTTGAAAATAGTATTTACATAATTTCGCTAGTTCTTTCTAAACTCTAATATTTCATTAAAAAGAAATGGCTGTGTCTCTGTGTGTCACACCTCGAATAGGATATCACTTGTCAAAGCCCTGCTGCCCTCCGGGTATCCATTTGCAATATTACTTATCTAATATATTGTGTCCGTTATACACAGGATATTGTTTGACATTGATGTATTTGTATACGATACGAGTAATTTAGGCTTCTGCGAAAAATTGACCGGATATTGGATCCGCGTGACATACAATGATGGTTTTAACAAAACGGCTCAGGGGTTGCGACCTTGATGTACCATGAGGTACACTCTAATTTAAGGAAATCTACTACAATCTTGGTATACCTACTATACACAGAAGGTCTCCATCTATTTACATTTAAATCCTTATCGTCGGATTCAGGTGTGGTTGCATAATTTGTATGCCGTCAGCGCGCAGTTAACACTTAACGGAACTGTACCTTAACAGGCATGTATATAGGTAACGAATGGATGTCTTAACCATGCTCGCTGGTGCTGCCTTGACAGTATTCCCGGGCCATAAACTAATTAACCCAAGACCCCGCATAGCCGGGCGACCCCCGCTGCCAGGCTTGAGGTAATTTTACTCTACAGTGAGACACTAATTATTGGAAGTGACAGTAATTAGTACGTCTCCATGGCAACCATTAATATCGGACTCTCTCGTACGCCCCACGGAACAATCGCGCGTTCCCTGTCTAGCATTGCGTGTTCCCCTCCCGCACCCCTTCTTTTTGGCAGCTTAGGTTGCAAAGAAATAACGCGCTAAGAGAAGTATAGAGATATCTTGTATATGTCCCGCGCTGACCTAACCGGCTTAGTAGCTTACTTAATAGCAGACAATACGACCCTCCTAAAATATTAAGTTTTCTATGCACATGCATTAATAACAGATTATATATGATACATTTTTAGTCAAGCGTTAAACTACAAGGAGTCTATATGTAACTGAAGAACAAATCAAATTATTTTAATAAATATTTTGGAGGTATGAACTCATAATGTTGTACCTTAGACGATTGGCAAACAAGATTGCGTATACACCGGAAAATTCGACGGGTGCCGTTGTGACCCGGGTAGCCTAGTGGTTAGGGAGTCTGCCGCGAATGCAGAAGTCGCTAGTTCGATCCCAGCGCTGGGCACGGGACGCGTAGGTCACTTTTTCCTTTGTATATGACATCTATATAAGTTTATGAGTCTACATACATAATATGTAGTGATATAACAGTTAAACTCACGTACTTTTAGTTACAGTTATCGTATCATGCCCCACAGCAATCCTCAACGGACATATTTTCGAGTGTGCTGTCACGTCCACGGGCACTAACTAGCATTTATTTTACTTATAGACGGAGAGCTAGCCACGTCAGATATGACACAATAATGAGAGAGATGAAACCCCTCTCGTTAGTTTGCTATACTATGCTTATTTCTCGATCCGTACATATGGCAGCTGTAAAGTGGTGGAGGTCAAAGAATGCAAACCACATTAAAACTACAAATCCTAGTGTTCTGCTTTTGATGAAGTGTTATGAGAAATTTATAAATCATTAGATTATAATATAATGATATATCATTGCCAAAACTTTCTGATGGGGAAAGTAATCCAAAACGACGTGTAATGTAATTCATAGTTTGTCGCCTACTGTTTCTGTTTCCTATATAAAATGCAATGTTTTTTTTCTTATGTTAAAATATAGGCCCCGTCCTCTATAAATATGACAACTTCGTTAGTTTTTTTTTACCTATTTTGGTATTTTGTCCAACTGATAATTTCACTAGTATGTCACTCTGATTTCCACCCATTAAAAGATGCCAGATGCCCGGATCTAGCAATAAGGATAGTATTGCAATCTTACTAGACGGGTTTCGTTGCTCTCATTATTGTGTCATATCTGACGTGGCCAGCTCTTAGTCAATTATTTTCGTAAAGATCATGACGTACCCCGGCGCAGGGCTGTGGTCTCGTTGGCGCAAAGAAAGCGCATGATCGCTCGAGCGCCGCCGATCTGTTGATGCACCAGTCTCTGTCCGTCCGTCGGCAGGCAGCGGCGGATCCACGCGTCCATGCAGCTCATGCCCATGTTGAACACCCTGTACACAACATTAATAGTCAATATATTTTATCTACACTCGCATTGTAAGTCCTCTAAAATTTGTTCAAAAACGGTAGGCAATGGCCATCATTACAACAACCGATTTTATTATGATAAATTTTATATCTGTAGTAGTAACGTAATTTTAACATTACATGCTCAAATATTGATAGGTTATGAGTTTCAAATTTGGAACATCGATTTTGGTAACGTAATGAAAATGCGGCGTTCCTCCCTGACCGCCCGGCACAATCCAATTGGCCATGGCGGTGCATTGGCGGTCATTTTAATGGTTTCCCAACACGTTATTTAGGACTAGCTTTTGCCCGCGGCTTCGCTCGCGTTAAATTCTCCATACAAACTTCCACCCCCCATTTTAGGGAAGTGGGGGGTTAGAAAGAGACAAAAAGTAGCCTATGTCACTCGCCATCCCTTCAACTATCTCCACTTAAAAAATCACGTCAATTCGTCGCCCCATTTTGCCGTGAAAGACGGACAAACAAACAAACACACACATACACTTTCTCATTTATAATATTAGTATGGATATGTGTCTAGATAAAGCAGTGTATGCAACTGTACGTAATTAGGCCTTACAACGTAACAGTTACATAAACTACCATTATTACCTAATACTGAGTTTGGAAGTCAACGGAAATATTCATTCACAATCTCTCAAATAAATTTACGCTCCATTACATCGTGGGTGGGAAATGCTTTCAAGGGCACCTATTAGGGGTTGATAATTTAATTTTGTTTAGAATAAATTGGTACTCAGAGACTCGTGCATTATTTTGCTGCTAAATTGTAATTATGTTCTAATTCCATCTTTATCGTTATAAACTGTAGAATTGTTTCTTCCCCTTAATCTGGTGCCTTTGCACTGCCTTGCGCGACCAATCCTGGCACGCTACTTTTTACACTGAGCTGCAAAATTTCATGACAAATGAATGAATTCGTTTATAAATTGTCCATGCAATTTTGCAGACCGCTGCACCTTGTGCAAAACACTTTTTAATAACTGCCAACCAGGTTGTGTAAACACTGTTTAAAATGTAAGTATTACATTTTGCTAAAAGCAAAAGTTATGAATAATAAATCATTCTAAGAAAGTTTCCGAATGGTATTGTTGGAAAATACAAAAGGAGAGTGAAAGTTGTTTTGTATTAAACTCCATGTCGACGTCTAAATTCTAAGAAATCGTAATTTTTATCACGTGTCCTCAAGATGCTCAGCTCAGACACGTGAGAGGACAGACTCGTTTGTCATATAAAGAACAGTGACTGCACGTGTATTCCTTCAACAATTCCAATTTGCATGTCCAAGTTTAGTTTACATAGGTACTTTACTTTTAATATTATCCAAGCGCGAAAGGTGGATATTGAATATTAATAATAATTATCGCCGGAATCATTTGCTATGTAAATTTTTTATTTTGTGATTTTTGCCAATAACAATTTTATGACAATTGAAGCCAACAAGAAAAAAAAATATTTATGCCAACCAAGTTTAGAGCACAACAGAAGCCATAAATAATAAAAAAAGATTTTTCATATAATTAGTATGGATAAAAGTTAAAATTGTGAAAAAAAAAGTGTGAATGTGCAGTTTTTACATTTTAGGAAAAATAAAAGAATGTTTCCTTTGAGCGAATTGAGCTATCTCAACGTTGTAAGGGCGTTCCCCTCCAGTGCCCATTATTTTTTTCCACTCCGTACAATGAAACAATATCGAGGAAATTAAAATTGAACTTAGTGTTTTGTTGTGCCCAAAAATTTAAGAGTGCATTTTCCTGACAGATGTATTTCCAACTGACAACCCACAGTAGAATGATTAAACAACGCTTAAAAACGTTTCAAGTTACGTTGAACTTCGACGAACCAGAAATTTTGACCGAAATATATTTGAATAATTGATGTTTGTTGTTTACCGCTGTGAACTGAAGCAGTCAATCCGGAAATGTGAACCAACAATTTAGGAGAATGTCGTTAAATCTATACATATAATAAAGCTGAAGGGGGTCGAAAGTCTGTACATGGAAGATAATCGAAAAAAAGTTGGCTGGGGATACTTAGAATCGATAACAGAACACGTTCCAACAATTTTTAGATTTTTTGTCTGTTTATCTGTGTCTGTTTATCTGTTTGTCTGTTTATTTGACCGCGCATCACGTGAAAACGGCTGAACGGATTTTCATGAAATTTTGTATAGAGATAGTTTGAGTCCCGGGAAAGGATAATATATAGTTTTAATTCCGAAAATCAACCCTGGTGGGGGTGAAAATGGGGTTGAAAGTTTGTATGGAGAATTTTTAACCGCTGAAACGATTTAGATAGAAATGAGTATGGAGATAATTTGCGTCTCGAGAAACGTCATAGGATAGTTTTCAAACCCTTGTGTGTGTGAAAAGGAGGTTGGAAGTTGGTATGAGGATTTTTTTACCGCTGAACTGATTTAGATGAAAATTGGTATAGAGATAGTATGGGTCTCGAGAAAGGACAAGGGATAGTTTCATCTTCAAAAAAACCTCCCCCCTATCTTACTTTAGAACCGTAGGTCCAAAAACTTTGAAAAAAATAATGGAAGTGAATCCTGAAAGGTATTTTCAATAAAAACTATCTATCTATACATATAATAATGCTGAAGAGGGTCGAAAGTCTGTTCATGGAATATAAATCGATAACAGAACACGTTTCAACAATTTTTTGAATTTTTGTCTGTTTATCTGTTTGTCTGTTTATTTGACCGCGCATCACGTGAAAACGGCTGAACGAATTTTGATGAAATTTTGTGCAGAGATATTTTGAGTCCCAGGAAAGGATAATGTATAGTTTTCATCCCAAAAATCAACGCTGGAGGGGGTGAAAAGGGGGGTGAAAGTTTGTATGGAGAATTTTTAATAAAAATTAGTATGGAGATAATTTGAATCCCGAGAAACGACAGTATAGTTTTCATCCCGAAAATAAACCCTTGTGGGTGTGAAAAGGGGGTTGGAAGTTGGTATTAGGATTTTTTTACCGCTGAACTGATAAAGATGAAATTTGGTATGGTATGGGTCTCAAGAAAGGATATAGGATAGTTTTAATCCCGAAAATCAACCCTAAAGGGGTGAAAAGGGAGTTGGAAATTTGTATAGGGAATTATGTATTAACCGCAGAATCGATTTAGATAAAATGTGGTATGGAGAAATTATCCCTTAAGCGGATGCAAAAGGGGTGGAAGTTTATATGGGGAAGAAACAACCAATAACCGCTGTACGTATTTAGATGAAATTTGGTGTTGAAATAATTTGTAATATTTTGATCAAGGTGTTCATATTTTTAACATGTTACCCGTCGATGCTTTAAATTTACCATTACCCGCTCTTAAGAAATATTTGAAAATGTCATGAATGTCAAAGGGTTATTGCAGGTTCGAGGACTATATATGACGGACAAAGATGCATGGCTCAAACCAAAAAACTACTACAAAATCATCTAACATTTATAGGACACCGTTTAGGTAGGAAAACATATCAAACGTTTTGTGCAGCAGTCAGATTAGGATTTATTTTTCTTTATAATTAATCAATAGGTACATTATCTGTCTCTCAAGCTGTGTTGATATATCTTCTTGAAGAACTTCGCATTTTTTGTATCTTTAAGATCTAATAAAATAATGTATTACTGTTTTGAAAAAAATAAGTCCCGTCGAGTTTCTTTTCAGTCATAATACTTCTTGGGCCAGAGGTGTAGGGTTAGAACCGGTGGTAGTTTTGGAACGAAGTTCCTTATCGGACGGTTCGCGGATGTGGGGCTAGGTGAAAAAAAGAGACGTGACTGTCACGAAAAAGCGTCACGTCACGCGACATCCATACGATTGAGAAACATGTAAAATGGAATGAAATGAAAAATATATAAAATAGAATAAAGTGAAGTGAACTTCACTTCACTTCACTTAGTGAAACTTTCACGTAGTGAAAAGTGAAAGTGTGAAGTGACAGTGATAAAAGTGAAAAAATTAGGGAATCTAAAAGTAAAAATGTCAAAAATGTCGAAAATGTCAACAATGGCAAAATTTTAAAATTTCTAAATTTCTAAAATTTCTGAAATTAAAAAACTTCAAAAATATCCAAAATTTCCAAAAATTCCAAAATTTCCAAAATTTTCACAATTTCAAAAAAATACAAAAAAAATTAAAACCACAAAATTGACGAAAAAGTAAAAAATACAAAAAAAATTAAAACCACAAAATTGACGAAAAAGTCAAAAATGAAAAAAAAATTAAATAACATAACCTCGTTCCAACCGAGTGTTCCACGACACTCACGTATTTTGTTTTTCTCTGACGTTCATTAGTGCATTGTAATGTGCTTACATTGAAGAATAAATATCTTGATCTACACCAATATCATAAATCCTCTATTCCGCGTTCGGAACTGTATGTAATTACCACCATTATTATAACATCAGTGTATAGGTAATATCTGTGACACTGTGGTCAAAACGTACGAAAATACGGTAATGAAAGTCCGCCCCCGACCGCCGGCCGATTTTTAATATTGGTGTAGGTAAAGCAGTGTATGCTTCTGTACATAAGTTATTACGTAACAGTTACATAAACTACTATTTATCTCTTTTTAGTTTCGGCATGTCCATCCGTCTATCCGCGGTCTAGCTCAGTTACCGTTCGCACTAGAAAGCTGAAATTTGATGAGGCCTGATAAGAACTTTCAATAAAAACTATATTGAATAAAATCGGTTCAGCTGTTTTTGAATTATCAGTCAAAAACGCACAGTGAAAGGAAGTGCCGGATAGTAAAATGACGTAAGCGCCGCCAAATATCCCTTAATAAACGACCTTTTGAACGGTCCTTTGGAACGGACGAGTCGGTTACTAATTCCAATTCAAGAAAATCCCCAGCCAGGTTATACGTAGCCTATAAAAATTCAATGTCTAAAAGGGGGGGTAGCCACTACACTCGAGTGAGCTAAATTTGCATGGGTCATAGACCCCCCCCCCTCCTCCAAGTGCACCTCAAATAGAAAAAAATCATTTCTGTATTTGTGACAGAGGAGGAGAGAAATAAGGGATGAATTAGCCGCTTACTGACACAGACCGAATACCACGCGGGTGGAGCCGCGGGCACAGCTAGTAAATAATAAAGTTTTTTTATTAATATCTGATATTTTTTGTACAGCAAGCCTTTAGTACAAAGTACTTTGTTGTGAAAGTTAAATCAGGTAATAGGTAAGGTAGAAAGTTTAATTTAATTTTATTATTATTATTTTTTATTTATTATGTATTGTTATTTGTATTTAGAATTGTTACTATGAAGCAATTCAAATTATTAGACAAATATTAATATCCTTCATTATTAATATCAAGTCACGTTAGTATTTTATGACAGTAATCACCAAAATTTTAAAGCAATAAGCTAGTCCAATTAGTAAACACGTTTCCTGGACTCACAAAAGCAAGCATGTTTTTTTAAATGTTTGTTTGTATTATATTATTCAATAGGGAAATCCATTCTCAAAAAGGCTCTAGAGTGATATTTGTCAAAGCCATTAAATGTTCTAGAAAGCTCCCCTAACGAATACAATTCGTCGAGAATACACAAAAAATGCGTGTCTATTATCGCTTTCGTTTAAGGAAATGGGCCGTGAATAAACCCGGAAAACATTTATACACTTAATTGACGTTAACTGAGATAAATTAGTATGGTAAATCATCAGGTAGCGGGGCCTAGCTGTAGCTGATAAATCAGACGTTACTAAATTGTTCGTACAGTCAATGTATGAGTTATATTTGACACCGTGAAATTGTAAATACCGCTAGATTACAATCTATCTCGCGACATTGTAAACTGTCGAAAGATTGTGAGCGGAATATACTGTTGACAGTTTAACTCATTATTTTTCAGCAGATTATAAACTGTCGTCGTAAAACCGTCATATTGTAAACGTAAGACTCTGGACACATGTCCACGGTACGGCGCCACCACCGATAAACGGTGCGGCGCCGTACCGTGGACATGTGTCCAGAGCCTTACGCCCCTCGCGCGCTGATTAGTTGGTTTACAATTGGCCGTTCTGTGTCCATAGACTTGGGAATCAAACTCCTAACGACTTCAACTTTGAACGGCCATGTATATTTTCGAAATTAAATCACGAAAGAATCATTTTCCAGAGTCTAGATAGGTGCGACAACGAGCGAAGCGACGAGGAGTATGTTAGGTTAACTGCAACCAAACAACGCTAACTTGAAATGCCAGAACCGATTTTTTTTTAATTGCGATAATTATTTAAGTTAGGTACTCAAAATTGGTCATTAGGTACTATGAATAAATATCCATTTAAAATCGTACATTTGTGTAAACAGGTAATAATGGCGAGTTTGTAATGAAACCGTCAAACTGCCTCAAGGGATCCAATCCGTCGTCGTAAAAAGACATATGACTTTTTATACATTTTTATTGTTCCAAAAAAGGATTCCGCCCAGCTTGTGTACAAGGACTGTGTCGAAGCACGTAGTGCAACGAGGCTTATTTTCAATGGACCCTGGCTTGGTTGCAACTGTAATAATACTGCTCCCTTGTTGGCCACTCACCGGCAATGTGTGTCTAGTTCCTCTTTCGTCTTTGGCAGGCCGACGGGTGTTTTCGGGATCTTCTCAACACACACATTCAGCTCGATGGGGTCGCAGTTGTCGGACTCTCCCAAGGTGGTGCCCTCTCCACCTGATCAAACAAAACTTTAACTTACAACAAGTTGGTAACAGACTTCTAAGTTTCTAAAGCCGGGTTGTAATAGTGAACCGTGATATTTTGTTTCAATAATTTTAAGGATAATAGCCATGAGACTGGTTGAAATCAACTCTCATTATATATAAAAGTAGCTGTGCCCGCGGCTCCGCCCGTGTGGAATTCGGTCTGTGTCAGTAAGCGGCTAATTCACCCCTAATTTCTCTCCCGCTACCCTGGAGGCGGAACTTGAAGTAAAGTTGACAGATGGATACGCTAGAGGACAGTAATCCTGATATTTTTTTTACAATTACCACTAAATGAAACTACACTCAAAAAGCAATACTTTTTTTGTCCTTATATTTTTTTAAGGTAAGAACAGGCGCGGTTGAAATTTGGGGGAGGGGGGCACAAATGCAGAAATGATTTTTTGAGGGGGTCAGCAATGATTTTTCTATTTGAGGTGTACTCGGGGGGGGGGGGGGGGTCCATGACCCATGCAAATTTAACTCAATCGAGTGTAGTGGCTACCCCCCCCCCCTTTTAGACGGTGAATTTTTATAGGCTACGTACATATAACCTGGCTGGGGATTTTCTTGAATTGGAATTAGTAATCCTTAAGGGGTGATTTCTGGGATAACAATGTAAAAAAAACCGGCCAAGAGCATGTCGGGCGATGCTCAGTGTAGAGTTTCGTAGTTGCCGCCCTGTTACAAAACATCAGTTCAAAAGATCGTTTTTTAAGGGATATTTGGCGGCGCTGATAATTCATAATTTTTTTCTATTTTTTTGGACCCACGGTACAAAAGTTACACGGAGGAGACGCTTTCAGATCTAATATTTACGAAACTATCAGTTTCACCCAAAAAATGTATTTATTTTATTTATTTTAGGGATAACAAACAACCATACAATACATTTTACAGTTGGTGTTACATATAAGTATTGTTTTATGTACAGTCAACAGCATTATCCACAAGTTACTTTAACAGATAGATTGATGAAGAGAGGACGGGTTTACAATTTTGTTTTGCTTAAATAGTAATAGTTAAAATGTCGGTAGATCTCTGGCTAAGCTGCGAAACATTAATATTTCGGTTGATTTATACAATTTGGAGTCTATTCACAAATTGAATTACAATACAATACAATTACACTATTTTAAACATTCTAATAAGGCTTTTCTATATTTAGAGGTGGGCAGGTGAAATATATCTATGGAGATAAAGTTTTGGTTGTAAGAAGCAACGAGCCGGCGCAGCGGCGCACGCAGGCCGGCGTTGGTGCGGCAAAGGCTCTCAACAAACAGACGGTAGGCACGAGCCTTACGACGGTTAATTGTTCTAGGAACCACATATTTAATTACCTCTACCAGCTGCACACAGTCGAATTTGTTATGGCAAAGACCATGTAAGAGCATGGCGTCAAGGAACAAACGTCTTTTCTGTAATGTAGTTAGTCTATATTTTGACAGCAGGCTATTATATGGTTGACGGCTGGTCCTGTGGATTTTAAAATTAATAAATTTTAAGAATTTGTATTGAACTTTATCTAGTACATCGATGTATTTATTGTAAAAGGGGTTCCATATACTGCTCGCGTATTCTAAATGTGGACGGATTAAGCTGTTGAATAAGTAGATATACGTAGAGGTCTTAGTGAAGTCAGAGGCGGCCCTCTTAACGAAATGGTACATTTTATAGCTTTTACAGATAATCATGTCAACGTGTTGGTCGAGATGTAGTTTAGAATCTAAAATTACTCCGAGATCCCGCACGTGGTGGACTTGTTGAAGATGTTCATTACATAACATGTAATTATGGACTATTTTATTTCTATTTTTGATGAAAGTTATTGTATTGCACTTAGAGACACTTAATTCTAGTTTGTTTAATGTACAATATTCGGTTAATCGATCTAGGTCCTGTTGAAATAGCAAGCAATCGTTATAACTACGAATTTCACTAAAAACTTTAAGGTCATCAGCGTATAGTAGTATGTTGGTGTTATTGAAACAAGTTTTTATGTCGTTGATGTATATATTGAATAACAAAGGGCCCAAGATTGACCCTTGCGGGACCTCGGATGTAACTGGAGCAATATCCGATTGATATCCATTTATTACGACTCTCTGGGTTCTTCTAGTGACATAAGACAAAAACCATCGAAGGAGGTTACCGCGTATACCATTAAATGCTATTTTGTCTAGGAGCAGTTTATGGTCAACTCTGTCAAATGCCTTTCGAAAATCTGTGTATACAGCGTCTACCTGTATGGCCCGGTCCATATGTTCAAAAAGGAATCCAGTAAATAGCAACAGGTTGGTGACCGTTGATCTCTGTCGAGTAAACCCGTGTTGCTCAGGTATGATCTGCTGGTTAATGGCGGGGCTTAAGGCATTATGAACTAGTTTCTCACAGACCTTTGCCAGTGCGCAGAGTATAGAAATAGGACGATAGTTTTCGACATTTTGTTTCACTCCGTTTTTAAAGATAGGTATAATATTGGCTCTTTTCCATATAGAAGGGAAAATGCCTTCTCGCATGCATTTATTTAGTATTGAATGTAAAGGACTCGCTATGGATTTAGCAGTTTGTCTTAAAAAGATAGGAGGCAAGCCATCAGGACCTGATCCTTTTGTCGGATCTAACGTCCTAAGTTGAGCTTCGACTTGTTCAACAGTGAAATGCAGATCTGATGTGATGACACAATTTTCACTGCATATAGAGGACGGGGAGCAGGTGTCTACACCTAGTGTGCTAGGCTCATAGACAGAGTTAAAAATGTGGAGAATAGGTTACATATTTCTTCAGGGTTGTTGGAATGATGATTTTTAAAAACATTTCTGATGGGATACCAGTTCTTGTCTTACGGTTTTTTATATATGTCCAGAAGTACTTTATGTTTTTTTGTATACGTTTTCTACGTTAACTTTATATCTAGAGTAACACTTATCACATTCAGCTTTGAAACGTTCTCTATATAGGGAAAATATGTGATAGTCTGATATGTTACCATATATTTTCTATTTTATCCACGCTTTATTTTTATTTTTGTGTATGTGTATCAAGGACTTTGAGAACCATGTGGGAAAATGTGTGTTTTTAGGTCGAGATAGTGGTACGTTTTTCTTTATTACAGCATAAATATTCTCGTAAAAGTGATCTAAAGTAGCTTCTGCGGACTGTTCAGATATGGTATCCCAGTCAGTTTTACAAATTTCATGATTGATACTATCATAGTTGGCTTTATGGTAGTTATATTTTATTCCAGTATTCAGTTTCATGCTAGAAAAAGTTTTTATATCTAATGGAACAATGGTGCAAAAAGGTGGGTGATGTGGGTCGATACGTAATAGAGGAAGGTTGACGTTAGAAACAGAGCACTTATTGTTAGATAGTAACAGATCTAAAGTTCGGCCGTTATAGTTTTTTACATGATTATATTGTAAAGCTTCATAAACAGACATAAACGTGCTCAAGATTGTACATATACCAGTGGGGTTTGTAAGTGTTTGGCCGCTAGTTTCATTGGACATCCCGCTAGCAGTGGGCATATTGTAGTCACCAAATACAAGGTAAGATTCTGTGTCCAGATCGTTCAGATACTGCGAGATTTCCTGAAAATGCGATTCATAAGTTGTCTTCGGCATAGCGTTCTTAACGTAGGCAGCACTTATGATATGGCGTTTATTTATACTACTTGGAATTGCAATGACTACTCTTTCAATGCTATGTGAAAGTATATTAGGTGACGTTGAAATATGAACTGCCTTTAAACGGCGTGACGCGGCAATTAGAACCCCGCCTCCGTCCTCCTTTTGCGTTGAATCCCTATCCCTGTCACATCGGAAAACTATATACCTATCATCGATAAATTCCTTATCATGGATTTCCGGCACTAGCCAAGTTTCAGTGAGTACCAGTATGTCATAGTCGTGAGATAAGATATTCATGAAAAGCGTGTGCAGCTTGGTACGAATCCCTCGACAGTTTTGGTAGTAAATACTTAGGTTATTGTTATTATTATTACACATTGTGACTAAAGTTAAATGTATATATGTAGTGTAATAAAGAGATAGAATTTGTTATAGGAACCTTGAGGTAAGTAAATTTGCTAAATAACCACTCGCAAAAGAAATTCTGACCTGATTTGTGCTCATACAACCAAAACGATACCCAATATAAGATTGACACAATATTAGCCGTTAAGAACTTATAGTATTTCAGATAAACATGTAGCAAGCAAAATATTTTTTGTTTTAGACAAGAAGAAAAAAGTGTTATTAGTATGACGCCGGGAACGTTAAAGATTTTATTCACTGACACCTGGAATGCTGGGTTTGCTACTTCTGGAGGGGTCTGCCGTTTTCTGCTTCTGGATTTTTTCAAGGTCCTTTTCCGTGTGGATAGCGATAATAGGTGACGTGTCAGATTCTCGTATTAGAAGACCACTATTCTTTTTGAAAGACTTATTCAATAATACCCAACACGAAAGGGTTGGAGTGAAAAAAAAATTCACCCCCATTTTATGTGTACCCTAATAAAAATATTTTTTTTAGTTTTTATTCTATTACTTTGGCGGTGTATTTAATGCACATACTGATACCAAATTTCAGCTTTCTAGTGCGAATGGTCACTGAGCTAGACCGCGGACAGACGGACAGACAGACGGACGGACAATACGGACATGGTGAAACTATTCCTAGTTCACTACGGAACCTTAAAAAGAGATAAATAGTAGTTTATGTAACTGTTATATAAAAATAAATTTTTGGAATTTTTGAAATTGTTGAAATTGTTGAAATTTTTGAATATTGGAATTTTTGAAATTATTGAAATTTTTAAAATTTTTGAAATTTGTCACTTCTTACTTTCACTTTTCACTACACTTCACTTCACTTTATTCTATTTTATATTAATTTTATTTCATTCCATTTTATGTTTCTCGCTTGACGCGTAACGGTCACGTGACTTTTTTTCGCCTAGCCCCTATCCGCGAACCGTGCGATAAGGAACTTAGTTCCAAAACTACCGCCGGTTCTAACCCTACACCTCTGGCCCGAGAAGTGTTATGACCGAAAAGAAACTCGATAGGACTTATTTTTTTCAAAACAGTAATACATTATTAGATCTTAAAGATATAAAATAATGCGTAGTTCTTCAAGAAGACATATCAAAACAGCTTACCCTTAATGTACCTATTGTTTAATTATAAAGAAAAATAAATCCTAATCCAACCTAAACGGTGTCCTATAAATGTTAGATGATTTTGTAGTAGTTTCTTGTTTGGGCCATGCATCTTTGTCCGTCATATATAGTCCTCGAACCCGCAAAAATCCTTTGACATTAATGACATTTTCAAATATATCTTAAGAGCGGATAAAGATAAATTTAAAGCATCAACGCGTAACTTGTTATAAATATGAAACCTTGACCAAAAAAATTACATACTATTTCAATACCAAATTTCATCTAAATACGTACAGCGGTTATTGGTTGTTTCTTCCCCATGTAAACTTTCGCATCCGCTTAAGGGATAATTTCTGAGATAAAACTATTTTATTTCCTTTTCCAGAGCTCAAATTATCTCCATACCAAATGTTATCTCAATCAATTCTGCGGTTAAAAATTCCCTATACAAATTTCCAACTTCCTTTTCACCCCTTTAGGGTTGATTTTCGGGGTGAAAACTATCCTTTGTCCTTTCTAAGGACCCATACTATCTCTATACCAAATTTCATCTTTATCAGTTCAGCGGTAAAAAAACCCTCATAACAACTTCTAAACCCTTGTGGGGGGGTTTATTTTCGGGATGAAAACTATTCTGTCGTTTCTTGGGACTCAAATTATCTCCATACTCATTTCTATTAAAAAATCTCCATACAAACTTTCAACCCCCTTTTCACCCCCTCCAGGGTTAATTTTCGGGATGAAAACTATTCTGTCGTTTCTCGGGACTCAAAATATCTCCATACGAATTTCTATTAAAAATTCTCTATACAAACTTTCAACCCCCTTTTCACCCCCTACGGGGTTGATTTTCGGGATGAAAAGTATTTATTATCCTTTCCCGGGACTCAAACTATCTCTATACAAAATTTCATCAAAATCCGTTCAGCCGTTTTCACGTGATGCGCGGTCAAATAAACAGACAAACAGATAAACAGATAAACAGACAAACAGACAAAAATTTTAAAAATTGTTGGAACGTGTTCTGTTATCGATTCTAAGTATCCCCAGCCAACTTTTTTTCGAATATATTCCATGTACAGACTTTCGACCCTCTTCAGCTTTATTATATGTATTGATCAATCAGTGAAGATTTAAAAACACAGGATCCCAGGGCCCTTTACCTATCGTCAGTCTAGAACTCGGAAATTAGGAAGAGCACATAATAAAGTTGATTAGTTCTCAGTATAAAAGGAAAATATGGTTTCAAAGTGTGGGCCTTATCAAGTACATACTTAATTCATTTAAAAAATTGCAATCAATTTAATGCATTTTGAATACCCCTCAAGCGATTTCATGAATAAATGAATAAAGGTTGTCATAATTAAAAGACAAAATTAAATATGAAATAATATTATTATCCATTAATCCCTTTAGACTTTGCACAATATGCGACATGACAGCTTTTTATAGTTCTAAGTAAATAAATTGCTACGCAATTATTATAGTACAGGTATTTTGAAATAAGGCTATACAACTCAATGGGCTGTATTCTAACTTCAAAACACGTGTTGACACGACACAACTCCAATGCATTAACTACATATTTAATACCTACAGCTAGCGCCTAAACGCCTGAATCAGAAATATCAGCATTTACTTGAAAATTATTCCGATGCAACTGCAATACAACTTCAATATTGGTTGATTATTTGTAATATGTTGGAGGTATGTTTGAGATACATTGTTTTTAATGTCTTGTTTATGTATTTCAAAATTAGAATACGGCACGACGTCAGAAATATAATGCGTATGTAAATAAATAAAGTGTCCTATATATTATGGTAGTTTGATAGTGTAACTAGTAGGTTATCAAATAACTAGGAATACGTGTCGTTACTACTAGTGTAATCAAAATAGTAACAAATATAAATGGCAGTGCACCGGAAAAATAATTATCAAAAGGTTTGAAGCCAATGAAAGAGGTTTTTTGGAGATAACTCGAAAACGCTTAAAAGTAAAAAAAAAATTTACTTTCGGGGTGATTATTTCTGAAAATATTCACTAAATATAAAAAACCGGCCAAGTGCGAGTTGGACTCGCGTACGAAGGGTTCCGTACCATTATCTATAAAAACCGGCCAAGAGCGTGTCGGGCCACGCTCAGTGTAGGGTTCCGTAGTTTTCCGTCCGTCACAGTAAGTGACCCCACTTAAGAGTTAAAATAACACCGCCATGTAAGATATGATATGAGCGTTCCACGTACAGCGACATCTATCGGCAAATTAAGTAAACTATTGCGAATATGATTTTTATGGGATAATTCAAATAATTTTATAATTTTTTTTTTAATAGATTTTTTGTGAGACAAGGGGGTCTCAGCTCACCGAGGTTGTTTAATCTGTACACGGATGACTTGATCGCTAGGCTCAGCAGCACAGGTATTGGATGCTCAATTGCTGGTACCACTGTAAACAATATCAGCTATGCAGATGATATGGTGCTGCTGTGCCCGGCGATCAGCGCTCTAGTCAAACTGCTGAAGATATGTGAGGAGTACGCGGTGACCCATGGCCTAATATACAACACCAAGAAGAGTGAGCTGTTGGTCTTCAATGCCGGCAAAAAAGAGTATGCGTCATTGCCTGCTGTGTGTCTGAGCGGAGTTCCTCTAAATAGAGTGTCGCGTTTTAAATATCTTGGGCACTGGGTCACCGAGGACCTCCAGGATGATGCCGATATGGAACGGGAGCGCAGGGCATTGTCGGTCAGATGTAATATGCTGTCACGCAGGTTTGCGCGTTGTAACGGGGATGTCAAAAAGACCCTTTTCAAGGCTTTTTGTCAATCCTTTTACACGTGCAGCCTGTGGACGAACTACACTAAGAAGACCCTCAATACCCTGCGCGTCCAATATAACAACGGCTTCCGCATGTTGATGGGACTGCCACGTTACTGCAGCGCATCGGGGATGTTTGCGGAGGCTAGAGTAGACGGTTTAGTGCGATAATCCGTAATCGCACCGCCTCCCTCATGCGCCGGGTACGTGACAGTTCCAACAGCTTGCTACGTCTCATCTGGGAAAATCCTGCTTGTGCTCTATGGAGGCACTGTAATGACCTTCATATGGGTTCTAGGGGCATAGTTTATGACCTAATGTAATTGACATTTAAAAATTTTTGGACATTTGGAATTTAATTTATATTTATTGTGATGGAATTTAATTTTTAATATTTATTTGTTGTTATTGTATTGTGTGACATAATTTAATTTAGTTTTTATTGTATTAGTGTTAATTTAATTTAATTTTTATGTGGTTTTAATTTAATTTATTATTTTGTATGTAATTCTATGGACTTGTGGTCTGAAATAAACGATTTGAATTTGAATTCTTTATTGCGTGAACCAATTTTCACCGTTTTTACTTTATTTGAAAGCACGTCATTTCATTGTGATTTTGTAGAAATTACAGGTACAATAAACACCTGCTTATACGGTTAAATTACAAACTTAGTTCAGAAATTATTTTGTATTTTTTTTTTTCAAAAACTATTCAACCTATGAAGTTCAAAATAATTTTCTTTGAAAGTTTTTATAAAGTTCTACTTTTGAGATTTTTTTCATATTTTCAAAACTTATGGTTCAAAAGTTAGAGGGGGGGGACACATTTTTTTTACTTCTGGAGCGATTATTTCCGATAATATTTACATTATCAAAAAATGATTTTAGTAAACCCCTATTCATTTTTAAATACCTATCCAACAATATATCACACTTTAGGGTTGAAATGAAAAAAAAAATAACTCCCCACTTTACGTATAGGGGAGGTACCCTAATGAAACATTTTTTTCCACTTTTTATTTTACCACTTTGTTGGCGTGATTGATATACATATTAGTACCAAATTTCAGCTTTCTAGTGCTAACGGTCACTGAGATTATCCGCGGACGGACGGACGGACGGACAGACATGGCGAAACTATAAGGGTTCCTAGTTGACTACGGAACCCTAAAAACGGCAGAAAAATCACGTCTATTCTATGAGAGCCCCCTTAAATATTGATTTTATTCTGTTTTTTAGTGTTTGTTGTCATAGCGGCAACAGAAATACGAGTACATCATCTGTGACAATTTCAACTATCACGTTTCATGGGATACAACCTGGTGACAGACGGACAGATGGACAGATGGACAGCGGAGTCTTAGTAATACGGTCCATTTGAGTACGTTACCCTAAAAATGGTAAAACAAACCTCAATGTTATTTTTAAAGACCTATCCAGCGACGAGCACTTTGATGTGCAACATGTAGAATTTTGGTTAAAAAAAATGTTTAAAAGTTATTTTACATGTACTTTACATGTAGTACTCGTATAGTCGAGTTCATAAATATGTGTACATTTCTCCACCATAAACCATTGCAATAAGGTGAAAAAATGTACACATATTTATGAACTGACTGTACCTACATGTATGGAGTGCCCCCTAAAATATTTTATTCAGCAATTTTATTACAAAACTAAGTAGCGGCATACAAACTACACTTTATGTTAAAATTTTATTAAGATACGAACTCGAAAACTATAAGTAGTTTTCGAGTTAAATGGCTGTTACATACGGACGGACGGACGGACAGAAGGACATGACGGAAGGATAAGGGTTCCGTTTTTGCCATTTTGGCTAAGGAACCCTAATAAGGGCTTTATTTATATAGGTATTGTTCGGGTAAAAAAGGCACGTCATCTATTCCAAGAATTTACTAACTTGCACAATTAACTTTCATAAGCGTTTTTTTTATAAAGTTCAAAGAGTTTTATTGAGAAAACATTCCTCTTTCTCAAATTCTAAAATGTTTGCTAAAATAAATTTGTATAAAAAGTATTCAGGGCATAATAAACTTATTCACTTTAAAAATGTTATCCGATATTAAAGAAGCTGTCATTAGACATATCTTAGTTTAGTAATTATTTAATTTAACTATTATCTTACCTGATGGGCGTTCCTCAAGGATCGTGTCTCTCCAACACTCTGTTCAGCGTGTTGCTGAATGACTTGCCGCAGGTAATGAAAAATGCGGATATTTTCATGTATGCCGATGACGTCACGGCAGTTGTCAGCGCGTACGCTGAACAGGAGTTGGAGGTTGCGTTGAACCTTGTTATGGAGCAATTGTACCATTGGTTCCGGTCAAATGGCCTTACACTCAATAAAGATAAAACAAACTACATAACATTCAAGTTAAACGGCCATTCAGGCCCAGCCCTGAAGGTGTGGACCGGCGGTGCCCCTTACAGCACCTACCCAGCACACGCCTTCTCGGATTTCACATCGATTTTGCCCTTACATGGGAGGTGCACATCGACGAGCTATGCGGGAGGCTGCGGCGCGCGTGTTTCGCGTTGCGGCGGCTATCAAGCACGGCCGGAAAGGGCGCAGTGCGAGATTGCTATTTTGCGACGGTACACTCGCTCCTGACCTATGGTGTAGAGCTGTGGGGCCGCGCCTCCAACTGGAGACGCGTATTCTCCATGCAAAAACGCGCTATCCGCGCGGTGGCTGGAAAGGCAGTGGATGCCCCAGCTTATGACCTCTTCCGCGACCTCAAGATACTGCCCCTGCCCCGCTTGCTTGTAAGTCAAGTAGCAGTATTCATGCGGAAGAATGTAGACATCTTTAAGCGCAGAGGCGTTAACAATAATTACAACCTCCGCAGCAACAAACATCACGATAGGTTGGTCACCGAAGCACACAGACTTGCTAAATCCGAACGGTCCGTGTACTATTTGGGACCTCTCATCTACAACCGCCTGCCTGACAATATAAGATGTGCAGTTTCCGATGAAGCGTTCAAGGTCAGACTGAAAGAGTGGTCGTTGCAGGAATTATTTTATACATACGACGAGTTTTTCAATCTCCCTTTAGTTCTTTAAAGGTGAAAGTAACATCATATACGTGTAATTATGTAAATGTAAAATAGATCTTTTAATATAATTTATATAATATAAATGTTTTAATTATTATTTATTAATAATTTCCAAAGTATTCACTCAGCAGCTTAGCAGGAGCCACCTGACGAAGCTTAAAAACGCACGACGGGAGGACCGTATTGTCGAAGCCGGAGATCTCCGCCGAGATAGAGGATTTTTATGGCCGGCTGTACTCTGCACATGCCCCCCACTCCCGACGAGACGACCATGATTCAAGAGCCACCCTAAAACGCCACTATACCGACGAATTGCCAGACATCAGTCAAGACGAGATCGTGTTAGCTCTGAGGCAGCTTAAAATTGGAAAAGCCCCCGGTGAGGATGGTATTACTTCAGAGCTTCTGAAGGCAGGAGGAGCTCCTGTTATACAGGAGCTGCAGAACCTCTTCAATACCGTCCTTCACAGTGGGAGAACTCATAAGGCGTGGAGCGGGAGTTTGGTGGTGCTCTTTTTTAAGAATGGTGATAAAACCCTCCTTAAAAACTACAGACCCATCACACTTCTGAGCCACGTCTATAAGCTTTTCTCACGAGTGGTCACGAATCGTCTCGCCAGGAGACTCGACGAGTTCCAGCCACCGGAACAGGCTGGGTTCTGCGGAGGATATGGCACCATAGACCACATTCACACAGTGAGGCAGATTATACAGAAGTCCGAAGAGTATAATCAGCCCCTGTGTCTCGCTTTTGTGGACTATGATAAGGCCTTTGACTCCGTGGAAACTTGGGCTGTTCTGGAATCCTTACAGCGATGCCAAGCAGACTATCGTTATATCGAGGTGCTGAGATGTCTCTCCGAAGCCGCCACTATGAGTGTCCAAGTATAGGGCCAGCAGTCTAAACCCATCCAATTGCGCAGAGAGGTGAGACAGGGGGATGTCATATCCCCGAAACTGTTCACAAGCGCATTGGAAGACATGTTTAAGACGCTGGACTGGAAAGGTAAGGGCATAAACATAAACGGCGATTACATCTCACACCTGCTATTCGCTGATGACATAGTCGTAATGGCGGAGTCGCTAGAGGAGCTGACCCGGATGCTGGACGGCCTAGCTTCAGCCTCGCGATGCATCGGTCTTGGCATGAATTTGGATAAAACCAAAGTCATTATCAATGGCCACATTGATCCCGGACCGGTCGTCGTACATGGCCACCTTCTTGAAATTGTTTCTGAGTGCACCTACCTTGGGCAGATCCTGCAGTTAGGTAAAAACAATTTCGAGAAGGAGGCCAAAAGGAGGATCCAGCTAGGCTGGGCAGCATTTGGGAAACTACGCCGAGTCTTCTCGTCATCCATACCGCAATGCTTGAAAACGAAAGTTTTTAATCAGTGCGTCCTACCCGTAATGACCTACGGAGCTGAGACGTGGACACTCACGGTAGGGCTGGTCCACCAGTTCAAAGTCACTCAGCGAGCTATGGAAAGAGCCATGCTCGGAGTTTCTCTGAAGGATAAGATTCGTAACGAATACATCCGACAGAGAACCAAAAAGTTATCGACATAGCTCAAAGAATTAGCAAGCTGAAGTGGCAGTGGGCCGGCCATATCTCGCGAAGAACCGACAACCGCTGGGGTAAACGTGTTCTTGAGTGGAGACCGCGACTCGGCAAACGTAGTGTAGGACGCCCTCTGGCAAGGTGGGATGACGATCTGCGAAAGACTGCAGGCAGATGCTGGATGCGGCAAGCTGAAGACAGGGCGCTATGGCGCTCATTAGGGGAGGCCTATGTCCAGCAGTGGACTAATATAGGCTGATGATGATGATGATGATGAATAATTTACAAATAAAAACTGTACATTGTAACATAAAATTGTACATATTGTTGTATATTGTATTTTCCTGACTTGTAACGTTGTTATTAATAAAACATTTCATTTCATTTCATTTACGATATTTCAATTTAAAATGAAATATTTTTCAATTCTTGTAATAGGTAAATGTTTATTTTTTAGCTTTGTGTTGGTCTGTTTGTTGCATTTTCTGGCTGACCAAAAAGTACAGTAGAAGCAATAAGAAATACTGATCACTCCGGTCACCGAAATCAGTAAAACGCGTCTTTCTCGGAAACGGTTTAACGTAGAAAGCTGAAATTTGGAATAGGTATAGAAAATGTCGGCTGTAACAAGGTACTGAGGCTTTAACTGCTTAAATTTAATTTAATGAGGAAGTTTAGGGGGATTAAGGGGGAAAGTGAATTTTATTTTTCATTTGTAAGAATCGTGTGGGGTATCAATAGAAAGCCTGCAAAAAGTTAGGACAGCTGACTGATTTTGACTTCATTTTACGAGCAGTAGTTTTGATAAAAAACGCATTTGAAAATGCAGTTTTTCATACAAAAATTACGGCTTTATTATTGTCCCCGCGTTTTTTTCAGAAACTATAGCTAACTAGGAACTGAGAACTGAATAGTCCACTAAACAGACCCTGCAGATGACGGCATAATTATTTGGTACACCTATCTTTAACAGTTTGCAGGCCACGGATTGACCTTAGGTTACTATAGGACTCGATATGTACATAAAGTCAATTTACAGTGGTAATTTCCTATGATTGATATATTAAAAGCATAAGAGAAAAATAATACATAGAAAATTAAACTGTACTCAACGGTTATAAGTGTAAATATCGAACGAGCCTTCCTACCCAAGGAAAATTATATTGTAGTTTGTCGAACAAAGGAGATCGTCAATTGTTGTTAGGTGATCTGGCCCAGATTATTTAGGACCGGTTAGGAATGGTTCTTACTTTAAAGAATCGTCATAATTTTTAGATCAGGATGGTGGAAAAAATATTGCGAAATCTAATGGGAAAATTGAAAAATCATGCATTTAAAACTTGAATCTGACAAGGACAATATTTGAAAGCGTGATTGCCTATGATTTATATATTAATGTAAAAAAGTACCGATTTTTTAAAGATAATGCACAAAAGCGGACTTGAAAACAAAACGGGAATCATGATGAAATAATAAAAAGTCATATTTTGGTCGTATTTATAGTTTCTGTATTTCGGTAAACAAAGACTGCTGTCAAACCATCGTTGATACTATTAACTGAACATTCCTAACACCTATTGCGAAGGGATAAGGTTTACCACCGTTAAGAGCCATAGAACTAGTATCTGACATTACAAAATTGAAAAAAAAGATGCGTTTCGTTATCGAAGGAGCATGATATTATGCCATTATGAAACCCACTTTTAATATTCAAACTCCGATCAAAAAAGCAAAAATACGCATTTACAATCTTTAAGCGTTTTAATACAGTCGATTTCTAATTTAAACTTCCGTATTCGCAGGCTTAGATACTATTTTAATATTACAATGTTCTAACTTACTGAACAGTATCAAAACTCAGATTATGTAAAGGTATACATTGACAGTGTCAAACCAAAAAACAATCCCATTTCAGGCCAGGGTGAACTTAAACTTTATGTCAATGCCATAAGGACGTTAACAACTTGTCTTGCTGTATTTTAATCGCGGAAAAATCAACATAATGTTTATTTATTTGGTATTTCTAATTCCCGTTTAATTTTTTTGCAATATTTTGTCTACTTTAGTAATAAAATGAGTATTTTACATTGCAGTACAAACTGTATACGGTTTATATCAGGTGGCCCAGAATTGACGATCTCCTTTGAATATAGAACTCCATACTTCATTGCTGTTTTCTTGTTTTTATGAGATAGTAGATAACACAAGTTTAAATTTCGAACAGGCCTTCAAAGCAACGCACGACGTCGGGTGACAAACAAATTCACTAATTACCTACTACCACAAGTTTATAGCCGTAATGAACCGTATTGGTAACAAAACAAGGCGGATTTTAGTTTACTTATTTTTTTGCAATTTGTGAAATTTAGTTGTCACCTGACAGTATAGAGTATACCCTTAGAGAATTCAACCAACCGGAGTCGCCATTGATAGGCGTTCCCCTCTGCCGAAAACATATGACCAGTGGTTACACTTGTATGGACTGACGTTTATCAGACGTAGCTATTTGTACGTTACGTACGAATAGCCATACATTTCACGTTCCCCTCCCCAACAAAAATCGGCAGACTTTTATAGTATAGAAAATGACAGATATGGCTACTCCATCAGGGTTGAATTCTGTAAGAGTTTACCCCATGTCTATCCGGAAAGAGGAGTGTCGTAGTATGTATGAGTTCCAGTATAAACCACTACACTTTTCTTTCCGAACAGACTTTAGTAAGACTCATTATTTAATATTTTAGTTTATACGACCACATTTAAATAATTTGATACAACCGCCTAACATCTATGTATCTATCTATCTATTCTATACATATAATAAAGCAAAGAAAATCTGTACATTGGAGATATTAGCAAAAATATTAATAAGTAGCTCTTAAAATCGATAACAGATCAGTATTCAACGATTTTTAGAACTTTTGTCTGTTTGTGTTTTTGTCTGTTTGTCTGATTATATATTACCAGTTGGCATAAAAACGGCTGAACGGATTTCTATAAATAATATTGACTTTATGGTTTTAGCGGGTAGAACATATTTAGTATGGTAAATGTAATTATTATAACACTGAGTTCAAGTCACAAATTGATATTGGTTTATTTGGAGATATTGTACATAAATAATGTAGTAGGTTTTCTCATATTCTTAATAAAAAGTATTTAAACATGGTAAATACGGAACCCTTAAATCGAAAATCGAAAAAGTGCCCAGAGCTAGATGAACCACAGCGCTATCTCTCGCAGGATTGTCTTACTAACTAAGACGTCGCTGAGCAGCAGTTAGTTATCTGACAACAAAGTTCGTAGTTTAGTTCAGGCACAAAAAAAACCACGTGATAGGTGGCAAATAGGGGCTAAGGCAAAGAAAAGACTCACTAAACGAATTCTATTCATACTATAAATGGTTAGGTTAAATGTTTAAGACGGGAGCAAAACGAGTATCGATAAAGTTAACTGCGTGACAAAAGTAAGAGGGGGGCTCGACAAAGAAAAAATACGCTGAACGATATTTATTCATACCAAAAACAGTTAGCTTGAATGTTTCGGACGGGAGAAAAATAATATTGATAGAGTTTACTACATGATAGGCGGTAACAGGGGGGCACAAAGAAAAGACACACTAATCGATTTGTATTCATACCATAAATGGTTAGGTTAAATGTTTAAGACGGCAGCAAAACGAGTATCGATAAAGTTAAGTGAGTAACAAGTGTAAGAGGGGGGCTTGGGGGCGGAGCCCTCCGCACAAAGAAAATACACATCAATCGATTTGTATTCATACCAAAAATTAGGTTTAATGTTTTAGACGGGGGAAAAATAATGTTGACAGAGTTTACTACATGTCCGGAAGTAAAAGGGGGGCTCGAGGGGCGGAGCCCCATGCACAAAGAAAAGACACACTAATCGATTTGTATTCATACCATGAATGGTTAGGTTAAATGTTTAAGACGAGAGCAAAACGAGTATCAATAAAGTTAACTGAGCGACCTGTGTAAGAGGGGCTCCGCCCCCCGCACAAACAAAAAAAAACCGAACGATATTAATTCATACCAAAAATGGTTAGGTTGAATGTTTAAGACGGGAGAAAAAGAATGTTGACAGAGTTTAGTACATGTTAGAAAATAAAACGGGGCGGAGCCCCCCGCACAAAGAAAAGACACACTAATCGACTTGTATTCATACCATAAATGGTTAGGTTAAATGTTTAAGACAGGAGCAAAACGAGTATCAGTAAAGTTAACTGATTGACAAGTGTAATAAGAGGGGGGTACGGGGCGCGGAGCCCCCCGCACAAAGAAAAAAACACACTGAACGAAATAATTCATACCAAAAATGGTTAGTTTGAATGTTTAAGACGGGAGAAAAAGAATGTTGACAGAGTTCTTTATGTCAGGAGGTAAAATGGGGGCTTGCAAAGATAAGACACACTGAACGATATGTATTCATACCATAAATGGTAAGGTTAAATGTTTAAGACGGGAGAAAAACGAGTATCGATAAAGCTAACTGAGTGACAATTGTAAGAGTGGGGCTCGGGGGGCGGAGTCCTCACACAAAGAAAAAATACACTAAACGATTTTTATTCATACCAAAAATGGTCAGATTAATTGTTTAAGACGGGAGAAAAAGAATGTTGATAAAGTTTACTACATAATAGGCGGTAAAAGGGGGGCTCGGGGGGCGGAGCCCTTCGCAAAAAAAGACACACTAAATGATTTGTATTCATACCATAAATGATTAGGTTAAATGTTTAAGACGGGAGCAAAACGAGTATCGATAAAGTTAACTGATTGGTAAGTGTAAGGAGCCCCTCGCACAAAGAAAAGCACACTGAACGATTTTTATTCATACCAAAAATGATTAGCTTAAATGTTTAAAACGGGAGCAAAACGAGTAAGGGCACAAAGAAAAAATACATTGAACGATTTTTATTCAGGCATTATTGGGGCTCGGGGGCCGGACCCCCCAGCACAATGAAAATGCATACTAAACGATGTCTACTCACACCATAAATGGTTAAGTAAAATGTTTAAGACGGGAGCAAAACGAATATCGATAAAGTTAACTGTGTGACAAGCCCAAGAGGGGGGCTCGGGGGGCACAAAGAAAATACACAGTAAACCATTTCTATTCCTACTAAAAATGGTTAGGTTAAATGTTTAAGACAGGAGCAAAAAGAGTATTGATACAGTGAACCACGTGATAAGTATGAAAGGGGGGTTCAAGTGGTGGAGCCGATTTCTTATTCATAGTATACTTACCGTTGGGCTTTCGGCCATCAGGTTCGCGTATAAGGCACTTAAATAACAGTTAGTAAAAGGCTCCGCCCGCCGAGCCCGCCGCACAAAGAAAAAACACACTGGACGATTTCTTTTCATACCAAAAATAGTGAGGTTGAATGTTTAAGACGGGAGCAAAAAGAGTATTAATATAGTTAACTGCGGGATAGGCGGGATCAAGTTGTGTTCAATCTCTCATCTGCAACTGCAGAAGCTCTTTTGGCTGGGATGCTTGGAGCCTTCGACATTACGTCGAGCTCAGCTTTCGGCCTTACCACTAACCGGCTGCCTTTCTTTTAATGCGGAGATGATGATTTACAAACACATTCTTCGCAACGCATCCTCGCTCATCTCTGGTGGAAACGCAGCCTTAAAGTACAAAGCTATTGGTTGGTTCTCACACGTTTCCTCTCATCTCCGCCTCAGTGAAAATGCTGCCTTATTGTCGGGCTCTCCACGCTCCGGTTCACTTAATGACATTAATTAATGATTAAACGAATTTACCTGAAGTGAAGTTCTATCATAATTATACGAAGCGCCTCGTCCGAAGAGATTAGTAACAGAAGATATATACATTGTAGTTACGCCGGTAGGTGTCACCACTCTGCACTTAGTTAGGAGTTATTATTAAATTTGAATTTTTTTATAAGTGGGTATGCCTACATTCCATGACTAGGCCTCCCAACGCTCCATCCGTTCATATAGTTGAGAGAAATATTTTTATGTTGTAATAAATTGATCATTGATTGATGTATTTTTACACATATAGTAATGGGGTGAGCGATGCGATGGGCGGGAGGGAGTTTAGTTACTAATCTCTTCGGACGAGGCGTTTCGTATAATTATGATAGAACTTCACTTCAGGTAAGTTCGTTTAATCATTAATTATAATCATTAATTATACTTCGCGCCTCGTCCTCGAGATTAGTAACAGAAGATAACGCTCCGTCAGGTTATACAGAAGACTGAGGAGTATAACCTGCCCCTCTGCTTAGCGTTCGTGGACTACGAGAAAGCCTTCGACTCGATCGAAACCTGGGCTGTACTACAATCTCTCCAGAGGTGCCAAGTGGACTATCGCTATATCGAAGTGCTGAAGTGTTTGTACGAGAACGCCACTATGTCAGTCCGACTCCAAGACCAGAACTCGAAGCCTATTCCGTTACAGCGGGGAGTCAGGCAAGGAGATGTTATTTCTCCTAAACTGTTTACCGCTGCACTGGAGGATGTTTTCAAGACTCTGGACTGGAGAAGGCTAGGCATCAAGATAAACGGCGAGTACATCACTCACCTTCGGTTTGCTGACGATATAGTAGTCTTGGCTGAGACCATGGAGGATTTGAGTACGATGCTCGATGACCTCAGTAAAGCCTCCGAGCGAGTTGGTCTAAAGATGAACATGGATAAGACGAAGATCATGTCAAATACCCATGTAGCACCAACTCCCGTTACAATCGGAGACTTTACACTCGAAGTTGTGGACGATTATATATACTTAGGACAGACTGTCCAGTTAGGTAGATCCAACTTCGAGAAAGAGGTCAATCGACGAATCCGACTCGGTTGGGCAGCGTTCGGGAAGCTACGGCACATCTTTTTGTCCAATATTACGCAGTGTCTCAAGATGAAAGTCTTTGACCAGTGTTTGTTGCCAGTACATATGGTACTGAAACGTGGTCGCTTACAATGGGCTTCATAAGAAAGCTCAAAGTCACCCAAAGGGCAATGGAGAGGGCTATAGGTTGAAGTCTCTCTGCGTGATCGCATCAGAAATGAGGCCATCCGCAGCAGAACCAAAGTAACCGATATAGCCCTCCGAATCGCTAAACTAAAGTGGCAGTGGGCGGGGCACATTGCTCGTAGAACAGATGGCCGTTGGGGCGGAAAGGTTCTCGAGTGGCGACCACGAACCGGAAGGCGCAGCGTTGGTAGACCCCCCGCAAGGTGGACTGATGACCTGGTGAAGATCGCGGGAGTCCGCTGGATGCGGGTGGCGCAGGACCGGTCATTGTGGCACTCTTTGGGGGAGGCCTATGTCCAGCAGTGGACGTCTTTCGGCTGATATGATGATGATGATGATGATTGGATTGTCCGCTCCACCCTATCCATCCGGGTGTTGCGGATGGCGTCGACCCTGGCGCCGCGCGCGTGCGCGTGCGACGCGGCGGCGTGCCGCGTGCTGTGCCCGCTGAACGCCGTCGCGTCAATCCCGCACTCGCTCAGTATGCGCTTAATCCAGCGGCAAAGCGTTTGTAAACTTATTGGTTTATGTGGTTTTTTGGTACTGATGAACAGGCTGTCAGACTTTCTTAAGGGTTCAATTTCGTTTAAATAACAAGAAAGCGCTTCCGCTTGACATGTGGAAGGGTTTTCCCGGAAAAAAGGTAAGTGTATAACTGGCTGTTTACAACCAAATCTAGAAGTTATTATAATATTTTATCTGTAATTTCAATATTTTTGATATTCAGTTTGGACTCTGTGAGCCGTAGTAAGAGCAACTAATGTAACTGTTTTATTTGAAAGCTTGAGAAGCTTTCAAATAATCGTTTCGCTTATTCGTTATTAGGAAAATAATCACTTAAGTAACTTAATACAAGATTGGTATCTCAAGTTTCATAATACTTAGAGGTTGGAGGACGCAATTGTAGCCTGTCGACGTTTGATGTAGTCTGTCCTAGAACAAAGGATAAGGCCGACCTACAGGAGTTCAACGTTCCGTATTGACAGCCATCATTAAATAAATGAGTCATGAAATACGAGTAAATTACTGTAGAAATAGAGCGTCGTAAACGTCGACTGAATTGCTCTGATAAAAATGCCACCACTTTTTAAGGCAAACATCGTATTGTTTTATCGTGTCTGGTGATACGGACGCTATCAATTGATACATCATTAATTGAATAAATAAATAAATAAATAATAATAAATAAATATTATGGGACATTCTTACACAAATCGACCTAGTCCCACAGTAAGCTCAATAAGGCTTGTGTTGTGGGTACTAGACGACGATATATATAATAGATAGATATGATTAAATACTTATATACATAGAAAACATCCATAACTCAGGAACAAATATCTGTGATAAACACACAAATAAATGCCCTGACCAGGATTCGAACCCGGGACCTCCTGCTTCGTAGGCAGGGTCACTACCGACTGGGCTAGGAGGCCGTATAATTATGTTCAATGATGATGGTGGCAAGCTTCTTCTCAATAGCGCGGCCCGCACAATATCCCTGCAACCAGGGTAATCGAGTATTTGTGTATACGAACCGGAACTATATCGGGAAGTTATATTAAAGCATTGGAAAGTTTATTAGATTGGAAAGTTATGACTTCACTGACAAGAAGACTTCAAAAGACCATGGTTGCGTAAGGGTACGACCGTGATACCCTTAGCTTGATCTGAAATAATCTATCGAAGGCCTTTCAGTAGGACTTAAAAAAGGCGGGAGAGCATAGAAGAAAATGCCTATACAGAATACAGTGAAAGAGTGCCGCATAGGCGTCAGGGTATTTGTGCCATGAAATGTATTTAGCTATTTTCTTATTAATGATAATGAGGCTTGCGAATAGATAATTATATTATGGTACAACCAAGTCTGCACACTATCGCAACAATCGCCCTGTCTGTCAATTTCCATTCTATCAGGGTGTGATCTCCTTGACTAAAAATCAGCAACCGTATTGTCGCGGGATCTAAAATAAGAGGCAGAAAAGAACAACTTCCTTTGTTCACACCATTGCCAGAATTATCTCGTAACCTGAGTAAGATGAGGGTACTGGATACTGCCCATTCGGTTAATGGAAGCTATCACAGTTAATGTTATCTAGTCGGAAAAGTATCTGGCAGTTATACAGACTTCCTGTAAATAATATTATTAAAGCGTCAACGCGGCGAGTAACTCTAGCAATTAATATGGTTTTCCGGCTCAGCGTTAGACCTTTAACCGCTTGCCGTATCACTCCCACAGGCTGCCCTCACCCAATAGTTGAGGGGTCAGAAAATATTTGAATTCGGTAACCATCGGTGCGAAAGCGACGATGGATTTATCGATACTCATTAACCACCAATGTATATTTATCAGGGAGTATAGACTCAGGTACAGTCATTACACAGTTGAAATTATCATGGCCCTGTAGATTAACGAACTTGCAGCGTTCCAGTTACTTCGTATAGAGCCATCCGATTTCTGGGCACGCGAAGACCAGTTAAGCCGGCGAGTTTAGCTCGTAGCCTAATCTCGCAACATAATTTAGATGTTATGCGCGCTCGTTTTTCAGAAGGTACGCTTAGTCGCAGCTGACGTGAGTCTATAATCATTCCTAAGAACTTGCATGACGTTAATAAATAATAAAACCTAGTGAGATGAATAACTGTTTTGTTAATTCAATGTTCTCTAGATATTGTTCGCAACTTTGACGATACAGGGTGGTGAGGAGGCTTGCGGAACGCAATAACTTAACAATAGGTTTTGTTATTTTTCGTAACTATATACGGCGCCGAATGGTAATAAATTTGTACATTTTATTTTCATAGATAAGCCGTAGGTATTTCCTTGATTCTTCGTGATTTTGATAAAAAAATACGTATCTTTCAATTCGAGGGTAGCCTTAAAGCTTTGGTAATTAAACCAACCGGATGCGAGACGCGCACTAATTTCTATCAGAAAAAGTCTGCCAATTTCGGCGCGGGGGACGAGGAAACGCACACAAATACTGTTAACACTAATGCATTTTCCATTGACGTCGCTACACACGCACACGATCAAATTATCAAATACTAGCATAAAATATACTCACACAAGTACAAACACAGACACAGACAACCTGTCCGTGAACGAGATATTGTCATCTTTAAGTAAACGTACACAGTGCGAGGAACGCGTCGATACAGTATACTTAAGTATCGATATTTGTGATATTTTCAAGTCAAAGGTACATCATTGTCGGTTGTTAATAGAGTTAATTTCTAAATATTTTTTATGGTAACGCCTTATTGACAACCGATAATGATGTACCTTTGACTTGAAAAGGTCACATTTTATCGTAGATTTATTTATCGTATGCCTACATGTCACTGGATATAGAGAGGTATTTCTTCCCTAGGGTAGTGGGAAAGCAGATGATCAAGAAAATCCAGTGAGTGCTGCGAGGTCCAGGTAGGACAGTAGAGCTGCCAAGTTTGTAACTCTTTTAGCACCACCCAGGGATTACGTGTAGGGTTGTCTAAGGTGTTTTCTACGGACGCAGAGAAACATTGATCGTAGGTTAGTTATATATTTTTGAAACTTTACCAAGTATAAGGTTTAGCTATTGATAAAATTATAATGTTAAGTTGTGATTAAATATCAAGTTTTTCTACCAGAATATTACTTACAATGTTAGTATTCTATGTAAGTTAGTTTGTCTATTTGTTCAGGACAAATCTTGCAAGCTGATTTAGAATAACTTTTATATTATCAATTTAATATTTTGATGTGTATTTGCTTTTATATTTAGTGGAAAATACTACAAATTGGAACAAATAACTATTACAATGAAACAATTAACTGCAAAGAACTCTGGAACATCACGGGATTCGAACCCACGTGTTTAGATTACCGTTCCAATGTGCTTCCAATTACACTAGACGTTCCTCTATCCACCTCAGTGAATTTTTCACTGTAATGAACAATGATGAATCAGTCACTAGCGACATCGTGATGTCCCAGAGTCCTTCGCAGTTGATATTTTGATTGTAATGGGCATATGTTTCCAATTTGTGTTTCTACATATTTCTATTATCTCTTCTTCATTTTCTATTATAAATAAAAAGTATAACATACTGCTAATGTTAATATCGACATTTATTTTTGTGCTGTCCCATCACTAAAACTTACCTGTTAGGTACAGTGATACCAGAGTCAGAAATTAAAAGTGCCTATTTAAAGGGATGAGTGTGTTTAACGTACCTTATAATAAATAAAGTATAATGCATACAAAATTAAAATGCTACATAAAATGTATGGTGAAAATAAAGGAACGAATTAATTTCTAAACAGGAATATCGTTATTTCAAGCATTTACAAGTATATTTCACTTAAGGGGCGCCACACATTAGAACGGAATTCAGTGCGGAATTCATTACACTAGCTGAAATTTGTCTATTAAAACGGAAATTTGTTTATGGTAGCTGTATTTTTGAGACCATAGACAAATTTCAGCTATTGTGCCGTATAGCACACATACGCTGAGTTTCTTACGCTGGTTCTTCTCATTTGGGGCTCTTTTCCGAACCAGTAGTAGTTTATTGCCCTTCCCATAATACGGTTTTAAAAAGATTTGAATTCAATACAGTTGTTAAACCTGTGTTTATGTTTTATTTCATTACCGTGCGTCCGTGCGTAATGTGCTATAGGCTAGGTTATCCTTATAGTGTCAGTTTTTTGAGTTCGAAACCACCTTACTGCCCTGCCCTCGGCGGTCCTCGACAACATATATAATTTAAAAAGCTATGCGTGGGAATGATTTTTACCTTTGAAGTACTGACGTTAATCTTTCATTTTTCAATATGTAATTTGAATAATTTAAAAGTCAATTAAAATATGTTTAGAAACAATTTAATAACAACACACACACAGAGACAAACTGCTTTTTAACAGAGCAATGCTTTACAATTATGGCTGTATGCCGAATGGGTCTCTGCCTAACCCACGGAGTATCTTTTAAGTGTATTGACTAACCTGTCATAACAATGACAATGAATGACATAATGGCGGACGTATTTCTGCCGCAGGAGTCGATTACTCTTGTTTGCAATATTTCACTTATAATCGTGTTCATAATTGCATACCCAATTTATGAATGAATTCATTGATAAATTGGGTATGCAATTATATGAACCCGATGGTACAATGTACTATGAAGAGTCAAGTTTAAAAATTACCCTAAAGCAGATGTAGTACCATTAAGTGGCAACACTTTTTGATTGACAATATTTTTTAGTTTTTTGCTAATTTCGTGCACTATTTGATGATATTTAGATGTAATTATACTTACAGATGAAAAGAAACGTTATCCTTCTGTAAACTAAATAACTCAGATCTTTTCTTACATGAAAACACGCAGCAATTCGGCATTTTTACCTCAGATCGTTCTGCGCTGACTGACATTCATTGAATGGCGTTTGACGCGCGACAACTCGTTTTATATAACCGCTACGACTAGTGGTCTTGTACTTTTGGCAGAGGGGGACGCCTGACAATTACCACTCCATTGGTTTATTTCTCTGAGCCTTAAAGCAATCCGGAATTAAAAGCTTAACGGCTGTCCGCAAATTCTCGATCAGTTTTTATGAAATTGTTAAATTTATTAAGATTGAAAATTAGACATATTTTACCATTCGGCTTCGGCACTAGGAAAATATTAAAGACAAATTGACCTATTTGCGGTCACTAGTAATTTGTTTACAAAATAGTAATAAGTGGCCTGCATACTTCACTGTATCTAGTAATAGTGGGGCGGCGGGAGCGGGTGCGCTGCGCGTGCGTCGGCCTGTAAATGGCGCTCTAGCGGCCCCTGGGGTTGCGGTGGCGGCGGGGCGCGGGGAGCAGGCGCGCGGAGCAGGCGCGCGACCCCTCGAGAGTCGGAGCTGGCGGCGGCGGCGAGCCCAGCGTCGGCCTGTGTAACGCTGACGCTAGGCCTCTGCGGTTTAAAAGCTGCGACACGGTGTACTTCACCCGCCTGTATTGCGCTTGCGCTGGCTGGGCCCACTGGGGGCTTTTATCGCAGCAGCATATTATAGCAGCAGCTTTTATCTCTCCACCAGATTTAATCACAGCTGTCGCTGATTTAAGCATTTCCGTCAAGCTTTCGCTAAAAAAAGGAAAGGAGGGTCTATCTTGGATTTATTAAATGATGATGATGATGATATTTGAGAACTTTGTTTAACGAAAATAGTATAACATTTCGTCTTGTTACGCTATCTGCGTATTGTAAATCGTATAAAATACGACCGAGGCCTATAAACTTTTAAAGCAGGTCGCTATTTTTGTCTTTTGAATTTAATTGTGATGTAATTACTTCACCAAGATAGATATTGCGCGAGCCATTTTGTTTTGCTTGGGCCCTTGGGCTTAATGCAATGATCGCGTTTAGCGAAGTTTTTTGAAATGGAAACTTTAATTTCAGGATTGACCTGTGGCGCGCCTATTTTTAAGGAGTTGGCAGGTATTAAATATTTTGTAATGAGGTCTTTCCGAATTTCCTCAGTTAAACCTTCCGTAGTTACATGTATAAGACGAGTACTTATTTCTTTCCTTATAACTATACTTGTGCAACAAAGTATATTATTTATAGCATCTACGAAATGCGATCTCTCTGTGTTAGAGTATTCTGGCCCGGATGGTAAGGTGTGTTGAACGACGATGCTTAAGGACTTTATTTTATAGCCATCCATGAAAGTATAGCCATATTTTGTGGTCGATGAGTCAGAGTCATCGCCTAGTATTTGCAAGACATCATCGTCTAAATCGATTGTATCTAGAACTTTATCACTATCTATAGGCTCAACTGGCGACGTACTTGTGCCAGGAATAACGACCGCGCTTGTGGCGGGTAGGGCGCTGAAGCTTGTGCCTGGTATGGCGCTAGAGCTCGTGCCTTGTATGGCGCTAGAACTCGTGCCTGGTATGGCATTGGCACTCGTCTGTGTGCTGGTAAGTGTAGCGCCTTGCTAAGTCTCAGTTGGCTTTGTTTGATTAACAACAGGGTTAGGTAATTCCGTGATAGGGCAATGATGATTTTCAATAGGAACTTCCTGATATTCAGCACCAATGGTTTGGTCAAAATTCTGATCATAATTTATGCGTAAGTAATTTTATCAACCGGGTACTCCGGGAACCAATCGTCAGTCGTAAAACGGGTGTCGCTGAGCCAATAGCAATAGTTTGCTTTAGTTATTGAAAATACCTTTACTCCATTGACATTTAAATTATGAAATTTAATTTTGCCAATTTTAAATGGTTAGTTATTTTTTAAACTCAATCATTAACACTTACACGAATTATTTAAGAGATAATCTATATATTTAAAGTATTACTCGTCTGAATAAGATAACGCGTGTTATCCTTTCAAAAAGTTAGGTCACAATTCCCAATGAATTGTACGCCAACCGTCAAACAATGCGTCGAATTAGCCCCAACGACTAATCGGAATGCATTTATGTTTTATGTAACGTACGAGTATAATAGTATCTCCGTGGAAAAAGGAGAGGGAGGCCTGTGTCAAGCAGTGGGACACTCTTGGCTCTTAATAATAATAATAACGAGTATAAACCTGTCTTGCAGTTCGTTATAAGTAGATAACGGTTTGCTTTTTGTACAAATATAATTTTAGTTAGGTATCATCCCCCACTGAATTGAACGCCAAACGATAAATCATGCGTTAATTTAGCCCCAATGGCTAATCTGAATGCATATAAACCTAGGTCATATTACCTCGGTTCTTTAAAAACTTGCACAAAGTGAAAATTAATGTGATTTACCTGTTTCCTGTGGTAAAAATCCTCATTGGAAGCACTGTGTAACGAATCACTATCACTACGAAGTCGTATTTTACGTTTTAATTTTCGAACTTTGTGCATCAAATGATCTAAATAATCTTCGTACTTCTTTGTACGTAAACGTTTCGGCATAGTGCGAGAACTCACGGATAAGAAATTTATAATTGTAAGAAGTGACTGGAGAGGTCGAGCAGAGGTCGAAAATTCAAATTTAAAAATAACTCCAAACTAAGTGCAGAGTGGTGACACCTGCCGGCGTAACTACAATGTATATATCTTCTGTTACTAATCTCGAGGACGAGGCGCGAAGTATAATCATTAATTTGTGTTCGATCTCTGACCAGCTACTGCAGAGGCATCTTCTACTACGACGCTTCGGGCGTTCGGCTCTACGGGGAGCTCTGCCTTCAGTTCGGCAGATCTTCCCGCTCATACGCTTCCCTTAATCATTGATTTCGCTCTTAGTCTCTGCTGCTGCTGCGTTAGTAAACTGCTGCACTGACTTTTTGACATGGTGAATGCGTAGGCAACTTTTAGCAATGGACTGTTGAGGGTATCGAAAAGTGGTAAAGCCCACTAAAATAAAACGCACGTGAGCGAAGCCTCGGTTACAGCTAGTATAACATAAAAAAAAACCCTCTCAAAGTCACACGGTGAGGATTATTTGTTAACCTTGTGGTACGAAACACTTGGTGTCCCGAGTTCCGACTCGGACTTGGCCAGATTTTTTAGTGGTAAGGGTACCAGAGTAGGAAAAAGACAGTATGTTTCTCTTTGTCTATACCTACCTCGGTACCTACTCGTACTTACTTATATCGAATTTTATATCTGTGTCTAAGAGGCAGCGCAGATTTAACGTACAGGTAGTAATGGCGCCGTAAACCCGTTTTTGTGGACCGGATAATTTGGAGACTTATCTCTCGCATTAAGCGTTATTTCCCGACCATTTTCTCATAAATAGCTCGGTGGCGTGCGAAATGATGATGAAGTTGTGGCGATATCATCTGTCAAATTAACACTTTTATGCCGATCTCAGTCATAACAGTTCCAAAACGTTTTTGAATGCTATGAAAATCTAGTCTTTTAATGTGATACTCACATTGTCGGTATTACGATGGATGGTGCAAAATATTTACTCGTGTAATATAATAAAATGACTAACATTGAAGTATGCAGTACAGTATACTCAAATGTTAGTTACTTACATATGGCTTGTAACTTTTTTAAATAAACCTACCTAATTCGTTGACTGTTTATGATAGCCATGTGGAACGATTCCATTGTTATAATTTACTTAAGCATAAACTAATCAAAAAAAACGGGTGGCACTCCGGGAGTGCCGGCAGAAGTGAAAACTTGAATATTAACTTTGTGCATTTTTGATATTTTGGAATGGTTAGGGAATAATTTTGCACGAATTGCTTTAATTATCAGTATAAAAATTTTATGTGGTAAAATACAATATTCATTTATTGCGCTATCGTACACAAACATGACAATTTATATTACATTAAAAATTTAACACTTCGGAACTATTACAATTATTTAACATTAAAAAGTTTATCTCCCTCTTCAACGACTCTTACACCATCATCATTACTAGAACCATCATCGCCAGTCTCTAAAACTGATACGATAGGTTTATGGTAGCTGAAATAAGAAACGTACAATTTTGATTCTAACCTATTTAAATGTCTAATAAATACCGCATCAATAGTAGTTTTGTATTTCGTAGTGCTAAGATTACGATTTCGAACGAAACAGCAGGCGCAGGCATACATTTTCGCCGCGCGGTAGAAAGAGAGGGGAATACTTCCTCTTCTACGCCGCGCCGGCGTAGAAGAGGAAGTATTCCCCTCTCTTTCTATTCTCTAGTCTATTGGCTTCAATGACATTGTAACCATTTTTCGATCAGGTCACGTGTCCGTCTTACGAATTTTCATGAATTTTATGTTATTTACATTTATTTTTAATAAAAATATAAATTTTTACTTAAAGCCTGACCAGAAATATATGATCATGCACCATGTTGCGGAATTTCATTGGAACTAATTTCTTGCACTGGCAATTATTTTACTGACAGAATGATATGCATGTGTGAGTGCATGTGATAGGATGTCAGTGTCATTGTCGCGGTTTATTTGAATTACAGTAAAGTGTTGAATATTAAATAATACAAGACAAAAATATCCCAAAATTATTCATAGTTAAGAGCGAAACATTGTGAATAGTGTATGTAATAAACAGCTGTAAATAATACGCTCGGGAAATGGAACTATTTCGCTGTGAAACATTTTCAAATTAACATCAGAGCTGACAGGTAAACAAAACAAGATGTCACTATACCATAGAGAAATAATACGCTCTATGGCTATACTGAACTGTTGCCATATAAATAAAAATAATAGCGCCCTCTTGACAATAATCATATATTCTGGTCAGGCTTTACCTATATTTCAGTGAAAAGAAAACTAATTTCTGTAAGAATATATTTTGTCGTGTGTCAAATGCTTTTCTTGCCTTGTCAGTCAGCCGGGTTTTCTTAATTTATTTACTTTCGTCCTCCTTTTGACCAACTAACCTGTCAAATATGCCGGACGTAAACATAGTTCACCATTTCCGAACGCACTCCTCACTATCAAGTTGTCAACCACTAAAATATGGATGGTACAAAGAGGATCGGCCTCTCTTATATTAAAACGGTCGAAAAAGTGTCCAGCGGTAAGCACTAAACAATAGTTCCAAATATCTCCGGGTGGCGCTAAGTATACTTCAGCATTTATAATGAACTAGCTTTTTCCCGCGGCTTCGCCCGCGTACTAAAAGTACTAAAAAAGGAGGTTCTCAGTTAGACTCGTATGTTTGTATGTAGGAATGTACGTTTGTCCGCGATCATCTTGCGTTTCGCTGAACTGATTTAGAAGCGGTTTTCGGAAAAGTATTCGTTACATTCTGGAGGTTTCGGTATACCACGTTTTGAAGACGGCGGTTCCCTCATTTTTTATTTTAAAGAAATTATTGCAATAATTGTTTAATTGTTACGCCATCAACGACTTACTACCGAGAGATTATGATTAATACAGATTTCTACTCTTGAATAGAAGCTTTTCCCCGCGACTTCATTTGCGTGGAATTAGTAATCCACCCTCCTTTTTACCCGCTTAAGGAATGACTTCTGGGATAACAACTATTATATATCCTTCTCCAGAACGCAACATATCTCCACACCAAATCATCTAAATAGGTTCAACGGTTATTAATTTCCCATACAAACTTTCAACCCGTGTTTCACCCCCTAGAGGGTTGATTTTCGAGATAAAAACTATCCTATATTGTTTACCGAGACTCAATCTATATAATATGTACCAAGTTTCATTTCAATCGTCTGTTCAGCGGTTAATAATTCGCCATACAAACTACCAACATGTTTTCTACCCTTCTAAGATTGATTTTCGGCTTAAAAAATATTCTATATTGTTTCCTGGGACTCAAACTATATCCACAACAAAATTATCTAAATCGGTTCGCGGTAAAAAAATCTTCATACAAACCTCCAACCCCCATTTCACCCCCTTAAAGATTGATTTTCGAGATAAAAACTGTCCCATGTCGTTTCCCGGTACACAAACTATCTCTATACCAAGTTTCATCTAAATTGGTTCAACGTTTAAAAATTCCCCATACAAACTATCAACCCCCATTTCACCCCCTTAAGTGTTGATTTCGTAATCAGCGACCCGATAAACCATAGAAACAATACCCATGTTGATATTTAAATTTTGTCACCACATTTCCCCCTTATGGGTTGAATTCTCAAAAAAGCTGAAACACTTGTTTTCTCATTTATCGTTAGGAATACTCTTGTAAAGTTTCGAATAAAATAGTTGAACTAATCTCGTTTCCCATACAAACTTTGAACCCCATTTCCCCCTTTAGGAGGTAAATTTTTAAAAATTATTTCTAAGTGCATCCTTATGCCTTATAAGGAGCCTACGTACCACATTTGGAATCTCTAGAACCAGCGGTTTGGGTTGTGCGTTGATATGTCAGTCAGTTTCTTCTTTTATATATTTAGAAGATTGCAATTTGGCACAAATACTTTCAAGAATTTTCATGTCCACAATATTAAATTTCAAAATCGATGCCATTTTCTTAATTAACGTCCCAAAAAATCACAAAAACGACACCCATATGGATATTTAGACATTTCAACCCCATTGTGCCCTGACAGGGGAGATGGTATTTCACGTCCGCCACGTCGGATTTTCAAATCGTTGTTGTTTTCGTAATCAACGACCCGATAAACCATAGAAACAATACCCATGTTGATTTTCAGACTTTTTGACCACATTTCCCCCTTTTAGGGGTTGAATTCTCAAAAAACCTGCAACACGTATTTACTCATTTATTGTTAGGAATACTTCTGTGAAGTTTCGAATAAAATAGACTAACTAATCTTGTTTCCCCATACAAAGTTTGGACCCCCATTTCACCCCCTTAGGGGATGAATTTTGAAAAATCCTTTCTTAGCGCACCTATAGACCTTATAAGGAACCTACGTGCCAAATTTGGAATCTCTTGAACCAGCGGTTTGGACTGTGCGTTGATAGATCACTATGTCAGTCAGTCAGTCAGTCACCTTTGAGTTATATATATATAGATTACCGATATTTAATACTTATATGACATTCTAAATAAAATGAATATTCAAAGTGTCTTTCTTCTCCGCAAATAATTATTTTGTAAATATGTATGGATTTAATTTTTTAATATCAAAATTAATTTTATCAAATTTAATGTCATTGTGGCGCCATCAGTTTATCGCCTTCTGACGGACACTTTTGTAACATAGAGATTTATATCCTCCTTGTACCATCCATACACTAAAATATGTAATATGGATGGTATAGGAAGGATGGAACTCTCTTATAGGAAAACGGTCGAAAAAGTGTCCAGCGGTAAGCACTAAACAATAGTTCCAAATATCTCCGGGTGGCGCTAGGTATATTTCAGCACTTGAAATGAATTACCGATATTTAATACTTATATGACTTTCTAAATAAAATTAATATTCAGAGTGTTTTTCATCTCCGCAAATAATTATTTTGGATTTTATTTTTTTTAATTTCAAAATTAATTTAATCTTTAATATCATTGTGGCGCCACCAGTTTATCGCCTTTTGACGGACACTTTTGTAACATAGAGATTTATATCCTTCTTGTACCATCCATAATATGTAATATGGCCCACCATTTGTCATTAAATTAACACTTTTAAATGCAAAATACGCGACAAACCGAATTTTGCCCATATATGTCTTTAATTCAAAACTGTTATTTTTTTACGCTTTTTCATTTGAGTATAATTTCAATCGGGTCTACCGTACCCCTCGACGGAATTATTAATATAGATTTATTCGATCAGGTCACGTGTCCATCTTACGAATTTTCAACCTGACCGGTGTTGCCAACTCCGCATTTCAATCAGTGCTAAAACTATACTGAAAAAAGTGCTAAAATAGTGCTAAAACTTAAAAAAATATGGTAAAAAAGTGCTAAATAAAAAAGTTATCCATTCGAATGTGTTAATTATAATATCTTCCAATGAAGCGAGTCATATAATATCGATTGAACTTCACTTGCGAAGCTCGATTGATCTTATTTAATTTAATGGTAATACGTACAGAAGGCTAACTTCCCTACAAAATCAATGTTTGACAGCATTTTCATAGATGAACGATGACACATGATGTCTCCATACAATTTTGCCTTTCGACTTCTAGGGTTGACAAGTACGCGATTAGTTTGATTGCTAGATCTGCCCCAATCTACCTAGACACCGCCCCTTATATTATGCGCTCTATCGGACCGTTTTTTCTAGTCACCTATTAACGACTGTTTTGCTCGGTAATTAGGTTCAACTGTGGTTAGGGAAATAGAGCAAAAGTAATGTCCGGTTCTCTACTGGTCCGTGTGTACAACTCCACAAAGTGACAGCTACGGCCTTGGTTAGTGATCGGATACTTTTCGAGGTTGTCAAAATCCCCTTCGTTTATTTGCAGATAAGATAAAATATTTAAGTAGTTTATAGTAGTAGTTTTGTTTGTACTAAAATTACAGTTAAATTGGGCAAATGAGGTAATATATCAGACATTTATTTAGTTTTGTATTAAAACTACTGATAGCTTAGGTAGATTGAGGCAGATTGGAGCAGGTCTAGCAATCAAACTAATTCCATACTTGACTTGTCAACCCTATAAAGTCGAAGGCAAAATTGTATGAAGACCGCATGTGTCACCGTTCATATTTCAAAGTTCTGTCAAACACTGAATTTATAGGGAAGATAAGCATCTTTATGTAATACTATTATATTATTCTATGCTACTACTACTGTCAATTTTGGTTTGACAGACTACGAATAAAACTTATCAACTTTTGGAAATTTATTTTTTATAAAATTGCAATTTCCAAAAAAGTGCTAAAAATAGTGCTAAGTGCTAAATGCAAAAAATTAGGGCTAAGTCAGTCTAAATAGTGCTAAATTTTGCACCAAAAGTGGTAAATTGGCAACACTGAACCTGTCGAATCTGTCGGTCACGTGACCCTGTCGAATCTGTCGGTCACGTGACCCTGAGTTTAACATTTTTTCCCATAAATCTCTATAAATGGAGTACGCTTCGCCTCATCTTTCCAAACAAAAAAGTCTGCCAAAATCTGAGGGGGCGAGGTAGCACGCATGTGATGTTTTCAAGTCAAATGTACATCGTTGTCGGTTGTTAATACAGTTTATTTCTAAATGATTTTTTATGGCAGCAACGCTTTATTGACAACCGACAAAGATGTACCTTTGACTTGAAAACACCCAACATATTTGACATATTCTTTTTATACTTTATAACACAAAATGGAGCAATAGATAGTCGACTGTACAAATGTTAACATATGGTTCATTATTGGATGCAGTTTTTGTAAATGTCAAACAAAAAAGCCAAGGATCATTTTTGATTGTATTTTCAAACAACATACCTATAGAAGACAGCAATCTTTAAGCGCGTTAAATATGGAGAAGTGTCAAACGTCAAATAGTTACTGCCCGTCAGAAAGAAAACGATTGTCTTTGAATCGATTCTGTAAACGAAGCTTAATTTTCGAGTTAGGTTCAATCTTTTATTACGAAAGTAATGATAAATAAAGTAAAACTATACTTACATCTGAAATGGTATTTCATCTTTTTATAAACTAGACGAAATATAACATTTTTTACATCCAAAAACAGCGCATAAGGGCATTTTCACGGAGCTTGTTATCCATTGACCACGATGACGAAAATGCGTGACATCGATTATTGAAATAGTTTTTATAGATGTACTAGATTTTCCTGCCAATACTTTTGACAGAGGGGAAATGATACCTAAGGCCTCTCCTGGTTTAGAACTCTCTGTTTTTCCCCATCACAAAAAGTGCACAGCGCCGCTAAAGAAGTTTTCACTTCAAAAATACCTATAGGTCATATTATTAGTTATTACTTATTATAATAAATCCAATTAGGTTTTAAAAAAATGTGATTGGCTTTTGATTTGTATAAGTTTTTTTTTTCGAAAGTTTACTCAGTTTTCTTAGGTAAAGTCTCTCTCGATTTAGTATGATGGTCTTATTTTAGTCAATATAATTTTCCAAGTGCGTGTCGGACCACGCATAATGGAGGGTTCTGTAGATCAACTAAATAAGAAGCAAGCCTGTCGTAAAGCATTTTTTAAGCAGTTTAACTAGATAACTAAGTAGCAGCACACAAAAGACACCGCTCGATATACATAATTTTATCAATATAGTTTTACGAATAAAGTGGCTGTGATGGACGGAGAGACAGACTGACATGACAAAACTATAAGGGTTCCATGTTTGCCATTTTGTCTACGAAACCCTAAAAGAAATCCATACATTTTAATTGTTTATTTATTAAAGAACTTTGGAGCTTGAGAGTGCGTATGCAAGTGTATACTTACCCTACTAAAGAACAATAGCTCTACTCTCTAATTTAAACCTATATCTTACTCGTCGTACCTTAGAGAATTCAACCCGGATGGAGTAGCCATGTCTGTCATGTTCTATACAAAAAAAGTGTGCCGATTTTTGCGGGGGAGGGGAACGTCAAATGTATGGCTATTCGTACGTAACGTACAAATAGCTACGTCAGATAAATGTCAGTCCATACATGTATATGTTTTCGGCAGAGGGGAACGCCTGTCAATGGCGACTCCGGTTTTCGTACTTAAGTACCTCCATTTTAGTAGCAACGAGTGACGTAAATTCTACCAGCTGATTTGATAGAGAATCTTGCTTAAAAAATGAAACGATGAAATCCCAAAAATATAATTATATATTTCACTTTAATTTATTTTTTTTACTATATTGAAATGGATTTAGATAATAATTAATTAATATTTAACATAATTAAAGTCTGTAATAGACTCCTAAGAAGGCTCAAAGTCACCCAAAGGGCCATGGAGAGGGCTATGCTTGGAGTCTCTCTGCGTGATCGCATCAGAAATGAGGCCATCCGCAGCAGAACCAAAGTAACCAATATAGCCCTCCGAATCGCTAAACTAAAGTGGCAGTGGGCGGGGCACATTGCTCGCAGAACCGATGGCCGTTGGGGCGGAAAGGTTCTCGAGTGGCGACCACGAACCGGAAGGCGCAGCGTCGGTAGACCCCCCCACAAGGTGGACTGATGACCTGGTAAAGGTCGCGGGAGTCCGCTGGATACGGGTGGCGCAGGACCGGTCATTGTGGCACTCTTTGGGGGAGGCCTATGTTCAGCAGTGGACGTCTTTCGGCTGATATGATGATGATGATGATGAATAGACTCATGCCTTTGACTGATTGTACTAAATGTATACAGTGTGTAAATTTTATACGGGCGTATATTGTACTGGCGATTAGTATTGGACCTAGGGAACCTAATTACATTTATTTCTTTATGAAAATAAGGATTTATTTTCATACATAATAATTCAGCCCGCAATGTATTGCATCCATGACAATTAAATTACCGATGCATCATGTCAGTTATGTCAGTTTTAAATCAGTTGTATAGCGTACATTGGTAGGACTTAAAAAAAATCGTTACACATAGTTAATAACACTATTTAACAAAATGATTATACTATATGAGTCCTATTGCTGGATACTATAGGTGGATAAAGTATACGCCCGTATACAATTTACAGGCTGTATATATGTACTTATAATAATTAATAATACAAAGAATTATTGATGGATAACCTGGCACGCGAGTATTTAATTTAAGGTATATAAGCGTTTCGAATTCATCGAACGGGGAAAGTAAATTAAAAGGTATATATAGGTGTATTTAACCGATGTCCATTTGCTACAATTAATCCGCAGCTCGGAAACGAGAGTGAATCCATTAATAAACCCTTTTCGTTGACATTCAAAACAATTTCACCCGGGAATACTTAAAAACATATATTGTGATCTCGCCACGGTGCTGCCATCTAGTGTAAAACTCGAATGCGGAAACTCTCATAAATTGTTGTTTGTTTATTAAAGGAATTCGAGCATCGCTGTTTAGGCACTGGTCCCACCGCGAGCGAGTAAGCTATGAGCTATCGGCTATTTTCTAGCCCAAGAAACGAACAAAAGATAATCGCTTCCGTGTAAATAAAAGAGAGAGAGATATATTTATAGTTCATCGCTGGCTGTTCACACTGCGATGAACTATAAATACATCTCTCTCTTTTATTTACACGGGAACGATTATCTTTTGTTCGTTTCTTGGGCTAGAAAATAGCCGATAGCTCATAGTTACTCGCCCGCGGTGGGACCAGTGCCTAACGGCAGCTTTAGCGAAACTCAAGTAGTGATCAGTTTATTCTTCTTTGCGGAGGAGCGTTTTCTCTTTAGAAGAAATTGCTACGGTTATGAGAACAGCTAGTGTGTGTAGTGTAAGGTTCGGAAAGGATGAGTAATGAAACAAGCAGATGCTGGAATAATACTGGGCTATATTTCATAGATGGCATCTTAAATATACAATGGTTACATCATAGATTATATATGTATAGAGGTGACACCACACCTTCCCTCTAAATGAAAGAAAAAAAAAGTTGATTTATACCTTTTTTTTTTTTTTTGTATTACAACAGCGCTTTTACTACAATTAGGCGCTTTATATTTGTATTTATCTATATATTAGGATAATATAATTTAGTCCTATTTTTATGTATGACTTCGGACTTACCGTCCCTAATTATTTCTACATTCGGGGTTACATCTCTTATGACCTTGTAAGGGCCTAAGTATATTGGCTTAAACTTATTACCTATTACATTACGTACTAAAATTAAATCATTTGGCCGATACATTACAGCTTTAACACTAGCATCATATTTTTGTTTCCGATGTATCTTACTGTGAAGTAAGTTGTCTCTTGCTTCTTTTTGCGATAACTGTAACCGAAACTTTAACTCTGCTGGATAGTCGTCATAATTATAAATTGGATCTACGTTATTACCTAAAAAATTACTGGGAAGACTGCATTTTTTCCCAAATACGAGTTCATAAGGTGTATATTTTGTTTCTCTATGAACTGACGTGTTGTATGAAAAGCACCAATAGGGTACCCATTTGCTCCAAAACTCTGGATGATTATCTGTTTGAATACGTAGATATGAACCAAGGTGTTTATGAGAATTTTCTAATGCACCGATACTCTGATGGTGGCAAGCTGTTGAATTAAGTTTTGATATATGCAATAAGCGACAAACCTCGGTCATTATTGAGGACATGAACTCCGTACCTCTATGAGTTGCTATTTCCTTTGGTATCCCGTAGCGTAGTATAAAGTTATCTACAAATGATCTTGCCACTTCTGTAGCACTCTTGGAAACTAGTGGATAAGCTTCGACATATTTTGTAAGCTCGCATTGGAGCGTTAGTATATAATTATAATTATTACTATCTGTCTCTAAGGGACCTACGATATCTAAATATAGTTTTTCGAACGCTGTATGCGCAGTAGACGTAATTACCATTGGTTCTTTCGTATGAATTGAATGCTTTTGTTTTTGACACTTATCACATCTTTTAACATAATTTATAACGTCTTTTTCAAGGCCTGGCCAGAAATAATACTTTTTGATGTTGTTTATCATCCTTCTCACACCCGCGTGGCCACTTGTGGGTAGAAGATGGAAATCGTTCAATATTACTTTCTGGTCATCCTTATCGTTTATTTTATCTACGTCGACTAAGACACATAATCGTGGTTTATCATTGTCCTTATAATTCTGTAATTCATTTAGTAATTTGTTTATAAATATATTATTTTGCTTTGTTTTTATTAAGTATACTTCATTTTTTTTTATATTCTTACACAATTCTACAAGTTCTCTCACAAATTCGGCTCGCGTAATCCATGATCGAGAAGATTTGCATTTAATGTAAATTCTTTTGTCATCTGGTACATAACATAAACTTTCACTTTCTTTTACGACTTTTGTTCTTTTTGCTATATCTAGCTTTTCTTTTTCTATAAATAACAACTCCGTATAATCCTTGGGCTTGTCAAGCACCTCTACAACTTTTGGTTGGTCAGGCCAATCGCTGTTAAGGTTACTGTCTAAGCTTTTCTCCTTATCCTTTTCTTCCATTCTTCTCTTTTGTGCTCGAGTTGTAACTGCTAAAATACTTTCACCCATCTCTTTTAAGTTATCGGTTGTTAAAGTTATTCGAGATAATGCGTCTGCAGCCACATTACACGAACCTTTTACATACTCTATCTCGAAGTTGTACTCTTCTAGTAGAAGTCTAAATTTCATGAGTCTACTAGACGGATCTCTCATAGTGAATAAATAAATCAATGGTCTGTGGTCTGTCCGAATTTTAAATTTTTTACCAAAAAGATACGGTCTAAAATGTTTAACAGCCCACACTATTGCTAATAGCTCTTTCTGTATGGTTGGATAATTTTTTTCCGCTTTATTTAGACTTCTACTAGCGTATGCAACTGGTCTCTCATCCTGATTTGATAAAATTGCTCCTAACGAAACATTAGATGCGTCTGTTTGGACAATACATTGATTTTGTTCAGAAAAGTCCGGGTACTGTAACACTGGTGGTGAAGTAATTTTGCTTTTTAATAATTCGAATGATTTTTCACATTCACTGTCCCATTGGTATGGCACATTTTTCTTGCACAAATTATTTAATGGGTAAGCTATTTCTGCAAAATTTTGAATAAATTTCCTGTAGTAATTGACGAAAGCAATAAATCTTCGTAGTTCATCTAAGTTATTGGGGCGGGGGTAATTTTTAACTACATTTATTTTATCTGGGTCTGGCAAAATACCATCACCCGTAACTACGTGGCCTAAATATAATATCTCTTTTCTTAAAAATTCGCATTTTTGGGGATTTAATTTTAAATTAACTGTTCTTAACCTTTCAAAAACGTCTTGTAAATTTTCATTGTGTGTATGAAGATCTCTTCCGAAAATAATCAAATCGTCTAAATATATGAAACATTTATCATAAGTTAAACCTGCCATAGCCATGTTCATCATGCGGGAAAACGATCCTGGGCTGGTTTTCATTCCCATTGGCATTCTAACCATCCTGTACTGTCCTGAACAAAATGCTGTATAGTTACGACTACTTTTGTTTAAATTGACATTGTAAAATCCTTGGTGTAAATCTAAGTGTGTAAAGTAAATACTACCTGACAGAGCATCTAATATTTCCGTAATATTTGGGAGTGGGAACTTATCGTCCTCAATGCAATTATTTAATTTACGATAATCAATGACTAATCTCCACTTTTTCTGTCCACTTTCGTCTGTCTTTTTCGGTACTAGCAGTATTGGGCTAGACCACTCACTCCTACATGGTTCTATTATACCTTGATTTATCAAATTATCAATTTGGGAGTTAATTTCATCTTTATGAGCATGTGGTAGACGATATGGTTTACTAAATATTGGAGTAACGTTTGGTTTTAAAGTTATGGAATGCTCATAAATGTCCGTAGTTGTAAGTTTATCACCGGGTAAATGAAATATATCGCAATATTTAGCACATAGTTTTTCTATTGACGCTTGTTCTTCTGAATTTAATTGTTTTAATTGTAGTAATTTAAATAATTCTTGTACTATATCTGCACTTTTATTTAGTTTCTCAAACGAACATACATTATAATCTTTACGTCGATGGATCGTTGGCTGTAAATTTGTCAATGTTAAAGTTTTATTTGTAGTATTTAATATTTTAACAGGTATCATACCGTTTGTTGGTTTGCCAATTGAACTAGCTAAATAAATTCCATGACTTATTTCTTGTGAGCAAACTACACACTCTTCTGTGATATTAGTCCTAATGTAATGAATTGATTCACATTTTGGTGCAATTTGTAGTAGCTTAGTCTCGTCGCCGTATATTGGTAAAGTGATTTTATAATCAGGGGATAGTTTTAACGTTAAAATATTGTCGTCATAATCCATTGTTGCTTTATATTTCTTAATGAAGTCTTGACCAATGATGCCATTTGTCGCACATGGCAATGTTTCAAATACAAATACTTTATGATGCAATAAGTGACCGTTAGTGATTAATTGCAAATTCATATATCCTATTGCTTGGACTTTGCCTCCCATACCATTTATAAGCATGTCATCGTTATGGATCGGGAGATCAAGTTCAACAGCGTGTTTATATTTTATAGCCGATATGGAGGCGCCTGTATCTAACAGCCACGTATAAGGCTTGATACCTACTAACAATTTTATATACGAACTATTGTTTGCAGCAAATATATGTTCCATTTTAGTCACGAAAAAATGTATTTTCATTTTCTTGGCTACTTTGGGGTTGAGGATTATTCACTTCTTCTTCTGACATTACACGCATTTGTCCTCTACGTATCCACTGGTTACCTCGAGTGCTAAAATTGTTATTATACCTTCCTCGAGACGGTCTAGAATATCTAGCGTGATCATTACCTCTATTTGGCGAATGCTGGAATCCGCTGAAGCCTCTGCGAGCTTCGGTTGAGTACGCATTCGGGTTGCCACGCGAGTTCCTATTTGTATATATTCTTGGGCTATATTGACCTCTTGGCCCATTACGATGTCCTTGTTGGCTCCTATGAGAGTAGTTGTATGGTTCATACGTACGCATCGATTCCTCAGCTGGTGTAGCAGATGAGGTCTCCTCGCCTTTGGCGGACTGTATGGCATCTTTCAGCGTCGCAAAATTCCTGGCTGCAATGATAGTACTGAGCCTACGATTTCGTAAGCCGTCCGCAAACTTTTTTATAGCCATTTTCTCATTCAGTGGCTTTAAAATTTTGTAGCTTTCTGATTTGCCTTCTGCTTGCGAAATCGTAAGTTCTACAAATAATTCCGAAATTTCTTTCCCATAATCTTGAATTGACATTTCGTTTTGTTTAATCTGCTGCAATCGGTTTTGGATAGCAGTAGCCGATTTTTGTGGAAGAAGGACCTGTTTCATATCAGTTACTAATGCATCCACCGTATCGTAAGATGAATTTAATTTTAATTTAGCTGCTTGAGACAACCTACTTTTCAGTATAAATAGTATCAAATTCTTTTTACAATTATCACTTTTAAGCAAGGACGCGTAATATTCAAGGTTGTCGATTAAGCACTTAATACTGTCCTCATCGTCAGTCATTTGCGGCAATAAGGATAAAGCCGTTTTTAAATTGAAAGTATCCATGTTATTTTCAGACATTGTTTCTTCTTTCACAGTACATAAATCAGAAATTTTCTTGTATAAATCTATAAAATTTTGTGACAATGTTCTAATTATGTTTGCGTCTTCCTCTAAAATATTACCTTTTTGAATATCTACTGATAAATGTTCTGAAATAGTAGTGTATTGACTAAATAATACATTTGCTTCGTTAAGTTTCTTTACAACTAAATTTCCTTTACGTTTACTTGGACCAACTTTAATTAGGTAGCGTCTAATTTCTTTCAATTCTAAATACACATTGTTTAAGACATCAATCATAACTTACCATTTATTTCGGCTTAGTGGTCACAAGTAGATAACACAGATCACTGATTTAATTACTTACATTAAAGTTATATGTTTAATTTTAAAGTCCACTATAAGATTTCGCATAGTAGGCGTAGTCCAAACCGTCATAAGTACATAAATGTCCCCGAACGGAAATTATCTATATTATACGCACTCGCGATCATTTGCGATTAAATATAACGCACTTAATTATGCACTTTTACGTCGCGCACTTGTAGACATGCCTATTACGCAGGTATAACGCGCACTGGATTATATACAGGGTGATTCATGAGACGTGAGCAGGCTTAATACTACGGATTCAGTTAAAAATAAGCTATTGTTTGATATCAGTATTAGTGTGATAAGCGCAAAAATATTTTTTTTAAATAAAAATAAAACGTTTGAAATTATTTACGACACGCATGGTCACTCTACAATTAGAATACTCCGTCGAGTACTGATATTCTCTTGTTTTTCTGTGATATGTGTCAAATTGACGTCTGGTTACTTTTGAATCATCGTATCTCATTTAATTTTTTTTTTGTAATTTTTCATAACCAAATTGCTGTCATGATTGTCAAAGAGGTTTTATCTTTATTGATTTGTTTATGTGGGGTGACCATGATTACAGAGAATAAAATTTCTACAAAACAAAAAGGTTAAAAAAAATTTAAAGGCGTTATTGTTTCACTTAAACATGATGGCGGTCGATTCATTATCGTTAACTAAGTGTGTAGGGTTGCTCCTGCTCACGTCTCATGAATCATCCTGTATATATTATTATTATTATTTTATTTTATTTTTTTAAGCTGTTTACTTATTCGCGGATAAACACTTTAATTTATAATTATGTCGTATAAGTGACCTCAAACTCCGCCTATGTCCTTGGGTGCCGAGGGTGCCGCTTGCAGCTGTCGCCGGTATGTAGACAGCCTTAGGGCATTTTGGTTAATGCCCTGATGAATCCACTGGCCGTGGCACCTTTTGTAAGCACTGTACAATAGTTTCATTAGGCCGATGCCTATAATAATTGCGATGATGGTGAGCACTATATTTATAGTGCTTAAGTGGGTCCGCACCTCCTCGACAGTGGCCTGGTTCATGCCCCCCGTCTGGGCGATCACGATCTCCTCCTGCTTGGTTTGGCTGGAACCCATGATGTTAATAATACGAATTGTACCGGGAAGTGTCTGAATCGGATAATGTCCGTAGTAAAAGTGGCCATCTTATTTAGTTACTTTTACAATGTCCTATAATTGTTATCTGAATAAGGAATGGCACGCGCGCGTGGGCCGGCGCCGGTATCGTATGGACGTCTCGCGGCGAATTCGTAGAAGAATATAACACTTTAAACTGTAACTAGTTATCACTTCACTACTTATAACATTGTCTTTAAAAGTTTGTAACCAAGGTTAAGACCTTGTAAAATAACTAAGTAAAAATTTGAAATTACTTTAGAGAGGTATCTAGTCGTGCTCTAGGGCACAAAATTGGCAGGGTCGCCATGTAAGGTTCGGAAAGGATGAGTAATGAAACAAGCAGATGTTGGAATAATACTGGGCTATATTTCATAGATGGCATCTTAAATATACAATGGTTACATCATAGATTATATATGTATAGAGGTGACACCACAGTAGTGTTTATATAATATATGAAACGAGTAAGATATTGCAGACAAACGAACACTGTTTTTTTTTGAAGACGTCATTCTAACCTTATCAATGAATGTATTAATTTTGGTACATAATAAAGGCTGATAAGTTTCTAATCTGCAATATTTTTACAAAAATGTTTGAAAGTAATTGCTGATTTCCACTTTATTACATCAATTTGGTGTATACTACAACCTCAAAAAAAGTTATATCAGCTATTGGCAATTAAGGAAAGGCATGACTGGATAAGCGTCGGCAGATCGAAAGCCTGCCGAGAGTTAAATTCGGAGAAGTCTTCAAATATAGATTTCCGTGGACCAAAAATATACCGGATATGGATATATGCGCAGTTCGCAGAATAGCCTATATATTAGACGCGACGCTTTTGATAAGATTCTAATTATTACTTCATAGTTTCTGAGTTGTGTTAACATATTGGATTTTAATTTCTCTAATGATTAAAAAATTCGTTTTATCAATTGAAATGTTAATGAAAAGGCGACATCAAAGTAACAATTTAAATTGTAACTGTTCTTCATTTTATATCAACATTAAAATCTTTCTCAGTGGATGCCATGTTTTGTTCTATCGTATAAACCAAATTAAAGGAAATTTAATTTAATTATGTATGAAAAAAACCTCACTATAAATTAGTTTTTTTTGCTGTTTTACAGAATACAAGTAGGTAAGTGTAGGAGTAGCTTTAAGTCGCACTTTGTTGTCGACATGCGTTTCGAATCTTTTATTGTGAACAATGTTACAAATTAAACTGCTGTAAGTATATCACAGAAATCTTTTTGGAAGCATTCATGAAAGATCTTCTTCTCTCTCGTTCCCTCACTGCTGAGGATGGCCACCACATGTAGCCACTCTTCTCCATAAAGTGCGATCATATAAATAAATAAATATATAAAATACATGAAAGATATTTATACCATGCGCTTTTCGTTTCTCGTAAGAATTGGAAGCATTCATGACCGATATACGATACTCTTTTCATTTCTCGGTATCAAATCAAACTACAGTATTGCTACCAAGGCACTGAGAACTACAAAACTAGTTGGATTTGATTGATGGTTTTGGTATTAAATCTATCAGTGAAACTATTCTAGAAATTCCTTCATGCTAATGCGGCACATACTCGTAATAACAATCAATGCATACCCCTCCCACAATGCATGCAAACTGAGCAAATCTCTGAATTAGCATAAACCTCAACATATGCTCCCTTCTCGAGCAACCATTAGATGTGTGATAGCTATAAATACTTCGGATAACTGTATCCGAACACGAACTTGGGCCGTGTTCTAACTTTAAAGCACGTTTCGACACGGCCTCACTTCAATACAACTCCAATGAATTAAATACGCCATACCGGGTGCCGTATTCTTATTTTAAAATTCATAAGCAATACATTGTCATTTTAAACAAATAATTTTAAACAAAAAAGAACCGAATTCACTTAGAATCCACCTTTCCAAAAGCAAATGCTCGAGCTGCTGTAAAAAATATTAAAATCACTATAGGTATGCCTGTAATAGTTAAAGAGTTCCCTCGATTTCTCCGGGATCCCATCATCAGATCCTGACCTGGTTACAATGGGACGGGATCAGAAACGAAGAGATCCGCAGGAGAACCAAGATTGTCGACATAGCTCAGAGTGTTAAGTGCAGTGGACAGGCCACATAGCTCGTAGAACCGATAGCCGATGGGGCAGAAAGGCTCTTGAGTGGCAACCGTGTACCGAAAGACGCAGTGTGGGAAGGCCCCAGACTAGGTGGACTGACGATCTGGTTAAAGTCGCGGGAAACATTTGGTTAAGGGCGGCGAATGACCGTTCGTTGTGGAGATCCTTGGGGGAGGCTTTTGTCCAGCAGTGGACGTTTTTCGGCTGAAATGATGATGATGAAGATGATGATTTGTTGTGTGTTGGAGTTGTGTTTGAGATAGATTGTGACCAATACATTTTCTCATAGTCATTCTTCCTAGCGTTCTCTATTCCACGCCTCAATCGAGCCTGGGGTTCGCTCGACAACCAAATCCCATGAATTGGCTTTGGCACCAGTTTTCACGAAAGCGACTGCCATCTAACCTTCCAACCCAGAGGGGAAAATAGGCCTTATTGGGATTAAGTCCGGTTTCCTCACGATGTTTTCCTTCACCCAAAAGCGACTGGTAAATATCAAAATGATATTTCGTACATAAGTTTCGAAAAACTCAGTGGTTTGAACCACTTCAGACTTTAAATCCGGTGGTCTGGACCGGATTTAAAGTCTGAATACATTTTCTATCTCACAGTAAAAAAGCTAGTAATTCATATACATACATAGTTCATATCCAAGCTATTCCGTAGGTAGAGGGTCTACGGCACTGCGGGCGTTCACGGACCATAGACCTCGCCTCGTTATATTTTACGACGACGTTAGCTGTTGTAGGCCGGCGATGTAGTTTATCTCCTTACACAGGCGGTATTTGAAAAGCTCAATCTCAATAAACTTGGTTTATATAGAGGACATTTCCTAAAACGCTTGACAAAAGGCCTCTCGTAGATAGGTATATAAGTTTGCTTACTGAAAATATTGGTCAAAGATAAAGCACGCGAAGTACGCCGCTTTCGAATCCGCATATGACTTTGTGCCGGTGGCCATTGAGACAGCCGGACCGTGGGGGGCAGAGGCGCTCAACTTCTTCAGGGAATTAGGGCTTCGTTTGCGAGAGAGGGGCTGCAATCCTCGCTCGGGATCGTATCTGGTTCAGCAGGTCTCCACTGCTGTTCAGTGGGGAAAAAAACTGTTTCATTGTTTTAGTTTTTAAGTTGACTATTTATGTGATTCCTAAATTTTTAAATTATAAGTAAGTTTTAAGTTGACATTTGTTTTAAATATGTAATGACTTGATTTGTAATAAAATGATTATAAATATTGGTAAGATTTTACTAATACTAGATAATTAATAGAACTAAAATAGAATTCACAATTGTGTGGAGTAATTTGACAGCACTTTACAAACAGCTTTGTATGCCAGGAGCTGTCAGATTATCAATAACTGGTACACATATACCCACTGTGTTGCTGTGTTCAACCCTAGTATATTTTTGAACGTCCATGCGTACAGATAATAGAGACCTCGATTGTACCTAAATATCTTTGAAAGTATAACATTATTTGATACTAGCTGTACCCGCGGCTTCGCTCGCGTGCGTTTGGGAGGTTTGTCAATTTAATTTACTAAATCCAGCTCATTATTGTAAAAGTTACGCTATTTATACGATGTCAATGTCCAAATTGGTAACTAAATCAAAATTGATTCGTTCAGCCGTGTTAAGATAACCAACTAAAAGGCGATCGTCAAGACCTGTGAATGCTAATGGCCGAGTTCCTGCAGCAGAATATACTTCGAAAAGAGGGCCGAACGCCGTAGCGTGTGAGCGCAAAGTACTTCTCCTGCAGCACGACAAATCTACTAAGGCGGACGGAAGCGAGAATTTTTTCAGCAGCAGTATAACAGGGTCCGGACAAAACTCAATGGTCAAGGTTCCTTGATCCACTATGTCTGGGAAAGCTAAATGCCGAGTACTTAGTAGGACCCAGGCCCGGAGCCACGCAGCGAGAATTGCTTCAGCGGCAGCAGCATGACAGGGACCGGACAAAACTCAGGGATCAAGTTTCTTAGCCAACCTGAGGGCTGAAAGACCGAGAGTGAGTGGCAATTTATTCTTAAGCCAATGGCCGAGTTCCACGTAGGGCCCAGGCCCGGCACGTCGCAGCAGGGCAATCCCTGCTGCGACGTGCCGGGCCTGCTGTTCAGCAGCAGCATGAAAGGGACCAGAATGAACTCAACGATCAAGTGTCTTAAAAGCGAAACCGAGGGCCGAAGGCCCGAGGGTGAGCGGCTATGTCTGCGAAGGCCAAAGGCCGAGTACCGCGTAGGGCCCAGCCTCGGAACGTAGCTGCGAGAATTGTTTCAGGAGCAGCATGACAGGGACCGGAATAAACTCAACGGTCAAGTGTATTAAAAACGAAACCGAGGGCCGATGGCCCGAGGGTGAGCGGCAATCTGTGCAAAGGCCAAAGGCCGAGTACCGTGTAGGGCCCAGGCTCGGAAAGTAGCTGCGAGAATTTCTTCAGCAGCACCATGACAGGGACTGGACAAAACTCAGTGATCAAGTGTCTTAGCGAATCCGAGAGACGAAAGCCCGAGGGTGAGCGGTATTGTCTGCAAAGGCCAAAGGCCGAGTGCCGCATAGGGCTCAGGCTCGGAACGTAGCTGCGAGAATTGCTTTAGCAGCACCATGACAGGGACTGGACAAAACTCAGTGATCAAGTGTCTTAGCGAATCCGAGGGCCGAGAGCCCGAGGGTGAGCGGCATTGTCTGCTAAGGCCAAAGGCCGAGTACCGCGTAGGACCCAGGCTCGAAACGTAGCTGCGAGAATTGCTTCAGCAGCAGCATGACAGGGACCGGACAAAACTCAGTGATCAAGTTTCTTAGCAAAGCAGAGGGCCGAAAGGCCGAGAGTGAGTGGCAATTTATGCGTAAGCCAAAGGCCGAGTACCGCTTAGGGCCCAGGTCCGGAACGTCGCAGCAGGGATTGGTTCAGCAGCAGCATGACAGGGACCGGAATAAATTCAACGGTCAATTGTCTTAAAAGCGAAACCGAGGGCCAAAGGCCGAGTACTGCGTTAGGGCCCAGCCTCGGAACGTAACTGCAAGAATTGCTTCAGGAGCAGCATGACAGGGATCGGAATAAACTCAACCGTCAAGTGTCTTAGCGAATCCGAGGGCCGAAAGCCCGAGGGTGAGCGGCAGTGTATGCGAAGACCAAAGGCCGAGTAGGGCCCAGACTCGGAAAGTCGCAATGAGAACTGATGGTTTAGCAGCAGCATGATAGGGACCAGACAAAACTTAAGGGCTAAATATCTCCAAAGTGAAGGCAAGAGAGCAGAGGCTAAGGGCCCGAGGGTGAGCGGCAATGTCTGCGAGAGTCAAAGGCCGCGTATCGCGTAGGACCCAGGTCTGGAGCGTCGCAGCGAAAATTGCTTCAGCAGCAGCAGCCAGACAGGGACCGAACAAAACTCAAGGGCTAAGTAGCTTAAAAGCGAACCCGAGGGCTAAGGGCCCGAGAGTGAGCGGCAATGTCTGTGAAAGTCAAAGGCCGAATACCGCGTAGGGCCCAAGCCCGGAATGTCGTAGCGAGAATCGCTTCAGCAGCAACATGACAGGGACCAGACAAATCTCAAACGCCATGCAAACGTCTTACAAAAAGGTTAAAATTACTTTGTTAGATTTATGACTACCTTTTATGTGTATTCGGATGTTAAAGCGAGATAAAACATGTTGCATCGGTAAAATTTTTGCTCGCCGTTAAATCGGAATCGATCAATCTAACTACCTATTTTACTCGTATTTGTTTACACGTATACTTAAAAATTTCTAAACGAAGTGTTTTTTTTCTCCTTACGCGTTTATTGTATGTATAGAAGGTAGCATGATTATAGGTTGTTGGGTACTTATACAGCGCCATCTGTGATCACTTTTAGAACTATACATATGAATATTTTTTGTTATAAATTAGCGGAATAAATACTACCCTAAATGTTGCTCCGGGGTATAAACTGTTACTATACAAAATTTCATGAAATTCTGTTCAGTAGTTTTTGTGTAGTGCGTGGACAAATTCACAGACAGACAGACAAGAATTCCAAAAATCACTGAAATATATTCAGTCAACGTTTCTAAGACCCCCCGAATTAGTTTTTCTCAAATTTCTTCAATGTACATTTTTTTTCTCTTTACGCGTTTATTATATGTATAGATGAATCTTGAAGCAAATCAAATTATTTTGTTCATTATTTTTTGATTTGCAATTTTTAAGTAGTTACACTACTATATTTAAACTGGAAATAAATGTCATATACTTCAGATTATTTGATATGATCAGATCAGAAATATTCACAGAATTTTCAGTCGACAAGGCTTTCGCAGAAAATATTTGCGATAATACTTAAGTCTGAATATTTCAGTGGTTCTATGAAATAATATTATTGAACTACGGGTAATATACAAATACATTCACAAGTTTTTTTATTTGATTTGTCTTACCTACAGTTTGGCGTCGATAATTTCAGGTATGACATTATTTTGTTTCTTCTCTTAGAGAATTACGGGCATTTGCATCCCGATCTTTTGGTAGGCTTGTGTGGGGAACTAGGGATGCAGATCCAACACGTAGAAGCCCTTTGGAGAGTTTTGCTTTGTAATAGACCTGCTAGGACCCATTCACGGGTACATCAATAGATATGTACACATGATATTATTATTAGGTAAGTCATATTTTTAGTGACGCGGAAAAATTATTGGCCATTTGATACGACACGATCAATTCTTCAAAACTATTTTAGAAGGAAGGATAGAACCCAAGAGAGGTCGGGGCAAACCCAGACGCAGCTACATGGACCAAGTGAAGGAAAAAGTAGGAGCCGTCTCGTATCAAAGGTCAAGGAACTGGTGCAGGATAGGGATAGATGGAATATACTCCACCTAGTTATTCTCTATAACTCTTATGTTGGTGATGATGATAAATAAATAAATAAACAAATAAATAAATAAATAAAGAAAGAAATAAATAAATAAATAAATAAATATTATAGGACAATTTTACACAAATCGACCTAGGCCCACGGTAAGCTCAATAAGGTAGCACGGTAAGCACGGTAAGCTTGTGTTATGGGTACTAGACGACGATATATATAATAGATAAATATGGATAAATACTTAAATACATAGAAAACATCCATAACTCAGGAACAAATATCTGTGATAAACACACAAATAAATACCCTGACCAGGATTCGAACCCGGGACCTCCTGCTTCGTAGGCAGAGTCACTACCGACTAGGCTAGGAGGCCGTATGATGAAGTCATATTTTACTAGTTGCAAAATAAATAACGATTGCTATCAAAATAAGCTATCGTCAATCAGCCACTGAGGATCATGATTGATCGCTGCAGATCAAAACTAGCTGTGTTTGCCTTTAACTCGAGTGACAATCGGAAGACATGTAATTTTACTAGCCTATTGACCTAGTTTTCAAATAAACGTTTCATTCCCTTCTATTCGTCATTGTGGACTGTCACAGCTTGTGGTCGCTTGGTTAATTGTTTACCCTTGCATTCCATTGGATTCCAATATTAACAGTACGTGCTTTACAGAGGGATAGTAAGGAGGTCATTTTCGGTCAACAAATAAACAAGCACCTTTGTGTACAATTTCGCTGCGACGCTGCAACGTGAATAATAATCTACTTCGCGAAAGGAAACTTAAAGGATAGTTTTAGAAAAGAAAATTGACGTTTTGAGGGCCACGCCTCAGACGTGCCTAATGGTCTAAGAGCTGGCCACGTCAGATATGACACAATAATGAGAGCAATAAAACCCATCTAGTAAGATTGCAATACTATCCCTTTTGCTAGATCCTGGTATCTGGCAGCCTTTGATGGGTCGATGTTAGACTGACAGACTAGCAAAGTTTTTGAATTGATAAAAAGTTATACCAAAATAGGTAAAAACGGCGGAAATTATCTTATTTATAGAGAACGGGGCCTATATTTTAACATTAGAACAAAAAACATTGCGTAATATTTCGGAAACAGAAACAGTAGGCGACAAACTATGAATTACATTATACGTCGTTTTGGACTACTTTCCCCCATCAGAAAGTTTTGGCAACGACATAATCTAATTATTTATATATTTTTTCATAATACTGCATCAAAACCAGAACTCTAGGATTTGTATTCTTAAAGTGATTTGCATTCTTTGACCTCCACCACTTTACAGCTGCCAGATGTCCGGATCTAGAAATAAGCATAGTATAGCAAACTAACGAGAGGGATTTCGTCGCTCGTGTCATATCTGACGTGGCTCTCCGTCTATAATGCCTAGTCTATAACGAGCATGGTGTACTAGGATCAAATAACCTTTTTAATGAAAGGGTTCTTTTCTTGTATTTAATAGGAATGTATATACCTAACTTATTATTTTAAATATCGTTTTCAAAATACACTGTGAGTTTTCAAATAACTAGGTCAACATTACGCCGAAAAAATATTCATAATAGACATGGTGATTTTTTTTCATGTATGGTATCAATCGATTCGTTTTGTTGTGAGGATCAAATATCTATATGGGGCCAATTGCGTTAAAGCAACACAAAAGTCAAAAATGAGACTTAAAGTCCGATATTTGCATTTGTTTCTCAAAATGCTCCTAACAAAATGACGTGCAAAAGTGGCGTCACGATCACATAGTGGCCCTGTTTAAAGTATGGGAAAAATATGAAATTGCTATTTTTACAGTGAAACGTTGCGTTTATGTGTATGGTTGCTATACAATTTATTTCACAGTAAAACGTTAAAAATCGAATGGTATCATTGTTTTTTTTTTAATTTCGCACTTTAAAAAATCGTAAAATTTAGAAAATTTGCAACTTGATATCTTTGAGCCATTTCAATAGTATTTATAAATTCTCACTTTAGTTGGATATATTGATCATTTTGCATCCTATCAACTAAATTTTACTGCATAATTCAACATGTGTCATCATGCCTATTATACCATTATATACAAACTATTTTCGTAAGTGAATTGTTGTGTCCTTACATAGTCAATCCTTTTATTAAATTAGACTTCGGGCTTGAGACTCAAACATGGCGGTTGTGTCTTGAGAATAGTTTTTGTTTTTTATTCAATTTCGTTGTTAGTGTGTAATGGACTAAGAGCCACGGCAGGAATGACACAATAATGAGAGCAACGAAATTGATATAGTTAGACTGCTATACTATTGTTATTACCTAATCTGGCAATCTGGCAGCTTTAAGCCGGGGGGTTCAAGAGTAGCAAACCAGTAAAGTTGTTTATAAATCTAGGGAACGACGCAATACTGAGAGTTCTTGCTTTAGTACGATATCGTGGCATTTGATGTATGTAATTGGAATATAACGTGGAAGCTGTCGCAGTGGGGGGGAAAAGAGGCAGGTTGAAGTTAAATGCATTTATACCGGACGCCTGCAGTTTATTTTAATCTGATCTGTGAAAACTGTTTGTAATTAATCAGGCGCTCGAATAAAACTTATTAGTTGACAGTTTTCGATGCCAAGACGATATTACCGATAGTTATTTCTAAATAGGAAATCGACTTTAACAGCCAGGATTCTCGGTTTAAATTGTTATGAAAAAATATGTGACATATTAGGTTTTGTTCTGATAATGAACTTAGCTTACAAAGCCACATCATAATACAGCTACTCGTTACTAGATTGCGCTAATATCTACTAAACATAGACAGGGAATGACATTTGAACTCCAACTGCTGACCTAGCACGGGTGAGCAGTAGAAAATAAACCAGTATAAGTGTGCTGCATTGCTACGAATTTCGCGGTCATGTTACACTGGTAGTTTGAGCAGTTGGCTCGCCAAGGTACGCACAACTATTGGTGGGAATAAACGGCACAACGTATGTACATATTAGATTGAGCATACAAAACGACTCGCGTGATCACTACGGGTACATATATTAGCGTTAAAAATTTAAGTACAGTCGCCATCAGATATATCGTAGCGGGCATGGTGGTCACAAATATCTGAACAACGCCTCTATTGTCAAGGCGATAAAGTGTATGATCAGATATTTTTGAGTACCTTGGCCTCTCCGATATATTTGATGGCAACTGTACCTACTAATTAAAAATAATATATTGTTTTAAAGAGTAGAAAATTGAGTGCAGGTACTAGGAAAACAATTTTTAAAATGGCTAATATTTTTTCTGAAAACGATCATCTAAAAATATTAGGGCTAATGCCCCGGTTTGGGCCACTTTAAGGAGAGTTTGTTTATTCAGACGTCTGTCATTTTGTATCAATAAGGAATGATGAAAATATTTATTTAATGAGTCTTAAACTTATACAGTGTTACTATGTCTCACGAAAGTTTAAATTCAATAAAATATGTATGACTATATTTATATGAACTTTCGCTGTTAAGATTCTGATCTTTTTTTCTTTTGAGAAATATTAAAAAAAAGCCCAAGAGTCACTTTTGGCCATTTTTTTCCATGGTATTTTATTTTTATTTTATTTTTTTATTTAGCCATAAATTGTATGTGTACATAATGATGTTAAGCAATACAGATAGTATCATTACAATTTTATCCAGTGGGTGTAGCTACATATTTATGTAAATATGAACTAACATTTTATAATATATACATACTTATTAACTAACAGTGACCAATATTATAATATTCACTTAAGCTGTAGGGGCATAAGTCAATAACATGTTTTTTAAGTGCTGTCAGAAATTTTAAGTAATTGAGTGATTTAATTTCTACGGGTAACTTATTAAACACTTTAGCAGCCACATAGATAGTGCTACGCTGACAACTGATACATGACAGATGACAGGGCCATCTGTGCTGCCATAATTTACTCTTATATCAACTCTATAAACCATAGACTTGTAAATTTGTCTATGCCTTAGTAATTTTGAAAATGGCCAAAACCGGCACAGTGGCCACAACCGGGGCATCTGCCCTATAATATTTTCCGGAATTGAGTTAATACTAAAAAAATACTCATAAAAATAGTTACTAGGATGTTATACGTTTTTTTTGTAGCATCACGTTTACTGTACGTACTGTACGTTTACGTATAAATTGGATATGCAATTATGAACCCGATGGTACATTAGGTTTGGGATAAGTTTCCCAAAAATAATGTACATTTTATATTGTTTGGTATTTGGTCATAAACTATGCAAAATAACTGCAATTGTAACAAACATTACTACAGATAGGTGCATCTAAATATGCACCCAAGAATTTTAGTTATTTATTTAAACTTCATTGCAAAGTAAAAATAAGTACAAATGGCGGACTTAATGCCTCAAGGCATTCTCTACAAGTCAACCATAGGGCCAAACAGAAATTCGCTAAAGTGGGTGCTGTAAGAGAAAACTTGCTGATTTATCCTATAACTTATTTGTACCTACTTAAATATACTTCGATATATGCTACATAAACTTCACAAATACCAATATATATACATACTAATTAACATACGTATATATTATAATGCATACGCGCAAAGGGGAAAAAACTCATTCAAGCTGGTCATGATCCAGCAGGTGCTTGTGAAGCAAGCGTTTGAAAACGAACTTGCTTGGGGCTTGTCTTATTGTCAGGGGAAGTGCATTCCAGAGACAAATAGTCTGGATTGTAAAAGAAGAAGAGAGATAACCGCTATGGGGAGGATGTACTAGAAGCTTAAGAGACTGGGAGGAGCGAAGCTCACACCCGGGACGGGGGTTGACAAAACTGAATTTGGACTTAAGGTAGTCTGGAACAGAGAGATCAAACAAAATAGAGAAGAGAGTACTTACAGAGAATTCTAAGAGTCCTGCGTTGACGTGCAGGCAGCCATTGGAGTTGGTAACGATAACCTGAGACGTGATCGAATTTACGCAAGCCGAAAGTTAAGCGTTTGGCATTATTTAATATACGATCGAGTCTGTTTAGGGAAGCCTGGGAAATGTTGGTAGTGCACACATCAGCTTAGTCTATAATAGGAAAAATTAAAGCCTGCACAAGCAGCTTCTTGGTACTCACAGGCAGGAAGTTTTTAAACCTATGCAGAGTCCGCAGTTATCAAAAACACAAAAACTCTCTTTTCAAGGAAACCAACAGTGGTAATGTTACCATTATTCGAGAGTATTTTAAGCGTATGAGAAGGAATCTTCCACAAGTACAAAAATAAGTGTCAGCATGTTTTTAAACTCGAGATATGGCCAAAGTATGAATGTTCCCGCATACGAATGGCGCCAATCTTTCTTATAAAATGAGAAATGAATCGAGTTCATTGAGTACGCGTTAGGTTTTGTAGTTTCAAATATTGTCATAACCTACAATCCACTGGTGCGACAGGCGGCTCAATATTTATAAATAAAACAGCATATAGATAACGACTGCAAGCCTTCATAAACGCTAAAGTGCGGGATCTTAGTGAGGTAATCTATGTTGCTCATTGGTAGTACCACCAAGTAAATTATTATTTATCTAGAACTTTCTATCATTCTGTCACTTCAAATACTCGCTACTCAAATGCTGCGCAACGTCGATATTTATATCGATACAAGTTCATGATTAATAGGCAAGCATAAGGTCGACATAAAATATTAAAACGAGTAAAGTTAAACAATGCTCATGTGAAAACTTAACCCATTTTTAGGTTTACAAAAATAAAATGTCTCATGTCTTGTTAACCAATAAAATACCCATTTTTGAAGCGTCATTTCTGTAAGGCCCTGGGTTTTCTGACCACCCGTCGCCGGCGGCCGGCGACCGACCCGAACAAAACATCCGAACGTCGTCGGCGGCGGACACGAGTCGGTCGCCGGCCGCCGGCGACGGGTGGTCAGAAAACCCAGGGCCTAAGACCTGTACCTCTGTTTGTACTATATATATACCCATGTTGTACAAATAAACTATTTGACTTTGACTTTGACTTTGACATTTATTGTGTTAATCTTCATTCCGCAAAGGTTTCATGCCATTCCTCTTCAATCTTCCCTACAAAATCAGTGTTTGACAGAACTTTGACATATGAACGGTGGCACATGACGTCTACATACAGTTTTTCCTGTCGATTATCTAGGGTTGACAAGTACGCGATTAGTTTGATTGCTGGACCTGCCCTAATCTACCTGATACATCAGTAATTTTAATACAAAAATACATTAATGTAAGATTTATTAGTTAATTTGCCCAATCTAACCGTTATTTTAGAACGAAACTACTACATAAACTACATTAATATTTTATCTTACCTGTGGTCATGCAGCAAATAAACAAAGGAGATTTTGACAACCCCGAAACGGTATCCGATACGTTCCAAGGCCGTAGCTGTCACTTCGTTCAGATGTACACCCTTGTTTAAATCTTACTTAATGTTATTAAAATGAATGGGGAAGGCAACTATCACAATGACATTTCCAACATTACTTTTATATTGATATTGTAATAAATAAAGAGAATATAATAATAAAATAAGAACTTTTATTTTAAGCTGATGGCTATCAGAATCGGTATTCAACTTCAACTAGAGATTTCAACCCGGACGGGATGATACGTCAGATAAACGTCAGTCCATACATGTGTATGACCACTGGTCATATGTTTTCGGCAGAAGGGAACGCCTGTCAATGGCGACTCCGGTTGGTTGAATTCTCTAAGTATTAATGATCAAAATATTCAGGTATGGCTAAGGGTTAATATTTTTATCGACAAATTAGGCAGCCATATATCTGTAATTTCCTAATGGTTGTGCGCCCCTTGGCGAGCCCATTTCTCTTACTGCCAGTGTAACATGACCGCGCGATTCGTAGCAATGCGGCACACTTATATTGGTTTATTATCTACTGCTCACCCGTGCTGGGTCAGCAGTTGGAATTCAAATGTAATATTTTGTCTATGTTTAGTAGATATAAGCGCAATCTAGTAACGAGTAGCTGTATTATGATGTGGCTTTGTAAGCTAAGTTCATTATCAGAACAAAACCTAATATGTCACATATTTTTTCATAACAATTTAAACCGAGAATCCTGGCTGTTAAAGTCGATTTCCTATTTAGAAATAACTATCGGTAATATCGTCTTGGCATCGAAAACTGTCAAGTAATAAGTTTTATTCGAGCGCCTGATTAATTACAAACAGTTTTCACAGATCAGATTAAAATAAACTGCAGGCGTCCGGTATAAATGCATTTAACTTCAACCTGCCTCTTTTCCCCCCCACTGCGACAGCTTTCACGTTATATTCCAATTACATACATCAAATGCCACGATATCGTACTAAAGCAAGAACTCTCAGTATTGCGTCGTTCCCTAGATTTATAAACAACTTTACTGGTTTGCTACTCTTGAACCCCCCGGCTTAAAGCTGCCAGATTGCCAGATTAGGTAATAACAATAGTATAGCAGTCTAACTATATCAATTTCGTTGCTCTCATTATTGTGTCATTCCTGCCGTGGCCAGCTCTCCGTCTATAATATTGATAGCCTATTGTGCAGTGATCTAACGAACAGCAAATGAAGAATTAGTCACAACACAAAACGCGTGTAACCACTGTTTGGGTTAGATAATGGTCTAAGAGCTGGCCACGTCAGATATGACACAATAATGAGAGCAATGAAACCCATCTAGTAAGATTACAATAATATCCTTATTGCTAGATCCGAGCATCTGGCAGCTTTTAATGGCTGGATGTCAGAGTGACAGACTAGCAAAGTTTTTGTATTGGAAAAAAGTAATACCAAAGTAGGTAAAAATGGCCATAGTTATCTTATTTATAGAGGACGGGGCCTATATTTTAACATTAGAACAAAAAAAATTGCGTAATATTTCGGAAACAGAAACAGTAGGCGACAAACTATGAAGTACATTACGAGTATACGTCGTTTTGGACTACTTTCCCCCATCAGAAACTTTTGCCAATGATATGATCTAATCATTTATATATTTTTTTATAAAACTGCATCAGAACCAGAACTCTAGAATTTCTTTGACCTCCACCACTTCAAAGCTGCCAGATGTCCGGATCTAGAAATAAGCATAAATAGTATAGCAAACTAACGAGAGGGGTTTCGTCGCTCTCATTATTGTGTCATATCTGACGTGGCTAGCTCTCCGTCTATAACTGGTTGTCCTGGCCACGGCAGCCATATGTAGTTTGTAGGGGACAGCTATCTCCCTACAAAAAGCCTTTACCGTACAACGTCAAGCTCTAAGAGTAATATTTTAACTAACAGTACTTTGTCACGCTACTTTGGTAAAATTGTCTGAATGGACAGATGCCATTTTCCTTTTTAAAAATTGAATTGAAATCTTATTTTAACAACGGCATTTTATACTCACTTTATACTCGTAAGTATTCACTCAAATAACTTATTTGAGTCAATATAAAGTCTGCAAGAAAATGTTAATTTTTTATTAACATATTTTAATATTGAAAATGAAAATCAAAAATGAAAATGTTTATTTGTTAATAATATAGGGTCCATTTAAAGGTTGGAGTTTACTAGTAAGTATTGAATACCTGTGACAGGAGACCCAATATTGTACGATCATACATAATATTTGAGAATGAAAAGTATCTATTGATGACCAAAGAAAAGCGCGTATTTTGAAGAAGTTTATATCTATTAACTTGAAGAATGTAAAAATAATTCTTTAAAATGTTGATCTAATGAAACTTTTGAAGTTATTTATTACGGGTACAAATAACTAAAGCCAGGAAGACAATAAAGTTAACCTCTTTTCTGGTCTGGAATGACAGGTTTTAGAGAATCAACACCTTTCTTTTCACTGGCATTATTTTCTCCGTTGTTCGGGCTTTAAAAAAAGTAAACCATTTAGGTGATTTATATCTTCTCAAAGCATTATGTATGAGGCTTTTGTCCTGATAAAGACATAAAAAGTAGATTACAATCTCAAAAGGAAGCTTCGGTGTTTCCTGCCTTTAAGTACCGATAAAATAGCTAGGTGATAAAATCTTATCATCCGACGACATCGTCATTCATCACCATTAAATGAACAATTCAATGGACCTGACCGACCGATAATTTATTTATGTCAAAAATATATAATAATTCTAAAATTTTATAACACGTACATTGAAAGTAGGTACATGACGTCGATTAATTCATGCAGTATTTTTCAGTTGTCCAAAAAAAAATTACAAAAAATACCTCGATAGCTAGCAATTATTTGGTTTTGAGCAACGTATGTATTTTAAGAACAAGTAACTAATTAACGCTGTATCATTTTATAGGCTATTAAATAGTAGGTACATCGACTATTGTATAATTCTCGTTTTAAATAATGATGTTTCTTAAGTTTGCTAATTTTTTTTTAATACCACGACGGTGGCAAACAAGCATACGGCCCGCCTGATGGTAAGCAGTTACCTATGGACGCCTGCAACCCCAGAGGATACACATGCGCGTTGACTACCCTTTAGGAACCTATACACTCCTTTTTTAGAGAACCTCATACTGTTTTAGAAACCACATAAGAACAACATTATAACCCCAAACACTCCCGGAATCAAGCTTTAAAGTTAGTTTTAAATAGTCATAGTAGATTGAAATTTGACTTTTCGAAGCGGATACTGAAAATTTAATTTCCGGTCTGATTTCTTTCTTTCTTCGAGTTCCCGTTTTTATTAAGTGCAGGAAGTAAAAAACTGAGAGAAAGGATAAAGGTTGACTGTGAGCAAAATATTCAGGCCTCCGGTCGTATCACTGCGGTTGTATTCGGAAATTTTGGAATTGTGCAATGTAAAAGTAACTAAGTATTACATTTTTATGTCAGCAAATTTAATCAAAAAGATGGATGCTCTGCAAGCAATAAATCTGCAGTAAGGTTATAGTTATGAAACTTTTTAAATGAATGCCTTACTGGACATTAAATAATAAGATATATATTAATTGATTATATCACTGATACAAGAGGAGTGACTTCCGTGCTGCCACCTCAGACAAGATTCCTGGCTAGTCAGTAATGTCAGCATATTATATTAATTATGTAGGTCATGCTCTTGATAATTTTATTGTATTTTTTTTTAGGGGTAACAAACAGCCATACAAAATATTTTACAGTTGGTGTTACATATAAGTATTGTTTTATGTACAGTTAACAGCATTATCCACCAGTTAGTTATACAGATATGTTGATGAAGAGAGGACGGGAATACAATTATGTTTTGCACGGCTAACGTTTGGTAACGAAATGCTTGTAAGTAAAATAGGAATACGTGATGATGATGATGTTATTTGAATACCTATATCACAATTATTGCTATTCGAGTGCAATATAATAGCAGTTGCGTTGAAAGCCACTAACTATTGAAATACTTTTTGGTTGTTATTTATAACAGATTAACATAGTACATAACCCATTCGTGTATAATCCAAGTTATAAATTATAATATCTTGTTAATTCAGGGCCGTATATATTTTTTTTATACATATATTGATATTTCAATCGTTCTTCTGAATGCGTTCCCAGTTTACCGAATGTCGCCCAGATAAAAGGGTTGGCGCGTAATAGGCAGTAACGGAAAGACGAAACAACAAATTCAATTGACATTTTTATGCTTATTTTTATGTCTAAGGCCGGAATTTATTCAATTTCAGGGATAACGTTTTGTCATATACCTAATTTAAAGTTATAAATGATTATACGTTAAGTACCTGTTTCTTATTATTATTTAGGGGAGTACACTTTGTTCTTTATACAAAGTATTTACGACATTCCTTAGCCTTTGTACGCGGCTCTTATCTAATCGGTCTCAACATATTAAAAAAAAACCCGGCCAAGCGCGAGTCGGACTCGCGCACCGAGGGTTCCGTACAAACCTTTACAGCATTTGATATGAGTTTCAATTTAATATCTCTACGCGTTCATGAGGAAAGGGGTAGTGACTTTAAAATTATTAAAAATATTTTTATTATATGATGTACCTAAAAATTTACGGTTATCGCAATGTTTCCTTTATCTGTGCTATAAGAAGTTGATTCGTACCAAATTTCAAGATTCTGAGTTCACGGGAAGTACCCTGTAGGTTTTGATTCCCATACGATTTTCGAAAATTTGCGGAATTTTGCGGCATAAACGGCTGTATCTTTTGATTGCGTTGGCATAGAAGTTTGATTTTTTCACAGCTCCAAGGGACAGTAGACCTGAGTATTTGATATAAATTTTAGCTTGATACCTCTACGCGTTCCTGAGAAAAAGGGTCTTGACAGACAGACGGACGGACGGACAACAAAGTGATCCTATAAGGGTTCCGTTTTTTTGCTTTCGAGGTACGGAACCCTAAAAATGAACTCAACTTGGATTTGTATGAAGTCCCATTACTGCTAGGTGGTTGCTTCTAGTTGGATGGTTGTTTTGTGTGCCGTGAATGTTTAAGGTTTTGTGAGCGGATGGATAATAGGATACCCACTTGTGTATAAAATCAGTAGTTCTTCCCTGTAGGTATGTATTGATGAATGCTTTATTGTAAACCCGAAAAATTACAACACAATAGAAAATACACAATGAACATAAAAAGAGGCAAACAAACAACAGGCGATCTTATAGCGAATAAGTGAACGATGTATTTTACTTATTCTTTAGTTAGTTTAGTTACTCGGTGTATTGGTCTAGTACTGTAATGCCCCGTTAATATATTGTTATTATAAATCCATTAATTAATTCAACAAGATTTATATTTTAAGTTAGAATGTTATTTTAACTTATTTCCGAATGTTTCTCTTGCTAACATTCCGAAATAATAAAAACAAAATCAATAATCAATATATCGACCTTTTTTATTTGAATTTTTATATTTGTTAATTTTAATTGCCATTTTAAAGCGACATCAAAGAAGGGATGAGGTTATGTGTTCGGGTGAATCTATTATTTACTAATATTATTTATGTACTTATCTAAAATTTACCAGAATTTGCTTTAGTTGGCATGATGGCTTTTGCAATTAAACCAAAACACGAGTAAGGACTATTAATCACTTTGTACGAGAGCTCTTTGTTTGAACAGACTTTTAGCAAGATATGTCCGCGCCTTAGTAGCTATTTAACTTGGATACCAATTATAAGAATATTGTATTGTATAATGCCGGCTTTGATTATAATAATTATACAAAAGTAAGTAGTAGGATTGCGTATACAATTCTACGAATTATTTTATCGCGAATTTAAAAACTCATACGTGTAAGTACATTATATCGTGTTTATTGCTTGGAATTCTCATTTGGCAAACCATTGAGGCCGTAGAGAATTAAGAATAGGTACACTTACATGGATGTTAACTTATTATCTACAAAACGTGAATTGGAGTAAATCCGAAAAACCGACCAATAGCATGTCGGCCTGTGCTCAATGTAGCTATATTAGACGGAGAGCTGACCACGTCAGATATGACAAAATAATGAGAGCAACGAAACCCCTCTAGTTAGTTTGCTATACTGTGCTTATTTCTAGATCCGAACATCTGGCTGCTGTTCATTGGTGGAGCAGCAGGTCAAATAATGCAAATAACTTGAAGAAATCCTAGAGTTCTGGGTTTGATGCAATATTTTTTTTGTATTTTTTAAACACAATGTTCTAATTCTAAGGTTAAAATATAGGCCCTGTCCTTAAATGACACAGATCCGGCAGTTTTTACCTATTTTGGTATTATTTAATATTATGGCTTTTTTCCAACCGAAAATTTTTGTTAGTCTGTCCACCCATTAAAAGCTGTTAGATGCCCAGATCTAGCAATAAGAATAGTAAGACATTCTAACTAGACAGCTGCTCTCATTATTGTATCATATCTGACGTAGCCAGCTCTTAGTCTATATAAATAAATAAATATTTGGGGACAATCTTACACAAATCAACCTAGTCCCAAACTAAGCAAAGCTTGTACTATGGGTACTAGGCGACGATATACATACTTATATAGATAAATATATACTTAGATACATAGAAAACACCCATAACTCAGGAACAAATATTCGTGATAAACACACAAATAAATGCCCATACCAGGATTTGAACCCGGATATGATCACCTAACATTGATTTTGGTTTGAATCAACTAAGAGATGGCAGTAGGTACAAAGCCATACATAACTGGTCAGGTTACTCGTTATTATCGACTAGCTAAGAATGCTTATTAAAAAACTGGACTGTAAGTATTAGGAAAAGAGTTTTGACATGTGATTTTAGTACTTTAATTATATAAAGTAAATATTTCAGGATAAGAAAACATTATTTAAGAAAACATAAACCTACAACTTATCACGCTATCAAGACCTAACTTGAAAACTATTGGTACCAAAACTATATTTATATGCAAATATCCCCTATATCGCTGCCACTATGCACTATGCCAAGATGGCCATAAATTTGTGATTTCAGTTGTATTGTATCTAATCTAGTGACTACGGTTATTTTGCATATTTTGTAAAGTCCTCGTGTTCAACTGTTAATATTGTTGTGCTTTTCATATTAACCAATGGATAAAATTCTAAACGTTTACGTTCATGGAATCGGCAGGACATTATTAAAACTTAAATTTTTTATAGCAATTAGCATCAAATAATTGAATTTCTTGTTAAATCTCTTTTGAAACACTAAGCCGGTTGTAGAGCTTAAGAAGCCGGTGAAGTTTTTTTTTTCAATTACGTTCAAGTTTTCGATACAATTTTACAGTAACAGTTAAGACTGCTATTAGTTTGTATACATATTTTGAAAGATAGTCTATTTTTAAACTTAATAAGTGGAATACTTTTTGATTTTATGTTTCATTTATAAATAATCACCTTAATCTGATAGCTGTTTCGCGATCTTTTCTTGCAGAGGTGAAAAAAGTAAGATTTTTATTGATTAAAGTGATGTTAATCTAGTTTGTAAAATACATAAATACGTCGTAAAATGAGTCGTTAAAGGAGAAAAGTTGATCAGTTTTTTTCATTTTCATACATATTTTTAAGCAAGACTATGTTTACCTAGAGCAATTTTAAGAAAAAAAATCGAAACTTAGGTGGTATTTTTGGGAATGTGTTAAAGTATTTCATAATAATTTAAATGTAGAAATAAACTTGGCTTTATGCTTTAATTGGATAATATAGGACATATTGGAGGGCATATCAAATAATAATAAAAAATCAAGGGACAAGTTTGCACGAATCAACATCCTCACTAAACACGCTCTGCAAGAATTGAGTTTTCCAAAAGTATTTTTTTGCTATGAAAAAGACCTCAAAATATCTTATGAAATGCAATTCATGTACGTTATTTCATTATTAGCGATTTTCGAATTCAAATCCTTACCGGGATTGCCGAGGTACGGAAAGAAAGGAATTTTCTGACGAGGTATTTGAGTGCCAGGGCGAGGCTTGCCGAGGCCTGGCACTAGTTAAGAGTCAGAAAATTCCTGTTACCGTTGAGGTGTATAGTCATAGTCATAGTCATAGTTATTTATTTATATATGATAGGAAGTAACAAAAAGAATTAGGACAAGTACAAGTCATTTACTCTGGATGAGTTGTGTTTATGCTGTGTTTTATAATAGGTTCTGTTAAGCATAGAATTTAAAACACCACGCCGTAGTTAGCTTTTCGTTTTTCACTGTAATATGCTATAATTAAGAGATTTAGGTTGCCGAGCGGACCCCAGGATCAATGGAGCAAAAACCTGGGACAAACGCTATAAGAGGAAGAACACGGAAATAAGCTATGAAACACATTTTCAGAAAAGATGTTTGCAATTTCATAGGTCATAAACCCTGATATATTTGTCTCTTGACTTAGCAGGAAGCAAGTAATCCACAACTGAGTTTGCTTCTTCTTTCAAATTAGGTGGAGTGCCGTCTCCACACGGCTGTTTAAATGAATAGTTTTGCTTGGCTGAATGTGTTTTTGCCTTAACCCTTTCGATTTGTATGCAATTATAAGAATTTTAAAGTTTAACGCAGGGGACAAAAACGGATCTTCATACATTTATTTTACCCCTAGGAGTAAAATAATCATACAGTTTTCATTTTTAAATTGAAAAGATCAAAATTAGGCGCTTTCCGTGTTCGATTCACGAATAAAATGCGGCCATTTCCGAGCATGTTTGAGAAAAATATTATTAATTGGTTTTATTGTATTGAAAATACAGATATAAAATTTATAATTCGAAATTAAAATAATTTTTATTTACACACTTTTATAACATTAAAATTCTTAATTGCGAGAACTTAAAATCTCCCCGCATCTATTATCCGAGTGTCTAAGTAGAGTCATAGAATACTTCGGTCATATTGCAAGAAAAGATGGTGGCAACCTGGGGAAGCTTATAGTGACCGGCAAAGTAGATGGGAAAATACCTCGTGGACGTAGCCCTATACGTTGGTCTGATCAGATCCACAACACTCTTGACTCGACTTTTCATAACGCCCTCCACACCGCCAGAGACAAAACAGGTGGAGAAAGATCGCTCAAGAGAAGAAGCGAAATCACGACCCTCATGTACTGAGGAATACGATACAACGAGGAGGAGGAAAACATTAAAAAAGCAACTCTCAAATTGAATTTTATATTTTTATACTAATAATAATATTATACTAATCGCTTATAAATTACGCCCGTAATATGTCACATTACTAAACTTTACTTTATTCAGAAAATGACTAGCGAATTTATAAAGGCCGTGATGTTTTTTTTTTTTCATAGACCGTTGTTGCAATGTAAATCAGTTTATACCCGTCCAGCGAAAATAATACAGATTTATTCTTTTGAAACAAAGCATTTATTGAATTGTAAAGCTCTTTGAAATATGTTACATTGCGGCTTTGTCAGTGGCAAAATAAGCCAACATAAGCCCTTCAGATAAAAGTTTTCGTATTTTTTAAAACCGAAAAAGTGAATACATTAATTACCCTGAAATAAGAAAACCATACCTATAAAGGTGAAAGTAATAAAAAAACAGAAACCCGCATGTAAAAAGCGTATGGCCTGGTGTTAATCTGACACCGTAGCGTATGGACAGGAATTGGAGTTTAAAAACTCCAATTCCTCACAATTCATGAGTACTAAAATAGCCTACTTTATATGCAAAGTACCAATACCAAGTACCTTTATATGCAAAGGACATATGTCCGGAGCAGATTGGAATATGCAGCCATAGTGTGGGATCCACACGAGAAGGTGCAATATTAATTTGCCAGATTCATATACAGTGTGTAAATTTTATACGGGCGTATAATGTACTGGCGATTAGTATTGGACCTAGGGAACCTATTTACATTTATTTCTTTATGAAAATATTTTTTTTTTTTCATACATAATAATTCAGCCCGCAATGTATTGCATCCATGACGATTAAATTACCGATGCGTCATGTCAGTTATGTCAGTTTTATTCTAAATCAGTTGTAATGTACATTGATGCCCGGTAGGACTTTAAAAAATCGTTACGCATAATTAATAACACTATTTAACAAAATGATTATACTAGCTTTCCGCCCCGCGACTTCGTCGGCGTATGATACCGGCGCACCTTCGCACCACTATTTAACCCCCTCAGGGGTATAATTTTCCATAACGCTGAAAGGACTTTTATTGTATTTTAATAAGTTATCTTCCCACAAAGTTAAAAGTCTCTAGCTCAAAATAATAAATTTCCCCCATACAATCTTTGAACCCCTTTTTAACCCCCTCAGGGGTGGAGTTATCCAAAACGCTAAAAGTACTTTTATTGTATTTGAATAAGTAATCTTTCTACAAAGTTAAAAGATTCTAGCTCAAAAAAATATATTTCCCCGATACAAACTTTGCACCCTTTTTTAACCCCCTCAGGGGTGAAATTATCCTAAACGCTAAAAGTACTTTTTGTATATTCTAATAAGTAATATTCCTACAAAGTTGTAAGTCTCTAGCTCCAAGAAAAAAGTTTCCCCCCCATACAAACTTTGCACCCCTATTTACCCCCCTCAGAGGCGGAATTATCCAAAACCCTGAAATCACTTTTATATTTTTACAAATGACAGAAAACGTACGAAGTTTCAAGTCTCTAACTTAAAATTTAAAATCCTACACATACAAACTTTTAACCCCCTTTTTACCCTCTTATGGGTTGAATTTTTCAAAATCGCTTCTTATTATTTGAGCACGTTATAAATGTAACCCGACCTGCAAATTACAACTTTTTAGGTTCAGTTGTTACGGCCTCGCTTTAATACAAACTTTTCAACCCCGTTTCAACTCCTCTCGGGTGGAATTTTGAAAAACGCTGAAATTAGTTTTTTTGCTTTTAAGTTAGTAGCCTGCAAACGAAATTTCAAGTCTGTCACAAAAAAAATTGTAATCTCTATACAAACTTTCAACCCCTTTTTACCCCGTTAGAGGTTGAATTTCAAAAAACGCTGAAATTATTTTTATTATTTTTAATTATCAGTAAGCATACAAAGTTTCAAACCTTAAATTTTAAGCCCCATCCATACAAACTTTCAACCCCCTTTTTACCCCCTTAGGGGATGAATTTTTCAAAATCGCTTCTTATTACATGTACACATTACAAATTTAACCAGACCTGAAATTTTCAACTTTCTAGCTTCAGTAGTTTCGGCTCTGCGTGGATCAGTCAGTCAGTCAGTCAGGACGAAGGCATTTATATATATAGATGAGTCCTATTGCTGGATACTATAGGTGGATAAAGTATACGCCCGTATAAAATTTACAGGCTGTATAAAAGAATGTATGGATATTATTCATATCTTTTTCCATCTCGTTTCGTCCTGGGAATGGTCGGCCTTGACACCCTCGAGCTAAGACGTGAATTTCTCTTATTTGTGCACTTTCTTGGTCCACGGCGGGATCGATAACCCTAGAGTCCTGGGTCGAGTTGGGCTGGCAGTTCCTGCGCCGAGCTTTGGTCTGGCGGGCGCGAGTTCCGAAGGCCCACGCCCCGCGCGGCGGTGCCGGCGTCTCCTGGCAGGGACCGGAACCGGTAACCATTAAATTGGGTATTTGATAGAGTTGTTTTTAAAAACCCTATCAATTCGGTAAGCGTATCGTTTGACTTACCCGAACGAAAGGCTAACCATGTCAATACAGTTACTTCGGGTAAGTGGTTACAACCCAGCATATGGTTTCCCTATCAGATAGGGTTTTTCAAATGCGATTAAGCTATTTTAAACTCTGTGACCAATACATTTGGCTTATTTATTATTCGAGCACCCTACGAGCTAAGCGCTGCCGATATGGCGGCACGAGCGAGCCTACAGACAAACAAGAATCTTTTTGCGTATGTTTTCGTACTTACGCCTTTGATCTAGACGCTATTATTGCTTGTTAGTGCGCTAAAAGATCGTTGTGTGGTGCCGGTGTTTTTGTTCTTGCCATTCGAGCGTGACGGCTCGTGTCGATTGAATCTTAGACCCAGGCTTATAGGAACCAAAATCAAATGCATATTGTGAAGTGTTAAAATATATAATTTTGTGTTATTCTAGTTATAGGTAGTACTTTGTTTCAATGGCTCCAGCAAAATGTGACGCCGTTTACCGATACTTCTAGTATAATGAAACGATCAATATCAGTCATTGTTGGACACTCAAGAATAAAATGATTATTTGAAAAAAATATCGTAAGAATAAACTTATGTTGCTTGTATTCCCGTTAAAATGATACAAAATAATTTCGTCGGGACTAATTCATATGCGAGAAAATGTAATAAAAATAATTGATTCTTAACAGAATTATTTAATCGTGCTTTTTATTTTAAATAATGTTCCGCGTATAAGAATGTATTCTGGGTTTTTCGGTGTAAGAAAACATCGTGTGGAAACTGGACCTAATCCCAATAAGGCGTAGTTTCCCTTATGCCCAGCAAAAATTATATCTGTTTTAAAATCCACGGTAGGCAGATATACTCTTTTCACTTCTCATGCTCGTAAAGTTCGACTTTAAATCGTGCGTGGACGATATAAAATCGCATTTTAAGCTCTAGGGCATAAAGTAAAATTTTCTTCTAAGACCAAGAATGGCTCAACAGCCAAACAGAGTCAAAATATATTGCACAATTTAATTAAACAGTAAAATTTCGTAGAATACTGAAACTTGTTCTTTTATTATATTCTTGTACTCAGATAGAATAAGCTTTCTGGCCCAGACAATTCCTATTGGATGGGATTTTTTTTGTATAGATCAAAGTGTCAGGAATTGATACCAATAAAATTTATAAGTGAATATTGGGCGCTAAGGTGCCAAAAAAATGGTAAAAATGGAAAAACCAGTTTTTCGCTTCTAGAGGAAAAACTACGGCTCCGACAAAAAATAGTTAAATGTAACAAATGTGCGCAATAAAAAAACAAAGAGAATGAGCCCCAGTAGAGCAAAATCTGTTTAGAGGATCGTCGGAAATGCGAAAAAAATAACCAGTGTAAGTTGACCTTTGTATAAGAATAATTACTAGGGCAAAATAGGTCAGCTAAACATGGTTATTTAATTTTAAGAGAAATGAAGCATTATGGCAAAGGGCACCTAAAATATAAGAATAGCAGAATTAAAATACTTAAATATAGTTTATTGTTTTTTTTAGGTGCCATTTGTAACAATGCTTCATTTCTCATAAAATTACGCAACCAAGTTTAGCTGACCTCTTCTGCCCTAGTAATTATTCTTATACAAAGGTCAACTTACACTGGTATAAACACGTTTTTTTTGCAAATGTTGTAAATTCAATAACTCGCGTTCCGAAAGTTCTGGAGAGATGAAATTTGAATATGATGTCAGTTTTGTGGTCCTCTAACTACAGTTAAATGTTCAAATGAAAATGTTGTAAACTTTTTGCAAACCGTCGAATTTGGCAAAAAGTGACCTTTTTTTAAATCGACTGGGAGGGTATTTTAATTTTCGAAAAACGTTATAATTTCGATTTCTATGCATTAAGGAGGAGTAGAACTACAAATTTCCAAGTTTACAAATCATTTGACAAAGAATAAAGTTGTTTAAATAATCTATGAAGTTCAGGCACTTTTTGGGCGCGCGGCGGCGACGCACTATGGCCCAAACGCCCGATCTAGCTGGACAAAATTATTTTACACTCATAGACTAAAATTGACTATTTTTATTATTATTTTGCTATAATTCATGTGAAAAAATATCCAGTGTAAGTTGACCTTTCTATAAGAATAATTACTAGGGCAGAAGAGGTCAACTAAACTTGGTTGTGTAATTTAAAGAGAAATGAAGCATTATTTCAAATGGCACCTAAAAAAATTAATAATTAACTTAAACTATATTTAAGTATTTTAATTCTGCTATTCTTATATTTTAGGTGCCATTTGCAATAATGCTTAATTTCTCTTCAAAATTAAAAAAAAAACATGTTTAGCTGATCTCTTGTGCCCTAGTAATTATTCTTATACAAAAGGTCAACTTACGCTGGTTAATTTTTTTTACATTAATTATACCAAAATAATAATAAAAATAGTCAATTTTAGTCTATGAGTGCAAAATAATTTTGTCCAGCTAGATCGGGCGTTTGGGCCATAGTGCGCCGCTGCCGCGCGCGCAAAAAGTGTCTGATCTTCATAGATTATTCAAACGAGTTTATTCCTTGTCAAATGATCTGTAAATTTTGAAATTTGTAGTTCAACTCCTCCTTAATGCATAGAAACCAAAATTATAACGTTTTCCGAAAATCAAAATACCCTCCCCAATCGATTTTAAAAAAGGTCACTTTTTGCAAAAGTCGACGGTTTGCAAAAAGTTTACAATATTTTAATTTGAACAATTAACTGTAGTTAGAGGACCACAAAATTGACATCATATTCAAATTTCAGCTCTCCAGCACGTCCGAAACGCGAGTTATTGAATTTACAATATTTGCAAAAAAAATGTGTTTTTTTGCGAATTGCGGACGATCCTCTGGACCGATTTTGCTCTACCGGGGCTCATTCTCTTTGTTTTATAATTACGCACATTTGTTACATTTAACTATTTTTGGTCCGACTCGTAATTTTTCCTCTAGAAGCGAAAAACTGGTTTTTACCATTTTTTTGGCACCTTAGCGCCCAATATTGATCACTTATAAATTTTATTGATATCAATTCCTGACACTTTAGAAATGCCCCGAAATGTTTTGATGACTTGGCAGAAAATTTCTAAATTCACATGTTAAAAATTCAAAAAAATATATTAAAAAATTAATTGTTCGGAACCATATTTGTTTTCATTGTAATATTTTTGTTAGAACTTGAAATTGTTTTACGATTACCGATAAATAATTTCCTCGCAAATGAAGTGAAAATTAGAGTGTAACCCTCGTCCATAAAACCCATTTTACACTCGACTTTTAAACGCCTCGCGTAAAATCGTACGTTTTATGCACTTGTTGTACAATCTACTATTATAATATAATAAAAATAAAATAAAATAAAAATGAAAATAAAATGAAAATAAAATGAAAATAAAATGGAAATAAAATGATAATAAAATGAAAATAAAATGAAAATAAAACGAAATAAAACGAAAATAAAAACGAAAATAAAAACGAAAATAAAAACGAAACGAAAACGAAACGAAAACGAAACGAAAACGAAACGAAAACGAAACGAAAACGAAACGAAAACGAAACGAAAACGAAACGAAAACGAAACGAAAACGAAACGAAAACGAAACGAAAACGAAACGAAAACGAAACGAAAACGAAACGAAAACGAAACGAAAACGAAACGAAAACGAAACGAAAACGAAACGAAAACGAAACGAAAACGAAACGAAAACGAAACGAAAACGAAACGAAAACGAAACGAAAACGAAACGAAAACGAAACGAAAACGAAACGAAAACGAAACGAAAACGAAACGAAAACGAAACGAAAACGAAACGAAAACGAAACGAAAACGAAACGAAAACGAAACGAAAACGAAACGAAAACGAAACGAAAACGAAACGAAAACGAAACGAAAACGAAACGAAAACGAAACGAAAACGAAACGAAAACGAAACGAAAACGAAACGAAAACGAAACGAAAACGAAACGAAAACGAAACGAAACGAAAACGAAACGAAAACGAAACGAAAACGAAACGAAAACGAAACGAAACGAAACGAAACGAAAACGAAACGAAAACGAAACGGAAACGAAACGAAAACGAAACGAAAACGAAACGAAAACGAAACGAAAACGAAACGAAAACGAAACGAAAACGAAACGAAAACGAAACGAAAACGAAACGAAAACGAAACGAAAACGAAACGAAAACGAAACGAAAACGAAACGAAAACGAAACGAAAACGAAACGAAAACGAAACGAAAACGAAACGAAAACGAAACGAAAACGAAACGAAACGAAAACGAAACGAAACGAAAACGAAACGAAAACGAAACGAAACGAAAACGAAACGAAAACGAAAACGAAACGAAACGAAAACGAAACGAAAACGAAACGAAAACGAAACGAAAATGAAACGAAAACGAAACGAAAACGAAACGAAAACGAAACGAAAATAAAATGAAAAAAATAACAAAAATATTACACACTGAATTTTTTTAAATATAAAATGAAAAAAAAATATATATACACGGTGAATCTGAGTATCCCGACAGATTTTAACCATAAATTCCTGATAACTGACTGAGACTAAAATGTCGTATAAACTTTTCTGGAATTAGCCTAGTTTCAGAGTTCTTCTTCTTTGTCGTTACACTCTTTACAGAGTGGTCGTGGCCAAAATGTACTAATTTATTTTAATTGACAGTTTTACCAATAACATTTATGTTTTTATGTTCAAAAGCATTTTAAAAATCCGAAAAATGAAGAAAAAAATTTTTTTGCGAAATAGTATATAAGTAAAAAGTATATAACCGCCATCTTGGATTATAAAACAGAAATAATTTTCGAAATTACATCCTCTAATTATAAATATTAATTATTTGAAACGGGATATTTACCTCGCACCCGAAATATCGGGTGCCCAATAACGCTAATATACATGGTAAATACCCCGTTTCAAATAATATTTATAATGTGAATGACCATGTGAGCTTAAAAAATCGTATATCCCATAATTAGCTGAAAACGACTACCAATCCCTACGTCAATTCATGGGATTAGGTTGCCAAGCGGACCACAGGCTCAACTGAGCCGTGGCAAAAGCCGGGACAAACTCTAGGAGGATGAATATTGGTTTTTGTCAAATCGATTTGAATATGAATAAAAATTGTGTTTTTATTCTTATTCAAAATAATTATTGCCCATCTCATCAGTACGTGCGAACTATGCAAAAATAAACTGAACGTAAGACACATTTCTTTAACAGATTCTTTAATTTAAAGTTGTGTACGTGAGCAGAGGACTGGACTGTGAGTGTGACTTTAGCAGAATGAATAAACGACAGCAAATCTTATATTTACTCAATTTGTTCCGCCGCCACCTCTCCTGTTCCATTTCAAATGAGAAAGATAGAACCGCCTGCCTGCGTGGAAAAGAGACAGGAAAAGGGTAGCCCTATGATAGGGTAAGCGGTAAATATTAAAGCTATCTTTACCCCATTCGACTCGGAAACCACATTGAAAAGGGTTAAGCCTATTCAAAATGATTTCCATATCGATAGGGTAACCCAATGATAGGGTAACCCTATCATTAGGGCAAGACTTTAATAGGGTTACCCTATCGAAACGATTAATCAAATGAAGGGGTTTTCCGGTCCCTGACTGTGACATTGTATTCACTTAATATCAAAAATAACGTAGGTATTTACGCAGTCGAAAGCAATTCCGCCGGGGACATGACCCTCCAAATGAGATGTCAGGGTCTGTTGTTTTGTTTGTCACATCTTTTATATTACAAGTGACGGTTACCTCACTAGTAATAAAAGCTTAGGGATGGTATTGTTATTACTTATTAGGTAGAGTTCAAATCAGGGACCGGAACCGGTAACCATTAAAGGGGTATTAGATTGGGTATTTGATAGAGTTGTTTTTAAAAACCCTATCAATTCGGTAAGCATATCGTTTGACTTACCCGAACGAAAGGCTAACCATGTCAATACAGTTACTTCGGGTAAGTGGTTACAACCCAGCATATGATTTCCCTATCAGATAGGGTTTTTCAAATGCGATTAAGCTATTTTAAACTCTGTGACCAATACATTTGGCTTATTTATTATTCGAGCACCCTACGAGCTAAGCGCTGCCGGGCGGCACGAGCGAGCCTACAGACAAACAAGAATCTTTTTGCGTATGTTTTCGTACTTACGCCTTTGATCTAGACGCTATTATTGCTTGTTAGTGCGCTAAAAGATCGTTGTGTGGTGCCGGTGTTTTTGTTCTTGCCATTCGAGCGTGACGGCTCGTGTCGATTGAATCTTAGACCCAGGCTTATAGGAACCAAAATCAAATGCATATTGTGAAGTGTTAAAATATATAATTTTGTGTTATTCTAGTTATAGGTAGTACTTTGTCTCAATGGCTCCAGCAAAATGTGACGCCGTTCACCGATACTTCTAGTATAATGAAACGATCAATATCAGTCATTGTTGGACACTCAAGAATAAAATGATTATTTGAAAAAAATATCGTAAGAATAAACTTATGTTGATTGTATTCCCGTTAAAAAGATTCAAAATAATTTCGTCGGGACTAATTCATATGCGAGAAAATGTAATAAAAATAATTGATTCTTAACAGAATTATTTAATCATGCTTTTTATTTTAAATAATGTTCCGCGTATAAGAATGTATTCTGGGTTTTTCGGTGTAAGAAAACATCGTGTGGAAACTGGACCTAATCCCAATAAGGCGTAGTTTCCCTTATGCCCAGCAAAAATTATATCTGTTTTAAAATCCACGGTAGGCAGATATACTCTTTTCACTTCTCATGCTCGTAAAGTGCGACTTTAAATCGTGCGTGGACGATATAAAATCGCATTTTAAGCTCTAGGGCATAAAGTAAAATTTTCTTCTAAGACCAAGAATGTGGCTCAACAGCCAAACAGAGTCAAAATATATTGTACAATTTAATTGAACAGTAAAATTTCGTAGAATACTGAAACTTGTTCATTTCTTATATTCTTGTACTCAGATAGAATAAGCTTTTTGGCCCAGACAATTCCTATTGGATAAGATTTTTTTTTTGTATAGATCAAAGTGTCAGGAATTGATACCAATAAAATTTATAAGTGAATATTGGGCGCTAAGGTGCCAAAAAAATGGTAAAAATGGTAAAAACCAGTTTTTCGCTTCTAGAGGAAAAACTACGGCTCCGACAAAAAATAGTTAAATGTAACAAATGTGCGCAATAAAAAAACAAAGAGAATGAGCCCCAGTAGAGCAAAATCTGTTCAGAGGATCGTCCGCAATGTGAAAAAAATTAACCAGTGTAAGTTGACCTTTGTATCAGAATAATTACTAGGGCAGAAGAGGTCAGCTAAACATGGATATTTAATTTTAAGAGAAATGAAGCATTATTGCAAATGGCATCTAAAATATAAGAATAGCAGAATTAAAATACTTAAATAAAGTTTAAGTTAATTATAATTTTTTTAGGTGCCATTTGTAATAATGCTTCATTTCTCTTAAAATACCACACCAAGTTTAGCTGACCTCTTCTGCCCTAGTAATTATTCTTATACAAAGGTCAACTTACACTGGTTAGTAAACGTTTTTTTTTTTTGCAAATATTGTAAATTCAATAACTCGCGTTCCGAAAGTTCTGGAGAGCTGAAATTAGAATATGATGTCAGTTTTGTGGTCCTCTAACTACAGTTAAATGTTCAAATGGAAATGTTGTAAACTTTTTGCAAACCGTCGAATTTTGCAAAAAGTGACCTTTTTTTAAATCGACTGGGAGGGTATTTTAATTTTCGACAAACTTTATAATTTCGATTTCAATGCATTAAGGAGGAGTTGAACTACAAATTTCCAAGTTTACAAATCATTTGACAAAGAATAAAGTTGTTTAAATAATCTATGAAGTTCAGCCACTTTTTGCGCGCGCGGCGGCGACGCACTATGGCCCAAACGCCCGATCTAGCTGGACAAATTTATTTTACACTCATAGACTAAAATTGACTATTTTTATTATTATTTTGCTATAATTCATGTGAAAAAAAATTATCCAGTGTAAGTTGACCTTTGTATAAGAATAATTACTAGGGCAGAAGAGGTCAGCTAAACATGGATATTTAATTTTAAGAGAAATGAAGCATTATTGCAAATGGCATCTAAAATATAAGAATAGCAGAATTAAAATACTTAAATATAGTTTAAGTTAATTATTAATTTTTTTAGGTGCCATTTGTAATAATGCTTCATTTCTCTTAAAATTACACATCCAAGTTTAGCTGAACTCTTCTGCCCTAGTAATTATTCTTATACAATGGTCAACTTACACTGGTTAAACACGTTTTTTTGCAAATATTGTAAATTCAATAACTCGCATTCCGAAAGTTCTGGAGAGCTGAAATTTGAATATGATGTCAGTTTTGTGGTCTTCTAACTACAGTTAAATGTTCAAATGAAAATGTAAACTTTTTGCAAACTTTTTTCTATGCATTAAGGAGGAGTTGAACTACAATTCCAAGTTTACAAATCATTTGACAAAGAATAAAGTTGTTTAAATAATCTATGAAGCTCAGGCACTTTTTGCGCGCGCGGCGGCGACGCACTATGGCCCAAACGCCCGATCTAGCTGGACAAAATTATTTTACACTCATAGACTAAAATTGACTATTTTTATTATTATTTTGCTATAATTCATGTGAAAAAAATTATCCAGTGTAAGTTAACCATTGTATAAGAATAATTACTAGGGCAGAAGAGGTCAGCTAAACTTGGTTGTTAATTTTAAGAGAAATGAAGCATTATTACAAATGGCACCTATTTAAACTATTTAAACAAGTTTATTCCGTGTCAAATGATCTGTAAATTTGGAAATTTGTAGTTCAACTCCTCCTTAATGCATAGAAACCGAAATTATAACGTTTTTCGAAAATTAAAATACCCTCCCAATCGATTTAAAAAAAGGTCACTTTTTGCAAAAGTCGACGGTTTGCAAAAAGTTTACAATATTTTAATTTTAACAATTAACTGTAGTTAGAGGACCACAAAACTGACATCATATTCAAATTTCAGCTCTCCAGCACTTCCGGAACGCGAGTTATTGAATTTACAATATTTGCAAAAAAAAATGTGTTTTTTTACGAATTGCGGACGATTCTCTAGACCGATTTTGCTCTTTCGTGGCTCATTCTCTTTGTTTTATAATTGCGCACATTTGTTACATTTAACTATTTTTGGTCCGACCCGTAGTTTTTCCTCTAGAAGCGAAAAACTGGTTTTTACCATTTTTTTGGCACCTTAGCGCCCAATATTGATCACTTATAAATTTTATTGATATCAATTCCTGACACTTTGATCTATACAAACAATTTTTTTCCCGTCCAATAGGAATTGACTGTACTTTTTATGATTTTTCCGCTAATTCTATCTGAGTATTGCTATAATTATTTGAATTGCGTGTTTTCTATAATTAAATAAATGAAATAAAATAAAATAGGAGTTGATAATAGTTTAGAAATGCCCCGTTCCGAAAATGTTTTGATGACTTGGTAGAAAATTTCTAAATTCACATGTTAAAAATTCAAAAAAATATATTAAAAAATTAATTGGTTGGAACCATATTTGTTTTCATTGTAATATTTTTGTTAGAACTTGAAATTGTTTAACGATTACCGATAAATAATTTCCTCGCAAATGAAGTGAAAATTAGAGTGTAACCCTCGTCCATAAAACCAATTTTACACTCGACTTTTAAACCGCGTAAAATCGTACGTTTTATGCACTTGTTGCACAATCTACTATTATAATTATAACGAAAATAAAAACGAAAATAAAAACGAAAATAAAAACGAAAATAAAAACGAAAATAAAAACGAAAATAAAAACGAAAATAAAAACGAAAATAAAAACAAAAATAAAATCGAAACGAAAACGAAACGAAAACGAAACGAAAACGAAACGAAAACGAAACGAAAATGAAACGAAAACGAAACGAAAACGAAACGAAAACGAAACGAAAACGAAACGAAAACGAAACGAAAACGAAACGAAAACGAAACGAAAACGAAATGAAAACGAAACGAAAACGAAACGAAACGAAAACGAAACGAAAACGAAACGAAACGAAAACGAAACGAAAACGAAACGAAAACGAAACGAAAACAAAACGAAAACAAAACGAACATAAAAAGAAAAAAAAAAGAAAAAAAAAACCAAATAAAATTAACAAAAATATTATACACTGAATTTTTTAAAATATAAAATGAAAAAAAAAAAATTATATTCATGGTGAATCTGAGTATCCCGACAGATTTTAACCATAAATTCCTGATAATTGACTGATAAATAACTGACTGAGACTAAAATGTCGTATAAACTTTTCTGGAATTAGCCTAGTTTCAGAGTTCTTCTTCTTTGTCGTTACACTCTTTACAGAGTGGTCGTGGCCAAAATGTACTAATTTATTTTAATTGACAGTTTTACCAATAACATTTATGTTTTTATGTTCAAAAGCATTTTAAAAATCCGAAAAATGAAAAAAAATTTTTTTTTGCGAAATCGACCTAAATTCGTAAAACATTTATTACTCCTTATGACCTCAGGAATTTATGGTTGAAATCTTTCGGGTTACTCAGATTCACCGTGTATAATAATAATAATAATAATAAAAAAACCAGTCTGTCTTGAATTTTAAAACAGATATAATTTATACACCCCGAATAATTAACCGAAAACAACTACCATGACTATTTTTCAGTAAAAAGTATATAACCTTGGATTATAAAAAAGAAATAATTTTCGAAATTACATCCCCTAATTATAAATATTAATTATTTGAAAAGGGGTATTTACCATGTATATTATGGTAAATACCCCTTTTCAAATAATATTTATAATGTGAATGACAATGTGAGCTTAAAAAATCGTATATCCCATAATTAGCTGAAAACGACTACCAATCCCTACGCCAATTCATGGGATTAGGTTGCCAAGCGGACCACAGGCTCAACTGAGCCGTGGCAAAAGCCGGGACAAACTCTAGGAGGATGAATATTGGTTTTTGTCAAATCGATTTGAATATGAATAAAAATTGTGTTTTTATTCTTATTCAAAATAATTATTGCCCATCTCATCAGTACGTGCGAACTATGCAAAAATAAACTGAACGTAAGACACATTTCTTTAACAGAAATTCTTTAATTGAAAGTTGTGTACGTGAGCAGAGGACTGGACTGTGAGTGTGACTTTTCCAGAATGAATAAACGACAGCAAATCTTATATTTACTCAATTTGTTCCGCCGCCACCTCTCCTGTTCCATTTCAAATGAGAAAGATAGAACCGCCTGTCTGCGTGGAAAAGAGACAGGAAAAGGGTAGCCCTATGATAGGGTAAGTAAGTAAGGTAAGAGCAGTTTGGAACCTTATTCATCGAAAAGTAAAAGTTTAATAGGTCACAAATCACTTGGTCGGACAGCCCTCAGCCTGGTCCGTTCCGTTTTCGACACTAACTAAAATAAGTGTCCGAAAGAAAAACGGAACGGACCAGGATTATATGGGAACTTTGGTTTGCTCTCGTTCAGATGGCGCTTCAGACTTGGAGCCTCAAAAAGTTCTCAGACTGTGCTGCTCTATTTCATATATACTCTCTGCTATTTAGGACACCACTCGATCGTGAAGAGAATAAAACTGATTTACAGGATGACGTTGGCTGTAATTTTAACATCATCATCATCGTCCTAGTGTTTGTCTCGGATTATTGCCACGGACCCTATTGAGCCCGGGGTCCGCTCGGCAGCCTACTCAATTGGTCACCCTACTCAATGTGACGTCTTGTCGCTTCCCATACAGCGTATGCCAAAATTCATAGGGTGACCATGATTTAAGATTGATTTGTTTTAAAAATAAGAAAAAATAAATAGATTCTTCTTTGACCAAATTCGCCATATACCTACTACCATAATTTGATAATGATGATCAGTTACAGACAAAGAAAGTGGTTTCAGATCACGACTCAGAAATCACTATGTTTATTCGGCGTCAATAGAAATATAAAATAAGGTAAACAAATATGGCTGCGTTTCTATGGAAAAAAAACCGGCCAAGAGCGCGTCGGACCACGCATAGGAGGGTTCCGTACCTTCAATGGAATAAGAACCAAACTAATACCATAAGGTCGTATCTGATGCCTATGGAAGAAGTTTTTTGGAAATAACTCAAAAATGGCTAAACCGATAATGTTCAAAACAATTTTCGTAGAAAGTATATGATAAGGCGCATCTCCTCAAATTTTTTCATATTTTTTGGACTTACGGTTCAAAAGTTACAGGGGGGGGGCTACACAATTTTTCTGAATTTCGAAGCGATTATTTCAAAAAATATTCACCTAATCACAAAATGATCAAAGAAACCTCAATATTATTTTTAAAGACCTATCGATTGATGTGTCACATGTTGATATTTGGTAAAAACAATTTTTTTGAAATTTAGTTACATGTATGGAGCGCCCCTCCTTAAAATATTTCTTTTTTTCAAATTTAAATACATAACTAAGTAGCGGCATACAGAATACACCGTATGTGTAAATTTTATTCAGATACGTCGTATAGTTTCCGAGTAAAATGGCTGTGACATACGGACGGACAGACAGACATGACGAATCCATAAGGGTTCCGTTTTTTGCCATTTGGCTACGGAACCCTAAAAAAGCATTTACCACATGACAAAGGTTATTGAATAAATTCGTTTTCTCTGAAATATGAGTAATTAACTGATATTGTTACTAAAAATTATATAAATAAGAACTTTATGTGTATAAGCTGACAGTGAAACCATGGTTGTTCTTTAAAAGTGCGTGATTGCGAAGCAATGAACGTAAATGCGTTTGTATACACTATTTTACTTTTCTATTGACCCCGAACTGAATATAGAAAGGCCTACTATCACTGCCCATCAGGCCCAACGACCATTTAATTGTGTATCATATTCTCGCGCAACAAACTCCTACTTAAATATGGTTTTTAATATATTTACGGCTCTTATGCGTGGTTGGGTCGTATAGACAGTAACTGTAAAAAAATAGTTTTACCGACATACTTATAGATTATACATGCGTATAGGTATACTCACTGGCAATAAACACTGCACTGAGCACTATCAACAACATTTCTGCAAGCACTTTCGATCACTTTTAACTTTCAAGCCAAGTTTTTGATTACTTGTTGAGTCGCAGACCTATACAGGATGGCAAAAATTAAGATTTTAATAATTTACAATTACTTGTTTATCAATAAAATATTTCTGAATCTATATTCACGTACGTGTAGGTAAAGTCTATACTTTACCTACACGTACATTATTGTACAACTCAAATATGGAAAATTATCAAACAACTTAGATTAGAACTGACAAATTACTTTCCGCACTCGTTAGACTTGAAAAAACTCTGTAGCATATATTTGAATCGAAATAATTCTTGTTGCAGCGACTGACGCTTTTCTATTTTCACTTTATCGGTATTAAAAATACACTTAAATATTACCAAAGTTAATTGGTTAAAGTGGTTAACTTATTAATTCAAAGTCCAGCGATAATTATAATCGGCACTGCTAATAACGTCAATCAATAATAAATTAACCGAACTAAGTGGCCAACTTCCAGTCCCTTATTTAATTACAGACACAGTGCCAACAACGACACTTTGGAATTTCCTACTCCTGAGACACCCTTTATGACATAGTTAAGTACGCACTTATTACTTTAAAACTTTTAACAAGTTATGTTTAAAATAGTTATATTTAAAAAGTGTTGTGACAACGCCAAGGGAAGCTTAGCTTGTTTATTTAGTTTTAAATTTTGTTAACGTTAAATTTTTACGTACTTTTTACGCAAGTATTTGTTGTGAGAAACTGAATAAAGGTTTCCGAAAGCGCGTCCGTAATGCGCGCCTCTTCTGAACGAACTGAAGTGTTGCGCCGTGATTCCCTTGATCCTTTGCATACTTTCTCATCTGTCAGCAGTAAAGTAACGAATGAATATACGCTGAGGGGCATACTTCTACATTGTTTTTTTCTGCTGTGACAATGCACATGTTGTAAAAGTCAGGAGGTTTTCATAAGTACGTAATTGTTGAAAAGTGGTGAAGGCAACCTACACAAATCTGCGAATAAATTCAAAGAAATATGTGAAGCTTCTAAACCTCTTTCCCAGTACTGTAGTGGAATGTAAAAATACGAAACCGTATTATTTTTATTTCAACTTCGCTTTTTTTATTCCCAGTTTTTATTGTTAGTTAACACATTAATGACCAGGAACCCGCTACACGGGCTGTCTGTCCGTAGCATTTGTAGGCACTTTCCACTACATACGAAAAAACGTTAGTGTCGGCTACGAGCGTAGCGCGTAGCGAAGTGTGGAACTACGGAAAGTGTTAAATAAATATAAATCAAATGTAGTACAAATGTAGTACCATAGTAAGGGGCCGTACTTTAAAATACGTTAAGACACGGGGCTGTATTCCAACTTTAAAACACATTTAGACACAATCCAACTTCAATACAGCAGCACCTAAGCGTCTGAATCTGAAATATCAGAATTTGCTTGAAAATTATTCCGATGCAACTCCGATACAAGTTCAATATTGGTTGATTATTTGTTGTGTGTTGGAGTTATATTTAAAATAGATTGTGTTTTTAATGTATTGTTTATGTATTTTAAAATTAGAATATGACACCCGGAACCCGCTATACGGACTCTCAGTCCGTAGCACTTGTAGGAACTTTCCACTACATACCAAATAAAGGCTGGTAGTGGAGTGTGGAACTACGGAAAGTGTTAAATAAAAATAAACCAATTATTATAGTACAAATGTAGTCGGCGTAGTCCCATAATAAGGGGCCGTATTCTAACTTTAAAATACGTTAAGACACGATCCAACCCCAATACAACTCCAGCTAACGCCTAAACGTCTCCAATATTGGTAAATTGTTTGTAGTGTGTTGGAGTTGTGTTAGACAGATTGTGTTTTTATGAATGTATTGTTTAAGTATTTTAAGGTTAAATACGGCACAAGGACTACTTTTTTAATCTATTTTTACAGCCGTCTTAAGGTCTTATTTAAAATGTATTTGATGTTTACTATTTGCATAGATACATAAGCTCAAGGGTCAAGTACACAGAAAGTATCATGTTTTCATTGGTTTTAAATATTATTTATTATCATTGGTTTTATATATTTAAGTTAGGTACATGAAATATACGGTAGGTATCCATAACTTCAATTCAAATTGATGTTGTGGTATTTATTATTTTATTAATGAGTATAAATATGTAATGTTTGGAAATATAAGGTTAATTCCATGCTGGAATGTTATTAATATGCAATATAATAAGATTTCATCGCTTTCCATGTATAACTCAATAATATATAAGTAAGTAAGCATATATTCCTAGGCGGATATCGGCAGAATATGTTGATATTTTCATAGGTACCATACCATTATTTGTACCATATTTTTAGAAAAATATATTTAAAATAGCCTGTTTTAGTGTCCCACTGCTGGGCAAAGGCCTCCCCTTTTTTCTCCACTAGACCCGGTCGTTTCAATTTTGCCACCATTCTGTGTAAAATGCGTCCAAGTCGTCCCGCCATCTCCTTTTTGGTCTGCCTGCAATAAATATATTCTATTCTACTCTCAGTAGTAAATATGCTTACCTCGCAATTATCCTCATAGCTATTTACTTACCTGGGCGTCGACCACGATCGTTCTTTCATCAATTTACATGTCCATGGCTCCAATATGCGTGGACATCTCTTGTACCAAATAGTTTATTAGGTCGCCATATCGCAAGCCGTTATGAAAACGTTACGAATTTTCCTCCAGATGTACCTTCGGCCTGCATGTCTCAAGAGACTCTATATATTTTCGTGCTTTTTTCCTTTCAATGCACAATTTTCTTTTATTTTGATAGGTTTCATAGAATTACATGGCCCTAAAACAATGTAAGGCACGCAAAAATAATAATACCACGCATTATAAACCTTTTCGCGTTTTATACATTAAAATATCGGGGATTTCGATTATTAAAACACTAGAGACCCGCCTCGGCTTCGCACGGGACTTTTTTGTAGACCTTTTTAATATGTACAATACTGTACTACATTATTTTGATCTATCTCGTAGCCAGCGTTTGCAATGTAAGCGCAAAAAAAGTTGTTTATTTACGACATCACTTTAGAAACCTCTAAAATTATCAGCGTTTCTTTACTATATTATGCATGTATTATACATATACTCGTAAACCTTTCTCTTGAATCACTCTTACCTATTTAAACAAAACCGCCTAAAAATCCGTTGCGTATTTTTAAAGATCTATACATAAGTACATAGGGACATACATCAGAAAGTGACTTTGTTTTATACTATGTAGTGAAGTGATCTATTTACATAAACTATGTTTTTATACATAAATAGGTAAGCATATTCATCTCTCTTCTATAATTGGAGTGCAAAATTGAAGCTGCTCCATGTGGTGCTCATTTACATTCATAAAAGGAATTACTTTTATAAATGTGAATGAATGTGCGTATGAAAGTTTAGTATCTTGGTTACATTGAGTGTAAAAATTAGCAGTCTATGATTTAATTAACACCCTCAAAACGTTTTTCTAAAGGACTGCCATTAGTTCAATGAATGTTATTGCCGATTTACTATTCAGCCACCACCTACACCAGAATCGAGTTAAGGGTAATAATAAATAGCGGTATGAACGAGAACATTAAAGGGGAATGTTACCCTTATATGAGTAGCTGAGACCCTAAATAGATAAAAACTCCTTAATAAGACCTCACAGGAATTTCCTAATAGGCCCTTTTGATCGTGGACATTAGCGATCCTTACGTGGATGGAACCCAAGACACGTGGAGGCATATTCGACAATTTGAAGACATTAAAGTGACACTGTAATGAAAAAAAAAGATAAAATAAATACAATGAATCTTGAAGCAAATTAAATTATTTTGTTCAATTTTTTTTTTTGTAAGTGATTCGGATAGGAGGTGCAAGCACGTACTGCGCATGCCCTTAGAGTATGGTCAACGGCGCCTAGCCGTTTCAAATTCAGAGATTGCATATACATGAGAAAATTTGTCAAGTTCCGCCGTGACCGGGTGGTCTAGTGGTCAGGACGTCAGCCGCGAAAGCTGAAGACGCCAGTTCAAATCTGGCCTCGGACACCGGAGGGTTCGGTCACTTTTTCTGAAGTATATGACATCTATTTTCAGTAATATAAATACATATTATATATAATAATTAAGGGGTTCACCGAAAGAGTCCTATATATATTTTTTTTTTCAACATATGAATTTAGACATAGCTATCTATGTTAAAAATAAATAAAAAACATGAAACCTATGTACCTGCTTGTTTTCTGCGAAGTCTTAAAATCATTTCGGGGCATTTTAAAACTATTATCAACTCCTATTTTATCTGATTTCATTTATTTAATTATGGAAAACACGGATTTCAAATAATTAAAGCAAGAATAAAATAAAACAACAAGTTTCAGTATTCTACGAAATTATACTGCTCAATTAAATATTTAATGAAATATTTTTTGACTGAGTTTGGCTGTTGAGCATCATTATCTTATTTTTAGAAGTTAATTTTACTTTATACACAAAAGCTTAAAAAGCTGTTTTATGTCGTCCACGCACGACTTAAAGTCGAACTTTACGAGCATAAGAAGTGAAAATACTATTATTAAAGCTAACAAAGTCCTAAAGGTTATGGGGTCATGCACGTATATTAAATATCACAGGTACAATATCAAATACCAGAAAAATATATGGGTGCTGTTAAACATCTGCTAGTGGTTCTAGTACTGGGTAAATGCAATATGTAGATATTCTATTCTATATTCTCAGCAAGTATCAGCTGTAGGCGAGCATTTGTTTCAGGACAGCATAAGGTTTATTTTTCGGACTACTCGTTAAGTCATACGAAGTTAGCGCTAAACGAAACTATGGCTCATAATGTGGGCGCTTTTACGTGAAAACACAGTGATCAGGATCCGTACGCTCCGTTCCGGTGAGCGAAACAGCGGTATGCATGTAAATAGCGTAGTCTTGCTCGCACACCGGAACGTGTGAAGACCGCCTCAAGCAGGATCAGACGCATGTAGGTTTGTGGTGCCCGAAGCATTAGTGTGATACACGGTGCCCGGATTGCGAGAGATTTTAATAGTGTTTCCTGATCATAATTCGATACTTACCAAAATGACGTATATTCGTTTCTAGAATTTGCCTAGCTAAGAAGTTAATACCAATTAAATAAAAAATATTATTTTTATTGTGACTCAGTGCAAAACGCCTTTGTGATGGCGATGGCTCCCTTTGTGGGGTCTAGTTTAGACATCCTTAAAATCCTTATTGACAGATATCAAAGTGACAAGGAATACTTTGCATAAATTATTTTTTATAAAAATGTACCAATTCATTTAAAGCGATATGTACAAACACAAAAATCGAAACGAAAGATGTTAAAAATATTTTTGTTGGCTAAATTGATCTGAATTTATTTATATAACTTTTATTACTCTTTATGACCTCAGCAATCCTCACGGGCACCGTGTATATCGCTAGTAATTACAAATATCACACCATTATGCACTGATTCGACTTTATACGACCAACTCGCTGGCGCTAGGTTTTCTGTAAGGTCCTCTTCCCAGAGTAGCCTAAGCTGTCGAAAATAGTCAACATCTTCTAGTTGTTACGGATTATTCATCCGAAACTTCTCATCCGCGCTCGCACACTCAACAAGAGTACTCACCCAGGGTCAATGTAGGCGGCCTAGTTAGGTAAGCCACTGCAACTAACGCTCATATATCATTATGGCGAGCAATTTCCGCGTCGGCGCTCGTGTTGTGATCAAACTTTACATGCTACTACACTTGTTATACATGTTTAATTATAACCTTATATGCATTTAAATTTATTATTATTATTTTTATATATAGGTATTTTATACAGGCTGTAATAAAAATACTGGGGATCCGTTTAAGGGCATAATAGAGAATATGCATGAAAAATATTAAATTGAATTTGTTCCATAAACACGTTCAACAACCCCAAATTAATATAAATAAGTGGAAATCCGTAATAATTATTAACAGTTTTTTAAAGATATTGCGGTTTAAAAACTTAAAATTTTAGGCATTTTTTTTTATACCTCAAATGTATTTTCGAAACTTTAGTTCGATTACTTATGTTCTAACAAGAAAAAAAATGTACGACAACTATATAGCTAAACGCATTTTTTCGTGCCTAAAATTACAAAAATCTTCCAAAAACTTCTTCCTTCCAAACAGTTTTCTGCAACTTTGTGTTCGGTGACGTCACAATCCTCACTGTTTTTGTATGGGGCGTTTTGACGCGCGGCGCAGACGCCTAATGTATTTTCACATTTTTGACGTTTCAGGGCTATCATAGATAGTAGGTTTATTAGAGACATTTGAATCTACAGGGAAATAGAATCGAATGACGTCTTCCAAAAAAATCATGCATGTTCCTAATTGGTATTCGGTTTGTCTCTTTCCCATGCGGGTGACGGGAGCTCATTGACACGTCCGCATCTCTCGCTTCCCGGAGCGCGACTAGCGACAATTGTTTGAATTCACTCATTTTAAGCGCTTCACTTTTGGAGCGTGCGTTACCCATCTGTCATTATTATATATCATAGATTCTAATTTTGAAAATCGGAAAAATTATTAAAAAAAAAAAAAAATTGTTTTACGCGTAAAAATGTTTTTTCCTACTTTTTCTTAGTCGATATACGATTATGCCCATAAAAGGATCACCAGTATTTTTGTTCCACTCAGTATTTAATACAGATTTAGGTTCGTTTGTCTTTAACTTACCTAAGTATTAGGAACATTAGCTAGGAATATACTTACACGCGCAGATATGTTTGGCTGACACACATATGTCCGGTCCACAGATCTAGTATAGACAGATGGCTTGACAAATATCAAAAGTGCGACAAAAACTGAAATGCTAGAGTGTGGGTAAATTGTCTATGTGAGCGTAAAAAATAGTGGTGCCAAGTACAACAGGTCAATTATCTATCGATATTTGACTTTATTATCGATAAGTTGCAACGTTAAATTTATATTCATGTTTTATACTAAACGGCATATTAAAATTCTAGAAAACTAAAATATATTTATTCAGAATTATTTTATATTTCACACGATTAAATATGATATGTTAAAAAGCGGGTTCATGTTATTTTACAGAAATTAAGATGTTGGCACGCCTTTAGATTTGTCATTTTTTTCTCTCGCACTTGTGGAGTGTTTATATACGTGATAGTTTGTTTTTTACATACTTCTTTATTATAGCGTTATTAATTGTGACGCTTATAAAATCACATGCAAATGTAGTCTTGTATCAATGCAATCTTGGTGGAGTGTAAGTTGGGTGGAAGTCGAAGTGGTAGGCGCAGCACACACTTAAGAGTGGAATTTAGCTTTCATAGATAAAAGTAAGCGGAAGTCGGAAATTTCTCTATGGGGGCTGAATTTTTGTATGGAGCACACATAGACAACATTCAGCCTGATTTCCGTTTTTCGCCTACTTTTTGATGGTAGCTGAATTCCGCTACGTGTGTTTAGCGCCGTATTTAAATGAAATAAAGTTTAATTTAAATCAGTGTTTAATAATTATTATAACAATTTCTTAAATTAATATAAATCAGTCTTTAATAATAATTCCCCTCCCCCTAAAAATATTTTTTTAGCTAAAAAAACTGGGTAGCGGCCATTAGCGGCACATAAAAAACGTTATAATTTCATCAATATACGCCTTTTTTTATATATGGCTGTGATATAGGGACAGACACATGACAAAGCTATAAGGATTCCATTTTTGCCATTTTGACTACGGAACCCAAAAAAGAGATAAGAGGATATAGATCGTGTCTTACAAATAGGTAAATGTAATAAATAAGCCCCTAAATCGGGTATTACAGTTAAAATTTACTATTTATCGTTTATCCGAAAAGATGGTCGTGGTTTATATGAGAGCTCCTCCATTCTACGATACTTCTCTTTCCGAATAGGCTCTATCAAGCAAGATTCAAAACGGGTACAAAAATACAATAAGAACACAATTTTACATTTATACGTAATGAATGACATAATGTTAATACGAGATTTATTTATTTATTATAATTCTTTCGAAGCTATAATTATAATTTTCATATCGAACAGTTATCGATATTATGTCCCTACGATATTTTGTCAAACCCTAGCGTAAAATGACAATTTTGATTTTTACACAAAATAATCTTTAATTTAACTATTATGATGAAATATTCACATGCAGTAAAAGAGACATTAATATTTAATGGTATCAAACGGTTATTTACATGATTTATTTAGCTAATTTGATAAAATATGGTTTCAAAAACATCGATCGGAATATCATATTTACAAGTACCTGTGAAACGAGTGATTGCCTGGGTTTTTTATTTGTGTAATTGTGCAATCCGGGACGCAACACGACACCATTCTTCTTTTGTTTCATTCCAGGTAAATTAACAGCGGATAATATTATATTTTTCAAGATTAAATATGAGCACTCACGACGCAGGTGTTTAAGTGTAAAGAGAGACGTCAAAAGTCGTCCTGCTAGGAGACTGATCATGTATCTCTTTCGCACTCGCAGAATGTTCATATACGTGTTGGTTTCTCTTTTGCGCACTTCGTTTGTCTTTTAGCAAAGCGCCATTTTAGGTCTGTGGTCCGGTCCGTTTCCGGGCCAGTACACAGGCCTGTCTCGTGATCTGTCCATTAGATGCCCAACAGACTGAACAGACAGATCGTAGGCATTTGTGTATCCCTAGTAATTGGTAAATGTTTTTGAATGTCTATAGTTTTTGTACAGATCAACAAAAGTAGGTAATGTACTCTAACGTCGCGGCCGGTTTTAGACACAATGAGAAATTAGGCGCCATTACCCTTTTAACTTTAAAAATCAGAAGCTTTTTTTCCACGAGTCAAAACCTTTTTTATCGTGTCATCGTTTTACATTTTATTCCCTTTCCGCTTAAAATCTGTTTAAAAACAACGAAATATCCGGTCAGCTACTGGTTCTATAGTTTGGATTAAAAGGGAAAACCATCTGCCTTTCAACCCTTAGTTAAGTGTTAAACTTTGTTGGGGTTAGTCCGATTTTCTTAATTGGATTGTTTTTCTTCGCCGAAGAAACAGAATAGTGTAAGTGATTGCCTTTTTTCACGTACCTACACTTATAACACGTATCGTATATGTTATACTACGTTTTTCTTTGTTCTAAACATAGGTTCCGAATTAGTCAGAGAATGCACATAAATAGGTATGAATGACGAAGGGAATAATTTCATAATTTCAGTATTTTAGTCGACAAATCTAATTAAATAACCGTAGTTGTGCAGGTACAAACATAATAATGTTTCTGGTATATTAATATAGTCAAGCCGCATTTTCGGGAATTGCTTTAATTGAGGTTCATTTCTGTATCTAATGAAGGTTCCGTAAGCATAATTATGTTTTATTTCCATTAGTGTGGTTATGGAGCCCTTAAAAAATAAGCATCTAAAATGAAGCACTTGATCATCATCTTCCTAGCGTTTGTTCCGGATTCTTGCCACGGCTCTATTGAGCCTGGGGTCTGCTCGGCAACCAAATCTCAGGAATAGACGTAGGCATAAGAATAGACATTTTTACAAAAGCGACTGCCATTTGACCTTCTAACCCAGAGGGGAAACTAGGCCGTGTTGAGATTAGGTCCGGTTTCCTCACGATGTTTTCCTTCACCGAAAAGCGACTAGTAAAATATCGAATGATATTTCGTACATAGATTGAATGCATGACGTCTTACCGGTAGACCACCAGTCACACCAGTGTTTCATTTTAGCTTATTACCAGGCTCACCCGGTATAAATAGGTACATCTGGAAGCTTTACCCGCTGTCTCAACTAGCTTTTATCCAGAACGGCTTTTAAACAAACGATCCCCAAAAGTCATAACTTGCAAATTACGACATACATTTTTATGTCAGGAAAAGCGAGGCGGAAAATAAATGGTGTGCAGTGGCATCTGCAATGCAGCGTGCTAAATGTCCTAATGCACGGGGCGAACTGAAACCATTCGCGTAATAGGATTTAAACAATTCGGATACTATGCAAAGTAACATGCAATGTCTTAGATGTGCACTTTCTTTCTGGGGTCAATTCATAAATGATAATTTTACGTGTTGCATTGGATTGCAGATAAAACTTCTTTCTTCTTTCTTTTCTTCTGTAGCCAAAATGGCAAAAACGGAGCCCTTATAGTTTTACCAAATATCAACATGTAGCACATCAATCGATGGGTCTTTGAAAACATTGAAGTTTACTACTAACTTTTTTTTATTTAGTGATTATTTTCATACAAATCACCCCGAAAGTCTGAAAAATTGTGTAACTTTTGAACCGGAGATCCATAAAATAAGAACAAAAAGGAGAAGATACATCGTCATATTCTTTCAACGACATTATTTTGAACATTATCGGTTTAGGCGCTTTTGTACGCTATGGAAAAACGAATTTTCAAGGTACTGGCAGTCGCTCGAGATCCTCAAACGTCAAATGGTCGGGACATATAAACTGGACCTCTAATTAGCAGACCCACTATCCGAGAGATTTCTAATTTTCCCGTTGTTTGATATGATAGTTATCTCTTTTAGCTAATTATAACAATTTTATCAAGTTATATTTTTAGGGTTCCGTACCTCAAAAGGAAAAAACGGAACCCTTATAGGATCACTTTGTTGTCCGTCTATTTGTCTGTCTATCAAGACCATTTTTCTCAGGAACGCGTTGAGGTTGTAACAGACCGACATCTGAAAACATCCAGCTACGCTGTAAGCATTAAATTATTTTGAACTATACTTTGTCTTTGACTTTGAAATAAAATCAATTTGCTACAATACGAAAATGAAGTGAGGGTAGCTTACAAAATTATGTTCCTTGATAGGTGACCTTTTTAATTTAGTCGTTGCCAGTCGTTCAGTTTCTCTATGGACAGATCTAAGCCTATTTTATAAACAAAATAAATGATTATTTACTTTTTTTATTGAAACGTAAAATAATAAAATTTACATAATTTTAGATTTTTTTAAATGTTGGTTGTTTTAAGTTTGTTTTAGATTTGTCTTTAATCTATGGTTCACGATAGATTATAGAATAGCTCGGTAAAACACGCGGGAAAGATGGGAACCAATCAGAATCAAGCTGAGTTATTTGGACCAATCAAAATAAGAGTTGTTGAATGGAATGAGAAACGTTGGAATTATTTTGGGGGTTCTCATCTGAAGACATGGAAGTCGATATAAGGTGGTGGTAGGAAAGATCTGGGCTTTTTTCTTCAGCAGAGCGTCGTGTCAAAAGGAGATCAGTGAGTTTAGGCTGTAAGGTGCAAATAGTGTTTGAGTTTGTTCACAGATCTGTTATCAAGAGATGGCATTCGAAAGACAACAGAAATCCACGGCCCGCGTGCTTCTATGGTAACGAAGATGAGGGACCTTGTTGGAGCGCTGGAGACGATTGCATGAAGAATCTCGTGTTCCACGTGGCTCGCAAACATCAACCACTACAAACTGTCTCGGTAAGAAATTTAGATTTATTCGGATCTTAATAGCAAGTGCGTATGACGGACCGTCGCGTTAGTATTTACAGAATAGTGGGTAGTTCCGGGTTGATTCGTGTTGAGATTTTAAGTTTGTGATTGAGCAGATAATCTGATAGTCTTATCGAGGCGTGTTTATTTAACCAAAATAAAAGTAAAATCATTGGTTTATGTGTAGATCGCGGTTGGTGAGAATTTCAGTTCGTTATTAACTACGTCTATCTATTTTGTTGTGTTTCGCCATTTAATTGAGTGAGTTAGTGGTTAGTCAAATGTATAACAATAGAATGGTGATTACAAGCATAGCATAGATTTGATAGAAACCGGGAAAAGACTTAATAATCTACAGGTATCTATAAAGGGCGTGCAATGTGGGTATACTCGTAGTTAGCTTAGAATTAAAATGTAGGATCACAGTTGATTCGTATTGCATGGCATGGCGTCATTGAATTGGTGGTTGAATTGCCTATAAAATTTGTAATCAGTTTTGATTAGTATGAGTGGTTGTTCTTGTCATTTAACCAACTAAATGGGATGGCTAAGTTCATTGTGCGTAGGTGTGTATACGTAAATATTTTATGTGCAATTTAAATTCATAGTAATGAGGTCATTAAAGTATTGATTCACGGGTTTTATTTATTCGGTTTATGTTTCTATTGAATTGCGCCGGTGCGTACTTATGTTAATATTTCGTATATGGTAAATAAAGGGGAAGGTATACGTTATCTAAATTATTGTTAGTAGAAACAGTTAGATGAGTAAATACAATTGTAGGTCTTAAACATTAGCGGGTTGAGTTGAACTTGAAGGATTCACCGCGTCGAGCAGGATTCGAACTTGCGACCTTTCGGAACACTGGTCCGATCGCTCTGATCGGCTGAGCCATCGACGCTTGCTCAGCCTCGGTGAATCTTTCTATCAAGTTCCGTCATTGCTTACGTCAGAGGGTTACGTATTTATCTAGTGCTCTTTAGAGTACGGTTTCTGAGTAGACAATTTATTAGGTTTCTCTAATTTAATATGATTTCCTATCATATTTAATCCATTTGTTTATTCTATATAATTAACCGTCATTCATTCTCGAATTATATACTTCGAGTAAATTAGTAGTTACCTTTGCATTCGTTTATTTTATAACGTTATCAATATTTATTCGTCGTTGTAGTTAAAGTTCTAGTTTCATTCTTGATAAATAAGTAATTCTACATATCCCACAATAGGGCGTAAAATTAGTAAGCCAACTATGGGAAAATACGTTTTGTTAATCCTTGTTTATTTCTCAAATTCCCGGTTACATCGACTGTGAGAGGGCGCCTTCACCGTAAGCTCCTGAAGGATCGTTGCCGCAGCGTGAGCGCTTCGGTGGCGGAATGCAGCTTCGGGCGTACAGATCTTCCGCCTGTCCAGTTGGACCCATCTTGAAGCCTTGACGAGCACTTCAGGGAGCTGTCGGCAGAGCTGTTCCAGACCAAGGAGTCTATTGCGAGACTTCGGCGCCATTGCGAAGAGTCAATCCATCCAGCAGAAGTCAGTCTTTCCGGTGTGTTGTTTTTGATTTATTGCTTTATGCTCATTTTCATTTGTACCGTATTACTTTATTATCTTTCAGTGAAATTAGTATTTACCAGCATATTTGAACATTAGTGTGCGTTATGCCGCCATAATAAAATTCTACTAAGTTTCGATAAATTGAATATGATGGTATATGCATTGATTTCGTTTAATCACTATAATAGATAATTACATTTTCTAGCTAGTCATGGTGGTGGCATGCAGGTGCACATGGAAGCTAGTACCATGTTAGTTGTGTAACATATTGGTTAATCAATGTTTTCTATGTATTGCATGCAAATACCATTGTACATTTCCAAGTAATTATTACGTTAAAGGTTTCTACCGCTCATTCAAATAAATAAAAATTATTGAGCAGTTTGTTGCTCAATATACGGCTAAATAATTTAAGTGGTTAAATCCACGTAATTACAAACAGTAAATTATAAAGATATTTACTTTACCTTTTCTTGACGGTGTTTGTTAAACACTGATTGAGTTATTACTTATAAGAGTCAAATAGTGAAAATTATGTTTAGGTTGCCCAATAAATAAATGTAGATACTTTGAAAAGTTCAATATTTAGTACAATTGGCTACCTACCTAAAAATACATATATATATATACCATAGTACGGAGAAACACCTTTACTATTACTGTTATTAACTTGTGCATTTATGTGTTTTCCGGTACACGAGCATCGGACGTACTACTGCTGCACGTGGCACGCTGCTCGCTGACATCGTGAGCTCATCACTGCCAGAACAGCGGGCGGCTATCCTGAGTAAACTCCAGAGGCCAGAAGTATCAGCCGTCTGCCATCGCGAGCTGATCGCAGCCACTACAGCGGGCGGCTATCCTGAGCAAACTCCAGAGGCCAGAAGCAGCAGCCCGTGATGATACTTCTCCACGTTGCCACGTATGGAGATATACGAAAAGCGTTCTTGTGAGTTAGTTCCATACTTCTCTTTATTACACCGACGGGTGACAAAATAAGTTTAACGTTAAGCGTCAGCGAGGTTCCATGCTAGTACGGTTTCTAAGTACTTAGTACAGTTACAAAATATCCAATTTTGGAGTTTACTTAAATAAGAGATTGATATTTATAAATGTAGACGTTCTATACCAATAAATAATGCTTTATTATGTTTGATTCAACCATATTTGAATAACATGCAACTTGCCTAGTAATTTATATCTGATTGTTGTGATTTCATAATGTGAGGATACACGAGTACGAAGGACTTATAATATATATATACTTCATGTTGACGTTTACTCTTATCATCTAGATTTAACAATACATTTTATTTAAGCATTAACGCTACTGTTAACGAAGTTGACATATTCAATAAACTATTAATAGAATATATAATAATATAAGTCCTAAGTTACTCGTAATTCCTCTCCACTGATTTAGTTCAGTTGTTGGTTATTTGTAAATCACACGATCTTTCCACTGAAGGAATAGATAATACTTTATGTTGCACTAGTTAAATGAAACCTGAATTCACAATGGTTTTAATCCTCATATATGCCTTTATTTTGGTATGTAGCTCGGATTGCGTGAATCGCAAATGATTTGTGATATCCCATGGATATCATTTACAAAATGCTATTGTTGACATACATACAGATTGGTCATACAAGTAAAATTCATATTTATATGATGATTTTATATCATTAAGAATATAGACCGATAGTAGTATAGTCAACAGCACCTTTCCATTTATATACTAAAATGTGTATATATATATAAATTATACACTATATTTATATATAAAATCGTAGTCGTTGGGAACCTGTCACAATGGATATTATTTCAATAGTGATTGTTCCAACGATGAGGCAGTTATAATTGGAAGTGTCTACAAGTTATAAAGACTCCTTCCAGTTATGACAAAAGGTACTTGGTAACAAAGGTAACGGTATTACCCAAAACTATTTATTAATAATTATGCTAAGCAATGGTTTTGCTCCAAGTTGATGGAGTACGCACCTGTGTTTTATTATAGAGCCTGACCGTGCTTTCAACAGTAGTCTTTTGCTTAGTAGAGAGTCACTATAGTGAACTTTGAAAAGGGCAATCTTTGTGGCTGGGATCTTTTTCCCACCAAAATAGACCACTTGAATAGATCTTGTATGTATGATTCATACAAGTGGTATGTTTTACATAAGAGGGTGCGCCTTTTAATTGAATCCAGAGAGATAGACTTCTTAAATGAGTCTTGTTAGATTTATATGAGAAGTATATTTACAACAGGGTTATAACTATCACTCGCAGCCTCCCACCTACGAGACGTCTGTGTTGTTGTTTGTCGATTGTAAGCTGTTAAAGACTCCAATATATATAAATATATAAAGATTTATCTAACATATTATATGGATGAGATGGTTTACATTGGAGTCAACAACGACCTAGACTGACTGCTTGATTCTACTCATTCATTGCTGGGTTTTTCTAATGTTAAGCTCAGTTATGCGGTCAATCTAGTTTATAAGTACAAACTATTAGTATGATTCAACTTGGACATAAACCCTTATTGTGAACGCTAAGCAATTTGATTACATTATTGGGTAAAAGGTAACAAACCCTAATCCAACTGGCTTATAAAATGAAATAATAGTTGTGTTCATACTTCTTTCGAATAACAAATACAATAGAATGGCTGGTTTCATAATATTAGAGGCTGCCCTCACATTATTGACAAGTTTATGGCCGTGCTGGGTGCTATTGTCTATCAACTAACTAGAATAAGCCTCTGTGTCTGAACATACTCGTAATTCTTATCCACACGTGAGATGTTCCAATATGCAAGTCGGGCTGGTTGGTTGTGCATGTATGCTTGATAGGGCCGGGTTAACCTAAGATAATGTAGACGAATGCAAGTCCAATTTATAAAGGGCTAACCCATTAGGGTATGCATGTCCAATGATAGGGCCTACCTGAGGGATTTGCTAATCAGCATTCCCATTAGGGTCTGCATGTTCGTCACCTGAGGGTTACGCATTCGTATACAAGTCTAAAAGACGTTTATCTTATGGTTCTGCATGGAATAACTCACGTTGGGACCTTTTGCGTAGACATAGCTTAGCCTATAGTATCGGCGTATGCTCGGTAATTTTATGAGGTATAAAAAGTAGCCTTATAGTTGACTGCAATCATCTATTCTATTTTAATGATAATCTTGATTAATATTAAGATTTTAATTAGCCAGAGTTCCATTATCCTATTCCCATATATTTATATTATGACATATGATATTATGATCACATTATTAATATTACAATCTTTTAATAAAATTACATCAATCATTATAACATAATATAATTACCTTTTATGTTTAACTTATTACAATTACAGGGTTTACTGCATATAGGAAAATCCTTCTGTTTTATCGTATATACAGTAGTATACAGTGTATACAGTAAATTCAATATTTTGCTTTATTCAATTCTTATGTAAGATTTTTACATAGTCAACAATAGCATTATGTAGGGAGTAGGTATGTTTCACAATAGTAGTAAGTATATGATTGTGATGTTAAATATTGAGGAGGTTATAATTAAATACTTATTTTAACAGTTTGTAGGTTAATGTAGGATATTACCAAATTTTACTGGTTTTATGTAAAATTATATTTATTTCTTTTAATTTCTGGTTTTCTGTGTTTGTTGAGCATTGTTCAGATTTAATTCTGTTGTTTAGCGTTTCTCACACCTCAGGAGACCTTGGTTATTACTTATCATAATGTAGTCCAATATGTACCACTAGACAATCATGCCATTATTTTATAATTTTTATAAATTGTGTGTCTTTAATCTTTACAAAATTTATTATGTATGTGTGCAGGTTAAACTTGGGCGTCAGAGTTTTTTTTCACCGCTATAGTTTTTCTCTGGCATATTTTGGCTCTTGAACTGTAGCGGTATATCTAATGTGACCTAACGGTTACATTAGATATAATAGTTTATAGAGTCATTTAATTTTCCATTAACAGTAATTTCTTATTTCTTGAATAAATTTTCTTATTAACTTATATGTTGAAAATAGATGTCATATACTTCAGAAAAAGTGACCAAACCCTCCGGTGTCCGAGGCCAGACTCGAACTGGCGTCTTCAGCTTCAACTTATATGTTGTTTAAATCCTATTATTTCCCTTAGTGATAAGATCCTCGCTTTCAAAGAAAAGTATCAGTTAAAGCTTTAGGTAGGTTCAGCTTTAAAATCTTACTGGTTAGTATAGGTGAGTTTTTACAATTTATCAAGCTGAAATTTATATCAAATACTCAGGTCTATTGTCCCTTGAAGCTGTGAAAAAATCAAACTTAAAAGCCAACGCAATCAAAAGATACAGTCGTTTATGCTGCAAATTTTAGAGTTTTTCGGCACTCGCAAAACCTACGGGGTACTTCCCGTGAACTCAGAAACTTGAAATTTGGCACGAAGCAACGTCTGATAGCACAGATAAAGGAAAAATTGCGAAAACCGTAAATTTTTGTTACATCATATAAAAAAATATTTTTAATAATTTTAAAGTTACTACCCCTATATACCTACAGGTTTGTACGGAACCCTCGGTGTGCGAGTCCGACTCGCACTTGGCCGGGTATTTTTTTCGTTAGATATCATACCTAACCATAACAAGTAAAATACGCAAATTGTAATATACTCGTAATAAATTTTGTTTCAAACAAAACATTTCACACAACAAGTTTAGAAACTTAACCTCTCTTGTTGCTTAAAGGTTCATGTTATTCATGTTGCTAAAAAAACAGTGTTGGAAGGTTTCCATACTTCATTTTACACAGCGTACAGTTGGGGGCACAGTAGTGCTAGCGCCAAGGTAAGTCAAGCAAGCAAGAAGAAAGACAAAGTCAGTCTCTATAGATTACAGATTATTCGATATTATACATGATTATTTGAACTTTCTTGTTTTAATTTGAACTGTTTTGATATGTCTTCTTATAGAACTACGCATTATTGTGTATCTTTAAGATATAATATTACTGTATTACTGTTTTGAAAAAATATGTCCCGCCGAGTTTCTTGCCGGTCATAAATAATACTTCTCGGGTCAGAGGTGTAGGGTTAGAACCGGTGGTAGTTTTTCTTTTTCTCTCTGACGTTCATAAGTGCATTGTAATGTGCCTAAATTGAAGAATAAATATCTTTTATCTTTTATTTTTTTATCTTCAATACTTGAGTTTCTACATAATAATTTAGTAAAGCCGCCAAAAAGTGAAATAACTGCCTTATCAAAAACAAAAACGGTCAACTGCGGTCAATTAGCCGTTCTGGTGATCTTTGGGGAGCTGTTTGTCAGTGGCCGTCATTCAATTTGACAATGACATTAATAATACTCGTAACTACATATTAATAAACTCACAAGCTCAAACAAACACTAAAATACTAGATCTAGAATTTAAAACACAATTTCCAAGTTTAGGTAAATAAAGTCAAAGTTCACGGGCTTGGGCACCGCACACGGACGATTTGATGAGTGATAACTTTCTAATATAAAAACGGCGAGATTGTGAAACTTGGCGTCACTTTACATAAAAGGTTATTTGGTTACATTTTTTGTTCATAATAGCTAAATCATGACGTATCCTTGGAATATTGCCAGAACCAACTCCACTGAAAATAAAGTATCCGTTCTCACGATTCAATTTCTATGAATAATGAATAAGTGAATATCACGTCCCGTAGGAACTCTTTCGGTTCGTTTTATGAGGTCATGGCACGTTCTTCTCGTGAACGTGGGAGGAGGTAAAGCTGGAATAAAGACTGCAAATGGATGCAACATGCAGCCAACGTAGTGAATAATTTGTTCGTCTTGCACTTATTGAGACTTTCGCGTGGGACCCATAATTATACAACGAATAGAGCTGTGAGTGCTAACATGTATGTGATGTGATATGTTCATAATATTCAGACATATACATATTTTTCAATACACTTGCTCGTAACGAGGTTCTTATTCCACCGCTTTTAGGAGTTTTAGGCTCATAATTCTAGATATTAGACACGCGTGTTTTTCACAATAATTATCGAACTAGTGCAATAATTTAATAATCCGATCAAATGACGTTTGTACTCTAGTAACAAATTGTATGTACGCAGACGAATCCTTGTAATTTATTCAGGCATTACCATTTTTTTAACTCTTTAGGAGTTTGCATTCTAAGAAGGTTAACAAAAGTAAATATACACATTTACGATAGAATACAAATTATACAATCCTAATTGAAGAACTAGACAAGTCAAACCTTAGGCATATATTATCGTAAGTTTTAAGAAGAAATTACTTATATTTTGAGTTGTTATAATTTTTTATGTTGGGGGGCGTCCATTAATCGCGTCATACGTTTTTGGCTTGTTTTAGACCCCCCCCCCCCTCCCCCGTGATGATCTTTGGTGATATTTTCAGGACCCTTCCCCCCCTCGTCCAATATGACGTGTAATTTTTTGCTAACTAAAGTAAGTACAGTTTTCTAACACGTGAAAACGTAACGTACGTACACGTGAAGGGTAAAAAAACGAAACTACAAACAACTCACTAATTTCATTAAAATAATATTTAAAAGAAAAAAACCGGCCAAGTGCGTATCGGACCACGCATAATGGAGGGTTTCGTACCTACTATCGAAAAAGTAATATCAAAAGGTCGTATCTGCCTATAAAAGACGTTTTGTGGAGTTTTTTGGACTTGATAATTCCTAAACCGATACATATTTTATGGATCTCCGGTTCAACAGTGACAGGGCACAATTTTTTTAGACTTACGGGGTGATTATTGATATTTGGTTGTGATTATTGAAATTGTTACATGTATGGAGTGCCCCCCCCCCTAAATATATATTTTCAGCAATTTTACTACAAAACGAAATAAGTAGCGGCATACAACAATACACCTTATGTTCAAATATCTATTAAGATACGTTTTATAGTTTCCGAGTAAAATGGCTGTGACATACGGACTGGAAAACGGACATACGGACAGACGGACGGATAGACGGACATAACGAAACTATAAGGGTTACGTTTTTGCCATTTTGGCTACGGAACCCTAAAAATATACTGTGAAGAAAATAATATTTCAAATGCCACTAAAAATATTTGCAACCATAGTGCATCTCGTAAGAGTCATAACAATTAGTCCCAAGACGTAAAAATCCTTGTCGTGGAGGAGTTCCATTGGTCTTCACAAGCAGTTTCAATTTCACTAAATAGCACTATTCAAATGCAATTGCTTGGTTTTTAGATTTAAAAAAATCGCTATACGTCTCCTTATAAGGTTTCAGGAGTTCCCTTGATTCCTCGTGGATCCCGTCATTAGAATTTGATTTTGATAAAAATGAGATCAATCTAAGTGACCCCGTGCATAAAGCATAGCGACGCTTCGCCCGCTCAACTAAACGCAGAAGTCCAACTGCGAGGCAAATTTTACTCTGGTTTTTTTTTTCATTTAAAAGTTGATAATTTTTATTTTATTGAAATATTTGAAATACGGTATAGCACGAAGGAAAAAATTACCCCCTCCCCCTGTGGTGATCATTGGTGATTTTTTCTTGACCCCCTCCCCCCCTATACAATATGACGTGATTAATGGACGCCCCCTTGTTATAAACAAATTTCAGGACTGACCATTGAACTTGGCACCCATTCAGATCTCACTTCTTTTGTCGTTGAAGTCAACAAACAAGGCATATATAATATGTACTAGCTGTGCCCGCGGCTCCGCCCGCGTGGATTCGGTCTGTGTCAGAAAGCGGCTAATTCACCCCTAATTTCAATCCCGCTACCCTGGAGGCGGAACCTGAAGTAAAGTACAGTAGTCCTAATAAAATATTTTACAATTGCCACTAAATGAAACTACACTCAAAAACCGGCCAAGAGCGTGTCGGGCCACGCTCAGTGTAGGGTTCCGTAGTTTTCCGTCCGTCACAGTAAGTGTCCCCACTTAAGAGTTAAAATAACACCGCCATGTAGGATATGATATGAGCGTTCCACGTACAGCGACATCTATCGGCAAATTAAGTAAACTATTGCGCGCGAGCTTAAAGTATGGAAGATGATTTTTATGGGATAATTCTTTATTGCGTGAACCGATTTTCACCGTTTTTACTTTACTTGAAAGCACGTCATTTCATTGTGATTTTATAGAAATTACAGGTACAATAAACACCTGCTTATACGGTTAAATTACAAACTTAGTTCAGAAATTATTTTGTAATTTTTTTCCAAAAACAATTAAACTTATCAAGTGCAAAATATTTTTCCTAGAAAGTTATTATAAAGTTCTACTTTTGAGATTTTTTTCATATTTTTAAAACTTATGGTTCAAAAGTTATTTTTTAAACTTATTAAGCATTTATTTAAACTTCTGGAGCGATTATTTCCGAAAATATTTGATTTTAGTAAACCCCTATTCATTTTTAAATACCTATCCAACAATATATCACACGTTAGGGTTGAAATGAAAAAAAAAAACGGGAACGTGTTCTGTTATCGATTCTAAGTATCCCCAGCCAACTTTTTTTCGATTATCTTCCATGTACAGACTTTCGACCCTCTTCAGCTTTATTATATGTATAGATAGATATGTATAGATATTGAACTTGGCTCTCATTTCACATTTATGTTTTTGATGGGATTTTTTTTTATACCACGACAGTGGCAAACAAGCATACGGCCCGCCTGATGGTAAGCAGCTACCGTAACCTATGGACGCCTGCAACTCCCAAGGAGTCACATGCGCGTTGCCGACCCTTTACAAAAAGGAGGGTTCACTGTGTTGATGGCTAAAGGAACAAGAAGGTCCCTCATCGTCAACACACTGGGTCCTCTTTGAGCTCTTTGGCAACCTTACTCACCAGCAGGAACACAACGCTATGAGTAGGATTACTCGTAATCCATACTATACTATAATATTATAAATGGGAAAGTGTATGTGTGTGTTTGTTTGTCCGTCTTTCACGGCAAAACGGGGCGACGAATTGACGTGATTTTTTAAGTGGAGATAGTTGAAGGGATGGAGAGTGACATAGGCTACTTTTTGTCTCTTTTTAACCCCCCACGTCCCTAAAATGGGGGGGGGGGGGTGGAAGTTTGTATGGAGCATTACGGGGGGCAATCAGGAAAGGGGAACCGTGTTACCCCGAATTTAACGCGAGCGAAGCCGCGGGTAAAAGCTAGTACACAATAAATTATGTTTGAAACACGAATTGTCTGTAAAGATGTAGACATTATTTTCGGCCTGGATGTGCTTAATTATATGTTCACTGGTTCAAAGATGCGTGAGCACATTACGGGAGTGGAGGCCTACGGTACCTGGTTTGGTGATATCCTCATGGGGCCATGGACACACCCTGCTGACACCTCGGTGCAGCAGTCGAGAGGGACGTCAGTGGAAGACTACGGCGTGCATGCTACCAAACGTGAAGACGTACTGGAGAAGTTCTGGAAGGTGGAGCAACCTCCAGAAGACCCACCGGATCATCCGGAACATTTGGAATGTGAAAGGTTGTATAATTCCACTACTACACGTATGACTGACGGCAAATACATGGTGCGGCTGCCCTTATTGTCAGACAGACCCACGCTAGGCGAGTCCAGAGCCATTGCTGTACGCAGACTTCATTCGTTAGAGGCGAAGCTAGCCAAGAATCCAGTCTTTGCTGAGAAATATAAGGATTTCATGCGAGAGTATGAGTCGCTAGGACACATGTTTAAATCCAGTTATCAGTTTGACTCTGAGCACTACGTGATACCTCATCGTGGTATTTTTAAGAGGGATTCGGATAAACTAAGAGTCGTTTTCAATGGAGCATCGAGAAGTAGCACCGGAATAACTCTTATCCAATTCCTGCACTCAGGCAAGCCTCTCCAGAATGATATTACAAAAATGTACACAAAACCAGCCCGATCGCTACGGTAGGCAGGTTAGGTACTTATGATACTTGTCCACAGCCGTCGGCGTCGCTCCGGCACGCTTCTGAAGACACGTTCAAGGGCCACCACCATCTGTGTCGTAGATGGATACGCCGCCGCTCCTGCTGCAGTAATGGCGGATGGATAGTCGAAGAGAAACAACGGCTTCACTTGACACGTATATTATTACTGAACTTAACCTAAAATACAACTTGTATGACACTGGGTCCTTCAACTCTCTTTGGCGCAGCGCGTTTATTATTACCGCTCGTGTCGCGGTCAACTTATCATCGTCGAGTCACTCCGCGGCGAGCGCTCGGAAATAGAAAGTAGGCAAACGGCCTTCAAGACGGCACGTCCGAACGTGACGCTCGCCAGATGAACAGAGCGTTTTACAGGATGGATAAATGAATCAGGTCGAACCGTTCATTGATCCGTTCATTGATTAGTCTTGAGCGCATTGCAACTAGAGGTCGCTGATTTGCGTGAACACTAGTAAAATGTTGTCATAAAAATCTCGCAAGCAATAGGTACCGACGTAAGAAAAAAACATTGATTTATTATGTGAAGTGTTTTATGAAATGTTGTGAAAAAGAGTTCCAGATAGTCAATAACATCACAAAAAAAGGTTAGTTAAATTTAATTATCTTAGGTTCGTAAGTACTTCTATCCTGTAAACATTCTGACAATTAATGTATTTATCAAAAATTATTAATTACACTTTTTTGTTACTTCCTCGCAAGTGTGTTGAAAAACGTCGTATGAAACGCGGGTGCTTGATCATTACATAGCTCAGCTTACTTATGCGCATGCACGTGCGTTCGTGCGCACAATATCGCTTCGTATGTAATGATCAACTTAGCACACTCATATCATAATGTACTATTCCTAACTTCGATTTCATTATAACACGTATCGTATTCGTATTCTACGAAGCATTGCAATTCCAACGATACAAATTACGACGATTGTGGTGATTTTTATTATTTTTAGGGTTCCGTACCTCGTAAGGAAAGATCGGAACCCTTATAGGATCAATTTGTTGTCCGTCCGTCCGTCCGTCTGTCTGTCTGTCAAGACCCTTTTTCTCAGGAACGCGTGAAGGTATCAAGCTGAAATTTATATCAAATACTCAGGTCTACTGTCCCTTGGAGCTGTGAAACAATCAAACTTCTAAGCCAACGCAATCAAAAGATACGGCTGTTTATGCCGCAAATTTAATAAAGTCTTTTGCATGTTGTACCTAAATCCAAATTCAAATTGTTCTTGCTTAGTTTTAAATTCTAAATGTGCTGGTGTTATCTATACATATAATAAAGCTGAAGAGGGTCGAAAGTCTGGAAGTCATGGAAGATAATTGAAAAAAAGTTGGCTGGGGATACTTAGAATCGATAACAGAACACGTTCCAACAATTTTTAGAATTTTTGTCTGTTTGTCTGTTTGTCTGTTTATCTGTTTATCTGTTTGTCTGTTTATTTGACCACGCATCACGAGGAAACGGCTGAACGGATTTTGATGAAATTTTGTATAGAGATAGTTTGAGTCCCGGGAAAGGATAATATATAATTTTAATCCCGAAAATCAACCCTGGTGGGGGTGAAAATGGGGCTGAAAGTTTGTATGGAGAATTTTTAACCGCTGAAACGATTTAGATAGAAATGAGTATGGAGATAATTTAAGTCTATTGAGAAATGTCATAGGATCCCAAGTAACAATAACTTCTATAACTAAGGCCTTTTATCACCAAACAGTGATATAGTAGGCCTATAATGGTAACCATTGTGACTGCTTGTACTATAAAGGTTTTTAATAGAGCGTTTTGGTTCCATAAATTAAAGAGCATTTTAGTTCTATAATTTAGCTCTTATAACGGTTAACGGACCATAAAAAAGAATCTTTAAAGTGTTGCACTGTAATAGCTTTGCAAAAAGCTATTATAGTACTATTTAATAGACACTTTACTGACACTTCTATGTACCAATTATGCACTAATATAGTGTCAAATTAACTTTTATAGTACTAGTATTGTAGCAGTATCGTAAACACTATTACAGAAACAATCTGCACTATAAAAGGACTATGCATGACCATTACGTAACATTTTAGCTTTTTAAATGCTCCATCAACATCGCTATGGGGCTACCCAAATCCATTAAAATATGGCTGCCGTTTTCTAAAAGTGATAGCACATTAGCAGCACGACTGGAGCCCATGTGTACTATAGCAGCCACAGTCGGGACAATTCCTGATTTTATTAATTTAAATTTAATTAAAACAGTAAAATTATGAGGGAGCATTGTCAAATTTGAAATCAGCATAGTGATTTTATAAATACAACTATTTTCGCAAGTAAAAGTCCCGGCGGAGTTACGGTTCATGAATGTTTTTTAGTATGTACCTTTATATGTCACTTTAAGGAACATGGCGAATGGCTTACATATATTTGTTTAATTTCTTGTGAAATAAACCTCACGACGACGACAGCACACAACACGAGGCTTTTGGTGATAAAAAAGATCACTGGAATCGTTTACGGTGCAAAATAGCACTATAAACATGTTTTGGTTACTTTTGTAGTTCCAAATTGTGACATAAACGTTGCAGATATTTCAATCATAGAGCTGATTTATCACCGTGAGAACCTTTATGTAATGTTTATAAAATAAATCAGTGTTAAAACTAGGGCCTATTTGGGGTTAGGTAAAGGTTTACAACACCATTATAGTGCTAATCATGAACATTAATTAGCACGTTCTAAAATGTTCTCAGGACTTTTATAGTGCCAAATTTTGTTTTTTGGGATAGTTTTCAAACCCTTGTGGGGGTGAAAAGGGGTTGGAAGTTGGTATGAGGATTTTTTTACCACTGAACTGATTTAGATGAAAATTGGTATAGAGATAGTATGGGTCTCGAGAAAGGACAAAGGATAGTTTCATCTTCAAAAAAGCCCCCCCCCCATCTTATTTTAGAACCGTAGGTTCAAAAAAATTCAAAAAAATTTATGGAAGTGAAGCCTGAAAGGTACTTTCAATAAAAACTATCTATACCTTTACCCTTACCCGCTCTTAAGAAATATTTGAAAATGTGATGATGTCAAAGGGTTATTGCAAGTTCGAGGACTATACCGGGTGGAAATATCGAATTCCACATGGATGGCTACTACCTTAAATATTGTAAATGGCACATTCTGTGTAAAGGAGACTTTCCTTTGTTTTTAAAAACAATAAATTCTGCTTTTATGGATTTATGAAAAGTCGCTTGCCTTAGTCGGAACTCGAACTGGTCAAATGTGACAAAAAATAACGTGCCGTATTTTATGACGCAGATTGAAAGGGTTACTAATAAGGTTCATTTTTCTCTAAATAACAAATAAAATCAAAATAACGGAAAGCTATGAAATCATGTAACATTTATAGGACACCGTTTAGGTAGGAAAACATATCAAACGTTTTGTGAAGCAGTCAGATTAGGATTTATTTTTCTTTATAATTATACAATAGGTACATTATCTGTCTCTCAAGCTGTTTTGATATGTCTTCTTGAAGAACTACGCATTATTGAGTATCTTTAAGATCTAATAATGTATTACTATACTGTTTTGAAAAAAATAAGTCCCGTCGAGTTTCTTTTCGGTCATAATACTTCTTGGGCCAGAGGTGTAGGGTTAGAACCGGTGGTAGTTTTGGAACGAAGTTCCTTATTGGACGGATCGCGGATGGGGGACTAGGCGAAAAAAAGTCACGTGACCGTCACGAAAAAGCGTCACGTCACGAAAACGCGACACCATATGTTGCGATTGAGAAACATGTAAAATGTAATGAAATAAAAAATATATAAAAGAGAATAAAAATAAAATAAAAAATAAAAACAAAATTCTTTATTTCTTTAACAACAAGTACATATATCCTATATTGACTGGCGTCTCCTTGTAAGTTATTTACAAAATAACCTGTGCTAGGAGGCACAAAAAAAAGAAAAAAAAAGAATAGTGATGTGAAGTGTAGTGAAAAGTAAAAGTGAGAAGTGACAAAGTGATAAAAGTGAAAAAACTCGAGAACTTAAAAGTACAAAACGTCAAATATGTCGAAAGTGTCAAAAATGTCAAAAATTTAAAAATTTTAACAAATTTCAAAAATTTCAAAAAGGAGATCGTCATTTCTGGGCCACCTGATATAAACCGTATACAGTTTGTACTACAATGTAAAATAAATACTCATTTTATTACTAGAGTAGACAAAATATTACAAAAAAATGAAACGGGAATTAGAAATACTAAATAATCTTTCCGCGATAAAAATACAGCAAGACAATTCTTTAACGTCCTTATGGCATTGAAATAAAATTTTACTTCACCTGGACTGAAACAGGTTTGTTTTTTGGTTTGACACTGTCAATATCTACCGTTACATATAATCTGCGTTTTGATACTGTTCGGTAAGTTACACGCCTAAAGATTGAAAATGTGTATTTTTGCATTTTTGATCGGAGTTTGAACATTAAAATGGCATAATATCATGCTCCTTCGATAACGAAACGCATCTTTTTTTCAATTTTGCAATGTCAGATACTAGTGCTATCGCACTTAACGGTCGTAAACCTTATCCCTTCGCAATAGGTGTTAGGAATGTTCAGTTAATAGTATCAACAATGGTTTGACAGCCGTCTTTGTTTACCGAAATACAGGAACTATAAATACGATCAACTTATGACTTTTTATTATTTCATCATGATTCCCGTTTTGTTTTTAAGTCCGCTTTTGTACATTTTCTTTAAAAATCCAGTACTTTTGACATTAATGTATAAATCATAGGCATGCACGCTTTCAAAAATTGTCCTCGTCAGAAGTTTTAAATGCATGATTTATCAATTTTCCCATTAGATTTCGCAATTTTTTTACCACCGTCCTGATCTAGAAATTATGACGATTTTTTAAAGGTTAGAGAATTAGAGTCATTCCTAAACGGTCCTAAATAATCTGGGCCAGATCACCTAACAAAAATTGACGATCTCCTTTCAAAAATTTCATTACTGATTTTCATTACGTTACGTTCCGGAGGTAACGCAATGAAAATCTGCCCCCCCCCCCCGACCGCCGGCACGCCCCCCCCCCCCCCCCCGACCGCCGGCGCAATAAGGTTGGTCATGGTGGTGTAATGGCGGTCATTTTAATGAAACCATTAGAATGACCGCCATGGATTTTTAATATGTGTGTAGGTAAAGCAGTGTATGCTTCTGTACATAAATAGGCCGTATTACGTAACAGTTACATACACTACTATTTATCTCTTTTTAGGGTTCCGTAGTCAACTAGGAACCCTTATAGTTTCGCCATGTCCGTCCGTCTGTCCCCGGTCTAGCTCAGTTACCGTTAGCACTAGCTAGAAAGCTGAAATGTGGTGAGGCCTGATAAGAACTTTCAATAAAAATTGATGAATAATAAAAACTGATAAGAACTTTCAATGAAAAGATGAATTATCAGTCAAAAACGCATAGTGAAAGGAAGTGCCGGATAGTAAAATGACGTAAGCGCCGCCAAATATCCCTTAAAAAACAACCTTTTTTTGAACGGATGTTTTGTAACAGGGCGGCATCTACGAAACTCTACACTGAGCATCGCCCGACATGCTCTTGGCCGGTTTTTTTTTGCATTGTTATCCTGGAAATCACCCCTTAAGGATTACTAATTCCAATTCAAGAAAATCCTCAGCCAGGTTATACGTAGCCTATAAAAATACAACGTCTAAAAGGGGGGGTAGCCACTACACTCGATTGAGTTAAATTTGCATGGGTCATGGATCCCCCCCCCCCCCTCCAAGTGCACGTCAAATAGAAAAAATCATTTCTGCATTTGTGACCCCCCCCCCCACCCAATTTCAACCGCGCCTGTTCTTACCTTTCATGCTTAGACTGATTTGACGGGAGGATCGATTTGGATGATATTTGCCGTGGACATGAACGTATAAATACAAAAGTGGTCCTGTATCGTCCGATATAGGTACACCTACTACTCTATGTCGTTTAAATCATGGCAAAAAAAAATAATAGGATAAAAAGTATTCAGTTTTGAGTGTAGTTTCATTTAGTGGTAATTGTAAAATATTTTATTAGGACTACTGTCCTCTAGCGTCATCTGTCAACTTTACTTCAAGTTCCGCCTCCAGGGTAGCGGGAGAGAAATTAGGGGTGAATTTGCCGCTTACTGACACAGACCGAATTCCACGCGGGCGGAGCCGCGGGCACAGCTAGTTGGTTATATACATGTATAACTTTTGATTTGACACTAAATTATTATGTGTTATTTTAACTATAAAACTTTCGTGAGACTCTAACATATTAAAAATATTTATAACGGGTTACTCACGTAATTTAAGTCGATTTTTGCTCGACATGTTTCGGTCAATTTACGATGACCATTTTCACGAGCTGCCTTCCGCGACGGCTACTACGCGCCTGCGCGCGGTGTGCCCTGCTGCTGGCGGTGGGAGGCGGCGGCGGCGGCGGCGGTGTTGTGGCAGATCTACCCTCGTTCACTTCTTCACTATTGCCGAAATGTTTGCACACTACACTAACGACGTCACTTGCTAAAGGCACGTCCACACTGCCCACCGACGTAGTATTGAAAACCGTTTTCCAACTAGCGGGCAATGACCAACCACCATCCCGATTGAAATTCGAATGACGATTCGAAAAACAACCACGGGAAAAAACAATATGTGCAAAAGCTAAGATTGGGAAATTTTGCAAATGGAAAAATAGCTACCAGTAAAATAAGATTTTCGAGAAATGATCGCTACTCTCTCAATATCATGTTTTCTTTCTCATGTAAATTTTTCGGAGCAAAAATATTATGTATTACTTATAAGTGGAAACTGTTTTGGCTTATGTATTAACTTATATGCTTACCTTCTTGTATTATTGTATGCTGTTTGTTTCCCTAAATAAAAAAATAATAATAAAAAATAAAATTTTCGAAACTCGCAAGGGAATCAAAACCTACAGGGAACTTCCCGTGAACTTAAAATCTCAAAATTTGGTACGAAGCAACGTCTTATAGCACAGATAAAGAAAAAATTGCGAAAACCGTAAATTTTTATAAATATTTTACTTGTTTTTTTAAAGTGGGTATTCCACTCATACATTAGTATGTTATTTAATCAAATACAAACATTGAAACATTGAAAAAATAATCAACCCAGTTTGACTTGAACAAACATCGATACGCCTTACCGGGGCTCGATATCGCTTTACCAATTAAGCTATGGGTTCAGTTACTGAGCTGACGAAATTCTCAATGCCTTCAATCATCTTTTTGCATTTTTTTTTTTTTTTTTACATCGACTTTATAGCAGCCGTAAGCGACATCTAGGTGCCAACTACTACAGTTAGCTACCCTTCCCGCCGACTCCTTTACAAGTGTCACAACGGAAATAACAGATGGCGCCTGCTATCAACTCATAATTATTTTACTTGTTTTTTTAAAGTGGGTATTCCACTCATACATTAGTATGTTATTTAATCAAATACAAACATTGAAACATTGAAAAAATAATCAACCCAGTTTGACTTGAACAAACATCGATACGCCTTACCGGGGCTCGATATCGCTTTACCAATTAAGCTATGGGTTCAGTTACTGAGCTGACGAAATTCTCAATGCCTTCAATCATCTTTTTGCATTTTTTTTTTTTTTTTTTTACATCGACTTTATAGCAGCCGTAAGCGACATCTAGGTGCCAACTACTACAGTTAGCTACCCTTCCCGCCGACTCCTTTACAAGTGTCACAACGGAAATAACAGATGGCGCCTGCTATCAACTCATAATTATTTTACTTGTTTTTTTAAAGTGGGTATTCCACTCATACATTAGTATGTTATTTAATCAAATACAAACATTGAAACATTGAAAAAATAATCAACCCAGTTTGACTTGAACAAACATCGATACGCCTTACCGGGGCTCGATATCGCTTTACCAATTAAGCTATGGGTTCAGTTACTGAGCTGACGAAATTCTTAATGCCTTCAATCATCTTTTTGCATTTTTTTTTTTTTTACATCGACTTTATAGCAGCCGTAAGCGACATCTAGGTGCCAACTACTACAGTTAGCTACCCTTCCCGCCGACTCCTTTACAAGTGTCACAACGGAAATAACAGATGGCGCCTGCTATCAACTCATAATTATTTTACTTGTTTTTTTAAAGTGGGTATTCCACTCATACATTAGTATGTTATTTAATCAAATACAAACATTGAAACATTGAAAAAATAATCAACCCAGTTTGACTTGAACAAACATCGATACGCCTTACCGGGGCTCGATATCGCTTTACCAATTAAGCTATGGGTTCAGTTACTGAGCTGACGAAATTCTCAATGCCTTCAATCATCTTTTTGCATTTTTTTTTTTTTTTTTTTTTACATCGACTTTATAGCAGCCGTAAGCGACATCTAGGTGCCAACTACTACAGTTAGCTACCCTTCCCGCCGACTCCTTTACAAGTGTCACAACGGAAATAACAGATGGCGCCTGCTATCAACTCATAATTATTTTACTTGTTTTTTTAAAGTGGGTATTCCACTCATACATTAGTATGTTATTTAATCAAATACAAACATTGAAACATTGAAAAAATAATCAACCCAGTTTGACTTGAACAAACATCGATACGCCTTACCGGGGCTATAATTATGAGTTGATAGCAGGCGCCGGATAGGTTTGTACTAAAGCCTCGGTGCGCGAGTGCGACTCGCACTTGGGCGGTTTTTTCTAATGGAAGTATACCAGTGGCGCTGCCACATAAAGCGAATCCAGGAGCTATTTAAAATGCAACAGCGTTTTCAGAACGTGAAAATCTTCGGCTGCATGGGAGCCAATGAGAGCGCCCTCATCCTCCCTCCCTTGCATGCAGCCGATGATTTTCAAAAGATACGTAGATGATACTTTTACTATATTACCTAAAAGTAGTGTTTCGGTTTTCCTTGACCACCTCAATTCCATTCATAGTAAGATTAAGTTTACCATGGAATTGGAAAATAATTGTTCACTACCTTTCTTAGATGTACTAGTATTGAGAAACCCCGATAACACCTTAGGCCGCACTGTATATAGGAAACCTACACATACAAGTAGATATTTAAATGGTAGATCACACCACCACCCCAGTCAGCTAGCTACTGTAGGCAAGTCTTTGTTTCAGAGAGCCCAGAGGATACGTGATGAGTAGCACCTGGCGGCGGAACTCCGGCATGCCAAGGATGCACTTAAGCGAACGGGCTCAAGATTCTACGACTCAATCAGAAGACTCGGATGAAGATTCCTACAGTTGAGCGCCGGCCTGCCATCTTGCCTTTTGTCCGAGGAATCACTGACCATACTTGGTCAAGGACTGCTTTACGGTACTTGAGGAACCACTGCTGTACCTTTTTAACCTTTCGCTTAAGACTGAAGTGTACCCTGCTAAATGGAAAGTCTCTAGAGTTACACCCATTCCTAAAGAGGCAAATTCTAATGATGTTCTCACACATAGACCTATAGCTATACTTTCCGTTTTCGGGAAACTTTTTAAAAGCGTGTTAAATAGTTGTCTCATTCAACAAATTGGCAATCAATTGCACGACGCCCAACATGGATTCCGCAGAGCCCGGTCCACTGCCACAAACCACATATGCTTTTTTGACTACGTGTTGGAAGGTATGGACTCACACCGACAAGTGGACGCGGTATATTTCGACTTTAAAAAAGCATTTGACCTTGTGGACAATGAGGTGCTATTACAAAGATTTTCAGCCCTCGGTTTCACTCCGAAACTATTGTCCTTCTTTGCTAACTACTTGAGGGATCGTAGCCAGTACGTACAGATGGCTACCTTCCGGTCCAAAGATTACTTCACACGCTCAGGAGTAAGTCAGGGGAGTAATTTAGGACCAACACAGTTTCTTATTATGGTGAACTACCTTTGCAGTAATATTGTGGAAGCACAGTTTCTTTTATTCGCTGATGATCTTAAATTAATGTTGCCGATAAATAGTACCTCGGATTGCGTAACGTTACAGCGGGTAGTCGATGCTGTGTCACATTGGAGTGTAGCCAGCAAACTGGAGCTAAATGTCAAAAAATGTAAAGCAATGACATTCACAAGATCTAAATCTCCAATCACAGCCAACTATCTTCTCTCCAGCATTCCTCTTGAACATGTTACCACAATCCAAGACCTAGGTCTTATGTTGGACTCTAAACTTGACATGCGTGATCACATCATAAGTATTTGCAAGAAAGCTAACAAAACACTAGGATTCATCATTCGTACTGCTGCACAATTCAGGGACACAAACATAGCCATATTATTATATAACGCATATGTCAGAAGTAAGCTGGAGTACAATGCAGTCGCGTGGGATCCGTACGAAGGGAAATATGCGCTGATGATCGAGAGAGTGCAACGCAAGTTTGCGCGGTATCTATACAAGCGGCACTATGTACCCAACTCACTTTCCATCACTATTTGTATCTGGGATGGTTGGATTGAATACGCTCGAACTGCGCCGAAAAGTAGCGACTCTGTATCATTACTGCTTAGTCTTGCGCCATAGAGTAGACAATCCTAATATTCTGTGCAAGCTCAACTTATTTGTACCTGACAACTACATAACCGCGGTAGGGCGTGAGTGTCGAAGTAGACGTAACCTGTTGACTTCAATGACCGGTAGAAACCGAACCAAACGAGCTGGTAATGCGCCTACTGCTAGAGCCATCGCGCTGATAAACCAGTTTCTTTCACAAATCCAGGACGCTGATGTATATGCCGAAGACATGTCACACTTAACAAATAAAATTGTATATTTTGCGAACCGCCTCGTCGGAATTTGATTATGTTATGATTTGAATTTTATTCAACTTGCAATTTTTGCAATCAATATTGACCGTGTATTCCAATTAATAATTTTATTGTAAATCTCATTTAATTAAATTATTTTGTACTATATTGTAATTTATTATTTATTTCATCAAGTGGACATTAACTGTATATGTAACTATTAACTATCTGATGTATTTTATCTTACAAGCTTTTGGTGTCAACTGTAAGCCTGTAAGATTTATTTTTACAAATAAATAAACAAATAAACAGGATTGGCAACATCTTGAAACGTGCTTCTATCAAAACTTACTTTAAGCCAATGAAGAAGATGTCACAGTTCCTGAGGTCAGTAAAGTCGGCTACTCCTCTACAGAGTGCAGGGGTCTACAGGCTGGAATGTGAATGTGGTCTATCATATGTAGGCCAGACTAAGCGGAGCATCTCTACTCGAGGAACATATAGCCGATGTAAGGCACCGTCGACCAAGGTCAGCAGTCTGTAAGCATGTGATGGATAGGCCCAATCACTCAGTTAAATTTGACAAACCGCAAATCCTCGTCAAGGAGAAACGATACATTCCCCGGATGTTGCGAGAGGCGATCGAGATTAAAAAATATCCAAATTTCAACAGAGAGGATGGTTTTTCGGTACCACCAGCTTTGGATTCAGTTATTCATTTGGTTAAGGAGCAAGCTAGACATAGGACTGTGAGACCATAATGGTGGACAGTGTGGACACTAATAATCATTTAATACTAATTTAATTTGTAAATTATTTGAATTTTTATTTTATTTGACCGTATTAACATTCTTTATATTTTTTGTAACTTAAAATTATTTGACATTGTAAATTAGGTATTTGACATTATTAGCATTTGTTTTTTATAAAGGCCCCTCTGGCATGTGCAAACACTAAATTTGTTTAATATTTTAATATGTGGGTAGGTTTGCATATTCTGATAGTTTTTAAACGGAGGTAATTGTATATTTTTCCTCAGTCGACCCGTTGACCACAAATGCTGTAAAGTGTTCGAAACGTCGGGATGTAATTTAAGCTCAGTACACGCGATAAAATCCGTTTTTAATTGTTTTACGTCACACCTGGCCATAATGTGAGTTTTACCGCTCGCTACGCTTACGGTAAAACTCGCATTATGGCCAGGTGGGGACGTAAAATTGTGTACTCACCACGGGCAGTAAAAAAGAAAGCCCTCTATCGCATATTTACAACCCTCGCCTGCGGCTCGGGTCCCAAATACCTGCGATTTCGGGCTTTCTTTTTTTTACAGCCCTAGGTAAGTAATGTACTATTATTTCATAAAGGTACTTATCGATATTCTATAACGCTACCATAACGCTTATACCGTAACGAAAACGGTCCCTCTGGATTGCTGGTGCTACCAATTACACCAGACTTTTTTTGCAAACAAGTGACCAATATAACAAGACCCTAATGATGATTTTTTTCGAGCCTTCTAGCTCCATAACCCCTTGATCGATCATGCTCATGAACGTGAACATGAACTCGCAAATTGTATTGAGCTCTACTACAACCCCAACAAATCTCTAAATATATAAAAGAAGAAACTGACTGACTGACTGACTGACTGACTGACTTATCAACGCACAGCCCAAACCGCTGGTTCTAGAGATTTCAAATTTGGCATGTAGGTTACTTATAAGGTCTAGGGGTGCACTAAGAAAGGATTATTCAAAATTCACCCCCTAAGGGGGTAAAATGGGGGTCCAAAGTTTGTATGGCGAAACAAGATTTCTTCACAGGAGTATTCCTAACGATAAATGAGTAAACACGTGTTTCAGGTTTTTTGAAAATTCAACCCCTAAAAGGGGAAAATGTGGTACATACAAACATACCAGTCTAACTGAGAACCTCCTTTTTGAGTACTTATAGTACGCGGGCGAAGCCGCGGGAAAAAGCTAGTTTCATATAAATCAGAAAAACTTTACTAAAGTTATCGCGCGACAACTATTCAAAATCATAAAGCCATCGAAATGCACAGACGTGTAGGTAGCCAAAGTTGTTTGAAAGAACTTCACTTCGCTTAAGCTCCGCTCGTTCGATTATAGTACCTACCTATAGGCACAGTGTGAAAATTGTGAAAATGCCAACAGTAATGAAAATAAGCCGCAATTACCTACGTACAGCTGAATTTCGTAGCACTCGACACTTGACAGGCTTTTTGCAATAAATTCGGCTCAGCTACTCGTTTAAATTGGTTCACTCAGAACTCCTTGTCGCGGTTGCGGCTAGTTGAAAAATTTCCACGTGTATTTAATTTACATATAAAATAAAATGTATCTAATATAAATGTTAAATACGCGTCCTTGTACTTAATGCTGGTCATAAAGCACACGCAATAGTATTTTATACAATCGTGACATAAGAAAGAGCTTTTCAGTCGAGTACCGTGTTTAGGCCACTAAGCTAGCTTCGTGGCCTAAGTAAGGTACAAGATTGAAAAGCTTAATTATGTCACTATTGTATACAATACTTTTTCTACGAGTGCTCAAAATAGGCAAGCCGGTAAGAATTAAGTTCGACGAATGCCTTACACAACCTGCTCCCTGTATATAATTTAGTAACTTCGATCTCCCGTCGCATCGTACCGGCGGTCGGGGAGGAGGACGGTCCTCCTCCCTGACCGTTGTATAATATTGTATGAAAATCCATTTCAGCATAGTCGACGATGCTAAAATTTGCGATCATAAAAGCTCCATCAAAAAGTATGCGCTAGTACCGGTCTACAAAGTCTCAATTATAGCATTATAGTCGACGAGTGGAAAAGATAACTACCCCCTTATTCATAAACGTCTACTAAAGTTAAGAGGCCTCTGATAATCGTTTGTCCCTTTCCGTCCAACTTATATGAGGGAAAGGAACAAACGATTATCAGCGATCTCTTAACTTTAGTGGCCGTTTATGAATAAGGGGGTAGTTATGCAATTAAGCAATTAAATATTCAAGTAGAGTAAAATGCAGTGCAAGAAGTACGATAATTTGAAAATCAAGCTTGACAGTGTCTAAATGAATTTAGAACTCACACGTAACACAGATATTGTTTAAAATACGTACTTACTAATTTTTGTTATCCGCAGATATACAATAAATCTTATTAATATTGGGAATCAACATTTAATTTATTTTTAACCTCCTAACATTGCAACAACTGTAGGAAGACTTAATTAGGCGTAACACACACTTGAGACAAAAAACCGGCCAAGTGCTTGTCGGACCATGGATAATGGAGGGTTCCGTATCTTCAAGGAAATAAGAAAAAAATATTATCAAAAGGTCGTATGGAATGGAAAAGGTTTTTTTGGAGATAATTCGAAAACGCTGTAACCGTTAATGTTCAAAATAATTTTCGTTCAAAGAATATGGAGAGATGTATCTTTTCAATTTTTTTCATATTTTTGGATCACCGTTTCGAAAGTTACGGGAGGGGGGGGGCACAATTTTTAGACTTTATTATTAAATACCTTTTAAAGACCTATCGATTGAGTTAATCATGTTGATATTTGGTTAAAGAAATTGACAATTGGTTACATTGTATGGAGTGGCCCCCAAAAAAATTTTTTTTGCAGCAGTTTACTACAAAACTAAGTAGGTAACGGCATACAATATACACCTGATGTTAAAATTTAAATAACACAAGTCTTATAGTTTCCGAGTAAAATGGCTGTGACATACGGACCGACAGACAGACAGACGGACATGACGAAACTATAAGGGTTCCGTTTTTTCCGTGTTCCGTTTTGCTACGGAACCCTAAAAAGCGAAAAAATCTACTTCCAGCTGAATTTTGTCTATGGGCTCCATCATAGACAAAATTTCACTTCCGGATGTTTTGCGCCTTATTGTTCATAACATCGCTTGCAGTGCATCTCGCTTGCACCATTATTAGGTATTATGCATTCATAAACTGAAACTCAAACTCAAACATTTATTCAGTAGGTAAGTAGGCCACAAGGGCACATTTACACCTCAGATAGTTTATCAAAGTAAAAGAGAGAAAAAAATCAAACTACACCGGTTTAACCCTACACCTCTGACCCGAGAAGAATTATGACCGGCAAGAAACTCGGCGGGACAATTTTTTTCAAAACAACAGTACATCAAAACTTAAAAATACATATAAGTTCGTTGTTCTATAAGAAAACATGTCAAACCAAGGTTAGATTAACCAACAATAGGTAGCTTAAGAAAAATACCAAAGAAAAAAGATGAGTCCAAATCTGACTATTTGAAAATGAATTACATACAAGTTTGATATACTTTCTTACCTGAACTGTCTCTTCTACATAAATTTCCAAATTATAATAATCCATCACCAACAGTTAGAAACAAATTTTCAATTTAAATAATAAAAAAAGTAAGTGATTCTACTATACAAAAAACATACTATTTCCAAATTATCCTTAGAGATGTATAAGGTCTTGATTGATGAAGTTGTCTTGATCTATATATTCTATATAATAAAAAAATATCGATAATCATAATCAAGCACAGAATGTTGTGTCTAAAGCCAATTAAACTAAAATTAAATATGATTAATAAAAAGTTAAGTAATTGTGTAGCCCCATAACCTCTGACCACAGAGTTATGTGTGCATCAGACGTAACAGAAAATAATTGAAAAAATGAAAATGAAAAATGATTCATTGGTTACACATAAGGTTTTCACTAGAAAAAAAACAAGAACCTTCTTTTAAGTAAACAAATACTCGTGCCCCATCTGGCACACTCTGCTCTTCTATTAATTATGAGGTAGCAGAAAATAGATGTCATATACTTCAGAAAAAGTGACCAAACCCTCCGGTGTCCGAGGCCAGATTTGAACTGGCGTCTTCAGCTTTCGCGGCTGACGTCCTGACCACTAGACCACCCGGTCACGGCGGAACTTGACAAATTTTCTCATGTATATGCAATCTCTGAATTTTAAACGGCTAGGCGCCGTTGACCATACTCTAAGGGCATGCGCAGTACGTGCTTGCACCTCCTATCCGAATCTCTTACGTGATTCTGGTATAGCGAGAGAGATGGTGCTGCCATCTATGAATCTTGAAGCAAATCAAATTATTATGTTGTATGTCGGTTATTATTGTATGTCAGTTTTTATCAGAATTAAAAAAAATATATATATGTTGAATAACTTGATGACTGATGTAATGAAAACTGGCCAAGTCAAATCTAACCTACTTTAAGATCTCACATGTTTAAATAACAGCAATTGTTATAGGTATCCAATAAAGCAAAGAAATAGAGTTTAATACTTGTTCATAATGTTATTTTGTTCCTATAAATACATATTTGGATTTTGCATAGAACTTGGCACTCATTTAGATTTCCATTCTTTTTGCGGCGAAGCCCACAGCCAAGCATAATTTTTGTATTGAACTTGGCTCTCCTTTTTCACATTTATGTTTTTGGTGGGATAATTATCATGACAGTGGTATGGTTGTTTTGACAACCTCAAGACAGATGTCGCTACGGGTCTCAGAAATCGTGATCGATTTTTATTTGATAATGTCAAGTTGTCATTTTTGTAAAAGGAGGGTGGCGAGGAAAAACCGGATGATCAGTGAATCTCTTACTGTGTCCGTTAAACATTTTTATAACGAAATAATAGATTATTGGAGTCATCTTACTAAAAATATGGAAATATTGTACAATTGTTAGTGACTGAAGTGCACAATCGTTAGTGGAACCGGGGGTGAGTGTTTTGCATTTACATTAAAGTGTGTAAATATAGCTTCTGTGTAATAAAATAAGTTATACCACCTATAACCAAATCTGTGAAATCATATGTATATGCTAAATGGATAAATCGGATTTGTTGAGGGTGCCAACGTGCCAATCGTTAACGCTCCCTAGCGTATCGTAGTCACATCTCTCTTATTCTAGCGAGGTGAATTCTTCCAATGTCGAGGTGTAGGTATACTTTGATTTTATAAACTTTTAATTATATAAATACAAGCAACGTTGTTCGGTTGAGGCCTTGCTGATTGTAAGGTGATAGCCTCCCTACAAACACGTGGGTGGCCGAGACCCCGGATAACCGTTTGTTCAATTAAAGGGTGGTTATGGCGCAACCATCTTTAGCGCAACCTCTTTCTTTTAAGTAAACAAATACTCGTGCCCCATCTGGCACACTCTGCTCTTCTATTAATTATGAGGTAGCAGAAAATAGATGTCATATACTTCAGAAAAAGTGACCAAACCCTCCGGTGTCCGAGGCCAGATTTGAACTGGCGTCTTCAGCTTTCGCGGCTGACGTCCTGACCACTAGACCACCCGGTCACGGCGGAACTTGACAAATTTTCTCATGTATATGCAATCTCTGAATTTTAAACGGCTAGGCGCCGTTGACCATACTCTAAGGGCATGCGCAGTACGTGCTTGCACCTCCTATCCGAATCTCTTACGTGATTCTGGTATAGCGAGAGAGATGGTGCTGCCATCTATGAATCTTGAAGCAAATCAAATTATTATGTTGTATGTCGGTTATTATTGTATGTCAGTTTTTATCAGAATTAAAAAATATATATATATGTTGAATAACTTGATGACTGATGTAATGAAAACTGGCCAAGTCAAATCTAACCTACTTTAAGATCTCACATGTTTAAATAACAGCAATTGTTATAGGTATCCAATAAAGCAAAGAAATAGAGTTTAATACTTGTTCATAATGTTATTTTGTTCCTATAAATACATATTTGGATTTTGCATAGAACTTGGCACTCATTTAGATTTCCATTCTTTTTGCGGCGAAGCCCACAGCCAAGCATAATTTTTGTATTGAACTTGGCTCTCCTTTTTCACATTTATGTTTTTGGTGGGATAATTATCATGACAGTGGTATGGTTGTTTTGACAACCTCAAGACAGATGTCGCTACGGGTCTCAGAAATCGTGATCGATTTTTATTTGATAATGTCAAGTTGTCATTTTTGTAAAAGGAGGGTGGCGAGGAAAAACCGGATGATCAGTGAATCTCTTACTGTGTCCGTTAAACATTTTTATAACGAAATAATAGATTATTGGAGTCATCTTACTAAAAATATGGAAATATTGTACAATTGTTAGTGACTGAAGTGCACAATCGTTAGTGGAACCGGGGGTGAGTGTTTTGCATTTACATTAAAGTGTGTAAATATAGCTTCTGTGTAATAAAATAAGTTATACCACCTATAACCAAATCTGTGAAATCATATGTATATGCTAAATGGATAAATCGGATTTGTTGAGGGTGCCAACGTGCCAATCGTTAACGCTCCCTAGCGTATCGTAGTCACATCTCTCTTATTCTAGCGAGGTGAATTCTGCCAATGTCGAGGTGTAGGTATACTTTGATTTTATAAACTTTTAATTATATAAATACAAGCAACGTTGTTCGGTTGAGGCCTTGCTGATTGTAAGGTGATAGCCTCCCTACAAACACGTGGGTGGCCGAGACCCCGGATAACCGTTTGTTCAATTAAAGTGTGGTTACGCGCGTTTTTAGACTAATTTTTCATTAGCTGCACACTTATTCGTTAGGTCACCGCACAGTAAGCTATCAATATTACACACTGAACGACGTCAATGAGCAAAAAACAAAAAACTACTCTAAAGATGGTTGCACCATAACCACCCTTTAATTGAACAAACGGTTATCCGGGGTCTCCGCCACCCACGTGTTTGTAGGGAGGCTATCACCTTACAATCAGCAAGGCCTCAACCGAACAACGTTGCTTGTATTTATATAATTAAAAGTTTATAAAATCAAAGTATACCTACACCTCGACATTGGCAGAATTTCACGCAGCAGAACGATCGGCACGTTGGCTACGCAGAGCAACGAAACCTCTCTAGTCAGTTTGCTATACTTGCTTATTTCTATATATGGACATTTGACAGCTGTAAAGTGGTGGAGGTCAAAGAATGCAAACCACTTCAAGAAAACAAATCCCAGAGTTCTGGGTTTGATGCGACATTATGAGAAATTATTTAAATAATTAGATTATATCATTGCCAAAAGTTTCTGTTGGGGGAAATTAAAGCCAAACAAACGACGTTTAATGTAATTCATAGTTTGTCAGTGCTGCTTTTGTTTCCGTAATAATACGCAACGTTTTTTGTAGTAATGTTAAAAAACAGGCCCTGTTCTTTATAACTCAGACATGTTCGGCAGTTTTTATCTATTTTGGTAGTTCTATTTTCTAATTCAAACATTTTGCTAGCCTCTCACTCTGACCTCCACCCATTAAAAGCTGCCAGATGCCCGGATCTAGCAATAAGTATAGTATAGCAATCTACCCAGACAGGTTTCATTGCCCTCATTATTGTGTCATATCTGACGTCGCCAGCTCTTAGTCCATTACTGACGTCGTCGGGTGTCGCCCGCTACTCCATACTTCAAGCGTGGCGCGCGCGGCGGGTCATCATGACTGGGAGGGAAGAGTTATTTTTTCAGGGTGTTTTATAAATGTTTAATCGTGTCTTTCGAGAAAGTATATTTTTGTATAGGGCGTAGGTTTTCCAGGCGCGGTGCAAACGTCTGACATATTTCCGCATTTTTGACGTTTTAGCGCTAAAATACATACAGTAGATTTATTATATATTAGAGACATTTGAATCTCACGGGAATTAGAGCCAAATGACGTCTTCCAAAAAAGTTATGCATATTGCTTATTGATAAAGTATATTTTAGAAAAAAATCAGTAACGAAAGCTGGAACTTTGGTAGTGTGTCCGCTCTTCATTAAGAGCCAATGAGAGGGCGAGTGCATTACACTGCCTCGGTGACACTGACACCATATAGACGGAGAGCTGGCCACGTCAGATATGACACAATAATGAGAGCAACGAAACCCCTGAAGTTAGTTTGCTATACAATGCTTATTTCTAGATCCGGACATCTGGCAGCTGTAAAGTGGTGGAGGTCGAAGAATGTAAATAACTTGATGAAAATAAATCCTAGAGTTCTGGGTTTAATGCAGTATTATGGGAAATTATGTAATTAATTAGGTTATATCATATCCAGAAGGTTCTGTTGGGGGAAAGTAGTGCCAATTGATGTAAGATGCAATTTTTAGTTAGTCGCATACTGTTTTTGTTTCCGCAATAATAGACAATGGTTTTTAATCTAATGTTAAAATATAGGCCCCGTCCTCTATAAATGACACAACTTTGGCATTTTTTACCTATTTTGGTATTACTTTTTTCCAACTTAAAAACTTTGTTGGTCTGTCACTCTGACCTCCACCCATTAAAAGCTGCCAGATGCCCGGATCTATCAATAAGGATGGTATAGCAGTGTAACTAGACAGGTTTCATTGCTCTCATTATTGTGTCACATCTGACGTGGCCAGCTCTTAGACCAATAACAACGGCGGTACTTCATGGCCCTCGGTCGGTCTCGGTCATCGTCACGACGTTCAACATTATATTGCGCGAGAGTGAGAAGGTAATATTACATAACACTTTTGGTATCTGATGTCACCGTGGTCGAGAGAGGTCAAGCACTGCCTGCCGCACAGAGTAACCACGGTTTTGCACCATGGCGCTTCGAGAGCTACGCAACTACAGCGGCTGGCACACACAAACATCGTGCTCACAATTGGTATTTGATGACACAGTATGACTAGTATGAGGGAGACGTCAACCACTGCATGCCGCACAGAGTATCCTCGGTGTTGCATCACAGTGGCTGGCACAGTGTTGGCCGAACGTTAGTGTAATTGAAAATTAAAAATTAAAGATTGAAACACGTTAGTTAAAATTGAGCACTAATAGTTTAATGCGAATTGATTTCAATTAGAATTCAAATTAATTGTAACTAACGTGTTAATCCTTTGCGAATAAATAATAATTGAAGATATTTAATTTTTAGTCTTCCTCAAAAATTTAACCCATTAATATAATTTTTAGTGTAGATTGAATAGATAATTGACATTAATAATTAACCTAACGCGGGGAGTCAGGCAAGGAGATGTTATTTCTCCTAAACTGTTTACCGCTGCACTGGAGGATGTTTTCAAGACTCTGGACTGGAGAAGGCTCGGCATCAACATAAACGGCGAGTACATCACTCACCTTCGGTTTGCTGACGACATAGAAGTCTTGGCTGAGACCATGGAGGATTTGAGTACGATGCTCGATGACCTCAGTAAAGCCTCCGAGCGAGTTGGTCTAAAGATGAACGTGGATAAGACGAAGATCATGTCAAATACCCATGTAGCACCAACTCCCGTTACAATCGGAGACTTTACACTCGAAGTTGTGGACGATTATAAATACTTAGGACATACTGTCCAGTTAGGTAGATCCAACTTCGAGAAAGAGGTCAATCGACGAATCCGACTCGGTTGGGCAGCGTTCGGGAAGCTACGGCACATCTTTTTGTCCAATATTCCGCAGTGTCTCAAGACGAAAGTCTTTGACCAGTGTGTGTTGCCAGTGATGACATATGGTACTGAAACGTGGTCGCTTACAATGGGCCTCATAAGAAAGCTCAAAGTCACCCATAGGGCAATGGAGAGGGCTATGGTTGGAGTCTCTCTACGTGATCGTATCAGAAATGAGGCCATCCGCAGCAGAACCAAAGAAACCGATATAGCCCTCCGAATCGCTAAACTAAAGTGGCAGTGGGCGGGGCACATTGCTCGTAGAACCGATGGCCGTTGGGGCGGAAAGGTTCTCGAGTGGCGACCACGAACCGGAAGGTGCAGCGTGGGTAGACCCCCCGCAAGGTGGACTGATGACCTGGTGAAGGTCGCGGGAGTCCGCTGGATGCGGGTGGCGCAGGACCGGTCATTGTGGCACTCTTTGGGGGAGGCCTATGTCCAGCAGTGGACGTCTTTCGGCTGATATGATGATGATGAATTAACCTAACTAAACGCGTATTTAGGTAAATAATAAATAAATAAAATAAATAAAGCATTTATTCACATTAACAGTACATGTGTAGTTTTATACAACCTCCGCCAAACCGTATAACGGTTTGTTGGCAGAAATAGGCTCCCTTTTATTATGTTACTGTTATACATAAATTGCTCATGAACTTATTTAAATTACATTTAATAATACAAACTATTTAAGTAGGTACTAACATTAAACAATAGAAAAATCAAAATGTAAGCTCAACAAGAGAATACTAACTTAAGACTAATTGATTTTCAAATTGCTTTAACATAAGCTTTTTTAATTTTGATTTAAATACACTTTTGCTGGTGCTTTTCTTAATAGGCAAAGGTATATCGTTATAAATTTTGGGAACAAGATAAAGTCTGGTCCTCTCACCATAATAATTGACTACTCTAGGTACAATCAAGGCTTCATTAGCTAATTTTCTACGCAACAGTGGATTCGTCACAGGGACTTTAAACACACTAGACCCATATTGTTCTAACGCGAGCTGGAACGATACTCTCTCAGAGACCGGCAACATATTACAGTTAAGAAATAATTTATTGTAATCGTCCCTACAGATTTGTTTTGTCTTAATATCCACTAAAGCTTTCATATACCTAATCTGTAAATGCTTAATTTTATCAAGATAGGTTTTAAATGTTCTACCGTACGTGCCAAGTCCATAAGAAAGTATCGCGTCAGCAAGTGCATAATAGACTGTATACAAGGTCGCTTTATCTGCGAAAAACTTGAGGTGGTGAAACTTCACAAGCACGGCCCGGAGCTTTTCACATACTAATTCTACATGTGCACCCCACGTAAAGCGGGAGTCTATAGTCAACCCTAGGTACTTGTATCTTTCCACCACCTCAACCCTTTCACAGTGACACAATGATTGGACACCCCTATGTAGGCAGTCATAATCATGGCCTATGATATTTGGTGCTCCTGTTATACATTTATTGTAGGGCGAATAAATATGCATACATTTTGTTTTTGCGACATTTATTATAATACCATTGTCATGGGCCCATTTAATGATATTATTAAGGTCGTCCTGGATACAGTGCTCTATATTTTGGATGTCCTTGTCGGAGTAAACTAGACAGGTATCATCCGCATACATATACATCCTACAGTGTTTCACCACATTACACATGCTGTTAACATGCATGATGTATCCCACGGGGCCATACACGGAGCCAGTTGGCACCCCGCAGGTAATCTGCGCGCTACCACCAGTCACTCCGCAAACAGCAGTCCTCAGTGTCCGCTCGGACAAGTAGGCCTTCAACCACTTGTTGACCGGGCCGCTGATCCCACACTCGTCCATGGCACGCAGCAGCTGGCAGTGGTCCAGCGTATCAAAAGCTTTTTTAAAATCGATGTAGACCACCACCACCTGCTGCCTGCCGTCGAGACTACCGTTTACGTCATCAGCGAACCGCGCGAGTGCCGTCGCCGTGCTACGGCCCCGTCGGAACCCATGCTGCACATCACTTAATATATCATTTTTTTCTAGGAAACAGCTTATTTGCTCAACTACAAATTTTTCAACTATCTTGTTCACTACTGATAAAATTGCTATAGGCCGATAGTTTGTGTAATCCATATGAGAACCACCCTGTTTATAAATTGGTCTAATTATAGCAGTTTTTAATGCAGGTGGATACATACTCTTCTGTATACACAAGTTAATAAACAGAGCGAGAACCGGGCTCAATTTTAACTTGATATGTTTTATGTCACGGACACGTATTCTGTCCTGGCCAGGGGCTTTATCAGTACTTAAGTTATCTATTATCTTAATAATATCAGATTGGGTGGCCTTCTTGAAACGCATTTATAATTGAGCCTTATTTACATAATCGCTTCTGTTTAAAAACTTGTGATGACAGTTGTGTTTTATATTTAATATTTCTTGCGTAAATGTAGTAGAAAAAGTATTACAAATGTTAACTAAAGATTCCTTTTTCCCTAGATACTTTTTTATAACATCATCTAAACTGACCCGTACTTTTCCTGTCCAACTGTTAACCTTATTCCATATCTTCTTCATGTCTTTTTTACACTGCAAAATCTCCTCACGCCTATACTTGTTCTTGGCATTATTTATGCATTTATTTACTTTATTCCTATATTTATTATACTCTAGACGCATATTCATGTCATGTGGTTTGTTTTTCCACCTATGAAATAACTTATCTCTGTATTTAATCATTAATTTCAATTTAGTACTTATCCAGGGTTTAGAGACCCGTTTTTTAGACTTTAATTTATGTTTAATCATAGAACTGTCATAAATACTGCCAAAAATACACCTAATTTTCTCAAACAACCACAAATGACAGTCACATACCATTAGTTCATGCCACGGATACTCATCCAACTTCTTTTCGACACTCCTATCACACAAACGCACACTATTACACTCGTTGTAGCACGGATTTCCACTAACACCTGTATTATTATTAAATCTCACCCCCACTAGGTAATGATCTGATATTTTACACGCTAACAAAAAGGTCGAAACACTGGGTGCAGATACTCTAGTCCATATGTGATCTAGACAAGATTGTACGAGACTACCGTTATTATACTTCTTCGCGCGTATAATCTGTAATTGCACACTGTAGGCCCATCTCGCACATAGTGTCAACGTATTGCGTAGCTGCACTATCCAACCTTGAAACCTTGAGATCGATGTTAATATCGCCCAAAACAATAACATCACACTGTGGTGGTATCTTCTTCAATAGCTTTTGCAACTCACTTGTGAAGATATGCCTATTTGTGTCTGGCGGTCTATATACGGCAACAATGTGCAAGTCCGCGCGACCTTGACCTTGCGTCAGCTGTCCGTGCATTATCTCGCATTCTGTACAGTTAACATTGGAGGCCATAATGTTGTGCATTTTCTTCACAAAAATAAGCAACCCGCCACCTCTCATATTTTCTCTTGTATAGGCGTAGGAGTTGTATCCATCCAATTGGTATAACGGCAACTCAATAGATTTAATATTTATTTCTGACAGTATAATTATATCACAGCTTTCCTGACAATCCTCTAGGAGTGTTACTAATTCATTAAAGTGTTTTCGCAGTGAACGTATGTTTAAATGGATAACAATGAAGTCTGAACTATTCTGTTTTATATTATTGCACCATAGATTTGAGCTTATGAACTTAGTGTATTCAACATCTGATTGAACTAACTGTAGTATATCTTCGAATTTTAATTATATTTTAGCACATCGAATTTTACAAAGCCCAAGTTGGCTGGGGTACGGAAGTGACACTATCGCTTGACTGCAGCCCTAATATTCTCTAAATCTTCATCTGTCCGAATTATAGAATTTTTTTTGTTGTTCGGATCATCTCGTCTAAGCAGGATTTTATTGTCCCTTACCCATACGTATTTAAAAGGATCGGGCTTAAGTTCGCTCTTTACCCGCCATAAGAGTTGCTTCATATACTTTGTGAGGTCTTCGTTGAGGTAAATTTGGGTGGAATCTCCCTTTTCGCCATAGATGTCGGCGTTAGTTATCTTCATTTTTCTCTTAGCCATCCACTGATCACGCGCGGTTCGCGTGTTCAGGGAGACAATGAGCGAGCGCGGGCGGGCGCCGCGCGGGCGGGAGGGTGCTTCGCTGTCGGCACCGCGGTCCGCGCCGGTCATACCGGCTGGCTTATCTTCACCTACCCTCTTTACCTCACGAATATCACTTGGCTCTAGCCCTAGTTTTACAGCTATTGTTTTCGCTGTTCCTATAACATCTTCTTCCTTTGTCCACTGCACTCCACGAATTTCAACATTATTTTCAGTTTCCTTGCATTCCAGTCTTGCAACCCTTTCTTCCAAAGCTTTATTTCGTGTTTCCAGATGCACGTTCCTATTTTCTAATGCCTTTATTTTGTTCTCAGCATGGCCTTTAAACTCGAACAACGCTTGGTACTTCTCAGAATAAAAGCTTACGTCTTCCGTGAGCTTGTCTATTTTATTCTGCAAACTATACAAGATGTCCATCTTCCGGTTAACTTGCTCAAGAACGCTCTCAGCAGTAGCGTTTTTATCCAGCGTAATTTTCGGATTTTTTTCGGCTACAGAACTCGTACAGGTCTCGCACACGTCTTTTTTCGCATTCTTCCCGGCACACTTTTTATGATAGACAGAATCACAATATTTACAGTTCAACAAGTCTTCTGATTTATTTACAGATATAAATTGCTTGCATTTTTTACACTGCGCCATGTTGACTGTTTAACTACGAGCAAATATCACACTCATGCGTCCGAACGCGGGGGAGCGCACGCGCTGACTGAAAGCTACGTGGTTTTGATTTTTGTTTCGATTTTGACTCCGGACTCGGGGGCTTGTATTAATAAGCAAAGGGACCGGTATCCTAAGATGGAGGTCATGCTGGACCCTGGGGATCCCTACTGGATCTCGGGTTTGGCGCATCATAGACTCATGCTGTTTGGGCTCATTCGACTTGTACTGATGAGCAGATGGTACCGGTATCAAAATCTGGAGCTCATGCTGGACCCTGGGGATCCCTACTGGATCTCGGGTTTGGCGCATCATAGAATCATGCTGTTTGGGCTCATTCTACTTGTACTGATGAGCAGTTGGTACCGGTATCAAAATCTGGAGCTCATGCTAGACCTTGGGGATCCCTACTGGATCTCGGGTTTGGCGCATCATAGACTCATGCTGTTTGGGCTCATTAGACTTGTACTGATGAGCAGATGGTACCGATATCAAAATCAGGAGCTCATGCTGGACCCTGGGGATCCCTACTGGATCTCGGGTTTGGCGCATCATAGACTTATGCTGTTTGGGCTCATTCGACTTGTACTGATGAGCAGATGGTACCGGTATCAAAATCTCGAGCTCATGCTGGACCCTGGGGATCCCTACTGGATCTCGGGTTAGGCGCATCGTAGACTCAAGCTGTTTGGGCTCATTCAACTTGTACTGATGAGCAGATGGTACCGGTATCAAAATCTGGAGCTCATGCTGAACCCTGGGGATCCCTACTGGATCTCGGGTTTGGCCATGCTGTTTGGGCTCATTCGACTTGTACTGATGAGCAGATGGTACCGGTATCAAAATCTGGAGCTCATGCTGGACCCTGGGGATCCCTACTGGATCTCGGGTTTGGCGCATCATAGACTCATTCTGTTTGGGCTCATTCGACTTGTACTGATGAGCAGATGGTACGGGTATCAAAATCTTGAGCTCATGCTGGACCCTGGGGATCCCTACTGGATCTCGGGTTTGGCGCATCATAGACTCATGCTGTTTGGGCTCATTTATATCTGTATCTGTTTCTGTCATCTGTCATCTGTCATCTGTCATCTGTCATATGGTGTCTGTCATCTGTCATCTGTCATATGTCATGTCATATGTCATGTCATATGTCATGTCGTGTCATATGTTTTGTCATGTCATATGTCATGTCATATGTCATGTCATATGTCATGTCATATGTCATGTCATATGTCATATGTTATTTATTTATTTATTTATTTAATCTTTATTGCACAAAAAGAAAACGTATCGTACAAAAGGCGAACTTAATGCCATGAGGCATTCTCTACCAGTCAACCTTAGGGCCCAGCAGAAAGATTGTAGGCGGTGCTTCTAACTATACAGAAAACAAATTATATGACAGAAGCATAAAACTTTAAAAAGATGCGAAACTACATCCTTAATTCTTACACATAAACTACAAAATTTTAATATACATAAAATACATAAATCAATACATACATACATAGATGCATAAATATACATACATACATACGACCAGTCGACCATACATATATAAATACATATCCGAAGAATCTTGTTACAGAAGATACTTAGAATTTCTTTGATCCACCAGCAAAGAAATCACGCACAGATTTTTTAAAAGCGTACTTGCTCGGTGCTTTTCTAATTTTAGGGGGAAGACTGTTCCAGAGACGAGCTGCTCGAATGATAAATTAATTGGACATGAAACCAGACCGATGAAGAGGGATGGAGAGAGACAGATTGCCCGAAGAGCGAAGTTGACGATCGCGAGAGACACCATAAAACTGAAGGGAGGTTTTAAGATACTCACTATAGGTTGTTACTTGTTATATGTCATATGTCATCTATCATCTGTCACCTGTCATCTGTCATATGTCATCTGTCATCTGTCATATTTCATTTGTCATTTGTCATTTGTCATCTGTCATCTGTCATCTGTCATCAGTCATCTGTCATCTGTCATCTTTCATCTTTCATCTTTCATCTTTCATCTTTCATCTTTCATCTTCATCTTCATCTTCATCTTCATCTTCATCTTCATCTTCATCTTCATCTTCATCTTCATCTTCATCTTCATCTTCATCTTCATCTTCATCTTCATCTTCATCTTCATCTTCATCTTTATCTTTATCTTTTATTTGATGAAGATGAAGATGTAGATGATATTTTGATACCGGTACCAACTGCTCATCAGTACAAGTTGAATGAGTCCAAACAGCATGAGTTTATGATGCGCCAAACCCGAGATCCAGTAGGGATCCCCAGGGTCCAGCATGAGATCCAGATTTTGATACCGGTACCATCTGCTCATCAGTACAAGTCGAATGAGTCCAAACAGCATGTGTCTATGATGCGCCAAACCCGAGATCCATTAGGGATCCCCAGGGTCCAGCATGAGCTTCAGATTTTGATACCGGTTCCATCTGCTCATCAGTACAAGTCGAATGAGCCCAAACAGCATGAGTCTATGATGCGCCAAACCCGAGATCCAGTAGGGGTCCCCAGGGTCCAGCATGATCTCCATCTTGTGATATTGGTCCCAACTTCCATACCCGAGATGCAGTTTTAACATTAATTATTAGTACAAGACAGGATTCATCAACCGACTTCAAGATTTCGAAGGAGGAGGTTATCAATTCGTCGGGATCTTTGTTTTTGCTATTTTTTTTTTTATGTATGTTCACCGATTATTCAAAGACGGCTGGACCGATTTGGAAAATTCTTTTTTTGTTTGAAAGCGTATACTTCACAGTTGGTCCCATTGTAACCATGTCAGGACCTGATGATGGGATCCTGGAGAAATCGAGGGAACTCTTCAACTCTTACAGGCACACCTATGGTGATTTGAGTATTTTTTACAGCAGATCGAGCATTTGGTGTTGGAAAGGTGGATGCTTAGTGAAGTCGGTTCTTTTTTGTTTAAAATTATTTAGTTACACTAACGGTAATCTAATCAACTGTTAATCTTATTAAATTTTCAAGACGTTAGTGTAACTAACAGGTTAATTCTTATTGACGGTTAGTGTAATTAATGACGTCACGAAATCAATGCGAACTAACGTTATTAAAAATTGATGGTTAGTGTAATTGATTAGTTACGGAATTAATCTTCAATCTTATTGATCAATTTTCAATTCTAATTGAAATTAACGGCCAACACTGGGCTGGCACATACGGATATAGTGCTCACCACCTATTCGCTGTATTCGTGTGCATGATTGTGGCGCCATCTTTTGGAAGTTTTGGGCCAGGGCTCAATTTTTTTTATGAACAGCTTGTACTCCTTGCTTATATGAAATGATATACCTTTGCAGTTTAATTTCTTGTCACTTTGTGCACTGCGATCGTTAACGTTACCCCCACCATGCACTTCACAAATAGCGAATAATATTTTGCAGCGAGACAGTGAGAAGGTAACACTACATTTTATTTTACGTTGCAACCGCCATAACTGTTATAAGTATAACTCGAGTAAATTTTCTTGAAAAAACATGATAGTTAATTAATTTTTTTTATATTATTAGTAGCAGTAAAAATCACTTTAGCACGAAACCAAAAGCAAAACACAACAGCATAAATAACATACGAGTATATCATTTGAACAAAGGCGAACTTATCTCTTTATGGGATCGACTTCCAGTACAGTTTTAAGTATGTGTCTCTGAAATCCCTTGCGTAAATAATGGACGGAGCTTGACAGTATGTTGTAAACAACGATGGGATCGATCGGCACCAAGACAATATAAACACCAAAATGTTTGGTTCCAGGACGGAGTGCTAATAGGGTTGCCAAATGGTCGGGATTTGGCGGGATTCTCCCGAATTTTTGTATGTCCTCCCGACTCCCGACAAACTAAAAAAATATCCCGAGAAACAACTTCATTTGTAAAACAATAATTAGGTTACTTATTTCCGAATATCCGGGCATGTGTTTCATGATGTCCATTCCAGTAAGCAATGGTTACCTATGTATTGAGAAAGACAGTTTAGTTTACTGACCAATTTTTACACAAAAGAAAGGAACCGAACGTGCATAGATTTAATAAAAGAAGTGTTAATGATTCTACTCAATTTTGGGGAAAATTGTTTGAATTTCAAGTCTTCTTTCAATAGTGAAAAAGGACAAAATATGGTTAATCTGTATAAAATAACACAAAACACAGCACGTGGCAAGCTATAATATAACTTACTTTATAATTTTTTGTTGAAATTTGATCATTTTTAGGGTTTCGTACCTTAAAAGGAAAAACGGAACCCTTATAGAATCACTTTATTGGCCGTCCGTCTGACTGTCTGTCAAGACCCCTTTTTTCAGGAACGCGTGGAGGTATCAAGATTAAATAGAGGCTGACAACAGCCGATGACCTTAAAATGTACTTCACTTAAACCTTTTTTTAGCTCTATTTGATTTGGGAAAGTAAAAAAAATACATGTTAATATTCATTATATTTTGAAGAACTCTGTTAACTTCGATACACGATTGGATAAAATCGGCTTGATTAAAAAATAATTCTGAAGTTACGTCTTAAAATGAGCTTTAAACAGTTTTATGTCCCTAGTTTTTTGACTTATACATATATGTCTGTAATTAAGAACAAAAGTCCAACACAATCAAAAACTTTATTATTTTGTATTTTGCAATTAATGCGTAGTTTTTTTTATGTGTCATTTTTCTGAATTTCAAATGAGCTCCCATAGGTACTAATCGTTACACAGTGTTTCTCTTTCACTTGCGCTTAAAAAGATAGTGACGGAATTTAGCTGTTGTCATCCCCTTAACATCCAAAGGTTGTCTGGAAGAGATCGCTTTTTAGCGATAAGACCGCCAATTGTTTTACCTCTGATTATTCTGTTTGTAACTTGTATTTTATGTTTTTCTTTATTTTGAGGTGTGCAATAAAGAGTATTTATGTTATGTTATGTTATCAAATACTTTCAGTCTCTTGAAACTGTAAAACAATCAAGCTATGTATCAAGTCCTACCCATAGATCATACAATTTGGCAAGATGGAAGGTAAAGGAAAAAGCACAAATAAAGGAAAAAGTTCGAAAATGGTTAATTTGTTGTTCCATCACAAAAAAAAAATTGTGATTCCAAACTTATTTGCAGTTGGTAAATAAACTATTCACGACCTGTCGATTGTCGTATTGGAGACTTTCCAACGACAAAGTCAAAGTTTGTCCCTCAATCCAATTTTTCCGTTCGTTACAGTAATTTTCGATGATAGTTATAATTTTAAACAAAAAGAACCGACTTCACTTAACCTCCACCATTCCAAAAGCAAATGCCCGAGCTACTGCAACAAAATACTCAAATCACTACAGGTCACCAACTGTGAAATATACTTTTTCAAACAAAAAAAAATTCCAAATCGGTCCAGTCATCTTCGAATAATCGGTGAACATATATAAAATTAAAATTAAAATTGCAAAGATCCCGACGAATTGATAACGTCCTCCTTCGAAATCTTTTAGTCGGTTGAAAATGGTGTGATGTATCAAACCCTCAGGGCACGAATCCGACTCGCACTTGGCCGGTTTTTTGTTAGTATTTAAATATGTAGGCATTTCTATCGGCAGCATAAGATGTAACAATCATGTTAAATGATATTGTTTTTTAATATATTTACTTTAATTTGTTTTTTTTTGTTTCTCCCGACTGAAGTCGCAAAATCCCGAAAAATTGATTGTTTCCCCCGATAATAGGGTCATTCGATCTGGCAACCCTAAGTGCTAACGCACATGTTATGGCGTCGAGTGATCTTGGACGAGGCGCACAACTACCTACAAGAGCGCCACCACACGCGCCGTGTGCAAGCTGCACGCACGCTCCTGCGGGGTGCTAACCTGAACGCCACTGCACAACAGGGTACACATACGAACGTGTCACATATTTCTCAAATCGTTACTGCACCGAAAACCCTGATGTATGATTAATGATTATGATATTTATCATAGAGTAGCACAGTTTAAGAAATAATCGTGCTCCAAGTAGCTAACTAATATAGACTATAAGACGATTCTAAACAGCCATATATTTCGCGGTAACTGAATTGTCAAACGCTAAATTTTGTCAATCAGAGTTACCGCATAATGTATGAGGCCGTACAGCGCCATCTACATAGTAAAGCTTTAAAACTTGGAGCATAATCATTTCTTAGACTGTGCTCCTCTCTTTATACTCAACTCTCTTTGGTCATAGTCAATGTGCATAATAAGGTACAGTCTGGCTAAACCATAGACTAATTAACCCAAGACCCCGCATAGCCAGGCGACCCCCGCTGCCAGGCTTGACGTGATTTCACTCCATAGTGAAACACTAATTACTGGAAGTGACAGTAAACTTATTACGTCTCCATGGCAAACATTAATGTCCGACTCTCTCGTAAGCCCCACGGAACAATAGCGCTTTCCCTGTCTAGCATTGCGTGTTCCGCTCCCGCACCCCTTCTTTTTGGCAGCTTAGGTTTCCAAGAAATAACGCGCTAAGCGGAGTGTAGAGATATCTTGTATATGGGCTAACCTTATCCGTAAACCAGGATTTCGCAAACTTTTAATATAGCCAAGTAAAGATACGGTCACCCAAAACATACATTTATAATACCTTGATTGTTTTTTACTATCGTATTTTGTGTTATTCTTAGAAACTATATTATACTATATTTTTTAATCCCACAAACTTTCCTCCCGGAAGAAGACACACAAATTAATTAAGTACTTGCACAACTCTCCCGCTCCGATATATGATTAATTATTATGATATTTATCATAGAGTAGCGCAGTCTAAGAAATAATCGTGCTCCAAGTAGCTAACTAATATAGACTATATGACGCTTCTAAGGAGCCATATATTTCACGGTAACTGAATTGTCAAACGTTAACTTTTGACAACCAGAGTTACCGCATAATGTATGGGGCCGTACAGCTCAAATATTGTTAAGTTATGATTTACAAATTTGGAACATCGAATTTTATAACGTAATGAAAATCCAGCCCTCCTCCCTGACCGCGGTTGTCCTCTTCCCCGTCCGTTCGCAAATTCGAGTTGGCCATGGGGCGATATAGGTCGTAGTCCCATGTGTAATAGGTAATCACGGACTTGTTTTTTATTGTCCGCAGCCTTTGAGGAGCGCCCCTTCTGGTACAATTCAATAAAGAATTAATCAGGAATTGTTACGTCGCCAGCCGCGCATACAGACCGCTAAATTCGTTTAATGATATGACGTCTCCGTGGCCCAGCGGCCTCGACGCTGAGACGAAACGAAGTACACCACGGATGACCCGAATTCAAATTCTAGCTTTAATATGTTTTTGTTTTTTTTTGTTCGTTTTTATTTGTTGTCTTTCCGCCTTCATTTTTGGTTGCTTTAATTTTCTGTTGTATTTTGTTATTTTTATTATTTTCCTTCCGGTTTTGTTTCCTTGTTTAATTTGCTGTAATTTATTTATTATTTTGCATATTAGACGTCTCGTCAGTCTTACCTTGTTAAACTTGTTGTACTGGATTATTAGTTCAGTGTTTAAAAAGGATAATTGTAATCGTACAGTCAGCATCAAATAGTTAGTAGCAGTGAAGTCGCCAAATATATCGGTACAGATCTTTATTTGTATGGCAGTAAGGATGTGTTACGATATATTTGGCGACTTCACTGCTACTAACTATTTGATGCTGACTGTATATTGTCATAGTCTAGTTATACCTCATAAGTCTTTGTGTTTTTGTTTAAATAAAATAACAAGTATTTACACGGTTAATTTTCGGTTATGGTAAATTTTTCGCCCCTTTTCTTTAATAACTTCAAAACTATTTAGGATGTTCATTATGCTCAGATGCTATTATAGGATTTTCATTTGATATGTAACACAATATGGTTTGCTAAACTTTTTTATTTTATGAAATAAAACAATTAAAAACGGATTTTATCGCGTGTATTGAGTTTAAATTACATCCCGACGTTTAATTTAAACTCAATACACGCGATAAAATCCGTTTTTAATTGTTTTATTTCATGAATAACTATCGCGGCAACCGAAGACAATATTTTTTATTTTATTTTGTCATTTACCCCCCAAAAGTGGCCCTCAAGTTTCAAATTCATTAATTTATGTTATACACCCGTCTTTGGGCCTACGACTTACATATGTGTACCTACAAAATTTCAACTCAATCGGTCCAGTAGTTTCGGAGTAAATTGGCTGTGACAGAGGGACGGACAGAGAAGCGAGTGATCCTATCTATAAGGGTTCCGTTTTTCCTTTTTGAGGTACGGAACCCTAAAAAAGGTTAAAAAAACATTTTATTCTGATTACTGATTAGGTATCCTCAAAACGTTAGGAGTTAGATGTTGGATAAAACTATGAGCCGACCAGAATGGAAAAAGTTGCTCGACCAGGCCAAGGCCCACCACGGGCTGTACCTAGAGAGGGGTAGATCAGAAATCAAGTGATCATATTTGAGGTGCGGCAGAAGTATAGTTATATCCCTAGGAATATGATTATAATACGGTATTTGACTAAACTAATGTGGTTGAATGGTTATAAATCATTTGCATTGATAAAACTAATATATAACGATAGTAATGAAAAGGTGGCGAAAATTCAATAAATATGCACGACAACGCAACCGTGACGTGAACGCCGAACAACTGTACCTCTACCACGAGTCATTGCAGAAAATTCTGAAACCTTTCTGCAGTCGTTAACGAATCAACGAGCTTCGAATAGTTTTCCTTCGGTATCGACAGCAAGAAATTCGAAATCTCTATGCTGACATACATCCGTCTCATGGGTAGAACGAGATGGATGTAGTCAGTACAGTTTGTTATCGATAGGTTTTATTAAAACGCTACCATAAGGCACTAACTTGACATACGTCACCGAAAAATACCGTATCGACTGTAGAAAACTCTTTCACTATCAAATTATAAGGTGAGATGTCAAAACATGGTGAAAGTGAAAACCATTCGTATTTATTGTGTTATATTTTTATATTATTAGTTGACGAAATAATATCGACAAAGCCTTATATTAAGCATAATTTGTTAATAAGACTGCATAGTATGATGACTGGAACTGGAAAACGAAATGGTAAATTTCAAGCCGATATGAGAAATAGAAATATCCACATCAACACTTCAATAAGAATAATTTTAAAAAAGAAATCTAGGCCCAAGAACTGCTGAATATTTGTGAGATTTATGTATTAATAGTCAATTAATCTGATTTTAAATCGACACAAAAATACCAACTCTAACCTAAAATGAATGGTAAGTAGTTGAAATTTGATATGATAGTTATAAACACTTTCATTTTCAATCATAATAATTACAATGAAACTGTGAAAAATAACAATTAATATTGAAACATCTTTTACAGGTTTTTGTGCATCATTCATTTATGATTGTTTGCTACACATGGCTGTAGCCGATAACTTATCACCGGCAAGGCTAAATATTTATCCCAGGAAGGTGTATTATTTTATATTCAGAAGTAACAACTGCGTTACAAGCCGGAGTCTACGAATCTTTGCATCCAAGTTCTATAAAATAGTGCTAACTTAAAAAACATCCAGATTTATACAGGGCACTTTGAAATAATAATGTACATAATTATATTAAAGATTTATTTATTGCGAAATATCATTTTAAAGTAACATTGTCACATACTAGAAACTCATAAGTACTACTAACAATTACTCGTACATGTCACTTATAAATATAAATAAAACCATAATTATGCAAGAAGTGGCAAAGCCGCAATCCTGCGGTGTGTTATGTATGAAAACCGGCGGCTTGCTGGAGCATCTTTAGCTTCCCTTGTGCGTTTGTTAGGTCGTGAGGCTGCCCGTGTGCCCCTTGCTTCACACGGACCGATTGCCTCGACACCAACAATACATAGTTAGACGAACGACAACTATATTTAATAGTCTTGTAGTGATTTCGGATGTCGGGCGCCGCTCCGGCTTGTTTGCTGGTAAATAAAGGACTTCGCCAACGTGTCGGCGTCGACGGAGGTGGGATGTGTAACAGTAGCGCACTGCCTATACTTTAGACAATCAACAACATCCCCAAAGGGTATTTATCCTTTTGTGATTATACGATAGACCTAAAAAGTAAGAAATAAACCTATAATCCATTATGATCACAAAAAGTCGAACTGTCATGTTCACAAAATAACCAAATAAATTAAGAATCACCTAACACTTTACATATGGACGTAGTTCTAGGACGTTTTAAACTAGTAGTGTTATTTGTACATTTGAAATTTTATCAATTGGGTTTTCTTAGGTAATCCTATATCCTACGACGAAATAAGTATATGGATGGATGGATGAAGTACTGACAGTTTTCATCCCTTTTCCTAGCTTTGAATATAAATAAATAAATAAATATTATAGGACAATCTTACACAAATCGACCTAGGCCCACAGTAAGCTCAATAAGGCTTGTGTTATGGGTACTAGACGACGATATATATAATAGATAAATATGGATAAATACTGAAATACATAGAAAACATCCATAACTCAGGAACATATATCTGTGATAGACACACAAATAAATGCCCTGACCAGGATTCGAACCCGGGACCTCCTGCTTCGTAGGCAGGGTCACTACCGACTGGGCTAGGAGGCCGTTATATGTATGATGAAATACGTAATTTCCCTGTTTAAAAAAAGCTGCAATCGGTGAACATTATGAAAAAATAGTAAAAATAAAGATCCTGACGAATTGAGAACCTCCTCCTTCGAAATCTTGAAGTCGGTTGATAAAATTTTATGCGTTAAAGGTCACGCGCGTTTAAGGCTCCTTATTCCCTAAAAGGTCGAAAAACTCTATTAATTAAAAAAGCCCCATAAAATGCTATCTATAAGATAGTTTGAAGTATTAGTAATACAAAAAAATACTTTTGAACCATATTTATTATTATTAAGAACCCAAAAATACGATTCTTACAGAAAGTGTCCTGTGAAGTGTGATTTATAGGTAATTTTTAAAAATTCATACTAAATTAAAACGTACCACTATAGTAATATTTTTTATCGTGACAGAAATATAGTTTAACTTTCCTATGGTAATCTTTTTAGGGCAAAATATTTATAGCCTTTTCGTGGAAAAAATTAAATGTAAACGTGTTTCCACAAAAAACTGGCATATAATCAGGAGGTATTTTTTCTATTATCCAAGATGAATCTTCGATATTTATTTCCATGGCCGTCTCAGACATGATATACTCAATTGAATTTTATTCAAGTTGAATAAGAATTGTTACCCTTTCTTGTGTAATTTGGAAATGAACGATACATCTAACTGGAAAATCCGGAAAGGCCTTCCAAGACGACCAATTTTTTTCATGTTTTACTCGTTAAAATGTAATATTTGCTCCGATGGCCGTCTAGATAAAGAAATGAACTATTATATGCATTAATAGTTGATTAAAAAAAACTAAGTACTTTAGCCATAGCCTTCGAAGAAAATGAAACATTTTAAGAAATTTGCGCGTTTTGGGAATAAGGCCTCTTAAATCAGGTAAAAAAAACGCTTACTGTCATAGCTTGTATTTCCCCGCTCCGCTGGCATGAACCGTAAGCCAGAAACAAAGTGGTTAAGGACGAAGTATAATGATGACTCGCGTAGGTCAGCTGTTTTGATGCTCTTATTATCAGGAAAATCGTCAGCCGGCTGATTTGAGGTAGAAAAACCGTCTGCTGATACCCTAAATACCATATATTCATGTGACTAGTTTACGGTTTTTTCAGTGCTATACAGCCGGCTGATGATTTTTATTTTATTTGTAATAGCATATACGAGTAAATTATCACCTGTTTCAACTGGAACGCGATGGTCATTTTATTTTATATATATTTTATATGAGAAAATGGCTACTGTTCCTCAACCCACTCAAGGAACGGCAGCTGACCATCACGAAGCTTGATTATTTACCGCCCTTAACCACTTAAAATTTACCGTTTGGGACACGATGACCAACGGAAATTATTCCTGGTTTACGGCCTAGCAAGCATATTAAACACCCACAAAAAGTATGGTAATTTTTTCAGAGCTAGTACGGTGTCTATGTTTATTATTGTTCACTGCTCATATAATTGTCTACAGTTCTAAACTATTTCTAAACCTTCAGATAAAATGTACTTAGGAAGTAAAACCTTTTTGGCTTACCTATAATCTGTTTCGGTTGGTGTGAAGGATGTGACGTTTGTCACGTCACGTCACTTTGTAAAGTATTGAAATCTACACAAACGAAACAAGCAATCGAACTTTCGTGAGCGAATTGCATACACGATAATTTAACTTATGGTATGGCAGTAATTTTTAGTTCTATAAGTGACCGCTAGAGGCTCTGCACAAATTCTCCATACAAATAATTTACGAATTCGTGAACGAATCTCGAATTGGGCTTATTTGCATGACTCGTGGTAGAGGTACTGTACCTCTACCACGAGTCATGTAGAAAATCCTGAATATTTTTCTATAGGCGTTAACGAATAATCGGGCTTCGAATCGTTTCCTTCAGTTTCGACAGCAACACATACAAACGATCTATGCTGACATTTCATGTCGGATTACGTTTAGTGCGCTGCATACATCCGTCTCATAGGTAGAACGAGACGGATGTATGCGGTACGTCGAATGTGATCTGTCATGTTAACGCACTGAAGGTCAGTACAGTTTGTTATCGATAGGTTTTATTAAAACGTTACCATAAGACACTAATTTGACTTACGTCACCGAAAAATACCGTATCGACTGTAGAAAACTCTTTCACTATCAAATTATAAGGTGAGATGTCAAAACATGGTGAAAGTGAAAACCATTCGTATTTATTGTGTTATATTTATATATTATTAGTTGACGAAATAATATCGACAAAGCCTTATATTAAGTATAATTTGTTAATAAGACTGCATAGTATGATAACTGGAACTGGAAAACGAAATGGTAAATTTCAAGCCGATATGAGAAATAGAAATATCCACATCAACACTTCAATAAGAATATTTTTAAAAAAGAAATCTAGACCCAAGAACTGCTGAATATTTGTGAAATTTATGTATATAATAGCCAATTAATCTGATTTTAAATCGACACAAAAATACCAACTCTAACCTAAAATGAATGGTAAGTAGTTGAAATTTGATATGATACTCGTAGTTATAAACACTTTCATTTTCAATCATAATAATTACAATCAAACTGTGAAAAATATCAAATAATATTGAAACTTCTTTTACAGGTTCTTGTGCATCATTCATTTCTGATTGATTGCTGTAGCAGCTAACTTATCACCAGCAAGGCAAACTATTTATCCCAGGAAGGTGTATTATTTTATATTCAAGAAGTAACAACTGCGTTACAGGCCGGGATCTTCGAATTATTGCATCCAAGTACTATAAAATAGTGCTTACTTAAATAACATCCAGATTTATACAGGGCACTTTGAAATTATAATGTACATAATTATATTAAAGATTTATTTATTGCGAAATAGCCTTTTAAAGTACCATTGTCACAAACTAGAAACTTATAAGTACTACTAACAATTACTCGTACGTGTAACTTATAAATAGAAATAAAACCATCATTATGTAAGAAGCGGCAAAGCAGCAATCCTGCGTTGTGTTATGTATGAAAACCGGCGGCTTGCTGGAGCATCTTTAGCTTCCCTTGTGCGTTTTTTAGGTCGTGAGGCTCCGTGCCCCTTGCTCCACGGATCGATTGCCTCGACACCAACAATAGTTAGACGAACGACAACTATATTTAATAGTCTTGTAGTGATTTCGGATGTCGGGTGCCGCTCCGGCTTGTTCGCTGGTAAATAAATTAAAGGACTTGGCCAACGTGTCGGCGTTGACGCAGGTGGGATGTGTAACAGTAGCGCACTGCCTAATACTTTAGAGAATCAACACCATCCTAAAAGGGTACTTAACCTTTTGTGATTATACAATAGACCTAAGTAATAAGAAATAAACCTATGATCCACTATGATCACTAAAAGTCGAACTGTCATGTTGACAAAATAACCAAATAAATTAAGAATCACCTATTACATATGGACGTAGTTCTAGGACGTTTTAAACTAGTAGTGTTATTTGTACATTTGAAATTTCATCAATTTGGTTTTCTTAGGTAATCCTATATCCTACGACGAAATAAGTATATGGATGGATGGATGAAGTACTGACAGTTTTCACCCCTTTTCCTAGCTTTGAATATGTATGACGAAATACGTAATTTCCCTGTTTAAAAAAAAGTTGCAATCGGTGAACATTATGAAATAATAGTGAAAATAAAAATCCTGACGAATTGAGAACCTCCTCCTTCGAACTCTTGAAGTCGGTTGATTGCATTTTATGCGTTCAAAGTCACGCGCGTTTAAAGAAGGTAAAGGCTTACCACACTTAAGGCTTAAGGGGGAGGCCTATGTTCAGCAGTGGACGTCTTATGGCTGAGATGATGATGATGAAAGGCTTACTGTCATAGCTTGTATTTCCCGGCTCCGATGGCATGAACCGTAAGCCATGAACAAATTTCATGACCAATCGCAAGGCGTCCCAGGCGATGATTATTTTTGAAGTGGTTAAGGACGAAGTATAATGATGACTCGCGTAGGTCAGCTGTCAGTATTTGATGCTCTTATTATCAGGAAAATCGTCAGCCGGCTGTATTGAGGTAGAAAGACCGTCTGCTGATACCCTAAATACCATATATTCATGTGACTAGTTACCGGTCTTTTCAGTGGTATACAGACGGCTGATGATTTTTACTTTATTTGTAATAGCATATAAACTATCACCTGTTTCAACTGGGACGCGATGGTCATTTTATTTTATATGTATTTTATATGAGAAAATGGCTGCCGTTCATCAACCCAATCAAGGAACGGCAGCTGACCATCACGAAGCTTGATTATTGACCGCCCTTAACGACTTAAAATTTACCGCTTGGGACACGATGACAAACGGAAATTATTCCTAGTTAACGGCCTAGCAAGCGTATTAAATACCCACAAAAAGTAGGGTAATTTTTCAGAGCTAGTACGATTTCAATGCTTATTATTGTTCACTGCTCATATAATTGTCTACAGTTCTAAACCTTCAGATAAAATGTACTTAGGAAGTAAAACCTTTTTGGTTTACCTACAATCTGTTTCGGTTATACATATAAAATGGCGCTTACTGGTTTCGGTTGGTGTGAAGGATGTGACGTGTGTCACGTCACGTCACTTTGTAAAGTATTGAAATCTACACAAACGAAACAAGCAATCGAACTTTCGTGAGCGAATTGCATAAACGATAATTTAACTTATGGTATGGCAGTAATTTTTAGTTCTATAAGTGACCGCTAGAGGCTCCGCACAAATTCTCCATACAAATAATTTACGAATTCGTGAACGAATCTCGAATTGGGCTTATTTGCATGACTCGTGGTAGAGGTACTGTACCTCTGTGTACTAGCTCTGAAAAATTACCCTACTTTTTGTGGGTGTTTAATATGCTTGCTAGGCACGGCCTGGATTACGAACCAGGAATAGTTTCCGTTGGTCATCGTGTCCCAAGCGGTAAATTTTAAGTGGTTAAGGGCAGTAAATAATCAAGCTTCGTGATGGTCAGCTGCCGTTCCTTGAGTGGGTTGAGGAACAGCAGCCATTTTCTCACATAAAATATATATAAAATAAAATGACCATCGCGTCCCAGTTGAAACAGGTGATAATTTATATGCTATTACAAATAAAATAAAAATCATCAGCCGGCTGTATAGCACTGAAAAAACCGTGAACTAGTCACATGAATATATGGTATTTAGGGTATCAGCAGACGGTCTTTCTACCTCAATACAGCCGGCTGACGATTTTCCTGATAATAAGAGCATCAAATACTGACGTTCCGCAACCCACCAACGGAGCGACAACTGACCTACGCGAGTCATCATTATACTTTGTCCTTAACCACTTCAAAAATTATCATCGCCTGGGATGCCTTGCGATTGGTCATGAAATTTGTTCTTGGCTTACGGTTCATGCCAGGGGAAATACAAGCTATGACAGTAAGCCTTTTTTTACCTTATTTAAACGTGCGTGACTTTTAACGCATAAAATGTTATCAACCGACTTCAAGATTTCGAAGGAGGAGGTTCTCAATTCGTCAGAATCTTTATTTTTACTATTTTTTCATAATGTTCACCGATTGCAACTTTTTTTAAACAGGGAAATTACGTATTTCGTCATACATATTCAAAGCTAGGAAAAGGGGTGAAAACTGTCAGTCCTTCATCCATCCATCCATATATTTATTTCGTCGTAGGATATAGGATTACCTCAGAAAACCAAATTGATTAAATTTCAAATGTACAAATAACACTACTAGTTTAAAACGTCCTAGAACTACGTCCATATGTAATAGGTGATTCTTAATTTATTTGGTTATTTTGTCAACATGACAGTTCGACTTTTAGTGATCATAGTGGATCATAGGTTTATTTCTTATTATTTAGGTCTATTGTATAATCACAAAAGGATAAGTACCCTTTCAGGATGTTGTTTATTCTCTAAAGTATAGGCATTGCGCTACTGTTACACATCCCACCTGCGTCGACGCCGACACGTTGGCCAAGTCCTTTAATTTATTTACCAGCGAACAAGCCGGAGCGGCGCCCGACATCCGAAATCACTACAAGACTATTAAATATAGTTGTCGTCCGTCTAAATATTGTTGGTGTCGGGTCAATCGATCCGAGGAGCAAGGGGCACGGAGCCTCACGACCTAACAAACGCACAAGGGAAGCTAAAGATGCTCCAGCAAGCCGCCGGTTTTCATACATAACACAACGCAGGATTGCGGCTTTGCCGCTTCTTGCATAATGATGGTTTTATTTCTATTTATAAGTTACCCGTACGAGTAATTGTTAGTAGTACTTATAAGTTTCTAGTTTGTGACAATGTTACTTTAAAAGGCTATTTCGCAATAAATAATTTTTTAATATAATTATGTACATTATAATTTCAAAGTGCCCTGTATAAATCTGGATGTTTTTTAAGTAAGCACTATTTTATAGTACTTGGATGCAATAATTCGAAGATCCCGGCCTGTAACGCAGTTGTTACTTCTTGAATATAAAATAATACACCTTCCTGGGATAAATAGTTTGCCTTGTTGGTGATAAGTTAGCTGCTACAGCAATCAATCAGAAATGAATGATGCACAAGAACCTGTAAAAGATGTTTCAATATTATTTGTTATTTTTCACAGTTTCATTGTAACTATTATGATTGAAAATGAAAGTGTTTGTAACTATCATATCAAATTTGAACTACTTACCATTCATTTTAGGTTGGAGTTGGTATTTTTGTGTCGATTTAAAATAAGATTAATTGACTATTAATACATAAATCTCACAAATATTCAGCAGTTCTTGGGTCTAGTCTATTTCTTTTTTAAAATTATTCTTATTGATGTGGATATTTCTATTTCTCATATCGGCTTGAAATTTACCGTTTCGTTTTCCAGTTCCAGTTATCATACTATGCATTCTTATTAACAAATTATGCTTAATATAAGGCTTTGTCGATATTATTTCGTCAACTAATAATATATAAATATAACACAATAAATACGAATGGTTTTCACTTTCACCATGTTTTGACATCTCACCTTATAATTTGATAGTGAAAGAGTTTTCTACAGTCGATACGGTATTTTCCGGTGACGTAAGTCAAATTAGTGTCTTATGGTAACGTTTTAATAAAACCTATCGATAACAAACTGTACTGACCTTCAGTGCGTTAACATGACAGATCACATTCGACGTGCCGCATACATCTGTCTCGTTCTACCTATGAGACGGATGTATGCAGCGCACTAAACGTAATCCGACATTAAATGTCAGCATAGATCGTTTGTATGTGTTGCTGTCGAAACTGAAGGAAAACGATTCGAAGCCCGATTATTCGTTAACACCTATAGAAAAATATTCAGGATTTTCTATATGACTCGTGGTAGAGGTACTGTACCTCTACTGTGAGTTATTATCGAAAATTCTGAATACCTTTCTGCAGTCGTTAACGGATCAACGGGCTTCGAATAGTTTTCCTTCAGTTTCGACAGCAAGAAATTCAAAAGCTCTATGCTTACATACATCCGTCTCATAGGTAGAACGAGACGGATGTAGTCAGTACAGTTTGTTATCGATAGGTTTTATTAAAACGCTACTATAAGACACTAATTTGACATACGTCACCGAAAAATACCGTATCGACTGTAGAAAACTCTTTCACTATCAAATTATAAGGTGAGATGTCAAAATATGGTGAAAGTGAAAACCATTCGTATTTATTGTGTTATATTTATATATTATTAGTTGAAGAAATAATATCGACAAAGCCTTATATTAAGCATACTGCATACTATAAGCCTTATACTGCATAGTATGATGACATGTTTATTTAATTGTATAACTGTGACTTAAAAGCTGTTGGTTCTCCTTAACATAAATAAATAAATAAATAAACATTGATATATGGAACTGGAAAACAAAACGGTAAATTTCAAGCCGATATGAGAAATAGAAATATCCACATCAACACTTCAATAATAATAATTTTAGAAAAGAAATCTAGACTCAAGAACTGATGAGATTTAAGTATTAACAGTCAATTAAACTGATTTTAAATCGACACAAAAGTACCAACTCTAACCTTTATAGGTTTATTCATTATTGAATGGTAAGTAGTTGAAATTTGATATGATAGTTATAACCACTTTAATTTTCAATCATAATAATTACAATGAAACTGTGAAAAATAACAATTAATATTGAAACATCTTTTACAGGTTCTTGTGCATCATTAATTTATGATTGTGTGCTACACATGGCTGTAGCCGCTAACTTATCACCGGCAAGGCAAACTATTTATCCCAGGAAGGTGTATTATTTTATATTCAGAAGTAACAACTGCGTTACATGCCGGAGTCTACGAATTATTGCATCCAAGTTCTATAAAATAGTGCTGACTTAAAAAAACATCCAGATTTATACAGGGCACTTTGAAATAATAATGTACATAAATATATTAAAGATTTATTTATTGCGAAATAGCCTTTTAAAGTAACATTGTCACATACTAGAAACTCATAAGTACTACTAACAATTACTCGTAGATATAACTTATAAATATAAATAAAACCATCATTATGCAAGAAGCGGCAAAGCCGCCGCAATCCTGCGTTGTGTTATGTATGAAAACCGGCGGCTTGCTAGAGCATCTTTAGCTTCCCTTGTGCGGTTGTTAGGTCGCGAGGCTGCCCGTGTGCCCCTTGCTCCACGGATCGATTGCCTCCAAACCAACAATAGTTAGACGAACAACAACTATATTTAATAGTATTGTAGTGATTTCGGATGTCGGGCGCCGCTCCGGCTTGTTTGCTGGTAAATAAAGGACTTCGCCAACGTGTCGGCGTCGACGGAGGTGGGATGTGTAACAGTAGCGTACTGCCTATACTTTAGACAATCAACAACATCCCCAAAGGGTATTTATCCTTTTGTGATTATACAATAGACCTAAAAAGTAAGAAATAAACCTATGATCCACTATGATCACTAAAAGTCGAACTGTCATGTTGACAAAATAACCAAATAAATTAAGAATCACCTAACACTTTACATATGGACGTAGTTCTAGGACGTTTTAAACTAGTAGTGTTATTTTTGTACATTTGAAATTTTATCAATTTGGTTTTCTTCATATCATATATCCTTCGACGAAATAAGTATATGGATGGATGGATGAAGTACTGACAGTTTTCATCCCTTTTCGTAGCTTTGAATATAAATAAATATAGGACAATCTTACACAAATCGACCTAGGCCCACAGTAAGCTCAATAAGGCTTGTGTTATGGGTACTAGACGACGATATATATAATAGATAAATATGGATAAATACATAGAAAACATCAATAACTCAGGAACAAATATCTGTGATAGACACACAAATAAATGCCCTGACCAGGATTCGAACCCGGGACCTCCTACTTCGTAGGCAGGGTCACTACCGACTGGGCTAGGAGGCCGTTATATGCATGACGAAATACGTAATTTCCCTGTTTAAAAAAAGCTGCAATCGGTGAACATTATGAAAAAATTGTAAAAATAAAGATCCTGACGAATTGAGAACCTTCTTCTTCGAAATCTTGAAGTCGGTTGATAACATTTTATGCGTTGAAAGTCACGCGCGTTTAAATAAGGTAAAGGCTTACTGTCATAGCTTGTATTTCCCGGCTCCGATAGCATGAACTACTAAGCCAGGAACAAATTTCACGACCAATCGCAAGGCGTCCCAGGCGATGATAATATTTGAAGTGGTTAAGGACGAAGTATAATGATGACTCGCGTAGGTCAGCTGTCGCTCCATTGGTGGGTTGTGAAACGTCAGTATTTGATGCTCAGCTATCAGGAAAATCGTCAGCCGGCTGTATTGAGGTAGAGAGACCGTCTGCTGATACGCTAAATACCATATATTCAAGTGACTAATTTACGGTCTTTTCAGTGCTATACAGCCGTCTGATGATTTTTATTTTATTTGTAATAGCATATAAACTATCACTTGTTTCAACTGGGACGCGATGGTAATTTTATTTTATATATACCTATTTTATGTGAGAAAATGGCTGCCGTTCCTCACCCCACTCAAGGAACGGCAGCTGACCATCACGAAGCTTGATTATTTACCGCCCTTAACCACTTAAAATTTACCGCTTGGGACACGATGTCCAACGGAAAGTATTCCTGGTTTACGGCCTAGCAAGCATATGAAACACCCACAAAAAGTAGGGTAATTTTTCAGACCTAGTACGGTTTCTATGCTTATTATTGCTCCACGGATCGATTGCCTCCAAACCAACAATAGTTAGACGAACAACAACTATATTTAATAGTATTGTAGTGATTTCGGATGTCGGGCGCCGCTCCGGCTTGTTTGCTGGTAAATAAAGGACTTCGCCAACGTGTCGGCGTCGACGGAGGTGGGATGTGTAACAGTAGCGTACTGCCTATACTTTAGACAATCAACAACATCCCCAAAGGGTATTTATCCTTTTGTGATTATACAATAGACCTAAAAAGTAAGAAATAAACCTATGATCCACTATGATCACTAAAAGTCGAACTGTCATGTTGACAAAATAACCAAATAAATTAAGAATCACCTAACACTTTACATATGGACGTAGTTCTAGGACGTTTTAAACTAGTAGTGTTATTTTTGTACATTTGAAATTTTATCAATTTGGTTTTCTTCATATCATATATCCTTCGACGAAATAAGTATATGGATGGATGGATGAAGTACTGACAGTTTTCATCCCTTTTCGTAGCTTTGAATATAAATAAATATAGGACAATCTTACACAAATCGACCTAGGCCCACAGTAAGCTCAATAAGGCTTGTGTTATGGGTACTAGACGACGATATATATAATAGATAAATATGGATAAATACATAGAAAACATCAATAACTCAGGAACAAATATCTGTGATAGACACACAAATAAATGCCCTGACCAGGATTCGAACCCGGGACCTCCTACTTCGTAGGCAGGGTCACTACCGACTGGGCTAGGAGGCCGTTATATGCATGACGAAATACGTAATTTCCCTGTTTAAAAAAAGCTGCAATCGGTGAACATTATGAAAAAATTGTAAAAATAAAGATCCTGACGAATTGAGAACCTTCTTCTTCGAAATCTTGAAGTCGGTTGATAACATTTTATGCGTTGAAAGTCACGCGCGTTTAAATAAGGTAAAGGCTTACTGTCATAGCTTGTATTTCCCGGCTCCGATAGCATGAACTACTAAGCCAGGAACAAATTTCACGACCAATCGCAAGGCGTCCCAGGCGATGATAATATTTGAAGTGGTTAAGGACGAAGTATAATGATGACTCGCGTAGGTCAGCTGTCGCTCCATTGGTGGGTTGTGAAACGTCAGTATTTGATGCTCAGCTATCAGGAAAATCGTCAGCCGGCTGTATTGAGGTAGAGAGACCGTCTGCTGATACGCTAAATACCATATATTCAAGTGACTAATTTACGGTCTTTTCAGTGCTATACAGCCGTCTGATGATTTTTATTTTATTTGTAATAGCATATAAACTATCACTTGTTTCAACTGGGACGCGATGGTAATTTTATTTTATATATACCTATTTTATGTGAGAAAATGGCTGCCGTTCCTCACCCCACTCAAGGAACGGCAGCTGACCATCACGAAGCTTGATTATTTACCGCCCTTAACCACTTAAAATTTACCGCTTGGGACACGATGTCCAACGGAAAGTATTCCTGGTTTACGGCCTAGCAAGCATATGAAACACCCACAAAAAGTAGGGTAATTTTTCAGACCTAGTACGGTTTCTATGCTTATTATTGTTCACTGCTCATATTGTCTACAGAAGGTTTACCTTCAGATAAAATGTACTTAGGAAGTAAAACCTTTTTGGCTTACCTATACAATCTGTTTCGGTTGGTGTGAAGGATGTGACGAGGCAGTATGGCTTAGTGCTTTAGCATGTCCAATTGGACGAAAAAAAAAAGAATGTGACGTTTGTCACGTCACGTCACTTTGTAAAGTATTGAAATCTAAACAAACGAAACATGCAATCGAACTTTCGTCAGCGAATTGCGTAAAGGATTATTTAACTTATGGTATGGCAGTAATTTTTAGTTCTATAAGTGACCGCTAGAGGCTCTGTACAAATTCTCCATACAAATAATGTACGAATTCGTGAACGAATCTCGAATTGGGCTTATTTGTCTGACTTGTGGTAGAGGTACTGTACCTCTACCACGAGTCATGCAAATAAGGTAAGCCAAAAAGGGTTTACTTCGTAAGTACATTTTATCTGAAGGTTTAGAACTGTAGACAATTATATGAGCAGTGAACAATAACAAGCATAGAAACCGTACTAGCTCTGAAAAATTACCATACCTTTTGTGGGTGTTTAATATGTTTGCTAGGCCGTAAACCAGGAATAATTTCCGTTGGTCATCGGGTCCCAAGCGGTAAATTTTAAGTGGTTAAGGGCGGTAAATAATCAAGCTTCGTGAGGGTCAGCTGCCGTTCCTTGAGTGGGTTGAGGAACAGCAGCCATTTTCTCACATAAAATATATATAAAATAAATTGACCATCGCGTCCCAGTTGAAACAGGTGATAATTTATATGCTATTACAAATAAAGTAAAAATCACCAGCCGGCTGTATAGCACTGAAAAAACCGTTAACTAGTCACATGAATATATGGTATTTAGGGTATCAGCAGACGGTTTTTCTACCTCAAATCAGCCGGCTGACGATTTTCCTGATAATAAGAGCATCAAATACTGACGTTCCGCAACCCACCAACGGAGCGACAGCTGACCTACGCGAGTCATCATTATACTTCGTCCTTAACTACTTCAAAAATTATAATCGCCTGGGACGCCTTGCGATTGGTCATGAAATTTGTTTCTGGCTTACGGTTCATGCCAGCGGAGCCGGGAAATACAAGCTATGACAGTAAGCCTTTTTTTTACCTGATTTAAACGTGCGTGACTTTTAACGCATAAAATGTTATCAACCGACTTCAAGATTTCGAAGGAGGAGGTTCTCAATTCGTCAGGATCTTTATTTTCACTATTTTTTCATAATGTTCACCGATTGCAACTTTTTTTTAAACAGGGAAATTACGTATTTCGTCATACATATTCAAAGCTAGGAAAAGGGGTGAAAACTGTCAGTACTTCATCCATCCATCCATATATTTATTTCGTCGTAGGATATAGGATTACCTAAGAAAACCAAATTGATGAAATGTCAAATGTACAAATAACACTACTAGTTTAAAACGTCCTAGAACTACGACCATATGTAGTGTTAGGTGATTCTTAATTTATTTGGTTATTTTGTCAACCTGACAGTTCGACTTTTAGTGATCATAGTGGATCATAGGTTTATTTCTTATTATTTAGGTCTATTGTATAATCACAAAAGGATAAGTACCCTTTCAGGATGTTGTTGATTCTCTAAAGTATAGGCAGTGCGCTATTGTTACACATCCCACCTGCGTCGACGCCGACACGTTGGCCAAGTTCTTTAATTTATTTACCAGCGAACAAGCCGGAGCGGCGCCCGACATCCGAAATCACTACAAGACTATTAAATATAGTTGTCGTTCGTCTAACTATTGTTGGTGTCGAGGCAATCGATCCGTGGAGCAAGGGGCACCGAGCCTCACGACCTAACAAACGCACAAGGGAAGCTAAAGATGCTCCAGCAAGCCGCCGGTTTTCATACATAACACAACGCAGGATTGCGGCTTTGCCGCTTCTTGCATAATGATGGTTTTATTTCTATTTATAAGTTACACGTACGAGTAATTGTTAGTAGTACTTATAAGTTTCTAGTTTGTAACAATGTTACTTTAAAAGGCTATTTTGCAATAAATAAATCTTTAATATAATTATGTACATTATAATTTCAAAGTGCCCTGTATAAATCTGGATGTCTTTTAAGTAAGCACTATTTTATAATACTTGGATGCAATAATTCGAAGATCCCGGCCTGTTGTAATAGGTACATAATCACCCAACAACAGCTGACTCAGCTGACTCACAGCCCACCCAAGGCGAATAGAAAATTAAATAAAAAACAACGTTCATTTTCCTAATGTAATATGATACGCTGCAACCAAATACGGAATATTATAAAAATCATTTTCTATTTTCTGTGACCTCGGCCTTGATCAGTGTATTAACCTAAACTGAGAACAAAGGATTGTGTACCTATATAAAGCGATCTATTTTCCAAGATTAAACAGTGATTATCCACACGTTGAGCGTTTCACTTACCTAACTCACGGTCCATTACCATATGGCGACCCTGCCAGTCGGGCTGCTCAAGGCAGCCTCGGTTTAAATACCAGCCAGCAAGCTCCATGAACCAGCCTAGCCCGGACCTGCACAGCACAGCTCAGCTCACAATGGACCAGCCCCGCTCGACCCTTCAAATCCCCGAAGCAGCCTAGGCCTGCCCTACCCCGCCTAATCGTCCAGCTCCACCCCGTGGAATCGCGCCTAGCAGAACTTCGACGCCGCCGCCCCACGCGCCCAAGCCAAGTCAACACACCGGAAAGCAAATAACATGGGAGGAGGCTGCACGAAAGAAGACAAGAAAGAAGAAGTAATAATAGCGCAAAACGGAGCAGCGAACAGTGCCGTAGCCAGCCAGATCGACAGCACAAGAATCACCACGTATCTGACAGCAACAGTACTCGTCATAATAGCCGTCATAATTGTCTACGGTATTTGGAAGAAGCTACACAAACGCCTCACAAAGAAGATAGAGCGCCAGACCATCGCCACCATGATGCGCAGCAGCAGCAAAGCAGCACGCCAAGCAGAACAGGACGTATAGCAGCCGCACCTGTTACCAGCATCAGCCCCGCAGCACCTGACATCGTCATCAGACCGCCGCTACAATCAGCATGCATCGCAAGTACAATACTAACATTCCTTGATTATAAGTAAATTCAGTGTTAACTTTAAGTATCCGATTCTAAGTTTAACATATATATTATGTCCCAGATAATAGATATATATAACAAACTAACAGCGCTTCAAGTAGACATTCGAAAACTAGGTCAGAAACGCCGTAAGGAAACTCTTGGCCAGAACAAGCTCAAATTAGCACAATCACTGTATGAGCAATACGGGTTATGCGTTGAGGAATACAGCTCGAAGTTAGATAAGTCAGAAATATCCATAGCACAGAGTAATATAATTCAACAATGCCTCGCGCAGATAGAGGACGTATATAGTTAGATATTATCTATTTACGACCAGGACAAAATGACGACACAGGACAGTTTTAGCTTAAAAACGGCAGTAGCATTGCTACCAGCCATGGACAGTTCCGAATCAGTCACTAAACAACTTATAGACGCAGTAGAACTGTACGCATCTATGATTAAATCTGAGGACGCGAGATTACTAATAAATTTCGTGGTTAAAACCCGTCTTACCCAAAACGCGAAACTCAGGATATCAAGTACACACACCAGTGTAGACGCTTTAATTGAGGACCTGAAAACCAGTCTCTTACCAGTAAAATCGGCTACCGCGATACAAAATAAATTAGTTTCCTCTAAACAGGGAAATCGGTCTATCGAGCGGTACGGACAGGAGTTAGAAGATCTATTCGTTAACTTAACAATAACACAAGCTAACGGCAGACCGGACGCTTATAGCATCCTACAGCCAATTAATGAAAAAATGGTTATAACGAAATTCGCCGAAGGCTTGAGAAACGAAAAATTGAGCACTATCATAGCATCACGCGGATTCACCTCGCTAAAAGATGCCATACAAAACGCAAAAGATCACGAAGCCACAGAAGAAGTACTTAACTTCCGAAAGTACAACCCAAACAGACATCAAACAAGGACGTACACAAACAAACAATACATAAGGCAGTATACAGACAGACCGCGAGCAACATACGCGCAGAGTAGAAACCCCAGGCAAATCGCCCCAACCCGACCACCACGGGTACATGCCTACAAAGGCAAATACAGGCCTATACAAACCGCGAATTATCGCAACCCGCGAACTTACACCAATACAAATTTCCGCGGACAACGCAAAGAGACGCCTTCCCGACACCATCAATTACACACGGCGATAGAAAACTCACGAGAGCTCTCCAACTTACCATTTTTTCGTGACCAATAATTATATCCTTACTTATGGCCACATGAACTCAGTTCAATTTACAATAAACAACACATCATACTTATATTTTATCGACACCGGCGCCAGCCTAAGCACAATAACGCGCGCCGCGGCACATAGAACTCAAGGCCGCATGCACGCAAACTTGACCTATATACAAGGCATAGGAGGAACAATTACATCATACAGTACAATTACTCTACGTTTAGAGAGTGATAGCCAATCTTTCCCGCACGAATTTCATGTTTTTCAAAAATTACCATTACAAGTTGACGGAATAATTGGACAAGACTTTTTAATAAAGTACAAGTGCATCATAGACTATGAAAAAGGGACAATCACGTTAAACAATCGCAACAAAACAGTAACAAAACCATTAAATTTAGAACATTATAATCTCCGAAACGTTAATCCTAACCATATACAGTTACCAGCAAGAACCGAAGCTATCATAAAATTACCAGCGAATAAACCAGGAGACTACGTAGTCTCAGCTAGTGAAATCGGAAAAGGAATCTTCGTAGCCAATACATTAACTTCCACCAAAAATGGAAACATCACTATTAAAATATTAAATACCCGCGAAGAAGACGCAATTTTACGCCACAAATAACACCACTAAGCGACTACAAGTGTTTTTCATTCGAAAGAACTAGTAAAGATGCAGACAGAGTAAAATTGCTATTTTCATTAATAAACTTAGAGAACTTGAATGATGACGAAGGTAACTCCATAGCTAGTATATGTGCTAAATACGCCGACGTATTCCAATTGCCAGGCGACACACTAGCCGCAACCAATCTATACGAGCAGAAAATACGTTTGAAACCCAATACGTCACCAGTGTACACCAAACCCTACCGTTTGCCACAGGCACAAAAGTCGGAAATAAATCGTCAAATAAAGGAAATGTTAGATAACGACATCATAGAAGAATCACAGTCAGAATGGTCATCTCCGTTACTTTTAGTACCAAAAAAATCAGACTCAAACGGACAAAAGAAATGGAGACTAGTGATAGATTACCGAAAAGTAAACGAAGTAATCGAAAACGACAAATTTCCCTTACCCAACATAACAGACATTTTCGACTCCTTAGGAGGTTCCATGTATTTTAGTACTTTAGATTTAAACCAAGGATATTACCAAATAAAACTCGACCCAGAAAGCAGAAAGTACACATCATTTATTGCTGACAAGCACTACCATATGAAACGACTCCCAATGGGAATGAAAAGCTCGGCAAGTGCTTTCAGCAGAGCAATGACTATAGCTATGTCGGGATTAAACTACCTGAAATGCATAGTTTACCTAGACGACATAATCGTCATGGGAAGAAATTTACAACATCATAACAAGAACTTGATGGACGTTTTTCAAAGATTAAGGAAGGTCAATTTAAAATTAAACCCGCAAAAATGCAACTTCTTGCAAAAAGAAATTTTATATCTCGGGCATGTAGTAACCCAAAATGGCATAAAACCCGATCCAAAAAAAATAACAACAGTACAAAATTACGCGGTACCCACAAACTCAGATGAAGTTACAGAAAATTCATAAAAAACTTCGCAGAAATTTCCCAACCACTAAATAACCTACTACGGAAAAATGTAGAATTCTATTGGACCAAACAATGCGAAGACGCGTTTCAAAAACTAAAAATAGCCATCAGTACACCACCAATACTACAATACCCGGATTTCTCGGAAGACAACACCTTTACGATACACACGGACGCATCAGGTATAGCTCTAGGGAGCATTCTCTCTAATAAAAATGGATTGCCATTTGCGTACGCGAGTAGACCTTTAAATAAAGCAGAGAAAAACTATCCCACGACGGATAAGGAATTACTAGCCATAGTATGGGCAGTAAAATATTTTAGACCATATCTATACGGACGTACATTTAAAATCGTCACCGATCACCGCCCACTAATTTACGACGCGAACGACCCATCGAGTCGACTCACTAAGTTTCATTTGTGTCTAGAGGAATACGACTTCACTGTAGAGTATTTAAAAGGAAAAGATAACGTAGCTGCAGACGCGTTATCTAGGATTGAAATTACCAGCGAAGATCTTAAGAATATGACAAAGAAAGTGATAACAGTGATGACTAGAGCACAACGAAAACGAATGAAACAACAAGAACAAAAACAGAATGACGCGAATCATTCTCAAAATAAAGACCCTAACCGTGACCGGCCTGCGCAACCACGAGCGGTAGAGATTCTTAAAAAACCAGACAATACACCAGAACTAACATATGATAAAAGAAACTATAAGAAAATACTGAAACAACGAGATTGTTTAATCAGTCATAATAATATAATAATATACTCGCCATCCTTAGCGACACTGTGTGTCACACCTTTTACTCAATCGCAAACGGAACGAGCTTCCCTTGCGAGAGAATTAGGATCGTTTTGCAAGGAGCAGCGGATAACGGAAATATGCACACTATATAACGACGACACCGCAAATATTATAATAGAGCTAGCATAGTGCATAAATAGATATAATAAAGGGACCGGCCCCAAGTTAAGTATAATTAAAGGTGTCAAGAGAATAAATGATAAAGATGACAGACGTGTCATATTGAATGACTTTCACTTATTGCCTACTAGCGGACACGCAGGTATAAGCAGAATGACTAATAACGTTAAGCGTTACTACTATTGGCCAGGAATGGATAACGACATTATGAAATTTGTAAAAGCTTGCGACAAATGCCAAAAGCAAAAAAAACCATAGATACGTAAAACAACCACTATGTATAACTAGTACAGCCGCATCATCGTTCGACAAAGTATTTTTAGACTTATGCGGACCCCTAACAAAAGATGCCAACGGTTACAGCTACATACTTACTTTACAGTGCGAGCTAACAAAGTACGTAGAGGCATACGCACTCACTGATAAAGAAGCTGACACAGTCGCGAAAAGTTTTGTTGACAACTTCATCCTGCGATATGGAATTCCTAAAGAAATCGGAACGGATAGAGGAAGCGAATTCATTAACACGACTATGAGAGAGATTTGTAAAATATTAGGTATAAAACAATTACAGTCAACCGCTTACCACCATGAAAGCCTAGGATCTTTAGAAAATTCTCACAAAGCACTAGGAGCATTTTTGAGGATACAAACAGACAACCAGACACACCAGTGGTCTGACTTTTTACAATATTGGACCTTTTCATATAACACAACGGTCCATTCGGCAACTAAATACACACCATATGAACTAGTATTCGGCAAACTATGCCGCATACCCAGTAATATTGCGAACCAAGTAGACCCAATGTATAATTTTGATTCTTATCCCATAGAATTTAAGTATAGGTTACAGAAGTCCCAAGAGGATGCTAGAAATAATTTAATTAAGTCTAAAATATTAAGAAAAACTAATTACGATTTGAAAACTAAACCCATAAGTTATAAAATTGGAGATTTAGTATTAATCAGAAAAGAGGACAGAAAAAAATTGGACACAATATATCAAGGACCATTTACCGTCATAGAGGATCAGGATCCAAACGTAAAAATATTAGTATCAGGAAAAGAATACACACTCCACAAAAATAGAACTAAACCATACTATAATTAAAACAACCACACAAATAAAATAAAAAAGAGAACAATTTAATAAAAATAACGATATACGAACCGAAATCAATAAACAAACATAACATACATAAGTTTAGCAACTAACATAGAGATAAGTTAACAATTAAGTAACCATATTTAATCCTTATTCAAAATTTTATCAATAGAGTAACTAAACTATAACTTAATTAAGACAAAAATGTAATCATATTTTTAAGTGCATCAACAAAAAAAAACCCTAGCCGTAAGATTAAAATATTTTTTTTTATTAAATATAAATTAATTAAGAAACAGAATGTAAACAATAGAAGTAAGCAGCCATGTTTTTTTTGTATAACACTTTTAATAGTGCTAAGATTTATTTTATATTCAGAATTACCTTTTAAGAAACAAATTTATACTTATTAATGTAAAGACAAAAAACAGTTTAAACCTGTTTTTCTGTCTCAAAAAAACCGACGGACGTGTAATAGGTACATAATCACCCAACAACAGCTGACTCAGCTGACTCACAGCCCACCCAAGGCGAATAGAAAATTAAATAAAAAACAACGTTCATTTTCCTAATGTAATATGATACGCTGCAACCAAATACGGAATATTATAAAAATCATTTTCTATTTTCTGTGACCTCGGCCTTGATCAGTGTATTAACCTAAACTGAGAACAAAGGATTGTGTACCTATATAAAGCGATCTATTTTCCAAGATTAAACAGTGATTATCCACACGTTGAGCGTTTCACTTACCTAACTCACGGTCCATTATCATTTCAACGCAGTTGTTACTTCTTGAATATAAAATAATACACCTTCCTGGGATAAATAGCTTGCCTTGCCGGTGATAAGTTAGCTGCTACAGCAATCAATCAGAAATGAATGATGCACAAGAACCTGTAAAAGATGTTTCAATATTATTTGTTATTTTTCATAGTTTCATTGTAATTATTATGATTGAAAATGAAAGTGTTTATAACTATCATATCAAATTTCAACTACTTACCCTCAATATCATACCATCAATATCATATCATACCCTCAATATCATATCATCTTAATCATATTCCTAGTAAGATATTACTATCTTACTAGGAATATGTATGATTATAATACGTAATATACGGCATATAACTATATCCCTAGGGATATAACTATACCTCCGCCGCACCGCCGCACTCCTACCTACAATTATTTCACTAAACTTAATCCAGTAATATAACTATATCACTAAACCAAAGACGTATTATAGTTATATTCCTAGTAAGATAGTAATGAATTGCTTTCGTATAACTATGTTACGACGTATAATGATATCCCTAGGGTTATAACCAGTGATCGTACATTTTCCAGCATTTTTGGTGCATGACGTCTTTTTGTGAAATTGTAATTTAATTACAAACCATCTCTACATTATTACTTAGTTCTAAATGGCTTTGATTTTATTTGATAGCAATTTTAACAATTTAATAGCGTCAAAATAATAATAACCCTAGCACTGCACCAAAAATGCTGGAAAATGTACGATCACTGGTTATAACTATATAACGGCTTTATATATCGTACTGCGACATTTATACGTTAACGGCGTCGAAGTTCCAAGTCATATTGGAATAACTTCGATAACAATGCCCTAACCCTTACAGGTTGTTTATAAAAAAATCTGGTGATCCGTACAAGTGCATAATTGGTATAGTATTCTGACTAGAAAAAGTATAAAAAAAAACCTTTCCATGGGACACGTCGTCCCCGCTGCCCCGTTGGCCATTCGTCCATACAAAAGTATTTTTTTCGCGACATAATATAAAGCATTTAGTAATACGGCTCTTATGCATAATGGAGCAGAGTTCTTATTCCACTGTCATGTTTTTTTACAAGAATTTTATTCTGAATTTCCGAATCGGTGGTAGGGAGTAATATTTTGTGACATTCAGAGATGTGATATATTACCTAAATTGAAAATAAGAAACTTTTTGTCTGACTTTGATGAATTAGCGTATCCAGGAGTGTTAATAATGATTGAATACGATTTTATTTTATTATTTTCTCTCCCGGATATATATTTGTGGACACTCTGAAACCAAATGGTTTCGAATATTTATGGTTGGGTTGTCATTACATAGATTAAGTACGTTGAGGGGTAAAATTCATTACATCACCTTGTTAAAAAATTCCAAGCTTAACCTTTAATTAACTATATGATTCACGCCTTAATTGGAATTAGTAGTTTCTGACTAAAACTTTTAATGATCCTAGTTTCGTTTTACCGATCTCACCTGCAAATAAACGAGCAGGCAAAGGCTTTAAATACTAGAAAAACGATTCCAGTAAAAGGACTAGTCAAAACCATTGTAATAATAGGACTGACAATGTATTTATCTATCAACGGCCTCCTAGCCTAGTCGGTATAGTGACCCTGCCTGTGAAGCAGGAGGTTCCGGGCTCAAATTCTGGTAAAGGCATTTATTTGTGTGTTTATCACGAATATTTGTTCCTGGGTTATGGGTGTTTTCTATGTATCTAAGTATATATTTATCTATATAAGTATGTATGTATATCGTCGCCGAGTACCCTTACAGCTTTGCTTAGTTTGGGACTAGGTTGATTTGCGTCCCCAAATATTTATTATTATGAAATCTACTTTATATCTACCATGATCTGCAATCCAATAAAGTTTCATTTTCATTTTACCTATTTATATAAAACCGCATTCCCGCAATTCAAGCAAAAGCATTAGTGTCATCTATAACGTTCAGGAAATTCTAGGATACCGGGATACCGGTATGGACCATTCAATAAATACCGGTATTGGATTCCTTAATCTAATCACGTCACTTTTTTTTGGGGATCAGTGTTACTCTGCGTCCGTAGGAAACACCTTAGATAACCCTACACGTGATCCCTGAGTGGTGCTACAAGAGTAACACTGTCCCATCTGGATCTCGCAGCACTCACTGGATTTTCTTCATCTGCTTTCCTACTATGGACTAAGAGCTGACCACGTCAGATATGACACAATAATGAGAGCAATGAAACTGGGCCTCGATTCGAGATGCCAAACTGCGAGACGTTGCTCTCACACTTGTCTCACTAGGTGATAGAGTAATACACCTAACTATCAAGCTGTCAGTAGGTCTCGCTAGAGCGTTTTGTCTATGGCTATGGCCACCATTTTAGATATGTTGACAGGACATTGGGAATCCCATGGCAGAGAGTTTGGTGTTTTTTTTTAGTAGGTGTACGTAGGTATCGAACCATGGATGTATATGAAGTGGATCTCATTCTTCGGTCACAAAGTGAGGCCGACAGAGAAGCTTATCTAAGGGAGTGTCTCGTTTTGACTACGACCTTAATAGTAAAGGGAACTGACATTAATTCATATGAATCGGACATAAATAAATCACTTGTAGATGTAAGTACATGGGTACAATATAATAGCCTTAATATAAATCAAAATAAGACATTATTCACTCAATTCTATCATCCCAATTCAACATTATTTTCTAATCTTACCATTAATATTAATAACACTCAAATTGTAGTATCTCATAGTGCCACATTCCTAGGTTTGGTTATTGATAAACATTTAAACTGGAAATATCACGTTGACATAGTATGTTCCAAACTATCGCGATTTGTTTTTGCCTTGAGAAATTTAAAGAACACGATTTCCACTCAGGCCGCGTTAGCAGCCTACCACGGATATGTGGCATCCACCCTTAATTACGGGCTTCAACTTTGGGGTAATTCTATTGACATCCAGAGGGCCTTTATTAACCAGAATGATTGCGTACGAGCATTAGCTGGTGTTAGTTTTGACGAAACCTGTAGACCTCTTTTCAAAAAATATAAAATTCTTCCATTAGCATGTATGTATATTTTAAAAGTTTGTCTTTTTACAAGTAACCACCCGGAGTATTTCATAAAACGCGAAGTAATGTCTGCAAGAGAGCTCCGAAGTCAGTATCAATACCTACTGTACCATCCTCCTTGTAATTCTGACATATACAAGAGGAATGCAGTAAATATGTGTGTTGTTATTTTTAATAAACTCCCAAAAGAGCTTAGAATGTTACAAGGCAAAATGTTTAAGACAGAATTAACCAAATGGCTACATGACCATCGTTTTTACAGCATCAAGGAATATTTTAAATGGGATGATTAATTGATTAGGTATAGTAGCTGACCTGAATGTGACATATGTAATTTATTATTTTAATTTCATTTAATGTATTAAATTCTTATTTGACATCTTAATTCATTATTTAATTTTGTATAATTTTAATTGTATCATTGATGAATGTTAATTTAGCTGATTAGTACCATTGTGTACATATTTGTAAAATAGTGTGCATGTTGATGTTGTGTCGACTGAATACTCTTCCTTAAAATATGTTAATAACACCTTTTGTACGTATTCTGGCAAATAAATATTTCTATTCTATTTCTATTCTAAGGAGGTAATGACGTCGTCAGACAATCAAAATGTGAATATGTGTCAAATGTGACAATTTTGTAACGAGTGCGAGTGAGGCACCGCCCCCCACTATTATGCTCTCTATCGGACCGTTTTTAGTACTTTTAAGGGTTCCGTAGCCAAAATGGCATAAACGGTACCCTTATAGTTTCGTCATGTCCGTCTGTCTGTCCGTCAGTCCGTCTGTCCGTATGTCACAGCCATTTTACTCGGAAACTATAAGACGAATAAAATAAAATTTAGACATAAGGTGTATTTTTCATGCCGCTATTTAATTATAGTCTGGCAAACCATTTTTTCAGTAGAAAAGCGCGGCAAATTCAAAATACGTACATGTGCCAACCCTTTGTGATGGGTGAGACACCGTGTTCGTGACGAACATTTCAATTCACATTTCTTTTACATTGAATTTGTTTCTAGTGCATTTCACTCTCTCGTCTTAAGCGCGAGTGAGATAGAACTCCTGCAACGTTCTACATTGAATTTAAATTCGTTTTTATGGCATATGTCAATTGCCTCAACCAGATTATTTGTTACAGTTGATGACAAATCAGACGAAATATATCCGTCTCCTTTTTACACACCGTGAATGTCACGCAATGAAAGAGGTGGAAATACCAACTAAAATTAAAAACATAGAATTTGATGATCATTGCTGCTTTTTTCACTGATTCTTAGTGTTGTCATACTTTTGGCCGCTGTACATTGCTACTGCGTTCGTTGGCTGGCCAGACTATATGTAGTTAAATTGAAGGAGAAAATATTTTTATGGGGGGCGCTCAATGTAACTAAATTACAAAAAAACAATTTTTCCCCTAATATCAACATGTTGCACATCAATCGATAGGTGTTTAAAAATAACATTGAGGTTTTTTTGAACATTTTGTGATTTAGTGAATATTTTCAGAAATAATCGCCTCGAAAGTCAGAAAAATTGAGTGAACCCCCCCATTTGAACATTTGAACATTTGAACCCTAAGTCCATATAAACACACTTAAAAAAAATTGAGAAGATTATCTTATTTTTCTATTACATACTTTCTTCGAAAATTGTTTTGAACATTCAGTTCAGCCATTTTTGAGTTATCTCCAAAAAAACTTCTTCCATAGGTATCAGATACGACCTTCTGGTATTAGTTTGGTTCTTATTCCATTGAAGGTACGGAACCCTCTATTATGCGTGGTCCGACACGCACTTGGCCGGTTTTATGCTAGTCGCCTATGAACGACTCTTTTACTCGGTAATAATTTTCAACTGTGGCTAGGGCACCGAGTAAACAATAGTACTATACAGAGGTCCCTCTTTGACGTTACGAATCATGTTGTCCCTTCTTCACGCATGGCAAGTTCTCTTTCTCACTTAGGCAAACGTATCGGATACTAGTTGTCAAATTCAATGACAGAAATGCACATCCTTGGTTAGGGACAAGGTTTAAGAAAAAGATCCACTTCATATAAATCCGTGATACGAACACAGATTAAACCTTGTTAGCCCGCCCCACTGTAAATTTATCAAACATCTTATCGATTGGCTTCCATATAGCGATATAGAGCCCATCTTCGAGATCATGAAAAAATAAGTCTTACTAGGTCTTAAATGGGCGCTAGTATGTATAACACGATGTAAATTGTTCTTGAATATATATCATATCATATCATATGGCGTCAAGTTGAAAATACAAGAAAATAAAACAAATTTTTTTTAACGTCCTAGAACGCAATTTTTTTTTATGGAAGTTACAAAAACTATTTAAAACGGGGTATTTACCATGGGTATTTGTTTTGTCGAGGTTCCGATATATATTATATGTATCGACATGTTAGAAACTAACAAACGAGGATGGTGGCAGCATTTCTCCGCTGTATCGCAAAACTTATGAGTTGAGCGAGGAAGCTGCCAGCTCTTTGGTCACCAATTGAGTCGATGAGCCTCTTTTTGCGTTCTTTAAAAAGTTACTGAGCACTGGGTCCCCATGCGCCAAGGGTCTCGACTACGAAAGGTATAAAAATGTTTTATGGGTCTTCAGTTTTTCAGCTTCTTTGGCCACCACACCTGCTTGTTTATTGGTTCCGGTGAAGTGAGAAGCCGCCAGTGTGTCTACGCATATAGCATCCCACAGGCACGCATGTGGCATTTACTTAAGTACCGCAAGAACACCTGTGTGGAACACAAACACGGACTCAAAGCCGGAATCAGATTTCAATCAATCAGGTGCCGGTCCAGATACTATACGGTTTAAGACATTTATTTCTCAAAAAGATTTACATAAATCACTTACTGAGAAAACAATATTTATCTTAAAGCTAAATGGTAGAGGGTAGAATGCAAAAACTGGTGGAAGAGTTAAGAACAAAGGCGCTCGGTAACACCAAGCGCAATGCAACAATGTAATGTTGTGCATAGGGACCAGTTAAACCGAAATACCCGGTGCGTTCACTGGTTAACTTACATATGATTTGTGTGTATTCATTAAGTGCATATTTTGTGGAAAAGCCTTAGAAGACGTTTTAATTTTAGTTTTTAACTTTTTTATGTTATACATTTTTGTACATTTATATATTTTTTCTTTTTCTTTTTTTTTAAGTATTTTAATTATTTAATGTTATTATTATTTGACTTATTTATACCCAGTAATAATGTCAATATTTCTGTACCCATTCTTTTCTATGTATATGAATGAAGGATGAGCAAGATGAGTAGAGAAATAATGTCATTATTACTGACAGTGTCTGGAAAAGCTGTCCACCCGTCACCAAACCTCCTGTTTGGTGACGGGTAAGCCGGTAGCCAGTGCTGCGGCTTAGGAGTGAGTGACTCAGAAGAAATTTGACACAATACGTCGTCCCAGCTCCAATGGCAATTTGGATGGGTAAAAACATCCTGACCCGCCAACCACTTCAACAAGCTTTTTTGGCCTCCTCTAAGCCCACAGTTCCATGGTTTGGGGGTGGGGGTCCTGTAAGATTTTAGTGACTTTACCTACGAGGCTGGCTGAGCTGTAGACGGAGGAGTGTCTTACAGTTGATGTTATGAAGCCGACTATTTCTTAAAATGGTCTTAAATCCTTATGCGCCCACCGGTATGGTCTTAAATTTGGTATTTTCTTACTAAACGGGTCTTATAGCTTCTGTAAAAATTTCGAGCAGTAAGCTCAAAAATAAATTAAGGTTCAACAAATTGCGATTTCAACTGGTCTTAAAACCTTATACGCCCACCGTAATGGCCTTAAATTTGGTAAGTATGTAGATTTTGTGGGTGGTTAAGTAAGTGGGCTTCGCCGTGTGTCAAAATTTAAGCGTAACGATAAATTAACGTATTTTTTTTGTATTTTCAACTTGACGCCACACATACTAGCGCCCATTTACGACCTTTAAGACTTTTGTTTTCAATATCTACGTGATGGGCTCTACAACGCTGTCAACGCTATATGGAAGCCGACTGGTAATTTTAGATTTTTGATAAATTTACAGTATAGCCGGCACCAGTATCTATAATGTTTAAGTAGTGAAGTATCAGATGTCAAACAATCCTTTAAGGCACTGACTACCAGGCTACCGATAGTAATGATGGAGGCGACCTCTAGTAATTGCCCCCACGAAACTTTTGCGCGAAGTTGATTTCTGACTATTCAAACTAGGTAAGATGCCTACTAGAAGTAATTATAAAATTGATATGATTTTAAGACATTTTCACTGAGAGCACATTAATATTTATAATTTTTATGATTTTTAATTGTAGGTATTTATTAAAAATATATAACTGTTAAAATATAATATGATTGGCATTACCTATTTAACCTAAAGTTCAATTAACATGCCATAAAAGAAATGTCGATATCTGGCCGAGGAGCGAATGGATAAACATCAAAAAGTGCGATGAGTTGTAGGTGTTCTTCCACCCTGCTGTTGGGAATATCTCTACAGTACCCTGCATTCACTGTACTCTGCATTATTTTGTGTAATTTGGATGCTATGTTAGAGTAGATTTCCTCAGATTAAGCAAGCCACTAGCAATAAATCTCCTACAACGCCTTGACTGTATGCGGCTGTATAGCCATTCCCCATGTACATGTGCATGTGGGATACTACATGCGAAGACACACTGGCGGCTTCTCACCTCACCGGAACCAATAAACAAGCAGGTGCGGTGGCCAAAGCAGCTGAAAAACTGAACACCCTTAAAAAATCGATGTTTAAAGAAACAAGTATGTATAGTTTAAAGTGCCATGTGTAACCATATCAATTCATTATATAAGAAATATAATACGATATAATATTGGAATATAACTTACACGTAAGTCAGTCAGATACACAATCACATTTACATGCAGTAAACGTCAACTTCTTTTTTGAAATGAAGACCCTTTGGTTTTCATATCCCGAGTCTCCTAAATAGTAATTCAAAACTTGGGTCTTGTTAGTGGCAACTAGTTATAATCATGAGGACTATGACAGCACTGTATTTATTTACCTGATATGTTTATATTTCCATAACATCCTGAACTCTCAGGATTAGGAATACCTTTATAATATAAGAGTCTTACATTAGATTAGAATCTATGAAGAATATGTGTAAAATTGTTTGAAGGGTCTAAAACCTTAGTTAAGTTAGGAGGCAGTAGTAGGAGCCAAGTTTGAACCCGCGATCCTTAGAGCGTAAGTCGGGCGTCTGGCCGCCAGGCTACCAGAGTTTGTTTTGATAATTACTATACTGTTGCTCCATTTTTTTACTATGTTTATCTGCGTGAAATATCAAATGTCAAACAATCTTTTAAGACACTGACTTCCAGGCTACCGATAGAAATAACGGCCTCCTAGCCCAGTCGGTAGTGACCCTGCCTACGAAGCAGGAGGCCCCGGGTTCGAATCCTGGTCAGGGAATTTGTTTGTGTGTTTATCACAGATATTTGTTCCTGAGTTATGGATGTTTTCTATGTATTTAGGTACTTATCCATATTTATCTAATATATATATATATATATACTCGTCGTCTAGTACCCATAACACAAGCTTTACTGAGCTTACTGTGGGCCTAGTTCGATTTGTGTAAGATTGTCCTATAATATTCATTTATTTCTCGAATTTAATTTCTTTTCTGATGTTTTTGAAATGCCTCAAACTTTCCATAGACGTTGACGTAACAAAGACTGCAGCACTATAAGTAGGTATTAAAACAGACCAAAACATTGCAAAATTAAATAATTATATTATTAGTAGTTAGGTTTTCTTATTAAAATTATTTTCTTGTGTATGAATGCTTTTTCACCACATCAGCACCACCGCCTGTCTTGATTTTTTTAAAGCGTCAGTAAAATTGTTTTTTTTTTCACAAGGGAGAACAGTAATTACTTTACGTTATAGAACGATGATTTTGAACCATAAATATTTGGCAGAATTAATTAGTTTTGTTTTATGTATTTACCTAAGCTTGTATTTTTTTGCCGTGGCGTGGTGAAAAATGTTGTAATACTCTCGGCAGCAGTTTGTTTGCTTCTAGTGCCCCCCGCAACGCTCAAGATACTACTTTTTTAACCATACACTCGTTATAATTTTGTTATCTTTCACTTTTTCGGGTCTCGACATAAACACGTGAGATAGATATCAAGGTTGTATTCTTGATATTATAATTTATTTACACTAAACCTTTTCTACATAATATTGGATCTACGTGGTCGGTTTACAAGTCAATGTATTGTTTTATTTCTTGTCACAAAAAACATTTATTGGTTACAAGAAATCTTAAAATCATTCATACCAGTGATTTTTATTCAATATGTAATATTTGTCACATATATTTTACTCAAAGCACAGGTTACGTCATAGTTGCTACACCCAAAAATGCATCGTCAAATCTAAAAAATTGCTTGTAAGCCGTCTATGTAGACTACCCTAGTTCTAGCCTAGTATTTTAGCACGAAAATACACGTTATGATTTGCACACATACTCACACACGTATTTAGTTTCAGAAGACATTCAGAGATGTCGCTTTCAAATGAGTTTTCATAAAATGCTTCAAGGCTCTCTTTACCTACTAGAGGTAAATAAATGCCTTACGTGGGATTCCCATAATTTACTGACGTCAACGTCAAAACAATGATGGCGCCCATGCCAATAGAGAAATTCCTCTAGCGAGAACTGTTGATTTTGACGTAGGTGGTTAGGTGAATTAACTGTCACAAAAGTGTGATATCATAGTTGTCTCGCATGCGACAAGCGCCATTTTATATCTATGCATGCGACTGTCAGTTATGCCATGTCGAATAGACTCCCTGACTAGTTAGATTGCTTTACCATCCTTATTGATAGATCCGGGCATCTGGCAACTTTTAATGGGTGGAGATCAGAGTGATAGACCAACAAACGTTTTCAGTTGGAAAAAAGTAATACCAAAATACGTAAAAACTGCTAAAGTTGTGTCATTTATAGAGGGCAGGGCCTATATTTTTACATGAGAACAAAAAATAATGTGAATTATTGCGGACACAAAAACAGTAGGCGACAAACTATAAATTGCATTATACGTCATTTGGCACTACTTTCCCCCAACAGAAACTTCTGGCTATGATATAATCTAATTAATATAATAATTTCCCATAATATTGCATCGAACCCAGAACCGTAAGATTTGTTTTCTTCAAGTTATTTGCATTCTTTGACCTCCACCACTTTACAGCTGCCAGATGCCCGGATCTAGAAACAAGCTTAGTATAGCAAACTAACTAGAGGGGTATCGTTGCTCATTGCGTCATATCTGACGTGGCCAGCTCTCCGTCTAGTATACTCTCCTCTACTACTACTACCCCAGAGAAGAAATGCCTATCTATATCCGGTGACACGTAGCCATACGATAAAATAAAAAAAATCACGTCACTGACGTAGAAGGTGTCAATTCCATAGTTTTTGTCCGGTGATTTGACGCTACTTCTTTTCAATAGCGCCCGAAAACAGAGGTATCTACAGCCTCAATTTTTAAAGTATACAATTTTTTATAACATCAGTCCAGGTACTATATGGTCTTTAACTTGAAGTGGAGTTTTCATCAAGTTTAAAAGCACTTTCCTGTTTCACTAGGCGTAACGGGCGTGCTCATAAATTTAACTGTTCGAGTAGTTGTGCTTGCCACTTGCCACTGGAGTCAATGGGTGTAAAATCTTACTTCCCACATGCAGTGATGGATTATATTTCGTTATCGCGTTTTCTTGACTTGGATTTCATAAGGGATATGGCTATTTTTATCCTCAATAAGGCAAAAATAAAACCATTTATTATGGCTTTTAACTGCATTTTTACAATGAACGACTGAACTTTACAATGAATGAATTACAATGATGGTTTCGTTCGCGGTTTTCGATTATTGGCGAAAAAATGCTTCTTTTACACAATAATGCAATTAGTTAAAGTATAGTCAAGTACAATGAAAATGGTTCAACTTATATGTAAATTTCTATAAATAATGACTGCAGATATTGATTACATCAAGGGTTTATTTGAACAGGTTTGTTTGCAAATTACCGCTAATATAATATTATTAGAAATACGTAGGTATTTTTACATAATCAGGCTAAATATCAATGACTTAACTTGTTTATTATATTAAAAATTACCTACGTCTAGTACCTGGGACCGCAACCCGCAACTCTGCACAAGGATAACATTTTAGGCGCTACTGGTTACCACTACTACGGGGTAGTAGGCTATGCTACGAGATGTTACGCTGACCCTATAAACTTTCCCGACACAGTTAGAGTACAAATAAAATTAACTTCATAAATATTTTGATTTGTTTTATTTTAAGAGAGGTATGGGAACATTCGCAGTACCCATACCTCTCTTAAATATATGGTAGTGCACAGCACAGTGAATGGCATCTCGCTCAAATCTGGAGCAGAGTCCGACAGGGAAAGTACCTCCAGACCTCCACCTTACAGAAAACCACAGCCAAATAGCACTATACCCAACTCATAGTGTTGTGTTCTTGCTGGTGTAAATAAAAATAAGGTTGTGGTAAGGTTGCCAAAGAGGTTAAAGAGTACCCAGTGTGTTGACGATGAGGGACCCTCTTGTTCCTTTAGTAACCGTCAACACAGTGAATCCTCCTTTTTGTAAAGGGTCGGCAGCGCGCATGTAACAATCTCTGGATTTGCAGGCGTCCATGGGTTACGGCAGCTGCTTACAATCAGGCGGATACATCCCGCTTGTTTGTCACCGTTGTGGTATAAAATAAAAGTATTAAGTAAAGTATGTAGACACACTACTTATAACTATAATTATTAACTTAAATACATGTCATACATAAAGGATAAAGTACGCTCAAGAAAAAAAAAAGGAAAGTAAAAAGTTCGAAGGCCTTGGTCACTTTTTTATTAGTACATGACATTTATATATCTACTAGCTATGATACCCGGCTTCGCTCGGGAGTTGATATGAGATTACGTGGTAGATGAAATAAAAAAACATACTATGACGTAAAAAGTAAAAAATATATTTTGAAAACATTTTCTATATTTACATGTATTTACATTTTCACATTATTTACACTACTTGTTTATAAACAACATTTTTCATTTTATTGTCCGGGGTATATATATATAAATTTTTCGAACTTCCTACTCTTGAGCAAGCTACATATAGCTGACCGTGAGAGAAGCAGGATTCTTTGAGGTCGATGCCACAATATTTCAAAGTTTGCCCTTGCGCTTTGTTAATTGTAAAACTAAAGGCTAATTTAATTGGAAACTGCAATCTTTTAAATTGAAATGGCAATTCAGAAGAGATCAGTGGTATTCTAGGTATAAATACTGTGTGTCCTTTGTTCTTTCCAGAAATAAGTTCAGCTTCAATGACATTATTCGATAGCTGTTTTACGATCATCCTCGTTCCATTACATAGTTTTGGGGAGTTGAGATTTCTGAGTAGTATGATTGGAGATCCAATTTTCAGACGAAGGCAGTGTAATGGCATTCCTGGTACTTGTAAAGAGTTTAGAAATTCAGTAGGAAAGTTGACACTTTCTTCAATGGATACCATCGTGTCGATCGATTTATATACTTTCTCTTCACCAGGTATTTTCTTTAGAATATTAAAATTGATATCGTCAACAATATTATTTTTAGTGGCCAAAATTGCTCTTTGAAATAACCACTCTACGTTGGTATAGTTCTGAATAATATTTGGATAAATTTTGTCGATTAGTTCGTTTTCAGTAGTGGCTATGTTACAGAAATCACTATTGAGTTCAATGAGGCCGGTCGTTTGGTCAGTAGGATATGTACCTTCGCCTATTTATAAAAGTATTTTAGCAAAATGTGCTGTTGTTTCATCTTTTGATAATTCAACCCTCATGTTTTTTGTTAATTGCAGTATTTGTACTTGCGGCCAGAGATGTGACTTTTTTAAGCATGCATTGATCTCGTCTGCTGGTGTTAATTTGGGAATAACTGGAAGTGTTTGTCGAAAATCTCCTGAGAGTATGAGTAGAGCTCCTCCCATCATTTCAGAGTTTTTTCGCAATTCTTGTAATGTTCTGTCCATGGCTTCTAGTGATTTTTTATGGGCCATGGTGCATTCATCCCAGAAGATAATTTTAGCATGTTTTAGAAGTTGACCCCGTCCAGATGTTCCTGAGATTTTACATACCGGGAATTGTTGTTCGGCTATATTCAACGGTAGTTGTAAGGCAGAATGGGCAGTTCGTCCTCCTTCCATAAGTGTGGCTGCAATGCCGGATGATGCTAGTGCCAGTGCGATGTGTTTTTCAGCACGTATTTCCGCCAGTATTAGATTTATTAGAAACGTTTTACCGGTGCCTCCTGGTGCGTCCAAGTAAATAATTCCACCAGTGTTGTTATTTATTCGGTTCATTATAACGTTGTAAATTTTTTTTTGATTGTCATTGAGGAGTGGTTTGTTGTGAGCAATGTATTCAAGTAGTTCATTGACGTTGTAGCTTTTTCCCTTTGTAATTTCGTAGTTTAGCACACTGAAAGTATTTCTTTGTGGTGCTGGCATTCCAATTTCTACTATGGTCTGGTTATTTATTGCTAAACATTTATCTTCTAAGCGAATGAGTGTTTCATTGAAGATGTCGTCATTGAATTCTATAGTCAGTTCTGGATTAGCTTGTCGGATTTGGTACAATATATCATCACTCATATTCCTTTTGAAAGAGTCCCATAGGTGTTTTGGGTTTGATGGGTTACATGTTGTTAGAATTATGGCGAATAACTCTCGAATTTGTTCAGCTGAAGCTGTGAGTGTGGCTTCTTGTAGTGTTAATTCCCAGTGGTTATCGTTTTCCAATAATCCTAAACGTTGACATGCTTCTCTGTAAGTCTGGCATATGTAGCCGTCAATAGTCCTGAGATCTGTGAAACTTGTTGGTCCCCGTATTTCGTGTAACAACGTTCGGAGATAGAAACATTCGGCATTGTTTGGATGTACAGTTTATACTCGACCTATTGCGTTAGTTTTCATTATTTCTGGATGACCCTCTTCTGGCATTCCTTGTTTTCGTCGTTGAAAAATTTTCCTTGTTTTGTCCCACGTATAATAAATAGGGACGTCGACATACAGTAACGTCTTTGCGAATGGATCCGTTTGGCAAAGTTGGAAAAAAGCTGTTAATGTTGTGTTCTGAGGTGGTTCGCTTGCAATTTTTCTAGCCGAGTCTTTTGTGAAGTAAACTCTCTGTCCATTCTCCAAATGTACTGCTAGATGTTGCACAGCTGGTTCGCGTTCGTGTATGGGAAAACTAAAAATCCTCCACGCTGCTTCGTTACTGTTGATGTATCTTCCCATTTGGTACATGAGGATTTCATCATTTCTATTATTTTGTTCGCTATTTTGGACTATTTGAAATACTGCCATATCACTACCTTTGTTTACGTACTTACATATATATTTAATAGATTTTACTGAATTGCAATATTCAACGTTTATGTGTGCTTGGAACATTTTGGAAAGTAGTGGGTTATATGGTACTACCCATTGATTATCTATTTCCAGTTCGTCTCTGCCTTGTATTCGTATTTTTGCTGTGAAGCCACCGTTTTTCGGTGATCGTCTTCTATATTTGGGATAGCCGTCATCTTCAGTTTTTGTATCGTCCAAGTATGGTTTTGGATATTTTTTTGTACATTTTCCATCACTCATGCATGGCGCATTGAAGTTTAATGGTCCACATGGTCCGTGAATCATGTTTTTCACTACTATGTTGTATAGTTCCGGATCATTTTGTGGATTGGGAAATTCAGCTTGGATGATTTTGTCGATATCCGTGGGATAAATTTTATCGTGTAGCCATATGAGATTGTGTGAGTGAGGTAATCCTCGTTTTTGCCACTCGATTGTATACATCCAGCATCTAACGGTTCCAAAGATGTGGTATTTTGTGATGACTTCAATAAATCTTATTTGTTTTTGTCGAAAAACTCGGGCTATCATGTCGTGTCGATCCATGGAGGTTTGTCCGTATTTTAGTTGTTCTTTGATTTCTGGCCATGATGAGTTGCATGTAAATGTTATGAAGAGATCAGGTCGTCCATATTTTCTTACGTAGGTCATGGCATCTTGAGTATATTCGTGCATATGTCTTGGACTTCCTATGTATGATGAGGGTAAGATTACCATTGTTCCAATATCGTCAATATTGCCGTCATTTATGATCGCATCTCGAAGGTGGATGTATTCTTCTGTGCGTAGTTTCTTCTGATTCAGTCTTATGTAAAGCATCCGTTCTGCTTCTATTTTTGCGTACATATCTACCAGAAATTGTTGGAATGAACGGCGAGTGTTGAGAATGTGATTGTATATTTCATTGTCTCTGATCATTAAGCGGTAAGCATAGAACTCCTTGGAAGTGACTTTTTTGTTTGTTTCTATGCCTGTTTTAGGATGAATTTGTTTTATATTGAAATGATAACCATCCTCTCCGTGCAGAAATATTAACGGATATTGAAGAGCATCATATGAACGGTGTGTCTCTGCAATGCGTTGTAGTCCTTTTCTTATTCGTTGTACAATTATGTCACGGCTTGTAGTTTCATTGTCCACAATTACGATGGCGACTTCATCTATCTGAGGTGCATTAAATCTACGTTCGTGTTCTCCACGTGGTCTTTTATCGGCTCGAATTACAATTTTATAGTCATCAGAAATCATGCGGTCTAGTGTTGTTTTGAATATGTAAATCAGTTGATTGTATTTGTGTAAGATCCTCTGTACATCTTGGATTATTTCGCGTTTCAATCCAATAAAATTTGTACATCGTTAATCAATTTCGTTTTCTTCATTTCCGATGAAATATACTTGCAGAAATTTATAGTCATCGTTAGGCATTGGTAGTAACGATCCAATTTTGTGATAAATTTGCCCTTGAATTGAAAATACATATTCAAATTTGTCTCTATTAGTGTCAGTCGAAGTAACACCGAAAGAAATCATTTGAAAGCAGGAGTTTTATGATCTTATATTTTGAAGAAAGTGTTTTGATTCTGGTGTTTCCCCGGTCATGTAATGTAGAAATTCCTGTGGAGGTGCTTCCAGTGGTGGTAATCGAATTTTTCCATTCATGCAACAGAGACCTGGTGTTTCTTTACTGAATTTTTTCGCGTGGCAAAATTGGCAAATGTTATTCATTTTTCCGATCACAACATATTTATGATCGTAATATTTCTTCGTCGGTTCGTAGTGGAATGCTTCCTTTGTTAGATTATCTTTTAAAATGCTCGATTCTTCAATACTTTTATTTTTTTTTCTTTCTTCGCTTTTTCCGCTTCTCAGGGTGCTCATTCTGGTTCGTTGATTTTGTAAACGTGCTTCGCGCTCTTCTTCCGTTTCATTTCTTCGATTTTCTTTTTGTTTCCGCCGTTTCGCTGCAGAACTGGCAAGATCTCCACCTCTTTTACGTCTAGGCATTGTATTCTGTAAAATATAAATTAAATGAACATTTTATAGACAAATATATTGTTACGTAAACGTGGAGCACGTTGAGACAAAGAAAAAAAAAATTATTTAATCTTCAAGCGGTCGCGCGATATTTTGTTTACGGCCAAAGTATATAGAAGGCATCGATTCAACGCCGCGCGACTACTGAAAGTTAAGGAAATTACAATTAAAAGAAAAAAAAACCATTAGAATTAATTAAATACACTATTAAAAATACTCACATTTGATATTTCACAATAAAGGCTCACAGATAACTTTTTCTTCTTCGCTTCGAAATCGAGAATTAATTAAACACACTATTAAAAATACTCACACGTGATACTTCAAAATAAAGGCTCACACACAGATAATTTCTTTCTTTTTTGTTTCGAAATCGCTTGTTTCGCTGTTCAAATCAAACTAACTCTGGCGGGTGACACCGGGCTCTTATATATTCAGAAAGCTAGGCTCTAGGATATTCGAGAAAGTTGGCGCTAGGATATTCGAGAAAGTTTGGGAATAATCGTTCGTTTAAGTCCATATTGTGTACAATGAATGAAATTCAACTATTCGACAACAGATGGCGCCACTTTGGACAATGAATGAAGTTCAACTACTCGACAACAGATGGCGCCACTACACTTACTTTCCGAGTTGAAGGGTTGGAAAAGCCCTTATATCTTTAAAGACACACCCTTTAAAACGGGAACTTTCTTGTTCGAGAGGGAATAAAGGGCTATCACACTATATAAGTCCCTTTATCGTGCTGGGACTCACATTTTCTCAACTTAGTTTTATTATATATAATGATGATTAGACAATTTATATAAAAGACGAACAGCAATTTTAATATTAGCGGCAGTTTTTTACATGGATAATAGTAGTTTATGTAACTGTTACGTAATAAGGGTCGTAATAAGGCCTAATTACGTACAGTTGCATACACTGCTTTATCTACACTCATATTATTTATTCTAAATGCCTTATTTGGAAACCATAGAATGGCCGCCATTGCACCGCCGCCGTGGCTAACTCGATTGTGCGCCGTGGCCAACGCGCGGGCGCGTGTCGGGCTGTCGGCGGATCCCCGGGAGGGTGCAGTTGTACATTATGTTATCAAAACTCATAGCACATCAATAATTGAGCATGAAAAGTTAAAATTACGTGACTGCTACGGATAAAAAGCTTATCATAGTAAAATCGGTCGTGGTAATGCTAGCCATTGCCTACCGTTTTCGAACACGTTTTAGAGAACTTACAATATGAGTGTAGATAAACAATTTTATGAGTTCGGTGTGATTATATCAAATTGTAATTTTGATCGCACGAATGAATTATTGTTCAAGAATTTTGAGTACCTACCTAGCAATATTTGAATGTTAATAAAGTGCGCGGTATTTTCTCAATAAAAGTGTGTATAAATTCTTACAGTGTTAATTTAATTTTTTTTCTACTCCTGCACTTTTATCTGTCATTTATACATTCGTCAACACCTTTATAAGAACATAGATAATATACTCGAAGAAAAGTCTATCTAGTCTATTGCCCAAAATAACACTTGTTCTATAAAAGCGCCAAAATAGTATCGTGTAATCGCGTGCAAGCACATTAATATAGGACAAAATAAATTACTGCCAACCTAAGCAACCTAAATAAACGCAGCGTTTTTAGAAAAAAAAACTTTAAAAAAGAAAAAATGAAAAGAACCACAGACACTTTGTAGTTTTTATTTTACGTTTGTTGGGGCAAACTGTAAACTTTGAAAGTAATTTAGGTATTTTTACTAATCTCTGTAGCTCTTTAATCATTGATCAAATAACGACGTGTGTATTTGTGTGAGTAATGTTACTATTCTTGAAAAATAGTGTTTTAAAAGGTAAAACTTAAATGATTGTTGATTATATTGACAAAATAACTGCGATATCCATGAAGTTTTCAATTTCGCATTTTATGTAAAAGTAAGTGTAGTCGTAGAAAAAGTATTGTATGCAACGTCGTATAAGTAGGTCAAAAAATGTTCGTGGCGTTTTTCTTAACAATTTTCGCCTACGGCTCAAATTGTTACCCACTCCACTCACCTTTTTTGACCCCTCTTATACAACTGTTGCATAAACTACTATTAATGAATAATTGTGTTGTGTAATAATACTCACTAAAAACATCAAATTATAAATCATACAATACCATATTAATTAATAATATTTATAACGGGTTACTCACGTAATTTAGGTCCATTTTTACTTGACATGTAGTAGCCGGCGCTTTTCCGTCGCGGAAGGACGCTCATGATCATGATGATCATCATTGTAAATTGATCGAAACATGTCGAGCAAAAATCGACCTAAATTACATGACATGAGTAACCCGTTATAAATATTTTAACATGTTCGAGTCTGACGAGAGTTTCTTACAATACCGTTTCAATTAATTGTCACACCTGACCTTAGGAAAATTTCGACCTTAGTGCGCTTTCATCACATAGTGACTTGTGGAATATCCTTAGTTTTTCCGCTAAAAGAGGCTTTTTGTCCACAGTGGTCAGAACTTAAGTTGTTTATTATAGATTTACTAGTCGCATCCTTGTTACTGAAAATGTTATCTATATATGTAGCACTGGTTGCTGTGATTCGTGTAGGCTCACAAAATAAATTTATTTAGTAATTGTAGGATTTGAAAGTACTAAGTAACCTTACACACATGGATGAATCTTCAAGTAAGTTGGTATTAAAATCACCACACACAATAACACTTTTATTACTACAAAAAACACTTGTAAGAACTTCATCTATCACTGACTCAAATGTGTTATAGTTTGCCAATGGAGGCCTGTACACGCATATAATTATAAATTCTTCTAACTCGACACAAGAAAGTTCAATATGGCGTTCCACAGACAATTCAATAATGTCTTTCCGCTCCTTACTTTTTATATCATGTTTTACCATTATTAATGACCCGCCGCGAATGCAGGATTTTCTAAAAAATTTACTTACTACACTATGATTGTGGAAATTAAACATAAATTCATGACCTTTAAGCCAGTGCTCCGTTATACAGAGGATATCAATGTTCGAGTGTTGTACAAACAAATCAATTTCCAGTTGTTTACTGGTAAACCCTTGAATATTTTGGTGAACTAAGTACAATACATCAGTTTTACTACTTATGCTAGCATCACAGTTATGTTTAGGAACGGAGCCGGCTGGTGCACTCGTTGTCGTAGCAGTCAGTTTAAATTGATATCACCAGACGGCTGCCTCTCTAAATCTGAGCCCCTGCAGTATGAATCGGGATTCGTCTTAATAAAACTATCATCCGCCGTGCTAGTCACGACGGGGTCTACAATATTGTATGCTAATAGGTTAGCACAATCTATAAGACATCTTCTCGGAAGGTAAGTCCTATCACGGGACATAGTAAAATCCTCAATAAATTTATTTGTGTCAAAATACGAAATCGTACTACTGTATAAAGAAAGATTATAAAATACGGAGTTGTAAGAATATACCCTCTTATTTATATGACTCGACATTCTGTATGGTAAGGCACAGATAATTATTTTTACAGAATCTCGCTGGCCAATATCTGACAGGGTCTCGGATAATCTCAAGATATCTCGTTTAGTGCAATCTATACTATTTCCTAAAAACACTACAAGCGTAGAATCGCGGTCATACTCGCCGACCGATATACATTTTGATCAGACGATCGATAGAGGTGACAGTTGTTAAGGACGCCTCGCGACAAGCGCTCCGCCAGCAGCGCGCCGAGCCCGGCGCCCACCTCGTCTGTATACAGGACGGTGCGGCCGGGCGCAGGCGCGGGCGCGGACGCAGATGCGGGCACGGGTGCGGGCGCAGGCGCGGGCGCGGGCGCAGGTGCGGGAACGGGTGCGGGCGCAGGCGCGGGCGCGGGCGCAGGTGCGGGCGCGGGTGCGGGCGCAGGTGCGGGTGCGGGCCCGAGTGCGGGTGCGCGCGCGAGAGTGGCGCCTCCACCGGGCACGGCGGCGGCGGAACCAGCTCGACAGGGCACGATAGCGATGGAGTGTGTTGGACTGAGCGCGACGGCGATAGATCCAGTGCCACTGGGCAAGACGGCGATGGGCCTGGCTCGACAGTGCATGGCGGCGATGGGCCCGGCTCGACAGTGCACAGCGGCTGTGGAACTAGCTCGACAGTGCATGGCGGCGGTGGACCCGCCTCGCCTGGGCACAATAACGGTGGAGTTGGTTCCACTGGGCACGGCAGGGATAAATCCAGTGCGACATCCAATCCAGGGCACGACTGTGAAGGACCCAGCGATGACCCCCGGACGTCCAGGCTAATGTCAGGCTCGGGCTGGTGACGCGGAGTGGTCGCGCCGGAGACGCGCGCCGGCAGCGTGGCGCGCGGCGCGGGCGCGGGCGAGCCCGGCGCAGCCAGGCGACTCGGCGGCCGTGGCGAGTCCAAGCGCAGAGGGTAGCCGCTGCCCGGTGCTAGAACATTATTCATAAAGGCTATGTACTCCTGTAGCGTTTTACTAGATAATTCATGCTTATCATTAAGAGCTTTTAGCTTTGACTCTAATTTGCTTAATTCAGCAGAGCGATGATTCAGCTCCTCTACTGTCTGGTCTAATTGATATTGGCACTTTAGGAGTTCATCTCTCAAGGCTACATGTTTACATTTGGAATTTAATGATTTAAATAAGAATTTGTGGCATTTCAGCAAAAGTTTAGATTTGTTTATGAATCTATTTAATTTTAAATATTTTTTTATCTTTTTTCCTCCGTTCAATAAAATTTTCCCATCACTGTTCCCTATGCACACAGAACTTGAAAAATCTATATTTTCCATAAAAGGAGAGTCCACTATGCTGTCATTTACTAAATCTACTTCAAAACTATTTAGCTCAGCAAAAATACTTAAATTGTTGTCTGGCGGCCCGGAGTGCTCGGAGCAGTACTTGCAAGTATTTTTTTTTAAGGTATTGACCTCCCCCAGCTGCTGCTCCAGGTCCTTGATGCGTTGCAATGCCTGTTCGTGTATTTCCTGGCATTGTTCAAATCGGTCTACAGTAGCTTGAAGTTCATCATATAAAGTATATCAGACTTGTATGTAATTCATTTTCAATAGTCAGATTTGGACTCATCTTTTTTCTTTGGTATTTTTCTTAAACTATAACCTATTGTTGGTTAATCTAACCTTGGTTTGATATATTTTCTTATAGAACAACGCACTTATATGTATTGTTTAGTTTTGATGTACTGTTGTTTTGAAAAAATAAGTCCCGCCGAGTTTCTTGCCGGACATAATTCTTCTCGGGTCAGAGGTGTAGGGTTAGAACCGGTGTAGTTTGATTTTTTTTTCTCACTTTTACTTTGACGTGTAAAAGTGCCCTTGTGGCCTACTTACTGAATAAATGTTTGAGTTTGAGTTTTGAGTTTGAATTCATATTATCAGATCCGATATCGGATGTCGCATAGAACCACAAAGAAGACAAATTCAAAATTGGTGATTTCTATATTTTTTCTTAAAATAGCAAATGTGCAATGCTTTAAAGGCAAAAAAAGGCTAACTTAGTGCCATAGGGTAATCTGGTAATCTGTAGCAGCTTCTTTTTTCCTTGGGCCATCCGACATCCGATATCGGATCGGAGAGTTTGAAAACGCTCTTGTTCAATACATTTATGGAACTTTTTAATTTTTATTTATCGTATGGCTATACATGTCACTGGATATAGATAGGCATTTCTTCCCTGGGGTAGTAGTAGTGGGAAAGCAGATGATAATGAAAATCCAGTGAGTGCTGTCAGGTTCAGAGGGGACAGTGGAGCTGCCAAGTTTGTTACTCTTTTAGCACCACCCAGGGATCACGTGTAGGGTTGTCGAAGGTGTTTCCTACGGACGCAGAGTAACATTGATCTCCATTTATGAAACTGATGGAGTTTCATTCAAGACGTTCTGTTAAACATTGCCTTTTATGCTATATCATGATTAAGAATCACGTACGACACGTTATTGACTGAAAGTGTTACAGTGTAGTGTAGGCACATGACGTGTAAATTCACACGTCATGTGATATTTAGAAAATAGAAAATATTATTGTTATAAACCTAGGATATCGGGTTACAACCCAAATATGTAAGTTGTTTACAGTACCCAGTTAAATGAATTATTCCATTATTATTTTATCTAAATGTCAAGCTTATCCTGAAGGTTAAACTACGTAATAATACCACTATAAAAACCATGTACTTTTAACAATAAATGTTCAGTATCAAACCTGCATCGTAGTATTACTTAGCTACCCTTGCGCCACTCCAATATATGGCGACCGTGACAGTGGAACTGCTCAGCAGTTCTGGTTTCACTACCAACCGAACCTTAGCCACGCCGCCCAGCCTGAGCAACGACCCCGAGTCCAGCCCCGCCGCCCGGATCACCCCACGCCGCCCAGAAAGTACCGACCCACGGCAGACCATGGGCAGCCAGCCCGCTAAAAACTACCAAAAGGAGGAGATCATCATAGCCCAGAGTGGAGCCGGCAACAACGCGAACTAGGCGCAGAGCGAAATCAGCGTGGTAACATACATAACAGCGACGGTAATGACATTAATGATCATCGTGTTCATTTACGCGCTCTGGAAGAAACTACATAAATGCCTGACTAGGAAGATAGAACGACAAGCAGTGGCAGTTGCGATGCGTGGAACGAGCTCCGCCTGAACGAGACCAGCCAAGCGGTCAACAGTGACGACATCAGCCTAGCAGAGGAGTACCTATGGAATACGGTACAAATTAATTTAATTATCATTTAGCACTTAAATAGTTTATAAAATAAAATAATATATAAAAAACCTTTTATTTCCCATTAAAATATTAAATTAAAAAAAAAAATCTATATGTATTAAATTTTGTTATTATGTTCTATATGTATGTATTTGTTAAATTTTCTTTAGGTATATGTTTTTATTTTGTTTCCTCTCTCTCGGTTTAGTTTTGTTGGGATCCCTTTGGCAGGGTATAGGTCTCCTCCAATTCCTTCCACTTATCTCTGTCGTGTGCCACTTTCAGCCAGTTGTTTCCTGCTATTAATTTTATTTCGTCCTCCCAGCGCTGCTGAGGTCGTCCCATGCTTCGTTTTCCAAAAGGACCGGTCCATTTCGTACATATGAGGGTCCAGCGTTGGTCAGTATATCGGGCTACGTGGCCGGCCCATCGCCATTTCAACTTTAGTGTTTGTTGTAGAGCGTCGGTCAGTTTAGTTTTTTCCCTGATCCCTGATGGCTTTTAACTTTGTGAATTTTTCTTAAGTTCAGAATGCTTCTCTCCATCGCCCTTTGACACGATGTTATTTTGTTTTTTATGTTGTTTGTGTAAGTCCAAGTTTGGGAGCCGTATGTTAGGCATGGAAGGATGCATGTGTCCATGACAGTTTTCTTCATATGGAGATTATAGTTGCCTTTCAGTATTTCTTTGTTAGCCCAGTATTTGTTCCAGCTGCATTTGATTCGTCTATTTATTTCTTCTGCGTTGTTTGTTTTGGAGAATGATACTTGCTTCCCTAAGTATATATAGTGGTCGACGTATTCTAGTTCGGTGTTGTCTAGCATGATTTTTTTCTTCGTACTGTTTGTCATTATCTTAGTTTTATTTAAATTCATATGTAGACCGGCTTTTTTACTTGCTGTGTTTAATTGGAGTATCATGTTTTCTAAGTCGTGATGGTTTTCAGCTAGGACTGCGATATCGTCAGCGAATCTTAGGTGGTTAAGACGTGTGTTTCCAATTTTGATGCCCTCAGATTCCCACTTCAGCTCGGCGAAAATGCATTGCAAGACAGCTATGAAGAGTTTAGGGGATAATGGATCGCCTTGTCTGACGCCTCTGTCTATTTTGATCTCATCGCCTCTGGCTTCTAATTTTACTCTGCTTGTGTTGTTTGAGTAGAGGTTTTTTAGGACTGTAATGATTGTTTGGCTTACATTACACTTGTTCAGAGCATCCCAGATGCAGTTATGGTGGATGCTATCGAATGCCTTCGTGTAGTCAATGAAACAGATGTACAAATTTCTATTGAACTCGCCAAACTTTTCTATTATTTGCGTCATCGAGTGGATGTGATCCATAGTCGAGAAACCGGGGCGGAATCCAGCTTGCTCTACTGGCTGCATGTTTTCTATTTGCGGGCTAATTTTGTCGTGTATGATAGATGCGAATAGCTTGTATACGCTGGATAGTAAGCTTATCGGACGGTAGTTGGCAATGTCTAGAGGGTTTCCTTTTTTATATAGCAGGATAATGTCTGAATCGTGCCACTGTGTTGGAACCTTCCCGGTGTTGAGTGCCGTGTTAAATATACGCGTCAGTGGTTTGATTAGTACCAGAGCTCCTATTTTCAGCGCCTCGTTTGTTAGACCGTCAGGACCAGGGCTCTTATCGCTTTTCAGATTCTTGATATGTTTCAATACATCGATCTCGTGTAAGTGGATAATCTCGGATGAGCGGGATTCTGGCACGTTGAGCACAGTTGCCGCTGAAGTTGCGTCGCTAAGTTTGTTGGAGTACAGGTCTGCGTAGAATGTCGTCGCGGTTGAGATGACGTCTTTTCTCGATTTTGTTTCACTCGAATCTCTATTTAAGCTCTGTATCCAGTCTTTGTGTGTACTTAAATGTTTATATCCTTTTTTGGCGCTTCTATAACACTTTAAACTTGATTCGATAATTTTTTGTTTGTGAAGATTGTAGTCATTTCTTATCGCCTTGCTACATTTTTTGAAAACATTTGACAGCTCTTTTTTCTGGTCTTGAGTTTTGTTGTTGATTTTTATCAGTTCGCTGCGTCTATGTATTAGAAGTTTAGTCGATTCCTCGAAAAAATGATAGCTTTTGTTTTCATCTTTGCTCATGTTTCTCTGTTTTAAACTGGTTTTGATGCAAAGTTCTAGCGAGTCATAGGTCGCTTGAATGTTATCCTTTTCGCAGATTGGCATGGTGTTGATGTTTGTTTCGAGGTTATAAAGGTATGATTTTATGTCATCTTCCGTTTTCAATGATGAATTTGAGGTTTTAAAGTGTTTTCTGCATTTTTTCGTTGGTTTCATGTCTAATGTTGCTCTTACTATTCGATGGTCGCTTGGAAACTCAACATTGTTGAGTACGTCTATGTTAGTGATATGTTTGGGAGAGTTTGACAAAATGAAGTCTATTTCATTTTTCGTATTTGTGTCCGGAGATATCCAAGTCCACTTTCTACTAGGTTTCTTTTTAAAAAATGTGTTCATAACGCAAAGTTTGTATTCGTACGCATATTCAATAAGTCTTTCTCCTCGTTTGTTTCTTTTTCCGTAGCCATGTTTGCCAATTACTAAACTTTCATTGCTTTGAGATTGTCCCACTTTAGCGTTAAAATCTCCCATTACCAAGGTGTTTTTAAAACCTTCCGATAATGAGTGAGCTTTTTGTAGCGTTTGATAGAATGCTTCAATTTCGTCATCGCTTGAGTCTTGTGTAGGGGCATAAGCTTGAATTATTGCCAAGTTTGTATGGTCAAACTTTAGATGTAGTAAAGCGCACCTTTCTGATAGGCCGCTGAATTGTACTATATTTTCCTTGTATTCTTTTTTAATAAGAAATCCCACGCCATGTAGCCCGCGGGTTTCTCCCACGTAGCAAAATATATGGTCGTTGTGTTCCTCTATTTTGCATCCCGTTTTTCTTACTTCGGCTAAGCCAAGAACATCGATGTTAATATTTCGGAGTGCGTACATTAATTCGTAGTATTTTTCGGTGGTAGAGAGTGATCTGACATTGTAGGTGGCTAATTTAAGGTGTTTATTCGTATTTATTCCTTGTATTGGAGGGTTGTGGTCATATTCTTCCACGGTGACCAACCGGCTTGGAAGATGTATATTGTTTTTAGTGATCGAGTTTTCTGTGTTATCTGTGCGAGAGAGAGGCGGTGGTTGCTATAAAACAGTGTTTGTGTTGTCTTGTTTTGGTGTGTCGTCTGGGTTCTTGGGAACTAAGTAGTTTAGTATGCCCGGTTTGATAATTCCCTCGGATAGGCTCGATGATCTCGTGAGCGGCTCACGAGTCTTGTTTTTCTTGCTAGGCTGTTTTTTGGGGTCTTCTTGAGATGGTATGTTACTTTCAGGTGACAGTGAAAGCATCCTTTTGTTGTTATTTGTAGAGTTCGGGTTCTTGCTGCGTATAACAAGTTTGTCATATTTAATTGTTGCTGAGTTTCCCTTCTCTTTCTCTATGCGCAATTGTTCTTGTAGCTGTTTCCTTTTTTCTAGGACGTTCTGTGGGAAGTCCTCTTTTATATAATACACGGTGTCGTTCAGAACCCTCCTTTGTTTGTACAGGTCTACTTTGAGACCTAAGGTTGAAAAGGTGGCGGTTATTGGCCGAGCTTTATCTCCTTTTCTTCCTATCCTCCTGGCCTCCTGTATATCTCTACGCTCCAGCTATATTGAGAAATATTCCTTAATGAAGACTATCAAGATACTTTCCAGGCCGGAATAAGAAGTTTCTGTTTCTTCGATTCCAAAAAAGACGATGTTTCTCTGTCTGGATTGTTTTTCTATGAAGTATAATCTTTTCTCCTGGTTATCCAACTGCTCTTTTAAGTTGTCGCATTTTGTTTCCAGGGTCTTGAGTTTCTCATCTAATATGCTATTTATATTTAGAGTTACTTGTTCCGTCACTTTTTCTCCAGTTTTTAAAATGGTATTTTTTTGTTCATCAAGTTCATTTTGAATTTTTCGAAGTGCATTCATAACTTCATCCATGGTTTATTGCTAATATTTTACGCAATCCGAATTGAAAAGGAACACGTTTTGCTACCTAATCGTTGGTTTTGGTACTAATGACGCCCTCTTGTGTTTATTTTCCAAACTGCATACAGTAGTACTGATTTCAATGGACGTTGATCTGCACGTTCGATATCTTACAATTTAGTACTCGCCGATGTCGGTAGATGGCGCTGATATACAATTTCTGCCACAATCGTTCTATTTTGCCAACTCATGCAATAGATTTCTTTGTTTTTTTATTAAATTGTCCAATTTTCCCTTTAACACTTGTTTGGTAAATTTCTCTTTTCACTTATATTTGATAATACACTTCGTTTTTTTACGGCAAAACGTCCGAAAGTTCCAAAACGGAGTAGATATTGCACTGGTGTAATTTTGCACTTTTTTTAGTTTTTCACTGATTGTTTCACTTTGTCCACAGTCTATGTTGAGAATTAACTGTATATCTCTCCACTTTTCATCTTTTTAGTTCTTCATACGCACTATTTCCATTTTTAAATCGTTAAAGTATACAGAGACGAAGTAAACAGTGGCACAGTTGCGCCCTCTCCCCCTTAAATAGTTTATGGTGTGTTAATTAAGTCTTTGCGTTATGCTACTCAGCTCTAGGAGTAGTGTATTATTTGTGTCTAAGATAAGCTATGACTAGGATTGTACACTTAATAGAAAAGTTAAAATAAGTTAAGTACATATTAGTCTGTATAACCAGTTTTTTTTTTATATAACCAATAGATAAGTATTTCTTTAGTTTTGTATAACTGAATAAGCCAAAAATATGTGTTACTATTTTTGTCTTCAAAAAAAAAGGGGGAAGGTGTAGTGTAGGCACATGACGTGTAAATTCACACGTCATGTGACATTTAGAAAATAGAAAATATTATTGTTATAAACCTAGGATATCGGGTTACAACCCAAATATGTAAGTTGTTTACAGTACCCAGTTAAATGAATTATTCCATTATTATTTTATCTAAATGTCAAGCTTATCCTAAAGGTTAAACTATCGTAGTATTACTTAGCTACCCTTGCGCCACTCCAATATAACAGGTGAAAGCAATTTTGTGTACGTATTCCATTTAATCCAATGATTTCTTTATGTTTATCGTAAACATTTTACGTAGACGAAAAGCCTTTCAGCTTCTTAATAAGTGTTTTATTTTCATGAAAGATTTATTATTTCGCCTGAGGGGTAACAAGTATCGCAAACTTCTAATATCAGATATGGAATCGTTGACTTTTGTAGCATTTTGATATTTTTCCCGACATCCGTTTTAACAGATGATAGTTTGATCCGCTTTGACGAGGGTAAGGTAACCGATGATGTGGTCAGAAATTCAATTTTATCCGCCTTAAAACTTTATGATAGATCTCGTATCGTAACCTTTCAGAAGTTCATAAATAATAATGGTTGAATAAAAAGCGAATCTAATTTAAAACATGACAGTTTTGGGGACCCGAACTATGTTAATAAATGAAGCGTAGCCATATTGTTTTACACATCCTGTTTTCAATAAGGGTCATGATATATTTCGGTGCAAGAGCTTCCTAGGCATCCAATATCACCGGCGAAGGGAGGTTGTAAATAAAGTGCCCGTGTACCTAGTGCACAATAAAACGTTTTCTCAAATACATAAATATTGTCCTTTTGTTAGTGGTAAATAATAAATCGCAAAACATCACTTCTGGGTGAAGTAAGTACTTAAGACGTGAATAATGACATTCGGGTTTTAAATATGCTTGTAGTTTTATGTAGAAGCATTAAAGGTTATCAACCGACTTCAAGATTTCGAAGGAGGAGGTTATCAATTAGTCGGGATCTTTTTTTTTGTATTTTTTTTATGTATGTTCACCGATTATTCGAAGACGGCTGGACCGATTTAGAAAATTATTTTTTCGTTTGAAATAGTATACTTCACAGTTGCTCCCATTGTAACCAGATCAAGATCTAATGATGGGATCTTGGAGAAATCGAGGGAACTCTTCAACTATTATCGGCACACCTATAGTGGTTTGAGTATTTTTTACAGCAGCTCGAGCATTTGCTGTTGGAAACTTTATATTGGCTATGAATCAAATTGAAAATTTTGACCACTGAATTGCAGCGCGCGCGCGTACGACAGTCGTGCTATGAAATTTTTTAACATTGTAAAAGGGAAACAATAATTCTTTTACTTCTACAGTATGAATAACCGGCCAAGTGCGTTACCGTACCATTATCTATATATAAAACGGCAAAAAAATCATGTCTGTTGTATCGGAGCCCCCTTAAATATTTATTATATTATATTTTTTGTATTTCTTGCTATAGCGGCAATAGAAATCCATCATCTGTGAAAATTTCAACTCTCTGATTATGTCGGTTCATGAGATATAGCCTGGTGACAGAGAAAATTGGCAAAAAATCATGTCTGTGTTATGTTTCCTTTTAATTTTACTCTGTTTTTTAGTATTTGTTGTTATAGCGGCAACATAAATACATCATCTGAGAAAATTTCAACTGTCTATACTATCACGGTTCATGAGATACAGACTGGTGACAGACGGACAGCGGAGTCTTTGTAATAGGGTCCCGTTTTTACCCTTTGGGTACGGAACCTTAAAAACCACGAGTAAACCGGTAAATTGGTCAAAAGAAAAGTATCGCAAAAGTTTCCAGGTGTTCTCTAATTGGCAACAACAGCAAACTGTGTAAATCTCATGACAAAAGGTTGTAATAAGAGTTATAAATCGCTTTATTTTTGGTAGCGCTACGGAGGCGTTCCCGTGGTTTGGATAAATGTGAAAAGTTGGTGCTAATAGAGAGCTGGGGTCTTGTTTACATCGCTAACCAAGTGCAGGCGAATCGGTCTTTTAGGCAGACTAGTTTAAGCGCGGTATGCGATCACGCGTTTGTTGCAGATTGCATTATGTGAACAGATACGAAAGTATAATGGATTAATATCTAAATTATGTAGCCAATCCTTCGCTTCCGGTGTTAGTGCTATTAAGTACTGCATGCCTCCCGCACAACGTCTTCTGGGCCACATTTCTACGATGTGTTGCACAGTCTATATTGGCTCCCCACAGTCGCATTCTGCTGTCGGTCACTGGCCCCATCTGAGTAGGTGGTAGTTACAGCTTCCTACTCCCGTCCGGATGCGGTTTATGGTGTCCCAAGTCTTGCGTTGTTCCTTAAAGCCAATGGCAGTTTAGTAGGATCCATGTCAGAGGCACCATCCTGTTCTTGCCACTGCTTTTTCCACTCCTCGAAGGCATTGAATGGTACTTGCCCCTGTAGTTAACCGTTTGACCAGAGACTACGAGTATAGTCGCGGTTGGGGTAGATGGTCTAGAGTTTCTCTATCGGTAACGGTCGCGTTGTCGCCTTAATCCACTCCCGCGCAGCAGCCTGAGTTCGTCTGATATCCGGTGGGGCTATATGTGATAAAGCGGGAAGCCATCTCGTAGGTAGCAAGCTGCCAGATATGGTTCGCATGGCGCGGTTCAGGGTACGTCTACTCTGCTGGTATGGGCGCTCTTATACTTGTGCACAGTATTCTGCCGGAGAATATACAAGAGCCATGGAAGAATTTCGCAGCACGTCAAGTCGAGCACCCCATGAAAAAAAAGTTACTAATATACTGGTTTATCCGAGAACTTGATTGCCCGCGCTCTGGAATCAGTGAGAATACCTACATGGCCTGAAGGTAGCATAATTCACTCGAAACTCTACTTTTGGCGACCTACCGAGTGAACTTTTTGCTGTTAAACGGTTAACGATAACCATTGCTGCCAATGACGTGATAACTTATGTAAAGGAATGATAATTTCACTTAGCTTTTTCTTTGTATAAATTTATACGACGTTGCTTATTGTTTTGGTTTTGCACTACTTAAATAATCTAAATTATCATAACTTACCTCATCTATCCTCGAGAGAGGATGTACTTATTACTAGGTAGCATTTGAGACGATAGTCAACGCGGGATAGGGACTTCAGACAAAGGATGATTCACGCTGTATCGTTCCGCGTCCTACACGACACTTCCGACACTTCTTGTATAGAATACATCACGTGGCCTCCGAGGATCAAGTGACGCTTTCTATACAAAATGAGGTGTCGGAAGTGTCGCGTAGGACGCGGAACATTACAGCGTGAATCACCCTTAATATGTCAAGGAATATTTAAATTTTTCCGTATATGCGTACAGAGTGTATGCGTAGGTATGTTCTAATATGCTTTTCACAGAATTACTCATACAGGATAAGATAAATTTTACAGTACCTAGACATTAGAAAACTCTCCATATTTTCGTTCCCGTTTTTAAACGGGTTTAAAACCAAGCCTATTTATAGTAATAAAATGGCCGCAAAATTTTCCTAAATTCAACATTTAAACTGAGAAAACATTATAAAGCCAGACTGAGAATTAATGTTTTTACAGTACCTACTTCAATGTTAAGCCGATTTAAACATTTAACTGAGTCGACAACCGTGTAAGTACCAACTTCTAATGGACTAAGAGCTGGCAACGTCAGATATGACACAACAATGAGAGCAATGCAACCTGTCTAGTTAGGTTGCTTTACCGTCCTTATTGCGAGATCCGGGTATCTGGCAGCTTTTAATGGGTGGAGGTCAGAGTAATAGACCAACAAAATTTTCAGTTGGAATAAAGTAATACGGAAATAGGTAAAAACTGCCGAATTTGTGTCATTTATAGAGGACATGGCCTATATTTTAACATTAAAACAAAAAACATTGTGTATTATTGCAGAAACAAAAACAGTAGGCACCTAACTATAAATTGCATTATACATCATTTGACACTACTTTCCCCTAACAGAAAGTTCTGGCTATTAATTACATGATTTCACATAATATTGCTTCAAACCCAGAACTCTAAGATTTGTTTTCTTCGAGTTATTTGCATTCTTTGACCTCGACCACTTTATAGCTGCAAGATGTCCGGATCTAGAAATAAGCATAGTATAGTAAACTAACTAGAGGGGTTTCGTTGCCATCATTATTGTGTCATATATGACGTGGCCAGCTCTCCGTAAGAATTATATTTCTCAAAATCTCAGCCGTCAAGGTCTGTCAACTTATGCTCTGACAGCTGTCAGGTACCTATTTGGTTAAAATAATCCTTTTCTGAATATAATTGTTACATTGTAATTTTGACATTATGTTTTTTAATTAGTTTGATTAAACTCTAATAGTAACTCGCGTAAATATAAGAGTAAAAGTAACCCTATTTCATGATCTTGAAACTTCACCTCTATATATTTCATGATCTTGAAACTTCACCTCTATATATTTTATTTTTATTTCATAGGAAAACTTACAGCTAGGGTAACAAGATAGGCAATAATGTAGAAACAGTGAGCCAATTAAAAGTTTCCACAGGCAGAAACTGCGTAAAAAACTAAAAACGTAAACGTAAACGTAAACGTAAACGTAAATGTATATAATAGCGCGCGAAATTACTACATTAATAACTAAGCTTATAATTATGATTGCTTATCAGCAGGAATGACATTAAACAGTCAATAAGAAGAACAAAAGAGAAATAACTAAACAAGATAATTACATACAAGAGATATCAGAGGGAGAAGTCTTGGGTCATTAGTTTACTTTACATATTGAATGAAGGCTATCACAGAACAGATTAATGAGATTGTGGCGTTTACAGAGCTGATTAAAAGACCGAGCAGCTCTTAGAAGAAAGGATTTTTTCCTATAATTACTATTAGCGAAAGAAATATGGAACGTTGATTTGTTGCGAGAGGATAGGATTAGATTAGGATAGGATTTGTAATGATTAATACCTTATATATGAACTTACGCCAAATAACTCATAGGTACTTACCTAATAATAACTGCAAAAGTTTTAATTTAAGGCACAACACACACTTGAGCGGAATTCAGAAATAATACACATAAATCGGCCCTAAATTTGAATTTTCTGTCCTCTGGCTAATTTTTGATTATGATTGCTGAATTCTGCGCTGATTTCAGCTCAAGTGTGCTTTGCGCCTAGGGGCCGTATTCTAACTTTAAAACACGTTTAGGCACAATGCAACTTCAACACAACTCCAATGCATTAACCACGCAATACCGATAGCGTCTAAACGTCTGAATCAGAAAGATCAGAATTTGCTTGAAAATTATGCCTATGCAGCTCCAATATTGGTTGATTATTTGTCGTGTGTTGGAGTTGTGTTTAAAATGTATTGATTATGTATTTTAAAATTAGAATGCGGCACTATAGGCCAAGAAAATAAGATTTTTTTGAAGAATTAATTCCCAGCAGGCTGGAAATCGTTTTAATACCTTCATGTGGTCCTAAATGCATGTAATCCGAGTTTGACCAATCCCAAGAGGTGTGCATAACTTTTTAGCGAAAATTTTGTTCTTTGTCAGGTTTTTGCTTGTAGCTCGAAAACGGTACGTCCGACGGAAAATGTCATGTTTATTAATATTAAAGAGGGTTAAATTCTGCCTCGAATGAGTATCTTTACTTCTAATTCGGTTCAGCGGTACAGCCAAAATCAAAAGTCCGGGAACCGGGAACCGGGAACGGGAAAAACCGGGAAAATGTCTCATTTAATTGAAAAACTCATATTTTGACTTTCATACCACATATCTTTGAAACAGATGACTCCTGGTGAAAAATCTATAGAATAAAAGTTATAGACAATATAATTTCACGTTATATAGACATTTCAATTTTCAAATTCAGTCATTTTGAAAGACTAAATTTGGAATGAATTCAAAAGCGGTTTTTTACTAATTCCTTCTAAGTTGCATATTTTCCATAAATATGAGGTGTGAGGTGTATATTTAATGCATTGTTACAACTAAGAACATTTAGGTGCAAATTTCTAAAACGTACACAATCAGAAAACTATTTATACACCGTGTTTTTTTTATTTCCGGTAATTACAAGGGTATATTCCTGAGCTTAACTTAGGTTTGTTTCTCAAAGACGCCAGTGTCCTAATTAGCTCCAGTTCTGAGGTAATCGATATTTGTGACGTTATCATGGTTAGGGTACCACTTTGTCGCTTATGGATTCCGAGATATCACTGATTTTGTTAATCAACTCGAAAATAGTGAAAATTGGTTTTGATTAAAAATAGCTTCTACACACTTAAAATAATACGCTGTATTGATAAAAAGTTAAACGTTTCAACTAAAAGTAGGAAAAAAATACAGTCAAAGCTTACCGACTAGGGTACCACATTGTCGCTCATAAGCTTGAAGTAATATCGGGGCCATTGGAAAATGTAGTAACACGTGTTGTCTAAATCTCAGTTTACTCCCATCCATTTGCTTGACAGTTCGTAACTCAGCTGCCCGTTACGTTCACTTAGCTTTATGTTATATTACCCTTATAACAATAGTGGTCAATAAGCAATAATTATTAAGACAAAGCAAAACTCTCTATTTTAATCTGGCCTAAAACAATCAACTAGATACAAAATATATTAACAAAATTCATATTATGTTAGTTTATTCAATTGGATCGTTAAAAATAAATAAATTGATCACATAGGATAATAAAATTATTTACAATTTTAAAGTGCGTTGCGTCCAGACCGTCTTAATACGCCACGAATATGCTGCTCGTTCGTACGCTGCGCACGCGTTGCTCTAGCCGGAGAGCTAGCAACGGAAATAGGTTTGCTATTATATAGAGAAATGAAAATTTCTCTAGTTAGTGTGCCATACTATCAATTTTAATAATTCGGGTGTCTGGCAGATGCTTTGAATACTGATTAATTACATAACAAAAACTTAAATATAAATAAGGGGAGGGATATAAGTTAGTGACAAACCAAAACGTTTTAACAGAAAATATAGTTGACTTATATTTAACAAGCTTCTGAGGGAGAATCGTATAGATAATCAGTTAATACTCGTACAAAGTCACCAATCTCTCAATCAGACGTAAGAATTTAAATTACTTGGCGTCAGCACTTACGTACCCCTAGGTGCGAGGTTGAGTAGTGTAAATCATTTTCATAATGATGTTAAATGCAAATTATTACTTTTGTAAGTAATAATTTTATTATAATAAGTCTTAATAATAAGTTTGATCTCATAAGTCATAAGGCGACAATGTCGGACCCTAAGGAATGTTAAACTAACAAACTTGATCTAAATTAGTAAAGCTGACGAAAAGACTGTTATTTTTTATAAAATAAGTTATGTTATTGATTCATAATAATATTTGTATTAGATATATGCACTTATAGTGCGGACACTATGTTAAATAATGGAAGTAGAATTCTTATTTCTCTAAACTTATGAATAGCGACAATGTGGTACCCTAGATCACTTTACATACAAAAAATCATGTTAAAAGTCTAAACTTTGAAGTCACTTTTTTGATAGAAAACTACATTACTTTTGTGTTTAATTACACTTGATCGTTAGTTTTGTTCCTAAATTAACGTAAACTATGAGAATTAAAAATTATAATGTTGATTTTGTATATTTTTTATGTACGTGTTGTTTTTTCTTGTTTTATTATAAAAAAAATTATGCCTTGAGATATGGTAGTTTCATTATTTTTATTATAAACCTTACCTACATCATATACAGAAATCGACATAAGCCAGCTGAAAGTCTGTCGATTTTGAGTTATATAAAATATTTTATTTTTGATTCTTGACTCTACACCCTACGTGCATTATTATTGTATAAACCGCTATCTCCATAACTTCAACCTATAACTAGGTTTTTTAGGCTTTCAAACTTTAAATTCGAATATCTCAAAACAGTACAAAGATATGTTGAAACTTCAAAAAATTGTTAAAAATAAAAATACTCAACATAGCGATCTCGTTTTTTTGCATATGAAGGAGAATGTTTTGAACTATAAAGAGGTACCAATAACTTTTACCATGACAATGTCACATTTTATTAATGCCTTCTAATTGTGTACACCTACATTTAATTTTTCTTTTACTCTGAGAACCCACTACAAAATGATTCACCTGTGTGTGAAGTCAAATAGGTTCATTAGTTGTTGATTGATTCCCCAATCTGTAGGTATTCCCTAATCTGTACTAAACAATTGAACATTATGACATGTCAATGAAATTTCGAATATTAACAATCCTATAAGATAGAAAGGGAACATTGTAACGTTATACGTTACACAAGTCTATTGTTATTGTATTGAAAATTGTATAATTAAAAGAAAAATGAAAAAATTCACCGCAACGAGCAAGATTCGAACTTGCGACCTTTCGGAACACCGGTCCGAATTTTTCCATTTTTCTTTCAATTATAAAATTGAAATTTTGATTGTAGACGTTTCTGCTTGGTACAAAATTAATATTGTATTGTCTTAACATACATTTACATGACTTTATAGCGGGTTCTCAGACTAAAAGAAAAATTTACACAATCAGAAAGACCAAAAAGAACTATCGATTACCTCAGAACTGGAGCTAATTAGGACACTGGCGTCTTTGAGAAATAAACCTAAGTAAAGCTCAGGAATATACCCTTGAATTTACCGGAAATAAAAAAAAAACACGGTGTATAAATAGTTTTCTGATTGGGTACATTTTAGAAATTTGCACCTAAATGTTCTTAGTTGTAACAATGCATTAAATGTACGCCTCACACCTCATATTTATGGAAAATATGCAACTTAGAAGGAATTAGTAAAAAACCGCTTTTGAATTCATTCCAAATTTAGTCTTTCAAAATGACTGAATTTGAAAATTGAAATGTCTATATAACGTGAAATTATATTGTCTTCAACTTTTATTCTATAGGTTTTTCACCAGGAGTCATCTGTTTCAAATATATGTGGTATGAAAGTCAAAATATGAGTTTTTCAATTAAATGAGACATTTTCCCGGTTTATAACTTTTGATTTCGGCGGTACCGCTGAACCGAATTAGAAGTAAAGATACTCATGCAAGGCAGAATTTAACCCTGTTTAATATTGATATACATGACATTTTCCGTCGGACGTACCGTTTTCGAGCTACAAGCAAAAACCTGACAAAGAGCAAAATTTTCGCTTAAAAGTTATGCACACCTCTTGGGATTGGGCAAACTCGGATTACATGCATTTAGGACCACATGAAGGTATTAAAACGATTTCTAGCCTGCTGGGAATTAATTCCTCAAAACACTTTTTATAGATCTTATTTGCTTGGCCTACTAGGTCCACCGTGCTCTCCCCTGTATCGAATCAAATCGCAATATCATCCCGTCTGTATATCACCACGGCGTATCGAAGATTGGCTGCAGCTTGCAGCTTCTGTATTATAATTCCGCAACTCAATCTGACTCGTAATAATATCACGGCGGATACAGGGTGAACCATCAAAATGGTTGAGATATTTTTTTTTTGTATAGCCTGGGTTCGTCTAATTTCGGTTTGTTTAACAACTTTTAATATAATAATCGATTTTCCTATAACTCAGTTTATATTAAGCTCGTTTTACAGAACAACCTTTTTTTATATTTAATTTTTTTTTCAAAAACGAGGTCGTCAACCTGTACCTTTTTTAGGGTTCCGTACCTCGAAAGGAAAAAACGGAACCCTTATAGGATCACTTTGTTATCCGTCTGTCTGTCTGTCTGTCTGTCAAGACCATTTTTCTCAGGAACGCGTGGAGGTATCAAGCTGAAATTAATATCAAATACTCAAGTTTATTGTCCCCTGGAGCTGTGAAAAAATCAAACTTAAAAGCCAACGCAATCAAAAGATACAGTCGTTTATGCTGCAAATTTTAGAGTTTTTCGGCACTCGCAAAACCTACGGGGTACTTCCCGTGAACTCAGAAACTTGAAATTTGGCAAGAAGCAACCATGTGTTCATTTTGTCGAATACCTATTTATAGTACATTGTTGTAGAGGCTTGAAAGTAAGCTATAGCGCTTTCGGCCGAGATATTACATAGTGCTTTTCACGACTACTGTGAGGATATAAAAAAAAAACATTTGTCGAGACTATACTGGATGTTGGGGATCAGAGGCCAAGGCTTTTGTGGCGGAGATTGGGCGGCGGTTACGAGAGAGGGGTCTTGACCCTCGCTCCGGGTAATTCCTGGTACAGAGGTTGTCAATTGCGATCCAGCGTGGCAATGCTGCGAGCGTAATGGGAACCTTTGCGCCGGGAATGACACGGGGCGGGTTATTTGACTAGTACTTCTTGTACTCTTGTCTTGAGTCTGCTCTTGTCTGAGTTTTATATTATTATTGTGACATTTGTAATCTGATATTAAATAAATTGACGTTTCTTAAAAAAATAAGTGTTTTTTTGTCATAATAATATAAATGCTTTAATAGAATATCCAATGCAGTATTCCATTCCCGCCTTTTTACTTTTTTTTCACTTCCAAGAAGCGTTTTTCTGTTGTTTGCTTCAAACCGACTCATTACTTAGAGGTGTTTTTGATAGAAAACCACAAACGGCTAAAAAATAAAAACGCCTTAAGGGCGAATAAATAGTTTCTTTTATTTAAAAACAGGTAGTTGGCCCGATAAACAACCTTATTTTATTTTTGAAACATAAAGTTGTGCCAAAAAAAGACCTTTTAATGTTTTTAATGAATGCAATGACATAACTGGACAGTTTACTTTCCAACTAATGACATTTCATCGCTACAATAACATTGCTGTAGTGGTGGTTCAGGTGCTACAGCAAATGCTTACTTTCCAGCATGGATTTTGACCATCTTTTGTCACATTTACGAACAGTAGCGTGAAAAATATATTTTTTCAATATATATATATATTTTAATACCACGACGGTGGCAAACAAGTATACGGCCCGCCTGATAGTAAGCAGTTACCGTAGCCCATGGACGCCTGCAACCCCAGAGGATTCACGCGCTGCCTACCCTTTAAGAACCTATACACTCCTTTTTTGATGAACCTCATACTGTAGCCCGCTGGGAAAACCTCGGCAGGGAGTTCATTCTACAGTCGCAGCACGTATAGTATGATGAATTCCATCGACAAATCAACCCCCAAACCATTATTTTTCTCAACTAGTTTACAGTTCTATGACGCCACACTCTACCGCATTTAGAAATCAACCTCTATTTGTCCAAATATCCGTGGCACATGTGCAAAAGAAGTGTCTTTCGGCAGCTTAAGAACTAGGGCATAAATTTCGGTCAAAAATTTCTCAGAAAAGTTATCACAACTACTCGAAAACTAATTGTAAATAATTTTGAACAAAAAAAAACCGACTTCACTAAACATACACCTTTCCAAAAGCAAATGCTCGAGCTGCTGTAAAAAATACTCAAATCACTATAGGTGTGCCTATAATAGTTGAAGAGTTCCCTCGATTTTTCCAGGATCCCATCATCAGATCCTGACCTGGTTACAATGGGACCAACTCTTTCAAACGAAAAAATAATTTTTGAAATCGGTCCAGCTGTCTTCGAATAATCGGTGAACATACATAAAAAAAAAATAGCAAAAACAAAGATCCCGACGAATTGATAACCTCCTCCTTCGAAATCTTGAAGTCGGTTGAAAAAGAAAAATTGTCTCAAAAAATATCCTTTTTTTACATTTCATATTATAAGAAAGAGGGTAAATCGCTACGGTGTGTGTGTGGGTAGACTACCTACAACTAAAACTCGCCGCAACGTCAGTTACTCCGTAATGATGGCAACTTTGCCGAAATATCGGGTGCCCGTAACAAATAATAGTTATAATATAATGTTAATGACCATGTGAGCTTGAAATCTGATAATAAAAAAACCGGCCAAGTGCGAGTCGGACACGCGCACCGAGGGTTCCGTAAAAACCTATAACAAGCAAAAGTTGTAGCATGTTTATTACTAATTTCAATTTAATACCTCTACGTGTTTACGAGGAAAAAGGTAGTAAGTTAAAAATTTACAAAAATATTTTTTGTATGATTTTACTAAAAATGTCTAGTTTTCGTAATTTTTCCTTTGTTTGTGCTATATGAAGTTTCTTCGTGCCAAGTTTCAAGTTTCTGAGTTTACGGGAAGTACCCTTTAGGTTTTGAGTTTCTTGCGAGTACTCAGTTTCAAAATATGCGACTTAAATTGCTATTTCTTTTGATTGCGTTGACATAAAAGTTTGATTTTGCTACACCTGAAAGGTCCTATAGCCCTGAGTATTTTACATGAAGTTCAATTTAATACCTCCACGCGTTTACGAGGAAAAAAGTTTAAAGTTTAAAATTAAAAAAAAAAAATTGTGTAATTTTACTAAAAATGTCTACTTTTTGTAATTTTTCCATTGTCTACGCTATATGACGTTGCTTCTTGCCAAATTTCAAGTTTCTGAGTTCACGGGAAGTACCCCGTAGGTTTTGCGAGTGCCGAAAAACTCTAAAATTTGCAGCATAAACGACTGTATCTTTTGATTGCGTTGGCTTTTAAGTTTGATTTTTTCACAGCTCCAGGGGACAATAAACTTGAGTATTTGATATTAATTTCAGCTTGATACCTCCACGCGTTCCTGAGAAAAATGGTCTTGACAGACAGACAGACAGACAGACGGATAACAAAGTGATCCTATAAGGGTTCCGTTTTTTCCTTTCGAGGTACGGAACCCTTATAGGATCACTTTGTTATCCGTCTGTCTGTCTGTCTGTCTGTCAAGACCATTTTTCTCAGGAACGCGTGGAGGTATCAAGCTGAAATTAATATCAAATACTCAAGTTTATTGTCCCCTGGAGCTGTGAAAAAATCAAACTTAAAAGCCAACGCAATCAAAAGATACAGTCGTTTATGCTGCAAATTTTAGAGTTTTTCGGCACTCGCAAAACCTACGGGGTACTTCCCGTGAACTCAGAAACTTGAAATTTGGCAAGAAGCAACGTCATATAGCGTAGACAATGGAAAAATTACAAAAAGTAGACATTTTTAGTAAAATTACACAATTTTTTATTTTTTTTATTTTAAACTTTAAACCTTTTTCCTCGTAAACGCGTGGAGGTATTAAATTGAACTTCATGTAAAATACTCAGGGCTATAGGACCTTTCAGGTGTAGCAAAATCAAACTTTTATGTCAACGCAATCAAAAGAAATAGCAATTTAAGTCGCATATTTTGAAACTGAGTACTCGCAAGAAACTCAAAACCTAAAGGGTACTTCCCGTAAACTCAGAAACTTGAAACTTGGCACGAATAAACTTCATATAGCACAAACAAAGGAAAAATTACGAAAACTAGACATTTTTAGTAAAATCATACAAAAAATATTTTTGTAAATTTTTAACTTACTACCTTTTTCCTCGTAAACACGTAGAGGTATTAAATTGAAATTAGTAATAAACATGCTACAACTTTTGCTTATTATAGGTTTTTACGGAACCCTCGGTGCGCGTGTCCGACTCGCACTTGGCCGGTTTTTTTATTATCGGATTTCAAGCTCACATGGTCATTAACATTATATTATAACTATTATTTGTTACGGGCACCCGATATTTCGGCAAAGTTGCCATCATTACGGAGTAACTGACGTTGCGGCGAGTTTTAGTTGTAGGTAGTCTACCCACACACACACCGTAGCGATTTACCCTCTTTCTTATAATATGAAATGTAAAAAAAGGATATTTTTTGAGACAATTTTTCTTTTTCAACCGACTTCAAGATTTCGAAGGAGGAGGTTATCAATTCGTCGGGATCTTTGTTTTTGCTATTTTTTTTTATGTATGTTCACCGATTATTCGAAGACAGCTGGACCGATTTCAAAAATAATTTTTTCGTTTGAAAGAGTTGGTCCCATTGTAACCAGGTCAGGATCTGATGATGGGATCCTGGAAAAATCGAGGGAACTCTTCAACTATTATAGGCACACCTATAGTGATTTGAGTATTTTTTACAGCAGCTCGAGCATTTGCTTTTGGAAAGGTGTATGTTTAGTGAAGTCGGTTTTTTTTTGTTCAAAATTATTTACAATTAGTTTTCGAGTAGTTGTGATAACTTTTCTGAGAAATTTTTGACCGAAATTTATGCCCTAGTTCTTAAGCTGCCGAAAGACACTTCTTTTGCACATGTGCCACGGATATTTGGACAAATAGAGGTTGATTTCTAAATGCGGTAGAGTGTGGCGTCATAGAACTGTAAACTAGTTGAGAAAAATAATGGTTTGGGGGTTGATTTGTCGATGGAATTCATCATACTATACGTGCTGCGACTGTAGAATGAACTCCCTGCCGAGGTTTTCCCAGCGGGCTACAGTATGAGGTTCATCAAAAAAGGAGTGTATAGGTTCTTAAAGGGTAGGCAGCGCGTGAATCCTCTGGGGTTGCAGGCGTCCATGGGCTACGGTAACTGCTTACCATCAGGCGGGCCGTATACTTGTTTGCCACCGTCGTGGTATTAAAATATATATATATATATTGAAAAAATATATTTTTCACGCTACTGTTCGTAAATGTGACAAAAGATGGTCAAAATCCATGCTGGAAAGTAAGCATTTGCTGTAGCACCTGAACCACCACTACAGCAATGTTATTGTAGCGATGAAATGTCATTAGTTGGAAAGTAAATTGTCCAGTTATGTCATTGCATTCATTAAAAACATTAAAAGGTCTTTTTTTGGCACAACTTTATGTTTCAAAAATAAAATAAGGTTGTTTATCGGGCCAACTACCTGTTTTTAAATAAAAGAAACTATTTATTCGCCCTTAAGGCGTTTTTATTTTTCACCGTTTGTGGTTTTCTATCAAAAACACCTCTAAGTAATGAGTCGGTTTGAAGCAAACAACAGAAAAACGCTTCTTGGAAGTGAAAAAAAAAGTAAAAAGGCGGGAATGGAATACTGCATTGGATATTCTATTAAAGCATTTATATTATTATGACAAAAAAACACTTATTTTTTTAAGAAACGTCAATTTATTTAATATCAGATTACAAATGTCACAATAATAATATAAAACTCAGACAAGAGCAGACTCAAGACAAGAGTACAAGAAGTACTAGTCAAATAACCCGCCCCGTGTCATTCCCGGCGCAAAGGTTCCCATTACGCTCGCAGCATTGCCACGCTGGATCGCAATTGACAACCTCTGTACCAGAAATTACCCGGAGCGAGGGCCAAGACCCCTCTCTCGTAACCGCCGCCCAATCTCCGCCACAAAAGCCTTGGCCTCTGATCCCCAACATCCAGTATAGTCTCGACAAATGTTTTTTTTTTATATCCTCACAGTAGTCGTGAAAAGCACTATGTAATATCTCGGCCGAAAGCGCTATAGCTTACTTTCAAGCCTCTACAACAATGTACTATAAATAGGTATTCGACAAAATGAACACATGATTGGTGAGGAAATATTTAATTCAACGTTTATCCGTCCATTAAACATAAAATCGAACTTTGTTGAAATTACGAAAAACGGAAGTCATTTTATTACAGAAATAGGTAGATTTTATCCATCCGTTAAACTGAAATCCGTTAAGTACATAGTTACATTAAAATAAACTCTTCTATAGATAATTACACTCTGTAGATATAGTGTATTCCACTGATCTTAGTATCCAATCTGTATTTCAATGTAATTAAAAATTAATATCGCCTAGTTTTCCCGTATATTTTTAAGATAAACCGATTATGTCGCATGATTAACATATAAAATATGTCGCATCGTCATTTTGTCGTCGTCGTCCGTTACCAGCGCTTGTAGCTCGGTATTATACCCCGTTATTTGTTCACACAAATTACATATTGAATTGTAAATCAATAACATACATAATATTTATACTCCTACATCTGTTATCGATTTCCAATGTTTGCTGTTATTGTATCAGGGCAACTATTTGTATATCCGTAGCAACCACACCAGCCGTGCTATATGTGAAGACTACGGGCTTATATAAGAGCCCGCTGGGTGTTAGCAACTAGGTGTTTGCATACCCTTTCAGCGTACTTTTAGGTGGATAGGGTTCCGTGAATGGATAGAACCAAATAGTAACAATATACTTACTGAAGATAAGGTAAGTGTTAATAATATTGAATACCTGGGAATATTTTAAGTATAGTGTGAGCATTATTCCGTTTCGCTGTTTGAGAAAAGACCTATATTTCATACAAAATTAAAGAAGGTAAGTAGGTACCATATTTTAATTGTCCTCCTGATTAATCTCCGCATTATCATATATTCATGGCTGCGATGTAATATATGATTGGTACCTGATAAATCCCTAGTTTATATATTATTTAAAACACACCCAATTTTATACACAAAACAAACACAAATACTTCGCAAAAAAAAAAACATTAGAAATAGACTACAAAAACTAAATAAACTTAAAACTAAACTTAAACAACTCACAAAACAAATACTTAGTCAAATAACCCGTCCCGAGCCCTACCAGACGCAAAGGTGCCCATCACACCAGACGAAAAGGTGCCTGATAAAAATAAGTTATTACTTAATAGCCAGTCCAACGCCATCAGTGCCATCACCACCTATGATGGTAGCTAGTCGTTATTGAAGTCGATCAAAACGACATATTTTTGAGCAGACTAAAGTTAGTATTGGCTGTTTTTTTTATACCACTACGGTGGCAAACAAGCATACGGCCCGCCTGATGCAGCTACCGTAACCTATGGACAAAAAGGAGGATTCACTGTGTTGACGGCTAAAGGAACAAGGAGGTCCCTCATCGTCAACACACTGGGTCCTCTTTGAGCTTTTTGGCAACCTTACTCACCAGCAGGAACACAACACTATGAGTAGGGTCTAGTGCTATTTGGCTGTGGTTTTCTGTAAGGTGGAGGTACTTCCCCAGTCGGGCTCTGCTCCAGATTTGAGCGAGATGACATTCGCTGAACGTGCCCTACCACACTTAGCGAGATGCCATTCGCAGTGCCCATACCTCTCTTAAGCCATATTCAATCATGAATAAGTAAATCTGTGTAGGTATGACCCAATGACCCAATAATACAGTGCCGTAGTTCCGCGTCAGATCGGAATTCCACCATCCGAATATCCGATTCGGAAGCAACACCCATCAATACAAGAACAATTGTCCTCTGGTTGCGTAATTAAGCGTTAAATTATGCAAGCACCACATTACATACAACCCAATGAGCCGGAGCCAAGATTGTAAACACATCCATCTTGCCGTCAATTTGTTCGCTTTATCTGGCTGTCTGTTGTCGTTCTGTTGCCAAAATCACGTTCTTAAGAGGCCTTATTCCCAAAACGCGCAAATTTCACGAAATGCGTCATTTTCTTCGAAGGCTATGATGAAAATACTTTGTTTTTTAAAACAACTATTGATGCATAATAATAGACGCGTTTTACCTACCAATAAAACGCATATTAATTTACTTACCTTATTCGAGGCTTATTTAATTGAGGCCTTGTATTAGGCCGCACGTTTCCCGCCGTATATTGCTATCTCTTTCCTACATCCCTTCTATCTTTTTCCCTCCACCTGGCAGTGGGGATGACTTTAGTTCGTTCCCAAATTTGGAATGGTTCGTCATTGGATCGAAATTAAACCAGGCAGAGTTTACTCATAAGCCACGAATAAGGTAAGTAAATTAATATGCGTTTTATTGGTAGGTAAAACGTGTCTATTAATTTGACTTGACCGTTATTCGAGGCTTATTTAATTGAAACATGTTTGTTATGGCCTGGTGGAGGACTAGACGCCAATGTGACCTGGATCTATAAAATGTATACTTTAGATACATGTTGATTAGATAAATAAAAGAAACATTACTGTAGTTCAGTTTTTTATTAGGGTTCCGTAGCCAAATGGCAAAAAACGGAACCCTAATGGATTCGTCATGTCTGTCTGTCTGTCCGTCCGTATGTCACAGGCACTCGGAAACTATACGACGTATCTGAATAAAATTTACACATAAGGTGTATTTTGTATGCAGCTACTTAGTTATGTAGTTAAATTTGAAAAAAAGAATATTTTTGGGGGGCGCTCCATACAGGTAACTAAATTACAAAAAAAAAATAACCAAATAGCAACATGTGACACATCAATCGATAGGTCTTTCAAAATAACATTGAGGTTTCTTTGACTATTTTGTGATTAAGTGAATATTTTTCTGAAATAATCGCTTAGAAAGTCAGAAAAGTTGTGTAGCCCCCCCCCCCCCCCCCCGTAACTTTTGAACCGTAAGTTCAAAAACTATGAAAAAATTTGAAGAGATGCGCCTTATCATATACTTTCTACGAAAATTATTTTGAACATTATCGGTTCAGCCATTTTTGAGTTATCTCCAAAAAACTTCTTCCATAGGCATCAGATACGACCTTTTGGTATTCGTTTGGTTCTTATTCCATTGAAGGTACGGAACCCTCCTATGCGTGGTCCGGCACGCACTTGGCCGATTTTTATTTAGTAGTAAGTACAAATAGTATGTACACAGTAATTTTCAGGAAAAGTAACAGATAATTAGGCAATCAGAAATATTTTGAAGTTGTATAGTAGGTACCAACAGCAATCATTTTTGCTACAGAATACTACGAGTAACTGATTAGTATTTAAAACCTAGTGGAAAAATCATTTTTCCCTTGTAATAGGCTCTTATAGGCCGTTGAAGTAATCTAAATATTTGTAAGAAATAACAATAACAATAGCACTTGCTGATTGTCTTAAGGTAGGTAGATAATTCTCAACATCTATTAATTAGCATAAAATTTTAAAATTCAAGGCATAATAAGAAGCTTGTTATTATTAATCATTAATTAACCTTGTTTGTTAGTTTTAATCAACTGCTGTAAATAAGTTTGTTATATTCACAGACTTATTTAAGGGTATAGGCATGACCTCGCGCCTGTAATAGTTCTTAAAAATGTATTCAGAACGCCAGTTGCCTCGTGACAGAATCTCCTCTACAGAACAATTATCCACCCAACTTTTGGAAGCTACCGCAGCCCGAATGCTGCCAGGCGATGACATTATGCCTGCCTCCCGAAATACAGATTTTACCCAACCGGCAATCAAGGCTCGCGATGCCGCTTTTACAGTACCTCTCAGAGAAATGAAAAGGTTGTTACAGTTAGCGGATTCTCTTCTAGCTTTTAATAAAAGGACAGTGCGCTTAATCCAAAACACGGGGTCAAGTTTTTGACACAACTCATTACTAATTAATTTCCATCCTGATTGTCTGTAATTCGCGCAATCAGTTTTGGACCCAAACATAGGCCAAAAAATTATTGAATTGTTAATGAATTAGCAATGGTTGCAGTCAATATTTAGCTATGTAAGATCATGTATTCTCCGGCCAGAACAGAGAAGCAAAAGCAATGCAGTTCGCCTGCAAGCCTCAAAAATATTATCATGGTTAATATTTGATTTACTAAGATAATCAACCAAGACATCTACACTCCAAATTGGAGGTTTTTTGTCCACCGGATTCCTTAGTGCTATGGATTTTAAAACGTGCTTTACAAGGACATGGGTACTTAAACTCTCCGTGGAATCCGTATAACATAGAGTAGATACTACGGATTTATAAAGAAGTATTGTCTTGTAAGATAACTTGTCAATCAAATAAAGGTCTGATAAGTATTTGGCAACATCTGCACCTGAAGGCTGTGTAGTGTTTAATTTATTTAGAAGCGACCAAGCTACCCATTTCTTCCAAGCTGTGTTATACGTTTTCCGTGTAGAGGCGCACCAAGATGATTGTAAAAGAGCAACCTGCTCCGCATTCCAGTTTGTTAGGCTTTCCGACCACCCCCACACTTCCAGACCTCTAGTGTCATCTCGTGTACATTTGGAGGCGGTAGATTTGTCGTCACGTCCAGTAGAAACCTGTCCAGATGTTGTAGCGTAAATGGAGGCGCCACGGCGCGAGCCTTGAGATCCGCTCGCCAAAAGACGCGATGCCATCGAGGAACTATCAGTAGATATGTCCCTGTCGCTTGATTCAGGTGAGCCATGCCAGGTGGAAATTCCATATCCTTGAAAAGGCATTGTGAAACAGGGCTTTGTGGCCGTTCTGGTCTATCGACGCATAATTGATCACACCATGAGCTCTCGCCGAAGCAAAAAGGTCTATGACAGGTACTCCCCATTTTGAAAAAACTAACTCCGTGCATTGTGGGAGGAGATGCCACTCCGGCGGTGCGCGCAGTCCCGATAGATGATCCGCGTGGCTGTTGTATCTCCCCGGCAAGTAAAATAGGCTTAGCTGAATTTGATATTGCTCTAATTCATGAAACACTCTGTAAGTTAGCTCCAAGAGGGCCGTGGACCTTGTTCCTCCCTGATTGCGAAGGTAGGCTATGACAGTTTTGTTGTCGCTCTGTACTAATACCGTCAAGCGAGCCAGGTATTGACACCATCTATTAAGACGTTTAGAATGGCAAGCATTTCTTTCTGGTTGCAGTGCTAGTCCTGTTCCGTACTTGTCCACACACCCCAGAGAGACTGATAATCTAGTTGCGCTCCCCAAGCAAGGTCGGATGCGTCGGTTGTAAGAAAATGTGACGGGGGTGCCACATGGATTGGTGACGGGCAAAGGCAATTGCGCATCCACCACATCAATGGCCTCTGGAGGGATCGTATATATCTTTTTTGAGTTTTCTGGAATCAGATTTAGGAGGTTCAATAAAGCTCGGTAGTTCCGCCTTCCTAAATGAACCACAAAACTCGCGAAGTTTAGCAGTCCCACCAATTTTTCCAGCTCCTTCCGGTTTGTCTTGTTGCTTTCCAGCATCTGACGAATCTGCGAGAATAGCTTCGGAGCTTTGGCTCTCGGCAAACTCTTCTGATTGGACCAAGGATCCCAATGAACGCCTAAGTACACCAAGCCTCTTTGAGGGTTCAGCACTGATTTTTCGTAGTTGACTATCCATCCTAACGTCTCTAGTCTTTTTAGAACTATCATCACATGGCTGACAAGAGTCTATTTGTGTTGGTAAGCAATCAAAAAATCGTCTAAGTATACTATTACTCTTATGTTCTTTTTTCTCAGTGTCTGGGCAAGCCAATTGGTCATTGACGCAAAGATTTTCGGCGCTGTCCTTAGACCGAACGGCAGACATGTCCTCTGCAGCAATTCTTGCCCGTAGATAAGACGTAAGAATCTTCTGTGCACTTGGGAAATTGGTTAATGAAAGTAGGCCTGAGATAGGTCTATTTTGCACAACCAATCTCTTGGTTGAAGAAAATCCGGTACACGGTGAACATTTAGTAAACCGAATCGTTCACTTATTTATTTCAGTTTTCTCAAACTCATTGCAAATTCACTTTTCAAACATCGTACGAACTCCCAATTTAACAATCTAAAATCAAACCATTATTTCAACAACACAATCGCAACCCTTTTACAACCATAACCCTTAAATTCCAACGCGAAATCTTTACTTAAACTTACCATTACCTACCTGTAAAACCTGTTGCTTATTGTCGTTACGATAAATCATACATAATGTTTCATTTCAATTTTTAATCCATTCCTTGAAAAAAATGTCTAATCCATGTAAAAATATAGTCAAATCCGGCACATTTTACATATTGAAATATATTTTATATTTATTATATTTAATAATAATTTTAAATAAAACGTATTACGAACTTAAATATATGATTAAAACATCGTGAAATATTTTTGCATTTACTATCTAAAAAAATTTGAGGTAATTATGATATAGTATTATTTGATTTCATTACGATTAAATTCTAGTGATCTATAACAGTGCAGAAAGACTATGAAATTGGAGATGAAATTACAGACGTCGCATGCCAATCCTTATATGGAGGGCACGCTGCCGTCAGGTGCCATATTTGTAAAGGATGAAATTATGTCATGTACCTGACTATTTCTACAAATTATTAATATAGAATAATTTAATTTAAAAAACAACTATGCATCCGTAAAATATATCGAAGCCTGAAAAATAATTACTCTTATATTATTTAGGTATACTAGTAGAACAACCGTTCTTTTAACTATGTGTTTCGTCATCGAGCGGCATTTACACACTTAAACAAAATATTATTAAAATACTTATGCTAAAAATGTTCATTTAAACCGTAGAGTACATACCGTAACCATAACTGTATGTAATGTTTCTTACAATAACGGTTTACTTAGAGTTAAATAGTTTTATATATATATTGTAAATTTTTACCTTTTGTGTCTAAGTGCTCCCAGATTTCACAGTATTTATGAACGAGAAAAAACTTCATTGATTACCGTACTATATCAACAAAATAAATTTCTTAGAAATATAAGATAAAAACATAAAAAATAGAAATCACTAAAGAAATAAAATCCATGTCCAACATTCTTTAATACTTGGCACCCAAAATTTCACTTCCACTTTGATGCGCGGGACCTCGTGTGTTAACCAAGGGCAGCAGAAACTGAACTTCAGGCCACGTCTTTATATCCACCGACACGAACAACTCGCAGCAGCGACCATCAAATCACTTTTCAATTCTATTAAAATGTTTATGTATGTTTATTTTTTGCTGTAAATTTATTAACACAATTCTTGAATTGATATAATGTCAGTTTTTGTTTGCACTTTTTACTCTACTCTCTCATATTCTCGAAATATTTTTAGAGTCCATTTTGCTCCAAGGCCACTTTTTTAAATGTCTTTGATACTTTAAACTTTTTACACTTAGTCTCAAAATTTTCCACTTCACGTTTATGTCAGTAGTCTATATATTTTTCTCATTTTCTATTTGTTAAAAAAATATATTTTACCGAATTGCACCAAAGTCACTACGTACTCTGGCTGGCGCAGCGCGCCGCCAGTGCAGCACGAGGCCTCACTGGCAGGGTCGCCATGTAGTGTGGGACGTTAGAGTGAAACAACTTGGTTGTAGTATATGCGTATAATGGATAAAGTTACGTGCTAGGTGCTTATATATAGGGCCAATATGTGAGAGTGTGAGTGTGGCGAAGCGCTCACACTACACATTGTAAGTCCTCTAAAACGTGTTCAAAAACGGTAGGCAATGGCTAGCATTACCACAACCGATTTTACTATGATAAGCTTTTTATGTGTGGCAGTAACGTAATTTTAAATTTACATGCTCAACTATTGATGTGTTATGAGTTTTGATAACATAATGTACACCTGCACGCTCCCGCGCGGCCGCCGACACGCGCCCGCGCGACCGCCGGCACAATAGAGTTGGCCATGGAGGTGCAATGGCGGCCATTCTATGGTTTCGGAATACGGCATTTAGGATAAATAATATGAGTGTAGATAAAGCAGTGTATGCAACTGTACGTAATTAGGCCTTATTACGTAACAGTTACATAAACTACTATTACTTAATAGTAAATTCAAAATAACATCGAATGGGGTTATACGATGGGGTCAAAAATGAATGGAGTTAGTCATTTTAGATAAAATAGTGGTAATCTTAGGTTATTAACTCAAGAATATTATGGAAGTTACAAATCAACTGTGTTTCATTTAATAATTTAAATATACCTATAGGTACGGTCGGCGTTACTTTACACTAGCATTTTTAAATTTAAAAAAGATTTCATGTGTTTTTAGCGTTTCGTTATTTTGAAACAAGAATTTAACATTAAATTACATTTTCCGTTAATGGAAAGTGAACAGAAACTGCGACTGCTTGTAATATTTTATATAGAGTATGCTTATACATAAATATAACGTATTTAAAATTGAAAATAGAAAGTCTTTCAGTATGCCAATGCATACTTAAAGATTTCCGGTCATTAATTTTAAATTTGAACAAAAGTACTGCATAAAGCAACCCTATAAAAAAATTACAACTCCCGATAACAGATGGCGGTAGCGACTCGGTTACCCGCCAGAGCCTCAGAGTTTGTTCTCTATTTCAGTATACATATAAGAAGGTACTCTGTGCTAGACGCCAATGACGAACCATTCCAAATCTGGGAACGAACTAAAGTCATGCCAACTGCCAGGTGGAGGGAAAAAGAAGGGATGTAGGAAAGAGATAGCAATATACGGCGGGAAACGTGCGGCCTATCTCAATTAAATAAGCCTCGAATAACGGTCAAGTCAAATTAATAGTTCAATTATTTATCTACACATTCTAGACTGCCAATGAAGCCTTTTCGGATTTTCTAGGTAGATGTACCGTCATTTCGAAATTACGCAAAAAAGGGCAACAATTGTTATTAAATTTCAAGAAAATTAAATTGAGTATATCGTCATGTCTGAGACAGCCAATGAAGTAAAAATCTAAGATTCATCTTGGATAATAGACAAAATACCTGATTATATGCCAGTTTTTTCATGGAAACACGGTTACAATACAATACAATACAAATACTCTTTATTGAACACCTCAAAAAGAGAATCAGTACAGAAAATGCATAAAGTCAGATTAGAGGTAAACAACAGGCGGTCTTATCGCTAAAAAGCGATTTCTCCCAGACAACCTTTAGGTAGTGGAATTGTGTTACATAAACTAAGTCAGTAGGTGTTGCAAAACAGTGAAGAAAAGCGGGAAAAAAAACTTAATATCACAAAAACATTATTTTTTTCCACGAAAACCCTATAAATAATTTGTCCTTAAATACTACCATAGCAAAGTTAAACTACTTGTATTTCTATCGCTATAAAAAAATCATTACTATAGTGATAAATTTAATGTGAATTTTAAAAAAGCTAAACTAATAATGTGCCTTACATACAGTTAATTTTAATTGCTTTTACGAGTAGATAGCATCTTACATAATCGAACGAGCGGAGCGTAAGCGAAGGGAAGTTCTTAATACAACTTCGGACACAACGGAACTGTCAGCTGGCTATCTAGACGTCTGCATTTCGATGGCTTTTTGATTTTGAATAGTTAGTTGTTTCGCGTTTTTAGGGTTCCGTAGCCAAATAGCAAAAAACGGAACCCTTATGAATTCGTCATGTCTGTCTGTCTGTCTGTCCGTATGTCACAGCCATTTTACTCGTAAACTTTTATCTTTAAGAGTTCGTATATACCTAATAGTCGAATACTAAGTTCTGTTACTAGAGTTTTCACTAAATAAATAGGAATAGGTAGCAATATTTCAATTATTCATGTACGATCAGGTTCAAAATTGCATGGTCAATTTATCAATGAATTCATTCATAAATTGGCCATGCAATTCTGAACCCGATAGTACATCATTTAAAATCTTATTTAATAGTCAATATATTACAATATGATTTAGATTGTTATTAAATCAAATATAAACATTGAAAAAATAATCAACCCAGAAGAACCCAGGAAGATTATTTTTTCAATGTTTTCAATGTTTGTATTTGATTTAATAACAATCTATTGTATGAGTGGAATGTCCCACTTTAAAAACATGCAAAAATAATTATATATTGATTTGTAAATTACTGTCGCAGTTTTTCAGAATTCTTTATAACACTTCGGAAAAAGGCGTGAAAAATATACGTCAAAATTACACTCCTTGTTCGTATTGATTTTAATCCTATTTATTTTTAATCACGTTTAAGACGCATCGGTCTTGCACAATTCGGTAGCTATATTCTTTAGCTTCAATTTGGTATACGTATAGTTCACGTGGGTCTCTCTGATATAGTACATTGTTGTAGAGGCTTGAAAGTAAGCTATAGGTGGATCGAGTTAGTTCGAGGGCCGACCCGCCAGGGGAGGCCCTCGAAGATACGAGTCCACCTATAGCGCTTTCGGCCGAGATATTACATAGTGCTTTTCACGACTACTGTGAGGAAATAAAAAAAACATTTGTCATAATAATATAAATGCTTTAATAGAATATCCAATTCAGTATTCCATTCCCGCCTTTTTACTTTTTTTTTCTTTCAAGAAGCGTTTTTCTGTTGTTTGCTTCAAACCGACTCATTACTTAGAGGCGTTTTTGATAAAAAACCACAAACGGCTAAAAAAGTAAAAACGCCTTAAGGGTGAATAAATGGTTTTGACGTTTCTTTTTTTTTTAACAGGTAGTTGGCCCGATAAACAATCTTATTTTATTTTTGAAACATAAAGTTGTGCCAAAAAAGACCTTTTAATGTTTTTAATGAATGCAATGACATAACTGGACAATTTACTTTCCAACGAATGACATTTCATCGCTACAATAACATTGCTGTAGTGGTGGTTCAGGTGCTACAGCAAATGCTTACTTTCCAGCTTGGATTTTGACCATCTTTTGTCACATTTCCGAACAGTAGCGTGAAAAAATACTAGACTATACGTTGCAAGTCTGCTTGTTCCATAGCAGTCTAAATTTATGTCTTTTGTGCAAAACTTAAAATGGGGCAATGTTTCAAATGGGAATATCTGTGGGATAAAATCGCAATGAAATTAAATGGTGGTCACGCAATTAGCTCTGATAAACAGGTTTCTTACAAACAAGCAATATAACCTTCTAATCAAAGGTGCAATATTTATTTGATGCACTTTTGTGAAGTGTAATTTTCTTAAATTTACCGCGTGTTTCGTCTTCAGGCAATCTTGTCCTTTATAAGGATTTTCAATAAATTTCCCATCTGATTTGTATATTATTATACCATAATATATTCATTAGAAACTAGGCTATTAAATAATTACGTTAATTTTTTATTTAGAACTTTATTTTATATTTTTATCAGTCAGAAATCTGGTAACAGAACTTAGTAACCAACTAGGTAGTAAGGAACTAGAAGGCGCGAAACAATCATCATACGGGTCTTGTTATATTGCTCAACTCGTTTGCATGGAAATCGCGAGTTCTCAGATCGAGGCGGACTAGTACTAGTATATCAAAGGTTCACGATAAAACATGGAAAAATTAAATAAATCTAGGTGAGCAGTGAGCTACCATAACACAGTCAAAATACGACAAATCCCGAAATCTCTCGGACAGTCCTGAAATTTGATATGTATCTTATTAGAGGTCCAGTTTTCAGGTCCAGACCATATGATGTTCCAGGATCTCGAGGAATCGCCGCCATCTTGAAAAATGTGTTTTATCTTTTAAACTTAAACTCTTAAACTTCGCACTCCATGGAAATATGATTTAGGAAAATAAGTATTAAAGCTTATTAAATTCTACACGAAAAAGTCATACATTTGTTTGAGAAAAAAATATTCTTAAAGAAAACCCTCGTACAAGTGAAATGTTTCGTCAGTATCTTCCCAGGGCATATTTTCTTGTTTGATTACGAATTTCACCTTTCTTTATAGAATTTTACCTGAGCTACACCAACATCAACATTTTACCCGACTGCGACATAAACAAAAAGTAGGGTAATGGTAAGGTCCTGGAACGTCAAATGGTCTGGACATGGAAACCGGACCTCTAATTAATATACATACTATTCAGGACTGTCCGAGAGATTTCGGGATTTGTCGTATTTTGACTGTATTACCAGTGGCAAATATCGTTGACATGGCTGTCATTAAAATCATCAAAATATCTCCCAAGCCATACCTCGCATTGTGGATATTAATGTTATGTCAAGATAATTACGCCTATCCATCATCGCGTCTATTTCGGCACATTTGTCGTGGACACCGGATGATGAATGACCCTTTACGCTATTGTTTTAATTTACGAGTGCTAAATTTAATAATCATCCGTACAACACTCGTTTTAACAATAGCAATAGCAATAGTGGCTACAGTGGCATGGCGCCGAATTCTAGTTTTAAAATCTATACATATAATAAAGCTGAAGAGGGTCGAAAGTCTGTACATGGAAGATAATCGAAAAAAAGTTGGCTAGGGATACTTAGAATCGATAACAGAACACGTTCCAACAATTTTTAGAATTTTTGTCTGTTTATCTGTTTGTCTGTTTATCTGTTTGTCTGTTTATTCGACCACGCATCACGTGAAAACGGCTGAACGGATTTCGATGAAATTTTGTATAGTGATAGTTTGAGTCCCGGGAAAGGATAATATATTGTTTTAATCCCAAAAATCAACCCTGGTGGGGGTGAAAATGGGGTTGAAAGTTTGTATGGAGAATTTTTAACCGCTGAAACGATTTAGATAGAAATGAGTATGGAGATAATTTGAGTCTCGAGAAACGTCATAGGATAGTTTTCAAACCCTTGTAGGGGTGACAAGGGGGTTGGAAGTTGGTATGAGGATTTTTTTACCGCTGTACAGATTTAGATGAAAATTGGTATAGAGATAGTATGGGTCTCGAGAAAGGACAAAGGATAATTTCATCTTGAAAAAAGCCCCCCCCCCCCCCCATCTTACTTTAGAACCGTACGTCCAAAAAATTTGAAAAAAATAATGGAAGTGAAGCCTGAAAGGTACTTTCAATAAAAACTATCTATCTATACATCTATCACGTGAAAACGGTTGAATGGATTTTGATGAAATTTTGTGTAGAGATTGTGTAGAGTTTGAGTCCCGGGAAAGGACAAAGAATAGTTTTCATCCCGAAAATCAACCCCTGGAGGGGGTGAAAAGGGGGTTGAAAGTTTGTATGGAGATTTTTAATAGAAATTAGTATGCAGATAATTTGAGTCCCGAGAAACGACAGAATAGTTTTCATCCCGAAAATAAACCCTTTCCGCCCGAAAAGGGGGTTGGAAGTTGGTATGACGATTTTTTAACCGCTGAACTGATAAAGATGAAATTTGGTATAGTATGGGTCTCAAGAAAGGACAAATGATAGTTTTCACTCCGAAAATCAACCCTAAAGGGGTGAAAAAAGAGTTGGAAATTTGTATAGGGAATTATTAACCGCAGAATCGATTCAGATAAAATTTGGTATGGAGATAATTAATTAAAAAGGAAATAAAATAGTTTTATCTCGGAAATTATCCCTTAAGCGGATGCAAAAGGGGTGGAAGTTAACATGGGGAAGAAACAACCAATAACCGCTGTACGTATTTAGATGAAATTTGGTATGGAAATAATTTGTAATTTTTTGGTCAAGGTGTTCATATTTATAACATGTTACCCGTCCATGCTTTAAATTTACCTTTACCCGCTCTTATGAAATATTTGAAAATGTCATGAATGTCAAAGGGTTATTGCAGGTTCGAGGACTATATATGACGGACAAAGATGCATGGCCCAAACCAAAAAACTACTACAAAATCATCTTACATTTATAGGACACCGTTTAGGTAGGAAAACATATCAAACGTTTTGTGAAGCAGTCAGATTAGGATTTTTTTTTCTTTATAATTAAACAATGGGTACATTATCTGTCTCTCAAGGTGTTTTGATATGCCTTCTTGAAGAACTACGCATTATTTTGTATCTTTCAGACCTAATAATATACACTGTTTTGACAAAAATAAGTCCCGTCGAGTTTCTTTTCGGTCATAATACTTCTTGGGCCAGAGGTGTAGGGTTAGAACCGGTGGTAGTTTTGGAACGAAGATCCTTATCGGACGGTTCGCGGATGGGGGGCTAAGCGAAAAAAGTCACGTGACCGTCACGAAAAAGCGTCACGTCACGAAAACGCGACACCCATACGATTGAGAAACATGTAAAATGGAATGAAATAAAATATATATAAAATAGAATGAAGTGAAGTGAAGTGTAGTGAAAAGTGAAAGTGAGAAGTGACAAAGTGACAAAAGTGATGAAAGTGAAGTCGAGAACCTAAAAGTAAAAAAAGTCGAAAATGTCAAAAATGGCTAAATTTCTAAATTTCAAAAATTTCAAAAACTTCGAAAACATCAAAAATTTCAAAAATTTCAAAGATTTCAAAAAAATTAAAACCACAAAATTTACGAAAAAGTCAAACATGAGATAAAATTAAATAATATGACTTCGTTCCAATCGAGTGTTCCACGACACTCACGTATTTTATTTTTGTCTGACGTTCATTAGTGCATAAATGTCTTGATCTACACCAATATCATAAATCCTCTATTCCGCGTTCGGAACCGCATGTAATTACCACCATTATCTGTGACAGTGTGGTAAAAACCTATGAAAATTCATAACCTACGGTAACGTAATGAAAATCCGCCCCCCGACCGCCGGCACGCCCCCCCCCCCCCCCCCCTCGACCGCCGGCGCAATAAGGTTGGTCATGGCGGTGTAATGGCGGTAATTCTAATTGTGCATGTATGCTTCTGTACATAATTAGGCCTTATTACGTAACAGTTACATAAACTACTATTTATCTCTTTTTAGGGTTCCGTAGTCAACTAGGAACCCTTATAGTTTCGCCATGTCCGTCCGTCTGTCCTCGGTCTAGCTCAGTTACCGTTCTCACTAGCACAGACTATATACTAGCACTAGAAAGCTGAAATTTGGAGGCCTGATAAGAACTTTTAATAAAAACTATATTGAATAAAATCGGTTCAGCCGTTTTTGAATTATCAGTCAAAAACGCATAGTGAAAGAAAGTGCCGAATAGTAAAATGACGTAAGCGCCGCCAAATATCCCTTAATAAACGACCTTTTGAACGGATGTTTAATAACAGGACGGCATCTACGAAAGTCCACACTGAGCATCGTCCGACATGCTCTTGCCGGTTTTTTTGCATTGTTATCCCGGAAATCACCCCTTAAGGATTACTAATTCCAATTCTAGAAAATCCCCAGCCAAGTTATACGCAGCCTATATAAATTCAACGTCTAAAAGGGGGGGGGTAGCCACTACACTACACGATTGAGTTAAATTTGCATGGGTCATGGACCCCCCCCCCCCCAATTGCCCAATTGCACCTCAAATAGAAAAAAAAATCATTTCTGTATTTGTGACACCCCCCCCCCTTCCCCAATTTCAACCGCGCCTGTTCTTACCTTTCATGCTTAGACTGATTTGACGGGAGGATCGATTTGGATGATATTTGCCGTGGACATGAACGTATAAATACAAAAGTGGTCCTGTATCGTCCGATATACACCTATAACTACTCTGTCGTTTAAATCATGCCAAAAAAAATAATATGATAAAAAAGGATTCATTTTTGAGTGTAGTTTCATTTAGTGGTAATTGTAAAATATTTTATTAGGACTACTGTCCTCTGGCGTATCCATCTGTCAACTTTACTTCAAGTTCCGCCTCCAGGGTAGCGGGAGAGAAATAAGGGGTGAATTAGCCGCTTACTGACACAGACCGAATTCCACGCGGGCGGAGCCTCGGGCACAGCTAGTAAGTACATAATTTCAAATATAACTCGAACACACAACAAAATGATCAACCAATATTGTAGTTGTACCTACTTGTGTTGCAACAGAATGATTTTCAAGCAAATTCTAATATTTCTGATTCATCATCAGACGTTCAGGCGCTAGCTGTATTGCGTAGATATTGCATTGGAGTTGTATTGAAGTTGGATCGTGTATAAACGTGTTTTAAAGTTAGAATAATATGGACCATGGATTCTTACAAGTATCGTATGATGATAATAAGAATGAATAAGATGGCCAAGTGCGAGTCGAGCTCGTGCCGCAAGGTGCTTGAGAAACAACATATCTACCTTTACCTTTATAAAATGTCTGCTAGACTACGCTTTTCTTCAAGAGGAGGCGCGGTCCACGGGGGCGGGGAGGGGTTGGTCACATGGTGCATGACCCCGCCCCCCCCCCAAATTGAACACGTCGAATACAAAAATTCATTACTGACCCTCTCAAAAATAATTTCTGCATTAGTGACCCCCCCCCCCAAAACTTCATAGTGACCCCCCCCCCCCCAATTTCAGGTTGCGACCGCGCCTGAAATGAGGCAATAAAAGGTACAGTTGCCATTACACTTATATGTATATCGTTCAGCAGATATAAAGTGCATGTTCAGATATCTTTGAGTATCTTGGTCGCTCTGATATATTTGATGGCAACTGTACTAGTTTATTCCCATGATACCACATTTTTCCGATTTTACAAAAAAAATACGACATGGCTTTTAAGCACATATCCGGCCGGCCATTCACTTTTTGGTTGATTTTGCATATGCCTTGGCCGTGATTCGAAAAATAAACACACACACTGGACAGACACAGCTCCAACCCAACTTTATTTGTTTTTTTTTTCGAATCGCGGCCCTTTAGTGTTTTTTGTTTGTAATACAAACAATCTTTGAATACAAAGAAAAAAACTAATACGAATATTTGACGATCGTGCTCTCTGGAGAGCATACTCTGGCCAACCAACTTGTCGGAGACCATCTGGGCGTCGGCGTCCTAGGTAGCGCTGAAAAGGCGAGGTGCTGAAGGATCTCACCGCGCTGGGCGCCGTTGACTGGACAGAGACGGCTGTGAACAGAGAAGCCTGGCGATCTTTGGTGTCGGAGGCCAAGATCCAGTTTGGGTCGCTGCACCACTGCAGTAAGTAAGTAAGTCATATCCCTATCATAGAAATGAGCTTTTAGCGTAGGTACATTCACATAGATACATAGAGTCTGTCCGGAAAGAAAAGTATCTTAGAATGTATGCGCTGCCATTTAAACCACGACACTTCTCCTCCCGGACAGACTCTAACTCGTGTAAACGCAGCCTTCACCACCGGTTGAATTAGTGTAGGTATTACCATTTCAATTCATAAATAGGTATACGTTGAACTAATGAAGCTTGCATAACTGATGTGAATTTACATACTAAATGTTCACGAGCAGTAACGGAGAGGGTATCTGTGGATAGCTCCAATGCAATCGCTTAGGTAGACCAGTCTAATGTGGTCTTTTATTATGTAGCTGTTTCGGATCTTGAGGTTTTACTTATATTAGTTCGCTTGAGATGAACGTGGTGAAATAAATCTGTTGTGTATTCACGCTGTCATAGTAGGAAACGGTCTGAAATTGATGGCTATGAAATCTGGCAAGTTATTTACCTACATTATAATATCGGCAGCAAATTGAGTGTGATTGTAAGGTGTTATCGTTTATTGGACGCGTCAACTTCGTTTCACATCATTGCGATGTCAACTTTTCTTGCTAATCCATTGAAATGGTACATTTTGCCATGCTTTATTAAATCAGGTATGGCTATTTTTTTTAATGTTATCACTTATCAGTCATGAAATACTTATGTTAAACAAGAATTTCCGACTTCAGAATCGCACCGGGTCAATGTCAAGTTCTTAAAAAAACCGCCCAAGAGCGTGTCGGGCCACGCTCAGTGTAGGGTTCCGTAGTTTTCCGTCCGTCACAGTAAGTGTCCCCACTTAAGAGTTAATAACACCGCCATGTAGGATATGATTTGAGAGTTCCACGTACAGCGACATCTATCGGCAAATTAAGTAAACTATTGCGCGCGAGCTTAAAGTATGGAAGATGATTTTTATGGGATAATTCTTTATTGCGTGAACCGATTTTCACCGTTTTTACTTTATTTGAAAGCACGTCATTTCATTGTAATTTTTTAGAAATTACAGGTACAATAAATACCTGCTTATATGGTTAAATTACAAACTTAGTTCAGAAATTATTTTGTAATTTTTTTTCAAAAACTATTCATCCTATCAAGTTCAAAATAATTTTCCTAGAAAGATTTTATAAAGTTCAACTTTTGAAATTTTTTTCATATTTTTAAAACTTATGGTTCAAAAGTTAGAGGGGGGGGGACGCATATTTTTTTACTTCTGGAGCGATTATTTCCAAAAGTATTTACATTATCGAAAAATGATTTTAGTAAACCCCTATTCATTTTTAAATACCTATCCAACAATATATCACACGTTAGGGTTGAAATGAAAAAAAAATCACTCCCCACTTTACATATAGGGGAGGTACCCTAATAAAAAATTTTTTTCCACTTTTTATTTTACCACTTTGTCGGCGTGATTGATATACATATTAGTACCAAATTTCAGCTTTCTAGTGCTAACGGTCACTGAGATTATCCGCGGACGGACGGACGGACGGACGGGCAGACATGGCGAAACTATAAGGGTTCCTAGTTGACTACGGAACCCTAAAAAACACTAAAATTTCGTTATATTTTTGGTTTCTAACATTTTTTCTAACAAAGGACATATGTTATGGCGAAAGTACCCAAAGACCCTTTACCGTTGACTATCTCTATAATAAAATTGAAAAACCAGAACGGGATAAAAAACGAGGGAAGAAGCGAGATGGTGCCTTACCAAATTTTAAGAACTTTCTTGACACGTTTCTCGAATACAACGCACGTATCATGAGAAAAAACTATTCAAATCTATTGTCTTAGTATGAGAATAGAACAAGAGCGTAAAAACTACCGATTGCGCTGCGTATTTATTTTACAATTAGCCAAAGAAATTTTCATAATTTTCTTCATTTTCGACTATCGGTCATTTTCGGCAACTCTCGGTTGGTTTCGCTAAACTTGAAGTGTGTTTATGTCTTAGATAATTAAATCAACCGGAGCGGCTATGTCTGACATTTTCTATACAAAAAAAGTCTACCGATTTTTGCGGGGGAGGGGCACGTCAAATGTATGGCTATTCGTACGTAACGTACAAATAGCCACGTCAGATAAACGTCAGTCCATACAATAAATATGACCACTGGTCATAATATGTTTTCGGCAGAGGGGAACGCCTGTCATGGCCGCTCTGGTTGGTTGAATTCTCTAAGCTTATGAAAGTACTCTGTGAGACAAATGTCAAAATGAACATAAATGGATGTTTATGTCATATCATAATTATTGTTTGTTATGTTATGATGATTGTTTGATATATCTATATTGCCGGCCACCTGAAATAGTGATAAGTTATTATAGAGGAAATACCAAGAGTTGTAAATATTAACTTATCATTAAAGACACTGGGCCCCTGGTCGGCCGACATGAAGTGTTTCATGAGTTTAAACGGAGTATTCTTTTCAAAGTTGGGATTTTTATAGGTAGATTTATTTTCAACCGACTTCAAGATTTCGAAGGAGGAGGTTATCAATTCGTCGGTATCTTTGTTTTTGCTATTTTTCAACCGACTTCAAGATTTCGAAGGAGGAGGTTATCAATTCGTCGGGATCTTTGTTTTTGCTATTTATTTTTTTTTTATGTATGTTCACCGATTATTCGAAGACGGCTGGACCGATTTGGAAAATTCCTTTTTTTTTTTTTTTTATGTATGTTCACCGATTATTCGAAGATGGCTGGACCGATTTGAAAAATTCTTTTTTCGTTTGAAAGAGTATACTTCACAGTTGGTCCCATTGTAACCAGGTCAGGATCTGATGATGGGATCCTGGAGAAATCGAGGGAACTCTTCAACTATTATAGGCACACCTATAGTGATTTGAGTATTTTTTACAGCAGCTCGAGCATTTGCTTTTGGAATGGTGGATGTTTAGTGAAGTCGGTTCTTTTTTGTTCAAAATTATTATACATACATTTAAAAGTAGTCTGTTAGTATAGCTTTATTTTTTAAGTTGTATTTTAGTTTTAATTAATTTAGTGACATTTATTATCAAGCCATCAGATTATAAATTTAAATTGTGCATCTTATTGCAAAAACCGGCAAATAGGGGGGCGATTTTTGACAATCGAGCGCTTAAATAACTATCGCTGTTGTTTTTAAAACATCATTTCTTCGTTTTATTCAGAGTTTTAAATGAGCGCTGGAATCTCAAAAATCGCCCCCCTGCGCAAACGAGCGAACGGTAGCGGAGATTATGAAATAGCAGCGCACACTGATAACTTGACAGTCATGGCATGATTCCCGGCAGTGTTGAATGCTGAAGGTTGCCTAATGATAGATAACATAATAAGGTGTCGGAATTTGAGTAAACATAAGATACACTCTTTATTTTACTTACGCGAACGGAGCCGCGGGCCCGTCTAGTATTTTTATAATGAGCTTAATTAAGTTTACAAACACCTCATAGTTTTCGAGAAACAGTTCTACAAAGTTGGACGTATTTTTTCCATATGTACGAGTATGTTGAATGGGTTGAATATGAGATAAGATTAAATCCGATTATCATACAGTTACTTGCTTTGGTTGGATATCGTGCTAGTTTAATCCAGCAGTTATGTCGAATGAAGGTAAGGGTAGCTGGAAAGTATTCCGAACTCAATGGAACTTTAACGGATAGTTTTGGGGTATACTATGACGACTCTCCTAAGTTTTCGACCTCGAGGACCCTGAGGAAACTTGGGTGGGAGGATAAAACCTCAAAATTTTCCGACTCTTGTCAGTTTCTTACTTGCCGTTTATGAACTAAGCACATTTTGTATGTAACGTACGTATGACAAAGTTAAAGAGCAATAAATTGTCCTTAAAGTAAGCTGTCAAACCAGATGTTAAGACCAAATATTAACAAAGATACAACGAAACAAAGTAAGACAAACTTTATTTAGTATGTAGTATTACTATTTTTGTACTCATTTCTATATAATTTTGTTTATTATTTGGCAATACATATTTTGAAAAAAAAGCTTTTTTAAAAACTAGTGCCTACGCCAATATATGGGATTAGATTGCTAAGCAGCTCCCAGGCTCAATTGAGCCATGGCTAAAGCCAATAGAAATGCTAGAAGGACGAATCAGCAATTTTGACGTCTTAGAAAACCAATAACATACTTATTACTTGTTTTTGCATACTTGTTACCTCTGTAGATATTAAGTAAAAGTAAAGTAAAATCCTCTTTATTGCACACCTCAGAATAAGAATACAGCACTACAAACCTATTTTACATATGAAAAACAGGGGGTATTATCGCTAATACCTAAGCCATATCTTCCAGACAACCTTTGTATATACATATTATGTTCCGTTAAGCTGTCACGTGTCACACTTGAAAAGTCATAAGTAGTCATAACTTTTCAAAATTGCTACAAAATTTTTGGGTCCGCCACCATATTGGAATCTCAAAAATAAATTGGCTGTACCTTCGTTAATATTTGGCCTAAAAGTCGGGTATGACAACTAAGGTTCAGGATATTTATTTCTCTTTAACTTTGCCATACAAGGTGTACACAAAAAGGGCTTAGTTTATGAGATATAAGTCAAATACTGAAAAAAATTGAGGTCGAAAACTTAGGAGAGTCTTCCTAGTTCCTAGTATTCCCCCAAAAAACCCGTTAAAGTTCCGTTGAGTCTGGATTACTTTCCAGGTGAAATGTACATAACTGCTGGGCTAGATGGTGCCTTTACTTACATGTATGGTCACGTGTTCCTAAGCATATACTTACATATAGGTAATGTGTAAGAGAACCAATATCGCGACGATATCTTCGACGTCCAAGGTAAACTATACCTACAAGCGATCTTAAAGCATTTAAGATTTTTTTTAAAGTAATTTAATTAAAAAAATTAAGGGAAGACATTTATTTGGTTATTTGATAAGTACAACCTGCGCTGCTTACGCATAATGCGTACCAGGCATTCATTGTCACAGCAATAAAATATCAGAATTTTGAATTCAATCATTTCATATTTATAGAAGCCATCAAACATGGATTATACTCGTATTTCCAATTTGCATGAAATCAATATCATTGGGCTATTAATATCACACGATCATACGTAGATAGGCAATTATGCTTTAAATGAATAAAGTTTCCGAATTCGCAATTTTAAAAATAGAAACATGATTTTTCGTATTCACCATAAATAATATATAAGTAGGTATTATGTGTAAATCGTAAATTTTTTTTTTTTTAATAGTGTTCACCCTTTATTATGTATTTTTATTATTTTTAAAATTATATTCTACTTCATCAAATGCTACCTTAGTTGGTGCAAAGCGAACAGAAACATAACATTAAAATAAAAATAATAAACACTATAAACTTAAACTACAAGTAGAAAATATCACCTAGATCGCTGCCAATGGGTAGTGTGCCCAGAAGGCTGGCCGCATTGCCACGTTGTATGGCAATGCTTATTCGCTGAGCGAAATACTGGCCAGCCCTCTGGTCACCTGTTGTTTCAATCAGGCGCGACGCTAGGTTTTTATATACCCTGCGCGCGCCCGGTCCCCATGGCCCCAGCGTCTCGACCCCAAACGCCTCAAATATGTAGCCACTGCCAAGGACGGCATACTTGCGGTGTTTGAGGTCTTCGGCTCCGGATGCTGCAGATCCAGCACTACTACTAGTACCTGGAAGATGGGACGGCGCCAGGGTGTCTACACATGTAGCATCCCAGACTAGGGGCCGCCCCATCCTCCAAGGCACCAATGTCATTCCGTCGGGCCTCTTGCGATCGTCTCTCGCAAGGCCAATAGGCTCTAAGACGGCTGGCATTTTGACGCTGACAAGGGCCCTCCGGATGACATCGTTAAAGCTGGCATGGCGAGGAATGCGCCCGGCGCTTCTGCAGCAGGACAGCCCGTGATGACCAAGGTTGTCTACCATGGTACCGCATTGGCAGCGATGTGGAGCATTAGTTGGTGTCCCTATCCGCAAACTGGTCGCCAAACGGAAGGTTGTGTTGTCCAGGAGAGTGCCTATGGAAGGTGATGGTAGGGCTTGTAACCACAGACCCGACTCCCACTCCGCAGTCGCAAGGAGACGAGCTCGATCTGACGAACTAGTTGACGTATGAAGAAGATTGTTCCGCACTAGTCGACAGAGCGGCTCGTCCCATTGCCTCTGCGAGCCGGGATTGGCAGGCAGCTGTATTGGGGCAGGTTAATGCCCAGACATTTTTGGCCTCGGTACAGTGCGCAGCCTCCAGGACGCCGAGAGAAGGGGTTAGTATACGTCCGATTAGGTTCCCCGCGCTGTGTACCGATGACAAAAATGCAGGCAATGAAACACTAGAAATTTTCCGTATGCCTAGGCCGCCATGCCTTGTAGGCAGGCTAGCCTGGGTCCAGGATCTATCGTCGAAATGTATGTTAAGAATCAATTCCAAAGTTTCTTCCAATAAACTGTCAAGTTTTAAAAGCAGGTTAGGGTGTTTCCAAAGGTGGCTACCTCGAAGAACATAGGTAAATTTGGGTACAAATAGACATTGCCGAATGATGGTATAAGCTACGTGCATATTAATTTTTAACAAACGGTCGGAAACAGATCTAAAATTTTGGATTTTGTCATTGACGTAATTTTCAAAAGATTGATCCAAAATTGGGCAACCAAGGAGGTGAAGCATGCTTTCATTTACAATTTTGATTCCGGGAGCTATGTTTCCAAAACTTTCTGTTATACTTTCTTTATCGGAGATTGTGTTTAAGACAAAAAGTTCACATTTAGAAAAATTTAGAGTCAAACCGATAGATTTAAGGGCAGATGTTAAGTTTTGCAGATCGTTTAATACCGTACTTGCATCACCCCCAAGTGTGCCATCGTCCAGGTACCAGACATTCAATTTTGAATTTAGAGTTTTGATTTTAGGGTGGATAGCCAGACAAAAGATTGCCGGACCTAGGGGGTCACCCTGCTGACAACCTACGGAGGAGGCCAAGAGGTTTGATTGGTACAAAAGTTTTGTAGGGGAACTATAGCACTGCCAAAGAAATTTGTATGTTTCGGGAATTTTCTCTTTAATGTGAGTCAGCAGGGTGCGTCGGTCCACTGAATTGAAGGCGTTCGTAACGTCCACCTTCAGCAGCACCTCACCCGCTCCGTGTTCCACGTAGGTACGCACGGCGTGAACGGCGGCTTCGCAACCGCTGTTGGAGCCAAATCCCAGTTGTAGAGGGCTAAACTCTAATCGTAAATATAATTTCGCTTATCGAGTTGTTATTTTTACAACGTATTTCCATTGGACAAACCAATTGATAAAAAAAAATCTTCTTTTTAATAGAAATACGAAGTTATATACATGAATTTAGCCTCCGGTTCCATATTGTATGGTTCGCTCTCAGTACAAAAGTGAAAATAACTATGCGCATCGAGAAAAAGTTATGAATTTTTGATGAAGGTCCGTAAAATTTTTGGACCTACACGTCATAATGAGGGGTCCCGTGCAATATGTTATCACTATCTGGTTAAGGCTACTAGGGGTTGTATGATATCATTTCCGTAAAAACAGACATGCAGAATTCATTTTTGATATTAAACATGGAAAAATTCATAGTTAAAAAAAGTTGTGCGGAGAAAAAAACGCAAAAAAAAAATTTTAGAACGTTATATAACTAATAAGTATCAATTATTTTTTAATAAGAAAAATATTTTAAGGAAGCATATTTAATGCAGTTTATAAACATATACAATTTTAAGGCAAAAACTACGCGAAATAAATCTTTCGCGTCGTGGTGTATACGTTTTCTACATTCCATAGTAAGTATCGAAAATCAATGTGAAACGTAAACATCCGTAGCGTTGACCTTATAATGTATATATTGCTTATTATTAGTTAATTTTAGTTGTTATTATTATTATAATTAATTAGTAATAGCCACTACAAAATGGAAAAAAGCTTTTAAATCGTCAGTATTGGAACAAATAAGTTTTTTAATTCTTTTTTTTCTTTTCTGCATTTTGTAGAGGGTTTTCTGCGCAAATTCGACTAATGATAAGCATTACATACATTTAAAGGTCAATACGCTACGGATGTTCCCGTTTCACATTGATTTTCGATACTTACTTACTATGGAGAAAACATATACACCACGACGTGAATGGTTATTTTTCACGTAGTTTTTGTACAGCATAAGTCCAAAACTAAAAATATTCATCATGGGGCACTCTATCCATGGTCAAAAATTCACAACTATTTCTCGAAGCGCTCAATTTTTTAAATTTCTAGCTCCAGTACCATTATAATGGACATTTGTTTCCAATTATTGGTTTCAATTACACTGGTTAGATGTAGTCGAATATTTGCTTACTCAAGAAACGATGATAACTTCACTAACCATGGCATCGCGCCAGCGATACTAACAAGGCGAGGCTCTCGTCTCGACGCTCTCTCGGAGCTCTCGACCCCGCCTCTTAAGAGTTTTGTTTAGCCACAATTAGGCGAATACATCGTTTGAGTGCACTCGGAAAAACAACCTAGATGAAACTAAGCCCGGTGGTGAAGTTCTTAAATGTTTTATGTTTATGCAGGCTTTTTTTTTTATACTACGACGGTGGCAAACAAGCATACGGCCTGCCTGATGGTAAACAGCTACCGTAACCTATGGACGCCTGTAACTCCACAGGAGTCACATGCGCGTTGCAGCCCTTTAAAAAAAGGAGGATTCACTGTGTTGACGGCTAAAGGAACAAGAGGGTCCCTCATCGTCAACACACTGGGTCCTCTTTGAGCTCTTTGGCAACCTTACTCACCAGCAGGAACACAACACTATGAGTAGGGTCTAGTGCTATTTGGCTGTGGTTTTCTGTAAGGTGGAGGTACTTCCCCAGTCGGGCTCTGCTCCAGATTTGAGCGAGATGACATTCACTGAACGTGCCCTACCACACTAAGCGAGATGCCATTCGCAGTGCACCTCTCTTTTTGGCATAGTTTAAGGACATACCCAAGTCCGGACGTAGTTTAAGGACATACCCCGGGTCCGGGTCCGGGTCAGGCTATATTCCTTAGGCTGTATTCTTACTTTAAAAAACACGTAGAGCCACGATCCTACTTCAATAGAACTTCAACGCATCAACAACGCAATACAGCGAGCGCCTAACCATCTGAATCAGAAATACCAGAATTTGCTTGAAAATTATTCCGATTCAACTCCAATACAACTTCAATGTTTGTTGATTACTTGTTGTGTGTTAATTTTGTGTTGGAGATAGTTTGTATTTTAAATATAAGTATTGGTTATGTATTTTAAAATTAGAATACGGCAACTTATACTCTTCGAGCTTTACGTGAAACAGGGTTGATAACTGAAGAGATTTATCTAATATTTATATTAGTTATTGAAAGTCTTTTCTAATAAAGAATTAAGGGAAAAGTTGGAAAACTTCTTAAGAACATATTCTTAAGAACTAAAAACATTTTTATGTAAATCAAAAAAACTTATATTGAAGTCCATATATATTCGTACATTTTTACACAGTTTGAATTGCTTTTCAGATAAAGAATCTAGCAAAATGTTAAATATTTATGTTCGAATCTCATTCAATTGGGCTAAAATTGTCAATAAAAAACAATGGGTAAGATGGGTAATTGGTCTGCAAATAATTAATGTTTTGGTCAGCAGAATATCTGTTTATCAGTAAAAGTCTAACCTAACCTAACAGTCCTAACACATGCCGACCATCAATTTTTTTTACTTACCAAAATATATTTTTTAGATGTACTTAAATGGATAGCCATTTAAGTACTTCCCAAAAAGGATACAATAATTAATTATTTACACAGAATAACTAATAGTACTACCGCTATTAATAGTACTATAGCCAATTCTTGTTCGACCGTCGTTATACTTAACTGAACCGTAATACATGCTGTAGCATGACGCTACGTCTATCGATCGGCATCTGTCGACATTCTTTGGAACTACTTCCTTGTTTAGTTTGTCTAAGGAAGGTCTAAGGCTAGGTCGTGGTTAATTTATAAAAAAGTGTACATTGTGATTCACGCCATTACGGTTAGATGGCGCTTATGTCAGTCCACATTTTGTCATAGGCTACTGGCAGTTATAAAATTGAGATAATATTCGCGCCAATTTTGAATTTAAATTTTTGAGGTACTCGAGATTGTAAAAAGATTTAGTTTGTTTATTGGGAGTGACAGATCGACTTGGAGATTTGAAGAAAAAGCAGGAATTATCCTTTTGAGTCCTTGTTTTTGTTCCCTGGAAGTTTTCACCAGAGTTATTTAATTCCCTGTAAGAGGGTGGCCGTCAAAACAGGTTTTCCTATACCCAGTGCTACCCCTTTGGCTGTGTCTGAGAGTGCGGGTAGTGCCTGCCGTGGTCGCTGGTACTGGGACCGTTTGAGCCGGGAGGGCTCCGGAAGGCGCTCGTGGGTGCCGGTCTTGCGAGACGATCGGCAACCGTTGTCGGAGGACTAGGGCCCGTGTTCCGCGTGGTTCTTCACCGTCGTCGGAAGACTAGAGCCCGCATTCTGCGTGGCTCTCCAAGTGAGACACAGGGTTCAGCGAGCTGCTGCCCACGTATTTTATTTAAATTCAGTTTTACTTTTCACCATTTCCTGACTTTCAAGAATATTATTTTATTTACATTTTTTAAACGTTATAAATCCGATTCCCTTTTTGTAACCAGTGTTTTTGTGCCATAATAGTTTTTTTTGTTGTTTTGCCAACCTTGGTTGAATATCTCAGATCCGCATTTTTTAACCTTTCTCAAAATTCTAAATAGCCTCATCTGACGAGCGTTATAAATAATCGGTTTTAAATTTAGGTTTCCTTCATCCAGTGAATCAGCCATCATCGTTCATATCACTCGCATCTCATCAACTCATTTATCTTTATAGCTAAATTTTCAGTCGAGTTTTGTTCTTGTACCTACTCCTTTTTTCCATTTATGCGGAAGACAGACATCCACCTTTGTTCGGATAAAAATAATCTGTTTAAATTGTGCTTCTATATTTTTTTGTATAAAAAAATATATAATTAGTTTATACACCGTGTAAAATTGTTGACCGAAATATTAATAATATTTTTTATGTGAAGTAAAAATTATACGTGTTCTGCAAAAGTGATTGTTTTACTGCAATATGTATAGGTAAATATATGGCCAATAACGACTTCTATACAAGTCAAATTTAACGTTAAATTACTAATTACGACTAGTCTATCATTACTAAGACTTCAGGTAGTCTTTATACGTTCCTATTCCGAAGTATTCATCTTTACGTTATCACTCAGTACCTAACCTGTCATTCACACCACACGTACCTAGATCGGTCCAGATATGGATGCATTTTCTTCAACTTTTCCAATGTTGTAATGCATTATTGACACACCCTTAGGTGTAATGACTCGTATGAATTGATTTAAACTCACACGACACTACAAGGTGTAACAAAAATGCTGGTGATCCGTTTAAGGGCGTCGTTGGTATCTTATTCTAATTATGAAAACCTAAGAAAAAAAATTTCATGCGTAGAAAAAAAATGGTTTTTTTCAAATGTCCCGCAAGGTTCACTTTTACGGTTTAAAATGAGGCGACGAAGTGCCTAGTTTATGTTCAAATAAAAATTTAAAAAGTTACAGAAATTGTAGGCTCGATTTCGCGACAAAAATGTTGGATACAAATTCCATTTTTATCGAGGTACAAACTTTTTAAAAAGTTCAACTGCCATACAAAAATTAAGGCAAAGGTCCTAAACAGCCGAAACACAACATCTGTACATAATTATTTATAATGTTGGTGCCGCGACTTTTTAGTTATCTCGAATAGCTTGCGGTAATTTCGGAAGAAAAATACACTTCCAATTTTTTTTAATGAAAAATATTTATACACGGCAAAGCTTAGCGTGTACCGCGAACATAGAGAATGGAAGTTTCGACTATATCTGTCTCTGTCACTCAAAATGGTGATAGAGATGGAGATATATGGTTCGAATCGAAATTCTATGTTCGCGGTAGCGGTTATCCTGTTAACGAGGTTATTCTGGGATACACTATCTATGTCAATATTGTTGTTTTGTTCACCATCGTGCTATTTGGCTGGTATTTGGCTGTTTTGCATCATTTTTGAAAAAAAGCACTATATTGGACTCGGCGCGAAGGGCCATTGCTGGCTTCGTATTAAATTAAACGGACTCCCAAGGTCGTCCGTTTAAACATAGTACTCAGCCCGCAATGTGCTACTTCGCCTCCTCGGCAATAATGTACTATTGTATGGAGGGTTGGCCGTTGACTGGGACCACGTGCCCCATAAAATTAACACTTTTTTGTCAAAAACAAATTCCTCTTCCTTTCTCTTATTGCCTTTAAACGGATCACCAATATTTTTGTTACACCCTGTATATCCACTCATTATTTAAATAGGACCTTTGTTTACGTGTCCAGTGTGCATACATTATTGGTCGCATCACTTTACAAACAAAAAAAGCCGTGAAAACATACAAACAAAAAACTACCAAAAAACAGAACTGAATGAAAAACGTGTTGTTTCCTGTTTGAGAATATCCGATACCATTGGAAACAAATAGACATAGCTGGTACAACAAATTGGTAGTTACTACAGGACTTTATGCGACGAAAAAATAAATAACTGTTACAATCTTACAATATTAGGATTGTTAGGTGAATTTGTACAATGTGATAGTAACGATAACATCTAATCTATAATATAAGTAAGTTCTAGTGAATTTTGTAGACATTTACAGATTTAATTGTTAGTACTTAAATAAGTAATATTCTCCTATGCTTGATTTACCAGTATCTGACAATCTCTCGGCGGTGGGCGTCAAATTCGATGATGATCATTATTTATTACTCAGTTACAAAGGCAAAATATTCTGTATCTTGCATAAATTTGACTTGCTAAGTTAATAATATCAAAAGGCGAGCAGAAACCAGGAAAGAACGTTTTGCAGCATGACTGCAAATTAAAATTCAGAACGTATAAAAACCACTGCAAAATAGTAATGAACCTCTACTTTAACTCTCTGCTTCATTATGCATTCATGCCCAGCAACTTTTTGAAGGCTTTCCTGAAATCTAAATTAAAAATGGTGTAGATTATAGGATTAACTGTAGAGTTAACGTACCCGAGCCATGTGATGAAGTTAATTAACTTGTTGCTTGGGCAACAGACGCGGCAAAAAGGTAAAATCACGTACATAAGGAAAAAAGGAAGCCAACAAATTACAAATACACCCATTATAATGCCCAGTGTCCGTGCCGCCCTACGCTCCTTTGATAAAGAAATCTTTTGTTTCTGCTCAATAAACTGGTGGACGACGTCTCCGCTGTTACTAACGCTCGCTAGTAAAGGTTTTTCCTGTTTTCTCTTTCTTTGATTTGTATTTTTAAATGAAGAACGTTTCTTTACACTCCCACAACTACCAGGCGACAATTTTGGTTGTTGGGCATTGATATCAGCTTCAAGTTTTTGCCTAGCAAGCGGATCATGAAGCAAAAGTAGTGGCACAAAAAAGTTTCTTTTAATGTCATTGAAGGCTTTCCTCTGATTTTTATTAACACTTTCGCCACTATCGGAATCATTTTCCGACTCCTCTTTAGTCTCTTGACTCTCTTCTTTGTTTTCCACATGTATCATTGGTCGTCTTTTATATATTCTTGTGGCTAATGTGCGCCTCCTAAATCTTTGCTTTGCAGCAATATAAATTTGTACATATACCATCGTCATTATTACTAATGGAATGAAAAAGGATCCGAATGCAGAATAAACTACGTAACCAGGCTCTGACGTTAACTGACAGGGTGTATCTTTTGTAAACTCATCTGGCCAGTCGTTCCATCCCAGCAGAGGCGGCGAGCTTATGATTAGCGACAACATCCACACTCCAGCAATTTGTGTCAGTACTCTCCTTAGCGTTCTTTTGTTCGCATAATTTATGGGGTCTGTGATCGCCCAGTACCTGTCCAGTGCTATGGCGCATAAATTTAGTATTGATGAGGTGCAGCTCATGATGTCACACGTAAGCCACATCTTGCACAAGTGTTTTCCCCAAAGCCAGCGGCCGAGCGTTGAATACGCTACGTTCAAAGGCATTACCAACACCGCAACACCCAAATCTGCCACAGCTAGTGACACTATGAAAAAGTTTGGCACTATCCTTAACGGCTTGTGAGTAAACACACCAAGTATAACTAAAACGTTCCCGAAGATTGTTCCCAAAATAACAGCAGACAATACGATGATAGTTGTGACCGCTTCCCATTCTGCGACGGCAGTTTCGATTCCCAGGCTCGTATTAAAGAGGAAAGTTTGAGTCGCCTCGCAGAGGGTTTCTTCAAAGAAACTCGAGTTGAAGAGCAATGTAAAATTATCCCCCGACTGTTCTCCGGAAACATTATAAACGAAGTATTGAAGAGCAATCATTCCGTTATTCATTTCAATTAATGCTCTTTAATTTGTTCAGTTGCTCAAAATTAACAACATTTTTCATTTTGTCAATTGAAGGGCACGATCTGAAACAAGGAAATGGACACAGCTTCATTAAATATATTTTTGATTAAGTACATTACTTATTTATACCGGGCCATGTTTGAATGAATTTGAACGAGATTTTTATCTTCACGTCATTGCCCAGAAATAATGAAAGAGAATCTTTACGAAAATAATTAACCGCAACATTTCTTCTGGAAAACACATATTTATGAAACACGGTCTAAATATTGGCGCAATTTGGGTAAACCACCGCTCCGCTTCACGTGTTGTACACAAACAAACTGTAACTACCTAGTCCCGGCAATAAAATAAATCGGTTCGTTTCCACACCCAAACCCAATCAATTAACACCATAACTTTAGTTGGACTGTGTGTTCGTGTCTTCGATTAATCAAGGTTTATTGTGTGCTTTATATGGGACACTTTGAACTTTTTTATCAGAAGACGCCACATACCATAGGTCAATTCTTTCTGGGTTTTTGGCTTTGATTTGGCTTTCCTTTTCTTTATTTGCTGCAGGAAAATTCTTTAATACACTCGCGAGCAAATAATACGGGTCAGTGACAAAAGCCCTTCTATTTTGCAGAGAATTTGATATCGAATTAAATTGAACCTTCAATGTTCTACAAGAATTCTGGAAAAAGTTTTATTTAAGAAAAAGTCGAATTTGGTACCAAATTCAAATTGAACTTATTTCACTTTTGATTGTTTTCTCACTTTTGTTTTCAATCTGTCAAAGCAAAATGATAAAAGGCAGTTTTTGTTGACTTTGATGGTTATTATTGAATTACTATCATGTCGCTAACACAAGATGAATGTACACGTATCGTCACTTTGTCGTCGTGTTGTTGAGGTACCACGGTTGCTTTTTACCTATAATTAATTGATATCGTGTTTACTATGTTAATTAAATAAACAAGTGAATATCATCTCTAACTCTTGACGTTGTTTTATTAACTATGCATTTATCTAGACACACGGCAGTGTGTCCGCCAAGTTCGAGCAAAAAAAGTGACACACCGGCCGTGGGTTATATTACACGAACCATTTGGGGCCAATTTCGACCACCCTATAACTCAAAACATATTTTATCTACGCATATGAAATTTCGAGTGTCTGTTGACATCCCCTTAATTGTCTAGAATACAAAATTTCATTATTCTACCTATAGCAGTTCTTGAGATATTGACGTCAGAAAATCGCTATTTTTACTATACACTCACTGACTCACTGACTCACTGACTCATCAAAAACCTAGACCACTTCCAATGGTCGTACTGACTTGAAATTTGGCATGGAGATAGGTCTTAAGGTCAAAGTAAAGGGAAAAATCTGAAAACGGCCAAGTGTGAGTCAGTTTTAAAAATAGCGAAGGTGTAACTTTGTTCTACTATGAAGTCATAATGAACTAAGTGGGTCTATCTTCCAATGGTCGTACCGACCTGAAATTTGGCTCGAAGGTTTGTCTTTAGGTCGAAATAAACTAAAAATCTGAAAACGGCCAAGTGTGAGTCAGTTTCGAAAACAACGAATGTGTAATTTTGTTCTACTATAAGTAGGTATGGAGTGGAAATGAGATAAGACTTATTTAAATTTAGATACATACCAATTTAAGACAATACATGTTTGTCTTAAAGACAAGAACAATAAAATTGTTCACCACTCTGTGTGTGTCTGTTGCGGGAACCGAACCCACGATTTACGAAGTACAAAGCAGGTCACTGGTACACTAGGTGCGCTAAATCAGTCAAACAAAAATGAAAAGACTATTTTTTTCTCGCATAGTCTAAATAATTTCTAATTTTACAACTAATAAAATCGCAGATTCAAGAACATGGAAATCATATATACTCTAAGATGGAATTATATATACTACTGCCCATCTCACCCTCCGATACGCCACGGGATGAGATGGGATGGTGCACTTCTAGGGCTACATAATAGGCCACCAATTATAATACCTACTGGTAGGTAGGCATAACCAAGTTATTAATTATCTATGTAGGTAGCGTACTTACAAACACAATAAAGTACGTTATTGATGTATGTAATTATATGTAAGTAGGTACATTTTATAGGTGTAGGGAGCCAGTTTATTTGTAAAAATCACCTATAAATAAATAGTAAAATAGAATTAGACGCTTAGTATAAAGGGTATAGTATAAAGTACATACCTAAGTGGAACGAGACATTTCCTAAAGCAAAAGTGATAAAAAAATAATAAAGAACCTACATCTAACAAAAATAAATGAAATCCCATCAAAAACATAAATGTGAAAGGCTGCCAAGTTCGATACTATGGGAATGCTTCGCCTATAAAAGAAGTGAGATCTAAATAAGTACCAAGTTCCATAAAAATACCTCAAATCATAAATAGTTATAGGAATGCACACTTGATTTCCAGCAGTTTTTAAGGTACATTTTGAATAAGTATCACGTTACATAGAAATACCTAAAATTATAATAGTCAGAGAAACGCACACCGGTTTTTTTAGCAGTTTCCTGATAACATTTATTCTAAAGGTTGATAAAGGTTGTCTGGAAGAAATCGCTCATTAGCGATAAGGCCGCCTGTTGTTACCTCTACCTAAATTTATCTAATTGTAAAATTTGTGCTTGTAACTGTATGAGGTGTGCAATAAAGAGTATTTATTATTATTATTATTTATTATTTTCAGTATTTTTAATGATGTAACTTGGCAAGTTTTAATAGAAAATTATATACTTGACACATTGCAGTCCAAAGGTGTCGATTCATTGCATTGAAAAGGTGTGTGGTGTGTGAAAACTTGCCAAGTAACATCATTAAAAAGTACTGAAAATAATAAATGTTATCAGGAAACTGCTAAAAAAACCGGTGTGCGTTTCTCTGACTATTATAATTTTAGGTATTTCTATGTAACGTGATACTTATTCAAAATGTACCTTAAAACTGCTGGAAATCAAGTGTGCATTCCTATAACTATTTATGATTTGAGGTATTTTTATGGAACTTGGTACTTATTCAGATCTCACTTCTTTTATAGGCGAAGCATTCCCATAGTATCGAACTTGGCAGCCTTTCACATTTATGTTTTTGATGGGTCTATAATATACAATTTAATTCAGGCTCCTAGCTTTATTATTTTAGGAGATATTATAGTTTTTCGTACTGACCCGAATTATTTGCACGCGAGTGTAGTATGAAAATCAGGCAAGGCATGAGATATGTTTTATGAGTAGGTACCAGATAATTTGTCATTAGGTTTGTTAAATATGTTTAGTATAAGGAAATTATATGATTGCCATACCCTACTGGGGTCCATGAGACACTATTTTAATTGTAACAGCTTGTTTTTTACCATGGTGCAATAAATGATATTATGATTATGATTATGAATCGAGTTATTTGGACGGCCCGCCACTGATGGCTAGATTCTAGATTAAGCACGCAGTACGCGTTCATTTAGATACGTAAAATATACCTAATAAATGTGCGTGTCCTACGCCCACACTTCGCTCTAGAGAAATCTAAACACGTAGGTATACGAGTAAGTAAAATAGCTAGTATTAATTTGATGCAACCAATATCAAATAAACCCCCTAAACATACTAACCTCGTGTGTAACCAACCTTTGAGAAGTGCCCCGAGGTGAATCAACATTACTTTCGAGTTCTAAACGGAGAGGTAGCGCCGAAACGCCCGTAACATGATATACGTTAGTAAGATTTTGAGCGCAACGAAGTTTGCATTAGGTATACTCACATGTCTTTATTACTAGATCCGGACATCTGACAGCCGTTCATCTGTGGGGATCGGAGAATGCAAGCTTTTGTAGAGTTCTGTCTGGGTGTGCTGCAGTATTATGGATAATTATGTAGGTACTAGCCTTTTCCCGCGGCTTCGCCCGCGTACTATAAGTACTCTAAAAGGATACGATACCCATGTTGATTTTCAGACTTTGTGACTACATTTTCGTTTTTTACGGGTTTAATTTTCAAAAAACCTGAAATACGTGTTTACGCATTTATCGTTAGGAATACTCCTGTGAAGTTTCGAATAAAATAGTCTAACAAATCTTGATTCGCCATACAAATTTTGGACCCCCATTTTGACCTCTTAGGGGGTGAATTTTGAAAAATCCTTTCTTAGTGCATCCCTAGACCTTATAAGGAACCTACGTGCCAAATTTCGAATCTCTAGAACCAGCGGTTTGGGCTGTGCGTTGATATGTCAGTCAGTCAGTCAGTCAGTCAGTCAATCAGTCAGTCAGTCAGTCAGTCAGTCAGTCAGTCAGTTTCTTCTTTTATATATTTAGATTTACGTAGAATCATATCCCATCAAAAACATAAATGTGAAAGGCTGCCAAGTTCGATACTATGGGAATGCTTCGCCTATAAAAGAAGTGAGATCTGAATAAGTACCAAGTTCCATAAAAATACCTCAAATCATAAATAGTTATAGGAATGCACACTTGATTTCCAGCAGTTTTTAAGGTACATTTTGAATAAGTATCACGTTACATAGAAATACCTAAAATTATAATAGTCAGAGAAACGCACACCGGTTTTTTTAGCAGTTTCCTGATAACATTTATTATTTTCAGTACTTTTTAATGATGTTACTTGGCAAGTTTTCACACACCACACACCTTTTCAATGCAATGTGTCAAGTATATAATTTTCTATTAAAACTTGCCAAGTTACATCATTAAAAATACTGAAAATAATAAATAATTCCAGTTGTATATATAATTCCATCTTAGAGTATATATGATTTCCATGTTCTTGAATCTGCGATTTTATTAGTTGTAAAATTAGAAATTATTTAGACTATGCGGGAAAAAATAGTCTTTTCATTTTTGTTTGACTGATTTAGCGCACCTAGTGTACCTAGTGACCTGCTTTGCACTTCGTAAATCGTGGGTTCGGTTCCCGCAACAGACACACACAGAGTGGTGAACAATTTTATTGTTCTTGTCTTTAAGACAAACATGTATTGTCTTAAATTGGTATGTATCTAAATTTAAATAAGTCTTATCTCATTTCCACTCCATACCTACTTATAGTAGAACAAAATTACACATTCGTTGTTTTCGAAACTGACTCACACTTGGCCGTTTTCAGATTTTTACTTTATTTCGACCTAAAGACAAACCTTCGAGCCAAATTTCAGGTCGGTACGACCATTGGAAGATAGACCCACTTAGTTCATTATGACTTCATAGTAGAACAAAGTTACACCTTCGCTATTTTTAAAACTGACTCACACTTGGCCGTTTTCAGATTTTTCCCTTTACTTTGACCTTAAGACCTATCTCCATGCCAAATTTCAAGTCAGTACGACCATTGGAAGTGGTCTAGGTTTTTGATGAGTCAGTGAGTCAGTGAGTCAGTGAGTCAGTGAGTCAGTGAGTCAGTGAGTCAGTGAGTGTATAGTAAAAATAGCGGTTTTCTGACGTCAATATCTCAAGAACTGCTATAGGTAGAATAATGAAATTTTGTATTCTAGACAATTAAGGGGATGTCAACAGACACTCGAAATTTCATATGCGTAGATAAAATATGTTTTGAGTTTTAGGGTGGTCGAAATTAGCCCGAAATGGTTCGTGTAACCCACGGCCGGTGTGTCGCTTTTTTTTGCTCGAACTTGGCGGACACACTGCCGTGTGTCTAGATAATTGACAGAAGTTTATGTTGGGGAAAATACTATTCAAAGAAGTGACGTTTTAAATAGATACGTTGCCATACCGTGCGATTGTATGCATCTAATACGACGCGTTTAAAAACTATATTAATCTTACCCCATCACCTCATCTTGACCTAGGTTTTTTTAGTCACAACTGTAACTTTTTTTTAATAGTAAAAGTATTGCTAAAATCATATTGTCAAATTAAATAAGTATTAAGAAAAATATGTTCACTTTTCTAGAAACATAGTTTCATGTACATACCTGGTCCTCATGTCGTTTGAACAATGGAGCTTTTGCCTAAAACCCGTTCAATATTATCCCAACGCACCTTTACTAAGATACAATTTTGCTAACATTGAGGTACAAAGGTGAACTTAATATCCCTATAGGGATTCTAGTTACCTAATCTTAGTGGGTAAGTTGTGATATGGGGTGATAATGGATACAACCGATAGGTTACCAATAAGTAATGACCCTGGGCCCTTTCCTTCACAAAAAATCTCGCAGTCCGCACCTATGGGCCCCATAGTATAAGAGGTTTGGGTTTCAGGGGGGGCAATTGCCCATGTTGCCACGTATTTAACACTTTAAGAAACTTAAAATAAATCTAGATAGTTTATTCTCATGTCTTTTTAAGAAGATCCCGGAAGTGATGATTTATTCAAAATCTGTTATTTGGGTATACAGTACAATTATACAATTAACCGATAACATAAATAACTTCAGTAAGTTTCTAGCTGAAAAGATTAGGCTTGTGACTGGGTCTAGGATCTAGGTTCGAATTCAAACTTATATTTTTTTTACAATTTGCATTATCCCCTACAAGAATCGTTGATTTACATCAAAAGTAGTTACCTAACCTTTTCGATCCCGATATATTTTTTTATCAGAGCGAGCGTTTCTAAAAAAGTTTCTGCTAAAACGGTAATAGATTGCTAAAAAATTACTTACATTCCTAGACCTTGATAATTCAGAATCGGTAATGTAGGAACGCTTCTATTGAATTAAATTCTAAAACTACCTACTTACAAACAAAGTTTAAAACGCCTTACAAAGTTTGAGAAACATTTTTGGAGAAATGTGCTGTATTCATAACTTACCCACCGAAGCGTATTTCACAAAGACGGCCAAGTTTTCAATGTCCAACCATGTCATTGTACACAATTTTACACAAAACAGTCAGACGGAAGACTCACCCTTCCGAGCTTTTACCTCGGACTGCGGAAACAATCTGCAAAGACTCGGTCCATGCAACCCTTAAGCTATATTTAGCCAAGCTTAGTCACTATAGCGAAAGAACGAAGTAGCTCTAGCTAACTCAGATTACCTTATACTACAAAAGATACACCACCCGATATCTCTGCAGACACTACTCTTAAACGAAAACTATAAAACTCCCTAGAAACAAATAGGCGAGGTTTTAATTACTTAGTTGTTTTACCGGAAGGTATCGATAATTGTCATTATCTGGCCTTTAATTTCATTTAAATTTAAGTTAACTGAAACCATAACTTGACAACGTCGAACTTTGCTTTTAAGGGCAAGGGTAAAATGAGATCATCATCAAATGTAATAAAATCAGAATGGGAGTCGGGTATAGCTTTAGCATCCATCCTACGAAATCCTTTATGAAGCCCAGGATTCTTCTATGGGGAAAACCTTTAGGGCAAAAATGGACGGTTTAACGATAGGTAGTTACGCAATTCTCTTTCCACGACATTTACTTTTATTCACTGCGCTAAAAGAAACACAAGATACGTATACGTAAATTAGGTAGGTGGGTCGTTAACGACCGGTGACCAAGCAAGTCTAGGCAATTAACTGGGTATTTTGGGAATGTTTTTTTGTAAAGTGTGATGAAGTGGGTTATCTACTACACTATTTTACTTATAATCTGTGAGTTCTGTAACTGTATCCACGATAGAAAAAGGTATCAAGTGTGACATGCCACTGTGTCTCCGAGTGATGGTTTTCATAAGTGTTTTGGTATTGTATTTGTGTTACGGTAGGGAACGTGTGTATTTGTGTTACGGTAGGGAACGTGTGTTATTGTGTTACGGTAGGGAACGTGTGTTATTGTGTTATTCAAAGGAACATAAGTTTTTAAGCAGAACGTACAGGGAAATATAATGTAGGTAACTTATTTAAAGGTATTGTAAATAGGTGGGGACATTCAGCAGCTTACTAAATGCAGGACATCAGGCAAATTTGATAGTGGGGTTTTCACCGGTTATTGTCAAGATTCCCTTTTGTATATAATACAGCTAAAACGCTGTTGGCTGTGGGTATGCACAACAATGGCTGCTTGACTCGGATTAACCACTTAGATTTTATTCTTATGACGTAAACATTATCGTTAGGTGGTTGCTCAATTAAATAAATTCATAGTTAAAGGTGCGCCCATTGCAAAAGGTGTGGTAGTCTAGATAGTATCGATCGACCATCAAGTTCAGGGTTAGACTAACTTGTTCTAACGCCCCAGGCGAACCAGTAAGGGATGGTCTCCGATCGCGCCTAATTGTTATAGATCCCGAGGGTACAATTTATACTGAATCGCTTGAGGTCACCTTTGCCTCGCCTGCGGTGCGAAATGATAGTGAAAACCCGGGGTAAATCCAGAGCTCGTACTGATAAACCAGTATAAGTAGATCTCTGATCATAAATAAGCTTAAGGGTGTTGAGGTCAGGATATAGCAGCCATTTGTGGAGACAAATGTTAGTGAATTAGGTACCTAACAGCACGCATGAAATGCCAACGATGACCTCAATAACCTTAGATAAGCGTGCGAAAAGCATAGCCAAATGAATGCCCGAAGGTAGACTATTTTGAAATTACTGTAAATTTAGGTTCTCTAAAAACCTAGTTGGCACAGATTGCTGCCTCTGCTCTGATAGCGCGATGACCATTTAGTCTTCTGGCTATCCGACATAAATACAAATGTTACAAATGTATAATGTATAATTACTTTATTTATGTGTTATGTTATGTGCGTTGAATATTATGAAGCCTAACGATATGAAGGGTATTTTGTCTACACTTGGATGGTACAGTCAGCAGCAGAAGTAGCTAAGCAAGTAAGGTGTTCAAAACGACTTTCGCGCGCTCTTATACCCTGATTACACCTACCGAGTATAGTGGCGAGTCAGTGCTCTCGTCTCAACCAAGTGCTCGCTACGTGTAAACAAATCGCCGAGACAGTTACTCGCTTTCCTATCTTTTTATTAGGCCGAGTGCTCACCCCCGCGCTCTTGACTGGCCGACTCATTGGCCGGGTGTACGGCGCGCTCGCCCTCCACTCCACACTTACCACTCGCTGTTAACCGACCTGCTTCAGTGCATGGTACCCATCATTTGATTTTTTGTTCATGATAATTATTCATCCTCAAAAGGCTCTAAATTCACTGCCACGATTCTTTGATTGCAATTACTTTAAAACAGTACTCGCAGCACCAACATCAAGATCCTCTCAGAATTCTCAGGACGACCCGTCCAAAAGCGACACCTCTTCTACTTCAACAAGTAGTTTTTGTAAGCAAATTATTTACATATTACATATTATTTACATATTACAAAATATTATACATATTTTTTTATAACATTTGTAAATAACAAATTATTTATATCATAAAATAATTTCAAATATTTCGTTTGACTAGTCGCTTACGTCTGTAGACCGCATAACTGACTCGCCACATCATTAAAAAACACGTCTAAACAGTCACTCGGCCATTTACTGCTCTGCCGAGTGGCATATTAATGTCTCGCCACTGTACTAGGTAGGTGTAATCATGGCATTATTATCTTGACAATAAAATGCAAAGATCATTTTGAATACCTCATCCGCTTAGAAATTCTGCTCCTGACTGTCCAGCAAGAAAAAATACAATTAGCTTCTTTCCGTCGTCCGCCGTTAAATGTGTAACTAAATGTATTTGGTATAGTAGTGGGTATAGTACAGCCTCAGAGAAATAAACCAATGGAGTGGTAATTGTCAGGCGTCCCCCTCTGCCAAAAGTACAAGACCACTGGTCGTAGCGGTTATATAAAACGTCCAACGCCATTCAATGAATGTCTGTCAGCCCGGAACGATCTGAGGTAAAAATGCCGAATTGCTGCGTGTTTTCATGTAAGAAAAGATCTGAATTATCTAGTTTACATAAGGATAACGTTTCTTTTCATCTGTAAGTATAATTACGTCTAAATATCATCAAATAGTGCACGAAATTAGCAAAAAACTAAAAAATATTGTCAATCAAAAAGTATTGCCACTTAATGGTACTACATCTGCTTTAGGGTAATTTTTAAACTTGACTCTTCATAGTACATTGTACCATCGGGTTCATAATTGCATACCCAATTTATCAATGAATTCATTCATAAATTGGGTATGCAATTATGAACACGATTACATCGAGGGATGTAAGTGAAATATTGCAAACAAGAGTAATCGACTCCAGTGCGGCAGAAATACGTCCGCCATTATGTCATTCAATGTCATTGTTATGACAGGTTAGGCAATACACTTAAAAGATACTCCGTCCGTGGGTTAGGCAGAGACCCATTCGGCATACAGCCATAATTGTAAAGCATTGCTCTGTTAAAAAAGCAGTGTGTCTGTGTGTGCCCTCGGCGGTCCTCGACGACAATTTAATATTATTAAATTGTTTCTAAACATATTTTAATCGACTTTTAAATTATTCAAATTACATATTATTTTTAATCATTACCAAAAATGAAAAGATTAACGTCAGTACTTCAAAGGTAAAACTCATTCACACGCATAGCTTTTTAAATTATATATGTCGTCGAGGACCGCCGAGGGCAGGGCTGTAAGGTGGTTTGGAACTCAAAAAACTGACACTATCAGGATAAACTAGCCTATAGCACATTACGCACGGTAATGAAATAAAACAAACACTGCACTGGTTTAACAACTGTATTGAAATCAAATCTTTTTAAAACCGTATTAGGGGAAGGGCAATAAACTACTACCGGTTCGGAAAGGAGCCCCAACTGAGAAGAACCAGCGTAAGAAACTCAGCATATGTGTGCTTGTAGTACGGCACAATAGCTGAAATTTGTCTATGGTCTCAAAAATACAGCTACCATAAACAAATTTCCGTTTTAATAGATAAATTTCAGCTAGTGTGCTGAATGACGCACTGAATTCCGCTCTAATGTGTGGCGCCCCTTATGTGAAATATACTTGTAGATGCTTGAAATAACGATATTCCTGTTAAGAAATTAATTCGTTCCTTTATTTTCACCATACATTTTATGTAGCATTTTAATTTTGTATGGATTATACTTTATTTATTATAAGGTACGGTATACACACTTATCCCCTTAAATAGGCACGTTTAATTTCTGACTCTGGTATCACTGTACCTAACAGGTAGGTTTTAGTGATGAGACAGCACAAAAATAAATGTCGATATTAACATTAGCAGTATGTTATACTTTTTATTTATAATAGAAAGTGAAGAAGAGATAATAGAAATAGAAACAAAAACTGGAAACAGATGCCCATTACAATCAAAATATCAACTGCGAAGGACTCTGGAACATCACGATGTCGCTAGTGACTGATTCATCATTGTTCATTACAGTGAAAAATTCACTGAGGTGGATAGAGGAACGTCTAGTGTAATTGGAAGCACATTGGAACGGTAATCTAAACACGTGGGTTCGAATCCCGTGATGTTCCAGAGTTCTTTGCAGTTCAATGTTTCATTGTAATAGTTATTTGTTTCCAATTTGTAGTATTTTCCACTAAATTTAAAAGCAAATACACATCAAAATATTAAATTGATAATATAAAAGTTATTTTAAATCAGCTTGCAAGATTTGTCCTGAACAAATAGACAAACTAACTTACGTAGAATACTAACATTGTAAGTAATATGCTGGTAAAAAACCTGATATTTAATCACAACTTAACATTATAATTTTATCAATAGCTAAACCTTATACTTGGTAAAGAAACAAAAATATATAACTGACCTACGATCAATGTTTCTCTGCGTCCGTAGGAAACACCTTAGACAACCCTACACGTAATCCCTGGGTGGTGCTAAAAGAATTACAAACTTGGCAGCTCTACTGTCCTACCTGCACCTCGCAGCACTCACTGCCTCACTGGATTTTCTTCATCATCTGCTTTCCCACTACCCTAGGGAAGAAATGCCTATCTATATCCAGTGACATGTAGGCATACGATAAATAAATCTACGATAAGATGTGACATTTTCAAGTCAAAGGTACATCATTATCGGTTGTCAATAAGGCGTTACCATAAAAAAATCATTTAGAAATTAACTCTATTAACAACCGACAATGATGTACCTTTGACTTGAAAACGTCACAAATATCGATACTTAAGTATATTATTATCGACGCGTTGCTCGGCATTATCTCGTTCACGGACAGGTTGTGCTGTGTCTGTGTTTATACTTGTGTGAGTATATTTTATGCTAGTGTTTGATAATTCTATCGTGTGCGTGTGTAGCGACGTCAATGGAAAATGCATTAGTGTTAACAGTATTTGTGTGCGTTTCCTCGTCCCCCGCGCCGAAATTGGCAGACTTTTTCTGATAGAAATTAGTGCGCGTCTCGCATCCGGTTGGTTTAATAATCAAAGAGTACAGCCATAGAACAGCTAACTGCTAAATCAAATCCTACAAACTAATCAAACAGCTCACATGTATCCCATGCCTTAACCAAATAATTATATTGAACTGGCAGTTATAGGTACTTTTTCTAATCTGTTTCAAAAGTGTGGGCAGTCTAGCCAACATAACCAACGTAAGCTAGCTAAACGTCAAACGTGAAGTGTAGTGTACGTACGTGATGTGATTATTACTTGTGTCGTTACATTTTCCTATTGACGACAGCATACAAAATCATGTTTATTTATGCAATAGTTAATCACACCTAGTTTAGAACTATTGTGATAAGTGTTTTCAGATTTATACCTGTTGTTTTATGGGAGTTGGAGCATCAACATGGGCTGTTTAGCTTGGATTCGAGGTACTTAAAACATCACATCCTTGGGCACTTATTGCGCTTGAATATACGTAATTACCAGGGTTTACGTTTTGTTAAAGCAATAAGATATTGCAAGCTTCTTACAGCGTTAATTTCTTTACAATTACTGTTGTAAGACTAAATGTCTACTCAAATACAAAATGGCATTGTTTATTAACTATTCGTGTACAATATATCTGCATTAAAATGTGATCTTACTATTTTAACGCTAGGTTTTTTTATGGTTTTATCGTGACATTAAGCTATTGTAGCTTCGTTTGTTTACATGATGTTCAACATGACCTCCCTCAGAGATACACCCCCTAAGTACGCCTATTTATAGTTGAAATGATTATGGCGATAAGTTCTAATTAATTTGTTTGCGTCTAACATAGTTCTCATATTTTGAGCTGGTGAGTGCTAACTGTTGTAATTTGCATACATGAAGGCTGTGTTAGTGGGTATCATAAGTAAGTTGATCACAAAAAAATATTCAAGATGTTTGGTCTTTGGGTTATAATTTGGCCTGCTTATAAGATTTCATTTAATATAACTTTTTTAAGTTTGTAGGAATGTACAGTCGCCATCAAATATATCGGAGCGGCCAAGGTACTCAAAAATGTCTAAACATGCACTTTATCGCCTTGGCAATAGAGGCGTTGTTTAGATATTTATGACCACCTTGGCCACTCCGATATATCTGATGGTGACTGTACCTGCATGATTTAATTTAATTTCCTCAAGGTACAGTCAACGTCAAAGATCTTACACTTTTGAATCTTATTCCTTTGTAATAAGGTGCAAAAAGTCTAAACATGTATTTGACGTCGACTGTATGGTCAACCAATTTGATTCCTGGGCCACTGTAGAACCTTGTCGTAATGACAGTTGCCCTTGTATATGTATAAACATAACCTATTCGCTACCAAACTAGCTATTGTGACAAGGTTCTAGAGTGGCCTAGGAATCAAATTGGTTGACTATACAGTGTAAGTTTTTTTAACTTTTTATGTGCAAAACTCGTTTGTATTTCAATGCAGGATTAGAGATACGAGGGCCGTTTGATAAGTTTTTTTAAAAAGTCAAAAATCATCAGTTTTTTTATACAAAATACATTTATTTCTCAACATAATCTCCTTCAAGGGCCAAACACTTATTCCAGCGAGTTTCCAATTTTTTATCCCCTCCAAAAAATAGGATTCGTTGAGGTCTGCAAAATAGTCATTCACACCTGCTATACAGTCTTCATTTGTCAAAAATTTTTGTCCTCCAAGCCATCTCTTCAAATTTGGGAATAGGTAATAATCACACGGAGCTAAGTCCGGTGAATATGGAGCATGAGGAACCGGCTCGAAGCCTAATTCATGGATTTTTGCCATTGCAATAGTTGAGGTGTGCACTGGGGCGTTGTCTTGGTGAAAGAGTAATTTTTTCGGAGATAATCTTGGTCGTTTTTCCAACAATTCGGCTTTAAAACGGTCTAACAAATCTGCGTAATAACGGCCGGTGATAGTTTTCCCCTTGGCTAAGTAGTCGATCATGATGATTCCTTCGCTATCCCAGAAAACTGTCGCCATCACCTTCCCAGCCGACAAAACAGTCTTTGCCTTCTTTGGGGCACGTTCACCAGCAGCCATCCATTGTTTGGACTGTTGTTTTGACTCGGGCGTGTAATGGTGGACCCAAGTTTCGTCCACAGTGACAAATCGTTTCAAAAACTTTCGAGGATTACGCTTCATCATATCCAAACACAGTTTAGAAACTCGCTTTCGTTCGAGTTTTTGTTCGATCGTCAACAAACGTGGCACCCATCGTGCAGACAGCTTAGTCATGGCCAAATCTTCGTGTAGGATTTTATGTACACGCCCAGCAGAGATGCCTATCTTTTCAGCTATTTCACGCACCTTCACTCGGCGGTCGTCGAGTACGATATTATGAACTTCTTCAATAACGTCTTCAGTAGTGACTTCGATTGGACGACCAGTGGAGCATCAGATGTGCTTGACCGGCCACGTTTAAATTCATTTAACCAGTAGTAAATGGTTTGCAACGTCGGTGCATTAGTGCCATGAACAGAATCAAGTTCAATTTTTATAGTGGCAGCAGTGCAACCCTTCATAAAAAAGTGTTTAATAACGGCACGAAATTCAGATTTTTCCATAGTTGACAAAAATGCGTAGGTGATCTCAGTTAAGCAATGATAAAAGTGACGTATCTTTGTTTTTTTTTTCTTAATTTTTCGTCAGTTGAAAGATCATTGAAAGATCGTGCCAGCCAGTGTTATGCCATTTACCAAAAAAAAGGTTTAATAAATAGTTTTTTAAAAGACTTTTCAAACGGCCCTCGTAGGTCCAATGAGTCCAATTTCTTAACGTCAATACACCCTGCAAACAATTAATTGTGAATAAAATTGTAGCTTGGAGACTGAGGCAATTGTATTATCAGGTTTGCAGTCAGAAGAGACTTGTGGGAGTGGCATAATACTGTCAACTCTTTCTGTTGATAAAACTAACTCTGTTATCTTATGTTTTTTACATACATTCATAATATTTAACGGCCCCCTAGCCTAGTTTGTAGTGGCCCAGCCTGTGAAGCAGGAGGTCCCACGTTTGAATCCTGGTCAGGGCATTTATTTGTGTGTATTACAGATATTTGTTCTTAAGTTATGGAAATTTTCTATTATATATATCATCGCCTAGTACCTACAACACAAGCCTTATTGAGCTTACTGTGGGACTAGGTTGATTTGTGTAAGATTGTCCCACAATATTTATTTATTATTTATTAATATTGTATCTTTCCAGGCTTAAAAATAACCCTTCCATTCAAGGACAAAGAACTAAACAAAATAGCGGCATTCTTCAATGTTACCACTTTCCTCCTGACCTGCGCTGCCCTGGTTCAGCCCAGCTGGTTCAGGATAAAGGGGCTGCACTGCACGCAGAGCCTGTCGCTGTCTCAGTTCTTCTCGTTTGATGAAGACGATGATTATGATGACCAGATCAATATAGATCAGGGGAGAGACTTTGATCCGGTGAAGAGGGATTACCCTGGTAAGTTGTTGTTACCACTAAAAGTTGTCAGTGTGGATAACTACAAATTCACTTATAATGCTTGTTAATAAAAAACTTGAAAAATAGTACAAATTTGACCTGCTCTCCAGATCCATAAATGTTGGTTCCTCATTTTTTCCAATAACATTTTTAAGAAGCCCTAGACTGCTAATGTTGCCAAGTTCAACGAAGCAAAATGTGCTCATTTAAAGGTCATTTGTACTCTTCGTATTAATGGAAGCCAGATTAGAATACTCTATGCATTAGGACATTAATTACTCGTAGTAGTTGGGCTTTACCTCTTTAGCTCTAAACACAATGTTTTCAGGTTTTTTAGGGTTCCGTAGCCAAAATGGCAAAAACCCTTATAGTTTCGTCATGTCCGTCTGTCCGTCCGTATGTCACAGCCATTTTACTCGGAAACTATAAGGCGTATCTTAATGAAATTTAGACACAAGGTGTATTTTGTATGCCGCTACTTAGTTATGTAGTTAAATTTCAGAAAAAAAAAATTGTGGGGGCGCTCCATACATGTAACTAAATTTCAAAAAATTTTGAACCCCGAGTCCAAAAAATATGAAAAAATTTAAGAAGATGCGCCTTATCACATACTTTCTACGAAAATTATTTTGAACATTAATGGTTCAGCCATTTATGAGTTATCTTTACTTTCTTCCAAAGGCATCAGATATGACCTTTTGGTATTAGTTTGGTTCTTATTCCATTGAAGGTACGGAACCCTCCATTATCCGTGGTCCGACACGCACTTGGCCGGTTTTTTAAACTATATGGGATTAAGTACCGTCAACTGCTACAAGTTTGTTGTAGTTGTAGCAGTTGACGGTATTTAACAACTTTTTTATAGCAAGTTTACTCCTCTATTGTTTTTTTTGTGTTTTTCCTGTATTGAGAAATATTTTATTTAGTTGGTTTTCTGAGCACTTTTATAACTATTATAGCAATTGGCTACTTTCCTAAAAAAATATATTTAGACCGTCAGTTAGATTATCAAAAAATAATGGACACGTATTTTTTATTTTGTCAATCAAACAAAAATTGGTGAAGATATAGCCCGTTAAAATTCCGCGTGACGTCACATTTCAGTACTCTTTTTACCATAATGTGACGTCACGCGGAACTTTAACGGGCTATATCTTCACCAATTTTTGTTTGATTGACAAAATAAAAAATACGTGTCCAATATTTTTTGATAATCTAACTGACGGACTAAATAGAATTATATTTTTATTACCCAGGAAAGTACCCGATTAGAATACTTTTCTGCTTTGAATTAAGGAAATATTCCATTAAATTTTACAGTATGATGTAACATTTCAATATCCTTAAAGTCTGACTGTGAGTATGTTGTTATTTTCCTGTAAGCATTTGAACTAAAGGAAACACTTTATTTACATATCTACATATTCAGAATGAATTTCGCAAGCAAATTCTGAAAGGATGCCTGTTAAGCATTTTAACCCATCTTTTAGGCGTATACAGTCACCATCAAATATATCGGAGCGGCCAAGGTGGTCACTAATAACTGAACAACGCCTCTATTGTCAAGGCAATAAAGTGTATGTTTAGATATTTTTGAGTAACACGGCCGCTTCGATATATTTGATGGTAGCTAGGGAAGGGACATTATGGAGCAATGCCCTACCTAAAAATACTAATGCACTTTCTTAAAAACTACCATCGACTCGAAAAACTATTAGACGTGGCCAGCTCTTAGTCCATATAGTACAGTACGCGAACAGTTGTGAGCTTCGATAACTCACAAGTGTGATTTTCATTTTTAGTTAGAGAATATGATATGATTACTTATAGTAAAAATATTTTCTAACAGTTTTTGACGTCGCGCTAGGTATTAACTATATAGATATTTGTTAATAACAACAAGAAAAGATTATACAAGATATATTTTCCTTTACCATAACAGTTTGGTCAATAGATTATGTGAGCATAATGGAGAACAATTTGTCAAAATATAAGTGACCTTGAATTCTAAACGAATTACAAATGGCTAAGACGACATATGCTCTTTACAAAACCGTTATAAAATGTGAAGTTATGTTGCAATAGTAAAAAGCGATAGCCTGGTGGAGAAAAATAAAACTTACATAATCTTTTCTATGTGTAGCAAACAAATACATGTATTATACCTAGCGCAATGCTAACGTTGTTAGAAAATATTTTTTATTATTAGTACTGAACGTATTCTAACAGGTCACAAAATAAAATTGGACTTGTGATTTATGTCATTTTTATAGGTTAAAAAGGCGTTTCCGTACTCCACTAATATGAAAATAAAGTAAGTGGCCTAACTAAAAGGGCCACACCCTACCTTACATTTAGACCCCGTTATCTGAGGTGCAATTTGGTAGGTTGACATACTTAGGAATGGTTAAAAAATATTTGGAAGTAAGCTGTATGTCGATATTTTTCCTGTACCTTAATGAGAGTCTAAGACTTTAATTAAACATGTTTATTTTGTAAAACATGCATGACAAATTAAAAAAAAAATATATTTATTAACATGTTTTTATTTTTATAAATAAAAATTTTCTCCTTTAATTTTTTGGAGTTCAGGGTATTCTGCGAGAAGTGACTGCATTTTCAATATTATGAAATGTACGAATAAGATGTGCTCGTAAATACAGTTAAGAGGCTGACAACACCCGATGACCTTCAAATTGACTTTACTCAAACAGTGTTTCAGCTATAACTACTTGTTTTGAGAAAGTAAAAAAAATGTATGTTAATATTCGTTATATTTGGAAGAACTTCGTTGCGTCCGATACACGATTGGACGAAATCGGCTCGATAGAAAATAATTCCAAAGTTACATCTTAAAATTAGCTTTAAACAGTTGTATGTCTTTAGTTTCTTGACTTATACGTCTGTAACTAAGGACAAAATTGCACCACACTAATACTAAAAACTTCGTTGCCTTATATTTCTCAATTAATGCGTCGTTTTTTTTAATTCATTATTTTGTAAAATTTGCAATGAGCTCCCATACTAATCGTAACACAGTGTTTCTCTTTCACTCGCGCTGAATAAGATAGGGAGGGAATTTAGCTGTTGTCAGCCCCTTAAATAATCGGAAATATTGTTGTGAAATGACATTGATATATCTATTGACGTAAATAATTTATTTTCAGTATAGGTGGCCAGTATTATACGTCTATGGGTAACGTTTATCTCAAGAGCGTTCAGGCACGGCCCTGCAACTCGAAACATTAGAAGAGTAAAATAGCAACCATATCTAATATCGTTATTGACCTACTGATAATGGCTTCTGCTTCTGATGACAATGATTATCATGGGTGACATAAAAACATGTAAAATTTTAGTCTAAAAATGGTATATATAATACTAATTGCCAAGAAAAAAGAAAAGTATAGATATCGACATCATAAATATTTTTACCTATCCCTAAGAACGACAAGCTACCAAATTGCACCTCCGATAACGGGGTCTACTTGTATTAGCCCTGCCTTATCTTAACTGCAACTCTGGCTACGGACTTGAATCAAATATTTGAATTTTGCAAATAAACATGGTAAAAAAAAATTTAAACCTTTAAAAGATGGCGTTTCTTTGAGAATGTTGCGATGAATAGAATGTGTAGACACAGCATATTTTAGTGTAGCCCATCTCTAACTAGACCAGTAGTCGGCAAACCGCGGCTCTTTGAAGGGTCAGCTGTGGTTCGTCGAGTTCCCCTCAAAACAATTTTTTAAATCTTATATTACAGTGATAAACATAAAACAAAAACCTGCGGCTCTATGCTTAGCTTCCAAAAATTCCATATTTTTCCACTATCAGGCTCTTTCTCAAAAAAGTTTTCCGACCCCTGAACTAGACATTAATTTTGACTCTTTCATCAGATTTCGGACTAACACCCAGGACTGAGGGATTCAGGTTTTTCGCTTTTTTTTATGGGTATAATTATATTATTAGTTTTAATTGTAATTTCGTAATACAACGTTATCTGTTTACACTCTACTTAATGTTATGTTAACTTTCAGTTCATGCATGTGGTGTTTGCCTCTAATTAGCTGTGCAACAAGCTTAAGAACACAATTTTCTACAATATGTATCAATGTGATATTGTAACCGCTGTTGGCAGGCCTAATAAATAAAATAAAATAGACCATTTAATCTAGATTACGTGTGGTGTTGAGCGCGCGGCTCGTTTGACCGCGGCAAACCAGCAAACATGCCATGCGCTTTCCGCATGTAATCTGGACACGAATTAACCTTTGGACAACAAGAACATCTAGAGGTGTTATGAGTAGTCATGCCACACAGCGCCAAGTATACCTACAAGGGCTAATTTTTATTTTGTTGGAGCTTCCAGTTTTTTTTATTTTTTTATGTGATTTCATATGTACTTTAAAGTAGGGGTTTTAACTTGCGTTCTTGATCTTCGTTTTTGTATATGACGGGTGTTCAAAGCATTAATGGTCCAGCAAACCAGCCTCTTTTTTGGACCTTTCGAATGTATTATTTTCTTTATATATATTGGTATTTTATTTATTAGGGTAAACCGCCAGTAACTGGCCACCTTTCAATAACTGGCCCACTCATACCAAAAATGAACTCTATTTACCTACAAACATAATTCATTTAAGTATAACTTGGCTAGTTAGTGAAGGTTGGGCATGTTACCGGTTTCCGCAAAAATCCCCGAAATAACCCAATAGTAACGTAGAACTCAATATTGTTTTTTAGGTTATGACTATATTGTAAGATTTTTCGATTAAATATGAAAAAGTAAACGAAAGAACGAAAAAAAAACCGGTATTATAGTATGGAGCAAAATACCGGTTACAAGCCCTGGTGGCCAGTTACTCAAACCTTATACTAAAATGAATTCTGTTTACTTTAAGTTTAGTTTAATTATTAGTTTAAGGTGGCCAGTTACTGGCGATTTACATGTATATTATTTTTTGTTTTTTTTTTCAGGTCTACCACCATGTACAACGCCAGAGACCATAACACTAATGAGAGTACTAATTCTACTATGCTTCATGGTGTTGCTCTGCTCCTGTATTGGCATCCTCATCAACATAACTAGCCTAAACAGCAAAACCATCAGGATGCTCCGAAGGAACGCCATCCCGAGCATCATGTGTGTGTTCTGGGTGATCGCGATAGTCGGAGTGTGTTATTATACAACAGTGGTACTGGGGAATGCGAATAACTATGATCCCAATACAATACAGGTGGATTATGAGTATGGATTCTACACTATAACTGGTGCTGGTGAGTCTATTATTATTGTTCCTTGGTTTTTTTTTAATACCACGATGGTGGCAAACGAGCAAACGGCCCGCCTGATGGTAAGCAGCTACCGTAGCCTATGGATGCCTGCAACTCAAGAGGTGTCACATGCGCGTTGCCGACCCTTTACAAAATGGAGGATTCACTGTGACGGCTAAAGGAACAAGAGGATCCCTCATCGTCAACACACTGGGTCCTCTTTGAGCTCTTTGGCAACCTTACTCACTAACAGGAACACAACACTATGCGTAGGGTGCTATGTGTAGAGCGCTAATTGGCTGTGGTTTTCTGTATGATTTTGGCATTTTCTACTTAGTATGATTTCGCCACTTTTAACAGTCTTAAACTTAAACACTTTGGTAGTGGCGAAATATTCTTATCCTTTGTTTTTTTTTATATTTGTTGAAAAACATATTTATTTAATTGCAAAGAGCTTGAGTATAGTGTACTCGTATTTAGTCTAAAATAAAATATAAATAATAAAAAAATTGTCTTAGGAAAAGCGTTCTGAAAGTGCGTTCGTAGGAACAAACACTTAAATTATTTTTATATTTTAAATTTTCAGGTGCCCTAGCTTTGCTAGCGTCGGCCGCTAATTTATGGGGGGCGCCACTGTCAAGCGACGAGGACATCCAGCGACGGAACCTCATGGAGGACTGGGACGGCTACGAGGCCCACAGGTACAACAATCTGCTATTTTCGTTTTGGTACTTCTCTTAAAACGGTTTGATATCTTTCGTTATAGAGCAACGGATTTGTATGTCTTGATGTACTGTTGTTTTGAAAAAATAAGTTCCGCCGAGTGTCCTGCCGGTCATAATTCTTCTCGGGTCAGAGGGGTAGGGTTAGAACCGGTGTAGTTTGTTTTTTTTCTATTATATATACTATCTGACATGTAAAAGTGCCCTCGTGGACTTAATAAATGTTTGATTTTGAGTTTATTCTATCGTAGGTTACCATTCAACCTCTAGGGGACACCACAGTCCGGCGACGAACTCTTCATGAAAGACCAGGCTATTTTTACGTCGCAATCAGAATAAGAAGAGTTGACAGATTTGCCATACATGCAAATCAACTTTTTAATGTTGTTTACCCGGTCCTCGTTGTCCGACTATTTCATAGAAAATGTTTGGTTGTCAAAGGGACGTAACCATAGTAACGAGGGGCAACAAAAAGTTTATCGACTCATATACTTACGTCAAAATTAGTATGGATTTACAGCTATCTCAATCCTGTTGTAATCGCAGTAAGGCTGCCTTTCCATTGAGACTAGGATGAGCGGAAGATGATACTCGTAGTATTAAATAAATAAATATTATGGGGCAATCTTGCACAAATCAACCTAGTCTCACAGTAAGCTCAATAAAGCTTGGGCTGTGGGTACTAGGCGATGATATATATAATAGATAGATATAGATAAATACTTAAATACATAGAAAACATCCATAACTCAGGAACAAATATCCGTGATAAACACACAAATAAATGCCCTGACCAGGATTCGAACCCTGGACCTCCTACTTCTTAGGCACTACCGAGTCTACCGACACTAAAAAAGCAGCCTAATAATAACAGATGCACGGGTCTTCTTCTTGTTTCGATTTTCAGGGTTCCGTACCCAAAGGGAAAAACAGGACCCTATTACTAAGACTCCGATGTCCGTCTGTCACCAGGCTGTATCTCATGAACCGTTATAGTTAGACAGTTGAAATTTTCACAGTTGATGTATTTCTGGTGCTGCTATAACAACAAATGCTAAATAACAATAAAATAAATATTTAAGGGGGTCCCCGTATTACAGACATGATTTTTTTGCCGTTTTTATAGATAATGGCGCGGAACCCTTCGTGCGCGAGTCCGACTCACACTTGGCCGGGTTTTTACTGTAATCGACATTAGTGATAAAACTTGGCCTTGAAAATAACCTAATTCTTGTTGTTGACATATTTTAAGTTATTTAGCAATAAAATACTAATTGCACATTAAAAAATTCAATTACACATCAAAACCGAAGTTAAATGGTCTATTACGCATTTATTGATGAGCAATAAGTATTATAGTTTAACCCCCTTATTCATAATAAAGCGATTACGTATTTCAGATTAAGTTTATAAGTTATTTGACAAAAAAATCTTGCCATCTTTTACATGATCTTAATCAATTTCAATATGTTTGCTAGATCTCATTATATCCCATTTGCTCCGAGGTCAGCTGGAAGATATTAAAGGGATAAGTTCGTCTTTTTACAAATTGTATGTTATATAATTGTATCGTGTACAATAACTATAGTTAGGTTATGCTTATATTTTTGTTGTGCTTCTTAAATACTAGCCATTCTTAATGATTTTAAACAAACAAGGACCGACATCACTTAGTCTCCACCTTTCCAACAGCAAATGCTCGAGCTGCTGTAAAAAATACTCAAATCACTATAGATGTGCCTATAATAGTTATAGAGCTCCCTCGATTTCTCCAGGATCCCATCATCAGATCCTGACCTGGTTACAATGGGACCAACTGTGAACTTTACTCTTTCAAACAAAAAAAGAGTTTTCCAAATGTTAAAAAAAAAGTTTTTTCTTTCTTTCTTTCTTTCAAATCGGTCCAGCCGTCTTCGAATAATCGGTGAACATACATAAAAAAATAGCAAAAAGCAAACAAAGATCCCGACGAATTGATAACCTCCTCCTTCGTAATCTTGAAGTCGGTTGAAAACAAAGGCCGTGTCATAACATAAGAACTACTACCAGTTAGGTTATGATTATATTTTTGTTGTGCTGTTAAACACTAGCCGTTCTGAATAACAATGGCCGTGTCATAACATAAGACTTGTGTTCCAGCGTGGGCCCCACGCCCGCCGTGCCGGCGCTGCCGCCGTACTCGCCGAGCGCGGAGTACGCGGCGTCGGCGCTGCCGGTGTACGCGCCGCCCGTGCTCGGCACCCAGCAGTACTTCCCCTTCGACGACCTCTCGATACTACCGCCGCCTCCGCCTTATACCCCCTAAGGTTCTATTTCAATTCATTTGTCTTATTATTATATGCAAATGTAGTGATTCGTATTCTTTAAAATAGCACTGTTAAATAATTATTAATCTATAAAAATGTCGTATATCCAGAAAAAAAGTACGAGGATAACTGTCAAGTATTAAATCTGCATTAGCGCCAATCTTGGTCAATATAACTTGAACCAAATTGGCAGAGTTTGACATTACTCTGGGTTAGATATGGTCACGTGTATAATAATTTACATTTCGTCTATTCTGATTATTTTGATCAATTCTGCAAATAGGTAATTGTTTACACGTCAGTATTTATGTTAGCTTAGTTTTAAATGGTAATTATACTAATGATAGTTCGTTATTGACCATTTATTATAAGAATTTTGATCAAGCATCGCGTCGGCGTTTACATACTTATTTTAATGCTATCGCCGCTAGAGTGAGTTAAAAGATCCCTCGTTGAAGGTTTAAAGTAAATTACAAAGCTTGACCCCAAATACTAATAGCTAACTTGATATATTTTTATTTTACGTTCTAAACCGACCCATTTGTGTGTAATTTCTTTTATTTAGGTAGAAATACATTATAAACTGTTTTACAATAAGAGTACGATGAATATATTAAGTATATTTTCCGATCTCGAATAAGTGGGATCTCTAAAATCAATAACTTCCAAACTAAATGAACTACTCACTCCATATAACTTGCTGTACAGTCGCCATCAAATATATCGGAGCGGCCAAGGTGGTCACAAATATGTGAACAACGCCTCTATTATCAAGGCAATACAGTGCATGTTCAGATATTTTTGAGTACCTTGGCCGCTCCGATATATTTGATGGCGACTGTAGGTTATTTAAAAAATGATTAAAGCATGAAGTTATATGATATTAAATGTTATTTACGTGTAGAAAGCATAATGTTCTCTTTTGTATATGTGGTTGTGAGTTTATTAACACTGTTCACTTCAAAATATGTGATTTGCCATTTTAGTGCCTATTCATGTCGTACTTCTCAAAATGCTTTAAAATGATATTTAAAAATAATAAAAATTCTGTTTGTTGTGTACATATAGCTGTATAGTTTAATCCTATAATAGTATTCTTATTAGTATAAGTCATGGACGAGACAAAAGCATTTTCTTTAATATTAATTAGGTATATATTAAATACGTAGGTATTGATTATTTTAGTATATTTTCACAGTATTTATTTAAGTATGTAATTATTTACTGAAACATCACGTTATTACAATGCCCAGTGGCCTAAAATATTTAAATAGATACATAGTATAAATCGCATTAGTATACACCGTGGGCCCTTATAACTAGAAAGATTTTAAGAGTGTATTCCTGATCATATTGAGATACTAAAATGTCCTATAAACTTTTCTGAAATACGCCTAGTTTCAGAGTCAATACCAATTAAAAATAATACACTTTGTATTATAACTCAGCACAAAACGCCTTTTTGATGGCATTGTTGCCACTATTGGGCATAGTTTACACGTCCTAATTGACAGATATCAAAGTGACAAGGAAACTATGCAGATACTAATTATTTCCAAAAAAAAATTTACCAATTTGCTTTAGGCGATAATTTTATTAATAACATTTACTTTTCATGTGCAATAAACATTCAAAAAATAGAAAAAAAAAGAAAAATAATATTTTTTTTGGCGAAATTGACCTAAAGCACAGAATAACTAATAGTACTACCGTACAGAAAATTCACTCCTTCACAAAAGTCAGATTTAGCTATAAAATTATACCTATACTCGCCGCCTGCAAGCAAAATTGAAACTTATAACCGCGCACGAACCGTGAATCTTCTTTGCGCGCCGCAGTTTTATGACCAAGCTGTGAGGGTTGTCACCTGGCAATTTTTTGTACCTATACCTACTGATTTATTATTTTTAAGATAAATATGTAGGAATTACAAACGTTGATTCCGTAAACATGAAATTTTTATCCGGATATAGAAATTTTTATCTAGAGATTCCCACGGAAGCAGGTATGCCACAGCCGTATTCCTTTGAAAATATGTCGGTCAGTTCCTAATATTGTTTCTGGGCAACCGATATTCAATAAATTAAGGATTTTTATTTTAACTATTACTAAGTAAGGACTTCGGGACCTTTGAATATCGTCCGGAATTTAAAAATGTTATTTCTGCTTCCTTGTTCTTACGTTTATTCAGACATCCGTAAATATATCTTTTATACGGATTAGATCGAGATTTAGGTTTCGAAGCCATCGTGTATTTAAAATTTTGCCGGAGTGCCACGTGACACGACTATCGTGCAAGCCGAGCGGCAGCCCACTGCCATACGCCTGCCCGGGAGGCGCGCCGGTCGAATGTACCTAAACTGCGAAATGAAAACCCCCTGCCTAAAGTCACATAATATTTTTCCTTCTTTTGGTCTCAGACATTCGTGGTTAAGATCTGTCGGGTTACACGCGCCCACGGTGTATATACTTCAAAGTAAAACTAAGAACTAGACTATTACTGAAGTTATCTGAAATATCGGACATTTGGTTTACCTTTAGGTAACCTACTTACACCTACCTGAAGTGTATAATAATCATATCCGCCTGTAGGAATTGCCTGTCAATAAATAACAAAACTTTAAAAGCTTCCTAACAGTAGAAAAATATACTAACTTAATTTACTTGGTGTATCATATACTTTTAAATGTGTCAAATGTAAGTAGTTAGGTATATCTACTCAGCTTTGCTTATGTAAACAATACTTAACCGTTTAACCGCCAAGCATCGGACGGAAAAATCGTGCGCCAGCGGCAACTCGCTTATATTTTGGACGTGATATCACGGTCTGACGCTGAGGGCACGACTTTCCGTGTGCGTGATTTGACGTCTTTGGCGATCATAGGGTTAATATCAGATCAGGGGACAGGAAACCAAACCGTCAGCTACTAGGAAGCAGCAAGGAAGGTAGCAAGGAGGCAGGAAGGACTTTCCTCCGAAAGTCCTTCCTGCAAGATTGTTTGTGAAGGTGCATACCTACTAAATTTTCTTGTATATTCCACAACGGTGGCAACAAAACGTGCATACCGCCTGATGTAAAGTAGCCAACGAAACTTACGAGCTACGTGTACTTGCAACTCTTCCTATGTCACGCATTGTTTACCCTTCAAACTTTTGCTGAATATCTAGTTTTACAGACGCAAGGCAGAGGTGATTTATCGTTAGTCTATTCACCGCCTGTGCCTCTTGAGAGCACTTTAAATGTCTGTATACTGTAACGTATGTTTGTATCTTTCATTGACACGCACTGTACCTCAAACGGCACGGCATGATGGATTATAGTATGTAGGTGTGCAAAGGTCTATAAGCTGCGTCTGACGCGTGTGTATTGATACAAACGCGTGACAAAAAATGCGGTGTGTATAGGCCCTAAAATTAGGGCCAGACGGCAGATAGCCGCAGATTTTGCCACGTGCCACGTGATTTGTGTTTTCTGCCAAGGTCTCGTGGCAGAGGGCTGTGGTTGTATGCCGTCTGGCCCTAATTTTAGGCAGCTGACCATTAGCAAAAGAAGCAAGTAGCGATGACTGCGATTAACGTATTTTTGCGAAGTTTTTTAAGACTTTCATGCGCTGTCAAGATTCTATTCAAATGTGAATATAACACACGATAAAATATTTAGTAGACAGCTAATCGCTTTATCGCTACCAGTCGGACAGGTGCCTTAACCTTTTTGTCGCCATTCGCTACAGATCGCATACATAACAACACGAAAGTTTAACCTTTTGACCGCCAGGTGGCGAAGTAATACGTCGTTCACCTGATGCCAGAGCCAAAAAAAGACAAGTAATAATGCTAAACATTATAAAAGGGTTCTAGGAGTGATATTTCAGTTTTTTAACGGACGGCTATTGACGTCTGTGGCGTTAGTCACCGACTTTCTGATGGCGTGACTGGCCGTCATTGGCGTTCAGAAGGTTAAAATGGGTTTGGGATTTTATAAGCTTTACTTTTGCTAGACGTATAAAAGACGGCGGTTAAAAGGTTGATGTGTGAAAGTTTTGTCGTTATATTTAATCTCAGTAGTGTAAATGACATTTTCGTAGGATTATAATATGTATGATCAAATTCACTAAATTATTTTCTTCTACCTTACACTACTGGAATTTAGATACTAAGTAGTAATAATTTTAAACAAAAAAGAACCGACTTCACTAAGCATCAACCTTTCCAATACCAAATGCTCGATCTGCTGTAAAAAATACTCAAATCACCATAGGTGTGCTTATAATAGTTGAAGAGTTCCTTCGATTTCTCCAGGATCCCATCATCAGGTCCTGACATGGTTACAATGGGACCAACTGTGAAGTATACGCTTTCAAACAAAAAAATAATTTTCCAAATCGGTCCAGCCGTCTTCGAATAATCGGTGAACATACATAAAAAAAAATAGCAAAAACAAAGATCCCGACGAATTGATAACCTCCTCCTTCGAAATCTTGAAGTCGGTTGAAAACAATTTTAACCTTATATTTTTGGCAAAAAAAACTGCTGAGACATTCTCTGCCATTTTTATTTGTGTGAAACTAAAAGTATTAGATTAAATTATATTTGAATGTAGTGCCTAATGCAATACATAATGTTTTCATTAGATCCATATCAAAGAGCTTGTAGAATAAGAACCTAACTGACATTTTGTAATCTCAATGGGGAAGGAACTGTCAACGGTTTTGCCTGATGGCACCAGCCAGGTGCGGTTACAGGGGGGGCAACAGGGCCATTTCCCCACGTAATCCTCGTATACTCCGGGGCCCATAGGTGCGGACCGCGAGATTTTTTGTGACCCCCCCCCTGAACTAAATCCTGGATCCGCGCCTGGCACCAGCATAGGTTGTACTGTACTTGTCACTATTGTTCTATAGGATTTGGCATAAAGGGTCAGAGAAATTAAGCTTGAAAATAATCGCACACAAATGTTTGTCGCCATTATTTTCGCATGAAATCAATAGTTTAGAAAATCATTGCTGTTATTGTTAAAACATCACCCTTTTATTCAGTTTTAAATGTCAGATTCGATCGATCGAATCTCAAAATCGCCCCTCGGGGTCAGAAAAAAAAAGAATTTAACACTTGGTAGGACTGATAGGCATTTACAACCCATGCAACCATTTGTAAATCCTTTTGACTGGCCAACCCCATTCATTAATATAACTGTTTTAAGCATTGTATTACCAATTTCATTGCTTAATAAGATTCTTATATTGCAACCCATGAATATTTTCTATATAAATTTATATGACCATGGTCTGTAATAAAACAACTAATCAAAGAGAATTGATTAATAGAGGGCACAGTAGGGTCGACAACGCGCATGTGACACCTCTGGAGTTGCAGGCGTCCATAGTCTGTGGTACCTGCTTACCAGGTGGGCCGGTGGCAACCGTTGTGGTATAAAAAAAAAATATTGTCATCTCGGAGTGCATTTATTTCCTACACTGAGAGCCTCTATTACTAGATTTTCTTTGGTAATAACAATATTACAAATAAAATAACATATTGTGTAATGTTGTAGAGCTGTTAGTGTTTGCTGTAATGTTCCATGTTACCAAAAATATAAAATTGTTGTTAGTTTAATTGATTGTTAATGTGTATAGATTTCTTTTAGGTGTAAGATATAGTTATTCCTGATTAAGAAATCGGGAACTTTATTTTTACATGTAAAACAAGAGTACGATTTTATTTTTGTGTAAGACCAATATGCAATAATACATATCTATATAAGAAACTTGAGTTTTATTTCTGAAAATGTACTACATGAATAAAACTATACAATAACAACAAATAAATAATGTTTCAATTTAATTATTAATGTCACTAATATTTCTCCATGCTCTAATTAACATTTGCAGTGCCAAGAACCCGCCTCGTGGGCGCTCGTAAACTTTGCTCAGATGCCGGACAACTCGCTGGGCGGGTTGTTTGGTATGTAGCTATGGACGCCCGGTTTCTGAAGTAGGACATCATTTTTCGTCTGGATTAACTGCCAGTGTTAAAATCACAAAAATGAGTACCAGCACTATTTCATGGCATTATGTCCTGTGTTAAGTAAAGATGTTATTAGCAGAGGTCGGCGGGGGTGAGCTATTTGCCTTATATTATGACGTAAGACATGTAAAAATAAAAATTATTATATCTCGTTATGGTGTTATTAGAAACCATAACGAGATATAATAATTTTAATTTAATAGCTTGCCTGAGGGCAAGATTGCTGAAGTTTGTATTTATTACTAAATACTATTCCCGCAAAGCTGTTAAATCAAAGTTAGGGTCTGTACCGGCAGCTGTAGTAGGTATAGGCAAGATAGGTACTCTCTGAGCAGACTCCTTAGGCAAGCTCTCTGACCCCATACTTAATGTGGAAAAGTTCTGAAAGTCATTGGAAGGTAGATTTAAGTACTTCACTCTCTCTTTTTCTAAGTAATTAACTCTTTCTTTCAATGTTACATTCTCATCTTTAAGTACTTCCACTTGAAGTACTAGCTGTTCAACTAATGAGTGCAGATTTTGACTCAGTATCCGTAATTCTTCTATAACAGTTTGTTGGGTTTTCTCTGTTTTAAAACCATCTGTAACATCACATGTGGGTAAAATACTGTTTCTTACTAGTTTATGTTCTAGAAGGCTATCATTTGTACTAGATAAGAAGTGTAATAGAGAGTCTGTTTCATTTATAGCTCTGAAAATAGCGACTTGCAGCTTAGCATATTCATGGCCTTGAAGATTTGAGAATGGGTCCTTGCCCAGGCATTTAATATTATCCATCGCCTTTTTAACGCGCGCATATTGGTCTTTCTTACTCTTAATGAGGTCTTTTTGTTTGAGATGATAGCTGTGTTGAAGTGTTATGGACTCCAAGGCTACGGACGACGTGGTGGATTTCATAGCGTCAAGCAATAATTCGGCAGCGCTGTGGTGGCACTGCATCGCTTCGTCATATCTGTTGTTTATTAGATGAGTTTCAGCACGACGATGTTGTTGGTGTGCCTTAAATAAAACATTATTTTTAGAAAAAATTGACTTTAAAAATATAATGCAAAAGCGGTCAACGCGTAGTTACCAAATTGAGAGGGTGAGACTCCATTGTTTGCCGAGTTAGGTAAGTTCTTACATATTAATTTAATTGACACTGTTGTTAATGACCAACATTTCCATTTAATATAGTTCACAGAACTTTTATTTCGATTTAAATAATAGATTCCAATCCCACAACAACAATGATATGATAGATTTCGTTCCGTGTCACTTTCCTTTCTTCTGTCAAATCAGTGTCAGTGTCAAATTTGTACGTTCCAAACTTATGATAAGGTCTTGATGACGATTATAATAAGATGAAAATAGATTTGATTGATACAATGGCTTACCTAATTTTGAGTAGCTATAACTTTAAAAAAATCATATATTATTTTGGAAAAGAGATAAAATGTATTTCAATAACTACGCCATTATATATATACCTGCGAAGAAAAGAAAACATGCACGTTTAAAACTACCTTTAGGACTCAGCTACCGCTAACTTCGAAATTCGGAAATCGAAATTTAGTTCTCCCCATCTCTATCGCTCTGGTATATTCGAAAGAGAGTGATGCAAACAGACAATCGAACGAACGAAGTGTCAATGTCAAATAAATGAGTATTGTCAATTTGTCATTATTGTCAAGTATATTGCAAGATTGTACGCATTGTGTAAATTGTGGTCACAATTTGCAATATCAAGAAATATTTTAAGATGTATCCAACTACATAATCGTCTTTGCCTAAATTAAACTCTCCGGTAAGTTTATGACATCAAATACACTTTAATCAATGAACAAGGTTTTATAGCTAAGTATTATACGCATTCGGGTCATTAAAATGATGTTTGTGTTTTTAGGGAAAGAAAGGAGTAAAGATTAAAACATGTGGTGTCGTTAACTAAATATTGAACAGTTAAATAAATAAAATGGCGCGCCATAGAAACTTCAGAAATAGGAGTTATTCATACGACTATGACGACGATGAATTCTATGGTCATTCAGTTGAGGAAGACAGCTGTTTATCACCTAATGACTCAGCTCAGTTCTTGTACGATCGTTCCCGTAACCAGCAAGCGATATCCAACTTTCTCGAAAGTCATGCCAACATTGAGGAGGAAACTGAAGGTGAGGCAGAAACCTCGCGATCATCGCTGGAGCGCCGTGAGTCTCTTGATCTTCGCTCGTTAAATCTCTCTGAACTCGACGAAGCAAAGTTCATGTCGTGCTTAGATGAGTTACGAAACGTCTTAGCCGATACAGTACCAGAAAACATTCTCATGGAAGCTGCATTAAAACACAATTTTGATTGCAGTAAAGCTCTTGACAGCATTTTAAATGCTAAAAAGAGCGAAGCACCTAAAGTAAAGGACACTCCAAAACCACTGATACCTCTCAATATTCCCAAGGCTATCATTTCCACAACAGATTCACCGAAAGTTATTACTACAAATATTGAGCCTAAATCTACCAGTGCTATAAAAGGGTTCAAAGTAGAAAAGGAGACAAGTACAAGCCGGCCCCAAACTCCAAGAGATCAATCACCTGCTACGGAGAGGACATTGAAGAGTGATGGGCCGGATGACAATAAGAGCTTAGGAAAATTCAAAGAGAACAAAATTGATCCTAATGTCTTGTATTCAAATGAAAGAGGTTCTGATAAAGATCATTTGTATATAGTAGTAATTGGCCATGTTGATGCTGGAAAATCAACGCTTATGGGCCGCTTACTCTGTGACCTGGGTGAAGTCAGTCAGAGAACCTTACACAAATATGAACAAGAGAGTAAAAAAATAGGGAAACAGAGTTTCATGTACGCTTGGGTTCTTGATGAAACTGGTGAAGAACGAAATAGAGGCATCACAATGGATGTGGGGCGAGCACAATTTGAAACTAAAACCAAGAGAATTGTTATTTTGGATGCTCCGGGCCATGCAGATTTCATCCCTAACATGATAACTGGTGCTGGGCAGGCTGACGTGGCCATGCTAGTTGTGGATGCAACACGGGGTGAGTTTGAATCTGGGTTTGACCTTGGTGGGCAAACTCGTGAACATGCATTACTCGTCAGATCCCTGGGAGTCAGTCAGCTTGCTGTTGCTATTAATAAGCTTGACACTACTAATTGGTCCCAAGAGAGGTTTGACGAAATTTCAAAGAAACTTAAAGCATTTTTGAAACAGGCTGGGTTTAAAGATTCTGATGTGACTTATGTGCCTTGCTCAGGACTCACAGGCGAAAACTTGATTAAATCATCTACTGAGCCTGAGCTACTTAAATGGTATAAAGGACCTTGTCTGCTAGATGTGATTGACAAATTCAATGTCCCAGAGAGGCCTGTTTCTAAACCTCTGCGTATGTCCATCAATGATATATTTAAGGGGACAGGTTCAGGATTCTGTGTAGCTGGCCGGATTGAAAATGGCATACTCAATAAAGGTGATAAGGTAATGATATGTCCAACAAAAGAAATCGCAGAAGTAAAGAGTTTGGCTATTAATGATTTAGCAAACAATGTAGCATTTGCTGGTGACCAAGTAAGTGTAACCTTATCTGGGATAGATATTCAGAATGTTGCAGTTGGTTATATATTGAGTGATCTGATCCAGCAAGTTCCGATAGCTACCCGTTTTGAGGCGAGACTTGTAGTTTTCAATGTCAAAGTTCCCATTACAAAAGGATACCCTGTGCTTTTACACCATCAGTCTTTAGTGGAGTCTGCACACATTGTGAAACTGAAGGCCCTTTTGAATAAGAGTACAGGAGAAGTGTTGAAGAAAAAGCCCCGTTGTTTGGGGAATAACTCGGTAGCCATAGTGGACATAGAAGTCAGCAAGCCCATTAGTATAGAGCGCTACAAAGACGTGAAGGAACTCGGTCGAGTGATGCTGCGTGTTGCCGGCGTCACTGTGGCCGCGGGCCTAGTTACTGATGTATTTAATATTTAAAATTGTTGTAATTATGGACCTCAAAATGGAATGACTAATGAATGGACAATTATTTTGATATATTTCAAATTAATTAAAGCTTTATTTTTCTTGAGTAGCTAAGCTCTGAAATAAGATACTGTGCCTAGAGTTAACAAAAAATAAAATGTAAAATGCTAAAGTTATAAAATGAGAGCCTAACCATTTAAATGTAACCATTTTAGGTACCCTACGTTACAACATTGTGCTTAACTTTATTATTTCATTCTAATTTAAAATACATTGATAGCTTAGGCGGCTTTCACACTGCTGCGGCGCCGGTGGGAGAGCGAGATAGCGCTCTGCATGTGTATAGCGCTGTCACACTTGCACACCGTCGCCACATCCGGTTGCGGCGTACGTGATAATCGCCTTACACCACAAATGATTCCAAAACCTAAACGCAGACTATCACGAGAAAAACAGGCATCTTTTTATCATTTGTGTTTGACTTTAATTCATTGTCTCGACAATAATTTTACTGTTTTTGTGGTGCTAAAAGCATAACTGTTGATTTATATTCTGAACTTGTTAGCTCAGTGACATACAATTTGTGTAAATATTATATAAAAAATATTACATTTAATTTAAAAAATTCTTTGTTATATTTTTTTATTGCATATTGTCCAACATTTGATTTTTGAGCATGTTACCTGACGTGCGGGTTGAAAAGGAGCAAAGGAGCTCAAGGGAGCGTGATTGAGTGGAAGGAAAACGTGCTTCAAGCACGTCCGAACCGAAAATTGTTATGCTTAAAACTAGCACGCTATTTGCTAGCAAGTGTGAAAAGCAGCAGAGCATGCTATTATCGAACGAGCGGAGCGTATGCGAAGTGAAGTTCTTTCAAACAACTTCGGCTACCTAGACATCTGTGCATTTCGATGGCTTTTTGATTTTGAATAGTTGTCGCGCGATAACTTTAGTAACGGTTTTCTGATTTATATGAAATTTGTTGGGGTTGTAGTAGAGCTCAATACAATTTGAAAGTTCGTTCATGAGCATGATCGGTCAAGGGATTATGGAGCTAGAATGCTCGAAAAAATCATCATCAGGGTCTTGTTATATTGGTGACTTGTTTGCAAGAAAAACGCGAGTTCTCAGTTCCAGACGGACTACTAGTTAAAATTCAACTATGAGCATGTGTGTCAGTACCTTTACGGATGAGTCGGCTGGTCGGAAAATTCATACTGAGTACAAACCTGAATCCTGAGTAAAACTAGTAATCCGCCTCGAATTGAGAACTCGCGATTTTCTTGCGAACAAGTGACTAATACATGACCCTAATGATGATTTTTTCGAGCCTTCTAGCTCCACAACCCCTTGATCGATCCTGCTCATATACGAACTCTCAAATTGTATTGAGCTCTACTACAACCCCAATAAATTTCATATAGATTAGAAGAACGTTACTAAAGTTATCGCGCGACAACTATTCAAAATCAAAAAGCGTCCGAAATGCACATCAGACGTCTAGGTAGCCGCAGTTGTTTGAAACAACTTCACTTCGCTCGTTCGATAAAGCAAACAAAATGAATCATCGTCCTTCTAGCGTTTGTCATGGTATTTTGCTGTGGCTCAATTTGAGACTTAATACTGAAAGGGTCCGCTCGGCAATCCCATGTATTTGACATAGGCCCTAGTTTTTGCGAAAGCGACTGTCAACTATTCTAATCTTCCAGCCCCGAGGGGAAACTTAGGCCTTATTGAGATTATTCTCTTCTTTTTACAAGCTTTCATTCAGTTTCCCGTTATCTGTACTCAAATTTTTCTAGTTAAATTTGACCCGGTTCCGATTCGGCTGGACTTTCGCACGCATATACGACAACCAAAACTCACTAATTACTACCACAAGTATGAACTTGTGGTAGTAATTAGTGAGTTTTGGTTGTACTAGTACGGTTCATTATGGCTATGAAGCCATAATGAACCGTACTGGTAACAAAATAAGGTTGAACTTCGCTTTAATTTTTTGCAATTAATTCAAATTCAATACATTTATTTCGACCAACTAGGATAATAGTTAAGGTTAGTTACAATATCTTAGCCTAAAGTTAGTATATAAAATTATAACCTAATATGTACAAACAATTACAATTAATTTTTTTAAGGACAGCACTCAGGAAGGTTTGACTGTCAGTACATGGATCAGATGACAGTGATTCAGATACTGACAATCAAACCTCTACGCGAATGCCCTCAGGATACCATTAGAGCTAGCCCGCACCCTGCGCGCCAGGTATGTGCAGCGTTTCCACATAGTTGTCTAGAAACTCTGGCATCCGCGAACATCCCTGACGAACTACAGAAACGGGGTAACCCCAATAGCATCCTGGAAGCATTATTGTACTGCACACGTAGGGCGTTGTACTGCTTTTGCGTGTAAGAGACCCACAGACTGCTCGTGTAAAGGGTCGTACAGAAGGCTCTAAATAGAGTTATTTTTACATTGGCCGAACAACGAGCAAATCGGCGGGCCACCATGTTCGCTCTAACAGACAACGCCCTCCGTTCTCGCTCAATATCTGCATCGTCCGTCAGGTCAGAGGTTACCACGTGACCTAAGTATCTAAATGTATCCACCCTTTTTAAAGGCAATCCATATAGTCGAATAGGAGGTACAGGTGGCAAATTTTTGCCTCTAACCTTAAACACCATGCATTCACTTTTTTATTACATTATATTGCAAGCCATGACTAAGTGCAAACTTTTCACATATTCCCAATAGCTTAGTGAGACCACAAGGCGAAGCACTCAGCAGCACCATGTCGTCAGCATAGCTAATGTTATTGAGACATACATCATCAATATGGCAGCCGACATGAGTGCTGCTGAGCTCCTCTATCAGTGCATTGACGTACAGGTTGAAGAGCTTCGGTGAGGTAACTCCCCCCTGTCTCACCCCGCACTCCATCCTGTTCGACCATCGTACCACGTTCACCAATGAGTATTGGTTGTCACCCGTATATGTATATCGCGTGACAATACAATATTGATGACATGGAGCTGTTCTGATGATGGAGCTGAACTGAAAGGTGGACATAGGAACTCCTAATACCTACTCAACATTATCCAGTCGTGTTTGGGCTCGTTGCATTTGTCTTTGTGAGCTTATGTTGTGAGCAGTTAGGGATTGTACAGTCGCCATCAAATATATCGGAGCGGCCAAGGTACCCAAAAATATTTGAACATGCACTTTATCGCCTTGACAATAGAGGCGTTATTCAGATATTCGTGATTACTTAGGCCGCTCTGATATATCTGATGGCGACTGTACAAAGAAAAGTAAAGTTAGCAATAAAAACTTTTCAAAACAATATTTTTTTTGGAAAATATTTTTTTTTTCTTTATTCGACCCGGTTGTTTGAATTTTGCTAGTAAGATTGCAACTATCCTTATTGCTAGATCCGGGCATCTGGCAGTTTTTAATGGGTGGAGGTCAGAGCAGTGGCAGACTAGCAAAAATTTTCAGTTGGGATAAAAGTAACGCCACAGATTATACACCGTGGGCCCATATAACTAGACAGATTTTAACAGTGTATTCCTGATCATATTTAGATACTAAAATGTCCTATAAACTTTTCTGCAATACGCCTAGTTTCAGAGTTATTACCAATTCAAAAAAAATACACTTTTTATTATAACTCATTACAAAACGCCTTTCTAAAGGCGTTGTTGCCAATATTGGGCATAGTTTACAGGTCCTTATTGAGATATCAAAGTGACGAGGAAAACTTTGCAGAAACTACATTTTTACAAAAAAAAATGTACCAATTTGTTTTAGGCGATAATTTTATTAATAACATTTGCTTTTCATGTGCAATACACATTCAAAAAATGGAAAAAAAACGAAAAAAAAATTTTTTTTTTTGGCGAAATTGACCTAAAGTCACATAATATTTTTTCCTTCTTTTGGTCTTAGAAATTCGTGGTTAAGATCTGTTGGGTTATTCCAGCCCACGGTGTATAATAGTTCTTACGAGTAACGCCAAAAAAGGTAAAAACTGCCGAAGTTGTCTTGTTTATAGAGGATGCGTATTATATCGGAAACAGAAACAGTATAGGCGATAAACTCTGAATTACAGTCAAGTGTAAAAATATGGGTGTACTCATCTTACTCAAAAATATGTCCCATAGTATCTTATTCCGTTGTAATAAGTGCGTAGTACCATATTTATGAGACGATTTTTTCGATACGTATTTTTGCACTTGACTGTACATTATACATCGTTTTGGACTACTTTCCCCATCAGAAAATTTTGGCAATGAACGAATTAATGAATGAATAAATGCTTTATTGCATAGAAAAGAAAAATACATGATAAAAAGAGGCGAACAACAGGCGGTCTTATCACTAATGAGCGATCTCTTCCAGACAACCTATGCAATGATATATTTATATAATTTCTCATAATACTGCGTCAAAACCAGAACTCTAGGATTTGTATTCTTAAAGTGGTTGCATTCTTTAACCTCCACCACTTTACAGCTGCCAGATGTCCGTCAAAATAGTGAATCAGCCAGATACCTTTCATATAAACAAGGAGTCCAAGCCATTCATAAAAAAGAAGAAAAAGATTTCGCCCCTGCCCAAGAGATGGCGTCACAATCATGCACATAGCGAATTAGGTTTAAAAAAATCAAAGAATTAAAATACTCACTAGGTTAAAATCTTTTTGCACTGAAAGAACAACGTCACAATAATATAATCTGTGTCGGTGTATTCTAGTTGTCACTGCTGTCATTATTTTGGTGTTATTTAATTTTTGCGATTTTCGGCGTATTACACTTTGCACCGTTGCACTAAATTGGACGATACGAAATGATGCGGATTACCTAACAGTTCAATCTAATTGTGATACGAGTTAATATGTCAGAATCAAGAATTATACAACATTGGACTAGATCAAAAGACAAAGTTTTAAGACAACCGCAAACGTCAATAGCAGAAAAGGTCCTTGCGTACAAATTACTTTTAAGACCGATGCTCGTGTACAGTTGGTTTGAAAACAAAAGGATTGACCTCAGAACATTGGAAGTGCTGTCTATGAGGGACATATTCGGTGATATCAGTGAAACAAGTCTATACGAAAAGTTTACCGATTGTGATATCATGACTTTTGTACAAGTTGCACAAATCAGATGGACAAGGGGTACAACGGAGGTACCCGCGTGTGTGCGTAACATATTTAACAATTCCTCCAGAAGTCCTACACGGTATTTTAGAACTACCAGGTGTGTATTTAAATATATTAGCCCAACAGTTAGAAATAGACGTAAGAGGAAATGTAGTTGCAATTCAGAGCCCGAAGCTGGCGTATCCAAAGCCAAGCACGATCATGATGACCGTCAGCCGAGATGTAAAAGAACGTGCCTCTATAACCGCTTTTATTCGGATAGACCTGAAGCGAGTTCATCAGGTATAAAAAAAAGATGAATGTGCCAAAACATGTTTGTCAAGTGTACCTACTTCTAGAGTTCTATTATCAATATTATCATTGACACCAATAAAAAGTTATCACGATGATATGGGGGTTTGAGAAGGCACAACAATTGGAATGATCTGGATGCATGTCGTTTACTTACCGAAGTTGGCCATGCCTGCAGTTGACCCTAATGAACACGGAAACAAAAATCGTAACGTACAAATTTTTATTGAATAAGTACCTACTGTTTAGTACGTTTAAGAGAAAATGAAATACTAAAAGTTTCTTTGTTTTTGTAACATTTTATTTTATAATAATTATTTATTATATCTACGTCGCTTGTTGGGGAGAATAGAATGGGAATGAGTAGGTAGATATCTGTGCCTCTCTTGCCACACGTCCTGTCGTTTTGCACCATCAAGTTAAGACTACCTACACTCTTTTTTGGTTTCAATTAAAATCATCGTTGAGAGTAGAAAACCTATCCTAATACTACAATAGTCTATAGTCTAGCTCAGGGGTTCCCAATCTTTTAGCCTATGCGCCTCAGCCAACGTTATGCTAAAATACTACGTCCCCCTACTGGCAGGCCTTATACAGTTTAAAATTGGAGCCGCTCGCTGCGCCCCCCTCCTTGGATCACCGCACTGGTTGGGAAACCCTGGTCTAGTCTGTTCTCTTTTTCAAAAAACTTAAAAAATAACAAGATATTATAGCTCGTGTAGCCTTGTTTGTATAGTTTTTTTGTGGCGCCACCTAGAATCGCATACTACGGATTCGACGGTGCAAAGTAGCGCCATCTAATACTGCACGCGGAACTGTGTAGCCGCGACCGGGCCGCAGAGGTTCTTGCCACGCATCCAATCCGAGATAGAGAAACGGTGGCGGCTCAACCCGGCGTGCGGCATGAAGTTGTTCCCATCGGCTTGCTCGTACAGCAGCGACATGTAGCGGTGCGCGCCCGTGCCGGCAGGTGGCGCTGGCAGTCTGTAAGCTACGTAGAAATATGAAAGATGAACGGGGTTTATTTATTGAGACTGGGAAGCATAAGGCGGCTTTCACACTGTGAAACAGACAGTGATATACCGTCGCCGCATGCGGAAACCGCAACAGTATGATAACCGCCTAACTGGGAAGTCTGAGATAAAAGGTGCGAGGTGCGACGGAGGTGCAACATCCTTTAGGTACACTTACTAGTTAGAGTCTGTCCGGACAGAGAAGTGCCGTAGAATGTATGAGCTCCCTTATAAACCACGAAACTTCTCTTTCATGACAAACTCTACTTTTTTTTTCTAGAGTGCAATTATACCGTGAATACTAATCTGAAGTCATTACGAGATTTACGAGCAAGTTACTACAAATTACGTTAGTGTCATTTAAGAGTTACTTACGACGGTAATCGACTCCATTGGTTTTACTGCCGTCTTTAGTTTTTAAAGCAGAACCCTGCCGAAGAAACATAATCAAATTTACTTAATCGAAACTTGACATGAATATCTAACTTAATAAATATAGACGGTTGTGAAATATCTAACTTAATAAATATAGACGGTTGTGAAATAACTTACTGGAATGTTAAATTTTAACATGTGAAGGTAGAACTCCCCGTCCAATTGTGGGGGTGCATCTGGGTCCACAACAAAAAGGGTGTAGTACTTTTTCTGCAAACGACCATACAAAATTTGAGCTTTATAAGATCCTCGACTAGGTATTATAATATATGATACTCAATAGTCTTGAAGGTAAATCACAATTGCAAGAATTCCTTACCGAGTCAGCTAAGTCATATTGAAATAGTGGTTCTTCGATAAACACTTGCTTTGGCAGCAACACATCGCAGTTATGATCGTCAACTATAGTACCTCCGACGCTGGTGATATTCAGACCCGTCAAGTGGTCGCATCCTTCCAGCAAACTCTTCACTTCTGTCAAAAAACACTGATCCGATAATCCGTAAAAAGAGGAAAGCAGTAATAAACCTAGATTAAAATTCATAATGGCTGGAGCCAGAACATAAATTGAACCGCTTTTGAAGCAAACAAAGTTGGTACAATAGGTTACGTCTTGTTATGAAAACTTGCTTCAACTACGCAGTCAGGTTTGTGATAAAGGTTGTAAACATTCCTTGTTGCACCAACAACAGGTATTAGGGTACGGTGAATGAATCTAGAATATCTGTAAATACCTACTACTATATAGACTTATTAATTGGAACCCTCGAATACCAATATGGTCGCTTTTATACTTTAAGTAACTGACGTAACAGCAAGTAGATTAGCGCCCTGTACCTTAAATACCTACTTATTACAACAAAAACTATAAGTACTTAGGTTTTCCTGATCTGTTGGAGAGCTTCTCTACCGTTTAAACATTGGACTAGCCGGTAGGAATATAGTTCCAAGGACGCCCCGCCACCTGGCCACTGTGTGCACCTAAATCTTTATCGTAGTTCAGATTTAGGTGCACACAGTTATTACACTTATTAATAATTAGGTATGTAACCTGTGTGTGTGACAGGTTTTATACCTAATTAGTAATTAGTTAATTACGAGTAGGTACCTTAGAGAATGGGTAGGTACAGTTGTGTACAGTTCATGTACAGTTGTGTTCATGTTGATGGTTGCTGAGGTTGGTTGTATGTGTCTTTGCTTGTTTAGACATAGACATTTAGTCTGAGGCCAGGGTCAGACTTATGTCAGACTACTCTTTGGCTAGAATGATAGTTGATGCAAGTTAAATGCATATGTCAGGTTGACAGTATCAATTGTACTGATTTGTTCAATACGTTCAACAAAAGCATCAAAAGTAGTGATTCTCAGCATAAACTTCACATAATTATATATGATTCTCAGTAGCTCAGTATGCTCAGTAGCTAGCTTGTATACTATGATGCAGGACAAACTTAAAACTCTGGATCGTTCGCTATCTAGGATACAAACGCGCGCGGAAATCTCTCTCCGAGTTCGGTGCGCCCGCTCCTGGTGCCACGACCACAGAAATGTGATGCGGGATCCTAATCTGCGCAGGAGTGTAAAGTACCAGCTTTACGAGTGTTTCATTCGACCAATCCTCACCCATGGCTGTGAACTATGGACTCTAGACAGCTGGAACAAGAAAAAACTCGAACGCTTCGAATATTCAATCCTGTTGGATATTTACAGGTCGAGGTACCCTCGCCGACACCCGAGACGACTACGACCGAATCGTACGAGGATTTTGGAAAACTATAGGGGGAAAAGAATTATTCAATATCTTACTACCGAACGGCCTAAATGGCACGACATTTGGTGCATTGAACATAAAGTTCTGGATTGCGTAGATAGTAACAAGATGCAAAGAAAATCTGTGGAATGGTGGGACGGTTCTCGACCTCGACAAAAGAATGCTAGTAAGAAAGGAAAACAAACCGAGTCAAAAGAAATTGGTATTCGTATCTGTGATTAATTATATTACTTCGACACTGTAGCCAACAATTTTTCTTGCAACTCAAATAAGTACATAATATAAAATTACATATTACTGTGCATGATTATTCCAAGTCCCAAAATGGCAGCATTGAACCTTGGCCAGAAAAGAACCAGTCCAGTTGAAAAAGAGTAAGCGATTCCTAACAATTCAATTTATATCATTTTGACTGGGTTATTGGTATAGGGCACTACATAATTAGTTGACCGTACCTACCTACGTAGGGATCTATTTTTATTACTAAAGAGTCACGCTCCGGGCAATGAAATCAATGAAATGAAATGAATTTACGGCGTTTTTATTAGTTCACTTTTCTTACTGCTTGTAATTTATTTATAATCTAATTCTGCTCCATCCAGTCCATCCATTCACATAAAATAAAACTAATCGTTTGACCTGAGGTTTAAATAGACGTTATAAAAATAAATTGCTTATCTTGGGACCCCTCGGGGTGCTATAATATCGAGTTATTAGTGTGGAGTGGACACAAATTGACCATCCTGTCTAATCGACGTGTCAGGTGACGTAAGCAACTCATCAGCTCTGCACCTCAGGCTAATCTACATATGATGACGCGTACAAGGTATACTTCAAATTAAGATGGGTTGAATGTTGCAAACATCAAACGATGAATAAATTTAAAAGTATGGAGATGGTGAACCTACATCTTCTTTGTAAAATAGGTATACCTACCAAATTTTTGAATATAGGCATACCTAATACCGCCAAATCTACCTACTGGTCGCTTTTATATACTTTACCGTGGACGTGAAAGAGCTACAGAGCTCCTAAGGAACAGTCCTTTAGCCGTCAACGCGCATGTGACACCTCTGGAGTTGCAGGCGTCCAGAGCCTACGGTAGCTACTTACCATCAAGCGGGCCGTATGCTTGTTTGCCACCGTCGTGGTATATATAAAAAAAAACGTCCACGGAATATCGTCACGATATTAACAGGGGGGCCAAATATAACTAATATCCAATGGTCGGTTTTATAATTTACCGTCACGTGGACGTCCACGGTATATCATCGCGACATTAACAAGGGAGCCAAATATACTTACCTAATATCTAATGGTCGGTTTCATACTTTACTGTGGACGTCCACGGTAAATTGTAAGCAGTTGCAGTACCTTTGTAGAAGAGCCCATGACACTAAACCTATTTCGATAAGACTATATATATATATATATATATATATATATATAGTCTTATCTTATATATATATATATATATATAATTCATTAGTTACGTCTTTAATGGGGGACCACGACATTTAAAATACGCCGCCAGGTTTTTTGCATTGCAGCATCGGCATAAAAAATCCTAGCCTAAGAAGAAAAATAAATAAAGAGAAAAATAATATATAATGTTTGTTATATTAATCCAGTAACATTTATACAATCATCGTGTGCGTCAAATCCGGTAGATGTGATTTTTGCAGACTTGTTTGTGATGTTGGCCCAATAAATAAATAATCCAAGTTTGTGGACCTCGAGCGCCGAACGCAACTTTGTCAAAAAAAACTTTTTACAAAAAAAAGATAAACCGACTTCAAAAAGGATAAAATAAATTATTATATTATTTATATGCGTTCAAACTGATATGTTTGAAGTCGGTGCCAAGCCAAAAAGTTACAATACCGGTCAAATCAGCTTCAAGTCTGAAAATCACATAACATTTCGATTCCTACATATATTGAAAAGGTGAATGTGAATCTATCTGCTACATTTTCACGTCTAAACTACTAATCCAATTTTGATGAAATGTGGTACCCATACTCTGATACACGTCTACTTTGTCAATAATCAGAAAAAGGCGGCAAATTAAAAAATATATAAACACGTATGGTTGACCTTCCATAGAAAATTTAAATATCGCGCCTGTTTCTACTGAAAAGGTGGGTCTAACACACCCAGTGTGTCCGAGTATAGAAAGATCAATCTAGCCATTGAATTCCTTTACACTTCGATATTACACCTTAGATGAAGTAGGATAAATAATTCAAACCGAAGCACGGACTCCGTTCGAGATATGGTTAGTCCGAAAACTAGTAAAAAAGTTTATTAACAAACATCATAAGACGCATGATTATACTTTCTTTCTGTACTTGAATGAAAAGCTACGTGCAGTCAATACCGTATTAGACTAGTTCTATAGTATGAAGAACAATTCACTGAACACATACGCCTCGTTCGTATCAACTGTTTTGTGCTTTTCAGACTTGAAGCTGATTTGACCGGTATTGTAACTTTTTGGCTTGGCACCGACTTCAAACATATCAGTTTGTAACGCATATAAATAATATAATAATTTATTTTATCCTTTTTGAAGTCGGTTTATCTTTTTTTTGTAAAAAGTTTTTATTTTTCCATTTTTAGTGGTTATAAAATTATCGTAATCGGACAACGGATTTCGCAATAATCGGTGAAGATATATAACAAAAAGTTCATGATACATACTCAATGTAAGGAAAGTTCCACATATCATATGTGGTCTTCATCATTAGGTCCACTCCATCAAATTAGTGGTTTTGGAGAGGAAATGCTTGAGTTGCTTAAAAAACAACCAAATCACCATACATGTGCCATTAAAAATTGAGGAGTTCCCTCAATTCCTCATGGATTCCATCATCAGAACAGCACCAGATTAATGTGGAACTATCTCAAAGGTAGTTCCTTTCAAACAAAAAAAATCTTTTTTTTGTCCGATTTCCGGAATTCTCCTGAAATCGGACCATATGGGTCTCGGAGTAATCGCTGAACATCCTACATTTAAAAAAATCATGATCATTATCATAATTATTTTACATTTTTTAAAGTGGGTATCTAACTCTAGTGGTTGGCACCTAGATGTCGCTTACGGCTGCTATAAAGTCGATGTAAAAATAAATGCAAAAAGATGATTGAAGGCATTGAGAATTTCGTCAGCTCGGTAACTGAACCCATAGCTTAATTGGTAAAGCGATATCGAGCCCCGGTAAGGCGTATCGATGTTGGTTCAAGTCCAACTGGGTTGATTATTTTTTCAATGTTTTCAATGTTTGTATTTGATTGAATAACATACTAATGTATGAGTGGAATACCCACTTTAAAAAATGTAAAATAATTATGAGTTGATAGCAGGCGCCATCTGTTATTTCCGTTGTGACACTTGTAAAAGGGTCGGCGGGAAGGGTATCTAACTCTAGTGGTTGGCACCTAGATGTCGCTTACGGCTGCTATAAAGTCGATGTAAAAATAAATGCAAAAAGATGATTGAAGGCATTGAGAATTTCGTCAGCTCGGTAACTGAACCCATAGCTTAATTGGTAAAGCGATATCGAGCCCCGGTAAGGCGTATCGATGTTGGTTCAAGTCCAACTGGGTTGATTATTTTTTCAATGTTTTCAATGTTTGTATTTGATTGAATAACATGATCATTATCATCAAAACAAACATCATCATGAGGTTCACTTCATCAAATTGGTGGATTTCGAGAGAAAATCCTCGAATTGCTTAAGAAAACACCCAAATCACCATACGTATGCCTTTAAAAATTGAGGAGTTCCCTCAATTCCTCATAGATTCCATCATCAGAACAGCACCAGATTAATATGGGACCACCTTGGAAGTAGACCCTTTCAAACAAAAAAAGAATTATTCAAATCGGACCACGCGTCTCGGAGTAATCGGTGAACATACATAAAAAAAAAAGCCCAAACCGAATACAGAACCTCCTCCTTCTATGAAATTGAAGTCGGTTAATAACGAATAATCAGATTTTTTTCATATATTGGCGATTATAACCCTTAAAGACTAATTTTAGACAGTACCTTCTCAGGACATTTTTTAAGTATACTAAATTTGCTACAAAATTTCAGCAGTTCAAAAAACCTAAAGGACTGGTTTTTGATAGCACCTTCCCAGATTTTTTTTAATGAATACTAAATTTGCTACAATATGAGACTAGAATTGTCTCTGTAGACCCAATATTTTCCGAGATCAAGCTTTTAAATTTGGAAACTATTGGGTTTCCAAGATAAAGCTTTTCAAAATAGAACCGCTTTTCCCAGAAGAGAAGGGGAAGGGTAAACGGTTCTCGGAAAAACGATTCTATTTTAAAAATCAGTCCTTTAGGGTCACAATCGCCAAAACCTGAAAAAAAATAGATTTTTCGATTTTTGACAAAGTTGCGTCCGGTGCTCGAGGTCACAAACTTGAATTATTCATTGGGCCATCATCATAATCAAGTCCGCGAAAAATCAGAACTATCGGATTTGATGCACAGTACTTACCCTGTACTTTCAGGCGACAAGGTTCCTGGATTATATTGGATGTATTAGGCATATTAGGTAAGTTCCTATTTCTCCGCTAAAATTATCCAGTGGGATTACCTGAGGGATCCCGTTAGACATATTTATCGAATTTAATCACTATTTTTGCATTTTAGATAAACCTAAATGACTACACTTTAATGCAAACCTAATCTTCATGATATTGATACCTAAAGGCATGGCCCGATGCCAGTCAATTTGTTAGGCGCCAGACGAACACTCGACCGATAGCTGAAGTTACTTAACATATTGAAATCTCTGAATGGGTAATTAAACCAACACTTACGGGCTCATGTCAAAACACGTATCTTTTGTTTCTTTTCTTCGGGCGTCGTAAAATACGGGCACGAGCGGCGTAGGCTGGACTGCTATTCCAATCACTTACCAAGCACAAGCGAGGTTTTGCTTGTCTTCAGCTTGAAATGCCAGTTAAGGGCGAAAGTGTCACTGCACTTTTTCCTTGGTTTACCTCTACATGGTTCCTTTGATAATGGATGGCCAGAAAGCAGCGGTGTTGACAGCCCAGGCTGTTACGTCTTTCAGGTCAGGTTCCAAGAAGTGCCCTTAACCTTAATTGTCATGCTTTCACAGACCTATCGGTGTAGCACAACGACCGATAGATAGTACAAGTATATATATTAATGAAAGTAAATAGTATTGAAAAAATAATCGTTGTATCAAGTACAGCACAGCAGATTCGATTGCGTTTACGATTAGTTTGTGCAGTGTTGTTGTGCAAGATTGCATTATACTGGTTTGTTTAGACAAACGCTAGCCTCCGCTCGTTAAGTGATGACAACCACGGCCCTTGCGCACGCGACGCAGCCTCTCACCTCCGTCCCACGCGCGCAACCTTTCCTAATTTATATAAACAAATTATTTTCTCATCCTATAAGAACTACTGGTTTTATCAGGTGATTTATGCTTGACTGACACACAAAATAAAACTGCTTACGGCCATTTGTTTGCCGCTCTCAGTAAATCATACTTTCATGCACCTACAAGGATTGCCAAAATAATGCCTCTGTCACGTGGTGGTCATTTCTCAGAACAGAATGCGAGTGGCTCGGGTGGTCCAGGCGATTTTATAGGTGCTTGCTTTTAAAGTATTACGACATTTTTCGAACATTTTGGATTGGAAATATCGAGTGCATTAAAGTATGATACCTGCTTAAATGTTGTTCGTAAGGCAAAGCGGTGAAAAAGTCGAATTTATTATTTAAATACTTATTTACTTACCCAAAGAGCTATTTTCGTGGACAGCTTTAATGTGTAAAATACGTATACGATAATTGTAAAAATAATAACATCTACCTATTAGGCCTAGGTACCTGTTTACCTAACCTTAATACGATGCGTCCCTAATGTGCCATCTTCTATTAACGTTAAAGCTTTTAGGATTTCCTCAAAGCCTCAACAGTAGCTGGAGGTCGCTACTTGCCACATAATCCAATTGGGATGACCCAAGTATGCTAGCTCAGTTCGTAGCGGTCCTCATTCCTAAACTGTGACAGTCCACATCAAAAGGTGCTATTTAGCGGCCGGTGCTTATCAACCAACTTCAAGATTTCGAAGAAGGAGGTTCTCAATTAGTCGGGACCTTATTAGGGTTCCGTAGTCAACTAGGAACCCTTATAGTTTCGCCATGTCTGCCCGCCCGTCCGTCCGTCCGTCCGTCCGCGGATAATCTCAGTGACCGTTAGCACTAGAAAGCTGAAATTTGGTACTAATATGTATATCAATCACGCCGACAAAGTGGTAAAATAAAAAGTGGTTTTTTTTTTTATTAGGGTACCTCCCCTATACGTAAAGTGGGGAGTGATTTTTTTTTCATTTCAACACTAACGTGTGATATATTGTTGGATAGGTATTTAAAAACGAATAGGGGTTTACTAAAATCATTTTTCGATAATGTAAATATTTTCGGAAATGATCGCTCCAGAAGTAAAAAAATATGCGTCCCCCCCCCCTCTAACTTTTGAACCATAAGTTTTAAAAATATGAAAAAAATCTAAAAAGTAGAACTTTATAAAAACTTTCTAGGAAAATTATTTTAAACTTGATAGGATGAATAGTTTTTGAAAAAAAATTACAAAATAATTTCTGAACTAAGTTTGTAATTTAACCGTATAAGCAGGTGTTTATTGTACCTGTAATTTCTACAAAATTACAATGAAATGACGTGCTTTCAAATAAAGTAAAAACGGTGAAAATCGGTTCACGCAATAATGAATTATTCCATAAAAATCATCTTCCATACTTTAAGCTCGCGCGCAATAGTTTACTTAATTTGCCGATAGATGTCGCTGTACGTGGAACTCTCATATCATATCCTACATGGCGGTGTTATTAACTCTTAAGTGGGGACACTTACTGTGACGGACGGAAAACTACGGAACCCTACACTGAGCGTGGCCCGACACGCTCTTGGCCGGTTTTTGCAATTTTTTTCGTGTTCACCGATTATTCGAAGACGGCTGGACCGATTTGGAAAAATCTTTGGTTTGAAAGAGTATATACTTCACAGTTGGTCCCATTGTAATCAGATCAGAATCTGATGGTGAGATCCTGGAGAAATCGAGTGAACTCTTCAACTATTATATGCACACCTATAGTGATTTAAGTATATTTTTTACAGCATTCGATATTCAAAGGTAAGTGTATTTAGGTACGTTTTTATTGCTCAAATGCAATATTGAATTCGTACAATGTATGATGCCTTCCGTCAAATGGTAGTTTTTCATGCAGATAGTCAGAAATACAGATAGTAGAGAGAGAAAGTGGAGTCCCAAACATCCAATGCATGATCTTTGCAATTTGGGGCGGACTCTACCGCACCTCAGAAAGAAAAAGATCGGCAAAAATACTAACAATAACAATAAAATAAGTCCAATAATCTAAAATGTTCTAATAATTTCTTAGTAATTTAATTACTAATACAATTGATATATTTTATTAAACCAAAGTAAAAATTGTCACACACTTCATCCACAGCGCAGGTTTCGTCATAGTTGCTACAGCCAAAATAAGTATCCACAACATGCTTCGTCAAAAAATACAAAAACAAATCCACAACAAGCCTCGTCAAAGATGACCTACTCTAACGTACCATATAAAAATTAAGCCCCGATCTCTACCTGGCCCAAACGTTCCAAATACGCCAGCTGCATTGCCACGCTGAATGGCTAAAGATAAAAAAAAATCTAATTATTTTAACTTAACATATTCTAATGTAACAATTAATGACACCAGAACCTTCTTTTTACCAATTTCAATGAAACTTGTCCCAATGTAACACAATTTATTCCTATTTACTTTTTCCTATTTACTTATTAGTCGCAATACGATACCTATTATGCCCTTAAACGGATCCGTGAACTTGTGATCACCAGTATTTCTGTTATACCCTATATGTCAAATTACAAAATATTAAAAATACTTATTTTTATTTCTTTACCAGGGCCGCGATTCGAAAAATAAACACAAACACTGGACAGACACAGCTCCAACCCAACTCAACTCAACGCTATAACGACATTGACATTTGCTATTCGAACATATTTTCATTCAACATTGGTCTCACATTGGTCTAACATTGGTCACACATTGGTCTCACATTGGTACAACATTGGTACAATGTGTGACCAATGTTGTACTAATGTGAGACCAATGTTGAATGAAAATCTGTTCGAATAGCAAATGTCAATGTCGTTATAGCGTTGAGTTGAGTTGGGTTGAGTTGGGTTGGAGCTGTGTCTGTCCAGTGTGTGTATTTATTTTTCGAATTGCGGCCCAGGGCAGATGTTTGTACCTACCTATTACTGAAATGGTATAAAGAACCACTATTTAAGGACATAACCGCAGGGGTCGACATGTTTAGTAGAAAAATGTACTAAGCGTCTAAATTGCTCATAGACATGATACTTTGTTTTTTTAAGAAAAACATGAGTAATGATGATCCCATGATGTCACTGTTAGCGCCGAGGCACGGATCATTCGCTGATGGACCTGATGCTTTGTGGTCACAAACCACAAATTAATTCACGTCTTCTTTTAGTTATTTATTTCCTTTTTAATAACAGATTGTAGTATTTCCTGGAAATATATTGTGATACATATTAGGTATTGGACTGGTTGCCGATATCATCTTGTCTTAACCCTTTAACGGGCTTAAGGGTGTCAGAAATTACGCGAAATTGAATCTTAGCCCCATACAACCATTTTCGGTCACCGTTACGACACGGTGTAGACACATCTTGTGTCGACACCGTCTTTCCTGGTCACAATTCCGGTCGCAGTGTCGTCGCCGTTACGTCACCGTTACCAAAATGAGGAAGAGTCGACGCAGACACATTTTGGTCACAAAGTGTCGTCGCCGTGTGCACACATTGTTACCAGTTTGTGACTAGTTATCCCAAAATCATTCGTTCATTCGTTCATTTTGTTCGTTTCAAATGGGAAATGTCAGATGGAAAAATACTTTAATAAAATAAGTGACGTAAATTAAACGCCATTCCTAAAAAGGATTTACAAGACGTAACTATTTATTGTTTGCATTTATATTACAATATGGCTTAAAATACTTAATTAGTACAACATTGGTCACACATTGTACCAATGTTGTACCAATGTGAGACCAATGTGTGACCAATGTGAGACCAATGTGAGACCAATGTTGAATGAAAATATGTTCGAATAGCAAATGTCAATGTCGTTATAGCGTTGAGTTGAGTTGGGTTGAGTTGGGTTGGAGCTGTGTCTGTCCAGTGTGTGTATTTATTTTTCGAATTGCGGCCCAGGGCAGATGTTTGTACCTACCTATTACTGAAATGGTATAAAGAACCACTATTTAAGGACATAACCGCAGGGGTCGACATGTTTAGTAGAAAAATGTACTAAGCGTCTAAATTGCTCATAGACATGATACTTTGTTTTTTTAAGAAAAACATGAGTAATGATGATCCCATGATGTCACTGTTAGCGCCGAGGCACGGATCATTCGCTGATGGACCTGATGCTTTGTGGTCACAAACCACAAATTAATTCACGTCTTCTTTTAGTTATTTATTTCCTTTTTAATAACAGATTGTAGTATTTCCTGGAAATATATTGTGATACATATTAGGTATTGGACTGGTTGCCGATATCATCTTGTCTTAACCCTTTAACGGGCTTAAGGGTGTCAGAAATTACGCGAAATTGAATCTTAGCCCCATACAACCATTTTCGGTCACCGTTACGACACGGTGTAGACACATCTTGTGTCGACACCGTCTTTCCTGGTCACAATTCCGGTCGCAGTGTCGTCGCCGTTACGTCACCGTTACCAAAATGAGGAAGAGTCGACGCAGACACATTTTGGTCACAAAGTGTCGTCGCCGTGTGCACACATTGTTACCAGTTTGTGACTAGTTATCCCAAAATCATTCGTTCATTCGTTCATTTTGTTCGTTTCAAATGGGAAATGTCAGATGGAAAAATACTTTAATAAAATAAGTGACGTAAATTAAACGCCATTCCTAAAAAGGATTTACAAGACGTAACTATTTATTGTTTGCATTTATATTACAATATGGCTTAAAATACTATGGGAAATTAAACTGCTCGAGGGATTTCATTAACTAAGTGTAATTTATCAACACGCCGCCACATTATTTTAGTTTAGCCAGCAATGAAATTATTTACTTCTCAGTGCATGTGTTCATAACTACTTTATTTGATGCATTTTTAGTGCTCCGATGCATATACTATACTTAAATAATAAAAATAACGCTTTACTTACTACTAAACTTGGTAATTAGGATGTAAAAATATGGTTTAAGGCTGAGAAAAAATCCAGTCACAAAGTAGTCGCAATGTTACAACTCTGTGTAGACACATGTCGGCGCGTGACCAAAAGTAGTAACAAAATTACTAGATTTGCAAAATAGCTCCTTGTACTCATTTGTTTTCAGATATTCTCAAAGTGTAACACCATGCCGTGGTTAGTAGTGTTGACGGAGGAAAATAAAAAAAAAGATGATCTCGTTGGTACCCAGTTGTTGGGGACTCGACAACGATATATTGTTATGGCCCGCTAATAGAAAAAAAGGCGTGAAATTAAAATTTTCTATGAGACGATAACCCTTCGCGCCTACATTTTTTAAATTTGCCGCCTCTTTCTAGTGACAAGATTTGCTTGACCAACTATAAACCCTTTAAGGTGCTCTTCCACGGGCGGTTTTTTTGGGAAATTATTGCCCGGCGACACGATGCCGAAATGAATGGAGCAATTAATTGAGCAATATCGAGCAATTTATAGAAATTATAAAAATATAGTGAGTGTGTACAAAGGCGAACTTATCCTTTGTAATGTAATATGTCATTTAAAAATACATTTATTTAAGTGAAACAAAACTATACTCAAATTTCTATCACTAAAAATTTCAAATTTATATCGCCAAAAATCTTTATAATATAATAACTTCAAAGTACTTACTTGTATTTGTGTTTATTATTCCCACTTTTCTGTAAAATGTTGACGAGTGTCTATATGGTTTTGGTCGATTATTATCATTTGGATCGCTCATGATGACTTACTACCATCACGAGCACACGAGGCACTAATGGTACAGTTTGACAAACCTTGGTTTTCAAGAGGTATTTTATATTGTCATTTGCGGTCACAATTTTTCGAAACAGTTCGGTAACGTTACGATACATTGTGTACAGATTTGGTCACAAACTGAGCGCAAAGTGTACACAATGTGTCGACACCTTGTTACCGAAAAGTGTACACACGGCGACGACACTTAGTTACTGAAACAAATCTGGTCACGTTGTGTGCACACTGTTACCACACTAAGTAACCAAAACTGAACACAGTCGCAAAGTGTAGTAACTGTTACGACACATCTGACATTTAGTTACTACTTTGATGATTCTGCGACCGGAATGGTTATATGGGGCACTTTGAAATAAAGTTCAAATACTTATATTCCCTCTGCCTCATAAAGGCTAAAATATGGCTGAATTTACTTCCTGTTCTTGCTATTTTGAGAATTAAATAAAAACATGTACTTAATTATGATTTTCATAATAAAAATCGGTTAATTCAGAACTAAATTAAGACCTAAAATTTTATGAATTCCGGTGTATAAACGGATACTATACAAAATTTCATGGAATTCAGTGCAGTAGTTTTGCGTACAGTGCGCGGACAAACTCAAGACAGACAGACAAAATTCTCAAATATCTTCAAAGTATTTTTTTCTCCCTACGCGTTTATTATGTACCTTTATTATAGGTTTATTTTATGTTTTATGATAAAGTAATTTGACCTGTTCCCCGAGCATTAAATCTAATAGAACGTCTCAGCTATCACCGTAGTGTCGTCACATTGATCAGTTTAATTAATATTCTAATATAAAACTGAATGTTGGATAATGGTCCAAATTGTCATATCGTATGAACAGAGACTAACAAATTATATGAACATCAATTGTAGGAACCAGTCCTCTCAAAATGGACATAGTTTGGAAACTTTAGAATTTTATTTAAGTAAATATTTTGTAAATCTCGGCCAGGTATTTTCTAATTTCTTAAAACCTAAAGCACGTTCTTACCGTTCATCTTCAACAGTTAAATTTAATTACAAAAACTAGTGTTGTGGATAACTCATTTTCAGGTTTAAAGACCCTTGAGACTCACTGAGTCTTTAAGTCTTCTACTTTAATAACTACTTTTAAGACTATTTTTGAGAGAATTTACTTGTTTTACGCTCAGGGATGCGAGAAATCGTCTTTGCGGCCTTTGGTCGTTAAGCCTCGAGAGCCTTTAGGGTTCGATTCTTTAAGCCTCGGAATTAATGTTATTCACAACCAGACCTAGGAATCCGTGGGCCAAATTTTGTTGAGAGGTAGGGACTTCCTATATCGACAAATTAAATTATTGGTGTTCTTTCTATATACTAGTGATCGCCCCCAACATTGTGTGTTTTTTGATATATTGTTCAACATAGCATATTTTAAATAATCGCTAGGTTACTTATATAAAGGTAGGGTGTAATTCCTATTGCACTACAAAATAGTTAATAATCATAATTATCTCAACCTTATAAATTGTCTCTAAACAAAAGGTGGAAAATGTAGAGACGACTTCCAAACAAAGTTCAAACGAAATGAATGAGCCAAAAAAAGGAACTCTAACCTACTATTTCCCAGTAGTAAAAAAGAAAGATTTTTTTCGAGTCTAAAGCGTCACCAATTGGCAATTTTAAAATTTTTCATCAAAATTTGGCAAGTATACTAGCCAAGCAGGATATACTAGAATTAACATTAGAAGAGCTGAAAACTAACAATTTTGATCCGAATGTTATATGCTTAACAGAAACATTTCTTAAATCCGGATATGAAAAATACGTACAACTCAACAATTTTGACATGGTAGCTGGATTTTGCAGAAAAAAACAGAGAGGTGGAACGTGTATCTTAGTAAAAAAAGGTCTTAAGTGTAAAGATCTTGCATTTATACAGGACTTGGCCACTGAACAGGTATTTGAGGTCTGTGGCGTGGAATTAACACAGCAAAAACTTGTCATCGTCTGTTTATACAGAACGCCGTCGTCAAATCCTAGAATATTTTTAAATAAACTAGATATGTTGCTCTATACGTTACAAAATAAGTATAGGACGAACACGCACGTAGTAGTAACCGGTGACTTTAATATTAACACCCTAAAAAAAAGCTCTGGGGCAACGGAACTGCAGGATATCTCGATAAGCTACAATTTAACTTTACATATTAATGTACCTACTCGGAAGTCCTCCTGCATAGACCACTTTCTTAGTAATATCCCTAACGCCAAGGCAACCGTGCTCCCACTTCATCTTTCTGACCATGATACGGCACAACTCTTAAGTTTCCCTACGAACAGGGTAGCACCTATGCCTACTAGCTATGTTATCTATAAAAGAGACTACAGCATAAATAACGTAAAAAAGTTCAAAAATTGTTTACAAAATATGTCTTGGTCGGAAGTCTACGGGGAAACTGATCTAAACTTGGCATTCAATAATTTCCATGAGTTATTCTGTCTCTTTTATAATCTTTGTTTTCCGACAATACGTATAAAAGTGCGTAATACTAACAATAACAAACTTCATTGGGTAACCAAGGGTTTAAAGGTTAGTTGTAAAACGAAACGGCAGATTAGATATAAGTACTATAAGGATAAAAATGTGAGGGATAAGGTATTGTACGCGAAATATTCGAAGTTATTGAAACGGTGTATATATAATTTTAAAAAAAATGCAAATATTGATTTTATAACAAAAAGCACTAATAAATGTACAGCTTCATGGTTAGTAATAAAAAACCAAATATCTAGCTCGAAGCAACCAGAAACGTTAGAACATATAATACATAATAACACGCTAATAGCAGATCCAGTTGAAATCGCCACTGTATTTAATAATCACTACATAGAATCTACTTATAATTTACCAAACTCCCAGTCTAGAGTAAAGTCTAATAATAATACTAGAAATAACTCCATGTTCTTGAAACCAGTCTCGGAAATAGAAGTCAAGAACGAAGTTATGTCTTTAAATAACACTAAGTCAGAAGGTTACGATGGAATCAGTACAAGCATAATGAAGACAAGTATAAGTCAAACAGTGGGCATCTTAACACATTTAGTAAATCTTTCATTTTCATCTGGAACTTTTCCTGAAGCTCTGAAGATGTCAGTGGTGAAGCCACTGTATAAAAAGGGGAAAAAGGACGATATGAGTAATTATCGTCCAATAACGTTAATACCCATTCTGTCAAAAATCTTTGAAAAATGCATGCTTAAAAGGATACTTGATTTCTGTAATAAATACAATATCATAAAAGAAGAGCAATTTGGCTTTCAAAAAAAGAAGTCAACTACTTTGGCCATTTTTTCACTACTTCAGTTGATATTGTCTGGTCTTAATAATGATTGCTGGACTACAGGGCTATTTTTCGACCTCTCCAAAGCCTTCGATTTCGTTTCCCATGGCCAATTACTCAAAAAACTCGAGAGAAATGGAATTCGAGGGCCAACACTGCAATGGATATCATCGTACTTGCAAAATCGAAAACAATGCGTAAAAATCACTAAAATGAGCGAAAGTAACGAGTTGACCAACTACTCATCTCGATTTAGACACAACAAATACGGAGTCCCACAGGGAAGTATTCTAGGACCGATATTATTCTTGCTCTACATTAATGACATTACTGATATAACAAAACACAGTTGTGTCTTATTTGCTGACGACATTTCTATTGTTGTGACATCCAGTAAGGACCTTTATTCTGTTAATGACCACGAACAAGACATTAATAATATAATAATCGCATTAAGCGACTGGCTGCACTCTAATAATTTATTGATTAATTTAGACAAATCAAAATTTATACAATTTAATAAATCAATTCATCCTCATTTAAATTTGAATATCCCTAGTATAGTAATGTTACAATAATGTTACAAAGCGAATCAATAGTTATTTGCATGTGATAGCGTAATGCACGTAAACCACGTAGTAGAGCGGCTTACAGAGCAAATAACAGATAAAGCGCCTCTCCATAAGAGAAGGGATTTCCTCTCATAAGCACGTAGGGTCGTAGTATACATAGTGATGTATTGTAAGAATAGGGAGATTGGTTTGGAGATTGGAAGTGACATAAACTATAGTCTGACGAGCTGTGTGTTTGGTGCTAAAACCCCTGTACATCCCAACCCGGCGCTGTGCCTATTACATGGCGACCGTGACACCGTGACACCGTGATACCGTGACAGCGTGACAGCGTGACAGCGTGACGTCGTGACACCATGACACCGTGACACCGTGACTCGTGAGGTTGCTGCGGGTTATAAACAACATGGACGACGACGGCGGTGAAGAGAGCTGTGAAGAGGACGAGCCTATGGCGTCAAACCACTAGTAATGCCGCGGGTGCCCAGTGAGTTGCTTATTGATAATTGGAAGTCATCGAAGGATGGATTGGAGAGCATACGAGGTCATCGTAGTGACCGTCGTCAATATATATCAGAACTGCTTCATTGGCATAGACGGAGGTCCAGATGGCAGAGGGTCTTCAGCTACACGTCCGGTTACGCGTGGCGGCCGGGTGCTGGGAGCGTTCGAGGGGGTGAAGTTTTTTTTTAGTGTATTTTGTGTGTTATGAAAAAGTATTTTTTTTTTGTGTGAGTTACTTTATATAATTTTATATTTGGTTGACTTTATGGATTTGTTAGAAGTATATAAGAATATAGATAAATTGTTAACAGGAGTTAGTGTAGGCATTTAGGAGTTTAAGATGTTTGTAAAGGAATCGCAGCTGTAGAACTTAAAAGTTACGTTAAAAACGGCAAAACGGTTTAATATTCTAGGGATTATAAAAGTTTGATACGGTATCAAAAATGGCTAATTTTACTTTTATTTTTATGTCTGTGAAGAAGTTTTTGTAGTAGCCATGGGAAAATAGGGATAGTGATAATGGGCGACAGTTTCATTCTCAAAATGACGATAATAAATACGAATTTTGCTTACGCCAACTATAATAATAATGTGAGTCAACAAGGTCAGCAGCGTACAGCGACGGCGATTTCGCGAGTAGGCAGAAAAGCGCAATGTCAATGTTAATTAGCACATGACTTAGACTAGGTAACAGATGTGGTGGATAAGAGTTTTTTATATGTATAATGAAGAGTAAGTGAAGGTTAAAGTGGAACGGTAGGTACTGTCCAATAATGTTGGTTATGGTGTGGAAAATGTTAAATTGAAGTGAATCAAGATTCTCCATGAACGAAGGCACGCTTAGACGTATCGTTACGAGACTTGGTTATGTTGTGGAAAATGTTAAATTGAAGTGAATCAAGGTTCTCCATGAACGAAGGCACGCTTAGACGTATCGTTACGAGACTTGGTTATGTTGTGGAAAGATAGTAGAGTTAATATTTTTAGAGGATGAGTACGATAGGGAAAGTATATATATATAAGAGTGTCTCTTGCGCGAGGGAAAATGAATTACCTATTTAGGTTATGTATACAAGGAAAGGGAAAAATGACGATTAGGGAATAGGTGGAACGAACACAGGACTATGACTACAAACCAACCATTGTTAGTTTTAAGATATTTAGTATTAGTTTAGACCGGAACTATCAATGCAAACCAAACATTATTAATTGTAAAATATTTAGATTTAATTAAGAACAAATGTTAGAATAAGTTAATAACGTGTATTGAGCCCCATAGGATAAGTATAACATAAAATTAAAAAGAATACAGATTATTTAGTACATAAGAATAGAGTAAAGGTGTATCACCAATAGTATTCTTTTCAGGGGAGGGAACCCCTTACCTTTTCAGGGGAGGTGTGATAGGCGGATGCGCATATCTACACGTAGTAAGCGTAATGCACGTAAACCACGTAGTAGAGCGGCTTACAGAGCAAATAACAGATAAAGCGCCTCTCCATAAGAGATGTATTGTAAGAATAGGGAGATTGGTTTGGAGATTGGAAGTGACATAAACTATAGTCTGACGAGCTGTGTGTTTGGTGCTAAAACCCCTCTACATCCCAACCCGGCGCTGTGCCTATTACAGCATGCCCTGAGACAACTCTATAGAGTAACTGATAGTAAAACGGCGCGATCCTGCTATCATGCATATGTTGAGTCAATTTTGCGCTATGGATTAATAATATGGGGTAATGGCTATAGCACAGATTTAAAGAGAGCATTCATTGCACAAAAAAATAGCGTCCGAGCTATAGAAGGACTGCCACCGCGTGCACCTTGTAGATCTCTGTTTAAAAACCTTGGTTTATTACCACTTCCGTCCCTATACATATACGAAATGTGCATGTTTGTTCATAAACACAAACATTTATTCAAAAAGGCTTGTGATAGGCATCCACGCGTCTGTCGTAATCCGGATAGACTACTTCCTGATGAACATCCGGAATCGGCAAAACAAAAAAAAAGTTGTTTGATATTGTCTATAAATATATATAATAAATTACCTAACGATATGAAGACATTGAATATTATAGCATTTAAAAAGCATTTGTACCAATGGCTAAATAACTATAATTTCTATAGCCTAAATGAATTCCTTGACATGAAATGATATTATGTTTTGATTTAATTAGTAATAATGACATGTAAAATAATAATGTTGTAACTGCATGAGTTCTTGTACATAAGTTTCCCCTTGTATAAAGTATAGATATAAGTATTGAATGTTTGCATGCCATTTAAGGTTAAACATGAAACCTACCATTAAATGCACGATCACCTGCTATGTACCGGGTAATGTTTATAGCAAATAAAAATATTCTTATTCTTATTCTTAAAAACGAGGAAGAGTATTGAGTTATTATTATTTATTATTTTTTTACTTTAAATAAAAACATATTTTTACAAGCAAACCCTTGAGTGATCCCTAGTATATAGAAAGAACACCGATAATTTAATTTGTCGATATAGGAAGTCCCTACCTCTCAACAAAATTTGCCCCACGGATTCCTAGGTCTGTATCACAACACTAACAATAATCTTTTTAATATTTGGAGAGCATTACAATCAATCAATATCATATATGTAGGTTCATATAGGCAGGTTTCACCTTACTAAACTTCGTCATATTAAATAAGAATTCTGTAAAGTTGTCTTAAATCCCCTACCTACCTAAAAGTCGTCGAAAAAGATTGTTCTTTAAATATCTGCTATTAAGGTCGTATTTTTGACTGTTTTCTTGGTCTTACTAATCTTGTCCAGTCTTATTTTATGTTATCTAAGGTATATGAGATACACTTATAGTCCAAACATTGACGTCGTTGTCTGGCGTCTTTTTGACAGGAAACCCATCTATCGTAAATTAATCGACATGGGTATCCAGAAAGACCAAATTATGGAACCGGTTTGGCGTGTGCGCGGCCCGGCCGGAAATACTCGCGTAGAGATCGACTGAAACCGCTTTTGCGGCCATTCTGCTTGGATGCAATCCTAATCAATCAAGTTATACCTATTTATGTGTTTTATTCTTAGAGGGTTTAACCAGGCCGGCTAGCATTTCTTACGTTGTCTTAGGTTGATCGCTCTCTAGGGATAAGACCGCCTATTGACTGCCTCTACTTTTATTCTGTGTACTGTACTGTTATATTTTATTGACGTGTGCAATAATAGTAGTTTTCAACACACCTGCTCGTAACGAGGTTTTTATTCCACGGCTTTTAGGCTCATAATCCTAGATATTAAACACGCGTGCAATTCACAATAATTATCGAACTAGTGGAATAATTTAATAATCCGATCAAGTGACTTTGTACTCTATGTAGTACCAAGTTGTATGTGCGCGGACGAATCGTTGTAATTTAGTCGGGTATTACCTTTATTTTTTAATTCTTTAGGAGTTTGCATTCTCAAAAAATAAAAATAAAGTAAATATACATAAAATATACACATTTACAATAGAATTTAAATTATACGATCCTAATTGTGAAAAAGATTAATTTCAACTTATTATATTACTCGTAATACACAATATATTATGTTTTAAACACGAATTGTCTGTTGTAATATTGGCTGTTTATCATAACAGCGTCCGCGCCGTTGCCTCAAGCTGCACGCACATCCAAAAAACAAAAATTGCGCATAAACATAACCTCAAATTATTGTTTATTTGTTAGAGATTTCTCGTTGTGTTTTATTAATTTAAACAAATTATATTTTAAGTGAATAAGAAGACAACTTTAGCGTTAATTTAACCTCTGGATATATTTCATAACAGTCATACACACTTGTAAAATGTTGTCATAAAAAAATTGTGAACAATAACGTAAGAAAAAATACTTTAATTTATTGGACAATAAATGTGAAGTGTTTTATTTTATGAAATATTTCAAAAAGAGTTCCAAATAGTCAATAACATCACAAAAAAAGGTTAGTCGAATCTAATTATCTTAGGTGCGTAAGTACCTCTATCCTGTAAAAATTCTGACAATTGGTGTTTTTATCAAAAGTTATTAATTACACTATTCTGTTATTTTCTCTCAAGTGTGTTGAAAAACGTCGTATGAAACGCGTGTGCTTGATCATTACATAAGCTCAGCTTCCTTATGCGCACTCACATGCGTTCATGCGCACAAACAATATCGCTTCGTATGTAATGATCAACTTAGCACACTTGTATCATAATGTACTATTTCGTAACTGTTACGTAATAAGGCCTAATTACGTACAGTTGCATACACTGCTTTATCTACACTCATATTATATATCCTAAATAAAGTGTTCGGAAACCATAGAATGACCGCCATTGCACCGCTATGGCCAACTCGATTGTGCCGGCGGTCGGGCGGGCGCGTGCCGTTGGTCGGGAAGGAGGACAGGATTTACATTATGTTATCAAATTCGATGTTCGGAATTTGAAACTCATAACGTATCAATATATGAGCATGTAAAATTAAAATTACGTTACTGCCACAGATAAAAAGCTTATCAAAGTAAAATCGGTTGTGGTAATGCTAGCCATTGCCTACCGTTTTTGAACATGTTTTAGAAGACTTACAATGTGAGTGTAGATAAAGAATACTTGTATTGTATTGTTGTCGCCTGTCACTTCATACTTCGAGTCGCGCTTGAAGTATGAACTGTCGCGTCACACGCATGAAGTTAAATACAATCTGGAGGTCATACTTCGACCACAAAGTGAGGCCGAAAGAGAGGGTAATGTAGGGGGCTGCATCTCATTCTAAGTAGAGTGACCATATGTACTATGATGTATTTGGGATTGGGATAATATGAAGATAAATATAAAATTAAATATGCTTGTCGTCTAGTAAGTATTGTCCAGAAAGAGAAGTCTCATAGTTCATATGGGAACTTATACATTCTACTGACTTAAGGAGCTGGCTACTTCAGATACGTTGACGCAATAATGAGAGCAGAGAACCCCTCTAATTAGTTTACTATTTTAAACTTATTGCTAGATCCAGGCATCTGGCAGCTATTTATCGGAGGACGTCAGAGTGACAGACCAGCAAAATATTTCAGTTAATAGGTAAAAACTGTCGAAGCCTATCGCTAATATAATAACAAAAAAGTAAAAACATTGCGTATCGCTACGGAAAACAGTAGGTAGGCGACAAACAATACATTAACGTAACGTCATTTTGCACTATTTTCCCCCAACAGAAACTCCTGAAAATGATATAATCTTATTAATTACATGATACTGCACTGCATTAAACCTAGAACTGTGAGATATTTATTTCTTACAACTCGTTTGCATAACACCGATGAACAATTGCCAGATGTCCGCGTCTTAAAATAGGGGATAGTTAGTGTAGCAAACTAAAACTAAGTAAGTACAGGGGGTTCGTGGCTCTCACTATTGCGTCATATGTGATGTGAACAGTTCTCCGACTTTAATATACTTAAAGGTAAATAAAGAAAACATCAATAACATCAAACTGCTCAATGGTTGACTGGAAGAGATCTCTTCCATGTACAAATATTGTATATTCTTCCTGTTGTATTTTTTTTTGTTGTACAAATGTTGTACAATAAAGTATATTTTAACGGCCTCCTAGCCTAATCGGTAGTGACCCTGCCTATGAAGCAGGAGGTCCCGGGTTCGAATCCTGTTTAGGGCATTTATTTGTGTGTTTATCACGGATATTTGTTCCTTAGTTATGGATGTTTTCTATGTATTTAAGTATTTATATGTATATATCTATTACATATATCGTCGTCTAGTACCCACAACACAAGCCTTATTGAGCTTACTGTGGGACTAGGTTGATTTGTGTAAGATTGTCCCATAATATTTTTTTATTATACTGCCACTACTACAATTTTTTGTATGGCCTTGTGCCATTTTAGGACCCTTTCGAAAGGGCCTAAAAAGACCCGCGGGCCACTCCTGTCCTGTGTAAGTAATACTTAGGAACAGACCATGTACTTATGTACATTTCTGTAAAAACAACAAAACCGACCCGCAGCTTGCCGACATCATAGTCACCCTATTGTTTGACAATCTTAACTTGTTGTTAAATCGTAAAATTGAATGATTGTGGATTACCAGTGAAAGGAAAGTCTACTTTATTGTAAAGTCTCACCCCTGCACCCTTTTACGCAACATATCTTGACTATTTTTAATTTAAAATGTTGTTACGAGCTGAGCGCCGTCATTTGAAATAATATCAGTGACATATTATGTCAGTGATGGGACTGATGGGATGGGGATACCAGACCGTATTTTAAATATTACAAAACTTACTACTGTCTGCAATATTAATTGCAATTCTTTAATTTAATGGATGAATAATATTTACGTCGTAAAAAAATTCAAAGCAACTAAAAGGGAACAAAGTATTAATTAAAATCTTGCAATAAATTATTATAAGTAGGAAGTAACTTCTAGTGTGTTACTAAAATAAAAGTAGATAAATAAAACCACATTGGTAAGTTTCATAAGTTGGCAGCATTGTGCGAGTGAGACACCGCCCCCTACATTATGCTCTCTATCGGACCGTTTTTATTACTTTTTACTAGTGACCTATGAACGACTGTTTTGCTCGGTAATAAGGTTCAACTGTGGTTAGGGAAATATAGTAAAAGTACTATCCGGATTGTCTTCTGATCCGTGGTCACACGTCAAGATATGCTAGGCGTACAGGAGTAGCCATGTCTGTCATTTTCTATACAAAAAAGTCTGTCGATTTTTGCGTGGGAGGGGAACGTCAAATGTATGGCTATTCGTACGTAACGTACATTTGTAGACTTTATCTAGACGAGAACTTAATCTACTAGGAATGCTATCCGATTATACATCCGATTTTTCTCAGGAAAACTTCCGTTTTTGAAAAACTAATTCTTCTGAGTCATAAAGCTCTATAAATGGAGTACGCTTCGCCTCATCTTTCCAAACAAAAAAGTCTGCCAAAATCTGAGGGGGGCGAGGTAGCACGCATGTGATGTTTTCTATCAAAGGTACATCATTGTCGGTTGTTAATACAGTTTATTTCTAAATGAATTTTTATTGCAGCAACGCTTTATTGACAACCGACAAAGATGTACCTTTGACTTGAAAACACCAAACATATTTGACATATTCTTTTTATACTTCATAACACTAAATGGAACAATAGATAGTCGACTGTACATACGTTAACATATGGTTCATTATTGGATGCAGTCTTTGCAAATGTCAAACAAAAAAGCCAAGGCTCATTTTTGATTGTATTTTCAAACAAAATATAGAAGACAACAATCCTTAAGCGCGTTAAATATGGAGAAATTTCAAACGTCAAATAGTTACTGCCCGTCAGAAAGAAAACGATTGTCTTTGAATCGATTCTGTAAACGAAGCTTGATTTTCGATTTAGGTTAAATCTTTTATTACGAAAGTAATGATAAATAAAGTAAAACTTTACTTACATCTGAAATGGTATTTCATCATTTTGTAAACTAGACGAAATATAACATTTCTTACATCCAAAAACAGCGCATAAGGGCATTTTCACGGAGCTTGTTATCCATCGACAGCGATGACGAAAATGCGTGACATCGATTATTGAAATAATTTTTATAGATGTACTAGATTTTCCGGCCAATACTTTTGACAGAGGGGAAATGATACCTAAGGCCTCTCCTGGTTTAGAACTCTCTGTTCTGAGTGGAATACTTTCTTCATTTTAAGAGGTCAGTTGTCTGAATCCAACGCCTCCACTTTCATAACGATTACTGAATTTATCTATAGATAATAGTGGCTATGACGCGTCTTTCTTAACTCTATGGTATGGCTATGGTTTAACCTGACAGTAATCGGCTGGTCACAGGATGTGAAAAGAAATAGTAAACAAAACTTTCTTGACAATCTAATTTATTCACATGAAATAAAATAGGACAAATACAAAAGCTAAAAATAATGTGATATAACTTAATGTTCAGTAGACTAGTAGCCTAATGACAAGATAACTTGTAAACATTTCTAAAGCTTCATAATAACAACTTAAACAAATAGTAAAAACTTACATTATAAACATGTTTTTTCAATGCCTACATTCAACCACTTCTAAGCTTACAAAAGTAATGAATACATACCTACCTTGATGTCAATGAATGTGTCAAGAGTCACTGAGAAAAATATTTTCGAAATTATTGTTTTCGAGACGTTTTAGCTCAATTTTCTATAGTTTTTACGTTAAATATTACAAATATATAAATTGAAACAAATTAAACAAAACAGTTAATAAAATACCAGTAAACCGTCATATTAACAAAATTACAAGAAACAATGAACGATACCTCCTCAGGCACCGTCGAAAATAGCCAAGATAATACACTGCTTCCCTGTCAAATATGCTCGAAGTTATTCAAGAGATGCGGTTTAAACATACATATAAGTAAGTCACATCCTCAGATCTATGCGAGCCGCCAAGACAACCAACAACCTACTAATACTTCATCAAACCAAAACAACAACAACCCACTAGACAACATATTCAAAGACGGCTTTGGAGCAAAAATTATAAACAACGAAGGCGGCCAAGACTCTCCATGGAGACTCCGCTGGAAGAAAATCATAAAATTGTCGGGAAAACAATACAATCTTCCACAAGGCCGTCATTTCATTGACCTCCTAGCAAACGAAATCAATAAACTAGTAAATAAATTACCCACAAATGGCTTCTCTGAACGAATATTCTGCTACTGCAGCACAATTCTCCAAAGGGATAGTCTAGTAACTAAAGGCCCAGATATCAGACGTCTAATAAACAGGAGACTGGAAATGTGGCGAGAAAGTCAATTTGATGATTTAATACAGGAAGCCGAGAGATGCAACAAAACGGTTAATCGTTATAAAAAACAACAAGACTGTGATCATTTGTCGCGTGTGTTTAATAGACTGATGCTACAGGGAAAAATAAGAAAAGCCAATAGATTTATCACAGAACGGAATGGAGGTGGAATATTAAACCCTGATGACAAAATTGGTGACAAAACCATATTTCAGATCCTAGAAGAAAAACACCCGAACCAAGCAACACCAAATATATCGGATTTTAACCAAACAACACAACTTCCAAACCTCGTCGATGTTGATATAACGTCCAATGATATTGAAAAAGTAGCAAGAAGCATCTCAGGTGGTGCAGGCCCAGGCGGCACTGATGCTGATCAATGGAAAACGATGCTTTTAAGATTTGGCCCACACAGCCTCAAACTAAGAGAATCAATAGCAGCCTTAACCTTAACAAGAAAACTAGCAAACGAAATAGTAGAATGGGATGCAATAAGAGCGCTGCTGGCCAGAAGAGGCATCGCCCTTGACAAGCGTCCAGGTGTCCGCCCAATTGGTATTGGGGAAATACTTCAACGCATCACAGCAAACGCTATGGCTTTAGCGACAGGCACTGACGTATAGATAAATTAACGAGAGCATGGAATTGCATATGTAGTAGTATTGTATGTTTACAGGCATTCTATATTTGAATTTTCTATTTTCTCGTACTATCAGCATAAAAAGAGGTTTGTTATATATTGAAGAAGTAAATACCAAAATAATGTCAGTGTCAAATTGTGAATATTATTTACGTTGTGCATATATTTTTACGTCTGATTTTATTGTATTCTCATAATTATCAGAATAATTTTGTGTTAGCCCGTACGACTAAGTGTAAGTTACATAATTTTCAAAAAATATGGCAGTGAGTAATTTTGGTCCGATTGAGAGTCAAAGTAAGCAAATTATTTTTAACTGTTATAAATATTTTGAACTTGAACTGAAGAAAAATTTAAATTCCCCTTACACCGCTGCCCAGTTAGTTGAAAAAGCTACAGGTGTTTGTCTCTCTACTGTTTATAACATTGTGTCTAAGAGCAATAGTGAGAAATTCGCAACAACAAAGAAATTCACCTCCCCGAGAAATAAAAAGTTACGTACTTGTCCGTCATCAGCAGTAGACGATTTTGATCAGGAAGTCATCCGGAGAACTATATACAATTTTCATCTGTCCCATAAGCAATTTTCAACCTTAAAGGCACTCCACTCTGTGTTAAAATCCGATATAGATTACAAATTTGGCATTTCCACCTTACGAAAACAAATACAAAAATTTAGATTTAAATGGAAAAAGACCGAGGACAACCGAAAAATATTAATGGAAAGACACAACATACGACTGCTAAGAATAAATTACCTTACCAAAATTGCGGAATATCGGTCTGAAAATAGACCACTAGTTTATACTGATGAAACCTACATCCACACTTCACATGTGTCCGGAGAGGCTTAGACCGATGGAACAGAATATGGTGTAAAAAAACAAATCAGTACAGGCCAGCGGTTAATAATAGTGCACGCAGTAGGAAAAGATGGTTTTATTCCCAACGCTTTGTTAATGTTTAAGGAAAACCAATAAACGGGAGATTACCATGACCAGATGAACTTTGTCAACTACGAAAAATGGTTAAAAGAAAAATTAATACCGAACCTTAAACCGAATAGCGTACTTATCGTAGATAATGCGTCCTATCACAACAAACTTTTGAATCGTGCTCCAACGTCAAATTCTCATAAACAAGAAATGGTGGATTGGTTGACAGAACACAACATTTCGTATAGCCCGTTGATGTACAAAACCAGTTTGTATGATTTAATTAAACAAAATAAAGAGCGGTTTCGTGAGTACCACATAGATGCAATTTTAAAAGAACATGGCCACTCCGTTTTACGATTGCCACCGTATCACCCGACATTCAATCCGATCGAAAATATTTGGTCCATGGTAAAAGGATATGTAGCGAAAAGAAACTTTTCATTAAACATGCAAGGCATTATTTAGCAACTGAACGAATGAATACTATTACTGCTGAGGACTGGGAAAATATTTGTCGCCATGTCGAAAGTGAAGAAAATAAATATCGATGTCAGGAAGGGGAAATGGACCGAATTTTAAACAATCTTATTATCAATACTTGTGACAGCTCAGATGAAGAACATGATAGCGACTAAAAGCAAAAAACAGAGGACTACTACTTATTCCATTTCTTAAGGGTATGTAATTTTATTAAATTAAGAGAAAATTATTCTCCTTTTGTTGCTAACGGTACAACCACTACAAATGCAATTCCATGATCTCGATAATTCATATATACAACAAGCATACGGAGCAGATCAACTATGCAATGGAATAAAAGCTGGTATAGAAGGCGCAGCACACGCAATGTCACAAAGCTTCCATGAAGACGGCACCGAAGGTATACTTCTCGTCGATGCTACCAATGCCTTCAATGCTCTTAATCGTTCATTAGCATTATGGAATGCCAGACTTCTGTGGCCCCGATGCTCAAGATTCCTCTTTAATACCTACAGAGGACACGCAGTCATATCATTTAGAAATACTAATAAATACATATTAAGTAAAGAAGGAACAACCCAAGGTGACCCATTAGTAATGCAAATGTATGCGATTGGAATATTACCACTAATAAAATCATGCAAAAACAAGAATAAATACATTCAGAACTGGTATGCAGACGACTCAGCATGCTTAGGCAAATTTGATGAAATATTAGAATGGTTCACCCTACTAATGAAAGAAGGACCCAAATACGGCTATTTCCCTGAGCCAACAAAGAGTTATCTAATAGTAAAAGAAGGCCTCACACAAATCGCCAACAAAAATTCGATAAATTAGGAATCAAAATTGTAAAATCACAACGGTTTTTGGGAAGCTTTATTGGACCCATAAACGATAAAACCGACTACATACTATAAAAAGTGAAAAATTGGACAGACTGCATCCCTAAAATCACACAAGCCATCCATACTGCATTTACTAAATCACTGCAATATGAATGGCAATACCTACAAAGGGTAACCGATGGAACAGACGAAGACTACAATGGCAGAGAAATAACATCCATAGAACACGAACTCTTTGCACTTCCAGCAAGGCTGGGAGGCCTTGCAATTAATGATCCCACAAAACAAGCAAAAACCGCACATGAAATATCATCAAATGCAAACAAAATATTAATAAAAGCAATTCGAACCGGCGAAGAAATTAACATAGTCGACCACCAAAAACATGTATATAAAGTTCTAAACGAAGAAAGAAAAAAGCGAGAAAAAAATGAACAACATGAATTAGAATCAATCTTAAGTAAGCTGACAACAAAGAAACAAAAAAGCATTCAAAGGGCGATTGAAAAAAAAATCATCACAGTGGCTAACAGTAATACCGACCAAAGCTGATGATACCGACCTAACGCAAAGCAACGCAGTTTCGTGATGGCCTTGCGATCAGATACGCCACCAACTTGAGATGGTTGTGGAGAAAATAGTTTCAACCTCAACCACGCACTTAATTGCAAGAGAGGAGGGCTCATAAAAAGAGGCCACGACCAACACAGAGACGACATCAATAACTGGGCGGAACTAGCATGGGGTTCGGCTACCACTGAGCCAATAATGCGAGCCGCAACCCTAGATCAACCAGGGCTAATAAGCGACCTACTAATGGAAAGTGTGTGGGAGCCAGCGAGGAAGGCGTTTTTTTGACATTCGCATTGTAAATGCCGACGCCGCTTCGTATGGCCTACTCACATGGCCCACAATCGCCCAAATACACGCTCGTGAAAAACATCGCAAATACGATCTGGCTACGGAAGATCTTAGAGCCTCATTTACTTACTCCCCTTGTGGTCTCCTGCGATGGCATTGTTGGAATAGAATACGAATCCTTTATAAAGAAAACATGTCTAAAGCTAAGTGAAAAATGGTCGAAACCATACTCACAAATAATAAGCTGGATCAAAGTCAAAATACAAATATCAATCATCAGAGCGGTCTCTTATGAGAATTAGAGGAACGAGAAGAAGAATAGAAAGATTTGGATGCGACGACGGTTGTGGAATACCCACCATAGACCACTAGATTCCTCTTCTTCTTATGTTGTTATTTTTTATATTATATTGTATTATTTAACGTAATAAAGTTTAATAAGTCTCATGAATACATAAGTATCCATTAAAATTGCCTATCCCTGAAAGAATTAAGTCCGGCCTTCAGGTAGTGGCTCGTCAGGGTAAATTGTTATCTAGACTAGACTTAAATCTTTTAGGGATGCTATTTCACACAATTAAAAGAAAAAACACGGAGACTCATGGCTTAAAAACAGGAATAATCTGAAACATTTTCAAATTTTAACAATAACTAAGTAAACAAAGAGTTAGAAATTACATTATAAACATTTTTGAAGGGTGTATGCATCGCCTTTACAACTATACCGACTTATACATTAAAATGTACCACCCCCGGTAGAATCAAGTCAAGCCCATGTTAGACGGCTGGCCGCCTGTTCATACTTCTTCTAGGTTAGACATAAATCTACAGGAGATGTTTACATCTAAAAAAATTGGAAAAAATACACTGGCTCATAGTCTTATACTAGGTACTATCGGGTTCAGAATTGCATGGCCAATTTATGAATGAATTCATTGATAAATTGACCATGCAATTTTGAACCTGATGGTACCTTGGCAATTGGTATTTTTATATCTAACTTAATCTAAAACACTTAGAATACAGTTTCCACACTTTAGCATATACTGCCTAATGTCACTCGGAATTGAAAAGATGAATTTGCACGGACACTTTGTTCACCTGGTAAATGCTGCTGCTTGCAGTCAATGTAGATGCTGCCGTCGCAAATTTGTTTTATTAACAAAACAAAGTGGCAAACCAGTGACGGACGCAAGGCGTGGTTGATTCATGATGGCTTCCTTCAGGGGGTCCGGGTGTATTTTTATCTGGGGTTTGGAGTGCAGATCTTCAGTATTATTCAATGCTCTATACGTGAGCACCATCAACAGCGATATCATAATTATAATCACTATCATTAATATGAGCTGGACCCACTTCAATGCACTGGGTCCACGCTTTGGGACTTGTTCGTTGTTCGTGTGTAAAATCAGACCTTCTATTTTGATGAGAGGAGAAAATCTTGTACGAAAATTATAAAAATGCGATACGTCTCACTTCGACTGGGGAGTGTGCGTGAACACTAACGCTAACGCTTTAAGTAGCGTCCGTAGAAGGTTAGCTATTTAGCCACGTCAGATAACGTCAGTCCATACATGTGTATGACCACTGGTCATATGTTTTCGGCAGAGGGGAACGCCTGTCAATGGCGACTCCGGTTGGTAGAATTCTCTAAGGTTTTATTCATACATATTTGGCTCATTCTACTTTTTGTGACCATTTATCTATTGCCAGAAAAAAGTATGATAGGCATTGAATTTCGTGTATAAAATTGTATTCCCAAATTGTACTTGAACCAAATAATAGGTATTTGTTAACCAAAATTCATATATTAATATTGATTAATGTAAAAAGATTATTTTCATACAAAACGGAAGACAATCAAGGACCATTGTGATTAAGAATATTTACATTTGTTATTATTAAACTAAGCTATCGGGATTTATAGCCTAATGTCCCCTCTTTCTCCGTCACAAAACAGCAAATGAAAGTAATGGCCAAGTATTCTAAAATATGCATTTTACGAAACAGTGTCAAAAAAACTATGTACAACAAAAAGTAGAATGGCCCATTTATCTACTTAAATGTTAGTTTAAGAGTGAGCGTAAAGGCAAAGTCACTAGTTATCTACCACAGAATATAGAACTAATTACCAGTAAAAGGTTCACTGCGTAGGTATGGCGAGGTTCTCCAGTCGAGACTTGGGAGAGAACCAGTGGCAAAATGCATCGGTTCTAAAAGCTGAAGTGCTTAAGACAAATTTATGATGATGATTTCTTCCTATTATCCCTCATTAGGGACGTACGCAGAAGAGTTTACCACTAGTCACGATCTTGAGCCGCTAGTTCTTGCTCTTCCCATCTGAGACCAGTTGAGCTATCCTCCTCAACTGACAGCCTCCACAAAGTGCGGGGGCGTCACGACCGTCTCCAGCCAGTAGATTGCTAGCGGAGACTGTGTTTGGAGTTTGACAAGTGGCTTTAGGTCCGATCCAGCGCCATTTTATTTCCAAGATCTCCTTGGCTTATGGGCTTCTGGTCAGAAATTAGATACATACTTAGTAGGTACAAAAGTATTTTATTAATTTGATATTTTCTTTATTCATTTATTTACTCAAACTTTATTGCACAAAATACAATTTAAATTATGTAAAAACCGGCCAAGAGCGTGTCGGGCCACGCTCAGTGTAGGGTTCCGTAGTTTTCCGTCCGTCACAGTAAGTGTCCCCACTTAAGAGTTAATAGCACCGCCATGTAGGATATGATATGAGAGTTCCACGTACAGCGACATCTATCGGCAAATTAAGTAAACTATTGCGCGCGAGCTTAAAGTATGGAAGATGATTTTTATGGAATAATTCTTTATTGCGTGAACCGATTTTCACCGTTTTTACTTTATTTGAAAGCACGTCATTTCATTGTAATTTTGTAGAAATTACAGGTACAATAAACACCTGCTTATACGGTTAAATTACAAACTTAATTCAGAAATTATTATGTAATTTTTTTTCAAAAACTATTCATTCTATCAAGTTCAAAATAATTTTCCTAGAAAGATTTTATAAAGTTCTACTTTTGAAATTTTTTTCATATTTTTAAAACTTATGGTTCAAAAGTTAGAGGGGGGGGGACGCATATTTTTTTACTTCTGGAGCGATTATTTCCGAAAATATTTACATTATCGAAAAATGATTGTAGTAAACCCCTATTCATTTTTAAATACCTATCCAACAATATATCACACGTTAGGGTTGAAATGAAAAAAAAAATCACTCCCCACTTTACGTATAGGGGAGGTACCCTAATAAAAACAAATTTTCCACTTTTTATTTTACCACTTTGTCGGCGTGATTGATATACATATTAGTACCAAATTTCAGATTTCTAGTGCTAATGGTCACTGAGATTATCCGCGGACGGACGGACGTCCGTCCGTCCGTCCGCGGATAATCTCAGACATGGCGAAACTATAAGGGTTCCTAGTTGACTACGGAACCCTAAAAATGACGGACTTAATTCTCTACCAGTAAATATGGGTATATTTACCTTTTTCTGTTTAGCCCTGTGGTTGACTGGTAGATAATGCCTTTAGGCATTAAGAAACCCACCTAGCTCACCCTAAAACTTACCGAGATTTTCTTATACTTATATTTATTCTAATTATCATTCGCCCGCAACTTCGTCAAATTAATTAAAGCCCCTTAAAGCTTTTAGCCCTGTTTTCACTTCTTCAAATTCACTCTTCCGAATCTTGAAATATAACTTTTTAAGTTGAGCTCAAGTTGAGCTTGACGCAATTTGAAGAACACATAATAATTATCTTGTAGGTGGCTTTCACACTGGTGCGGTTTTCGCATGCGGCGTCGATGCGCGACCGAGATAGCGCTCTGCATGTGTATAGCGCTGTCACGCTTGCACACCGTCGCCGCGTCCGGTTGCGGCGCCAGTGTGATAATCGCCCTAAATTTCATGGTTCTTTTTCGTCCCTATATAACACGACTGTATTATTTTTATTAGATGACGAACGTAAATAAAGCAACTTGTGCAATAAATTGTACTCATTTTTGCTCTATTTTTAGGGTTCCGTAGTCAACTAGGAACCCTTATAGTTTCGCCATGTCTGCCCGTCCGTCCGTCCGTCCGTCCGCGGATAATCTCAGTGACCGTTATTAGCACTAGAAAGCTGAAATTTGGTACTAATATGTATATTAATCACGCCGACAAAGTGGTAAAATAAAAAGTGGATTTTTTTATTTATTAGGGTACCTCCCCTATACGTAAAGTGGAGAGTGATTTTTTTTTTAATTTCAACCCTAACGTGTGATATATTGTTGGATAGGTATTTAAAAATGAATAGGGGTTTACTACAATCATTTTTCGATAATGTAAATATTTTCGGAAATAATCGCCCCAGAAGGAAAAAAATATGCGTCCCCCCCCCCCTCTAACTTTTGAACCATAACTTTTAAAAATATGAAAAAAATCTCAAAAGTAGAACTTTATAAAAACTTTCTAGGAAAATTATTTTGAACTTGATAGGATGAATAGTTTCTGAAAAAAAATTACAAAATAATTTCTGAACGAAGTTTGTAATTTAACCGTATAAGCAGGTGTTTATTGTACCTGTAATTTCTACAAAATTACAATGAAATGAAGTGCTTTCAAATAAAGTAAAAACGGTGAAAATCGGTTCACGCAATAAAGAATTATTCCATAAAAATCATCTTCCATACTTTAAGCTCGCGCGCAATAGTTTACTTAATTTGCCGATAGATGTCGCTGTACGTGGAACTCTCATATCATATCCTACATGGCGGTGTTATTAACTCTTAAGTGGGGACACTTACTGTGACGGACGGAAAACTACGGAACCCTACACTGAGCGTGGCCCGACACGCTCTTGGCCGGTTTTTTGAGGTTGGAATCTAGCGTTCAAAGCTGTTTGTTATTCATGGTTGAAGCCTTAGGCTATAATAAGAAAAATATAATCTTAGGTATCTTTAGCGCCAGACCAAACGCCATTTTTCAAATCAATAGGCCATGCAACTATTAATTTTGTAATACGACTATCATCATCATCATCACGTAGGGTTGCCAACTGTGATTCAGAGATTCGCGGTACATTTACGATCACATTGCGGGACACCTACACACGCGGCTTCACTGAATGCACCCCCCCCCCCCCCCCCCCGCCCCTAGAGAGAAATGTAAGAACAATATTAAAAGTGTGATATATAATACGATACGAGGCATGAAATTCCTGTCCTATCCTATTATAAGAAAGTAGGTAAGTACTTATAGTTAACAGACTTTTATTTACTCACATCTAAATTCATTGAGATCATTGCCATTCCTTTCAATTATTTATTTAAAATCAATATTTTTCTATAGACTTTGGACATTTAAGTATGTTTTTGGCTCTTTACCAAGTTATCGTAAAACTCTAGAAACATAAAAACTAATTAAACACCACAATCACATCTTAACCTGAGAATTTGAGGTTGTCTTAGGTATTTTTTTTTTATCTACCGCCGCCGCGGTAGTGAATAGAAAGGGACAGGGAGTGTCGAGCGAGCGAGTGAGCGTAGGCGCTAGCGCGCGTTACTCGCGGTATATTCAAGTAAAATTACACGCTTTAAAATTATTGTAACATGCAAATCAACGCTTGTTTTGGTGCTGATAATCTAGTCTAGTCTGAAAGCGGGACAATCGGCGTCCCGCGTGGACCCCTTGCGGGACGCATGCTCTAGGGCCCCAGAAACGGGACGTCCCGCATATAGCGGGACGGTTGGCAACCCTAATCATCAGCCTGTATCGGTCCACTGCTGGACATAGGCCTCTCAATACGACTATAAATTACTATATTCATAGGCCATTCAAAAGGAAACCTTTTACAATGTGTCAGCCCAAGACGTTATTCTAAACACAATATTTGGCCTCATAAAAGTTACGCTAGCTAATCCAATGTCAAACATGTTTACGAGCGCGGCGCAGGCGCCAGTGGAAACTTGGAAAGCAAATACCACCTTAGTAACAAAACGGTTAAACATCCAGCCATTCCACGGCAGTTAGAACCTTGTGCAATTAATGGTGGAATAGATTTCCTTCCGGTCGCCCACTCGACGCCCGCGCACGCCCTCGCGCCGTAACCGAATCATTGAATTAAACGAAAACCATTCCTAAGATAATAACCATAATGGCCATGGTACTTCGCTGACACCATTAATTCGCGTAAACTTAGGCAAAGCGGTACAGTTAGGCCACAGACATGTACCCATGTAATTAGATGTCGTACATAAGATTAATGAAAGTAGTTTTTGAAAAAGCAATTTTTTTCAGAAGTTTCTAAACCATAAGCATGTATAACATTATACTAGTATTTATTATTTGCCAATTGAAATCAGTCCCTAGGTCTAAGTAGGTACTTCTAAAAAAAATTACTTCATAACTTTTGACTCGGACCAAAATAATAGGCATTAGTTTTCCTAAAAAATATGGTCCCTTTCGCACTACTTCTTTCCTTCCTTTGTTAGCGTTTTTTATGATGAAAAAAGCTCAAAAGCATATAAACTCATTTAAGATTTTTAAATATTTAGTTGGTATACCTGCTTCTTCTCTCTGTCTTAATCTTACTGATTCTGTAGGCCTAGCACATGAGTGTATCGACAGTATCTCGTGGTCGAGATAGACATCTATCACTATCACTTCTGATGTATTCATCAGAAAGTGACAGATGACTATCTCGACCGCGAGATACTGTCGCTACACTCATGTGCTAGGCCTACTGGTGTCTAATGGTTCTCCTCCACTGGGATTATACCTCGCGAGCAAATAATACGGGTCAGTGACAAAAACCCTTATATTTTGCAAATTAATAGCGGTATGTGCAGGAAACTAACTGTGTATTAAAGATAATTTAATATCGAATTAAATTGAACCTTCAATGTTCTACAAGAATTCTGGAAAAAGTTTTATGTAAAAAAAAGTCGAATTTGGTACCAAATTTAAATTGAGCTTATTTCACTTTTGATTGTTTTCTCACTTTTGTTTTCAATCTGTCAAAGCAAAATGATTAAAGGCAGTTTTTGTTGACTTTGATGGTCATTACTGAATTACTATCATGTCGCTAACACAAGATGAATGTACACGTATCGTCACTTTGTTACAAGAAGGCAGAAGTCAGCAAGAAGAACAGGCGTGTCACTATCTACGGTGCAGAGGGTCCTCCAACGTTTCCTACAAACTGGCAGGAACCTTCGAAGACCAGGAACCGGCAGGCCGAGATGTACTACGGCTAGAGAAGATCGATTTATTGTAACAACAATGCTCCGAAATCGGCATCTCACTGCAGTTGAAGTCAAAAACCAACTTCGGGAGACCCGAAGAGATGACATCAGCGAGTGGACTGTAAGGCGGCGGCTTCGTGAAGCTAATTTGACCCCTCATAGACCGGCAAATGGCCCAAAACTTGACAGAGGGCATCGAACTGCAAAGAAACTTTACGCACGCGAATACAGGCGATGGGGTGCCGAAGAATGGGCAAGAATGATGTTTTCTGACGAATCCAGATTTATGCTCTATGCACATGACGGGCGGCGAAGAGTTTACAGACGGCCAGGTGAACGTTTTATTCCAGCCTGTTTTGAAGAAAAAGTTGCTTTCGGCGGTGGGTCTGTTATGGTTTGGGCTGGAATCTCTTCAGAGAGTCGCACGCAATTAGTTTTGATAGAAAATGGAACGTTAACTAGTGCCAGGTATGTGGAAGAGATTCTTAATGAGCATGTAGGCCCATATTTAATTAATATGGGTGAAAACTCAATGTTCATGCATGACAACGCCAGGCCACACACCGCACAGATTGTGGAAGATTATTTTGAGGAGGTTGGCATCAACACTATGAACTGGCCCTCGAGAAGCTCGGACCTAAATCCGATTGAGCACGTATGGGACGAGCTCGGAAGGCGTGTAAGAAATCGAAACCCCGCCCCAGCTACACTGAGAAAAAAATGTTGTTGGGCGTAACAATAAAACTTAAACGCTATACAACCGTCTATGGAGCTTGGTCTATAGTACAACTTTTATGTTGTCAAACTCTTATTGTTAATCTGACAATATTATATAAATAACATTTTCACTTTGTTATTATTACAATGCTTTATATGTTGTCGTTACAACAATATAAACTTTGTGATATTGGCAACTTTTAACCTAGTACGTTCTGGGTTAAGTTGCTACCTAGACAAAATTGCTTTGTGCAAATGACAAAGTAACTTTGTTATTGTATTGTTTAAATTATGTTCTTGAAACAAATTTGTATTGTATTGTGGCAATACCACAAAATAGTTTTTGTTAACCTAACCAAATAAACGTTGTTATAACAGCAATGTGCTTTGTTTTGGCATCAAATCTTTGAGGTGACTATTCTGCTAACGTAGTTAATCTAACCAAATTAAACGTTGTCATAGCAGCAAAATGCTTTGTTTTGGCATCAAATCTTTAGGCCACTATTCTGCTAACGTTGTTAAATTAACCAAATCTTACGTGGTCGCAATAGCAACATGCTTTGTTTCGGCATCATTTTTTATAGTCATAATGACAAAGGCACTTTGTTGTGCTAACCATTTGGTATTTCTGTTTCAAGATACAATTTATTGTTATTCATACAACATTAGTTCAATATTTTAATAACAACGACCTTCAACTTTAATTTTCGACATTTTAAAATAAATAAATAAATAAATAAATATTAAATAAATATTATAGGACAATCTTACACAAATCGACCTAGGCCCACGGTAAGCTCAATAAGGCTTGTGTTATGGGTACTAGACGACGATATATATAATAGATAAATATGAATAAATACTTAAATACATAGAAAACATCCATAACTCGGGAACAAATATCTGTGATAAACACACAAATAAATGCCCTGACCAGGATTCGAACCCGGGACCTCCTGCTTCGTAGGCAGAGTCACTACCGACTAGGCTAGGAGGCCATTTTAATTTATATCTCGCAATTGGATAATTATGCAAAAGACCAATTTCTATAAATTGCATATTTTTCAATTGCGAGAGACCAAATAGTTAAAATGTCGATCAATGGTGGTTCAAGGCCGTTGACATTATTAAAGGTGGAACCAATGTTGTATGAATAACATTATGTACCTAAATGTTATGTTGAAACAGAAAAAACAAAAAGCAGTGCCAATCATGACCAAACTGCGAGCAAGTGCAAACCATTACGACCCAAAAAAATGATGCTGAAACAAAGCATATTCCTGTTGCGCGATTATTACATCAAGAAACAGCGTTTCACGTTAGCAAAACAGTGACCTAAAAATATTTAGGGAGTATAAAACGTAAGATCAAACCAAAAAGTAATATATTTTCGTTTATTTTAAAATGGACGTTTCAAAGTATATTGCAGAGCCCTCAATATAATATCAGCAACATCCATGATGGTGACTTCTTTGGTGCCGAAAAGCATTTTCCTTTGATAACAGTATGTTCCTATGTCTGAAACTGTCGCAACACGAGCCAGGTAATCATGTCTTGCTCTTCTTTGGATAATTTCCACACATTTCTCTTCGCCTACTGAAAAATAAATTAATATAAGTTTTTTGTCAAACGTTTCATTTTTGACATAAGCTTTTAGGGTCATATTACTCATCCAAACAATTATAACAGACTCAAACACAATTAGGTTTTGTTGTTTTATTGCAGAGTACTTATAGTCACCTCCAGTGTCCAACAATCAGATCAGCTCGATGGTACCAAAACATTGCATTTTTATCTGAGTTACGAAGGAATGAAAATTTTCAGATCGGTCAGAAATCGGGAGCTGGTTTAAAATTCAGATGCAAGTTTTGAACCGTGTACTAATACATAAACCTTAAATATACTACTGTCCTGACTGTTTTACGAAACGTGCTACTGTATAAAGTCGTCATGAGCAACCTTTTAAAAATGCAGAAATTATTTGAAGAAATACAAAACATAAAATACATATTTAGGATCTTACCAGAGGCCAAATCGAGAAGGTCGATGGTTGATAAGTCAGCCTTGTTACATTCTCCTCTTTCAACGAGTACTCGTAGTTTCAGAATCTTCAACTTTATAAGAGGAAATCTTTCTTTATATGTTTTATTTGCTGCTGGGTACACACATTGAAAGTCAGGCGACACCTGAAACAAACATATATCATAATGCTACAAACAACAACACACTTAAATATTAATTACCACGGTAGACCTTATGGCAATGTTAAAGTGAAAATGAAAATAATTATTAATTATTCTTCAATTTAGGTACTTTACAATGCACTTATGAAAATCAAAAAGAAACTATAGCGGGTCTGGCTGTATATAAACAGCGGCACTGATATTAAAAATGTTTATTTAAACAAATTGAACACAAATGGGTTATACAGACACAAGTCTAGCTAATATTTTAAAGTCTAGGTTAACAAAGTAACGAATGGGTATCGTAGGTCGGTGGCACGCGAGTACAGCGTGCTTACCATGCGGCGGTGCGCTGCCCACTGGCGAGAGCACTTGAAACGCTCCGCGGTGATACAAGATGGCGGCACACGCCAAGGTCTAGTTGACCCACGGTTTAGCTTATTAAGAAGCGAGCCGGGGTCTACCTCTAGTGGTTCTTACGGAAACACGCCGAACAGGCGTGTCGTCAAGGTCACGCGCTACAAAACTACTTCCGATTCTAACGAACCCTACAGCTCCTACATAGATATTTTTTCAATACATACATCTTACAACTATCATGCATTTTTTTACTAAGATTATTGACATACAGTAGGTACGGTTACACCGTATGTAATTTAGATACATTAGACTACTTATACGGGACGTTACTATTGTCATACTCATACCAATAAAGTCTGCCGATGGTCAGTAAAGTATTTCGTTGATGGCAGATACCCACGTACTTACAAATCATAAATAAAATCGTAAATACCTATTTAAGAGATTAAGTTAAATTATCAGCTACTTGTGCTATTACTTGTGTGCAAGATGGCGCGCGGCCGCGTGGTTGCCCAGTTAGACCGAATGTTTAATATAAATAGTGTTGTATGTAATGAGCTAAAGAAAAATTGTGCAACCTAATGAAGAGTTCAATCTGGAATGCATACAATTTTGCATTCGACAGTCCTGCGCATGCGTGTAAAATGGAATTGAAGTACAACCCGTGATCACTGCCTCCTCGGTAGATACCAAGGTATCTCTGTTTAATGCGTCCTTGTTAGGGCTTTTTGACAAACACGCACCCGTACGCACTGTTCGTGTGAAGCGTCCCCCGGCGCCCTGGATAACTGCGGGAGTGCGCATGGCCATGAGAAGAAGGGACCGAGCTTTCCGACTTTATAAGCGAGACCGCACCGACGAGAACTGGAAGCATTTCAAGATAGCACGAAATCGATGCAATCAGATGGTGCGCGCAGCTAAACGTCGATTCATTCATCAAAATGTTGCATCCTCTTCCATGGCCGACGTCTGGAAGTTCCTGAAGTCGTTGGGTCTGGGTAAACAAGTGAATGGATATGATAGCTCGTCCTTTTCACTAAATGATCTCAACAGATATTTTTCCTCTGCTCTCTCCGTCACTGATCAAGTAAAAGTCATTACCCTCTGTATTATTTCGTCTCTACCCTCTTCCTTGACAGAATCTTTTTCTTACCACCCGACATCTCAGACAGACGTAAAAAAGATTATTCAAGCCATTAAATCGAAAGCCGTCGGTTGCGACGATGTGAGTCGTTACATGATAGTCTCGGTCTTGGAGTGTGTGCTTCCTGTAATCACTCATATCGTCAACTTCTCTCTGATTAATGGCGAATTTCCTGCTCTTTGGAGAAAAGCTTATGTCATTCCTCTCCCAAAAATCAGTAATCCCTTGTCACCCAGTAATTTCCGGCCCATATCAATTTTACCTTTCCTGTCGAAGATTGCTGAAGCGGTGGCACACAAACAGTTCTCTCACTATATTCAGGTAAATAAATTGCTGAGCCCCGTTCAGTCCGGTTTTCGACCTGGTCATAGCACCTGTACTGCATTAATTAAAGTGACGGACGATATTAGGCGTGGCATGGAGAGTCAGATGGTCACAGTACTGGTATTAATTGACTTTTCTAACGCGTTTAATACAGTAGACCACGACATTCTCCTTGCCTTGCTTAAGCATCTAAATGTATCGCAGTCAGCGCTCAACTGGTTCCATGCTTACCTTGAGGGCCGTCAGCAAGCGGTGCGTGTCGACCGGTCCCTATCGGACTGGTGCGACCTAGTCACTGGCGTACCTCAAGGAGGTATCCTTTCTCCTCTTCTCTTTTCCATCTTTATTAACTTTATAACTCCTGACTTTCGCTGCGCTCACCATCTGTATGCGGATGATCTACAACTTTACGACCAGTGCAAAGTGACAGACATATTAACCACCATTGACAAGTTGAACAGAGATCTCACGCACATACAACAGTGGTCCGAAAAGTTCGGCTTATTTGTTAACCCTACAAAGTGTCAGGCCATTGTCATTGGAAGCTCCAAACAACTTGTCAAGCTTGACTTTAACACTATTGGGCCTGTGCATTTTAACGGAATTCCCATTCCTTTTAGTCAGAGTGTCAAGGACTTGGGTGTGCACTTGGACTGCACCTTGAGCTGGAGACCACAAATTGCTGAGATCAGTCGGAAGGTCACATGGTCACTTCACTCACTAAACAAGCTCAGGCACTTCTTGCCCATTAAAACTAAGGTCTTGTTAGTTAACGCGTTGATATTGCCAATTATAGACTATGGTGATGTGTGCTATCCCGATTTGAATGAAGAGCACCTTGACAAACTGGATCGACTCCTTAATAATTGCATCAGGTTTATTTTCTGCCTCCGTAAATACGACCACGTGTCAGAGTTTCGCGCGCAACTTGGTTGGTTTCCCATTCGGCAGCGGCGAAATATCCGCTTGCTATGTACTCTCTACTCAATACTCAATGATTCGCAAGCCCCTGAGTATCTTAAAACCTCCCTTCAGTTTTATGGTGTCTCTCGCGATCGTCAACTTCGCTCTTCGGGCAATCTGTCTCTCTCCATCCCTCTTCATCGGTCTGGTTTCATGTCCAATTCATTTACCATTCGAGCAGCTCGTCTCTGGAACAGTCTTCCCCCTAAAATTAGAAAAGCACCGAGCAAGTACGCTTTTAAAAAATCTGTGCGTGATTTCTTTGCTGGTGGATCAAAGAAATTCTAAGTATCTTTTCTAACAAGATTCTTCGGATATGTATTTATATATGTATGGTCGTATGTATGTATGTATATATATGTATCTATGTATGTATGTATTGATTTATGTATTTTATGTATATTAGAATTATGTAGTTTATGTGTAAGAATTAAGGATGTAGTTTCGCATCTTTTTAAAGTTTTATGCTTCTGTCATATAATTTGTTTTCTGTATAGTTAGAAGCACCGCCTACAATCTTTCTGCTTGGCCCTAAGGTTGACTGGTAGAGAATGCCTCATGGCATTAAGTTCGCCTTTTGTACGATAAGTTTTCTTTTTGTGCAATAAAGATTAAATAAATAAATAAATAAAAAAATAAATACAACATTACCTAAGTAATAAAAAATAATGAGTAGTTACTTACCAAGCATGCTAGGGATTAGGTGTACAAGCCTTGCAGAAACCAATCTTGCAGAAACACGCCCACCTCGACACACATTCCTATTGAAAAACCACAACACTAAGCGCTTATTACACCGCCCGCGCTCCGTCACGTCCTCCACTTCCGGCATCCATTAGCAACTGACCTGTACAACGTCGTTCCGTTCCCCGCCTCCCCTCCATTCCGCGCATTTTGTTAATGCGTTAATGTAATTTTGTCAATTTTTTACATTGTCAATCTAACAATAAAACCATTTAATGCAGATACAAATGTGCTTTGTTAAGTAGTTGACTTTGTTGCCGTACTAATGTTAAACTTGTTAAATTCACAAAATTCAATTGTCAAGTCAACAAACCCAAAAATATTGTCTCGGTGACAAAATACGACTTGTTAATACTGCAATATATATTTGACAACAAAAACGTTGTGATAGTAAATAGACCCGCTTTGTTACAAATGCAATACTTATTGTGCCTACAACAAAAAAAACCTGACAAAGCGTATTTTGTGACTTTGTTAGCCATTATTTTTCTCAGTGTACACTTAGAGACCTGAAACGGGCGTTAGTGGAAGAATGGGCTAATATCCCGCAAGAACGCATAAGAAACTTAATAAACAGTATGCCCAATCGTTTAGAAGCTGTAAGAAGAGCCCGAGGAGGCAATACGAAGTATTGATATGTTTTACTTTTTTTTTGTTTTTAGTTTTGTGTGTGAGGTACCACGGTTGCTTTTTACCTATAATTAATTGATATCGTGTTTACTATGTTAATTAAATAAACAAGTGAATATCATCTCTAACTCTTGACGTTGTTTTATAAACTATGCATTTATCTATAATATACAATTTAATTCAGGCTCCTAGCTTTATTATTTTAGGAGATATTATAGTTTTTCGTACTGACCCGAATTATTTGCACGCGAGTGTATATCGTTATAAAACACAGTATAAAAAGGACGTCGTTACTATGTTATAACAAGGATATCCTTTTCACACTATGTTAGTTAACGTTAGTTAATTTTAAAAATAACGTTGACGTTAACAAACGATTTGTTACAACCGGCCCTAAGTTTACCGGCTTCAGTGGCGAACGTCGGACGGCGCGTTTGGCAGCGTTGCATGGCGCTACCAAGGGATTTGAGCAGCGTTCAATGAGGACACTCCAATACATATGCATTTACAAGAACGCGGCGCCGAACGCCGCCGGCTGGTTGCCGCTGTTCGAATGGCCCCTCAGTTTGCACTAGGGAATGCCACCCGGGTTTTTTTTGCATGAACGTGTAATGAGTACTATCGCCGACAGGAAATATCCTTTCGATTGGTGGACAATGTAAACAAGCGACCGCTTCTGAGGTGCATTCGAAAATAATCCATAATAACGGGTCAAAGCGACGCTGTCGGCGATAGTAAGTATATATAGATGTACCGTTATCGAAAACATTACCGTTTACTATGAGAATTAATATTCTTCGTGAACATTTCCCATACAAAACGGGTAATGTTCACGAGAATTCTTAACAATTCACACTCGTCACAACTCTAATTTCATTCATTATTAATGTAGGAGCACAATAAGGTTTCACACCTCTAGTCAGACGATAACAAAATACAACACAGAGAATATAAGTCAAGGTTTACGCGATTGCGGTCTAGTAGTCTTATATATCTGTGAGGACAATTAAGGACTAAAATACTGATGGTTGATTGGGCTTTGTTCTTTTTGAATTGTCTATCGTAAACATAAACAAATGACAAGGCGGCTAACGGTAAACGTGTCGCGTTAATAGTTTTCAATTATAATAAAGCTCGAATAGGAACGCGAAATTGCAATGAAAATTAAAGATCCCTTAAATATTCTCCATCAACTACCTATTTATATAGGAGCTAACTTGGTGCTCCAATTATATCAGGACATAGGACCTTACTTTCAAGGCGCTACAGGACATGTTTTAGTAGTTTTGAGCAAAATTTTTCTATACCATAGATTTTTCATGACGGCTCAACGTGATGTTTAGAGTCGATGTCTGGGTTAATAATTTCTCACAATTTCATTCAATAAGTGTTGTTAACAATTCTCTGTCCCTGACTAAAGCGATCAGGGTGTCTTTAAGACGAAAATGAAAAAAAAGTTATAACTGAACCAGGGGCCCTAAGTACTTTATGGCTGTCGTTGCGGAAGGGAACAGATTGTAAATAATTCAAGAATGACTTAGACGTTAATACCTGCGCGTGCTATTTTTTGCTAGACATAGAGCCGTCGTATCACTAGTTAACAGTAAATATACCTACATAGTATAAAAAAATAACCCAACCAACGAACACACGTAATTTAAGTAATACGGTTATGCGATTTCATGTAATATACAGGGTGTTTATTATTGATTGTACTTGTACAGTCAAGAGTATAGTAGAAGAAGCCAGCGTGTAATATGTTCATAATGATCTTGACACATTATTCTTAACTTACTTGTAACAATAACCAAGGCCGCGATTCGAAAAATAAACACACACACTGGAAAGACACAGCTCCAACCCAACTCAACCCAACTCAACTCAACGCTATAACGACATTGACATTTGCTATTCGAACAGATTTTCATTCAACATTGGTATCACATTGGTCTCACATTGGTACAACATTAGATGGAATATCTGTTCGAATAGCAAATGTCAATGTCGTTATAGCGTTGAGTTGAGTTGGGTTGAGTTGGATTGGAGCTGTGTCTTTCAAGTGTGTGTGTTTATTTTTCGAATCGCGGCCCATGCAGCGCAGTAATACTAATAAAATGTTACTGCAATTTGTTAGGATCGAGTAATTTCGTTGTGAGGTCAGGTGCGCGCTGTATTCCAATCGCTCTCCTGAGTCGAAGGCTCAGTTAAATAGACATAACATAACATAACATAACAGAGATACTCTTTATTGCACACCTCAAATTACCAATAATTATTAGACCTCCTTTGTCGAAGACAACCTTGCTCAATTTTGTCTGGGTTGAAAAACATGATTTTCACGAAACATGTTTTTATCTTATTCCTGAGATGGGAGAAAGGTGGCCATTATTAAAAATTTAATATATATGCAGTAGATATAACGAATCACTGATTTTCAAGCTAGGCAAAGTTGAGCTTGGCAGGCAATGTTGCAGCAATTGAAAGTACCCAATGTGTTACTTAGTATCAATATAACATGGCTGTTTTTTATAATACCTATATTAGAGCACGCTGTTGTTGACATATTTGTAAAAAAAATGTTTTAAACATATTTATTTTGTAATAAAGTGGATTCACGGAACACATGGGAGCATCATCAGTTATTCCGTGACAATGGTGCTTGTAACAGTACGGATATATGGGAAATTGAAAAACACTAACACATGGTAAATATTTTAATAAGTACCTAACCCGTTTTTACTAGTAGGTACATCTTAATGTTAAACCATGTTAGCTTGAAATCAAATTACAGTGTTTGATCTTAGAACTCGACTCACAGGTCTAAGACAGTCTAAGAGAACACACGGCCTCCATTGAGAGAGTTTCTAATGCAGTCACCGCCTAATACGGCGCGTCGTTTGTCAATGCCCGTGAGGCTACGTCATGCTTAAATCTGAACGAAGGCTGACTGGGGGCGTTCAATTAATGGTAATCCTTTCCAATTTACTTAGATATGGATGCAGAAATTGGATATGTTAGTGCGAGCTGTAGGAAATCTGACACTATATCATTGTTTACATTCCATTTCTTGGAACAAGTCCTCTTTCAAATATGACAATGGCAATGGACAGTATAGGTACTATGTATTTGAGATATGAGTGCAGGTAGTCAGCAATATGAGAAACTTTTGCGATACTGTTGATGATAAGCATAAAAGTACCTACATAATATTGCTATTAGTAGATATAGATATAACTTATGTAAGTATTTAAGTTTAAATCTTGCATGAATACTCGCTTACTTGTTTGTTTCTCGTAAGTCTAGCCTAAATTTAGATAAAGCTTGTACTATATATAGTGTCGGCTTTCGGAAACAAGCCTTCTGACCAAGGTGACTTTGCTAGTTTCTGAGTATGTGGTAGATGGTTTCCTACTAAATTTGATCGGGAAGCTTGTTTCCGACCTTATTTTAGTACAGCTTTAATTACCACGTGGTTACCAATAAATACAATACATTAAAATAATAAATGTTTATTAATTACATATGTTTGACCAAATATTAGGGACCTTGCGGTTACAAACAACAAACAGGCGTCATTTTGTCATTGATAATTTTATGAACGAAACTTACGCAACACGTGTGTCGATATTGACAGCTATCATTAGCACAATGAAGAATCAAGCGTAGCGCAGCAGCGCGGCCGTGACATACTACCATCCCAAACCAAAACGTCTCATATATATAAGAGTTTCATAATGACATACAACTTTTTGACTTTGGATGGCAGTACAAAGGAGTAATTCTAAATGCGGGGTAGGTAAACGCTCAAGCGAACTAGTGTAAGAGCATTAAGCTTTTGCTACGAATCACCCGTCTACAGTTTTACAGTCACACTAGTTGTGATCGAAAGTTCGACACACTCGCGCTCTCGAAGCAAAGATAACACGCCTGTGCGTACGCTTCGAATTCGCGTCCATTCATAAATACACCCACGGAGGCTGGGCCCATTCACCGGCTTGCGCAACACCCCCGCTAGACCTTCGGCGGACCTTCCTAGTGTCTCGTGTCAGGTTTAACCTTTAGGATGACACTTTGTATCGAATTCGCCCTAAACGCCTCATTGTTATATAATTTTAGACCGCAATCTATTTTTTACGACTTCTTTGATATTATAGTCTTTAGAACTATAATCCGAAGAAAGATAAGATAAGATATGATAGCTTTATTGTAAAATATATACCAACGACATTTTAGAGCTCAATGTGAAGGTATTGAACATTAAACTTATCAGACGTTTTTGTGCATAATGTCATCAGTTATGTGATCAAATATTTAAAATATTTAATAGGTCCTTGGAATAAGTCAGAAGTACCTATTTCTTTCTCATTAGAATCACCAAATATCGCAAAAGAAGACGCTTCCGTGTTGCCTTTCCTAACTTATTCACATCTACGATAAGTTAAAAATTCTTCTTCTTCTGCCTCCTAGCGTTTGTCCTGGCTTGGGGTCCGCTTGATAACCTAATCCCATGAATTGGCGTAGGCACTAAATTTTTCGAATCCGTCTGCCATCTGACCTTCCAACCCCGAGGGGAAAGGTCTTATCGGGATTAGGTCCGGATACCTTCCGATGTTTTCCTTCACCGAAAGCGAAATATCAAATGATATTCCGTAAATAAGTTCCGAAAAACTTAGTGGTACGGGGTTTGAACCCGTAAGTCTCCTCCCGATTGAAATTCGGACGCCAGTGCTATTTTTTCTCGATAAGTTAAAACAAACTAAATAAATTATTATATAATTAAATCGACATACGAATATCAGCCACAAAGTTGCCAAAACGTTGCTTTGAGTCGATAATTTCCCATTCGACAACACTGCATAAGTAAGCAGCGTTCATTTTAATGAAAAAGAAATGCAAATTAAGAATGCGTGTTTGGTTTTATTCGCTTTCGGTTGGCTACTTAAGTTAATTAACGTGTATAATCGCCGGTGTAAATGGAGGTGCACTTAAACGCACCTGAACCAGTTTAGAATTAAGAACACATTTAAATTCATTAAAAAACGTTAAAACTTTCGTCGGGCGCTGAGGCAGGCGTAAGTGGCGACACCAGTTCTAGAGTACTTTGTATTTGTATTTGTAACTGCATTTCAGCTTAGATATTAATACTACTTCAACGGTTTTCGAACTACAAATCAGTCTACGAAGTATAATCCAATTTTCTGAACTATTCATATTACAAATGTATGACATAAAGCGAATTGTCAGCAAGTATTAAATCCAGTTTACTGGTATTCATTTGCTCTTAAAATGGATTATGTTATCCTATGAAATCGAATTAAACTGTTTTCCTGAACGGTGTATTTTGAAACAAGTAAAACTTATACATAATAATGAGCACCCGTCTTTTCGTTCGCGTAAATTATAATTTAATTCCACCACACCAAGTTGAAATGTGCAAAGTTGTATTTTGTTCTCAAGAAAGACATATTAATTTAATAACAAATTTTGAGTTGTTTCATCGATTTAGCTGGTACTGCTAGTACACCGTTTTAAATGATGAAGACATTCATTTCAGGTTTCAAAAGACAAAAATACCAATAGAAAACAACAACTTTGCTCTGTTGTAATAACAAAAAAAACTGATTTATTTTTAAGTTCTTAAGTGGTCATCGAAAGGTCTAAATATTTATTGACACTTAGTTTATTTAGAAATTTAACATTAAGCCTGTTTTTGTTAAAGAATAAAATTCCTTTAATTTCTTATTATATCTACTGACCTTTAGCAAGTACTTAACTAAATTTGTCTTAAGCAAAATATATTACGATAGTGTCAATCTTAGTTAAATTCTAATCGAAATACCTAGATTTCTTACCCTATTGAATTCGTATCCACCCACGTTTAACATGACCTGCCCTTTTCAAATATAATACGGATTAGTAAAGGTTTAGCTACAATAATCCCATTTAAGCGCAATCGCTGAAGTGTATACCTTCAAAATTATACTGAGTACCTACTTATTATTCTTAGTTTAAGATACTTCCGTGATTACATTATATTTTTTCTAGCACAATTATTACTCATTCCTTACTTCCTCGTGTCTTAAATGAGTAACAACATAAGAATCACTATCGATTACCTACACGTAATCGATATAATTACCCTTGGGATGGGACATAAATAATTTTGAGACAGCTCAAGTTTTGTGTAGGTTTAGAGGTCTTGTCGGACGGGCAACACCTGCTAACTAGAATATCTAGCACAGCTCAATCAATTTGTTTGCATACATTTGTAAGTATTTTCTCGTAAAGATCTTTTAGCTATAATAATTGCCTTTATATTGTTAAATTTAGCTTGGCCGTGACTTACTGCCTGCTCGAGTTTACTAGTGTTTGGCATAATCAGGGGGCCCAATTTGACTCGAGAATGTGACAAGCAAATACGCTGATAAGGTTATCATATTGCAGAGTTAGCCAGCTACCACATCACCGTAGAGTATCCGTAGGGTATGGGTGAGTAAATACTGAGGATTTACTCAGTATTCATCCAAAGCACCCAGTAAATACCCGTATTTACTCATTTCGGTGGGTAAAACTATTACTAATAAAATATTTAAAAAGTATGATTTAAGAACTAAATTGTTTTTTTATTGAATACATCTAACGTGTATTAACAATATTTATATTAAAGAACACATAGAGGACGCTTAGTTTTTGAAACAAAAGGTAAGTAGCAATGAGGACCAGGTTAGAATCCGTCCGCCATTGGGTTACAGAAATAACCAGGTAGACGGTAAATCGAACCTTCGGCCTTTAGCAAACCATGACCCTTTTCACAAACATCATAACAAAAACGCGGCACTTAGTTCCTTTTTTTTACGGAATTATTAATTAGGTTTTTTACGGAAAACTTAACCGATCATGTTCAAAGTCATTATTTGAATAGTGTTTTCTAGGCCCTATTCTCCGAGCATTTTCGCATATTTTTTGAACTTCGGTTCAAAAGTTATAGAGAGATAAAAATATATTTTTTATAGTATTTTTGCCGTTAGAGACGATTTTTTTCCAAAAGTATAGAATATATCAAAAAATGTGTTTAGAAACATTCAAGTTATTTTTGAAGACCTATTGACTGATGTGTTACACATTGACAGTTTTTGAATTTTTTTTTTGGTGATAATTAGTGCCCCTCTTAAAAATATATTTTTACGACTTTGACTCCATAACCCAGTAGCGGCTTACAAAATACACATATATTTCAAATTTACATACCCCTGCCAGCACTCTACATAGCTTATACCCACAAATTTGAGTATAAACGAGTAAATACGGGTATATTGAGTAAATACTGAGTATTTACTCTGTATTTACTCCTAACTTTTTGCTCACTACCCATCTCTACATCACTGCTCAGCTACCAGAATTAGAAACATTGTCTATGGCGTAGGTATATAGGTACGTCGAATTTCAGCTACTATGTCAGGCCACCTTCTTCTTCTTCTCCCTGCCCTTATCCCACGTTATGTGGGGTCGGCACAACATGTCTTCTTCTTCCATTCTCCTCTTTCTCCCGTCATCTCCTCACTCACTCCTTTCTTCCTCATGTCCTATTTACACAATCCATCCATCGTTTCCTTGGCCTACCCATAGCTCTTCGCCCATCCACTTTCATATTTAACATTCTTTTGCCTATACTATTACATTCATCCCTCGTCATGATACCACCATTGTAACCATATCATAAAACCTTTAATTCATTGACTTCATTTTCATGTCATTTTCAAATCGAATTAGGTCCTAAGGGTTCGTCTTACTCATTTATTTGGGGGACATGGACATAACGAATGTAGGTAGTTACCTTATTAGGTACCTATTGGCAGTCCCTGGGCTGAGAGAACACGTACTTTATAACACAATGCCTAATAATAACCACGGAGTATGTCTCGTACCTACTTATATTCCTAACAATACAGCTTGACATACATATTTTTTACGTTGAATTTTTATCACTCCTGTCCATATTTTTCGTTCCCCTCCAGGATGGTACAGTCGAGGACAAAGAGATGTATACACTTTTGGACCTTATTACAACGCAATAAGGTCCAAAAGTGTATACATCTCTTTGTCCTCGACTGTACAAACAGAAAGTATGTATTTAATAGAGGAGTACAGTCTAAGAATCAAAGTTACCGCATAATGTAGGGGAACCGTACAGCGCCATCTAGTAATTGAAGCGTTACTGGACGGCGCTGTACGGTTCCCCTACATTATGCGGTTACTTTGGTTTGCTCTCATTCAGATGGCGCTTCAGACTTGGAACCTCAAAATATTCTTAGACTGTGTTCCTCTATTTAATACAAATAACGTTGCGTATGCAGCGACCTTGAGAACCTTGATTAATCTGATGATTCATTAAGGCTCGATGTCACGCTTAAGTGTCAAGGCTAGAACGCTTAACTCAAGTGCACGGACGCGCGGACGGCGCCATCTTTAAATATTTATTGACAGCCATTTACATTTTTGAGTATTCTAAAGAAATAGTAAACTAATCTGAAATCATAAGTGCGACAATTTAGCATTATCGATGATATAGTTCTGTGGTATTCAAATTTCCTTCGTAAGATGTCGACTGGTTGGACAGAGGCTCACAGATGCCATACATTTCTCTCAAGTCTTGACCAACGGCATTGACTTTCTGTCCCACCCAACATCACTCTTGCATAAACGAGCAATAGAGAGGTATAGTACAATTATGCAACAAGGGGAGTAAGTAAGAGACAAATTAGCGAACGACAATCTAATAGATTTGCAGTATTCTTACCATCCGAGTTTTTTTTAAATAAGACACTAAAATTCCCATAACTCCCTCGGGATTCTCACTTTTCTATAACTCCAGCTATGCATAATGGCATGCTTTGTAAGCAAGTATGATGAAAAATAAATAGACGAAAGAACGAAAGAAGTGGTTCGCGGTACGGTCTGGAGTCTTCATCAGAATTGGTCTTCCTTAATTATAAACTAATTGTTTTTGTTTTAATTTTAATATGTACAGTCGAGGACAAAGAGATGTATACACTTTTGGACCTTATTGCGTTGTAATAAGGTCCAAAAGTGTATACATCTCTTTGTCCTCGACTGTACCACTTTCTTTTTGCTTCTGATATTATCATTTTGATTTGTTCTACCAACTATTACAATCTCATATTAGAGATTTAGCAAAACAATGTAAAATTATAGTCATAAAGTTCTTTTGCAATAAATAGTTCTAAATAATATTTTATCGTACTACCTATTTGTAATTGTATCGTATACTTAACTGTCCGTTATCCACCTGAAAGGCTAAAAATAGACATGACGACATATAATGGTCATATTTTGGACTCGGCAATTGTAGTTTGAATACGAATAGAATGTCGGGCCATAAGCCAGGGTTAAGCTGGTCTGTTATATACAAGTAGTCGTAAATATAACATCATATTACTGCCATAAACGGATATTTAAAGGTAACAACCACTTATTTAGAATTTCACGATTTGAGCCGGAAACTAGCAAAGCTTAATGTTTAATAACATTTAATAACAACAATAACTATAATACTAATTTAGTCTTAATATAGATTATAAACATTACTAAACGAGACTTTTGAAACGAAAAGAAAATTTTAAACAAAAAGATTTGTACAAACAATTTTTCTAAACAATAATTGAGCTATAAACGGAGTGTCCAGATGTTTATGCCAAAATAATTGCTATGTTTATATCCGTTTTAAAGTCATTTGCCCTCGACAATAATTTCTGATTTAAATGGCGTGTACAAATTCATAAATAGGTGTTGTATGAGACATTAAGTATCAGCAATCAATGAGCAGTCGTAGGCAGGAAGTGAGAGGCAGCCGATCTGAGATCAAACAATACTGTATTGGCAAATAATGCGTTTGTTCGACGCGTGTGCCGCGGGGGCGTCGTTCATGAATGGACGCGTGATTCACTTGAGCCCATTCACAGCCTGCGCTGCGCGCGCATCTATTTCTCTAGTAACATGAGCCATTTGAAAAAAAGAACATCTTTGTTTTTCTTACTTTCTCATGTCATAAGGTCTTCCTTCTTTACATTTTCCATCGATGTGGCATTCATTTCAATTGTACCCTCAGCTTCAGTTTCTAAGCCATTCGTCAGGTGCAATTATCTTTTGCCTTTCGCTTGATCTTCAGCGTCATCTTTTGTGAGACTCCTGAGTGAAAATCATGACTGGATTCTTGGATATTTATTTATAGAGAGGGGTATGACATTTATTTACGTGATTATTCAATTTGAGCCCTCTGTTGTTAGATATGCACAATCCGTTTTTTCCTTATATTAATATTGGTTTATCTCTAATAAATAGTTTCTGCTCCAAAAATCGTGATTCTATTTTCCAATTTTGCTTTTGCTTTTACTTCCTATGACGCAAAGTTCTGTATGTATACAATTAACGTTTTTTAACCGACTGCCGAAAGAAAAGAGGGTTTCATGTAAGTATATTGGAACTGGTGCTCGCTCATAGGTAGTAGGTATGCAATGACGGGTAGAAATGAGGATCCTTTAAATAGAAGTGGGAGGACGTTGGCTGGCTTGATTGATATCTATCTGAAGTGATTGATGTACCTACTCAAATTTCTGTCAGTTGCTGCAAATCAGCAGCTTGTGCCACGTGCATTTCTGAGTATGAAACAATTTTTATTGTGTGAAATAATTATTATTTCTAGGAATAAAATAATAATAAAGAAAATTGCCATTAAATAGATATCTTCCGTGCTTGTACGATAAACTATGTTGAAATTGTGAGAACGCAATAAGTTTTGCAAAACGTTTTCGCCACACATCGCTAAGTGTAAACGGTCTCTGCTGCGCTGCGGTCAGTCCGGCCTCAATACGGTTGGCTCGACTCGAAGGCAAAAGGTTATGAGATTTCAACCCATAGATTTGCTGATAGCATTTAACTGGACGGGTAATTGTTTGGAGAACGGGCTATTAATTTTATATAATGGGTTTAAGTCCACATTTAAGTTACCTAACGAAATTATGGTAACATGCCCCGATAAAAGATGATACTATTGAAAAGTTTTAAATGCTCCGCATGAAACACAGCTGACTCGTTTTGTTTGTTCGTGCGCTGGTATCCATTCATATCGACCTTTTTATTAGTTGTCCAATGTTATAAATATAAATTAAGCCTTGGATTGTTAGGCCTCGTTGTCTCTCTAAACTATGAATTATATTTTCAATCTAACATTAACATAGCTAACTTAGGTTTATATGCCGGACCATTGACCAAGAACCATGTAAACTACATTAAAACTAATTCCATATTTGTTCACGTAGTTACAAGCGATAAATGGAAATAGTACGAGATACCTAATCTGACAAGCGGCGATATATTTACAACTGGTCATTTGCATTCAAAAACAATCACAGGTTGCGCAAATTGAAGATATTCTGCAGAAATCAGCCTAACAAGGACAGTCGTATATAAAAGGTGAGTTAGATAAGCGATAGGAGAGGTTAACAATAAATAGCATCAGCAAGTCGGACCAATATGTTTGCAGTTTAAATAGGTTAGATAATCGCGGCCGCTGCTGAATATATCGCAATGTAAACATAATCCGATTAGATTCGTCGCCGGATAATATCGCCTTGTTTATTAGCTAACACCTGTTGAAGAAACGATCCAATCTTCATATTTCATTCTAGAAACTACGCATACGTATCATCTTTTAGGTCCATCTCTCCTCGGGGGATATGTTGACATTTCGTTTAAAAATGAACAGTTAATATTTTTCAATTGGGTTTTTATATTAACGCTCTTAAATAACTTAACACCTATTCATTTCGATTGAAAGTAAACCAATATTGTCAGTATGACTATTAGTTTCGTAAGCAGTGAGAAAATCAATAAAGCACCGCTATGTTTTTCGACGGTCAGACACTCATAACTAATTTATTAGTTAGTTTACACTGTGCACGTACGATCACAATTTTTTATTTAATTAGGTAATCTAGATGTTTGTAGAATTTAGTTGACTTATGAATGATTATGATTTTATTGTGTATTCAGGTTAGCAGAAGTGATACTTATAATGATGACTCAAAAATAGAAGCAAAATAAGTTTTGGCCACTTTATTCCAAGGAAATAAACAATTTATTTTATAGACGATGACCAAGATTCGTACGGCGATGCCCATCGAAGGCTAGCGAGGCAATAAACTTGGTCCATAATTTCCCTACATTATCGTTTTCCGTGTCTTACCTAAAATTGCAATCTTAGCTAAATTAGTTTAAGTCATATATCGTCGGGAATTATGAAAGTGGGCTTCATAAAGAAGGCACTAGCCTGTGATGTTATCGGCTAACTAGCCGCGACTCAGAACACGCTGGCTGTGTTCTCGAATGACAGTCTGTTTCCGTTACCTTTTACGGTTTTCCATTCCACATGTAAATGTCATCCCAGGTTTTAATCATTTCTTGAGTTGGCCGTTTTCGAATTGATCGGGCAGAAAATTGGACACTTACCCTTACGCCAGTTATTTAGGATTACATGCATCTTGACTTGAGACTTGACTCTGATGCCGTGTATGCATTTGGTTAATAAATTTATTCCTAAACTGGGGTAAAAGTTCGCGTTAGTAATTTTTGTATAGTTAGAGTTAACTCTCGTCATTGTAACTAAACTACAAATGTCTTTAAGAACTGTCTACGTCTTTTTTTTTTTTTTTTATACCACGACGGTGGCAAACAAGCATACGGCCTACCTGATGGTAAGCAGCTACCGTAACCTATGGACGCCTGTAACTCCACAGGAGTCACATGCGCGTTGCCGACCCTTTACAAAAAGGAGGATTCACTGTGTTGACGGCTAAAGGAACAAGAGGGTCCCTCATCGTCAACACACTGGGTCTTCTTTGAGCTCTTTGGCAACCTTACTCACCAGCAGGAACACAACACTATGAGTAGGGTCTAGTGCTATTTGGCTGTGGTTTTCTGTAAGGTGGAGGTACTTCCCCAGTCGGGCTCTGCTCCAGATTTGAGCGAGATGACATTCACTGAACGTGCCCTACCACACTAAGCGAGATGCCATTCGCAGTGCCCATACCTCTCTTCAAACGTCTTAAGTCTTTTAACTACCGCAGTTAAAAATATGTACGTAAAGCCCCCATCTTTAGTTATAAATGACACCCTTAATGTTATCATTATTATACTTAGGTACGTATGCCTAAAGTAGCTATTAAATCTTTATTTTCCGTTCTTTTTCATAAAAAAAGTATTGACATGGCGTCATGTAATGCCTAATTAGTTTATTCGTAGCAGACTGGTACCAATGTAGCGTTTGAACAGTATCGACAAGCACTTGTGAATGGACCACGAGCCACTGATTTGACTCCGACGCACCCAGCTCCTCAAAGTCAGAAGGGCTTACAACTGCAGCAATTCAAAGCCCTTGGGCCTTTTCGACCCGCAACGCTGCTTGCAACAGTTCGCCTACGTAGTCGACTGGAGGCCGCCAACTTTCATTCATACGAAAAACAGCCAATGGATATTAATTCTACATCTGCTTCAATAAGCAATACAACTAGTTAACTAAACACTCAATGCATAATTTAATCTAAATTGCCATTTGGAAGTCTGGCTGTCTGGTAAAGTTGGACACTGAAAATGAAGGACATTATCTAGAGGTAGGTAGCAAAATATTGGCAGTTAATAACTGATTTAGAATCTATTAGCCTGTACAAGTACAAACAGCAACACTCTTAACTGTACATCTGTGGGCCTTATTACAAAAGGCATAAGGTCCACCGATGCGCAGTTAACAGTGTAGGCAATGGTACTTAAAAAACCTCGTAATTATTACCCAGTTAATTATTATGATTATGAATTATGATTAATTCATAAGTTCATAACGCTACTATCTAAACCCTTAAGGTTAAACTTAGTCTAGTAGTTTAGTCTAGATCGAGAAAAACGTGTCTTGAATAATATGAAGAAGATAATAAAACGTTTTCTTTAGGAAACACCTTTGTATATTTCTATAAATAACGCAAAATTTTCTCATATGAGTTGTTTTAATAGTATGTAACAAATAATATATGAAATCACTTTGATTCGCGTGAATTATAGTCAGTCTATCATAAGCAGTTTTCTTACAGTATTTGAAATATAAAATCTGATATCTTCTATACATCTATCATCATCATCATCATCATATCAGCCGAAAGACGTCCACTGCTGGACATAGGCCTCCCCCAAAGAGTGCCACAATGACCGGTCCTGCGCCACCCGCATCCAGCGGACTCCCGCGACCTTCACCAGGTCATCAGTCCACCTTGCGGGGGGTCTACCCACGCTGCGCCTTCCGGTTCGTGGTCGCCACTCGAGAACCTTTCCACCCCAACGGCCATCGGTTCTACGAGCAATGTGCCCCGCCCACTGCCACTTTAGTTTAGCGATTCGGAGGGCTATATCGGTTACTTTGGTTCTGCTGCGGATGGCCTCATTTCTGATGCGACCACGCAGAGAGACTCCAACCATAGCCCTCTCCATTGACTTTGAGCTTTCTTATGAGGCCCATTGTAAGCGACCACGTTTCAGTACCATATGTCATCACTGGCAACACACACTGGTCAAAGACTTTCGTCTTGAGACACTGCGGAATATCGGACAAAAAGATGTGCCGTAGCTTCCCGAACGCTGCCCAACCGAGTCGGATTCGTCGATTGACCTCTTTCTCGAAGTTGGATCTACCTAACTGGACAGTATGTCCTAAGTATATATAATCGTCCACAACTTCGAGTGTAAAGTCTCCGATTGTAACGAGAGTTGGTGCTACATGGGCATTTGACATGATCTTCGTCTTATCCATGTTCATCTTTAGACCAACTCGCTCGGAGGCTTTACTGAGGTCATCGAGCATCGTACTCAAATCCTCCATGGTCTCAGCCAAGACTACTATGTCGTCAGCAAACCGAAGGTGAGTGATGTACTTGCCGTTTATGTTGATGCCCAGCCTTCTCCAGTCCAGAGTCTTGAAAACATCCTCCAGTGTAGCGGTAAACAGTTTAGGAGGAATAACATCTCCTTGCCTGACTCCCCGCTGCAACGGAATAGGCTTCGAGTTCTGGTCCTGGAGTCGGACTGACATAGTGGCGTTTGTACGAACAAACACTTCAGCACTTCGATATAGCGATAGTCTGGTAGTGCCAAGTGTGGCACCTCTGGAGAGATTGTAGTACAGCCTAGGTTTCGATCGAGTCGAAGGCTTTCTCGTAGTCCACGAACGCTAAGCAGAGGGGCAGGTTATACTCCTCAGTCTTCTGTATAACCTGACGGAGCGTATGGATGTGGTCTACGGTACTAAAGCCTCTTCGGAAACATCTATACATATGTATAATAAACGCGTAAGGAGAAAAAAAAACATTGCAGATATTCTAGAAAAACTTATTCAGGGGGTCTTAGAAACATTGACTGAATACATTTCAGTGATTTTTGGAATTCTTGTCTGTCTGTCTGTGAATTAGTCCGCGCACTACGTAAAAACTACTGCACAGAATTTTACGAAATTTTGTATAGTAACAGTTTATACCCCGGAGCAACATATATGGTAGTTTTTATTCTGCTTATTAAAAACATAATTTTCATAAAAAAATAGTTCTCAGAAGTGGTCACAGATGGCGCTGTATAGGTACCCTGTATACTGTATACAAACATTATTTAAGGACGTCTTTAGATGAAATTAAGCGATTCAGTCTGTTGCGTTCCGCCGAGGTTTAAACCATGGATTTTTAAATGCTTTCCCAATTTAAGGATTGCGGGTTAAATATTTTTAAAACGTGTTACTTCGTTTTGGAAATTGTAAGTATCCGGACATATATTGTGATCCATTAATACCTGGAGGTAATTTAAAGTTACTGAAGCTACACAAGGTACTTAAACCTACTTACAGTATACATCAAAACAAATAAAACAGGTAGTTAATTATCCATTTCGATTTACCCGACCGCAAAAATTGTACCGTTTGTGAGATCAATGTGTTTTATCTCGCTTTAACAGCTGATTGCAATAAAAAGGGCAGTCATGAATCTAGAAATTACTAGCTACTAGCTGTCACGCTGCTGCTGAAGAAATTATCGCTGCGACGCTCCGGGCCTGGGCCTACGCGGTACTCGGCCTATGGCTTTCGCAGACATTGCCGCTCACCATCGGGCCTCCGGCTCTCAGATTTGCTAAGACTCTTCGCTATTGAGTTTTGTCTGGATTCTGTCATGCTGCCTGCTGCTGCTGAATAAATTCTCGCTACGACGCTCCGGGCTTGGGCCTACTCGGTACTCGGCCTATGGCTTTCGCAGACATTGCCGCTCACCTTCGGGCCTTATGACACTTCACCATTGAGATATGTGCGTTACCTGTCATGCTGCTGCTGCTGAAGCAATTCTCGCTGCGACTCTCCGGGCCTGGGCCTAAGCGGTACTCGGCCTATTTAGTCAGTTATCTTTATCATGGATGAACTAATAAATTTAGATAGATATAAATATCTTTTATCTTCTTTTTTATATTTTTTTGTATGTAGAACGCGTAAATTCTATGGCCTGGATAGTAAATGAAAATGGCAAAACCTCCCACACACGCGGGCGAAGCCGCGGGTCCAGCTAGTATGTAATATATCTGGGTCCCTAATAAAGCTGAAAATTGTTACGTAGTTAACTAGAAATCCTATAAGAAGGTGTTTCGATATGTCTGTGTATCTGTTCTCCTGTTTCACGTGTAAGATATGCACTTAGCCGGCTTTTTGTAGTTAGATCGGAGGAAGCCTTTTTTAGGTGCCCTATTTTACAAGTTTTCGATAAGTACTAAACAATGGCTATTAAAAGACTTGCACAGCAAAAAAATATTCAGTATTTTATATGTAGAATATTACATCCCCTAAACAATTAGTAACTGTGTAAGTGTGTAACAAACTCACGCTTGTTTTTTCTGTGATAACAACGCGTATTTAAATAGTCAGTGCGACCACCAAAACAGTGCTAGCAAGTTGACATCAATAACACGAACATTTTAGCACTTCGCCGAGCATTGTTTAACATTCTTCTGTAAACAATATGAGTCTTCGAAATAAAGGCAGACATTGAATACAAAACGTATAATGAATGAGACGATGTTTCTGGGTCGCCGCATGTAATATTACTGGACCCATAATTATCCTATAGACTCGTATCAAGTAATTTAAGAGCACATTAAAAATCAATGTAACGAATAAATTGAGCGATACCAAAGCAAACAAGTTCATTATCTTTGTTTCAAAACTCAAAAGCTTAATGATAGGGAATTGAAAGTTTAAAGAATCTTTCAAATTATAATTGACACAAAATAAGTATTCAAACGAGCGTCTATTAAACCGTTTAAATCATCCAGCGGGCCGAGCGGGCCTCGACGGCATCCAAAATACTCCAGGCGTTCATTGACACGTGCCAAACCTGTTTCGGGCGAGTTTTTCTGAATGGCCGCTTCCTTTGTGAGAGTAAACATATTCAAAGGTTGCGATTAATTCATGGCTAGATAGTGCTGGTTTTATGAATGGAAACTGTTGCAGCTGTGTGCGTGCCGCTCTAGTGGCCTCATGCATATTCACACATGCACACTCGTATTTGCATACTGACTGGCGAAGGCGCGCCACGTGCCTTCGTTTGCAGCACAGTTACCTCATAAATATTAAATTTTAAGTTTTAATTTACTGTTAATACTTCAATATTGACACATCGTTAAGAGCTTGTGTATTTAAAATTGTCGGAAGAGAGAAAAGATTCGGTAATATGATCGTACCTAATGATGGACGGAAAGGTTCCCTACTAATATAATACAAGATGAGCTTTACAACAATACCTACCTATTTCAATACTGCCGGACACTGTACAAGTTGGGATTCACTTACTGCTCCACGTGGTTCCATAACATAATTTTATTTGCGTTCCAACTAAAAGTAAAATAATGATGTCGGTCGGCTTTAACCTCTGGCAGCCTGGCCCCTTTGCCGGTGGCACCCTATGTTAGGTTTTTTTGCAATGTTTTTGTATGCATGTTGGTTTGTATTTTCCTTTTACATCCGTATGTGTTAACTATATTACACCTAGTTTAAAGAGAAAGAATCTCGACCATGGATAGAGCAGCATTGCATATTTTCAGTCAGCTAGTAAGCACTAAGCAACTGATCAAGCATATTACCTGTGATGGAAAAGCAAAAAACAACCAAATGAACTGAGGAGATATCACATAACATCTAAAGCCGACTCCTTTAATAGTTCGTTAGTCATACAAATCATTAGTCTGATCGCGAGTGTATTGTGTAAGTTCTGCACAAAACATACATAACCACCCACAAGATACCGTATTCTAAACGGACCCGTATTCCAGAAATATCTGGACCTATCTCGGTTGGTTGGTTTCGACTGGTTATTACCAGCGAACAAGTATTGTGTACTTTTATTGTAGATCTCGAGCTCTACCATCATTGGCATAACTGTTTAATAATGTCATTATTCCCCTGATCAAAACGAGATACTATCCGTACTTTGACTTCTCTGTCGGTGTTCCTTTTTAGGGTTCCGTAGTCAACTAGGAACCCTTATAGTTTCGCCATGTCTGCCCGTCCGTCCGTCCGTCCGCGGATAATCTCAGTGACCGTTATCACTAGAAAGCTGAAATTTGGTACTAATATGTATATCAATCACGTCGACAAAGTCGTAAAATAAAAAGTGGAAAAAAATGTTTTATTAGGGTACCTCCCCTATACGTAAAGTGGGGAGTGATTTTTTTTTCGTTTCAACACTAACGTGTGATATATTGTTGGATAGGTATTTAAAAATGAATAGGGATTTACTAAAAGAATTTTTTGATAATGTAAATATTTTCGGAAATAATCGCTCCAGAAGTAAAAAAAAATGTGTCCCCCCCCCCCCCCCCTCTAACTTTTGAACCATAAGTTTTAAAAATATGAAAAAAATCTCAACAGTAGAACTTTATAAAAACTTTCTAGGAAAATTATTTTGAACTTGATAGGTTGAATAGTTTTGAAAAAAAATTACAAAATAATTTCTGAACTAAGTTTGTAATTTAACCGTATAAGCAGGTGTTTATTGTACCTGTAATTTCTACAAAATCATAATGAAATGACGTGCTTTCAAATAAAGTAAAAACGGTGAAAATCGGTTCACGCAATAAAGAATTATCCCATAAATATCATCTTCCATACTTTAAGCTCGCGCGCAATAGTTTACTTAATTTGCCGATAGATGTCGCTGTACGTGGAACGCTCATATCATATCCTACATGACGGTGTTATTTTAACTCTTAAGTGGGGACACTTACTGTGACGGACGGAAAACTACGGAACCCTTCACTGAGCGTGGCCCGACACGCTCTTGGCCCGTTTTTTGTTTAAAGAGGGCACTCTAGACCAGAGTATGATATATATACAACAAGCGAATAATACCTACCTTTTTGTGCAGCCGTGTAATAAAAATGCGTGCAGGTCGTGCCACCTTATACGCTGTCTTTGGAAGAGGTAATCTATGTTTTGCACAAAAGGACGAGCGCTTCGCACAGCCGACAAGAATACCTTGTTAGTATGATTTATAACTAATGAATGATATACACTCTCGACACTCGATAAGTAGGTTCCCGCGTAACTGTGCAGCATAAAATAATAATTTATTAACGGCTTAGAAGGTAGATAAATAGTGGATTATGTAAGTTGCTAATGAAGATCAGGTAATGAGAGCTGCTTTGAAAAATTAGCATGTGGCTCATTTAACTACAAATTAATCTTGCGACTAGAAGTAGGAAACAGACACAACATCAATTTGTCTTATACCGTATTATATAGTAGGTGCACCGCCCTGGAATCAATGGAAAACGTTCAACCGGTTGTGGTTGAAGTAAATGCCTGCTACGGGATTTTGGACCAAGTTACCTGCGATTTTGTTCGATATAAAGTCCCCTTTGCTGTAATTATCCTCCTAATAGTAGTACGAGTAGGTACAGTCGCCATCAAATATATGAGAGCGGTCAAGATACTCAAAAATATCCAAACATGCACTTTATCGCCTTAACAATAAAGGTATTGTACAGATATTAAAAAATCGGTTGTCTGACGATAGTTGAACGTGACAACGTCATAAGAAAATACTGATGGAATGGTTATATTTTTCAAAAGAAAATTTTAATTTCACTGCACTTCATACTTGACGAAAACATGAAAATGTATTATTGTATAGCAGCTGTCCACGCGGACGCATCGCTCACTCAAGTAGGAGAGAGACAGATGTCGAACGCTGCCGAACGCGAAGGCCGATTGTGCCTCTTTGTCGCTCGTTCCGCGCTCTCGCTTGCACTTCAAGCCTTAAATGGAACGCCTCAGAGCGAGGTAACGCCGCATGAGTTATGTTTTTTCGTGCGTGCAGCCGGCTCCATCGAATTATAAGACGTTGTCACGTCAAAAAATGCATTTATTGTTACAAAAACAAAATACACACAAAAAAATACAGACAGGTAGAACATACACTAGAAGTAAACAAAAAACAGAAAAGCAGTATAGAAGAATGGAAAGGGAAAAAATACATGAAGCAATCAATCAACTTAAAAATAAGCTAAACTAAAAATTCGCGACAATAGGCTCGGTCAGCATTCATGACCGACCTGGCCGCTTCAATATATCTGACGCCTCTGATGGCGACTGTACCTAAATGTTGTTTCCGATTTTGGACTTTGCTTTGATACCCTTTCTTGACGAAAAACGACTTGAAGAAAAGGTTCCTGAGTGAGTTTGTGAGAGACAAATGAGTTTTAATTATTTGTGGTGCTATAGGGTGCTATACACAAATAATTGCAAACTCATTGATGCAACGCAGAAACGTGAGTTGGCCTTTTTATACATATAAATCTAATTGAACAGAAATAGTGATGATAAAATACAGTTATTTTGTATGTCCACCAAAATTGTTATTCGAATGTATGTGGTTGCAGCGTTGCAGACTTCCACCTTGACCCGGTACATCTAAACCCGACCCACTCTTCCGAACCAGGACAAAACAAAGTCAACACCAAAATAAATGTAGGCGCCATTTAATTATCACTATACATCATTTATCCGATCCACGAAAAATTGCGCAAATCTGTGCATTACGTTAATTTTAATCCACCAACACGCAGCCTTGTTTCTGAGTCAGCTTTTATGAAAGTGACGATTATAAATTAGCAGCGATTCTTCTCCATTGCGACACGTCCCGCCGGTTGGCTGCAGCCATAGATGATGATGATGGAACAGAAGGGATCTTCTGGGTAACTTATACTAGCCGCAAAACTAACCAGCGACTGAGGTCATAACGCTGTATCCTTTCACTCTTGTTGCGACCGTGCTAGTGTAAAAGAGAAGTTTTATGACCTTATTCGCCTGCTAGTTTTGCGAATAGTATTAAGCCTTGGCCAAACTGCCAGCGTGACGTACCGCTGCGTCCGCGCCGCGTGACGTCGACGCGATGACTGTTCAAACTGGGCGCGCGCGGATCGCGCCGGCCTCGCGCTCTCTACACGCCCTCATCGCGCGCGCGAACGCGGCGCGGGCGCGCGCGATGCGGGCATGACTCGCGCCCGATACAGCATGCGCGCAAGGAAGGTCGCTCATTCCTTCCGAAGCCAAGATTTAATTTTTCTATATCCATAATCACAATCACAGTCTATTGCTACGCTACGACGCACCGCGCTGCCTAACGTCCGACTGATGTGACCCAGCGCGGCGCAGCGTGCCGCCACGTCCCGCCGCGCAGCGCTGCGCCCGCGCCGCGTGGTCGCGGGGGGCCGCGCGGCGCGGGGCGCGACAGAAGCGGGGCGCGGCGCCGGCGGGACGCAGTCTGTTTGACGTCGCTAACCTGTTAACATGAGCAGCGGTCGCGCCGCGCGACCGCGGCGCGGCGCCACGCTAGCAGTTTGGCCAAGCCTTTATAGTAGGAGTAGCTTTTGAAGTGAGATATAAGTAGCTAGTGAACTACTAGAAAATAGGGTTGCTATGTACACATGCCTCAGTATCGACAATGCTTCAGAAGGCCTAGCCAATGTGCCAATCGTTTACGTTCCGTAGCGAACGAAAGGCAACTGTCACTGTCGCACTAATATGAAAGAGTGATAGAGAGAGATGACTACGCTACGCCACGGAGCGTTAACGATTGCCACGTTGGCTAAGCTCCCAGGACCCATTACGCGAGAGCACGTCTCTTTGATTATCTAATCTTTAGCTACAGCCTCACGTCTTAGCTAGAGTCCACCGGAAATGACTCGCGGCTTGCTCATTCGAGAGCCTGCGCGAGCGCACGCAATCCCATCTATTCAGCTTATGTGTCGAATGTACGACGTCAAATATATGTCTACATTTTTGTACCTTATTACAAAGCAGCAAAGTGTACAAGTGTAAACATGTATTCGATGTTACTGTACATAAGCGCCATTATACTGCCTGTCAGGCAAACAATACTTCAATTGCTGTCTACGATAGATCTGAAATAGAACGCCGTTTATGGACCAAGTCAGCTTAAAATCGATTTCAAGGCTTTGGTTAGCTAGTTATAAAATAAACTAAGAGATATATCAATAAATTCGCTGTAATAAAAAAAAATATATTGTTGTTTACTTATGCTTTACAGATAAAATAAAGTATATTACTATTTTTATTAATATTTGTAATATTATGCCACACCCTATCATTTATTGGAATGTACATATACAGGGTGTTTGGTAACCGGATGCAAAGCCGAAAGTAGGAGATAGTCTAGGTCATGTAGAACATTTTTAGCCATACTTGTCTTAGTAAATGTTATTAGTTTTTTTTTAAATTTAAATTTTAAGATTTGTCGGAGAAAACTGCAAAACTTCAGACTAAATCGATAATTAGTACTTTTTTTACTGCAGGTAGATTTTTTTTTGTTTTATTTCGTATTGTGCAATGTCTATCAAACACTAGAAAAGTGATTTCAAACATCTGTGTCTAAAGAAAACAAGTTGACAGCGATTTAAAATTTTAGTTACATGAAAATGTAAACGATTTAAGTGATTTCAAAGTACGATAAAAAAAAAACTAAAATAGCCACGAATTTTCAAACCATTTTAAAAACATGCTTGGCTTTTACCCTTTTATTTAAGCTATCAAACACGACTGTAGCTACTGTATCCTTGAAAATAAGCCACCTAAACCAACTGGGTAGCTAAAATGTTTCACTCTACTTGTGATACTTGTGGTAGTTGTGGTGACGAATCTCATTATGATTTTACAATAAAACATTGGTTCTGAATACTAAGTTGGTGTTGACTTGACATTTGACTTGTTTTAAAAGGGTTAAGTGTACTGGACAAAACTACCACATGCAATTTTAACAAACAAAGGCTTGCGGCGGTGAGAGACAAAAGGGACTGATAGCGGCAGGCGGCGGGCGATAAGACAATCATGTCTCAAGCCATTTTATCTTTGAAAATAGGCTACCTGTACTAATAAGAGGGAATGTTTAGGGTAAATTAAAACAAAAGCATAAAAGATAAGTTATTTATTTTTACGATCAACACATTAAAATTACACATCATCGCTCGTTTTCAAAATGTGACCCGCCGTTTCGAATACAAGCACGAGCCCGTCTTCTTACTTCTGTGGTGGTTGTTCCGAATATCATTTCTTCCCTCATCCTTTCGAACGCCGCTTCTATCCTCTCCCTCAGCTCTTCTACGGTATTAATGACCTCTTGTGTGTAGACTAGCTCCTTAGCTCGGCCCCAAACGAAAAAATCCAATGGTGTCAAATCAGGTGACCGAGCGGGCCAAGGGATTCGTCCGCCTCTGCCGATCCAACCGTCCGGGAAACAGTTATCCAGATGCTCCCTTACAGCCAGAGAGTAATGGGCGGGACAACCGTCGTGTTGAAATGTCACTGCACCGGGCAGCTGGTCTTCGTCAATAAGCCTGGGCAAATCGTTTTGTAAAAATTCCAAATAATTTGCCCCATTTAAATTATTTGGCAAAAAATGTGGCCCAATAAGGACTCTGCCGATGATTCCAGCCCACACATTGACGGAAAACTTTCTTTGGAAGGACACTTGCTTTTTCCAATGTGGATTGTTGTTTTTGTCAGCCCATTGGTGTAGGTTATGGAAATTTGTGATCCCCTCCCGGGAAAATTTCGATTCATCGGTCCAAAGAATGCTTCGCAAAAAACGTCGGTCTTCGATATCCGCATTGAGTAAAAATCGGCAGAAGTCCACTCGGCGTGCAGGATCTCCTTCGTCCAAACCTTGAACTCCGATGCCGCGAAAAGGATATTTTCCCTCACGATTCATTGTGGCCCATACTTTCCATGTGGACAAGTTCAGATTACGAGCTACCACTCTGATGCTCGTATTCGGATCCTCTGCAAATGCCTGTAGAACGTCTTCCTCCACTTCAGGGCGATTACGTCCTGGATTCCCTCCATGTTGCACAGCAATACCATTCTCACGTAGCCTTCGGAATGAATTGTAAAACACTCTCACATTAGGCAATCTCCGGTTTGGAAAACGCTCTTGGTACATCCGTCGGGCCATCGCTCCATTACTGTCAGCTTTGCAGTACATGTAGATAATGTCGGCGTATTCTTCGTTCGTAAACTCCATGTTTACAATGAAGAAGTCGTAATTACACGTGAAGGAGCGCCTACGGCAGCTACAACTTGACACGGTAAATTGAGATGAGAGCGGGAAATTAAACCACAATGAACGTCTAATCGCAACTGAAGTTGTAACTAGACTAAATTACTAGTTTTTGCACAAATACTCATGTAGCTAATCAGTTTATCTTTGTCAATAAAGCACAAAACCGATCATCTTTGTTTAACGCCGCTCACCGCCTGCCGCTATCAGTCTCTTTTGTCTCTCACCGCCGCAAGCCTTTGTTTGTTAAAATTGCATGTGGTAGTTTTGTCCAGTACACTTAACCCTTTTAAAACAAGTCAAATGTCAAGTCAATGCCAACTTAGTATTCAGAACCAATGTTTTATTGTAAAATCATAATGAGATTCGTCACCACAACTACCACAAGTATCACAAGTAGAGTGAAACCTTTTAGCTACCCAGTTGGTTTAGGTGGCTTATTTTCAAGGATACAGTAGCTACAGTCGTGTTTGATAGCTTAAATAAAAGGGTAAAAGCCAAGCATGTTTTTAAAATGGTTTGAAAATTCGTGGCTATTTTAGTTTTTTTTTATCGTACTTTGAAATCACTTAAATCGTTTACATTTTCATGTAACTAAAATTTTAAATCGCTGTCAACTTGTTTTCTTTAGACACAGATGTTTGAAATCACTTTTCTAGTGTTTGATAGACATTGCACAATACGAAATAAAACAAAAAAAAATCTACCTGCAGTAAAAAAAGTTCTAATTATCGATTTAGTCTGAAGTTTTGCAGTTTTCTCCGACAAATCTTAAAATTTAAATTAAAAAAAAACTAATAACATTTGTCTAAGACAAGTATGGCTAAAAATGTTCTACATGACCTAGACTATCTCCTACTTTCGGCTTTGCATCCGGTTACCAAACACCCTGTATGGAGTAGTTTTTATTATTATTTGTGTACGTAGGTACTTACGAGTAAGTAAATAAGACTTTTGTTCAATACTTCATTACACAGTGAAAATGTGAAGTAGCTTACAATTTCATTTACTATCCTATTTTCAACCGACTTCAAGATTTCGAAGGAGGGGATTCTCAATTCGTCGGGATCTTTGTTTTTGCTTTTGTTTTATGTATGTTCACCGATTATTCGAAAACGGCTGAACCGATTTCGAAAATTCTTTTTTTTTTAAAGAATATTCACAGTTGGTCCCATTGTCATCATGTCAGGATCTGATGATGGGATCCTGGAGAAATCGAGGGAACTCTTCAACTATTATAGGGGTCACGTATTGTGCTTCCAGTATTTTTTACAGCAGCTCGAGCATTTGCTTTTGAAAAGGTGAAGGCTAAGTGAAGTCGGTTCTTTTTTGTTTGAAATATATGTATTTTATTTCTGAATAGAAGCGTTTTAGGAATTGTATTTGATACCTATGCACCTCAAAACAGCATCCCTTTTAGGTATATCGTGTAGGGGATGTATGGTATGATGCTATTTTACAGAAAGGTACGGAAAAGTTATATCAGCCCTAAATATAAGTTGTAATGTCATACTAACTCCCGTAGTTTATCAGTTTTGAATCAACTTAAAATATTGAGGTTAATGAGCTATGCCTAGAGGCTCTACCGTAAGTCACGAGTTTATAACATGTGTTTTGAATTAATTTTTATGCGGCCTGTACCGTTTCTTTTTAACTTGAATTTTGGACTAAGTAGTTTCTCTTTCACAATTTAGTAATACTAGCATTCGCCCGCGAAATCGTACATAGGTACCCTAATAAAAAAAGTAAAAAAAGTGTTACCTCTCAAGGGATGATTTCCTTGATACAAACTATCCTTTATCCTTTCTTGGGACTAAAACTATTAGGGTCAGAGTTTCTATCGCATAAATAATAATAATTAGAAGGAAAGTTAGGTTGTGTTTGCGATTGTCGCTGCTTTGATTCATATTCAAACTTAGTTGATCTTGCGATGGATGACATTTTGAGTTTTTAGTCTACACTCATACAGTGGACTTATGTGTTGCTGATTCAATTTTTCTCCGTTAGCTATATTTACCTACGTAGTAATTCACTTATTTTTATTGAGTGACAAAGTAGGTGACGCTCGTGTAAAAGTTTGGTAGCATAGCTATATTATAAAAGCTAATGAAACTTCTGATTCTTTAGCATTTATAATATTTAAGTTATTGATTTTATAACTTCTGACGAGAATTTTGGCGCCATCTTTTAATGGTTCATCTAGGTAAATGATTATGCATAAGCTACACTGTTGAATGAAGCTCATCGGCTCTGTAGGCGGTTAACGGGACGGCGGCGCCAGCGCTGACAAGTTCTCAATAGTTCCACGGGCGAAGTCAAAGTAAGTTCTTGGGAAAACCAGCCTAAACGTGACCTGGAGATCGGTAAAAACTAAGCGCAGTATAATGATTTTATACAGGTTAGCGTTAGTGATAAAATCTCTCGTGCTTTGCCAGCTATTGGAATGACATCCATGAGCTTGCGGTGCGATATCGCTTTGCAAATTACACCACATCCAAAACGTCTTAAATTACAGCAGCTTAACTTTAGACATGTGTTGTTTTATCAAAAAACGGAACTGAAGCATCGTCTCGCAATTAGAGGTGTCGGTTTTGGGATGTCAAGTGGCTTAGGGCATTTGTCTTGTTAAGCAGAAGGTAAAATTAACGTATCATGCACTTGGAACTTGAAACAGTTTAAGGATTTGGTTTTGAAAAGCGTAACATAACAGTACTTACATTTTTATTTATTTATTTATTTATTTATTTAAACTTTATTGCACATAAAAAAGTACAAGTGGCGGACTTAATGCCTTAAGGCATTCTCTACCAGTCAACCATTGGGCCAAAAAGAAACATTTGTTGGGTGCAGGTTCGAAAATAGAAAATGAAATTATAATGATCACTTACTAAATACATATATATATATATATATATAATAGTACTTAAGATATACTTACATATATACCTACTTTATATGATATACTTACATACATATTATTATACGTACCTATTATGAAATATAATGCAGACAACTAATCACGTAAATTGTCAAATAAGTGCTTGCGTACCATGCGCTTGAAGATAAATTTGCTCTGAGCTTTTCTGATATCAAGGGGTAGATCGTTCCACAGACGAGTGGCCTGAAGAGTGAAAGAATTAGACAGAAAGCCGGTGCGGTGAGGGGGAATAGACAACTTAAGGCTGCGGGAGGTACGGAGAACGCGTCCTGGGCGAGCAATTACGAATTTAAATTTGGATTTGAGGTAATCTGGTGTGGATGGATCAAAAAGAAGAGAATATAGTAAACATAACATTCTAAGCGACCGACGTTCACGAATGGGCAACCATTTCAGCTGTTTCCGATAAGCAGGTCGTACTTTCGAAGGCCGAATATGAATCTAATACCATTGTTGAGCAATCTATCTAGTTTGTTCAAAGAGGCTTGAGCGACATTGGAGTAACAAACATCAGCATAATCAATAATGGGTATTACCAGAGCTTGAACAAGAAGGGTCTTAGTGCTTACCGGTAGAAAATGCTTAAACCTGAAAAGCGATCTTAATGCGTTCGTCACTCTACGACATACCTCGGACACCTGAGGATCCCAACTAAGGCCACTATCTATAATCAGACCCAGGTTCTTCACTTCAAACGACAGAGGAATTACAACATCCTCGAACTGGATCGGCGCCACACAGGACAGATCCATCAAAGCAAGCATACGTGGGCTCCCTATAACGATGGCTTGACACTTAGACGGGTTAACTGCGATCCCAAAAGAGCGTGACCAAGCAGAAAGATAGTCCAAGTTCCTATTTATAGAAGCAACTGCTTGATCAATGTCCTTAACGCTCGCCTGAGTGTAAAGCTGCAAATCGTCAGCATAAAGATGGTAAGAGCAACTAATTCTAGTGGTAATCATGTTAATAAATATTGAAAAGAGAAGAGGCGATAGAATCCCGCCCTGAGGTACTCCAGAAGGGAGGTCACACCAGTCTGAAAAAGATCTGTCGGCCCAGACTGATTGGCGCCGATCATGAAGATAAGAAGTAAACCACTGAGCTGCTGATGATGACATACTTAAGTGTCTAAGGTATGCTAGTAGGAGGTCGTGATTCACAGCATTAAATGCGTTCGAAAAATCGACCAGGACCAGCACCGTTACCTGTGTCAGTTCCATGCCTTGCCTTATATCTTCAATAACTTTGAGCAAAGCAGTGCAAGTACTATGCCCTGATCGGAAACCAGACTGTAAAGGAGAAAGTAGTTTATTTGAATTGATATATAAAGACAGCTGTTTGTGGACAATGGCTTCTAGAACCTTAGACAGGAATGGGAGAATAGAAATAGGCCGGAAATCTTTCAGCAAACTGGGGTTGGAAACTTTAGGGAGCGGTAGAACATAGGCTTTACGCCAAGCAGAAGGAAAAACCCCAGTAGACAGTGACAAGTTAACAACATACGTTATAACTGGGAGAATGCATTCCAAAATGCTTATAATCATTAATCTACTCAGCTCGTCGTGGCCCACGGCATTAGATTTAACAGATTTGATTACCTTAAGTACATCACCATCAGAAGCCTGAGCGAGTGAAAATTCGGTGTTTGATAGACGGGGTAAAGCAGTGATATAAGATATGCTACTTATCAGAGTGCCGGGGTCTAGAGTCAATGATTTGGCAAAATGTGAATTTAAATCGTTAAGAGAAAATGAATTAAAAGATGAGGAAGAGGAACTAGCTTTATTTTTAAAGTTGTAAACGTAAATCACATTGATCACATGCCTTAGTTTATTGCAGCTCTCAGATGATATACTAAGTAAGTAATTTATTTTCGTAATATCAGTTATCGGGGGTCGTCTCCACTCATATCAGCATTAGCACCAAGCACCATCTTGTGACATGATATGTTCTCCCTCCATGTCGAGAGGTATAGATCCTATTGATTCTCGGCTGCAGAGTGTGGATTGGGTTGCTAGATTTCAGGATAGGTATGTCCAGAAAACTAAATATCTTCCATTCCAATTCTAAAAGAATTATTAATTGAGATTTAGTCTAGTCTACAAAAATATGTCAGCCAGTTTTTCGCCATTTGTCTTATAAAGGTAGTTCAGTAAGAGTTAATTAAGTATGACCTACATCTTCACCTTACAGAAAAGCGTGGCGATGAGCTGTCATTGAAATAACTCGTTTTGCATTTAGCCCGTTTGAAAAATCAAGAGCCTTACAAATCTTTGTTTCGTCCTAATCAAAGTCTTCCTACACGTAGGCTGTAGGAACATCTGTTTGCGGTTTCACCACTAACCATAATTATGTTCGCATAGACTACGCAAGCATGGACTAGTCGAATTCTAGGGAACGCCAGTATATTATACCTCGAATTTTGTTCAGGTAGGTACGTCATCAACTATATATGTTCCTATACAAAGGTTGCACACTTTTAGCGAGCTTTTTTAATGCCTCGTCAGTGGCAAACAAGCATACAGCCTTTCTAATCGTAATCGAGTAGCCTATACATGCATGCAGGCGGGTGTTGCCGACCCTATATTAAAACCTGTACACTCATTTTTTTAAGAACTTTATACTGTAATTCCTCGAGATAATCTCAGCAGCGAGCTTATTCCACACAAATTGCACTATCATCAAATAACACACCACAATCACATCACAATCTAATTCATGACACGCAATCTGTAATAAACCAGGTGTCGAAGCACATTTGCCAGATCTGGACGTGTCTTTATAACTACCAATTCGCGAGAGGTTTACTTATAGTATTTTGGCTGATCCTTTGGACTCATCCAGTGTTTGGAATTATGGTAAGTTATTGCCGGCGCCCACATCCCTAGGACGAGCTCGTCACACAATGTCTGCATACTAACTACGCTTAATGGGTGATTATGGATATGGGTCACATGTTATTTATATCATACAAAGACTTGTGAAGCTTTTGTAAGATTTCGCTGCACTAAGGGAGAGTTCATGAAGAACTGTTATTAAAATACAAAACAATTATACTCAAATACAAATATAATACTATACAAAATCAAACCTCCCGCCCAAGGAGCAAAGCTCATCCTCATCTCGCTCATTTTTCCCTAGAACGTGCAGAATGTGGAATGAGCTACCTCCTTAGAGTTCTGGTGTGTTTTCTATGCTGTGAAATGGGGTCTTCAAGAAGCGAGCATATAGGGCTCTGAAAGGTCTGCAACGTCCATACGTTAATAATATTCACTTACCCATGTAAGTGACTATTTTAATGTTGAATCTTGAAGCAAATCAAATTATTTTGTTCAATATTTTTTGATTTGCAATTTTTAAGTAGTTACACTACTATATATAATCTGAAAATAGATGTCATATACTTCAGAAAAAATGACCAAACCCTCCGGTGTCTGGCCTCGGACACCGGAGGGTTTGGTCACTTTTTCTGAAGTATATGACATCTATTTTCATATTTTAATGTTGTTTTTGTCAATAAGCGACGACGAGTCGCTATTATATACTTACAGTAGAGCTTAATACGATCACGTTTAATACGATCTTTCGCATAATACGTAATTTTAAATCAGTCCCGCAGGACAGTCCCGCTTAAGACGTGTTTTTTCCTTGGTCCCTTCAATATCGTCTTAAGCGAATTAATAATGTGTTTATAAAAAAACTTACCATTATTAAAAACAGCATGTCGCGTATCCTTTTTTCTGGCTCCATGATATTAATAAACTCCTTTGAATCTATTCTATGAAGGTATTATTATATTTTAATAGCAGACATATTGTATTACGTCCTATTTTCAATTCAAGGACCTAATTTATTTATTTTGAACAAAGGCCTGTTTCTAATTGCTACCTACTGCCTACCTACGCTATTTACCTAAAACATCATGTTCTCATTCTTATAATTGTGCCTGTACCTATCCGATTTCTAGCAGCCCTTTTAATTTTACGAAAGTATATTTTAAAGCTTCTTACCTACATGTCACCTAATTATCTGTAGGTAGATGTAAGTACTGTAAGTTATCACAAAAGAAGCCACATGGTAACAATATGAAACATACTGCCGGTTAGTTAGCTAGTCACGTTCTGTCTCTCCAGGGATCCAGGGGGGCGATTTTTGAGATTCGAGCGTTCGAATCTGACATTCAAAAGTCTGTCAAAAAACCATGAAATGGTGGTTTAAAAATAACAGCGATTGGAATTTAAAATCATGATTAATTAAACTATTTATTTCATGGGAAAATAATGGCGACAAACGTTTGTATGCGATTATTTTCGAGTTTAATTTCCTTGAATTCGAGCGCTCGAATCCCAAAAATCGCCCCCCAGTTCCCCCGATTCCCAAATAATTATTTTCTAAAGGAGTTCAACCGTCAGGCAGCAACATGGTGCGTAATCTGAGCCTCAGACTGGCAGCTTCTCAGTAGGTCTAATATAACATTCAAAATCTTCGAGTTTTATAAAGTCTGTCCGGAAAGAGAGGTGTCGTAGAATGTATGAATTCAGACTGTGCACCTAATAACTAACATTAGACAGGTCTATTATTCCGACGTTTCGACACAAGTTTCATTGGGTCATTTTCACAAACTGACGTCTCAGCAAATGTGGTGGTATTTATTTGTTCAGCCATCTGACGAATTTCTTTGAAAAGAAGGGGGGTATTGAGGTATCATAAAATCTAGCTACACTTAGCTTACACTTATGTTAATTATTGTCAACGGTCACACAACCATAGTGAAGCCTATGTCGAATATAATATAATAATAGGCCTACACCTTCCAAGCTACATCAACATATCGTGCCCAAGTTAATTTATATTCCTTAAGATAGTTGTTAGTATGGTGCCATTAATATTCAACTAACACGATATTACCATGTTATTAGCTCTCGTTGGATTACGATTAATTTCATCATCGCACGCATCAGGAACACTATCTGGTTTCATCATAATTTATAGAATGGTTACTTTTCAAAACCTAACCTTTCGCAAGAAATAAAAATACAATATGAATACAAATGCGTTTATTTCATTACTTTTTACAGTTGTTCTTAAGGTATCGAGGTTAGGCACGTAAGTAGTCTATGTTAGTTATAAAAAGTTAGGTAACAATTTAAGGATATGAATCATATTTAATTAAAATCATGTAATGAAAAAGGTGCGGGTACAGCGTGCTGGATTTAAACTCGCCCTTGAAGAAAAGAAAAGAAATACGTTTTACAAATTCATCAGTTCTGTTTTGCCAGTTATATGCAGAGCTCGGAATAGGTAGTGCCTATTTACCTAAACTTCGCAGGAGGACCTAACTAAGAGTCTATTATATTTTACTAATAAATTGACCCCAAGTGTGAATTAGTGTAGATTATGTACTCTTATTAATCCTGGGAAATCCCGCGTTCAATAAAAATAGTTAGGTCTAGTTAGGTACTCTTAGTTAGGTCCTCTTGCGAAGTTTAGGTAAATAGGCACTACCTATTCCGAGCTCGGTTATATGTGTCTAGTGGTGCATTGCAATTTACAATTAGTATTTGATCAAAATTATATTACAACATGGGTAGGTAATACATAAATTTCACGCGCTTTCTTGCTCTAAAGTACGTACAAATAAATACATTTTCAACACACCTGCTCGTAACGAGGTTCTTATTCCACCGCTTTTATGCTCATAATCCTAGATATTAAACACGCGTGCATTTCACAATAATTATCCAACTAGTGGAATAATTTAATAATCCGATCAAGTGACGTTTGTACTCTAGTACCAAGTTGTACGTACGCAGACGAATCGTTGTAATTTAGTCGGGTATTACCTTTACTTTTTTTAACTCTTTATGAGTTTACATTCAAAAAAAGTAAAAAAAAGTAAATATATTCAAAATGTATATTTTTATTTACGATAGAATACAAATTATACAATCCTGATTGTGAATAAGAGTCATTTCAACTTATTATATTACTCGTAATACACAATAAATTACGTTTTAAACACGAATTGTTTGTTTTAATATTGGCTGTTTTAATGTTGGCATTATACGTCCGCGTCTTTGCCTCAAGCTGCACGCACATCCAAAAAAGAAAATTGCGCGCCATTTATAAGTTAACCTCAAATCATTGTTTATTTGTTAGATTTTTCTCGTCGTGTTTTATTAATTTAAATAAATTATATTTTCAATGAATTAGAAGACAACTTTAGCGTTAATTTAACCTCTGGATCTATTTCAATATTGTGTTATATTGTGATACATACTAGTAAAATGTCATCATAAAAATCTAGTGAGCAATACGTAAGAAAAAAATACTATAATTTATTGCACAGTAAATGTGAAGTCTTTAATTTTATGAAATGATTTGAAAAAGAGTTCCAGATACTCAATAAGTAAATGTACGTTTCCACGAACCTGGATGTACGTTTAATTTTTTTATAAGGTCTGGCATTTTCATACGGTTATTGTCAATACTAAACATGTAACTTCAATACATTTGTAATCATTTTATTTCACTTAGAAATTATTTGTAAAGTTAGACATATTTAAAAAAATATTTTTAAAGTTTTTTATACCGCCTAACTTGATTTGTACCATTAAGCGAACTAAGAAACATGATTTGCATATATTACCGAATCCGGTGACCACTTTACCGAACTAGAAGAAAAATGTATGGGAATAAGGAGTTGAACGATTCTCAAACTCAAATTGTCTCATTGTTTAGATAATGTCATCTAACTGCGCAAAATTTGCGTCTCCATACATTACGGAATTACTTCATACAAAACAAAAGTAACCTTTATTTTTTTTATTATTAGTCAAACAAAATACCTAACCATTATTTTTATATAAAATAAATAAATATATAACATAAACATCATTATCGTTTTTTGGGGTATTTACGTAATAGAAGTATTTACAATATGAATTTAAAAGTTAAATTTTATCTAAAAATGAAAAAAAAAACACAATTTAATATTTTATTTTATTATTCTAAAATTTATATTTATACAAAATGACCTATCAACAGCAGGCCCTTGAACATGGTTAAATGTTTAGAAGCGCTGGACTTTATAAAAAGGCAGAAAAAATAATACATTTTAATGTCTAGCTGTGAGAGAAATAAGGATGACATTTTAATGTCTATCGAATACAAACGAGGCCGAGGCAGAGACGAATTCGGTAACAGAGACTATGGGCACGATTTACCGAACGCGCGGTCGGTAAATAAACCATGCAAAATATGTGGAACCTAATACGCGAACAAATTTTGAAAATAGTACCTAAATTGCAACGATTGTGACATAAACACAACTTTAACATTGAAACTAATAATTAGAAGGATTACAAATCCGTTCATGTATTTAGTCTTTACTAATATTGCCGTAAAATAACTATAAAAATTGTTAAAGATAGCTTTGTCGAAAGGCTTATTTTGAACTCAAAATATCGTAAAACTATAAAATTTCAAACGCGGATTCACTATAGTCTTTGCTGTCTACAGATATTCGGTAAATGCTCATAAAATTACAAATACTTTTCATTATTTGAAAAGTAAAGAAGTTTATAATAAATCAGTAAAAAAATAATTTCATAGACATACGCTTTCCCTGATTCCGTACGCTGTTCGGTGAAACCATCCAGTCAAAAAGTTGGGTCTCACATCACCGGATTCACATTTATCTCAAATTCTGAGAATATAACTGCACTAAAATCACTGAAAATACTAAAATACATAAACTTATTAAATAACAACACTCTAAATCCACAATTTGGAACCCACATATAGTTTTAAACGATTCTATGATCTTAAGAAGTGCACGCGATTTCTTAACGATTTTGTTAAGGGCGCCCATACAAAGTGGCACTCAACCGACAAGATCAGTTGTCATGTCGCAACTGAGCACCAAAATGGCCGTCTCTGACGCGTCTTCGTAGGGGTAGGTATGTAGCTCACAGAAAAAAATATCACAACGCAGTATCTACTGTAAGTAATCGACTTATAGCTTAAAATGGAATATATTCGGCGATACGGCACGTTCGCTGAATCGTACATTTACCTTAACATCACAAAAAAGGTTAGTTAAATTTAATTATCTTAGGTTCGTAAGTACCTCTATCCTGTAAACATTCTGACAATTAATGTATTTATCAAAAGTTATTAATTATACTATTCTGTTATTTCCTCGCAAGTGTGTTGAAAAACGTCGTATGAAACGCGTCGTACGAAACATAAGCTCAGCTTCCTTATGCGCACTCACATGCGTTCGTGCGCACAATATTGCTTCGTATGTAATGATCAACTTAGCACACTTGTATCATAATGTACTAATGTATGAGTGCGATACATTGCTGTTCATATTACATCGTGACTACATTTGCATTTAATTTTCGCATCCGAATACGGCCCGAGTTATGAAACAGCTGATCGCATAATGAGCGGGGGCGTTACGTAAACAAAGAATTGGGCGGACCTGCCACCGGGCACCGCCTCCCTCCCCTCTCCCCCCTCCCCCTACACCTGCGCACCCGCATTTTCGCAACCAGAACCACCAATGTTGCAAGGCTGGCGCCGGTAACGGCGGTAACGGTTGGGCAACAGAAAAAAAGCTTGGCGCCATACGTTTTCAAAATGGCCTAAGTTTCACAAGGTTGCCACATGTCTTCTTGATTTGTCCTTGTTTTTTTGATTGGGCAACCTTTCACGTTTGTGCAGGGGTTGATGACTAGACGATAACCGTCTTAATTAGGTAATTAATCTTTCTGATGTTTCAATAGAGTTAGACTAACACAATATAATAAGGAATAAAATCGAGCTGGTCAAAGATCATACCTACTGCTGATGAACTATCAATATCAAATCCTATACGGATCATTAAGGATGCCCAACTATGGGAATGTGTGGGTAGGTAATTAGATTACGCGCCAAATTTGGAAATGAACCGCTAAGGGTGAAAACTGACTTAAACTTGTCAGTACCTCCATGCTTTAGACAAGAAAACAAACAAGTACAGTCAGCAGCGAAATGACCTAAGCAGGTAATATATTTCGTAAACACAGTAAGATCTATATTTTTACTTAAATAATATTTTTGTTCGCTTATAGACAGATTAAGCGCCCGTTAGCCCCGGCAAATATGACATGACAACGAGAGCAACGAAACTCCTCTAGTAGTTGTTTTGCTTTACTATTCTTATTACTAGATCTGGGAATCTGGAAACTATCCATCGGCGGCGGTGATTTGAGTGACATGCCATTAAAACATTTCAGTTGCAAAAACACCATAGTACGAAAAACTGCCGAAGTTGTCTGATTTATGAAGAGCAGGGTGTATATTTTAACTCTAGAGATAAAACTTTGTTCTCGTATAAACGGTAGGTTCTAGTTATGTAGGAGGCAGGCTAATAGACGGTCTAGTAGTGGCGTAACTACGCTAAGTGGGGCCCGTGGCAAATTCATAGTAGGGGTCCCTTTTACAGAACATGTTAGAATCCTCCTTTAGTCTTGTCCCCTCCGGCCGGGGGCCCCCTTAGGCCAAGGGCCCGTGGCATTTTGCCAGCTCTGCCACCCTATAGTTACGCCACTGCGGTCTAGCTCTCCCTAACTATTTGTATATATAGCGAACATGATAGTCAAATGGTTGTATGAAAAAAAAACGTTTTTCAAAAGTTGGTATACTTATATTAGATTTCTTTATCATACTGTATTGCTCACCGTACACTTCACATAAAAGGCAGAGATAATTGAAGCAGTAAACAATAATGATTTGGTTCCCGTTGCGTAGGGCATTAACAAAATATCTGAGACGCTAACGTCGCGACCACATATAGCGCCAGTCTTGCCAGATATGTGAAAAAATCTATACATCTATAGTACATATATACTTAATACAGATACTCTTAAAAACATGGATGTTTAAATGTTTTGGTTTTAAACCATAGATATAAAAATAAGCTTACTTAATTCTATTTGGTTTTAATTATTTTACCAAAATTTTTATGTTCATATTTTTTGCGATTAGCATATCTTTGTAAGTTCCAAACTTTACCGGATTCAAATAAGGTTAACGGTGCAATTAACTTAAATTCACTAAAAAAACGTTAAAAAGAAAGTAAGTATTAAATGCTACGACAAATTCAATGAAATGATTTCTAATATCATAAGAAAAACGATTTCTTTTATAAAAAAAACTGCGGATTTTATAGCTTTTATAGCGCCAGCCTACGAAAAAAAATTCTGGGCACACCAAATAACACGTTTCGGTCGCGCACTAATCGAGCGCGATACGCAAATATATCGCCTTTTATGGTCGCGAACTGGTAGTGCCTATTAAGGATACTTGGTAAATAAAGGATCATAGAAGATGAATCAGCTTCGATCGTGATTAGACGCGATTAGTATGCGCGAACGCCAGGCCACGTGGGAGGTGGGAGGGCCTTGCTCGCCTATTGTCTTACAACACGTTATACCATTATAATACTGCCATTGCACACTATTTATGTTAATCCATTTGAGAATTCAATTTGTCTAATACAATGTATGTAGTTATTCACAAGATATTAGCTATCAGAGCGCTAATGGCACAACAGCGTGACAAACAACGCTGTGCTGTCAAACCATTGAATGGATTTTTATGTAAAAGATAATATTAATCTGCGTGATTACATTATTGTTATTTATTTAGTTTTTTTAATGCCTTAATTTTGTATAATGGATAAAATCGTTAGATAAATGTAAATACAGGTCCTTATGGATAGAAAGAAAGAGTAAACTGCACGCAAATTGATCAGTTTCCACACCACCCAAGTTATCTACAGCTAGAATGCAGTACCTACATTACATTTCTACTTACTCTAAAGGATATACCTACCCGAATGTTAATTATGGACAGTGACTGCAAAAATATCTCACACAACGAATCGCGCAAAAATATCTGACACGATCTGAAAACAACCAGAAGAACACATTTTTGCGGCCTTTGTTGGACAATATTTTATTTTTGTCGATATATTTATATTATTATTAACAAAAATAGATATTTCATTTGTTCCGAAAGTGTAGGTAGCTCTTATGAGTAAGTATTTCGACGGCTGATATTTTATTATTATATCTTATTCGGCAGTGTACCTATAAGTAAATAGGCCTATAATATTCTAGGCCCTAGGCAGAACCTATATAGGTTTGTATAAAAAACCAAATGTCTCCCCTGCTCATAAAAACAAATTAATGTCTCAATATAATGGATATCTTAAAATACTTTTGTGCTATTTTAATGTTAAAAATTGTTAATTCGCTCGAATCAATTCAAAGGTGGTATTTTACAAATGGCATGTCGCTTGCAAGAAGTGTAGTCGGGTCAGGGTTCGCGAAAGGCTTCCATTTGTCGTGCAGCGCGGGGCGCTAACAGGGGGTCTATTGCGAACAGTTCGTCGATCGTCTATAATCATCTCTTTCGCTCTTGCAGTATTAGAGTGTCTTGGTCAAGAATTTCGCTTTTCGAAGTTCGCGGTTGGCCCTCTCTTATCCAGCTTTATTGTTAAACTGTCAGTGTAATGGATGGCTGGTGCGCGCCGATCGTATCGCCCCGAGTATCATCCACCACAAAATGATAACGGCACGTGTGACTGAATATCTGCCTGAGTTATCGACGGCACCTCGCCACTTCGCGCCGCGCGTGCCCACAATTTCCGACGGTTTTATTGGTTTCGGCGCCACAGACAACTTTCTCTCGCAGACAATGACACTCAAATTGGAAACCACAATCATTTTTATAACTCGCTGTTAGACGTGTAACAATCGTGAAGCAACGGCTCAATCGCGATCGCCTATTAAGTGAAGAACTGTCGTAAATTCCAAGCGGACAGCCACTTAACGCGGGAGCGATATTGGGACCCAGTGCTGTTTGCTCGTTACCGTGGAGTAGGTGCTTCTAACGAAGGCACAGAAACGTTCCCACAGTCGTCGATCACCGCGGAAAAAACCAATAGTGTCTACGAATTAACACGTCCGCGCTTTGTGTATAGGAAAACACTCCGCGGCGCGCCGAGGGCCCTCGTGCTGACGGAGTGCCGTCGCCGACGCCACTACAGGCCGGGGCTGCGCGTAAGATAGTTGTTCAATGTCTTTAATTCACTTTAATTTTAACACTCGAGATTACAGACGCGAGCTCGAGAACCATCGAGCGCAGATTGCTAGTCAGCGGGCCTGGCGTTGTTTATGCGTCTCAAGAGCGGTAGTCGCCATTCAAAATCAAATACGATGAAGTAACAAAACGCGGAACACGTTGGTCATCCGTCGAGTGTTGTTCAGTTACCTGCAGTAAAACTTCGGTTCGCGACAGTTACCGCTCGCCACTAATACCCTAAACAAACACGGGGACTGTTTGCGTGTGAAACTCAGGCCAGTTCAGATCGTAGGAACATACCTATATACGTACTTCTTAATGCTTAGTGTAAACTACGCTTAATCTTTCACTTTGTACCGCTTAAATATAAATTAGCGAAGAAATGCTAAACAAACATGAAACACTCGGTATATTAGCGAGCTTTGCCTGATTGCGGGAAATAGGTCTTTAGAGTGTTTAATCTGTGTCAATTTATCATGAGAATATTGGCTGTGTTGAATACAGTTCTAAATGTCAGCAGATTCTCACACTTCTAAATTGTCCCATCTCACTCACAATAAGACACGCACAAACAAACCGGTATGCTAACACAAACACCGGACAATTTAATCTTGCCTATTGGATATCCTACGGTCTACCATAGATATGAGCCGCGCATCTTATATTACTTTATGGTGCAATCAGCAGCAATAACAAGTCTAGGTGCGCGACAGGGCGCAGCCGAGCCCGAGCCAACCGACCCCAGACTCTGGCTGTACATTCCAATTGGTTGTGCGAACCCAGGAAAATCAAATTCGTGATCCAGCCAGTGTAACGAGACCGCGTAATATGTAATAACTTTGCGTAATCGGAGAGCAAACTTAGGTCTTACCCCTTTCACAGTTAACGACTGGAATGATACCTCAGTGCATGCGCTGGCCAGAAGGCGTAAATAAATCAGCATTTGCCGGTAGATGGACGGTTTAATTATTGATTTATTGTGCAACGGCCAGAGCAGGGCGCCGACTAATTGGTCATGGCGAGCGCTCGCGTGACACGGCTCTATGCTGGAATTATTGAGACAAAATCGTCCAATATTGACTGCAACACGCCTTGCACACTTTGCGACTTCGTTACGCTAATCAGGTGTTATTCCAGAGCACAGGAAAACTCTCAGAAATACCAATAGCATTGCGCTCTCCGATCACGCTATCGTTACAGATTTCTGAGTCACTGTTATATTGGTTTCACTTATCGTACGACTCGTCTGCACTGCGTTTTAGGCTTGAAATAGGTGCCGCTGTACTATTTCGCTGCTCGGCCTGCTCGCACCAACTATTTTAATACTCCGGGAAATATATTAGGTGAACAATGAGAGCGTTATTTATTCAGAGAGTCGAACACTGTTTGTCAGCTAGTAAAACGTTGAAAATCCAAACAAGAACTGCTCTACTAATTGAATTTCTTAGTCAAAAGGGGAAGGATGTTTGCTTGTCACGTCATTCACTTCGGAAGTTGACTGCTACGTCAGAGTGGTCGGTCCACAGAAACTGGTCTGACCGGCGTTTCGCAGGGACCCGAAGCGGTGAACCAGGCCTGTAGAACAAACACGCGTGTGAGACATTCGTTAGCCTCGCATAGGATTGTGCATACCGCGGGCTTTAAAGTCTCTGCCTCTGTGCATGGTCGGAGCAGTAAAATCAGTATAATATTTTTTATTTTTTTATTCAGGACGCTTGGTAATACAAAATAAAAAAAATAAACATCAAATTGTTACAGGAGCATTTTAAATAAAGCATCACTGAAAGGGTTTCCACTCAGCTTGGTGTTAAGGTATCCTAGGGATATCTTAACGCTGATCTTCCGTGGAAACCTTTTCAAAAGAGCACAACTGAAAATTATATAAAAAGAAAATCTTATTTCTAACTTATTTATAGTTACTTAATTTTGTAAAATCTGAGATCAGCTACGAAAGTAGGTTACATAATATTTAAATAATTATAACTAGACACATTATCATATAAAGAATATGCATTATAATAATTGAAACTCTAAAACCACTAATAGTCCATCATTACACAGCCATATTTTATTAAGCTAACAATAAATTTCTAAGTAACATTGGTACTTAATATTCAGGTTATTTGTAAATTTAGGAGATGGAGATAATATTTCTAATTAGGGTAGTGACACTGCTTATTCCACACTTAATCCATTTGGTAAGAGAAAAGCAATCTGCTGTTCCTTCTTACTTTGCACTTATCGAAGTCTTTGTAATTAATACAATCTTATAGGTAGCCCTTCTTTACCATTTCATTACCTGTCGTCTCCTTCGTAATCCCACGAGACTCACTGGTTCTTTAATACTTATATTCTATGTCTATATAATTAAGACTGACTAGCAGTAACGAAGTGAACAAAGCCGATCAATCCAATTCTTAAAGATTTTTTTATACCACGACGGTGGCAACCAAGCATACGGCCCAACTGATGGTAAGCAGTTACCGTAGCCTATGAACGCCTGCAAGCCCAGAGGATTCACATGTGCGTTACCTACCCTTTAAGAACCTATACACTTCCTTTTTGAAGAACCTCATACTGTAGCCCACTGGGAAAACCTCGGCAGGGAGTTCATTCCACAGTATGTTAAATTGTCTCAAATTCCGCAAGCCAATAGGATTCAAGTTTTACAAGAACTACTGGCTAGCTCTCACACTGAAATTAGCTTCCACTGGGCCCCACAAAGTCAAGCGTCATTGCGGAGATGAACATGCACTCCATACTCGTTTCAATATTTTAGTAGCGACACAGAACAAACACAACTCCTTTGTTGGAGGTCAGACGTGTGTGAAGAGAGTTTCCATGTCACTCCGTTGCCTGGTTACACATTAGCGCAGACTTGGACAAATATTTTTTGTTCCCCCATGATCACTATTAGGTACGAAGCTGGCGGTTGACATGCGAGTATTTGTTGTTTAAACTGAATGCCGTTTGGACGTTTTCGGTTCGATGACACTTAAGTACTTATCAGTGCTTTCTCATAGTGATTAGATATCGTTATGAACAAGTAAAAAGACAAACGGAATAATATAAGGTTACCTCAAAATGTATCGTATCGAAGCAAAATAAGTAATTCTTCAACAATATAAATAGGTTTTAAAAGGTCAAATTCAAATTATTATTCGTTATTTTACACAATTCAAAATGTCATATAACATATGCGGTACAGTCGAGGTCAAAAATACCTTTACAGTTGAGTGTTACAAAAATACCTTTACATTTAAATAAGTTTACACACTACATGACAAAATCGGGTACACTACATAATCCCAAAAACTTATTACCAATTTTTTAAATCCCGAATTTTAAAATCCCGATTTTGAAATGCCCGGCCCATTAAAATTCCGATCGTTAAAATTACGAATATTTAAATTTCCGAATATCAAAAAACCCGTTTTTCAAAATCCCGAACCATATAATACTGAATCTAAAAATCCCGATGCAATAAAACACCGAAAGAAATATTTCCGAATTATGAAACGACGAATCCCGAATTGTCATTAACCCGAAGCTATTAATTCCGATTCACCGATTACCGTTTTTTTTAAATCCCGAATTTTAAAATCCGAATAACGTTATCCTAAATATTAACAGACTATATGGACCTGTATCGAGGTAATAATTTAGTATTGCATAAGCATAAACTACTATTAGCATAAACTCTATTGGCATTGCCCAGTTCCGCATATGTACTAGCGGTTCGGGTTGGTCTTAACCAACCCTTAGGTTGTGACCCTTAGGTCACAGTTCTAACCTAACCTAACCCACTTTTTAACAGCCGTTTGGGTTGTTTAAGGGTCACAGTTCTAACCAAACCTAACCCACTCTTTGAGCAGCCGTTCGGGTTTGTTAAGGGTCACAGTTCTAACCTAACCTAACCCACTTTTTGAGCAGCCTTTCGGGTTAATTGAGGGTTACAGCTCTAACCTTACCTAACCCACTCTTTGAGCAGCCGTTCGGGTTGGTTGAGGGACACAGTTCTAACCTAACCTAACCCACTCTTTGAGCAGCCGTTCGAGTTGGTTGAGGGTTGTGACTAACCTAACTAGCCCGCCAAAATGTCGACGAAGCCCCGCCGCACGGGGCTTCTATTTACGCTCTGGTTATTTACACACAAGGTAACTAACTAACCTACATCGGTAACGGCAGTGACGTCTTCGGCCGCTTATAATGCAATCGCAAATTTCATTATTCCGAATAACAAAAAACCGAAAATCATATTACCGAATCGCTAAACACCCGATCGGTCAATGGTTTTTCGGAATTAAAAAATTCGGGATTATTTTTTTCGGGAAATAGACAATCGGAATTTTTAAGATTCGATCAACTAACAATCGGACTTCTAATTTAATATTCGGAAATATTGCATTCCGGATTTTCTACTTTCGTAATTATAAATTTCAGAATTTCAACATATCGGACTTGTCAAAATTCGGGATTATGAAATTCGGAGAAATGTTTTTCGGAATTTTTGTATGTTCCCGACAAACACATGCTTACAACACACATCATCTTTTCACTTAATGCACCAAAGCTCAGTTTACAATCTGTCTTCCATAGAAACATTGTCACAAATTGTGACATAATAGGTTTACATTGCATGTTACAGAATAAGATTTCCTGTCAATGTGCCGTAAATATGTTTACAGATATGAATGGTCCGTTCTTAATTTGAATAATTACCAATTTTCTATTTAATTCACAATAGCCGATGTAGTGAAATTAAGAACGTTCAATACAATCTATCTATACATATAATAAAGCTGAAGAGGGTCGAAAGTCTGTACATGGAAGATAATCGAAAAAAAGTTGGCTGGGGATACTTAGAATCGATAACAGAACACGTTCCAACAATTTTTAGAATTTTTGTCTGTTTATCTGTTTGTCTGTTTATCTGTTTATCTGTTTATCTGTTTGTCTGTTTATTTGACCGCGCATCACGTGAAAACGGCTGAACGGATTTCGATAAAATTTTGTATAGAGATAGTTTGAGTCCCGGGAAAGGATAATATATAGTTTCAATCCCGAAAATCAACCCTGGTTGGGGTGAAAATGGGGTTGAAAGTTTGTATGGAGAATTTTTAACCGCTGAAACGATTTAGATAGAAATGAGTATGGAGATAATTTGAGTCTCGAGAAATGTCATAGGATAGTTTTCAAACCCTTGTGGGGGTGAAAAGGGTTGGAAGTTGGTATGAGGATTTTTTTACCGCTGAACAGATTTAGATAAAAATTGGTATAGAGATAGTATGGGTCTCGAGAAAGGACAAAGGATAGTTTCATCTTGAAAAAAGCCCCCCCCCCACCTTACTTTAGAACCGCAGGTCCAAAAAATTTGAAAGAAATAATGGAAGCGAAGCCTGAAAGGTACTTTCAATAAAAACTATCTATCTATACATCTATCACGTGAAAACGGCTGAACGGATTTTGAAATTTTGTGTAGAGATAGTTTGAGTCCCGGGAAAGGACAAAGAATAGTTTTCATCCCGAAAATCAACCCTGGAGGGGGTGAAAAGGGGGTTGAAAGTTTGTATGGAGATTTTTTAATAGAAATTAGTATGCAGATAATTTGAGTCCCGAGGAACGATAGAATAGTTTTCATCCCGAAAATAAACCCTTTCACCCCGAAAAGGGGGTTGGAAGTTGGTATGACGATTTTTTAACCGCTGAACTGATAAAGATGAAATTTGGTATAGTATGGGTCTCAAGAAAGGACAAATGATAGTTTTCACTCCGAAAATCAACCCTAAAGGGGTGAAAAGATAGTTATAAATTTGTATAGGGAATTATTAACCGCAGAATCGATTTAGATAAAATTTGGTATGGAGATAATTAATTAAAAAAGGAAATAAAATAGTTTTATCTCGGAAATTATCCTTTAAACGGATACAAAAGGGGTGAAAGTTTACATGGGGAAGAAACAACTAATAACCGCTGTCCGTATTTAGATGAAAATTAAATTTGGTATTTAAATAATTTGTAATTTTTTGGTCAAGGTGTTCATATTTATAACATGTTACCCGTCGATGCTTTAAATTTACATTTACCCGCTCTTAAGAAATATTTGAAAATGTCATGAATGTCAAAGGGTTATTGCAGGTTCGAGTATTATATATGACGGACAAAGATGCATGGCCCAAACCAAAAAACTACTACAACATTTATAGGACACCGTTTAGGTAGGAAACCATATCAAACGTTTTGTGAAGCAGTCAGATTAGGATTTATTTTTCTTTATAATGAAACAATAGGTACATTATCTGTCTCTCAAGCTGTTTTGATATGTCTTCTTGAAGAACTACGCATTATTTTGTATCTTTAAGATCTAATAATGTATTACTGTTTTGAAAAAAATAAGTCACGTCGAGTATCTTTTCGGTCATAATACTTCTTGGGCCAGAGGTGTAGAGTTAGAACCGGTGGTAGTTTTGGAACGAAGTTCATTATTGGACGGTTCGCGGATGGGGGGCTAGGTGAAAAAAAGTCTCGTGACCGTCACGAAAAAGCGTCACGTCACGAAAACGCGACACCCATACGATTGAGAAACATGTAAAATGGAATGAAATAAAAAATATATAAAATAGAATAAAGTGAAGTGAAGTGAAGTGTAGTGAAAGTGAGAAGTGACAAAGTGATAAAAGTGAAAAAAGTAGAGTTCCTAAAAGTAAAAAATGTCAAAAATGTCAAAAATGACAAAGTTTCAAGTTTCAAAAATTTTTAAAATTTTAAAAATTTCAAAGATTTTTTAAATTTTAAACATTTCAAAAATTCCAAAAATTTCCAAAATTTCCAAAATTTCCGAAAATTCAAAACATTCAAAAAATTCAAAAATTTCAAAAAAATACAAAAAAAAATAAAACCACAAAATTAACGAAAAAGTCAAAAATGTAATAAAATTAAATAACATAACTTCGTTCCAACAGAGTGTTCCACGATACTATCGTATTTTATTTTTTTCTGACGTTCATTAGTGCATTGTAATGTGCTTATCTTGAAGTAAGTAATTACCACAATTATTGCAACCAGTAACGTAAAAACGTATGAAAATTCATTACCTACGGTAACGTAATCAAAATCCGCCTCTCCTGCCCCCCGACCGCCGGCACGCATGGTTTCAGTGGATTTTTAATATGTGTGTAGGTAAAGCAGTGTATGCTTCTGTACATAATTAGGCCTTATTACGTAACAGTTACATAAACTACTATTTATCTCTTTTTAGGGTTCCGTAGTCAACTAGGAACCCTTATAGTTTCGCCATGTCCGTCCGTCTGTCCACGGTCTAGCTTAGCTACTGTTCGCACTAGAAAGCTGAAATTTGGTGAGGCCTGATAAGAACTTTCAATAAAAACTATATTGAATAAAATCGGTTCCCGTTTTTGAAATCGCATAGTGAAAGGATGTGCCGGATAGTAAACTGACGTAAGCGCCGCCAAATATCCCTTAAGAAACGACCATTTGAACGGATGTTTCGTAACAGGACGGCATTTACGAAACCACACTGAGCATCGCCCGACATGCTCTTGGCCGATTTTTTTTGCATTGTTATCCCGGAAATCACCCCTTAAGGATTACTAATTTCTTTACTAAAAAACATTTCTACATTTGTGACACCCCCCCCCATGTCAACCGCGCCTGTTCTTACCTTTCATGCGTAGACTGATTTAACGGGAGGATCGATTTGGATGATATTTGCCGTGGACATGAACGTATAAATACAAAAGTGGTCTTGTATCGTCCGATATACACCTACTATTGTATGTCGTTTAAATCATGCCAATAAAAATTGATAGGATAAATCCATCTGTCAACTTTACTTCAAGTTCCGCCTCCAGGGTAGCGGGAGAGAAATTAGGGGTGAATTAGCCGCTTACTGACACAGACCGAATTCCACGCGGGCGGAGCCGCGGGCACAGCTAGTTTTTTTTTTTTTTTTTTTTTTATACTACGACGGTGGCAAACAAGCATACGGCCTGCCTGATGGTAAGCAGCTACCGTAACCTATGGACGCCTGTAACTCCAAAGGAGTCACATGCGCGTTGCCGACCCTTTACAAAAAGGAGGATTCACTGTGTTGACGGCTAAAGGAACAAGAGGGTCCCTCATCGTCAACACACTGGGTCCTCTTTGAGCTCTTTGGCAACCTTACTCACCAGCAGGAACACAACACTATGAGTAGGGTCTAGTGCTATTTGGCTGTGGTTTTCTGTAAGGTGGAGGTACTTCCCCAGTCGGGCTCTGCTCCAGATTTGAGCGAGATGACATTCACTGAACGTGCCCTACCACACTAAGCGAGATGCCATTCGCAGTGCCCATACCTCTCTTTTTGGCATAGTTTAAGGACATACCCAAGTCCGGACGTAGTTTAAGGACATACCCCGGGTCCGGGTCGGGTAGTTCTAAATATATTAACTACTAGCGACCCACCCGGCTTCGCACGGGATAAAAAATGTTTATTGTGGGTTATCCCTAAGAGATAGAGGATTTTTTTAAGGTGTACAATACTGTAGTACATTATTTTATTCTATCTCGTAGGGTTCAGCCAGCGTTTGCAATGTAAGCGCAAAAAAAGTGTTTATTCTCGACATCACATTAGAAACCTCTAAAATTATCGGTGTTTCTCTACTTATGTATTATATGAACCTTCCTCTCGAATCACTCTATGCATTAAAAAAAACCGCATCAAAATCCTTTGCGTAGTTTTAAAGATCTAAGCATACATAGGGACACGACAGCGGAAAGCGACTTTGTTTTATACTATGTCGTGATGTCAATCGTATGGTCAGCGTTAAAATCCATGAGATTTTTTTCGGCCTCAGCTATTTCATCCCGAACATCAATAGGCTTCCCCAATTGAAATAAGCACGCTCTTGTTGTTGGAAAAATATATAAATGAAACTTCATTAAGATTTTTGCCTTCATAAGTTTAGGACCATCATATACTTCAGAGTTTGGACACCCGCCGAATATACAAGAACTCCACTCGGGTGTTCTCCGAAGTGACATCACTGAGTCAGGAATTTCAGCACTCAGAAATATTTTTTGTCACAGAATTTTTTATTATTACAATCCCAAATTGAAACTGACTGACGTGCAAAATGGTTCATTGACATATAAAAAGATCGAATGAACTAGTCAGTCAGACGCAAACCACCATAAATTTAATACAACACAAGCACCAATAAAAATAAACGAGAATGCTTTTATATTGTTTTTTTAGCATGATCGCAATACATCTTAGTACGGACCACTTTAGGGGTTCATGGCATGATAGGCACGACATCTCATGACCACTTTATGGGTCTTTGGCGTTCAAAGGGTTTTAAGGACCTCTTACATAATTTGAGATGTGTTAGACTATGATATAAAGAACCCGTCCAATGGCTACTAAGGATTTCTTGACATACTATATAATGTATGTAAAAACACAAAACCAAACAAATACAGCTAATAAAAAATAGTACTATTCTTAACTCCCTTAATAAACAATAAAAAATAAAGCCGAAAGTTAGTAAAGTTTAGTTAGCGTTAATAAATAATTAAGCTCCCTTTATAAAGCCGAAATTTATATTTATGACGATTTCATGTCATTATTAAAATTAAATTAAAAACGGGCTAATCAAATCTGTAAAGATATTATAATTATTTTACTTGTTTTTTAAAGTGGGTATTTCACTCATACATTAGTATGTTATTTAATCAAATACAAACATTGAAACATTGAAAAAGTAATCAACCCAGTTTGACTTGAACAAACATCGATACGCCTTACCGGGGCTCGATATCGCTTTACCAATTAAGCTATGGGTTCAGTTACTGAGCTGACGAAATTCTCAATGCCTTCAATCATCTTTTTGCATTTATTTTTACATCGACTTTATAGCAGCCGTAAGCGACATCTAGGTGCCAACTACTACAGTTAGCTACCCTTCCCGCCGACTCCTTTACAAGTGTCACAACGGAAATAACAGATGGCGCCTGCTATCAACTCATAATTATTTTACTTGTTTTACCAAACCACTTACCACTTTAAAAAACAAGTAAAATAATTATGAGTTGATAGCAGGCGCCATCTGTTATTTCCGTTGTGACACTTGTAAAGGAGTCGGCGGGAAGGGTAGCTAACTGTAGTAGTTGGCACCTAGATGTCGCTTACGGCTGCTATAAAGTCGATGTAAAAATAAATGCAAAAAGATGATTGAAGGCATTGAGAATTTCGTCAGCTCAGTAACTGAACCCATAGCTTAATTGGTAAAGCGATATCGAGCCCCGGTAAGGCGTATCGATGTTTGTTCAAGTCAAACTGGGTTGATTACTTTTTCAATGTTTCAATGTTTGTATTTGATTAAATAACATACTAATGTATGAGTGAAATACCCACTTTAAAAAACAAGTAAAATAATTATGAGTTGATAGCAGGCGCCATCTGTTATTTCCGTTGTGACACTTGTAAAGGAGTCGGCGGGAAGGGTAGCTAACTGTAGTAGTTGGCACCTAGATGTCGCTTACGGCTTCTATAAAGTCGATGTAAAAATAAATGCAAAAAGATGATTGAAGGCATTGAGAATTTCGTCAGCTCAGTAACTGAACCCATAGCTTAATTGGTAAAGCGATATCGAGCCCCGGTAAGGCGTATCGATGTTTGTTCAAGTCAAACTGGGTTGATTACTTTTTCAATGTTTCAATGTTTGTATTTGATTAAATAACATACTGTAAAGATATTTTTGTAGCAATAGGTGTAAGTAAACGAAAAGTAAGCTTGAACGTAAAGTTAATGCCACTGCAAATGTAAACATATTTACGGCACATTGACAGGAAATCTTATTCTGTAACATGCAATGTAAACCTATTATGTCACAATTTGTGACAATGTTTTTATGGAAGACAGATTGTAAACTGAGTTTTGGTGCATTAAGTAAAAAGATGAATCTGTCATGTGTGTTGTAAGCATGTTTTTGTCATGTAGTGTGTAAACTTATTTAAATGAAAGGTATTTTTGTAACACTCAACTGTAAAGGTATTACCTCGACTGTACCTAATACATATACCGCATATTACATAGAACAGTATTTTCTAAATACTTGTAAGAGTTGTGTTGTGACCAACGGGGAAGCAAACTACTCTCTGAGCACAGATTAATTGTTATTAACAGATATGTCACTTTAAAAAGGTACCTTAAAACAATGTTAACGATGTTAAATTGATTTTGTACGCATTTGCCATACCTTTAAAGGTGCGACCACACCGCTGCTTAAAATACGGTGACGCTACGGAATCGCAGTCACACATCGTATCCGTACCGTTTTTATCGCATGCTCTCCACACCGCTGCTTGAAATACGCAGACATTGAGCTGCGTCTAAATATTTAGCATGGGGCACGTCACGGCGTACACGTTGCGTCTGCGTATTTCGAGCAGCGGTGTGGAGAGCATGCGGTAAAGTCGTGACGTTTACGGCACGTCATTGCGATTCCGTACCGTCAGCGTATTTTGAGAAGCGGTGTGGGGGGCATGCGATTAAAACGGTGCGGATACGATGCGTCACTGCGATTCCGTAACGTCGCCGTATTTTAAGCAGCGGTGTGGTCGCACCTTTATACAGTGATTTCAGCTCTTGATTTGTCTAATTAACGTTTGTCTTTTTAGACATACCTAAATATAACAGTTTATTTATATTTTAGCTCTAAATATAAATAATTACAAGGCTTTGCAATAAAGCTATATCTATCTGCTCCACATCCGTTTAACACAAATTTGTCACTCTAATAATCGTAATTAAATAAATAATAATAAATAGATATTATGGGACAATCTTACACAAATCAACCTAGTCCCACTGTAAGCTCAATAAGGATTCGAACCCGGGACCTCCTGCTTCACAGGCAGGGTCACTATCTACCGACTAGGCTAGGAGGCCGTTAATAATTGCTGACTTTATAATACAAAGGGGCCCCCCAAGCTAATGTTTTCCAGCTCAATGCAAATTTCCTGCTTATTCGGGAAACATATGTGCTACAGAATTACGTAACCTGCGGCACTGCCTCTAAGATAAGTTATCAGCCGCCACGGTGGCTTTACGATCATTGATAGCGCCGTGCCGCCGATTTACAAACATTTTGATTGGATTGTCCGCTAAGAATTACACGTGATACCATCGGAGATACGATCGGCGGCTGGTTAACAAGGAGAATTATGCTTTCAAATATTATAAACCAATCACGGCGTGTTTAGAGATTTAACCGATAGTTTGCGCTTTAACGGCCTCCTAGCCTAGTCGGTAGTGACCCTGCCTATGAAGCAAGAGGTCCCGGGTTCGAATCCTGGTTATTTGTGTGTTTATCATTGATATTTGTTCCTCAGTTATGGATGTTTTCTATGATGAGAATTTTTAATAGAAATCCATCTTTCTGACAACAACTTGGGAAAGTCCTCGGCCATGCAGGTTAATGGAAATAGGTTCAGTTAACTATGCACTTCGAATCTTAAATTCTTGGAAGATACATACTTAGGTGAACTGAAAAAAAAAGTACGTAGTTATAATACCCTGCAATTAGTTTTAACACTTTCCGTACCACCTAGTGCTACGCGCTACGCTCGTAAGTAAGAGAGAACCCGGCAGTCGGGTTCCTGGTCGTGAAAGTGTTAAGTTTATAATTTCATTTGTGTGACAGCAATTAAGCAGTTTCTATGTAATTTAAATGTATGGAAGTGTGTTATGCTATTAACTTGTATGTATATTAATTAAGTATAACAATTACAATACAATACAATTTAAATCGTTAATTTTCGTAACATAAATGAAATTATGAACGTTCTTAATAACGTGCATTTTTTCTGCAATTTACCCACTTATCATATTAAAAATTGTCGCTTAACTAGGTACTACATTAATAGTGTTCGATATCGTAGAATTGCAATTCAAGCTAAAGTATTAGGATGATAGAACTGGTTTGTATCTGCCTAGTTAATGTCACCACGATAAAGTGATACCAATACATACTTACTTACAGTGTTGATAAAACTCGTCCACGCGATAAGTGGTTTACGTTAAACACCTTTGCGAAATGTGTTTCTGATAGTTTGGTCATTTGGATTGGAATACGAGTAAATTCAAGTCTGGTGTCTGCTTTTATAAAATCCTTGGGATGTCAAATCACATTATTTTTTTCGCGGCTTGCGACGGAGAAAATATATTATTAATTGTATAGATATCGTTCATGCTAACATTTTAATTGATTTATTTGACAGTTCTATTGCAAAATTTGACCAAATGCATCGTAACGTCGCCCTCTTTGGAACTTCTGCCGTACTGATAAGACATCATATCCATCATCCTTATCATAATCTTAAGAGCTTAGTTTCATGGCTCCAGGGTCCTTTCTCGTAATTCACAAACTTATCACGAGGGCCCAACCCTATGGCCAAATTTTTATCGTGACAGCTAAAGTTAAAGCGTTGTACGCTTGTCGTATGGCGATATATTTTGTAAGTATGTCGTGCTTAACTGGACTGTTTAACGCCAAATTTTTAGAACATGTGTTAACACATACAGAATGTTATAAATATATCTGCAGATGTACTTGATTACAGAACGTATTTAGAAAACACTTTGAAAATTATAGTTTCACCCCTTTCTGTATGTAGATAAGGTACCTAGTTTTATCAAAAATCGCAGGATTGTAGAGGTATACGGACGGGTATTGTACCTAAAGCTCGCCGTTCGACCAGGGGGCCGATTTTTGACAATCGACCGCTCTATTCAAAGAATTTAACCTCGAATATAATCGCACACAAAAGTTTGTAGTCATTATTTACGCATGAAATGAATAGTATAAATAATCATGATTTAAAATTACTATCGCTGTTATTTGTAAAACTTCATTTCTTCGTTTTATTTAGTTTTAAATGTCATATTCAAGCGCTCGAATCTCAAATCTCAGGCTCTAATAACAGAAAAGGAAAAAAATTAAATACCTGATAAATCAATATATGGTAATTAGTATGTATTTTAGAACCAGTTAGCTGTAATATTGTGCTATATAAAAATAAAATATCTCATTGTAAGTTACCTGCTAACAATAGTATTTATAAATAGCGTCTATCGAATTGTATTTCTATCGGTCGCCTTCGTCAACATACTAAAAATAACACAAGTGATACTAAAGAAACGTGAGAGACGTATTCAGAAACAAAAATATATCAATATTAACCTGCTTCTCAAGTTTCACATAAATGTGTGATTTTAGTTTCATAAAATTAGATCAAACTAAAACGATACCAGTTAAATGATAATAAAAATCGTCCAGGAACAGAAAGTTGAATTCCTAAAATGTTGGATTTGCAAAAAGTTGAATTTGCAGCATGTTGAATGTTAAAATGTTGAATTTGCATAAAGTTGAATTCTCTAAAGGTCCAAATTGCATAAAGTTGAATTTGCAGCATGTTGAATGTTAAAATGTTGAATTTGCATAAAGTTGATTTTGCTCATAGGTAGGTTAGGTTCGTTAGTTATCTTCTAATGGCCGAAGGCCAAACTGCACAGAAATAGGAGCCACGCGGCAGCGGGGCTCCGTCGACATCGCTAACGTAAAAATAAAAACCCATTTTGGTGCAGTGGGTCTACGGGGAAAAAATTACTCGTGGTCCTCTGTGGTACAAAAGCCGTGGTACCACGGTTAAAACACGAAAAATTCAACATATTGCGAAACTAAAAGAAATCAGCTTTGCGGGAAAGTATACATTTTGAGAAATCAACTTTTTAATATTTCAACATTATAAGAATTCAACATTTTCCGAAACTAAAAAAGATCAACATTCTGGGAAAGTCAACATTTCGGGATTTCAACATTTTAGGAATTCAACTTTCTGTTCCTGGACGATAAAAATACCGCGACAGCAACAGCGAGCACAAGTCAATTGTATTGTCAGTGTGTCGTTTTGACAACATCAACATGCCACGGGGCGACGCATCGCTTTGTCGTGTGGTCGCGTCAGTTATAGAATAGAAGAAACTTTATTCAGAAACACTTAACTACTATTTAAACATACTTTTAAGCATATTATTATTTTAAGAAAAACACTATCAGCCGGCAACGCGCTTGTGACCCCTCTGGTGTTGCGGGCGTCCATGGGCGGCGTTAATTGCTTACCATCAGGCGATTCGTCTGCTCGTTTGCCTCCTATTTCATAAAAACTGAAATGGTTTCCACTCAGCTTAATGTCAAGGTACCTTTTCAGGTCCATGACGCTGGTCTTCCGTGGAAAACCTTCCGGGAGAGCGCAACTACAAGCAAATAAAAAATTTATTTAAACAGAAATAATCTAATAATGTAAGTACATGAAAATAAATCTATATATATGTACTATCGGGTTCAGAATTGCATGGCCAATTAATGAATGAATTCATTGATAAATTGACCATGCAATTTTGAACCTGATGGTACATTTAAAAGTTGCACCTAACTATAGATTTTAAAGACAGTTGTTAAATTTAGTATATTTTGAGTAGTAGTAGTAGTGGGTCGGCATCAATACGTCTGAATCTACACAATGACTTGTTTTGCACTTCTGCAGAAAGACTAGATCGAAACCGACTTACTACCGACTAGATGCAGAAAGCCTACATTTCAAAATGGCATGGTAGTAAAACCACCACCGCGCAGAAGGTATCTCAGAATGACTAGTATAATAACGACTAGTTCGCAAAACGACTAGGTACCTCGTGGAATGTCTACATCTTTAAACGCCATAGTAGTAAAACTTAATATTTATCAGAATGGCTGTGTAGCAAAAATGCCTGTTAATGAAATGGCACATATCGTCAGCATCATATCCTCATATCATTTGATCTACAGTTTGTCATGAACAGGGTTCTTGGGAACTATACAAAAGGAAACTATTGACAAAGTTGAGCATAAAATATAATTAAAATCTACTTATACTGTGTGGCAATTCAAAATAACTGACACAACATAAAACATAAAAACAAAATATAAAATGAAAACATAAAGATAAAACAACAAAAGCAAAATATAAAGTGAAAAGATAAAACAATAAAAACAGAATATAAAGTGAAAAGGTAAAGATAAAACAATAAAACTATTTATTAACAAAACGGCAAAATAAAAACAACAAAAAAAGATTCTGTGACGCGGGGTTCGAACCGGTAACCTGCTGCACCACTTCCTACAGCTTGTACCACCGAACCAAATGTGATATAGCAGAGGCGACGAAATTCACAGTATTATTCCTTGACGACTCGTTTACGCAGTCCTTATATTTTTATATCTCATTGGTATTAAAATAATGTGCTCCCAATTCCGTGCATTCAAAATAAAGGGCGTTTCCGTACGCTGCGAACAAACGGCCGAGTTATAAATCCACCGAATTTTATCGGGCTCGGAATAATTGTAGTACAGCAAACGCACAAAGTCCCAACTAATATAACCAATAAAAACTTACCCCGTGACTTGTTCACACGAACACACTCCACATGATTTATTTCGAGACTATACACGCACCATGATCAACAAATAACTTAATTTCTTGCCTTTTACATTGTAGCTACAAACATCTCTCACGTCTCCGACTTATTTTTCTGTCGGGTCGGTCTTGCGTTTTTATTTACCTACCCTCAGACTTGCAATGCTTACCCCAACTGAACGAAGTTTCTAAACAACTATTGGTTTCTTGCAAATGCCTTTAGATGGCGTTACTTTATCCATATTTATGTTCTGAATGTAATAATAACATTACAATATCCCCTCTCCTCCAGAGAATCCAACCGGATTCAAACCATGCGTTTCAAATCGCTTGAATGCCATGTGCCCAAATCTTTGCTTCTGAGACTTCGCAGTTTATATATATTTTCCGAGACTTTCTCAGAAATTATGGCTTTCTCGAACTTCGGTGCTAATTTGGACATGAAACGTTTGTCAGAGTTGGACAAACATTTTGTGCGCTTCCACACTAAATCCCCCTCCTTGTATTCACACCCACGGCGCCGTAAGTTGTACCTTTTACTATTTAATTCATGAGATACTCTCATTCTTTTGCACACATCCTCGTATATCCTCTGACGAAGTCCAAGACCTTCTTCAAATCTCTCCTTATTGAACTGAAGCTGATCGCCCGGTTCAAATGAATATGGCTTCATGCCTTGGATTGATGACTCCCGCCCCAAGAACATGAATGATGGTGTTCTTTTCGTAACTTCATGGACGGACGTCCTGATCGCATGCCCTATAAATGGAACATACTTGTCCCACTCCCTGTGGTCATCTTTCACATATGAGGCGATCGCGGTCCCTACAACTTTATTTACCCTCTCTGTAGGGTTTGCCTGGGGATGGTAGTACGGGGTGTACCATAGTTTTACTCCATATCTTGACGCCAAGTCCTTAAACTGTGCGGAAACAAATTGTTTGCCGTTATCACAGACAATTACACCCGGGGTACCATACATTAGGAATATTTGTTCCTCTATTATTTGAGATATTGTCGACGACTTTCCGTTTCTGATGGGAAATAAAAAACAAAATTTACTAAACCAGCACGATATCACTAGTAGCATTGTGTTGCCTTTCTTGGATTTCGGAAAAGGCCCCATTAAGTCCATCGATATGATCTGGAATGGCTCTGACACCTCTCTTTGTCTACCCATCAATCCAGTAGGTTTCATTTGAGAGGGTTTATGTCTTGCACACACCTCACATCTCCTAACGTATTTTTTTACGTCTTGTATTAAAGTAGGCCAGAAGTAATGTTGCCTAGCGCGATTCACCGACTTCTTGACCCCCAAGTGTCCTGCAGCCGGGTGGTCATGACATTCTTTTAAAACCTGATCGCGTAGTTTTTCTGGTACCACTAGCTTCCAACTGTCGTTGTCGTTTGGGAACTGTCTAAGTTTAAGGTGCCTCCATAATTGTCCCTGACTTATCTCCCAACCTGGCTCATTTATTCCTGAAGCTACCCTTTCCTCCTCCGCCTTGTACCAGTCGTCCTTATCTTCCGCTTTAATTTCCAACAAGGCAATTTCTTCAGTGACTGCTCGCGACAATGCATCTGGTACCGTGTTGTATTTCCCTCTTCGGTGCACAATTTCATAATCAAATTGCTGTAAGCGCATTGCCCACCTTGCTAAGCGACCATGCGGGTCCTTGTTGCGGTGTAACCACTGAAGAGCGCTATGGTCAGAAATTACCTTGAAATGGCTCCCTTCAATGTATGGCCGAAATTGTTCAACGGCATGGAGTACGCTGAGCAACTCTCTTTCAGAAGCAGAGTACCTACATTCCCTGTCCGAGAGTTTTCTGCTAGTGTAAGCTATAGGTGCCTCCATGCCATCAATTTCCTGAATCAGAACTCCACCTGTTCCAGTGTTGGAAGCGTCGCATTGTACCGAGAAGGGTTTGGCGAAATCAGGAACTCTTAACACAGGCGTAGAAGTAAGCGCTGTTTTCAGATTGACGAAGGCTTGTTGCGCATCTTCATTCCACAATATGCGTTTGCCTTTCTTACCTCCTTTGGTCAGTTCATGTAAAGGAGATGCCACAATGGCAAAATTTTGGACAAAACGCCGATACCAACTTGCCAACCCAATGAATCGCTTCAATTCCGAATATGTGGTGGGTCGAGGATACTCTAGAATTGCTCTCACCTTGTTCGGGTCTGTGCGTAGACCATCTTTGTCCACTATGTAACCCAAGTATTTCAATGAGGGCCTTGCGAAAGCGCACTTCTCTAAATTAACACTTAGGCCTGCCTCCTTCAACTGATTTTTGACAAAAGTTAATGACGACAAGTGATCTTCAAAATTATCATTGCATATAACTATATCATCTAAGTATGAAAACACTTTACCCTCGTACTCAGGAGGAAACAAGCGGTCCATTAAACGTTGCTGTGTCTGGGAAGCATTGCATAGACCAAACGGCATAACCTTGAACTGATAGAGTCCTTTCCCAGCGAGTCCAAAGGCAGTTCTCTCTTTACTTCCTTCCTCGAGTGGTATTTGCCAAAATGCTGAACGTAGGTCGATTGTCGACAGAAAACGCGCATTCCTAAGGCTGTCTAATATGGTCGTTACTCTCGGTAGTGGATAAGAATCCTTTGTAGTCAGCTTGTTTAACTGTCGACTATCCAGACATAAACGGTTCTTGCCAGAAGCCTTTTTTACAAGGAGTACCGGCGAGCGCCACGAACTGCATGATGGCTCGATTACGTCATTTCTAAGCATATCATCAATCTCTCGCTCCAGCTCTCTCATTACTGGCGGTGCAAAAGGATACTGCCTTTGGCTGGTCGGCAAGTGATCACCTGTGTCAATCCTATGTTCGATTAAGGACGTTCTCCCCAATCCTTTACCTATCTCCTCACCCATAACTACTAAAAGATTATCCAAGCTTTCTTTTTGCTCCTCTGTTAGTTCATCGCGCGTGATGACTGGCGTAACAAGTGTCGCGACACAGACCTCCGAAATACCGTTGTCGCCTGGCGCAATTTTTTCCCTAACTGACAAATCAAACGCGTCGAAAAATGTCATTCCTAAAATCATGTCATGCTTTAATTGTTTCATTATGAAAAACGGAACTACTTTGTACTTGCCCCTAAACTGAATAGGCAAATCCAATATTGTGTCGATAAAGTGATCAGTTCCATCGGCGGTCGAAATGTTTTCACTATTTGCATGTTCTGCTAAACCTAGGCTCAACAATCTCTTACTAAACTCCTGAGAAACTAATGACATTGTAGCCCCGCAGTCCAGCATACCTACGAATGGCTGATTTAATATTCTAATGTCCGCATACAACCTTCTATCTGATTTCCGCTGTATATTACAAATTTCGCCCGTAGTAAAAAAGGTTGAGATAGTACGTAGCCATTTCTGCCAGTCACTATGAGCTCTACTGCCTATTTTCTTGGGGCCTGATCGGCAAGCATCGACCCCGATTGCCCGTTTCCCTCCTTTGTAGCGCTGCAGGTACACTTTTGAACCGTGCTCCCAAAACGCCCACATTTGTAGCAAAATAGCCTTTGCCTTGGTAAATTGCAATCTCTAAAACGGTGCCCTGGACTTCTACAATTCCAACATTTAGACTGAGACTTGTCCTCCATGGCTGCTACTTCATTTTGTCTTATTGGTTTGGTATCACCTGCACCTTGAAACGCTAAGTCCCGCTCCAACGAATAACTGTCCTGCGTTGGTTCCTTGAATTTCTCGCAATTTAACTTAGTACGCTCAATAACCTTCAAAACCGCAGTCAACTCAGCTACAGTGTTGAACGTATCCCGGCATATCTCTTTCTGGAAATAGGGTTGTACGTTCTTCCTTAATATGACCAACTTCTGTAGCTCTGTAAGTGGTTCAGGCAAGCGATTGAACATGTTTTGGAGGGTAGACACGTAAATAACTACACTCTCTTGCCTACTTTGAGTTCTTCGTTTGATTTCTTCCAGAAGCTCGTCTTGGTAGTTCGGTTCTTGGAACGTATCTAACAGGAGCTTCACCAACTCATTCCAACTAGAAACAGAATTTTTATTTGCTCTAAACCATATAAGAGCTTCCTCCTCGAAGAAATCAATTGCATAGCGGAACAAGTCGTCATCGTTGGCATTACGTGCATCTTTAAGCTCGTCAACCCTCTCAAGAAATGCGTTGATACTAACCGAGCCTCTACCATTAAATTTAACTCCCCAGTCCTTAATGGGAACCAACTTCCGCGTCTGAAAATCTTGTTTTATAGTGGACGACCGCTGTAACCTTCCATGTGAACTAGACTTTGGACCCGAGTCCTGGTTGATGTTGTCAACATCTTTGTGACCGACCTCTTTTTCAAATTTTTCTGATCTACATGGTTGTGGCATATCCTGAAGCAACACTCTCACAGGAATCGGCGCATCGTCTAATGTTGGCTGACGCTCCACCTGAGTTGGTATATCGCCAACCGTGACCTTATCAGCATTCAAATGTCCTAATATTTTAATCGCTTCCTCTCCCAATGATTTGTGTAACGCAATCCTATCATGCTCTGATATCCCGTCATCATCATCGTCATCATCACTGTCGCCCTGACACAACTTGTCTAAAGCCAATCTTGCCTCGTCAATTTCCCTTAACAGTGCTAAACGCCCTTCAACGTCAACCTGTTCCACGGGTGCAATGAACCTAGCACGGTTTACCAGATGTGTTAGACGGGAGTGTATTCGCCTGACCAAGGAGCTGTCTAGACTAAGTGATGCCTCCTTAATTAATGTGACTAAAGCGGCCAACTTATTTCTACAACGTAGTATCTCGCTGCCCTGATTTTCAATGCACGCAATGGGAACCTTTAAGGAAATTGAAGATTCCCCGGAAGCCTCTCGCTTTAACATCGCTCGCAAAAATTTTCGCATGGCCGGCGCTGTCTCACAATTCGAGACACCCCGACAAGCCAATTCAAACTCTAGTTCATCCTTATGTAAGTGATTAACATCCATGGTCACAATATTGACAAAGACAAGATCAATAAAATAACTGCACACTAAACTTATTACAAATAAAAAACTATGTCCTGTCAACTATTGCCAATAGTATATCCAATCTAGTATAACCCGTTGGGCGCCAATGTCATGAACAGGGTTCTTGGGAACTATACAAAAGGAAACTATTGACAAAGTTGAGCATAAAATATAATTAAAATCTACTTATACTGTGTGGCAATTCAAAATAACTGACACAACATAAAACATAAAAACAAAATATAAAATGAAAACATAAAGATAAAACAACAAAAGCAAAATATAAAGTGAAAAGATAAAACAATAAAAACAGAATATAAAGTGAAAAGGTAAAGATAAAACAATAAAACTATTTATTAACAAAACGGCAAAATAAAAACAACAAAAAAAGATTCTGTGACGCGGGGTTCGAACCGGTAACCTGCTGCACCACTTCCTACAGCTTGTACCACCGAACCAAATGTGATATAGCAGAGGCGACGAAATTCACAGTATTATTCCTTGACGACTCGTTTACGCAGTCCTTATATTTTTATATCTCATTGGTATTAAAATAATGTGCTCCCAATTCCGTGCATTCAAAATAAAGGGCGTTTCCGTACGCTGCGAACAAACGGCCGAGTTATAAATCCACCGAATTTTATCGGGCTCGGAATAATTGTAGTACAGCAAACGCACAAAGTCCCAACTAATATAACCAATAAAAACTTACCCCGTGACTTGTTCACACGAACACACTCCACATGATTTATTTCGAGACTATACACGCACCATGATCAACAAATAACTTAATTTCTTGCCTTTTACATTGTAGCTACAAACATCTCTCACGTCTCCGACTTATTTTTCTGTCGGGTCGGTCTTGCGTTTTTATTTACCTACCCTCAGACTTGCAATGCTTACCCCAACTGAACGAAGTTTCTAAACAACTATTGGTTTCTTGCAAATGCCTTTAGATGGCGTTACTTTATCCATATTTATGTTCTGAATGTAATAATAACATTACAAGTTGTATCCTAAAGGGTCCGACTTGGCACCTAATGCCAAGTGGGTATTAAATTGCGCATTTAAAATAAGGCCCCAGTAACAATAAAGTAAGCTGTTCCAGTTAATATACCCATAGACCTGGAAACAACTACAGAAAGGGAACTGCAGCAGATACTGGCTTTATTTTTACCCCCCAAAAGTAAATTAACAAGCTGACAACAGTCGATGACCTTCAAATTGACTTTACTAAAACAGTTTTTTAGCCATTACTTTTTGTTTCGGGCAAGTAAGAAGAATATGTATATGTTGATCATTATATTTAAAAGAACTTTGTAAAGTTCGATACACAATTGGGTGAAATCGGCTCGATTGAAAATAATTCTGAAGTTACGTCAGTTATATGTCCTTAGTTTCTTGATTTATACGTATCAAATTAAGATCAAATTCTCAACACACTAATACTTCATTATTTTATATTACCATTAAATGCGTGTTTTTTTTAATTCGTGTTTTAATAGTTTTCATTGATCTTCCATACTAATCGTTCACAGTGTTTCTCTTTCACTCGCGCTTAAAAAGATAGGGAGGGAATTTACCTTCTTAATAGCGAAAATATCTTTCTAGATAATATTTACACACGGACCTACGATCCACGTGAGGAAACACCTGCTACATGCAAAACTGTCACCATTCCGTACTCAATAAAGTGCCTTGGCTCAGATAAAGCGGTCTTCTCGAAATACTATTCCTATCTTAGCCCTATAAATAATTGATATTTTAATGTCACAAATGATCTGTATGTAACTATGAATACTTCAGTTAAATAAATGACTTTTTTAATAACAGCGTTCAAATGATTATAGTGTTTATTTTGCGAGCGTTTAGTGCTAAATTAGCTTAGTCAACAACACTGGTTGAGTCCTTGTTAGTTTGTAGCGTTCGCAACATGTTTTTCAAGCGAGTGCCGGAGCTAGTCCATAAGTTATCGTATGTAATAAAATTAAATGTAACACATTTCTCTTTTTCATGTAATCTTCATAATTTATACACATTTTTAGTTCGCGACGTGTATCGGCGCCTGGGGGTACGTGCCGGTTGTTGCTCACTTTGTAGTTGTACTCTTGGCTGGTACCCACTGTTGCTTTCGGAATATCATTACATGGTTATAAATTTATTTTCGACGTAGACAGCATAAGTTATGCTTGTTTGCTTTGCGTATTGAAACCTTGTTTAATTAAAATGGTTATTAGTTTGCTTTCATTGTCATTGTCGCATTTGCATGATTAGGAGTAATGTTTTTAATTTAAATACGAGTTCTCGTGTATAATATTATAATTTCATAGAGCTGTTAAATACCCTCGATTTCAAATTATAAAATATGCAAAATGCTGATCTTAACTATGCAAAACAAGTAATTGAATCTAAACTAATCTTTTTCCACTTTATGATTTGTAATAAAATTATTCTAGCTTTTATATTATGTATAGTAGGTAATCTTAGTAATGAAGATGTTGATGTTGATACTATATCGTCGACAATAAATTCTTGTACAACGATGCGCGCAAAAATATCAGACAAGGTGCCGTATTCTAATTTTAAAATACATAAACTATACATTAAAAACACAATATGTTTCCCCAACAACAAATAATCAACCAATGTTGGAGTTTTATTGGAATTACGTCGAAATAATTTTCAAGATCATTTAATTCTGATATTTCTGATTCAGACGTTTAAGCGCTAGCTGTATTGCGTCGTTAATGCATTGGAGTTGTATTGAAGTTGGATCGTATCTAAACCAATGATATTTACTATGGATGGGTTATACTCTAACAAAATGAGCATAAAAATACTTCCAGAGTTATTTCATAACCTTGCAACGATTCTGTTATGTTTATCTATTTTGACAATCATTATATCTTTGTCACTCTCATTGTTAGAAAATTACAATTTGTCTCTTTCTCACGGGGCACTGTGGGCTGAAAATCGGCTTTCATAGAAATAGAAATCGATTTCATAATTTGTACCTTTTTTTTTTGAAATAGCTTTAGCTAGGTATTAATATATCCCAAAATGAGTCTGAGGTAATTTGGTTGGGAAAAAAAATAATTATAATAAAATAAAATAAAATATGTATGGAGCGAATGAGAAAAATCAAATTTTCTTCAAAAATAAAAGCCAAACCGTTATATCCTCGCAGATGGTTATAGTGCCAATTATTCTTGATTTTTTGTCATACTCAATTTTTTTCTACCGCCTGGTAGAAAAAAATTTAGTACTTTAAAAAAAAAACAATTAAAAAAAAAATATAGTTTTTTTAGAAATAGGTTTAACTCATTACTTTGACCTTAATAAAAAATTCTGAGTCCATTTGAGTCAAAAAATTAGGAGCAGTGAGCTTTTTTTCGTCATAGATGTATGGAGCGTTTCGGACATAGAGTCTGACTATTGAAATATTACCCAAATATTTGGCGGGAAATTCAAAAAATCATGGGCTGGTCACACCTTGTGTAGCAGGAATAATAGTTTTCATACTAGAAAATACTTTTGACTTCTGGGCACACGTAAGGTAGGTAGGTAGGTAGGCAAGGTAGGTTTAGGTAAACAAATAGAAGTCAACGAAGTAAACAAGCTTCACAGGGTGTTAGAAAGATCTTTAACCGACTGCAACAAGAGAAATACATTCAGAAATTAATTTCCCCAAAACATGCTCAGAAGCAAGTAAAAACAATCTAATAACTACCTATGTACTTGAGTTCCCTATTTACTTGTTTTAAGGGATGGTTTTAGTTGGTTTACGTACTGTATAGACATGTTTCGCGAAAATATTTTTATTTATATTTTTTTACATAAAATTACTACTGACCAGTCACTCCACAGATTTCTCCTAAATATTGGTTTTCAGTTAGTAACTTCTTACGTTCCAATGTTTTGATTGTATTGATATTTTCCAGAACTTCTAGTTTATCCGTTTCTTTACACACTTGTCCTGTTTACGAGATTCAGGTATTAATAAATTCACGTACTTAATCAAAGTTATAGGCAAATGTTAGAACTAGTACCTAAAGTATCAAAATATTAATAGAGCTCCAACCTACAAAATTATTGACGACTTGTAAACATTGCAGTTTTTCGTTATACAACAAGCTTCACGTCAACTTTGCACATCGTCGTAATTATTTACGAGCCTAAATAATAGTTTGCGGACTACTCGGTACAGTTACTTTTAATATTATTTAAAATAAACCCCTTATAAACCGTGAAAATTTTGAAATAATGACATAAATTGACAACAGACTTTTAACTTGTTTTCAATCATAGACAATTGGTGATACAACAAGGAAATATCTGTCAACAATATTTGGCTAGTCAGACTCTATCAGATTTTCTTCAAACATAAAAAATAAACCGTTATATCCTCGCAGATGGTTAGAGTGCCAATTATTCTTGATTTTTTGTTATACTCAATTTTTTTCTACCAGGTGCACTTTTTTTTTAAATCGATTAAAAAAAAAAATTTTTTTTCGAACTTTTATTTAGAAATAGCTTTTACTCATTACTTTGACCTTAATAAATAATTCTGAGTCCATTTGAGTCAAAAACTTAGGAGCAGTGAGCTTTTTTTCGAAATAGATGTATGGAGCGTATCGGACATATCAGATTTTCTTCAAACTTAAAAAATAAACCGTTATATCCTCATAGATGGTTATAGTACCAATTATTCTTGATTTTTTGTCATACTCAATTTTTTTCTACCAGGTGGACTTTAAAAAAAATCGATTATTTCAAAAAACATAATTTTTTCGAGTTTTTCTTTTAGAAATAGCTTTTACTCATTACTTTGACTTTATTAAATAATTCTGAGCCCATTTGAATCAAAAACTTAGGAGTAGTGAGCTTTTTTTTCGAAATAGATGTATGGAGCATATCGGAAACATCAGATTTTCTTCAAACATGAAAAACAAAACGTTATAGCCTCTCAGATGGTTATTGTAAAGTAAAAAAAAAGTGCACCTGGTAGAAAAAAATTGAGTATGTCTTAAAAATCAAGAATAATTGGCACTATAACCATCTGCGAGGATATAACGGTTTGGCTTTTATTTTTGAAGAAAATTTGATTTTTCTCATTCGCTCCATACATATTTTATTTTATTTTATTTTATTATAATTTTTTTTTTTCCAACCAAATTACCTCAGACTCATTTTGGGACATATTAATACCTAGCTAAAGCTATTTCAAGAAAAAAAAAAGGTACAAATTATGAAATCGATTTCTATTTCTATGAAAGCCGATTTTCAGCCCACAGTGCGGGGGTGACGGGAGCTCATTGGCACGTCCGATCTCTCGCTTGCCGGTGCGTGACTAGCGACAATTGTTTGAATTTGCTCATTTTAAGTGCTTCACTTTTGGACCGTGCATAACCCATCTGTCATTATTATATATCATAGGTCTAAACGTGTATTAAAGTTAGAATACGGCCTTTCTTGTTGCTTCAGCTCCGCGACAACCTGACCAGTCTCCTAATAGAGATATCAAATACTGTACACGACAATTATAATTCGTCCCCTAACGGCCCTAACTAGTAACTACCTACACATTTATGAGGCACGCTTGCGCAACATCTCATATTAATATAATTATTAATTAGGTTGCCAGAACTAAATGTCACTGAGTCAAGAGCTGCTCCCATTCGCTCTTGATATACGACTTGCTTTTTATTATGATTTGCATTCATCGTTATAATGAAAGATGTTAATTAGTATGATACTGATGTTATTGGCGTATTTGTCCGATTACGATATTCATCATAATTAGTGATCGTGATCTCGCTACCTGGAATGGAGCTGTTTAAAGCGAATGAAAAGTGGGCAGCTCTTTAATTATTAGTAATTATTTTTAACAGTTTGACTAAATCTTTGACACAATAATGAGAGCAACAAAACCCATATTAGTTAATTTGCTATACTGTTCTTATTGCTAAATCCGGGCATCTTGCAGCTATTCATTGGTGGAGGTTAGAAGGACAAACCAACATTTTTTGTGTAATTGGAAAAAAGTAATCCTAAAATAGGTAAAAACTGTCAAAGTTTCATTCATCATCTAAAGGACAGAGCTTATATTTAAACATTATAACAAAAACATGCCGTATTATTGCGGAATCAAAAACAGTAGGTGACAAACTATGAATTACATCATACTTCATTAGTCACTTCTTTCCCCCAACAAAAACCCCTTGCAATGATATAAGTAATCTAATTAATTACATAATCCTACAATACTGCATCAAACCCAGAACTCTAGGATTTGTATTCTTCAAGTTTTTTTTTGCATTCTTTTACCTCCACCAATAAACAGCTGCCAGATGTCTGGATCGAGAAATAAGTATAGTATAGTAAACTAACAAGGGGGATTGCGTTGCTCTCAGTATTGTGTCATATCTAACGTAGCCAGCTCTCTGTCTACGTCGTCATCTACAAAAGCGAACGTCATATCTGTACTGGAGCTGCAAGCATTGAAAGGTGTCTTAATATCAGCTATCACCACAACCACAGCCAAATAGCACTAGACCCTACTCATAGTGTTGTGTTCCTGATGGTGAGTAAGGTTGCCAAAGAGCTCAAAGAGGACCCAGTGTATTGACGACGAGGGACCCTCTTGTTCCTTTAGCCGTCAACACAGTGAATCCTCCTTTTTGTAAAGGGTCGGCAACGCGCATGTGACACCTCTGAAGTTGCAGGCGTCCATAGGATACGGTAGCTGCTTACCATCAGGTGGGCCGTATGCTGTGCAATGCAAGTGCGTGTCGGACCACGCATAATGGAGGGTTCCGTAGCTTCAATGGAATAAGAACCAGACTAATGCCAGGTCGTATCTGATGCCTATGGAGAAGTTTTTTGGAACTAACTCAAAAATGGCTAAACCGATAATGTTCAAAACAATTTTCGTGGAAAGTATATGATAACGCGCATCTTCTCAAATTTTTTCATACCTTTTGGACTTACGGTTCAAAAGTTACAGGGGGGGACACTATTTTTCCGACTTTCGAAGCAATTATTTCTGGACCTATTCACTTAATCACAAAATGTTCAAAGAAACCTCAATGTTATTTTTGAAGACCTATTAATTGATGTGCAACATATTTAGTAAAAAAAATATTTTTTTTTTAAATTTAGTTACATGTATGAAGCGAAGCGCCCCCCCCTGAAAATATTTTTTTCTGCAGTTTCACTACATAACTAAATAGCGGCATACAAACTACTTAGTCGGTTCATAAGTTCTGTCACTAGGGTTTGGACTGGTAAAATAGGAACTGTTAGAAGTTGCTTACTATTTCAATATATGGTTAAAAAGCCTATTTAACACTGATTAGCTTACGATGTTATTTAAGGCAAATAGTTGTGGCAGTTTTACACAATTCCCTGTAACATTCCAAAAAGCGCAATAAAAAACCACGTCAAAAACACGCGCCCTGTTCGAGTTGATTTTGACCATAATAATTTTTATTCAATTTTAAGAGGCTTCAGTCTTACATACTGCATTAGCTTGATCTTTTACCTTCATTTTAATATATAACTAACATGGGTCTGACTGACAAAAAGGCTAGTATACACAATTTTGGAAGACTACCTTGATGTATGGCATTAAAATCAACGTGTTTTGCTCAAAACTGAAAAATACGTTGAGGTTCAGGAGAAGAATAGCTGAAGCACAGACTTGTAGGTCAACTAAATATTGGTTTTGAAATATGCCTTAATCATCTACTTTCATAAAAATCACAATTTGTAACTCTGGACAACTATAACAATGATCTTAACCAACTTTTGTGAAGTACAATTTTCATAAATCATCGGCGTGTTTGGGACTGACAACAATCTTCAAGTTTACAAGGATCTACAAAATACGCGATCTTGATTATAAGTTAATCATATCATATTTTAATCTGTATGAAATAAGCTTTCTAATCAGGTAATTTTTTTTTAAATAAAAGCTCTGTATTATATTTTATCACTTAAAACCCTTGTGACAGAACTTAAGGACCGACTAGGTACACCTTACGTCTAAATTTTATTAACATACGTATTATAGTTTCCGAGTAAAATGGCTGTGACATACGGACATGACTAAAATTATAAGGGTTCCGTTTTTGCCATTCTGGCTACGGAACCCTAAAAACTAGTATAAAAAAGCCTTAGCGATATCGGAAGTAATAAGTAAATAGATGTAACTAATACAAATAAATAACACCATTGTTCCGACGTTTATCTGTTCCAAGTTTCATACATAGAAAATAAATTACTCCATTCACGGGCAAGCCGAGGCTAACAACGGTTTATCACCACTCTAAATCTGCAGGTTGACGTCACCTTGCAGGGGTAGAAATAATTTAGATTCGTAATAGTATACAGGCTGATCAATCAAAACAAAATGTCTTAAAAATGGTTTTACGGAGCTAATGTCAATACCTATTAGAGAATAGTACATTATGATACAAGTGTGCTAAGTTGATCATTACATACGAAGCGATATTGTGCGCACGAACGCACGTGATTGCGCTAAGGAAGCTGAGCTATGTAATGAGCAAGCACACGCGTTTCATACGACGTTTTTCAACACACTTGCGAGGAAATAACAGAATAGTGTAATTAATAACTTTTGATAAATACATTAATTGTCAGAATGTTTACAGGATAGAGGTACCTACTTACGAACCTAAGATAATTAAATTTAACTAACATTTTTGTGATGTTATTGAGTATCTGGAACTCTTTTTCAAATCATTTCATAAAATTAAAGACTTCACATATAAATGTACACAAGTACATATAAGTATTGATGATAACATTTTACTAGTATGTATCACAATATTGAAATATATCCAGATGTTAAATTAACGCTAAAGTTGTCTTATTTGTTTAAATTAATAAAAGACAACGAGAAAAATCTAAAAAATAAACAATGATTTGAGGTTAACTTATAAATGGCGCGCAATTTTCTTTTTTGGTAGTGCGTGCAGCTTGAGGCAAAGGCGCGGACGTATTCTGCCAAACAGCCAATATTAAAACAGACAATTCGTGTTTAAAACATATTTTATTGTGTATTACGAGTAATATAATCTCTTCTTCTTCTTCTTCTTCTTCAACCCTTATTCATCCACTGTTGAGTATAGGTTTCCTCATAAGCACGCCATTTTCCACGGTTTTGGGCTTGTTGCATCCAGTTCTTTCCAACCACTCTTGCAATGTCGTCGGCCCACCTTGCGAACTGCCCTCCGGAATTACGAGTTCCTAGCCAAGGTCTCCACTCGGATATTAGTCGGCTCCATTTGGTATCTGTTGTACGGCTCATATGCCCAGCCCACCTCCACTTTCTCTTGGCAATAACCTGGGTTATATCAGAAAGTTTGGTGCGCCTACGGATCTCCCTGTTTCTGACTCTGTCCTGCAGTTTGATTCCCAGCATTACACGCTCCATTTTCCGTAGAGCGAGTAATATAATATGTTGAAATGATTCTTTTTCACAATTAGGATTGTATAATTTGTATTCTATCGTAAATGTGTGTATTTTAAATATATTTACTTTTTTTACTTTTTTTAAATTCAAACTCCTAAAGAGTAAAAACAAAGTAAAGGTAATACCCGACAAAATTACAACGCGTCGTCTGCGTACATACAACTTGGTACTAGAGTATAAACGTCAATTGATCGGATTATTATATCATTGCATTAGTTCGATAATTATTGTGAAATGCACGCGTGTTTAATATCTAGGATTATGAGCATAAAAGCGGTGGAATAAGAACCTCGTTACGAGCAGGTGTGTTGAAAAATTATTAAGTGGTAGTTATTGTATATTATTATATAATTTAAAAAAAGGATATTTATTCTTCGATTACTACAATACATTACCTATACAAATAATAGTCTCAAATATATTCGCGATCATTTTATGGTGGCCAGAACCGCCGCTCTCCTTTCTTATTTTCAAAATTAACCTTACCTATCGTGCTTGTAATCAATATACATATTTACATACATAGGCTACCTATTACATTTCCCTGTTGTTCACCCTGTGTAGTCGGCATCATCAAACAACGCTCTATTTGTCGATAAATCTACCATAAATCGAGACAATCATACAAATACAAATTACACGGTCATAAATAACTTGCGTATGGGAAACTCTTGTATCTGGACCGAGGGCGCTATCATCGATGGTCCGTTTTAATTTAATTGACTGAAGTACGCGTCGATGATAAATGTAAGCGGGGTTAAGCATATGCACGATGCTCATGAATAAATCGCTCGCAGACGAGCTGATTGGCGATAAGCGGGTATTTATTGGTGTATTTGTGCGCGCCACCTGACGGCGAGTAGCGGCCCCGCAGGAGGCTCTATTGCTCCTTCCCGAACATGCGCCCGGGCAAGCCCATCACCACATAAATCACAACTAGTCATGCGCCCTGAATATTCCTCTTAGCTTCATAGGAATAGGAATATGTTCCTGGCTGTTGACTTGACTGTTGTTTGCTGTTGACTGTTGGCTTGGAAAATGTTGCCATCGTGCTCTCTAATAGGTCATCATATTCCGTAAGCAAAAAAAAACGTTTTAGCATTAAGGTAAAAAAGTAAAATTTCCATGATTACGAGTATACGGAACGTCACTGCAAATGCTTCACACTTTTTCCGGAAATGTATAATTGCCACCAAATAGATACATAGGCAATAGATACGTGGTTGTAAAATTATTATTCACCTTTATTATTCTCGTGGCACCTAGACGTTTTATTATAAAAACTACTAATTTACCCACCCACCTTAAAAATAAGAAATAAAACAAAAATATTGATTTATTTATCATATAGCTATATGTCACCATATGATATATATAGGCATTTCTTCTCTCAAGTAGTAGTAGTGGGAAAGTAGATGATGAAGAAAATCCAGCGAGTGCTGCGAGGTTCAGATGGGACAATGCAGCTGCCGTTTATGACTCTTTTAGCACCACCCGGGGAGCACGTGTACGGTTGTCCAAAGTATTCCCTACGGACGCAGAGTAACATTAAGGCCCCATTGAACAAAAAGATAATTGTGACAAATAGACCTTTTGCATAAATCTACGGAATCGATCTGTATTTAATATTTGTTATAAAAAGGTTTAAAATTTTTGGGAAAATGTAGTAGACCAATGAAGAACAATACCCAATAGCAGTAACATTCCCGCGGCACATCACTTATCACGACGCGCATAACAGCATTAACTCTTGATGGATTCCGCTCATTGGAGGATGCGATTCGATATCGGTCATCGTCTTCCGAGAAGATTCCTTCGGATCTTTTGAACCCATCAATGGTTGTCTACAACTCATAGTGAATTATGTATATAGGGTGGGGCCTGTAACTAAAGCAAAAAATTAAAACGTAGATTCTAGTCCTCAAACTAGACAACTTTTGTGTAGCAACTTTTTAAAATCATAAAGTTTTTAGATTGTTATTTTTTCAAACAAAGTAAATAGTATGTACTTAAAACTCCGTCTAATTGACATCGCCTGTCAGTCTAGTCACTCTACAGACATAATCAATTTCATAGTACATTGCGTGTTCGAATTAACTTTAAAATGTAATAAAATTCAAACCGCAAGTTTTTTTTCAAAGTCGTCAAACAAACGTTGCGTAGTTTGAGGAGAAGAATGTACATTTTAATTTTTTGCTTTAGTTACAGGCCCCACCGTGTAGATAGGTAGGTTAAGCTAATCCATTATGTACCTTTGAAGACCTGATCTCATTTTAAAGCATTATATAACTTAATCGAGTTTTAATTGTTGAATTTCGATAGGTTTAATTTGTATCGCAACTTTTCTTACAAAAAAAACAGACTTTGATGAAATATTCCGATTTATTCACAACAATAAACTAGTACATAAAATTACAATTGATTGTTATATACAAGGTAACGTAATAAATAAGTCTACTATTTAGGTAAGGTACTCGTACATAAACATAAGCCGTCAGTCATGTATTCATGATACTATTTTATTTAGTTTGGGCGTGATTGAGAATTTAATTATAACATTGAAAACTTTTGAAAAAGTAAATAAAGTTATATTTACTTTTTCAAAAGTGTTACACATGTTATATTTCGAACCCATTTATTCAATTTTTTGTTTAAAGTTAAAATAATGTATAAAAACATGATTGTCAGTCAACCGACTTGCCCATCCATGTCTACGTATAGGATGGGAACAGATCACCTACTGTTTAGATTGTAACCACAACCACAGTTGAGCTGTCAAAGGTCTCGGCTCCTCATTATGCGTCGTGTCGTCTCAATAATAAATAATTGGCCGTTGCGTTCGGCACTGACTGTCAATTGTCAATGGGAGAAATTATTGAAATGATAATCATTTCTGCTATTGAATTAATTTAGTCGGAGTTTTTAACATAAATGATGAGACCAATGAAATGTTTGATGGGTACATGTTAACGATCATGTTCAATAACGCAATGAAAAAACTCACCTTGTCATTTTGAATTAAGAATTTGGTTTCAATAGATGTTACTGAGTGTCAAGTGAATTTCTAGTTTGAGAGAGAAAAGTAGTTAAAGCATTTTGTGCAACTAACCGAACCTAATAAGTCTAATAACCCAGGTCTTACAATTTTGGATTTTGTGGTTACTGGTATAATGGTATTGAAAATCAAATACTTTAATGTTATTTTTAATGATCAGATTACATGGCCTATTAAATCTTTTTCAATGTTAATTAAAGCATTCATGTTATTAATGACACATAAAAGCCAATTTGTGATTGATTAGGTAATTACGCTATTTATAGGAAAAAAAAGTGTGCTTAATTTAACACATTTTTCAGATCAACCACTTAATATGGAATTAAAACATTTTAAATGTAACCTAAAATGATTATGCAGCTACAAATACGTGTTCTTCTTCTTCCTCCTAGCGTTTGTCCTAGATTGGGGTCTGCTTGACAACCTAATCATTGAATTGGCGTAGGCACTAGTTTTAACGAAAGCGACTGCCATCTGACCTTCCAACCCAGAGGAGAAACTAGGCCTTATCGGGATTAGGTCCGGTTTCCTTACGATGTTTTACTTCACCCAAAAGCGACTGTTAAATACCAAATGATATTCCGTACATAAGTACCAAAAAACTCAGTGGCATTGAAAGTCGGACTTCTTACCGCCAGGCTACCAGCGCTCTCAGCAACAAATACTCGTGTTTTAATTAAAATCATAGGTAATTAAATCAGATTTACACCAAGTCACCAAGACTTAGATAACTGAATCAACGGGTTGGTATATTATATACTTTGTAACAGCCGACAAGGGCCCGCTTTTAACGCGCTAAACGCTTTATACGTTCATCACAACATTATACTTTCGACACGGTAGCACTAATTGGATAAAACGTCTCGACAAAAAACGGCAAAGAAACAAACACTTTAATAACGCGGATGGACGTAATTTAGAGGCGCAAAGGGAATTCCATTTAACATGTGAATTGGATGTGCCGGTCGGGGTAGGGTTATCAGATAACAAATACCTTGTGATATCGATCTTCAAAAACAGTCTCCTCTAGAATCTTTGATAGAAATTTAAGTATACCTAACTCCATTTTTCATAGTCAATATATTTGATGCTAACATTTTTAATAAGTTATCCTAAGCCTGTTTCTAGGCTTTGTCAGAACAGGAATTGTCAGGAAAAATCCTGACGAAATGTAACCCTGGGTCGACGCGAGGCTTTACCGCTGCATAGATTGGTCCGTCCTTCTTTACTGATAGTGATAAAAAAAAACACATCGGGTGGTTCGGGTAGTAGTAATTTACCATCTGACGCGTCATTACATGGGAAATCTTAGAGCGTCATTGGTGTACTTTGAGATTCTTAATCTATTCTAGAACGTGATCTAGTCGTCAATTTTATGATTAGATTACTCGTACTCAATGGTATATTAAGGTATTAGCGCAGATGGTTTATGATGATCAGACCGTTCCGTTATAACCATAAGTCAAAACCGATAAATAACATAAACCATTTAATTCGTTCATGGTTATTGACGGCAATCATCATCGAGGTGCTATGCACTCGGAAGCTCAGCCGACGGCATATTCTCTGATTGATAGGCGTCGCAGAGTAGTTGTTAGTGTGTTTAATTCTAAAGAAAATTGGATCTTGATGGATGGACTAATGATATAAATAAAGTAAACACGAGGTTTTGACAGTAGGTGTGCGTGGCGCTGGCCGCAGGCTGACTGCTGGTGTCCATCACGCGTGCCCTGCAGACAACACAACAATACTTTAACCAATGCCTCATATATCAAAGTAGATAGATTGTTATTTACCAGTAAATTGTTATAGTTTGTAGTTATAGCTTATCAAATCAGAAGTATATTTGGTGTTCTTCGTACACAGTAAAACATTGAACGTTACGAAATTTTTGTTAGTAGAAGGCATATGAATGACGCTGCATGCATGAGAAAGCGCGAACTGAGTAATTAATGGTTTCATTTTAATAACCAGTCACTCAATTCATCATTAGCAAGTGTTAAACAGCTTGTAATGATATAGTTTAGGGCTATGTTTAATTATGTGGATGATTACGATTATAACATTAACACTTACCGATTATTTCCGGCCTCATCGCCCGCCGGCCGGCCGGTCTATCACGTACGTTTAATATTATAAGCTATTAGGCGCCTCGGCGAGCCTCCATTACTGTGTCCATATCATAAGACGGAATTGTCTGTTGAGCGCTTAGATTTTGTACTTTTTAGTTTTATTGGGCATAAAACAAAAGGCGGGTTCGTCGGCGCCGGCCATTGTTCTCCGTGGGCATTCGTCGCACTTCATGCTATTCACATTCAAATTAAATGCCCTGTGTACAAAATTAATTTGTCTTTTGTCTTAGGTCGGCGCAGCTGACATGTCACTGCGCAGCGGGACGCAGATGCCAGGACATGAGCACTATTGCTAGGAACTCATTCATTATACTTATGTGGAGGTATATGTAGCACAATAAAAATTAAAATGTATATCTACTTATATGTACTTGCATTCAGCTTCAGAGATAGTTGCCGTTGCAACCGTTGCATTCGCGTCAACTCCCTGTAATATATGTATCTGCAGTTGACTGTACAACCTGCCTACATTCTCAGTTATTAGTTTTTTGAAGGTAAATGGATAAAGACCAATAACATTATATTTTTAGGAAGGCAAATTTATTAAAGAAATAAACTTATTAATTTAATTTCGTATTGTAGGTTGTAGGTATAACTATGTATTTATTTACAGTTTCTTAATTATTACAAGAAAGTGCATTTAATTTATCGAAATGTAACGGCATGCGCTACAAGATTACGAATATGTCGCTCGTGTCGGACATGCGCAGTGATTGATGAGGTGTCGTAATGTCAACCGTTAATTTAATATTTATTCATGCTCTCTCGGCTTTTATTCAATAATTTCAACACTTTCCGTTTTTATGTCTCAAAATTAGTAATCTGTTGTAAATCACCGCCAAGAGCGACAGTAAAAAGTGGTTCCTCAAATTGTAAGAGACGGTTAGGACACAGAGGTCCGAGGGTGAAGCCAAAAAGAAGAATAGACTCTGCTAGCCGCGAGATGACCGTGACGGACAAGTCGCGCCCCGCCCCTCTAATAACACATCTTTAGTTACGTATAATTAAAAACTCAATCATCGACAACTAACAAATTACAGTGCGTCCGCATTGGCTCAATGAATCACCAAAAGCGTGTCAATTAAAAATTTTAAGAATAGGCATTATTTATCCTAAATCAAAACACGCATTGTTTTCTTCTAAGAAAATACCGTGAATCATATATAAGTGTACAGCTGATAACTCAATCATACTGGAGATTTCAATCTTAATATCTCGCCATGTAGCTCTGCAAAACAACAATGACAATCAACTTTACAGAGCAGACAATGCAACAGTTCTCGTACTTAAACACTAAATATTATTATCACTGGTCATCTGAGCACGAGCTACAGGGGATGGGATCATATGAATTCTTAATTAATATTCAGTGACGAGGCAAATTGCTAAGTTGCAGGTAATGAGCTATCATAGACCACTAATTCGAATCGATTGTTTAGAATTGTTTCCTGTGGATGGAATGTAAAGTGATGAGCGAATAAAATGTCTAATATTCATTGTGAAGTAAGGTATGGCGCAGATGCTGAGCTAACGTTAAAACGTCATAGTCATATTTCTTTGAAAATTTTATCCACAACCTATTTGACTTTAGGTAGTTTTGTTAATAGCTTGAAAACAAATTTGCGGTAATTTAATTGTAATTTTTATAACAATTAAATTACCGCAAATTTGTTTTACTCAATTTGAGGCTGTGATTCAAAAAACAGACATACAAATCACACACAGACGTCAAGCTTTAATTATTTTGAAGAGTAAGTACACTCTTAGTTAACTTTATAGAGATGTACATGTGTACCATATATGATCGACGACACGGGATATAGTTACTAATTTCTTTATCTTTTAACAACGGGATACGGGAGGTCTTCTAATGTGTATTTCTAATCCGCGTATCTTAGTTAGTTTTTAGTACTTCAGTTACGCAGAGTACAGTCGAGTTCTCCAATATGTTTACGCACAGACGTTCAAATATCTGTACACGATCTTAAACCCGTACACATAAGGTTGTGTTCATAAGTTACGTCCGTGTGTACAGATATTGGAGAACTCCACTGTACATAAGTATATAATACTGAAAAAAAAAACAAGTGAAACATGTAGTAAATTTGGCTTCCTTCCGATGTTATCTGGCGGCACCAAGATCGCGCATCGTCAGTCAGGCGGTGCGCGGGAGTGGTGAATTCTCGGGTAATTAAATTTGGACACTCGCGACGATACCATCGACGCGTGTAATTGTAAGATGACAGAACATACCGCTGGTTCTCATCAGTTATGCGAGTAGAGTTCTTGTGAGAACCAGTGTAGCGCGTCTAAGAAAACAAGGCTGAAAATCGCATGCATGGAAAGCATATGAGGACAGTAAATATGATTAAAATTAAATCACTCATATTCTTATCCGAAGCAAGCAGGAAAGAGGGCTCCAGAAATAGACGGCTCAGTCGGAATATGAAATAATTGAATAACCTTTTTCACAAGTTTTCTACATGCAATCTTCTGTGTTTACGAGTTACTTTTAGAGTGTGACTAATACGTACGACGACTTACAGTAGAACATTTGCATTTAGTTAGCAGGACCAACTGACCAACTAGCCTTCGCTTGGTAAGTGATTGTAACGAGACGCCTGATGAATTATTCTGGACACGGCTCATGTTTTGCGCTCACTGATGATGGTGTTGACGGGGAATTAAGCACTTTAAAGCGAGAATTTTAAAATCAAGATTGAAGCAAAATACATGTCGAAAAAAGAAAGTAGCACATCTGCATCAAGTGCTCTGAAGTTAGCTTTAATATTATACTATCTAGACACACGGCAGTGTGTCAGCCAAGTTCGCAGAGCAAAGAGACGACACAATAGCCGTGGGTATATTTACACGAACCATTTGGGGCAACTGTTGACCCCTCAATAACTTGAAGCCTATTTGCCTTTCATATTTCTAATTTTGTGAGTCTAGTAAGACTATGTACTACTTAATGAATCCTGAATATCAGTTTAAAATCTATAACTATTTATGATATATTGACCTCCGAAAATCACTATTTTTACCACTGACTGACTGACTCACTGTAAATTAACAGCTGGCGCCTGGCGTCACCTTTTGAACATAGCATTTTTTTCTAATTTTAATGTAAAGTAAAAGGTTAAATTGGGGAAAGTGTGAAAAGGTTAAAAGGGTAAAATATATTAAGTGATGAAAAGGGTAAAATCTGGATTAGGGGAAAAGGTAAAACGTGTAATTAAATAGGGCTTCATACGTTGATTTCTTTAAAAAAACATGATATCCCATCAAAAACATAAATGTGAATGAATGTCAAGTTCTTAAACGGTTTCGCTAATAAAAGAAATGAGATCTAATTGGAAACCAAGTTCTTTCAAAGCTCCTTAAAATGATTCGTTATGTTATTTACTACTTAATAGTGTGACTTTGCAAGTTTTTTTCTTCAAATAGTACCTCTACTTGATTGATCTGTACCGTATGTAACTTCGACGCACTTCTTTAATTACTTGGATGGGTAAAAACTTGCCTACTAACACTATACACAACAAATCACTAAGATCCTTCGAAAGAACTTAGTTCCTATTATACAGAAGACTCATTTATGTACTTAAAGCAATGTCTGAATGTCCTTTTGTAATATTTTTGCTTCTGATGACGAGTGTATAAAACATGTACCATATTACATGATTTTAATACACCGAATCTTAATAGATACGTCTGTGGTGTACAGATCAGTTAGCAACGCACAAGTGACACCTCTAGTACCTCTACTGTAACCGTAACGTGAAGATTATGTTCATTTGTTTGACACCATTTTATTACAATAAAAAGGTCTGACATGAAGCTTAAAAAGAATTTACGAACGCTTAAGAAAAACGTAGCCGTAAGAATAGTCAAGATGCGTACAAACCTATAAGGACATTTCTGAGAAGGGAACTAAAGGACGTCGTACCTGGCTCCACTTGAAACCTGTCTCGATCAATCCTCTTGTTGCTCGTGTTAAATAAAAACGTCTTTTAAAATACCAGCCCGATGATCTTGACACTTGTCATTCCGGTCCTCAATCCTTTATATTTGTCTTTGAAATGTGATGACAGTGGTACAAATTACGAGTACAAATCTGTTGGTCGTTAATAACGCGCTATCTGGAGCGGTGATGGATGCGCGAGCGCCGCTCCGCTCGGATCATCGCTTTGCTCGGTATTCTGTCAGCTTACCAAACACCTGCATCAAGCAAACCTGAACAACTATGGTCTGTTTTTTCCATAGAAGCAGGAGCAGAAGCAGTAGTGTATAATCGCAGAGGCAGATATGCGCTCGTTAATAATGAGCACCTAAGTTTACTATGATAACGGAGGACACATTTTATTACGGCCCATCGCAGTGTTCAGATGCAAAAACTAATAATCGTAACATGAAGAGCACATAATTCATTCCATTATTCTCTATTTACAGAGGGCAGACCAATACTTACAGAGGATAGGTTTTATTATGCCTGTTGTCTTTTGCAAGCCAGTTCAACTAACAGTTTAACGGCCTCCTAGCCTAGTTGGTAGTGACCCTGCCTATGAAGCAGGAGGTCCCGGGTTCGAATCCTGGTCAGGGCATTTATTTGTCTGTTCATCACGGATATTTGGACCTGAGTTATGGATGTTTTCTATGTATTTAAGTATTTATCTATATCTATCTATTATATATATCGTCTCCTAGTACCCACAACACAAGCCTTATTGAGCTTACTGTAGGACTAAAGGTTGATTTGTGTAAGATTGTCCCATAATATTTATTTATTTATTTATTATTATTTATAAGCCAGTTCAACTAGACGTCAAATTGAGCTTGTTGCCAATCAGTCGTCTGACTCTGGAGGTACAATTCCACTGGCTCGAGTGAGGCGAGTGTTCTTTGCAGGTGGGATTAACAGCGTTGTAATTAATACGCGTACTCCCTGGCCAATGGGAATGTCTGTCACTGGCTGTCGTTTTCCACTTCGTAAGGTAATACCGAATAGTGTTCTGTCAACGGCTAGTTATTTGTGAAGCTTAACTGGCGTTGCGGGTCATGAAACTTTGGGGTCATTACCAAAGCGTTTCTGATGTCATAGCAGTTGTGTTTAGTTTTAATTGCAAGTAGAGTCCACCTGGCTATATTAAGTCTGCATTAAATATATTTTGTAACACCTCCATTAATGTCTAACTTTTGTAAAAATATATAAATGCTATAGTAAACCTCCGAGTGCTCGGCACAGACCCAGTATATGTCACCTTTAAACTACACAGTTCTTAGCAATAAAGGTGATAGCACTAGGACGTTAACTAACTTGTTACCAGGCACGTAATAACTTCAGTTGTAGGTCCAATAGGTTAAAGTGTCCTAGTCACGTTTGTCACCATTATGATATTACTAAAAAGTGCTTACTAATTATTATTCAATAATACTTATGGCTTTATTACTGTCTAACTTCTACGCAGTGGTCACTTAGTAATCTTGTATTCAGAGGCTGAATATAAAGCAATGAAATAAATCTTCCGATGATAGAAAAAATTGGATAATATACCTACAAAAGCATAGCATATTTATCATATTACAGGATACAATCTACATATCAGCTATATCACTCAGATCTAGAAACGCAGATTACTTTGAAAATAATTACATGGAGATAATTCTGGCTAAACAAAGCATATGTTGAGGGAGTGACGGGACGCCTGCCGCGGGCGACGGGCTCGTATGGGAACCCTTAACGTACGCACAACGCCTTTGAACAATAACTATAAGATGAGATACTTCACAGATACGCTGCTGCTTGCTTTGTGTTTTGTAATTATCTTAACGTTTATTACACGAAAAAAGAGCATTCGGCGGTTACTGTGCAAGCGAAGTGCCGATCGGCGAGTATATTGACCACAGCTCCACTGTCAAATAATAAGCAACCACAGGCGAGCGATGCCACAGAAACTCCAAGTACTTACATTCAGGATGTAACGAAAATACTGGTGATCCGTTTAAGGGTATAATTGGTATCGTATCGACAAAGAAGTAGAAGAAAACATTTTTGAACGCGAAAATAGTAGATTGTACAACAAGTGCATTAAACGTACGATTTTACGCGAGGCGTTTATCCACCCGAGCGAGCTTGCGGCGAGGATTGATATAAAGTCGAGTGTAAAACGGGTTTTATGGACGAGGGTTACACTCTAATTTTCACTTCAATTGCGAGGAAAATATTTATCGGTAATCGTAAAACAATTTCAAGTTGTAAAAAAAATATTACATTGAAAACAAATATGGTTCCTACCAATTAATTTTTTAATGTTATTTTTTTTCAACATGTGAAGTTAGACATAGATACTTGTATTCTGCCAAGTCATAAAAACATTTCGGGGCATTTCTAAACTATTATCAACTCCTATTGTATTTGATTTCATTTATTTAATTATAGAAAACACGCAATTCAAATAATTATAGCAAGAATATAATAAAAGAACAAGTTTCAGTATTCTACGAAATTTTACTGCTCAATTAAATTGTGCAATATACTTTATGCCCTAGAGCTTAAAATGCGATTTTATGTCGTCCACGCACGACTTAAAGTCGAACTTTACGAGCATGAGAAGTGAAAAAAAAATTTTTGCGTGAGGCATGTCGTCCCAGCTTGCCAACCCTTCATACAAAACCTTTTTTTTTTTCGCGGAAAATTTTTTTTTCTTAGTTTTTGATAATTAAAATACGATACCAATTACGCCCTTAAACAGATCACCAGCATTTTTGTATGTTTCTCTCAGAAAAACTAATAATTTTAACTCAACAACTTACGTTAAACTTTAATTGATTTTTCCAAATCCAAAGTGACGTGACTAAAGATAAACCTGCCATTAATTATTTTCCGATGGCAAAACCTTTTTATCTAGTCCTTTACGACTGAAAGTATCTGTCATAACATCGGCCCTTTTGTTCCCTATATATTGACACTAAATTCTTCACAGACTCGTTTGGTTTTATTTTTTGCGTCGTAAAAATTTAAGATGAAGGGGTGTCCGCGACCTGCGTTGTTAATCCCAACATCTGCCGAGCGTGGTCGAACTTTCGACTGTAAAGAACTACTATAAGTATGCCTTTTAGATCAGTAACAACTGTTCGTGATGGGAGGTAACATTTACACTGGTTTTCTTGTGGTCAATAAGCTGTAGGGCGAGCCCTGCTAGCATAAAACGCGCACACATTCGCAGTTCTATTAGACGGGATAAGTGCGGCTAATTCGCGCACTTCAAACTGCGTCTGAGCAGCAGAAGAACGCACGCAGGTATGATATTAGGCATAGTTCTAATCATTCCGGAATTCCGGTTACTTATATCTTAAAGAAACCTGGGGCAGATACAATTTCGGCTAGCTGATCCCAAGAATTTATCCAGAAAAGTATTTATGAAAGCAACTGATATCTGACCATTCAATCCAAAGGAAATCGAGACTTTACAGGGTAATCCGGTTACTGACATGGTTTCTGTTTTTCCTTCATTAAAGATAAACTAATAAATATCCAATGGTATCGCCTACTTACTCAAACACACGCCTACAACTCACATCCAGAAACTCAATACAGGAGTTTAGTGTAAAGTGTACTACACTTTGTTACTTACCTCGGGCTTGAAAGGCATGCAAGAACAGTTTCGTGAATTTTTGTTAATTGTTATTATAAAAGCATAGTTCTTATCATTAATTAATTACATTACATATTTTATAAATCGTTTAGTACCCTAAGGAATGTGAAAGAAATCTATTATTGCATGCAGTGTTGGCCGTTAATTTCAATTAGAATTGAAAATTTATCAATAAGATTGAAGATTAATTCCGTAACTAATCAATTACACTAACATCAATTTTTACTAACGTTAGTTCGCATTGATTTTGTGACGTCGTCAATTACACTAACCGTCAATTAGAATTAACCTATTAGTTATACTAACGTCTCGAAAATTTAATAAGAATTACAGTTAATTAGATTAACGTTAGTGTAACTAAATTAATCCTGTCTCACACTAATAATTAATTTTAAAACTGCATCTCGGGTTCGGAAGTCGGGACCAATATCACAAGATGGAGCTCATGCTGGACTCTAGGGCTACCTACTGGATCTCGGGTTTGGCGCATCATAGACTCATGCTGTTT